>OV884057.1:247043694-249904559 GCA_930367215.1 Pollenia angustigena | reverse complement strand
CTAAAATATATAGCATATATAAACAATAAATGTACCATATATAATGTGTATGGAAATTAAAAAAAAAAATTTTTTTGAGGAGCTTTAGAAATTGCATTTGGTGCGGAAACTTTTTTTGCCAAAATGGCCTAAAAAAATTATTTTCATTATCAATACTAAATTGCCCATCGCATGGTGGGATGAAGAAAAACGTCATACCCTAATTAAAAAAAAACTCAACAAAAAGGTTAAATAAAATATAAGATCAGTTCAATATACATTAATCTTTTTAAATAAGCAATTTATGATTTCCTTGTGAGGCAAATTTAGACAGTACAGTCTATCTTCTGTCATTGTTTATCCGAGTCATGTTTTTATTCAACGAAGGGTAGGAAATGACCTCCCGCTCGTAGCTTTACTGACGAGCATTGAAACGAAAATTTTAAATATTTTTCTTAGATTTGGGTAGATATCTTCATCACAATTTATTAAAGCATTTACAACGTTATCTGATAGATCAGGCTCAAGTTTAGATCTTAGTAGGTGTTTATCTCTTTTATCAAATATAATCAGCTCATCAGCTAGTTGTGGTTTTAACAGTTTTGTATCTGTATATGGCTTGATTACACTTTGAGGTAGAAGTTTAGGTATGTTCAATACATTTGGTATATCTATTGGGAAAGTTGTTATGAGATCTTCTAAAATAAATTCAATAAGAGGAATGTAACCTACAACTCGGTAGTAATCTTCAACATTTTGGATGTGATTATTTCGTTCAAATCTTGTCTTTTCGATAGGAACCTCGATTTGAACGCAAATAACTTAAACTTTTTCAAAAATCGCTTTAAATTGTTCTTCGACTTTATTTCTTTTTTCTTCAAGGCACATGAGTAAAATTTTGATAAGGCTTGATCCTTTTTGAAGATCTATATCTTGCTTTTGTAAAATGATACTAAGTGGCTGTGTTACAATAGGTTTCACACTTAATCATCCTTATTCCGGTTGTCGTTGTCGTAATCGCTCAAGTCGTTTTTTGTAAGAGATTAAAGAACACTGGTTGTGTGCGATTACGACAACGACAACCGGAATAAGGCTGATTATGTATATTCCGCAAATAAATTTAAAAGTACTAAGTGAGTTCCTTAATATAAATACTACCTTTCCACTCAGATATTTTTTCCAAAGCTTCTACTATATGATGTACACTTGTTGCAAAGACGCATAATGAAGAGACTTTGGCTCCCAAATACTTTGCTAAAACTGTCTTTCGCTTGGGATGATTGATTATATTTAAAAAATTTTGTCGTTTCTTTAACAAATGATAAAACTTTTTGTATTAATGGCACTTTATTGCTTTTAGAAGTTGAGTTGGGAATAGCAAGGCGTTTGTTTCGCATTTGGCGCTTTTCCAGAAATTTTTAACAGCTCCATTTTCTGCTGACATCAGAGGACACTAATCTGTTCCATCTCCTACACAATTTGTCAAAGCTTTAATAACTATTGATGATAGTGCCTTCGTATCAATTGACACATCAACGTCATTATCAATATCCTTTGAAGCCTCTACAAATGCGTTTACAACAAAGCCAAAAAATTCTTCCCTAAAAACTTTTTGTTGTATGTTGAAATATTTTAAAGATAAGGAAATCTGGCTTTTCCCCGACAAATCACTGCTTTCGTCAGAAATTATCGAATAGAATTTTGATTCATATAACACATAAATATTGCAAATACTAAGGCTTTTAATAATTCAACCGCACGCATTATCAAGTCAAACGTTTATTCTTTGGATATAGATAGCACCTGCTGGGATTGAATGTAGAATAATAAGTAAAAGAATTCGGTAAACTAGATGTTTCTTTGGAAATATCTAATAAATAACTATTAGGATTAAGATATGGATACTTATTGAAAATCGTTAGAGATTCAATAAAAAAAAAATAAAAAAAACTTGCTGGGATTTCCAAAAATTTTGTACTTTAAAAAAAATATTATTATTGGCAATTCTTGTATTATCGAAATTAACAAAACATATTTTTATAATTTACGGGGGGAAAATTTCCTTATTTCCCCCCCCCCCCTGAATCCGCGCTTGACATACATACATATGAAGAAGTTAATAAATGTATGCGATTTATTAGCTACAAGTAGGTCACGTAGCCAAGGCAATTTCATACAGATGGCCACAACAAAGAGAAAAAGTGAAAAAGTTATGATAGCTGTCCCTTTCTTATGTTAGTAGATGTATGTATTTTAAATGTCAAACTCTAGCTCTCCCTGCGGTCACCCAAGGCGAATTAACTCCAGGTAAGCTCAACTCGTCAGCCGTTCATCAGCTGTATCCACGGCGAATTAAAAAATTGGTGAAACGTCAAAATATTGTTTTGTTTCAATACTGAAATTTGACAACAAGTCAGAAAATTGCAAAAACAAAATACATTGGGCTTTTTGTAGTTGTAGAGTTGCACTTACCTGTTATAAATTCTCCTTGCGGTCACCTTTATTAATTCGCCTTTGTTTCCTATGAAAAATATCGTAAGAGTTTAATTAAAAAAAGCATTACTTTTTGTTTGTTTGTTGGGTTGTTTACTGGTTATAACTCAAAAGAAACAACAAATAAAAAGGTGCAAAATCATCATCGTCTTCATCATTATCGGATAACTGCAGATGGATGTCGGTTTAGTAATTAAATGAAAAAGAGTTTTTAAAGTACAAAAACAAACGTTTTTGGCTTAAAGAACATTGTTTGTTATTTCATAAAATTGAAAAACAAATTTATCTACTTGATTGTATATCTTTGTATTATTATTCCGTACATTTTTTTTTTTTAATTTAAATCATTAAATTTTTGTTTTGTAAAAAATTTATTTTATTTTTTTTTTTTGTTTTTAATTTGCAATTCATGCGTAAATTAAACAAAATGCAAATTTATTTAATTAAATTATTGCAAACAAACTTCCGCCACAATGTTTAAAAAGAAATACACTTAAACGTTCTAAAAATGTTGACGTATACAAAATATATATTTTGTACAAATGTATAATAAATATTTGTTTATAAAAAAAATATTTTGAATTTTAATTATTAATAGTAAAATTTATAAACATTTCGATAGCATGACTAACAAAAACTAATTTTGTTGTTCGTTAAAGAAAAACTATATAAAATATATTTTATATTTTTACACAGTGGAAAAACTTACAGTAGAAACATACCAAAAGTATTACCAAGCGTTTTTAAACGTGAGCCAAACACTTTTGTGCTTAAGACTAGATTACACTATTGTACTTTGTTTTAATACATATCAAAATCTCAAGTAATATGACAAAGTGTGATAGTGTGAATGCAATGTGTCACGAAAATGACAAGTATTATGAAAAAAGTTTGACATCCCATACGACTTCATCGTTTTTTGAAAAATTTCTAAACAATAATACTTTTCATTGGATCAGGGTTGCATTTTATTTCATGTGTGAGTGTTTATACTTTGTGTGATGGTGTGAACACAAACTGTCATTTTACATTAGATTTTTTGACAGTCGCATCAAAATTCATTAGATTTCTATCTCACAAAGTATTATGGAATACGTAAGGCTTGTGAGATAGTGTAATCTAGGCTTTAATAGTTTTAGTTTTCCACTTATTTAATATGGCATGGACCATGTCATTGTTAAAAAGTGTTTGTAGTGAGACGGCATGTCTTCGTTTTTAACGACATGCTGCCGTGTTTAAACGACTTCAAAACTAATCCTCTTGAGTATACCATGGAGTAGTTTTAAAACTACTCCATAGTAGTCCAAAGGTGGGTTATATGGTCCTGCCCTAGGACATCCATCGTAATGTTAAATATACCATGTTTTTTCCATACGTCTGGATTACTTTTGGACTAGTCCTGCATCGATCGCTAAAATGCCTTAGAGAATATAAAAGTTGAAAATTTTAGCGATGACAATAAAAGCTTAAATTGCGGCGAATTAGATTTGTATGGCGTTGCAAAATTTAGCAATGCACGTTACAGAATTGCATTCGTAGCCAAAAATCGCTAAATCAACTTTATAGATTTTTAGCAATAGAGATTTAGATTTAGCGAATAACAGAATACACGCGTGTTTGGACTGGTCCTATTATTTGCAGGGTACCTACAGCTTATGAAACACAATTTTTTTTTTTTTAATTCCCTACTTTCAGTACTTTTTTCTTTCAAAAATACCACGGTACCCTCACGGCCGTTTAAGTACACTTTTTTGTAATGCTTCTTTGTTAAGAAATTTAACGTTGATATTTTTATTAACATTGACAACTAGGGCTGTGGAATCGTCAACAGAAAGCACTAACTCCGACTGCAACCGTTGAAATTCCAACTCCGACTCCTGATCTAACCTTAATGCTAAATGTACATACATGAGACTGGTTGTTATTTGACTTTAAACTATTATTTTTAATGCAGTACCTGTTAAATGGTTAAATATTTCAAGAAAAGGATTTAGTGAAAATTCCGAATCAATATTTTAAATATTGCATCGCCAATTTCGAAGTATTTTTATTTTGAAAATTATCACAATATGTATTTCCAATAAAAAAAAAAAAAATTTTGAAGTCGGCGTAGCGAATTTTTTGTGGGTACTTCGACTCCGACTCCGGTACAAAAACCTCAACTTCGACTCTACAACACAGACTCCACAGCCCTCGTGACAACATTGCCTACACAAAAGTTATTCTTATCAAAAGTATATGGGCATTTCCGTCAAAAGATCCACCGTGACCGAACATTTAAAAGTTATTAAAAGCGATTTTGTTATAGAGAAATATGTAGATTATACTAATTTTATAAATTTACTTATAAATTTGTTCACTTATAGTGCATTTACACTTGTAATTTTCAAACTGGTTTACGATCGTAAACTACTTTCATAAACTATGTATACCGTTTACATCAGCATTTTTGACAGTTAAGTTGTTTATCTTTGACAAGTTCTTAGCCCCATTAATAAAAAAAAAAACGTTGATGCACATACATACGAACATATAAACAAACCTTTTATTTCCGTTGTCCATCTAAAAGAAAATATGTAAAAAAACTAACATTTCTTGTAAATTTGGAATTTTTTTTAAAATTTTCGTTGTTTATTTTATTTTTCTTACTATTGTTTTGGCTTTTTTTTTACAGATAAAAGTAAATTCTTTTTTACTTGATTTTTTTATTTTTGAGGAAATGTCAAATATCACTAGCATTGCCAGAACAAAATTTTAAAAACAGAGTTGCATTAACAAAAACTGGTTGTTTGTAACTAGTTTATCTCAAAAGCTAGTTACAAACGTGTTTATAATTTGTATGGATAAACAAGTTTCTCAAACTATTGTTAACTTTGAAAGTTATCCTAAACTAGCTATTCAACATTTAAGTGTTACCCCCAAAAAAATTTTAAATAATAAAATATATTATTCAGATGTCGAGCGGCTCTTGACTGAAAAAAGGAGAGTTCGAAGAGAGTGGCAACTTTACAGATCCCCGCAACTGAAGAATTTATTAAAAGAGTGCACAAAAAGGCTAAGAAAGTTACTTCAGACTCAGAAAACGGCTTCTCTAGAAAAATATCTTAAAGAACTTAATGCGACTCCACAATCTGACTACTCATTATGGCGTGCAGCTTGAAATCAAAAAGGCCAGTTATACCTAAGCCACCATTAAGAAACTTGAATGGTAGTTGGGCAAGAAACGATATTGAAAAAGGAAATCTGTTTGTTAGTCACTTGAAAAACGTATTAACACCAAATATGTCTCACAATATTGCGGTCGAGTTACCACCTGTTGCTGCTAAAGCAGCTATTCCCCTCAGATTTGAGATTAGATTAAACTCTAAGAAGGCACCTGGTATTGATAAGATCAGTAATAAAATGCTTTAAGAGCTACCTCGCATAGCAAAGAAATACTATCCTCAAAAATGGAAGGTTTCCTTAGTTACCATGATACTAAAGCCAGGTAAAGATCATACAAAAGTTGAGTCATTTAGGCCTATTAGCTTGTTATCAAATATGTCAAAGCTGTTTGAGAAATTATTAGTTTCAACATTAACACCGATTCTAAGTGAAAATATATGTATTCCAAACCATTAGTTCGGATTTAGAAGAAAACACAGCACAATCGAACAGACTCATCGACTAGTGAATGTCAAAGAAAAGCATTTGAAGAAAAAAAATATTGCTCAACACTCTTCATCGATGTTTCGCAAGCTTTTGATAAAGTCTGGCATGATGGCTTATTACATAAATGAAAGCAAAATTTACCAGCAAACACACACAAGCTGCTAGAAAGCTACTTAGTCGGTCGTCAATTTATTGTTTAAATTTCTAAAGTTCACCTCAGCCTATTGGCGCTGGAGTCCCACAAGGCAGCATCCTGGGCCCTCTATTATACTTAATTTATACTTCGGACATGCCAACAAGCATCTACACCCAAACTTCAACATTTGCAGACGATACAGATTTTCTAAGCGTCCACGAAACCCGTTATGAAGCATATCGTTACTTACAGCATCATAAATTTCAACGAGAAATATCGTTAAGACAATGGAGGATAATGGTCAATGAGCAAAAATGCGTACATATAACATTCACCTTGCGCCGGGAATCTTACCCCCCCTATTACAATCAATAATCAAATAATTCCTCAACATTCTCATGTAAAATATCTCGGTATACATCTGGATCGGCGATTAACGTGGAAATGACATATAGAGGCAAAATTAACTCAAATTAAACTAAAAGCCATTAAAATTCATTGGCTTATTGAAAGAAATTCTGTCCTTAGTCTCGATTGCAAGCTTCTACTTTACAACTCTATCTTAAAGCCTATCTGGTGCTACGGTACTCAACTGCCTCGGCCTCTAATATCTAAAAAATTGAAAGGCACCAAAATAAACTTCTTCGAATAATCGCAGCCGCTCCCTGGTATGTTAAAAACTCAAACATTCATAAGGATCACAATGTGACATTAGTAAAAACTATGATTACAAAATATGCAGTAAAATATTTAAAAAGGCTTGAACAACACCCAAATCCACTAGTTCGTAATATTTTAAATCATGGCGGCCACGCTCGCTTAAGAAGAAGAGACACTGCAGCACTTACCCAATTAGATGAGCGATAAACACCTATATATGTGAACAGAACCCGTGATGAAGAAAATTTTTGTCTGGCACCGGCAGGACATAAATAAAGTATTAGAATAAGATTTGATTAATTACACAGGCCAACACTCAATTTGCTTCTTTGAATTTATCAACTGATTCTAGTTAATGTTGGTGCGCTGAATTCAAATCTGTAATCAGTTTGTCTCTATCAGCTCTAGTTTTCATGATATAGCTTATATGTGTTTTTAAAAAAGATGATGTGACTGAAATGCAAATATCTTCAAGAATTTTAAAGGGATTATGTAATTCTTTTTTCTAGTGAAAGGTTATAAAATTTCTAAGATAACCATGGGTCGTTTGTAAACATTGGTCAAGAAATGACAGAGTTACAGTGGACAAAATTTGAAAATTTATGAAAAATTTTATGATTTTTTGCAATTTTGTTCTAATGAAGTTATTTTTTTAAAATGAAACAACTGAAAAGTTTATTGTTTTATTACATGGGACATTAGGTAATTTTGATACGAACATTTTGCGCCCAACGAGACTAATTTCTGTGCAAAAATGACAAAGCTACAGAAGATTTAGTAAATTAATTAATTAATAAAATTAAGTAAATTTTTAAGGGGGGGGGGGGGTGCTTTAAAACCATGGTTATGGTATGGAGCAATAATGCCATCATTACCTCTCAATCAATCATTGAGAGGTAAGGTCATATTTAAAATTTTGCGAAATGAGAGATATAGCCATAGTTTTTTTCGCAAATGAGAGATAAAACCATATTTTTTCAGAAAATTGTTATGCATGGTGTAAACATTCTGTAAAAGGGAAAAATGCTTAGTTATCATTGAAAACATTTTTTTATTCTTGTGAATCACGCTGAAAAACTTTAGTATGCGAAGCCAGATTTCAATACTTAACTTTAGTGTCTCCGGAACTGAAATGAGAGATAAAGCCCTTTTCTAATATTGCTAATGTGAGCTAAGACCATGATGGCTCTACCTCCCATTCAAATGAAAAAAAAAAAAACAAAAAAGGCTTTATCTCCCTATTGAATGAGAGATAAAGCCCCCCATTTTTAATTTATGAAGATTCAATAAAAATCATGAGAAAAAAAACAAACAAAAAGTTCCAAAATGTTGAAAAAAGCACTCTAATGCTTGGTGGTCAGTACCATCAAAATTTTTAAATTTTCCATCACTGATTGCAAACTAAATAAATTATAAGATAAGCTGTAAAAAGCATCACTTTCTCGGCTTTATAATCTTCAATAGCGAACGCTTTTCATAAGTCTAGTGTAAAAGTTTGATCAAATAGCTATAATTTAAGCAGAAAAAGTATATTTCTTTAACTTGTTTAAAATTTTTTTTTTTTCTTATATGACTTTTAATACAAAATCATCTCCAGCTATTTGATAAGATAGCTAAACAAACATTAAGTAAATCTTTAATAATCTTCTCGATGTTTCTTAATTTACTGGGTAAGAGAACCTTCTAAAATTATTGAACACCTGCGCAGCAAAATATGCGCCGATGGTACTGTTAAGGTTCTGCAGTATATATGTCCACTATGTAAAACCATACGCCCTTAAACTTAAAGCTTATATCTTACAATATCTAGTCTTTTTCGCTTATTTTAACTTTTAAAATACATATTTTAACCGAAATATGTTTGTACAATTATTAAAAAATTTTAATTTGAGGCACTTTATAAATCGCTTTCCCTGCGGAAACTTTTTTCACCGAATCAACCTAAAAAACTGTTTTTTATTATCAGAGCTACATCTCCCACATCGTACTGTAGTGGTATTTTGCACTCAAAAATAAGTTATATCCCTCTTAATATAAGGGAACTTCTAGCTAAATCGTGTATGGTTGTGTACTTTTTGGAAGTTGTGATAACCACAGTAAGAGAAAACTGAATGTATTGTATTAAAAAACTTTTTACTTTATATGTTTGGTCTAAAACGGTATGGCAGCATCGCAGCTTTTGTGAAAGGGTTTTATGGAATTTGTTTTGATGACTTAATAAAAACTAGATTTTTTAATCCAAATTTTAATATTTTAATTAGGATAAAGCTCATCAAATGTAATTGTCATTAAAATATTTGTATGAAAAAAGGAATTTTAAAAACTAGAGTTCTTATCTTTTTGATTAAGGTTATATACACTCGTCAGCCAGAACATCTTAACGATGGAAGAAGATTAAAATTACACAATACAATTCTTTATCAATGCAAGCCTTCTTTGGAACTTTAGTCCTCATAGCTCTCAAGTAACACACAACAGTTTAAAAAAGACAAATTTTTGTATTTTTATAAGCGAAGAAATTAATTGGGACAACAAATAAATTTGGCGTTGGCATTTTGACACTTTTAGATCACCTTTTTTTTTTGCTCTGTGTAGTTTTTTTTTAAATGTTACGGTATTTTTCAATTCAAATTTAGATATGAATTTATTTAGTGACTTTTAAAGCAATGTTTGATTTTTACTAGATATCAGTGGAGTCTAAATTTAAAAAAAATTGTCCTTCAGTGTTTAATACTTGGACTATTTTTGTCAAAATTCTTGAAATTTAAAAAAGTAATTTATATGAACATCTATGAAAATTTATATTTTTCAAATAAAAATTTTTATTTGTAACTTTTTATTTTATTTAAGGAAATTAAAAAAAAAACATGTTAGAGTGCTATATTCGGCTGTGCCGAATATTTGATACCCTCCACCGACAGCTCGAATGTTTAAGGAATAATATCGTATGATATATATTTATTATTATCTTTATAAAAACATACATCAGCATTAAAATTGGTTTTAGGCGTACCAAACTGTTTTCTAGGAGTAGGGTTTATATGGGGCTTAGGGTAAATTATGGACTGATCTCAAGGAAATTTTACAGTGTAATTTATAGTCCTATAAAACTGTGACTGACCGAATTTTGTTATGATAGCATTATTTTTTACGGTTTTAGGCGTACTAAACGTTTTTCCTGTAGTAGGGTTTATATGGGGCCTAAGGTAAATTATGGACCGATCGTCACGAAATTCCACAGCGTCATTTCTAGTCCTTTAAAACTGTGACGTTCCAATTTCTGTTATGAAAGCATTATTAATTATGGTTTTAGGCGTACCAAACTGTTTTCTGGGAGTAGGGTTTATATGGGGCCTAAGGTAAATTATGGACCGATCGTTACGAAATTTCACGGTGTTATTTCCAGTCCTAAAAAACTGTGATTTACCAAATTTTGTTACGATAGCGTTATTTTTTTACGGTTTTAGGCGTACTAAACTGTTTTCCGGGAGAAGTGTTTACATGGGGCTTAGAGTAAATTATGGACAGATCTTCACGAAATTTAACAGCGTGATTTCCAGTCGAATAAAACGAATGTTTGCTAAATCCTATCTCATTCCGTGCCTTGTTCCACCATTTATGTTATTTATTGTAACAAACTTATAAATTTTTTAGGTGGTGGTTCCACATTTTGATTCATAGCTCTGGTCCTACTGAACCGATTTTGCTGGATTTCAATCCCAAACTGCATAGGATAACTACAAGCAATTTGGCACCAAGTTTGTTAATTTCTTTTGAGTTGTTCGAAAGTGAGCGTGTTTTCAACAGACGGACAGACAGACGGACATGGCTAAATCGACTTAGAATTACTCAAGGACCTAGAATATATATACTTTATGGGGTCTGATATGAATAATAAAAAAGTTTCACACGGAATGACAAACTTAGTATACCCTCTTCACAACTAATTGTGGTGGAAGGTATAATAAAATTATGTTTTTTATACCCTTAACCACAGGAGCCAAGGGAAATCATAAATAAGTTTGTCATTTCATTTGTTATTTCTACAAAATTAATCGAAAGTACAAATATGTATATATCTTGGATACTTACGGCGGTAATTTAACGATTTCTGTCTGTACATGTTTATGTTGGAATGTTTTTTCCAAAGACCCCAAATAGGTTGCTCCTTAAAAAAAACAAACGAACTGGGGGGAACAAATTTGTTGCAGATATTTCGGAATTACAAAAAGTATTAAATATTAAAAATACGCCTGCCCCCTTATAAATTTCCTTTCGAATTAAGAATTTTGACACAAAACAAGTTTGGTTGATTAAATTGAACTCAAATGTTCTCTATATATATTAAATTTGTTAGCTTTTAAAAATCAGCTAAATCGACCCATTATTTTACCTAGCGCCCATACAAATATGCTCCCGAAAGGAAACAATTGAGTTTTAAATACTTTGGCAAAGGGTATATAAGATTCGGTACAGCCAAATATAGCCCTTTTACTTGTTGTTATTATGTATTTAAGAATTAGAAATTTTTAATTAAGTATATTCCAAAAATGATGGGTCAAATCCCGCACCTTCTACTTCAATCATTCGTTACTTAATTTAGATGTTTTTAAAATAAAAAATTTTAAGCGAAACAGAAGAAACTTTATTCAACATTTAACATTTAAATAATTAACTTATTTATGCAGTTGAAATATTATTTCAATAAATTTGTGTAGCTTTCAAAAGTGAATGAACTTTAAAAGGATTTTTTCCTTTAAAAAAACACCCTCTTGAATCATTAATAGTTCTTCAATATCAGAACAAAAAGAATAAAATAAGAAAAAATAAAATAAGTAAAAAATTACAGTCGGTCAAGCCCGACCATATGATACCATACAAAACAAAATTTTAAAAAAATTATCGGAAGTGTACCCTATTTAGGCAATAATTGATCTGCCAGAACTAAATTATTTTTTGAGGTTAAGATTCATGTAAAAGTTCGTTGTGCCGAGTATTATTCAGATATCTTCATCTGCAAGAAAAGCAGTGTTCGAAAACAAACAGTACATTATTTAACGTTCGGCTCACACACCCAGGAACGATATCTATTTTTTTAGTATCTATTTAGAAAGAACCGAACATTATACAATGTTCGGTTCTTCGTTAAAAAACAGAACAATTGTAGTGATACTGTAGACAAACATTATATTTTAATGTTCTATAATGTTTTTTTCGTGTGTGTATTTTGTTTTTTTTTAAATGTTTGGTTTTTTTACTAGCCAAAAGGGACGAACATTAACGAGCCGAACCGAACACATTGAAGTTTGTGGATTTTCAAAAAAACCGAACGGAATTAATCACATCTTTTGTTGAGTTTAATAAAAACAGTAATATTTTTGTGTTCGAAAGATGACTAACAGGGAAACGGTATTTTTTTAATGATTTTCTACACAAACACTAATAGCGTTTGTGTTTTCCACAAATCTACCGAACCGAACATTAAGAAATGATATTTAGTGTTTATTTTCGAACACTGCTTTAAAGTGATCTTAGGAAGGGGTTTTATATGGGACCTATGGTTAATTTTGGACCTACCAGCACAACATTTTGTCATAATATAGTAGCTAAAACTATTGTCACCAAATTTTATGTTAATACCAACATTACGAAGAAAGTAACAGCATTGAAAACTTTATTCGGTAGTAGTATTTGTATGAAAGCTTATACAGCGATTAAAATAAAATTTGGTAAGATGTTCAAGACTGCAATTAAATAAGTTTGGACCAAATTTAATCTAAATACCAACATAATAAGATGGTCTATGATCACAAAGACTCTATTCCGGAGAGAAACATGTGTAAGAAACATATAAATACAATTATGGACCGATTTTCAACATTACAATTAGCTTGGCCTCTGTGTAAATTATAACCTATTTACCAAATTTCGTCAAATTATCTCTTAAATTGCGACCGGACTTTGCCTAAAAGGTTAACATGCACAGTCTGTCGGGCGGACGGACATCGTTTGATCGACTCAAGAAGTGATTTTGAGTTCATCTGTATAATTAAGTGGTTCTAGAAAAAAATTTTTAAGGTGTTACAAATATCAGCACAAACACATAATACCGTCTTCACTATTGTGGTGTGGGTTTCTTTTTACGTCACACGCTGTTTTATTTCTCGTGATGAGTTAAAGAAGTTTGAATTAAACAAAAAACAGACTGAATAGCAAAATAACATCCAACATTCTAATTCTAATTTTTGTTTTATTATTAAATAAATATTGTATGAGCAAGAAAAAAAGCAAAGAGAAAAAGAAGATCTTTTAAATGTCTAGCTATCTTTAGTTTAACATGTTAAAATTTGTTGTTGTCTCGTTGGTGGTGCTTGGTTGTGCCAGCCGGATTTAAATATACTTGATTATTTATATTAAAAAATCACTCGTATACAACAAAAAAATAACAGCATTTAACATTAACAGCACAAAAATTAAATTTCTTAAATAAAAATAAAACTTGGAAAGAAAATTAATTAAAAAAAGCGTACCAAATTTTAAGCGAATTAATTCTTTTATTAATCAAATTTAAGATATGTATATTCTTCAATATATAAAAAATTCTCGTGTCATGGTGTTTGTAATTGAACTCCTCCGAAACGGCTTGACCGATTTTTATGAAATTTTGTATGTGTATTTGTATGGTATGAGAATAGGTCGTAAAATAAAAAAAAATATTTGACACAGCTGGAAGACGTAAAATGGGGCCAAAGCTCCCCCACCCTATATCTTCTTATCTTATCAACCGATTTTTTTGAAATTTGGCAGTCAAATAGTGTAACATCTGGAAGGACATATAGCCTATCATTTTTATCTTTTAGGGCGTGAAAAAGGGCAAGAGGGGTAAAAGCTGCCCCTCCCTATATCAATCAATTTTTCTTAAAAATTTGGCATGCAGACACTGTAACATCTGAAAGGAACTAAAAGATATACATTTTTTAGAAATTCCAACATTAAGGGCGTAAAATAGGGCAAAACCGGTAAAAGCTTCCCCAACCCATGTCTTCTTTTTTTATTATCCGTCTCAAGTTTTGAAGGAACTTAAGGCTATAAATTTTAACATTTAGGGTGTTAAATAATGCAATAGGGTAAAAGCACCCCCTCCTATACCCTCTTAACTAATTAACCGATTCTCTTGCAAATTGTATATATATTTTTTCAACAAATTTTTCTTTCGTAATTCTTTTCATTTGGCAACAAAAACATGGCTATTGTTTTTAATTTTCATCGCCTATCATGGTATAAAACATTTCATTCCTCTTTCTGATATAGATCCCATTTCCACACACTTACATTCGTTATTTTATGATTAACAACATAAATTTTCACTAGGAATAAGTTATATGGCAAAACAACGTTGGCCGGGTCAGCAATTAATTAATATATTTTATTTTTTTATAAAGAGTTACCCAGCAAAAAACTTTGGAAGTTGTTCAAGACTTCTTAAGCACTTAACTACTTGAATGAATTAAAAATGCCTTCCACAATTCGAAAAAATTTTAAATAATTGAACCCATGACAAATTACATGCAATGCACCCATTCCACTCTTATGTAGGAATTACAATATTTCACTATTTAGGATTGAAAGGGGACGAATGTAATAATTTTTTAATAAAAAGATTCAAAAGATTACAAAATGCCTTATTTTAATCCAAATTTTAAGTATTTTTATAATTAGGCTTAAGTTCATCAAATTTAATTTTCATTCAATTATTTTTATGAAGAAAGGAATTTTACAACACGAAAATTAGTTAAAATTGTTATTGATAATTTTTCATTATTGACGTGGCTGGGGCTCGAACCCCGGCCGGCAGGTTGCCATGACATGTTTCGATCGCAACCACTCGATCTCCTCAGATGGATTTGCCGTCTTACACTCGCAGCCATCGACGACTGCTGACGTCAATAGTCAAACATCAATCCTTAAACCAAATTGTATTTTAACCTTTGGTAGATTGAAATTTGCTTTTCTGAATAATTATCCATTTTTAATTGATTTTACGTGTTTTTTCCTTACTTCTGCTTTCTCGTACTTTTGTCAAGAATTCTTCTTGAAGTCGAAAGTACATTTTTTGTTTGTTTTTTCATTTTTGTCGTTCTTTTTTGTTGCCCTTTTTTAGCACAACTTGAAGGACAAAGAACACATAGAGCTTTTTTTATTTAAATTTTCATGCTTTTCTTAAATTAATTTATAATACATTCCCATAATGCATATAAAAATAATAATGAGCACCAATGAAAATACGTATTAAAATCATTGAAGATTCATTGCTTTTCATTCACACTCATTTCAGTTAATATTCCAGATCAATGAAAACCCCGATCTAATCACTGAACTTTCTTTGGTTTAAAGCAATATTTTATATAACGAGTTTTTTACCTAGATGTGAACCCATTCTCGCCAATGACACGCCAATGTTAAAATCATGCATGTTTCACCTAAAAAGAACCAGTGCATTATCCGCGGAACCCATGCATTTAGTACTTCTTTTGCATGTCTTTTTTTGCCGGGTACAAATACAATTTCAAATTATATTCTAACTTTATTAGCAATACATAGTAGTAACTTTGGTCTTCAGCTCGTTGAAGTAAAACAGACCAGAGTCTCTAGCGGGCATCGAACGTGCAAACCACGCACTGAAAGACTATCTCAAAAATAACCAGCATACCGGGGCATCCTAATATATTGTTACAAAAGTAAAATTATCTAAGAATTATTTATAGTTATAGTTATAGTTTTAATTATAGTTATAAGTTATCTTGTAAGTTATAGTTTTATGTTATATTTGTTACTTTAAATTGTTATGTATAGTTTTCAACACAACTGTTATTTTAAAATAATTCCTACATGAATTTCCCAGTCAGTTCTAGAAATGGTTTTAGAACATAATAAGTAGTTATTACAGGGAGATTCGGGAAAAATCTAGAAATAGTTATGAAATGTAAAAAGGGGTGACCCATGAAAAATTAGTTTAGTTTGTTTTGAGAAACGGTTCTGTTCGTAACTAACAGTTGTGAACAAAATAATTTCAATGAAGTTTGTTAAGTTGAATAAGTGTGTGTTTTTATTCGGATTTGCAATTAAAAGAACTCAAACGCGTTTGTTAAAGGAAAAACGTAACAATATTTTAACACAAATTTAATTTATATTTCCTTATTTCTGTGATCTATTTGTCTTAATTTATTTTATTACTGAAAACAAAAGACTTAAGACACATACGGCCTTTGAAAAGTTTCCACAAATTTTTAAGTTTTAAGAACTTTTTAACGGTTTTATAAATCTTCTTCTTGGTCCAAAAAATATATAAAATTCAACATTTTATCAGGAAACTTGTGTTTGTTTAATAAATATATTTTGTGAGTTTTAGTCAAATCAAACCATAAATTAAAAAAAATTTAATATCACGACAACAGCGCCACCTATTAAGATTTAACTTAAGAGAAACTTGGCTTACGACTTAAATAATTTATTGTCCAATTTTAGTGTCAATCGGTCCACTGGTTCTTGATACACGGCACAAACGTCTTTATATATGTATATAGAAGATTATAAATAAACTAAAAGCCAACAGCTTGTTTAAATACAGGGGAATCATTAGAAATTTAAATTGCTACATCTTATGGTGTTTTCTTTTCTGACAATAATGTTCCATATATGCTACCATTCGTGCGGGTTTTTGTTCCATTCTAAAAATATATGCAAAAATGTGAGAAGTTGTCGTTTTCCTTTCTTAACATGTTGCAACAATAAATGGAAAATTTGATCCATTTCTTACCCGCAGTTATAACTGAGTGTGAGATTATACCCTTTTTTGCATCTGCGTAAAGTACTTTTTTATGCAAGCAAGTATTTTTTTCTTGTGTTTGCGGACAATTTGCGTTGTATTGTGATTTTTAGTTTTATTGTGATGGATATAAAAACTTTTTGTTTTTCGTTTGTTTTACGTTTATTACATTTTTTTTGTCGCAAAATTTTTAACAACAGCTGACATTCATTATTGAAAATCAGTGCTGTTAACGCTTATTGGAATTGTAAGAAAATTTAATGTTGAAAATTGCTACAAGCGTGGTGAAAAAACACCATTAAACTATAACTTGAAAACTATTTCAAGCTTTTAAATAACGATATAAAAGTTGCGTAAGCGACAAAAGGCAAATTTTACAGGAGAGGGATTCTATTTATTTTTCTCCCATCAAACTTAAATAACATTACACAATTCGCTTATTCAACCTGTGCTTCTTAATCGCGCTGAAAAATAAGTACTTGCGAAAGCAAATAAAGCGGTATTTTTTAGAGAAAAATCCTTGGCAAAATCTATGGATCGTTAATGTGTTAATGAGGAGTATAAGCGTATGTATGTCGAATGAATGCAAACGTTTCAGCCAAAAAAGCCACGGAAAGTTCAGACGGGGAAGACCAAGACTCCGGTGAAAGGACCAAGTGAAAGACGACATGCACATTATTGGTATAACGAACTGGATTAAGCACGCACCAGACCGAAGTGCTTAAGTAATTGAGTAAGTGAGTTACCTTCAGAAAAACCACTCCCTAATGCTTACCTATATATTCCCAACTGAAACCTTAAGCTTCATAAAACCTTAGCTATAAATTAGTACAATATTTGTATAATAACCTGTTTACGAACGGTGAAAATAATTTCCTTCTTTTCGAAACTTCTACTGTAAAATACTACAAAAACTGGAACAGACTTCTTGAATTTATAGTCTAGATTTAGGATTGCAGAAGAGGCCATTTATTGAATAAAAAAAACGTTCATAAGAAAAAATGGTTCTCTAATATACATATATTTTATTCAAACTCTTAATAACACAATATAAAAATAACTATGACACTTTGGCAATTTTTTGCTAATTTCGAACTTAATATTTTGTAGGCATACAGTAGGAGTAAACGTGACTTGTGGTGGTATCTCTACAATCTATTTTGAATTTTTCCAAATCATCTTTCGCACTTAAATATTTAAAAGTGAAAGGAATTATTAAAAAAATAGAAATATTTCTATAAATAGAATTCAAATGGAGTAAAAAACGAAATAGGTATTAAGCAATTTAACAAATTGTAATAGTTAATCTTAAAAAATGTTAAATAAATTATTGTTAAAATATTCATATTAATTTATTTATTAGAATTTTAACATAAAAGAATTTATTAAATCAACCAAAATTTATCTGGCTGAAGACTTAGCAGATATTTCTGCTGATAGCTATTTTTATCAATACTATTCATATCATACCGACTAAAAGAGAGCGAGAGATAGAGACAGTAATGGGGTGAGAGATGAGACCAGTTTGCCTTAACCTTGAAGACAAAAAGCAACAAAAACAATATAATTAAATTAATAAAAAAAAAATTGACAAAACACGATCACTGAAATTACAAATAACTGAAGAAAAACGGCCGATACGTTTGATCGATACTTCTCACACATGTTGTACTAAAACGATGATCGTTTTTTTTATTTTAAAGTTGATTCTTGTTGTTCTTGTGATGCTTAAAAAGTATTATTTTTTTTTTTTTAATTATTTATAAAAAAAAAAATCAAAAAAAAAACAGTAACATCCATCCACACACTAAAAAAAAGTGAATGTAAAATTTAAAACATCGTTAAAATAAAAAAAAATAATTTTTTACAAGTGGCATGAAATCACACAACATCCGTGAACAAGAATGAAAATCAAACTAATTCAGTATACACGTGTGAACTTTTAATTAATAATTTACTTGTATTAACGGATATCTTTTAAAATTTTTAGTTAAAAGGAGATGTTCAAAGCCTTTATTTGTGCCTGTCATTAAAAAAAATATTTTAAAAATAAATTTACATGTATGTACATATCGTCGGTTGATTTGTTATTGTCGTATGTCGTATGTAATTTATATCCACATACGACAATTAAATAACACTGGCTTACAGCCAAAAAATACCAAGAACGCCACAAGCCTAGTTAAGTTAATTGGGACCTCCTGAACACGAAAAACGCTGTAATTTTTTTTTCTAAGTACCGTTTTTTAGATAACGGTACTTTTGTGTTTTTCGGTGTATGGTCCCACTCAAACCCTTGTGGAGCCCAACCAAAAAGTCCGATCGAAAAAACTCGGATGAAAAATAAAGTTTTTATTAAGGATTTTGTGGAACGACAATATTTTTATCTTCATTGCTCACACACTATATTCGGCGTCCATCAGTTTTAACGTATTTAAAAAAAAACGAAATTTTATATGAGATGAAAAAATTGTCGTTCCACAAAATCCTTAATAAAAACTTTATTTTTCATCCGATTTATTTCGATCGGACTTTTTGGTTGGCTCCACAAGGGTTTGAGTGGGACCATACACCGAAAAACACAAAAGTACCGTTATCTAAAAAACGGTACTTAGAAAAAAAAAATTACATCGTTTTTCGTGTTCAGGAGGTCCCAATTAACTTATCTAGGCATGTGGCGTTCTTGGTATTTTTCCAAATTAAAAATTTGTAAAGCAGTGTAATTAACCGCCGATATGTACCAGTGATGCCAGGAAAAATTTCAAAAAATCCCCACGTTTGTCCAAAAAAACCCCTTTTTCCCCTACAACCAAAAAAAAAATCCCTACACTTTTCCCTACGTTAAAAACTTATTGTTTTTAGCGACAAGCAAACAAATATATATTTATTTTGTTAACATTTTGTACATATTTATTATAATAAAATTTATTTATTTAATATTTTTAATTAGGCTAAAGTTCATCAAATTTTATTTTCATTAAATTATTTTTATGAAGAAAGGAATTTTACAACATGAAATTAATTAAAATTTATTGATAATTTTTCATTCTTGACTGAAGCTGGGCTCGAACCCAGGCGTTTTTACGGACAGGTTACTCTTCCATGTTTCGATTGCAACCACTCAATCTCCTCAGAGGGCTTGCCGTTTAACACTCGCAGCCATCGACGACTGCTGACGTCAATAGTCAAACATCAATCCTTAAACCAAATTGTATTTAACCTTTGGTAGATCGAAATTTTGCTTTGAATGATTATCTATTTTAATTTATTTTACAGGTTTTTCCTTACTTCTGTTTTCTTCTTGAAGTTCAAAGTACATTTTTTGTTTTTCATTTTTTTGTCTTTCTTTTTCTTGTTACCTTTTTTTTTTTTAAAAAATATTAAAAAAAAATTTGGATTCAAACCAGAAATAGTTCAACAAAATAACCACAATACTGATTATTAAAATTTATTTATTAAAAAAACAATTTTTGACAGAAACGCATCTATGAGTCCTTTAATCTAGAAAAAAAACAGAGTCAAACTTCGTATTTGATTTATCATTTCCTCATCTTTTGTTAATTTTTTAAGAGCTTAATAGTTTTCAAGAACACTTATTTTTAATAATTTTTTCAACATAAGTATCTAATAATTTTTAGCAAACTTGGTACCAAATAAAAAGGGGCTCTGTAAAATTTAAAAAACAAAATATTTTCTTCAGTTCCCCTGAACTTAAATATAAAAAAAGTTCCTTTTAAAAGTAAATCACTTCATATCCTTAAAAGTTTTCATTTAAAAATTTTAAATTGTTTACTTTTATTTCTCTTACAAATAAATTTCTATGCAGAAATTTCATTTATTAGATATTCGCTTTTAATATTCGCCTACATTTTAGAGAATATGAGTGCGTATGTAAATAATACGTTGCCACTTAATTATATATTAGGCGGTTCGAAGAATATTCGGGTACATGATTTTAAAATATGGATTGCCAGGCTGTTAGGACTCATGGTATGTGGTTTCTTTTAAAAAATACTACATTTGTAATAAAATGCTATTGTATATGAAAAATTTTAATTTTTAAATGAAAATTAGATGAATATTTACGTATTTTTAGAAAATATATTGAAAAATATAATTTTGAAAATTCCCTACATTTGCCTTAAAATAAAAAATCTGTCCTTTTTTCCCCACGCTTGAAAAATATCCCTACATAAAGGGAAAATTCCCTACATTTGGCATCACTGATATGTACATATTTTTGTTACAGATAAAAAATAAAACAAATCTTAAAGTGAAAGGGACTTGAGCCAACAGTTTTGGCGTCGTTCGTCGACATAAGAAATATGTAGAAATAAACCTGACGCAGAGTTTGTTATGCACGACGTATTTCGGCCGACACAGAGAGCGATTTTTGTGTCAAACCCCCTATTTTTCGACCACTAAATTTTAAAAATCAAATGATGCAGCTTTGCAGAGAAATGTTTAAAGATGAAATGTATAGAAAAATTGTATTTTATTTTTAAAAAATTTAAGTGAATCCATGCAAGATTGCTAAGAAAACACTGTCTTATATTTTCACGCTATTCGGTGGTCCAGATGTAGATTAGGGTGGCACTGAAGTGTATGAATGAAATTTTGTTGCTAAATTTTAAAGAAGCCCAGGCGGAATATTGTGCTAATTGGTCTAGACAATAAATATAAAAAAGTTTGAGTGAAATCGGATAATTTAAAGTGCTGCCCCAAAGAAGTCAAAGGTCAAATTTCAGTAAATTCTACATTTTCATTAAGTATTTTAGCTGTTTCTTTCCTGGCTGGGCGTGAAATTTGTAAAATTTATTCTTTCGTGTGATAGGAATATTTAGAAAATGTTTTGAAAACATTAACCCTCCCATGTCCTGTGGATCAAACAGTCCTCTGTTTTATAAGTGTTACAAACAGTTTGTTTTCAATAATCTGAAATATGTTAATAAACTTTTTGTGAAAAAAGCATCAACCCTTCTCTCTTGTTAAAGAAAAAATGACACAAATGATACAACAAAATTTGTATTACTTTGAATAGATGTTGTCTCTGATCCTTATCTTTCGTTATTTTTTCATGGTTATATTGGATAAGCTTAATTCCTCTTTCGGCGCAGTCTTTCATATTTTTTGCCCTTTGATATTCGGGTAAATTATTCCATAAACTTGGCTCTATTTTTAAAAAATCTGTAGAAATTTAAAAAGTTTCCTAGTATTCTTGGAGAACAATTCCTTTAAATTATCTCTGCTAATAAAGCATTTGAGATTTTGACGTTTAAGCGTAAGTTTGTTCGGAAATTCTTTATCTTCATCCAGATTATCTTCTGAGACATTAACTGACATCTTCGAAACAAACTTTACTTTAGCTTCAAAATCTATTCTATCATTAAATAACGAAAAACCTACACATTCTTCATTCAAATAGTAAAGATGGTTTAGAAATTTTGTTATTGCACGCAAATAAAAAACATGGTTGTGGTAAACATATTCTAAGAGCAACATATTATGATAAGAATTATGATTGTAGTCACCATATTAAGTTTATTATTGAATCATATTATGACTAAATATACTCGTAATATGTCATCATAATATTTTTCCCTTAATCATATTATTATTCTGTTAATCATATTAAGTTAAGAAGTAATCAAATTATTGTCATGTTAATCATAATAAGCTAAGAAATTAATCATATTATTGTCATGTTAATCATAATAAGCTAAGAAGTAATCATATTATCATCATGTTAATCATAATAAATTTAGAAGCAATCATATTATGATACAGCACCTTTCATAAATGTCATAAAAATACAAAATAAATTTAAATATTTTTGAATCGATTTTTTATTTTGTGGCTTTTTACAATTTTTCTTAATGTAAATCAAATAGCGGAGTTCAATATCAGGCTTGCAAAAGAGCAAATGAAAAATCTGTGGTTTTCATGGGCAACCGCGTGTGTCCATTTTTTCGATTTTAAGATGTTGATGCCATATTGCCTAATTTTGAACGCTCTTTACATTTTTTTAAAAAAAGATGGATCAATTCCGATTTTTTAACGTAATGACAAAGTTTAAAATGTGCAATACCTAGCCCATAGTTTGATCTAGAATGGTTTTCGGTTTTCCTGAACAATTTGTTTTAAGACATATGCGGTTGCCAATGAAAACCGCAGAAATATAAAATATAACGAAATCTCTGTGTGTTTTGTTGTTGGATTTTACAAAAAAACTATGATATTTTGCATTTGCACTATTACATCACTAATACTTGACTGAATTCCGCTAATATTTTAATTTTTTAATTTCTTTAAACTTATTTTTTTATGGAATTTTATCTTTTAATTGTTTAACCGCTCACAAATAAAAAAAACGACACAACTTCTTCAAAATTATTTTACAAATGGCGCTTACATAATATGATTAGAGTAAAAATAGTTTGATTGCATCTTTAACATAATATGATAAATGTATAGAAAGTTATCATGTTATGGCTATTAAATATCATGATATGGTTGTGAGAAATATAATATGTTTTGAAAGTTATCTTAATTAAGTTGTTAGAAAAATAATTATTTTTCGGTCAGCAATACTCAAATTCATAATTGCGATAAACATTGATATGTTTACAGTAACTATAATATTGTTGATATAAAATAAAAAAAACAATTATTTGTGTACTACAACAATATATTGTTACATTAAACATAGTGTTGTTGCCGTAACCATGCCCAAACATTTTTTTTTCTCTGCGTGTGCTTTATCTATATTTTGGTTCATTTTTTTGTAATTTTCCAAATTTCTCAAGAATTCAATGTCGTTAAAGGAGGTTGGTCTGCTTAATCAGCATTTAACCAGAATTGCGAATAGCACTTAACAACAAAATCCAGCAACTTCGATTAAACCTTTAACTTCAATTTCGTTTAACGCAGGAAATTGTTTTCGAAAAATAGGTATTTTCCAACAATAAATGGCCTTTGCCATCGATCTGGCTAAATGCACAGCTCCAGGTTTCGTAAATTTAATGGCTTTAGGCGGACTTCCTTCTTAGAATATTACTATTATAAGTTCTAAAAATTCTTTATGGTCATTGCGTTGAAAGTTTTCTAATGTTTTCTCATTTGCAAATCTTTAAATGCTATTTCTGGTACCATCTAAAATTTAATTGAATCTTGAGTTTCATAATCCTGTCGAACACCATCCTGTAAATTTTTGCTAGTTTCAAATTATTTATATCAATATTCGAAGAACATTGCACTTTATTATGTAATTTACCCATTATTAAAAATAAAAAAATAGCATGTTATTTTAACACAATATAAAAAGGGCTAATATTCTTAAATTTGTTTAAAAAAACTTATATTTCTAAGCTCAAAAGGGTTAATTTTTCCAAAAAATATTCGCAAAATATTTTAACCACCCTTCATTAAATGAATGAACAATTTTCGTGCCAATCCAAGAACAAGCAAGAAAATTCCTAATAGAAATATAAAATTTGCTTATATTTGACCTTTGACCTCTTTGGGGCAGCACTTTAAGTTGTCCGATATTGCTGAAATTTTTAGCAGTTATATCTCTGACCAATCAGCACAATATTTCGCCTGAGCATTTGCGAAAATCGAAAGTTGAAATTTCGGCGCCACCCTAATGTACATATGTATATGTATAATTTTTCTGATAATACCATTTAACTTAACATATTTAGAAAACAAAGCATTTCTTCATAAATTAAAAAAAAATTATGGGGATATCATAATCCCTTAAGAAGATATGCTAAAATCTATAAGCATCTAAAAACTTTTTTTTTTCATTATTTTTTAGGGTGTTCAGTCGACTAATTCTTGTTCGATTAGTCGAACAATTTTACACGATTAATTGTTCGAATAATTTAAAATTGGTAATTTCGAATAAAGGATTAATCGAAGAATTAATACCGATTAATCGAATAATAATTATATATCGTATTTTTGTTTAGCGTATAATTTTTTATAGTTTTAAGTCGAATAAACAGACAAATGTATATGTCCGTTGGAATTAAAAAAAACAGTCATATTAAGTGAGTAATTTAGCTTATATTTCTGTTACATTGTCTCAACAAAATTTAATAATTTAAAGAAAAAAAACGAGATGGATATATTAACTCAAAGATTTATACTCATTTTCCGGGTATGTTCTAGAAACCGAAATGAAGTGAGACTGAAATCGAACGATAATTTTAATCCAACTACTATTTAGAAAATGACCTTAGTTTTTCGTGGTTTTAAGTGTTGTTCTTCCAAAAATAATATATACTAATAAAATAAAGTAGATAAAATGGAATATTTTTATGAACTCTCACTACAAGGTCGTTTTTAAAACTTGATCGACCACGCCCGTTTTTTAAAACAAAATCGTTCATGCATTTCCCTCTTTGGAATGAGTTTGGTTTAAAAATATTATATGAAGGATAAATCAAAATAATGCTAAATGTAACAGGTGGCCAAAATGTATTTTCGTAAATGTTCAGTGACTATAACATAGAACTTGAAGAAGAAGCTCCACCAACAAAATCAAAGAGGGCTACAAGTGGTCTAATGAATAAATTTTTTAAGCAAGATACTTCGATCGATTCTCTAGAGGAAATTATTTGCATAAGCATAACAGAGGATGGAATATCCGTGAAAAGTTTCAGAAAATCCAAAGACAATTCGTCAGCTCAGAATTGGTTTGGCGCATATGCCAAAAAGTCGGAGTGGAGAAAAATGACAAAGAAGATTTACATGAAGATTTCTCAAATTGTACCCGATAGAATTTTTTTATATTTTTACCACTGCTTCCGGTATATGTTTTGAAGAAAAATGCAAATTTTTGCGCACTTTCATGAATAAAGTTAGAATTTAATAGTATTTTTTTTTAAATGAAAAATATTGTTTTGTGCAGCATATGCCACTTTTCTAAAAAAAAAATTAAGAAAGTGGCTTTTTGTGCTGCATACGTATACTTATTGCTGTGTAACTTGTTGTTGAGATGATTTTTTTTTATAGTTTTTATACCCTCCACCACAATTAGTTGTGAAGAGGGTATATTCAGTTTGTCATTCCGTGTGAAACTTTTTTACTATTCACCTCAGACCCTATAAAGTATATATATTCTGGGTCCTTGAGTAATTTTAAGTCGATTTAGCCATGTCCGTCTGTCTGTCCGTCTGTCCGTCTGTTGAAAACACGCTCAGTTTCGAAAATCTCAAAAGAAATCAACAAACTTGGTGTCAAATTGCTTGTAGTTATCCTAAGCAGTTTGGGATTGAAATTCAGCAAAATCGGTTCAATAGGATCGGAGCTATGAATCAAAATGTGGAACCACCACCCAAAAAAAATTGATAAAATGGTGGAAAAATGCACAGAATGATATAAGATTTCGCAACAATTCGTTTTATTCAACTGGAAATCACGCTGTGAAATTTCGTGAAGATCCGTCAATAATTTACCCTAGGCCCCATATAAGCCCTACTCCCGGAAAACAGTATATTAAGCCTAAAACCCTAACTAACAATGCTATCTTTACAAATGTTGGCAAGTCACAGTTACATATGACTAGAAATTAAACTGTTAAGTTTCGTGAAGATCGGTCCATAATTTACCATAGGCCCCATATAAAACCTACCTTCGGAAAACAACTTAGTACGCCTAAAAACGTAAAAAATAATGCTATCATAACAAAATTTGGTACATCAAAGTTTTATAGAACTAAAAATAAATCTTTAAAATTTCGTGAATATCGGTTCATAATTAACCATAGGCCCCATATAAACTTTACTCCCGGAAAACAACTTAGTACGCCTAAAAACGTAAAATATAATGCTATCATAACAAAATTTGGTACATCAAAGTTTTATGGGACAAGAAATAAAACTGTGTAATTTCGTGAAGATCGGTACATAATTTACCCTGGGCCCCATATAAACCCTACTCCCGGAAAACAGTTTAGTACGCCTAAATCCGTAAAAAATAATGCTATCATAACAAAATTTGGTACATCAAAGTTTTATAGAACTGGGAAAAAGACTGTGAAATTTCGTGAAGATCGGTCCATAATTTACCCTAGGCCCCATATAAACCCTACTGCCGGAAAACAGTTTAGTCGCCTAAATCCATAATTAATAACAAATCGTCACAGTTTAAGATAATAATAACATCATACAGATATTACTCCTTAAACATTCGAACTGTCGGTGGAGGGTATCAAAGATTCGGCACAGCCGAATATAGCACTCTAACTTGTTTTATTTGATTTTACTTTACAAAAACAGAAAAAACAGTTCTACTGTTATGAAAAGTTACATAAAAAGCCACAAATTAAACAACTTTAATAATGCAAAAGTTAAAAGAAAATTTAAAACTTAATATTGAGTAAATTTTTATAATAAGCTTTATCAACACGTGGAAGAAATATAAGCAAGTCTTTTATGTCTCTATTTTTATCGCTGGAAATAAATGATGGTTTCGATATTTTCAAAACATTCGTCAACAAATTCTCAGGAGTTTTCAAACAATTTTTTGATGCAGACTTAACCAAAATTGCATTTTTATATTTTTCCTCTCTCGTCGAAGTTTTATAATGTATACATAAATCATTATTTTTACTGTATAGAAGTACTTTAATTTTAGCAAAAGGGACTTTTCGAAAATCCATTTTATTTTCTACCAACGAGTATGTGCGAAAATCTTCCGGAAGCATTTCCATAACTTTTAATTTTGTTTTATTATTTGGCATTGTTTTAAGCAAATTTAGTAAATGAAGAGGACTATGAATTTCAATATTCTTTAAGTACCGGTCAATAACACCATGGACACAGTCCACTTCTTGAATTAAAGAATGTTCTGGTTCTGAAGACTTTTGTATTACGGCATCAATATTATTTTGTTTAAAGAACATTTGGATTGCGGTTGCGTTAATTTGATTTTTATTTTGAGGTACGCAAGAATCTCTCCATAATGTCAAAGTTTTAATAAGTGGAAAATCTTTTATTAATTCATTTAAAATTTTAATTTAAGCACTAGCAATATTGTTACCACTCCGACCACTATGAGCTTCCGTCAAAAAGGCACAATAAGTAAAAGTTGGTATATATGACATAATAATGGTTGCTGTAAGATTAAACATATTTTATTTTCGTTTGTAGTAAAATTTTGAAGCATTTCCCTTAGGTAGGCTAAAAACACAAATAATAGCAAACCGTACACTTGGTTGGGTCCATTATGAAACTATTTTTCACAAATTTATTTTCTTGTCATTTTACTTTGCTTTTGCTTTAACTAGTTTTTTTTCTTACGACAATGCAGCAAAGCAACAATAAAATTTATTTTGTACGTTTTTGTATGAAGAATTTGCTGCAATCGCCAAACAATGGCTTGTAGAGCAAAACAGTACTTAAACAATTTTGAAACAGTTGATATGCAGCAAAATAAATGCTTTATATCTCAGAAGCCATAAAAATTTTCGCTAAACAGGTTTTTGATTTAGAAAGAGGGTGTTAAAAAAATATATTCCTCATACCTAACTCATTTTTTTTTTAAATGGTCGGTAGGTCAAACCAGTAATGAGCTGACGAATTAATATAGACTTTTGAAAAAAATCTCACAATTTATAAAATTTCTGGATTTAGAATTATTCGATTAATCGATTAATTTTAAAATTTTATTTGTTTAATCGAATAAGTTAAAAATGCCTAATATCGATTAATCGTTTAATCGAACAAAAATAAAACCCGATTAATTGAACACCCTTTTATTTATTTATTGAATCTTCATATATTAAATATGAACTCACAATAATTAATCAAATCTTATCCTAATTCTTTATTTTATGTCCTGCCAGTGCCAGACAAAAATTTTCTTCATCTCGGGTTCTGTTCTCATTTATATATGGGCAAATCCCAGAAACAGTCCACCAACCAAAAATTTTTCAAATGATTTTTTTAATGGAATATAAGACTAGATGTATAATTTCATTTTTATATTAAAAAATATGTTTTTCAATGATCATTAATGTAATAATTTTTACCAAATCCTAACCCACTGCTGATTTCTTAATGTTATACGTGAATTTAGCATTATTTTAGGTAATTCTTGTGCTTAAAATAGCACTTACAGCAGGCTTACCAAAATATAAATTTCGTTGAAAAAAAAGTTGATATTCATTAGTTAAGAAATTAGTTTAAGAAATGCAATTCATAAAATTATATTTGTTTTGTTAAAATAAATAAAATATAATAATAAAATACGACTGGAAAAACTGTAGCGTGCGTTATGTAGCATGCGTCACAAAGGGTTCACGGCTTTTGCCAAAAAATCACAACATTTTTTGGCTGCGAATAAGTGCGTTAAGAATTCTCTTATAGTCATCTTTCTTTTAGGAAGAAGATTTTGTATACCTTATCATGCCAAATTCGCTAAAAATTAGGACTTCAACCTTTGAAGTTACTTCCACTTTTTGTAGCGTCGTCACACAACTTTGTGATCAATTATTTCGCAACAAATGCTTGCTAAGAAATTATGATATAAACATTTTTTTCATTTTTCGAATTTATTCTATGAGTTAAATTTCAGTTATGTATTTTGTAAAGCTTTTTTGTAATAGTACTATTCCTTTAATTTTTCAGAAATGACTATAATAATATAATAATATAAAGTAACCTTCACAAGGAAATAATTCCCAATTTCAAATTATGATATATGTATGCCATTCGTAAGTACATATTAATGTCACTAAATACTACGTATAAGTTGAAGCTATCTTTTTTGAAAGACCAAAAAATGTTTATATTTCAATTAGAAAACGCGTGCGAATGTAGCGTTCGACACGCAGGATTTGCCCATATGTGTTTATCGCTCATCTTAATGGGTAAGTGCTGCAGTGTCTCTTCTTCTTAAGCGAGTGTGGCCGCTATCATTTTAAATATTTCGTGCTAGTGGATTTGGCTGCAACTCTAGCATACTTCGTAATAATAGTCCTTACCAGTGGCACATTGAGATCCTTGTGGATATTTGAGTTTTTAACATACCAAGGGGCAGCTTTGATTATACGAAGAAGTTTATTTGACGCCTTTGAATTTTTTCGATATTTGAGGCCGAGGCAGCGCCCCATAGTTGAATACCGTAGCACCATATTGGCTTTAAAATAGAGTTGTAAAGTAGTAGTTTGCAATCGAGACAAACAGCAGACTTTCTTCCAAAAAGCCAGTTAATTTGAATTGCTTTTAGTTTCATTTGGGGTAATTTGGTTTATATAGGGCAGTTCCATGTTAAACGCCGATCTAGATAAATACCGAGATATTTGACATGCGATTGTTGAGGCACTAGTTGATTATTGATATTAATAGGGGGGTATGTTTCCCGACGCAAGGTTAATGTAATATGTACGCATTTTTGCTCATTGACCTTTATTCTCCATTGTTTTAATAAAATGTTAACAGCATTTCATATTTATGTGTAATAAAAACAAAAGCGATTCTATTGATTATTTGACCGAAAAAATTATTGATCGATGATTCTGAATGAAGATGAACTCAATTCAATAGAAAACAAATTTTAAAGTGGAATTAAACTTGCAATATCGCATGTTGGGTCATATTGACCCAAAGGATATTAAATGTGTGTAAGTCGTGTTTTTTGGAGGGGGAAGGAAAAACTAAAATTTTATTATTTTCATTTAAATTTATAATTTTTGTCCCTGTAATGGATAAATTGAAGTTTCACGTCCATATCTTATATTAAAAGGGACAAATTTTGCGTTTGAAAACCAAAATTGGGTCAAATTGACCCAAGGAGTGCAGAAGGGTTAAGTAGCGGGGATCTGTGCAATTGCCACTCTCTTCGAGCCCTCCTTTTTTCAGACAAGAGACGCTCGACATCTGTGGAATATATTTTAATATTTTTTGCTTTTTTGGGGGCAATACTGGAATGTTTAACAGCTAGTTTAAGAAAATTGTCAAAATTGGCAATAGAGCGATCCACATACTCCGTTGTACTAAGCGGAATATTTTCTGTGCAATGGGTACTGAGGTATTTGCTGTCGTCGCTAAGTGACCAGTCGGAGATACAATTCTTTTGGGGCTCATTATAGTATCAACTGTAGATGTGTGGTCGGAAGATAATTCTAAGGAAGCTTCAACATGAATCATTTCTATGGGGATGTTTTTAACCACGCCGAAGTCGATGACGTCTGGAATTTTTTGGTGATCAGTAGGCCAATATGTTGGTTGACCGCTCGCTATCACATTTAAATCCATTTTAGAAATTGTGTTAAATAAAACACGACCCTTTGGTGTTATAAGTCGTGACCCCCAGAATGTATGTTTAGCGTTATAATCGCCAGCAGCCAGGAAACAGGGTCCTAATGATTTATAATATTTACAGTATTGGCTCTCTGATATTGAAAATCTAGGCGGGGAATACAACGATGAAATTACTGGCTTTCTATTTAATTCCTCAGCGCAAATGTTCGTTGCTTGGAGATAATCTTCACGATGATCACACATTAGGTAGTGTTTGACTCGGGTCCTTGGTATCATATAGTATATAACCATTTATTTTAAACGTATTTCTTGAGGACAAATGAGTTTCAGAAACCATCATGACATCAATTTGTTTGTTTTTAAGAAAGTATTCTAATTCATTTTTATGTTGGCGGATGCCTTTTGCGTTCCAAAAACAAATTTTTAAACAGTTCATGGCTTGTTAAGTAATGCTTACAATAACATCGATTGCATTCTTAGAATTTCCTGTAACATATTACCCATTGTGTTTGTAAAATTATTTACTGTTTGCACTAATGTTTCCATGGTTTTTTCTAGATAGGGTTGCCTTACGTACTGTTTTTAGCAGTACATGTACTGATTTTTGTCAATTGTACTGTTTTATGCACAACAGCCAAAACAGTACGCAAATGTACTGTTTTTTACACTTTGTACTGTTTTCTGTACTGATTTTTAAGTTTAGTGTCCAAAAAACAAAGATATTAAGAAAAATCGTTTTTAAATAATACACATTTGGGAATTTTAACCGGTATGCTATCAAGCTATATGGTCATAATATCCTTATAGCACTGTGCAACAAAAAAAACAGCCTTAACACTAGACTACTAGAAGAGCAAATCTGCCAAAGGGTTTTGAAAAGTTAGCTTGGGCTCCCGAAATATGGGCCACTAAATTTTTTTAATTTTTTGAAAAGGCGTTTGGTATAAGTCAAAAAAAATATACTAACTGTACTTCTGAGCTAAAAAATAACTTTAGAAGTCTGCAGTTGAATCGTGTGGCGAATCTTTTCTTAGAATTTATTTACCCTCTAACTCTCATTATAAGGGGTCATTTTTGCCCTTTTTCTCAACTCTTAAACAATAGTATACAAAATGGCACTTATTAGGGTTAAAATGCTCTACGAATATTTTCTGCATCAAATTTCACTAGGGATCTTCTAAGACCAAAAGTTCGTGCAATGTATCAAAAACGAATTCTCGAAATTTCGGGCATTGAAATTTTTGAATTTCTTGAAAGGGCGTTTGGTACAACTCAAAAAAAATATGCTAAATGTACTTCTGACCTAAAGGACTATTTCAGATATATTCAGTAGAATTCTATGGCGATTCTTTTCATAGAATATATTACACTCATTTTAAGGGGTAATTTTTGTCATTTTTTTAACTTCTACACTAAAACTGCACGTTAGAGGGTTAAAATATTCTACGAATATTTTCTTCATCAAATTTCACTAGCGATCTTCTAAGACCAAAAAATCGTGCAATGTATGTAAAACGGGTTTTCGAAAAATTAAAAAAAATCAAGGCCCGGAATTTCGAAAACCCGTTTAACTTGCATTGGATGATTTTTGGTCTTAGAAGACCACAAGTGAAATTTGATGCAGAAAATATTCGTAGAGCTTTTTAACACTTATAAGTGCCGTTTTAGTATACTTTTTTTATGAGTTGGGAAAAATGGCAAAAATGAGAGTTAGAGGGTTAATAAATTCTAAGAAAAGAGTCGCCATACGATTCTACTGAAGACATCTTAAATTAGTTTTCAGCTCAAAAGTACATTTAGTATATTTTTTTTGACTTATACCAAACGCCTTTTCAAAAAATTAAAAAACTTTAGGGGCCCATAAATAGACTCTACTAGTAGTCTACTTTCATTTCGCGGTGCAAGTGTTGAGGCTGGTGGCGATGACCCTAATTTTGTTGCACAGTGTATATTACAATATTTAGTTTAAAGAAATTGTTGTTTTGCAAACAAAAAAGTTGTAAAATAATTAGAATTTTTGTACTGCGTCTATTGTTTTGTTATTAATACACAGATTTAATAAAGGGTTGCTCACATCCTTCATATATTTTCGTGTTATTATTTTAAGACATATGACTACCGTTTAAAATTTAAATTAAAGAAAGAAACAAATATTTTCTGAAATTTATGCGATAGTTCCACAATATGTGTGGTGAAAATTTCTTTAAATACCAATATGTTTAAAGAAAATTCTACTTACTCAATCAATGAATAAGTTTCTTAAGTTAACTATAAACTAAGGTATTTAAACATTATACATTGGAAAATGATACAATGACCAAATGCTTCGTTTGTGGTGTATGCTTTATAAAGGCAAATGGTGTCATTTTGTATATGAAATACCATTAAATGTGAATCTTTCCTTTGATGTTGATGTTTGAAGTCTATTTCTTTATATTATTGTTGTTCAAGAGTTGTAAATATTTAATAAATAGTTATGCTTTCGTAAAAAAATGTACTGTTTTTTTCTTGATTGTACTGTTTTCTCATAACCAATGTACTGCTTTTTCGAATTCAAAATCTGGCTACCCTATTTCTAGACGACTTAAATTAGAAACTAGAGTTTCATAATTACTTGGCGAAGCACCTTGCATTGGCTAATGGTTTGATTTTAGGACGTTAGCATAAGAGGTGGAGCCTGAATGTCATTAGTGTTTACTTGATTTGGTGCCTGAATTTATGGGGGATTAGTTTTCGGTCCAGCCGACTGCTTGACGATAGTATATACAGGGCATCCTCTATAGTTGGCAGTGTGATTACCGCCACAGTTGCTACATTTTTTTACGTTGGGGTCATTTTTAGACTTATCGCACTGGACTGTACAATGTAATTCTCCACATACGACGCAAACAGGGGGTAAATAGCAGCATGCCTTAGTATTGCCAAATTCTTGGCAATTAAGACATTAAACGGGACCATTTCTTTTGTGCGGCTCCTCTATAGTTATTCTTCTGTATACACCCAGAGAAAAAACATGTTTAAATATGGTCACCTCCAACCAAACTATTTTTAAAGAAAACTTTAAACATTTTATGTTTATTATAACCATATTATTGTCAGCGATAACCATATTATGGTTAGATTAGGCCTCATCAATAAGCCCCAATCATATAATTGTTGCCTCCGAACATGATATTTTTAATAATAACTATAATATGTTTAACACTTATAATAGCATGGTTGGTTTTTAACCATAGCATGTTGCTCTTGGAAAAGAGGAAAATACTATTGTAAACTAAAAAACAAATTATTGTCATATTTAACCATAACATTTGTAGAGGCAACCATAATATGGTTGTGGGTTCTTAATGGAGGACTAATTTAACCATAATATGGTTGTCGCTGACAATTGGTTATATTAACCATAATATGTTTAGAATTTTTTTTAAAAATAGTTTGGTTGGAGGTGACCATATTTAAACATATTTTTCTGTACGTGTAGAATATATTTTAAATTGTAAATAGGATGCGTTTCATTTGTTTAAGCTTAATATCGCCAGGTTCTAACTCCACCCGAAATAATGGTTGGGGGTTTTTCCCCCTATTTTTAATATTATGTAATAATATATTATTCCAAAAAAGTTTTAATTTCATCTGGGTCCACGCATTTGTCTATGCCCTTGATCACTACCTGAAGACCTTTGCTGCTCTTCAGTTGATATGTGTAAAAGCTTTTTTTAAGGGCTTCGAATTTGTTAGTTTATTTTCGAAAATCATTCTCATGATTAACCTGTATTTTTGTCTCGTTTATATTTCCACGTTTGATTGCAGCTACGTAAAACGAATTTTCACCTATTACCGAGATCACGCTCTTTATTATCTCACTTGAGTTTTGCTCCCTTAGATATATCGGGGGTGGCTTAGAAGATTTTATGACGTTTGGTGCTTCCGAGGATTCATCCTCCAGAATTGCAAAACGATTTTGAGAGTATATTTTATCAAAAGATGGTATTTTTGAGGCCGAACCAACTGATGCAGAGGTAGGGCTGCGACCCCGTTTAAGCACTGCTATGTACCTGTCCATACCAACTTGTACTTGAGGCTTTTGACCACTTTTTACTTGAGATGTTTGCATTGCATATGTGTTTGAGTTCATGGTACCATTTGTCACTAAGATTCTGGTTGCCGTTGTGGCAACACTTGCAAGTGAGAGGTTTATATTGTTACGAAAGTAACTTTACTTTTACGTAGCAGAAACAATTATGATGAAATTATGGTAGCACTGCAACGTAAGTATGGCGGTGAACACAAAAAGGAAATCTATAAAATGGAGTTGCGTGGCAGAGTGCAAAAGGCAAATGAAACCTTACAGGACTTCGCACTGGAGATTGAGCGGTTGGTACAGCTAACTTATCCGGGTGAGAATCATCCATTGTTGGACAGCTTCAAAACAGAAGCATTTATTAACGGTATAAGAGATGCTGATGTTAAGTATGCGGTGTGTGCAGCATTAAAGTCGACATTTGCAGAAACTGTTTCATTTGCCCTGGCTCAGGCAAATGGCAAGAATAGTTGCAAAGCAGAAGTCGTATAAGGTGCAAAGGCTCGATGTTGTTGCTGATGATGATAGAGATATCATGAAGGAATTAAAAAGCCTTAAAGAAGCAGTTTTGCGGGTGTTACGTGAGAAGCTGGGCAAAAACAAATTGAAATGCTATAACTGCGGTAAGATTGGGCACATACAGCGTAACTGCAAAGCACCGGAAAAAATTTCAAGATCTGCTTCGCCGCCGAGAAACAACCAACGGGCTAGTCATCAGTCATCGCAGGAGTCGCCGTTAAGTATGGAGGGAGTGCTACCTTTCGCATCTGAGGACTCGGTAATAAATTTAGTAGTGCCAAAGAGATATAAAAGTATTACGACATTTGGCTACATCGATGGTAAAAAGCGAATTTTGACTATCGACACTGGTGCAGGATTTTCAATTATAAGGCCTGACTTGGTAACGGGAGCTGTCGAACCACTAAGCGGAGTGAGCTTGCGAACAGCTACAGGTGAGCCTGCTAATGTCTATGGCAAAACACGTGTGGTGTTAAGACTTGCCAATGTTGTCAATTTTCATGAGTTTATTGTGGCCGACATTGTAGACGAAGTACTGATTGGCGCAGATTTTATGATTAGTCATAACATAAGTCTGAATATGGGAAAACAAATCATGTATTTGTTTGATTATGAAATACCCCTGAATGTTGGGTATGAAAGTGAGGCTCGTGTGGGACAGCTTCTCGCTTGTACTCGTCTGGAATCGTCACCATACAGAAATGTTGATAAACGTGAAAAAGCGGTTGCTCATGTAAGACAGCTTAACAGAGTGGAAACCAGGCACTGTACGGAGGCCGACAGAAGGGAATGCATCAGTGAAGGTCGCTCGTTGCAGGTAGAGCCCAGTAAAGACTGGTTAACAGCAAAAAGAGTTGAACCCGTATTGGCCAAGGTAAGGAGGGCCAATAGTATAGGTGGAAGACAAAATTTTAAGAATAGCTGCCCAAAGCGTGTGGCAGCCAGGAGCACAGTGAACAGAGTTTGTGCGTCGTTTCCACAATGCAATTGTAATGCACTACCTATACCAGAAGATAAACAGGTATCTTCATTGGAGCGGGGAAATCCTTACGACCATAGAAAGTCCGTGCGTGGCCATAGAAGGTTATCCAGATTTGATCGGGCAGTGTATTCTGAAGGATCTAAGAACGGCCAGTTGATTTTGCCAATGAATCAACAACCAAAGGAAAGATTAGTTGCCAAGCCACAACTACATTGGGATGGTCCATATAAGGTGATAAAGAAATTAAATGATGTTGTATACCGAATACAGAAATATAAAAGTCCAAGAGCCAAAATGAAAGTTGTTCATTTGGAACGATTAGCCCCTTATGGAAGAGGTGATTTTGAGCCTATTCGGGACGAACAGGCTTAAGTGGGGAGCAGTGTTACGAAAGTAACTTTAGTTAAGAATTATTTGTAATTATTGGTTAAGAATTAGATTAATTTATGTGTTATCTTGTATTGATTGTTACACACTTCTAGTGTAAAAATCAATGTACAGATGTAATGTTAAAATTGTTGTGCATAATTATACTTCAACCCCACTGTAAACTAGAATGTTCGTTATTAAGTTATTTCAATTTATGGCAACGCCTAAAAGTATGCCTTAGTTTATGATGCCTAATAACTCAATCAATTCAGCCATATAGATAGTAATAGCTGAATAAGTTTAATTAACGAAATAGCCGTTATTAAAACTTTATAGAGCCATCTAGACTTCAGAACTCGAACGTTCTATGGTCATTTGCCCGAGTATAAATAGGATCGCAAGAGATGGCATGATTCATTCTAAGTTCTGACTTTGTCAAAAACGTATCCCACTTCTGGAGAAGATTAAGAACTATAAAATTACGGTTGTTAAAGTGACTAAGTACTAAATAAAGGTGTGTAAATTGTAAACAGTAGCAAAAGTGTTGTGTTTATTTGTTTTATTTGAATTGCAATAAAAGAACTCGAAACGGTTTATTATAAAGGAAATAAACCAAAACGTTATTGAAAGGCAGTAACGTAACAATATTTTTTAACGTATCACCATCAACCGACTTTGTAAAGATAGAGGGCAAAAGGGAACGTGTACGAGCAATTGGTTAAGCCATTAGGTAGTTGCTATTGTTTTCTTTTGTTTTATTTATTACAGCATTGCCTTCGTTAGCATGCACTCAACATTTCAAAATCGAAAAAATAGACATACGCGGTTGCCCATGAAAACCACAGAACTATATGTAATAAGGGGAAACCCCTTGTATAATCTGAAGAAATGTTAAAACAATTTTCGAGACTGTGCAAGTGTGAAGGCCCAACTATAAAATGCTTAAGTTAGCTTAAGCCACTGTATAATACACATGTAAATCATATGTGTCAAATCCTATTGTACTTAAGAAAACGTTTGTTAAGTTTTGAGAATCTGTCATTTTCTTAAGCAAAGTGTGAAACTGATTGCACTTTCTGTACGGAATCAAATGTTTTTTATTATGTTTTTAAAAATATTTGACAGCTGTTTTGTTAATTTTTAATAGAAGCTTAAGCAAGCTTATGGATATTATATTTGGGCCTTAAGATTTTCAGTAGCAAAGAAGAATTTGAGCAGTCCGTAAGTATAACTGCAAAGTAGTTTATAATATCGATGTTGAAACATCGATGTATCGTGTTTCTTACCGATGTTTTTTAGTATCGATACTTATCGTGGAAACATCGATTTTTTGAAATATCAATATTTTTTAGAACGATGTTGCATCCCTAACTGTAACATAAACATTTCTTTCATTTAGCTTTATTGTTGTTTCATTGTTTTTATTCATGCAATAAATTGAGCCGTTTATTTTTAAAGTGTCATAACTCATTTCGGTTTTTAAGTCGAGATATTTAAGGGTTTGCGTTTTAACACGTTTAAAAATATGGATGCTAACTTTCGAGAAGATTCACTTGTATTTAATACATCATCATAATGATATTTTTCTCAGTATTATTATTATTATTATTTATTATTATTATTTATTATTATTATTTATTATTAACTCGATTTTTTTGAAAAAGTGACTAATGCCACTTTCAAAATAAACGGCTCAATTGTTTTTGTTTTTTCACCGTTTAACTGTGCTTTTAATATTTGCTATTTATTGTGTTTTACAACAACAACAAAAATAAGAATTTTTTTCTCTTTTTTTTATTTTGCAATCTATCAACATATGATATTAAGCAAATTTGTTAAAAGCATCTTATTACAAACATTTAATTACATAAAGTATATTTTGTGGGACAAAACTCGGTCACACCCTGTTGGGCTTCTTAGGTTTTTTTTTTCTTTGAATCAACTACACTTTGCCTCACACTGTGATCACTACCGTTGGTCGTAAAATTTTTGTAACACACTGTACCTAACGGGCAGGAATGTGAATGGTAAAATAACAACCAACAACAAACATACAATCGCGACAAACAAGTAAACAAATAACACTCACAACACACACAGCAAACAAGTAACAATAACAAAGCAAGCAGTTTTAAACATGTAAACAACAAGCAACAAAATATGAATAAGACAAGTAAAGAGACATAACAATAACAACTACGGGCACTGATTGTTGTTAGTGCAAAACATAATACTGATTTTAGTATAAAAGGAGCAACATAAACGTTGAAAGGATGACTTGTTATCGAGCCGAGCTCAAGAACACATCAGGTAAGCGAAGTAGCAAGTCTAGTAACACAACCCAGTAGACAATTTCACCGAGTGGTTCTCTAACACGGAGTGAAATTCTAGTAAAACAACCCAGTAGACAATTTCACCGAGTGGTTCTCTAACACGGAGTGAAATTCTAGTAACACAACCCAGTAGACAATTTCACCGAGTGGTTCTCTAACACGGAGTGAAATTCTAGTAACACAACCCAGTAGACAATTTCACCGAGTGGTTCTCTAACACGGAGTGAAATTCTAGTAAAAACAACCCAGTAGACAATTTCACCGAGTGGTTCTCTAACACGGAGTGAAATTCTAGTAACACAACCCAGTAGACAATTTCACCGAGTGGTTCTCTAACACGGAGTGAAATTCTAGTAACACAACCCAGTAGACAATTTCACCGAGTGGTTCTCTAACACGGAGTGAAATTTTAGTAAAACAACCCAGTAGACAATTTCACCGAGTGGTTCTCTAACACGGAGTGAAATTCTAGTAACACAACCCAGTAGACAATTTCACCGAGTGGTTCTCTAACACGGAGTGAAATTCTAGTAACACAACCCAGTAGACAATTTCACCGAGTGGTTCTCTAACACGGAGTGAAATTTTAGTAAAACAACCCAGTAGACAATTTCACCGAGTGGTTCTCTAACACGGAGTGAAATTCTAGTAACACAACCCAGTAGACAATTTCACCGAGTGGTTCTCTAACACGGAGTGAAATTCTAGTAACACAACCCAGTAGACAATTTCACCGAGTGGTTCTCTAACACGGAGTGAAATTCTAGTAACACAACCCAGTAGACAATTTCACCGAGTGGTTCTCTAACACGGAGTGAAATTCTAGTAAAACAACCCAGTAGACAATTTCACCGAGTGGTTCTCTAACACGGAGTGAAATTCTAGTAACACAACCCAGTAGACAATTTCACCGAGTGGTTCTCTAACACGGAGTGAAATTCTAGTAACACAACCCAGTAGACACTTTCACCGAGTGGTTCTCTAACACGGAGTGAAATTCTAGTAAAACAACCCAGTAGACAATTTCACCGAGTGGTTCTCTAACACGGAGTGAAATTCTAGTAAAACAACCCAGTAGACAATTTCACCGAGTGGTTCTCTAACACTGAGTGAAATTCTAGTAAAACAACCCAGTAGACAATTTCGCCGAGTGGTTTTCTAACACGGAGTGAAATTCTAGTAAAACAACCCAGTAGACAATTTCACCGAGTGGTTTTCTAACACGGAGTGAAAATCTAGTAAACACAACCCAGTAGACAATTTCACCGCGTGGTTTTTCTAACACAGAGTGATATTCGGTAAACAAGCAAAATACCCAGTAGACAAATTTCCCAGCGTGTTTTCCTAACACCAAACAAAATAACCAGTAGAGCGAGATTAAGTACAACCCGAAGAATCCCGTAGTGACAACCCCATAAGTGTTTTCTTCTCCAAAAGTTCCCCGTAACAAGCGGCACAACAAAGCTTCAAACACTGGAATTTATACCAGCTTAAGCAACCAAGTGTCAACAGCAACGAGGCAAGAGAGGACATACCACGGAAGGAGTGCTAAGGCGATAAAAGCGGAACACAACGCAACTTAATTATTTTCATAACTTGTAAATTATAATCCTAATAATACTAATAAAATTATTGAATTTATTGAAAATAAAATAAAACTCAACACGTGTCATATTTTCTTGTAACGGACCTGGACAAGGCTGAGTATACCCCAAAATAAAGTCGTTACAAGTGGCGCCCGAGCAGGGACTTCAACAGGAAAATAACACAGAAAGTAACAAAGAGGCAAGATGGTAAAGATGAACTGGGTGTACAGTCTGAGAAAAGAAGAGCTGGTAGCCTATGCCGAAGAATTCGGGTTAGGCTCGAGCGGCACAGAGGAAGAAATACGACGACGTTTTTCGGAATTTATCAAAGGCAGTGATCACCAACCCGATGAATTGTTACGGCATGAGCAATTGAAGCGGACACACGGGAAAGCAGCATCGCCAGCTAAGCAGGAAACAACTGAAAAAAAATATTTATATGGGGTTGCTTAATAGTTTTTTTTCCGGAAGAAAGGGAGGAGTGTGACGACAAGTTTTGTGGGACAAAACTCGGTCACACCCTGTTGGGCTTCTTAGGTTTTTTTTTTCTTTGAATCAACTACACTTTGCCTCACACTGTGATCACTACCGTTGGTCGTAAAATTTTTGTAACACACTGTACCTAACGGGCAGGAATGTGAATGGTAAAATAACAACCAACAACAAACATACAATCGCGACAAACAAGTAAACAAATAACACTCACAACACACACAGCAAACAAGTAACAATAACAAAGCAAGCAGTTTTAAACATGTAAACAACAAGCAACAAAATATGAATAAGACAAGTAAAGAGACATAACAATAACAACTACGGGCACTGATTGTTGTTAGTGCAAAACATAATACTGATTTTAGTATAAAAGGAGCAACATAAACGTTGAAAGGATGACTTGTTATCGAGCCGAGCTCAAGAACACATCAGGTAAGCGAAGTAGCAAGTCTAGTAACACAACCCAGTAGACAATTTCACCGAGTGGTTCTCTAACACGGAGTGAAATTCTAGTAAAACAACCCAGTAGACAATTTCACCGAGTGGTTCTCTAACACGGAGTGAAATTCTAGTAACACAACCCAGTAGACAATTTCACCGAGTGGTTCTCTAACACGGAGTGAAATTCTAGTAACACAACCCAGTAGACAATTTCACCGAGTGGTTCTCTAACACGGAGTGAAATTCTAGTAAAAACAACCCAGTAGACAATTTCACCGAGTGGTTCTCTAACACGGAGTGAAATTCTAGTAACACAACCCAGTAGACAATTTCACCGAGTGGTTCTCTAACACGGAGTGAAATTCTAGTAACACAACCCAGTAGACAATTTCACCGAGTGGTTCTCTAACACGGAGTGAAATTTTAGTAAAACAACCCAGTAGACAATTTCACCGAGTGGTTCTCTAACACGGAGTGAAATTCTAGTAACACAACCCAGTAGACAATTTCACCGAGTGGTTCTCTAACACGGAGTGAAATTCTAGTAACACAACCCAGTAGACAATTTCACCGAGTGGTTCTCTAACACGGAGTGAAATTTTAGTAAAACAACCCAGTAGACAATTTCACCGAGTGGTTCTCTAACACGGAGTGAAATTCTAGTAACACAACCCAGTAGACAATTTCACCGAGTGGTTCTCTAACACGGAGTGAAATTCTAGTAACACAACCCAGTAGACAATTTCACCGAGTGGTTCTCTAACACGGAGTGAAATTCTAGTAACACAACCCAGTAGACAATTTCACCGAGTGGTTCTCTAACACGGAGTGAAATTCTAGTAAAACAACCCAGTAGACAATTTCACCGAGTGGTTCTCTAACACGGAGTGAAATTCTAGTAACACAACCCAGTAGACAATTTCACCGAGTGGTTCTCTAACACGGAGTGAAATTCTAGTAACACAACCCAGTAGACACTTTCACCGAGTGGTTCTCTAACACGGAGTGAAATTCTAGTAAAACAACCCAGTAGACAATTTCACCGAGTGGTTCTCTAACACGGAGTGAAATTCTAGTAAAACAACCCAGTAGACAATTTCACCGAGTGGTTCTCTAACACGGAGTGAAATTCTAGTAAAACAACCCAGTAGACAATTTCGCCGAGTGGTTTTCTAACACGGAGTGAAATTCTAGTAAAACAACCCAGTAGACAATTTCACCGAGTGGTTTTCTAACACGGAGTGAAAATCTAGTAAACACAACCCAGTAGACAATTTCACCGCGTGGTTTTTCTAACACAGAGTGATATTCGGTAAACAAGCAAAATACCCAGTAGACAAATTTCCCAGCGTGTTTTCCTAACACCAAACAAAATAACCAGTAGAGCGAGATTAAGTACAACCCGAAGAATCCCGTAGTGACAACCCCATAAGTGTTTTCTTCTCCAAAAGTTCCCCGTAACAAGCGGCACAACAAAGCTTCAAACACTGGAATTTATACCAGCTTAAGCAACCAAGTGTCAACAGCAACGAGGCAAGAGAGGACATACCACGGAAGGAGTGCTAAGGCGATAAAAGCGGAACACAACGCAACTTAATTATTTTCATAACTTGTAAATTATAATCCTAATAATACTAATAAAATTATTGAATTTATTGAAAATAAAATAAAACTCAACACGTGTCATATTTTCTTGTAACGGACCTGGACAAGGCTGAGTATACCCCAAAATAAAGTCGTTACAAGTGTCTTTTTTTTTTTTTTTTTTTTTTTTTTTTTTTTTTTTTTCATTTTTTTTTTTTTTTTTTTTTTTTTTTTTTTAATCGCGATTGTATGTTTGTTGTTGGTTGTTATTTTACCATTCACATTCCTGCCCGTTAGGTACAGTGTGTTACAAAAATTTTACGACCAACGGTAGTGATCACAGTGTGAGGCAAAGTGTAGTTGATTCAAAGAAAAAAAAAACCTAAGAAGCCCAACAGTGTGACGACAAGTTTTGTGGGACAAAACTCGGTCACACCCTGTTGGGCTTCTTAGGTTTTTTTTTTCTTTGAATCAACTACACTTTGCCTCACACTGTGATCACTACCGTTGGTCGTAAAATTTTTGTAACACACTGTACCTAACGGGCAGGAATGTGAATGGTAAAATAACAACCAACAACAAACATACAATCGCGACAAACAAGTAAACAAATAACACTCACAACACACACAGCAAACAAGTAACAATAACAAAGCAAGCAGTTTTAAACATGTAAACAACAAGCAACAAAATATGAATAAGACAAGTAAAGAGACATAACAATAACAACTACGGGCACTGATTGTTGTTAGTGCAAAACATAATACTGATTTTAGTATAAAAGGAGCAACATAAACGTTGAAAGGATGACTTGTTATCGAGCCGAGCTCAAGAACACATCAGGTAAGCGAAGTAGCAAGTCTAGTAACACAACCCAGTAGACAATTTCACCGAGTGGTTCTCTAACACGGAGTGAAATTCTAGTAAAACAACCCAGTAGACAATTTCACCGAGTGGTTCTCTAACACGGAGTGAAATTCTAGTAACACAACCCAGTAGACAATTTCACCGAGTGGTTCTCTAACACGGAGTGAAATTCTAGTAACACAACCCAGTAGACAATTTCACCGAGTGGTTCTCTAACACGGAGTGAAATTCTAGTAAAAACAACCCAGTAGACAATTTCACCGAGTGGTTCTCTAACACGGAGTGAAATTCTAGTAACACAACCCAGTAGACAATTTCACCGAGTGGTTCTCTAACACGGAGTGAAATTCTAGTAACACAACCCAGTAGACAATTTCACCGAGTGGTTCTCTAACACGGAGTGAAATTTTAGTAAAACAACCCAGTAGACAATTTCACCGAGTGGTTCTCTAACACGGAGTGAAATTCTAGTAACACAACCCAGTAGACAATTTCACCGAGTGGTTCTCTAACACGGAGTGAAATTCTAGTAACACAACCCAGTAGACAATTTCACCGAGTGGTTCTCTAACACGGAGTGAAATTTTAGTAAAACAACCCAGTAGACAATTTCACCGAGTGGTTCTCTAACACGGAGTGAAATTCTAGTAACACAACCCAGTAGACAATTTCACCGAGTGGTTCTCTAACACGGAGTGAAATTCTAGTAACACAACCCAGTAGACAATTTCACCGAGTGGTTCTCTAACACGGAGTGAAATTCTAGTAACACAACCCAGTAGACAATTTCACCGAGTGGTTCTCTAACACGGAGTGAAATTCTAGTAAAACAACCCAGTAGACAATTTCACCGAGTGGTTCTCTAACACGGAGTGAAATTCTAGTAACACAACCCAGTAGACAATTTCACCGAGTGGTTCTCTAACACGGAGTGAAATTCTAGTAACACAACCCAGTAGACACTTTCACCGAGTGGTTCTCTAACACGGAGTGAAATTCTAGTAAAACAACCCAGTAGACAATTTCACCGAGTGGTTCTCTAACACGGAGTGAAATTCTAGTAAAACAACCCAGTAGACAATTTCACCGAGTGGTTCTCTAACACGGAGTGAAATTCTAGTAAAACAACCCAGTAGACAATTTCGCCGAGTGGTTTTCTAACACGGAGTGAAATTCTAGTAAAACAACCCAGTAGACAATTTCACCGAGTGGTTTTCTAACACGGAGTGAAAATCTAGTAAACACAACCCAGTAGACAATTTCACCGCGTGGTTTTTCTAACACAGAGTGATATTCGGTAAACAAGCAAAATACCCAGTAGACAAATTTCCCAGCGTGTTTTCCTAACACCAAACAAAATAACCAGTAGAGCGAGATTAAGTACAACCCGAAGAATCCCGTAGTGACAACCCCATAAGTGTTTTCTTCTCCAAAAGTTCCCCGTAACAAGCGGCACAACAAAGCTTCAAACACTGGAATTTATACCAGCTTAAGCAACCAAGTGTCAACAGCAACGAGGCAAGAGAGGACATACCACGGAAGGAGTGCTAAGGCGATAAAAGCGGAACACAACGCAACTTAATTATTTTCATAACTTGTAAATTATAATCCTAATAATACTAATAAAATTATTGAATTTATTGAAAATAAAATAAAACTCAACACGTGTCATATTTTCTTGTAACGGACCTGGACAAGGCTGAGTATACCCCAAAATAAAGTCGTTACAAGTGGCGCCCGAGCAGGGACTTCAACAGGAAAATAACACAGAAAGTAACAAAGAGGCAAGATGGTAAAGATGAACTGGGTGTACAGTCTGAGAAAAGAAGAGCTGGTAGCCTATGCCGAAGAATTCGGGTTAGGCTCGAGCGGCACAGAGGAAGAAATACGACGACGTTTTTCGGAATTTATCAAAGGCAGTGATCACCAACCCGATGAATTGTTACGGCATGAGCAATTGAAGCGGACACACGGGAAAGCAGCATCGCCAGCTAAGCAGGAAACAACTGAAAAAAAATATTTATATGGGGTTGCTTAATAGTTTTTTTTCCGGAAGAAAGGGAGGAGTGTGACGACAAGTTTTGTGGGACAAAACTCGGTCACACCCTGTTGGGCTTCTTAGGTTTTTTTTTTCTTTGAATCAACTACACTTTGCCTCACACTGTGATCACTACCGTTGGTCGTAAAATTTTTGTAACACACTGTACCTAACGGGCAGGAATGTGAATGGTAAAATAACAACCAACAACAAACATACAATCGCGACAAACAAGTAAACAAATAACACTCACAACACACACAGCAAACAAGTAACAATAACAAAGCAAGCAGTTTTAAACATGTAAACAACAAGCAACAAAATATGAATAAGACAAGTAAAGAGACATAACAATAACAACTACGGGCACTGATTGTTGTTAGTGCAAAACATAATACTGATTTTAGTATAAAAGGAGCAACATAAACGTTGAAAGGATGACTTGTTATCGAGCCGAGCTCAAGAACACATCAGGTAAGCGAAGTAGCAAGTCTAGTAACACAACCCAGTAGACAATTTCACCGAGTGGTTCTCTAACACGGAGTGAAATTCTAGTAAAACAACCCAGTAGACAATTTCACCGAGTGGTTCTCTAACACGGAGTGAAATTCTAGTAACACAACCCAGTAGACAATTTCACCGAGTGGTTCTCTAACACGGAGTGAAATTCTAGTAACACAACCCAGTAGACAATTTCACCGAGTGGTTCTCTAACACGGAGTGAAATTCTAGTAAAAACAACCCAGTAGACAATTTCACCGAGTGGTTCTCTAACACGGAGTGAAATTCTAGTAACACAACCCAGTAGACAATTTCACCGAGTGGTTCTCTAACACGGAGTGAAATTCTAGTAACACAACCCAGTAGACAATTTCACCGAGTGGTTCTCTAACACGGAGTGAAATTTTAGTAAAACAACCCAGTAGACAATTTCACCGAGTGGTTCTCTAACACGGAGTGAAATTCTAGTAACACAACCCAGTAGACAATTTCACCGAGTGGTTCTCTAACACGGAGTGAAATTCTAGTAACACAACCCAGTAGACAATTTCACCGAGTGGTTCTCTAACACGGAGTGAAATTTTAGTAAAACAACCCAGTAGACAATTTCACCGAGTGGTTCTCTAACACGGAGTGAAATTTTAGTAACACAACCCAGTAGACAATTTCACCGAGTGGTTCTCTAACACGGAGTGAAATTCTAGTAACACAACCCAGTAGACAATTTCACCGAGTGGTTCTCTAACACGGAGTGAAATTCTAGTAACACAACCCAGTAGACAATTTCACCGAGTGGTTCTCTAACACGGAGTGAAATTCTAGTAAAACAACCCAGTAGACAATTTCACCGAGTGGTTCTCTAACACGGAGTGAAATTCTAGTAACACAACCCAGTAGACAATTTCACCGAGTGGTTCTCTAACACGGAGTGAAATTCTAGTAACACAACCCAGTAGACACTTTCACCGAGTGGTTCTCTAACACGGAGTGAAATTCTAGTAAAACAACCCAGTAGACAATTTCACCGAGTGGTTCTCTAACACGGAGTGAAATTCTAGTAAAACAACCCAGTAGACAATTTCACCGAGTGGTTCTCTAACACGGAGTGAAATTCTAGTAAAACAACCCAGTAGACAATTTCGCCGAGTGGTTTTCTAACACGGAGTGAAATTCTAGTAAAACAACCCAGTAGACAATTTCACCGAGTGGTTTTCTAACACGGAGTGAAAATCTAGTAAACACAACCCAGTAGACAATTTCACCGCGTGGTTTTTCTAACACAGAGTGATATTCGGTAAACAAGCAAAATACCCAGTAGACAAATTTCCCAGCGTGTTTTCCTAACACCAAACAAAATAACCAGTAGAGCGAGATTAAGTACAACCCGAAGAATCCCGTAGTGACAACCCCATAAGTGTTTTCTTCTCCAAAAGTTCCCCGTAACAAGCGGCACAACAAAGCTTCAAACACTGGAATTTATACCAGCTTAAGCAACCAAGTGTCAACAGCAACGAGGCAAGAGAGGACATACCACGGAAGGAGTGCTAAGGCGATAAAAGCGGAACACAACGCAACTTAATTATTTTCATAACTTGTAAATTATAATCCTAATAATACTAATAAAATTATTGAATTTATTGAAAATAAAATAAAACTCAACACGTGTCATATTTTCTTGTAACGGACCTGGACAAGGCTGAGTATACCCCAAAATAAAGTCGTTACAATATAATATCACTTAAATTAAGCATTAAAATATTTATGTTGTAGTTATATAAAAATTAAGCATACTTATATCCTAAATGGAATATCCAATATATGTATTCTCTTTAATCTTCTTACTTCATTAGTTTCGTCTAAAAGACAAATGGCTAATACGTTGGGGTGTTCACTTATGTGTAGTTTATAGAACACGAGCGCCTCACTCGTCCGTTCAACTTACATTTAAAACAAAAACAAATTTCGATATTTTGTTTTTGTTTTAAATGTAAGTTGAACGGACGAGTAAGGTGCTCTATATTGGAGGTACTGGCTGTTCCCCAAAGTTGAATTCCATACGTCCAAATTGGTTTGAGGATAGCTTTATAAATTCTTAATTTAATCCAAATTTTTAATATTTTTAGTTAGGTTTAAGTTCATTAAATTTAATTTTCATTAAATTATTTTTATGAAGAAAGGAATTTTACAACATGAAAATTAATTAAAATTTATTGATAATTTTTCATTCTTGACTCAATCTGGGCTCGAACCCAGGTGTTTACGGACAGGTTACCCTGACATGTTTCGATTGCAACCACTCAATCTCCTCAGAGGGCTTGCCGTTTAACACTCGCAGCCATCGACGACTGCTGACGTCATTAGTCAAACATCAATCCTTAAACCAAATTGTATTCAACCTTTGGTAGATCGAAATTTGCTTTGAATGATTATCTATTTTAATTTATTTTAACATGTTATTCCTTTACTTCTGTTCCTTCGTACTTTTGTCAAGAATTCTTCTTGAAGTTCAAAAATTGTTTCGGTTACAATCGAGAGCTTCTTCTGTTGTCAGGCCATCATCTGGCATAGCTCAGCACCGCACATTCTGCAAAAAAGTTTATTTCCGAATCCTTTAGTTTCTGTTTTTGTACTGTATCTTAAGAATGTATAGCTAGAAGAAAATATATTGTATGAAAAAATATTTTCTTAACACATACCTTTTGAATATGAGACGAAACAAATAATAAACAAGTTTGAGTGCTATATTCGGCTGTGCCGAATCTTTGATACCCTCCACCGACAGTTCGAATGTTTAAGGAGTAATATCTGTATGATGTTATTATTATCTTAAACTGTGACGATTTGTTATTAATTATGGTTTTAGGCGACTAAACTGTTTTCCGGTAGTAGGGTTTATATGGGGCCAAGTGTAAATTATGGACCGATCATCACGAAATTTCACAGCGTCATTTCTAGTCCTTTAAAACTGTGACGTACCCATTTCTGTTCTGCTAGCATTATTATTTATGGTTTTAGGTGTACTAAACTGTTTTTCGGGAGTAGGGTTTCTATGGGGCCTAGGGTAAAGTATGTACCGATCTTCACGAAATTTCACAGTATCATTTAAAGTCCTATAAAACTGTGACGAGCCAAAATTTGTTATGATTGCATTATTTTTTACGGTTTTAGGCGTTCTAAACTGTTTTCCGGTAGTACCGTTATATATGGGCCTAAGGTAAATTATGGACCGATCGTCACGAAATTACACAGTGTTATTTCAAGTCCAAAAAAACTGTGACGAACCAAATTTTGTTACGCTAGCGTTATTTTTTACGGTTTTAGGCGTACTTAACTGTTTTCCGGGAGTATTGTTTAAATGGGGCTTAGGGTAAATTATGAACGGATCTTCACGAAATTTAACAGCGTGATTTCCAGTCAAATAAAACAAATTTTTGCAAAAGCTTATCTCATTCGGTACCTTATTCCAGCATTTATGTTATTTTTTGTAACAAAATTATCAATTTTTTTAGGTGGTGGTTCCACATTTTGATTCATAGCTCCGGTCCTACTGAACCGATATTGCTGGATTTCAATCCCAAACTGCTTAGGATAACTACAAGCAATTTGGCACCAAGTTTGTTCATTTCTTTTGAGTTGTTCGAAAGTGAGCGTGTTTTCAACAGACGGACAGACGGACAGACAGACGGACATGGCTAAATCGACTTAGAATTACTCAAGGACCCAGAATATATATGCTTTATGGGGTCTGAGATGAATAATAAAAAAGTTTCACACGGAATGACAAACTTAATATACCCTCTTCACAACTAATTGTGGTGGAGGGTATAAAAACGCAAACAAATTTGTTAAAATACATACTATAAAAAAATCAAAATTTTGTTATATCGGTTAATCGACTGAAATTAACCGGTTTAATCGTTAATCAAAAAAACGCAATTTTAAATTAACCGATCAGTTAATCGGGTAGTTATTAATCGGTTAACCGATTGAATACCCTAATACATACACATGTAAGAACATTAGTACGTACATATGTATATATTTTTACTATTTTTCTTTATTTAACTTTTTTTTTTTTTAAATATTCACTTTTATGTTAAATAATTTTAATAACAAAATATTTCATTTATTTTTAGCGTTCACTCGCTGTTTATGTATATTACAAAATCAAATGCGATTAATTTAAAATTCAAATCGTATGCGGAGTTAAGAATACACATCTGTATCACAACAAAGCACAAACCGAACATCTAAAAACCAACTTATTTTTGATTTTCCATGAAAAAAGATAAGGCAGTCCCACTTTCCTCCAAGTTGTTCTTTTAATAAAATTAAAGGTGATAGTGTTTTCTTTCGTTTTAGGAAAAAGATAGTTCTACAAAATTTTCGGAACAGTATGAAAATTTTAAATTTCTGCTAAAAGTCACGAAACTTTTCATAACATTTTTTGCAAAAAAAAACCGATGCATACTTTTAGGCTAAGTATTTATTAAATTTAGAAATAACAATTTTTTGACAATTAGACTAATAACCAGGGTTCGAAAATATTCATGTATGCATACTAAAAATCCAACATACATGATAAACTGACATGAATAATGCTTGGAAATTTTTTTGTTTTATTCTAGCACTGTAAAATGAAGAGCTAAGAATTTTTTTTTATTTTTAAGCACATGCATAAAATTGTTTTTTATTTTTCAGTTTGTACATATGCGCGTATATGGATAATTATAGGCTAATCGTTGTGTTTTGCTTTATTCGTGTTTAAAAACAGAAAAATCTCTTGACTCCTTTGTTTTTGTTTAATAGTATTTGTAGCCTTACTTTGTACCAAAATGTATTAACAAAGTGACCTCAGTACTACAACAATGAAACAATAAAAAAAAACAACAGGCATTTTGTTGCTAGAATTGAGACGGCAAGTGTCAAAATATATAAACAAAAAAAATGACGACAAACGTCACACACGAAGAAAATCAATGCAAACAGCTGCGCTTGTGAGGTCACTTTATAAGTACATTCTGCTTTGTACATGATAAAATGGTTTTTTACGCGTCGCTTATTCATGTTGCTTTTATCGTTAAGAAAATAAAAATACTTGCAACTTTATTTTAAACAATTGAAAATATGACAACAGTGCAAATTTGATTTTGATTTTTTTAATTTAAATTTATATACCTAAAAATTTTAATATTAAATTTAAACTTTTTTTAATGAATTATTTATTTTAAAAGTGTTCCGTTATGTTTTTTTAAAGCTTTAATAAAAAAAATATAAAATAAATTACATATAATTTTTTTGTTTCTTTTACGTGCAGTAGTTTTACCTAAAAAAATTGTTTTCCCCAAATTTTCCCTAAAAAAAAAGAAATAAAAAACCACTAATTGCTTATAATTTGTTTTTTTTTTTTTTTCTTTTTCAATGTTAAATTCAAACATTCTTGATAAATAATCTCTCTTGTTATCTTACGTTTTTAGTAGAAACAAAAACAATACAAATACACGAACAAATACAGCAAGAGATTTTTGAGTTTTTAAAGACGAATAAAGCAAAACACAACAGAGATTAATCATCATCATTATGAATGCAAGACGAACAAAAGAATTCTTTTAAAATACTTAAACTTAAGTTTAAAAAAAACAATTCTCACATGTACAAATATAAAGAAAGAAAAATCTCTCTTATTATCTCATGTGTTTTGTAAAAACAAGAAACAATAAAAATACTTTTATACAAGAACTAATATACCAAAAGTTTTTTTTTTGTGTTTTTAAACACGAATAAAAAAGCACACAACAGTGTATGTAATTTTTTATTCGTGACCATGAGTGAAAAATGAATGAATATTCGGAGGATAAGCAAATGATTGTGTATTTAACAAAAGGAAGAATAACCACATTTGCAATTTAAATTTTTAAAGTTTTTTGTATTTCTATGTATAATTCTAAAAATGAGATGGTTTGCGTTTTCATATGAAGAGCTGTGTAAAGAAATAATTAATAGAAAGGGAGAAATTAAATTACTAAACACTTTTATAAAAGCCAAAAATTCAAAAACTAACTTTAAGCGGCTCATACACTTGCAATAAAATTGTTCAATTTTACGTATGTTACATAATTTTATCGCCTATGTGTATGTGATATTCGAAGGTGGCACAATATACTGGCAACAATCAAAAAACTTGTGATTTTTATTGCACAACGAAAAGAAATTGAAATGTGTAGGCAACATTATACAATGCTGTTTATGTTATTCCTATAGGTTATGTTCACCTTTTTATTGAATAAATGAAACCATTTTGCGACTAATTGCATAATATAGGACAAAATGGAAATAATATGGCGAATATCATATACAATAATATTGCAATGGGTAATATGGGTCGCTTTAGATCAAGTTGATGTTAAAACAAGTAAGAAAGTACAGTCGGTCAAGCCCGACCATATGATACCCTACACCACAGTATTTAAAAACACATCATGCTTATGTGTCCATATAAATATGGATTTATCTATGTTTATAAACTTCGTGAAAATTGGTTTGAAAGTTTGTGAGAGGCAGAAATTGCCCCCTACCTCCCCTTGTGGTCCTATTTTTGAAAAACTGTATAGCTAATAGGTCCCTATAGATATGGATCTATCTATGTTTTAAATTTCATTAAAATCGGTTTGAGAGGCAGAAATTGCCCCTATCTCCCTTCGCGGTCCTATTTTTAAAAAAATGCATACATTCTGTGTCCATATAGATATGGTTCTATCTATGTTTTAAATTTCGTTAAATTGGGTTTGATAGTTTGTGAGAGGAAGAAATGTGCCCCTATCTTCTTAAGATTCGGCCCATTTTCAATAGGCTTGGTCATTGTGCCAATAAGAACCTATGACCCAAATTTCATCAAATTATCTCCAAAATTGCGACCTGTACTTTGCGCACAAGGTTACATGGACAGCCAGCCAGCCAGCCTGCCAGCCAGCCGGACGGACATCGTTAGTTCGACTCAGAAAGTGATTCTAAGACGATCGGTATACTTTAAGGTGGGTCTAGGACCAATATTTTAAGGCGTTACATACATCAGCACAAATGCATAATACCCTCTCCACTATTGTGGTGTGGGTATAAAAAGCCATTTCAAAACGGTTTCTTTTTCAATTAAATGATAGATCACAAAATACATATGTTTCTAGTAAATAAACAAAATTTTTTATTCAGATGATAAACATACAAATATCATAAAAATATGATTATATTAGCTTCCTATCGGTTTGCTAAGTGAAGGAGCAAAAAAATAAAGACTACAGGAAGTACAGCAGTCGTATTCTGTTACTCGCTAAAGCTAAATCTCTATCGCTTAAAATCCATAAAGTTAATACAGCGATTTTTGGATACGAATGGGATTTCGTAACGTGCATTGCTAAATTTGGGAATGCCATAAAAAATTAATTCGCCACAATTGAAGCTTTAAATGTCACCTCTAAAATTTTTAAATTTTGTATTCTCTAAGGAATTTTAGCGATCGAGATTTAGCTTTCGCTAAGCGAATTACAGAATACGGCTGCAGGTTATTTTCTAGGAAATTCTATACAGTTTTGACAAACACATTGTCTACTGGTTTCATCAGATCCTTTTATAACAAGCTTAAGACAGGAGCCATCCAAACCAGATTTGAAATGTGACTATGAAGTCAAAGAAATGATAGATGAAGAATAAATAACATTTTTGGTTACAAGATAAACAAAATATCAGAAAACTTCTTATCTATGTATGGATTTCATGGGCGTGGCCGATTTTATTGAAACTCGGCATTTGTTTTTTTATACCCACACCACAATAGTGGAGAGAGTATTATGCATTTGTGCTGATGTGTGTAACGCCATAAAATATTGGTCCTAGCTAGACCCACCTTAAAGTATACCGATCGACTCAGAATCACTTTCTGATTCGAACTAACGACGTCCGCCCGGCTGGCTGGCAGGCTGGCTGGCTGTCCATGTAACCTTGTGCGCAAAGTACAGGTCGCAATTTTGGAGATAATTTGATACAATTTGGGACATAGGTTCTTATTGGCACAAGGACCAAGCCTATTGAAATGGGCCCCACAAGGGAAGATAGGGGGAAATTTCTTCCTCTCAGAAACTATCAAACCGATTTTAATGAAATTTAAAACATAGATAGATCCATATCTGTATGGAAGCTATACAGTTTTTCAAAAATAGGACCACAAGGGGAGGTAGGGGCCAATTTCTTCCTCGCACCAAATTTCAAACCCATTTTAAAGAAGTTTAAAAACATAGATAAATCCATATTTATATGGACATATAAGCATGATGTGTTTTTTAATACTGTGGTGTAGGGTATCATATGGTCGGGCTTGACCGACTATACTTTCTTCATTGTTTTTATTTCAGAGAGTGTATTTAACAAATTTGAATACTTTTGCTTGAATAGAAATAATTTTATGTGAAAAAACCTTTTTGGATTGCATGGGCGGTAGGCGGTGGCCATGGTCGATTTTATTGAAACTTGGAATGCGTTTTTTAACAAATCGTAGACTTAATATAAAAAAAAATAGTGACTTCGCCTTTGTGGCCACCTTATATAAACGATAATTTTGAAGTCGATTGATTATCGTCCCATATCGATTATAGTTTAAGATTTTATTCATGTCTATGAGTCAAAAAATATATTGTTACGAAAGTAGCTTTAGTTAAGAATTAGATTAATTTATGTGTTATCTTGTATTGATTAGTTATTAAGTATTTGTTAGTTATTTTATTAGTGAAAATTGTTATTGTATAAGTTATGCACACTTCTAGTGTAAAAATCAATGAACAGATGTGATGTTTAAATTGTTGTGCATAATTGTACTTTAACCCCACTGTATATACTGGAATTTTCGTTATTATGTTATCTCAATTTATGGTAACGCCTAAAAGTATGCCTTAGTTTATGATTCCTAATAACTAAATTAATTCAGCCATATAAATAGTAACTATAGAGTAAGTAGCCGTTATGCGGCGAACTTTCTAGAGCCATTTAGACGTCTCGGCTAGGGTATAAAAACTTGCGGTGGCTAGCATAAAGAGATCATTCTTAGTTCAGACTTTGTCAAAAACGTATCACGCTAAGAAAATTATAGTTGGTGAATAAAAGCTATAAATTACGGTTGTTAAAGTGACTAAGTACTAAGACTGAGTTCATACGGCTCATGTCTTATTGACAAGATTCTTCCTTTTTCTTCTTTGAACATGAACTGGCGTTCAAATGATTCATGTCATGTTGACGACATGTGCTTTTTTGATATTGAAAACAATAACAAAATTAAACAACGAATGAAAAAGCAAAACGTAAAGATCGTACATGCACCTGTGTACTCGTTTCTTTTCCCCTCGTCCCTCTCGCCTATAAAGTAGCAATCTTGTCAATAAGACATGAGCCGTATGAACTCGACTTAATAAAGGTGTGTAAATTATAAACAGTGTGTAAAGTGTTGTGATTATTTGGTTTTATTTAAAGTGCAATAAAGAACTCGAAAAGGTTTATTATAAAGGAAAGAAACCAAAACGTTATTGAAAGGCAGTAACGTAACAATTGGTGTCAGAAGTGAAATTAAATGAAAAAATAAAAAAAAAAAGTAGAAAAAATAAAAAATATTTTATTAATTAATTAATAAAAATAAAAAAATAGAAAAAATAAATAGACAGCAATGAAATTTGAAGAGCTTAAAGTAGAACAGCTCAAGAAAGAATTGGGCAAGTTGGAATTGCCAACTGCAGGTAATAAAGTAGAGCTGCAGAAGAGACTATTAGATGAATTCGAGCGACGCAATATGGACATTCCGAGTTACGAATTCGAGTACAAAGAAAAAATAGAGGTACGTACTCGTGCAGTTGCCAGCAGTATGGATTTTAACACAAAGTTTGCTGCTATGATGGCAAAAATGGAAAAATTGTCGGAGGAAAATTCTAAGAATTCTAGAAAAATGGACGATAATTCTAGAAGCATGGTACAGATGATAAAAGAGAATTCGAGCGATATTCTAGCTGAAACTTCTAGAAAAATTTATGTACATTCTAGAAAAATGGACGATAGTTCTAGAAGCATGGTAATGATGATAAAAGAAAATTCAGATGAAACTTCTAGAAAAATGGAAGAGAAGACGAGCACCATCCTAGCTGAAATTCAAGAGCATTCTAGAATAACGAACGAGAAACTTCAGGAGATTTCCAGTGAAATGAACGAAAGAGTAAACGAAATGGTAATAGAATTTAACCAGAAGCTGTCTGATGTAAAAACTCAAGTCACGGATGTAAAAACACAAGTTACGGTTTTTGATGAAAAACTACACCATCTGGAGGCAAAAGTTAATACATTCAATGCCAAGAAGGACCAGTGCGAGTTATTCCAGAAGTTTCTAGTAGAATAAAGGCCCCAAGTTTTGACGATAGTGTCCCATTAAATGTTTTTAAGTTCCAGTTCGATACAGTTGCCAACAGAAATGCATGGAACAGTGAGGAAAAAGCCATCGAGCTCATTCTTACTTTAAAGAGGACTGCGGCTGAAGTGCTTGAAAGTGTAGCAGTAAGTAGCAGCAACAATTATGATGAAATTATGGTAGCACTACAACGTAAGTATGGAGGTGAACACAAAATGGAGGTGAACACAAAATGGAGATCTACAAAATGGAGTTGCGTGGCAGAGTGCTAGAGGCAAACGAAACCTTACAGGACTTCGCACTGGAGATTGAGCGGTTGGTACAGCTAACTTATCCTGGTGAGAATCATCCATTGTTGGACAGCTTCAAAACAGAGGCATTTATAAACGGTATAAGAGATGCTGATGTTAAGTATGCGGTGTGTGCAGCATTAAAGTCAACATTTGCAGAAACTGTTTCATTTGCCTTAGCTCAGGAAACCGCAAGAATAGTTGCAAAGCAGAAGTCGTATAAGGTGCAAAGGCTCGATGTTATTGCTGATGATGATAGAGATATCATGAAGGAATTAAAGAGCCTTAAAGAAGCAGTTTTGCGGGTGTTAAGTGAAAAGCTGGGCAAAAACAAATTGAAATGCTGTAACTGCGGTAAGATTGGACACATAGGCGTAACTGCAAAGATTCGGAAAAAATTTCAAGATCTGCTTCGCCGCCGATAAACAACCAACGGGCTAGTCATCAGTCATCGCAGGAGTCGCCGTTAAGTATGGAGGGAGTGCTACCTTTTGCATCTGAGGACTCGATAATAAATTTAGTAGTACCAAAGAGATATAAAAGTATTACGACATTTGGCTACATCCATGGTAAAAAGCGAATTTTGACTATCGACACTGGTGCAGGATTTTCAATTATAAGGCCTGACTTGGTAACGAGAGCTGTCGAACCACTAAGCGGAGTGAGCTTGCGAACAGCTACAGGTGAGCCTGCTACTGTCTATGGCAATAGACGTGTGGTGTTAAGAATTACCCATATTGTCAATTTTCATGAGTTTATTGTGGCCGACATTGTAGACGAAGTACCGATTGGCGCAGATTTTATGATTAGTCATAAAATAAATCTGAATATGGGAAAACAAATCATGTATTTGTTTGATTATGAAATACCCCTGAATGTTGGGTATGAAAGTGAGGCTCGTGTGGGACAGCTTCTCGCTTGTACTCGTCTGGAATTCATACATACCATACAGAAAAGTTGCAAAACGGGAAAAAGCGGTTGCTCATGTAAGACAGCTGAGCAGATTGGAAGCCAGGCACTGTACGGAGGCAGATAGAAGGGAATGCATCAGTGAAGGTCGCTCTTTGCAGGTAGAGCGCAGTAAAGACTGGTTAACAGCGAAAAGATTTGAACCCGTATGGGCTAAGGTTATAAGGGCTAATAGTAAAGGTGGAAGACAAAATTTTAAGGGAAACTGCCCAAAGCGTGTGGCAGTCAGGAGCACAATAAACAGAGGTTGTGCGTCACTTCCGCAGTGCAACTGTAGTGCACTACCTATACCAGAAGATAAGCAGGTATCTTCATTGGAGCGGAGAATTCCTTATGACCTTAGAAAGTCTGGGCGTGGCCGTAGTAAGTTGTCCATATATGATCGGGCTGTGAATTCTGTAGGATCTATGAAGGGCCAGCTGATTTTGCCAATGAATCAGCAACCAAAGGAAAGATTAATTGCCAAGCCACAACTACATTGGAATGGACCACATAAGGTGATAAAGAAATTAAATGATGTATACCGAATACAGAGATATAGAAGTCCAAGAGCTAAAATGAAAGTTGTTCATTTAGAGCGATTAGCCCCTTATGGAAGAGGTGATTCTGAGCCTATTCGGGACGAACAGGCTTAAGTGGAAGGCAGTGTTACACAAGTAACTTTAGTTAAGAATTAGATTAATTTATGTGTTGTCTTGTATTGATTAGTTAAGGCTTGATTACACTATCTCACAAGTCTTACGTATTCCATGATACTTTGTGAGATAGAAATCTAATGAGTTTAGTTGCGACTGTCAAAAAATCTAATTTAACATGACATTTTGTGTTCACACCATCACACAAAGTATAAACACTCACAAATGAAATAAAATGCAACCCTGATCTAATGAAGTATTATTGTTTAGAAATTTTTCCAAAAACAATGAAGTCGTATGGGATGTCAAACTTTTTCCATAATTCTTCGTCATTTTCGTGACACATTGCATTCACACTATCACACTTTGTTATATAACTTGATTTTTTGACATGTATTAATAGAAAGTATAAAAGTGTTATCTAGCCTTTATTAAGTATTTGTTAGTTATATTATTAGTGAAAATTGTTATTGTATAAGTTATGCACACTTCTAGTGTAAAAATCAATGTACAGATGTAATGTTAAAATTGTTGTGCATAATTGTACTTCAACCCCACTGTAAATACTAGAATTTTCCTTATTATGTTATATCAATTTATGGTAACGCCTAAAAGTATGCCTTAGTTTATGATTCCTAATAACTAAATTAATTCAGCCATATAAATAGTAACTATAGAGTAAGTAGCCGTAATGCGGCGAACTTTATAGAGCCATCTAGACGCCTGGGCTAGAGTATAAATACTTGCGGCGGCAAGCATAAAGAAATCATTCTTAGTTCAGACTTTGTCAAAAACGTGTCTCGCTAAGAAAATTATAGTTGGTTTTTATTCACCAATATAAATATATATAAATTACGGTTGTTAAAGTGACAAAGTACTAAATAAAGGTGTGTAAATTATAAACAGTGTGTAAAATGTTGTGATTATTTAGTTTTATTTAAAATGCAAAAAAGAACTCGAAACGATTTATTATAAAGGAAATAAACCAAAACGTTATTGAAAGAAGGCAGTAACGTAGCAATATGTATACAAAACAATGTTTCCAAACGAAGAATAATTTTTGATTTCTTTTTTGTTTAAAAAAATCGCAGACCGCCAAAAAAGAAAGTGGCAAAAATGAAAAAGTGCTTAAGTTGAGATAAGCTAAATTTGAGTTAATGGCACCATTGCGATCTTAACCCGACGTTTCCATATGCAAGTAATTACATGCAAGTAGTGTATACGTATTATCAACGAAAAATCAAGAAAACAGCTGATTGGCTGAAAGTGCAAAAATTGTGTGAATGTTAGTGAAAAAGTGGGAGTGTATTGAGTTTTCGAACATGCACTTTCATGTGGAAACGGGGGGAAACGTTCAAAACTACACATGGGCAAAGTTGAAAATATTTTGTACGATATTTAAGAAGGCTGTAGGAAATATCGCCCAAAGAAAAATGGCCCAAAAAAAAAATGAAAAATCGCCCAAAAGAACATGAAAAATGACCCAAAAAGTTATATATGAAATTTTGCCCAACAAAAACGAAAAAGGGCCCAAAAAAAAATGAAAAATGACCCAAAAAGCACAAAAACGAATTTTTCCGAAAAAAAATTAAAAATTACCCAATTTGCAAAAAAGTGGTTATTATTCGTATAAATTTAGTTCCATACAAGTGTAAGTTTTATGTAAAAATTGCATTCTATCTTCAACAGCTGCTCGGCAGTAAGGACAGTAATACCGGCTGCGCAAACTTCGCTAAGCTTCTCTGCATAGCCGGCCTTCGGCCGGGCGCAAGGATTTTCTCCTCTATGGTATAGCAAACACCGGCTTCACTAACTAAAGCTTCTCTGTACAGCCGGCCTTCGGCCGGGCGCAAGGATTTTCTCCTCTATGGTAGAACAAGTACCGGTTTCGCTAAGTAAAGCTTCTAAAATCTGCCTTGTTTTCGAACGAAGGCCATATACGCAGAGAAGCTTTAGTTAGCGAAGCCGGTGTTTGTTATGCCATAGAGGGGAAATCCTTGTGCCCGGCCGAAGGCCGGCTATACAAAGAAGCTTTAGTTAGCGAATCCGGTGTTTGTTATACCATAGAGGAGAAAATTCTTGCGCCCGGCCAAAGGCCGGCTATACAGAGAAGCTTTAGTTAGCGAAGCCGGTGTTTGTTATACCATAGAGGAGAAAATCCATGCGCCCGGCCGAAGGCCGGCTTTGCAGAGAACCTTGAGTTAGCGCAGCCGGTATATATTATATTCTTGAGGAGAAAATCTTTGCGCCCAAAAGTGTTTTCGTTATATATTTAATATAAACACCCAGAGAAAAAACAACAAACTTATTTTTAAATAAATTACAATTATATTAAATAAAGATGGCCCGAAAAAATGGGCTATTTTTCATATAATATTTTTGGGTGATTTTTCGTTATGAATTTAAAAAACGAAAAATCACCCAATAATAACGAAAAAAAGCCCAAAAATTTTGGGTCACTTTTCATATGAATTAAGGCCCAATTTTACATGGAATTTTTTTGGGTGATTTTTCATTTTTTTTTTTTTTTGCCATTTTTCTTTGGGCGATATTTCCTACAGCCATTTAAGAAGGTGTTAGCAAAGGCTGTAGGAAAAATCGCCCAAAGAAAAATGGCCCAAAAAAAAATTAAAAATCGCTCAAATGAAGAATCTCCCAAAAGAACATGAAAAATGACCCAAAAAGTTATATATGAAATTTTGCCCAAAAGAAACGAAAAAGGGCCCAAAATAAAAATGAAAAATGACCCAAAAAAAAAATAAAAAATTACGCAATTTGCAAAACAGTGTTTATTATTCATATAAATTTAGTAATATATAAATGTAAGTTTTATGTAAAAAATTGCATTGTATCTTCAACAACTGCGCGGCAGTATGGACAGTAATACTTATTTGAGCCCTCCGCCAAACTTTGTGAACTCTTCAATAGTTAAATATTAATTAATCACTGCATAGTTATAATCAATTTCTCAAAACAGAATATAGCTTTTTGCAAGGTGGCATGTCATAAAGTCCAGTGTCGTAATGTCCATGGACACTGTGACACTTTTGAAAATGTCATAACGTCCGTGGGCATTAAGACACTTTGCAAATGGACATTATGTAATTTTTAAAAATGTCATAAGGGCCATAATTACTAAAGATGGTTAATACAAAAAAAGATCTTCATACACGCAGAGAAAAACATATTTTATTATGGTCACAACCAACAAAACTATTTTTAAAGAAACTTATTTTACCATAATATTGTTGTCGGTGACAATGATTTGGTTAAATTAAACATAATATGGTCAACATTTTTTTTAAAAATGGTTTTGTTGTTTTTTTTCTGGGTGCATATATTAAACATTTAACGAAAACTCTTTTGGGCGCAAGGATTTTCTCCCCTATGGTGTAACAAATACCGGCAGCGCTTACTAAAGCGTGTCGGCAAAGCCGGCCTTCGGCCGGGCGCAAGGATTTTCTACTCTATGATATCACAAAGACCGGCTTCGCTAACTAAAGCTTCTCTGCGCAGGCGGCCTTTGGGCGGGCGCAACGATTATTTCCTTTATGGTATAACAAGTACCGGTTTCGCTAAGTAAAGCTTCTAAAATCTGCCTTGTTTCCGAACGAAGACCGATTTCGCAGATAAGCTTTAGTTAGCGAAGCCAGTATTTGTTATACTATAGAGGAGAAAATCCTTGCGCCAGGCCGAAGGCCGGCTATGCAGAGAAGCTTAAGTTAGTGAAGCCGGGTTTTGTTATACCATAGAGGAGAAAATGCTTGCCGCCGGCCAAAGGCCGGCTATGCAGAGAAGCTTTAGTTAGCGAAGCCGGTACTTGTTTTATCAAAGAAGAGAAAATCCTTGCTTTCGAGTTTGACCACGGACACTATGACGTCACACTACGGAAGATAATGAGACGCGCGCAGGAAAACTGTATTCAGCGAAGCCACTTGCCGCGTCCTATGGAGGAGCAATCCCCTAAGATCGGCCGCAGGCCGCCACGCAGAAAAACTGTATTAAGTGAAGATTTAGGTGGCTTTTTCCTATGTAGTGCATAAAGTCCATGGACATTATGTCACTATTTGTGTGTCACAATGTGGCTTAGCAAATGACTGATGATGACATACTAACACGGTTTTGTAAGTTATGCTGTTATCAACAACAACAAAAAACAATAAAAGAGAAAAAGCATCAAAAATAAAAATTAAACTTCTCACAGAATTAAGATGCCAATAGTGACACAGTTTAGTATGCGAAATGCTGTTATCAACAACAACAAAAAACAATAAATTGATCAGTGTAACAAAAGAATCAAAAAATATAAAATAAAGGCTTTATTGCACCATTTGCTAAATTTCAATAAAGGCCTTATTTCTCAATTGGAATTTAAATAATTTATTTCGTAAGGCGTTATTGCACCCCACAAATATTTTTGGGTGATTTTTCATAATGAAAAACCAGTTTTTTTTTAATTACTTTGTTTTTTGTTACATTCATTGCAAACTGAATTTTTGCAATATATTTTTAAGTTTTGTTTTAATAAAAAATTATTTTGTTTTATATTAGTGGTTTTCATCCTTTGTATTTAGTGTACAGCTCTGCTTTACTTAATACGATCTTATACTACAAAGCGTGAGTGTCTTTTTCGTTAGTATTGTAAATTAATGAAGTAGCTGAGTGAGGGAGAGAGACAGATGTAGTTTCTTCAATTGTTTTATTCTGGGTTATTTAACAAACGTGTTTACTACAGCTTTTTGTTGGATTTTTCAACCACAGCATAGTAAATTTTAGTCTAACACATTTTGTTGTTGCAGTGTTGTTAATCTTGGTACTTTAACTAAATAAGATTCACAAATTCTACAAGGGACTTTTCTATCACGGGTGAAAACCGCTATTGTCTTCTTTTTGGAATGGGGTGCATTTGCCCACCCCAGAATAGCTAAGCCTTTGGCTAACTCTGTTGGTATGTATTTTTATACGAGGCAAATTCATAAGAGATACATATGTAGGTAGGCTCACCTCAATTCCCTTTAAAAAGTACCTAATTTTATATGACAAAATAAGTTGTTTAGTCAAACGAATTTTAAAGAATATTATTATTAAATTTCTTTAAAAATTTAGCACAATTTAAAACAATTAATTAAAAAAGCCAATTTTATTTAATACTTTCAAAACGAAATGCCGCGCAAACTTACATATGGGCATTTCCATGAGAATGTCAACCACGACTCAAAAAATTAAAACGCTTGAAACTTTTTTTCAAATATGGTAGAAATTAAAAAAACACCCAAACTTTACTATGCCGGGGTACTTATAGCTTATTACAATTTTTAAAAAGCAAAAAATAAAAATTTAAACTGACTTTCTCTTTGATATATTTTTAGTAACTGCAATTAACAATTTTAAATTTTCTGCCGATTAAATGCAGATGCCGGCAACCTTGGAATTATGCTTTAAAATTATTGTTACAACAGCAATTAACAAGATACATGAGGAAAGACCGAATATGTATATAGTTCGATTAGCGGTATATTTTTGTGTTTGTTTTGGATGCTATTCTAATGTCACGAACGTGCTGCGAAAACAGCATTTGTCTTTGTCATTTGAAATAGATCAATCTTAGGTGTTTCAAAATTAAAGTTCAAAGCAAGATATTTCTATAATTATAAGTATTTATCGACCTTTTTGGATTACTCTAAATAGTTGTTATAGTTTTCTATATACAGGCTTTCAAGGTCATTAATTTAATGTAAATAAAAGATTATTTATTTCATTATCAATAAAATCCGACGTTCCGTTGGTATTCTTTCCAACTTCTTCAGGGATTGAGTTTTATTAAAATAATAATCTTTTTCGTCAGTTTACATCATTTATAAAATATATCACAGTATTTTGTATAGGTGGACAACACAACACAAAACTTAAAATATTAAAATTTTATTTACATTAAATTAATGACCTTGAAAGCCTGTATATAGAAAACTATAACAACTATTTAAAGATATTTCCTGCAAAAAAATATTGATCGGTATTTTTTATTAAATTGGTATAATAAAAATTGTATAAGCTTTTAAAGCTCGTCACGTACGATATTGTAAGTACTAAAATGCAACTTAATGCATCATCTTATTACGGTGTTATTTAGTTTACATTTGGTCAAACCTTATTTTATTACAACTAAAATCATCTAACAAAATTTTTTTGGAATTGGTCCATATTTGACCATAGCTCCTATACATGTAATACTCCCGAAAATAGCTTTTAATGCCATAACTTCCTTATAAATGTTGGTATTTACATAAAAATTATCGACAATGGCTTTTACGATAGGTACTATGTCATGACAAAATATTGTGCGGGTAGGTTCAAAATTAACCATAGGTCCCATATTAACAACCTTCCTTAAATCGGCTAGGGGCAAACAAATCTCCTATAGGTGGAAATAACTAAGCAATATTCGACGCATCTAACTTTTAAACTCAAAGCATAATACTATTCTGGCGATCTTGATTGCCCATGGGTCCCAAATAGGGTACATTCTTAAAAATTTTTTTTTATATATTATAGTGTAGGGTGTCATATGGTCGGGCTTGACCGACTATATGTTTTAAATCTTTTATATTCACATATTTTTAAAAAAATATAAATATTTCGTGACTGATAATGTCACGATATTACATTTTGTTCATTATAAAACCATCGAAAAAAAAATTTTTTTCCAATTACGGATTATAAAGGAAAAATATGTGGCTTAATGTAAAAATTTAAAAAAGGAGAAAAGCCTCCCACAATTCGCAGATCTTCGTATTTTTTTACATTCACCCCAAAATCACTTTCGTTTTATGTCACGTACGATATGCACTTATTTTGCTCGATATTTTGGACAACATGGTTCCGAATTTAATAATTTTTTTTCATATATAGTACCCTCCAAATTAAACATAATGATAAAAAAATTTTCCAGTTAAAACTATTTTTGCAAAATTTCTATCACTCTGAAGTCGTACACGTTTTGGTTTATTTCCTATATAATAAACCGTTTCGAGTTCATTTATTGCATTTCAAATAAAATTAAATAAACACAACACTTTAATGTATAACACTTATTTATTAAGAACTTGGTCACTTTAACAACCGTAAATTACAGCTTTTATTTACAATTCACTATTGTAATCAACACACTTCAATGCTTATAATTTTCTCCGCGTGATGCGCTCTTAACTTGACAAAGTCTGAACTAATACTGTTTTTTTGATGCTAACCGCCGCAAGTACTTATACTGTAATTCAGCCATCTTTTTTTTTTTTTTTTTTTTTTTTTTTTATTATTTATTTATTTATTTATTGAAGATCTAGCACAACAAGATAAATCTTATAAATGATAGTGCTAGTGAGTATAACAAACTGAAATAGGTATGATTAAAAATTATCAAACTAAAAAAGCATTATTATTTAGTGAATTAAAATCAAACAAAAATTAAAGCTAAGTAGTATAATATACATTTACAAAAAAAGCGCAGAGAATAAATGAATTAGTTAACATATTCACATTTAAAACAAAACAATTTTAATTAGCATATTTAGTTAACATATTAAAGTTTAACAGAAGTGATTTAATAGCTCCTTTTTAAACAAGTTTGCGTTGCCTATTAGCTGCATATTATCTGGAATTTTGTTCCAGTGGAATAAATAAAAAAGTGACGTTCTGACAAAGGACTTCGAAATCGTTGCTGAATTATTTTCTTACCACGACGCGATCTTGCAAATTGAATTCTTCTGAATAGATATATTGGTTGTTTTTGAGTTATTACTTTATGTAGCAGTAAAAGGCATTTAAATTTAAGAAGATTTACAAAACTCATCCCATATATTCGGTATGAAAACAATGATATGTGTTCGCGGCGTCCTTTAGCGTAGATGTATCTTGCAATATTATTGTAGGCAACATTTAGTTTTTTGAGGTCAGCGCTATTACTATTAGCAAAAATTTCGCATCCGTATAAAAGCACTGGAATAAGGTAGGTTTTTGCTAACAACATTCGAATATTTAAAAGTGTGGAAAATTTCACTGCCCACAGATTACGTAGCATACCATAAACTCTCCCTACAATAGTGTTGATATGGGTTGACCAAGTAAGTTCATTATTAAATATAACTCCCAGATTTTTTGAAGAATTTACGAAATGAATTATGTTGTTGTTTATTTTAATTTGAAATTGATCATCTAATGTTATTTTACTTTTTGAAAGAAAAATACATTTGGATTTTGAAGGATTAATGAGTAATCCATTATCATTAGCCCAGTTGTTGATGTGATTTAAATCAATGTTAATGCTATTTACACATGATTGAATGTCAGCGACATTGGTGCTAGTATAAAGTTGTACATCATCTGCATACATGTGTACTTTGGTGTTAATCGTAACTTCAGGTAAATCGTTTATGTATAAACAAAATAGGAGGGGCCCAAGAATTGATCCTTGTGGAACGCCTCTGTTGACATCAAGCGGGTTAGACAGTTTTCCGTTTAATTGTACGACTTGGGATCTGTTAGTAAGGTATGAAGATAGTAAGCTACATGCGGAGCTTGAAAAATAGAACAGTTTTTCGAGTTTCTTTATTAAGATTGGATGGACAACTGTATCAAATGCTTTGCTATGGTCTAGAAGAATTAGAAAGGATATCGTATTTTGATCGAGACTTGACCTGAGATCATCAACAACGTCTGCAAGTGCTGTAATACAACTTCTTGCTTTTACAAAGCCGGATTGTCGATCACATAGTAGGTTTTTTGGCTCAAATATAGATTCATTTGTCTGCACATTATATTTTCCATCACTTTTGATAAATAAGAAAGAATTGCTATCCGTCGGTAATCATTGTTAGGCCTAGGAATTGGTATAATTTTAGATTTCTTCCATCCATCTGGAAATACTGATTTTGTTAAAATAATGTTGAACAGATGGGTTAAGTAAGGCAATATCTTTGGAATTATCGCTTTAAGGAAAATATGATTCATACCGTCCATGCCAACTGCATTTGATTTGATGGATAGAAAACTGTCAAGTACATCACACTGATCAACACATCGAAAGCTGAAACAATCTTCAATAGATACACTGCAGATGTCATCATAAATGTTTTGGGTCGGTGGTGGGATATTGACACTTACAAACTTGGTGTAAAGCGCATTTACATCAACGATCTGATTACTATTGAGAGTGGGTTTCTGCCCTATACCAATGTTCCGAATTTCCTTCCATTTAGTTTTGCTTTCAATAGCTGAGGAGAACTTTCTTTGATAAAACGATGATTTTGCCTGCCGAATATGTTTTACGACATCTCTTCTAGCAGATTTAAAAACAGTATGTAGCTCATCAGTTTTAAACCTTTTCCACCTGCCATAAGCAGCATCTCTCTTTTTATTAGTTGTTTGATTTGCGAGTTAAACCAAGGCTGCTGATTAGCTTTTATTAATTTAGTTTTTATGTGAACACAGAACTCAAATACGTTGTTGACATTGTTCTCAATAAAAGTCAATTGATTATTCACATTGTCCAATGAAAAAATATAACTCCAGTGTATATTTTCAATCAGTTGATTTAGCAAAGGGTAATCAATATTACGGAAATCACGATAGTTAATAAGAGTGTCCTGGCTATTCATACAAAAATCATATGTTAAAAATATAAAGTCGTGTTTCGAAAAACAGGTGCTGACAGCTGATCATAGAGAAGAGCCTTTGATTTGTTGTTGACAAACACTAGATCTATTAAACTATTTGATGTACTATGAAACTGTGTTGGAGATATAGTATTAACAGGAAACAGGTTCAATATACGCATTGGTTCAATAAGAGGATTATCATCAAATAAATTGTTGTTAAAGTCGCCAATAATGATAATGTCATCATATGATACAGTGATGTTCTCCAAAGTACTAATGAATGTATCAACATTTATTAGACGATGTGGCCTATACGCACTGCAAACCAAAATTTTCTTCTTATCTTGACTGATAACTTCGAGAAATAGATATTCAACTTCACTATTTACTTTTGAACTTAATTTCTCAACACAATTTATACCATTTCGCACATAAATTGCTACTCCACCTCCTTTTGCTTTTTTCTCCACCCCATCAACTAATTTTCTTCTATCACATCAAAAAAGTTTGAAGCCAGTTAGATTGAAAACGGAATCACAAATATCCAAAGGAAACCAAGTTTCTGACACACAAATAATGTCAATTCCAGCAAATGCAAATAAATATCGGAATTCATCAATTTTTTTATTCAGACTCTGTGCATTTAGATGTACGACTTTAAGGCCTGTCTTTTGTCGAGAAAGAATTCTAAGCATGTTATATACACTGTCTTTGGAACAGTTATTACTATTGACTAACATAAGTTACAAAACTATAAGCAACGCATACAAATACAAATATATTAAAATTTTTTAACATTCTTGGACTTAAGGAGCTGTACAAGTTAATAAAAATTGTTAAGATCATGTTTAACAAAAAACATAAAAATTTTGATAAAGCTAATAAAAATTTAATTAAAATGTCGCAATTCAAAAATATATATAAATAAAATTCTAAATTAGTAGTTTTAATTAGATGAAACATCACCACGCATTTCCTCCACGGCAACATCCGGTTCCTCGGACCCAGGAAATAAATCATACAAACGACCGATCTCATCAATTAGAATTATGTTATCATTAGCTAACTTTTTTTATATACACAAAACCACGCATAGTAAAAGCATGTGTATACGATGTTTTCTCTTGAGACTTATTGCAGCGCGTAATATATTAAAATAAGTTCTGTGTTAGATTTTCGTTTACAAAGAATTTGTTGTCATAATTAAAACCAACCAACCTTTATTACTTTTCCTAAAATTCGCATAGGATTTTAAAAAATAATTTTTATCATAAACAGACCACATCTTTACGATAATAACCGCATCTTTCGAATCAGTTTTATTTTTATTATTTTGGTTTTGCAAACGGTAAATTGATTTTATAGCAGGAACTGATGTATTTATAGCATAGCAAATATTGCCAAAAAAATATCCATTAGATTTTCGTTTTCAAAATATGGTATTTCATTTAATCGTAGCTCACAAGCAACAGTATTATTTTCTTGGTGTTTTATTTTAGTCTTTAAAGATTTAATTTCATTTTTCATACTTATTATTTCCGCCGCGACTGTTTCAAGAGTTGTAACTCTCTCAGTCAGCGACTGCATTTCATTTTTAAACATATTGAATCTCTTATCAAGATCGTTTAAGAGTTCTTCTTTATATTCACTGAATTTTATTTTCATCATATTTTCAATTTTCTCAGTGAGTCTTTCAAATCGATTATCCATGACTGTCATAAATTTGAGGGGTGAGTCAGTATTGGTTAAACGTGGAGTTTTGCAAACATTACCCAAGAGAGAGTTTTGTAAACTATCTCTTACACGTTTTTGCGCGGGAGTGTTAAAAACTAGTGTAGTTGTAGGATTATTAGACTCTTCTGTACACTGAAAGAAAAATGCTTCATATATTTAATGAATCATTTTCATAAAAAAGTTTTCCTTGGGTAAATGAAAATTTTCATTGTCTAAATGGAATTTCATAGGTTTGATGAAGTATTTTCGTTAAAATCGCTTCATTAGATTTCGTAATTACGTTAAAAATTTTCATTGGATATATGAAAACTTAAGTTTGTCCAAGTTAAACAAAAAATTTTAATTGGGAACTTAAAAAAACAATATACAAACATAACTATATTCATAAATTAATACAAAATTATAGTTTCCTTAAAAAAATGTTTAATTGTTATTTAAAAAATGTAAGATTTAATAACTTCATACATCTAATGTTACATGTATGCCATTAAAGTTATGAAATCAAAAAATTTTTTTATAAAAGCAACATATTTCAATAATTGCCTTCATTAATTTAAATTTTCATTATGACAATAAAAATGTCATTATAGTAATGAAACAAAAACTTTCAATCCACTTTCAATCAACGTTGTTATTGTTATTATGGACAATTTAATCTCATATTTACGGTCTTAATTGAGAAAAAAACATAGTTTTTTTATACAAAAACTACACTGCCCCGGTAGACTAGCTGGTAGTGAGCTAGTCTATCAGCACCGAGGTTACATGTTCGAATCCCACCAGAGACAGAAAAAAAATAAAAAATAAAATAAAGTAAAATAAAATAAGAAAAAAGAAAAAAAATAAATAAAAAAAAAATGAAAAAAAAAATTTTTACTTTATTGAAAGTATTCATCCAATGAATAATATTCATGGATCTAATGTAATGTTTCATTAAGTCCTTTTAATGAAACAGGTTTCATTGATCCAACGAAGCGCTGCATAGGTTCCTTTATAATGCAATTTTTCATGGGATTAATGTCAAAATTCGTTAGTATTGCGAAGAAAATTCTTTCAGTGTATATACATTGCCTTGCATTGTTTCGCGGTTTTGTGGATTTTTATCCTTCTTATTATTATTTGTTGTGTGTTTTGAATTTTTTTTTCAATTTTTTTGTATTGTTATTTCTTAAATTATACATTGAGTTATTTAAATTAAACATATGTTTGTATATTTGTACAATCTACTAATAAGAGATTTATTGTTATTTCTCAGTTTATAGTTGCTCTTTTATTTTTGTTTTATTTTGTGTTGTTTTATTTATTTCTTTAAATATTAAAAAGTTTGGTGGTTTTTATAAGATTTCTATTATTCATTTATCTTTAATATTTTCTTCGTGATTTACACGTATAAATTTTATTTTTTGTATTCTTATTTTGAATTTTAATAAATAAACAATATTAATTTGTTATATTCACAATAAAGACAGCGATTTACAAGAGCTCTTTAAAAACACATCCGACTCGCACTCCGTCTTGTATTTTGGATCAAGAACATTCGAAATGTTTCTCGAAGGTACGAGGCTTTACTATTCACCACTCTAACGTCCGTTATGATTTATAGCGGCACTTATGTTTACATAATTTCACCACTTATACTAAAGCTTTTTTAACGGTCATTTCTAGGGCTTTCTGCACATTGGGATTGAAGTGTACTAAATTATAACAATGTAAACTAATAAAATTACTTATGAATACAAAACAACTAATAAACACAAGATAAATAATAATTACAACTACTTCTTAACCAATAATTACAACTAATTCTTTGTTACGAGTCCCTTTGATGATCACTCGAATGAAACATTTGCCGACTATGTTTCACCTCGACTCCTCCCAGACGGGGTACCTCCCTTCATTCTAGCCTCAGGACAGTAGCAATAAAAAGATTGTAAAATAAACTGAAACTACAACTACAAATTTCACGAAGCAACTTCATAACAGGAGACGGATCTTGATTTTCTCCAGCCCTTTACATTTGTTTCCGCCCTTAATATAACAGTTACATAACATACAACCAAACTCATTCCTAACTTAATAAACAGACCTCCTACACTAACAACTATTCACAATATCACTATTCTCAACCTTTCATTTCCAATCGCTTTCCAACACTAGGTCACATATGTTGAAGGAAATTAAACAAATACACCGAGCAGACATAAAATATTTTTCCGCATTTTTTTATAATTGGCTCCTTAATTCCTCATAATATTTCTCTATTCCAGGCCCATCATGCGGGGCTTAACTGGGACCATTAGTGCGGGTGTTTCCATGCGCAAGGTTTCCCTCGCTCCCGTTGCCCTCTTGTGAACTGGCAAATCCCATCAACAACATGTTTACCACTCCGGCCAAGCAATTTCGATCATCTCGCCCATTTCCCAAAACTACCTATGGGAATGTAAAATTTTAGCAAAAAAAACTAAATTCCAAATTCGTTTCTTAAATCCAGTATGCACACTATAAACCTGCCAATAAAGGGTATTTAGCTGAAATATTCAAAGCTTTAGGTCTAGCACAATATGCCTATCAGACATTATCAGCAAACACCCTGGTGTATTAGAAGAATTAAGAAGATTGTAAGTAGCTAGAAGTCGTGTTTTATTTCACTATAAATATTAATACGAATGTTCAAAAATTTAGACAAAAACCCCCTTGGCAAAGATACTGATTCCTCGAAAGCTTCGACTACTTTACATGGTCATGGTCATGGTAATAACAAAAACTATGCCCCTAAATATGAAACCTATAATGATTATCAAAATGATGTACGCTACTTAAAACCACACCAAATCTTGGCCATAATTCGTGCTGAAAAATTAGCTGTATTCAATCTCGCCCCCACCCAAGTCTATCCCACCGCAACAAACCACCGGGATTTACAGAACAGCCATGGAACTATACGCCAACGTGGGGAACTCCCACACCCTGAAGTCTCAGCCGTTCAACATACTTTAAACATAACTTGATGGTATCTGATGATAATGCTCATGGGGTCCATAAGAAGACCCTCGTTTTCGGATTTGTTATTGTATATCCTGATTATAGCCGCCTTGTCCAATCGTGTCAAATAGATACATCGCAACTAACAATATTTCCCCTTCGTGCATTCATACTAATATTGCACTTAGGTATTTGTATACGTATGTATGTATATGTACACACCGTATCTCAGACGCTTTTAGTTCTACTATTTAATTATGTAGCTGCAGTATTGGAATTTAAATTCATCAAGACTTCAGATAAGTTTATATAAATTATTTCTCCCAATTTAAACTTTGCTTTGTTCTTAATTCCTTTATTTCAGGGGTTTCCACTACATCATTTTGTATCACTTGTACATTGCACATCCAGAGTTATAATTCCACTTCAATAAAACACAAATACATGTGTACCAACAATTAAACGTGTATACCTATGACCATCACAGTAATTATGTATATTATTTACCATACGCGCATATTACAAACATTTGAAACACTTAAAATATGAAATACTAACACACAACAGGTATTTTCCCTTCTTTATAGTCATCTAATTAGTATTTCCTATATCCAAATATTGCACGTAGTAAACCATATCACAGCTTCGTTTGTTATCGCATATCTTCACTATATTTTAATATCTTTTGCATGATACATGCCAATCGATTTCCCTTGCATATTTTCAAATTCTTACATATTGTTGCCTATTGGCTTCAATATTCTACATTTTACAAATTTCTTGCAGAATTTTGCATTTCTATTCCTCTCAAAATTACTCAAGACGTTGTTCCGTCTATACACCTCTTGTTCCGGTAGAAATTTCAAAGGCCTTATTTTCCTTGATTTTCATTCTTATAATTTCCAGCCTTTCATTCCTGTCTAGATTTCTGATCTCATGATCTGACAAAGATCTTAATTTTCTTGCAAGTTTGTAACCCGCTCCACTACAAAACATGTGGAAACCAAACAAAGCAAAAAATGGGGTTTCACCTATAGCAGAATGAACAGAGTTTCTCAAGGCACATTCTATTTCTGACAAATACATGTCCCAATCACGACGATCTTCTTCGAGGTATGCTCTTATAGCATTTAATACAGATTGATTGACTCTTTCTGCTGGATTTGATTGCGGGCTATAGAAAGCGGTTTTCATATGTTGGATATTATATGCCTTCACCATTTGCTGAAAATCTTTTGATACAAATTGTGCCCCATTATCCGAGTGTATTATTTCGGGGACTCCAAACTTGTAGAATATTTCATTTACCAAAAATTTTACGACATAACCGGCTTTCGCCGTATTCATGGCCTTAATAAAAGTAAACTTCGTAAAGTGATCAATGACTATGAAAATATAGCAATTTCCGCTCTTGGACCGTGGATATTTTCCTAGGAAGTCGATATACAATTTCTGAAAAGTCCTGTCTGTTATTACCTCCTGACCGATATCAGGTCTAAGGTTATGGTTGGCTGCTTTCACTTCCTTACACGCATTTACGTATTCCCTTATTTGAATGGTCGTTTTAGGCCAGTAAAAGAATCCTTTTACTCGTTCAATCGTTTTAGCTATACCACCATGAGCAGCTGTACTCTCACTGTGAGCCCTCTCGATTATCGTAGAAGTTAAGTTAGGTGGAATCCATAATCTCCACTCGAATTGTTCTCCGTGAGTTAAATCTACAAATGCTTTTTTAAAAACCTTTCCTTCGCTTACCATTAAGTCTGACAATTTATCTGCATTTTCTCTAATATTTCTAATAAAATCTAAGTACTCTTCACTTTCAAATTCAGTGGTTTCCAAGTCTAGCAGGTCATTACCTATGTTTAATTCTGGAATAAGGGCTATCCAAGATTAAAGAAGGAAACAGAATTTGACTTGCAATCAAGTGGACGAGAGAGGCGTATACTATTACTTATATCACTACCACGTAGCATCCGGAAGAGGGACAGAAGAGCCTATAGGGGAGCGTGTTCGTATGCTCGTGCAAAGGAAAGAGACAGTGGCAGGAGGGGATTCCTGGAGATTCTGTTTGTAATAAAAACGGCTACACTGGTTTAAATTCACAGTCCTTACATAGGTATTTATTTTAGTATATTTTTTAAATGTACAAGTTATATACTTAGGGATGAGAAAATGAATCTATTTTTAAGCGTTGATTGAGGAGCTGGAGGATGACTTGGTAGTTACAGCAGCCAATAGCGAACTGACCACGACAGAGTTAAAACCTCTTTTTCTACCGCCAAAACAAAGAAAACGCGGCGAATATCAAACCGGTAAAAAAAAGAGTAATAATTCACGATATGCATAATTCACGATATGCTGAACGAGTCAGAGCCGGAAATTTAGAAAGAAAAAACTATATTTTTTTTTGTTTTAAAGAAGTGCTTTAAACAACCTATTTCTTCTATCACAAACCCCTTATCCTGTGGCGATCTTGAGAGCATATCCGCTACCGTGTTATCTGCGCCTTTTCGATGCTGGATTTCAAAATCATATGCTTGTAGTTGTAATGACCAGCGCGCTAGCCTCCCACTGAGATCCTTAAGTGTCATCAGCCATTTTAGGCTAGCATGATCTGTGATAACTGTAAAAGGCATCATCTCTACATAGGGTCTGAACTTTTTAATCGCCATTACTGCGCCTAAGCATTCTTTTTCCGTCACACTGTATTTACGTTGACATGAATTTAACTCCTGAGCATAAAACGCAATAGGATTCTCGCCCTCGTTATCATTCAGCTGGTATAAAACTGCCTCAATTCCGTAATCGGACGCATCGCACGGAATATAGAAGCGTTTGGCAAAGTCTGGGTGCCTTAAAACGGGTGCAGTTGTGAGAGCTCTTTTGAGTTTTGTTGCGGGTGGTGTTTTTGTGGCGAAATGATTCTTCGTCGTTGGCTTATTTGTGAGATTTTTTTCTTTGGTTGTTTACGTTTTTGTTTGTCAGGTTTTTGGTTAGTTGTGGTTGGTGGTGGCTTGAATTTTGTTTTGCTGATTTGTAACACAAACACCGTCTGTAGAGGGTTGAGATGTTTTTTTTTATTGTTTTACTTAGGGTTTTTTTTTGGGTTGAACAAGCAGAGTAAGGGGAATATTAGTTTTTTTTTAAGTCACAGTTTTTGTTGGAAATGTTCAACAATTGTTTTATTTTTCAAATATGTTGTTTAATTTTGCTTTTATTAAATAGATTTTTGTTGCACGTCATGTTTTTTTCTGATTTTTAATTTTAATTGTCTGTTTTGTTTTGATTTGTTCATTTACACATTTTACAGCGTAGTCAAATCATAGTAGTAGACGTAAGGGGAGTATGGCAATGCTCATATATTTAAAAACAGGGATGGCATTTTCATTCAAGTTGAAGGGAAACGCTGTGAGAAAAAGTGTTAATTTTGAATTTTAAAATTTATGAATGGGCAAATTATACTTTCTGTTTACGCATGAGAGCCTGGTAGAGGAAAAACCTATAGCTTAGATATTTAACCAGGGAATGTATGGATGGAGGTCAGCAAGATAGACATATTGAAAGGAAAATGTTAGGAAAAAGTAATCAGGATGAAAATCTAGATAAGAGATTATATAGAAAATTAATATGTATATTTAAGTAAAAAAAAAAAGATGGACATTTGGCGGCAATGATAAATTCTAGAAAATTCGGTGAGAAAGGAAAATTGAAAAAGAAAATATGGCGATGTGAGGGAAAACTTTGGAAGGCTAAGGAAAAATGGAAATTATGGAAAAATCTGTAGGGAAAAGATTTAAAGAAAATTACATTACAGATCAAACGTGAAAAGTTAGTCAAGGTGATCACACCTACAAAGTTTTTGTAGAGTATTTTAAATAAAGTTTTTTCTTAAACAAGTTTTTTTATCAAGTGTTTGTTAACAAAGTTTTTGCAAACTGTGTGTAAGGACTAATTTCAAAAATTCACTCAAGAGTCCTTGCGAAGTTCATCCTGGGGAATTATTAAAGTCAAAGTGAAAATTTGATAGTTGAAGATTAAAACGTAAGGATAAATTGGTGAAATGTGTAAAGAATTAAAATAAAGAAAATGGTTTTGTTTATTTAGCTGGCTGGGGAGATAAAACAATAAATTTACTGTGCAGATAGAGGCAGGAAAGTTGATAATTTTCCCTGAAGTTAAAGTGTGTGATCCCGAAGGGTAAATACTGCTCAACAGCCAGGTAACAAATATTTTAATTGTAATCATTTTTATAAAAAGCACAAATCCTCAGTAAATTTTGGAATAATTTTAAAAGTCAAAAAAAAAAACTAGCAAGTTAAAAATATAAAAAAATTAATGTTATTGAAATTGTTAGAAAAATAAAAAGAATTAATATTCATTAAAAAAATACCAAAAAGAAGAAAATAATATAAAATTTGATATATTAAGTGAAAATTTAGTGAAGTTTAATATTGATAGTGTAGGGTATAGTTTTTATTAGTTTTAAATTCTTTTATTATCAATTGTTTACGTTTAGTGCTATAATTTTATACAGTACAGTGAACGGTTTTGTTTAATATTAATTAAAATTTAGTACCGCCTAAAAATATGTGATTTTTTTTTGTTTGCTTTAAATATTCTTTTATTAACATTTTAATTACGCCGGAAGTAAAATTGTTCTATTGAAAAGTAAAATCTTTTTGTTTAGTTTTTTTTTATTTTGTTATTGGTCCTGAGAGTTTGTAAGGACAAAGTGTTAGCCTTAGGGAGCTCCTTCAGGTTAGGTATATATCATTTATTAGAAAGTTGTCAGAAAAAAGAAAAGGTTTAACTGGAAAGGAAGAATTTTATTTGTAGGTGAAGATAAAGTTTTAATTGTTTGCATACTTAGTTTATGAATCTTTTGCTGTACTTAAGGAATTTAAATATAAGTAGTAAAAATTTTGATAATAGTTTTTATTTTATTTAAATTTTGTTTTTTTTGTGAAACTGAATATATTAGTATAGGATCTAGATTAAAATTATATTAAGAAAAGTGAATTTGTTTTATTTAATAAAATATGTAATTTGTAAATCTTAAATAGAAATTCAATATGAAGAGTTTGGCTTAAATTTAAAGGGTAATGGCATGAAGGTAAGGTAAGTTGGAGAAGTCGGGTGGTTTAATGGGTCACAAATGAATGTGTGGTGGATCTTCTTGTGACATGGCAGGGTGGGCAAACTGGGGGCATAACAACCGCTTCCTGAAAATATAAAGAAAAGGAATGAAGTATCATTTGTAGGGTGCATGTGTGTTTGTGTTGTGAATAGGTTAGATATTACCTGATTATTTTCTTTATGTGCAGCGTACCCAGTGAGCAGGGTTGGAACCTTCTGGGATTTGTTCACCGTGGCTAGTCGGAAACCTCACTGGTCCCTACGGCTGTAACAATAAATGGCGCCCAATGGTGTGAAGCAAACGATTTGAGAGAAGACTGCTTTTAAGAAGTGTTCTCTGAAACCGTGTTAGATAGCATGTAGGACATCTAGACATGTAGAAATAGAACATTAGATATTTTTGCAATAGCCCAACGAAAATCTGATTTTTCTAAAATAGTTAGTAAAGTTTGTTTTTATAGCCCCTATGGAAAAGGTCTATTAGCGGAAGTATGAAAGAAGATTTAAAACTGCTAGATTAGAGAAATTAGAAATTCGACAAGTACATTAGGGAAGATTACTAATAGCTTGGAAAATTTTGTTTTTTTTTAAATATTTTCCAATTGTATTGTGATTCCTTGCCTATTTTTAGTTTTTTTTTTAGTTTCAGCTTATTTTTATTAAGGGTTGACTATTCGATAGCCACCTGTAGCCAGTTTTGGGGATTACAGGGTTAGTAGTATCGAGTGTCATTCTGTTTACCTACACCGCTCATAATCTCAGGTTCAGTGGAAATATGAAATCATGATTGTATGAGTTGGTAGGCCCATTAGTAATTGTAGATTTGCTTAATGTACCAATAAATGATGCTTTATTGATTTCCTTTAAAAATTTTTTTTTTTTTGATAATAACCACTTCGACAACGCTACTTATCTTCATGCCAAATCCGAAAGAAAAATAAACATATAGAGAAATATTTTTTTTAAAAACAATTGTTCGAAAATAATAGTATATGTATATAGATTAGAAAAAGTAAACGTATAGATACATATTTTGTTGAAAAATTTGTTCGAAAATAACATTATATAAAACTTAAAAAAATTTTGTTTTGTTGATCACTTTACTTAAAAATTAAACGTTTGATCTGAAAGTGCGGAAATCGAAAATTTTTTTTATAGTTTTTCTAAAATTTAAGAAGGTTTCTAGTTTGAAATATAGGAAACCAAATAGCTTAGTGAATGCTTTGCAAAGAACATAAATGCAAAATTTTGCCGAAAGTTCTTAAAATGTAGAGTGGTTCGACCAGTAGGTAACAATATGTACGAACTTGAGTCTGTAGATGGTAAAAAAATAGGAATATATCATGTAAAAGATATTAAGGTATGATTTGTTAGATAACATATTTCATAATAAATCAACTTTACAAGTGCAATAGTAGGAAATAGGCAGACAATTATGTATTTAATTATAATTTATAGTTGATTATATTATATATTTTATTATATTTTATATTTGATTATATTTTTGTAATTATACTATAATATGTTTGTTGTGTTGTCCCATTTTTTTTTTAGATTTAACATTTTTTTACTTTGATATCTGTGATAAACTATTTTAGTACCTGATATAGACTTGACGAAATAAAGTTAAATTTACATACCCATTCTATAGTGCAATATTAGATTTACAAAAACCGGTGATACATCTGTGATATGAGTGTTTGCTGTGTTGTCCATTTTTTTTATACATACATATATATTGTTTGTATAATGTAGTGCAATCATGTAGTGAATTGCAGGCAGTATTGATGATGATCATGCATAATATCTGTAAAAAAAGGAAATAAAAGGAAACACAAAGTAAACGCTTATTTACATATGAATCGCGAAAGTACTTCCCGTAAAATTTATGGTGATTTTTTGTTAAGGTATGTCCGAAGTTACTGTAACGATGAATTTCAGAACTCTTTGGTATTAGCTTAAAGAGTTGGTGAGATGTATCCATACTCTTGGAACAGCTACAATCCATGGATGGGAAAATAGTAGAGGCATTACTCGTGTACACATTATGATCCAGTTAATTATTGATGACTAGTAGAAAAAAAGTAAAAATGACGTGAATAAAAATGAATTAATATTAATATGACAAATATAAATAATACTTACAAGGAAAAATTTGCCTCAAAATGGTTTTGTGGGCTTTCGTTTAAAATAGGTTTGCACTACGTGTGCCCAATTGGTAAATAAACCAATTAAAAGAAAATGTTATGGATCGAATGGTTTGATGGGTTGCCACTATGGTTTTTCATATCTATGAAAGATTCAGCAGATGGTAAATGTTTCAAGGGATGGATGATGTTACTCATTTGATGCATTGTAGGACAAATCATCACACGGGAGGATGTTGCACGATTGGGTAGATTAAAATTGAAAACTGACTTTATTAATAACATTTACATACGTACATACCTGTTTTACTGTAGGTAAAAGCCCGGCCGGATGTTGGTAGAGATGAGACTCGTTTTTCAGGGTCATGGGAGTTCCCCACGTTTTTAGACGTTCCTCAATATCATCCGCACACCAATTCCTGCTGCGAACACTGGCATGATTTGGAGTTTTGTTGCGGGTGGTGTTTTTGTGGCGAAATGATTCTTCGTCGTTGGCTTATTTGTGAGATTTTTTTCTTTGGTTGTTTACGTTTTTGTTTGTCAGGTTTTTGGTTAGTTGTGGTTGGTGGTGGCTTGAATTTTGTTTTGCTGATTTGTAACACAAACACCGTCTGTAGAGGGTTGAGATGTTTTTTTTTATTGTTTTACTTAGGGTTTTTTTTTGGGTTGAACAAGCAGAGTAAGGGGAATATTAGTTTTTTTTTAAGTCACAGTTTTTGTTGGAAATGTTCAACAATTGTTTTATTTTTCAAATATGTTGTTTAATTTTGCTTTTATTAAATAGATTTTTGTTGCACGTCATGTTTTTTTCTGATTTTTCATTTTAATTGTCTGTTTTGTTTTGATTTGTTCATTTACACATTTTACAGCGTAGTCAAATCATAGTAGTAGACGTAAGGGGAGTATGGCAATGCTCATATATTTAAAAACAGGGATGGCATTTTCATTCAAGTTGAAGGGAAACGCTGTGAGAAAAAGTGTTAATTTTGAATTTTAAAATTTATGAATGGGCAAATTATACTTTCTGTTTACGCATGAGAGCCTGGTAGAGGAAAAACCTATAGCTTAGATATTTAACCAGGGAATGTATGGATGGAGGTCAGCAAGATAGACATATTGAAAGGAAAATGTTAGGAAAAAGTAATCAGGATGAAAATCTAGATAAGAGATTATATAGAAAATTAATATGTATATTTAAGTAAAAAAAAAAAGATGGACATTTGGCGGCAATGATAAATTCTAGAAAATTCGGTGAGAAAGGAAAATTGAAAAAGAAAATATGGCGATGTGAGGGAAAACTTTGGAAGGCTAAGGAAAAATGGAAATTATGGAAAAATCTGTAGGGAAAAGATTTAAAGAAAATTACATTACAGATCAAACGTGAAAAGTTAGTCAAGGTGATCACACCTACAAAGTTTTTGTAGAGTATTTTAAATAAAGTTTTTTCTTAAACAAGTTTTTTTATCAAGTGTTTGTTAACAAAGTTTTTGCAAACTGTGTGTAAGGACTAATTTCAAAAATTCACTCAAGAGTCCTTGCGAAGTTCATCCTGGGGAATTATTAAAGTCAAAGTGAAAATTTGATAGTTGAAGATTAAAACGTAAGGATAAATTGGTGAAATGTGTAAAGAATTAAAATAAAGAAAATGGTTTTGTTTATTTAGCTGGCTGGGGAGATAAAACAATAAATTTACTGTGCAGATAGAGGCAGGAAAGTTGATAATTTTCCCTGAAGTTAAAGTGTGTGATCCCGAAGGGTAAATACTGCTCAACAGCCAGGTAACAAATATTTTAATTGTAATCATTTTTATAAAAAGCACAAATCCTCAGTAAATTTTGGAATAATTTTAAAAGTCAAAAAAAAAAACTAGCAAGTTAAAAATATAAAAAAATTAATGTTATTGAAATTGTTAGAAAAATAAAAAGAATTAATATTCATTAAAAAAATACCAAAAAGAAGAAAATAATATAAAATTTGATATATTAAGTGAAAATTTAGTGAAGTTTAATATTGATAGTGTAGGGTATAGTTTTTATTAGTTTTAAATTCTTTTATTATCAATTGTTTACGTTTAGTGCTATAATTTTATACAGTACAGTGAACGGTTTTGTTTAATATTAATTAAAATTTAGTACCGCCTAAAAATATGTGATTTTTTTTTTGTTTGCTTTAAATATTCTTTTATTAACATTTTAATTACGCCGGAAGTAAAATTGTTCTATTGAAAAGTAAAATCTTTTTGTTTAGTTTTTTTTTATTTTGTTATTGGTCCTGAGAGTTTGTAAGGACAAAGTGTTAGCCTTAGGGAGCTCCTTCAGGTTAGGTATATATCATTTATTAGAAAGTTGTCAGAAAAAAGAAAAGGTTTAACTGGAAAGGAAGAATTTTATTTGTAGGTGAAGATAAAGTTTTAATTGTTTGCATACTTAGTTTATGAATCTTTTGCTGTACTTAAGGAATTTAAATATAAGTAGTAAAAATTTTGATAATAGTTTTTATTTTATTTAAATTTTGTTTTTTTTGTGAAACTGAATATATTAGTATAGGATCTAGATTAAAATTATATTAAGAAAAGTGAATTTGTTTTATTTAATAAAATATGTAATTTGTAAATCTTAAATAGAAATTCAATATGAAGAGTTTGGCTTAAATTTAAAGGGTAATGGCATGAAGGTAAGGTAAGTTGGAGAAGTCGGGTGGTTTAATGGGTCACAAATGAATGTGTGGTGGATCTTCTTGTGACATGGCAGGGTGGGCAAACTGGGGGCATAACAACCGCTTCCTGAAAATATAAAGAAAAGGAATGAAGTATCATTTGTAGGGTGCATGTGTGTTTGTGTTGTGAATAGGTTAGATATTACCTGATTATTTTCTTTATGTGCAGCGTACCCAGTGAGCAGGGTTGGAACCTTCTGGGATTTGTTCACCGTGGCTAGTCGGAAACCTCACTGGTCCCTACGGCTGTAACAGTTTGTTGAACGACTCTATAGCTTCGGATGTTAGCGTAAATTTTCTTGATTTTTTTTAAGTGTCTGTTAGGGGTATAGCAATCGTAGCAAAGTCTTGTATAAAGCGCCTATACCAACCAACTGTGCCAAGAAAACTTCTAACTTCCCTTGTCGTTTTAGGTATTTTTATGTTTTTTATTGCATCCACCTTTTCAGGATCTGTTTTCAACATTCCTCCTCCAATAATACAGCCTAAATATTTAAGCTCTTGAAAACAGAATTTAGATTTTTTTAGTCCAATAGTCAGATAAGCGTTGGTAAGACACTTAGCCACTTCTGTTAATAATCGTATGTGCTCTTCAAAGGTGCTTGAGATGACCAATAGGTCGTCAAGGTTGCATAACCCAAATGGCATCACTTTGAACTGATACAGTGGGCGACCGGGAACAGTGAAACAGTATAGGGCTTACTTTCCTCATCAAGTTCAATCTGCCAAAATGCATACTATAAATCGACGCTGCTTATATAATAAGTCTCGTCGATACGGCTCAGTATCCATACAATATTTTGCAATGGGTAAGCGTCTTTTATAGTGAGGTTGTTCAGTTTTCTGGCATCAAGGCAAAAACGATTCTTTCCGGACTTTCGTACTACTGCTGTGCGATTGCTCCACGGGCTCTCACTTTCTTCTATAATGTTTAGCTTAAGCATATTATCTATCTCCTTATATGTTATTTCTTGTACAGCAGGCGAAATAGGACAATAACGATCCTTAACTGGCACTGCCCCTTCAGTTAATTTGATCGAATGCTTTTCCAAATTTGTTATTCCCAAGCCATTTTCGTCAAAAGTTTTGAAAAGTTTAACTACCCTATCCAGTTCTTTCCGTTGCTCCATTGTCAATTCATGCGGTTTTATCTGATAATCCGATTCCTTTCCGATCTGTTTACCCTCTTCAATCTTAATAGCCTCTGCTCTAACCCCGTCCGGTATTAAACCAAATAACTTCCAAAAATCTATCCCTAAATATAATTCTTGTTCCAAATCCGGACACAAATACAATGACATTGCGTGTTGTTGATCCTTATACCTAATCAACGTTTTTATTTTTCCTAATATTCGGTGACTTTGTCCACTGGCGGTCCTCACACTGGTTATTACCGGATCTACTAAAATATCCAACTTATCTATGAGCTCCCTGCAATGTTTCCCTAAAATGCTCACCGAGGCCCCCGAGTCTAGTAGACCCCTTATTTCTACATTTGACATCTCCACATTTACAAAAATCCTCGGATCACCATGTGGACTGGCGGATCTATTAATTGCCTCAATTACCTTTCTTCTTAAGTCACGGCGCTCGATATATTTTTGTCTTATTCTCAACACCCTATCCGACGCTGTAGTGTAACCCGATCTCGGTCCAAAAATTTTCGCCCTAACCTTTTCGTAATTATCCTGTCTCTCTCGCAATGGTAAAAAATGTCTAAGCTGCTGAAAATTATCTATCCTATTTGCATTCCTAATCTGATCCAATAAACTGATTTTCCCCGCCTTAGGCGAATTAAGTCCACAACTGTTACAGGGTTCTCCTTTTGACGTGATTCCCCTGTCCTCCCCACGCCATTCATCGCGTTTTTTTGTTGGCACAGTGGACACTTTCGAGTTGTCACATTTGGCTTTCCACATTTATAACAAAAGAGTGACCTTTGTTCCACCGGACACTCTGTAAAAATGTGACCTGTCGTTCGGCTTTTTTGAGGCCCCTGTTGTCCAATGCGTAATGCCTCAACTTCTAGAGTTTCTCGTTCCAAACTTTCCCCACTTATTGGACATTCATTCTCTTCGAAATTAAAATTCGTTTATTCGTCTATTCATTCGAGGAGGTGGCATTGGATTTCGCATATCCCGTCTGCGGAAATTACGCTCCGCCTCGTTACACTCTATACGCAATTGTTCTACAGAGGAGACATTCAATGGATAAATAACTTTCGCTAGATTAGGATTTACGTTACGCTTCATTATTTTAATCATGTCATATTCCGGCATGGGTTGTGTAAGTCTCGATCTAAGCTTGTTCATGGCGAGAAAGAACATATCAATAGTCTCATTGTGTTGTTGTTTTCTTTCTACTAGGTCCCTCATTACTTCAAAATTTGACCGGGGAGTTTGATATTGTGAGAGCAAGGCGAGACGCAATACTGGCCAATCTGTTAACCCATGTGTGCTAATAAAAGACCAATACCAATCCTTTACCGACTCCGATACCAACAAATGAAAGTCCCTAACAACTTCCCTATCAGATATGTATATTGTAGTGGTTTTTCAAATGTTCCAAGCGAAAAACAAAATCGTCTATGCTCATAGATTTATTATCAAAAACTATCCCCAATTTATCTATCCTGATTTGCCGCAAATCAAATGGTTCATTGCCACTTGCTGCCGTCCTATTCTCCTTTCGAACTGAGTAATTCGGAATCATTGGGGTGGTCTGTACATTTGTCATAAATTGATTTGGAAATGGTGTGTTAGTATTTGATATAGAATTTCCATTTGGGAAGCAGCCGTACAACTGACTTCCAGAAATCATCCCCAAAACGGCTACAGTCATTGTCACGGAAGTTAACCCAGTTAAATGGTCGAACACTTTTGTCTATGGACTATTATCTATTGGTCTATTGTGTTGTGTGTAGGTGTTCATACACAACGTTTCAATTACCACAGCGTTTCCGCTTCGACTTTAGATTGGGCGCCATATTGTTACGAGTCCCTTTGATGATCACTCGAATGAAAAATTTGCCGACAATGTTTCACCTCGACTCCTCCCAGACGGGGTACCTCCCTTCATTCTAGCCTCAGGACAGTAGCAATAAAAAGATTGTAAAATAAACTTAAACTACAATTACAAATTTCACGAAGCAACTTCATAACAGGAGACGGATCTTGATTTTCTCCAGCCCTTTACATTTGCTTCCGCCCATAATATAACAGTTACAGAACATATAATTAAACTCATTCCTAACTTAATAAACAGACCTCCTACCAAGGCGAATTCATACAAGGTGGTCTTATTTTGAAAACGTTTTACAACACTGTTAAACATTTTAACGTTGTGTCAAAAATTCAAAGAAATATTTGATTTTGTTTTTATATTAAATTGTGTTTGTTTGAAATTTTATAACTTAAAAAAGTTTTAAATTTCACAATTTTAATAGAAAATTAAAGAATTTAGTTAAGATTCCCCAGAATCAACAGGACGGTATACCATTTTGACACAAGGTTAGTAATCAGCTGTTGCTTACGAAGCAAGATAAGTTCACCTTGTGTAAATTCGCCTTGCCTCCTACACTAACAACTATTCACAATATCACTATTCTCAACCTTTCATTTCCAATCGCTTTCCAACACTAGGTCACATATGTTGAAGGAAATTAAACAAATACACCGAGCAGACATTAAATATTTTTCCGCATTTTTTTATAATTGGCTCCTTAATTCCTCATAATATTTCTCTATTCCAGGCCCATCATGCGGGGCTTAACTGGGACCATTAGTGCGGGCGTTTCCATGCGCAAGGTTTCCCTCGCTCCCGTTGCCCTCTTGTGAACTGGCAAATCCCATCAACAACATGTTTACCACTCCGGCCAAGCAATTTCGATCAATCGTCAGATGCTACATGTACACGGCCAACCCACAAATACATCTCGCCCATTTCCCAAAGCTACCTATGGGAATGTAAAATTTAAGCAAAAAAAACTAAATTCCAAATTCGTTTCTTAAATCCAGTATGCACACTACAAACCTGCCAATAAAGGGTATTTAGCTGAAATATTCAAAGCTTTAGGTCTAGCACAATATGCCTATCAGACATTATCAGCAAACACCCTGGTGTATTAGAAGAATTAAGAAGATTGTAAGTAGCTTGAAGTCGTATTTTATTTCACTATAAATATTAATACGAATGTTCAAAAATTTACACAAAAACCCCCTTGGCAAAGATACTGATTCCTCGAAAGCTTCGACTTCTTTACATGGTCATGGTCATGGTAATAACAAAAACTATACCCCTAAATATGAAACCTATAATGATTGTCAAAATGATGTACGCTACTTAAAGCCACACCAAATCTTGGCCATAATTCGTGCTGAAAAATTAGCTGAATTCAATCTCGCCCCCACCCAAGTCTATCCCACCGCAACATCTAAACCAATTAAAACTAATTCCTAACTAACTTGGTGGCCACACGATCAAGTTTTGCCTTTCAATTCCTTTCAATTTGCAATACACTCTCAGTTTTTTACTAACACACTCACACTTTTTAAATTGACCACGAGATGGCTTTCAATTTCACCTTTCCATTTGTTTGGCAATTTACTTTCAATTTAACAGCTGAGTACAAGTTTGTCTCTGTTGTTGTTGACATCTTGGAAGTAAATTGCTTACATCACAGCTTTCAATTTATGTAAATTTTGACAAGCAGTACATGTAAAAGACTATCAAGAACAACTTCAAGGTGTGGCCGCAGGGTAAAGTTTCTTTCGTAAAGGAGCGTATAGACGACATGTTTTTGTCATCTGACATGTCAAATTTCCCACTGCAAAACACATACATGTCGTGTGTTACCTTTTTAACTTTGCTTCTGTAAAAGTCAGACGCAAAGTCATCTGACAAAATTTCAATTAGAGCGTGCTCTATTTTCTTCTGACAAACCATCTGACATCAGAAATCTATGCCGAGAAGAAACTGGCGGCGGCGTCAATTATTGACGGAATCATTAGGCTGAAGTTAATATTTTACAATACCAAGATATGTATGCTCATCTCACCATTGAATATAATTTATGTAAATATATACATAAAAACCGTTTCATTTTAAAATTCTAAATTATTATCTTTAACATAAAAGAAAAAAATGTTAAGATGGCTAAATTATTTTACGGCGCAAATAAATATTTTCGTGGCGGCAGCAAGCTATTTTGAAACCGAGAACCAAGGTATATTTACACAAGGTAGACTCATTTGGGAGTGTATACATGCTGCTCTATAAAAGGAACGGAGTTGTCAAAATTGTCTTCATATAAAAAAAAAAACAATTTAACGCACACATGTACAAATTTTTTCTCATATACACGAAATTTGACGTTAAGCTTCCAACTAGGGGTAATCAGCTGACAAACATATGGGCCAACGAGTTTACCTTGTGTAAATATACCTTGCCGAGAACTACTTTGGTTTCGGCAATAACAATGCGAAAAAAAACAGAGACAATGTCAGAAGCAAATTACATGTACGTTTGTGACCGAATATTATAAACCTTATGTAAAACAGCAATTTTGACAGACATGAACAATTACATGTGACTTGAAAATTTGACATGTCAGATGACAAATACATGTCGTGTACGGGCGCCTTAAGTCCCAATTTACAACGTTGAAATTGAAAGGCAGACATTTTTCTTATTCTCTTTTGAACTTGCCTAAACCTTTCACAATCGCGAAATTAATAAGCAGACAGAAATTATTGTTTTCCTCTTTTCGTTCTTTTTCGCTGTTGACGGAGATGAACATTTAACAGGCATTGATACTACAATAGCATTGTTGTGAGAAAAATGATATGAAGCCACAACATGAAAATGCCGAAACATGTAAAAGAGAAGCAAAAAATGTCTACAAATCTCCAGTACAGATAGTCATGTACTACACGCTCTACCTCTACAACCCCTCACCAATAAACTTCGTCTGTCTGCCTTCCACTTGCCACATTGTAAAAGGAGACTAACAATATTTATGTTTTGTTTATATCAGCGTTGCCACCAGTTGTTTCACATATGCAGAATTTTGTCAGAAAAAGTAAAAAATGTGGACAAAAGGTTTTTTTTTTGTCAAAACATATTACTTTTATTTGAAATTGATAAGTAGAGATTATTATATTCTTACTTGTTGCGGGTGAATTCATCATATGTATGTGTCAAATGTCCTTAATGTTTAGAACTTCTATGTTTTTAATGTGTGTTTGGTTGTGTATCTTTGGTGTGTCTGTTTGTTTTTATTTTTTTGTTGATTGTCCATTGTGTTTTCCTTGGTGTTGTTGTTCTTATACGTTTTTCTAAAAATTATCAAAACATTTAAGTATGTTTGTAGTTATTAATATAGTCCAATAAATGTTTCTTACTTATATTAAATGTGTGTTGTCCATGTCCTTAAACAAAATAAAAAAATTAGTAAGTAAGTAAACACTTTATTGAGTCTTCTTTTTCTTAACATGAGAGATACAAATCGACTGTATAACAAATTATAAATCTTAGAACTATTATTGTCTTATTCTAATACACTGTGTGTGAGGCAAAAGCAACTTGCTTGGGAAAAAAAATGAATATGTAAAGGCGAACAGCCCACTATGTATGTACATATATAAAAGAGCGATAGTCGGTAAAGCCTAGATTACACAATCTCACAAGTCTTACGTATTCCATAATACTTTGTGAGATAGAAATCTAATGAGTTTTGATGCGACTGTCAAAAAATCTAATGTAAAATGACAGTTTGTGTTCACACCATCACACAAAGTATAAACACTCACACATGAAATAAAATGCAACCCTGATCCAATGAAAAGTATTATTGTTTAGAAATTTTTCAAAAAACGATGAAGTCGTATGGGATGTCAAACTTTTTTCATAATACTTGTCATTTTCGTGACACATTGCATTCACACTATCAGACTTTGTCATATTACTTGAGTTTTTGACATGTATTAATACAAAGTATAATAGTGTAATCTAGCCTTAAACAAAATAAATAAATACAATTAAAACTAAATAACACTTAAACTAAACAACTGTAAATGACAATATTAAACAGAGAACATTTATATCACAGGATGTTAACGAATTGTAATTATTGCATATTAATATTACATATTTGTTGTACTATTAGAAAATTAAATTAAATTAAAATAATAATATAAAAAGACAATTATTAATATCCGAAGATATAAATTGCATTGCCAATGATTGCACAATAAAAATTTATAATTGTATGAATAATAAATATAACTATTGGTTTAGCCTCTATGGGCGCATGGGGCAGTTTCCCTGTAGAAATTTGGGAGGTTAAGCTGAACGGGATCATCGTTGTTAATTAATTCATTTAATATACCTATTGGAGACAGGTAAGTACATCCTGACCACTCTATGTTTTTCTCATACTCATAGACATCGTTCATTAGTGTGTTTTTATGAACAGCTTAATTATCAGCAAATTTCCTCTGAAGCAGGAAGGCGTTTTTGCAGAACGGTACCACAGAAGATTGCCCATATATGTATGTATTAGAAAATCGTTTTAAATAGCCTTGAACATTTTTTCCAATACATTTCCTTAATATTTTTCTTTCAAATATCTCCAATTCCTTTGCCACAGTTGGGGATACAGAGAACCAAATGGGAAATCCATATATGAGTGCAGGTGTAATAGCAACTTTAAAAAGTAGAAGCTTTGTGGAACTAACGATGTCCGTCCGGCTGGCTGGCAGGCTGGCTGGCTGTCCATGTAACCTTGTGCGCAAAGTACAGGTCGCAATTTTGGAGATAATTTGATGAAATTTGGGTCATAGGTTTTTATTGGCACAAGGACCAAGCCTATTGAAAATAGGCCGAATAGTAGGACCACGAGAGAAGATAGGGGGAAATTTCTTCCTCTCAGAAACTATCAAACCGATTTCAATGAAATTGAAAACATAGATAGAACCATATCTATATGGACACAAAATGTATGCATTTTTTAAAAAATAGGACCACGAGGGGAGATAGGGACAATTTCTGCCTCTCAAACCGATTTTAATGAAATTTAAAACATAGATATGTAGATCCATATCTACATATATGGACACATTAGCTATACAGTTTTTCAAAAATAGGACCACAACGGGAGGTAGGGGGCAATTTTTGCCTCTCACAAACTTTCAAACCGATTTTCATGAAGTTTATAAACTTAGATAAATCTATATTTATATGGACACATAAGCATGATGTGTTTTTAAATACTGTGGTGTAGGGTATCATATGGTCGGACTTGACCGACTATACTTTCTTACTTGTTAAAAGCTGAATTTGTTTCGACCGGATATTATACTCCTGACTTAGTCTGTTTCCGGCGCGATGATACATAAATCTTTTTTAACTCTTTTTGCCATCTATGCTTTATTTTGAAAAACTTTTTTATGTTTTCAGATGTTGTTAATTTGTTGTTGCTTAATTCGATTTTTTCCGAGTGGTTGTTGTGTATTGAAATTAAGTTGGAATTAAATTCTGTTATTAAACGGTCAATTTCATAATTGTCCAGATTTCTATTTTCAGAAGGCAACAATCTGATAGAGGCATTTTCCATTTCGCGCTAAAAAAGTGTCCAGTTGGTGTTTTTGTAAGAAGTAAAACATCGAGGCCTATGTAAAATTAACTCACAGGAGTCAAATCTCAATTCCAATTTTATGGGATAGTGGTCTGAGAAAGGGTTGATGTTTTGTAATTAGAAATGGTGTTAACAAGATGGGGACTCAAAATAAAGTGGTCCAGGAAGGATGAGCCGTTTGGATATGAAGGCTTGTTATCGTAGAGGCGAATTGTTTCCAAAGCGTTGTCGAGGAGCCAACTTTGAAGAACCTTACCGTTGCAGTTCTCAATTAAGTCGCCCCAGACTGGATTCTTAGCATTCAAGCCACCACCCAAAATAAACCCATAAAATCTACTGGCCACATCCAATACCTTACTTAGGCCGTTATATAAAGAAGAAGAAGCATAGTTACACGGAATGTAGAGGGAACCTATTAAGTATTTTTTACGCATTCCATTTATGTTAAAATCAATTTGAATAAAATTACCATTGAATCCAATGTTTCCAATGTCTATACGATTATAAGAAATTGTGTTTTTCAATACTATAACTACCCCAATAGTAGAGCCGTGATACAATAAATTATACCCATTGAGATTCACATTACCAGTTCTACGTAGATGGCACTCTTGTATGAATCCGATGTCAGTTTTGTTGTGGTAAAGAGTGCTCAAGAGATCTATTTGTCTACTTGTATCAACAAGAGATCTGATATTGAATGTAAGCAAGTTTATGAATCTAGGCCCCATAAATACTTTTAACTTTGTTAAGAAGGCTCAAAAATACAGGTTTGGCCTCTGACTTTGACATAGATTTGTATTCGGCTTAGAATTTATTTATCTCATGATTTAATGCTTGTTCTTCAGGATCCATAAAGTACTCAGTAAGCTTTAAAAATTCGTCAATAACTGCCGATTTCTTTTTTTGGGGATTTTCATTTAGTGCCTGACTTTTATGAAATAAACTTGCAAATGGCATTCCTGGATATGTCAGCGAAGAGTTGATGGCCCTATGGACGTTCTCCTTAGTTTTCACCTCCCGAGCTTTATTCATCCGCTCATTTCTTCCTGACACATACTTCTTATAGGCTATGCAACCTCTCCAATTGGCTGGGTGGCCAGATTCACCACAGTTGACACAAGTGGGTTCAGTTTCATGATTAGGTTTTAGGTTTCACCCACCCTATGTATTGGCTCAACAAAAATTTTATTGAAGAGACATCGCCCAGTTTTTTACCGGGTACCAAAGTAACAAGAAAAAGTGTTCCTAAATTTTTTTTTTTTACCAGGAGACGATTCATCCAACGCAGCTTTTATGTCGGCTATTTCGGTTTTGTAATAAAGACCACGGAGAACAAGTGATATTTGTTGATTTTCTTTTGGGGTAAATTAATATGAAATAATTTTCTTTTCCTTCAATAAAGACATAATTTCGGCATGAATTGATACATCTTAAAGATAAAGTTTGGCTTTATGATTTTTTACATTCTTCATCTTGAAACATATTTTAGGTGTTTTTTTCCCAGCTGCTGACTCAGAAGTCCAACGTCAACATTATATAGAAAGATTGGCGGGCAAAAAGGTTTAACAGCAGGTTTAGTTGGCGGCGACGTTTTGTTGTTACGCCTGGAAGTTGTGGCAGTGGCGTTGCTTTCAATTTCTAAGTCTGCAATAATAGAAAATCTATTTTGTCCGACAGGATCTTGCGCTGTCGGGAACTTTCTCCTTAAACTTGAAACGTCAATGTTAGGTGATGTCACATTCGGCCTCTTCATTTTCATACAGATGTCCTCCAAACAATTTTCATCTTCAATGGCTAATGGCAAATTGGCGTCAGGGCCATTTTCTAGCTCAACATCCATCTCAAGAGAAGAAAACAACTTCTCAATACAATTACGATTGTGTTAAGTACAATCTTACTGATGGCAGTCTAAAACAATTTAATTAGGTAAAAAGAAAAATACCAAAATCGCAAATTAAAATTAAATATAAAACAATATTGTTATAAACACGTCTATTGTAGCAGTAGCAGCTGGTGTTTTTCTAAAAAAAAAAAAATTAGTAAAATTCTTTTTCTTCATGATTGTTTTGTTGGTCCTCCTTGTCATGTATGTGTTGGGGTAGTAAGGCAGTTTTACGTGTATTGTGTGTCGGTAGTGCAGTGTCTAAAAAATTTAGGGCTGTATTTTCATTCAAATATTTTAATTTCAATATTGCTTATGCACAATTTAAATAATAGGCCATTAACATCTTCCACAAAATCTAGTGCGTTGACATTATTCCTTTTTGACATTAGCGAGATTTGGTTTTTATAACAAAACAATTGACAAAAATAAATAGACATTAAAAAAATTGCGTAACCTTTTATTTATAATCAACATCATTTATGTTATTAATATTATTTGTCTTTTTTTATTTTTCTACAATTTTCTCAAAATTTTGAAATTTTTTCTAGCAGATTGTGTTTTGTTTTTATAAAATGTCGTTTTTTTCTTGTTCAGGTGAGTATTTTTTAGTGCTATGTATATGAAAAAAACCATAGTTGCATCACTAAGTACTACTAGATTTTGAGTAGATTTCGTCGAAATCTACCCTGTAGTAAATAAAATAGTCAGTTGCAAAAAACACTAACTATAAATTAACTTTTTTTTAAATGACTACAAATTGGTTTAAATCTCATGCAGATATCAACCAAAAAGGCACACGTAAAACACAAATAAAATCAAAATAAGTAAAACAAGCATGCCATGAAGTCAAATGAAAAAAATATATACAAACATTTTAAAATAATTAAAAAATGAATCAATACAAATCTGTTTATGTACTAGCAATTATGTGGCGTATTTATTTCAGGACTATTATACATCATCATTTAGGGCAGTTTAATGCAAAATTTTCATAAATAATTATTTCTATAACAAAATATATAAAGATATACATACATATGTATGCATGTTCATATGAACCTATATTTTTTTGACAAAAATTATTTAAAATTTAAATAATTTATTATTAACTGACAATACTTTTAATTAATTACAAATAGGTTGAAAAATAAGTAGTTAGTAGTCAGTTAAAAAGTCATGCAAAGATGGCCAATTGACTACTGTCTATGACATGCCCATGTTAAAATAATGAGTCGTCGACAAGGAAAAAAGTCACTTAATCAACTAGATGTGGTTATAAAAAAACCAGTTTGAAGTTACTTAAAAATGTGTTTGACTTCCTACAGGGTAGTCACTGAGTAGATTTTGTTTTTTATGGGAAATCTAGTCAAAAACAACTAGATTTGGCTCGAAATCTCATAAGTACTAGATTTCGTTATAGTGTAAATTGACTTTAATATAAAAATTATGAATGAAAATATGACACCTAACGGAGTTCATGTTTGCCTGGTATAATAAAAAGTTCAAAGGCTAAATTGCATGAGGAATTATCAAACTCTGACTTGTCCAAAATTAATAAAAAAAAAATGGCGAACTGAATACGGAAAAGCTTTAAAATAATATTTTAAATAAGTAAATTAAACTTAAATAAAAAGATGGCTGTTTGGCGTTAAATAATTACTTAGATATTTTAATCTTCTATATATATAAAATAGGATGTGTGTATGTATGTATGTAACGTATGGACTCCAAAACGGCTAGGCCGATTTTAATGAAATTTTCAGGGAATCTTCGGAATATTCAGGTGGGTGACACTGTGAAGACTGATTTTTGATTTTCGGTCTGCGGGTGCAGGGGCGTGGCAAAATCCAATTTTCATATTGCACCACCAATGACTGCTAAATAATTTGTACGCCATGGTCCAACTTAGGTTTTTACGGAAAGAAAATTTTGCCCTGCCCACTTTTTTCGATTTACCTAAAATCAAGAAACGGGTCCATCGATTTGACTAATTTTTCTTTTAAATGTACGTATTAATCCATTTTACGTGTTCATTGAAAGAAAAATGTACCACGCCTACTTTTACGCCAACTTTTTCTATTAACTTAGGTTTTTACGGAAATAAAATTTTACCCGCCCACTTTTTTCGATTTACCTAAAATCAGAATACGGCTACATCGATTTTACAAATTTTTCTTTCAAATGTTCGTATCTTTTTAACGGAACGCAAACATTTTTGCTAATTTGGACAGGACCACGTCTGTCGGGTCAGCTAGTTATATAATGAAATGTAGGAAGACAGCAAGGAAAGAGAAATTCAAGCAGAAGCAGTAAGAGTAAAAACGTTTAAGTTTTGTGTGTGGTGAAACTTAATTTATTTTTTAAAAAAATAAAAGAGTGTGTTAACTAATAAAAGTATAACGTAGGGAAAATAAAATTAATTAAAGAATGTTAAAAGTGTATGTAAAAAAATAAAAATTTTTCTTTCAGTTGGTTATTTTCGTGGGATATATTGGAAATTTCCCTTACACCACACCAGAGGAAAATAGCCAGGTGACCGTAAAGTTTCATATTATATTGTTTTGTATTAAGTCCTTAACGAGAAAATATGTGCAATTGGTGGAAAAAGGATCAAATATGTAAGGAGGATGTTTGGGCTAAAGTCGAAAAATAGTAAAAAAAATATAAATGCTGGAGAAAAAAATGTAAAGTAATTAAAAGGTAGAAGAAAAATATTGTTGGAAAAAAACCCCCAGAAGGGCAAACTATTTTTACGTAATAAGAGAGAAAAAGAATTATATAATAAATAAAGATAATTCTAATGGCCAATTTTCAGGATTGATATTAAAACACATTTATTTTTAAAATCGTTTTAAATACAATATTCTCTTCTTCACTAAAAACTTAAGTGAAACTTATGGCGATATCTTTTCTGAGAAAAATATGTTACAGTACATACATGTAACATTTTCTAATGTTACCTAAAATCACTCGAAGTGTTACATGTTGTGCAATTTCAATAGAACACAATTAGTGCTTTTATTTACAACTATTACATTTTCATCATTAATGTACTTAATAAGCGATTTTTAAAGCTATTTAAGCAGTTTCTGCATGCTATTACGGGTTGGAAACAAATATTAACATCACTAATGGCTTATAAAAATTAAAACGATTATAATATAAATAGACTTTTTTTGATTTTAATTTGTAAATATTTTTATATTTTGTTTTAAAATCAATTTTTAACAAAATTATGAGCGGTATGAATTATGACGAACAAAATAAAACATTTGTTGTACAAACAAAGTAGTAAGCACCAAAGTTTTAGAAAAGGGCAGTTGAACACCTTAAGTTAAAGTAAGGGTAAAACATGCAACATGTTTTGCATGTTTTTCATCAACATATTCACAAAAGAACTTGAAAATTTTTCCCACAGTTGTATTTTTTGTACAAACGAACACAAAAATGTAGAACATGTAACATTAATGCAACATTTTTCTCAGAAAAGAAATCGCCATTAATTCACCGATGTGGTACACTTAATTTCAACTTAAGTTTCCATTGTAATATTTTAGCAAGGTGACCTCAATATCACAACAATACAACAACAGGCAAAGCATTAACAGTCAGCTGTTTTTTTTTCAGACCACCTTGTAAATAAATACACTTTTTTATTATCATTATTAATAATATTAATTATTAAAAATTTCTTTTGTAATAAATAATGTAAATTTTAATTGGAAAAGCTAGGGTTTGATTAAGCAAGGTGTTACAGCCGTAGGGACCAGTGAGGTTTCCGACTAGCTACGGTGAGCAAATCCCAGAAGGTTCCAACCCTGCTCACTGGGTACGCTGCACATAAAGAAAATAATCAGGTAATATCTAACCTATTCACAACACAAACACACATGCACCCTACAAATGATACTTCATTCCTTTTCTTTATATTTTCAGGAAGCGGTTGTTATGCCCCCAGTTTGCCCACCCTGCCATGTCACAAGAAGATCCACCACACATTCATTTGTGACCCATTAAACCACCCGACTTCTCCAACTTACCTTACCTTCATGCCATTACCCTTTAAATTTAAGCCAAACTCTTCATATTGAATTTCTATTTAAGATTTACAAATTACATATTTTATTAAATAAAACAAATTCAATTTCTTTAATATAGATCCTGTACTAATATATTCAGTTTTACAACAAAAAAAACAAAATTTAAATAAAATAAAACTATTACAAAATTTTTAATACTTATATTTAAATTCCTTAAGTACAGCAAAAGATTCATAAACTAATTATGTAAACAACCAAAACTTTTATCTTCACCTACAAATAAAATTCTTCCTTTCTAGTTAAACCTTTTCTTTTTTTTTCTGACAACTTTCTAATGAATTATATACCTAACCTGAAGGAGCTCCCTAAGGCTAATACTTTGTCCTTAAAAACTCTCAGGACCAATAACAAAATAAAAAAAAACTAAACAAAAAGATTTTACTTTTCAATAGAACAATTTTACTTCCGGCGTAATTAAAATGTTAATAAAAGAATATTTAAAGCAAACAAAAAAAAAAAATCACATATTTTTAGGCGGTACTAAATTTTAATTAATATTAAACAAAACCGTTCACTGTACTGTATAAAATTATAGCACTAAACGTAAACAATTGATAATAAAAGAATTTAAAACTAATAAAAACTATACCCTACACTATCAATATTAAACTTCACTAAATTTTCACTTAATATATCAAATTTTCTATTATTTTCTTCTTTTTGGTATTTTTTTAATGAATATTAATTCTTTTTATTTTTCTAACAATTTCAATAACATTAATTTTTTTATATTTTTAACTTGCTAGTTTTTTTTTTACTTTTAAAATTATTCCAAATTTTACTGAGGATTTACGCTTTTTAGAATGGATTAAAATTAAATTTCTTTTTCCCCTTTTCTTTATTGGTAAACTTTAGGTAATAACACCATCATTCTTCAGAAGACTTTTAATACAACTTTAAAATATTTGTTACCTGGCTGTTGAGCAGTATTTACCCTTCGGGATCACACACTTTAACTTCAGGGAAAATTATCAACTTTCCTGCCTCTATCTGCACAGTAAATTTATTGTTTTATCTCCCCAGCCAGCTAAATAAACAAAACCATTTTCTTTATTTTAATTCTTTACACATTTCACCAATTTATCCTTACGTTTTAATCTTCAACTATCAAATTTTCACTTTGACTTTAATAATTCCCCAGGATGAACTTCGCAAGGACTCTTGAGTGAATTTTTGAAATTAGTCCTTACACACAGTTTGCAAAAACTTTGTTAACAAACACTTGATAAAAAAACTTGTTTAAGAAAAAACTTTATTTAAAATACTCTACAAAAACTTTGTAGGTGTGATCACCTTGACTAACTTTTCACGTTTGATCTGTAATGTAATTTTCTTTAAATCTTTTCCCTACAGATTTTTCCATAATTTCCATTTTTCCTTAGCCTTCCAAAGTTTTCCCTCACATCGCCATATCTTCTTTTTCAATTTTCCTTTCTCACCGAATTTTCTAGAATTTATCATTGCCGCCAAATGTCCATCTTTTTTTTTTTTTATTTAAATATACATATTACATTTTCTATATAATCTTATCTAGATGTTCATCTAATTACTTTTTCCTAAAATTTTCCTTTCAATATGCCTGTCTTTCTGACCTCCATCCATACATTCCCTGGTTAAATCTCTACGCTACAGGTTTTTCTTCTACCAGGCTCTCATGCGTAAACAGAAAGTATATTTGCCCATTCATATATTTTAAAATTCAAAATTAACACTTTTTCTCACAGCGTTTCCCTTCAACTTGAATGAAAATGCCATCCCTGTTTTTAAATATATGAGCATTGCCATACTCCCCTTACGTCTACTACTATGATTTGACTACGCTGTAAAATGTGTAAATGAACAAATCAAAACAAAACAGACAATTAAAAACTAAAAAAAAACAGAAAATCATGACGTGCAAAATAAATACAGGCCAAATAAATTAAACATTAAATAAATAAATAATAAATTTATGGCAACAAAAAAAATTCTACACAGCAGCCATATTTTCTACTCATAGCAGAGTCTGTAGAAAAACACAATCTACAACTAAACAAAAACCAAATTTCTGGAAAACAACAAGTGATGAACCACCTCAAAAAAAACTCTTGCCGCTAAAAAAAACCCACCCGCAACAAAACTCCGAGTCATGCCAGTGTTCGCAGCAGGAATTGGTGTGCGGATCTTATTGTGGAGCATCTAAAAACGTGGGGAACTCCCATGACCCTGAAAAACGAGTCTCATCTCTACCAACATCCGGCCGGGCTTTTACCTACAGTAAAACAGGTATGTACGTATGTAAATGTTATTAATAAAGTCAGTTTTCAATTTTAATCTACCCAATCGTGCAACATCCTCCCGTGTGATGATTTGTCCTACAATGCATCAAATGAGTAACATCATCCATCCCTTGAAACATTTACCATCTGCTGAATCTTTCATAGATATGAAAAACCATAGTGGCAACCCATCAAACCATTCGATCCATAAACTTTTCTTTTAATTGGTTTATTTACCAATTGGGCACACGTAGTGCAAACATATTTCAAACGAAAGCCCACAAAACCATTTTGAGGCAAATTTTTCTCGTAAGTATTACTTATATTTGTCATATTAATATTAATTCATTTTTTTATACACGTCATTTTTACTTTTTCCTTCCTAGTCATAAATGATTAACCGGATCTCATGTTTACCCGAGTAATGCCTCTACTATTTTCCCATCCATGGATTGTAGCTGTTCCAAGATTATGGATCCATCTCACCAACTCTTTAAGCTAAAACCAAAGAGCTTTGAAATTCACCGTTACAGTACCTTCGGACATATCTAAATTAAAAATTACGATAAATTTTACGGGAAGTACTTTTGTGATTTATATGTAAATAAGAGTTTACTTTGTGTTTCCTTTTATTTCCTTTTTTACAGATATTATGCATGATCATCATCATTATTACCTGCAATTCATTACATGATTGCATACATTATAAAAACAATATAAATGTATCAAAAAACGGACAACACAGCAAACACTCATATCACAGATGCATCACCGGTTTTTGTAAATCTAATATTGCACTATAGAATGGGTATGTAAATCTAACTTTATTTCGTCAAGTCTATATCAGGTACTAAAATAGTTTATCACAGATATCAAAGTAAAAAAATGTTAAATCTAAAAAAAAATGGGACAACACAACAAACATATTATAGTATAATTACAAAAATATAATCAAATATAAAATATAATAAAATATATAATATAATCAACTATAAATTATAATTAAATACATAATTGTCTGCTTATGTCCTACTATTGCACTTGTAAAGTTGATTTATTATGTAATATGTTATCTAACAAATCATACCTTAATATCTTTTACATGATATATTCCTATTTTTTTACCATCTACAGACTCAAGTTCGTACATATTGTTACCTACTGGTCGAACCACTCTACATTTCAAGAACTTTCGGCAAAATTTTGCATTTATGTTCTTTGCAAAGCATTCACTAATCTATTTGGTTTCCTATATTTCAAACTAGAAACCTTCTTAAATTTTAGAAAAACTATAAAAAAAATTTTCGATTTCCGCACTTTCAGATCAAACGTTTAATTTTTAAGTAAAGTGATCAACAAAACAAAATTTTTTTAAGTTTTATATAATGTTATTTTCGAACAAATTTTTCAACAAAATATGTATCTATACGTTTACTTTTTCTAATCTATATACATATACTATTATTTTCGAACAATTGTTTTTAAAAAAAAATATTTCTCTATATGTTTATTTTTCTTTCGGATTTGGCATGAAGATAAGTAGCGTTGTCGAAGTGGTTATTTTCAAAAAAAAATTTTTTAAAGGAAATCAATAAAGCATCATTTATTGGTACATTAAGCAAATCTACAATTACTAATGGGCCTACCAACTCATACAATCATGATTTCATATTTCCACTGAACCTGAGATTATGAGCGGTGTAGGTAAACAGAATGACACTCGATACTACTAACCCTGTAATCCCCAAAACTGGCTACAGGTGGCTATCGAATAGTCAACCCTTAATAAAAATAAGCTGAAACTAAAAAAAAACTAAAAATAGGCAAGGAATCACAATACAATTGGAAAATATTTAAAAAAAACAAAATTTTCCAAGCTATTAGTAATCTTCCCTAATGTACTTGTCGAATTTCCAATTTCCCCAATCTAGCAGTTTTAAATCCTCTTTCATACTTCCGCTAATAGACCTTTTCCATAGGGGCTATAAAAACAAACTTTACTAACTATTTTAGAAAAATCAGATTTTCGTTGGGCTATTGCAAAAATATCTAATGTTCTATTTCTACATGTCCAGATGTCCTACATGCTATCTAACACGGTTTCAGAGAACACTTCTTAAAAGCAGTCTTCTCTCAAATCGCATGCTTCACCACCATTGGGCGCCATTTATTGTTACAGCCGTAGGGACCAGTGAGGTTTCCGACTAGCTACGGTGAGCAAATCCCAGAAGGTTCCAACCCTGCTCACTGGGTACGCTGCACATAAAGAAAATAATCAGGTAATATCTAACCTATTCACAACACAAACACACATGCACCCTACAAATGATACTTCATTCCTTTTCTTTATATTTTCAGGAAGCGGTTGTTATGCCCCCAGTTTGCCCACCCTGCCATGTCACAAGAAGATCCACCACACATTCATTTGTGACCCATTAAACCACCCGACTTCTCCAACTTACCTTACCTTCATGCCATTACCCTTTAAATTTAAGCCAAACTCTTCATATTGAATTTCTATTTAAGATTTACAAATTACATATTTTATTAAATAAAACAAATTCAATTTCTTTAATATAGATCCTGTACTAATATATTCAGTTTTACAACAAAAAAAACAAAATTTAAATAAAATAAAACTATTACAAAATTTTTAATACTTATATTTAAATTCCTTAAGTACAGCAAAAGATTCATAAACTAATTATGTAAACAACCAAAACTTTTATCTTCACCTACAAATAAAATTCTTCCTTTCTAGTTAAACCTTTTCTTTTTTTTTCTGACAACTTTCTAATGAATTATATACCTAACCTGAAGGAGCTCCCTAAGGCTAATACTTTGTCCTTAAAAACTCTCAGGACCAATAACAAAATAAAAAAAAACTAAACAAAAAGATTTTACTTTTCAATAGAACAATTTTACTTCCGGCGTAATTAAAATGTTAATAAAAGAATATTTAAAGCAAACAAAAAAAAAATCACATATTTTTAGGCGGTACTAAATTTTAATTAATATTAAACAAAACCGTTCACTGTACTGTATAAAATTATAGCACTAAACGTAAACAATTGATAATAAAAGAATTTAAAACTAATAAAAACTATACCCTACACTATCAATATTAAACTTCACTAAATTTTCACTTAATATATCAAATTTTCTATTATTTTCTTCTTTTTGGTATTTTTTTAATGAATATTAATTCTTTTTATTTTTCTAACAATTTCAATAACATTAATTTTTTTATATTTTTAACTTGCTAGTTTTTTTTTTACTTTTAAAATTATTCCAAATTTTACTGAGGATTTACGCTTTTTAGAATGGATTAAAATTAAATTTCTTTTTCCCCTTTTCTTTATTGGTAAACTTTAGGTAATAACACCATCATTCTTCAGAAGACTTTTAATACAACTTTAAAATATTTGTTACCTGGCTGTTGAGCAGTATTTACCCTTCGGGATCACACACTTTAACTTCAGGGAAAATTATCAACTTTCCTGCCTCTATCTGCACAGTAAATTTATTGTTTTATCTCCCCAGCCAGCTAAATAAACAAAACCATTTTCTTTATTTTAATTCTTTACACATTTCACCAATTTATCCTTACGTTTTAATCTTCAACTATCAAATTTTCACTTTGACTTTAATAATTCCCCAGGATGAACTTCGCAAGGACTCTTGAGTGAATTTTTGAAATTAGTCCTTACACACAGTTTGCAAAAACTTTGTTAACAAACACTTGATAAAAAAACTTGTTTAAGAAAAAACTTTATTTAAAATACTCTACAAAAACTTTGTAGGTGTGATCACCTTGACTAACTTTTCACGTTTGATCTGTAATGTAATTTTCTTTAAATCTTTTCCCTACAGATTTTTCCATAATTTCCATTTTTCCTTAGCCTTCCAAAGTTTTCCCTCACATCGCCATATTTTCTTTTTCAATTTTCCTTTCTCACCGAATTTTCTAGAATTTATCATTGCCGCCAAATGTCCATCTTTTTTTTTTTTTATTTAAATATACATATTACATTTTCTATATAATCTTATCTAGATGTTCATCTAATTACTTTTTCCTAAAATTTTCATTTCAATATGCCTGTCTTTCTGACCTCCATCCATACATTCCCTGGTTAAATCTCTACGCTACAGGTTTTTCTTCTACCAGGCTCTCATGCGTAAACAGAAAGTATATTTGCCCATTCATATATTTTAAAATTCAAAATTAACACTTTTTCTCACAGCGTTTCCCTTCAACTTGAATGAAAATGCCATCCCTGTTTTTAAATATATGAGCATTGCCATACTCCCCTTACGTCTACTACTATGATTTGACTACGCTGTAAAATGTGTAAATGAACAAATCAAAACAAAACAGACAATTAAAAACTAAAAAAAAACAGAAAATCATGACGTGCAAAATAAATACAGGCCAAATAAATTAAACATTAAATAAATAAATAATAAATTTATGGCAACAAAAAAAATTCTACACAGCAGCCATATTTTCTACTCATAGCAGAGTCTGTAGAAAAACACAATCTACAACTAAACAAAAACCAAATTTCTGGAAAACAACAAGTGATGAACCACCTCAAAAAAAACTCTTGCCGCTAAAAAAAACCCACCCGCAACAAAGGTACAGGTAATGATGGAGTCGTAAGTGAAGAAGTGGTCAAGTGGGTTTTGGGTCATGGGACTGAATGTATGCGGATGCATCCATGACATGGTTGGGAGGGCGAAATGAGACCAACATCAACCTAAAAATTCTTTATGTGGTGGTAGATTGTTGTGTAGATGTTAGTTTTATTTGTTTTCATTTTTTTCGTGTTTGAATCGTGGCTGGTGAGGAGAGTTGGAACCCCCTAGGAAAACATGCATAGAAGCTAGTTGGAAACCTCGACAGTACAAACGGTTCGTAACATACTTTAAAACTTATACATATCAGTGTTCTTTAGTGTTTGGTTCTGTAGATATTTTTACACAAACAAAACATGTGCATAATACACACTTAAGCTATTCCGGCTGTGATCGGTGCTAAAATTTTTTGTCTGCTCATTTCTTTATCAATGAAAAAAAGAAACACTATAGAACATTAAAATATAATGTATGTACATCTGCAGACCCACTACAATGGTTCTGTTTAATAACGAAGAACATAACCCTGGGTCTCCACGTAGCAATATTTATTGCGGCAAACGTCAAATTTGATTGCTCCATAAAATTTGCGACGTATAGACCGCATATTGCCATGAGTGGCAATCCATTGCGCAATGATTGCTCTTCTTATTGCTTGAGCAATTATTGCTTAGCAATTTGCTGTCAAATCAGTTGTCATTTATCTGACATTTCATTTCTCTGTACGGTTGTTTTTTGTTTGTGTGTTTATTTATTAAAAAAGCAATCAAGAAAAAGCCGCCAAGTAAAAAAATCCTTCAACAAAAAACAGAAAAAGTCCGCCAAAGTTTTATAAGTTATTTTATTAGTACAATTTTATATATGTATACTTTATATTTTTAAATATTATATTTTTCAATAAACGTCAACATCAACAAAAGCAAACGGCGAATTTATTTTTTTGTATATTTTTTCAATAGAACAATTCAACTTTTTTTTTTAACGCAAATAAACAAAAAAGTAATACAAAACACAGCTACGACAATTACAATTATTTATTTTATTAATTTAAAAAAGAAAATTTCACAACCACTTCAAAACACATCATAAAACAATTTTGGAGATAATTTGATGAAATTTGGGTCATAGGTTTTTATTGGCACAAGGACCAAGCCTATTGAAAATAGGCCGAATAGTAGGACCACGAGAGAAGATAGGGGGAAATTTCTTCCTCTCAGAAACTATCAAACCGATTTCAATGAAATTGAAAACATAGATAGAACCATATCTATATGGACACAAAATGTATGCATTTTTTAAAAAATAGGACCACGAGGGGAGATAGGGACAATTTCTGCCTCTCAAACCGATTTTAATGAAATTTAAAACATAGATATGTAGATCCATATCTACATATATGGACACATTAGCTATACAGTTTTTCAAAAATAGGACCACAACGGGAGGTAGGGGGCAATTTTTGCCTCTCACAAACTTTCAAACCGATTTTCATGAAGTTTATAAACTTAGAGTAATCTATATTTATATGGACACATAAGCATGATGTGTTTTTAAATACTGTGGTGTAGGGTATCATATGGTCGGACTTGGCCGACTATACTTTCTTACTTGTTAAAAGCTGAATTTGTTTCGACCGGATATTATACTCCTGACTTAGTCTGTTTCCGGCGCGATGATACATAAATCTTTTTTAACTCTTTTTGCCATCTATGCTTTATTTTGAAAAACTTTTTTATGTTTTCAGATGTTGTTAATTTGTTGTTGCTTAATTCGATTTTTTCCGAGTGGTTGTTGTGTATTGAAATTAAGTTGGAATTAAATTCTGTTATTAAACGGTCAATTTCATAATCGTCCAGATTTCTATTTTCAGAAGGCAACAATCTGATAGAGGCATTTTCCATTTCGCGCTAAAAAAGTGTCCAGTTGGTGTTTTTGTAAGAAGTAAAACATCGAGGCCTATGTAAAATTAACTCACAGGAGTCAAATCTCAATTCCAATTTTATGGGATAGTGGTCTGAGAAAGGGTTGATGTTTTGTAATTAGAAATGGTGTTAACAAGATGGGGACTCAAAATAAAGTGGTCCAGGAAGGATGAGCCGTTTGGATATGAAGGCTTGTTATCGCAGAGGCGAATTGTTTCCAAAGCGTTGTCGAGGAGCCAACTTTGAAGAACCTTACCGTTGCAGTTCTCAATTAAGTCGCCCCAGACTGGATTCTTAGCATTCAAGCCACCACCCAAAATAAACCCATAAAATCTACTGGCCACATCCAATACCTTACTTAGGCCGTTATATAAAGAAGAAGAAGCATAGTTACACGGAATGTAGAGGGAACCTATTAAGTATTTTTTACGCATTCCATTTATGTTAAAATCAATTTGAATAAAATTACCATTGAATCCAATGTTTCCAATGTCTATACGATTATAAGAAATTGTGTTTTTCAATACTATAACTACCCCAATAGTAGAGCCGTGATACAATAAATTATACCCATTGAGATTCACATTACCAGTTCTACGTAGATGGCACTCTTGTATGAATCCGATGTCAGTTTTGTTGTGGTAAAGAGTGTTCAAGAGATCTATTTGTCTACTTGTATCAACAAGAGATCTGATATTGAATGTAAGCAAGTTTATGAATCTAGGCCCCATAAATACTTTTAACTTTGTTAAGAAGGCTCAAAAATACAGGTTTGGCCTCTGACTTTGACATAGATTTGTATTCGGCTTAGAATTTATTTATCTCATGATCTAATGCTTGTTCTTCAGGATCCATAAAGTACTCAGTAAGCTTTAAAAATTCGTCAATAACTGCCGATTTCTTTTATTTTGGGGATTTTCATTTAGTGCCTGACTTTTATGAAATAAACTTGCAAATGGCATTCCTGGATATGTCAGCGAAGAGTTGATGGCCCTATGGACGTTCTCCTTAGTTTTCACCTCCCGAGCTTTATTCATCCGCTCATTTCTTCCTGACACATACTTCTTATAGGCTATGCAACCTCTACAATTGGCTGGGTGGCCAGATTCACCACAGTTGACACAAGTGGGTTCAGTTTCATGATTAGGTTTTAGGTTTCACCCACCCTATGTATTGGCTCAACAAAAATTTTATTGAAGAGACATCACCCAGTTTTTTACCGGGTACCAAAGTAACAAGAAAAAGTGTTCCTAAATTTTTTTTTTTTACCAGGAGACGATTCATCCAACGCAGCTTTTATGTCGGCTATTTCGGTTTTGTAATAAAGACCACGGAGAACAAGTGATATTTGTTGATTTTCTTTTGGGGTAAATTAATATGAAATAATTTTCTTTTCCTTCAATAAAGACATAATTTCGGCATGAATTGATACATCTTAAAGATAAAGTTTGGCTTTATGATTTTTTACATTCTTCATCTTGAAACATATTTTAGGTGTTTTTTTCCCAGCTGCTGACTCAGAAGTCCAACGTCAACATTATATAGAAAGATTGGCGGGCAAAAAGGTTTAACAGCAGGTTTAGTTGGCGGCGACGTTTTGTTGTTACGCCTGGAAGTTGTGGCAGTGGCGTTGCTTTCAATTTCTAAGTCTGCAATAATAGAAAATCTATTTTGTCCGACAGGATCTTGCGCTGTCGGGAACTTTCTCCTTAAACTTGAAACGTCAATGTTAGGTGATGTCACATTTGGCCTCTTCATTTTCATACAGATGTCCTCCAAACAATTTTCATCTTCAATGGCTAATGGCAAATTGGCGTCAGGGCCATTTTCTAGCTCAACATCCATCTCAAGAGAAGAAAACAACTTCTCAATACAATTACGATTGTGTTAAGTACAATCTTACTGATGGCAGTCTAAAACAATTTAATTAGGTAAAAAGAAAAATACCAAAATCGCAAATTAAAATTAAATATAAAACAATATTGTTATAAACACGTCTATTGTAGCAGTAGCAGCTGGTGTTTTTCTAAAAAAAAAAAAAATTAGTAAAATTCTTTTTCTTCATGTTTGTTTTGTTGGTCCTCCTTGTCATGTATGTGTTGGGGTAGTAAGGCAGTTTTACGTGTATTGTGTGTCGGTAGTGCAGTGTCTAAAAAATTTAGGGCTGTATTTTCATTCAAATATTTTAATTTCAATATTGCTTATGCACAATTTAAATAATAGGCCATTAACATCTTCCACAAAATCTAGTGCGTTGACATTATTCCTTTTTGACATTAGCGAGATTTGGTTTTTATAACAAAACAATTGACAAAAATAAATAGACATTAAAAAAATTGCGTAACCTTTTATTTATAATCAACATCATTTATGTTATTAATATTATTTGTCTTTTTTTATTTTTCTACAATTTTCTCAAAATTTTGAAATTTTTTCTAGCAGATTGTGTTTTGTTTTTATAAAATGTCGTTTTTTTCTTGTTCAGGTGAGTATTTTTTAGTGCTATGTATATGAAAAAAACCATAGTTGCATCACTAAGTACTACTAGATTTTGAGTAGATTTCGTCGAAATCTACCCTGTAGTAAATAAAATAGTCAGTTGCAAAAAACACTAACTATAAATTAACTTTTTTTTAAATGACTACAAATTGGTTTAAATCTCATGCAGATATCAACCAAAAAGGCACACGTAAAACACAAATAAAATCAAAATAAGTAAAACAAGCATGCCATGAAGTCAAATGAAAAAAATATATACAAACATTTTAAAATAATTAAAAAATGAATCAATACAAATCTGTTTATGTACTAGCAATTATGTGGCGTATTTATTTCAGGACTATTATACATCATCATTTAGGGCAGTTTAATGCAAAATTTTCATAAATAATTATTTCTATAACAAAATATATAAAGATATACATACATATGTATGCATGTTCATATGAACCTTTATTTTTTTGACAAAAATTATTTAAAATTTAAATAATTTATTATTAACTGACAATACTTTTAATTAATTACAAATAGGTTGAAAAATAAGTAGTTAGTAGTCAGTTAAAAAGTCATGCAAAGATGGCCAATTGACTACTGTCTATGACATGCCCATGTTAAAATAATGAGTCGTCGACAAGGAAAAAAGTCACTTAATCAACTAGATGTGGTTATAAAAAAACCAGTTTGAAGTTACTTAAAAATGTGTTTGACTTCCTACAGGGTAGTCACTGAGTAGATTTTGTTTTTTATGGGAAATCTAGTCAAAAACAACTAGATTTGGCTCGAAATCTCATAAGTACTAGATTTCGTTATAGTGTAAATTGACTTTAATATAAAAATTATGAATGAAAATATGACACCTAACGGAGTTCATGTTTGCCTGGTATAATAAAAAGTTCAAAGGCTAAATTGCATGAGGAATTATCAAACTCTGACTTGTCCAAAATTAATAAAAAAAAAATGGCGAACTGAATACGGAAAAGCTTTAAAATAATATTTTAAATAAGTAAATTAAACTTAAATAAAAAGATGGCTGTTTGGCGTTAAATAATTACTTAGATATTTTAATCTTCTATATATATAAAATAGGATGTGTGTATGTATGTATGTAACGTATGGACTCCAAAACGGCTAGGCCGATTTTAATGAAATTTTCAGGGAATCTTCGGAATATTCAGGTGGGTGACACTGTGAAGACTGATTTTTGATTTTCGGTCTGCGGGTGCAGGGGCGTGGCAAAATCCAATTTTCATATTGCACCACCAATGACTGCTAAATAATTTGTACGCCATGGTCCAACTTAGGTTTTTACGGAAAGAAAATTTTGCCCTGCCCACTTTTTTCGATTTACCTAAAATCAAGAAACGGGTCCATCGATTTGACTAATTTTTCTTTTAAATGTACGTATTAATCCATTTTACGTGTTCATTGAAAGAAAAATGTACCACGCCTACTTTTACGCCAACTTTTTCTATTAACTTAGGTTTTTACGGAAATAAAATTTTACCCGCCCACTTTTTTCGATTTACCTAAAATCAGAATACGGCTACATCGATTTTACAAATTTTTCTTTCAAATGTTCGTATCTTTTTAACGGAACGCAAACATTTTTGCTAATTTGGACAGGACCACGTCTGTCGGGTCAGCTAGTTATATAATGAAATGTAGGAAGACAGCAAGGAAAGAGAAATTCAAGCAGAAGCAGTAAGAGTAAAAACGTTTAAGTTTTGTGTGTGGTGAAACTTAATTTATTTTTTAAAAAAATAAAAGAGTGTGTTAACTAATAAAAGTATAACGTAGGGAAAATAAAATTAATTAAAGAATGTTAAAAGTGTATGTAAAAAAATAAAAATTTTTCTTTCAGTTGGTTATTTTCGTGGGATATATTGGAAATTTCCCTTACACCACACCAGAGGAAAATAGCCAGGTGACCGTAAAGTTTCATATTATATTGTTTTGTATTAAGTCCTTAACGAGAAAATATGTGCAATTGGTGGAAAAAGGATCAAATATGTAAGGAGGATGTTTGGGCTAAAGTCGAAAAATAGTAAAAAAAAATATAAATGCTGGAGAAAAAAATGTAAAGTAATTAAAAGGTAGAAGAAAAATATTGTTGGAAAAAAACCCCCAGAAGGGCAAACTATTTTTACGTAATAAGAGAGAAAAAGAATTATATAATAAATAAAGATAATTCTAATGGCCAATTTTCAGGATTGATATTAAAACACATTTATTTTTAAAATCGTTTTAAATACAATATTCTCTTCTTCACTAAAAACTTAAGTGAAACTTATGGCGATATCTTTTCTGAGAAAAATATGTTACAGTACATACATGTAACATTTTCTAATGTTACCTAAAATCACTCGAAGTGTTACATGTTGTGCAATTTCAATAGAACACAATTAGTGCTTTTATTTACAACTATTACATTTTCATCATTAATGTACTTAATAAGCGATTTTTAAAGCTATTTAAGCAGTTTCTGCATGCTATTACGGGTTGGAAACAAATATTAACATCACTAATGGCTTATAAAAATTAAAACGATTATAATATAAATAGACTTTTTTTGATTTTAATTTGTAAATATTTTTATATTTTGTTTTAAAATCAATTTTTAACAAAATTATGAGCGGTATGAATTATGACGAACAAAATAAAACATTTGTTGTACAAACAAAGTAGTAAGCACCAAAGTTTTAGAAAAGTTTAGAAAAGTTGAACACCTTAAGTTAAAGTAAGGGTAAAACATGCAACATGTTTTGCATGTTTTTCATCAACATATTCACAACAGAACTTGAAAATTTTTCCCACAGTTGTATTTTTTGTACAAACGAACACAAAAATGTAGAACATGTAACATTAATGCAACATTTTTCTCAGAAAAGAAATCGCCATTAATTCACCGATGTGGTACACTTAATTTCAACTTAAGTTTCCATTGTAATATTTTAGCAAGGTGACCTCAATATCACAACAATACAACAACAGGCAAAGCATTAACAGTCAGCTGTTTTTTTTCAGACCACCTTGTAAATAAATACACTTTTTTATTATCATTATTAATAATATTAATTATTAAAAATTTCTTTTGTAATAAATAATGTAAATTTTAATTGGAAAAGCTAGGGTTTGATTAAGCAAGGTACAGGTAATGATGGAGTCGTAAGTGAAGAAGTGGTCAAGTGGGTTTTGGGTCATGGGACTGAATGTATGCGGATGCATCCATGACATGGTTGGGAGGGCGAAATGAGACCAACATCAACCTAAAAATTCTTTATGTGGTGGTAGATTGTTGTGTAGATGTTAGTTTTATTTGTTTTCATTTTTTTCGTGTTTGAATCGTGGCTGGTGAGGAGAGTTGGAACCCCCTAGGAAAACATGCATAGCAGCTAGTTGGAAACCTCGACAGTACAAACGGTTCGTAACATACTTTAAAACTTATACATATCAGTGTTCTTTAGTGTTTGGTTCTGTAGATATTTTTACACAAACAAAACATGTGCATAATACACACTTAAGCTATTCCGGCTGTGATCGGTGCTAAAATTTTTTGTCTGCTCATTTCTTTATCAATGAAAAAAAGAAACACTATAGAACATTAAAATATAATGTATGTACATCTACAGACCCACTACAATGGTTCTGTTTAATAACGAAGAACATAACCCTGGGTCTCCACGTAGCAATATTTATTGCGGCAAACGTCAAATTTGATTGCTCCATAAAATTTGCGACGTATAGACCGCATATTGCCATGAGTGGCAATCCATTGCGCAATGATTGCTCTTCTTATTGCTTGAGCAATTATTGCTTAGCAATTTGCTGTCAAATCAGTTGTCATTTATCTGACATTTCATTTCTCTGTACGGTTGTTTTTTGTTTGTGTGTTTATTTATTAAAAAAGCAATCAAGAAAAAGCCGCCAAGTAAAAAAATCCTTCAACAAAAAACAGAAAAAGTCCGCCAAAGTTTTATAAGTTATTTTATTAGTACAATTTTATATATGTATACTTTATATTTTTAAATATTATATTTTTCAATAAACGTCAACATCAACAAAAGCAAACGGCGAATTTATTTTTTTGTATATTTTTTCAATAGAACAATTCAGCTTTTTTTTTTAACGCAAATAAACAAAAAAGTAATACAAAACACAGCTACGACAATTACAATTATTTATTTTATTAATTTAAAAAAGAAAATTTCACAACCACTTCAAAACACATCATAAAACAATTTTGGAGATAATTTGATGAAATTTGGGTCATAGGTTTTTATTGGCACAAGGACCAAGCCTATTGAAAATAGGCCGAATAGTAGGACCACGAGAGAAGATAGGGGGAAATTTCTTCCTCTCAGAAACTATCAAACCGATTTCAATGAAATTGAAAACATAGATAGAACCATATCTATATGGACACAAAATGTATGCATTTTTTAAAAAATAGGACCACGAGGGGAGATAGGGACAATTTCTGCCTCTCAAACCGATTTTAATGAAATTTAAAACATAGATATGTAGATCCATATCTACATATATGGACACATTAGCTATACAGTTTTTCAAAAATAGGACCACAACGGGAGGTAGGGGGCAATTTTTGCCTCTCACAAACTTTCAAACCGATTTTCATGAAGTTTATAAACTTAGATAAATCTATATTTATATGGACACATAAGCATGATGTGTTTTTAAATACTGTGGTGTAGGGTATCATATGGTCGGACTTGGCCGACTATACTTTCTTACTTGTTAAAAGCTGAATTTGTTTCGACCGGATATTATACTCCTGACTTAGTCTGTTTCCGGCGCGATGATACATAAATCTTTTTTAACTCTTTTTGCCATCTATGCTTTATTTTGAAAAACTTTTTTATGTTTTCAGATGTTGTTAATTTGTTGTTGCTTAATTCGATTTTTTCCGAGTGGTTGTTGTGTATTGAAATTAAGTTGGAATTAAATTCTGTTATTAAACGGTCAATTTCATAATTGTCCAGATTTCTATTTTCAGAAGGCAACAATCTGATAGAGGCATTTTCCATTTCGCGCTAAAAAAGTGTCCAGTTGGTGTTTTTGTAAGAAGTAAAACATCGAGGCCTATGTAAAATTAACTCACAGGAGTCAAATCTCAATTCCAATTTTATGGGATAGTGGTCTGAGAAAGGGTTGATGTTTTGTAATTAGAAATGGTGTTAACAAGATGGGGACTCAAAATAAAGTGGTCCAGGAAGGATGAGCCGTTTGGATATGAAGGCTTGTTATCGCAGAGGCGAATTGTTTCCAAAGCGTTGTCGAGGAGCCAACTTTGAAGAACCTTACCGTTGCAGTTCTCAATTAAGTCGCCCCAGACTGGATTCTTAGCATTCAAGCCACCACCCAAAATAAACCCATAAAATCTACTGGCCACATCCAATACCTTACTTAGGCCGTTATATAAAGAAGAAGAAGAAGCATAGTTACACGGAATGTAGAGGGAACCTATTAAGTATTTTTTACGCATTCCATTTATGTTAAAATCAATTTGAATAAAATTACCATTGAATCCAATGTTTCCAATGTCTATACGATTATAAGAAATTGTGTTTTTCAATACTATAACTACCCCAATAGTAGAGCCGTGATACAATAAATTATACCCATTGAGATTCACATTACCAGTTCTACGTAGATGGCACTCTTGTATGAATCCGATGTCAGTTTTGTTGTGGTAAAGAGTGCTCAAGAGATCTATTTGTCTACTTGTATCAACAAGAGATCTGATATTGAATGTAAGCAAGTTTATGAATCTAGGCCCCATAAATACTTTTAACTTTGTTAAGAAGGCTCAAAAATACAGGTTTGGCCTCTGACTTTGACATAGATTTGTATTCGGCTTAGAATTTATTTATCTCATGATTTAATGTTTGTTCTTCAGGATCCATAAAGTACTCAGTAAGCTTTAAAAATTTGTCAATAACTGCCGATTTCTTTTTTTGGGGATTTTCATTTAGTGCCTGACTTTTATGAAATAAACTTGCAAATGGCATTCCTGGATATGTCAGCGAAGAGTTGATGGCCCTATGGACGTTCTCCTTAGTTTTCACCTCCCGAGCTTTATTCATCCGCTCATTTCTTCCTGACACATACTTCTTATAGGCTATGCAACCTCTCCAATTGGCTGGGTGGCCAGATTCACCACAGTTGACACAAGTGGGTTCAGTTTCATGATTAGGTTTTAGGTTTCACCCACCCTATGTATTGGCTCAACAAAAATTTTATTGAAGAGACATCACCCAGTTTTTTACCGGGTACCAAAGTAACAAGAAAAAGTGTTCCTAAATTTTTTTTTTTTACCAGGAGACGATTCATCCAACGCAGCTTTTATGTCGGCTATTTCGGTTTTGTAATAAAGACCACGGAGAACAAGTGATATTTGTTGATTTTCTTTTGGGGTAAATTAATATGAAATAATTTTCTTTTCCTTCAATAAAGACATAATTTCGGCATGAATTGATACATCTTAAAGATAAAGTTTGGCTTTATGATTTTTTACATTCTTCATCTTGAAACATATTTTAGGTGTTTTTTTCCCAGCTGCTGACTCAGAAGTCCAACGTCAACATTATATAGAAAGATTGGCGGGCAAAAAGGTTTAACAGCAGGTTTAGTTGGCGGCGACGTTTTGTTGTTACGCCTGGAAGTTGTGGCAGTGGCGTTGCTTTCAATTTCTAAGTCTGCAATAATAGAAAATCTATTTTGTCCGACAGGATCTTGCGCTGTCGGGAACTTTCTCCTTAAACTTGAAACGTCAATGTTAGGTGATGTCACATTCGGCCTCTTCATTTTCATACAGATGTCCTCCAAACAATTTTCATCTTCAATGGCTAATGGCAAATTGGCGTCAGGGCCATTTTCTAGCTCAACATCCATCTCAAGAGAAGAAAACAACTTCTCAATACAATTACGATTGTGTTAAGTACAATCTTACTGATGGCAGTCTAAAACAATTTAATTAGGTAAAAAGAAAAATACCAAAATCGCAAATTAAAATTAAATATAAAACAATATTGTTATAAACACGTCTATTGTAGCAGTAGCAGCTGGTGTTTTTCTAAAAAAAAAAAAAATTAGTAAAATTCTTTTTCTTCATGTTTGTTTTGTTGGTCCTCCTTGTCATGTATGTGTTGGGGTAGTAAGGCAGTTTTACGTGTATTGTGTGTCGGTAGTGCAGTGTCTAAAAAATTTAGGGCTGTATTTTCATTCAAATATTTTAATTTCAATATTGCTTATGCACAATTTAAATAATAGGCCATTAACATCTTCCACAAAATCTAGTGCGTTGACATTATTCCTTTTTGACATTAGCGAGATTTGGTTTTTATAACAAAACAATTGACAAAAATAAATAGACATTAAAAAAATTGCGTAACCTTTTATTTATAATCAACATCATTTATGTTATTAATATTATTTGTCTTTTTTTATTTTTCTACAATTTTCTCAAAATTTTGAAATTTTTTCTAGCAGATTGTGTTTTGTTTTTATAAAATGTCGTTTTTTTCTTGTTCAGGTGAGTATTTTTTAGTGCTATGTATATGAAAAAAACCATAGTTGCATCACTAAGTACTACTAGATTTTGAGTAGATTTCGTCGAAATCTACCCTGTAGTAAATAAAATAGTCAGTTGCAAAAAACACTAACTATAAATTAACTTTTTTTTAAATGACTACAAATTGGTTTAAATCTCATGCAGATATCAACCAAAAAGGCACACGTAAAACACAAATAAAATCAAAATAAGTAAAACAAGCATGCCATGAAGTCAAATGAAAAAAATATATACAAACATTTTAAAATAATTAAAAAATGAATCAATACAAATCTGTTTATGTACTAGCAATTATGTGGCGTATTTATTTCAGGACTATTATACATCATCATTTAGGGCAGTTTAATGCAAAATTTTCATAAATAATTATTTCTATAACAAAATATATAAAGATATACATACATATGTATGCATGTTCATATGAACCTATATTTTTTTGACAAAAATTATTTAAAATTTAAATAATTTATTATTAACTGACAATACTTTTAATTAATTACAAATAGGTTGAAAAATAAGTAGTTAGTAGTCAGTTAAAAAGTCATGCAAAGATGGCCAATTGACTACTGTCTATGACATGCCCATGTTAAAATAATGAGTCGTCGACAAGGAAAAAAGTCACTTAATCAACTAGATGTGGTTATAAAAAAACCAGTTTGAAGTTACTTAAAAATGTGTTTGACTTCCTACAGGGTAGTCACTGAGTAGATTTTGTTTTTTATGGGAAATCTAGTCAAAAACAACTAGATTTGGCTCGAAATCTCATAAGTACTAGATTTCGTTATAGTGTAAATTGACTTTAATATAAAAATTATGAATGAAAATATGACACCTAACGGAGTTCATGTTTGCCTGGTATAATAAAAAGTTCAAAGGCTAAATTGCATGAGGAATTATCAAACTCTGACTTGTCCAAAATTAATAAAAAAAAAATGGCGAACTGAATACGGAAAAGCTTTAAAATAATATTTTAAATAAGTAAATTAAACTTAAATAAAAAGATGGCTGTTTGGCGTTAAATAATTACTTAGATATTTTAATCTTCTATATATATAAAATAGGATGTGTGTATGTATGTATGTAACGTATGGACTCCAAAACGGCTAGGCCGATTTTAATGAAATTTTCAGGGAATCTTCGGAATATTCAGGTGGGTGACACTGTGAAGACTGATTTTTGATTTTCGGTCTGCGGGTGCAGGGGCGTGGCAAAATCCAATTTTCATATTGCACCACCAATGACTGCTAAATAATTTGTACGCCATGGTCCAACTTAGGTTTTTACGGAAAGAAAATTTTGCCCTGCCCACTTTTTTCGATTTACCTAAAATCAAGAAACGGGTCCATCGATTTGACTAATTTTTCTTTTAAATGTACGTATTAATCCATTTTACGTGTTCATTGAAAGAAAAATGTACCACGCCTACTTTTACGCCAACTTTTTCTATTAACTTAGGTTTTTACGGAAATAAAATTTTACCCGCCCACTTTTTTCGATTTACCTAAAATCAGAATACGGCTACATCGATTTTACAAATTTTTCTTTCAAATGTTCGTATCTTTTTAACGGAACGCAAACATTTTTGCTAATTTGGACAGGACCACGTCTGTCGGGTCAGCTAGTTATATAATGAAATGTAGGAAGACAGCAAGGAAAGAGAAATTCAAGCAGAAGCAGTAAGAGTAAAAACGTTTAAGTTTTGTGTGTGGTGAAACTTAATTTATTTTTTAAAAAAATAAAAGAGTGTGTTAACTAATAAAAGTATAACGTAGGGAAAATAAAATTAATTAAAGAATGTTAAAAGTGTATGTAAAAAAATAAAAATTTTTCTTTCAGTTGGTTATTTTCGTGGGATATATTGGAAATTTCCCTTACACCACACCAGAGGAAAATAGCCAGGTGACCGTAAAGTTTCATATTATATTGTTTTGTATTAAGTCCTTAACGAGAAAATATGTGCAATTGGTGGAAAAAGGATCAAATATGTAAGGAGGATGTTTGGGCTAAAGTCGAAAAATAGTAAAAAAAAATATAAATGCTGGAGAAAAAAATGTAAAGTAATTAAAAGGTAGAAGAAAAATATTGTTGGAAAAAAACCCCCAGGAGGGCAAACTATTTTTACGTAATAAGAGAGAAAAAGAATTATATAATAAATAAAGATAATTCTAATGGCCAATTTTCAGGATTGATATTAAAACACATTTATTTTTAAAATCGTTTTAAATACAATATTCTCTTCTTCACTAAAAACTTAAGTGAAACTTATGGCGATATCTTTTCTGAGAAAAATATGTTACAGTACATACATGTAACATTTTCTAATGTTACCCAAAATCACTCGAAGTGTTACATGTTTTGCAATTTCAATAGAACACAATTAGTGCTTTTATTTACAACTATTACATTTTCATCATTAATGTACTTAATAAGCGATTTTTAAAGCTATTTAAGCAGTTTCTGCATGCTATTACGGGTTGGAAACAAATATTAACATCACTAATGGCTTATAAAAATTAAAACGATTATAATATAAATAGACTTTTTTTGATTTTAATTTGTAAATATTTTTATATTTTGTTTTAAAATCAATTTTTAACAAAATTATGAGCGGTATGAATTATGACGAACAAAATAAAACATTTGTTGTACAAACAAAGTAGTAAGCACCAAAGTTTTAGAAAAGGGCAGTTGAACACCTTAAGTTAAAGTAAGGGTAAAACATGCAACATGTTTTGCATGTTTTTCATCAACATATTCACAAAAGAACTTGAAAATTTTTCCCACAGTTGTATTTTTTGTACAAACGAACACAAAAATGTAGAACATGTAACATTAATGCAACATTTTTCTCAGAAAAGAAATCGCCATTAATTCACCGATGTGGTACACTTAATTTCAACTTAAGTTTCCATTGTAATATTTTAGCAAGGTGACCTCAATATCACAACAATACAACAACAGGCAAAGCATTAACAGTCAGCTGTTTTTTTTCAGACCACCTTGTAAATAAATACACTTTTTTATTATCATTATTAATAATATTAATTATTAAAAATTTCTTTTGTAATAAATAATGTAAATTTTAATTGGAAAAGCTAGGGTTTGATTAAGCAAGGTACAGGTAATGATGGAGTCGTAAGTGAAGAAGTGGTCAAGTGGGTTTTGGGTCATGGGACTGAATGTATGCGGATGCATCCATGACATGGTTGGGAGGGCGAAATGAGACCAACATCAACCTAAAAATTCTTTATGTGGTGGTAGATTGTTGTGTAGATGTTAGTTTTATTTGTTTTCATTTTTTTCGTGTTTGAATCGTGGCTGGTGAGGAGAGTTGGAACCCCCTAGGAAAACATGCATAGCAGCTAGTTGGAAACCTCGACAGTACAAACGGTTCGTAACATACTTTAAAACTTATACATATCAGTGTTCTTTAGTGTTTGGTTCTGTAGATATTTTTACACAAACAAAACATGTGCATAATACACACTTAAGCTATTCCGGCTGTGATCGGTGCTAAAATTTTTTGTCTGCTCATTTCTTTATCAATGAAAAAAAGAAACACTATAGAACATTAAAATATAATGTATGTACATCTGCAGACCCACTACAATGGTTCTGTTTAATAACGAAGAACATAACCCTGGGTCTCCACGTAGCAATATTTATTGCGGCAAACGTCAAATTTGATTGCTCCATAAAATTTGCGACGTATAGACCGCATATTGCCATGAGTGGCAATCCATTGCGCAATGATTGCTCTTCTTATTGCTTGAGCAATTATTGCTTAGCAATTTGCTGTCAAATCAGTTGTCATTTATCTGACATTTCATTTCTCTGTACGGTTGTTTTTTGTTTGTGTGTTTATTTATTAAAAAAGCAATCAAGAAAAAGCCGCCAAGTGAAAAAATCCTTCAACAAAAAACAGAAAAAGTCCGCCAAAGTTTTATAAGTTATTTTATTAGTACAATTTTATATATGTATACTTTATATTTTTAAATATTATATTTTTCAATAAACGTCAACATCAACAAAAGCAAACGGCGAATTTATTTTTTTGTATATTTTTTCAATAGAACAATTCAACTTTTTTTTTTAACGCAAATAAACAAAAAAGTAATACAAAACACAGCTACGACAATTACAATTATTTATTTTATTAATTTAAAAAAGAAAATTTCACAACCACTTCAAAACACATCATAAAACATTTGTTATAAATATGTACAGCCACAAAACTTTATACGACTACTCGCGGTGAAAGTTGCAAATGTATGACAAAGCAATTTCAAGTGTTCTCCAGCAATAAATTCAGCAATTATTGCTCCATTGTTCTGTCATTGTTCTGCCTACGTTTTTGCTTGTAATTAGCAATAAATATTGCAACGTGGAGACCCAGCGTAACACTATACAGTGGACATTAGGGCAATAACTTTTTCACACTTTTTGCGAATATCAAAAACGGCATAGTACAGTCGTATAGATCATTAAAAGTTAATAAAAAAAAATATGATAATTTTTTCGGATTGTTACAAAAGTTCTCGAAGGGATCGGGTTGAAGTTTGAAAACAACCATTTTTATCTCACGAAAATTTTAAAAAATATATACCTGATATTTGTATATATTGCTATTTATCCACTGCTTTAGATTTGAAAATTTTCCTACGGTTCAAAATTTTTTGGAAGGTTTAAGAAATTTGCTTCCCTACGTGAGGTTTTTTTCGCAAAACAACGGGAGATAGGTGTTTTCATTACTAAAACATTCTTGGCCACTCCGTGGTACTATGCCAAAAATTTGTTTATAGCCCTAGTCGACATCCAATAGTACGAATTATATAATGTCGGGCCTTTTCGTATATTCTTTTTTTGTGAATTTATTATTACCTGTCAGTAAACTTAGTTTAATTGTAAATTACTTTTCGTTTTTTAAAAACGTCGTTAAATATTAAAAATCTTTGTTAAATTGCACTAAAACGACAATTAACTGAGGTATATTGATTTAAAATTGAGAAGAAGGTATGTGTTAATTAGTGAAGATTGTATTAATTAAATTAAACAATAAATTTTTATCAAATTTTGTACAAAACGTTTTTACACACCCTTTGGGTAAATACCAGGGTATTTACCAAGAATCACCAGTTGGTATTTACCAATACTTACTTACCAGTTGGATATTTGCTCGTTTCCCATCTATAACAATCTGTACTTGTTTCGTTTTTAATGTAATCGTCTGTGGTAAAAACTGAAACATAAGTACCCTACAAGAAATGGATGACCGAAACAAAAAAAAAAATTTTTACTAACACACTTGCAACAATTTTACATTAGTTGTACCACTTTAACATATATGTTAGAGTAGAACAACTGAAAACACCACAAAAATGCCAATTTTTTTTTTAATTTTTGTTATACATACGCTTTACTGGCTAATATTTGTGAAAATTTGTGAATTGTTTAAATTAAATACTGCAAAATATTTTAATAATTATTTAAATAAATAAATAAAATCCAAAGGATTTGGGTAAGTAAGTTATAAAAATGCGAAAAAGAAAAACGCGAAGCTGAAGATGCGGAAAAGCCTAAACAAAATTTGGATGAAGCCAAAAAGACTCATATCCGAAGATACCAGTTGGCCAGCTGCATTTGAATGTGTCGAAAATTAACTGAAACGTTAAAATCTATGGATGGGCACATCGTTTAAGACGTCAAGGCAAAGGTTTAATTTTTTATTTACATTACGGATTTTTACAATGTTTGGTACACTTTAACCTGTGCCAGAAGGCAAATCGGTAAGTTTCGTTTCATAATTAATATTGTAGAAACTCATTTATTTGTTTTAAGCACCAGGTGGACACGAATTGTAGACTACTGGGAATTAATTGGTTTGGCTCCTGCTGGCGGTGCTGAAAGTATTCTCAATGAAGAGGCTCATCCCGATGTTCAGTTGGATAATCGTCATATTATGATTAGAGGCGAAAACATTTTTCGGCTGAAGTGCACTTTACGGGGCGTACGAAAAAAAATATAAAAAATATGGCACCCGATCCAGAATTAAAAAAAAAAAATACCAAAATTAATATTTAAGGGGGCTGAGGCCCGTAGGGACCCCTGGGTCCAAAAAACCGCCCCGCCCACTAAATGGTATGTGTGGGTACTCAAATTAAAGGTAATTGTACAACAAAAACAAAAATAATAAAATTTTCGGTCGGCGGCTCTTCTAGGGCCCTCTGGAGCAAAAAAAGTGCCCCCCCATAACACTTATGTATATCTGTGTGGGTACTCAAATTAAAGGTAATTTGCTCACGATTGCAAATATGTATTTTGTTTTTGTATTCGTTTAATATTTTCCTCTCTAGGTTAATTTATGTATCTTTTATATTCAGAGAAGTGGGGGTCCAATTTTTTTTTTTTTTTTTCGTACGCCCCGTAAAGTGCACTTTTGCCCATTTTTCCGTGTTAATTCTTCCACCTGATGTGAATGGTGTAAACGCATACGTACAGCAGTCAACTTGATTTGGTTACATTGTAAGGAGCCAGAGTTGGTTATACGATATTCAGAGGTATGTTATCATGAAAACTAGTTTTTAAATAAAATGAAGTCGTCTTTTTTTTGTATTTTACAATATTTTGCAAATTGTAGCGAAAAACACAAATCTAGCACTTCTTGATCGCACAGTGACCTCTTCAGTGTGTGCTTTTTACAATTGTGGGGAATCAGATACTCTTTATGGTTTAACAAATTGTCTAAAAAGTTTTTAGTAAAAACTAAACACGGCAAACGTTTCGAATGGATACAATATGTAGCAGAATTGTACAATGATATTTAAAAACAGTTAAATGGTGTTTGATCAAGCCAAACGTTTTGCAAAAACCAATAACTTTTTAATAAAACTATTGGTTACGAGCAACGTCTAATATTTAATAAAAAATCTGTTATCATCTGACGTTTATGAAAGGAGGAATAACTGTTACGGTCCCTGTTTTATTAAGCCTTTTTGCAATATTCCCATTCTTTAAATATTTCACTTGGTTTTTGATTAAGCCAACCTTTGGTTAACATTGATGCTATAGATGTAAACATATACTTAGGAATGATTCTAATGAAACTACAAGATATTCTGATAGTGTATAGGATCATTCCTTAGTATATGTACTTATCTATAGCATCAATGTTAACCAAAGGTTGACTTAAGCAAAAACCAAGTGAAATATTGAAGTTGGGACTATTGCAAAAAGCTTTATAAAATTTAAATTACCTCATAGGACAAAAAATAATTATTTATTTATTTAATTTATTTTGTAAAACGAACAAATATTGAATTTTATTTTAAATAAAAAACAAAAATATGTATGAGAATTGAATAAAATGAATCGTGTTTTATTTAAGCTAAAAAGTACGTCAACAGTGACGAACATATGCATCAGTACTGACTATTCAGCTATGACCGATATATGCATCAGTACTGACTAGTCAGCTGTGTCCGGTTTATACATCAGCTCAGATATATGTTTTATCTACCACAAAATTCATAGGCTAAAGAAGGATGCATAATCACACGTACACAAAAGTTTAGGTAATTTTTTTCACGTTGGCCTAAAGAAAATGATAGAAACTTTAATCTACGCGATGACCGACATCTGTATCAGCAATGTCGGTCTAATGACCGTCACTATTCTTGTAGGGTAGTAGCATTTGCTTAGACTTATGTATGTTGCCTCGACTGTGGGCACAATAATATTGACATTATTATCAGCTGTCTTGTAATGAAATGTCAAACTTGACACAAAATAAATCAGCCATCTTTTTTCTGTCTGCTATAAATATACAAACATTTTTACAACGAAAAGTAAAAAATAAAAATAGTTTATTTTGTATGAGTTAAGAAATTAACAAAAATATTAAAATTTACAAAATGTCCATAACACAGCGCTCTTTTGCGCAAAAGTTATCTAGGTAAGAAAGAAAAATGTGTAAATAACAAAAAAATCGTTAATCATGTAAAGGGGCGAGGCGAGGCTGCTTGTTTTAAATAATATTAAAAATTTTTTAAATAAAATCCTTTTTGTAGGACTCATGCTAGTGATGTGCGCAAAAATGTGGTCAATTGTCATATGCAAACAAAAACTACAGATTCATCAATGTGCTCTTCGACAGTAAGTTTTTGACATACAATTAAGAACTATTTATGGAAAAGGTGTGTCCCCGTTTCTTTGTAGCTTTCTCTTACAGAGCCAGTTGAGCCTTTGGATTACGAGGAGTTTTTAAATTCTCATATAAACACTATAAGTCGTGACCCTTTAAAGAATATACTTGATTTTCCTCCAGGAGATGTAACAGTCAAAACTATACCACGTAAAATAAGGACATTGGAACATATTGTGCCAAAGGAAAATTTGTAAGCAAATATTTGTATTGAAAATCGTTAAAATATTAATTAATCGAAAACATTTTGTAGTGCTGAGCTTCCGCAGCATGTACAGGAATGTGTCAATTGTTATACACGTCCTTGGAAAGTAGTAGAGTATGCCCAACGTCATTATTCTAGTTCTTGTTGTGCTAGAGAACGTATTGATCGTGGCACCATAAGTCCATCAGCTTTTCAACAAGAATTTGAGGTGGACAAAGATTTTGCTTCATTTGACGAATCTTCCTTGACTGATCAAAGTAACAGTTGCACCCCCAGCTCTCGACAATCTATAGCGAGTTTATCCTCGGTAAGCTCTTGTACAGATACTTTAACACCCCGTGGTTCCTGGGCGAGTTTTGATTTAAGGCGTTCTGTTAATGACCCCTTAATACCGAATTTGTTAGATGATGTTCCTCCCGAACATATTGATCAAAAAAATGAATCAAATAGACAAGAAGATAGACAAGAAGCTTTATTTTCTCTTTATCCTGAAGCAGATGCTGAAGATGTAATTGAGCGCCGGTTATCGGCGGAATTGCCAATGGAGCATATGGGTCATCGTATTTTTGTCAAATGTTTGCAATTAAGACTAGAGTTAGAGGTAGAACCAATATTTGCCTCAATGGCCATATATGATGCCAAGGAAAAGAAAAAAATTTCGGAAAACTTTTATTTTGATATGAATTCTGATACTTTGAAGCGCATGCTACACACCCATGTGCGTTGTGCCGATGAAAGTACTCAGAGTAGAGCAGGTATTTTCGAAATAAGTTACCCAAGTAATGATTTGTTTTTGATCATTCGCTTGGAAAAAGTACTTCAGGGTGATATTAAGGATTCGGTAGAGCCTTATATAAAGGACGATAAAGATAAATGCCGGGAAAAGGCAAAGCAAAATGCTTCGGACTTCTGTGAAAGATTGGGCAAATACCGAATGCCTTTCGCTTGGACTGGTATATATTTGACTAATATTTTCAATGGTGACAGTTTTGAGGGTGGCAAAGATGGAGTTGGAGCTACCGGTTCGCTAAGCAATCAGGATAGAGAAGCTGCTGGGTCTTTGGGATCTGCGGCCAGTTCTAATAGCTTAGATCGGAAATCGTCGACTAGCAGCTTTGATCAATTAAGACGGAAAGCCAACGATATGAGTGGTACTTTGACACGTAGAGGTTCTTTAGAGCGCAAAGAAAAACGACGTTCTTGGTCTCCGGATGACTTTGCCAATGTCGTAGAGTCTTTTCGACCAATTACTATAACCATATCTAGTTTTTTTAAACAGGAAACAGACAAAATTAAAGATGAGGATTTGTATAAATTTCTAATGGAACTGAAAAGACCTAGTTCAGCTATGAAAAAATATAAATGCATACCGGGCTCTATTAAATTAGAAATTTCTCCCTGTCTTGAGGATGTAAAAAATGCTTTGACACCAGAACTAGTCAAGGTAGAACCATATGTCGAGGACAACACCAGACCTGTAAAGGAAATACTGGAATTTCCTCCAACAGCAATCTACAATCCCCATTACACCTATCGCAATTTGTTGTTTGTGTCGCCCAAGGAACTTAACTTTTCTTCAAGAGCCGGTTCTGCGCGTAACATTGCCGTTAAAATACAACTAATGGCGGGAGAAACACAAAACGATGCAATAAATGCTATATTTGGAAAGTCTTCATGTCCCGAGTATGCTAATGAAGCTTTTACAGCTGTCAATTATCACAATAAATGCCCAGCCTTTTATGATGAAATAAAATTCGCTTTACCAGCCCACCTGAAACAAAATCATCATCTTTTTTTTACCATTTATCATGTATCATGTCAAAAGAAACCTCAAGACTTACAGCCTTCAGTCGAAACACCTGTTGGTTATACATGGTGGCCTTTGTTGGAGGATGGTAAACTTAAAGTGGGTGAATTTCAGCTGCCTGTTATGGTAGAAACCCCTCCGGAAAATTATTCCTTTATACCACCAAATGTTCACCTACCAGGCACGAAATGGCTGGACAATCATCGTCCCGTATTTTCTATTAGCGTAGAAGCAGTAACATCGGTTCACACTTTAGATCCGAATTTGGATCGTTTCTTTTTAATGTGTGAATATTTAAATTCGCGAAAAGTTCCAGCTCGCATAGGTGAAGGCAATATGGAAGCTGAAATGAAGAAATGTTTATTAGAAATTGCAAATTCTGAACGTGATCCTTTGGTCAAAAATTTGCATTTAGTATTGGACAAATTAATAGAGCTATTAGTAACAACATATAAAATTGGGGGACAAACCTTATCGCTAGGTTCCACAGTATTTGAAGTTTTGTGTTTGGTATCGGCCAACTTATCGGTGAGTTAAAGAATTTTTTTTTTTTTTTTAATTTAAGAATTAATAATTTTTTCCCAGATTTTAAGTGATGATTTGATAGTGGACCAATATGGACGTCAGTCTTTATTGTCAACGTATGTGCAATTCCAAAGCAAGATTCCTCATCCTTTTAGCGGAAAACGACGCATAACCTGTAGTCGAAGCAATGCTGAGGAAATACATATCTCTTCTTCTTCCTCAGATACCTACAGCATATATGATAACGTAGTTGCTGGCCGTAGTTTGGATCGAAAAGAACTGGCTATGGAAATGTCACCAACATTTGTAGGGCGTGATGGCCAGATACGTTTACTGCATGAAGAATTGGCTCTTCACTGGGTAGTAGCAAGTGGGCGAGCTGCCGATTTGGCCATGAGTAATTCCTGGTTTTTATTTGAACTAATTGTTAAATCAATGATAGAGCATTTGGATTTTACGCGATCTCTTCAAGCTCCCCGCAAACAAAGATTTCCTCATCAATACACAGACGATATATCCACATTAGTACATTTAGTAACTACCAAAGTAGTGGGTTATCACAGCAATGAACCCAAATTGGCTCAATGTCTGAATGCAAGTTTAAGTTTTTTTATATTTGATTTGTTCAGTGTTATGGATAGAGGTTTCATATTTGGTCTTATAAAAACCTATTACAAAGTGTTGATTTCTAAAAATGCATCCATACCGGACTTGATGAATTACAAAATAGATTTTTTGCGCATTGTTTGCAGTCATGAGCACTATGTGGCTCTTAATTTACCCTTTGGTACTCCATATACTACTAAGTCTGCTCCCTGTAGTCCCACGCCAAGTACCAACTCCAACAATAGTGGAACATCATATGTAAGTTTAAATTATTTTTTAAGTCAAACCACTGTCGTAAAAATATTTTAAATTGTTACTGGCAGGGTTCTATTGAACGTGCTTTACATGTCGATTTAAGCATCGAGTTTAGACAACAACATTTTCTAGTAGGATTAGTTCTTAGCGATTTAGCCACAGTGTTGGAAGTACCGTAAGTTGTTTACTACCTTTTAACAAAATGTTTAAGAATTATTTTATATTATTACCATAGAAATCCCCAACTCCATGGCAAAGCTATAAGGTGCATTCGCAATTTGATGACATCTCATGACTTGGACCCTCGCTACAGCGACAGTGAAGCTCGAGCTCGTGTGGCCTCTTTATATTTGCCACTGTTTGGCATAGTAATGGATGCCATACCCCAATTACATCAATATCTAACAGACTCTAATGACCGCTTACATAGTATGGGGCTACTTGACGATTACCAGGGGCCACATTCTACAGTAGCAACAACAACCATAAGTCCTGAAGTAGCCTATGCCATATCGGGTTCTCGTTCATATGCCTACATGAATGATCATGTAAAAAATAAATCACCATTAAGTAGTGAAAACACACGTCATATTTTGGCCTGCTGCACTTGGATACTCAAGAATCTTGAGAGGACCGCTCTGTATAGATGGACTTTGGGTCTATCGCCTCATCGAGTCCATCAGATGTTACAAGTGTTGAATACTTGTATACCCTGTTTCGAATATAAAGGCCAGAAAAGGTTGCCAGTTTTAAAACGTAATACACAAAGCTTCCGCAAACCTACAGATCTTAAAGAAAAACTGGAAGAATGTATAAGGGGTACGAACTCAGCCCGTTATGATTTAATAAATCGCCGTAAAGATCGTAATTCCACAGAAAAATTCCGTTGGCGCAAAGATCAAATGCCATATAGGGCACAGTTTTATGACACTATAACGAAAACTGATCCAGAATTGGAATTAAGTCATTATATCGAGGGATCATTGGCCACTGAAATCACTTTGGTGATTTTAGAATGTTTGGAAATCATTGTACAAGTGGCTACAAATTCAGAAATGCATCATAATCTTTTGGGCACTGTGTTGAAAGTATTGCTGCATACTCTGTCGCGAAATCAGAGTACTCTAGCTCTAAAAAATCTGTTTGCCTCTCAGAGATCATTGATTTTTAAATTTCCCAATCTTTTGTTCGATGAAGAAACCGATATATGTGCTGACTTGTGTTTGTTGCTGCTAAAGCATTGTGGTTCACAATTGCCGGGAATAAGATCGCAAGCAGCTGCATCCTTATATCTCTTAATGAGACAAAATTTTGAAATTGGAAATGTAAGTTTGTTTGTTACATTTTCAAAAAATATACGGCCATGTTCTGGAAACCGAAGTCGAAGGAAATTTGCAGTTCAATTTTGTTAAAAATGACAAGTTGTACTCAAAGTGACGCTTGTATATAAAACGGAATATTTTTATGAACCTTTAATAGGATCGTTTTGAAAATTTTTTCGATTTCAATTTCACTCGAATCCGATTTCCAGAGCATGGCTGTTTAAATCAAAATGTTTGAAATATGTGGTAATTGTTAAACTTTATACGATTTGGGGTTATGTTCAGAAAGTTATTTATGATATCATTTCTTATGTTTGACATTGGCGTTCTTTTGTATTTTGAATCATCAATTTAAGTTTATCTTTGTTTGCTGGTTTTTTAATTTCTTAAACTTGTTTTAATTGTGTTTCACAGAATTTTGCCCGCGTTAAAATGCAAGTTACTATGTCTTTATCATCTCTAGTGGGTACTAGTTCATCATTTAGCGAACAGTCTTTAAGAAGAGCTTTGAAAACTATTTTAGTTTATGCTGAATCCGATTCAGATCTTCAGGATACTTCATTCCCTGAACAGGTACAAGATTTGCTATTTAATCTTCACATGATTCTCTCGGATACGGTCAAGATGAAAGAATATCAAGAGGATCCGGAAATGTTATTAGATCTTATGCATCGTATTGCCAAAGGTTATCAAAATAATCCGGATTTACGTCTAACTTGGTTGGAGAATATGGCTAAAAAACACAAAGAGCGAGCCAATCACACCGAAGCTGCCATGTGTTTCGTTCATTCAGCTGCCCTGGTGGCTGAATACCTAAGTATGTTGGAATCTCAACCACATCTTCCCGTGGGTGCTGTTAGTTTTCAAAAAGTAACTCCAAACTCCTTGTTGGAGTCAGCTGTTTCTGACGATGTTCTTAGTCCTGGCGAGGATGGTATATGTTTGGGTAATCATTTTACTGAATCGGGGTTGAAGGTTTTGCTTGAAGAGGCCTCCAATTCGTTCCAAATAGCCGGCATGTATGAAGCCATGAATGAAGTTTATAAAATACTTATACCAATATGTGAGGCCAATAGAGATTTCCAGAAATTAAGTAAAATTCATGGTAAACTACAAGAGGCCTTCAATCGTATTGCACAGCTTCAGGGTAAGCGCGTATTTGGTACGTATTTCAGGGTGGGTTTTTATGGAACCAAGTTTGGCGATTTGGATCAGCAGGAGTTTATATACAAAGAACCAACGCTAACTAAATTACCCGAAATATTTAGTCGGCTACAAGTAAGCGGAAAATTCAGATTGTAGAAATTTTCAAACGAACATAAAATATAGAAACATTTTAAAAATAATCTGTCCTCTTTCCTAGAACTTTTATGCAGACCGTTTTGGTCCAGACTCTGTTCATATCATTAAGGATTCTAATAGTGTGGATGTTAACAGTCTTGACCCAGACAAGGCTTACATACAAATAACATATGTAGAGCCATATTTTGAAAATTATGAACTCAGGCATCGGGAAACCTATTTCGAAAGAAACTATAACATAAGTATGTTTAATTAATATAAAGCTACTGGTTAGACTAATACATATAATATATTTTTTTTAATATAGAACGTTTCATTTTTGCCACACCTTTCACCAAATCGGGCAAAGCTCACGGCGACTTACACGAACAATGTAAACGCAAAACAATTCTTACAACAGCTAATCATTTTCCTTATGTTAAGACCCGTATTCAAGTTATAAATCGCCAGCAAATTATTTTAGATCCAATTGAGGTGGCCATCGAAGATATACAAAAGAAAACATTAGAATTGGCAGCGGCTACCAATCAAGAGCCGGCCGATCCGAAAATTTTGCAAATGGTTTTACAAGGCTGCATTGGTACCACCGTTAATCAGGGTCCCATGGAAATGGCAGCAGTATTTCTATCGAATCTCTCCGATGGTATTACTATACCAACAAAAAATCAAAACAAATTACGTTTATGTTTTAGAGAATTCTCAAAACGGTGTGCTGATGCTCTGAAGAAAAATCGAAACTTAATATTATCCGATCAAAAAGATTATCAGCGCGAATTAGAACGCAACAACGAACGTTTTGTTGAACGTTTAACGCCTTTGATTACGTTAACACCCACGCAGGCGCAGGGTGTAGTAAAGTAAGTTTATATGCTGAATCAATCTATTTGAAAGATAATAAATTTTAATTTTTATAAAAAAATTTTCAGGGCAAATGCCGCTAGTAATCGTAGCACTCCCTTAAAATGGTAATTCATCCAAAAAAAAAACGAAATTTTTTTTATTTAAGCTTTGATTAACATTCATAAAAGTATTATTTTTTGCCTTATAATTTTTTAACGAATTTTTATTTACATATAATCTAATATTTTTCAACTCTTTTTACTTCCCCAACATGTCTGTTCATTTATTGGAATTTGCTTATTTTTGTGATTTCCTTTTCGATATATTTTATAGTGTTTCGGACTATTTTAAGTAATTCATTGGTTACAAAAACGTATACATATGTATGTATGTATATTAAACAAAGTACATTTACATATGTACATATTTAGAAAAACACTTTTGTAGCCCCTGAAGATGACCGTCAATGTGTGGTCGAAATATCGGATGAAAAAAAAAATATTTTTAAAAAAAAAGTACTTAATCTAAAGCACATACATATATTATTTTAAATAATAAACTCCTTTAAATTTGTATAAAACTTACAAATCATTTTTGGCTAAAATGTTTGAAGTTGATTTAAAATTTTTCATTAGTTAAGTGCTTTATATATATTTTCAAACCAAAAATTTACACCAAAATTTTGCAATTTTTCATAGTCATTAAAATATTGTAGTTATACATATTTCATAAATTTATGTATTGCTAAAAACACATCATTATTCTCATTATCATATTTATTCAAAAAGTATTCAATCTAGATTTATATATAAATACATTCAACATACATTTTATACTTTTATAGCGTATAAAAATAAAAATAACTTTACAAACTAAAAAACATGTGCTTGTGTTATTCATAAAATGCAATATTTTTCTCTAGTATGAATTTATGCGCCAGTGAATTTGTTTTTACTAGGGAGGTAACGAATACCGATATAGAGGCGATACTTAAGGTTTGTTAATATATCGATATTTTACTATCGATACGAAGATACTTCTTTTACCTATTTTGTAGAGATTTGAAGAAAAAATTTCCATTGCTGTTTTTGCATAGCAAATAATAGAGAAATAAAACATGCAGCCTTATTGTGGTTGTCGTTGTCGTAAATTATACTATGGTTATGACGACGTTGCAGCAAATGAGCGATCTATAATATAAAATTTAAAAGAATCTATACAATCTATACAAAAAAGAGGAAAATATATTAGTTAACAACTTTTAAAGATACTGAGAACGACATTATCGATTTCAAATCGGTTTCCATTACATACCTGGTATTTTGCATATTAAAATAAATAATCAACTTGAGTTCAGTTAATTTTAACTTGAATTCAAATTTAATATACTTATCGATATTGGAATCGGCATTGCCGATATTTCTTTTTGAGTATCGGTATCGTATCGGCAAAAAACCCTATTTTTAATAGAGACCTGCACAATTCAAGATTTTCAGTAAAAATGTCAAAGAAGGTGTTATGACATGTTATGCCAACTAAAAAATACTCATCCTTATCGTGTTTGGCGTATTTAAAATAAGCGTATTTTAAATACGCCAAACACGATAAGGGTGACTGTCTTAGCATGTCATTGCAACTTAGCTTAGAAGTTGTACGCAGTTGTATTCAAAACCATGCCTTTCAATGTTTTTATATGCCTTTATATTTTCAGCAGCAAAAATATATTAAAAATTATAGTTTTTTCGGATTTGTTTTGTTAACACTTTTTTTCCTAGTCTATTGCTACAATTGCGCTGAAGACAGCAAAAAAAAATTCTGATTGGTTATCGAGATAAAACCATGAAAAGTCGGCAGCTAAAACTAATAAAGCTTCAAAATAAATTCCTTGAACGTAATAGCAATTATTTTTCTCTTTCTATCCCTTTCTTTTTTCATTGAAGGGATTCACAATGGACCTCATTTGTCTCCGGGTTTAAGTGTGCCCTTGGGCACATAACCCTTCTAACCTAACCTAACCAAATAGCAATCATATGCTGCATATGTCGCACGTGTCGCATGTTTTGACATGTTTATTTTCTATGTTCATGTGTGCAAAATCACTGTTAAAACTATGCACAGATTTGATTTCAATTTATTTAATAGTGTATTCTCACATGTCGTTGTCAAACATGTATTTTTAGCATGGCATGAATTGGCAATTGCATGAATGTGTCACATCGTCAGCTCATTACTGGTTTGACCTACCGACCATTTAAAAAAAAAATGAGTTAGGTATGAGGAATATATTTTTTTAATACCCTCTTTCTAAATCAAAAACCTGCTTCGCGAAAATTTTTATGGTTTCTGAGATATAAAGCATTAATTTTGCTGCATATCAACTGTTTCCAAATTTTTTACGTACTGTTTTGCTCTACAAGCCATTGTTTGGCGATTGCAGCAAATTCTTCATACAAAAACGTACAAAATAAATTTTACTGGAGCTTTGCTGCATTGCCGTAAGAAAAAATATAGTTAAAGCAAAATAAAATGACAACAAGAAAATTAATTTGTGAAAAATAGTTTTACAAAATAATGGACCCAACCAAGTGTACGGTTTGCTATGATATGCAAAGTGTTTTTAGCCTACCTAAGGGAAATGCTTCAACATTGTAGTACAAACGAAAATTGAATATGTACAATCTTACAGCAACCATTATTATGCCAAATATACCAACTTTTACTTATTGTGCCTTGTGGACGGAAGCTCATAGCGGTCGGAGTGGTAACGATATTCCTAGTGCTTTAATTAAAATTTTAAATGAATTAATAAAAGATTATCCACTAATTAAAACTTTGACATTATGGATCGATTCTTGCTTACCTCAAAATAAAAATCGAATTAACTCAATCGCAATCAAAATGTTCATTAAACAAAATAATATTGATACCGTAATACAAAAGTTTTCAGAACCAGGACATTCTTTAATTCAAGAAGTGGACTGTGTTCATGGTGTTATTGAACTAATTTACTAAATTTGCTTAAAACAATGCCAAATAATAAAACAAAATTAAAAGTTATGGAAATACTTCCGGAAGATTTTCGCACATACTCGTTGGTAGCAAATAAAATGGATTTTCGAAAAGTCCCTTTTGCTAAAATTAAAGTACATACTTCTATACAGTAAAAATAATGATTTATGTATACATTATAAAACTTCGACGAGAGAGGAAAAATATAAAAATGCAATTTTGGTTAAGTCTGCATCAAAAAATTGTTTGAAAACTCCTGAGAATTTGTTGACGCATGTTTTGAAATTATCGAAACCATCAATTATTTCCAGCGATAACAAGAGAGACATACAAGACTTGCTTATATTTCTCCCACATGTTGATAAAAGTTATTATAAAAATTTACTCAATATTTAGTTTTAAATTTTAAGTGTTTTTTCTTGATTCTATTTTACTTTTGTATTATTTAAGTGGTTTACTTTGTGGCTTTTTATGTACCTTTTCATAACAGTAGAACTGTTTTTTCTGTTTTTGAAAAATAAAACCAAATAAAAAAAAATTCATTAATGTTGACTTTTTATTAGATTGTAAATATAGAAACATTCATCTCAACAATAAGTTACTCAATACACAGCAATAAGTATACGTATGCAGCACAAAAAGCCATTTTTGTATGCCCCTATTGCGGTTCTCCACTTTTGTAACAGTTTGGTTGTCTTTGATAAATTCACATTGCCATTCTCAACTAAACTGGCAGTTGGCTATTTAGTTGTGTATCTGTTTGTTTCGTGGTATTGCCGTTTTCAACTTTGTAAAAGTTTGGTCGTCAAAAATGTTAAATACACACAACTGCTAAAAAGTAGTTGTGTTATTGGCAGTTAAAGTTTATTTTATTTAATTTCGGTGAAAATCGAAAACAAAATGGAGAAATCGTATGTATAAATTTTTGCAATAACTATTTCGGTTTTTTTAAAAACTTTTATTAGTTTGAAAATAAAAACGAAAGCTCAATTTGAGCGTCTCGTCAAGAGAAACATAGAAATTGTTCGCGGAAAACACCAGTTTGGTATGATGAAAAATTCATGTAAGCAGTTATGGGAAGAGTTTATAGTGGAGTTAAATAGTTTGGGACCACGACAAAAACTTCATTTAAACACTTATAATCTTCTTAATCTAGTTATAATATTCTTGGCACAGGTTTGGATACACTACAAGGCAAGTATAAAGAAAAAACTTGCCAAAAATAAAAGAAACACTCAAGCGACGGGGGAGGGCTATCACAAGAAGTTTTATTAAATAGCCTTAAGGATACTGTTTCGCAGCTCTTGTATTGCAAGTCCGGCCAAGTATTTGGTGTTGAAAATATTCCACCATCAAGTGACAATTTTACTGAGTCAGTTTAACCAATAATACAGCCAGAAGATTCGCCAACAGCTACCCCAACCTGAAGAGGAACTCATCCGGCACAAGAAAGTTTCGTTACTTATTAGGAATTCTTACTTGGCACTGGAAAGTTCAAGAGGGTTGGACTAATCACGAATTTGTCTTCTTGTATGTAGAGCATTCATACAAGAGTTTTTCTTTTTCATCAACATAAATAAATTGACACTAATATCAATTATAAATACTTTTTATTCAACACAATTAGAAATACTTTTAGTTTAAAAAATCATTTAATTTTATAAAATTTTCACTTGTCAAACGTTATATTTAAAGTTGGCAAATCAATATTTTAAGTTGGCAACTTTAAAGCAAACTCAACTAAAAACAGTTGAGTATCACAATACCTAAAATGAGTTTGGTTGTGCATAAGTTGGGTTGACTCCAAAACGCAATAGGGGCATTAATTTTTTTTTTAGGAAAGTGGCGTATGCGGCACAAAACAATATTTTTCGTTTTCAAAAAAATACTTTTAAAGTCTAACATTATTCATGAAAGTGCGCAAAAATGTACATTTTTCTTCAAAACATATACCGGAAGCAGTGGTAAAAATATAAAAAAATTATATTGGGTACATTTTGAGAAATCTTCATGTAAATCTTCTTTGTCGTTTTTCGCCAATCCGACTTTTTGGCATATGCGCCAAACCAATTCTGAGCTGACGACATGTCGCTATGTTGTATATCTCAACATTTGCAGGCCTTTAAATTTTTAAGACATCAAACTCTAAATACATTTACGGTCTTAAAGACGTATTGCCCAGCTAGCATATTAAATTTTTAATCATATTCCAGCATTCAATATCGATCGAAATTACAATAGAATTTAAATGGAAATTTCGATCGATATCGAATGTCGTACTTTGCCCCAGTGTTTTTTCACTCTTCAGCGCGATTAAAAAAACCAAAATATGCGATCATTTTCTAATAATTTTGTCGGGAGAAAATGGTACCCTTTTGTGTCGATTTTTAAGCATTTAAGTGATTAATTAGTTTTTAATCACCAAAAGTTCTCAAAAAAGACTCATATAGATGATTTTTGAAAAAACGATCCAAATGCTAGCAGGGTAATGTTTATTTCGATTAAGATAAAACACTTTTGAATCTCTATTTAATATTAAATTTCAAAAATGTTTTGTTTTTTTTAATTACAAACAAAAAAACTAAAAATAAAAAAACAACCTCCATAACAAATTAAAATACATAATATATTTTTATTGAGGAAGTTTTAACAATAAAAATGGATAGATAAATCTTACAAAATAACAATAATAAGTACCTGCACAGAAATAAAAATCATTGAAAATTAAAGGCGAAACCTTTAAGACTTTCAAAGAAATTATTTTGATTTGAAACACCTTGAATTAAATTTAATTTGCTCGCATAATTGTCAGCCTCTTCAGAATTATTGGGAGGTTTTAAATGTTGAACATTGTCATTGGCGCATTTTTGCCACTCTGATAAATCAATATTTATATTGAGATAGTTCGTTTCGGCTATAATGTCCTTAGGCAAGACTTGAGAATTTTGTAGCTTTGCTAAAAATTTCACTGAAATTTTCAAAGATACTTATAATTGTAAAGTTAAAAAAAAAAAAATATATAAACTTACTATTAATATCATTAAATTGTAGTTGTTTGGAATTATCTGACCACCATTTAATAATTAAACAGAGATAATGTTTGGTTGTTTCCTCAGACTCTCGAAATAAACATGTCAAATTGTTTTCGCAAAATATGACATGTAAAAGTTGCACGGATAGACGTGAAATTTCGGCAACTTGCAACGTACCTATCAAATGAAAATGATGCAAACTTAAAGGAAAAAAGTACCAGTGCTAAATTCGGCTATGCCGAATCGTATATACCCTTTACCAAAATGTGCTAAGAAAGTAATAAAAATACCGTTCTTTAGATATAAATAAATCTATTTACACTTATCCAATCCCGACCACATTTTGTTGGGTGTTGTGTATTGATGACCAAGGTGTTTGTACCTTATTTAGAAACTTTGGCTCTTTTCGTTTTACATGTATACTAATATTTAAACCGTCTTTGTATGAGACTTGACACGCCCACTTATCCAATCCCGCTCATATTTAGTCGGATGTTGTGTATTGATAAGCAAGATGCTTGTACCTAATTTGGCAACTTTGGCTCTTGCCGTTCTCCGCATGTAAAAAATAACAACAAGACATTTATGGGTAAAATTAGAAGCAGTTGTGCGTTTTTGATCAGTCGTGCATTTTCGCAAACAAATACGGAGTATATGGGACATATATATATATAAAAACCTAGTCCCTTCCGTGGTCTTCGGAAAACACATTTATACATTTACACGAACAGACGGACATCGTTAAATTAACTTTGCTACACTCCGCTAAGGATCCAGAATATCAGGGGTGTTCTGGAAATCTAAAATTCAAGAATTTGAAAGTTGTTTTTAATACAATTTTCAATACATTTTTTTATAATTTTTATTATAAAATTCTGTTTAATAGAGAAATATTTTTATAATATTTGTCATAAAATTGTTTTATTACAGAAATATTATTAAAAACGACGTTTAAAATTCTTGCGTTTTCGATTTCCAGAACAACCCTGTATATATCCTTGAAATAGTCTGAAATGGAAAATAGGGTCCAACAACAATATTGTAGAAATTATAAACGGAAAGACAAACTTACATATGTATACCCTTTTATCTTCGGTGAAGGGTATAAATATTTATATAAATTTTACTTACAATATTCCTTTTTGTTTAGTAGCCACTGTCTAAGAAGTTGAAAGATTAGTGTTACTACACTCAAACATAATTTAACATAACATTCACATCTTGGATTTAAGTCACCTACAGCAATCTCTGGGCTCGTTGTTGATGACGTTGATACCGAAGAAATGTATGATTTAGTTATCAAATTTGTGGTTGAATTTTTTTCAGTCGTTTCAAAAGCCACTTTATTATTACTGATACTATTAGAAACATCACCACGTCTTTCCACATTACCATCGTCTTCTTCGTCGTCATATAAAGGCAATAGTTTTTGTACAAATTTTGGTGGTTTTTGAAAGCACTGATACACAAAACGCACATGATTTAAACATATCACAACAAGTAGTTTAAAATGTTGTAATTGTAGGTGCGTACTCAAGGGAAATGCAATTTCGAGAAGGCCACAGTAAACCTAAAATGAAATTAAACAAAAGTGTTGTATAATAGAATTTTTTTTTTTAGGACCAGCACTCAGGGGATGACCCCTGAGATGTGGCAAACAGGACGTCAAAACAGTAAAATAACGAAATAAATTTTTTGTTGTAATTGACCATTTTTTTATTTTATTTTTTTAACTAATTTTCCTACCTACCTGCATCAAACATGATTCATTTGAAAATCTATAGGTAGAGCGCACTCGATCCGCTACAAATGTCGATTCTGGACTATTAACACACAACAATTCCAAAGCGTTGGGCAATCTACAACATTGCCTAAGTGCAATTGATATTTCACGAAAAATCCAAGCGCTGGGACGAGCAAATACTAAAGACTTTAACAGATCTACCAACATTTCTAAACAATTGATAGGCGTAGCCAAAGATACATGTAGCAATAAGCTATTTGACCAAACTGCTAAAGCCTCCAACACTCCAAAGTGTTCGCAAATTTCTCGAGCAAAGCCCAATTTTGATACAGAGTCTGTGACAATTTGTAAAAGATAATATTCACCGTGTTTGTGTAACAAAAGAGATGATGTTAATTCAGGCACTTGTTGGCAAATGATAGATAGAGCTGCTAAGTAACGCCTTAAACATAAACATCTCTCATCGTCGTACAGTTCGATAGGTTCTTGCAAATAACGAACATAATCATCAAATCTTGGTGGAGATTTCGTGTTGGTAAGTGTATAATCGTGATAGGGATATATACGACGATTTTTTGGAAACTCTAAACTATGAGTGTAAGACCAAAACTCTGGTAAGACTTTTCTTACCGAGTCTATACAACATTTTATAAAGTTTTCTGGTAATTGTTCAACACCTAAGAGTTGCAACTGCGCGAGTTTTGTTTGTATGTACTCTAATTCAAGTTGAAATAGTGTCCTCTGTTTTTTCGAGCTTCCCTTGTCTATGGAATGTTCATATATTAAGGGATGTATTTGGTTTAGAGAACATTCTTCTAAATAAGTTTCTAAAGTGGCACATACGTCCAAACTAGGCATTCTCATTAGACATTTTGCAAGACGACGTTTTTGATTTGAGGTGGAACGTGGCTGTTTTCGGCTTTCTTTGACGTGCACTTGTCTAATGGATTCATCACATAGACTTTGTTGCAATCGTTGTGTATCATCACCATATTTCATTTTAACTAAGGAACATTCCATTTCTTTCATACGGACTTCGGCTTCTTTAGCCTGCACGGCCTTGGCCAACTCATCCATTTTTGACTGGCATTCGCTTTGTGCATTTTGAGCACTTAGTATCTTTTCCATTTTTAGTGTTTGGGCCTGTTGTTTCAAATGTCGCAGCTCATCGCGCAGCAATGATGCTTCACCTTCTTTTGAGGCCATTTTTGACTTTGTTTCTGTCAAATCGTTGCTTAATTTGGAATTTTCTTTTTTTAAAACATCTACCTTATCCATTAAAAATTTAATTTGCCTCTCCGAAGCCAATTGCCTACGCGCAGCGCTTTGTGTAGAAGGTAGTGTCGACTCTGGTCCTGTGTTTTGTGATAAAACAAATTCCATTGAATCTTCCGTAGCTTCTTTTGGTATGAATGCCGGTGATGTGACTTTTTGTTTCATTTTTGCTGTACTTGTCAAGTTTGCTAGAGGCGGTGGTGCAGGCTTTTTAAATTTAACCGGATCGCTTAATTGCACAGCGGCCAATAATTCAAAGTCGTCATCATCATCTTCAAACATTTGTGACAAAATGTCTGGTCGGGACACCGGGTTAATCACTGGATGTTGCGTACTTGTAGTCGCTGCATTAGCAAATTCGGAAAATGTTATTTCACTATCGGTTAATTTAATTGTATTATTGTATTGATGTTGCTTTGCTTGGCCAAAAACCTTTTCAGCAGCAACGGCTGCTTCAGCCACTTGTGTAGCCAACAAGATGACATCGTCGTCGTCATCATCCCAGAAAGCATCAGTGCTTGTTTTAATTGGCGATACATTTCGCGCTGTTGCTTTGGTGGATGCAGGTCCAGATATCGCATTCGTTGTACTTCTGCTGCTGATACTTATGTCCAATTTTGGCTTTTTCATAGAACGCCCAAATTCTTTCATGGGTTGAAATCTTTTTGACATTTTGAATGAATTTTTGGAAAAAAATCTATCAAGTTACATTTTTACCAATGCGAATTAAACACTAGGTTTCATAGTCTATGACTAGGTGTCTCGTTAGTCTACGCCATCACCAGCTGTGCAATGCCGAATTGGCTATTAAAACTGCAAGTGTCAAAAATTATTTATGTTTTACACAGCGTTTACATTTGACACTACTGGCCAAGGTACATTAAGTGCTGGTTCACACACGTCAAGTTTGACTCTTCAAGTCTTGAGTTTTTAGGAGAGAGGGGAAAAGAAAAGGCATTCTCTTTTCCCTTCTTTCCTAAAAGCTCAAGACTTGACGAGTCAAACTTGACATGTGTGAACCAGCACTAACACAAGGTAGACTTATTTGGGAGTGTAGACATGCTGCTCTATAAAAATAACCGAGTTGAACCGAGTTGTCAAAATTGTCTTCATATAAAACCAAAACAATTTAACGCACACATGTACAAAATTTGGCTCATATACACGAAATTTGACGTTTGGCTTCCAACTGGGGTAAACAGCTAAAAATCATATGGGCCAACGAGCTTACCTTGTGTAAATAAACCTTGGTACTGGCACAGTAAGAAAATACATATTCGTGGTTATTCCAAAATACGCGTCGAAGAAGTGAACATTTACATGAACACAAAAACAAAACAAAACCAAATTGATAAAAATTGTTTTTGTTTTTCATACTTAGGGTGTGTGTGAAACGATAGCAAAGTACTCAAGGCGAATTTAACAAGGTAAGTGCAACTCTACAACTACAAAAAGCCCCATGAATTTTTTTGCAATTTAATAGGCGGCTGTCAAAAATGCTAACAAGGCAAAAATTGATTGAAAAACGAAATAAAAATTTTGTTTGGGTAATAAAAGTGATTATTAAATTCACTTTAATTATTCGCAGTTTTTCTGAGAAATTTTTTCGGTTATTTTGGAGTAAAACATAAACAAAATTATACTTTGACGTTTCCCTATTTTTTTTAATTCGCCGTGGAGACAGCTGATGAACGGCTGACGAGTTGAGTTTACCTTGTTGAATTCGCCTTGAAAGTACTCATGGAAGTAAAATTTTGACACGATTGAGGTGAATAAAATTTCACTAGGCCTGGGGGCTAGTATAAATTTTGACATTAGTGTAGAAATTTTTGACAACCACAAAATTATTTTTTTTAATCAAATTTGTTTAAACAAAATAAAAAATCATATGAAAGCAGGACCAGCGGCAAACAAAATTAAAAAGAATTATACAAGATGTAAGTATTTACATATGTATAAGCTTTTTTGTCCACACTTTTTGTAAAAATTGTTAATATATCAGAACGAATTCATCAAATACATAGTTGGGACGATCTCATTTCCAACAGAATTGAAAGGTTTATTGGTAAACGTTTGTTTAATTTATTCATTTTCACAAAACGTTTCGTAATTGTATTTTTCTTTATGTCAAAATTTTACGTTGTCAAAAATGTTACAATTTCACACAGCACAAATATGAAAATTTTCTACCACAAACAAATTTAATTTCACCATAGAACTTTGCTACCGTTTCACACACACCCAAAGTGTACAGTTTTTATAAGAGAAAGAAACGCGTTATAACTCTCGCGTTAATTTTATTTTAGAAGTGTAAAGATAACAAAAACAATTTTCGTCACTTTCCCTGCAAATAAAATTGGACCACCTGATCCATTTTGATTAAAATGGACTACTCCATGGACTGGTCCGATGTAATGCAAGCATGGACCATGTCATTGTTAACAAGTGTTTGTAGTGAGACGACATGTCTTCGTTTTTTAACGACATGCTTTCGTTTTTGAACGACTTCAAAACTAATCCTCTTGAGTATACCATGGAGTAGTTTTAAAACTACTCCTTAGTTGTCCAAATGTGGGTTATATGGTCCTCTCCTAGGACATCGTAATGTTAAAAAGACCAGGGTTTTTCCATACGTTTGGGTTAGTTTTGGACTAGTCATGGTCCCTTGTGGACTACTCTTTACACGCGTGTTTGGACTGGTCCTATTATTTGCAGGGTTGGTTTGGTTTTGTTTTCATAAATGCTCACTTCTTCGACGCGTATTTTGGAATAACCACGATTAATTGCCAAAAACACTCCTAACTGTCTTCGTGACGTAGGCGTCCAGACAGTAGTAAAGACAGTTCACTTTTTAAATATGTGCAAGTCCAGCTAAACTAGTTTTGTATGCACAAAACAAATTTAAAAATAGCTTAAATAACTATATTGTGTGAACAAATATAAAACTTAACTAAAACATAAAAAATAAAAGCAGAATATATTTTTTTTACTTTTTGATTTTTTTTTTTCTTTTGCTAACAAAACTACAAGTTACTGTTAGCAATTTTACTGTCTGCTAAATTTGCTAGACAGTAGACAAGACACCCAACAGACCAAAACAGAGAAATATGTAAATGAGTTTGCAGAACAAGCTTATCATAACAGATTTCCTACAACATGACAACAAATATGATTGCAAATGACTTATTCTCGCTATAGTTTTGTAAGTGTTTGTGAGAATGCTGTCCCGTTATTTGACGCGTGCCTTAATTTTGTATTATTAGTCCCAATTTACACTAGGGTCATTTTTTGCCGGACATTTTTTGAATTCTCTTAATCTTACCTGAAGCGCTTACATATGAAACATTAGAAGTCAGACAGAAATTAATACTTGTATGTAAACTACGAAAAGTAAGAAAGGGAAATGAAAAAATGTCCAGTACAGATAGTCATGTACTACACCAAGGTATGTTTATAGCAGGTAGTCTCGGAAAGCCAGCTGGCTATTTTTTATTTGCTTGTTTTGCGATACAAACTGTCAAATGTTGTATAGTAAACATCAAGGCGAATTGAAAGTAAATTCGCCTTGGTAAACATGTAAACAAGGTTTTTTGTCCTTATCGTTTGTCTTTTTTGTCTCTTTTCAACCCCTTTGCTGTTTGACAGTTCGTATCACAAAACAACAATAAAAAGCCCTGTTGTTTGTTTTATTGTACAATTGTTGTAATCTCGAGGCTACCTGCTATAAATATACCTTGTACTACACACTCTACCTTTTCGACCCCTCGCCTTCAAACTTCGTCTGTCCGGCAAGAAATGTCCCTAGTGTAAATTGGGACTTACATTGCAGCCACACGATCAAGCTTTTCTTGATAGTCTTTTACATATACTGTTTGTCAAAATATGCAAAAATTGGCAGCTGTGACGTAGGCTGCATGTAAGTTGAAAGCAATTTACTTTCAAGATGTCATTAAAAAAAAAATTTATAAAGAGAAACGAAAAATTTGCTCACTAACCTTGAAATCAGCTGTTTTCTTGAACGTAAATTGAAACACTCACTGGCAAGAGAATTTTAAAGGCAAGTTCGTATCGATTTTTAAAAGTATGAGTGTATTGGTAAAAAAGTGTGAGTGTATTAAAAATTGATAGGCAAAACTTGATCGTGTAAACCTCAAGTTAGTGAAAGTTTTTCAGTCTTTGTGATTGGCACAGAATACTACAGAACTGTCACGAGACGGAAGATTTTCCGTTTTTTTTTTTTGTCTCTTTCAAAGAAAGCTTCTATGCCGCAATACAATGAACACAAATTTATTTAGTTAAGATTTATTTGCAAAACTGTTGTAAAAATTAACTCTTAAGGTCACCACAACACTAGTAAATAATATTTAAGTAAGTAAATAACATTATAAAACAAAACAATATTTGTAAATACGTTTTTTTGCACAAAAAACAACGTTTGCTGAACTAATGCATTTGTTTAACGCTGGGTCTCCACGTTGCAATATTTATTGCTAATTACAAGCAAAAACGTAGGCAGAACAATGGAGCAATAATTGCTGAATTTATTGCTGGAGAACATTTGAAATTGCTTTGTCATACATTTGCAACTTTCACCGCGAGTAGTCGTATAAAGTTTTGTGGCTGTACATATTTATAACAAATGTTTTATGTTGTGTTTTGAAGTGGTTGTGAAATTTTCTTTTTTAAATTAATAAAATAAATAATTGTAATTGTCGTAGCTGTGTTTTGTATTACTTTTTTGTTTATTTGCGTTAAAAAAAAAGTTGAATTGTTCTATTGAAAAAATATACAAAAAAATAAATTCGCCGTATATAATATAATATTTAAAAATATAATAAAATTGTACTAATAAAATAACTTATAAAACTTTGGCGGACTTTTTCTGTTTTTTGTTGAAGGATTTTTTCACTTGTCGGCTTTTTCTTGATTGCTTTTTTAATAAATAAACACACAAACAAAAAACAACCGTACAGAGAAATGAAATGTCAGATAAATGACAACTGATTTGACAGCAAATTGCTAAACAATAATTGCTCAAGCAATAAGAAGAGCAATCATTGCGCAATGGATTGCCAGTCATGGCAATATGCGGTCTATACGTCGCAAATTTTATGGAGCAATCAAATTTGACGTTTGCCGCAATAAATATTGCTACGTGGAGACCCGGGGTAAAGAAAAAAAAAAAAAAAAATTAGAGCTGGTTCACACAGGTCAAGTTTGACTCTTCAAGTCTCGAGCTTTTAGGAGAGAGGGGTAAAGAGAATGGAAAGGGGTACATACTTGACCGTACCAGTCAGTTTTGTATTTTTCTTTTTTTTTTTCATCCGTAATATAATAAAAAGCTACAAAGTTGAAGGAAAAGAAAACAAAAATTAATTTTGTGCATGAACGTGAACGCAAGTTCAAAAGAAAATTTAAATAAAACTGTTCAAGTAAACTTGACCTGTGTGAACCAGCACTTACATTTAAGTGCGCCATAAGTGCTGGTTCACACAGGTCAAGTTTACTTGAACAGTTTTATTTAAATTTTCTTTTGAACTTGCGTTCACGTTCATGCACAAAATTAATTTTTGTTTTCTTTTCCTTCAACTTTGTAGCTTTTTATTATATTACGGATGAAAAAAAAAAAGAAAAATACAAAACTGACTGGTACAGTCAAGTATGTACCCCTTTCCATTCTCTTTACCCCTCTCTCCTAAAAGCTCGAGACTTGAAGAGTCAAACTTGACCTGTGTGAACCAGCTCTAATTTTTTTTTTTTTTTTTTCTTTACCCCGGGTCTCCACGTAGCAATATTTATTGCGGCAAACGTCAAATTTGATTGCTCCATAAAATTTGCGACGTATAGACCGCATATTGCCATGAGTGGCAATCCATTGCGCAATGATTGCTCTTCTTATTGCTTGAGCAATTATTGTTTAGCAATTTGCTGTCAAATCAGTTGTCATTTATCTGACATTTCATTTCTCTGTACGGTTGTTTTTTGTTTGTGTGTTTATTTATTAAAAAAGCAATCAAAAAAAGCCGACAAGTGAAAAAATCCTTCAACAAAAAACAGAAAAAGTCCGCCAAAGTTTTATAAGTTATTTTATTAGTACAATTTTATTATATTTTTAAATATTATATTATATACGGCGAATTTATTTTTTTGTATATTTTTTCAATAGAACAATTCAACTTTTTTTTTTAACGCAAATAAACAAAAAAGTAATACAAAACACAGCTACGACAATTACAATTATTTATTTTATTAATTTAAAAAAGAAAATTTCACAACCACTTCAAAACACTGACCTGTGTGAACCAGCACTTATGGCGCACTTAAATGTAAGTGCTGGTTCACACAGGTCAAGTTTACTTGAACAGTTTTATTTAAATTTTCTTTTGAACTTGCGTTCACGTTCATGCACAAAATTAATTTTTGTTTTCTTTTCCTTCAACTTTGTAGCTTTTTATTATATTACGGATGAAAAAAGAAAAGAAAAATACAAAACTGACTGGTACGGTCAAGTATGTACCCCTTTCCATTCTCTTTACCCCTCTCTCCTAAAAGCTCAAGACTTGAAGAGTCAAACTTGACCAGTGTGAACCAGCACTAAGCAAATTTTGACAATATCGAAAATAAAACAACTGAACAGCTGATCACTTGCATGTACTTGTAATAAATATACTTTGGTACAGCCAGTGATGTTAACTCTTATTTTTTCATTACCGTACGGTCCTCTTAAAATTCCCTTTGCTGAAAAGAAATTACCGTACGCAAAGGTTTTTTAATTTATTCAAATTTTAAATGTGTTTTATGAAAAAATTTTCATGAAAATCATTGTTTTAAAATTCATTTTAAACCAAAATTGTTGTATTTTTTATCAATACGAAAGTAAAAGCATAAAATAAATAAAATTCTTACGTTACTCAGCCTTAACGACTAAAGCTAAAAAGTTTATATTAGGACCGGAGGTTAGTTTTTTTGCCAAATCGTTCAACAAAGACAGAAATTTTTAAAATTCGAATATCGCAAGAGAATATTAACTCAAAATATTTTATTTTTTTACGTTTTGGAAAAAATTTACACGCAATATTCATATCTACCCGCTGTAAAACATAGTTTAATCTTGTCATCTTCTTATGATGAAACCATTGGCTTAAAAGTTCTTTTTCATACGCCTTTAATACAAAATTAATATGTTATATGTTTGCTTCTGCTGAAAAGTTTTAATAACTACTATACTTCAATGCATCACATTACGTCTATTTTAAATGCTTAAAATATCGTTGATTTTGAAACAACCCAAAAGTTAAAAATACAGTTAATAATATACAATGAGTTATTTAATTTGTCATATTTTATACTAATCGCTGTAACCTAAGCATTTGCAGAAACATAACATTCCTAATTTCTTGTATAACATTCATCTATTTCTAAACCTGCCGTGGAAAATCACCTCTCAAAAGTTAAAATCATAAATACTTCATATGTATATGAATATCAAAAACCCAAATCTTGATATTACCGTTTTTAAAATGAAATTACCTTGCTACCTTTTGGGGCTCAAAATTACCGTAAAAAAGGGTAATTACCGTACGGTTAACATCACTGGGTACAGCCCTGCCCGATACTGCTTGTTGTATGATGACGCTACCAAATAAATAATTCGCCTTGTTCATATCCTTTTATGATTATTGACGGTTTTGAATACTAGCAATGGCGATAAAGTGTCTAGTGTAGAATCTACGATATTTAACATTTAACAACCCTGTTTTTCTAATTGTTTACTTTTTCTCTGCACGTGTAAAGTGTCTCAAAGCAAAAAAGAATTTCTTTAAATATAATTTACAAACATATTTAATAGTTTTTAAACAATTTCAAATATGGGTAATGAAAAACCTAAACTGTATATGGACGAATATAAATTAAAGCAGGACCCACATGACTATGGCCTAGCTGACGATCCTTTAGACATCGAAAGTTTTAAGAAAAAAATGCAAATGGTTATAGTCAGGTACAATAATTAAATATAAGTTATTTTAGAATATGTATTATTAAGTTAATTTTTTTCTCAATTTGTTTATATACCATGGTCCTTAATATATATTAGTTGTATAATTTATTATAAATCTAACAATAATAATAAAATTCAAATACATACATACATATATCCGGATACATAATTCTAAGCTGCTGCATCATCTACATACATACATGAGTAACTTAAACAAAATCTATAAAAAAATAACATTTTAAATTATTTATCATTTTAGATATGAAAACAATGAACTAGAATTTGATATTATTGGTGTACACCCTGCAATCGCCAATGCATTCAGGCGCTTAATGCTCAGTGAAGTCCCCAGCATGGCGTTTGAGAAGGTTTATATTTATAACAACACCTCCATAATGCAGGATGAAGTTTTGGCCCATCGCATTGGGCTGATACCTATTAAAGCTGATCCACGTTTATTTGAGTACCGCAGTGAGGATAATGAGCAAGGCACTGAGCTGGACACATTAGAATTCGAGCTGAAAGTAAAGTGTACCCGACGTAAGGATGTTAAAGATTCTTCAAATTTCGATACAATTTACAAGAATCATAAAGTGTATTCGGGACAAATAAAATGGCTACCCAGAGGCAAACAAGGTCAATTATATTCAGAGTCTGATGTGGGCTGCATACAGGATGACATATTAATTTCACAAATGAGACCAGGCCATGAGTTAGATTTGAAGTTAGTGGCTATTAAAGGTATTGGAAAAGATCACGCTAAATTTTCACCTGTAGCTACTGCGTTTTATCGCCTTTTACCGGAAATTAAATTAAAGCGGGAAGTGAAAGGCAAGGACGCCTTCTTACTGCAGAAATGTTTTTCCCCTGACGTTATCGGTATTGATGAAAATGACCGGGCTTATGTCAAAAACGCCCGTTATGATACATGTAGTCGCAATGTTTATCGATATCCTGGTTTAGCTGATGCTGTCGAAATATCTAGGATACGTGATCATTATATATTTTCTGTTGAATCAGTTGGAGCTCTAAAACCAGATGTTATATTTGTTGAAGCTGTAAAGGTCTTAAAGAAAAAATGTCGCAAATTTTTAGATGAAATAGAAGCGGCATAAAATATATACATAAGCATAATAGGTACTTAAACTTAAATAAATTTTCTTATAAATAAACAAGAGTGCGATATTCGGCTGTGCCGAATCTCTAATACCCTTCACCGAGAATTCGAAAATTTCAGAAGTTTACTTTATATTGGAACTATTATTAGTTATAAGCCAATCTTTGAAAGGCCTGACCTTACATTTTTATAATTCGTTGCCTAATTTAAATAAATATCACGATATCGTCGCAGGAATTAAAGAACGCTGTAACTGACAAAACATAAAAATTTCACCAGAGCCAAAAAAACCTGTATGAAAGAAAGTAGAAAAAAAGTTCATATCACAAAAACTATACAACTTAGGAACATGATTTTAAAAATGTATTTTTATTTTTTTCTCGCTTTATATATTGGCTGTAAACATTTCCTCTCAAGTCTATTATTCCCGGTGATTCTGCGGCTTACAGCAAACGATTTTTTTTTTTTGCGTAAGTGAATTTTTTTTCATCATACAAACATGGGACCGGAACCAATCGAAGCAGTTTTTTTTCTGATAAAAATGATGCAAAAAAACGTATTTTCGATTTTTTGTAAGTTACAGCGTTCTTTAATTCCTGCGACGATATGTTTCAAAAATATTATTAAGGCGAATTAAAGGGAATTTCAGGAGCGGATTTTATATTGGACCTGTCGTAAGTTATGAGTCGATCCTCACTAAGGTTGTTTTGCTTAAAATTAAAAAAAACTTTTTTGTAGATACAGTCACCCTTATTGTGTTTGGCGTATTTAAAATACGCCTACGACTGTTTGGTAATAGATTAAAGAGAACTTTTCCTTTTTTCCTTTAATCTATTACCAAACAGTCGTTGGCGTATTTTAAATATGCGAACATAAATAAACCACTTTTTTGGACACTTTAAAACAAAAATATGTAAAATATTAGAAAAGTAATCTCCAAGTTGGCACCACTAATCCACATTTAAATGATAAAACAGAGTTGCAAAAGTATTTAAAAAAAAATTGTGATTTCGCTCTTGAGATGGCAAATATGATAAATCTGTGTACATGTTCACAATTAATTCAACTTACTTGAAAGAACTTCGATGCAGAAGATGAAATTCCTTTATATATTCTTTGTAGATTGGTTAAAAATAATGTAAAATGTGTTGAATTTACAACTATTGACGGAAATCTTTTAACAGAATCGGATAATATAAAAATTTTTGATGATGAAGTGGTAATAAGCTCATCAGAAAATGGAATTAGCATCGTAGAAGAGGACCACAACAAAATATCTTCTTATAAAGAAGCCTTAGAAGAAGTTAGACGTTTAGTGAAGTTTGCAGAAGACGAATACACAGCATTCGAACACTTGAAACAAAGACTAAGCTTTTCATTCTCAAATTTCAAGAAATTTAAATATATTCATTCTGAAATGCTCTATTTCTGAAAGATCCGCTAGAACACGGAATTGAGAATTGATATTCACCCCTATCGTGAATAACAAGTGGAATTTTTGTTCCCATGAAATTTTCATTCCCCTCGAAGGGAAAAAAGCAATCGTTAATCTCATGTGAAAAATTTTCCACGCTACCAGTTCCAGTGAATGTAAAAAAAGAAGAAAGATTAAAAAAATTAAAAATCAATGAAAGTTTTGTTAAAAAATATACATGTAGATATATATTTTAAAGAAAAGTTAAAATAATAAAGCAAAATATTTATTACTGGAGGGATAGTTTGATTACAACGTTAGTTTTTTGCACTTTTTAAATTTACTGCCTGTTTAACGATTTCGAACGTCAACGTTCGCATAGAAAACTACATTTTAAACAAAAACAAATTTTTGAATATTGTACTGCCTGGTACTCTGTTCAACATTTCACGTGAAATGCTGTCAGAACGCGTATGAAAAAAACTTGTGCGGAATATCTATGAAATAATGTTGATAGAGTTGTACTCTGTTCATTTTGTGAAAAAATTCCGAAATGTTTCTGGCAACATTTTTTTACAACTGCGATATAAAGTAAGCTGCACTTATTTCACGTGGAATATGTTACAGTATATACATGTTACATTTTCTAATGTTACCTATAATCACTCGAAGTGATAGGGCACTGCTACACGTTCAATAAATATCGTGATATTTGGATCGCGATCCATTTTAAAATATTGATGGATCACGAGCGTATGCTACATGTACAATATTTATCGCGTCGGTATTTATGTTATTTTTGTGTTGTGCGGGTCGTTTATCAATGTCGCGAGAAAACCAAAAGAAAGCCTGTTTAGCTATTTTTCTTGCTTTTTTAAAAACCTTTAATAATTTTTGCAGTGCAGTCGCTCTTTTTATTTTGTCGGAATAAGCTTTAGCCGACGAGTTCACAATTCCGGCAATGCCTTCAAATTAAAAATGAAATCTTTTAAAATAATTTTTTCACTGCTTAATTCCGATTCCACCGGCAGAACCCACTCAATTTCACTGTCTTCTGCCATTACCCTTTATTTCAATAAACTTTACACAAATTTTGTCAATTGTTTAACTTTTTATTTGTTTAATTTTTTCCACTGCGTATTTTATTTCTTTTATTTTGACACTTTTTACTGACGTATCATGACTATTTAATATCATGAAAATGCTACACGTTCAATATTTATCACGCGATCCACGATCCGCGATCTGGATTTCATATTTTAGGCCATTCTGCGATATGGATCGCGGCGATCCATCAATATTGCATGCTACACGTTCAATAAATATCGTGATACTAGAAATATCACGATATTTATTGAACGTGTAGCAGTGCCCTTACATGTTGTGCAATTTCAATAAAACACAATTAGTGCTTTTATTTACAACTATTACACTTTCATCATTAATGTACTTAATGAGCGATTTTTAAAGCTATTTAAACGGTTTCTGCACGCTATTACTGGTTGGAAACAAATATTAACATCACTAATGGCTTATAAAAATTAAAACGTTTAAAATATAAATAGACTTTTTTTGATTTTAATGTGTAAATATTTTTATATTTTGTTTTAAAACAAATTGTTTACAAAATTATGAGCGGTTTGAATTATGACAAACAAAATAAAGCATTTGTTGTACAAAGAAAGTCGTAAGTACCAAAGTTGTAGAACAGGGCAGTATGAACACCTTAAGTAAAAGTAAGGGTAAAATATGCAACATGTTTTGCACGTTTTTCATCAACATATTCACAAAAGAACTTGAAAATTTTTCCCACAGTTGTATTTTTTGTACAAACGAACACAAAAATGTAGAACATGTAACATTAATGCAACATTTTTTTCAGAAAAGAAATCGCCATTAATCAAAAGCAAAAATGGATGAACTGATTAATTGATAAGAAATAAAAAATTAATATAACACAACCGGTAACAGTTTTTTATCCATATTTACTTTCTTTTTTATTAAAAAAAATAATTTTTAGTAAAATACATGTGTACATACGCAAAACAATGTCGCATACTTTGCAGGAATAAAATCGGCAAATTGTACAAACTCGCATGATAGGTAACATCGATACATGCCAAAATTCTCGTGTGAAATAATAAATGTTGCTCAACATTTTTCACAAATTACTATGCTTTACATATAATTTTCTATGCGAACGTTAACGTTCGAAATCGATGAACAGGCTGTTAATGTAGTAAAATATTTTCAAAAATTCTGCCACCAAGTCAATCGAAAGCTTCACAAATCCGCAGGCAATTGACCTGTTGTTTTGCATTTTGTTGAGCAATATACATATCGGTATAAGCCTTATTAACTTTATTAACCCTTAATATTCGATTTATAGGAGGAGATACTTACATCCAAGTAACAAAATCCAAGGGAAATGTGAACAAATTACGAGGGAAAAATTTTTCACGATAAGGAAAATTTTTTTCACGTTATTATTCTCCTTTGAATTACAATTTTTCATGGGAGTTGTTCGTGATCGCAAATACGCGAAAAGGGGAAAAATTAAAAATTATTCACGATAGGGGTGATTATCATAGTTTTCTTTATCGCTTGTAAATAACATTAATAACAACAGTATTATGCTATTGGTTTTTCCGGAAACAATATTTTCTGGATTGAAGCTGATTATCACTTTTAAGGTTTTATGTTCAAACCCAAATTTTGTTGTAAGAACAAATATCCCATTCTGGAAAGCAAAATATGAATCCTGCCGTCCACGCTTTGCATTTCAATATTTACGTCGCTTATTATTTTTAAAATAAAACAACATAAATTTTGCAACAAACACATGATAACCTAATACCGTGTTCAGATATGCTCCTTAATTGAGTTTTACGCAATAAATGCCATTATTGAGCTCAATTATCCATATGCAATTTAGTTATTGCTCAATTAATACGAAATTGTTATAAATATTGAGTAAAATTAAAATGCAACACTGCAGTGCACTGTCACAAGTGTGTTTAGTGAATAAAACCCAAGGTATATTTACACAAGGTAGACTCATTTGGGATTGTAGACATGCTGCTCTATAAAAGAAACCAAGTTGTCAAAATAGTCTTCATATAAAACAAAAACAATTTAACGCACACATGTACAAATTTTTGCTCATATACACGAAATTTGACGTTTAGGTTCCAACTAGGGGTAATCAGCTGACAAACATATGGGCCAACGAGTTTACCTTGTGTACATATACCTTGATAAAACCCAACTCACTAAATAAAGTATTTTGACATTTTTGCCAACAACAAAACAAAGGTCCATCCATTAGGTCTGCGCAAAAGCCAGGGGGCAAATCATGGCAGTCGTGATCGAATACTTTTTCGATTCGAAAGCAATTTTATTTCAGTCAATACTGAACGAATCGGTATTATTTTTTCAGTGTTTGAAAACTCAAATAAATGCTTTACAACACCACAAAAATAATTTCGATCCGTTCAGTATGGACAGAAAGAATTAGAAATTGAATTGCTTTCGAATCGAAAAAGTATTCGATCACGACTGCCATAATTTGGCCCCAGATTTTTATTTTATTTTTTCTTTAATGATGTCAAATGTTGTTTACATTTTGCTTAGTTAATTGCTAATTGATTAAGCTGAATTGTGTATGTGTGGACAGAAAGATAATTATGTCAATAAACCCAATATTGACTCAATAAAAAAGGTATATCTGAACACGGTATAAGCCTGCTATCGAAATGATCACATCACTTTAAAAAAGCTCAAAGGATAAAAAAAAGTACTGAAAACAACGCGGGGGTACTGCGAAATTTTTAATATGAAAAAGTACTGAAAAAAGTACCAAAAAGTACTGAATTTTTCAACACTGATACAAATTCTTCTATAGAACAAACGCTGTCTCTCTTTATGTATTTTTCCATTGAACCAAGCTCGGCATTTTTGATGTCGTTGGATTGTCTTCCACGGCATCGTTTTCAATGGTAATATTGTGACAGTTACGCAAATGGCAAAGATAATTAAAATTAAAATATCATATATATTATTTCTAAAGCACTTTTTTTGTCGGTTGCAAATATCTCCCATACCACCGCGTCAAATTTAATGAATGATATCTCATTTTAAAGCTTATTTCTAACACTAATGACGAAAAATAATTAGAAATTGAAAAATTAATATTTTCATTGGTAAAAATTATATTTTATATAGAACTGCAATAGAACTGCATGAAAATACTGTTCAAACGTGGTAACACAGGGTCGCTTAACAGAACTGCATGATAATACTGTTCAAATGTGGTAATACAGGGTCGCTTAATAGTAATGCAGTTCTACATAATATAGTATGTATTAAAATCCATTCTGGCAATCATCATCATATATATTATTTCTAAAGCACTTTTTTTTGTCGGTTGCAAATATCTCCCATACTACCAAATTTAATGAATGATATCTCATTATAAAGCTTATTTCTAACACTAATGACGAAAAATAATTAGAAATTGAAAAATTAATATTTTCATTAATAAAAATTACGGTGCGAAATAGTCGCACGGGTCATCTAGTATAATAAAATAACAACATTTTTTCTTTCATGATATAATTTATATAAAACGATTCTTTATTTTTTTACCTTTTTGTTTATTTCTAAATGTTAAATATTACGCCCCAATACTTTATCTTCTAAAGAAAAAAAACTTTGTTTAATATTTCTATATTTTAACACTTCTTTATTTTTATATTATTTTAATTGTGCGCACTGCGACCTGTCATGCCACGATCCAGTGTTGCCACTTTGTGGGTAATTACCCGAATTTGGTATAATTTTTACGGTCGTGGGTAGAGCGTGGGTAATTTCTCTTAGGTGTAATTCAGGTGTAATTTGAAATTTTTACTCCAGATGCCCTAATAAAATCAAGATTCGATTTCAGTGATGACATTTATTTCTTTTTAAATATTGTTGCTTAGAAATGCACAGCGTTTTGAACCAACGTCTCGGTTTCTTTTTAAGAAACGACTTCAATCATTAAACATACATATATTTTCAAATATTTGGTAATGAATGTCGCAAGATGTACCCTTAGATTTGGATAAAGATGCCTATCATAGTGATTAAGAACCTGAAGTTTATTGAAAAAAGTTATTCAAACTAAAAACTTGCCTGGGGAAAGATATGTTTACAATATTGCAACATATAACCAATTTTATTTCTATCTTGCTACTTTTTAATGTTTTAATTTAAAGAATATTTAACGCCTTTTACAGTTGTAAAACTGAATTATGAAAGGGCCAGTTGTATAAAACTCTGCAGGCATTTTGTTTACTAAATAAGGTATGTGTAAAGGGTATTTTTTAACACCATGAAACTTAAAATGGTAGGCAAAACAAAAAAAATTTATTTTAATCGCAGATTGATACACGGCATTTCCATTTAAAACTGATTTAAAACAAATAGACACCTCGTCTGTCCTTGACGAAACGCATTGCAGACGTCCAATTTTGTTTTCCTTTTTCAAATAAAATGAACAATGTTGACATCCAAGACACCGATTGTTGCTGGTTTATCAGCATTAACCACTGTCTTCACAGCCCTATGGAAAACAATCTATAAGTGTCACATCGCACGGCCTTGAAGTCTAATTGACAGTTTATTTTCTCTAAATCAACACATGGCCTTCATTTGTGAAAAAAAGTTGCGTTATTTAAATCATGAAGTCATCTTTAAGTTGCGAAAATCGATGGCTGATTTTCAAAGTATATTTGGATAATTTGGTGGCGTTGTTCAAGCATGAATCTATTCATGATTATGCGCCTGATCAAAAAGTGAAAACAGTATGGCAGTTCGTTTGACAGCTAACCTTTCGTAAGCTCTATGGGGCTAAAAAGCATCAATTATAAAGCAATGATAAGGAACATTTTAAACCTTCCCAAGATATATCAACCAAATGTGGAAGTTAAACTCATTATTTTAGCAGTTTTATTAATTTTTTTCAAGTCTTTAATGTTTTTTTTTTGTTAATTTAAATACAATTAACAGCTTGACTAATACTGATCTTGTTTTAATGAGTTTGTTGTGTTTTTGCTTCTTTGTAAATGTCTTTTTATTTAATAAAACTTCAATTTTATATCAGGTGTAATTTCATTTAAATCGGGTAATTTTGTTTCATCTCAAGTGTAATTTTGAATTTTGCTGGTGGTAACACTGCCACGATCACATGATCTATGTGTGTGTTGTAATCACAGGAATTTATTACATCCAAGGCCTATCCAATAGGTCTGCTTACTACTACAACAATACAACAATACAAAAAACAACAGGCATTTTGTTTGTGTAAAATTCCTCGCCGTTGTCAAAATCTTACTACTACATAGGCAAAACAAAAGGAAAAATGTGTTTTGTGTGCATTGATGTGTGGCAAAAAACCAAAAAAGTAAACAAAAATATACACATATAAGGAAAATGTAAACAACTCTTGATATCGTTGAGGAAAAAACCAAATAAACATCTGGCTTCTTAAGCAGACCTATTGGATAGACCTTGATTACATCAGCCAATTTAAACACTGAGAGAAATTCCTTGTTTTCTCAACACTAAATTTTTCACCCGAGAGTGAAATATCCCCTGTCTTGAAAATTTGTTAACGTTTGATTTAAAAAGAAAACAGCTGATAGAATTGCCTGTCAAATATTTGTTTAATAAGAACATTCAATACATTTTTGAAATACTATGCGTACTTAACAAGATTTTTCTTACTAAACACTGAGATGAATTACAAACAGGGCTAAAATATTTTTTAACTTTCCTATAATTGTGAGTCACACCTTTATGTCAAGTTGTTTGACCAACTGAATTTGACATTTCTTTGTTTCAGTTTTTGACAAATTCAATTATGGAGAGGTACACAATAAAGCAGCGCGTTCAGATTTTTCAGCCTCTTACGAAAATAGGCGTTCAAATCAGAATGCATTTCATGGTTTTATTCGTCAGAATAATCGACCAAATTTGTCCACAATCATGAGAATTGTGCGCAAATTTCAGCAAACCGGGTCTCTAGGAAATGTGAAAACACCTGTGCATGCTCGCCCAATTCTTATATGGGCTTGTGGCGTCATCGGACCGTACTTCTTCGACAATGAGGTCGGCCAAGCAGTTACCGTGAAAAGTGTTCGTGAAAAGTGTTCGATATCGGAATTCTTGTAGAAATAAATTGAGTATATAGACAACACAATAGTGCCACTTGCCACACATCCAACGAAGCAATGGCTCTTTTGCGCGAGAAATTCAATGGCCGCGTTAAAAGAAAAAGTGTACGTAAACAAGCCAAGAACAATTCAAGAGCTAAAGGATGAGATTATTCGGCACATTAAAGATATTGAACCTTAATTATATCTCAGAGTCAATGAAAATATGTATGGACCATCGGAAAGAGGTATGCCACCGAATAGGTGGCAAGCATTTTGCCGATTTCACAAATAGGTGTCATAGAACCTTCTATAATAATAAAAAATATAAAGATAATTTTCCAAAAACTTTATGTTTTATTTACAATTAACATCGTGCGTTTTGATGAGACCACCCTTTACAAAATAATGAAAAACCTGTAAGAATAAATCAAATCTTAAGCTTTTATTTAATTAATTGTTTGATAAAAAAAATTGTTCGATTAATCGACATTAATTAATCGATTTATTCGTTATTCGAAAATCGCCATTTGAAAATTATTCGAACAAGAGTTTGGTTTTGTTTGCTCGATTAATCGAATTATTCTTAATCGGAGGACAACTCTAATACCTACATAACTATATGTATTCACAGCAGACTAATTCCGTAATATGTATGTATGTACATAAAGAAGAGGGCTGGTACATCTCCGGCTGAAGCTCCTAAGGGCTCCAATAAGGAAACCATTAAGAGGGTCAGATCTGGGGATGATCAGCCTTCCTCATTGAATAAAAGAATGAAGAAGTCGACGAGCCTGGAAGGTCATCTGCAGGTGGCTGTCATAGATCGGAATGATCCGGATGGGAGGATCAGTGCCGAGCTATGGCAGCTAGTAGAGGCTAGGCTTATCAACGAGCTGGCAGTTTTTAAAGGCAAGGAGGAGGACGTATCCTTCAATGGTGCGGACTAGGTTAAAGGAGTCAAGGTTGTCAACTGTGGTAACAAGAATTCATTGGAATTCTTAAGAACCACAATTGGCAAATGCGGCGATATTAACCCGGGGGCAAGGTTTGAAGTCATACAAGCCTCCGACTTGCCAATTAGGTCCATAGTGACAGTGTGGATTCCACCTCCCGTACGCAAGGTGGAAACTATACTGGCAGTATTGGGCAACCAAAATAGTAGGCTTCTTACTGACCAATGGAGGCTAGTGACCTCACTGGTGTGTAAGGAGAATACCGGCAAGGACTTCCGTTTCGCAATCGATCGGAAGTCCATGGAATTCTTGGAGGAGGTGGGGATGGTTGTTAGGTTCGGTTAAGGTAACGTTAGGTTTCGGTATCCGAAGCATGACAGGACCAAAGAGGCTGTTAGTGGTGCAGATAAACCTGCACCATTGTGAATCAGCCTCGGCCGAACTTGTAACCTTCCTCTCCAGTACTCGGACGGACGTAGCCCTTATCCAAGAACCTTGGATAAATAAAAATAAGGTTTGCGGTTTAAGGGTTGCGGGATACACTCTGTTCGTCCCGTCCACAGAGGACAAGGTAAGAACGTGTATACTAGCGAGAAGTGAATTGAATTTTCTCATATCTCACTCTTTCAGGTGCGGTGACTTGACCGTTGTAAATGGAGAGGCCAAAGGGAAGCGTACGCTTACACTGGCCTCGGTGTATATGCCATATGAGGGGTTGGACCCTCCGGGTACAGAGGTGCGGCAACTCACGACATATGCAAGGAGGAGAGGTGCAATCCTTGTGTTGGGCTGCGATGCCAATGCTCATCACAGCCAATGGGGGAGTGCCGATATTAATAAAAGAGGTGAGTTAATGTTTGATTTTATAACTACTAACATTCTTATTATCTGTAATATGGGTAACACGCCGACGTTCAGAAATAAAGATAGGCAGGCAGTGATAGATCTGACATTAGTAAACCGTGACGAGCAAATTGTTGTTGATTGGAGGGTGGCAACGGACTGTACTTTTTCAGACCATAGTCGTATTACCTTCACACTGAATTTTGACCTACCTAGGGCTCCTCCATTCAGGAACCCGAGGGGGACAAAATGGGACTCCTTCAAGGAAGGGGTCCGAACTGGGTTGGCGCATCAGGCCTTGGGCGACTTGCTGCCGACGGATCTGGAGGGGGTGGTGAATAGGTTCACTCATCTTCTAAGGGAAAGCTATGAGCAGTCCTGCCCGGTTACGTTTCCGGGTAGGCGAAAACAGCCTAAATGGTGGACCAGGGAACTTCATGTTCAAAGGTCTACGGTGAGGGGACTGTTTAATAGGGCCAAGCTTACGAGAGCACCAGAGGATTGGAACAATCACAGGGTGCAGTTCAACAGGTATAAGGCGGATCTGAAGAGAGCAAAGCGACTATCGTGGAGGCAATTTTGTGCGTCCATCGATAATGTCAACGAGCTGTCAAGATTCCGACGGATTTTATCTAAGGACCCTAAGGCCCTGGGTTACATCCAAAGGAATGAAGGCTCATGGACTGAGTCCAGCTCTGAGACCCTAACCTTACTTATGGAGACGCACTTTCCCGGGTGCAGGGAAACCGGTGGTATGGAGGACGGTCAGTGGGACGTCATGTCCGTGACATCGGATCATACTTCCGCTTGCGTCGATGAAATGGTCACAAGGGAGAAGCTGGCGTGGGCGGTCAATACTTTCGACCCATATAAATCACCGGGTCCGGATGGTATTTTTCCGGCTATGCTTTGCAACATCCCGGACGATGCATCATTTCTGCTGGTGGATATATTTAGGAAATGCCTCAGTAGGAGGTATCTGCCTAGGGGGTGGAGAGAGGTCAGGGTGATTTTCATACCCAAGGCTGGTAAAGCAGGCCACTCGAAACCGGGGGATTTTAGACCTATTAGTTTGTCTTCATTTTTGTTGAAGACTCTTGAGAGGCTAATAGATTTCTATCTCAGGAGTAATATTGAGACCCGCCTTATTAGCAGCGCTCAACATGCTTACCTGAAGGGTAAATCTGTTGAGAGCGCGTTACATGAGGTGGTGGGTTGTATTGAGCACGGTCTGAGGCATAAGGAGTATACTCTCGCCGCGTTTCTGGATATAGAGGGAGCCTTTAATAACATTGGAGTTGGGAGTTGAGGACTTTCTGGTGGAGTGGATAATCTGCATGCTTGGCAGTAGGATTATAAACTCGAGCCTGGGGGATCATGTGATAAGGAGGAGGGTTACCAGGGGGACACCACAAGGGGGGGTATTATCGCCTCTACTGTGGTTGCTTGCGGTTAACGGAATTCTTAGGTCATTTGATTCCATGGGCAGGAAAGTTGTTGCCTATGCGGACGACATAGTTTTGCTGGTCAGGGGAAAATTTCTGTCCACGATCGGGGAAATTATGCAGGTGATGCTAGGTGAACTCTCGGCATGGGCAAAGGATAGGGGACTGGGTGTTAACCCTGCGAAGACTGAGCTGGTGCTATTCAGCAGAAGGTATAGGATAGAGGGATTTAGGGGGCCAGTGCTAGATGGCGTCGAGTTGCCTCTATCGGACGGAGCAAAGTACTTGGGTAACTTTCTGGACTGCAAACTGTCTTGAAAGAGAAATACTCAGGAAAGGATGAGAAGGGGACTCAATGCATACTACACATGCAGGAACTCCATTGGTAAGAACTGGGGTCTTAGGCCTGATATGGTAAACTGGATTTACACATCGGTTGTTAGGCCTATACTTACCTATGGATGCACTGTTTGGTGGGGTGCGTTGGGAGTGGATAGCTATAGGAAGATGCTCAGCAAGGTTCAAAGAAGTGCATCCCTTGGTATCACAGGCGCAAGGAGAAGCACTCCGCAGGCAGCGCTGGACATCCTACTATATCTATCCCCTATCGAGCATTATGTGAGGAGTGTGGCGGCTAGGAACCTACTTAGACTTTACGAGTCTTCTTTAGTTAGACCTAGGCGGGACGATCACACGAGAATTTTGTACGAGATGGGTCTGCTTGATCAGGGTATTATTCTCGAGGGAATTTCGGATCACAAGACTATGACCCTGGACTTCGGTGCAACACCACCAGTAGAGTTCCCGGATAGGGAAAATTGGAGTGGATCCAATGGACTGTTTGAGGGGTGGGCAGTATTTACGGATGGATCCAAGATGGAAACCGGCAGTGGTGCCGGTGTTTATATCGCGGACACCGAGGTAAAAAGGTCATTCAGACTCCCTGATGAGTGCAGTGTCTTCCAGGCTGAGATCCTAGCGATCTGGAAACCGACGGAGGTGATACTGGATCACATCGTGGGTGGATCTGAGGTGACAATTTACGTGGATAGTCAGGCGGCGCTTCGGACATTGAGCAGCCATACGGTGCGATCATGCCTGGTTGCGCGGTGTAGGAGCGCTCTTAGGGAACTCATGGGGTCATTCAACGTGAGGCTGTGTTGGGTACCAGGACACTGCATGGTTGATGGGAATGAGGTGGCGGACGAACTCGCGAGAGGGGGTTCGGGTCTCGACTTAGTGGTGGGGGACAGGGGGTAAAACCCCCCCTATGCTACTACTATGGGGTGATACGGGAGAAATTCCGTGATGACGTTAACCGATCCTGGAGGGGCAGAATGGATTGCAGGGTGTCTAGGGCACTATGGCCCAAATTGGACGCGGGGGCAACCAGGGTTCTACTGGGATTGGATAGGGGTAGTCTCAGAACACTTATAGGGTTCTTGACGGGTAATTGTCCTGTCAGGGCTTTTGTGGGCAGATGGGACAACGCCATACCGGACTTCTGCAGGCTATGCGAGGATTCGGAGGAGCTAGAGACGATCGAGCATGTACTGTGCCATTGTCCTAGGATGCAGGGTCTCAGACTGAAGTGGCTAGGAGATAGGTTTTACGACGAACTGGGGTGCATAGCTGGATGTAATCCGGCCAATATACTGGGGTTTGTCAGGGAAATAACGCGGCTGTTTCTGTTGAGGGGACTGTAAGGGGGGTATTGTTCCTACTTTCTAATTTTCTATCTATATCTTACTTCCGTCTCTCTATTTTTCACTTCCTCTTATCTCTATCTCTTACTTCATATTTTCAGTGAAGGGAATCACAATGGATCGTATTCGGTCTCCGAGTGGAGGTGTGCCTGTGGGCACACAACCCTTCTTAACCTAACCTAACCTACATTAAAGTAAAACTTTAAATATTTATGTATGTAGGTATATCGATCGGTAATATTAAACATTTTTCTTTATAATTTTTTTTTTTTTTTCAAAAAAATTACTAAACTTAAAATTTTGTTTTAAATATGGTTTTTTGGTTCAGTGTAATTTTTAATATAACCGAGCTGAAAGCTTCTAAGGGCCATTATTATAACTTGGCGTTAGCTGTTATCCGACAGTTAACAGACACTTTTTGACAGATAACACATTATTATCTGTCAATTTAATCTTAACTTTAGCTAACTTCAAGTTGTAATAATGGCCCTAAAAGATCTATTGCTCTTTATTTTTTCCACAATTATTTTTTTAATTAAAAGTTAACTTTATAAATAAATAAATTGTCTACCTTCCAACAATCCTTAAACTTGAATAAATATATATGTACATTATTTCTTGTCGGATGGAACATTGGCGTTCCCGTTGTAGCTGCTACCATATATTGGTGTGGAAATACTTGGCGATGCGTTACCATAGTCGTCGGTACTGATGACCATATTGGCTGTGGAACACCTGTAGCGGTTGCTACTAAAGGCCTGGTATTTGCTGGTGCATTTACCATTTGTGGACTATCTGTAGCTGTAGCGGTAGATACGACTGGTGGTGCGGTTGTTAATATTTGCACTAATGGTGACGATGATGAACTCAGTTGAGTCTCAAGATCATTTGCTTGGCCCGGGTTAGCAGCGGCTGATGACCTGTTGTCGCAAAATTCGCAGTTCCAGCTGTAACCTGCCACATTGCGGTCTACTCCCACGCAACCATAGTGAAACCATTTATCACACTTGTCGCACATTACCATTTGCTCGTCGTCCATCTCGTTGCATTTAATGCAATTTTGTTCTAACATTGCGGCAATTTTCACAAAAAATTCTTTTTACTCTAAATTTATTTTTTATTATATTTAATTTTAAAGAACTGTTGCTTCGGCAACGTGTAACTAAAAAATACTTTTTAAGAGTACTTCTTCTATTTTGATTTTTTAATTTAATTTTAATATAAACAAGTAAGAGTGCTATATTCGGCTGTGCCGAATCTTATATACCCTTCACCATTTTGGGAGCAGAATACAGAGCAACTAGACAAAAAGTAAATAATTTTTTCATATGTATACATACATATCGTTACCTTAATATAAAAAGGCCCCAACTCATCAAAAACACTTTTTACAGGAGAAGGAAAAAACTTAATAAAAGCTGAAATAATATAGCTACACAAACATTATCAAAAAACATCTTTATTAAAATAAACGAGGAATTCAGATTGAAATAGTGTTTTTTTTTCTTTCGAAAAATTGTGTGTATGAGTTAGGGCTTTTTTTCTTTAGAAAAATTGTGTGTATGAGTTAGGGCTTTTTGTGTTCTGCTTATAACTTCTTTATTTTTAATCTAATTTGCTTGAAATTTTAATAGAATGTGTATTAGCAACCATTCTACAAGAATCAATAAAAAAACGGATTTCCAAAAAAATGAGTTGGGGCCTTTTTATATTAAGGTAACGATATTAACAATACTTTAAACTTCATTATAAATTTAAAAAGCGAAAACTTGTAAATATTTTTTTTAAAATCGTTTTTAGAATATAAAAAAAAAAAAAAAAATATTAAAAAAAAAATTTTCTTTTTGAAAAAACAAGATTTGAACCAGAGAACTAACAGTTTCTAACTTAACACACCCCCTAGACAACTAGACCATGAAGGAACGTTCTATGAATATCATTAAAATGAAATATGACCCGTTTAATGTTCGCAGTGTTGAGTTGTAATTACTTTTGATGTTTTTCACCACAACAGCAAAGTTGTAAACCATAAAACTTATTTGAGTTTAGAACCGAAATGTGGAAATATATTCACCAAAATAGTTTGTGGCATGTAAGTATGCGTGTTTGTTTTCTTTTATCATTTTGGGGAGTTTTTAAGTAGCAAAATAACACAGAAATTCCTAGTTTCGATTTGTTAAAAAATGTCGTTTAAATAGATGAAATAATAAAGAAGGATGATAACGAAAATCATATTGAGCATTATGCTAGTATATGTAAACAAATGTCAAGGGGGGTGGCGGGGGGGGGGGGAGAGGGACATCACATGGTTAAATCAAGTTCCCTCCTCATAAGGACCCAGAATATATATACTTTATAGGGTCTTAGATGAATATTGTAGAAATTACAAACGGAATGACAAACTTATATATACCCTTTTCCACCTGAGGTGAAGGGTATAAAAAGAGTAATTTTTGGGATTTCAGTATTTTGATTATAACTCAGCCATTTTTTAACCGATTTGAAAGATTTAAATACCGACGTGTTTAGGAATAAAGTTCCCATTTACTTGAGTTATAAAGTTTGGACTCGGGAAGATCTATGATTCCCGAAAATGGGTATTTTAATAAAAAACATTTTATTTTGGCCAGAACTTTTTTGTATCTGAACCGATTTTCCCGAGTTTTTCATAAAAAATGTTCTACTAAAGATTTCCGATATTTTGGTATATAAGTCGTATCCATAGGACATATGGCAGCCCTAAAATTTCGGTTTTTATACAATATTTAATTTTTTTTGTACGGGAGGTACCACGCCCACTTCTGCAATCCCGCCCACATTTTGCAGGATGGTGTGTATTGGCAACCTCAATGTGTGTACCTAATTTGGAAACTTTGGCAATTGCCGTTCCCCAGATATACAGCAAATAGTAATAAAAATACAACAACAAGGGATTTTTGGAAAAAATTAGAGGCAGTCGTGGTTTTTTTGTCATATCTCAGCAATTTGTGGACGGATCTTGCTGAATTTCAATAGCACGAAATGGTGGACTATATGTGACATAAATGTGAAACAACCTAGCAGCTATCATGTCTGGAGTCTCCGGAAACGGACGGACAGACGGAAGGATATGGTTAAATCAAGTTCTCTCCTCATAAGGACCCAGAATATATATATACTTTATAGGGTCTTAGATGAATATTGTAGAAATTACAAACGGAATGACAAACTTATATACACCCTTTTCCCCCTGAGGTGAAGGGTATAAAAATAATAATTCTTGAACTAAAACGAGCAAACAAAAAAACAATTCATTAATATGTAATATGCATTTTTTCAAATAATATACAAGGTGTGCTATCAAGTCATATCGTCATAATATCTAAATAATATTTTACAATTGTTTAAAAAAAAGTAAAAATAAAAATTTTAATGCTTTTAATTTAATTTACATTTTATGAAATCTAAATTATAAGCGGCTTCTTATGCAAACCTGCTAATTCACTTTCAGCACATTTTACAGGAGAGACAAACAACTTTTTATTTTCCCTATTTGCAGCTTGATAGAAAATTAAAAATACAGTTAGTTTTACACACTTCAAGACTTAAATAGGAGAAAAACTATCTTTCTCTTTCACACGGCATCAACATCTCAATTTACATAAAAAGGGGATGTAGCCGGTTTGTGTATTAAGCCGACGATGTATATTTCTTGTAATTTTTTAAGACATAACACTATATGACTACTTTGTGAATCCCCCAAATATGTAAATAAACTGAGATAAATTTATTAGTTATAAGTTTTTTCAATAAAGATCTTATACAATAATCTTTTAGAAAAGTAATTTGGTTTCAATGTTTAGGATTAAAGTGATTATTTTCTTTAGTTTTGACAAAACTTGACTTGGAACAAATTCTTTTACTTATCGTAGATCTTATTTCTCAGTCCTTTTCTAGGATTTCTCTTAACATATAAAATAGTCCATTATGCCATTAGAGTTTCTTAAAATTTTAAACACTTCTAATTGAGGGGTATAGATGCAAGGACTGCAATGTCCACTTTTTTCACAAACGTAACTAAAAATACCATTTAGTTGTATTTAATGAATGCTTCCAATTAGTGAATATTACATTACCAGAAATACTTTTATCCCATAAAAAAGTATGTTCAAAAATTAAGATTGACGGCAATGTCCATTGGAGATTGTCGTTGTTGCAATGATCACAGTTTGTTAAGCTTTTTTTCTCTCAACTATTTCGAAAATGCATGCTATTTTTTTATTTTGTTTCTTTTTTGCAAAACAAAACTAAAACGAAATTAAAAAATAAAACAAATTATTTTTTATATGAAACAGTTAGTTTTATTGTTCATTTTATAACTTTGTCATTAGTCGTAATTATGGAGCTAAGTTGTTATGAAGTTCCTCCAAATCAATCAAGAAAAAACTAAGCCGTTGTTAAGTTTAAGAATTTTATAACTTCTGATTTTTTTAAGTACTTGCCCATGCTAAAAAAGCAGCAATTTCCATTTGATTAGAGCAAACACAGCAATCTCCAATTTTATTATTATAACTGCCAGCAAACCTCTATATCGATTTGGTTGAAACTTGCGCCATATCTTAATCATAATCTTATTTACGGAATAGCATGATATACAATACATAACTATGAATATACTTTGAGCTAGAGGTTTTTACTATTTATTACGAAAACTATAAATGTGGACATTGCAGTCTTTGCATCTATACCCCTCAATTGTTTCGGTTGATTCTGTAAAAAGACTGATATGAGAAGATATGTATGAGCAACGTGAAACAAAAAAGGTGTTGACAATCAAACATTTATTCCATTTTTCCCCACATTCCTGCGGATCGATGAAAAAAATAAAAAAAATTTAAAAACATTGTAATTTTAGTCACCGGTCGGCGGTAAATGGGTTAAAATGAAGGTCACTGAACACCTTCTTTGTTTGTATAAGAAATCGAAATGAATTGGAATTGAAATCGAACGAGATTTTGAACTCAATTATTTGCAAAATTACTGTAGTTTTTCCTGTTTTCAACAGTGGTTCTTATAAAGATAATTGGTACTCAAAGTATGAAGTATGTATATAAAAGCGAATATTTTAATAATCTTTCTTACAGGCTCGTTTTTAAAATTTGTGCGATTTTAAATCCACTTCATTTCGATTTGTAGAACATGCCCGAATATGTTATATTACTACAAAATATTGAAATATTTGTGACAACGGTTAATCGGTTAATCGACTGAAATTAACCGGTTTAATCGTTAATCGAAAAAAGCCAATATGAAATTAACCGATCAGTTAATCGGGTGGTAATTAATCGGTTAACCGATTGACGGTTAACCGAATGAATACCCTAGTTAGTATTCTTATGAGTTATAATATCAAGGTATGTATTTCCTTTTTAATAAATTTAAATAAAGTCGAACTTCCCTATAATGAATCTGTATGGGACCATAAAATTTCTTCATTATAATATAAAAAGTTTATAATACAAAAGAAATATTTTTAATCCAAATTTTAATAATAATTTAATGAAAAATTAAATTTGATGAACTTAAGCCTGATTAAAAATATTAAAATTTGGATTAAAAACCATAAATAGTTCGACAAAAATAACCACAATACTACTTATTCAAAAGAAATATTTTTATTAGTTTTTTTTAAATAATCGGTTTTTTTTAATAGGATTGCATTCTTCCAAGTGGCCCTTCATCAATATCCTCAAAAAGACAGTTATTCTTAATTTTTGGAATAATTGCCTTATTTATTTTTTTTTTTTTTAAGTAGTGAAATATAGACTGTTTAGCTTTATTTTGTGTTAATCCTTTAGAATTATTAAATTGTAATAATATCTTTCTTTGGAGAAGTACTACTTTGTCCAACATTTATGTTAACTTAATATGGGAGCTGCTATCAAAACTACGCTTTCCTTTTTCTTATTATTTTTCAGAAATTTTACCTAATAAAAATTTACTTTTTGCAACGTACATAGCGTTGTAAGAATGCGAAAAAATTCGATATATACATGTTATGTTATATGAGTCAAATTTGTATTTGCTAAATTTGTTCATTGTAAAAAAAATCATTTTAAGGAGATCAAAATACTTTTTAATTAGAATGAAAAATATGGCTTTTTAAAATCAATTCGTAGCTAAATTAAATGAAGTTACATTTTCTAGTTTAAACCACTACTTATTAGTAATAAAATCATTAAAAAAAATTATCATATACATACATATATCCTATTTTCCCGGTAATTTAACACAAATATTTAATTATTTAATATTTTAAATGTTTGCTTCACTTAATACTAACATACTTTCGTTGATGATACGTCTTTTTGTTGCTGAAAATTACAAATTTATAAAACGTAACACACACAACTTGAAAAATAATAATAAATTTAATATTTTTTCCTTAAAAATATATCGGTTATCACATTTTTAGCTGAAATATTTAAAATTGCTTATAAATCTCATAAACATTTTACAAAGTTTTCTGCTTTGCATGTAAAATTATGAAATGTGATGTTACATTATTCTGTATTTAAGATGACGGACGATATGTGCAGTTCTTTTAATTTTTTTTCAATAATGTTTTCTTACAAAAAATCCAACGGACACTTTGGCTGGTTGCCCTTACCAAAAATATTTTGCACAAACAAATACACACAGTCATTTCGAGCTGTGGTCATGCAAACTGTCAAGCAACAATAACATTACTAGTGAGGATCGTTCCTAAAACTTTTTTTTTCTTATTCTTCATGACTTAAGAAAGGCAAAATTGGATTTTTCCTCAAAAACATGAATGAATTTGGCGAAATATTAACAATTCATTTATGACTGTGAAAAAAGTTACATATTTTACATTTTTCATTTATGAAAAAAATTCAAAAATGGTTGAATATGAGCGATCACATTTGAATTTCTCTGAACTCTGCTAAAAACTTAAGTGAAACTTAAGCTGGAGGTCCATACCACGCGTTTTCGCCTCCACGCAGCGCATGCTTTTATAACCTTACTTTCAAGTTACATGCAACGCTTTTTATGCAGCACAAGTAAAAATAAAATTTAATTTGTCAAAATCAGCTGATTTGTTCGAACGCTGCTTGTGACGCTTACAAAAGTAGAAAGTAAACCTACTTTTCGCCTCAAGGCATCTACGCGTTTGTGCATGTAACTTACTACGTATAACTACACGGATTCTACTTTTTTGACAGCTGCGTATGCTGCGAAAAAGCGAGTAACGCGTGGTGTGGGCCTCCAGCTTTAAGTCACCGATGTGGTACACTTAATTTCAACTTAAGCAAGGTATATTTATAGCAGGTAGCCGCGAGATTACAACAATTGTACAATAAAACAAACAACAGGGCTTTTTATTGTTGTTTTATGATACGAACTGTCAAACAGCAAAGGGGTTGAAAAGAGACAAAAGATAAAAAACAAAAAACTTGTTTACTTGTTTACTATACAACTTTGACAGTTTGTATCGCAAAACAAGCAAATAAAAAATAACCAGCTGGCTTTCCGAGACTACCTGCTATAAATATACCTTGAACTTAAGTTTCCATTGTAATATTTTAGCAAGGTGGCCTCAATATCACAAGAATACAACAACAGGCTAAGCATTAACAGACAGCTGTTTTTTCAGACCACCTTGTAAATAAATACACTTTTTTATTTTTTTTTTTTTGTATTTAGTAGTGCTACCATACTTTTATCTTAATTAAATAGGACTTTTCAAATAAAACTCAAAAAACCAATCTGTTTAAAATACGATTTAAGTTTGTTATGAAAATTAACTTAATATTGATTTAAATACTATCTTGAAAATTGGGCATTAGTATATTTTTTTTAACTTATACCAAACGCCTTTTAAAAAAATTCAAAAACTTTAGGCGCCCATATTTCGGGAGCCCGAGATAACTTTTCAAACCACTTTGGCAGATTTGCTCTACTAGTAGTCTACTTTCATTTCGCGTTGCAAGTGTTGAGGCTGGCGGCGATGACCCGAGTTTTGCTGCACAGTGTAACACAGGGTCTCCACCTGACATGGGGTCTTCACCTAACTGCCCGTCTACAACTGACATGATTTGTTGTTATAACTTGATGTTATAAAAGCGTTGTTAAAACATTTGCATTAACAACCGTGTTATAACATGAGAAAACTTCTAACATGATGAGTCTATACCTAACTTGAGGGTTACACGATCAAGTTTTGCCTATCAATTTTTAATACACTCACACTTTTTTACCAATACACTCATACTTTTAAAAATTGATACGAACTTGCCTTTAAAATTCTCTTGCCAGTGAGTGTTTCAATTTACGTTCAAGAAAACAGCTGATTTCAAGGATAGTGAGCAAATTTTTCGTTTCTCTTCATAGATTTTTTTTTTTAATGACATCTTGAAAGTAAATTGCTTTCAACTTGCGTGCAGCCTACGTCACAGCTGCCAATTTTTGCATATTTTGACAAACAGTATATGTAAAAGACTATCAAGAAAAGCTTGATCGTGTGGCTGCAATGTAACACTAACATCATATTAGTGTTAAAGTTAAGCATTTCATGTCAGTTGTAGACTGCATGTAAGATAATATCTGATATAATATGTGAGAGAACGTCGGCAGAATGAGAGGACAAGTTTCTTCATGCTAATCTTAATCTTAAACAAGGGGAACACGTATCTTATAAGATTTCATAACCGAATGATTCTCGTGCAGTAAACTTGTGTCGTTTTTACTCTTTTTTTAGTTTTTTCTTGTTTTTTAGTTAAAAAAATGGTTTTTTAAATACTTATCACAAGATTTTCACTATTTGCACAAAAAAAATTAAAAATTTTAATGAATGCGTCTTTTTATTGGTTTATATGTGTGTATGTATGTGTATTTTAGACAGGTCATCTTATAAGATAGTTGTTATAAGATTTCTTATAACAACTGTCTCATAACATTTATTATAATATTAATACTAATACTATTTGAGAGCCCACACGTAAGATAATACTCTCTGCGATTGAATTTGACGTTTGCTGATATAAAAATCTTATATCTTATCTCAGGTGGAGACCCTGTGTGAGATAAGATATATGTATATCAGCAAACGTCAAATTCAATCTTATATTATCTTACGTGTGGACTCTCAAATAGTGTTAATATTAATATTATTAATCTTATTAGATTAACGGCCATTTTCACCAAGTTCGGTTAAAACTAACTTTCAATTAAAGTTCCGGTTACCAATACTTTTTGACAGCTATAACTAGGGATTGCTGTTCGGTTTTAACCGAAACCGAACAGGTTTTAAATGCCTAAAACCCACAACCGAAAACCGACGAAAAAAAACCTCGGTTTTTGGTTTTACTTTAACAATGTATTTATGCTTGAAGAAATTGCAAATTAAACATCATACTTGTACTTCAACAAAAACTTTATACATAACAGCCTTCAACAATGACAAGGTATTTCAAAATTCTTAAAATTCAAAATAAGTACCAAGAAGAACAAATGTTATATATATAACTCTTAAGTACACACCTTATTTGTGAGGCATAAACTGCCACCTGGGCCACTTGAATTTTGTATGGAGTTTCTTGTGGCTATGGAAAAAACTCACACTCAACGAACCCCTGGGCACAAAGTATACAGAGATGAAAAAAGTGACGTATGAAAAATGCCTAAATCATTTGCGAGGGCAGCTTTCGAAGAAAGAGAAAGAAAACGTTTTTTGTTAGTGGAGTGACAAATCGTAAAAACAGGCCGCTACTATCCACACAAATAGCATAATCAAAACAAAAAACGCAAAAAGGGCAGCTTTCGAAGAAAAAGACAGAAAAAATACAATATTTTCTGTCTCGTGACGCCTCTGTATAGTCTGTGCCCTGGGCAAGGCTGGTACTACTTTTATATGTATGGAGTTTTATGGCTATAGCAGGAACATTTAGTTGGAAAATAAAATAAGGGGTGCGTTCGTAAATGCATCACTGCGCTGCATCAGTGATTTCAAGTGGTAATATATTTATCAGTAAAGTAAATGTCGACCGAAAAATTGTGAAATACTCCACAAAAATAATAGTCACACAATAATAAAAGTTATTATTATTCTTTGATCACCATTAAAAAAAGTTTGCTTTTCTGATGCAGCGCAGTGATGCATTTACGAACGCACCCAAGAATTCTTGTGTGTTGTGTATGCTTTTTGAATAGTTTCATTTTGATTTTATTAACTGTAGCACATATATTATAGGGAAGGCGTATAAAATATGTACAAAATTTTCATTTGGCCAATTGCGGAATTGAGGAATACATAAAGTTTCGTTCTAATATACTTAATAATTATATAAAAAAACTAGAAAAAAGTCAAAAAATGCCTGGCCAGGCCCAGGTATACACTTCAGGAAATTTAAAAATTTTAAATTTCCTGACGATGCTAACCAAAGGTTAGCGAAATATTGAAGAAAATAAATATAATTTTTAATAAATAAAAAGACCTCAAGCTTAAATAAATTAAAGTAATTAAACAAATTTATATAAATTTAAATAATAAAGGTCGAATAAGAAAAAAATTATATTAATAAAAATAATTGTTGTAATTTTATTTTAGTGTTTATTAAATTCTTTAATTTAATTCTTTTACTACAATTATAATTTGCTACCATTTCACAAATATAATTGCTTTCTCACATAATTTGCTTTTATATTTTTCTTTTTTGCTTTTTTTTCTCAATTGATAACCAAAATTAGAGCCAGATGTTTATTTGGTTTATTCCTCAACGATATCAAAAGTTGTTTACATTTTCCTTACAGTGCAGCCACACGATCAAGATTTTCTTGATAGTCTTTTACATATACTGATTGTCAAAATATGCAAAAGTTGACAGCTGTGACGTAGGCTGCACGCAAGTTGAAAGGAATTTACTTTTTTAAGATGTCGTCGCCGAGAAAACAACTCAAAATGTTTTGCTATTTTCCACTTTTGATTTTTCTGCTCTGTAGGCTGTTCGAAGTGACCAAGGTATATTTACACAAGGTAAACTCGTTGGCCCATATGTTTGTCAGCTGATTACCCCTAGTTGGAAGCTTAACGTCAAATTTCGTGTATATGAGAAAAAATTTGTACATGTGTGCGTTAAATTGTTTTTTTTTATATGAAGACAATTTTGACAACTCCGTTCCTTTTATAGAGCAGCATGTATACACTCCCAAATGAGTCTACCTTGTATAAATATACCTTGGAAGTGACTTTATTTTTTTCTTTACTTCTTCCACTGGCATTTTTGTTTCAGAAGCTATAGACTCGTAGGCTTTTATTTTCAAATCATTTCGCCTATATGATGAAAGATTCATGTTCCATAAAATTTCATGGCTTCTGTACAGCTCTATGAATCGCAGAACATCATTTTGCTTATTAATTTTATTAATAAACATATTATTAGTATTATTATTTAATTAAGCTTGAGGTCTCTTTTTTTTATAAAACAAATTAAATTTATTTTATCCAATATTTCGGCACAAAAAATTAAAAATTTTCAACAAATTTAACAAATAAAATTTTGTAAAGGTCGAATAATGGTCAATTTATATTAATAAACATATTTCACTATTTTTACAGGTTTTTAGTTAAAATTTTAAAATTCCCGCAACAATTTGTAAAAAAAAAAGAACTTCAGCTTTTGCCAAGTTACTTGAGTTACTTGAGGGTTACACGATCAAGTTTTGGCTATCAAGTTTTAATACACTCACACTTTTTTACCAATACACTCATACTTTTAAAAATTGATACGAACTTGCCTCTAAAATTCTCTTGCCAGTGAGTGTATCAATTTTCGTTCAAGAAAACAGCTTATTACAAATCTTTTGAAGTTGTTTTTGTTTTTTTTTTCACAAATATTTTGCCGGCAAAAGCTGAAGTTCTTTTTTTTTACAAATTGTTGCGGGAATTTTAAAATTTTAACTAAAAACCTAAAAAAATAGTGAAATATGTTTATTAATAAAATTAATATAAAAATAAAAATAAAAATAAGCAAAATGATAAAGTCCCTTCGAACAGCCTACAGTGCAGAAAAATCAAAAGTGGAAAATAGCAAAACATTTTGAGTTGTTTTCTCGGCGACGACATCTTGAAAAAGTAAATTGCTTTCAACTTGCGTGCAGCCTACGTCACAGCTGTCAACTTTTGCATATTTTGACAATCAGTATATGTAAAAGACTATCAAGAAAATCTTGATCGTGTGGCTGCACTGTTATACGTGTATATTTTTGTTTACTTTTTGGTTTTTTGCCACACATACATGCACACAAAACACATTTTTCCTTTTGTTTTGCCTATGTGGTAGTAAGATGTTGACAACGGCGAGGAATTTTACACAAACAAAATGCCTGTTGTTTTTTGTATTGTTGTAGTAGTAAGCAGACCTATTGGATAGGCCTTGGGCTGGTGATTTCTCGCCAAACTTGACGTTTTTCAACCTAATTTTCGATTTGGCGACATGGCGATTTATAAAAAAGTTGGCTATTTTTGATGAGCTGCTATTTTTATGCCCAATTTTCAGGATAGTATTGAAATCAATATTAAGTTAATTTTCATAACAAACTTAAATCGTATTTAAAACAGATTGGTTTTTTGAGTTTTATGTGAAAAGTCTTATTTAATTAAGATAAATGTATGGTAGCCCTCAAGGTAGAAGTACATAACACGCGTTAGTGCGCGCGCGCTCTGTCGTCTTCTGTCAAAAAAAGTTAAGCTAGTGTGTTTTCATAGAACAAGCTACATGCAAAATATTTTGACGCGTTTGCGCCAGAAAGTTGGTTAACTTTGAACTTTTTAACGCGTTGTGTGTTTTTGACAAGTAATCAGCTGACAATAAAAAGAATAATTTAACAAATTTGTGAATCATAAAAGAAAAACTTATTGAAGAGTTTAAAAAACATACAATATTTATATAAAAAGAATAAATTTAATAAAATAACAAAATCTTGATATACTTTCGAACCCGTTTTTAATGCACAAATAAGTAAACAAATAAAAAAACAGCTGACAGGAATGGCTTTTGTAACGCGTGTTGTGTAACTTGCAGTTTTTGACGCGCTAAAGTTTATAAACGCACGATGCTTGTCGACGAACTAACGCGTGTTATGTACTTCCACCTTCAAGGTATATTTATAACAGGTAGCCGCGAGATTACAACAATTGTACAATAAAACAAACAACAGGGCTTTTTATTGTTGTTTTGTGATACGAACTGTCAAACTGCAAAGGGGTTGAAAAGAGACAAGGCGAATTCATTTTTCAGGTGGCGTTGAAAGCACAGCTGTGCTACTTTTTTTAAATTAGAGAGAGGAATGTCAAAAGTTACTTGTTTTGTTGCGGCCATGTGTGGCAAAGGCATGAAATGCTCGAGGCCACGGATGTTTGGCGAAAGCGTACTAATGCCCATGACCATAGAAAAAAAATTTGGCGTGCGTTTGGGGCGATGGGCCATAATGAGGCTAAACATTCTGCCTCATATTCAGATATTTGTAAATGGGAAAAGGCACTTGATGCTTAGGGAGCCACTACTCCAGACCTTTTCCAGTGGATTTGTTTTTTATTTTAATTATATAGGGAGGGGTTTTATCCATGTGGAGTCCACCATCTCCAACCCATGTCCCGGTGGTATTTATTGAGTTGTTAGCTGAAATGAAAAATAATATTAATAAAATGTTGTAAGAAAAAAAGGAAACGATACATATTTACCAAATCCTGAGGGAGAAGTTAGCTGGAAATTCCTGAAAGAAAAAAGAAATAAAATATAAATAAATTAATGAAATACCTACCGTCTTCTATGCATTTGTTGACCATGAGTAATTTTGTTGACAGCTGTTTGTGTGAATGTATGTATTTGGGTTATGTTTAGTGAGCATAGTATACGTAGTAGTGACGTCCCACACAGTGTGTAAAATAACAGGGTCGGCATTTTCATTCAAAACAGGAAGAAAATTAAATAGGAAAATTTAAATTTGTAAAATCATGAATGAAAATATGCATGCAGCTAAAATTTCTGATAGCCTGGTATCGTAGGGAGATGCAAGATATGGGGAATAGAAGAGCTAGGAAAATCAATTATTTCTTTCGGTGATCACCAGAGTTTTTTTTTATTTGAGATAAATATTCCTAGTTTTTGTAACCAAGTAATTAATGTGCCGCGAAAATTTTATGTATTTATAATTCTTTTGTTTGTTAGGAATATGTGGTTATTTTATTATAAGGAAAAAGGCAATAGCAAGCATAAATATATAAAATGATTCGAAAAAAACAAGTTAGAGAGAAAAACTTTCGCGGGAAAATTGGTGCATATTATATGGACAATATGACTTGGTGGGAAAATGGTAAATATATATGTTATATATGTATGTAAAATTATATTAAGGATGGAAATGAGAGGCGGTAAATTTTTAACCGGCAAAAGAAGTACATAGGTTTTGAAATGGTATAAAAAGGAGAAAATTTGAGAGATAGAGTTTAATAAATAAAAAGGTGCTAAAGTGAACAGTGAAGTATAGTCTGAGTGCATAATATAAATAATTTAAATAATTTAAACCCTACAGTTAAAAGGGACACAAAGTGGAAAAATCCTTAGGACAGTTTAAAAAAAATTTTTATTTTTGTAATCCGTGTTCTTCTAATATTGAGCGTAAGTTTTGTTAAAGAATTGCTAGCTAATTATTCATGAACAAATTAAATGTGAAAAAGTCATATCCATAAAAAAATAATTAGTGAAAAAAAGGTCAAATAAGTATCCATATTTAATTAAACTTAAACTGATAATTTGTTCATGGATAGTCTAAAAAAAAATTGAATACCAATGGTAATGTGTTGTGCGTGTTATGTGTTTTCTTTGCGTTTCTCAATTAGCTGGCTATAGTCTCGTCCGGGGGAAAAGTCCATTATCGGAATCGAGGAAGAAATAGCCAGGCGAATTTTTTTTGAGGAAATAGCTGTAGCTTGTAAATTGAATTCCGGAGGATAACTAGTCGGGGAAATACCCGGGGAAAATTATTGTAAAGGAAGAAGAAAATTAAAGAAATCTACAATAAATATATACCCAGAATGCTTTTTAAAGACCTGGCTGTGCCATTAATGAACGTGGAAGATTAAGGTACCAAACTTTATTAAAAAAAATCATTTTTTAAGTTTTATAATATTATTGAAAAAAAATATATTTTAAAAGTTTTGGAAATTTATAAAAAAAGAAAAAAATAGTATATATATTAAGAAAAAAAGGAATTTAGTGACATACAGCTAGAAACAGAAAAAAATAATTCATTTAAATTAAAAATAATAATATTTAAGTAGTAGTTATTTTTAAGGTAATGCTAAGAAGTGAAAGTGTGAAAAAACTGTGTCCTTTGAGAATGTGGTGTGATGTTTTGATGTTGTGTGTTTAGACAGATAAGTTAAAATATTTTAATTAACCCATAGGCCCAGGGAAAAAAACTAGAAAACAGAAAAAAAAGAACAAAAAAAAAAAAAGATAAAAATTAAGATATCTCAGAAAAAAAAAACAACCAAAAAATAGAGCTATAAAAAAATAGGTACTCAAATTAGGCGGAGTAATAAAAACAAATAAATAGTTAGTAAAAACAAGAGTGTTTTTTTTCGAGATACGTTATTAGGGAGCTCCTTCAGACGTAGAAAGTTGTAATCAAAAAGCGAACATCCGGCAGTGCGGATATGAAGAATTTGAGTGCTTAGGGAAAAAGGAAAGAAAAAAGATATTGATTGATGTGGTAGATTTTTTTTTTTGTGAGATATTAATCATGGAAATATAAAAAAAGGAAAGAGTAACGGCCAATATATATAAGAATAGAGTTTAGTTTAGAAAAATAAGAATATTCAAAAAAATAGTAAAAATTAATTTTAAGTCTTATGTTTTTAGAATAAGGTATATGTTAGAAAAATATTATAATAAAAAAAATTAGTTATGATATAAAAGATAAAAATGAATATGTCTGAGTAGATTTAATTTTTTTCGGGGATTGTTGAAGACAGAAAGGGCGACGAATGGCGGGTTTTTGGGACTGTGGAAGGAATTTATAGATGGATATCCCGCAGTCATGGTTGGGAAATGGGCGATTGGGGGTTAACATCCACCTCCCTATTGATTGGCATTGCTGCGAGAGTGTAAGTTTTTTTGTATTGAATGTAGTATTGTTTCAGATTTTGTTTCTTGTTGCAAACCTGGGTCAAGGGTTGAGAACCACCCTATGAGAAGAAGCCGCGGAGTAGCAGGGTATAAATGGCCTCGAGGATAAACAGGTTCGTAACAGTTTTTGACATATCGGCCAACGAAAGCAGCAACAAAATACATTGTTGTGTTTTTGGTGTTGTTACTTGGTGTTGTTACTTGGTGTAGTATCGACACCACCGTTTACATGAATTCGCCTTGAAAAGAGACAAATAAGACAAAAGATAAAGACAAAAAACCTTGTTTACTTGTTTACCAAGGCGAATTTACTTCAGGTGGTGTCGAAAAGACAGCCGGTTTTTTTTTCAGGCCAGATGTGTCAAAAGTTTGTTTACATGTGCTTTTTAAAATTGAGTTTTTAAATTAACATTTTGCTTTACAACTTATAAATGAAAAAATTAAACAATAAAGAAATGATAAATTAAACTATGTATAAAAATTAAGTTGAAATCTTTTTTATATCACCAAAACTAATTTTTACCATTATAACTATAGCTTAAAGCTATTTCTATGATTATGTGCAGTTTAATATTTAAATGTATAAAATGAACACAGAAAAGAAACGGCTTAGATTATTTTAAATACAACATTAAATTCAACCGAATTTGGGAATTAATGCTCACAAAAATTGCACAAGTTTATGTTAGAAAAACTATTATTTTCTTAATTCCAAAAATAATTTTATTTTTTTTTTAATTTTTTTTTTCTCAATTATTTTTGTTTATTTTAGTTTAGGGATGCCAGATAAATTTTTTCTTCAATCCCAAATTTAAAATAAAAATTACTTAAAATATCTCCTCTAAAAATAAAAAGCCACTAAATAATTCTTTAAAAAAAAAATTATTTAGTTTAGCATAGATAAGCACACTAAAACAATAATGTCATGTAACCAATTTTACAATTTGGTAATTATCTTACAAATTCTGACCAAAAATCTACGTTATTAAAAGAAGTGGAAGTTGTGATCAGTTAATCTAAGATATAATTAATAGATTTTAAATTTCTTGTTCCTATGACTAGTGGTAAAAATATAAACCTTAAAGCATCATGAGAACATTGGCAAACATGCTGCTAGCATTAATGGAGTCTGCCTGGAAATCCATGTTACACCATTTTATATCGTTTAAGAACTTGAAATGTTCACAACTTCAGAAAATTCCAAATGTGGAGAATTAGGGCTATAATAACGACCCACAAACTCATCCATTTAACGCGTAAAATATTAATTGGCTTAGCCATTCAAGAGTGTTCTTTAAATCGAAAAAGCAAAACAATAAAATTGTTCAGTTGTTTGTAATACTCTTTTAAACTAATTTGCAGAGTACCGAAACGCTCGCTCATTTTTCAGTCATAAGCGAGCGTGAAAAATTTTAAATTGTACTGCTTCTTCTCATTCATGAGGGTGAGGAAAAAAAATATTTTTAATTTCCTCATTCATGAAAAATGAGCAAACAAAAAAATTCATATATGAATTTGTCAGATATGAAAAATTTAAAAAAATTCACATTCAAATTCCTCATAATGAAAAAAACGCGATTTGCCTGACCATTAACAGCGGGAAAATGAAGTGGTAAAGAGGCCTTAAAGAAGGCCTTTTTACCGATATTAAGTTTCCAGTCGCATTCCAACTGTATTTCTAATTTACACAATATATCATTGAATACCAAAGCCTTGGCTTCTTGCATCTACTTATAGGCCTTCTAAAAATAATTAGTAATAAAGCTTTATCCCAGTGTAATTGTTGTTGCTAATAATGTGAAGTGAGTAAATTAATAATTTAACTTGCTACAAATTCCAACATAGCTACTAATAAAACGATTTCGACAGGCCTTATCTTAGAATAGAAAATTTTAATTTCTAAAATATTTAATAAAAACTATTCTAAAAGAACTTTTAAAATAATGTAGAGTGGAATAAGTAAAAGTTTATTAAAAATACAGTTGTTAACCTTTTTTAAGGCCTGCAAAGTGAAAGCGCTGGCAATTTTTCCCGCTGGGCAACGCGATAGCATGTGTGTGTGTTTTGTTTTGTAAAATTATTTGTTGGCTCCCTGCAAATAAAATTGGACCACCTGACCCATTTTGATAAAATGGACTACTCCATGGACTAGTCCGATGTAATGCAAGCATGGACCATGCCATTGTTAAAAAGTGTTTGTAGTGAGACGACATGTCTTCGTTTTTTAACGACATGCTTTCGTGTTTAAACGACTTCAAAACTAATCCTCTTGAGTATACCATGGAGTAGTTTTAAAACTACTCCTTACTGGTCCAAAGGTGGGTTATATACCATGGAGTAGTTTTAAAACTACTCCTTAGTGGTCCAAAGGTGGGTTATATGGTCCTCTCCTAGGACATCGTAATGTTAAATAGACCAGGTTTTTTCCATACGTTTGGGTTACTTGTGGACTAGTCCTGGTCCCTTGTGGACTACTCTTTACACGCGTGTTTGGACTGGTCCTATTATTTGCAGGGCTGGAGAACCAAAATGTATGTGTTGGGTTTTTCGCAGGCATAAATTATTGGAAAAAAATCAAAAGAACTGCACATATCGTCATCTTAAATGCAGAATAAAATAAAATTTCATAAGTTTACATGCAAAGCAAAAAACTTTGTAAAATGTTAATTATTTGAGAATTAAAATCAATTTTAAAAATTTAAGATACAAATACGATAACCCATATATTTTTGAAGACAAAATATTATTTTTAAGATGTGTTATTATAAATATATTAATTTGTAATTTTCAGAAACAAAAAGACATATCGTAAAAGAAAGTATATTAGTATTAAATGAAACAAACATATAAAATAGTAAATAATTAAATATTTGTGTTTAATTACCGGAAAATGCAATATATATATATAAATATATGATAATCACACGATTAATATGTAGCATCATAAGGATTGCGTTGACATGGTAAGATAAGTTTGCTTTTCTGATGCAGTGCAGGCAGTAATGCATTTAACAATGTGGAGAATTTATATTGTTTTAAATATTATGGCATACCTATTATGTATAATTTTTTTTATTGATTTTAATTACTAATAAGTAGTGGTTTAAACTAAAATATGTACTTTATTAAATTTAGCTATGAATTGATTTTAAAAAGACATCTTTTTCATTCTAATCTAAACGTATTTTGATCTCCATAAAATGAATTATCTTAATGAGTTTTTTTTTTTACAATGAACAAATTTTGCAAATAAATATTTGACTCATATTCATACCTATTTGTCTCCAGTTCACGAATTATTTCAAAATAACTCTGCATCATATACTTACAACGCTAATGCAAAAAGTAAATTTTAATTAGGTAATTTCTAAAAAAAATAAAGAAGAAGGAAAGAGTAGTCCAACTAAGAGTAGTTGTTGATAGCAGCTCCCGTATTAGGTAAACGTAAATGTTGGACAAAGTAGTACTTCTCCAAAGAAAGATATTATTAAAATTTAATAAAGCTGAAGAATTAACAAAATATAGCTAAACAGTCTATATTCCACTACTTAATAAAAAATAAAAAAATAAAATTCTAAAAATGTATAAAACCTGTCTTTATTAAGGATATTGATGAAGGGCCACTTGGAAGAATGCAATTCTAACACAAAAAACCAGATAAATTTTAAATAAACTAATAAAATTTCAAAAGATTTTGTTATTTGTGCTTAATTCCCAGTTTTTATTCTTGATAAAAACACTTGAAATTTATTGTTGATGGGATAAGCTATTCCTATGCATTTCACTGGTTGCTTAGGCCAGATCATCAGGAAACTTCATCCATAAAGATTTTAGACAAACTAAAGATATTAAACCAAATAAAACTGTTAAACGTATAAGACTTATAGCAACAGTTTTACTTGTAACAATATCAAAGCTTGAACAAAATACATCAACAATAAAAAAGTGGGTTTATCTCGTCTTACACTCCCCACTACAATTAGTTGAAATTCTCTCAACATTAATTGTAGTTGTAAGTAGGTTAAGAAAAACAAAATAAAAAACAAACAACAACTTACAAAAGATGTTGTCAATTAAGTGTTTTTTTTTTTAGGCCGTGCACTTGCCTGTTTATTATCAAAAAAGTAATTTCAATTTTTGGGAATAAAAAATTTTAATTTCAAAAGATTTTGTTATTTGTGCTTAATTCCCAGTTTTTATTCTTTATAAAAACACTTGAAATTTATTGTTGATGGGATAAGCTATTCCTATGCATTTCACTGGTTGCTTAGGCCAGATCATCAGGAAACTTCATCCATAAAGATTTTAGACAAACTAAAGATATTAAACCAAATAAAACTGTTAAACGTATAAGACTTATAGCAACAGTTTTACTTGTAACAATATCAAAGCTTGAACAAAATACATCAACAATAAAAAAGGGAATTAAGCACAAATAACAAAATCTTTTGAAATTAAAATTTTTTATTCCCAAAAATTGAAATTACTTTTTTGATAATAAACAGGCAAGTGCACGGCCTAAAAAAAAAAACACTTAATTGACAACATCTTTTGTAAGTTGTTGTTTGTTTTTTATTTTGTTTTTCTTAACCTACTTACAACTACAATTAATGTTGAGAGAATTTCAACTAATTGTAGTGGGGAGTGTAAGACGAGATAAACCCACTTTTTTATTGTTGATGTATTTTGTTCAAGCTTTGATATTGTTACAAGTAAAACTGTTGCTATAAGTCTTATACGTTTAACAGTTTTATTTGGTTTAATATCTTTAGTTTGTCTAAAATCTTTATGGATGAAGTTTCCTGATGATCTGGCCTAAGCAACCAGTGAAATGCATAGGAATAGCTTATCCCATCAACAATAAATTTCAAGTGTTTTTATCAAGAATAAAAACTGGGAATTAAGCACAAATAACAAAATCTTTTGAAATTAAAATTTTTTATTCCCAAAAATTGAAATTACTTTTTTGATAATAAACTAATAAAAAATATTTCTTTTGTATTATAAACTTTATATTTTATAATGAAGAAATTTTATGGTCCCATACAGATTTATTATAGGGCAGTTCGACTATATTTAAATTTATTAAAAAGGAAATACATACATACATATATAAACAAAAAATCTAAGAACCTGCAGATGTTGTCATTTATTCTTGTTCGGTTCGGTTCTTTTAATTTTACAACACTTTTTTATTTTTTCTTATGCTATACTGAAAATTATTATTATTAATTATTATCTGATCACAAATTTCACTTACACCGTAGTAACAGTTATAACACAGATCACCCAATTTTAATGTTTTAAAAAAAATGTGTTCTTATAAAAAGAATTAAAGACTCTGCTAATTTTTTTCTTGAGTGTGATTATACATTATGTTGTTAAGAAAAAATAATATATGTATTTGATAACAATTCATTTTTAATTTTGTAAATAACTTGGTTATTTTTTAAGATAGAAGTTTTTTTTTTTAATTTTATAAAAATATGTTGTAACGTGAATCGTAATCAACAAAACAAGTCAATTTCAAATTTTTCAATAATATCTTCATTGTTTTCCATTTAAGCTAACGATATGTGTTTTGTTTGTGAAAAATAAAAATTCGTTGATGCCTTTAAAAGGGTTACTTTTTCTTTCGTTAAAAAGACGTACCTAAACTTTAGGTCCTACCCTGCAAATAAAATTGGACCACCTGATCCATTTTGATAAAATGGACTACTCCATGGACTGGTCCGATGTAATGCAAGCATGGACCATATCATTGTTAAAAAGTGTTTGCAGTGAAACGACATGTCTTCGTTTTTTAACGACATGCTTTCGTTTTTAAACGACTTCAAAACTAATCCTCTTGTGTATACCATGGAGTAGTTTTAAAACTACTCCTTAGTGGTCCAAAGATGGATTATATGGTCCTCTCCTAGGACATGGTAATGTTAAATAGACCAGGTTTTTTCCATACGTTTGGATTAGTTTTGGACTAGTCCTGGTCCCTTGTGGTCTACTCTTTACACGCGTGTTTGGACTGGTCCTATTATTTGCAGGGTAAAGGCTTGTAAAAATATTTTGGTTTCTGTACCAATCGCGCCGGTGGGTTTTTTTTTCTTTGAAAACACTTTTCTTATGTCAGTAAAAATATATAAAAAAAAAAAATTAAAAAGGTCTTGTTTTGCTACAATTTATGTGTAAATAATCTATATACATAAAAGCAAATGTGACAGTAGGTAAAGTATTTGGGTAAGAAGATGTGTTTTATTGATGTATTAATGAAACTTTATTGTTTCGCACGAAATTTATTGCTTACTTTTCATGCTACAATTATATGACCGAGCCCAAAGAGTTAACCTTACCTATTTATGGTAACTATTTAACGCAACTTTGACCTGTTATAATGACTTTATACATTTATGCAGTCAAACACAGGTGCGCATTTTTTTTTTATATTTTGTAAAAAGTTATGATACCATTACGTAGAATTAAAATGTGTGCACAGATGTTTGAATGGATTGTCCTGTTGCCTTTTCTTATTGTACATTTTTTTAATATCTAATAATCTACACATACATTGTAGCTAAACAAGACTTTTATAACTTGTTTTTCAAATATTTTTTACTTAAAAGTGTTTTCATGGAAAAAAAAACACCGACGCGATTGGAACAGAAACCAAAATATTTTTACAAGCACAAAATACCAACAACTTCTTGTGTCTATTTTTGTCTCAATAATTTCTGCATAAAGGTACGTCTTTTTAACGAAAGAAAAAGTGACCCTTTTTAAAGGCACCAAAGAATTGTTTACACAAAAAAAAAAAACATATCGTTAGCTTAAAAATTATTAGAAAATTTTAAATTTAATTTTTTTGTTGGTTACATATTTTATAAAATTTTAAAATGCTATACCTAAAAAAATATCCAAGTTATTTACAAAATTAAAACTTCACAGTAAAAACTTCGCCTACTTTTTCAAAATGACTAGCTTCTTTAACTCATTATTTTGTAGCTTTCTTCTATAACGACATCTATAACAACTTCTATAACTACTTTTTTCTGGATGTATGCAGGTAAAAAAAATAATGACTTACTTTTTAATGCGTTCATTTTAGGACATCCCTAGTAAAATTCATTGGTTCTTTCAGTAGAATTGTAAGTATTGCTCTTATGTTTTTCTGATTACTCAACACATTATTTTGTAGGCGAAGTTTTTACTGGGTTACGTTTCATCAGAAATACAATTTTTTTTAACAACATAATGTATATTCACACTCAAGAAAAAAATTAGCAGAGTTTTTTATTCTTTTTATAAGAACACATTAATATTTTTAAACGTCAAAACTGGGTAATTTGTTTTATAACTGTTACCAGGGTGTTAGTGGAATTAGTGATCAGACTAAAAATTATTGCAGAAGAAAAAGTAATAAAAGTGCTGTAAAATGATAAAAGCCGTCACCATATAGGACTTTCAGAAATTTTGAAACTTTGCAGCCTACCCCTTGCACTTCCAAACGCTAAAAATTTCTAAGAATAAATGGCAACATCTGCAGGTCCTCAGATTTTTGTTTCCATCAGACTGTCATCATTATTATGATAGTATCCTTATGAGATATAATATCTAAGTATGTATTTCCTTTTTAATAAATTTAAATAAAGTCGACTGTCCCTATAATGAATCTGTATGGGATCATAAAATTTCTTAATTATAATATAAAAAGTTTATAATACAAAATAAATATTTTTAATCCAAATTTTTATCAATAACAATTTTTATTAATTTGCATGTTGTAAAATTCCTTTCGTCATAAAAATAATTTAATGAAAAATTAAATTTGATGAACTTAAGCCTGATTAAAAATATTAAAATTTGGATTAAAAAACCATAAATAGTTCGGCAAAAATAACCACAATACTGATTATTCAAAATAAATATTCTTATAAGTTTATTTAAAATAATCCATTTTTTATTAGGATTGCATTCTTCCAAGTGGCCCTTCATCAATATCCTGAAAAAGACAGTTATTCTTAAATTTTGGAATAATTGCCTTTTTTATTTTTTTTATAAAGTAGTGGAATATAGACTGTTTAGCTTTATTTTGTGTTAATCCTTTAGAATTATTAAATAAATATAAAAATATGGCTTTTTAAAATCAATTCATAGCTAAATTAAATTAAGTTACATTTTCTAATTTAAACCACTACTTATTAGTAATAAAATCAATAAAAAATTATCATATGTATATATCCTATTTTTCCGGTAATTTAACACAAATATTTAATTATTTAATATTTTAAATGTTTGTTTTACTTAATACTAATATGTATACTTTCATTGATGATACGTCTTTTTGTTTCTGAAAATTACAAATGTATATAACGCAACATACACAACTTAAAAAATAATAATAAATTTAATAATTTTTCCTTAAAAATATATCGGTTATCGCATTTTTAGCTGAAATATTTAAAATTGCTTATAAGTCTCATAAACATTTTTCAAAGTTGTCTGCTTTGCATGTACAATTATGAAATGTGATGTTACATTATTCTTCATTCAAGATGACGGACGATATGTGCAGTTCTTTTAATTTTTTTTCAATAATGTTTTCTTAAAAAAAATTCAACAGACACTTTGGCTGGTTGCCTATACCAAAAATATTTTACACAAACAAATACACAGTCATTTCGAGCTGTGGTCATGCAAACTGTCAAGCAACAACAACATTACTAGTGAGGATCGTTTCTAAAACTTTTTTTTTCCTCATTTTTCATGACTGAAGAAAGGCAAAATTTGATTTTTCCTCAAAAACATGAATGAATTTGGCGAAATATTAACAATTCATTCATGACTGTGAAAAAAAGTTACATACATATTTTACATTTTTCATTTATGAAAAAATTCAAGAATGGTTGAATATGAGCGTTCACATTTGAATTTCTCTGAACTCTGCTAATTTGTATAATTTTTATTATAAAATTCAGTTTAACAAAGAAATAATTGTTTAATATTTGTCGTAAAATTCTTTTATCACGGAAATCTTATTAAAAAATTACATATACAATTTTTGGGTTTTTTGTTTTCGATTTTCAGAACACCCCTGAATACGTTTAAAAGTATTTTTACTTCATAGAGTTTTAACAGGTCAACCTTAACAAATGGGGCAAACGTTTTTTAGATGAGAAAAATATGCTGCTGATTAATTTTAAATAAAAAACTTATATTTACTGATCAGTAAATCAGATTTTTCAGCCGTCCGATATTGTATTTGAGCTATAATTTGTTTCATATACATTGTATTAAAATGAGTTTTGTACATAAAAAATCTTACAGATTTTATATATGTATGATGGCTTGTAACAGAAACAAATCTATCAATAATTTCCCTAAAGAGAAAAATGTTTTTTTTACATTCTCAATTTAAGCCCGAAATTAATTTTTTTTAAACTAATTTGAAATTAGAACCCCAAATCTGGTAGCCCTGCTTAAGTCAACTGTTTTTTACAAGGCGAATTCATATATATATTAATTCGCCTTGTTTTTGACATTACATGACCGAAAAATAAAAACAAAATACATGTTGTTTTTTGTGTTGTTGACTTGTGTAGTCTCGCCGCCACCTGAAGTAAATTCGCCTTGTTGTTTACTATACAACATTTGATAGTTTGTATTACAAAACAAGCAAATAAAAAACAAGTAAGAGTGCTATATTCGGCTGTGCCGAATCTTATATACCCTTCACCATTGTGGGAGCAGAATACAGAGCAACTAGACAAAAAGTAAATAATTTTTACATATGTATACATCAGGCGCGGATTCAGGGGGGGGGGGGGGAAATAAGGAAATTTCCCCCCCGTAAATTATAAAAACATGTTTTGTTAATTTCGATAATACAAGAATTCCTTATTATAATACTTTTTTTAAAGTACAAAATTTTTGGAAATCCCAGCAAGATTTTTTGTTTTTTTTTATTGAATCTCTAACGAAATTTTCAATAAGTATCCAAATCTTAATCCTTATACATAGTTATTTATTAGATATTTCCAATGAAACGTCTAGTTTACCGTATTCAAATACTTATTATTCTACATTCAATCCCAGCAGGTGCCATCTATATCGAAAGACTAAACGTCTAACTTGATAATGCGTGCGATTGAATTATTAATAAGCCTTAGTGAATGCAATTTTTACGTATATATGTGTTATATGAATCAAAATTCTATTAGATAATTTTTGACGAAAGCACGGATTTGTCGGGGAAAAGCCAGATTTCCTTATCTTTAAGATATTTCAACATACAACAAAAAAGTTGTTAGGGATGAATTTATTGGCTTTGTTGTAAAAGCATTTGAAGAGGCTTCAAAGTATATGGATGACGTTGATGTGTCAAGTGATGCGAAGGCACTATCATCAATAGTTCTTAAAGCTTTGACAAATTTTGGTATTGACCTAAAAAAATGTGTAGGAGTTGAAACAAATGGGTGTTAAGAAATCCTGGAAACCGCGACAAATGCGAAACAAACGCCATGCTATTCCCACAAATCAAACAACTCAATTTCTAAAAGCAATAAAGTGCCACTAATACAAAAAGTTGTATCATTTGTTAAAGAAACGACAAAATTTTTTAAATATAATCATCCCAGGCAAAACACCGTTTTAGTAAAGTATTTGGGAGCCAAACTCTCTACATTATGCGAGACAAGATGGGTGGACCGTCACTTTGCAACAAGTGTACATCATATAGTAGAAGCTTTGGAAAAAATGTCTGAGGGGAAAGCTAGTATCTCTACCTTTATATTAAGGAACTCACTTAGTACTTTTGAGTTTATTTGCGGAATATACATATTCAGTGTGATACTTATTGTAACACAGCCACTAAGTATCATTTTACAAAAGCACGATATTGATCTTCAAAAAGGATCAAGCCTGATCAAAACTTTAATCATGTGCCTTGAAGAGAAATGATATAAAGCCGAAGAATAATTTAAAGGGATTTTTGAAAAAGTTAAAGTTATTTACGTTCAGATCGAGGTTCCAATCGAAAAGACAAGATTTGAACGAAATAATCACTTCCAAAATGTTGAAGATCACTACCGAGTTGTAGGTTACATTCCTCTTAGTGGCATTAATATGTACTTATGAATGGCATATATCATAATTTCTTAGCAGGCTTTTGTTGCGAAATAATTGATCACAAAGTTTTGTGACGCACGCCACAAAAATTAGAAGCAACTTTAAAAGTTGAAGTGTGTTTTCCTACTTTTTAGCGAATTTTGCATCATAAGTTATACAAAGTCTTATTCCTAAAAGAAAGGTGAATATGAGAGAACTCTAAAATCACTTATTCGCAGCTTAAAAATGTTGTAATTTTTTAATAAAAGCCGTGAACCCTTTGTGACGCACGCCTTACAACGCACGCTACAGTTTTTCAGTACTATACATATAATAAACCCAATTTTATTTATTTTAACAAAACAAATTATATAAATAAACTAATTTTGTGATTATTAATGAATATATGAATCAATATCAATCTTTTTTTTAACGAAATTTATATTGTGATGAGTCTGCTGTAAGTGCTATTTTAAGCTCAAAAAGCACCTAAAATAATGTTAAATTCATGTATAACATTAAGAGATCAGGAGTGGGGTAGTATTTGGTAACAATTATTGTATTAATGATCGTCGAAATACATATTTTTTAAAATAAAAATTAAATTATACATCGAGTCTTATATTCCATTAAATATTATACCATTTATTTTAAAACCACAACTAGCTGATGAACTGATTATGTTTGATAAACGAGATTAACACATCTTAACTTGAGCCTGAACTGTTGCATTGGCAACAAACATGGAAAATATCTGAAAATCTATCAGATAACGTTGTAAATGTTTTAATAAACTGTGATGAAGATATCTACCCAAATCTAAGAAAAATATTTCAAATTTTCGTGTCAAATAGACTGTACTATCTATGTATTTGCCTCACAAGGAAATCACAATTTATTTATTTAAAAAGATGGATTTTATATTTACTCTTACTGTTTTGTTTTTTATATAATATATACACATTGTTTTTAATAAATTTTTAATACAAGTTTTTTACTTTTTTGTATCATACAAAATTTCCCCCCCGTAAGGCTCGAGCTGGATCCGCGCCTGGTATACATACATATTAACAATACTTTAAACTTCATTATAAATTAAATTTAAAAAGCGAAAACTGGTAAATATTTTTTTTAAATCGTTTTTAGAATATAAAAAAAAATTAAAATTTAAAAAAAAATTTTCTTTTTAAAAAAACAAGATTTGAACCAGAGAACTAACAGTTTCTAACTTAACACACCCCCTAGACAACTAGACCATGAAGGAACGTTCTATGAATATCATTAAAATGAAATATGACCCGTACGGGAGGTACCACGCCCACTTCTTCAATCCCGCCCACATTTTGTAGGATGGTGTGTAATGGCGACCTAAATGTGTGTACCTAATTTTGAAACTTTGGCTATTGCCGTTTCCGAGATATACAGCAAAAAGTAATAAAAATACAACAACCACAAGGGATTTTTGGAAAAAATTAGAGGTAGTCGTGGTTTTTTGCTCATAACTCAGCCATTTTTTAACCGATTTGACAGATTTATATACCGACGTGTTAAAGAAGAAATTTACCATTTATTTGAGTTATAAAGTTTGGACTCGGGAAGATCTATGATTCCCGAAAGTGGGTATTTAAAAAAAAAAAATTAATTTTGGTCATAACTTTTTTGTATCTGTACCGATTTTCCCGAGTTTTTCATAAAAAATGTTCCGATATTTTGGTATATAAGTCATATCCATAGGACATATGGCAGCCCTAAAATTTAGGTTTTTATACAATATTTAATTTTTTTTGTACGGGAGGTACAACGCCCACTTCTGCAATCCCGCCCACATTTTGCAGGATGGTGTGTATTGGCAACCTCAATGTGTGTACCTAATTTGGAAACTTTGGCAATTGCCGTTCCCCAGATATACAGCAAATAGTAATAAAAATACAACAACAAGGGATTTTTGGAAAAAATTAGAGGCAGTCGTGGTTTTTTGGTCATATCTCAGCAATTTGTGGACGGATCTTGCTGAATTTCAATAGCACGAAATGGTGGACTATATGTGACATAAATGTGAAACAACCTAGCAGCTATCATGTCTGGAGTCTCCGGAAAACACATATCAAACGTAAGACGGACAGACGGACGGACAGACGGACGGATATGGTTAAATCAAGTTCTCTCCTCATAAGAACCCAGAATATATATACAATATAGGGTCTTAGATGAATATTGTAGAAATTACAAACGGAATGACAAACTTATATATACCCTTTTCCACCTGAGGTGAAGGGTATAAAAATACACAAAAGAAGGTAAACTTTAAAATTAAATATTTTATACCGCGCCGTTCGATGCTAAGGTTAGAATTTTAAAAGATCATGTTGCGGGTAAAACATACAGGGTGTGACAGTAAGTGATGTTTTGTTTAACCCTTTGTTAACGGCGCACATTGGTTGAAGAGTGGCCAAAATTAATTTTTTTCATGTTCGCCGATTTGGATAATTTTTTGGTATTTTGTTGGCAGATATCCGAATATTATCATTCCGTAATATTAGGCTGATATATTTATTATTTGTTTGGATAGACACGCTCGAAGTTCATATATGTTTGCTTGTTTAAAATGGCATGCAAATTTACTGTATATTCAATCTTTTGGTACAATCACAGTAAACTTATCATTTGACTTTGTTGTATATTTTCGTAAATGACAATTGTCAAAGATGAGATTTGCATTAAAAAAAGTTGGAAAAAGTGCCATATAAAAAATTTCGTATAACAAAATATAAACAACATCAAAATTTCAATGTTCATCAAATTCAATAGGCTGTATCTTTTTAGCGCTGTGGAGCGCTGTTTAACGAATGATGTCAAATTACAGCTTTTCCAAAAAAAAAAAAACAGTAAAAACTATAAAGTGATAAAGTAACAAATCATGAATTTTCGTTCATGTTTGTTGTTGTTGCCATAATTCTTAACTGTTTAAAATTATTAAAAAATGTAATTTACATACTAGTCAATAGTGTAAATTATACATTTCATTCTTGAAAAAAGCATAAGCTTCAATTGAATTTGAATTTTTGTTTACTAATTTACATTAAATTGGCAAGTGCAGTGATAAGTGATGTATTATTAAATGATATGAAACTTTTATTTTATTAATTATGGAAAATTTAACAATTTCTAATTTAAATATTTGCGAAATATTGATTGAAACCAAAATGGATATTGATATTACTGTCGAAGTCATTGCAAATAACAATGAAGAAATGACTGCTGAGGATGTTGAAATCTTTACTAGATTTTTGAAAAAAGAATTTTTCACAAAGTTCAAAGATAGATGGCAAAAAGCATTTCGCATGAAAACCAGATTTCTCGATCTAAATGAAAATTGGCTGAAAAATGTTTACAAAGTGTGCAAATATACCGCAAACAATGAAGCACCAAGCTGTTCAAATATGGTTAAACGTGGACGTCCCGTTAAAACCCTTCGAGGATTGCCAACCGCAAACAAAGAGGACAAAGGTACAAGGTTTTTGTAAAAACACCTCAATGGAGTTGATATCGTCTGCCGCAAAAAAAGTGAGTATTTAGACAAATCCATTAAGGCGTTCACCCCGGAGAAGGCACTTGGATTGATACTTGATGCTTCCTTGTCAAAGCATCAATATGAGTTTTTGCGCAGTTCAGCTCGAGAAATTGGATGCGACATTTACCCACCCTTTCATCAGGTACTGGAAGCAAAAAAAAAATGCTATCCTGCAAATGTTCAGGTGCAAGAAAGTTGTAGCAAAGTTGGTCTACAAGAGGTATTAGATCATACAGTAATCAGAATTTTGATGACAAAATCCGAGAATGAAGTGACAGAACTCCCCAACGAACTGCAAATGTTCTCAAAATTGGGCTGTGACGGAAGTTTGGGACACAGTGAATACCATCAAAAATTCACAGATCCAAATCACTCCGATAAATGTATGTTCTTAACGTCATTTGTTCCATTGACCCTCACAGAGCGTAATAATATGTCAACAATGTGCTGGAGAAATACAGAGCCGTCATCAACTAGATAATGCCGTCCGTTAAAATTTGAATTTATACAAGAAACAGCTGAAGTTATAAATTCTTAGGTCAGTCGTGTTAATGACGAAATAGCAAATTTAAGAAATATTGTCGTTGAATTGCATAGCAGGAACTTCAATATTTCTCACACTATGAAATTAACAATGATTGATGGGAAAGTAGCTACTACGATTTCTGGAAGCTCATCTATGGCGGTTTGCTTCATATGTGGAGCGAAGCCCACAGAAATGAATAATTAAGATGCGATGATTTTGAGGAAATGTTTAGAAGAAGCAATTGCATTTGGTATTTCTCCCTTGCTTGCAAGAATCAAGTTTATGGAGTGCATTTTGCACGTTTCTTACCGTCTAAGTTTCAAAAAATGGAGAACAGATAGTACCACAAAAATTGAAATGGCGGCAAATAAAGCTGAAATTCAGAAGAGATTAAAGTTGGCACTGAGCATAAAGCAAGGTATGGGCACAACAAACGATGGCAATACGGCAAGAAGGTTTTTCGAAAATCCAGCCAAAACTGCAGACGTAATTGGCATAAAAGAAGAGTTAATACATAGATTTAAAATTATTTTGGCCGCAATAAATTGTAATGCAGCGATCGACGCTAACAAATTTCATATATATTGCATGGATACTGCCTAGTTGTTTGTTGACCTCTATGGCTGGTACTACATGCCTGTAACTGTGCATAAGATTCTGGTGCATGGTAGCAAAATTATAGCAGAAGCTATTCTGCCAATAGGTATGTCTCTATCTAAAGGCCCTTATTCAATGATTTGATTTTGATTTTTTACATTTTAATTTATTATTTGTATCAGGTATGCTGTCCGAGGAAGCTAAGGAAGCGAGGAATAAAGACTATAGAGCCTATAGATTACATCACTCACGAAGAACTGGACGTGTAGCCACTAATGAAGACGTAATGCATAATCTTTTATTGTCTTCAGACCCATTTATAAACACATTTCGCTCAAAGCTGCAAATCAAAAAATTGGATAATGATGTCAAAAAATTATTAAAAGACTATGCTTAAAATTCATATTCATGTTTTTTCTATTTGTTTTTTCTGTGGGAGGTGGGGGTAAAAGTGGGCGGATCAGGTATATATTTTCAGGAGCCCATTCTACAATTATAATATGAGGGGTATAGATTCAAAGACTGCAAAGTCCACTATTTTCTCAAACGTAACTATTAATACCTCTTAGTTGTATTTATTGAATGCTTCCAATTAGTGAATGTTACATTACCAGAAACACTTTTATCCCATAAAAAAGTATGTTCAAAAATTAAGAATTGATGCAAAAACGGCAATGTCCATTAAACATTGTCGTTTTCGCAATGATCACAGTTTGTTAAGCTCTTTTTCTTGTGTCGGCCTCTAGACTCCATCATTCCAACTAACTCAATCGGTATCATCTCTGGGAGTAGTTCTCAACCCTTGCGATGGCCAAGATTCGCCACAAAATAAAGATGAACAAAAAAAAAAAAGAACACTACTCTACAATGAACGAAAGAATTACCCACAGGAAGACAGCTGTACATCTTCAATCGCCCATACCCAACCATGGCCGCATATCATCCAACCAAAGTTTAACGCGGACCCCACTACCCGTCCATCACATCCTCTCCATCAACAATCCCAAATAATAGATTTACTCAATCATCATTTTTTTCATTTTTTTAAATCAAACTCAAATTTATTATAATATAACTAATACTAGACATCTTTAAAATAAATAAAAACCAAAACATTAACTTAACTTAAAACTTTAAAACAATAAAACCTTACATATAAAAACTACTTGCAACTTCTTTTCACTTCCGGACTAAGAAAAATTTGTTTCCGTTTTACTTATATTCGTATTTTAAATTAGCACAAGATTTAATTAATTGATTCTTATGTGAAAATTTCAGTAAAACCACAAAAACATGCAACAATATTCGTTTAAATAATAATTCTTCAAAAATTAATATTAAATATTATTTACTTTTAATTGTCATAAATTTCCTTCACAAAATCTTCAATAAATTTCTTTCCTGTCCTCAGATTATAGTATTTAAAATTCATAAAATTAGGTATTTTTAAAATTTGCAACTAACACTTATATAAGATACTTCACACTACAATCATATGAATAAAATAAAAAAAAAAAAAACGTTATACATACATCTACCAAAGGACCGAACAGAGCGTTTTTTAATAGGCTTCATTAAAAATTCCGGCCTGACCGATATTTTCCTACGACAATTAACCTACCCTAAAAGAGCTCTCTGAGGGTCGTATACACAGAAAAAAATAAAAATTGATTTCAATTAAAAAATTTGTGATGTTAATTAAAAAATTAATTAAATTTGCACCAGTAAACAAATTAATAGTATTAATTAAACCAGTTAATAGTATTAATTAAACGTTTAATTTACTTGATTAAACGTTTAATTCACTTGATTAAATTTTTAATTAAAACTGATTTTATTTTTGATTAATGCTTTAATTGGTGAAAAATGTTGGAGAATTTTTTCTGTGTATTACCAAATCTATGTATTTTTTTACCCTCTTTTTGCGTTCTTATTTTTAAAATCTAGTTCCTATGCGATCCCTTTTACAAAATGCTAAACACTACACTTTTTACACTCTCAATCTAAACTTATAAACTAAATATTAAATATAAATACATATACTTATAATACAACTAATTTTCCCTATCACTGAGAACACGCTATAAAATTTCTCACTGGGTATGTTTTCCAGTGCCAGGTTTAACGATTGGACTTTTTTAAAGGAACTTCTGCCCAAAGCTTTCGTTCCACAGAAAAAGCTGTTTTTTTGAAATATCAATAAACTTTCCTGCACACTAACTGACATTGCCAACATAAAATAATTTTTCACTACACCGGATGCCACTAGTTTTTGGTCACTCTAAACTGCTTAAAATGTTTAATCCGTGATCCAGGTTACAATTTATACTCTCTAGGACAATCTCCCTGGTGTAGTAGCTTCCTTTTTACTTCCTTCTCACAATTTCCCCGTTGGCAATATATTATTCTACAGGAACACCTAGTTAATAATATTTCCACTTAATAACTTAAATTTTCCTTCTTTTTTTTCACAAACTATAGGTCTGTCTGCGTACACATATTTTGCGCAAAATGTTGCAAAATCTTGCAAAATGTTGTCTGCGTACTCCAAATCTCTTGCAGAGAGAGAGCCAAAGAGAGAATTTTTTGACAGTTGGAAGCAGGGATGTCAGATGTGACGATTTTACGTCATTTTGACGATTTTTTTCGCTGAATTTACCAAAATGACGATTGACGATTTTGAATGTAGAGTCACTTAGGTGTTGACGATTTAATTCCGTCAATAAATTTAGTTTAAACTTTAATCTTTCATCAAATTTTTAACACTTTAATCTGTCAAGTAAAGTTTTTTTCTTACCGAACGTTTCCACATGCAAGTAGTGTATACGTATTATCAACAAAAAATCGAGGAAACAGCCGATTGGCTGAATGAACAAAAATTGTGTGAATGTTAGTGAAAAAGTGTCAGTGTATTGAGTTTTTCGAACTTGCACTTGCATATGGAAACGGGGGGTTAGTTAATATATGTATATAGAGGCGAATATATATTTATATCTACTAGCGGACTCGGCGAACTTCGCCTCGTCCCAATTTTAAGCCTTCAGACAAACTTTAGATTAATAATACAACACAAATATTAAAATTTTTAACATGATTTATTTGAATGGAATCAGTAGAGAGCGATTTGATGTACAAAAATCTATAAATCACTAAATATATAAATCATCTTTAAACGCATAAAATTCGGCGTTTAAACTACCAACACAGACCATATGAATTTGATAAGATTTATCGTAGTGCTGTCACATGTTATTTTTTTACCACATATAACACATGGGAGAATGATTTATAGTTGCTGAGTTTAAACTACATATAAATTCAAGTTTAGTTCAACTAAACCAGCGTTTAAACCATCAGTGGTTTATTAGCCATTATTGTACAAGTTTTTTTTTAGAAAAACTAAAAAAAAACTAGTTAATATTAGTCAGGGCCATTTTTTGATGTTTTTTTTTATATTGGCAGGACGATTTTTCGAAAAAAAAATTATCTGACAGCACTATTTCACTTGTTTGTTTTGTTTGAGTACAATAACTGCCTGTTTTTAAAAAACGAGTACAAACCTCTTTCAAATTACTGCCTGCTTTTAGATCGCGAGCACAAAAGTGACTCGTTTAACTAATATTTAAAACAAAATTTAAAAATGTCCATTCCTTAAGGGGTTTCCATACAAAAAGTTTAATACAGACTAGAAATATATTAAAGAAAACGTACCATAACAGCCAAGGAGTCTCCTTAACAATTTTTCGAGACATACTTGCCCCTTATCACCACTTCTTAAGGGGGCTCCCATACAAATATTGCGATTTATGAAATTTTTAAATTAATTAAAATTTTTTGACTTTTGTGAATAAAATCAAAAGTTGTTAACAGATTTTAATCATTTATAGCTGTAATTTTTAATAGATTTTTAACAAACAAAAATTTCGAAATGTTGATTAAAAATTATTTTTGTTGCCAACAAAAAAAAAAAAAAAAAAAAAAAAATATGTTTCTAAAACGACAGCGCATGTTAGAAAAAAATTTAACGTTTAAAGAAAATTTTATTGCGGATTTTCGTTTTTTTTTTAGTATGTAATTTCAATAAACTGAACCGTTTTTGAACCGGTATTGGATTCAGCGTACCCGAAAAAGGTTTAAGCGCCAGTTGCCAAATTCTAGCACAGTGTAATTGTTTGATAAAACTTGCGAAAAGCAATAAAAAACATTTTTAAATATAACAATAAAAAGAAATTAATTGGACTTTATATTTATATTTATACTGTGTACTTTTTTTCTTAACCTTTAATAATCAATGTACTTTAATTGCAACAAAAAAAGTTGGGAACCCTATATGTAGTTGTCCTGCGATTTAACTTTGAATAATTAAGTTTAAGTTATCGACGTCCTTATTCTTCGCTGCTATTATTGCCCGTTCACCAATCCAATCGAGATTTTTGTAGTTTTGTGCAATGTCGGGGAACACTTTGCTGATGAGCTCCTCCTTGGACGATGTGAATTCACAAAAATTTTCAGGGAACGATATCAATCCATTCGAAACATCAATAGGAATTGGGCCGTTGCCAAGCTCCAGCAGTTGTCTCGAGAATTCAGCAGCCGATGGGTCGTTCTGCAACACGACTCTAATGTTTGCGGTCAATTGCAACTTCTGGACATGCCTCCACAAAGACGACGATTTCAGGCAGGCGTTAAGTTCATCTGCAGCAGAAGATTTGGGGATGACGGGAATTGTTTGACGAAAATCTCCGGAGAGCAATATCAAAGCCGCACCAAATCGTCTTAAGTATTAAAAATTCTATATTTTTTTGTTTTGTATGATTTTATACTTAATATTTTTTTATGTTTTAATAGAGTGATATATCCGTGTTTATAAAAAAAAGATTTTTTTATATGACGATTTTTTGACGGTTTTTTTCAAAACTACTGACGATTTTGACGATTTTTTTTTTAAATTTTGACGATATTTCGAAAAAAACATCTAACATCACTGGTTGGAAGTTAGAGAACTTGCAAAATGTTACTGGAGAAATTTCCGCTTGCAAGATTTTGCAAATAGTTTGAACAGCTGTTTGAATGAAATGGTTTTTGTGAAATGAAAATAAAAATTTAAATTTAACAATGGCATGAGGTAAGTAGTTAGAATTGTGTTGGTTTTTAACGTTTATAATAAATTATAATTGTAGTAAGCAAAAGAAGTTTTATAAAAAACCCGACAAATAAAACTAAAAACTAAGAAGAAATTGTATTTACCAAACTAATAACAGTGTAATAAACAAGTTTTTTAATTTCAGCTCGAGAAATTGGATGCGACATTTACCCACCCTTTCATCAGGTACTGGAAGCAAAAAAAAAAATGCTATCCTGCAAATGTTCAGGTGCAAGAAAGTTGTAGCAAAGTTGGTCTACAAGAGGTATTAGATCATACAGTAATCAGAATTTTGATGACAAAATCCGAGAATGAAGTGACAGAACTCCCCAACGAACTGCAAATGTTCTCAAAATTGGGCTGTGACGGAAGTTTGGGACACAGTGAATACCATCAAAAATTCACAGATCCAAATCACTCCGATAAATTTATGTTCTTAACGTCATTTGTTCCATTGACCCTCACAGAGCGTAATAATATGTCAACAATGTGCTGGAGAAATACAGAGCCGTCATCAACTAGATAATGCCGTCCGTTAAAATTTGAATTTATACAAGAAACAGCTGAAGTTATAAATTCTTAGGTCAGTCGTGTTAATGACGAAATAGCAAATTTAAGAAATATTGTCGTTGAATTGCATAGCAGGAACTTCAATATTTCTCACACTATGAAATTAACAATGATTGATGGGAAAGTAGCTACTACGATTTCTGGAAGCTCATCTATGGCGGTTTGCTTCATATGTGGAGCGAAGCCCACAGAAATGAATAATTAAGATGCGATGATTTTGAGGAAATGTTTAGAAGAAGCAATTGCATTTGGTATTTCTCCCTTGCTTGCAAGAATCAAGTTTATGGAGTGCATTTTGCACGTTTCTTACCGTCTAAGTTTCAAAAAATGGAGAACAGATAGTACCACAAAAATTGAAATGGCGGCAAATAAAGCTGAAATTCAGAAGAGATTAAAGTTGGCACTGAGCATAAAGCAAGGTATGGGCACAACAAACGATGGCAATACGGCAAGAAGGTTTTTCGAAAATCCAGCCAAAACTGCAGACGTAATTGGCATAAAAGAAGAGTTAATACATAGATTTAAAATTATTTTGGCCGCAATAAATTGTAATGCAGCGATCGACGCTAACAAATTTCATATATATTGCATGGATACTGCCTAGTTGTTTGTTGACCTCTATGGCTGGTACTACATGCCTGTAACTGTGCATAAGATTCTGGTGCATGGTAGCAAAATTATAGCAGAAGCTATTCTGCCAATAGGTATGTCTCTATCTAAAGGCCCTTATTCAATGATTTGATTTTGATTTTTTACATTTTAATTTATTATTTGTATCAGGTATGCTGTCCGAGGAAGCTAAGGAAGCGAGGAATAAAGACTATAGAGCCTATAGAGCCTATAGATTACATCACTCACGAAGAACTGGACGTGTAGCCACTAATGAAGACGTAATGCATAATCTTTTATTGTCTTCAGACCCATTTATAAACACATTTCGCTCAAAGCTGCAAATCAAAAAATTGGATAATGATGTCAAAAAATTATTAAAAGACTATGCTTAAAATTCATATTCATGTTTTTTCTATTTGTTTTTTCTGTGGGAGGTGGGGGTAAAAGTGGGCGGATCAGGTATATATTTTCAGGAGCCCATTCTACAATTATAGTATGAGGGGTATAGATTCAAAGACTGCAAAGTCCACTATTTTCTCAAACGTAACTATTAATACCTCTTAGTTGTATTTATTGAATGCTTCCAATTAGTGAATGTTACATTACCAGAAACACTTTTATCCCATAAAAAAGTATGTTCAAAAATTAAGAATTGATGCAAAAACGGCAATGTCCATTAAACATTGTCGTTTTCGCAATGATCACAGTTTGTTAAGCTCTTTTTCTTGTGTCGGCCTCTAGACTCCATCATTTCAACTAACTCAATCGGTATCATCTCTGGGAGTAGTTCTCAACCCTTGCGATGGCCAAGATTCGCCACAAAATAAAGATGAACAAAAAAAAAAAAGAACACTACTCTACAATGAACGAAACAATTACCCACAGGAAGACAGCTGTACATCTTCAATCGCCCATACCCAACCATGGCCGCATATCATCCAACCAAAGTTTAACGCGGACCCCACTACCCGTCCATCACATCCTCTCCATCAACAATCCCAAATAATAGATTTACTCAATCATCATTTTTTTCATTTTTTTAAATCAAACTCAAATTTATTATAATATAACTAATACTAGACATCTTTAAAATAAATAAAAACCAAAACATTAACTTAACTTAAAACTTTAAAACAATAAAACCTTACATATAAAAACTACTTGCAACTTCTTTTCACTTCCGGACTAAGAAAAATTTGTTTCCGTTTTACTTATATTCGTATTTTAAATTAGCACAAGATTTAATTAATTGATTCTTATGTGAAAATTTCAGTAAAACCACAAAAACATGCAACAATATTCGTTTAAATAATAATTCTTCAAAAATTAATATTAAATATTATTTACTTTTAATTGTCATAAATTTCCTTCACAAAATCTTCAATAAATTTCTTTCCTGTCCTCAGATTATAGTATTTAAAATTCATAAAATTAGGTATTTTTAAAATTTGCAACTAACACTTATATAAGATACTTCACACTACAATCATATGAATAAAATAAAAAAAAACGTTATACATACATCTACCAAAGGACCGAACAGAGCGTTTTTTAATAGGCTTCATTAAAAATTCCGGCCTGACCGATATTTTCCTACGACAATTAACCTACCCTAAAAGAGCTCTCTGAGGGTCGTATACACAGAAAAAAATAAAAATTGATTTCAATTAAAAAATTTGTGATGTTAATTAAAAAATTAATTAAATTTGCACCAGTAAACAAATTAATAGTATTAATTAAACCAGTTAATAGTATTAATTAAACGTTTAATTTACTTGATTAAACGTTTAATTCACTTGATTAAATTTTTAATTAAAACTGATTTTATTTTTGATTAATGCTTTAATTGGTGAAAAATTTTGGAGAATTTTTTCTGTGTATTACCAAATCTATGTATTTTTTTACCCTCTTTTTGCGTTCTTATTTTTAAAATCTAGTTCCTATGCGATCCCTTTTACAAAATGCTAAACACTACACTTTTTACACTCTCAATCTAAACTTATAAACTAAATATTAAATATAAATACATATACTTATAATACAACTAATTTTCCCTATCACTGAGAACACGCTATAAAATTTCTCACTGGGTATGTTTTCCAGTGCCAGGTTTAACGATTGGACTTTTTTAAAGGAACTTCTGCCCAAAGCTTTCGTTCCACAGAAAAAGCTGTTTTTTTGAAATATCAATAAACTTTCCTGCACACTAACTGACATTGCCAACATAAAATAATTTTTCACTACACCGGATGCCACTAGTTTTTGGTCACTCTAAACTGCTTAAAATGTTTAATCCGTGATCCAGGTTACAATTTATACTCTCTAGGACAATCTCCCTGGTGTAGTAGCTTCCTTTTTACTTCCTTCTCACAATTTCCCCGTTGGCAATATATTATTCTACAGGAACACCTAGTTAATAATATTTCCACTTAATAACTTAAATTTTCCTTCTTTTTTTTCACAAACTATAGGTCTGTCTGCGTACACATATTTTGCGCAAAATGTTGCAAAATCTTGCAAAATGTTGTCTGCGTACTCCAAATCTCTTGCAGAGAGAGAGCCAAAGAGAGAATTTTTTGACAGTTGGAAGCAGGGATGTCAGATGTGACGATTTTACGTCATTTTGACGATTTTTTTCGCTGAATTTACCAAAATGACGATTGACGATTTTGAATGTAGAGTCACTTAGGTGTTGACGATTTAATTCCGTCAATAAATTTAGTTTAAACTTTAATCTTTCATCAAATTTTTAACACTTTAATCTGTCAAGTAAAGTTTTTTTCTTACCGAACGTTTCCACATGCAAGTAGTGTATACGTATTATCAACAAAAAATCGAGGAAACAGCCGATTGGCTGAATGAACAAAAATTGTGTGAATGTTAGTGAAAAAGTGTCAGTGTATTGAGTTTTTCGAACTTGCACTTGCATATGGAAACGGGGGGTTAGTTAATATATGTATATAGAGGCGAATATATATTTATATCTACTAGCGGACTCGGCGAACTTCGCCTCGTCCCAATTTTAAGCCTTCAGACAAACTTTAGATTAATAATACAACACAAATATTAAAATTTTTAATATGATTTATTTGAATGGAATCAGTAGAGAGCGATTTGATGTACAAAAATCTATAAATCACTAAATATATAAATCATCTTTAAACGCATAAAATTCGGCGTTTAAACTACCAACACAGACCATATGAATTTGATAAGATTTATCGTAGTGCTGTCACATGTTATTTTTTTACCACATATAACACATGGGAGAATGATTTATAGTTGCTGAGTTTAAACTACATATAAATTCAAGTTTAGTTCAACTAAACCAGCGTTTAAACCATCAGTGGTTTATTAGCCATTATTGTACAAGTTTTTTTTTAGAAAAACTAAAAAACAACTAGTTAATATTAGTCAGGGCCATTTTTTGATGTTTTTTTTTATATTGGCAGGACGATTTTTCGAAAAAAAAATTATCTGACAGCACTATTTCACTTGTTTGTTTTGTTTGAGTACAATAACTGCCTGTTTTTAAAAAACGAGTACAAACCTCTTTCAAATTACTGCCTGCTTTTAGATCGCGAGCACAAAAGTGACTCGTTTAACTAATATTTAAAACAAAATTTAAAAATGTCCATTCCTTAAGGGGTTTCCATACAAAAAGTTTAATACAGACTAGAAATATATTAAAGAAAACGTACCATAACAGCCAAGGAGTCTCCTTAACAATTTTTCGAGACATACTTGCCCCTTATCACCACTTCTTAAGGGGGCTCCCATACAAATATTGCGATTTATGAAATTTTTAAATTAATTAAAATTTTTTGACTTTTGTGAATAAAATCAAAAGTTGTTAACAGATTTTAATCATTTATAGCTGTAATTTTTAATAGATTTTTAACAAACAAAAATTTCGAAATGTTGATTAAAAATTATTTTTGTTGCCAAAAAAAAAAAAAAAAAAAAAAAAAATATGTTTCTAAAACGACAGCGCATGTTAGAAAAAAATTTAACGTTTAAAGGAAATTTTATTGCGGATTTTTGTTTTTTTTTTAGTATGTAATTTCAATAAACTGAACCGTTTTTGAACCGGTATTGGATTCAGCGTACCCGAAAAAGGTTTAAGCGCCAGTTGCCAAATTCTAGCACAGTGTAATTGTTTGATAAAACTTGCGAAAAGCAATAAAAAACATAACAATAAAAAGAAATTAATTGGACTTTATATTTATATTTATACTGTGTACTTTTTTTCTTAACCTTTAATAATCAATGTACTTTAATTGCAACAAAAAAAGTTGGGAACCCTATATGTAGTTGTCCTGCGATTTAACTTTGAATAATTAAGTTTAAGTTATCGACGTCCTTATTCTTCGCTGCTATTATTGCCCGTTCACCAATCCAATCGAGATTTTTGTAGTTTTGTGCAATGTCGGGGAACACTTTGCTGATGAGCTCCTCCTTGGACGATGTGAATTCACAAAAATTTTCAGGGAACGATATCAATCCATTCGAAACATCAATAGGAATTGGGCCGTTGCCAAGCTCCAGCAGTTGTCTCGAGAATTCAGCAGCCGATGGGTCGTTCTGCAACACGACTCTAATGTTTGCGGTCAATTGCAACTTCTGGACATGCCTCCACAAAGACGACGATTTCAGGCAGGCGTTAAGTTCATCTGCAGCAGAAGATTTGGGGATGACGGGAATTGTTTGACGAAAATCTCCGGAGAGCAATATCAAAGCCGCACCAAATCGTCTTAAGTATTAAAAATTCTATATTTTTTTGTTTTGTATGATTTTATACTTAATATTTTTTTATGTTTTAATAGAGTGATATATCCGTGTTTATAAAAAAAAGATTTTTTTATATGACGATTTTTTGACGGTTTTTTTCAAAACTACTGACGATTTTGACGATTTTTTTTTTAAATTTTGACGATATTTCGAAAAAAACATCTAACATCACTGGTTGGAAGTTAGAGAACTTGCAAAATGTTACTGGAGAAATTTCCGCTTGCAAGATTTTGCAAATAGTTTGAACAGCTGTTTGAATGAAATAGTTTTTGTGAAATGAAAATAAAAATTTAAATTTAACAATGGCATGAGGTAAGTAGTTAGAATTGTGTTGGTTTTTAACGTTTATAATAAATTATAATTGTAGTAAGCAAAAGAAGTTTTATAAAAAACCCGACAAATAAAACTAAAAACTAAGAAGAAATTGTATTTACCAAACTAATAACAGTGTAATAAACAAGTTTTTTAATTTACAACATTTTTTAAGCTTCACTTTAATTAATAATTTTTTAATTTACCTCGAGAATTAAATTTTGCGTACACATATGCTAAAATTCTTTTGCTTTGTTATTTCAATTGTTTACACACCGATCAGCTGTTTTCTTGCAAAATTTCACTGGATACTGTCTGCGTACTTTTTGAGATTTTTTCAGCCGATAGAGTAATATTGGTCTTACTCTCCCAAAAAAATTTACTGAGTATTTGCTACTGGAAAAGTACCCAGACAGACCTTATATTTAACAAACTAACTTACTTTTATTTTTATATTTCCGGCAAGGAAATTATCATATAATAATTGTCTTAACAAAGTAACACACACATTTGAAATTCCTCCACTTGTTATGCTGGGCACTTAACCTTACTGTTCACTTGCCAATCTATAAGTGATCCAAAAAAATCCTCACAATTTTTTCTCAGGCTTCAACTACTAATATTTTTATCCTACAGCAACAAAACAAAAACATAAAAAACAATTACCGAAACGTAACATTAAAGTTTAAACAGTTCTGACAAAACACATTGGGGTCAATAACCGTTTCCCTTTGGCCTTGAAAACTCAAGCAGTTTCACAGAGAAAGTCTATCTTACTTTTCTCTTCCTTTGCACACCAACAAAAAAAATTATTCCTTTCAATTGCACCTCTATGCATACTATCCTAATGCAACTCTAAACTGCAAGCTCACTTTCCAGAAAGGACTTCCAGTCTGCACATCATTCTAACAGCTGACACTTACAAAACACATTCTACCAACCAGACACTAATTAAAACAATTCTGCCACAAATAGATTAAACAAACGGAACAAATCTAGTTTACCGACGCAGCTCCAAATAAAAAACAAAGTACCCAGGGTGATAGAAAATTGAAAAATAAGAAGAAAAAATGAAATAAAAAAGTTGGCGGAAACGCTTAGTTTTCAAGTTATGGACGTTTTAAGTTTTTATATAAAGGTCCGATTTTCCACTACATTTTTATCGTTATATGGCCAATATTGGTATCATTTCAAAGCTTTTGACCATATCTTTTTAGATATACAAAATTTATTTGAAAATTACTATCTCTTTACCTCACATTACATTCTTTTTGCATTTTACATCAAAATATTACAGAAGTGCACCAGGTAAGTATGTAGTTTATTTAAATAAAAGTGTAATACAAACGTAATCAAATTATAAACATGGGCGTCGCAAACGAAAACACTCCTGCATAGCCGACCTTCGGCCGGGCGCAAGGATTTTCTCCTCTATGGTATAGCAAAAACCGGCTTCGTTAAGTAAAGCATTTCTGCATAGCCGGCCTTCGGCCGGGCGCAAAGTTTTGCTTCTCTTTGGTATGACAAATACCGGTTTCGCTAACTAAAGCTTCTCTGCATAGCCGGCCTTCGGCCGGGCGCAAGGATTTTCACCTTTATGGTACAGCAAGAACCGGCTTCGCTAAGTAAAACTACTCTGCATAGCCGGCCTTCGGCCGGCCGCATGGATTTTCTCCTCTATGGTATAGCAAAATCCGGGTTCGCTAAGTAAAGCTTCTCTGCATAGCCGGCCTTCGGTCAGGCGCAATGATTTGTTCCTCTTTGGTATGACAAATACCGGCTTCGCTAACTAAAGCTACTCTGCATAGACGGCCTTCGGCCGGGCGCAAGGATTTTCTCCTCTATGGTATAGCAAAAACCGGCTTCGCTAAGTAAAGCTTCTCTGCATAGCCGGCCTTCGGCCGGGTGCAAAGATTTGTTCCTCTTTGGTATGACAAATACCGGCTTCGCTAACTAAAGCTTCTCTGCTTCTTAAACCCACCCCCGCAACAAAACTCCGATTTCGCTGATGATAGTCAGAGAGAGCGGTGTGCGGTAATGTTTGTGTGTGCTCAACGTGGGGAACTGTCACACCCTGAGATTCTATAGCCGGGCAATTACAACAAAACAAAATATATGCAATGATTGCAATTTTGGATCAAGGGTAACAAACATCTTTATATCACGAACAATTGTTTCACTTCAAGGCAATCAACCACTGCCTCCAATTTTAATGTACCACCGACTTTTGGAATCCAGGTAATAAAAATATTGCATTCTTTTACCAACAAAATATGTACATACATAAATAGTAAATCTATGACATAGAAAAACAGATATCAATATTAGGACGAAAACAAATACATGTAAATAAAATTTACATTAAAAAAAATAAATTGTTTTCTTAACCTAATATTGCACTAAAATAAACTATATCACAGATAAATATTATTGCACTTAAATTTGTTGTATGGTAAATTGCACATTATTTCCGTAAAAATTTTTATTTGCCTTTGCAGTTTTCTAAAGGAATGAATTCTTCACTTCAATGATGAGTTACAAACATAGTCCTGTAATATCATACATCCATATAATATACGGACAAAACGCTATACAAATATGTATATACTTAATAAACATTAATACTCAACCTAATATTGCACTGGCTACCACTGTCACTGTTCCAAGGAAACCATTATCCTGCTTTCTTACTTCCCCTGTCTAATAAACAATTTTTCTGAAATATGAACCATGCACCTACGTGAATAAACGCCGACCTATTGCTTTTATCACACAGAAAATGCATAGTGGCTCTCCAAACGCTACCGATTCCCAATAATTCTCGTAATTGGTTCCTAACCAATTGTAGCACCATTGGCGCAAACATAAATTAAACGAACGCTTTTATTAAAAGCTTATTATCAAAAAAAAACATTTTCTTACTCATCATGTTTTACTTGGAAATGCCTCTATCATCCTCTAACTTGTCAAAAGCTCCACATAAGTACATGGAGTAACTTCCAAAAACTTTCATATAGAAATGTTTCTGAAATCAACGTACATATTTCATAAAAATGTTCTTACGGGAAGTAAAAAAAAAATTCTTTTATATAAGTTATTACTTTGTTAAATCTTTTTATCTTCTTTTACAGCTTTATATTATACTTTCCCTCTTAAAAATTGTACGTTACCCTACTGCACGGTTTTTACGCATAAACATGTACATATATATCTTGGACATCACAACATTCAAACTACCCTATATTGCACCTAAAGGAATAACGGTAAGTGAAAATTATTCTACCTCATCACAGAATCTCATATAGAAATATCCTTCGAATGATATACCCCTAGTGAGTTGCCATTTAGTGTCTCTAGTTCATACATGTTGTTTCCTATAGCCTTGACGACCCTACACTTTAAAAATTTCCTACAAAATTTAGAATATATGTTCCTGCTGAAGTTACTTAGAATTGTATTGCGTCTATACACCTCTTGTCCCGGCACAAATCTAACTATTCTCGCTTTTCTATTATATCTTTCGGCGCTTTTCTCATAGGCCTTAGCCATATTTTGACTCATTTTCTCCCGGATCAATTGTATTTTGTCATTTGCGTTTAATTGAACAATTTCATGATCCGTAAGAGATTTGAGTTTTCTTCCAAGTTTATAATCTGTGCCACTGCTAAACATGTGGAACCCAAATAGTGCGAAAAAAGGCGTAACACCTGTTGCACTATGCACTGAAGTTCTTAGAGCGCATTCGATCTCAGATAAATACAGATCCCAATCGCGGTGGTCTTTGTCCAGGTATGCACGTATAGCAGCTAAAACTGACTGGTTCACACGTTCACTAGCATTGCTTTGTGGTGAGTAAACAGCAGTTTTGAGGTGTTGTATTTTATATATATTCATTAAACTTTCGAAGTTCTTTGAAATAAATTGACTACCATTATCGGTGTGAATGAATTCAGGCACTCCAAATTTGTGAAATATTTCACTTACGAGAAAGTTGATTACGTTTGCTGTTGTGGCTTCTCTCATAGCCTTTAAAAATATAAATTTTGTAAAGTGATCTACAACAATAAATATATAACAATTGCCTTTCTTGGATCGGGGATATTTTCCCATAAAATTTAAATATAGTTTTTGAAAGGGTCTTTCAGTTATTACCTGTTGCCTATTTCTGGTCTCATATTTATATTACTCGGCTTTGTTTCTTTGCATATTTGACAGTTAGAAATAAAATGCTTTACTTGTTGAATCATTTTAGGCCAGTAAAAATATCTTCTCAGTCTTTCTAATGTTTTAGTGATTCCTCCATGAGCTGTTGTCGAAGTTGAGTGGGCGTTTTCTATCACAGCGTTTGTTATGGTTTCAGGAATCCACAATTTCCACGGTGTACCTTCTTCATACCGGTCATAATATGTCTTTTTATACACTAGGCCATTTTCTACTTTTAAATCCGGTAGCATTTCGTTATTTTTTTCTATATGGGCTACTAAATCTTTATACTCGCTGCTTTCAAATTCTGTTGTTTCAAATCCCAATAAATTAGTTACATCTATTTCATCTAGATTGGGAAGTCTTGATAACATGTCTGCAACGATGTTTTCTGTGCCTTTTCTATGCTCAATTTGGAAGTCATAAGATTGCAGTTGTAATGACCATCTAGCCAATCTACCCGTCAGATCTTTTAATGACATTAGCCATTTTAGACTGGCGTGATCTGTCACGATTGTAAATGGCATCATTTCAATATATTGCCTAAACTTTTTTACTGCCATTACCGCAGCTAAGCACTCTTTCTCAGTTACCGTATAATTTCTCTGACAACCGTTTAGCTTTTGTGAATAGAAGGCGATGGGATGTTCCTCTTTTTCTCCACTTAATTGATAAAGTACAGCACCAATGCCGTAATCACAAGCGTCACATTGAATGTAGAATCTTTTGGCAAAATCTGCATGTCGAAATACTGGAGCTGTGGTTAAAGATTTCTTCAGATTATTAAATGCCATTAGTGCCTCTGGTGTCATTTCAAATTTTTTTGCTTTTTTCAGAGTTTCTGTTAAAGGAGCTGCTATGACCGAAAAGTTTTTTATGAAGCGGCGGTACCAGCCTGCCGTTCCCAAAAAGCTTCTAACTTCTCTTATTGACCTTGGTACTTTCATTTCCGTAATCGCTTTCACTTTTTCAGGATCAGTTCTTAGAAGGCCATTCCCTATTATGAATCCTAAATATTTCAGTTCCCTAAAACAAAACTGCGATTTACTTAACCCTATTGTCAAATTAGCCCTTCCAAGACAATCAGCTACTTTTTCTAACAATTCCAGATGTTTTTCAAAATCATTAGAGATAATTAAAAGATCCTCCAGGTATATAAATACGTTCTCTTTCAACTCTTGTGGAATCACTCTATCCATTAGTCGGCACAAACGCTGGGCCGCGTTGCAAAGTCCAAAGGGCATAACCCGAAATTGGTAATGTGCCCTGCCAGCAACTGTAAATGCTGTATATGGCCAGCTTTCTGGCTCTAATTCAATCTGCCAGAATGCATATTTTAGATCGACGCTACTTATAAAGTGAGTCTCGTCGATTCTACTGAGAATGCCATCGATGTTTTGCAACGGGTAAGCATCCTTTATCGTTAATTTATTTCACTTCCGGGCATCAAGGCATATTCTGTTTTTCCCTGGCTTTCTAACGACTGTGATTCTGTTGTTCTATGGGCTCTCACTTAGTTCTATTACTCCTAATTCAAGCATGTTGTCTATCTCTTTATAAGTGATTTCCTGCACTGCCGGAGAAATCGGATAATACCTATCCTTAACTGGTTCATCACCCTCAATCAACTTAATATTATGCTTAACTAAATTAGTTTTACCCAAGCCCTTAACTTCAAAGGTACCAAACTTCTCTATTACCTTGTCCAGTCTCAGTTTCTGATTCTCATCCAATTCATGTCTACCTAATTTATTTTGAGCTTTGAAATCTACAAAATCTTCTAAAACCTTACTTATATCTATTTCACTTACACCAATAACCTCCGAAGCTAAATTAAACGCCCGCCAAAAGTCAATACCTAAATATAGTGACTGCTCCAGGTCTGGACAAAGATAAAAAAGTATGTTTTTTCGCTCCCCTTTGTACCCCACGGACACATTCACTCTTCCTAAAATCCTATGGTACTGACCACCGGCCGTTCTCACGCTATAGAATATAGGTGTTATCTCCAATTCTAACTCCTCAGCTATCTCCCTGCAGCCTTTACCTAGTATGCTGACTGATGCTCCACTATCCAGTAAGCCCTTTATAATTTTTCCTCCAATTTCTACATCCAAATAAATTCTATTATCCTTACCACTTTCTCCTGCTCTATTCACTGATTCTATAATACAATTTTTTCTATCACGTTTAACCTTGTACAGCTCTCTAATTTTTCTGATTCGTTCCGAAACGGGTTTCCTAAAATTTTCCGAATTAAATATTTCTGCTCTAACTTTTCTGTAGTACTGTTTCCTAACCTCAAGTGGAATCAAATGTTTCATTTCCGGTAAGAATTTACGCTTATAACTATTTTCTAAAAATTTTTCATTTTCCCCTTCTAGTTTTCGACCGCAGGGTTTTTTGCTGGACGTTGGTCCCTGCCCATTCCAAGGTCCCTCATTCTGTTTCCCTGTTGGCAATCAGGACATTTTGGCGCAATCACATTAGCTTTACCACACCTATAGCAAAATAGTGATCTCTCTGACGAATTACAATCGCGAAATCCGTGTCCAGTCATTTTGCAGTTCCAGCACGTTAAAAGCTTCTTTTGTGCTATTTTTATGGCAGCTAGATCCTCCAAGCTCTTCCCATCTTCTTTAAGGCTTTCAAAAACCACCTCATTAACGCTTCTGATTGGCCTTTGTGGCTGGACACTATTTCTTGTTTCCCTTTTTGGAAAATTTCTCTCTGCTTCTGGGCATTCAAGTCTTAATTGTTCCACTGAGAAGACTGAAATAGGATAAACAATCTTGTCTATGCTTTCCCGCACATTCCTTTTCAAAATTTTTATCATATCAAACTCAGGTATTGGTTGGACAAGTCTGGCTCTCAATTTACACATAATGTGAAAGAACACCTCAAGAGTTTCATTTGGCTGTTGTTTCCGTTCCACCAAATCTCTAATTATTTCTAAATTGGAAGAGTTAGCACGATACTGATTTAACAATTCGCATCGCAACGTGGGCCAATTCATCACACCATGAGTTCTGATTAGTAGCCAATACCAATCTTTTGCTGGGCCTGTTACCAATAGATGAAAATCTCTCAAAATTTCTTCCCAACTTATGCTGTAGTGTGCCTGCAAATGCTCGATTCTAAATATAAAATCTTCGATACTTAGGTGTGAATTATTGCCGTTGTACACTATGCCCCACTTATCTACACGTATGTTTATTTTCTCAGAGTTCACATTATTATTTTCCGATGCTATACGACTGCCAGGTGTAGCCCTACTATCTGTAATTGGATCAGCGTTTATGGCTTGGTTTCCATTAGGCATATTTCCCATGGTTGCCAAATGTCCATTGTTTGCCATTGTTCGGTAATTTACGTAGCCCAAAAAACCTATTGGAGCTGTCCGAAAATTGTCCCTGGGCTCTATTGGAAAAATTGTATTTCCTATGGGATTGCCTTGACCAATCACCGGTTGACTTGTAGATGGTTGTGAATCTACAGAACCCTGAGATCTCACAGACATTTCCCTAACGACCTTAGTGAGCTCTCCCATCGATTTCCTAATTTCGCTCACTTCATCCTGGACCAATTTCTTAACCCTTTCTTCTAATGCTCTCTGGACCATTAGAGTCTCATCGACCACTAATTCCCTAACCTGAGGATCAATGTCCACATTCGGGACATTCATAGATGCACCATGTGTACCCGATGCGCCGGAAGTGTTTGGCATTTGTGTTGGTCTTGTATTAATACTTCCCGATAGATCCCTAAAACTGTCGTTTTCGGAAGCCATTTGCGCCCTCCTATAAATCCTCCTCTGTTTAGGTTGCTTCACTGTTGAATTATTAAAACTACTACGATTTAAAGATCTTTTCCTATTTCTCGTTTGAACCCTATCTTCTCCATTCATATCACAAAAAAAAATTTTGAAGCCTGGAACCTAATGAGATCACCTTAAAGTATTAGCAATTATACTTTTAAATACTTCTACGCAAAAATAGAAAAATTTTTAAAAAAAAAACTTATAAAATTAATACAACCAAATAAAAACAATACGCAGAATGCAAATACTAAAATAAAAATAACCAAAATACTATATAAATAATAAAATAAATAACGCAAAACGATAAAAAAAAATTAAATAAAATATAAAATAAATAATACGAATAATTAAACAGCAAAATAATTAAAAAAAAAATAAATAAAAATAATATAAATATAAAATAAATAATACGAATAATTCAAAAGCAAAATAATTTAAAAAAAAATAAATAAAAATAATATAAATATAAAATAAATAATACGAATAATTAAAAAGCAAAATAATTTAAAAAAAAATAAATAAATAATACTAATAAACACCAAAAAAAAACTCAAAAAAAAATTTCGTATATATCAACAAAGAATATAGATAAATTTTAAAGACGTATATAAGTACACAGAGGGAAAAATCCGGTATAAAAATACCAAAATTGACACCATCCGTTGTCAAAAGTGAGCCAACTACGTTTGTGTTCAATTTGATAACGGATGGTATCAATGTTTTTTAACCACCTCGTTGTCAGTTTGTCACCATTTGTTCTCAATATGACATCAAATTGGTTATATATTATCACCATAATGGTACCATACCGACAACATGCTGTTGTCATTTTTGACAACACACCGTTAATATATTGACAACATTCGGTTGTCCTTTCGATAACACATTGTTCTGATTGTAGTATGTACTTAATAACCCATTCTGAACCCAAGTAAAAAAATGGAATAATGTAAATTTATTAATTTATTTCACATTAAATAATATACTTATAAAAAAATACATAAAAAATTCACACTTTTACAGCCAGGCCCACGATGTCACACGTTAACGTTCGCATAGAAAATTAAATTGAAAACAAAAACAAATTTTAGAAATTTTTTTTATTTTATTTATTAAATTTTTATTTATTAATTTAATCACAGCACTGAAACTTTTCACTTTTTACTTTCGAATACCAAAGTTGATTGCGGGATAACTTGTATACGCTGTTAATAATGACAACAGGGCGATACCTATTTGACAACAGTGTTATCAATTTGACAACAATGGTACGTTTTTTATCTAACGGCCCAATTTGACAACATTTTGTTTAAAATTTAACAACAAATGTTGTCGAAATATTGACAACAGTTTGTTATCAATTTATTACCACTGGTTGACAGTTTTTTAACGTTTTTTTTCGCTCTGTGTATATAATAAATTTGACATATTATGGGATTGTTGAGTGGCGACGGTTTGACGGTACATATTTATTGATTCTCTAACTAGAGCTATGATAATGTTTCGTTTAATCAACATTTACTAAAAAAAAAGAATCTATAACAGTTTCACCTGTGCTCTAATGTCACCAAACTTCCACAACAAAGAGGCCAGTATACAATCTCCATCTACACAACAGACCACTGATTTTTACCCAGTGCGGCTGCCAATGATATAATTGCAACTGCTCCACATGCGCAACTTCTAACAAACAAACTACCTACACAACAAAAATCGAAATAGGGTAAACATTTAGAATGAATTGCCTTCCATTAACTAAGATTACACCTTCTTTCGTCTGAAATATTAGTAAAATTTTACCTAGTATATTAATATTATTAAGCCTCATCGCACAACTGACTTTTTGATTCCTTACACAAAAACGGCTGCAATTCTATCCTAATATACTAACCTACCAGTAAAAAGTTTACTTAGGGCTATTTTAACAAATTTAGAAGTCTATTACCTAGTGTTTCGATTACATACACTAATACTTTAATTTAATTTCAGATTGGGAGCCATATTCTGTTACGAACCTTGTGTCGGCCTCTAGACTCCATCATTCCAACTAACTCAATCGGTATCATCTCTGGGAGTAGTTCTCAACCCTTGCGATGGCCAAGATTCGCCACAAAATAAAGATGAACAAAAAAACAAAGAACACTACTCTACAATGAACGAAACAATTACCCACAGGAAGACAGCTGTACATCTTCAATCGCCCATACCCAACCATGGCCGCATATCATGCAACCAAAGTTTAACGCGGACCCCACTACCCGTCCATCACATCCTCTCCATAAACATTCCCAAATAATAGATTTACTCAATCATCATTTTTTTCATTTTTTTTTTAAACAAACTCAAATTTATTATAATATAACTAATACTAGACATCTTTAAAATAAATATAAACCAAAACATTAACTTAACTTAAAACTTTAAAACAATAAAACCTACATATAAAAACTACTTGCAACTTCTTTTCACTTCCGGACTAAGAAAAATTTGTTTCCGTTTTACTTATATTCGTATTTTAAAATAGCACAAGATTTAATTAATTGATTCTTATGTGAAAATTTCAGTAAAACCACAAAAACATGCAACAATATTCGTTTAAATAATAATTCTTCAAAAATTAAAATTAAATATTATTTACTTTTAATTGTCATAAATTTCCTTCACAAAATCTTCAATAAATTTCTTTCCTGTCCTCAGATTATAATATTTAAAATTCATAAATTTAGGTATTTTTAAAATTTGCAACTAACACTTATATAAGATACTTCACACTACAATCATATGAATAAAATACAAAAAAAAAAAAACGTTATACATACATCTACCAAAGGACCGAACAGAGCGTTATTTAATAGGCTTCATTAAAAATTCCGGCCTGACCGATATTTTCCTACGATAATTAACCTACCCTAAAATAGCTCTCTGAGGGTCGTATATTACCAAATCTATGTATTTTTTTACTCTCTTTTTGCGTTCTTATTTTTAAAATCTAGTCCCTATGCGATCCCTTTTACAAAATGCTAAACACTACACTTTTTACACTCTTAATCAAAACTTATAAACTAAATATTAAATATAAATACATATACTTATAATACAACTAATTTTCTCTATCACTGAGAACACGCTATAAAATTTCTCACTGGGTATGTTTTCCAGTGCCAGGTTTAACGATTGGAGTTTTTTTAAAGGAACTTCTGCCCAAAGCTTTCGTTCCACAGAAAAAGCTGTTTTTTTGAAATATCAATAAACTTTCCTGCACACTAACTGACATTGCCAACATAAAATAATTTTTCACTACACCGGATGCCACTAGTTTTTGGTCACTCTAAACCATGGTGGAATAAGCAGGTGGCATCGTTACGGCAACAAATACAACATGGAAATTACATCACCGTTTAAGTCATAAAATAATTTAAACAAAAATCAAAGCGTACCGTTGAACGTGATGAAATAAATAAATTTTTAGCCAATTTTTGTTTAATTATGGTCAATATCTTATTTATTTTAATTTAAAATTATCAAAAACTTTAATAAAATACAATAATCACAGCACAAAACGTGGACTTTTTGTAAACATAAACAAAACTTTGACATTAACCTAGACAAACAATGCAAGAGCAAAAAATCGTCATCTGGTGTGGCAGCACTACCTGTTTATTCCACCATGCTCTAAACTGCTTAAAATGTTTAATCCGTGATCCAGGTTACAATTCATACTCTCTAGGACAATCTCCCTGGTGTAGTAGCTTCCTTTTTGCTTCCTTCTCACAATTTCCCCGTTGGCAATATATTATTCTCTTATTCATCGCTTATTTTGTTCCTAAATGTGTACTTTTTAATTTGTGTTAACTATTTTTTGTATTTTTATTAAAAATATTAGTTATTTTTACTTCCCCTTTTTAAATTCCTAAATTCAACGCTAACTTTTTTTTACTTTGGAAATCCCCATAAATTCCTAAATTCGACGCTAACTTTTTGTTCTTAAGCTGGGATCACACGATTGCCTCAAATGCACCAATATGACACAATTTTGATTGTGCTTTATTGACGCACAATGAAGAAATTGCGCCAATCAAATATTCTGAAATCACACGATTGCCCTGTTTTATACAAATATAATTGCCGCTAGTTGGTACAAAGTGAAATGGGTACAATAATTGCCGCTGCACAGTCACACGGTTGTTATTACTTGACAACTACGAAAACAGCTGATGTGGTAGCTTTTTTATTTGTTTGGAAGTTCTAGTTGGTATGTTCATTAAAAACGAAAAATTTGTTCATAGATACTCTACAATTTTTTGTTGAATAGTTTTATTAGAAATATTTTAAGAAAAATTTATGAAATTCCAAAAATTAGTTCAACAATTTCGAATGTTAACGTTTGCATAGAAAATTTTTATGAAATAACAAAATTTAAATATTATTTAAATATCAGAAACTAAATTCTGTAACTGTATTAATTTAACTGCCGATATCGTTTAGTATAGAGAAGTCTCGGCTACTTTAACAAATTTTTTATTCTCGTTTTCAAGGTAACAAATATTTTCTTTAAGAAATATCAACGACATAAAAATATACGCACTTAACAGTTAATAACAAAAATTTAAATGCATAATAAATAAATACATATTTATCTTCATTGATTGCTAAAGGAAACACAAAAACGTAAAATTTATTAAAATAAGGCAAATATTGGCGCGTATTGTGTTGTTTGATTGCCGCACAAGAAGGCAATAAATATTGGTGCATTTTTGTTATTTTTATTGACGCGCGGTTGCATAGCAAACAGTCACACGATTGCCGCACCAGGGTTGCATTTGATTGGTAAAAGTAAGCACAATATTGTCCTCGATTGGTACATGAGCCAATTGGTTGTGCAGTCACACGATTGGTGTATTGAAAAGTGTGAAAATTGGTGCATTGCGGCAATCGTGTGATCCCAGCTTTATTCTGAGAAACACCATAATTTGGGTATTTTGTTTTCCCGGTTTTTAAATTCCCAAATTCGACGCTATTTCGTCGACGCTATCTTGGCACACGTAGCAAATTTTGACACTATCGAAAATAAAACATCTGAACAGCTGATCACTTGCATGTACCTGTAACAAATTTACTTTGGTACACACAAAATGGTTTTTATAGTATAGTTAGTCATTTCACCATTAAAAATAAAAATGTCTAAACATTCTGGTAAGTTAGTATTGAACAATACCATAAAGTTTTATTTTTGTAATTAAGTATTTCCAGATAAATTCCACATGCCAACATCTGCAGCACCATCTGCACCAGATGATTTTCAGGTAATGTAATATTGAACAAACTATTTAATTTATTGATTTGTTATTAATTTAGAGAGGCCCTCCTCCTCCTTCATATGAAGAAAGTTTAAAAATGAACGGCAATGCTGGAAATGTAATTCATCAGTACATGTATTCGAATCCTACTGCATACCAACAACAACAAGCATTCCTTCCACCACCAAATTGTGCAGCACCTTCACCATTATCTTATGGTTATGCCAATCCTTATCAATCGCATATGCAACAGCAACAAAGTTTTTATAACACGGCATCTGGATCATCCCAATCGAGTGTACCAAACACTGCAGGAAATATCCTATATTTAGCTAAAGGTGCGAAGGTACGAACTACCGCAACTGGAGCAATAAGTATACCACCGCCGCCACCGGGATGTGCACCAACCCCAGGTCAAATGGCTGCCATGTCTGGCCAACCAGTCATGATAAAGAAACAGAAAAAAAAAATTTTCTAAATTCTATTCAGGCCAAAAAACTCGTCTCCAAATGTAAAATATGCAGTACCTTTGATTAAGGAGAGTGCCTCATTTAATTCCACTTAGTACATACGTGAATTGTGAATTAATCAATTTAATAATTATTATTAATATAAAAACTATTTATTCATTTATGAATCAATATACATATATGTATATTATGTTAATAACAGTTCTTTTATAACCTCCGCCGTAGGACTTAACAGCAGGCGTAGAGGTACCAATTACATTTTAACTACCCATTACATATAATTACTTAATGTGTATTTAAGGTATTTCTGAGTACATTGAAAATTAATGAATATCTATAATTAGATGTAATTGAAAATTCTTAATAAAAAAACTACTTGTTACAGTAATTAAAGCTGTTATGGTTAATAAAAAATTAAAACACTTATAACAAGTAATTAGACATTAATAACACCCGTTAGTTCCAAAACATTATAATTAGGGCTGTTCTGGAAATCGAAAACGCAAAACGAAAGGTTTTTAAGTTGTTTTTAATACACTTTTAATGTAATTTGTGTTATATTCTGTTTAATAGAGAAATATTTGTCATAAAATTCTTTAATTACAGAAATTTATTAAAAAACTACGAATAAAATTCTTGCGTTTTCGGTTTCCAGAACACCCCTGAATACTTTGCAGTCAAAGTTCAAAATGTATCATCAGGGGGGTTACCGCGTATTTCGATTCGAAAGAAATCATTTACGGATTCGAACAATTTGTACTGTGTATTACGATTTTCGTAATCGTTCGAAACGATGACAGAGGTTGTATTTTTTAAAAAATGGGAAATTTGATGAACAATTTTTGTTTGTAATAATGGCTTTTAAGAAAGTGATTTTTTGTTTTCAATAAAGTATGAAAAACGACCGTTTATTCGAAACAAATATTACGAAAATCGTAATACACAGTACAAATTGTTCGAATCCGTAAATGATTTCTTTCGAATCGAAATACGCGGTAACCCCCAGTACTTTTTAGCTGAAACAATTACGGCACAGATTCGGCAGAAGGAATATTTAAGGTAACATTTTAGACATTTTCCAAAAGCTTATGAGAAGAACAGACCAACCAATCTAACTTTTTCCAATCAGTTAGGATGGTCCATTTCATCTAGGGATGCCAGATATTGAAGAGGTGAAAAGATTACTATTCCAAAATTCCGGCATGTTTTTATATTTTCCAATAGAATTTCGCATTGGAATTTCTTCTTTTTCACACAGATTGTTTACTTTATACGATGTTCTTACAAAACATCAGAATGAAAACGAAAGAAAACATCGCCACCAAACGTACCAATTTTATAGCTTAGTTGATCGTCATTTGAATGAAATGATTCTTTCCTAGATTTTTTTTGGACACATTAAAAAACTAAAATTAGTTTTTATTTTTAATACAGGAAAGAACTTTTCATTTCGAAACTATGGGCGAGGCAGTTAATCAAAGTTTGTTCATTTCAAACCGTTTGTTATTGTTACCATATTTAAAATCTTATGTTGTATTATCATAGCATTGTTGATTCGATTCACTTTTTACGAAAATTATTTAGAATTATTTCACATTTACCCAATGTTATTGGCAAATCATTTATATAATATAAGAAATAATAATGATCCTTTTTGTAGTCCATACTTGTTTTTAATTGAATCTGATGTATGTTGTTTACTTTTGTTATTTCTTTCCTTCCCGTCAAATAAGATTCAACCCATTTTACTTCTCTACTCCTTCGTTTTCGTAGAATAGAATTTTGCTATCATTTTAAACTTTTTTTTCATCCGTTAATACGATAGTTCACTGCTGTCTCACATGAAAAAATCTTTTCTAAATTTCAACATTTTTCATTTTTTCGAATTTATTCTATGAGCTAAGTTTCAGTTATGTATTTTATAAAGCTTTTTTTGTAATAAATACATAACTGAAATTTAGCTCATAGAATAAATTCGAAAAAATGAAAAATGTTGAATATAATATAAAGTAACCTTCGGAAGGAAATAATTCCCAGTTTATATTTTCTAAATCCATGCGTTTCGAAGAGTTTTTTCTTCCTTTTTTATTAAATTTTAATATATTTTGCTCGTTATTTTCGCATAACATTTTATTACTTTTATTACCATCACTCTTTTTACCATTTTGAAAATCTGTCAGTCAATACAATTAGTTTCTCTTTTCTTCTTGTTCTTGCATATATTTGATTGTTGGTTTTATTTGCAAACATCATGCTATGTTTCCAATGCAGTAGTCAGCTTAATAAAACGAATAACTATTTTTTTTTTAGTTTTATATATATATATATATGTATAATTTATGGAAAAAATGTTACTGCTTTCAGTTTGAATTTGTAATTTAAAGACAATGTAGTAAAAATTATGACGATTAATAGTCTGCTTAAAACAGAGGTTCGTAATAAGTACTATCGAATGTATTTACACGCACAAAACCATCTTCACCACCAGAGGCGTAGCTTTTACCATCTGGATGGAAAGCCAAACTGTTAATAGGACCGAAATGGCCCTTAAGACGAGCAAATTCTTCTTCGTAAATTAAGTGGAAAAAGCGAGAATCGAATTTACCAGCTTTAGTAGATGTAGTTGTTACTTCCATAGCATCTTGACCACCACCCAAAACAACATGATCTAAAATAGGACTTATAGCGGCAGAATTAACTGGACGTTCAGTCTTGTAGGTCTTGAGGCACATCAAAGAATCAGAGTCAAACAATTTGGCTGATGTGTCCTTAGATGCTGTAACAAACATCGTACCATCCTTGTACATTTGCATGTCATTGATACCGGCACTGTGATCATTTACTGAATTGACTTCACGTCCCTTGCGAATATCCCAAATGGAAATCATACCATTATCATGACCTATAATAGATTTTCAATAACCATACAGTACTTATACCAGAAATTTTAAACTTGCCAGTTATGATAGTTTCATCTAAAGGACCCCATAACATGGAAGTTATTTTTGATTGCAACATTGGTATACGTAAAATAGGACTTTGGTCAGCTAAACTTGAATCTGCTGTGCGTACATCAATAATAAATAATTCAGAGTTTTGCCCCATAGCCTTATCTGTTGAGTAGGCGGCTTGGTTGCCAGAATAACTGAAGTTACAGGTACGCACAGAGGATTTGGCAGGCAATGAAGCAATAACTGTGCCATGTTCAACATCCCAAACTTTTGTTGTCATGTCACCAGATCCAGTTATTAGTTTCGACGTAGTCCAGTCAACATCCAAACACCAAACTGCGCCTTGATGGCCATCATAGGTGCCCAGACGCTCTCCGTTTAGGGACCACCAAACATTTGGCTTTTGATCTTTTGAGCAGGAAAACAATAAATCACCTTCACGATTATATTTAATTTGCGTTATGGAACGCTCATGTCCCTGAAGCATTAATGGTCTCTAAAAAAGTGTTCACATTTAAAGAAAACATGTTTATTATTAGAAATATTCATACGATGAACTACACAAAATATAATTTGTTAGGTTATGTAGCATACAATTAAAATATTATGACATTTTTCACATTTATGCTCTGAATGTATTGCAAAATACTTTTAAATTTTGTAAATGCTATTGCAGATTTCCATACACTTTATATTTACCATTTTGTGGTGGTTTTTAACACTTTTTTCTATAAAATATTAATTTACAAATTCCATTCACTGAGAGTGAACTGTCAAAAAGGAGCGTTCGTGTTGGCTAGCAGTGCTGACAACACTTTAACACAAAATATTTTTTACTGGCAATGCCGTTCTACAGTTGACTCTAAAAATATTCACTGTTTTAAGCAAGGCACATTGAAAAGGTCTGCGCAAGAAGCCTGGGGGGTTACTGCGTATTTCGATTCGAAAGAAATAATTTACGAGTTCGAACAATTGGTACTGTGTATTACGATTTTCGCAATCGTTCGAAATTATGACAGAGGTTGTATTTTTTAAAAAATGGGAAATTTGATGAAAACTTTTTGTTCGTAGTAGATAGTGGCTGTTAAGAAAGGAATTTTTTATTTTTAATAAAGTATTAAAAACGTCCGTTTATTCGAAACAAATATTACGAAATTCGTAATACACAGTACAAATTGTTCGAATCCGTAAATGTTTTCTTTCGAATCGAAATACGCAGTAACCCCCCCGATGACCATTGCTTTCGTTCTTTTGAGCTTTCAAAAGTTGTTTACATACACTTTTCTTTCCTTTTGCTTTGTATATGTCATAGTAAGTTTTTGACAGCTTAAAAGAAAAAGTATTTTGTTTTTGTACAAGTAAGCAGACCTGATAGATGGGCCTTGGTTTTAAGTTAATTCTGCTTTATTAAATGTATTTAAAAGTTATTCTTTTGTGCTTGAATTCTCTGATTTAACAAATTAAATTACTATTAAGTATTACATTTTTATCTGTATAAGTTGCACTCAGAACAAGTGTTTGTATAAAAAATATACTTTAAGTCATCGTACCATGCTTTTAGTGATTTTTTTAAAGAACGTTAGCACTACTGTGAGTCGGCCAGATGAGTTTGCTCAACAAATGTTAACGCATTTACGTAAATTTTTGATTAAAAAAAAGTAATTTTTGAATTAAAAATTTCCATGTCGCGGAATTTACAAAGGTTTTTAAAAAATTGTCGAAATCAATTTGCTGGTGGCACTGGGTACTTCAACAAAACACAAAATTTGACAGTGCAACAAAGACGTTCAGCTTCTACAGATCCTGTAAAAGGAAAAGGGCCAGTTACATGGAAAAGTTTTGCTGCGATAGGTGGTTTGGGTGCAGTCGGTTTGGCTTTTATGCTATATGTTAAACACGAAAAAGAAGAAGCCATTTTAAAAGAACGCAAACGTCAATTGGGCAAAGCCGCTATTGGAGGACGTTGGGAGTTGATAGATGCTCAAGGTAATTTAAGAAAGTCCGAAGACTTCCTGGGAAAATGGCTGTTAATATATTTCGGTTTTACCCATTGTCCCGATATATGTCCTGATGAATTGGAAAAAATGTCTGCCGTGGTTGACGAAATTGGTAAGAAATATTTTTCAAATTGCTTTAAAATTTGCATAACATATTTATTGCATTTAATTCTTTAGAAAAATCTCCTCAAAACTTGGAAGTCCAACCCATATTCATTACAGTCGACCCTGAACGTGACACAAAAGAGGTTGTAGCTAAATATGTCAAAGAATTTTCACCAAAATTGCTGGGTCTTACTGGTACAGTTGAGCAAATTAGCAAAGTTTGCAAGGCATTTAGAGTTTATTTCTCTGCGGGCCCCCGTGATCAGGATAATGATTATATCGTTGACCATACAATTATAATGTACTTAGTAGATCCGGACGGAGAATTCGTAGATTATTATGGACAAAATCGTGACAAGGATCAGTGTGTAAGTTCTATATTAATGAACTTTGCCAAGTGGAATGCACTGAACAAAAAGTCGTGGTTTAGATAAATACCACAGTAAAATATAAATTTTTTTATAAGGTGTTATCTATACAAAAGCATTTTGTATATGAAATAAATTTAAGATATTTAACTGCATTAATATTTTTTTGTGAAATATAATATTAATATAATAAAAGTAAGATATATTCGGCTTTACTGAATCTTCTATACCAATGTATGTCTATTATATATCATTCAACATAGTATTTTAAGTTGTATCAAAAGCCTAAATTTAAGTGTTTATTTGTAGGGTTATAAACCGATATGGCTCATTTTCTAAACTCATTGTAAATGCGGTATTGTGCCAACACCATTATTTTAAAAAGAAAATAGTAGTTATTTATCTATAATGCGTTCGTTTATGAACACTATAAGGGAGTTTTTTTTCCAAGACTAATTCTTAGGCGAACGATTGATCCAAATGATTAATTTTTTAAGCTTCCCTCCCTCTTAAAGCCCATACATTTTTAGTTACGCACTAACACTGTCACAAACTGTCTTGTAAAAAAAATGTTAGTCACACGCCCAAATATTAGGTTAGAAAGGCTGGTGCGAATTAAACATCACACACTCACCTAAACTCTCCTACATTATCCTTGTATCCTGCTGCGCAGCCAGCTCATTCCCATTACGAATCCCGTCAGATTCTCGAGCCCATAGCCCGAGACATCTGGGGTCTAACCACAGCATACGATATCGAGCAAAACTCATCGAAATTATTTATTTTATCTTGAAACTCGATATCGAATGAAATGTGTTGAATTTGAAATAATAGCATTCGACATCGAGTAACTCGACATTACAGTTATCGAGTTTTCATTCGATACGCCAGTGTCTATCGTATGCAAAAAAATTCAATAGTTTATTCGATACGATAGTATCGAATGCGGTGATTAGACCCCTGGAAATTCACACAGCAATCTACTACCCAGCCACCTCATCCTGCTGTTCTGTAGCCTGGGACAGTGGCACATAAAGTGCGGTGATAAGACCCCTGGCAATTCACACAGCAATCTACTACCCAGCCACCTCATCCTGCTGTTCTGTAGCCTGGGACAGTGGCACATAAAGTGCTTAACCGTCTCCAACACCTCTGGGTTCTCACACAACCTAAAAATATCCGACATGTCGGATCCCAATTTCACTGCCATCCTGCCTGTCATACAGTGGTCCGTGATGATTCCTATCATGGCCCACACATTAAAACCCTTGCATTTTTATTCCCACATAAAATAATCTCTTGATTTATTAAACAATTTTTTATTACAAAATTAGGGTTCCTAGTTCTAAATTACACTGTCCTAAAATTTTAAGGTTCTTGTTTTCACGATATGCCGTTATTTTAAAAATGGAGGAAGATGCACAACATATATTCGTTTATCTCAAAAATAAAAATTCCGCAATAAAATTACCCAAAAGCATCGCTAAACTTTTTTCTAATACATACATATGTGCAGTCGTTCAAAAACTCATTTTAATTTTGCAAAAAAAATAATTTTTAGCAAAATTCCAACATTTTTATTTTTAACAAGTAAGAGTGCTATATTCGGCTGTGCCGAATCTTATATACCCTTCACCATTGTGCGAGCAGAATACAGAGCAACTAGACAAAAACCAAGACGAATTTATTACAGGTGGTCTTAAAAGCCCTGCTGATATTAGCTAAAATCACTATTGGATGTCAAAATTTTGTTTATTCTCTTTTATTATCTTTGTTTCTGTTTTGTTTTATTTCTGTTTTTGACATTGTACAATGATTTTACAAAAACAAATTGCTTGTGGCTTTTGTACGAGTTGTACTTGTTGTAGTACCGAGATTACCTGGGATGAATTCGCCTTGACAAAAACTAAATAAAACTGGTAAATATTTTTTTTTTAATCGTTTTTAGAACATACAAATTAAAAGAAAAATTCTCTTTGAAAAATTGAACCAGAGGACTAACAGTTTTTAAACTCAACCCCCTAGACGACTGAACCATAAACGACCGTTGTTTGAATATCATTCAAATGAAATATGGCCCGAATAAGAGACAACCGGTTTTGAACTTCGCTTTTCACAAGGACCCAGAATATATATACTTAATAGGGTGTAGGATCAATATTGTAGAAATTACAAACGGAATGACAAAGTTATCCGGGGTGTTCTGGAAATCGAAAACGCAAAACGCTAGAATTTTAAACGTCGTTTCTTAATTAGATTTCTGTAATAAAAGAATTTTATGAAGAATATTACACAAATATTTCTCTATTTAACAGAATTTTATAACAAAAATGATAAAAATTTGATTAAAATTGTTTTATAAACAACTTCCATATTCTGGCGTTTTGCGTTTTCGATTTCCAGAACACCTCTGAATATATACCCTTTTTACCTTCGGTGAAGGGTATAAGAAGAGTAATTTTTCGGAATTCAGTATTTCGGTTATAACTCAGGCATTTTTTAACCGATTTGACAGATTTATATACCGACGTGTTTAAGAAGAAATTTGCCATTTACTTGAGTTATAAAGTTTGGACTCGGGGAGAAATATGGTTTCCGAAAGTGGTTATTTAAAAAAAAAAAAAATTAAATCTGGTCATAAAATATGTTCTACTAAAAAAAAATCCGATATTTTGGTATCTAAGTCATACCCATAGGACGTATGGCAGCCCTAAAATTTAGGTTTTTATAAAAGTTTTGATGTTTTTTAGTCCATTTTTTAAGTATTTTGCTCATAAATTACTAGGGTAGCCAGATTTTAAATTCGGAAAAACAGTACATTGAATTCAAAAAAACAGTACATTTTTTTCACGAAAACATAACTATTTATTTAAATTATTAACCCCCAATTTCACCAAGTTCAGTTATAATTAACTATCAGTTATAGCTGTCAAAACGTATTGTTAACTGGAAGTTAAAGTAAAAGTTAGTTTTAACTGAACTTGGTGAAATTTGGGGTAAATATTTTAAACTTTTGATTGAATATCCATCAACAATTATATTAAGAAATACACTTAAATTGTGAAACGTCTAAGGAATGATTTCCATTTTATGGCATTTCATAAGTATACGAAATTACTTCATATGTGCTTAAAACGAAAACACCACAAACAAGCAATTGGCCAGGATTATCATTACATTGCTTTAAGCCATATAAGAAAGGAGAAAAGCCTTACTTAGCTTAAAACAATTAACTCAGCGATTTTCTAAACATATTCGTATTTAAAGCAATTTTCACCACACACATAATTGCACAAATCATATAGAATTTGAGAAAATATTTGCTTCCTAAATTAATTTTCCAATTTCAAACAATTTTTAAATTATTTACGGACAATTTTAAAAAGTTCAGCTATAATTAACTATTACTATAACAATAGGTTTTTGACATTTATAATAATAGTTAATTATACCTGAACTTGGTGAAATTGGCCATTAATCTATAAAATCCAAAAAACATAATTTGGTTTATTTTTATTTTACAAAATCTGAAAATAGTAAAAAACAAGTTTCAATTAAATTTAAAACAAAAATTTCTGTCTGTAAAACAATCAAGTGCAATTGAATACGATGAATATTTTCAATAAAATTTTTGTAAAAATTAACTTATCTTTTTCTTATTTCAAAAGTTGTTTAGGTAAAGGAAAGTGGTCCTCAAAGGTATTTGGTATTTTTATAAATTTTGAACTCGGAGAATTTTTCAAATTTGTTCATTATCAATTTCACGTGATTTCGATTTCCAGAATATGCCCGAAAATCAAAAAAGATCTAAAAATTAAAGATAATTGTGTTGAAATAACTTTTTATATAGTATTAAAAAAAAAATTGGTTTTGCTTTGTGGACAGTTTAATACTATTGGAAGGGGTAGCCATAAAATCCAGTGTCTTTAACATAACAACATGAAAATATACTACTGCTACGCGCCACCCATTATAATTTAGATTGCTACTGTGTATTTATGAGAATAACCACAGCGTAAAAAATCTTATTGTTTTAGAACTATTTTGTTTAGAACACAACAACATTAGGATATTAAAAAAATAAAACTTTAGCAGGGTTTTTTTTAATATCTTGGTTTTTTATAGACTGAACAAAAAACAAGTTAGAGTGCTATATTCGGCTGTGCCGAATCTTTGATACCCTCCACCGACAGTTCGAATGTTTAAGGAGTAATATCTGTATGATGTTATTATCTTAAACTGTGACGATTTGTTATTAATTATGGTTTTAGGCAACAAAACTTTTTTCAGGTAGTAGGGTTTATATGCGGCCTAGGGTAAATTATGGACCGATCATCACGAAATTTCACAGCGTCATTTCTAGTCCTTTAAAACTGTGACGCACCAATTTCTGTTATGATAGCATTATTAATTATGGTTTTAGGTGTACTAAACTGTTTTCCGGGAGTAGGGTTTCTATGGGGCCTAGGGTAAATTATGTACCGATCTTCACGAAATTTCACAGTATCATTAATAGTCCTATTAAACTGTGACGAGCCAAAATTTGTTATGATTGCATTATTTTTTACGGTTTTAGGCGTACTAAACTGTTTTCCGGTAGTAGGGTTTATATGGGACCTAAGGTAAATTAGGGACCGATCGTCACAAAATTTCACAGTGTTATTTTTAGTCCTAAAAAACTGTGACGTACCAAATTTTGTTACGTTAGCGTTATTTTTACGGTTTTAGGCGTACTTAAGTAGTGTTTATATGGGGATTAGGGTAAATTATGGACGGATCTTCACGAAATTTTACAGCGTGATTTCCAGTCAAATAGAAAAAAATTTTCCAAAATCTTACCTTATTTCGTGCCTTGTTCCAGCATTTATGTTATTTTTGTAACAAAATTATCAATTTTTTTAGGTGGCGGTTCCACATTTTGATTCATAGCTCTGGTCCTACTAAACCGTTTTTGCTGAATTTCAATCACAAACTGCTTAGGATAACTACAAGCAATTTGGCACCAAGTTTGTTCATTTCTTTTGAGTTGTTCGAAAGTGAGCGTGTTTTCAACAGACGGACATGACTAAATCGACTTAGAATTACTCAAGGACCCAGAATATATATACTTTATGGGGTCTGAGATGAATAATAAAAAAGTTTCACACGGAATGAAAAACTTAATATACCCTCTTCACAACTAATTGTGGTGGAGGGTATAAAAAAAAGTACAAAAAACTGTACCCATTGTAGAAAACAGTACATTTGCATACTGTTTTAGGAGTTATGCATAAAACAGTACAATTACAATAAACCAGTACATGTACTGCTAAAAACAGTACGTATGGCAACCCTATAAATTACCCACTGTCTAACCAATTTGATAGTTTTATATACCGACGTGTTTAGGAAGAATTTTACCATTTACTTAATTTATATTTATATATAAACATTTATATATACTTGTATACATATATTTTAACAAAGTTAATTATAAAAAAGAGTAATTTTTGGGGATTCAGTATTTCGGGTATAACTCAGCCATATCTTAACCGATTTGACAGATGTATATACCGACGTGTTTAAGAAGAAATTTGGCATTTACTTGATTTATAAAGCTTGGCCTCGGGGAGAGCTATGGTTCCCGAAAGTGGGTATTTAAAAAAAAATTATTTAATTTTGGTCATTACTTTTTTGTATCTGAACCTAAAAATTTCCAATATTTTGGTATGTAAGTCATATCCATAGGACATATGGCAGCCCTAAAATTCAAGTTTTTATACAATTTTTAATTTTTTTTACGGGAGGTACCACGCCCACTTCTCCAATCCCGCCCACATGTTGTAGGTTAATGTGTATTGGCAACCTAAATGTGTGTACCTAATTTGGAAAATTTGGCTTTTGCGGATCCCCAGATATACAGCAAAAAGTAATAAAAATACAACAACCACAAGGGTTTTTTGTAAAAATTGGAGGTGGTCGTGGTTTTTTGCTCATATCTCAGCCATTTGTGGACCGATCTTGCTAAATTTCAATAGCAAACAATTCCGGGCCATATGTGACATAAATGTATAATAACCCATTTCAACGGACAGACGGACATGGTTAAATCAACTTCGCTCCTCATAAGGACCCAGAATATATATACTTTATAGGGTCTAAGATCAATATTGTAGAAATTACAAACGGAGTGACCTTCGGTGAAGGGTATAAAAAAGAGTAATTTTTGGGGATTCAGTATTTCGGTTGTAACTCTGCCATTTTTTAACCGATTTGACAGATTTATATACCGATGTCTTTAAGAATAAATTTACCATTTACTTTGGTGATAAAACGTGGACTCAGGAAGACCTATGGCTCCCGTAAATGGGTATTTTTTAAAAAAAAATTTATATTTTGGTCATAACTTTTTTGTATCTGAACCGATTTTTCCGAAATTTTCAGAAAATATTTTCTACTGAAGATTTTCGATCTTTTGATGTATAAGGCGTAATCATAGGTCATATGACAGTCCAAAAATTCAGGTTTTTCTACAATTTTTAATATTTTTTGTACGGGAGGTACCACGCCCACTTCTCCAATCCCGCCCACATTTTGTGGGATGCTGTATATGGATAATCGTAATGTTTGTACCTAATTTGGAAACTTTGGCTCTTGCCGTTCTCAAGATATACGGAAATAAAAAAATACAACAATAACAAGGTATTTTTGGAAAAATTTAGAGGTAGTCGTGGTTTTTTGCTCATATCTCCGTCATTTTTGGACCGATCTGGCTGAATTTCAATAGCAAACTTAAACGGAGTATATGTGACATAAATATACATCAACCTAGTCCACATCACTTCTGGAGTTTTCGGAAAACCCATTTCAACATACACACTGACAGACGGACAACCGGATTTGAACTTCGCTTTTCATAAGGACCATAAGGGTGTAGGATCAATATTGTGGAACATACAAACGGAATGACAAAGTTATATATACCCTCTTACCTTCGGTGAAGGGTATAAAAACGGCACAAAATATTTAAAAATGCTTCAAGTTATTTCTACTCTGTAGCACATCTGCTTCAAGTCGTAATCATCTTCTCTTTAGGAAAAAGGCGATGCAATACACCAAAAAAATTATTTTCAATTTAACATTACGAAAAACTGATTTCTTGGAATAATGTACTTCAGTTATCCTTAGTTGTGACTGTCATTAACAATAAAAAGTATATGGGCATTCCCGGGGGTCACAACGTACGTTCGTACGCTTTTGAGGTAAAAATAATATAGAAAACAAAACTTTTCCGTACATTTTGTTTGCGATTCGATAGCATTTGGATAGCTCTATGCCTGCAAACAATTTCCATCGCCGAAACATCGCCCGCGAATCGCCGGCAAGCTGTCTTACATCGCCGCGATGCATCGCGTGGAAACTAAATGCGAATCGTGAAAACGTTCGCATGTGTCAACCACGCGAATCGCCGTATGCGAACATCGCGTACCGCGATTCGTGTAGACATATACCGCGATTCGCGTGAACATCGTATGCCGCGATTTGCGTGAACATCGTGTGCCGCTGTACACGAATCGCGTGGTTGACACATGCGAACGTTTTCGCGATTCGCCAGAGGATCGCATTTAGCTTCCACGCGATGCATCGCTGCGATGTTAGACAATTTGCCGGCGATTCGCGGGCGATGATTCGGCGATGAAAATTGCTGTCAGGGATATATTAAATATTATTTAAATGAATTACAATAACACACCTTTCACAAATCACTTGCTCAACTGGAATGACAATTTTGCTAATTGCCCTTGAAACCAAATATTTATTTTCCCGATACAAAACAACAAGAAAAAAAATTCTATCGAAAGTTATAAAAAAAACACTGATGATTGCCGCTACTTGTGTGCGCTCGCATATTCATCGTATTCCCTGAGAAGGATCGCGTAATCATCGCCAAACAAGCAATCGCCAAAAAATTTTAAAAATGTTTGAAGGGATGTTTAGTGAAAAAGATGGATTTCATCGAGTTTAAGTTTTCATAATGATATGTATGTATTCAAAACGCATTAATTTATTTTAAAAGTGTACCTACCTATTAATCTAGGTCTCCATCCAGTATTTACAAAATAAAATATTTCTCTTGGTTTTTGTTTAATTGGCTTATGTACCGGTCGCGAACGTACGGGTCGCGAAGGTACGATTTTTCCATATGTTTTTTTTATTATTATGTATCACCATGCATTTTCCCATAAATATCTTCAAAGTTCCTTAACAAAAACTTAATACTCCTTTTACAATTGATTGTAATGGAGAGATCAAGGCCCATCTATCAGGTCTGCTTACTGGTACAAAAACAAAAAACGATTCTTTTTAGTTGTCAAAAATTTACTACTGGTACAAAAACAAAAAACGATTCTTTTTACATAGTTGTCAAAAATTTTCTACCACATATACAAAGCAAAAGGAAAAAACGTGTATGTGTGGCATACCATAAACGTAAACAAACGTATACATGCACATGTCAGCAAAATGTAAACAGCTTTTGACAACTAAAAAGAACAATGATCATCAGGCTTCTTGCGCAGATCTTTTCAATGGGCCTTGGGAGAGATTATGAAGAAATGTGTTTAGAAATAGCTTAAAAAGAAAATATAAAATTTTCCAGTCTCGAGCGCAATTTCCTCAAGTAAAACAGCTGAGATATGCTATGAAAACATAAGGTGCGTTTGAGTAATTTTACAGTAAAATGCAGTAAATGAGTAAACCAAGGCGAATTCATACAAAGTGGTCTTATTTTGAAAACGTTTTACAACACTGTAAAATATTTTAACGTTGTGTCAAAAATTCAAACAAATATTTGATTTTGTTTTTATATTAAATTGTGTTTTTTTTAAATGTTGTAACTTAAAAAAGTTTAAAATTTCACAATTTTCCCCAGAACAAACAGGACGGTATACCATTTCGACACAAGGTTAGTAATCAGCTGTTGCTTACGTAGCAAGATAAGTTCACCTGGTGTAAATTCGCCTTGGAGTAAACTGAAAAATTTGCTCCCACAAAAAGCTGATGTCAAATAATTGAAGTGTTGGAAAATGTTTACACTTTTGACTACTTAACTCGTTTTCTTATCGGTACTCGATTAAATACTTATTATAACACGAAAATTTTTGCAAAATACAAGCAAACTATTTTATGTAATCTTTCATATTTGTTTGTTTTTTATTTTATTTGCTTTTACTAATTTGTAGCGAATTCAATTATTTAAAAGAACATGAATAATTTGTTTGCTATTGATTACTTAAGTACCCATGTTACCGCCGTTAACAAAGGGTTAAACAAAACAACACTAAGAGCCAGTTTTTGACATAAAGATCAGCGATTTAATTAGAACTAATCTTTGAAATTCGTTTTTGGGTAGTCGATTATTTCATTTTGTTTCCAAGTTTAAACGCCGAAAGTTGGCGGTTTAAACTTGCGACAGAATTTTCAAAAGTACGAACAGCTTATAAAAGGAAATACTTTTTATTTAAAGGTTTATTTAATATTCCACCTCGTAAGATAAAATATTGCTTGATTATTTTGCTTCTTTTTCGATTTCATTTATTTATAAATACATATATAATATTATATAACACAATACAAAATTCTTGCCTTTTCTTCTTCTTTTTCATATTAAGAACAGTAATTTGATGAAAATTTTTGGTATTTGTTTTAAACTGCCATACTTATACATAAAAGTATTGTCAATTAATATGGCAATGCTTAAAGCTTTAATCTTTCACTCAAAAACGCCAAAGAGGATTAAGGCTAGATTAATTATATTATAAGATTAACAAATCTTACTATTGATCCTGGTTTAAACTCGTAGTAAAAAACCCGCTCTGTCACAACCTGTATGTTTTACCCGCAACACGATCTTTTAAAATTCAAACCGTTTTAAAGTAAATTGATTTCTATTTACTTTGCCTTTATACATATGCGTCTCAACTAACGGTCCTTGTCGATTTGTCACGTAGGCATAAAATATTAAATTATTTGTGTTGCATAACATACATACACTCATATCTATGTATGTACATATGATTCTGCATAAAGCAATGCAAATCAAATTTTGTGAACAATTGATTTCTTAGCATCGAACGGCGCGGTATAAAATATTTAATTTTAAAGTTTACCTTCTTTTGTGTATTTTTTTATATTTAAATAAAATTACATTCGTAAAACTGCTCTCAGTGGAGAAGCCGCTCGCGCTTTTTGTCATTATTTCTTAAGGGCAAACAGGTCGTTTTTGTTTGTCTGCTTTTGTTGCGTTGTCACCCCGCATTGGTTAGTGTTTCGGCGTCGTATAACTGTACCGAGTTACAGTTTTTGCGGTATCTGCATTAACTATATGCAATCGTTTTTAACTTCAATTTGAGGTTTTGTCTGGTGGAGAACCATTAATAACTCATGTGACTGGTGGAGAACCAATATAACTCAGACGTTTTACTGGTGGAGTACCAAGGAAATAACTCAGACGTTTTACTGTGGAGACAAGATATACTCTGGAGCTTATTCTGGAAGCTCTTCGCCTTCCTATACGAAGGTCTAGGTCGATCGAGGACTTGTGGATGAGGCTCCAACAAACCGTGTGATACCCTGGCAATGTAACTCTAGATAGTTAGCCAAAAATTTTTTAGTGTTTAAGCAAAATCAAAAAAAAAAAAAATAAATAAAATTATATTAAATTAAAAAATCAAAATAGAAGAAGTACTCTTAAAAAGTATTTTTTATTTTCACGTTGCCGAAGCAACAGTTCTTTAAAATTAAATATAATAAAAAATAAATTTAAAGTAAAAAGAATTTTTTGTGAAAATTGCCGCAATGTTAGAACAAAATTGCATTTAATGCAACGAGATGGACGACGAGCAAATGGTAATGTGCGACAAGTGTGATAAATGGTTTCACTATGGTTGCGTGGGAGTAGACAGCAATGTGGCAGGTTACAGCTGGAACTGCGAATTTTGCGACAACAGGCCATCAGCCGCTGCTAACCCGGTCCAAGCAAATGATCTTGAGACTCAACTGAGTTCATCATCGTCACCATTAGTGCAAATATTAACAACCGCACCACCAGTCGTATCTACCGCTACAGCTACAGATAGTCCACAAATGGTAAATGCACCAGCAAATACCAGGCCTTTAGTAGCAACTGCTACAGGTGTTCCACAGCCAATATGGTCATCAGTACCGACGACTATGGTAACGCATCCCCAAGTATTTCCACACCAATATATTATAGCAGCTACAACGGGAACGCCAATTTTCCATCCGACAAGAAATACGCCGTTTTATGGTACAACACCACCGTATATGTACATATGCAGCGCAAACAACAACAACAGTATTGCCTGTTTATTATCAACAGCAGCCAATGCAAGTAAATACGAACAATCAAAATTTAAGAGCAGGTGGCAAAAGTAAATTTGATTATTTGGAAAGCCAAAAATTGCTGCAGCTGGAACGTTTAGAGGAGGAAAGAAAAAATCAACAATAATTTTTAGAACGCAAATACGAAATGTTGTCACAAAAGGACTACCAACCGTCCACAAATCAAATCGGTGTACTAGTTGTTGTAATAATCAACAATTGAATAATACATTCACGCAAATGCCCACGTCGAGCAGTAAAGTGAACGCTGAGGCCATACTTGGACGTCAGTCCTCGCCTACAGCCTTGCAGTTAGCCGCCAGGCGTTCCATACCAAGGGACCTACCGTCATTTAACGGGGATCCAGATGACTGGCCTATTTTTATCAACAGCTTTCATAATAGCACATCCTTTGCAGGATACTCCGATGCGAAGAATTTAATGCGCCTTGAAAGCTGTTCGAAAGGGAAGGCCAGGGAGGTAGTAAAAAGTAAATTACTTCTGCCTGCGCTAGTACCAGATATTATAAAAACGCTTCGTTTGTGATTTGGCAGACCGGAGCATATTTTAGAGCGCGTAATAAATAAAGCTAAAAATATGCCATCCCCCCGCGATAAACTTGAAGCACTCATCGAGTATGCGCTCAACGTTCAAAATATTTGCGCTACTATATAATCATGTGGCTTGGAGTCACATCTCAACAACACCATGTTGGTGAATGAGTTGCTGGATAAATTGCCAAATCAGCACAAATTAAATTGGGCGATGATGCCGCGGGACGAAAGCGTTCCAGTATTGAAATCCTTAGTGTGTGATTATACAATTTAGCGGAAGCAGCGAGTGCTGTAGTCACGCCTTCTTTTGGTAAAGGTGCATCAGTAAACACACATACGCAAGCTAATAACAATACGGGTAAAATGTGCGTTGTATGTAAGTTGGAGTCCCAGTGTGAGAAATTTAAAAATCTTCAGCTGAACGAAAAACGGGATATTGTGAAATCCAACAATTTGTGCCGTCAGTGCCTGAATCGATATAAGAGGAAATGTAATCTGGACAAGGAATGCGGTATAGCCGGTTGTAAGTACAAGCACCATCCCCTGCTTCATAAGGCCATCAGTGCAGGCGGTCAGTCAACAATGCAAACTGTAAGTAGCAATGAATTAGAAAATACGCAACGGAGTGCACAAATTAATGCACATAATAACCCTAGTGGAGCGTTTTTTTAACAGTTTGAATTTGACCGGCGTTTCTGATCCCTTATGCCTGAAATGGACAGGTGGGACAACCCGTGAAGAAAGTGAATCCCTCAAAACAACATTGAAAGTGTCCAGCGTCCTCAACGACACAAAGTTCATACTTTCAGATGTGCATACCAAAGCCCTGCAGGAATGCATTTGAATGCCGTTTCAAATCATTCGTTTGTTTTTCAACTCGTGATTGTCGATTGCATTTTGCTACCGAATCAAACTCTGTATTGTGAAATATGTGTTTTTCACGAAAAGAATATAAAAACACAAATGCAAATGAATTTAAATTTGTGTGTTATAAACGACCAAATGCGAAGTGTAAAGAGCACGAAATATACTCCACACAACAACGAAACAAACGAATAACACAAACTACACCAAATCATACGAATCGCACGAATCAAACGATTCAAACGAATTCAGACCAAATCACACCAAACAACAATAACAAAATAGGTGATTTGAATTATTTAATTTTTTTTATTACTAGGTATGACTAGTAAACTTGTATTGCGCAAAAAACAAATGAAGATGCAAAATATTTTTATACAATACCTAAGTTTTTATTTTAAATTTTTTTATTCAAAAGTTACAAAAATATATTTTGAAATATTTTATTAAAAGTAAAAAAGAAATGAAAAGCTAAATTCAATTAATTGCAAAATTAAGATAAAAATAATATAATGAGCAAAATGGTTTAAAATATATATTAATTTGTACAGTTTAAAAGTTCATTTTGTATTTCAGTTGCTTCTATATTTGAATGAAGAAACATTATGGCATTTGTAGAATCACCGTTTGAAGCAATGCTGCATCTTTTTTCAGAAATCAAATTCCGTGCTACTGAAAAAACTCTCTCTGAAGCTGCACTACTAGCAGGCGTTGCTAATATTTTGCAGCTCACTTTGTAGAGAAGTGGAAATTCATTTTGATGTAAGTTCCACAATTGCAAAATGTTGAAATCTTCATTAGTACTAACATTTAAGCTTTCATACATTAGCAATTCGTTGGATACTGCATCAAGTTGTGTAGTATTTTCCCTAATGGTATATCATAACATTTTACAAAATACCAAATGCGCACCTGAGTTTGCCTGCAAAAATGTATAGTCATTATAACAGGTCAAAGTTGCGTTAAATAGTTACCATAAATAGGTAAGGTTAACTCTTTGGGCTCGGTCATATAATTGTAGCATAAAAAGTATGCAATAAAAATAGTGCGAAACAATAAAGTTTCATTAATACATCAATGAAACACATCTTTCTACACAAACATTTTACCTACTGTCACATTTACTATTATGTATATAGGTTATTTACACATAAATTGTAGCAAAACAAGCATTTTTTAACTTGTTTTTCTAAAATTTTTACTTACTTAAGAAAAGTGTTTTCTAAGAAGAAAAAAACCCCACCGACGCGATTGGTACAGAAACCAAAATATTTTTACAAGCACAAAATACCAACAAATTCTTGTGGCTATTTTTTTCTTAATAATTTCTGTATTTAGCAGTGTTGCCAGTGAAATTTCGAGAAAGATACATTTTAGTTTCTTAAAAGATACATTTTGAAAAAATTTTGAAAATCCATTTTTAACGTTAACATTTATTAACATAACATTTTTATTTCATATTTAATGAATACTGCAAAGAAAATTATATTAAATAAATTCTTTTTTTTTTCAATAAATTAAATAAATAGTCATAAATATTAGGTACGTAATTTTTAAAAATACATTAAGCAAACTTTAAAAATGATTATATGTTACTATCTTTGGATGTTATCAAAAATAATTAATTTATATATATAATATACGAGTTAAGCCGTTTGTAATAGGGCAATTACATCAAAAAATTCATATGTATAAATTTCCTGAAAATAAAAAAGATGTTCATATTTCCTCAGAACAACTTCGCACTACTAGTAATCATCGAGGATAATAAGCCATACAAAGTCATTTTTCTGATCCTGTATGATTTATTACCTGTTTATGGGAAGCATGGCTGAGTGCTATCGGACGCGTCACAGGTTGCGGATAGTGATATGGTCTGTAGATATGCGGAGTAGCTGCAGTTATGCAGTCGCGGACAATCAGCGGTTTCAAGAGTAGAGTCTCAGAGGGTTTTCGGGTTGCGCCGGACTCCGTTTAAATTCTGAGTGCCAATGATCCTTGAAACGACGAGGCGAAAAATTGGCGCCTCCAAATATCCAATGCTAAAGGTTAAAGGGCAGCAGCTTTAACTTTTGTTGTAGAAAGGTGAAACCTACATTTGCTGTTACAGTTTTCTACAAAATATCTTGAGGCGTGAATCAAATGATGATGAAGCAGCAAAGGAACTGCGTTATCTTCGCCCAGGAAGGTTAGCAGCCCTAGCAGCTGGGATTGGATTCTATAGGCTAATAACCTGTTGATCTGAAAATCAAATCTATTCAAGAAAACTCAGAAAAAAGTAAAGAACAAACACTCGAACTCTCGGCAACGACATATCGCAAACGTCCCTGGACTATGATCGCAACGTGGAACATTCGTACTTTAAACGAACCAACCAAATTGGCACAAGTCGTAAAGGAAATGAAGAAATATAAAATACCTATATTAGGATTATGCAAAGTAAGGCTGAAAAATTCTGGCGAACTCCAAACTGACGATGGATACAGACTAATTTGCTCCGGGAATGCCGATATGCATAAAAATGGTGTCGGATTCCTCTTATCTCCAACTGCAAAAATTCCATTTTGAGCTGGGAACCCATATCGGATAGAATTATTCGTATACGACTCAAATCCAAGAGTAAAAATATAACGTTTATTTAGTGCTACGCACCTACAGAACCTGCCGCTTCATCAGAAAAGGATAACTTTTACCAACAACTCGTTAAAACACTAAACGACTCAAACCGAAGAGATATTAAGCTAATATTAGGCGATATGAATGCCAAAGTCTGCTCGACATCAAATATCACCCCACATATTGTGGGAAACCATAGTTTCGAAAAGCGCTGCAACGATAATGGGGAAAGATTGTTAGATTTTTGTGCAATGCACGGTTTCACTATTGGTGGAACAAGGTATCCTCATAAGGAAATTCACAAATATACTTGGGTGTCCCCAGGAGGACGGTACCGATCGCAAATTGATTACATTCTTATAGAAAGTAAATGGCTTAACCTTTTAGCCGATGTCCGAAATAAGCGCGGAGCAGATGTCTTCTCCGACCACATCCTAGTTGTTGGAAAAATATGCCTGCAAATTAAATACAAGAAGAAACTGCAACAAATCAAACGTATTAAGTACAACAGAGAAAAACTAACTACTGAAAATACTAGAACGAATTTCCTTTCATCCGTGGAAACTTGCCTTGATGCAAATACAAACCAAAATATATTAGAATCTAACAACAGAACGAAGAACAGAAGAAGAAAAATCCTGGTCTGCACTAGAGAAAGCCGTTGGAGAATCCGCCCATCATATCCTGGGCACCAAGCCACCTAATAGAAGGGAATGGATCAGTCAACTCACATGGCTGAAAATAGAAGAACGAAAGAAGACGCTGTCAAAGATAAATGGCTCAATACAAGGATCCCATGAAGTCGACGAATTAAGAAGGAAATACTCATCATTAAACAAAGAAGTTAAACGTTTAGCACGCAGCGATAAGAGAAAATACATATCTCATCACCTAACCGAAGCAGAAACAGCAGCACGCCACAACAACTTGCGAAAAACATACAAATCCGTAACTGCTATTACCAACAGCCGTCCTTCTGCTTCACCTCCACTCTTCTCTATTGACCGGAAACTTATAACTGACCAGGAACTGCAACTAACTAGATGGAAGCAACATTTCGAAAGCTTAGCTCATGACACAGTGACAACGCCACAAACTGTCTCAACACCAAACATTACGCAAAACCACAATATCTCGGAAACTCCTCCATCAATACAGGAAATCCGTTCAGCAACATCTAAACTGAAAAACAATAAATCACCTGGAACGGACAACATAGTGCCAGAACTAATTAAAACTGACCCCGCCTATTTTTCCTCGGTACTTACACCTATCATCGAGGATGTTTGGGCCCAGCGTACTATTCCGAAAAGGTGGACAGAAGGACTTATAATTCCTCTCCCAAAAAAAGGCGATCTCCGCCACTGTAATAATTGGCGTGGAATAATACAAAAAATCATCGCATTGGTATTGTTAGATCGCTTGTCCCCGCTCGCAATCAAGATAAGAGATGAACAAGCCGGTTTTAGAGAGGGAAGATCTTGTGCGGATCATATCGCAACGCTCAGAATCATCGTCGAGCAAGCGAAAGAACTGGACTCACCACTCTATGCACTTTTCATTGATTTTAAGCGTGCTTTTGACACTGTACATAGGGATAGTATATGGGATATTCTTCGAAGGAACAATGTCCCGGAAAAACTTATAGGCATTATGCAAAGCATGTACGAAGATGCGCCTAACTATGTATAATACAAGGGTAAATCCTCCGAAGTGCTTAAGATAAAGCAGGGCGTTCGGCAGGGATGTGTTCTTTCACCACTATTATTTTTACTTGTTCTTGATGAAGTTATGAAAGCAACCAATAATCAGGCACCCCATGGGATCCAATGGACACCATTTTCAAAATTAAATGACCTGGCATATGAAGATGATCTCTGTCTATTGGCCCACAATTTCGAAAGCATAGAAAGTAAACTAACTGCACTAAGATCAAATGCCCTAAAAGTTGGTTTAAAAATCAATATAAAAAAAACCAAGCTTATGCGTATAGCTACTACAAATACAAACAGCCTATACATAAATGGAACAGCTATCGAAAACGTAGTTTCCTTCTGTTATCTCGGATGCATTGTTTCGAAAGATAACGGTGCTAGCGATGATGTTGACAATAGAATTAATAAATCCCGAAATGCTATGTCGAAATTGCAAAGTATATGGCAGTCAAATGAACTATCTCAACGCACAAAGATTAAGATATATAATGCATGTGTCAAATCGGTTCTTTTGTATGGTTGCGAAACGTGGGGCCTTACAAAATCCCAGATAAGAAAACTGCAAACATTTGAAAATCGATGTCTTCGCAGAATAATACGATGTTTTTGGCCGAATACAATTAGTAATGCCGAATTATTAAGCCAAACCAACCAAAAATCGATCATCTATGAAATAAAAAAGCGGAAATATGGGTGGATCGGTCATATACTAAGGTCAAACAACACCATTGCCAAAAAAGCTCTACAGTACAACCCCCAAGGTCAAAGGAGGGTAGGCAGACCTAAAAATACATGGCGCAAAACCGTTAAAGGAGAGTTACAACCGATTGGCTATTCATGGGCAGATGCGATACGAACAGCACCAAACAGAACGAATTGGAAACTATTAACTGAGGCCGTTTGCTCCCAAGCTGGAGATTAGCGGATATATATTGTATTAGTATCGAGCCGGTTACGATGATCAGTCTTAAGGCCAGTTTACACGGTAATACATTGTATTACGACATAATGTAGAATGAGAGAAATCATATCATGTAAAAGCAAAATGCATTGAGTAAGAGAGAATACGAATACAAAATCTGACAAGCGGTCGGTAAATGGTTTTTTTCTAAACCATTTTAGAAACTTATGTATTTTCATCACACCAGAGGTGCATTTTAACGAAGTATATTGAAGGTGGTAGCATTTTTATACAAATTCAAAAACAACTAAAATCAACTCAGGAAATTTTCATGTTGTTTCTGTAAAATTGTAAAACTGCAACCATCTGCTTTTTTGTTTTTATTTTTGATTTTACTTATACCATCCGTGTAAACATAAAGTATACACACAACAGACTTTTATTTTTTTCTTTTAAACACGGAGAGAATTTCATATTATTTTGATTCTACAAAGTCGTAATACATTGTATTACCGTGTAAACTGGCCTTTAATAAGTTTTAGTTGGCTAAAAATTCTCTCCACACATGCATTCGAAAATGGAAGTACAAATGTTAAACCAACTACTTTTTTCAAATTTTTAAACATCGGCTCATTAACAACATTATTTTTTTAAATTTAATATTTTATTTCTGTACATTTTACGTAAAGATACAAAAGATACGAAAAATGTCAGGATTATACATGGTACATGAAGTTTCAAAAGATACGAAAAATTTATCTTTCGTATCCTAACGGCAACACTGGTATTTAGGTACGTCTTTTTAACGAAGGAACCCTTTTACAGGTATCAAATAATTTTTTTTTGTCATCATAAAGTTTTTTTCTTTTAAGATGAAACAAAATAACATAGCATCCGCTGGACATGTACACTTGTCGAAGTCACATCGACGACTGAATAGATGATCATAAAAATATGTGTTATTAGTGGTACGCACAATTGGGCAAAGAAATGGAATTCCCTGTTATAGACTCACAATTGTTGTGTGTTATGTTTTCTTTCACATCAAATTATACATTGAGTTGATTTGTTTTTTTAAATCAAACTACTGCTTAACAACGAGTTTTTTGAAACGAGCTACTGTTTAAAATTGATTCGGTTTTTCATTGTGTATCATTCGAATTGATTTAAAAAAAAGAACTCAGTATTTCACACAACAATGAGTTGGTGTGGAGAAATGTGAAAAAGAAACAAATGCATTCGTGCAGGACTTTAGTGCATACCGCCAAATATTTAGACTTACCCTCGCAGACTTTAAACATGGCGGAAATCGTTGAAAAATATCCATATTTGAAAGACTTACCCATACAATCATATCATAATGCTAAACCTATGATTTTAATTGGCGCGAATAATTGGAAATTAGCGGTTCCTACGAAAATTCGAGAAGGAAATTTGCAACAGCCTATAGCAACAAAAACTCGACTTGGATGGACCCTACAGGGTGGTAACACTAATTGCTGAGCTGATCACAGACTCAACATTCACACATGTTTATGCCAATCAAATCACGACGATCTTCACGAGCTGGTAAAAAATTATTTTAACATTGAGTCACCAAAATCGTAGACGGTCGCTATAAGGTCGGCTTATTGTGGAGAAATAGTGACGTACAGCTCCCCGAGGGTTATGCTAATGCCTATCGACGGCTTATGTGTTTTAACAAAAAAATCGTTAAAGACGAATTGTTACGACAGAACATGCAAGCTCAAATTAATAATTTGCTTGAAAACGGATACGCCAATGAATTAAGTTTATCTGAACTGGCAACTCCTAATGAAAAAGTGTGGTATCTACCAATTTTTATTACTTTAAACCCTAATAAGCCAAACAAAGTACGGTTAGTATGGGATGCCGCAGCTAAGTCAAATGGGGCATCACTCAACGATTTTATGACTAGCGGCCCAGACTTGTTAAAACCACTTATCGATATTCTTATAGCCTTTCGAATAGGCAAATTCGCCATCTGCGGTGATATCGCGGAAATGTTCCACAGAATTAACGTACGAGAAAGCGGTATGCAAGCTTACTTGCCGTTCTCAAGATATACAGAAATAAAAAAAATACAACAACAAGGGATTTTTGGAAAAATTTAGAGGTAGTCGTGGTTTTTTGCTCATATCTCCGTCATTTTTGGACCGATCTTGCTGAATTTCAATAGCAAACTTAAACGGAGTATATGTGACATAAATATACATCAACCTAGTCCACATCATTTCTGGGGTTTTCGTAAAACCCATTTCAACATACACACGGACAGACGTACGGACGGACAACCGGATTTGAACTTTGCTTTTCATAAGGACCCAGAATATATATACTTTATAGGGTGTAGGATCAATATTGTGGAACATACAAGCGGAATGACAAAGTTATATATACCCTCTTACCTTCGGTGAAGGGTATAAAAATCAAAATAGATGAAGTACTCTTAAAAAGTATTTTTTATTTTCACGTTGCCGAAGCAACAACCCAAATACTCCAAACTTTTACAACTCTAAAAAATTAACATAACAAAACAAATCTCAAAAGTTTGTTTTTAAGGCCCAAATACACTTGTCAAATGCTTGTCCAGCCGGCGAATTCATCGTGTACGTGTGCTTGACGTAATATTCCCCGTAACATCTAAATTTTTTGATTTTCCATCCAGCAGCGTCGGTGTGACACATACAAACATATTTTCACTAATACTACCACAATGCTTGATGAGTATTTTGATCAATGTATTTGGGCCTTTAGCAAGGCCCATCTATCAGGTCTGCTTACTTGTACAAAAACAAAAAACTTTTTCTTTTAAGCTGTCAAAAACTTACTACCACATATACAAAGCAAAAGGAAAAAACGTGTATGCAAGGCGAATTCATCCCAGGTAATCTCGGTACTACAACAAGTACAACTCGTACAAAAACCACAAGCAATTTGTTTTTGTAAAATCATTGTACAATGTCAAAAACAGAAATAAAACAAAACATAAACAAAGATAATAAAAGAGAATAAACGAAATTTTGACATCCTACAGTGATTTAAGCTAATATCAGCAAGGCTTTTAAGACCACCTGTAATAAATTCGCCTTGCGTGTATGTAAACAACTGTTGAAAGCTCAAAAGAACGAAAACAATGATCATCAGGCTTCTTGCGCAGACCTTTTCAATGGGCCTTGGTTTTTAGCAAAATAAATGCTTCACAAACAAGTTTAATTAATATTTATTCACTTTTTGTTTTGGTTTAATTTTTATTTGAACTTTTAACAATTTGTATGCTTTTTATTTGTTTACCTTTTGAAACATATGTTTTTTTGATTTACTAAAATTTTACTGCAAAAATTTCTGCCATTCGTAAAACTGCTCTGAGTGGAGAAGCAGCTCGCGCTTATTGTCATTATTTCTTAAGGACAAACAGGTCGTTTTTGTTTGTCTGCTTTTGTTGCGTTTTGCGTTGTCACCACGCATTGGTTGGTGTTTCGGCGTCGTATAACTGTACCGAGTTACAGTTTTTGCGGTTTCTACATTAACTATATGCAATCGTTTTTAACCTCAATGTTTTAATGTGTTGTCTGGTGGAGAACCAAAGGAAAAAACTCAATGTGACTGGTGGAGAATCATTTATAACTCAGACGTTTTACTGGTGGAGTACCACGGAAATAACTCAGACGTTTACTGGTGGAGACCAAAATACCCTGGAGCGGATTCTGGAAGCTCTCGCCTTCCTATACGAAGGTTTAGTTCAACCGAGGTTTTGCAGTTGAAGCTCCAAAAATTTGTGTGATACCCTGGCATTATACCATTAAAGCTGGAGGTCCACACCACGCGTTACTCGCTTTTTCGCAGCATTCGAAGCTGTCAAAAAGTAGAATCTGTGTAGTTATACGTAGTAAGTTACATGCACAAAAGCGTTGACGCCGTGAGGCGAAAAGTAGGTTTACTTTCTACTTTTGTAAGCGTCACAAGCAGCGTTCGAACAAATCAGCTGATTTTGACAAATTTAATTTTATTTTTACTTGTGCTGCTGCTGCATAAAAAGCGTTGCATGTAACTTGAAACATAGAACGCAAGTAAAGTTATAAAAGCATGCGCTGCGTGGAGGCGAAAACGCGTGGTGTGGACCTCCAGCTTAAAAGTTCGCCAAAAACTTTTAGTTTTAAGCAAAATAAAAAATAAAAAAATTATGCAGTAAAAATTTGTAAATACTCAAACAAGAACTGCCACCAGTGATGTTAACCGTACGGTAATTACCCTTTTTTACGGTAATTTTGGGCCGCAAAAGGTAGCAAGGTAATTTTATTTAAAGTACGGTAATTTAAAGAAATTTGGAGTTTTGAAATACATACACTTACATATGTAGGTTTTATCCCAGCTAGCATTTGGCTGATTATTTTTTGTAAAAATCACCCAAATGATTCTTTTCAGATCAGTTTTGTAGATTAAAAACTGATTTATCACCTGAGTGATTAAAAAAGGATTCATATATGATTCATTTATATGTTTAAAATTGATTTTTAAATATTTGGAATTTTTGTTTTTGCCAAATGAAAAAATATAAAAATAGAAACTTTCGTGTCAGCCAAACAAAAAAAAAAAAGCTTGGCTAAAAAAGAAGCCCAACAATTATGGACAATTTATAAACTTTAATGTTTCTTTGCGAAAAACCAATTACTTTTGTTTAGTTCAAAAGCTATAATGGAGCTGATTTTTCGGAGAAAATTTAAAAAAAAACATGACAATTAAAAAATGATATGAAATACATACATATGTACATTTAATCAAAAACTATATAATTAACGATTAAAAAATGAGACAAAAACGATTCAATAATGATTAGAAAAACTAACATAAAAATGATCAAAAAGGAATCAGAAAATTGTATCACAAATGATTCTTTCAGGTGATTCATCGGTAGGGTTCCATTTTCTCACAACGAGAGTATCATTTATGATTGAAAAATGAGATGAGCTCATATACGGGTATTTTGCCCTTGAAGCTGATTCCTAAATGATTACATTGTGATACAAAATGCTAGCTGGGATTATAGATATTCATATAACAAAAAGTTAAGAACATTATATTTCTGCAAATGTTTTCGTAACACCGATAAGTGCAAAATATGAAAAATTAAATTACATTAAAAAAAATTTTTGTTTAATGTTCTTCACATACATCCATATGTACGTTAAGAGTATTAAATAAAAATATTTTCAGTTGAATTAATATATGTACATACATATATGTAAATACCTATTTTATTCAGAATTAATTTCCATATAAATTTTTCTTATCTGCTGTTTCCAAATGACAGGCGGTGGACTGAGTGCTTTTCATATAAATTTTTCTACACAATCAATCGCCTGTCATTTGGAAACAGCACATTAATGCTTTGATTAAAAACCTTTGCGTACGGTAATTTCGTCTCAAAAACGGTTATTTTTAGAGGCCCGGAAGGTAATGCAAAAATAAAAGTTAACATCACTGACTGCCACTTTACGCTCTCGATTTGTGTTCTCATTTACTGTATTTTGTGTACTCGAACGCAAGTTTGTAAAATGCAGTAAAAAATAGTAAAAACTTTTGTGTTCTTTAACGCAGCTATTCTTTTTTAAAAACATAAAGACTTTTTTTATAATAATAAACAATAAAAGTCGATGATTATCAACATTTTATTTTTTCATCCTGGTAGACCATTCTGGGGAAATACCCATATTGTTTTTTATAACGGTAGTCTGTCTCATCAATAAATTTCTTATTTGACACTTATTTTTTGGTTTCAAAATTTTTATTTCATAAATTGGATTTTTTTTTCTGGCTTATTTATCGGTTTAAAGTTTTTTTCCATTAGAAAATGTTTGGTTTTTATTACCTTTTTCTTGTAACTACTTATTATTAATTTAGAGGGTTATTACTTTTGTTTTTAATTTTAAAAATTTCACATATTATTAATCTCCACTTGTTATGTAGACCGTTTACATATGAATGTGAATAATGTACTTTTCTTAATTTTTTTAATTTTCTTAATTGTTTTTTAATTCTTGAAGTTTTTATTTTTCAATTGATTTTTTGTTTTTTTTTCATTATTCTTATAACACTATATTATTTTCTTCTTTTGTTTATATTAAATAAATCAAATGGATTTTAATATTACTACGGTTTATGTATTTCAAATGGTATGCAATGTGGTTTTTTTTTAATAATATCTACAAAAAATAGTTAAATGGTGTTTTTTTATGTGTAATAAGCTTGTAAATTACTTTTATTTTTGTAACGTTTTTCTTTTTTCAAAATTTATGTTTTGAAACTGGTTACGAAAAAAATTTCATTAATTTATAGTACCTATAGGCATTTTTTAAATTGCTTTATATTCTGTATGATTCATGAACAAAATGTTTGAAAAAAAATAATTGGAATAAATTAAGGGTTTAATTTTGTTGTTCACTTCACCTTGCGTTGAGAAAATTTTCATATAAAATTTTTTGAAATTTTTAAAATTCAAAAAATTTTATATGAAAATTTTCTCAACGCAAGGTGAAGTGAACAACAAAATTACGCCCTAAATTTTTAGGATTTATTTTATTTCTTTTTATTATTATATGTATGTATTAGAGGTCTGCAAGAATAAATAAAAACCAATTTCAACACACTCATTTGTTTTTTAACTACAATGTGCCGAGCACTTAATAATAAAGAAACAAATGAAAGAATAACCAAAGACAAAACGAATAAAAACTCATTCAATTCAGTCAACTCAAGTCAAATGAATGAAATATTCAAATATAATTTGAATGTAAAATTTCTGTACCTACACATTACGTATGTATGTGTAAGCTTAACTCTTACAAATAAAAGAAGCCACAAGCTTACACACATATTATGTCAATGTATTCAAATAAATGTATGGACATTCAATAATTCAAAAATTATTCGAATATTTTTGTAAACTTGCTCTCTCTAACGGGTCATTCCACTGTTTTGTTATTTATGAATGACTCTCAAATTCATTTACAGTAAACAAGTATTTTATTCAATTCATTCTCTCTTATTTTTGTATATGGTTTACTCTTTTCTTATATTTTTGAATGTTAAATATTTGAGTAAATGTTGTGCACTTTGAATAAAGGCAAACAAGTGAATTATTCAAAGCAGACCTCTAGTATGTATAAATATTTTGTATACAAAATTGTAAAATAAATGTTTTTTTTGTTTATGCAATAAACTTTATTAAATCATATATTTTTTTTAAAATTGATTTAAATAATAAATGTACTTATATATTTCAAAGTACTGTTTGTTTTAAATTTTTTATTCAAAATAAAAAAGAAATTTTTTAATTATGTAAAAAAAACAATAAAACTTAATTTAAGATAACAGCAAGTTAATAAATAATGCAAATTGTAAAGTTTTTTATGCCTGTATTCATAAAAATTTCTTAAATTTAATAAAGGTTTAAAGAACAAATATACTATGAAAATTGGCCTTAAAAAACTTTTGTTAAATTTAATAATCGTTAATAAATACGGGGGTTAATGTTTACTTTTTTCTTTTTTTTTTTTAATATCAAGCCATTTGTAATTCAATTAATTCTGTATAATTCTTGCTTATTCAAAATAAATGAGCTAATGAGCTACTTTTGGTGTATTTTGAATAAAACTGCATGATTTTTTTTAAACACTTTTTTTGATAAACGTGGACAAAAGAATCTTATTAGGCGCTTAAAATGGCAATAGTCAATTTGAAAGTAAAATATTATTCACCCCTATCTTGAATAACAAGTGGAATTTTTGTTCCCATGAAATTTTCATTCCCCTCGAAGGGAAAAAGCAATCGTGAATCTCGTGTGAAAAATTTTTCACGCTATCAGTTCCAGTGAATGTAAAAAAAAGAAGAAAGATTAAAAAAATTAAAAATCAATGAAATTTATGTTCAAAAATATACAAGTATATACTTAGTTTAAAGAAAAGTTTAAACAATAAAGCAAAATATTTAGTATTGGAGGGATAGTTTGATTACAACGTTAGTTTTATGCACTTTTTAAATTTTATGTAGTAAAACATTTTCCAAAATTCTGCCACCAAGTCTGTCAAAAGCTTCACAAATCCGCAGGCAATCGATCGATTGTTTTGCATTTTGTTGAACAATATATCGGTTTGTTTGTCATTAACTTTATTAACACTTAATATTTGATTTATAGGAGGAACCACTTACATACATGTTCTGTTCCCTAGCAAAAATAAAGTGAGAAAATCTAAGGGAAATGCGAACAAATTACGAGGGAAAAAATTTTTCACGATAAGGGGAATTTTATTCCCGTGAACATTTTTTCACGTTATTATTCTTCTTTGAATTACATTTTTTCATGGGAGTTGTTCATGATCGCAAATATGTGAAAAGGGGAAAAATTTCGAGGGGAAAATTATTCACGATAGGGGTGATTAACTTAAAAGGTTAACAAAAAAAAAAAAAAAAAAAAATTTTTTTAAAGCTGCAAAAAACCATAATATTAAATTTTTTATTCACAAAAGTTTGTATTATTGTGGCAGTTATTAATATTATTATTATTGGCACAAAATAACTTTGTTAGTATAAGCAATTGATTTTAATCAGGGACATAACAGTTATAACCAATATTTGAAAAAATCCTGAAATAATAATTTATAACGAATTTTTAAAACTTGCTCTCTGAATAATTATTACAAAAAACCAATATGTTTTTGGTCTTTGATAACCGTTATAGTTTGTTTTTGTTTTTTTTTTTGGGCTTCCATTACCATTACAAAAGATTTTAATTTTTTTTGGTCTTTCGTAACCATTACAAAAGACTTTTATTTTTTTTGGTCTTCTATAACCATTATAAAAGATTCTAATTTTTTTTGGTCTTCCGTAACCATTACAAAAGATTTTTATTTTTTTCGGTCTTCCATATCGAATTTCACACAAGTTTTATGAAAATATTATTTGGAGTTCAGCCAATGACACTCCTAATAAAATCTATGAAACAGGTTTCGTTACAGTCAATGTTTATGAAAAGCTTCATAGAATTAATGAAACTCTTTACAGAAACAATAAATCGTCAGGTAATGAAGCATTTTATAGAATCTATGAAACAGTTTCATAAAAGTCATTCCTAAAAAGAGCTTCATTAAATTATCATTTTTATCAACATTTGTATTACTAGGAATATTTGCATTTGTTGCGGTTTTTGTTTAAGATTTCTGCACCCTCACTTTAGAATCGATGAGATTTTCATCAATTTTAAGAGCTTGTTTACACTTATAAAAAAAAGTCAGTAGAAATAGCGAAAACCTCTGCTGAAATAACTGATAACAGTACCACTATTTTCAGCTGTAGAAAAATCCACATAATATCCTACACCTATTTGGGTCCGAAATTTGTATGGTTCCGAAGTCGACTTGGGTTCAAAATAGTCGAACATGCCTACTTAATGGTATTTTCGGTTAGGTAGATGTGGCAGCCGACTTTATTCGCCAGCTCACATAGACACTGAATGTCCGTTGCGATACCACTGAGCTTCCACTCATGCGTAATTAGGTGTGTTGCATATTCTTAGAATACATGACGAGACCTACAGTTCAATGCTGAATCCAAACGGCAAGATTTGAAGTGCTTTAGAACAGAAATTACTTTCATTAGTTCGCTCAAGCCAACCGATTTTTGAGGATGTTAAGAAATAAATATTTCTTTTTGAAAAATGTTTTTTTTTTGGTCGCTCGAGCCAGGAATCGGTTTAAGAGTCCACATCTTAGCTACTACACCAACAGCACTGACTACTCAATGGTATATAAATACAATTTTAGTGCGAAATTTCTTGTATTTTAAAAAAATCGGGAAATTATGCCTAAAACTGGAGCGATTTTATTTAAACTCAGCACCATGATTGTGTGGCATAATTGGTTTCTATTTACCAAATATGAGAAAGATATCAAAAAATTTGTGGATCCTTACCAAAATTATTAAAAAAAAGTTCGTCCTTGTGCAAATATAAGTCAGTTTGTGAAATTTTATAAAAATATCTTAAGATTTGCGAACTGTAGCGTGGTTATAGAAGACAGAAAAAATAAAAATCTTTTATAATGGTTATGGAAGACCAATAAGAATAAAAATCTTTCATAATGGTTACCAAAGACCAAAAAAATTAATAATCTTTCATAAAGGTTATCAAAGACCAAAAAAAATAATTATCTTTCATAATGTTTATGCAGAACTATAATTTTCTGCGTAATTTATAATTATTATTACAGGACCAATTTTTTTCAGTTATTTTTTCCATAACCTATTGGATATTTCAAAAATAATAACAGTTATTTCGGGTCCCTGATTTTAATTCATGTTTTATATACTAAATAATTTCGTGATAGTTTTCTTCCGCAACCTCGTAACTCAAAAACAACTACTGTTCAGGAGAGACAAAATACTTTTTTTTTTACCAAATATTTGAATCCTTTTACTATATAACACAGCGTAACCGCAGTCTCTGCAGAACAGGGAGATCGATTTCAGTCCTGCATTTTATTTACAAAAAACAGCTCTTAAAAGCAGAAAAAACTACAGTAATTTTGTAAATAATTGAAATCCAAATCTCGTTCAATTTCAATTCCACTTCATTTCGATTTGTAGAACATGCCCGATATTCTTTTATAATACAAGAATTAGGAAAAATTCCGATATTCCGCAAAACAAAAAAAAAATGCAAAACTGTAAGGCGGTATTTATTGATTACTTTTCCGGTTAAAACACAAAAACGGAAAAATCGAGTTACGTGATAGCGGAAGAAACCATAGATATGTACAATCACAATATTTTTTCTTTATTTTGGTATGATCAGGGATCGGAGCCAAAATGATTTACAAAAAATCCCATATATGTTATTTTATCAATGAATGTATATGTAAGTATGTATATTAGGGATATAACTTTTTGCAATTTTTTGCAAATATCAAAATGGCCCTAGCATAGTCGAATAGGCCATTGAAAATTATATAAAAAAATGCTATTACTTTTTCGCAGTTGTCAAAAAAGTTCACCCACCAAACGCGGTAAAGTTTTTAAATGATTTTTTTTTTATTTATTTACCTAAAAGGCGCAAAAAAGTTTTTTTATCAATATATCAACCTGCATTTAACATTTGTGTAAATACTTACGAAGCTGAATGTATGTCATTGAAAATTAGGTTATGTACTTTAATTGTTTTTATTATTCAAAGAAAATTATTAATGTGTTTCAAATATTCCGAGTTTGTGTTTAATACTTAAAAACAATGGATTTTAAAAGAAGTCGTTTAAGCGTTTTGAAAAATGCAAAAGTTTGGACAAAGGCTTTGACCAAATTTAAAGATAGCACAACAATGTCGAGAAACATTCCAGATATCGTCATTCCATTACATGAATTGAGCAAAATGCCAACCCAAAAAATTATAATTGGAAGATTTCATGCTTTAGCTGCTTCAGAAAAATCAAAAACAAAGAGGTATAAAATTATCTCAAAAGAACTTTGCGATTTGTGGAGTAAGATGAAACTACCAAAAATTCAAACTAAATCAGTAAACAGAAAAGTTGAAAAATTAATTCAAATATATGATAAAAATTTAAAAAAAAAACGTGGTTATAATTTTGAAAATATTTTCAATATTTCAAATGAAAATACAGATATTATTCAGTCCGAATTAAGTAGCTTGAAAGACGCTATGTCTGATGAAAATTCAGTATCATACATAATGAATACTTAAAAATAAAAAACATTAAATGGCGCGACGATATGCAATACTTGTACGAGCTTGGTTCTGCATTTAAATTGTACTACCAAAGAAAAAAAAAATTCCCTTATATAAAATTTAAAGCCATACCACCATTAAGCAACGCTCGATGGAACTCAAGGGCAATTCTTGCCATTTTAGCATTTGTGCTTATCCCGAAATACCGAGACCAGCTCACCCCTATATGTGAATTCATATGTGGACCATGGTATAATATATGGTTTTCCAATCATTGTTTTAATAAAGACAACTTCGCAGCTTTAGATCAATCCTTAGCACGATTTAAGAACGGTCAAGCATGTCTTAAAAGACACTGGGTTAGAGAAGCTTCAATAATCCCAAACCAACAGCGAAGCAACATATGCGCAGAACGCGGTATTAAAGTAATTCAGGACATTTATCCATTATGCAAAACAACGCGCACGTTAAATTTGAAGTTTATGTCTTTCAATAATTAAACAAAATTTTTCAGTTCACTATTTTACTTTATTAATAAAATTATTAAAAATTTTTATTTAAAATGAATGTTTTTTTTTGGGAGATTTTAGAAAATCGTTTTCGTGGGTGAGGTTTTTTATCCGAAATGACCCCAAAATTATTTTTTCGTAAATAACACAACCTTCGCCATCGCGTGGTGCTAGGGCCAAAAATTGGTTATACCCCTAATGTATATACATTCAATCATACATATATATTTTTATATATTCCTGTCTATTTATAATGGTGCCTATTATGAACTTAATTCGATTTTCGAGTAAAGTCGAATCAACTGCTCGTACGAATTTTTATTTGGTATTATGGCGCATATTCGATAAATAGAAAAGGACTACGTATTATGATTTAGTTTATTATTCGCAGTAGTATGTATATTTTTTTTTTATCAGCTGGCACTTTAAATAAAAATTTTTGTTTACAAATTGAAAAATATTCAATTGAAAAAATGACAACGACGGAATAATGGTTGGTTCCAAACAATAAAGTTTCTTTCGGGGTTCATCCCACTTTTTTACATGCTGAACTTTTAGACAAATCCTTTATTCAAAAAAGGAATTTTGTTCCATAAGGAAAACGAGCCTTCCCAATAGCTGTTTATGACCTTAGAATAAAATTAACAAAACTGTTTAAGAATGTGTTATTTGGTAAAAAAAAAACAAAAATATTAATATTTATAACAAGTTTTTTAAATTTATTTGCACCGTCGCACAGTACTTTGTTCCATATACAAAAATAAGGTGAACCAATGTTGTTCCAATGTTTAAAAAAATTACTGTACTGTATTCGTATCTAAATAAATTACATGTAGGAAGAACCTTTTTTATATTAAATGCGTTTCGCCGCTGCTAGAGGTCGCTAAACTTGTCCTAATTTTTAATAAAATAAAAAAATGTACTAGGAAAAAAATTATTTAAATTTATTTTAAAGAAGTACCACAATTTTTAAGTTAGTAAACATACTTTAAAGTATGAATTAGTAATACTTGGGATGAATCTTAAAAAAGTGTTGCCGTAATTAAAAAAAAAGTAAAAAAAAATTTTTGATGGACAAATAAAAAAACTAGGTAAATACTTTTTCCAATTTTCCCTGCCGTTTAATAAACCAATTGTCCGCTTTTAAGAATCAAAAAGAAACTAACCACATTTTAGTTCTAAGTTAGAGATAACGGGTTGCCCATATTCGACGGACCCATCTGGCAACGCCATAACTTTTGACAGAGATGTCAGATCGCTTAATGACATACAGCGTTTGAAGCGTCAGTCCAAGCTGATTTTTACCATGCAACAATACACGCGACGCGAGCGCTCTGAAATAGTTGAAATTTACATTCAACAGAACAAGTCAATTGTGAAAACTCAACGTGCTTTTAAAATATTAAAAAATGTGAGAAGTGCGCCTTCTAAGAACACCATTAAGCGTTTATACGAAAAATTTTCGACTGGTGAGGCTCTTTCTAATCCGAAGAGGCCAAATAAAAGTCGACCAAGGCGATCGGCCGAGAATATCGCTGCCGTACGAGCCAGTGTTGAGAGGTCCCCAAGAACATCCCAAAAACGCCGTTCTCAGCAGTTGGGCATGGCTCGGTCCACTTTACAACGGATTATTCGCGTTGATTTGCATTTGTTCCCGTACAAAATTCAATTGACGCAAAGATTGTTGCCTGTGGACAAGCCTCGTCGATTGGAATGGGCCCAAAGAGTCATCGAAATGGCCGAAGATGACGAGCAATTTTGGAACAAAATTATCATGTCCGATGAAGCCCATTTCACATTGAATGGGACCGTAAATAAGCAAAATTGCCGTATTTACGCCACTGAAAATCCTCAGGAGATTCAAGAAGCGCCTCTTCATGAGGAAAAAGTCACAGTTTGGTGCGGCGTTAGTGCGAAAACGGTCATTGGGCCGTTTTTCTTCCAAAATGAAAATGGCCATGCTGTTACCATCAACCAGGAGCGTTATCGCGACATGATGACCAATTTTGTGATGCCAATTATTCGTCGAAAGTGTATGAGGCAGTTCTGGTTTCAACAAGACGGCGCTCCACCGCACACAAGTCGCATAACAATCGATTTTCTGAAGAATTTGTTTCCGGGCCGTTTGATGTCGAAAAGTGGTGATTTGGACTGGCCACCGCGTTCGCCCGATTTGACGCCGCCTGACTTCTTCTTGTGGGGATATTTGAAGTCAAAGGTTTACGTTAACAAGCCAAGGACCGTAGAAGAGCTCAAGGACAACATTCGTGAAGAAATAGCCGCTATTCCGGCCGAAATGTTGGCGAAAACGATGGAAAATGCTGCAAAAAGGGCACAATACGCCATCAACGCCAGACGCGGCCATTTGAGAGATATCATATTCAAAAATTGATGTAAACAAATCTACTTGGAACAAATTAAATGATTAAGATTGCCAACCGCCAAATTTTTATTTTTTTCTTTGATTTTTTTAAAAAAAACATGGGTCCGTCGAACATGGGCAACCCTGTACATGATGTGGTGTATCTCTAACTGACGAGGTGTTGATGGACACACAGGATATAGTAGTAAGAAAACGAGGTGTTGTAGACATGATGAGTTATTGTCGGTTTGGTTTAAGACCAGAGCATACCATTCTCACAACTGGTTGTACTTTCAACCCCACTTCGTCAACATCGTCAAGAAAGATAACACAAGGTCCAATGACCATTGCAATTAATTTGGCACAACAACCAAACGTGGAATATCAGGGAGTCTCAAGTTATATCCTGATGTAATTGAATTAGATACATTGTTGAGTGGTACAAAAGAAGAGCATGACTAGTTATTGAAATGAATTTCAGATATCGCATTATGGGGTACAACGAGATCTACGAACAAAGCGAGTTTTCCATTTGCAATGATATAATGTTTTGCCAGTAGAAAGTCTGCATATGCCCAATTATTCCTTCCTACTAATCCAACCCGAAATACTGCTATAGAAAGATCAAAGATACACGACAGGATAAAAACGGTTTTGGATGCTAGCAGCTAAATTAAACTGTTAATGTTAGCAAGATAGACACCATAGCGGATATAACATCACATTTATGGGCATTCCATACTAGACTTCGTCAGGAGGCAAAAAGAAGTTGATCTGCAACCTCATCGGTTTAAGGGACGACTACATTTAAATGCAATGGAGTTACTATAGGTTCGGCTGGTGTAAAAGAAACAATCCAAGAAATAGCAGCATTGTAGGGCTTCGGGTGCGAGACGTCGGAAAGGGGAAGAAATACTACAGGAACTCTAGGATCCATTTTAGCACTTTTTGATTAATATAGACCCAAGTTCAGCGAGGTACAGATGGGAACACTGGATATAGTAGTGCGAAAACCAGAAGGTGTTGTAGCATGATAAGTATTCGTCGCTTTGGATTAAGACCGGAGCATGCCATTCTAACAACTAGTTGTACTTTCAACCCCACTTTGCAATCGTTCACAATTACAGTAGCTCCAATGACCATTGCAATTAATTTGACACAACAAACAAACGTGGAATATCAGGGAGCCTGGAAACGTGCATTCATACAAGCATTCAAGTTATATCCTGATGTAATTGAAATAGCTACATTGTTGACTGGTGCGAGAGAAGAGCATGACTCGGTATTGAAATGAATTTCAGATATCGCATTATGGGGGACAACGAGATCTACGAAGAAAGCGAGTTTTCCATTTGCAATGATGTTATGGATTGCCAGAAAGATGTCTGCATATGCCCAATTATTCCTTCCTACTTATCCAACCCCAAATACTGCTATACAAAAATCAAATATACACAACAGAATAAAAAAGGTTTTGGATGCTAGCAACTAAATTAAACTGTTAATGTTAGCAAAATAGATACCATAGCGGATATAAAATCACATTTATGGGCATTCCATACTAGACTTCGTCAGGAGGCAACTGAAGTGGATCGGCAACCTCATCGGTTTAGGGGACAACTACATTTAAATGCAATGGAGTTACTATAGGTTCGGCTGGTGTAAAAGAAAAAATCCAAGAAATAGCAGCATTGTAAGGCTTCAGGTACGAGATGTCGGAAAGGGAAAGAAATACTACAGGAACTCTAGGATCCATTTTAGCACTTTTGATTAATATAGAAGCAAGTTCAGCAAGGTGCGGAGGGAACACTGGATATAGTATTGAGAAAACGAGGTGTTGTAGCATGATAAGCATTCGTCGGTTTGGATTAAAACCAGAGCATGCCATTCTCACAAGTTGTACTTTCAACCCCACTTTGCAATCGTCAACAAAGATGACAGTAGGTCCTATGAACGTTGCAATTAATTTGGCATAACACACAAACGTGGAATATCAGGAAGCCTGGAAACGTGCATTCATACAAGCATTCAAGTTATATCCTGATGTTTTTGAAATAGCTTCATTGTTGACTGGTTCGAGAGAAGAGCATGACTCGAACAAAGCGAGTTTTCCATTTGCAATGATGTTATGCTTTGCCAGTAGGAAGTCTGCATATGCCCAATTATTCCTTTCTACTAATCTCACCCGAAATACTGCTATAGAAAGATAAAAAATACACGACATGATAAAAACGGTTTTGGATGCTAGCTACTAAATACAAGTGTTAATGTTAGCAAGATAGATACCATAGCGGACATAACATCACATTTATGGACATTCCATACTTAACTTCGTCAGGAGGCAAACAGAAGTGGATCTGCAACCTCATCGGTTTAAGGAACGACTACATTTAAATGCAATGGAGTTACTATAGGTTCGGCTGGTGTAAAAGAAACAATCCAAGAAATAGCAGCATTGTAGAGCTTCAGGTGCGAGACGTCGGAAAGGGGAAGAAATACTACAGGAACTCTAGGATCCATTTTAGCACTTTTTGATTAATATAGACCCAAGTTCAGCGAGGTGCAGATGGGAAAACTGGATATAGTAGTGCGAAAACGAGAAGGTGTTGTAGCATGATAAGTATTCGTCGGTTTGGATTAAGACCGAAGCATGCCATTCTAACAACTAGTTGTACTTTCAACCCCACTTTGCAATCGTCAACAATTACAGTAGCTCCAATGACCATTGCAATTAATTTGACACAACAAACAAGCGTGGAATATCAGGGAGCCTGGAAACGTGCATTCATACAAGCATTCAAATTATATCCTGATGTAATTGAAATAGCTACATTGTTGACTGGTGCGAGAGAAGAGCATGACTCGGTATTGAAATGAATTTCAGATATCGCATTATGGGGGACAACGAGATCTACGAAGAAAGCGAGTTTTCCATTTGCAATGATGTTATGGATTGCCAGAAAAATGTCTGCCTATGCCCAATTATTCCTTCCTACTTATCCAACCCCAAATACTGCTATACAAAAATCAAATATACACGACAGAATAAAAAAGGTTTTGGATGCTAGCAACTAAATTAAACTGTTAATGTTAGCAAAATAGATACCATAGCGGATGTAACATCACATTTATGGCCATTCCATACTAGTATTCGTCAGGAGGCAAACATAAGTGGATCGGCTACCTCTGAAGCATTGTAAGGCTTCAGGTGCGAGACGTCGGAAAGGGAAGAAATACTACAGGAACTCTAGGATCCATTTTAGCACTTTTTGATAAATAATGACCCAAGTTCAGCGAGGTGCGGATGGGAACACTGGAAATATTAGTGCGAAAACGAGAAGATGTTGTAGCATGATAAGTATAAGTCGGTTTGGATTAACACCAAATCATGCCATTCTCACAACTAGTTGTACTTTCAACACCACTTTGCAATCGTCAACAAAGATGACAGTTGGTCCAATGACCATTGCAATTATTTTGGTACAACAAACAAACGTGGAATATCAGGGAGCCTGGAAACGTGCATTCATAAAAGCATTCAAGTTATATCCTGATGTAATTGAAACAGCTACATTGTTGACTGGTTCGAGAGAAGAGCATGACTCGGTATTGAAATGAATTTCAGATATCGCATTATGGGGGATAACGAGATCTACGAACAAAGCGAGTTTTCCATTTGCAATGATGTTATGCTTTGCTTGTAGGAAGTCTGCATATGCCCAATTATTCCTTGCTTCAGGTGCGAGACGTCGGAAAGGGGAAGAAATACTACAGGAACGCTAGGATCCATTTTAGCACTTTTTGATTGATATAGACCCAAGTTCAGCGAGGTGCAGATGGGAACACTGGATATAGTAGTGCGAAAACGAGGTATTGTAGCATGATAAGTATTCGTCGGTTTGGATTAAGACCAAAGCATGCCATTCTCAGAACTAGTTGTACTTTCAACCCGACTTTGCAATCGTCAACAAAGATGACAGTTGGCTTCAATGACCATTGCAATTATTTTGGTACAACAAACAAACGTGGAATATAAGGGAGCCTGGAAACGTGCATTCATAAAAGCATTCAAGTTATAACCTGATGTAGATGAAAAAGCAACATTGTTGGCTGATTCGAGAGAAGAGCATGACTCAGTACTGAAATGTCTTGCAGATATCGCATTATGGGGGACAACGAGATCTACGAACAAAGCGAGTTTTCCATTTGCAATGATCTTATGCATTGCCAGAAAGAAGTCTGCTCAATTATTCCTTCCTTCTAATCCAACCCGAAATACTGCTATAGAAAGATCAAAGATACACGACAGGATAAAAACGGTTTTGGATGCTAGCTACTAAATAAAACTGTTAATGTTAGCAAGATAGATACCATAGCGGACATAACATCACATTTATGGGCATTCCATACTTAACTTCGTCAGGAGGCAAAGAGAAGTGGATCTGCAACCTCATCGGTTTAAGGGACAACCACATTTAAATGCCATGGATTTACTATAGGTTCGGCTGGTGTAAAAGAAACAATCCAAGAAATAGCAGCATTGTAAGGCTTCAGGTGCGAGATGTCGGAAAGGGGAAGAAATACTACAGGAACTCTAGGATCCATTTTAGCACTTTTTGGTTAATATAGACCCAAGTTCAGCGAGGTGCGGATGGGAACACTTGATATACAGTATCTCCCGCTTAAATGCGGCCGCTTTATTGTGTTCCCCGCTATAATGAGCCAAATTTGCTGCCACAAAAAGCTTTCTGTACAAAAATCCCCTTTTAAATGATTCCCGCTTAATTGAGTTCCCCGCATTATTGATTAAATTTTTTTAGATTTAAGATTGCAAACTCAAATAATTTTACTCACTTAATTGCGTTTAAAAAGTTGGTTGCTAAGAAATAAAAATCAAAAAGTCAAATGAAAATTCCAAAAATTTTGTTCTGTAAAATTCCGGGAAATACAAAAAAAAAAAATAGTAAATAAAATTCTCAAGAAAAACAATATGTAAACGAAACAAACGAATGTTAGTTGGAAATAGTTTTTGGTATATGCAGTCTACACAATGAGCGCAAAAAATATAAAACATTAAATTTAAAGGAAAAAATTACAATTAATTAACGAATATAAAGAAAAAAATAAAAGTGAATTATGTAAAAAGTATGGTGTTTCAAAAGCAACAATTAACCGAATTCTCAAAAATAAGGAAAAGATATTGGAAACATCGAATAGTTGCAAATTAACCGTAAAAAGACGTGCTTTCTGGAGCTTTCGAAGCAGTAGAGAGTGTACTTTCTAAGTGGTTTAACCAAATGAGACACAGTTGTACTATTATTTCCTTGCAAATGATTATGGAAAAGGCAAAACAGTTTGCTGTTAAAATGAACTCCGAATTTGATCCCAGTGCAGGATGACTTTATCGTTGGCAAATACGGGAAGGAATTAAATTGCGCAAAATTCACGGAGAAGAATCTTCAGCCAATGAAGAAGGTGCAAATGATTATACAAATGATGTCCTTCCAACCCTTATTTCGTCGTATAAGGCAGCTGACATTTTCAATGCTAATGAAAGTGGTTTATTTATTCGAGCTCTTCCTAAACAACTTAAAATAAAGAAGGATGTCAAATAAAAGGATTTAAAACATCAAAAGATCGTTTGACTTTGCTTTTTATTTGCAATGCAACTGGAGATTATAAAAAAGTTATTGTGATTGGAAAACAAAAAAACCCACGCTGTTTCAAAAATAAAGTTTTGCCCTTAAAATATTATTCACAAAATAATGCTTGGATGAATAGTGATACTTGGGAAAAAATTTTGGTGGCCCTCAACCAAGAAATGTTAAACCAAAGTCGTCATATCATTTTTTTCGTGGATAATGCTTCATGCCACAAAGTAGATTTGATTTTAAGCAACATAAAGATGGAGTTCCTTCCTCCAAATACAACTTCACTGATACAGCCTCTTGATCGGGCAATTATTCATAGTTTTAAATCATATTATAGGCAAAATATAGTACGCAAACAGATTGCACAGAAAAGCAAACTTTTTTAAAACCGATAAAAAATAATTATAATATTTTTTTTATTGTATGACTATTATTTTTGTGGAGTATTTCACAATTTGTTGGTCCACAGTTACTTCACTGATAAATATATAACGATTTGAAATCACTGATGCAGCGCAGTGATGCATTTACGAACGTACCCACATTGAGAGTGGAAAACCTATGCATGATTTTTCAAAATCAATCAGCTTATTAAAGGCTATGCATATGATAAAACTTTCTTGGTGGCTGGTAAAGCCTTTGACTATAAGCAATTGCTTTAAAAAGGTATGTTTTTAAATATTATGCGCATGTAATAATTTTTTTACTTTGGTAATTTTTGTATTTAAGTTTAATATATCTAATCCTGATCGTTTAGAGGAAGAGGATTACGAAGGTGATTGTACAAAAGAAGAAACAATGATCAATTTACAGGTGGATTTTGACGAATACGTACGCTGCGACGAAAATTAGCCCTGTCATGGTCAACTGACAGATCAGGAGATCATAGAAGAACACTTGACTCAACTACCATCAGATTCCTCGGATGAAGAAGACTTATTGGAATCCCCAACTTGTTCTGAAGTGCTAAATTCCATTTCAGTTCTTCGTTGATTTTTTGTAAACGATAGCAAATACAGCAATGAGCTAGAAAATATGGGAAAAGATGCAGTAAATACTATTGAAAAACCATACACTGCAATCAAAAATAACTGACTTTTTCTATCAAAACTAACTTTTTTAATACTCTTACTACTTTTTTAATCATTCTTTTAAAATGAATACTTACTTTTTAAGCCCATAAAACAAGAATTTTATTAATTTTATTTATTTTTGTATAACATGAATTATTATTCATGCAATAAAATTGCTTAACAACATTAATAAAAATTTTATATCTGATTTTTAAAAAATATTTTCTAATTGCGTCAGTTGTGCAATTATTCGAGGTTTTTATAATTGCGTCAATGGCTTAATTATCCGAGGTTTTTATAATTGCGTCAATGGCTTAATTATCCAAAGTTCGGGTAATTGATTTGCCCGTTCAATTGAGTCAAAAAATGTAATTTTTTAGTGGCTCAATTAAGCGGGAGATACTATAGTAGTGTGAAAACAAGAAGGTGTTGTAGCATGATAAGTATTCGTCGGTTTCGATTACGACCATAGCATGCCATTCTCACAACTAGTTGTACTTTCAACACCACTTTGCAATCGTCAACAAAGATGTCAGTAGGTCCAATGACCATTGAAATTAATTTGGCACAACAAACAAACGTGGAATATCAGGGAGCCTGGAAACGTGCTGATGTAATTGAAATAGCTACATTGTTGACTGGTGCGAGAAGAGCATGACTCGGTATTGAAATGAATTTCAGATATCGCATTATGGGGGACAACGAGATCTACGAAGAAAGCGAGTTTTCCATTTGCAATGATGTTATGGATTGCCCGAAAAATGTCTGCATATGCTCAATTATACCTTCCTACTAATCCAACCCCAAATACTGCTATAAAAAGATCAAAGATACACGACAGGATAAAAAAGGTTTTGGATGCTAGCAACTAAATTAAACTGTTAATGTTAGCAAAATAGATACCATAGCGGTTATAACATCACATTTATGGGCATTCCATACTAGACTTCGTCAGGAGGCCAACAGAAGTGGATTGGCAATCTCATCGGTTCAAGGGACAACCACATTTAAATGCAATTGAGTTACTATAGGTTCGGCTGGTGTAAAAGAAACAATCCAAGAAATAGCAGCATTGTAAGGCTTCGGGTGCGAGACGTCGGAAAGGGGAAGAAATACTACAGGAACTCTAGGATCCATTTTAGCACTTTTTGATTAATATAACCCCAAGTTCAGCGAGGTGCGGATGGGAACACTGGATATAGTAGTGCGAAAACAAGAAGGTGTTGTAGCATGATAAGTATTCGTCGGTTTCGATTACGACCATAGCATGCCATTCTCACAACTAGTTGTACTTTCAACACCACTTTGCAATCGTCAACAAAGATGACAGTATAGTCTGAAAACTAGCAAGTGCGTTTCAGTCAGATTTTTTTTTAGGTGGAAGAGGCCAGATTTCCAACGGAATCTTACTCTCAGCCCGATGTGTACAAAGAATTGGTCTGGATAGCGGTCTATTCAAAACTCTCTTGGTTGCCCAAAACGAATACATTGACAGGTCGAGTGACAAGTCAAGAACATTCGCTAAGCTCAATACCATTAAAGAATCAATTGCCAGCAAAGTTAAGAAGGAACAGTCTGTTGCATTTGGTTATTTTATTTATCGTGTAAAAATTACTAACAAAAATTTTAAAATATGAAATATCATATATACAGCAAATATTTGAAATTTTACCAATTTATCAAGATAAAAGTTACCGACTGAAGTGTAAAATTTACAAACGTTTTAAAATTAAAATTAGTAATAATAAAAATTTTTGATTTTAACCTTTACTAATTTATTACATTTAAAATTAGTTCTTGCCATTTATGTTTGCCTAACTGATGATTTTCAAAATTAAAATTGAATCTTTATTAAAGTGAGAAGTGTATACTATATGGGTAATTCCATGTCATAACGACCAAGAGTGGGACACGACCCCACAGATTTTAATGAAATTTGGTGAGACGCTTCCTTTTATCTTATAAGGAACATATATGAACGAAAACAATTTTTAATTTTTTTTTTTCGAAAGTTATGTCATATTAAAAATGTAATTTTTTCGCCGAACTAGCCGAATGTGTTTAGTTTATTTCTTTAATATCCCGATAACTACTTTACATACGAAGATAATTTTAAAGATAATACATAATTGGGGCTACAAACAATGTATTGAAAACAAATTTTTAAAAAAGAATAAGTCAAAACCCTAATTTTTTCTTATTAGGCTTATTTTTTCTTAATATATATATAATACCTTTTTTCCTTAATTTACAATAATTTTTCATGCTCGTCAAGAATAAAAAAAATATTTTGCCCAACCAGAAAGCGCGATATAATTTCTTTAAGCAAAACTTTGTAAAAAGCTTATGAATATTTCATCGTTTTGTTTAAGTGTACATATTTGTTAAAAAAAAATCTATCAAAGCTACGTTTCCTTTATCAACACTAATAACAATGTACAACAATTTGACAATGCTGATTTTAATCTAAATTGTGGTTTAAATTAATTATTATATATACATATATGTATTTATAGGCGGGTCAATTTGTATGGAACGATTTTTTTTGATGAAGCGTTAAGCAAAAACGTAATCTATAGGTAAATCTGAGAAATTTTGCTCAAGAGACCATAGTTCTATGTCCCCAAAAATTTCAATAGAATTATAGTAGATTTCTATATGGGCTTGTTTGAAAGGTATTTTATATCACCTTTCAGAATCTGTATTGATACCATTATTTTTTTTTTTTTTATTTTTAGTAGAGATATTAGGAATGTTTTGTCGAAAAATAGCCTAAAATGAACTTTTAAATAATAAATTCTGAATTTTCTTCGATTTTCCTACAAAAAGGAGTTCGAAAACAAAAAAATTGATCGTAATAAAAGTAGTTGAAAATTATCTGAACTTTCATAATCTGCAAAAAAAAAAAATTTGGGGGCTCCAAACCCGACTAAGATCTATGGTCTCTTGAGCAAAATTTCTCAGAATCACCTATAGATTACATTTTTGCTATACGCTTCAACAAAAAAAATTAACCCGCCCTAATATATAACATATATACGGACTTTCTAAAAGAAAACTTTCTTAGTGTGAACCCAGACTTTATGTTTATAAACTACTACATTACCTTAGTCCCAATTTACACTAGGGACATTTCTTGCCGGACATTTTTTGAATTCTCTTTTAATCTTACCTGAAGCGTTTACATATGAAACATTAGAAGTCAGACAGAAATTAATACTTGTATGTAAACTACGAAAAGTAAGAAAGAGAAATTAAAAAATGTCTAGTACAGATAGTCATGTACTACACACTCTACCTTTTCGACCCCTCGCCATCAAACTTCGTCTGTCCGGCAAGAAATGTCCCTAGTGTAAATTGGGACTTAGTGTTTTTAATTGGTGAATGTCAAGAATTGTGCAAATTTGAGGCCCGTTTATACAACTTACCCTTGCATAGCTAAATGAAAAAAAAAAAAAATTGTTCTTTTATTACAACTTAACATTAACCTTAAGTGAGCGATAAGTTAAAGTAAAGGTTCATCCTAACTGGTAGGTTAAAGTTGTAATAACGGAACAATTTTTAAACGGCCGATAAAATCCTACATTAAGTTTTTAAAACGATGGCGAATCTGGCAAGCCTAACTAGATATAACAATCTTTGAAATGATAAAATTACTTGTTTTTTCCGTTATTTATTAAAGAGCAATGTTAGCCCACAGTATTGTACTGCTATTAACCCATTTAGCCCCGGATTTTTTTGGGCGGTCCAAAAAAATATTTTTCAACAGGTATATAAGTTAAAAAATTAAATCTTATTGTATTCAAATCTGCATACACATTGCCAAAATGCATAGTTTATAAGCAACGAAAACGATTATAAAATACAGTTATAAATAAATATAAATACAGTTATAAACAGCTAAAAGGTCTAATAAAATAAAATCCTCTAGATTCTTTTGTTCACGTCAAAAAATATTATATTAAAGGTTTTGCTTTTAAGAGTTGTTATATTAAAACTACTTTTGAGACTTAAAGCGAAACGACTACAATCATCGGATTTTCTATATAGTTTTTACAGTACATATTTTATTATGATTTTTTTATTTATAATTAATTTTTATTCCGACAAAAACGAATTTTTGTAATTTTATGTTAAAAAAAATCTCATTATTTAATATATGTATGTATCTATCCCACTTTTCTTTCAATATAAAAGATGGAAATATTATAAATTATAAACTTTATAACTAAATTTAACTTTATTAATAGTGCAATTTTGTTTGTTTTTTTTCAATGCTACCCAAATTTGTATACATAAATTTATTAAATTTCTTTTTTCTTTATTTATATAATTAAAATGTGAATATAATTAATATTATTTTTTTTTTTTGTTTTTCTTATTTATGTATGTGTGTGTGTGTCTGTATTTTACTACAATTTATAACTGTAAAGATTATTTTAGTACGGAAATGTTTTAATTTTTGTTCGTTTAATATTGATTTCTGCATGAAGTTTTAAAAATAAATTGGTTTTTACACCTGAAAATTTTTAAAATTAACTAAAATAATGAGATGAAAAATAATATATGTATGATTTAAATTTGTATATTTTGTGAAAAAGTTAGTATAAAAAGAAAACTTTATTTTCAGATTTTCGAAAATTGAGTATTTATGAGAACATTTTAAAAACTTTTTATTTATAAAAAATTTCGTACTAAAAAGAATTTTGAAAAATTTTACAATTTTTTTTTTAGCAAATTTCCTGTTTTTAAAAAAATTTACTATTTTTAGGAATATTTGCGTTAATTAAGTCAAAACGGAAATCTTGCGAAAATTTCCTATTAATAAAGGACTTTGGGAATTTTTTATATTAAAGATTTGGCGAAAATTTTTTACTAATCAATGATTTTGTGAACATATCAAATTTATAAAGCAAACCTATTAAATATTTGACCATTTACGAGTTTGTTAATTACATTATACAATTATCTTCTTACAGATGAAGTTTATTGAATCAATAGAAATTGTTTAAAATAAAGCTAACGTTTTATCAATTTACTGGTCACGCTTTCTTGGATTTTTTTTTCGTCAAATAATTGTTAGGTCTAAACATACCTTAAGATATTTTGTGAAAATTGTCCTTTTTTTTAGTCAAATAGTTTAATAAAAAAAATTATTAATAGAAAAATAGAGTTTAATGGCTATCAAATATTTTCAATTTCAATTTATTGCAAGCCTCATTAGACCAATAAAACTTTATTATAAAAAAAAAAAAGTTGCCTGAATTAATACTAAAAAAAAAAATAATAAAATTTAGTATTCAACTTTATGTATGTGAAAAATATTCTGTTTAATAAAATAAAGTTTTCTTAAAAATAACCTTTTTGTTCTAGGGTAACGATCTGGTGATTTAAATTTAAAGACTAATCCATATTTTCGGGTTTTGTGTGATTTGTTTCGATTAAATATTGTAGTTTTTGTCATTTTTGTAATATGATATTGTTTTATGAAAACCCTAAATGTTAAACTATTTGTTTTTCTTTATTTATTCCCTTGAAGTCCTTGATCTAATGAATTTTAGTTGTTTTAAGGGACATGTTTGCATTATCATTTGTTTTGCTTTTTAAATTTATAATATTTATAATTTATTTGTTATAATTAATTGTTTTTATATATGTATGTATGTATATAAATGTAATGTGTTTTTATGTATGCATAGTAATAAACTTTAAATTTATATCATTGTTTTCAATTTAATTTTATTATGTATGTATGTATTTTTTTCATTATATTGTATAACATAAAAATATAATAAATGTAAAAAGTTACTTGGTTGCTCATCATGCAGTTATCATTCATTATCATTTTTATAATAAATCATTTTGATATAGAGAGGGATTTGACAATAAGCTACGCTTTTAAAGGAATTTAATGCCCCTTATACATTTCACAACTCAACTCAGTTGAGTTGAAATTAAAACAACTGCTAGTGATGCGTTGTAAACCGTAATAGGTGCATTACATTTGTTTTTTTTTCTGAAATGAAAAGTCGACGTTCATAAGTTTCTGCTAACATTTTTAATAATGTAAGAAGTATATATTGTCAAAGGTATTTCAAACGCCAAGGCAAATTCAAAAATAATTCAATAGCAAGTTAACAAGATTTTGGGAACAGAAATAAGTAAGTCATGTTTTTAAAATCCAGTATTAGTTTCTGATATCTTAAACGTTGATCGTATTGTAATATAGTTAGTTTAATTTGGCAGTAGGGAAAAAATTTGAAAAAAATTGATACAAGAAATTTAAGTTGTGGCTAAGTTTGAAAATACCTTAACAGTCACGCTTTTTATTTCTACCCACTACATGTCGAGATATAAATAAATATTTTTATTTTTTATTTGTTTGTTTGAAATATAAATATATTTTTGTTTATGTTTAATGGCTGCCATTTCTAACCTCTCTACTCTGACAAAAAAATAACGGCATTTAGAAATTGTCGTTATGCATCAATTACAATCTCAACTCATTATTATCTTACGTAATCGTTGTAGTTTTTGCAGGTTTTGACATCTAGACAAAGACTTTCGCTAAGCCATCGGCACCCGCACTGGCTATGTAGGGTTTGGTAGCATGAAACGCGACATCGAATATGCTTTCGTCGAATTTCTTGCGGTGCGCGGTGATTTCCTGCACGCACGTCTTATTGTCTAGATTCCAAAGGCGTATTGAACAATCGTGAGAGCCCGATAATAGATACAGACCATGGGCATCGACCGCCAGCGAAGTAACTGGTTCCAAATGAGCGACCATCGAATGCACCAATGTCCCCGAAGTGTTGTCCCAGAAGCGTATGTGCCGATCCTCGTGAGCAGTGATCGTTATAGGCAATGTTGGATGTGAGATCACTTTGTTTATGAATTTCCCTGTATTGCCGGTCATTTCTTGAGCTGCTTCCAGCTTGATAATCTGTTTTCCGGTCTCGGTGTCATATATTATACAATGGGCACTATTATAAGCTACCACAATGTGATCGACCTCATTGCGCACAAAGTCAACGGACGAAGGGGCGCCTTCAGCCTCTGATGCTGTATAAGTGCGGAGCAGTGGTTCCTTGGTATATGGCGACCAGAGTTTAACAGTGCCGTCGGCTGAGCACGATACAATGTTACTGTGCATGGTAGCAAGACCCCAGACAGCATCAGTATGGCCTTCTAAGGTTCCCGAATGTACGCTGGGATCGTAACAATCATATGGATCTATGTTGGGCGATGGTAACTGCCAACACTCAATATTGCCATCCAAACCTCCCGAATAACAAGTGTCACCGGTGGTCGACATACCCAAGCATAAAACAGGGCCAGTGTGAGCTCTGAATGTGTACAAGGGCTCAACATCGAGACTAGCTGATTTTTTGGCTTGCACCGTTTTCTGTAGATTCCACAGCTTTAACGTGTGATCTTCTGAGGCTGTTATTAGCACCGGTTCTTCTGGGTGAAATATCAGTGAACGCACTCCATCAAAATGAGAACGTAATGTGTATTTGGCATTCCAAGTCTTGCGATAACCAGCTCCACCGGCAGTACCATCTTTTGCATTCGAATCATAGGATCCCTCAGAATCATTGTTGACAGTCAGTTGTGCCAGCTCCCCTAAACCCAACGACGCATCCACATCTTCATCACCTCCGGCGGTTACAGCTGTTATGAGATTACGGCGAGCAGCAGCCGAAGCGGCTGTATTAACAGAATTATTAGTTTGTTCAACATTCGATGATGAATATCCTTGATGAGGCAGGTCAAGGGAAAAATAAGGTTGTATTGATAGTTGGTTGCATGATAACATGATAAAAATTTTGGATGATGATCATTTTGGTCAAATTGAATGTTTCCGTTTGATAGAAGTAATAAATGGGAATATATTTAAAAACACAAATATTAGTTCATAATGTAAGTTAAATATATTTAATCAAATTATTTGTAAGTCATTAAAACAAAAGTTATTCTAAAAAGCCAAGATATTTTTTCCAATTTTTAAAAAAGCTGATTAAAATTTGTGCAAAATTATAAAATATCGAAAAATTTGTGATCTAAAAAAGCCTACGTAAAAGATAATAGACTTATTTAACAACGACCCAAGTTGGGAATATAAGTACATACATATAACAATTAAAAACGCAATTACATATTTTTATTGTTCTTGTTTTTCAATTGTTCTACCGTCTAATCCCACACTCTGAGGTCGCCGTTGTTTTTTATGTTTTATTCGAACAAAAAAGTGCAATATTTAAAATAAAAGCTGTTAGAAAAAGTTTTAACATAAACTACATCAATAACATAATAAGCACCTTCTGTTATAAGATTTATATCATTGAGCAGCTGCTCTCCCAACTCCGCTCCCAGATCTTTTTATACAATAAAATTATTAAAAATAAATAAAATAGTATAGTATTTTGCATATTTTATTAAGCAAATTAAAATTGTACACAAGTTAGAAAGAAGTGTATCTACAGGATTAATATTAGAAAATTTTATTGTAAATGAAAAATGAAAATGAAGATACTTTATGTTGCAAAAAACATTTACTCAAAAAAGATAAAATTTGGCTTATTAAAGATAAAAAGAATAACACTTGGTGTAATGGCTATTGCAGACCTGACAAATAAAATAATAAATTAGAAAATATGGCAAGATAAACACGAATTAAGTTTAACATATTATTTATCATAAAGCAGAAAAAAGGAGCAAAATAATAAGTTTAAATAATAATATTAAAAAATAAAAATGTCAGGCTACAAGTTAAAAAAAGTTGACTATTTACCTTCACTAAGCATATCTTTGCCAGATTTTATACGTTTTTGTGTTTTAATGTCAGATTCATCATTGTCACCAGTAACCATTTCCAAATCATCGGAAATTTCATCATCATCTGACATTTCTGTGGGTCCTAAAAATTCAAAATTGGCCATAACAGCTGCCTCAGTATCTAAAATAATAGCATCGTTTGTTTGTTGAACCTTTTTTGCTGGGGTACGACGTCCTTACGAAATTAAAAAAAAAAAACATTTATTTGAAAGAACTTTCCATTATTGATGTTTTTCAATACCTTCTGACTCCGATGCTCGTTTATTATTCTCATTTCCATTGACATTAGGGCTGACATTTTCTTCCTGTTCAGCATTGTTATTAAGCCCCAAAATAGAACGCACACGATTTGAACGCACATCAATAATATTATCGGTATAGCCTATTTCGGCCAAATATTGACGTAACATTTGTCTCCCCTGACGCCAAGTGGTGTTTGATACTGAACTGTAGGGAACTTCTGAGTCTGGCGCAACTTCTCCACCCAGTGATGAATCATCGCCTGATGGCTTCAATTCATTTAACTGTGGAGGGTCTGTACCATATTTTAGGCGATAAAATTTAGCACGTTCCTGTCTTAAAGCATATTCCAACATTTTAATGCGACGTGTTAAATCCGATTTAAGACTTTCCAAACATTTTCGTTCGCCCAATAACATTGCTATGCGAGCCTAAAAGTGTTAATTTAAAATATTTAGCAAATTATTAAAATTAAGTATAATTAAAACACCATACTTAAAACTGTTTAATAAAATAAACAATAAATGCATATAAAATTTAATAAATGTTTAACAGTTAACTCCATAAATGTTCGACAGTGCCGAATTCTATGTACTTTTTTGTAGAAAATTTAATATTTTTACACAAAATTAATTAACAAATATCACTCATATGCTGAAATATTCAAAAGCCCTTCAATTAGGGTTCAAATAAATTATATAATACTATATCTTATCCATTCGCAAAACAATTCTTCAAACGTGATAAAAAAAAATATTCGGCATACACAAACCACTACAACAGATGGTAAAGCAATTTACAAATTATAAAGCACGATTTAAAACACGCGAACAATTAAACAGTAGCAACAAAAATTTTTTGTGTTTATTAACAAAGTACATGAATACTTTTACAAAGGCATCTAAATATTTATTAATATAAAAAATTAAAACTTGAAAACAAATTTCACTTCTCAATAAATTATGATAAAATTTATTTTTTTTTTTTTTTTAATTTACAACTTGTTAGCTGGCCAGTGGTCCGTTGATAAATCAATTATTGTGACGGTGCGGCCACAACAACCCCTTCGAAAATATTAGGAAAATCGTAAAAAATATGTATCTGCGATGAAACCAACAAGTGCTGAAGGGCTTTGGAAAGCAGTAACCGAAATATGGAACTCAATCCCAGTAAAATTCTATCAGAACCTCGTAAATTCGTCGGAAACACGTTGTGAGGATGTAGTTGCAAGCAAAGGTCATGCAACAAGGCATACAAAAGTATTTGTATATTAGTTACGGCGTAACAACGTAAAATACTTTAGTTTACAATTTTTCTGAAACCAACAAACTTTTTGTATAAAAATTAAACGAAGTGCTATTATAATGATAAGTTTTTTAAGTTATTATACAAATTAATTTGTGTTTTTTAAACTATTGAAATAAAGTGAAATTTTTTAATAAAGGTTTTCTTGGGAGTCAAAAAATTTCATTAATAACATTTAGTTTTAATGTGCTTAAGGCTTGTTAACACTATTATACTTTGTATTAATACATATCAAAAACTCAAGTAATATGTAAAAGTCTGATACTGTAAATCATAGATGGGCATTTTGCAGTACCAGTACTTTTTCAGTATTTTCTTTTTTTACTGATTACTGAAAAAAAAATCAGTATTCAGTAAATATATATATATAAAAAAAGATTATTCTTATAATTTGTCAACATTTTTAATAAAAATTTAATACTAATATTAATTATTTATTAAATTATTATAAATAATAAAAATTAAATATGTACATATTTATATATATTAAATATATATATATATATATATATATATATTTACTGAATACTGATTTTTTCCCCCCTGAATACTGATTTTTTTTTCAGTAAGCAGTAAAAAAAGAAAATACTGAAAAAGGACTGGTACTGAAAAATGCCCATCTATGCTGTAAATGCATGTGTGATGAAAATGACAAGTGATGAAAGTACAAGTACACACATTACATTGCCCACAAATTCCATCAAATTTCATCCGCCCATCTCCTCCCGTTTTTCTGGAATTCATCTAACAGTGAATTTCAAAATTTTAAATTATTTGTTCCAATATTTCGATATCAATCGGATATCATTATCAAGGAATGAGTTACAAGTATATTTGTAAGAGACGTATTACTATCTCCACATTCAATATTGTGTTGTATAAGTAAACTTTATAAATACATACTTACGTTATGTGTAAACATTATACTTATATACATGTATTTGAAATACCCTGACATTATCTGACATTGTAAAAAGTCATAAATCATCATTCAATAAAGTGAACTACTTAACATGGTGTCAGGTTAAAATTAAAGTTAAAAAAGAGGAAAAAAAAAGATTGGTTATAAAATATAATGGAAAAAACAACAGAGGTAATGGGGCCTATTTGTTAACTAAATACAAAGTCATAAAATTTGGCAATGGAGTGGCAAAACTGGCTGGCGCAATTTGAAATATAATTGACGCCCTCAAATCTAAATGGAGAGAGCAGTGGCCGGAAGGTTGCTTTATTGCTTCACCACATGGGACCGGATTCTTTTATCATATTTAAATCGTTTAACAAAAAAGTTAATGAAATCGAGTTTGCGGAATTTATAAAATTGTTAACGCATACTTTATACCCAAAGTTAATATTGTAATGGAACGTCATGCATTTTTTTTTGTCGCAAACAAAATGGCGGTGAAAGCATTGACATTAGACTGGTCGCAATTTTTTTTTTTTAATTTAATTGTTTGCGCTGCTTAAAATATGAGGTTTGGTGTAAGAAATCATGATCTAATTTTTCAGGTCAATCCGACGGTGCCTAGCCGTGCCGGGTGGGGCCCAAATTTCCCCATATTATAAAAAACAAGTTAGAGTGCTATATTCGGCTGTGCCGAATCTTTGATACCCTCCACCGACAGTTCAAATGTTTAAGGAGTAATATCTGTATGATGTTATTATTATCTTAAACTGTGACGATTTGTTATTAATTATGGATTTAGGCGACTAAACTGTTTTCCGGTAGTAGGGTTTATATGGGGACTAGGGTAAATTATGGACCGATCTTCACGAAATTTCAAAGATTTATTTTTAGTTCTATAAAACTTTGATGTACCAAATTTTGTTATGACAGCACTATTTTTTACGTTTTTAGGCGTACTAAGTTGTTTTCCGGAAGTAGTTTTTATATGGGGCCTATGGTAAATTATGGACCGATCTTCACGAAACTTAACAGTTTAATTTCTAGTCCTATGTAACTGTGACTTGCCAAAATTTGTAATGATAGCATTGCTAGTTAGGGTTTTAGGCTTAATATACTGTTTTCCGGGAGTAGGGCTTATATGGGGCCTAGGGTAAATTATTGACGGATCTTCACGAAATTTCACAACGTGATTTCCAGTTGAATAAAACGAATTGTTGCGAAATCTTATATCATTCTGTGCATTTTTCCACCATTTTTGTTAGTTTTTGTAACAAAATTATCAATTTTTTTTAGGTGGTGGTTCCACATTTTGATTCATAGCTCAGATCCTATTAAACCGATTTTGCTGAATTTCAATCCCAAACTGCTTAGGATAACTACAAGCAATTTGACACCAAGTTTGTTGATTTCTTTTGAGTTTTTCGAAAGTGAGCGTGTTTTCAACAGACGGACAGACGGACAGACAGACGGACATGGCTAAATCGACTTAAAATTATTCAAGGACCCAGAATATATATACTTTATAGGGTCTGAGATGAATAGTAAAAAAGTTTCACACGGAATGACAAACTGAATATACCCTCTTCACAACTAATTGTGGTGGAGGGTATAAAAACATATTTTCTATCAGATCTTTATAGTTATACTAGTGGAAAAGCCGAAAATCAAAAATATAGCTTCGTTTCGATCTTCCGCAGAGAAAGTACTTGAAGTGTGCCAAATTTCAGCTTCCTATGTCATCAGATGGCTTCAGAAAGTTGCGGAAAGAATAGGACATACATGCAAACATCCTGACATACTAAGAAATTATATATTGTATAGATAGATTAATGTATTTGCTGTTTAACATTTTAGTATGATACGAACGAAAGATTTTTAACCTAATTCGGGATCGCTGAATCCAGTGGTGCTAGCCGTTTTTTTAGGTTAGCTTTGGTTTTCGAGATATACCGTTATTTCGAAAATTAAGGAGGTTGCACAACATATGTTCGCGCAACTCAAAAACGCTTTAGCTTATTGAAAAACTAAAAAAAAACCAAAATTCCGCAATAAAATTTACTTAAAGAAAGTTGAAACTTTTTTCTTTATGTTGGCTTTGGTTTTCGAGATATGCCGTTATTTCGAAAATTAAGGAGGTTGCACAACATATGTTCGCGTAACTCAAAAACGCTTTAGTTTATTGAAAAACTAAAAAAAAACCGAAATTTCGCAATAAAATTTACTTTAAGAAAGTTAAAACATTTTTCTTTATGTTGGCTTTGGTTTTCGAGATATACCGTTATTTCGAAAATTAAGGAGGTTGCACAACATATATTCACGTAACTCATAAACGCTTCAGCTTATTGAAAAACTACAAAAAACCGAAATTCCGCAATAAAATTTACTTTCAAAAAGGTAAACCGTTTTTCTTATATGCGCAGTCGTTTTAGAAACATAATTTTTTTTCTGAAAAAAAATAAAAGCTATAAATGATTAAAATCTGTTAACAACTTTTGATTATATGTAATCACAAAAGACGAAAAATTTATATGGCGGTTCAATAAAATTCTTAAATTAATTAAAATTTTTCGTCTTTTGTGAATACATAAAATTTTTTTTTTAAAAAATTCATAAAAAATTCAGCTATGCTTCTAATTTTATACAGTCATATAAAAACAACATTGCAAACAAAACAAGCTATAAATGATTAAAATCTGTTAACAACTTTTGATTATATGTAATCACAAGAGACGAAAAATTTATATGGCGGTTTAATAAAATTCTTAAATTAATTAAAATTTTTCGTCTTTTGTGAATACATAAAATCAAAAGTTGTTAACAAATTTTAATCATTTATAGCTTGTTTTGTTTGCAATGTTGTTTTTTATATGACTGTATAAAATTAGAAGCATAGCTGCATTTTTCAATTTTTTATGAATTTTTAAAAACAAAAATTCCGAAATTTTAATAAAAAAATTATTTTTTTTTCCAGAAAAAAAAATTATGTTTCTAAAACGACTGCGCATATAAGAAAAACGTTTTACCTTTCTTAAAGTAAATTTTATTGCGGAATTTTGGTTTTTTAGTTTTTCAATAAGCTAAAGCGTTTTTAAGTTACGCGAATATATGTTGTGCAACCTCCTTAATTTTCGAAATAACGGTATATCTCGAAAACTAAAGCCAACATAAAGAAAAAAGTTTTAACTTTCTTAAAGTAAATTTTATTGCGGAATTTCGGTTTTTTTAGTTTTTTAATATACTAAAGCGTTTTTGAGTTACGCGAACATATGTTGTGCAACCTCCTTAATTTTCGAAATAACGGCATATCTCGAAAACCAAAGCCAACATAAAGAAAAATTTTCAACTTTCTTTAAGTAAATTTTACTGCGGAATTTCGGTTTTTTTTAGTTGTTCAATAAGCTAAAGCGTTTTTGAGTTGCGCGAACATATGTTGTGCAACATCCTTAATTTTCGAAATAACGGTATATCTCGAAAACCAAAGCTAACCTAAAAAACGGCTAGCACCACTGGATTCAGCGACCCCGAATTAGGTTAAAAATCTTTCGCTCGTATCATACTAAAATATTAAACAGCAAATACTTTAATCTATCTATACAATATATAATTTCATAGTATGTCAGGATGTTTGCATGTATGTCCTATTCTTTTCGCAACTTTCTGAAGCCATCTGATGACATAGGAAGCTGAAATTTGGCACACTTCAAGTACTTTCTCTGCGGAAGATCGTAACGAAGCCATATTTTTGATTTTCGGCTTTTCAACTACTATCTGATAGAAAAGATGTTTTTTTGTAATATGGGGAACTTTGGGCCCCACCCGGCACGGCTAGGCACCGTCGGATTGACCTGAAAAATTATTCTTATACCAAACCTCATATTTTAAGCAGCGCATACAAAATGGTCGAAACTCAGTGCAGGCAGGTTTTAAAAACAAGTGTGGTAAATGTGGTCAAATGCACATATATATGTAGATGTCCGGCTGAAAATGCTGTTTGTCATTACTGTGGGAAAAGAGGCCATTTTGAAAAATGTGTTTTTGCAAAAAACAACAAAATCAACCGTATGAATTTAGTGGCGAAAAAAAAAATGTTCACTATAAGCAACAACACAACCAACAGCAACAAAATGTTAGATATGTAAAAAATCTAGAACATTCGAATGACGAGAGTGATTAATTATTTATTGGGACATTGTCGCGTGAAACTGATCAGTTCTATATTAAAACGTTACCGCATGAACAACATTGGAGAGCATCAACAAATAAGGGTTGGATTGTCTCAGTGCGTGTGATGAATGAGCCATTAGATTTTCAAATTGATACGGGAGCGGACGCCAACGTGATTTCGCGAAGGGTGGCAACATATTTGGGCCTTGAAGACTGCTTAAAATCAACAAATACTAAAATACATTCAGTGGTGAGAAATTACCAATATTAGGTTAAGTAAATTTAAAATTTTTTTATAATGGTAATACATTTGATGATAGTTTTTTTGTGGTAAATATGGAATTTAGAAACATAATCACCCCTATCGCGAATGTTATGGGAGTATGTAATATGGGAGCAAACCTATATTCCCATCCCCAACAAATCGGTATCGCAAATATTTTGGGAGTAAAAATTTCTATTGTGAATTATTTGTCAGTGCTTTATAAACAAAAGTCTCTATTGTGAATAACTTGTCAGTGCTTGTATTGTGAAAGAATATATATAAAAATGAAAAATGTTTGTATGTTTGTATGTTTGTTTGTGTGTTTGTTTGTTTGTTTGTTTGTTGGCTTATAGACTCCTAAACTACTGAACCGATTTTCCTGAAATTTTTACAGAAACATCACGTGAGCCCTAAAAATAAAATAGGCTACTTATTTTTTCGATAGGGGCAGGGGAATTGGTATCCCCCATAGGATGCCAATATTAATTATCGCATATATTAAGATCCGCTGCACGCATTATGCAGAACTTTTGGTAGTAAGATCTTCTGAGCTCCAAAATTAAAATTAAATAGCAGCGGGGGAAGTGGAATCCCCCATAGGAAGCCAATGTTTAACATCGCATATCTAAAGAACTGTAATAGTGAGAATGTTCAAACTTTCTAGAAGTCACTCTTATGGTATACAACACTTTTGAAAATAACAATAAAGCGGGTAGGCGCAGGGGGGGAAATACCTCCCATAGGATGCATATATTAAATATCGCTCAACTGAAGAATTATTAAAGGGAGAGTCTTCAAAAGTGGTTAAAGCTATTATTATAGTAAACTATAAATTTCAATATACAAATGGGCGGGGTAGACGGGGGAGGAGCAGTACCCCTCATATATAGAAATATTAATAAGAGCCGCTGAAAGCAATTTGTTGAACTTTTGATAGTATGATTTTCTGAGCCCCAAAATTGAAACAAAATAGCAGCGGGGGAAGTGGTTCCCCCATAGGACGCCAATGTTTAATGTCGCATATCTTGAGAACTGTTATAGTGAGAATGATCAAACTTTGTAGAACTCACTCTTATGGTATACTACACTACTGAAAATAAAAATAAAGCGGGAAGGCGCAGAGGGCAAATACCTCCCATAGGATGCATATATTAAATATAGCTCAAATGAAGAACTATTAAAGGGAGAGTCTTCTCAAACGTGGTTAAAGCTACTATTTTGGCAAACTTTAAATTTCAATATAGAAATGGGCGGCGTAGACAGAGGAGAAGCAGTACCCCTCATAGATATAAATATAATTAAGAGCCGCTGCACTCATTTTATTTAACTTTTTGTAGTATGATCTTCTGAACCTCAAAATTGAAGTAAAAGAGCAGCGGGGAAATGTTACCCCCCATAGGACGCCAATGTTTAATATCGCATATCTTAAGAACTGTTAACGTAATAATGTTCAAACTTAGTAGAAGTCACTCTTATGGTATACTACTTTTTTGAAAATAAAAATAAAGCGGTAAGGCGCAAGGGGGAAAACCTTCCATAGGTTGCATATATTAAATATCGCTTAACTGTAGAGCTATAAAAGGGATAGTCTTCAAACGTGGTTAAAGCTACTATTATGGTAAACTATAAATTTCAATATAGAAATGGGCGGGGTAGCCAGAGCAGGAGCAGTACCCCACATAGATAGAAATATTAATAAGACCCGCTGCAAGCAATTTGTTGAATTTTTGGTAGTAGGATCTTTTGAGCCCCAAAATTGAAATGAAATAGCAGCGGGGGAAGTGGTACCTACCATAGGACGCCAATGTTTAATATCACATATCTTAAGAACTGTTATAGCAAGAATGTTCAAACTTTGTAGAAGTAACACTTATGGTATACTACACTTTTGTAAATAAAATAAATCGGGTAGGCGCAGGGGGAAAATAACTCCCATAGGATGCATATATTAAATATCTCTCAACTTAAGAAGTGGTTAAAGCAGTGTAGCGAAGCGCACCGGGTTAAGCTAGTACAATATAAAATACTAATAAAAATTTAATAAAATTAATAATAATAAAATTTCACTAGCCCTAGGGGCTAGTATAAATTTTGACATTAGTGTAGAAATGTTTGACAACCACAAAATTATTTTTTTTCATCAAATTTGTTTAAATAAAATAAAAAATAATATGGAAGCAGGACCAGTGGCAAAAAAAATTAAAAAGAATTATAAAAGATGTAAATATTTAATATGTATAAGCTTTTTTGCCCAAATTTTTTGTAAAAATTGTTAATATATCAGAACGAATTCATCAAATAGTTGTGACGATCTCATTTCCAACATAATTGAAATGGTTATTAGTAAACGTTTGTTTAATTTATTGATTTATACAAAACTATTAGTAATTGTTTTTTTCTTTATGTCAAAATTTTACGTTGTCAAAAATGTTACAATTTCACACAGCACAAATATGAAAATTTTTTACCACAAACAAATTTCATTTCACCATAGAACTTTGCTACCGTTTCACACACACCCTGAATAGTGTTTATTAGGGTGGTCGTTAACTGTATGGATCAAATTTTTTTTCTCTTTTTCCATGCTCTAACCCCCCAATTCGGTGGGTATTGATAAAAAAAACAACTCAAAAAAATTTTTTAGGACGATCGGCGAAGGCTAAGCCGTCCCGTCCCTCAAGCCCGCCAAAGTTTAAGAAAAATCGTAAAGTCCGACTTGTATGACTTATATTTAGGAAAATGTTAATTTTACATAAAAATCGTTTTCTAAGAAGTTGTTGTTAGTAAAGTTTCCAACAACTTTTGCCTTAACAAGTTTTCTCTAAAACTCATATTGAACAAAACCTAATTAAAATAAAAAGTAAACAGCAGCATTGATGCGAATTGTTTCTTTAGAACTGTTTTTTCTTACACAAGTCAATTCAGCTTTAATATTTGTGTTTGTGTGCGTTTGCTTAAAAAAAAATAGTCAAACGCAAATCATTTGTTTCTAACGTACCACGGTTGATAAAGTTGGTGCAATTGTACTTTTTTGATACAATTCAAAGCCAAAAAGTACGGTGGTACCCTAGGGTGGCCGTTAAAATCAAAAGTTGGATTTATTTAGGTCTCACTAGCCAATTTGGTGGGTATTGATAAAAAAACAACTCAAAAATTTTAAGCACGATCGGCGAAGGCTAAGCCGTCCCTCAAGCCAACCAAAGTTTGAGAAAAATTATAATTTACATGAAATCTGACTTTTATGATTAATAACTTATTAATATTAATTTTGTAGAAAATTTGTTCACAAGTTTTTCTTTATCTCTTATTAAACAAAATAAACTTAAAATATCGAATAAGCCACTAAAAAATCTAATTTTTAATTCATTAAAGAAACGCATTTTCTATGAATTAGTTTTGTTGAAAAACCTTTTTATTATTTATTTAAAAAAAAACCGACCAGCCGGGCACCTGGCGTTTTACCCTAATTCGGGTACGCTGAATTCAGTGGTGCTAACCGTTTTTTAGGTAAGCTCTTGTTTTCAAAATTTCGAAAACGGAGGGGGTTGCACAGCGTAACTCAAAAACGGTTTAGTTTATAAAATAAACTAAAAAAACGAAATTCCACAATAATATTACCTTTAACCATTGATATAGTTTTTTCTAACATGCGTAGTCGTTTTAGAAACCAAATTTTTTTGGCAATGGGGATAAAACAAATTATGTGAGGTTGGTCATACTTTTGACCCAACTAAGGGCAATCTTGACGCTGCAGTGGCCAAATTTAAGAATTATATGAAACCGGCATATTTGTATGGGAGCCCCCCTAAAGGGTGGAGATACAAGGCAATTATGTTTTAAGAAAATGTTAAGCACAAAAAACTAATGAAGGTCAGTCATATATTTAATCCCCCTTGGGGCGATTCCTTGGCAGTTCTGGTGCTTTTTCTTCAATATATTTCTAGTCTGTGTTGACAATTTTATTTGAGAGCCCCCTTAAAGAATAAATAAAGCGTGCAGGTATGTTACAGGGATGATAAATGAGAAAACCAATATCATACTTACGAACTTCTACAATCGTACTTTTTCGACCCCAATAGTAATAAATATTTTTTTTTATAAAAGAAGAAAGAGTTTGGTTTCGGTTACACTTGAAACCATTGGTACACACGGTCTATTTCGTTCCTTTGTTTTTATAATATTTTATCATGAAGCCTTATATGCTGCCGCTGATACTTGATTTAGAATGTGGCATATGCAATCGTCCAATGATCAAGACCAAAATCTATTCACAATAGCGAAGTTTAGTGTTTGGTGCAAATGGTCTTGCAAAGAGCAAATGCAAAATATCATAGCTGTTTTGTGAAATCCAACAACAACATACACAGAGTTTATTTCAGATTTCATAAAAACGCTACGAAATTCTGCATTTGCACTTTGGCAAAACCATTTGCACCAAAGAATGAAATCAGTTTATATTCGTTGGACAGTAAATACGAGTTGCCATTTTATATCAATTATAAATATTTAGGTTTGAAAAATTTGGAAATAGTACCAAATGAGTCACCCCTGCAAATAAAATTGGACCACCTGATCCATTTTGATAAAATGGACTGGTCCGATGTAATGCAAGCATGGACCATGTCATTGTTAAAAGGTGTTTGTAGTGAGACGACATGTCTTCGTTTTTTAACGACATGTTTTCGTTTTTAAACGACTTCAAAACTAATCCTCTTGAGTATACCATGGAGTAGTTTTAAAACTACTCCTAAGTGGTCCAAAGGTGGGTTATATGGTCCTCTCCTAGGACATCGTAATGTTAAATAGACCATGTTTTTTCCATACGTTTGGGTTAGTTTTGGACTAGTCCTGGTCCCTTGTAGGCTACTCTTTACACGCGTGTTTGGACTGGTCCTATTATTTGCAGGGACGGTGGTACCACCGTACTTTTGGCTTTGAATTTTATCAAAAAAGTACAATTGCACCAACTTTATCACCCGTGGTACGTTAGAAACAAATTATATGCGTTTGACTATTTTTTTTAAGCAAACGCACACAAACACAAATATTAAAGCTGAATTGACGTGTGTAAGAAAAAACAGTTCTAAAGAAATAATTCGCATCAATGCTGATGTTTACTTTTTATTTTAATTAGGTTTTGTTCAATATGAGTTTTAGAGAAAACTTGTTAAGGCAAAAGTTGTTGGAAACTTTACTAACAACAACTTCTTAGAAAACGATTTTTATGTAAAATTAACATTTTCCTAAATATAAGTCATACAAGTCGGACTTTACGATTTTTCTCAAACTTTGGGGGGCTTGAGGGACGGCTTAGCCTTCGCCGATCGTCCTAAAAAATTTTTGGAGTTGTTTTTTTTTATCAATACCCACCAAATTGGCGAGTGAGACCTAAATAAATCCAACTTTTGATTTCAACGGTCACCCTAGTGTTTATCTTCATTTTCTTTATTTACACTCCTTCAATAAAAGAAAAAAGTAATTTAATTTAGTCCTAATTTGGAATACAAATTAAAATTTACATGTTCCCTTCTCGTTCACATTAACACTTGTTGGGAATTTATTTAGTAAAAATACTCGCGGGAGTAAACATTGGCGATGCGAAATTTTTTAAGTTTGGGAATTCATTCCCAAAAAATTTGTTATGGGAATCATTCACAATACAAAATAAAAAAATATGGGAATGTTTTCATGGGAGTAGTTGTTTGCGATAGGGGTGATTAGGTTTAAATTTAGCTATGAATAATTTGATAAAGAACATTAATGTTATTTCAAGTGAAAGAATAATTAAGGAGAATATTGATATTTTTGAAGAAATAAATGTAAATTAGTTTTTAAGCCTAATGGTACTCCAGCGGCTGACCCCCCTAGAAGAATTCCATTTTCCTTGTACACAGGTCTACAATTAGAGCTTGATCGGATGGTTAAATTAAATGTTATAAAATATGTTGAAGAACCTACAGAATGGGTAAGTTCAATTGTCCTTGTTTCTAAGCCAGATGGAAAACTAAGGCTTTGCCTGGATCCTAGGAATTTAAACAAGGCAATTGTACGACCTCAATTTAAATTTCCTAATATTGATGATTGCAAGGCAAAATTATGCGTATCAAGTTTTTTCAGTACATTGGATGCTAATAGCGGTTTCTGGCTGATACCACTTGAGGAAAATTCATCTAAATACTATGTACCTTTAATACACCTTTTGGACGCTACAGATTTTTACGCTTGCCGTTTGGAATCAACGCGGCGCCAGAGATTTTTCATTCTGAAATGTTAAAATTGTTCGGGGACATTGACGGTCTTCTTATATATATTGACGATTTTTTGATTTTTGCTAAATCAAAGGAGGAACATAACGCGTTTCTGGAAAGGGTTATTAATAGGGCGAGACAAGTTGGTCTGAGATTCAATAAAAATAAATCTAGATTTTTGCTTAATGAGATAAAATTTATTGGTCATGTTTTCAGTAGGTATGGTGTGAAACCTGATGTTGATAAGATTAGGGCGATTTTAGATATGCCGACACCGAAGAATGTTGCTGAACTGCAAAGATTTTTAGGCATGGTGGACTACCTTGGAGGTTTTTTAGATAATTTGGCAGCTAAAAATAGGAACTTGAGAGGGCTTTTAAAGAAGGAAGTTGACTGGCACTGGAATGAGGGGTTGGAAATGAATTTAGTAACTTAAAACAAGAAATAACAAAAACACCTGTTGTAACGTTTTTTGATCCTAATAAACCTTTAACCTTTACGGTTGGTGGTTCTAAAGATGCAGTTGGTGCTGCAATTTTACATAAAAAGAACCCTATTGCCTATGCTTCTGCATCATTGACACAATCAAATTATGCTCAAATTGAGAAGGATCTCTTTGCCATTTTGTTTGGTTGTGTCAGGTTTCACCAAAACGTATGGTACACAGGTATTTGTAGAAACTGATCATAAACCTTTGGTCACATTATTTGACAGGCCATTGTATAAGATACCAGTACGTTTACAACGTTTTATGATGCGTTTGCAATGTTATTATTTGCAAGTGGTGTACAAACCAGGCAAATTGTTATATATTGCAGATACATTATCAAGAAGTCCGCAGAGGGATTATTGAATTTGATTTTCTTAATATCTCAGTTGGAGTTACCGTTTTCCAATGTGACAAATAAAAGAACAAGATAAGATTTATAAAGTATTTCGCAAAATCGCTAATTATATTTTAAATGGCGGACCAAAACACAAGAAATTGGTTGACAATGAAGTCATGCCATATTACAGCGTAAAATATGATTTAACCATGGTAGATGAACTAATTCTCAAGGGATATCAAATTTGTATTCCACGTATGCCCAGAGTCACATGGGCATACAACGTTGTCAGAGTTTAGCTCGCCAGATTGTTTATTTGCCTAATATCTATAATGATATTTTTAATTTGATAACTAATTGAGAGATATGCTTAAAATTTAGGAATTCAAATGCGAAGCAGGATATGATGTCGCATGAGATTTATGATATACCATGGTGTAAGGTTGGTAGTGATACCTTTGAGCATAATGGGAGGAAATATATAATTGTAGTCGACTATTATTCTAAATTTATTGAGATGTTGGGCAGTGGTTATTCGGCGGGAAATGTAATTGTTAAACTTAAATCAATTTTCGCTAGGCACGAAATACCACAGATTTTAATCTCGGACAATGGTCCACCTTATAGTTCAAGGGAGTTTTGTAGTAAATGGGCAATAGAACATAAGACCTCAAGCCCGTATCTGCATAGATCCAATGGTTTAGCCGAAAGGTCTATACAGACTGTAAATAAAATGTTGGACAATTGCAGAGAAAGTGGTACAGACCCATATTTAGGACTTTAATATTATAGAACAACACCAAAGGGAACAATGCCAAGTCCGTCCGAGATATTTATGTTTAGAAATCTAAGGACTATGTTACCTACATTCACTAAAAAATTATGCCCTAAATTAGTAGATAGAGAACAGTATGCGGATCAATTGAAAATTAAGGAAGAAAAGACTGAAAATTATTTTAACAGAAATACTAAAAATCGGAAGCCGATTGAACCTGGTGCTAGTGTAATGTATAGGAAGGATAGTAATTCTAATTGGTTTCATGGTCAAGTGGTAGAAAAATGTAGCGAGCCTAGATCTTTTGTCATAAAGGATAATAAAGGTTCATTATTAAGGAGAAATGAGGACCACATAGTGAAAAAGAATGATCCTTTATTAGCCACAAAGATTACCAATGAACAGGAAGAAGAAAATATAAATGCGAATTCTGATCAAGTTTTGATTGATAATACCTATACCACAAGATCTGGTAGAAAATTGTACCACCTTCAAGATTTAATTCTTATATTAAATTTGACTAATTATCAGCTCAAATAAAAATTGAAACTTTAATCAAATTTATGAATAAATGGAAAAAAATTATCTAAACATATACCCAGCAAAAAAAGTCATGCAAAAGAAGTAGTAAATGCATGGGTTTCGCGGATAATGCACTGGTTCTTTTTAGGTGAAACATGCATGATTTTAACATTAGCGTGTCATTGACGAGCATGGGTTCTCATTTAGGTAAACGGCTCGTCATTAAAAATATTGCTTAGAACCAATGAAAGTTCAGTGATTAGATCGGGGTTTTTATTGATCTGGAATAATAACTGAATTGAGTGTGAATGAAAAGCAACGAATCTTTAATGATTTTAATACGTATTTTCATTGGTGCTCGATATTAATTTTTATATGCATTATGGGAATGTATTATAAATTACATTTTTCGTTTCGTTTTCGCTATGTAGTAGTAACGGCGGCGGCGGCGTAAATTTTACACAAACAAAATGCCTGTTGGTTTTTGTATTGTTGTAGAGGTAAGCAGACCTATTGGACAAGGCGAATTTATTACAGGTGGTCTTAAAAGCCCTGCTGATATTAGCTAAAATCACTGTTGGATGTCAAAATTTTGTTTATTCTCTTTGTTTCTGTTTTGTTATATTTCTGTTTTTGACATTTTACAATGATTTTACAAAAACAAATTGCTTGTGGTTTTTGTACGAGTTGTACTTGTTGTAGTACCGAGATTACCTGGGATGAATTCGCCTTGCCTATTGGATAAGCCTTGATATACGCAATATAACAAATTTAAATACATATTAAAAATAAATATACAGGCATAGCTCGATATAACAAATACTCAAATTTTTTCATTAGTTAGCTTATATAACGAACGATCAACATTTGTTTGTCCCGGTTTAACGAATGGTTAAATCTTGAATGTGCTTGTAAGTCTTTCTCTAATATCGCATAAGTATGGAAAACCTGTCTTCGATTTGCACTTTAAAGAAGATGGCAAATAAAATTGATTACACAAATTTTAAGTGATGAGAGTATTGCAAGAAAAAACAGTTGAAAAAGTTTGCATGCTTCATAGGTACAAACGATCATTTATTACTGAGTTTTTAGACAAATAATTTTCCCCAATATGTTAACACGTACTTACGTATGCAAGTTCAATAAACATGAATATAATATAATAAAAGCTCGATTTAATGATAAATGTAGCTAATTTTTTATTTAAAAAAAAGTTCGGTATTTCGAATCTCTCAGTTTAACGAAAGGGGCTGACATTATATCATTCGTTATACCGGGCGTTGCCTGTATTTACATATGTAGTATATATTAAAAAAAATTTAACTTAATCATTAGTCAATTGTATACATATAATATTTGTCCCCTTTCAATCCTAAAAGAATACCTAATTATAGTGAAAAATTGTAATTCCTACATAAGAGTTGAATGGGTGCATTGCATGAAATTTTTCATTGGTTCACTTATTTAAAATTTATTCGAATTTTGGAACGCATTGTTAATTCATTCAAGTAGTTAAGTGCTAAAGAAGTCATGAAAATATCCCTTCTACTTGAACAACTTTAAAAGTTTTTTTCTGGGTATGTATACATATCGTCGATTGATTATTTAATTGTCGTATGTCGTATGTAATTTGTATCTACATACGACAATTAAATAATCAACCGACGATATGTAGTATATTTAGTTGAAGTTATGAAAACCTTAAACGTTGTTATTTAATAGATATCATACATATGCTATTCACGGTGCGCCTTAACTAAAATTAAATAAAAAGGTCTTACTCCTAGAAAATTAGTAGAGATTCTGAATTTACAATGTTCATAGATGAGAAAAATCAAAAAACTAAAATAATCTGTGGAGAGATTTTTAAATAAATCCAGTTTGAACATTTTTGCGCATTAAGTACGATATTTTGGAAAATATGGCATTGTTTTATATGAATAGAAAGGAAAAAATGACATAATAATAATTTTAATGTGTTAAATCTATTAAACTTTTATTATTTCAACATTTTAGTACTAATAAAATATAAAAATGTAACATAATTTAATTATAATTACATCAATTTAAACATGTGAAGCATGATATCTACAAACAGCGCTCAAAAGGTGTTTAGGATAATCCGGATGATTCGCAGCAACCTTATTCATTTCCCAGGAAGACTTTAAAAAATCGAAATGTACGGACTCCATCGCCTGCTCCCCAAAAAATGCTAATCCTTCACCGTTTTTTTCACAGAACTGTTCTATGTGAAAAAAAACTGCATGAACCTTTGGTGTAACGCTGACACCTAAGTCCATGTAGCTCTTTTTGAAAGCTTCTATACATGCTTTGTAATTTTGATCAAGATTATATCCGAAGCATGCAGAAACTATATTTTTGAAGTCGTCAAATACTTTAACATACTTAGGTATTGCTAGGTTTTCAAACTGGCGCAGAAGGTCTACTTTATCCAAAAGTGTTTTGCATGCATTTCCTTTAAACCCAGAACATCCTCGTCTGATTTCACGCTGAACGTGACAAGCTTTTGCCCATGTCAGCGACTCATTTTCACACTCTTTCAACATATGCGTGAAAACAGTGTTAACAACACCAAGCATAAGGTGTAATTCTGGCGGTGGAATAATATCTAGGAATGTTTTGCCTCCAACCGTTGTAATTAGCGGTGGATGAATGCAGTTGAAATAATCTTTCGCTTTGTTTTTTAAGCCATTTCCTTCAGTCAGCCATTTTGTATAATACAATGAAACATTTTCGGGTGATCTCAATTCGCCACAGCTGCTTAGCTCATCTTTCTTGGCATAACAATAAGTGCACGGGTATGCACTACTGTGAGACATAATACCTGCCAAGATATTCGCTAGCTTCAAATCGGTCGCAATTGTGCCGTGGAAAGGACTTATATTCAACGTTGAAACGAGTTGGGCTACATTCTTATAATTTTCTTGCGCACTTGGAACGGCTGCTAGAATAAATAGTCGTTTAACTCCAGAATCCTTAAATTTTTTTGCTGCTATCCCCTCATCATACTTAGCACGCTTACCGCTGCACTCAAACTGCAACTCATTTGATTGAACAGAAAGACATAAATCCGCCTCCTCCATCAATACCCATTTTTAAGTGAACATCCAGTGCATCTCGTTTATTTTACACATACTGAACAAAAGCAGGAACATCTTTGCAGTAAACTCCAAACACAGGAGCATCCGAGACTTCATCGCCTTTTACACAAACAAAAGGAAATTCCTTAAAATCAAAATAATCGTCGACAGAATGACCTGTGTTATTAAGTTTTAATTTTAATCCTGGTTCAATGGCTTTTCTACTTCTTGTACACACACGAATGGAAGCTGCCATTTTTAAAGTTGCACGATCACTTAAATTCAAATTGCTTTTCATTTTCAACATATCATCCGCAGATAATGTAGATGAGTTTGTTGTGGAAAGGTTGTTTTTATTATTGCCTACTGCGATTTGAAGTGGTTTGCCGTGAATTTGTGACAACCGCAAAACTGAAGGCTCTCGACAACCCTTAGAATCTTCTTTTACTTTTTCTGTAATCACACGGGACATGATTTGATCATTCGCTTTTAAAGATCCATCTGATATATGATTTGAAACATTTATTACTCGAGATTTCAACCCACATTTATGTGGTTTGCCTTTTCCAATCTCACTGAAGCACACGTCGCACCGTTTTGTCGCAGACATTTGTTTAGACTTGCCTAAAATAACAAATAAAAACAATAAAATCTGAAACATAAGAACAAACTAACAAAAAAAATATATTTTTTTGCTTTTAAAACTTACCTGGAACTTTTTTTGCAACTTTGCCACAAATTTTTACGGGTATTTCGCGTGCAATTTCACAAATTTTGCATTCACTTCTTGATCGCGTAGCCTGCACAGGCTTAAAAAAAGACAAATCTGGAGATGCTAATTTCTTTTTTTCAAACTTCGCTTGAAATACCTTTCTCATGCACGTACAACACACAGCAGCCGGCAATCTGCGCTCGTCATCATAGTTGTCAACGTGGTTTTTCATGTCAATTTTTAACTGATTTTCTATAATATACATTTGTTTTTGTTTTCGAAAACACAGGAAACACACTTTTCCCCGATTTTGATCGTGAGTCAAAGCTTTAGACGACATCATTCACCGAAAAATTCTTAGACGCGTTTTAATAGTTTTTAGATACCAAACAATTGATAAATAATTCGATCTGCGACGCAACGTTATCGCTAACAACAATATACAATTGATTCAAACCAAAAGAATATTTTGATAACAGACTTTTTGCCAATTTATACCCAATTAAAAAATTCAAGGTAACTTGATTAGTTTTAAGTTTATAGAGCTCTAAAGTATAATTTCATACATGCGTTATAAAAATGAAACGGACCTTATATTGAATAAAGAAATACATTTTATTTGTAATACTTTTTTTGTCTATTGTTAGGTAAAAAATAAGTATACGCATTGGCCTACTGGGTCTAAAAAAACTCAGTCTGTATATCTTAAACCATAAGAGATAAAAAAAAAACTGTTGCACAATTTTCTTAATGGAGTCAAAACTAGTCATTCGTTATTAAAATCGCAAAAATGTTCAAAGTGGATTTATTTAAAAATCTCTCCACAGATTATTTTAGTTTTTTGATTTTTCTCATCTATGAACATTGTAAATTCAGAATCTCTACTAATTTTCTAGGTGTAAGACCTTTTTATTTAATTTTAGTTAAGGCGCACCGTGTATTATTATTATAAGATAAAAAAAAAAAATATATATATATATAATTAATTAAAGTATTATACATATGTATGTGTAAACATTTTATCTTAACAAAAAGGAAAGATGTTGTATAAGTAAACTTTATAAATACTTACGTTATGTGTAAACATTATATATAAGTATATATATATATATTTGAAATACCCTGTTAACAATTATATAACATTGTAAAACATCATAAATCATCATTCAATAAAGTGAACTTCTTAACATATTGTACATTCAAAAGTTCAATATTGAATGTGGAGATAGTAATATGTATCTTTTTAGGGACTTTTATTCAATTTTATGGTTTGTTGAAATATTAAAAATTTTTGCAAATTTTTGCAAATTTTTTTATTTTTTTGTTATTTTCCGACATTTTGTATTTTTAAGCGTGTGTTTAAAAGTTTGCAATTTTTCGCGATTTTTAGCCAAGTGCGCTTGGTTCGATTTTTAATAAATAGAAGATTTTGCTATTTTGCTGCGTTGTCCCTTTCCTAATTTATTCGATCTGACGATGGTCAGATCTTACAATGTTGTCATTAAAATTGCCTAAAAATTTCATGCAACTGTGTTAACATTGTAAGCTCATTTTCATTTGGAAGATGTGTAAAATTAAAGCATCTGACAATGGCAACATTGTCAGAAAAATGACAACATTGTAAGATCTGACCATCGTCTGTACGAAGCTTAAGAAATAGAAATAAACCTATCGTAGAGTCCGTTACGCACGACGAATTTCGCTCTACGCAATGATTGTGTGTACTTTCAAATACACCAATGTGTTCTATTTCTAATGACGAATATTCGTTGCGAATAATTCGTCGTTCGTCCCATTTTTGTTTCTAGCATAAAATATTATTGTTTTATTAATAAAAATGTATTCACCCTTATCATGAATAAAATTTCACATATAAATTTCCGAATGTGTGAAGTGTTGATGAATAAAATGTGTTGTGAAAATTTCCGAATGTTTACATTTTTAAACTCCCAAAAAATTTCTTTCGAATTTGCTTGTTTTAAAAAAGAGACCATATGATACCCTATACCACAGTATTAAAAAACACATCATGCTTATCTGTCCATATAAATATGGATTTATCTATGTTTATAAGCTTCATTAAAATCGGTTTGAAAGTTTGTAAGAGGCAGAAGTTGCCCTCTACCTCCCCTTGTGGTCCTATTTTGAAAAACTGTAAAGCTTTTGTGTCTATATAAGTAGATATGGATCTATGTTTTAAATTTCATTAAAATCGGTTTGAGAGGCAAAAATTGCCCCTATCTCCCCTCGTGGTCCTATTTTTTAAAAAAATGCATCCCTTTTGTGTCCACAAAGATATGGTTCTATCTAAGTATGTTTTAAATTTCGTTAAAATTGGTTTGATAGTTTCTGAGAGGAAGAAATTTCCCCCTATCTTCCCTCGTGGTCGTACGATTTGGCCCATTTTCAATAGGCTTGGTGCTTTTGCCAATGAGAACCTATGTCCCAAATTTTATCAAATTATCTCCAAAATTGCGACCTGTACTTTGTGCACAAGGTTACATGGACAGCCAGCCTGCCAGCCGGACGGGCATCGTTAGTTCGACTCAGAAAGTGATTCTGAGTCGATCAGTATACTTTAAAGTGGGCCTAGGACCAATATTTAAAGGCGTTACACACATCAGCACAAATGCATAATACCCTCTCCACTATTGTGGTGTGGGTATAAATACTATGAGATGTTTTTAATTTTATTTTTTTTTTTAATGTTTATTTATTTGAAAATTAGTTACTGTATTTATACTATAAATAAACAAATAGTTTATACATCTTAATTTATAAACATACACTGTCCCTTGACGGGTGCTCTAGTACTTAAATAGTTATATTTGTTTCTGTATTTTTGAAATCTAGATATGTTTTATATAATACTGAGTAAATAATATTATTATTATGGATTTATAGATGTGCAATGAAACCTATAAGAAAAACATTGCTTTATTGAAAATATTAAGTCAAAAGGTAAAAAAGAAAAATAAGCGGCTTCATTCCGTGAGCCACCAAAACTTACTAATGTTTACATTAGGAAGTGCATTTTTATCTTTAGAAAAAAAACTGTACTAAATCTGCTATTTTCTATAGTTAATTGATTATCATATATACATATTTTTTATATTTGCTCTTCTATAGATGTGATACAGTATGGGCGTACCATTGTTGTTTTGGATATACCCTTTTTTTATCTATATAGACAAAGGCTTCGGGGGGTACGTACCCACTTATTAAGCATGAGATTACATATTTTTCACTACAGTAATATGAAGCCAATAGGTGCGTTTGAGTACTTTTACAGTAAAATGCAGTAAAAGAGTAAACTAAAAAATTTTCTCTCACAAAAAGCTGTTGTCCAAAAAGTACGCGACCGCAAAATTTGTAAAAATTCGTAAAATAAAGGCAACAGCGGATGGCAAATAATTGAAGTGTTGAAAAATATTGACACGTTTGACTACTTAACTCGTTTTCTTATCGGTACTCGATTAAATACTTTTTATAACACGAACATTTTTGAAAAATACAAACAAATTATTTTATGTAATCTTTCATATTTGTTTTTTATTTTATTTGATTTTACTAATTTGTAGCGGGTTAAATTATTTAAAAGAACATGAATAATTTTTTTGCTATTGATTACTTAAGTACCTAAATACTTCACACTTTTACAACTCTAAAAAATTTACATAACAAAACAATTTCAAAAGTTTGTATTTAGCCAAATAAATGCTTCACAAACAAGTTTAATTAATTAATATTTATTCACTTTTTGTTTTGGTTTAATTTTTATTTCAACTTTTTTTTATTTAACAATTTTTTCACAATTTGTATGCTTTTTATTTGTTACTTTTGTTTGTTTACCTTTTGAAACATATGTTTTTTGATTTACTAAATTTAACTACAAAAATACAACTACAAACTAGAACCGGTCTCTACCACCAAAGACCTATCACAGGACTACTTTGGTGTCAGTTCGCTTCCCTCTAGGGTTATTTCTCATTCTAATGTCATTGTTATAAATGTAATTACAATACATTACTTAATCATTCATTCATTATTTTATTTTTTTAGTCAGTCGAGAGTGTTATAGTGGTACTCGTACGATCTGCTGTTTTTCTTGCATGCTGTGCTGATGTTGGAACATGATGTTGTTGTAATGCAACTGTTGTTATCGCCTGATGATGGAAGTGTGCTCATTGTCACGGACGGTAGTTTGCTTTAGCTTTTATGGTATTTTGTTTAAATAAATTGTTATAATTTTAAAGGAAATGTAAGCTAAAATTCCAAAATTGTTGTTTCTTTCATGAGGAATGTGCATGTGCACAGAATATATTGTAAATATGTGTTTGGTTGTTTTCACATAATTATTTATTTAAATATATATGTATGTAGTTAACTTTGTATTGTAAAAGTAAAGTAAGAAAGTATAGTCGGTCAATCCCGACCATATGATACCCTACACCACAGTATTAAAGAACACATCATGCCTATATGTCCATAAAAAAATGGGTTTATCTATGTTTATAAACTTCATTAAAATCGGGTTGAAAGTTTGTGAGAGGCAGAAATTGCCCCCTACCTCCCCTTGTGGTCCTATTTTTGAAAAACTGTATATCTTATGTGTCCATATAGCTATGGATCTATCTATGTTTTAAGTTTCATTAAAATAGGACCCTCGTGGTCCTATTTTTTAAAAAATGCATCTCTTTTGGGTACATAAAGATACGGTTCTATCTATGTTTTAAATTTCATTAAAATCGGTTTGATAGTTTCTGAGAGGAAGAAATTGCCCCTTTCTTCCCTCGTGGTCCTACGATTTTGTCTATTTTCAATAGGCTTGGTCCTTGTGCCAATAAGAACCTGTGTCCCAAATTTAATCAAATTATCTCCAAAATTGCGACCTGTACTTTGCGCACAAGGTTACATGGACAGCCAGCCAGCCTGCCAGCCGGACGGACATCGTTAGTTCGACTCAGAAAGTGGCATACGCCACTTCTAAAAATACTTTTAAAATGTAGCTTTTTTGTGCTTTGTTTGTGTATATCATTAAGACGATATCAATACAAAAACTATAAAAACAATTGCATAAAAACTGTTTTAACTACTTTTTTTTCTTACGGCAATGAAGCAAAAACTTTAAAATAGTTGATATGGAGCAAAATGAATGCTTTATATCTCAGAAACCATAAAAAGTTTCCCGAAACTGGGTTTGGATTTAGAGAGAGGGTATTAAACAAATATATTTCTCATACGTAACTCATTTTTTTAAAAATGGTCGGTAGGTCAAACCAATAATGAGCTGACGAAATTTCAAACCAGAAAAAACAAAATATGTTGGGATCATTAATTTTATTTCAATTATCGCAAAGAAATCATTATAAACAAAAGTAAGAATATCGGCCATGTTCTGACAATCGCACGACATGAATTCGCAAAACGCCAAATTTATTTATTGGTGTTCCTTCACTCGTGCGTTTAGCTTACGATCTGCTATAGTTTCTTACAAATATTATCAGGTCTTTTCTGCAAATCACTTTTACTCAAATCACGTGATTTCAAATCACATGTGCCTACTAAAATCACACGTGTGATATTTTAGTGTCCCGTTTCTGTGTATTTTGGTGTGATCTACAATTGCCAAAAGCTCACCGAGAAACACAAAAACGGTATGACATTCACAACACCACAAAATCACACGTGTGATTTCAAAAACACGTGATTTGAAATCACGTGATTTTCAGAACAAGCAAAGATTTGGTGGCCGTTGGTCGATCGATATATAGAAAAATATGTTAGGAGCTGTCATGAATGAATGTTACCGACCGATACCACCTGCGCCCATGTATAGACGAACCATGCCAGATAGTCCCTGGGCTTGTGTAGCAATGGACTTATTGGGCCCTTTGCCAAATCACGATTTTGTATTTGTAATAATTGATTACTATTCGCGATACCATGAACTTAAATTTATCAAGAGGATAACATCAACAGAAATTATTGATTTTCTCGAGGAGATATTTGCCAGACACGGATATCCGAAATCGATAACAGCTGATAACGGTCGCCAATTCGTAAGCGAAGAATTCAAGGCATTTTGCAACACCAATAATATTGAATTGATGACATCACCGCCTTATTGGCCCCAAGCTAATGGAGAGGTCGAAAACTTGAACCGCTCTCTAGTAAAACGTCTTCAAATTGCTCACTCGCAGGGTTTGGACCAGTTTTCGAAAATAAACAGTACATTATTTAGCGTTCGGCTCACACACCGAAGAACGATATCTATTTTTTTAGTGTTTGTGTAAACATACACAAACCTTAATCAGCAAAAAGCGACGAACATTAACGAGCCGAACCGAACACATTGAAGTTCGTGGATTTTCAAAAAAAAACCGAACGGAATTTAATGTTCTCATCATTTGTTGAGTATGATGAAAACAGCATTATTTTTGTGTTCGAAAGATGACAAACAGGGAAACGTTTTTTTTTTAATGAATTTCTACACAAACACTATTAGCGTTTGTGTTTTCCACAAATCTACCGAACCGAACATTAAAGAACGATATTTAGTGTTTATTTTCGAACACTGGTTTGGACTATAAAAAAGAGATTCGCAGGTTTACACTCATGTACAACGTCACCCCTCATGGTACAACTGGGAAAGCTCCATCGGAACTTATGTTTAATCGAGTCATTAGAGACAAGATCCCATCGCTGAATGACGTTGAGGATAATGTTATCGACTCTGAAGCCAGAGACAATGACATTGCTAATAAAGAAAAGGGGAAACAAAGTGCCGATTCTGACAGAAACGCGATCGATTGTTATACCAAAGTTGGGAATAAGGTACTGCTCCGAAATACTATTTTTTCTAATAAATTATGTACAACTTTTGGGAAAACTGAATATGAAGTAACAGATCGGAAGGGAAATGATGTTGTGATATCTGGAGATGGCAAAGTTTATCGTAGAAACATTACTCATGTTAAGAAAATTCCAGCTGACTCATCGCTGCCATCTTTAGGCAAACCTACTGGGACTTCAGTTGTAAGTCCAGAACATCTCGAACTTCAACAAGACGTGGATTCCGCCAACGATTGTCTTCCCGGTAATGAGCTGTCACCGGAACTACCATCAACATCACAGAAACGAGATCTAAACGGGCCCAGGCCTAAAGTGACGTTGAAGCTTAAAAATATAGGAGGGATGTGGCGACCCGGCTAAGGCGGCAGCCCGCCAGAATAACTAGTTGACACGATAAATGAAATTATTACAAAAAATTAAAAACTATTTTATGTCTTTAAAATAATTAAATAAATAATCAAATTGAATTAATTTTGTTTGTTCGGAAGAATTCATAGGCTGTTACATTGGCGACGAGTTCCTTTTTGTAATTTTAAGTCACCAAATTCTTGCTATTGCGATTTACAGAACACCTAATTTGCGATTTTAAGTCAGAATCGCCAATGTTAAGCGTTTTGCGATTGTCAAAACATGCCCGTATGTTATTGTCAACTTTTTTTGCAGTTAATATAATTAAATTATTTATAGAAATAGATTTTCCTCATAAAAATTTATTACAAATTCTTTCTGATTTTCACTGGCGCGCTTTCATCTTGCTACATTTTTAATGTTATTTTTTTACTTATGGGTGTTTTCACAGAAAATTACCCCTTATAGCTCAAAAATGAAATTATTATTTTGAATTTATTTTTCCGCTAATATTATGCAAAATTAATGTATCTGTCATTTCCCGAAAGATTAACTTTAATTTTCTTTATACATACTAACAAAAATATTTTTTTTTTTTTGTTACCCATAATTAATGAATTCAGACACAAAAAACTTTTAACTTTTTATACTGTAACGACCGTTACTTTAAAAAAAACTTTTTTTTGGTAACTAATTTCTTTGTTTTGAAAATAAATCCATTCCTTAAACAAAACATTTCAAAGAATTTAATCAGATATTTTACTTTAAATATCCTGTGCAAAATTTTACAATACATGATATTTGTTTCCGACATTTGAAAACAGCACATTTATAAAGTAACACAAACAGTATTGAAATTACATTTTTTATGAATTCTTTCGATTACTACCGTTGCTTGAACTTTCGTAAGTCAAAAATGGAGCAACCCTCGTGGCATATTTGTGTTGGTTGGAATTTTATTAAATTTCAGTAACCTAACCTTTTGGCCATAACCGGCTTACAAATTTCTACTTAAAAATTTCTACTGTTAAAAAAGTTCATCGCCCGCTTCTTCCATTTAATGGTCAGTTTAATAATAGGCAGAATTCTCGATTTTGGAGTGAAGATCAGCCAGAAGCATTGCAAGAGCTACCAATGCATCCAGAAAAAGTCACAGTTTGGTGCGGTTTATGGGCTTGTGGCATCATTGGACCGTACTTCTTCAAAGATGATGAGAATCGTAACGTAACTGTGAATGGTGAGCGCTACCGTGAGATGATTTCCAACTTTGTTTTGCCCAAAATGCAAGAGCTTGACTTGCATGACATGTGGTTTCAACAAGACGGTGCCATATGCCACACAGCACGCTTAACAATGGACTTATTGAGAGACGAGTTCGGTGAACATTTTATTTCACGTGCGGGACCGGTCAATTGGCCGCCTAGATCGTGCGCTTTAACGCCTTTAGACTATTTTTTGTGGGGCTATGTTAAAGCTCATGTCTATACACACATGCCCGCTTCAATTGACGCATTGGAAGACAACATTGAAGCATTTATTCATGAGATACCGGCCGAAATAGTGGAAAGAGTATGCCAAAATTGGACTAAGCTAAGGTGACCATACGTACTCTTTTTTAGAGGACATTCCTCTTTTTTAACTGGCTGTCCTCTATAAAATTTGTGTCCTCTTTTATCATCTTTTTTTCATAATCTGTAATCTTTGTCCTCTTTATTTTTAAAAGCATGACCAATATTTGCTTTTATTTGTATAAATTAAAATAAAAATTTTATTTCACGGTGATCAACGGTTTTTTCTGAGCAATTGTATGGAAAATGTTGTGCCATGCTTGTTCTGTTCATACTCCTACTGGACTCTCATACACTTGCAGTATAAAATTTTGAATAATTATTTGCAATGATTACTAAAGTTTAGTTGTTTTTTTTTTTTTTTTTTTTAACAAATTTTTATACATCGTCAGCTTAATATGCAAACCTGCTAACTCCCTTTCAACAAATTTTACAGGAAAAACTTTTTATTTTTCCTATTTACTGCTTGAGAGGAGAACCAAAAATATAGTTGATTTTACACACTTCAAGACTCAAATTGAAGAATAACTACATGCTGGTCGACGAGGCATATATTTCTCTACCACACGGCATCAAATCTCAATTTACTTAAAAAGTGGATTTCGCAGGTCTGCATATTAATCCCGATATGTAATTATTTTTAAATTTTCTTTACGTTTATTAATATGGAAATGTAAATTTGTCTGTAAAATATGTAAAAAAATCTTGGATGTCAAAAAATTTTTTTACTTTTTTTCTTTATGTCCTCTATTTTTATTTTCAAAATCTGGTCGCCTTAACTAAGCGGATGGACCATTTGAGGCGCAGTCACGGTCAACATTTGCATGAAATAATCTTCACACATTAAATTATTTTTGTGTTTTTTTGTGAATTTTATGTGTTTTTTTAACTTTCCTATAGCTCTTAAAAAGTCACCCATTACTACAAACAAATGAACGTTTTAGTGCATTATAACTATTTTCAATTTGTCCATATTTTCAAATTTGGAAATTCTCTGTTAGATGAATTCCGGAAAACGGTAAGAGATGGGCAATTTGATGGAATTTGTGGACAAAGTGGTCTTTTATAAGAATTAGATGTCAGAAGCTTAGCGGTGTGGCGTCTTTATACGAATTTTTCAATTTGTTCATATTTTCAAATTTTGAAAATCTTTGTAGATGAATTCCAGGAAAACTGTAGGAGATTGGCGGTCTTTAACCCATTAAGGATGGATGGGTATTTAAATACTTAAAAACAGAGCCTTCGTAGAAAAATTCTGGCTAACTTCAGGTAAGAGGTATCGGAAATTGGGTTTTACAGATAGATAAAGAAAGGATAAGACTACTTAAACAAATTTTCGAAATTAAATGTTGCCCCTTTTAATTGGGTAAGTTAGCGGCTTAAAAGTTAGCAATTTTTAATATTTGGAAAAAGTGAACGACAACGGCTAAAATCGGAAAACCCTCTTGGTGACTTATAGCCTTAGGTGTGCTCTGCTTTAGAAAAAAATATTAGCTAAATTGGGCCAATAACTTTGACCACAGGTTTGATTCAATGACATGGGTATTTAAATACCCTCTTCGCTGTCAGAGGGTTCAAAACACATAGTTTTTTTTTTAATTTTTGGCAAGTAAAAATGCGATGTTTTATGTAAAATGAACTATTTATTAGTAAAAAAATAAAGAAATTAATATCACAACTGTGGTCGATTTTGAGATAATTTTATATTTTTAATGTTTTTTGGGACACCTGCATGAAAATGTGCAAAACAAGCCCTTGGGTGTAACTAAAATTTGCATTTTGTACAACCAAACTCAGTTTTGCTTCACATTGTCCGAAACGGCCAAGCTGAATAATATGGCTTATCATATGGTCAAAGCTCTCCATGCGCTTTGCCATTTCTTGTGCATTTGTGACAACTTTTTCTCTTACACCAATGCTTCAACAACGCTCACATGAAATAAAATTTACTCATGATTGGAGATCCTTCAGGTTTTCTTAGCATGCAGTGTAAATTCCTGGCATACACCATAGCAGCATCCAAAGCATTAGTAAGAAGGCCTCGGCTTTCTATGACAACAGAGAAGAGAAGGAGTAACATTTTATGTTATGTTTTTTCGCACAAGCAAAGCAAAAGAATTTTTTTTTTATCCCGTTACCATTCTTATGTAACTGCAAAAGAAGCGAGAGCAATGACAACGTGTGTAAAAAGATATGAGAGTGGAATAAAGCGAGCAAACCTTGTAAAGAGCCAATGTTGAATGTGAACCTCACCTTATTATGGCTTATTATTAATATGGGCGTTCAAATCAAAATGCACTTTGGATTCAATGATGAGGCACATTTTCACCTCAGTGGATTCGGCAATAAGCAGAGTTGCCGCATTTGGGAAAATGATAATCCAAGAGTGATTGTCGAAAAACCAATGCGCTCACAAGAGTGACTGTTTGGTGTGGCTTATGGGCTGGCGGCATCATCGGGCCGTATTTTTTCCAAAATGAGGCCGGTCCGGCAGTTACTGTGAATGGTGTTCGCTATCGTGAGATGATAACGAACTTTTTATGGCCCGAATTGGAAGATATGGATGTGGACGATATGTGCTTTCAACAGGACGGTGCCACACAGCTAACGAAACAATCGCTCTTTAGCGCAACGAATTCAATGGCCGTGTTATCTCACGTGGTGGCGATGTCAATTGGCCGCCAAGATCATTTGATTTGACACCGTTGGTCTTCTTTCTTTGGGGTTATTTGACAGAAAAGGTGTACGTCGATAAGCAAGCAGCAATTCAAGAGCTATAGGATGAGATAATTCGGCCATTTAACGGCTTAGAACCTCAATTATGCCTCAGCCATTTGGCCGATATTTTGTTCCATACATGATTGAACCATACCAATATTTTCATAATAAAAATAAATGACAATAACTTCCTAAATAATTGGTGTTTTATTCAAAAGCAACATCGGCCCTAAAAATTTAACCATCCTTTTCATCCAAAAGAAGGAATACAAAGGCCCTCTTGAAGGCATCCGTACTTCTTCCTTTTCCCGCTGGGACAGATTCAACGTTCATAGTGAAATAAGCACACAACACACACATCAATGCATGCAATAAATGAATTTTTAAATTTTTGGTTTTCAATGGTCTAGGGGCCAAGGTTTGACAGGTAAAAATAAAAAAAAAAACGTAATGTCAATATAAATGCCCATAATATCAAATGTGTGAAATTTCAACAAAATCGTACCACGAAATCGGGGTTCAGTCTTTAATGGGTTAATGAAATTCATTTGTCACAAGCTTAAAGGTATTGCGTCTTTATACGCTCTTGTCGTTCTCCAGACATACAGAAAATTTTAAAGACTTTGTATGGGACGTGCCATGTCCACTTGTCCAATCTCGCCCATGTGTATTGATAACCAAGATGCTTTTACCTATTTTGGAAACTTTGGCTCTTGTCGATCTCCAGATATGTATGTATGGAGAACGGCAAGAGCGTATAAAGACACAACACCTTTAAGCTTTTGACAAATGAATTTCATTAAAGATCGTCTGTCTCCTACAGTTTTCCTGGAATTCATCCTACAAAGAATTTCAAAATTTGAAAATATGGACAAATTGAAAAATGCATATAAAGGCGCAACACCTTTAAGCTTCTGACATCTAATTTTTTTAAAAGATCATTTTGCCCACAAATTCCATCAAATTTAATACGCCGATCTTTTACCGTTTTCCGGAATTCATCTAACAGCGAATTTGAAAATATGGACAAATTGAAAATAGTTAGTATAATGTACTAAAACGTTCATTCGTTTGTAGTACTTGTAAATAACATTTTGTGTAAGTTGCGTGACAATTTTCCTTTAGTAATCTATTTGTAGCATAAAAAGTTAAATTCTCTTCGGCACATTTGAGTCGCACCTTTAATGTCATATTGTTCAATAAAAACTACAAAGCATATGATGATTTATAAATATCCAAACACATGGATATTTATAAAACTTTCATGTTGGTTTTTTTTTTTACCAAATACATACTTTTACAGGTTTGTTAGTAATTGCTACTCTATTTAGATAAAAAGAAAAATCGACAAAACAGGATAAAAATTCGTATTTGTTTTTTTTAAATAACTTTTCTTAAAATAAACCCTTGTTTTTTACGATAAAGGCACGAAGCAAATAGGGGCATGGGGCACAACAGAGTAAAAATGTGTACTTTGACATAAAGGCAGCAAACAAAGTACAATAAGGAGGCAAAACAGTATTAATATTCGTTTCTTTTCAAAATAATTTTGTGGAAGCTTAAAAATAAATGTTCAAGTTCAATACGAAATTAATTTACTTTATGTAAGAGTTATGCTAGAAAAAAGGCTAAAAGATAGATGTAAAATTTAAAATTTTATATTTTTTTTAGTAAGAAGCCATCATAGAACAAAAAAAAATATGGAAATAGATTTATTTTAAATAAGAATCAAGTACATAAAGCTCTAAAAAATATGTAAAAATATTTAAGAGGCGTATAAGAAAATCCTTGGAAGGTTTTTATTGTTGTTGTAGCAGCGTTCTGAAGAACAGGGGTTTTATTAAAACAATTTGGCGAAAACTTTTAATAATGGTGCAATACAATCGAGTTCAAAGCAGCATATAATAACAAGTAAGAAAGTATAGTCGGTTTTGGAGGCAAGCGGTGAATACCGTAGGGAATCTGAATGCGTAATATAGCTGGTCAGTTGTGATTGCGGCAGCCAACTTCAGGTTCCAATGATCGTCCATGCGTGATCAAATATCACATCCTGCCCGAGGTGTCTCTGCTTTAAGCTAAACATGGCAGATCTAGAGTGGACGCTCGATAAAAACCCGCAATCCCCCATGTTATCCGAACCGAGTCCCTGGGATGAATGGCACTGCGTGAGTGGGTCTTATAACGGTGGCCTCCGGACACTGGCAATGTCTCGGTTGTAAGTTGTGCTCACCTATGGCATGGGGCTCTGTCATATGGTGTACTACCAATATCCCCATTCTAAAGAAAACAAACCAAATGGATGATCATTTAGAAAAAACGAATAAAAACGAACATGTCCCTATGGACACAAATGAACCCGTGTTAGGGTCTTTAGATCCTAACGCTCGTGATGCGGAGAAATCCGTGTGTACACCTCTGGATGATATCCTAGTGCAGGGGGATGTAGGTCCCAACGCCACTGAGATACCTATCCCAACGGATGAAGAGGATGCGCTCCTGGTATCAGTGCCAAACACGCAGCAATCCTCCTCAGCCGAAGTTAACCAGGGTGCAGAAGGTAGGATTAAACTGCCTGGTTCTGCACGTAGGCGTCTAAAGATCTACCTGAAAGAGGGTATGAGCCTTGAAAAGGCACGAGAGCTATGCCAAATACCAATGAGGGAAGTCCGCAATGAGTTGTGTGACCTAAAAATTCCCAGGAAGAGGGTACGTTCGGACGGTTCCTCGCCGGACAAACCAAATCCTCCCAAACGGGCTACAGGCAGCATGGCGACTGGCGCGACTACCGCCAACAGTGCCAGTGTAAAAGCCTCAGGGACAGAAATACAAAATGTCCAGCCCACATACGGAGATATGGTCGATGTCATCAGGTTGGGAGTAACCCCACCAGACTTTCTGACAAGTGTATGGTCAGAGGATAAGCTGAAGCTTATCCAAACTGCGGTTCTGGACAAAATTGTGGAGCTCAAAAAGGGTAGCGTAAAACCACAGTTTGCAGGCTGCAGTTTTTAAACAGGTTGGCTCACTTTTAACTGTAAGGGAGAAAAGTCAGCGGAATGGGTAAGGGAACATGTTCCCTTAATAAAACCATGGGAGGATGCAGTTCAGAAGGTCGTATCTGAGGAAGAGGTACCAAAGGCTATGGCTATATGCAAAAACAATAATAATATTATAAAAAAAAAATATTTTAAAATATGACAAAACCAGTATACAAAGGCAATAATTCTTAAGCACTTATTACACTATATTTTTATTCATTGATGATATAGAATTGATAGAAAGAAATAGTAAATGTCAAAAAAATAAGTAAAATTGTTCAACTTAAAATTGACATTTCAAGCTTAAAATATTAAGTGTTGCTGAATCAGCGGTTCATGGGCAAATTCAGCGACTTACCGCTTTTTTGTTTGTTTTATTTTTGTGTTTCTCATAAACAAAACGTTGACAACATTTAATAAAATAAACAAAACAATAACGAAAAATAAAACTAAAAAACTTTGCTTACATTTTTTATAGTTTACTCTTTCTAACATTTACCGTTTCATTCCATCAATTCTATTTCAATTCAATGAATAAAAAATGTTTTCTCATAACGGCTTAACGAAAATATTTGGGTTGCTATTTTAAAAATAATTTCATGAGATACATATTTTCTTCATTTAATATTTAATTTAATATTATTCCGTCTTTTATAAAAAAAAGTCTGATATAGGTACCTAGTTCCTTATTATAATTGTCAATGTATTGAATTTATTTATATTTTAACTTTATTTATTGAAAACACATTTCGTCCCCTCAATATAACAGTAGCGTATAATTTTTTTGGGGTTTTGAGAAAATCGTGTTTAAAGTTTTTGTCAAATCGGATATCTATTAAAACCTCAATATCGCGGTAAATAAAAATTCTTCATATTGGATTTTTCGACGAATACATAATACCGTATCTTGTCTTTAAACTGAACAATTTTTTTTTATTCTACGCATCCTTTAAGACCATAATTATGTCATTCAAAGTGCAAGACCTCCATGTAGGCTATTTTATTTTTTAAGGAATTCGTATGATGTATGTTATACACTATTTTATTTTGTATGGTATACGCTGTTTTATTCAATAACTTACGGTATTTTTATTAAAATATTTGATCTCAAAAATATCAATTTGTAACATTATAAAACAGTGATTAATTCATAGTTTTGTTAATTCAGTGGCACGTATTCATTAATTTCCAATATGGGTTGTTATAAACAAAAAATTATGACAAATTAAGGTATACATTGCGTAAATCAAAAATAACTAGAAGTTCATTCGTCTTCTTTCTCTTCCTCTGCGTCATCTGGCTCATCTAAACAATTTCGCTTCTTTCCACCTTGTAAGTAATAAAAAAAATGACTGCGAGCCACGAGGAAATACATTCTTCTTGCACAAATTTTGGAGATCGTGCAGATTTCGATGGTCGGAATGAAACTATTTCTCAAACAATAGTGTATATTATCAAAAGCTATTTTATGAGTTAAAGTTTTCATAAATTGTATTTTTTTTTTTCTACAGGCAAAAATGGAGTATAATGCGTATACACTATTATTCTATTAACAATTTTGCAGTGACAATTTCAATTAAAATAGCGCATATGAGCTTACACACTTATTGAAGGAAAATTTTGAACAAGAAATTATACACTATTTTTTCCAACGACATTTTGACCCACTTTTTGGAAGTAGAATTTAACGAAATTTTAACCAGACATAAAATCAATGATGGAGATTCTAAATATGCAATAATAAAATAATAGCGTATGAGCACATACGCTATTGTTATATTAAGGGGACGATTTAATTTGTTTAAATAAAAATTATTTTAATTAAAAATTATAAATCTGCTTTTAAGTGTGTATTTTAGCATAGATTGACCTGCCTAAGTATACAAAAGTAGCCAGTTGTAAATTTTTTTAACTTGTTTACGATTAAATTCGGTAGATAAAGTGATTATTGTCAACTGTGTGACATAATTAAAAAAAAAAAACAAGTAAGAGTTCTAAATTAATAAAAATTCCATTTGTTAAAAAATATATTTAAAACTACTACTTTTTGCTTCTAAAAAGTTTGTATCACTTTTTAATGCAACATCGTTTTACTAATATTTTGTTTTCAATACGACAAAAAAATTTTAAAACACAAAACACATGTTGTGTTGATAAAACACAATATGTACATCGTCACACAAGTGTATTTACTCGAATTAAAGAGCAAATTTGTTATGTATACCTGTATCAAATATTTCTTTCACAACACTCACATAAATAATTGAACGCTTTGCACACATAGGCTATTACTTACACACAATTAATTGTGTATGATTCTTAAATCACACACAACACACTACTTGCTAGTTTGATATGTGAATTCATGTGTCGCACAGAGGAGTATTTGGCCTGAAAAGCTGGCCAAAAAGGCAAAACTGAATTTTAAAAAATCTTAAGAACTAAGTACGCAGCTCGACAGACAACAATATTTTACATTATATTGTAAATTTTGAAGACTTTTAGTTGCGATTTGTAGCTCTGAGACCCTGCTAAAATCAGGAAAGTGAAGAAAATTATATGAGATTTAAATTTTTTTTTTCGGTTTCTGGATGTTTATGATTTTTTTTTTTTTGCGGCTAAACGAATAAAGGTTTAACAAAAGATTATTTTTTTCGCTGAAAGGTTTGATCAAAAGTTATTTAAAAAAGAAAAAAAAATTTAAAATATGTTGAATATTCATGTTGAAACAATTCGTTCAAAAGCTAAAAAAAAAAAAAACAAATTACCTATACACTTTTTTGTTGCAAAAAAAGGAAAAGAAGAGGTTTTTAAAAGTGAGGTTAGCATGTCTACGAATTATGTTTGATACCATAATAAAATTTGGAATCTCTAATTTTAGAAACCAAAAAAAGTGTGCGCAAGTTTGCGCCATTATTTTTGACGATATTTTAAAATTTTCACATTTCTTCTATTTTTGCTCATCGGGCACTTTTTCTTATACCTTTATATCGTCATAAACTTTTATGTATTTTGAATTATTGATTTCAACTGTTATTCACATCACTTTTAACACTACACAATATTAATACCTGCCTATATGTAATTATAAATTGCAAAAATTCTTAATTATCCGTAATAGTTTTAGAGAATGTCCCACACATCCCCATAAATGATATTTTTATATACCTGCTCTACAAAACATTATTTGTTAAAAAAATAAAAATATCTGTGGCAGTTTAACAAAACATCTTAAGTCGAGATAAGATAGCAAAAAAGTTTTAACAAAAAAGTCGGGCAAAAATATATTGTATCAAATAATAAAATAAACCAGAATTAAAGAAAAATTGTGTTTACAATACAAAATTTTAAAAACGTAAGCAAAAATGTTTTTTGAATGAAAATACGTATGATAAATCACATTTTATTCAACTTTTTAAACTTGACTTAAGATGTTTTGTCAAAATGCCACTGATATGTACGTACCTAATAGAATAATTATTAACCTTAATGTAATTATATAAAGTATTAAATAATATAAAAAAAATATAATAAAGTCTTTTTTTATAAAAAAAATACTGTTTTATAAGAGCCTTACAATTTTCAAAATTTTTTTTTAATTAGACTGTAAATCATATGTATGTATGTACATTAGGGCGGGTCGATTTTTTTTTTTTTAAATCGTATAGCAAAAACGTAATCTACATAAACGTCTAAGAAAATTCTCCAAAGAAACCATGGGTCTAAAATAAAATCCTAATCCGCGCCTCTCGACTTGAAAATTTATATGCCCGCCTTTGCAAAAAAAAATTTTTTTTGAAAAAATAGCTTTCACCAAAAAGAAATCGAATTTTTTGAATAAAATTGTTTAGTAAGGTAGTTCTTTTGGACTTTATATTTTTTTACAACTCAAAATTTTTTTTACATTAAAAAAATTTTCACCCAAGTAATTTTTTACAAGTCGAGAGGCGCGGATTTTATTTTAGACCCATGGTTTCTTCTGAGAATTTTATGTAGATTACGTTTTTGCTATACGATTTAGAATTTTTTTTTTCATCCATACAAATCGACCAGCCCTAATGTACATACAGTCTGTCAAGAATGAGTTTAGACCTTTAAAATCAACATTTGTTAATTGAGTTTTGCGATTTATACCAACTTTTATTCCTTAAGCTTCGTACAGACGATGGTCAGATCTTACAATATTGGTAAGCAGCGTTGCTTAAATTGCATTAAAATTGGCTAAAATGTCTTACAACTGTGTGAACATTGTAAGCTCATTTGTATTTGCAGATGTGCAAAATTAATGCATCTGACAATGGGCCATTGTCAGAAAAATTTTGCTGTTGGCAACGCCTGCTTACAATATTGTAAGATCTGACCATCGTCTGTACGAAGCTTAAGGAATGTGGCTTTTAGAAAAATCTTAAAAATTTAAATTTTTGGTTCTTAAATTTTTTATTGCATGTTATAAACAAAAAATTTGACGCATTTAGCATGTACATTTTTTTTCGCCATTAAATTTTTAATAACTCCAAAATAGTAGTGGTTAGTTTAAGCAGAATTTTCCGGTGCATCTTCTGATCCTCCTGCTATTAAAATCGGAGAACACGTTTTCAAGTTATGGCAAAATATATAAGGCAACCCAACGATTTAGGGGGTGAAGTATGCCACGCCTTTAAAAGAAAATCCTTACGAACTAGAGAAAAACGGAAAAAAGTTTTGAATTAAGGGCATCAAAATCCATATAATCCACATACTTTTATTTCTAGGGTAGAGAAAAATTTTTTTGTTGCGCAGTGTAATTTTTTCAAAATCTGCCACTAGACTTTTTATATCATACTACACCTAAAACTATAAAAAAACTAAAACTTTTAATTCAAAAAACACGTTTAATAATTTTGGCCAGCTTTTCAGGCCAAATACTCCTCTGTGTGTTGTTTAATCACAGACATGCAGACCTCTACTACCAACTCAAAAAGGTTGAAAACATCTGTTAATGTTTAATCAGATCTAACATTTTATATCACAATCGAATCTTTTAGGATTCAGCTTAACATAACCGCTATTTGTCGATCATAAATGACACTTGTTGTGAGAAAATGCTACACTACCGATGAATCACCGTAAATAATTATTTGTGATACCATTTTTTGATTTTTTTTTGAACAAATTAATGTCACCGATTGCAAGATATTAAATAATTAAATATAAGCAAAAAGTAGATTATTCGAGACCAAAAACCGGTTTCTCGGAAGCTGGCCTTTCCAATAATGAGTTGACGATATGAAGAATTAATACATTGTTTTAAAAGACAGTTTCACACTATAATACAAGTCTTAAGTATTTTGAGGAAAATACAACGCTGAAATGTTTCTCAAAACTACAAGTTACAAATCAACAAGTAAAATACGTTTGAAACAAAAACAAAAATTTTAAAATTGTTGCAGCAAACTGTCGGTAGGTGAAACTAATAATGAGCTGACGACTTGTCATTTTCATAAAACATTGCATTTACACTAAAACACTTACATATTACATGTATTAATACAAAGCATAATAGTGTAAACTAGCATCAGATCTTTGCTTTTAGAATAATTTAAAATTAAAAGTAATTTTAAAATAAAGACATAAAACTGCAATAATCAATACATTTATTTTAGCTATGGCTTTAAAAGAAATTTTCGAAAGTTCTAATTTTATGGAAGCAATGGTCAAATATGGGCCTATACCTACACCACAGTATACATGAGGCCGTCAGCTCAAAAGTGATGTAAGCCACATTACATTTACTTCATATTTGTGTGGCTTATGGCTACTTTTGTATTATAAGTAGAGCAGTAGTGATTGGTAAACAAGAGATAAACTAGTTTCTTATTTTATTTTCGCTGTTTAAATTAATTTGGCGTAGATAAGGTAGGGTATTAAAAATTGAGGCTTACACTTTTGCTCTGACGTCCTCACATATGGGGGACTTCATCTTAAATAACCAAATTTTTAAATCAATGTCTTCCAATTGCACCAAGGTTAGACCTATTGGATAGTAGTTTAGACACAAATTTTCATTAAGATCGGTCAAAAATTTGTGAGTTAGGGGGAGTCAAAGTTTGATATTTTGGCCAAACAGGTGTTCTTTCCCATCCATGTAACTTATTACCAGGGCAAGGAAGTTCATGCACTTAAAATCGCAAAATATGCGCATAAAACATGCAATAAAAATCGTAAAATATACAAAAATAAAAGTAAAAAATATGCATTAAAAATATATTTATTTAACCATATTTAACAAAAAAAAAAACATAAATACATTTCATTCAGTTTTAAAAACTTAAAACATAGTTTAAAAAGTAGTAGTAGATAAAGATATATTTACATATATAAATAAATAAGTTTTTTTTTAAGTTATCAAATGTAAAACTCATTATATTTGGTCTTAAAACAGTTTTAAGCATTGAAAGTGTTCGTTCGACATCAACGGATGTAATAGGTGGATATTTAAAAGTGGTTAACTCCTTTGTAGAATATTCATTGTCTACAATTTTTCTTTACTGGAAGGTAAATTAAAAATATTACCAATTTCTTTAACTTTTTTAAATCCGGCATTCTTTTTTAAAACTGCATAAATTTTGGCTTTTATTTTTACGCCGATTTGACCTTCTACTTTTCTTATATTAATGACAGCGTCATCAACGAGTTTAACCGAGGTGTTCAATGATTTAAACCCCTGAAGTTCGGTTATTGTCTCGACTAGAAACCCATTGTTTGAGTATATAAATTCTAATTGAGGTTTATATTAGGTACATTTAAAATATTGTTTACTTTTTTTTCGCGACTGCATTATTTTCGTTAAAATTATTTACCACATCTTTAAATTCTTCAAAATTTTTGGCATAATACTCAACTGCCTGTAACCAGGTACCCCATCTTGTTATACATGGTTGAAACGCAAAGGTGACTTTAAAAACTTTCATGCATGGCATGAGCTTAGCATGTGACATGTAACATTTTTGAGTAAGATATCTTAAAAAAAAGGTCAAGTAAAGCACAATTTTATTTTTATTAAAGGATTCTAAAAGATTCTAAAGTTCGAGCTATTGAAGAAGCATGATCCACCTTTTCAAACTTAACAATATTTAACAAAAATTTGTGTTTACTCTGTTCTTCTTCTGCATTCAAGATCTTCTTCTGCATTCAAGATCCCAATTACGTAGACAACGAAACGTCTTTCAGTGTCCATTGCTTCGTCTTAATTCATTCAACAATGTCACATAGTTGTATAGTGTACAACTTGGCGATATAAGTTTTTTTAATGGTTGTTTCCATAGGAATGGTTTCATTGATATATTTTTAAAAAAATTCTATTATTTTGGATGATTAGCTAATATAGAGGTATATCTGCAGACACCAGAGCATTATACAATTCAAAACAAAATTTGCTAGTCTTATCCCCAAAAGTTGATTTTCTTGAAATTAAAGTTTGCGAAACGTTTTCATAAATCATAAATCTTTGTGTTTCTGGCTTTGAAGGTGCTGATTTACTTGAAATTTTTAAATGAAACACCTTTTTGTAAACTTTGCAAACAAGTACTTTTCCCTCTATTTTGAAGACTTAAAAACACACTTATTTAAAAGATTATTTTTTGATATTTTTTCTTTTGGCATTTTTTTCCTTAACAACAATTTATTTTATTAATACTTTTTGGATTTTAGGTCATACTTCTTACACCGTAAATCAAAAATATTATATTGAGTTCTATTTTTTCTTCGCCGAACATTATTTTTATTTGCTGCTTCTTCAAGTAAAAAACCGCGAACAAAATGAAATGTCAAAAACTGTTTTATTGTTACTTCTACAATTATGTGCACAATTATACAAATTGTATAATTTTTGTATGTGCTACTTTTTAAAAGTAAAAGAAACAAGGTGAATTTATAATAAAATGTAGGTAATTCAGTACAAAACACCAACATTTTGTTTTTGCTCCTTGAAAATGTCGAAGTTAGCAGATTTTCCCATACTATTTTGACTGTTTGACAGCTTCAGGGCTGAAACAACTATAACCAGCTGATTCACTGACTACACCTTATAATGAATTCGCCTTGAACAGAAAGATATTTCTAAACAAAAAACTAGGAAAAGAGCAATTTTTTTTTATAAATATTACAAAATATGACGAAAAAAGTGAATTTATATCAATATATGCAAAAACATGCATTTAAAAAAAATTAACTTTAGGTGGATCTCAGAGTACCGACAACAAACAATCATTTGCATGAAGTCCCTTGCCCTGCTTATTACCTATTGGTGTTATCAAAATTTGTTTTTTTATATTTAAAACTTTTTTTTAGCGGGAATGTTTTTTTTTTTTGCTCAAAAGAAAGCTAATCAGGTATTACACCTTTTAAAACCGTTCGTATTGAAATCGATCGATTTTTATCACATACCTGTATGTCTCTTCCTTTAAGGTAGTTTTGGTCGATTTTTGGGATGCGAGTGGATTACATATGTATAAAAAAAAATAATTTCTAACTCAAGACGAGGGTTTTTCCATTTTTAGCATATGCACTATTTTGAATGTTTTCCTATTTGTGCTTAAGTGTTGCAAAGACCTTAAAATAAACATTTCCTACGGTATGTAACATAACCAACTAGCTCTTTATACCATCGATACTGTAATTACCACAATATGTTAATCCCAGGAATAAAATCACTTTTTTCTATAGAAATGTTGAAAAATTATTTTTGTTTTTATTAATTTGTAATAAAAATTAATTAATATATAATATAACTAAATTATCAAGCTTGAGGTCTTTTTTTATTTTATATAAAACTTTAAACGTTTATTCTAGCCAATATTTCGGCACTTTGAGTGCCTTCTTCAGGATTTTTTTTCTTATTTAACACAATTTAACAAATAAGTTAAACAATATATTAAAATGACAAATTAAAAAATTTTTTAATTGAATTCATATTTTTAGTTATATGGACATTTCCTCGGGTCACGAACGTACGTTCGTATGCTTCTGATGTACAGATAATATAGAAAACAAAACTTTTCCTGGCATTTTTTTCTGCGATTCGATAGCATTTGGGTAGCTCTATGTTTAGTGCAAAAGATGGATTTCATCCAGTTTAAGTTTTCATAATAAGAGTAATAAACGTGTGGTCACGAACGTACGCAAAATAGAAGTCAACTTTGGCTGACAGTCTAGCCAAACAAGGCTGTCTCTTGGACGACATGTTCGTCGTCGGCCTGATTGGCACTTCAATGGCCCGCTGCAGGACTCTCATCAGACGGGAGTCGTACAGAAGGGCTCAGGGGAGATGGCCAGGACTCTATGGCCTGGCTATGACGCGGCGAGAACGCGCATACTACTCGGTCTCGGCAGGGACCGGATAAGGACAGTGATATCGGTTATCACGGGTCACTGGGTGATAGGGACTCATGCTAGGAGGATGGGTCTTGCGTATAATGACTACTGCAGTAGTTGTCATGATGAGGAGGAGGAGGAGACGGTGTTTCACTTCCTCTGCCAATGCCCCGGTCTGGCGGGCGTTAGGGTGAGGCATTTTGGGAGACCGAAATTGCCATGTCTGGACGATTTGTCCAATGCGGGACTGAGATCGATCTCCCTGTTCTGCAGGGAATCGGGGTGGTTCGAGACTGCGGTGACCTCTGGGGAATAGTCTGGTGGATACTGGCTGACCATTGTCACTGGCTAGGGGTATCACAAAAGGACCGCTATAAGGACCCAAAAGAGTCGTCTTCGTGACGGCTACCCATTTAACCTAACCTAACCTAACCTTGGCTGACAGTAGTGAAATGTAAAAATCTGCGCAATGGAACGGAATATTCAAAAGATTTTCATTTATTTAAAAAGTGTATTAATGTAGGTCTCCCTCCAGTATTTACAAAATAAAATATCTCTCTTGGTTTTTGTTTAATTGGCTTATTTACCGGTAGCGAACGTACGGATCGCGAACGTACGATTTTTCCATATGTTTTTTTATTATTATCATTTTCCCATTAATGTCTTCAAATTTCTTTAACGAAAAAACTTGATACTCCTTTTGCAATTGATTGTAATGGAGGGATTATGGAGAAAGAGTGTAAACATTACATATTTCTTGCATGTAAAATAAGTATATAAAAATGTCTTTAGAAGTAGAAAATTAAGAAAAATATAAAATTTTTCAGTTTCCAGCCCAATTTCCTCAAGTAAAACAGCTGAGATATGCTATGGAACCATTCTTTTATAAGAACAAAGACTTTTTTTTAATAATAATCAATAAAAGACGATGATAATCAACATTTTATTTTTTCATCCTGGTAGACCATTTTGGGGGAATGCCCATATGTGTTATAATTATAATGGTCGAATAAAGTAGATATATGTAATATAAATTAATATATAATTATAATAATAATAATATCTAATAATAATAATAATAATAATAATAATAAAAAGATAAATAATTTAATAAAATTAAATTTAATCTTAATCACATTAGATTCTTTTATATCATAACTAGTTTTACACTTAATTTATTGTAGCTGATGAAGTGTTTAAGTTTTACAAATTTTCATAACAGTCTTTTATTAATTTTGGGTAACGATGGAGAATAGTATTGTCCACAAATCCTAATAATTTTTTTCGCCCACGTTGACTACTTTTTCAGAAATCTGGATTCATCCCCTAGAGAACTCAAAAGAGTAAATTGGCCATAAGTCGGTCCAACTCGCTCTGTTAAAAATTCTGGTGATGGAAAACGATGGAGAATAGTATTGTCCACAAATCCTAATCATTTTTTTTCGCCCACGTTGACTCCTTTTCCAGAAATCTGGACTTATCCATTATTACAGCATTAACATTAGGTTTGTTAAATGGTTAACATTGTTCTGTAAACATAACAGAATGTGTCTAGGGTTATAAATTTTAAAATTTAACTTCACACAGATAAACTTTATTGGGTTTTTTATAGTTTTTTATTTTAATAATTATTTTGTTTTTTGTTAACCAAATAAAATTTGTTTGTTTAAGCAACGTTTAACAGCGTGTGGAACGTATTTAAAATAATTGTGGGACGTATTTAACTGGCGTATTTAACTTCACACCCTTCGGTATACCAATATTTTTAATGCTACAGAAGTCACCAAAAATTTATAATATTCACTCCACTGACAGTGGATTCATGGATTCACTGACATCCTAGCAAAATTTTGAAAAGTACATACATACAACCTTGTAATATTGGGCCAGCGATTAATAAAAATGTTATGGCATTTAAATCTATTTTAGGGAGTGGTCTTTGTATGGCAGATACATTCATATTTTTAAATATAGCGCAATTCCAATGAAGTTTATTTTGATGTAATTGCAATAACGTATTTTTGAGTTGAAACTCTCGTGTAAAATATGTTGCAATTATTCTTCTTGCGTCTTGTGCTATATCCTCTATAATTCCTGTTAAAGCACCAACCGAATTTTAGTTGATTACAAACTACATCATTAGTCATTGTTTAATTTATTTTCTTGATGTATTTACGGCGTTATTTATAAAAATAAAACAGGTTAATAGAGGGTTTAAACTGCTTTAAATAAACAAAATTCAGTCGTTTTATACCTATAAGGATATTACAATACAGTTCTAAGTTAGTCATATGTAGGTATAATAATTTTAAGTTTGTTGAAATTCAACGAGCCATAGCAAAAATAATTTTTGCCGAAGCATACAAAATTCATGCACAAATATAAATAATATAAACAAGAGTATGGTAGTTTGGGAAATCAGTGAAGTATAATTAATTAAATTAAACATCCTAATGTGAGAACTTAAACAGACAACATTGAATAAATTTACAAATCGTATAGGTATGTATATACCTATTATAGTAGACATACGAAAATAAGAACATATCAAAAAAATATATTTCCTTATTTAACTAAAGGTTAATAACTGCACTCACCTGTAATTCTGCACGGTCTACATCCCACTGAGAACGTTCTAGTTCAAAACGCGACCACTCATGTTGAATAAAATGTAAAATACCGGGTATTGTGTATTGTGGTGTGGCCTGTTGATTATTGGCAATCGATGTACCTCCATTCCCATCATCCGTATTGCCGGTAGAACCAACTCCTAGTCCTCCGGGGTTGGAGACATTGTTACCGCCAACTAAACCAAGGCCAGAATTAGGGCCCAAACTATTATTAGCTGAGTTACCGATGCCACCACCACCTGCACCACTACCACCAAGGCCAACTCCTCCGCCTAGACCAGTGCCAATGACACCACTACCTGTACCACCGCCAACCGGTTTATTGTTTATGCCAGTCGTGGCTCCCGAATTAGTACCCATTTGTGTTATTTATTTGCTGTTATTTAATTTTTATATTCGATTAACTTTTTTATTTTACCTATTTTAAGAAGACTTTTTGTTTCCGTTTTTTTTTTTAATTTGACAACAAAAACAAAATATTTGTTTCATATATTTTCTTACACTCAAATTTATTTATTTTTTTGTATTTATTTAATTTATCTAGTTTTAATTGGTGTTGTTGTAATATTTCTTGTATTATTTCATGCAATTATTGCTTGTTAAGTTGCTGAGTTTTCGGATCTATTATTTAGGTATAGTTTTTAGAATAAATTAATTATGTTTATATTTGGTCCTGCTGAAAAGCAAAATACATATTGTTGTTTTTTAAAGTTTTTATTTTAAGTTGTAAATAAATATTAGCTTTAACCAGCAAATACAACAATAAAAAATTCGACAGACTTATTATGTACCTACCAGGATTAAAAAAAAAAATTATTGCTATAGGAACCTAATTGATTTCGTATTGTTAAAGATCTTTATGGATTACGAAAAATTTTCAAAAAAATTTAAAGTTGAAGCTTTAATATAAATCAGTTCAATAAAATAACGTTTTTATTGCATTTGTTTTTCTACTAGACCGGGATTAATATGTTTAAGTAATTGATATGTACCTATTGTATGTTTATAATATAATTAACTTATGTACAAACAAACCGAATGTAATATAATTTTAAAATTATGCATCCATTAACTGGTATTTTTTTATATTTTACACACAACTACTTTTTCTTTTTTGAAATCTTGTCCATTTTAGTTGTTATAAGCGGCAGCTATCTGTCTTGCATTTAAAGTTGTCACACAAAACCTACTCAACTTTAACTAATCACGCACACACATACGTATATATGTACATACATACTAAATAATACAAATTTGCAACTATTTTTTTAAAGCTTTCTCTTATTTCGCATTAGAAAACACAATTCAATAATGGCTTAAAATATAAAAAAATTTCCAATTTTATTATTAATAGCTAAGAATTGTAGCCTACGATCCAATCGTAAAAAATGATTCTATCAAGAACAAAAGGGAAACAGAGAAACGAAATTTTTTTAAGGTTTTTGTAAATGTTTCTATTAAAATTTTTATTTGGTATTTTTTTTATTCAAAAAGCAAATTTCTAATATTATATCCATTTTCACTTTTTAAAAAAATTTTAGTTAATTTAATTTTCTTGTATATATTACGTTTTTTCTTTTGTAGACAAATGGCAATGCTTTTTTCGTTTCTTTTGTCTCAATGGCTGCACTTTTCAGTGTTGCCATATTTTAACAATAATTATACTTTTTCATTCCCAATAAACAAAAGAAATATTAAAATAAAATTATTAAATTTTATTTTTTTTAATAATTAAACCGCCTGCTATATTAAAAAGATTTTTTATTTTTTTATATTTTACTTAAAATTTTTTGTGCGATTCTTGATTGTTCTTTCTTGTCTACGTCGTCGTACTTTTTTCGTTTTTTCTTGTCACACACACGCTCACAATTTTCTTTTTGAGACGTTTTTATATTGCAAATTTTGTCAATATACCGATGTTTTTCATGTTTCCTTAAAATGGAATTAACTTTTTTTAATATGTTTATATATTTTTTATTGGTAAATTTTAATAAAACCTCTTTTTAGATTTCTTTACCCGAGAGCAGAAAAATTTTCTTCATTTCACACACACACACACGAAATAATGAATGGGTTTGACATACCATAGTTGTAAAATAAAGTATTAAAAATGATTTTTTAGCTCAAAACATATAAATTCAATTATGTGGCAATATTACTTTTTAAACAATTCTTCTAATGCTGAGTATACACGTTACTACAAATTAGTAAAGGCAAGTTTACACGGTAATGCAATGTGTAACGATTTTGTTGAATCAAAAAAAAAATATGAAATTCTCTCCGTGTTTAAAAGAAAAGATAAAAAATAAGTCTGTGGTAAGTATTTTTCATGTTTACACGGATGGTATAAGTAAAATCAAATATAATAACAAAAAAACAGATGGTTACAGTTTAACAATTTTTACAAAAACAACATGAAAATTTCCTGAGTTTTTTTTTGTAATTGTATAAAATGCTACCACCTTCAATATAATCTGTTAAAATACACATATGGTGTGATGAAAATACATATGTAAAGCGGCTCATTCACTTGCAATAAAATTGTTCAAATTTTCGTATTGTATAATTATATCGCCAATGTGTATGTGATATTTGAAGTTGACACAATATATTGGCAGCAATCAAAAGACTTTTGATTTTTATTGCGCAACGAAAAGAAAGTAAAATGTGTTGGCAGCAGCAGCATGTCTACACTCCCAAATGAGTCTACCTTGTGTCAATATACCTTGGAAAAACTATTTTATTTTCGTGGGCGGAGCAACACGAATTGACTAGAAGGTGAAACTCAACTCTACAACAATACTGCTTCTGTGGTCAGTTTGTCGAAAATATTGCATAAAAATTACATACAAAACTAGTTCGTATAAAAACTAGTGAATTCGCAGGGAAATCAGAAATACGATCTAAAAAAGTGTTTAAAGTGCATTAAATATGTAGTAAAAACATGAAAATTTGGCCTTAATATTTTTAAAAATATGCTTCAAAATAACCAAAATGGCTTATATTAATATCAAATACTCAGCAATTTAATTTGCGACTTATTGCATAATATAGGACAAATTAGAAATAATATGGCGAATATTATATCCCTGTAAATAATATTGGACCACCTAATCCATTTTGATAAAATGGACTACTCCATGGACTGGTCCGATGTAATGCAAGCATGGACCATGTCATTGTTAAAAAGTGTTTGTAGTGAGACGACATGACTTCGTTTATTAACAGGCTTTCGTTTTTAAACGACTTCAAAACTAATCCTCTTGAGTATACCATGGAGTAGTTTTAAAACTACTCCTTTGTAGTCAAAAGCTGGGTAATATGGTCCTCCCCTAGGACATCGTAATGCTAAATATACCATGTTTTTTCCATACGTTTGGGTTCCTTTTGGACTAGTCCTAGTCCCTTGTGGGCTACTCTTTACACGCGTGTTTGGACTGGTACTATTATTTGCATGGATACAATAGAATTGCAAGTGTATGGGCAGCTTAATATGTTACGTCGCAATCTGTAAAATAAATAGATTACTTTTTACGCTAAGGTTAAGTTACTCTCAGCTAACTGAGCCTTTAGCCTCAGCGACATTGAGGCAATACCCAGCCGGAAAACAAGGAATTGATTACATAAATAATTAAAAAATAATGTATTATTTTCGAAAGAATAATAATGCATTCATGGGAATCGAGAAGGTAATTTTATTGACACAATAATTACGATTTGATTACCACGTATATTCTCACATTTGCAGAACAAGGAATGTATTGTTTCTGTTCGTAAAAAATTTTCGTGTTTTTTTCTTCTGTTCGTTACAATTAATCGTATTTTTTAGAATTATTTAAGTCATTCCCAGTATACATTTAAATAATTTATTACAATCCTAGGACATGTTCTGTGTTAAGAGTAATGATATATTACATTCACGTTTCCTATTGATTACATTTTCTCGCTGGGATTGGAGCACTTAATAAAAGTTAATCAGCAAAACGGGTAGGTAAATTACCACCAGTAAGTTTCAGATACTATTGAACAAAATAATACTCTTCAATATCATAACGTTTTTTATATGTATTTATAAAAATATTTTTAATTTATTAAAGAGCAATACGTAATGTTAAAAAGCCAAATAAACCACACAAACAGCTATACAAACTTATTAAACGTTTAGAAAATGTTTCTGTGAATGAGAATATTCACGCAAACATTTGGCCTTTAACTACTCCAAACACTGGACTGATTCCAATAAAATTTCGTTAGATGATTTAGATTGCAATAAAATTCTCTTTTTTTGTAAAAGGCAGACAAAAGTGTAGACGGTTTCACCAAAACAATCGTCAAAAGTGACGATTTGGAGACACTTCCTACAGGGATATACTTATGTATGTATGTACCTAATATGTTAGTATAACATCATGAACACAAATTATTAATAATGCAATATTTGGTAGTTCTACTCAGGGCTGGAGATATGCTATTAAAAATCTTATTGTTGAAAAAAGTGAGTCCAGCCGCTTGAAAGAAATGATAAAATTTCGTGGGTATTTTTTTTAATTGCACTAGAAAATGATGAATTTTACCAGTGTACCGATTAAGCTTCGATTGTTCCAAATTTGGTACAATTGTAGCACAAATCCTATCACTGCTCCAAAATATGAACTACGGGAAAAGCTTTAAAGCTTTTAAGAGTTTTATATTCAGCTATGCCGAATCTTATATACCAATCATCATTGTGCGAAAAGAGCAGAAAGTTATATAAATACCTTCCTCTATTCAGAAGTAAATAAATCTATTTTGTGCCACGCCCACTTCTCCAATACCGCCCACATTTTGTCGGATGTAGTGTTTTGATAAACAAGATGCTTGTTATAATTTGCTCTTGCAACAACTAGGGGTTCATGGGTAAAATAAGAGACAGTCGTGGATTTTACTCATATCTCAGGCATTTATAGACCGATCTGGCTGAATTTTAATAGCAAAATTTAACGTAAATGTATAAAACCACATAGTTCTCATTTCTGTGGTCTTCGGAAAACCCATTTTAACATACAGACGCACAGGCGAATATCGTTAATTTAACTTCACTACTGATAAGGACCCAGAAAATATAGTCACTCAATAAAGTTTAGGCACAACGTGACTTTCAGAGATATACCCATTACGAATATGGGTACATATACATATATTATAGGGTATAAGTTCAATATTGTAGAAATTACAAACGGAATGACAAATACATACATATATACAATACCTTTTTACATTTGGTGAAGGGTATAAAAATTTCTACAAGATTAGATATCATTAAAAAAAACAGTAGTAACTACATATTTTATTTATATTTAGCTTTTATAGTTATTCAAGGGTGTTCTGGAAACCGAAAACGCAAGAATTTTAAACGTCGTTTTTAAATAAGATTTCTGTAATAACAGAATTTTATAACAAATATTATACAAATGTTTCTCTTTTATATATAATTTTATAATAAAAATTAGATTAAAGGTGTATTAAAAACAAACTTCCAAATTCTTGCGATTTCGACTTCCAGAACACAGCTGATTATTTAGATATGAAACTTATGCTATGAACTAAACTATTAGGTTACCATATAATACCCAATACCACAGAACTGACCAATTTTTCGACTAAAATACTAAATGACAATCAATAAATAAAAAAATATTCTAAATGTTTTAAAAAATTTAATTTTATTTATATTCATGTAACTTAAAAGTTTTTAATATTAATACAGGAAAGTACAGACGACAGAGAAAAAAATAAGTTTGTTAATTGCAACACTGTAAATGACATTTTTTGTAAATTAAAAATAGAAATAAACAAGTTTTTACAAAAACTCTTCGCACCAATCATTGAGACAATTGTAGCAATCGGAAGCTTGTTTGGAACTAGCATTGCAGGTATCTTTCATCCATTCTTTAAAAAGTTCTTCGTCTTTTTTCAAGACTAAATATTGACCCAGTACAGTATAAGCCTGCAAAATATATTAAATGCACGGTTAGAATTCAAAATAAATTATAATTTAAAAGCCATTGAAAACTGTATTAAGTATTAATTTTTAACACAAAAATAAAATTGTTCCTAAAATGTATTTAAATAATTATGGTTATTTATGATCGCCGTGTTTATCGCAATAGAACTTACTTTATCGAAGCCAGCTTCTGTTAAACGTCCTCCTAATGTCTCCCCGATGCCAGCGAGATCTGTGACGGGTTTTTCGCTCATAGGTTCAGCTACGAAATTTCTGTACTTTTGAGAAGTTCCTGACATGTTTTCTTTTCTTTGTTTTATTAACACAATGAAATTATTCTGGTATTAATTGTTTCCTGTATTTCACAAAATTTATCAGAATGACGCACTACTCGCATATAATTAATTGCTTGTTTATGAATGGTTGCTTAAAGCTAGAGTGAAATGCTGAACTCATTTGACAGAGTTGCATGAAAAGTATATCTTGTACTGTACAGTGTTGCCTTAAGGCTTGCCATTTAAGCACTTTTATTTCTAGTATCTATGATTTTTCATAGGTCTACGATCAGACAGGGCAATTTTGGCTGCAAACTTTTTCTCATTTGTTTTTCAAGTCGCTGACATGTTTAAACACGAATTTTTTTTTTCAGTTTTCATGGTTTATTTAGCTTTAATTTTCTTACAATTTGACATTTGTATGTTATGTACAGCGTTGTCAACTCGCTGATTTTTGCACCGTTTTTAATGCTTTTAAAATCAGTAGCCTGTTTCTGTTTTTCTCACATCGTAAAACTTTTCGCATGATACGTGTGAATTGCAACAAAAATAGTGTGAAATGAAACAAAAAATGTTTTTTCTCACACAAGTGTTTCTGTAAATTTTCTTTGCGAGAATAATCTGTCATTTAAATAATTTTCCAGCAATTATTGGAAGGATGTGAGAAAAAGTGTTTCTGTAACAATATTTTGCGAAAAGTTTCTTACAAGAACTGTCAAAATAAGTCACATTTGAAATTGGTGCGAGAAAAACAAAATGAAGATATTTTAAATTTAAAATATGTTTTTATACTATTTTATTAAAATAAATAAAAAATAGAAGTAATTTCAATGATGAATGCATAATTTATATGATGAAAATAAACAAAACACAATTGTTTTTTTTTTTTTTTTTATTTTAAATATTTGTTTAGCCTTTCCATGTTTTGGTTTTTGCTGCCAGATAAATTTGTGTAAAAATCGTTAAATTCCAGAATAAAATAATAAGATCGTCTTTTTTGTTTAAAATAATTAAAATTAATATGAAACAAATTATGTTCGATTTTTTTTTTTAAACATAATCAAACAAAAGCATAGTTTATGTTCATGCCCAGCTAGCATTTTGTATCATAATCTAATCATTTAGTAATCAGCTTCACGAGCAAAATACCCGTATATGAGCTTAAATTTCAATCATTAATGATACTATCGTTGTGAGAAAATGGTACCCTACAGATGAATCACGTGATACAATTTTTTATCCTTTTAATGTTAGTTTTTATAATCATTATTGAATCGTTTTCGTCTCATTTTTCAATCGTAAATTATATAGTTTTTGTTTATATTTCATATAATGTTTTCATTGCCATGTTTTTTAATTTTTCTCCGATATAATCTGCACCATTATGGATTTTGATTATTCAAACCAGCTTTATTTTGAATCAAAAAAAGAAACAATTTGCACTTACATTTGTGCTCATAAATTGTCAATAATTTTTGGGATTCTTTTTTATCCAAGCTTTTTTTTATTTTTTTGGTTTGGCCAAAACCAAAATTCAAAATATTTAAAATCATTATTTAAACATATATGAATCCATTTTCTATCACTCAAGTGATAAATCCGTTTTTAATCATCAAAAATGATCTAAAGAGATTAATTTCGGTGATTTTTACAAAAAATAATCACCCAAAAGCAAGCTGGTTGGGTATTTTTTACATACATACATATAAATTGTCTATTGTTCGACCTTAATTTTTTTAAATTTATATATATTTTATTAAGCTTGAGGTCTATTTTTTATAAAATTGTTTATTTTCTTTAATCCGATAACAATTTTCAGTTGTTATTTTTCCCTGAAAAAGTCACACAAAGGCATGACAAAATATCATATTGAACAAAAAATAAAATAAATAGTTTTATTAAAAAGCCAAGTCGGTTCATTACTTCACCTGGTCCTAATACAAGCAAGTATCCTCTCGAAATAAAGGTTTTGGTGCGATTTTTAATGCTTTGGTGAAGGTATATAAGATTTACCATAGCCGAATATAACACTTTTAATTGTTTTATTTAAATCATCTTGACTCAAACTTTTTCTATATTGACTGAAAAATGGAGTAATGGTTTAATGTTTTGAACACAAACAATTGTATTTAATAATCACGGGAATAAGAAGAAAACATTCAACAGACTATGAAGTATTTGGGTACTTAAGTAATCAAAAGCAAAAAAATTATTCATGTTCTTTTAAATAATTTAACCCGCTACAAATTAGTAAAATTAAATAAAATAAAAAACAAACAAATGTGAAAGATTACATAAAATAATTAGTATTGTGGTTATTTTGTTGAACTATTTATGGTTTTTAATCCAAATTTTTTATATTTTTAATTAGGCTTAAGTTCATGAAATTTAATTTTTATTAAATTATTTTTATGAAGAAAGGAATTTTACAACATGAAAATTAATTAAAATTGTTATTGATAATCTTTCATTCTTGACGTGGCTCGGGCTCGAACCCTGGCCGGCAGGTTACCATGACATGTTTCGATCGCAACCACTCGATCTCCTCAGATGGATTTGCCGTCTTACACTCGCAGCCATCGACGACTGCTGACGTCACTAGTCAAACATCAATCCTTAAACCAAATTGTATTTTAACATTTGGTAGATCGAAATTTGCTTTCCTGAATGATTATCCATTTCAATTGAATTCACATGTTTTTTCCTTTACTTCTGTTTTTTCGTACTTTCGTCAAGAATTTTTCTTGAAGTCCAAGTACATTTTTTGTTTTTTCACTTTGTCTTTCTCTTTTCTGTTGACCTTTTTCAGCACAACTTGAAGGACAAATGTACAAATAGAGCTCGTGCCTTAGCTTTAACAATAATTAGTATTGTGGTTATTTTGTTGAACTATTTATGGTTTTTAATCCAAATTTTTTATATTTTTAATTAGGCTTAAGTTCATGAAATTTAATTTTTATTAAATTATTTTTATGAAGAAAGGAATTTTACAACATGAAAATTAATTAAAATTGTTATTGATAATCTTTCATTCTTGACGTGGCTCGGGCTCGAACCCTGGCCGGCAGGTTACCATGACATGTTTCGATCGCAACCACTCGATCTCCTCAGATGGATTTGCCGTCTTACACTCGCAGCCATCGACGACTGCTGACGTCACTAGTCAAACATCAATCCTTAAACCAAATTGTATTTTAACATTTGGTAGATCGAAATTTGCTTTCCTGAATGATTATCCATTTCAATTGAATTCACATGTTTTTTCCTTTACTTCTGTTTTTTCGTACTTTCGTCAAGAATTTTTCTTGAAGTCCAAGTACATTTTTTGTTTTTTCACTTTGTCTTTCTCTTTTCTGTTGACCTTTTTCAGCACAACTTGAAGGACAAATGTACAAATAGAGCTCGTGCCTTAGCTTTAACAATAATTAGTATTGTGGTTATTTTGTTGAACTATTTATGGTTTTTAATCCAAATTTTTTATATTTTTAATTAGGCTTAAGTTCATGAAATTTAATTTTTATTAAATTATTTTTATGAAGAAAGGAATTTTACAACATGAAAATTAATTAAAATTGTTATTGATAATCTTTCATTCTTGACGTGGCTCGGGCTCGAACCCTGGCCGGCAGGTTACCATGACATGTTTCGATCGCAACCACTCGATCTCCTCAGATGGATTTGCCGTCTTACACTCGCAGCCATCGACGACTGCTGACGTCACTAGTCAAACATCAATCCTTAAACCAAATTGTATTTTAACATTTGGTAGATCGAAATTTGCTTTCCTGAATGATTATCCATTTCAATTGAATTCACATGTTTTTTCCTTTACTTCTGTTTTTTCGTACTTTCGTCAAGAATTTTTCTTGAAGTCCAAGTACATTTTTTGTTTTTTCACTTTGTCTTTCTCTTTTCTGTTGACCTTTTTCAGCACAACTTGAAGGACAAATGTACAAATAGAGCTCGTGCCTTAGCTTTAACAATAATTAGTATTGTGGTTATTTTGTTGAACTATTTATGGTTTTTAATCCAAATTTTTTATATTTTTAATTAGGCTTAAGTTCATGAAATTTAATTTTTATTAAATTATTTTTATGAAGAAAGGAATTTTACAACATGAAAATTAATTAAAATTGTTATTGATAATCTTTCATTCTTGACGTGGCTCGGGCTCGAACCCTGGCCGGCAGGTTACCATGACATGTTTCGATCGCAACCACTCGATCTCCTCAGATGGATTTGCCGTCTTACACTCGCAGCCATCGACGACTGCTGACGTCACTAGTCAAACATCAATCCTTAAACCAAATTGTATTTTAACATTTGGTAGATCGAAATTTGCTTTCCTGAATGATTATCCATTTCAATTGAATTCACATGTTTTTTCCTTTACTTCTGTTTTTTCGTACTTTCGTCAAGAATTTTTCTTGAAGTCCAAGTACATTTTTTGTTTTTTCACTTTGTCTTTCTCTTTTCTGTTGACCTTTTTCAGCACAACTTGAAGGACAAATGTACAAATAGAGCTCGTGCCTTAGCTTTAACAATAATTAGTATTGTGGTTATTTTGTTGAACTATTTATGGTTTTTAATCCAAATTTTTTATATTTTTAATTAGGCTTAAGTTCATGAAATTTAATTTTTATTAAATTATTTTTATGAAGAAAGGAATTTTACAACATGAAAATTAATTAAAATTGTTATTGATAATCTTTCATTCTTGACGTGGCTCGGGCTCGTCGTATAAAAAATTACATAAAATAGTTTGTTTGTATTTTCCAAAAATATTCGTGTTATAAAAAGTATTTAATCGAGTACCGATAAGAAAACGAGTTAAGTTGTCAAAAGTGTCAATATTTTTCAACACTTCAATTATTTGCCATCAGCTGTTGCCTTTATTTTACGAATTTTTACAAATTTTGCGTTCGCGTACTTTTTTGGACAACAGCTTTTTGTGAGAGCAAATTTTTCAGTTTACTCATTTACTGCATTTTACTGTAAAAGTACTCAAACGCACCTAATATGACTTTCAGTGTCATTTTTGCTCGCATGAAATCCCCAGCTTTGGGGATAAATCCCGAAGTCTGGCAGCCCTGGTTTTATAACATATACAGCCAAAGCGAATTGACTAGAAGTTGGGGTCAAGTCAGGGTTGTCAGATTTTTTTGAGCTCCATCGCCAAACCGGATGTCAGAAATCGCCAAAAATCGCCAAACGTCTATTTTGTTCAGTTTTTGTAAAATTTTCTTTTTTTTTAATTAAATTTTGCATACAAAAAACGCTAGTATAATTTTTCAGTCAAAAATCGCCAAAAACTGAGAAAAAATACAAAAAAGTCGCCGAAGTAAATTTTGTTTTGTTTCTGTAATTTTTTTTTTTTTTTAAATAACATAAAATGGAGATCAAATACATATGTATTCAGTTAAAAACTTAAATAAAGTACACAAGTCTATAAGTTCGTACACTTCAGCCTCACCGATTTCATTACTGGAGTTTTGACCTTCATACTATTAATTAAATATTGACTGAATATAAAATTCACTTAATATGTTTTTTTATGTTAGTAATGATAACAAAAACGACAAGTTGTTAAACAAAATTGCCGAAATAATATAAATGGTAAAAATAGCCAAGTTAATCGCCAGTTATATCAGAAATCGCCATAAAAGTCGCCAGTCGCCAAATGGGAAATCCCATCGCCAAACACTTTTCAAAATCGCCACGTTTGGCGAGAAATCGCCATATATGACAGCCCTGGGTCAAGTCAACATATGGTGTTTTTTTTCGGAGGTCGACTTGTCAAAGTTTGTATACAAACTAGTTTTTTATGTAAACAAACCTGTTTCTTTTACTAGCAATATTTTTGACAACCCGACCATGGTCCAATTAGTAGGTCTGCTTGAAACGCCTGCTGATTTTTTGCAGAGTTGTGTTTTATACGTGCAATTGTTTTTGTAACAATTGCTTTTGACATTTCCACCATTTCTTACACAAACAATTGATTTTGTTCTTGACATCTTTATCATTTTTTACACAAACAAAATGCGTGTTGTTTTTTCTGTTGTTGGATTGTTGTAGTTGCGCGCAGACCTACTAATTGGGCCATGAACCCGACCACAGAAGCATTGTAGTTGTAGAGTTGACCTCACCTTCTAGTTAATTCGCCTTGATATACAGCCATGTCAAATAGTACAATTCCGTTCGGGAACGGAATTCATTCCATAATTTGGTACTTCAGAAAAAGACGTAAAAATTATTCGGAATAAAACCATTTTTGTTTGATAATGGGAGTTTTCTGTATCTGAAAGGCCAAAAAACTATCAAAATATACTTTCTTTCTATAAAGAAATACATATGTTTTCTTCGGTTCCGAACGGAATTATTCCGAATGGAATTGTACTCTGTGACATGGCCCATAATCACATACATATTTAAAAAAATAAACAAAATAAATGCTAATTAACATTAAAATTTTCGGATTTTGTGTTTATTTGAACTAATTTTTATTAAAAAATAGTTCAAAATCAAATTTTAATATAATTTATCATTTACTTGTAACTTGTAAAATTTTTCTGAGGGTCTCCGTCGACCCTAACCTTTTTTCTACAAGTGCAAATTTAGTTTTGTGAAACAAACCCCCTTGTAGAGAAGTATGACTTGTAGTCTTGTGACTTGTACAATTCACTTGTAGCAACAAACTTGTAATTGTATTTTTCTGTAGTTGCAAACTTGTAGCTTAGTGAAATAGGCCCCTGGGCTTCATTGTGCATTATCAAATTCTGAAAACAATGGATAAAGAAAAAATAATAGTTAAAAAAGTTTTTAAGTATCCTAATGCTGGGTACACACAGTGCAACCTACATGCAATCTGTTTCAATGCAACCTCAAAATATCAAAGCGTTTTGATGTTGATGCAATCTGGAATGAATGAAAATGAATTTAATTCACTAGATTGCGTAAACGCGTTGCATAGTGTGTACCCAGCATAACAATGTGCATAGCTCAATCTACGCCTTAGCATGAAATACTTTTTTAATGAAACGAAAAGATTTGCTTGAAAAATGTACTATAATCTAAAACCCTTTTTAAAAATAATAACTAATATAATATAAACCCATCAACGTTCAGTTTTAGCCTATTTAACAGTAGGACTATTCATTAATCGTTTCATGTTATCAACATTGTAAAAAAAATTTGGATACAAGGTGAGATATTTGGCACCCTACTATGAGTGTTGTGATATATTACATGCATTAAATTAAATTATTCTTTAAATAATAGATAAGTATGTATGCTTTTATTTGGTGTTTAATAGAAAAGTTTAAATACTTAAGAAATAACTCATTTCAAATATAAATTAGTGTTAACACAATGGTGACAATTGAATTATGTACATGAAGTTGTAAAGTGAGTTCAATTTATAGTGAGAATAAAAAAGCTATAGAAAAACAGTGGAAAAAATTAAAAATGTGTGGAAATCTAAATTTGTTTATTATTCTGCTATTATTTGCATTATTATTAATAGGTAAGTGCTTAAAATTTAAATTTTCTCTGCAATCTCATAAAATATGAAAGTTTTTTAAAAAAGAGTAAAACTTCGTTCAAAATGGTATCAACAATTTCGTTTTTTCTTATTTCTTCCCAATGAACTTCATTTATTTTTTTTTAATTTTTAGCAAAAATGTAAGAAGTTGAGTCTACTTCAACTTTAGCAAGGCGAATTTATACAGGTGGCATTTTCGAGTCATTTGTTTATTTATTTGTGTATCCTGATGGTCAGTCAAGCTTTGCTTACATTTTGTGAAAAAAATAATTAAAATGTAAAATTCAATAAAAATTTAAATACTTGAAAAAAAACTAAACATTAAATTAAAAATGCGTAAATAATAAGTGGAGCCCCAATAAATTTGCAACATAGGAAAAAGATTTACCCTCTAAAGCAATGTGTCGATATATTTTATAAGCAAAAATATTCCCTTTTTTATATTTTCAACAAATAATTTTGACATTCACTCTTACTTTTTACAAAAACAAAAAGTTACATAGTATTTAAAAAAAAAAAAAAATAAATAGATAGCATAGCTCGATATCATGATACAGTCACCTGTACTTCAGCAATAATTTGTATGAAATTAAAAATCACGTTTAAAATAATTTTTTTTTAGTTTTGAATGAACATTTTAACAAAATGGTTCAAAAAATAATAATAAATACGTTATATTGTTGTGGGAAAAATTTGCAAACGTTTTTATACCCTTCACCACAGGTGGTGAATAGGTTATACACATATAAGTTTGCCATTCCGTTTGCAATTCCTATAATATTGAAGTTAGACCCTATAACGTATATATATTCTGGGTCCTTATGAGGTGCGAAGTTGATTTAACGATGTCCGTCTGTCCGTTGAAATGGGTTTTCCGAAGACCCCATATATGATGGGGGCCAGGTTATTCTACATTTATGTCACATATGGTCCGGAATTGTTTGCTATTGAAATTCAGCAAGATCGGTCCACAAATGGCTGAGATATGAGTAAAAAACCACGATTGGCTCATATTTTTTTCTTTAAAGGTCAAATTAGACGTGACATTACCATACCAACACTGTATTACCAACACGAAATAAACATACCATACAAATCAATTCAATTTTGGTTCCTACGGTCATACAGTGGCTATTGTAATACAGTGTTGGTAATGTGGTTTTTTTTTTGTTGTTTTTTATACCCTCCACTATATAGTGGCGGATTTTATTTGCAATGTGTTTAATCCCTGCAGGGAATGCCTATACTAAATTTGTAGTGATTTACTAGTGACATTGACACTAGTACTACTGACCAAGTGTAGACCAAGCAATGTAATCGCCTATAGACAAATAACATTGGCTTGTCATTGAAAATCTACCAGTAGACAGTAGCACTATTGACGAACTAAACGCTTTGGGGTCATATAGAGTCAATAACACCATAAAGTCACTAGTACATTTTTATGACCCTGTTCTACAATTTTTTAACTTTTTTTAATTTAAAAAGTTGCAATAGGGCTTCAATTTAAAACATTCCAATAGCTAAATTTTTTTCTAGTAAATCAGAAGGCTTTAAAATCAAATTTTTTTTATATAAAAATTTAAAGTCGACCTAAACTTATTGAATCTTGTGGATTAGATTAGAGTTTTCAAAAAAAAATTTTTTAAATAATATAAAATGCTAGTAAATTGACAAGGCACAGCTTCCATTAGGTTTAATTAACAAAAAATAATGTATTACTTAGGGAAAGTCAGAACAACTTAAAATTGTATTTTTATAAATTGTATTGCTTAAAATACATTAAAACTAAAAAATTGTACACAGTCTTTTTTGGTATTTGGGAGACCATTTTTTCAAGGCTGGCTAAACCTTTAATTATTTTTAATTAACAAGAAGTTAAGTCTCTATTGATAAAAATATATTAAAATTGTACTAAACAGTCTTTAAGGGCTCATTTCATTCAAAGCTGGCTAAACCTTTATATTACTACTTATACTATTTTTAAAATATGTTTTGAAGAAAGTACTTCATATTGATTTTAAAGCTCAATTTCTTCGGGGCTGGCTAAACCCTTCAATATTTATAAAAATATTAAAAATTTATTGCTCTTCGACGTTCTCATTTTGCACCTTGCCTCTTTTAGTATTGTTGCGGCTGTTTTGTCTAAAATACTTTTTTTTGTCTTTGGAAAGCTGCTCTTAACGTCTTATCAGGTGTTTCATTAAATGTGGATATAACGTCTAATTATTAAGAAAAAGTTTAATTCATTAAGACTTTTTATGGAAAGATATTTTTAAATAAATGAATTTTTACCTGTAATTGCTGCAAGCACATTTCCATAGTCTCGTAGTCCTTTTTTTCCAAAGTTTCCGTCAACATTAAAACTCAATATAATAATTCGCCCAAATACTTGGTGCAAGTTACGTTCGACGTTGCCAGCGATGAGATTTTTCATTTGTCGAATCTTCAAAGATAATTAAAGGTAATATTAGTTAACTAAAAATGTACATATATTTCTGAAAACCCAAATACTTACATATGGATCTGATTGCGTTGACAAAATATTTTCAAACTCTTTTAGCTTATCTTCTGTGTTTATTGGAAAAATGGACATTATATTTTCCACAAAAACGTTTTGGGAAGCAACGCGATCGAGCAAAACTTTGTGCTCAGCCAGAATTTCGAGCACAGTGTCAAGTTTTTTTCATATTTCTTGACAGGATGCACACTTCAGATTAGCTAAAGAAATAAAAAAGGGCACAATTTTTAATATTTAAGTAATACAATGTCTACCATTACTGTCAACGCGATTAATTTTAAAATCAGCATATATATTATTTCTAAAGCACTTTTTTTTTGTCGGTTGCAAATATCTTCATTACAACCGCATAAAATTTAATGAATGATATCTCATTTTAAAGCTTATTTCTAACACTAATGACGAAAAATAATTAGAAATTGAAAAATTAATATTTTCATTGATAAAAATTATATTTTAAAATGTATTGAAGTTACTAAAATTTCTATTAATTATTTTCATTTTATGTTACAAAAATGACAACTAACGGTGCGAAATATTCGCACGGGTCATCTAGTATATATTATTTCTAAAGCACTTTTTTTTGTCGGTTGCAAATATCTTCCATACCACCGCATAAAATTTAATGAATGATATCTCATTTTAAAGCTTATTTCTAACACTAATGACGAAAAATAATTAGAAATTAAAAAATTAATATTTTCATTGATAAAAATTATATTTTAAAATGTATTGAAGTTACTAAAATTTCTATTAATTATTTTCATTTTATGTTACAAAAATGACAACTAACGGTGCGAAATATTCGCACGGGTCATCTAGTTAATAATATAATTTTTTTTCCAAAATGGGTTACAAATTTAAACTTACCTTGGGTAGAAAAATATTTCATTTGTCCTTTTGAAGGATTGGGTTGTTCGCTCGACATTGTTAAATCACCTCTTTTATTTTATTTATAAATAAACACAAAACAATTTTATTTCACAAAAAACAATTTTATTTAGGGTGTGTGTGAAACGGTAGCAACCCAGCAAGCAAAATACTTTGACATTGTCGGAATCAGACATTTCGTGCAAATGTCTAACTTCATTCTTAGAAATTTCGTTCAGATTTCTTTCAGAAATTGAATATTCTAACTGTCTGGCCGATTTCTGATCGATTTCGCATGGATATATCGGGGGGAATTTATGTACAGATATGTCCAATAGAATTCCGACGGAATTCATTCAGATTTGTCTAAAGTAACTTATTATTTTTTTTAAAATAATGACAATTGTCATTCAAATGGAAATAATTTTGATTTTATTTTATTTGTTCAAGATAAAAAGCATAAAAAAGGTACGTACGTGTAAAATTTATAATTATGTACATATTTTGCAATAAAACTATTTCTTTCAGCTATCAGTTCGAAAGCAAAAAAATCTCGGCTAACACATCAGAATTTCCCATGCCTTTTTCATTAGATTTCTGTTAGATATCTATCAGAAATGCCGAAAAAAAACCAAAATTTCCCACGACATGTCTGTCAGAATTCGTGTCAACCACTTCATCCAATTTTTCAATTTGGTAAAGGGATGATGAAGATGCCATTTTGTGTTTTGATGATTCGTTTTTCAAATAATAAAATCTTGAATAATATTTTCACCACACTTATAATTCCTTACCCAAACGCTCTGGGCCCATAACCTGTTAGAATCTTCTTTATAAGATATCCGCGCTAACAAAAATATTATAATTTTATATAAAATTTTATTTAACGATTAAAATATATATTTATGTTGATGAAAATTTTTGAAACGAATGAAAAAATATTTGAAAAATAAAAACATAAAATATTCATGTTGTTTAATAAGTTTAATGTTCTAAATTCAGGTTATTTTCAGAAGTATATACATGTTTGAAAATACACATAGGAATTTTAAAGATTTTTTAAAAATATGATTTATAATTATTATTTTATTATAAAGTGCAAATAACCTTTGTATTACAATGCAACTTAAAATAAATATTAATGATTATCTCAATTAATAAAAGGCATCTTAAATTTGATTATATTTTTTTACATTTGGTTACTTTATCAAAAATTTTGGTTGTAAAAATTATATTGGCTGCATTAATGTGTATGTGTATGGAATAATACATACATATATAAATTTATAAAATTATTATTATTGTCAACACTTGTGCTAATGGAAAATGTGTTTGTCGAGAACCGAAATTAATTTTGGAATCGGTATCAATATCGAACTATCAACATTGAACTATTTTTCGTTATTTCGATACGGTATTAAACTACATACAATTTGTTATTTCGGTATCGGTATCAATACCGCTGTTCAATTTTAAAGTATTGTTAATACCGATAATAACGGCATTAGTTTGAAACCTTGGTAACAACACTTTCTAGTTTTTACACTTTTTAAATACAATTTTTACAAAAAAAAAAACATTTAAATTTAAACAGGGATATTATCTTCAGTTACGAGTTAATCGTAAGTTGTGAAAAAGCCAATTTTGCTTACATACGCTTTATGTTTCAATTAACATTTAATCAAAGATTGTGAAAAGGGCCATTATACCTACACTTAAATTAACTTAAACTTCTTAATCACAACTGACCTAAATTTTAAAGAAGCAAATGGATTTTTAATTTTCAGTTATTTAAATGCTTAAAGTTTTTGCCATTAAAATTAAAGTTGTATGTAGCATTCATTAATCACAATTAATAATTGGAAAATTAATCACTAAAAAACCAGTTTCGCTCAATTACAGATGTCATATTGTGTCGTAAAAGGACTTAATCATAATTCAATAATAAACTGAAACAGAGAATGTTGGAAATAAAAAATGTTTTAAGGTTGTTTTGCCATATTTTAATATCTTACTAAACATTCTTACAACAACATTCAATAAAGAAAGAAGTATATCAAAGAAAAGAAAGTTTTGAAAAAAGTATAAAGTAAATTTAAAACGGCTTATAAAACTTGCTACTTAAATATTTTAAAAGACTGTTCCTTTTCACTAAAGCAAATAAAACGTTTTTAACGGTTAGTGGTCAGTGGTGGTATTAGAACTTAAAAAAAATATTCGTTACTACATACAAAAAATTTAAATAATCTAAATCGAAAATAGTATATAATATTGCTTATTACAAATTGAAGTTTCTTGATTTTATTTTATTTATATCGTCGCCTTAAATGCCAATGGTCATAAACTCGAAAACGTGTTTTAATTGATTATCGTTCGTTTTATCGTACTTCGTGTTCACGCAAAATTTCAAACTCCAGCGATCAAAAAATAAGGTCACCATACTAGTAGCAAAGAAATTAACAAAAAATCTTTGAAAACCGACAAATCAAATTATTCAAAAATTAATTTTACATATTAATTGTAAAAGTTATTTGCGTTCACTAATTGAAGCACAGCCGCGAATAACGTTGTACAAGCCAGGTTTTGCAAAATCAGTTTTTTTGCAAATTATCGTTAACATTACTCTCTTAAATTGTTTAAACCTCAAATCACCCAAAATGGTGCACCTTCAAAATGACATACAAAGAGTCAACTAGTGGAAGAACGTTGTAACTGCCTGTTTGTAGAACGCGAGCACAAAAGTGACTCGTTTAACTTACATTTAAAACAAAAACAAATTTTGAAATTTTGTTTTAAATGTAAGTTGAACGAGTCACTTTTGCGCTCACGTAACAACGGCATGAAATTCTATTTTAAACAGATTGGTACGTTGCAACTACGGTAAATTGCATTTCGGTAAGCTTAGCTTTTGTATTTGTTTCCATATAACAAAAAGCGAACAGCTGATGGATACAGTACAGATACGGTACAGCAACGTTCGCCTAACTGAGCCTTTACTAAAAAAATGAAACAATACGTTTTAAAAGCCGCTTGCGTAGTGGAAAAACGTTTTAAATGACATCGCGATTGTGGATATGAAACGTTTTTCCACTAAAAAAAAGTTATAAACTGCAAATTTGCATGTTATTTTAAATTAAAATTTCTTGATATTTTGCGTACAAGTTTTTATTATCATTAATTTTGATAATTTAAAAAAAAAATTTTAAATAAATAATCCTGTTTTCAGTGTTATAAAGCATTAATTTGAGTTTCACAATACTGAAAAAATAATTTCGATTCGTTCAGTATCGACTGAAATAAAATTGCTTTCGAGTTGAGAAAGTACTCGATCACGAGTGCCAGAATTAGGCCCCTGGTTTCAAGAATTTATCGAACATTATTTTGTATACTGTACAGTAGAGTGGTTCGAAAAAAAAATTTTTTCAGTCCTCCCCTAGGATTAAAGATAATGCAAAAACAATTCCAAAAACAATAAGACCTTAAGCTCGAACATTTAATTTACATATTATATGTTTAATTTTTTGCCACGCCTAGAAATACCGCCCTTTTAGTTTTTTTAGTCCGATCATAACATTTTGTATATCGGTGTTAATGGCTCTGAAAGGGCTACATATCTGTCTTTAATAGTTTTTTTATACCACGCAAATTCTAGCCATGTCTTTCAAAAGCTCGATTTATACCCTCCCAAACGCAAAATATTTTTGAACTAAAATTAAGCTGTGTTATTTTAATACAACTTCTGTATAAAAAAAACTATTAAAGACAGAAATGTAGCCCTTACAGAGCCATGAACACCGATATACAAAATGTTATGATCGGATTAAAAATGGCGACACAGTGAACAAAAAACTAAAAGGGCGGTATTTCTAGGCGTGGCAAACAAATAAAAAAATAATTTTTGGAATTGTTTTTACATTATCTTTAATCCTAGAAGGATAAAAAATTTTTTTTCGAACCACTCTACTGTACACAAACCTAGAAACGATATCTATTTTAAGTGTTTGTGTATTTTTACACAACTCGAATGCAATACATAACTATTTTGAAAGTAAATAATAAACATTACGCTGTGTTCGATTTTTATAATTTCTAATGCAAATAAATATCTGTTCATGAATGCCAAAAATATGCATGAGCAATTAACACACAAAACTTAATTTTTTTGAAGTCTCCACAAACGAGCTTACAGTACGTTACGGTACTTTACATTGCATTTAATTACATTTACGGTCGGCTAAAGCGGCCTTAACTGAGCCTTTGCTAAAAAAATTATACAATACGTTTTAAAATACGCTTGCGTAGTGGAAAAACGTTTTAAATGACATTGCGATTGTGGATATGAAACGTTTTTCCACTAAAAAAAAGTTATAAACTGCAAATTTGCATGTTATTTTAAATTAAAATTTCTTGATATTTTGCGTACAAGTTTTTATTATCATTAATTTTGATAATTAAAAAAAAAAATTTTTAAATAAATAATCCTGTATTCGGTGTTATAAAGCATTAATTTGAGTTTCACAATACTGAAAAAATAATTTCGATTCGTTCAGTATCGACTGAAATAAAATTGCTTTCGAGTTGAGAAAGTACTCGATCACGAGTGCCAGAATTAGGCCCCTGGTTTCAAGAATTTATCGAACATTATTTTGTATACTGTACAGTAGAGTGGTTCGAAAAAAATTTTTTTCAGTCCTCCCCTAGGATTAAAGATAATGCAAAAACAATTCCAAAAACAATTAGACCTTAAGCTCGAACATTTAATTTACATATTATATTTTTAATTTTTGCCACGCCTAGAAATACCGCCCTTTTAGTTTTTTTAGTCCGATCATAACATTTTGTATATCGGTGTTAATGGCTCTGAAAGGGCTACATATCTGTCTTTAATAGTTTTTTTATACCACGCAAATTCTAGCCATGTCTTTCAAAAGCTCGATTTATACCCACCCAAACGCAAAATATTTTTGAACTAAAATTAAGCCGTGTTATTTTGATACAACTTCTGTATAAAAAAACTATTAAAGACAGAAATGTAGCCCTTACAGAGCCATGAACACCGATATACAAAATGTTATGATCGGATTAAAAATGGCGACACAGTGAACAAAAAACTAAAAGGGCGGTATTTCTAGGCGTGGCAAACAAATGAAAAAATAATTTTTGGAATTGTTTTTACATTATCTTTAATCCTAGAAGGATAAAAAATTTTTTTTCGAACCACTCTACTGTACACAAACCTAGAAACTATATCTATTTTAAGTGTTTGTGTATTTTTACACAACTCGAATGCAATACATAACTATTTTGAAAGTAAATAATAAACATTACGCTGTGTTCGATTTTTATAATTTCTAATGCAAATAAATATCTGTTCATGAATGCCAAAAATATGCATGAGCAATTTACACACAAAACTTAATTTTTTTGAAGTCTCCACATAATTGATTTTTCTTGGGTTGTTTAGGCCAGATCGTCAGGAAACTTCAACCAAAGATTTTAGAAAAACTAAAGATATTATACAAATAAAATTATGCAAATAAGAAATTTAAACCCCAGCTTTACTTGTAACAATATCAACAACAACAATAAACAGTGAGTTTATCTTTTCTTACAGTCCCGACCTTAGCAACCAGTGAAATGCGCATAGGAATAGCTTATCCCATCAACAATAAATTTCAGTTTATAAATAGTAAGAAATGGGAATTAAGCACACTTAAACGAAACCTTGTTTATTAATTTTTGAATCCCAAGAAAAACTTTGATAACTAATAGGCATGTGGCAGTGTAAATAAAACTGAACCGGCCAAATAAAATAAAGTAATTTATTTTTGTTTTGGTTTTTTCTTTACCAACTAACAACTACATTTAGAGTTGACAAAAAATCAACCAATTGTAGTCGGGACTGCAAGAAAAGATAAACGCACTGTTTATTGTTGTTGTTTTTGTTTAAGCTTTGATATTAGTTGCGTTCGAGAACACAAAAGTTTTTACTATTTTTTACTAAACTTTACTGCATTTTACGAAATTGCGTTCGAGTGCACAAAATGCAGTAAATGAGAATATAAATTGAGAGCGAAAAGTGACAGTTCTTGTCTGAGTATTTACAAATTTTTACTGCAGAACTTTTTGCAGTAAAATTTAGTAAATCAAAAAAACATATGTTTCAAAAGGTAAACAAACAAAAGTAACAAATAAAAAGCATACAAATTGTAAAAAAATTGTTAAATAAATAAAAAATTGAAATAAAAATTAAACCAAAACAAAAAGTCAATAAATATTAATTAATTAAACTTGTTTGTGAAGCATTTATTTGGCTAAATACAAACTTTTGAAATTTTTTTAGTTATGTTAATTTTTTAGAGTTGTAAAAGTGTGAAGTATTTGAGTACTTAAGTAATCAATAACAAAAAATTATTCATCTTCTTTTAAATAATTTAACCCGCTACAATTTAGTAAAATTAAATAAAATAAAAAACAAACAAAATTTTGAAAGATTTCATAAAATAGTTTGTTTGTTTAAATTTGAAAGATTACATAAAATAGTTTGTTTGTATTTTCCAAAAATGTTCGTGTTATAAAAAGTATTTAATCGAGTACCGATAAGAAAACGAGTAAAGTAGTCAAAAGTGTCAATATTTTTCAGCACTTCAATTATTTGCCATCAGCTGTTGCCTTTATTTTACGAATTTTTACAAATTTTGCGTTCGCGTACTTTTTTGGACAACAGCTTTTTGTGAGAGCAAATTTTTTAGTTTACTCATTTACTGCATTTTACTGTAAAAGTACTCAAACGCACCTATTGTTACAATTAAAACTGGGGCTTATAATTATTATTTGGTTAACAGTTTGTTTGTATAATCAGGTATGCTCTAGGTTTTGACTCGAATTGAAAACGAAAAATTTTTTAAATCCGCATAATTCATAAATTGGTGTTCTCAAATCCGCATGTTTTTGTGTATTCGAAGTTTTTGTTCGAAAAAACTTTTTTTGGACTAAAGATCGCTAATTTGGTAACCGCAGCATGATAACAATGTTACATATTTTTTTAAAATCGTGAAAGCTGTAAAGAATCACAGGAAAAAATAGCTTCTATCGCGAACATGGCTAAATTCGCGAAAAATTGCAAAATTTTAAACAAACACTAAAATTTATTTGAAATCGCTAAATCGGTAAAAAAAAAACAAAATGTCGGAAAATAACAATAAAAAATTACAAAATAGCGAAAAATCGCGTAAATTTTTAATATTTCAAACCAGCCATATAATTAATTAAAAGTCCCTAAAACTATAAGGATTGGCAAAAATTACGTAAAAATTGCTAAATTCGCGGAAATTCGCAAAAATTTACTAATATCGGCATGATAGCAAAGTCTACTGTTTATTATAAATCGTTTAAGTTGTAAAGAATCAGAAAACTTACTGAAACAAATCGCTTCTATCGCGAACATGGCTAAAATTCGCGAAAAATCGCAAAATTTTAAACAAACAAAAAACTAATTTGAGATCGCTAAATCGATTAAAAAACAAATTGTCTGAAAATAACATAAAAATCGTTATAAAAAATAAGCTGTAATTACATCAAAATAATGAAAAAGTCGATTTTAAATTTAGGGTAAGGGACATTTGCATTTTAGATAACGAGATATTTTTGATTAAATTGGATAAAGAAGATTTTAACCTAAAAACAAAAATTTATTTTTTTGTTAAAAATGTTATCAAATATTAGAATAAAGGCGATTCGTTTTACTTTCACCAACCTATTACTACTCCAATTGAAAACGAACAAAAACTTGTGGGTGTGAAATGCAGAACACCAAAAATGCTAAAGTAATCCACTTTCGAGTGGATTCGGATTCTAGAACACACCCGATTATCTTTATTTTCTAAAATCTTTGGATGAAGTTTCCTGACGATCTGGCCTAAGCAACCAGTGAAATGCGCATAGGAATAGCTTATCCCATCAACAATAAATTTCAGTTTATCAATAGTATGAAATGGAAATTTAGCACATTTAAACGAAACCTAAAATTAATTTTTGTTGTATGCATTTCTTTTTATTTTTTTAATTTTAAATATGTAAAATAAAATTCCTTATTAACTTAAATAAACTGTCAGCTAAACATTAAGCGGCACATACACTTGCAATAAAATTGTTTAATTTTACATATGTATGTATATCGCTAATGTGGTGGCATGTCATAACGTCCACTTTTAAAAGTGTCATAATGTCCGTGGGCACTGTGACACTTTGGAAATGGACATTATGTCACTTTTAAAAGTGACATAAGGTCCATAATTACTAAAGAAGTTATATACAAAAAAAGATCTACATACGCGCAAAAAAAACCATATTTTGTTATGGTCGCAAGCAACAAAGGTATTTTTAAAGAAGCTAATTTAACCATAATATGGTTGTCGGTGACAATGATTTGGTTAAATTAAACATAATATGGGTAACATTTTTTTAAAAATGGTTTTGTAGCTTTTTCTCTGGGTGTATGTATATATTAAATATATATATATCGAAAATAAGGATTTTCTCTTCTATAGTATAACAAATACTGGCTTCGCTAACTAAAGCTTCTCTTTATAGCCGGCCTTCGGCCGGGCGCAAGGATTTTCTCCTCTATGATATAACAAAAACCGGCTTCGCTAACTAAAGCTTCTCTGTATAGCCGGCCTTCGGCCGGACGCAAGAATTTTCTCCTCTATGGTATAACAAATACCGGCTTCGCTAACTAAAGCTTCTCTGCGTAGTCGGCCTTCGGCCGGGCTGCAAACAACAAAAGTATTTTTAAAGAAGCTAATTTAACCATAATATGGTTGTCGGTGGCAATGATTTGGACACTATGACACTGTTCGATATATATTTACCCCCATATTCATAAAAAATATTTTTATTTTATTGGAGGTTTATTGAACACATTTTCATATTTCGTTCAATAAACCTCCAATAAAACAAAAATATTTTTTATGAATATGGGGGCTAATATATACACCCAGAGAAAAAGCTACAAAACCATTTTTAAAGGAATTTTATCCATATTATGTTTAATTTAACCAAATCATTGTCACCGACAACCATATTATGGTTAAATTAGTTTCTTTAAAAAAATCACTTGAAATTTTAACGGTATTTTAAAAAAAAATTTACACATTTTTGATTATAAGTTAATTTGTGGACATTATGACACTTTGCCAAGTGTCATAACGTCCACGGACGTTATGGCAATTCACCGATGGATAATGACACTATTAAAAGTGTCATAAAGTCCATGGACACTATGACACTGGACGTTATGACATGCCACCGCTAATGTGTATGTGATATCAGAACGTGACACAATATATTGGCAACAATCAAAAGACTTTAGATTTTTATTGCACAACGATAAGAAAGTGAAATGTTTTGGCATTATTTTACAATGCTGTTTATGTTATTCCTATGGGTTATGTTCACCTTTTTATTGAATGAATGAAACCATTGTGCGATTTATTGCAAAATATATGGATGGCAAAATGATCCTGATGATCTGGCCTAAGCAACCAGTGAATTGCGCATAGGAATAGTTTATCCCATCAGCAATAAATTTCAAGTGTTTTTATCAAGAATAAAAACTGGGAATTAAGCACGAATAACAAAATCTTTGAAATTTTCAACAAATATTTTTGACATTCACTCTAACTTTTTACAAAAACAAAATACATAGTATTTTTCAATAAAAAGGGATAGCTAGCATAACTCTATCTCATGCTGCGGTCACCTTTATAAATTCGCCTTGGTTCTTAATTCTTAATTTTTCTATAATTGTAAAAGGCGATTGACTTCAATCGCCATGTTCAAATGTTTACACATCTTTTTCACTTTATTGTTGCTAAGTCTATTTTTAGTTTAACCCTTAAATGCGCAACGTCTTGTATCTTAATGAAAAAAATATATTGAACGTAAATAAGAAAAAAATTAAAACTGCGTTTTTATTTTTTCAATTTTTTTTTGTTGTAGTTTTATTAAGGAAAAACTGGTTGTATCTTATTATAGTGCATTTACACCTACGCCATAAACAGGTTATAAGTTGTTTATGATGATAAACTAGTTTGAGAAACTTGTTTATCCATACAAATTATAAACACGTTTGTAACTAGCTTTTGAGATAAACTAGTTACAAACAACCAGTTTATGTTAATGCAACTCTGTTTTTCAAATTTTGTTCTGGCAATGCTAGTGATATTTGACATTCCTCAAAAATAATAAAAATCAAGTGAAAAAAAATTTACTTTTATCTGTAAAAAAAGTCAAAACAATAGTAAGAAAAATAAAATAAACAAAGAAAATGTTTAAAAAAAACTCCAAATTTATGAGAAATTTTAGTTTTTTTTTACATATTTTCTTTTAGATGGACAACGGAAATAAAAGGTTTGTTTATATGTTCGAATTTATGTGCATCAACGTTTTTTTTTATTATTGGGGCTAAGAACTTGTCAAAGATAAACAACTTAACTGTCAAAAATGCTGATGTAAACGGTATAGTTTATGAAAGTAGTTTACGATCGTAAACTAGTTTGAAAATTACAAGTGTAAATGCACTATTATGAGATACTCTGCGCACTCCACACACAAAGAGAAACGCATAAACAATGAAAGGATTTTTTAAGTGCAGTTTATTTTTAATATGAATAAAATTAAAAATTACTGTGATTGTATTAAATATAATTCAAATTCATTTAGTTAAATTTAAATTAACAAAACTAGGACCACGAGGGGAGTTAGAGGGCAATTTCTGCCTCTCCGAAACTATCCAACAGAATTTAATCAAATTTAAAAAATAGATAGATCCCTACTTACATGTATACATTAGGTATACATTTTGTAAGAAATAGGACCACGAGGGAGGTAGGGGGAAATATCTGCCTCTCCAAAACTATCTAACAGATTCGAATGAAATTTAAATGAAATAGATCCCTATTTAGATACATTTAATATCTTAAAGATTATAATAATACTGATCTATCATTATTATTTGACCAATAGTCTCTTGAGTTATGTAGGTTGAAATATCTCATATTATGTAAAATACCAATTATCTTTCGCAATTCTAAAACATTGAAGGAACATCTTTCATAGCAAATCGCAAAGTTTCCTCAATTATATAATTTTCCAATCTCTCAGGTAATTGGTAACGACAAGGCTGATACGGAGTAGCTAATGATTTGATATCATCAGGCAGAGAGCTATCGCCCTTTAACTCTACTTCCTGACTGACGAATTGCATATAACCCTGTTTTTTTTAGATATATTTTTCAATTGCAGAAGCTTTTGGATCGAGGAAAACATTTTGAAATTTTGAGGAAAGTAAATCAAATGACGTTGGACTTGATGGTAAGTCCTGTGAGTGCATTGAGCACTGATTAGCTGCCGACACTTGTAAGCTAGCAGCTGAGGAACTGGATGCAGTAGAATTTGATAATAAACTATTTCTGGAAACGCGGGATAGGATGAAGGTATCCGTTCTCAAATTTGGTACTAGGGTATTTGAGGTACAAAATTGTACTTGGCCAGGATACAGAAGGGTACTAACTAGCCTTAGCAGGTACTTAGCGTGCAGCTACAGGAAAATGTATTGGGCTTGAGAACAGATTATCATCGTTCATAAATTCAATAAACGAGTCATAAACTGACTCTAACGATATTTTCCGATCCTTTCTCCGGATCAAAGTCATTATCAATCAGGACAACATTTTAATTTTTAGAGGAAACTATATTTGGAATTTAAATTTCATCATCACTATTTTTATCAGTGCAGTCATAAGGAAATTCTGCGCTGTTTCAAGAAATTTTAAAAGGCCTAACTAACCATAAATTAAAGATCGACTTTTTCATTGATTCTGATGTTTTGCATCAACACAAATGTCTCAAAACATTTTAGTATCTTTCGACCAAAATTTGCAATTGTATTAGCAAAAAACAAAAGGCCCTACTTACAAAATATTATATAATAAACACTTAAAGGCCTAACTAAGAGTTTCCATAATGTGCAACATTGTCAATTGTCGAAGCAACTGGTAGGTTTTACAAGAAATATAGAAGACAAATAAATTATAAATAGTTTAAGGCAATACTTATCCTGTAAAATTTTCAAAATGTTTGATAGGGCCTTTTGCATTTAAGGTGACGATATTTGTAATTATAATTAGAATAAAAAAATTTAAGTAGCGAGCGAAAAGAACTTATGTCAAATGACTAAACAAGAAGAACACACAATACAAACAATCTAAAGGGTGGTTAAATTTCAAGGGCCGATGTTGATTTTGAATAAAACACAAACTATTTAGGAAATTATTGTAATTTTAATTTTATTATGATATATTGGTATTACTCAATTATGTATGGAACAAAATATCGGCCAAATGGGCGCCGCGACCACGGCGGCACACATCCATCCGATGATCCAAATTTTCGATGACCCTGAGGCATAATGGAGGTTCTATGCCGTTAATGTGCCGAATTATCTCATCCTTTAGCTCTTGAATTGTTGCTGGCTTATCGACGTACACCTTTTCTTTCAAATAACCCCAAAGAAAAAAGTCCAACGGTGTCAAATCACATGATCTTGGCGGCCAATTGACATCGCCATTACGTGAGATAACACGGCCATTGAATTTGTTGCGCAAAAGAGCCATTGTTTCGTTAGCTGTGTGGCAAGTGGCACCGTCCTGCTGCAACCACATATCGTCCACATCCATATCTTCCAATTCGGGCCATAAAAAAATCGTTATCATCTCACGATAGCGAACACCATTCACAGTAACTGCCTGACCGGCCTCATTTTGGAAAAAATACGGCCCGATGATGCCGCCAGCCCATAAACCGCACCAAACAGTCACTCTTTGTGGGTGCATTGGTTTTTCGACAAGACAATCACTCTTGGATTCTCATTCGCCCAAATGCGGCAATTCTGTTTATTGACGAATCCACTGAGGTGAAAATGTGCCTCATCACTGAAGATGATTTTCTTCGAAAATTTATCATCCACTGTTGCCATTTCTTGCCACCATTCTGCCCATTCACGACGTTTGGAATGGTCAAGAGGCTTTAGTTCTTGAGCCAATTGCACCTTGTAAGCGTGTAAATGCAAGTCTTTATGCATAATGTTCATCAACGACGAGCGTGAGAGGTGCAATTGTTGTGCCACACTATCGCGAACAGCAGCAATATTTCCTGCAGTACGAGCTGTACGAGCATGCACTGGTGTTCTCACATCTTCTACAGACCCGGTTTGCTCGAATTTTTCCACGATTTTTGCGATTGTACGCACATTTGGACGATCAAATTGACAAAAAAAATCACGAAGTGCACGATATGCATTTTGATTTGAACGCCCATTTTCATTATAAGTCTGGATAACTTTAACACGTTGTTGGATTGTGTATCTCTCCATGGTTCAAATTGAGTAAGTCTGAAATAGAGAAATGTCAAATAAAATTCGGAAAAAAACTTGGCGTTTAGGAGTGGTTCACATTCAACATCGGCCCTTACAATTTAACCACCCGATACATAAAACAATAACAGCCAACATTCCTTATTTGTGTGGAATGCGCAATGTGTCTTTTAAGATACAACCACTATATACGATTTTTTGACGAAAGTATAAGTCAGACCGCATTGAAAATTTCTGTATGGTTTAAGAACATTATTTCAATCAACATATAATTTTCTGGAGTAAATTCGCGAACAAAATAATGCAAATAAAATGGGGTAAAGCTTAGCTTCATTTATAAAAGTACGAATTTTAAAATTTTGAATCTACGGCTCTGTATTTTTCAGAAACGATCCATTTTTGATAAAGAAATTAATCCAGCATAAAAGAAAAAAGTGTTGTTAGTGGTAATCAGCAAAATTTTTTTAGTTTTTTTTAGTAATTGTGGAAATAGCAGCAGTTTTATTGGTTGTATCTTTAAAGATACAATGCGCATTTAAGGGTTAAGAACAACACTTGATTGACAACATCTGTTAAATTTTGAAAAATTTAGGTTATTTTTCAATGTAGAGATTTTTTGCTTCTCCTGTAAATTAAGCTTCGCACAGACGGTGATCAGATCTTACAATATTGTCAGTAAAATTTGCTTAAATGTTTTACAACCGCCGTAATGGCCAATTTTTGTTTAACAACGTTGTCAGAAAAAGCATTGATAGTCCATTATATCAGGAAAATTTTTTTTTTGCAGTATATTGTCAACAGATCTAAAGAAGCTTAAGGGTTTTTTTAAAACTACATATCGTCGGTTGATTATTTAATTGTCGTATGTCGCATGTAATTTGAATTCACATACGACAATTAAATAATCAACCGACGATATGTAGTTTTAAAAAAACCCTTAAGCTTCTTTAGATCTGTTGACAATATATGACGATATTTGTATATATATACATACATACACATGTATGGTAAAAGAAGTTTGGAAAGGCATGTTCATATATTATGGAAACATTTTAGAAAAATTGTATGGTAAATTAAAATTGTTTTTTTAATATTAGGGAGGTTCAAGTTCTAATACCCACAACAGTGCTCTTTAACGAATTTCTCAATTTTATAGTTTTAATGAAAATATAAATGGCCGCCATAACATCGGCTCATTGTTTGTGTAATATATTCAGTCCTTGTCGCAATGAATTATCCTCAACATTCGTATTGATTCAATGGTTAATTGGAGGAGTTTCATCTATATTAAATTTTGTAAAACCGGTGATGCAGCTGCGTAATAATAACTTCTAAGTTTTTAAAAATGTCTTTGCCTTTCTAATTATGTAATCGTTTTTCATTATTAAAGTGGGTATACGAGCTCAAGTTGAACTAAATGAAGAAGATTATAATGACACCTGGATCTATATGCCCGATGGGGATGGCAACCCGCAAGTGGCTTATTTAGTTGAACCACCACCGGAAGATAATCGCAAAGAAGTGCCAAAATTAATACAATTTGAATACTATGGCGGGTAAGAGAGTTAGTCAGGTATGTGATGGAAATCGATAGATTTCAAAACGATCGTTTCTTTAAAAGATGAATTAAAGTGTTAATTTTTTGTTTAAAGTACAGTTCAATTAACATATCGCACTTGATCATAAAGAGGGTATTAACTAGAATTTTTAATTTTTTCACTTTTTGGTAAAAATCGACACGTAATAATCATATCTATCCGCTGTATAAATATCGTGCTCTTTCGTCTACTTCTTAGTAATGAAACGGTTGATTTAAAAATTCTTTTTAATATGCCCTTCATGCTCAAAATCGTTTTGCTTTTACTAAAAATTTCTAAATTTTGAGTTGATACCCTCTTTATGATCAAGTGCGATATGTTATATAAAACTTTAAATAATATATCGCACTTGACCATAAAAAGGGTATTAACTCAAAATTTTAAGATTTTCAGTAGAGGCAACACAATTTTTAATTAAATATTAAAAGCATATAAAAAAAAGTTTTAAACCAACCGTTTCATTCCCAAAAAGTGGACAAAATATCACCATATTTTTACAGCGGGTAGATAGATATAAATGTAACATATCGATTTTTTCAAAAAAAGTAAAAAAATAAAAATTTCTAGTTAAAACACTGAACAAAAAATCCAATGAAAGTGTACTTTAAGCAAACGAATTATTCGTTAATATAATGAACATTTGATTTTTATTAGGTATTATTTTCATTATATTAAAGAATAATTCGTTGAGCCAACGAGAATATATTTATAAACGTAATTCGTATGCTTAACGTACATTCTCATTGGATTTTTGGTTCAGTGTAAGTTGAAAATAAGAGGAAAATAATGTATTAGAAATCAATTTTGTAAGATACTGAAAACGATATTATTCAGTTTTTAATCGTTTCGTTTTCAAAGTCGACTTTCATCACATAAACCTACGAATAATTATTTTTGTTTTTCTTTTTTTTCCGAGTTTGAAATTTACTCAAGTCGGTTGTGATCAAACATTTTAGTTCTAATCCCGATATGCCTTTGGTAAATACTGTTGCTTTAGTTGACAACGAAGCCCTTTTCCACTATCGTGCAAAACGTGATACTTGGGAGGAAATGGCGGAGAAATTTAATCCTAAATTGGATACAAAAATATTGGTACATGGGTGGAAATCAAGTACGCAAAGTAATTCTATACAATCTATAAGAGGAGCTTACATGAAAAAGGGGCATATTAATGTTTTCGGTAAGGAGAGAGATAAGATACGAGTTTAATGGTAGTGTTGTCAATAATGTGAAATTTTATTAGCTATAAATTGGCGAGACCAAGCTGATAATATTTACTACTTAAGACCGGCCCGTTATACGGTACAAGTTGGACGAGCTGTGGCCAAACTGATTGATTTGCTAGTAGAGGAGAAGAGTGCGGATCCTATGCGTATACATCTTATAGGTCATAGTTTGGGTTCCCATATTATGGGTTATGCTGGATCTTATACAAAATACCGTGTTGGTAGAATAACAGGTTTGGATCCAGCTCGTCCCGCTTTTGAAGATTGTATTGGTCCCGAAAATCACTTGGATCGTACGGATGCTGAATTTGTAGATGTTATTCATAGTTGTGCAGGATTTTTGGGCTTTAAAAATCCCATTGGCCATGCCGATTTTTATCCAAACGGTGGACATCCGCCGCAACCTGGTTGCACTGAATTAAGCCAAATTTTTAGTAAGTAAAAAAATATTCTATCAGTTTTGAAAATTAAATTTAAAGCTAAAATCAATTAAAACAATTTTAGCTGGTTGCAGCCATGGCAGATCATATGAATACTATGCTGAATCTATAAATAGCGATAAAGGTTTTTATGCTACTCCCTGTACTTCTCTATTGGACATTAAAGAAGAAAACTGTACTGGTTCGAAAATTCTAATGGGTGATCCTGTACCCAAAGCAGCGGAAGGTATATATTATTTAAAAACCTCTAATAAGCCAGCATTTGCACTTGGTATGGAATAGTTTTAATTATTACCTTGCTTTAAAGTTATTCAAATATGTTGTTAAAATATTTTGTATCCTTAATTTTTTTTTTATCAATAAAAATGTTCTTTTGTGTGTAAAAAAATTTAAATGTTAAACAATTTATTCTTTTTTTAACGAAAATTAACAACTTAAAACAACAAATACTTGTAGATTGAAGTTTATAAAAAGTTATTAAAAATAGATTTGAAAACTACGATCGATTCGAGTTAAATACCTTATAATAATGTTTACCACTAATATTAAATAATTCCTGTCAAATTTTATTAATTTCTTGGCAAGACCTTGTTTAGGGTATAACATCAGTTCTTCTTCTAATGATATTACTGCTTAAACGTCGGTTATCATTAATTATAATATCCTCTGGCCTAGGTTTAATTTCGTAGTTCATAAAACCATCTACATCATCCAGTTCCTTTGAAGAAAATTTCGCCAGCATAGTACCGCGACCAGCATAAGGAGGTATATATTTAAAAGTGGATGCTGCAGTGCCACCGACTGGTATTTCAGCAATCTTTTAGAGAAAAAGAATTGTTAAACATATTTTTTTAACAGAATTTCATTGAAAAATACCTTAAATCTAAGGGCTTTGTCTATACCGGGACCTTCAATATAGAATATTCCCTTTTTGACAGGTATTGGCAAGGGATTGGTCAATCTTACAATAACGTCCACTGGCTGCTGTGAAACAAGGTCACCTTGGAAAGTAAACTTTATGTCCGGCTTACGTACACGGAAGTCATCTTGAGCATAATATTCATAGTCAGTGCCTTTAACCAGAGCGGAACATGAAATATTGAAAGCTGCCTAAAAAATAAAACCGAAATACACAATTAGAAACGTATTAAAATTTTTTTTAAATCCATAAGTCCTCGTCCACATTATGAAACTTACATTAATTCTCTTTTGAACCTGCATTTACAAGTTTTGCTTAACATAGCATTTACATTTGACAGTACATACTAGACAGTTAGAAAATACATATAAGTTTCCAAAAACACTACTAATTGGCTTCGTGACGTAGGCGTCCAGACAGTAGTTAAGACAGTTCACTTTTAAAAATATGTTAAACATGTTATATAAACTAAACAAACTTTAAACCAGCTTTAAATAACTATATTGTGTTAACAAACATAACACTTAACTAAAATATAAGAAATCAAAGAAATATATGTTTAATTTTTTTACATATTGATTTTTTTCCCAATTGCTAACAAAACTTCAGATTACTGTTAGCAAATGTCAAATCACTGTCCGATTTTACTGTCTGCAAAATTTGCTAGACAGTAGACAAGACATTTGGAAAAGTGTGCATGTATTACATAGTAAAAAAGTTTGCATATATTACTACTGTCTTGCCAGTACTGGCAAATGTAAACGCCATGTAAAGAAAGAAAGAACTTGACTAATGTGAACACTGGCTAGGGAGAAATTGCTCACGGAACAGGTTTATACAAATTATGGTTATTTTATAAATAATATTCTCACGACAAACATATTTTAATTAAATCAGTCTTTCGTAAGGCCAGAATAACATTGTTAAGTTTTCACACGATCATGTTACGGCTATAATTATATTTTTTGTTTACCACAAACAATTGTATGGTTGCTTGTACAACTTTAACAACATCACGCAAAGAAAAAACATGCTTGTGGTAAACATATTCTAAGAGCAACATATTATGATAATAATTATGATTTTAGCCACCATATTAAGATTATTATTGAATCATATTATGACTAAATATACTCGTAATATGTCATCATAATATTTTTCCCTTAATCATATTATTATTCTGTTAATCATACTAAATTAAGAAGTAATCAAATTATTGTCATGTTAATCATAATAAGCTAAGAAATTAATCATATTATTGTCATGTTAATCATAATAAGCTAAGAAGTAATCATATTATCATCATGTTAATCATAATAAATTTAGAAGCAATCGTGTTATGATACAGCACCTTTCATAGCTGTCTTAAAAATACAAAATAAATTAAAATACTTTTGCATCGATTTTTTATTTTGTGGCTTTTTACAATTTTTCTTAATGTTAATCAAATAGCGGAGTTCAATATAAGGCTTGCAAAAGAGCAAATGAAAAATCAGTGGTTTTCATGGGCAGCCGCGTGTGTCCATTTTTTCGATTTTAAGATGTTGATGAAATATCGTAGCAGTTTTATATAATATAACGAAATCTCTGTGTGTTTTGTTGTTGGATTTTACAAAAAAACTATGATATTTTGCATTTGCACTATTACATCACTAATACTTGAATGAACTCCGCTAATATTTAAATTTTTTAATTTCTTTAGACTTATTTTTTTATGGAATTTTATCTTTTAATTGTTTAACCGCTCACAAATAAAAAAAAACGACACAACTGCTTCAAAATTATTTTACAAATGGCGCTAACATAATATGATTAGAGTAAAAATAGTTTGATTGCATTTTTAACATAATATGATAAATGTATAAAAAGTTATCATGCTATGGCTATTAAATATCATGATATGGGTGTGAGAAATATAATATGTTTAGAAAGTTATCATAATTAAGTTGTTAGAAAAATAATTATTTTTCTGTCAACAATACTCAAATTCATAATTGCGATAAACATTGATATGTTTACAGTAACTATAATATAGTTGATATTAAATAAAAATTACAATTATTTGTGTACGACAACAATATATTGTTACATTAAACATAGTGTTGTTGCCGTAACCATGCCCAACCATATTTTTTCTCTGCGTAATGTTGCTCTTAAAATATGATAACAAAGAATTTGATTGTGAAAGATATAAAAGAGACTGATTCAATCATAATTTGTTTGCGGAAAAAATAAAGAGAGACCAAAATATTTTTGGAAACTAAATTAGTTGTCTGTGACTACGTTTAACCATATTTTTTTTTCTGGATATGGTTGGCCAAAAATTAACACTTCTTACCTGTGTTGTTAGTTTCTTAAAGTATTCTTCAAATATTACTTCCATGCGTAAATATTCTGTCTCTCCTGGCTTGATGTCTACTTCAAAAGGCAGCGACTTAACTTCTTCGTTATTAATACCGGTATACAAAACCGTATCACAATTTAATTGTCCAGTAGCGGTATGAGATTTTTCTTTTGATTTATTTGTAATACTGACAATAACTGTAAAACTATCACCTATTTTAATATCATCTTTCAATTGCATATCGAATTCCACCTCGTTAAAACTATCATTTAAATAATAACGACTGAAAGCATGACGTGATTGTTTCAATGCCTTTAGCGCAATATTTCGTTCTTCGTCCGTTTTCTCCTCGTGCTTGTATGAGCTAGTAATATCCATCCGTTCCCATTTCAGAACAGCCTTAGTACTAATAAGGTGACCAATAGCTAAAGTGTCCTTGCGCAACATTTTAATTGGTTGGAAGGGTCCATTATAACGCCAATAAACTTTATCTGCATTCACTTCGGAGAAAACAAAACCACAATCAAATGGTCTTAAAATTTCGCCATTCTTTACAGCTGCTACTGAAGCAGGACCCACTCGGTACATGTTATCTGAAGCTTCTTGTGGGGTAGCATCCACTGTTTGCCAACCATCATAGCTAAGGCCATTTTGTCCCGCACCTAAATCGGGTCTAGTCATCCAGACTTCATTCCACACATGATAGTTCCAAATTGAGTCAGTAGTCTCAGCATCCATTTTTTTATTATTCTGATCAATAAATATATCAACAGTCAACGAGGCCTGCGTATCATGAGCCGAAGAATAGCAAGTGACTACTCTAGAAGGTATACCAAGAGCTCGGGCTATGGTAGTTAGTACACCTGAGAAATTCCAACATTGGCCATATTTTACTGGTTTCTGGGTTTTGTAAAATTGTTGCAAAATCTCTGTGGAGCCCATCCATTTGGTAGGCGCAATTCCGCCTGAAAAATCTTCTGTCCAGTTTCCTAAAATTACACCATCATCATCTACAGAATTCACAGCTGCCGATAAAGCTCTTGCCACACGTACAGGGTCTCCTCTAAAAGCTGGCGGTACACGTCCTACAGTGCCCAATAATTTTAAAGAACACTCCAAAACATGCCGTTCATATTGACCAAGTTTCCACACAGAAGGTCTTAAACGATTATAAGAACCACGCCAAATTAAAGTGGTATCATGCATAACATATTCCTTGCGTTCGTTGCGGTCCTCAAGATAGACCTGATCGTCAGGACACCAGGGATTAAAAAGTACATAAATTGGAACTGGCAAGGTAAACGATTTTGAACCATCTCCTATTAACTTGGTATCGATATCTAATTTCCACTCTGTTACCGGACATGTTACGGCAGGTTTAATCAAAACTGTTAACGAGTTGCCCTCATGTACTTCTATACCGGCACCCCATTCAAATGGATCACCTAGGAAATCGACACCATCTCTTGGTACTATACCTATTAAAGTACCATGACCGGGACTTGGTTTCTTATCATCAGCTACTGTAAAAATAAAGCTAATGGCATCACGACTGGGACCAAAGGGACGATTGAAATTCAGCTTTATTCGAAAAGGTTCACCGCGACGCACAATTAATGCTTCTTTAGCTGCATAAAAATAATCTGTATGATGTTCATCGTGATTATCTTCTCGGTGTAACTCCACGGTGACAACTTTTAAAACGGCATCACTAGCATCGTCTGAAAGTGAATAAGTCATCGTAAGTCATTTAAAACTTTTCGAAAATACAAATTAATTTTTTAAATTTACTGCAAAACTTTATATGATATTAATATTTTCCACCTTAATTTTATACATTGGCTTTCAAATATTTATATAAAAAATGTTGTGTCTTAACAGGTAAAATGACACGTATTTGCATCCCACATAAAAATTTAATTAATGGGTGTCGGTGTAATGTTTTAAATTTTTTGACAGATATGGCCAAACATTTTAATTCATGTGCATTATTCGTGTGCTTGGAAAATTTTACATTTTTACTCACACATTCAAATAAAAAAAGTTGGTGCTTGTTCTTAAAAACTTCAAAAAGATATAATCGTGTAGGTTTTGTTATTCGTAATATCGACTGTTGTAATAAAATTGTTTAAATTCAATTCGAATTCCACAGAAATGCTAGGCTAGGAAAAATAGCTCTTGTTTTCGAGATATACCGTTATTTCCAAAATGGAGGAGGTTGCACAATATATTTTCGCACGACTGCGCATATAAGTTTTACTTTTCTTAAAGGAAATTCTATTGCGGAATTTCGGTTCTTTAAGTTTTTTCAATAAGCTAAAGCGAAATAATGGTATATCTCGAAAACAAGAGCTTACCTAAAAAAAACGGCTAGCACTACTGGATTCATTTTCGATAAGATGATATATAAATGAAAAAGTCGAAGTTACAGCACAATCTTATGACTTTTACTATTTCAAATGCAGTTTTTTAAACACTGGCCCAGCCTGTCTCAAAAAAATTGTCAATTTCGAGCACAGTTTTATCAAAGAAATTTTTGCAAAATTTGTTATTTTTTGAAAAAGATATGTTGTGCAGTAGAAATTAATATTTTCCGAACTTGTACTAATGAAAAATATGTTTGTTGGCAACCGAAACTAATTTCGGTATCGGTATTAATATCATAAAATATAGGACGTACATTAGGGGAAGCTTTCTTAACTCACCGTCTGCAACTACTAAAACCCCAAAAAATTTTATGTGTAATTTTTTTGAACCATTTTTTTATTTGTTTATAATAAACAAATGCTTATCGATGGCTTAATATAAAAAAGGCCTAACTCGAAAAAAAATATTCATATATTTTCGTCATTTAATGTTGACGTTTCTACAAATTTATTGTATTAGTATACAACAGGCTGTTCACAACAGTGCTATTTTGCCTAAAATCATGGTGGAATAAGCAGGTGGCATCGTTACGGCAACAAATACAACATTACAAAAAAAAAAAAAATGGAAATTATATCACCGTTTACGTCAAAAACACTGAACGTGATGACATAAATAAATTTTTATCCAATTTTTATTTAATTATGGTCAATATCTTATTTATTTTAAAATTATCAAAATATCTTTAGTTTTTCTAAAATCTTTGGATGAAGTTTCCTGACGATCTGGCCTAAGCAACCAATGAAATGCGCATAGGATTTGCTTATCCCATCAACAATAAATTTCAGTGTTTTTATCAAGAATAAAAATTGGGTATTAAGCCTTTTAAATTATCAAAAACTTCAATAAAATACAATAATCACAGCACAAAACGTGGACTTTTTGTAAACTAGCCCCGGTAGTCTAGCTGGTAGTGAGCTAGTCTATCAACCACAGAGCATACAGAGACGTCACGAGACAGAAAATATTGTGTTTTTTTCTGTCTTTTTCTTCGAAAGCTGCCCTTTTTGCATTTTTTGTTTTGATTACGCAATTCGTGTTGATAGTAGCGGCCTGTTTTTATACATTGCAACTTTACAATAAAAAAACATTTTCTTTCTCTTTCTTCGAAAGCTGCCCTCATAAATGATTTGGGCATTTTTCATACGTCACTTTTTTCATCTCTGTATGCTTTGTGCTATCAACGCCGGGGTTGCGGGCACAGAGCATACAGAGGCGTCACGAGACAGAGAATCTTGTATTATTTTTTTTCTGTCTTGTTCTTCGAAAGCTGCCCTTTTTGCATTTTTTGTTTTGTTTACGCAATTTGTGTTGATAGTAGCGGCCTGTTTTTACACATTGCCACTTCACTACCAAAAAACATTTTCTTTCTCTTTCTTCGAAAGCTGCCCTCGCAAATGATTTAGGCTTTTATGAAAATTGTCCGCGAAGTACCGTTTGATGTCCATATTTTTAGCTAAATTTTGTATTAATGAAATTTTGAAATTTGAAATTAAATGTTATTTTTGAAACTTAAAAGAAAAACTAAAATTCAAAACTTCATCGCGTTTAGTGGGTGAACTTTGATACATAATACATAAGTATGTACATATCACGGTTGATAAAGTTGGTACAATTGTACTTCTTTTGGTACAATTCAAAACTTTAAAGTACAACGATACCCCCGTGACTCATTTGGTACTATTTCCAAATTTTTCAAACCTATATATTTATAATTGATATAAAATGGCAACTCGTATTTACAGTCCAATGAATATAAGCGGAGTTTAGTATTTGGGGCAAATAGTCTTGCAAATGCAAAATGTCGTAGCTTTTTGATGAAATCCAAGGGAAAGTCTATTTTTTGTTGTTGGATTTAACAAAACAGCTGTGCTATTTTGAATTTGCTCTTTTGCAAGACCATTTGCACCAAACAATTGTAATTGTTCATTGAAAGATTGCTTATGCTAAATTTAGTATATTTTACCAACTTTGAAACCAACCAAAAATTTATTTTGTTTCTTATAATGTTGTTTTTGTTTCTGTTATATTTTACATAAAGGGTATTCATTTCAATTTTTTTTTGGTTGGAAAAGTGGAAAAAAGAAAAATTACACTCTTATTGACGTGAACGGGTTTTTTTTTTTTTTTTTTTTTTTTTTTACAAACTGTCAAAAAAAATGTGTCAAATAATTCGTGGAAGTAATTGATATTTTTCAAGATGCTGAACAAAAGTGTTTAAAGTGAATAAATTGATTATTAAATTTAAAACGAAGTGATTGGTGTTATTTTCATCATAATATTCGACTACAAAAAGTTACTCAAAATGGCGATTGTCTGCCAAAAAGTCGAGTATTTTATTAACTTCAGCTTCTGTCAATTTTTTTTGACCCCATTTCTTTTTTTTAATTCTTTTTTAATAACTTTTTTCATTGAACACATTTTTAATATGAATTTTTTCTTTTTGAAAGATTAAATGAAAAAGAAATGTTGTAACTATAAAAAATAATTTTTAAAATCAGAGTTGTACAATTCAAGAGTTTATAAAAAGAGATGCAATTTTTCGTACTTTGTATAAAAAAATTAGCAGTTTTTTATGAATGGCAACATCATTTCGTTTGACGTTTAAAGCGGAAAATTACATCTTTTTATCCTGACTTTTTTACACTTGGTTTTAGTCTGATAAAAATGTAAGTTTTGGTGGAATTTTTTTTCTTGTGGTTGTTGTAACAAAAATTACATTTTTCCACTTTTCCATTTTTCCAACAAATAAAAAAACTGAAATGAATACCCTTATAAAGAAGTGCTGATTACGATCAAATAAAAAAATGCAAAAAAAAAACGACAACATTAAGGAGCGTTAAAAATTGCATACAAAATCGTGAAAACTTGAAATCAATAAAATATAATATATATTTTTGAATAGTTGTCAACATTTTTGTTGGTTAAATAAAAATCAAACAAAAATATTAATTGAATCATTAAAAAAATTTGTAGAAATTAAAAAAATGTTAAAACAAGCGTTTGTTTGAAAATAATTCGGCAACATTTTTTCTGTGTATGCACTATCAGAAATAAATTCCCAGATTCTATTTGTTAAAAAAATAATTAAGTTAAATACATAAAATTTACAATAGGCACTATCCAGTTAAAAGATAAAAAGAATGCTGACGAAGGCCGTAGCGGGCCAGAAAATGCATTACATTCTGCTGGTATCTAACATATATATACATTTTCTGTTCAATTAACTTCATTGCTAACTAAAGGATAGCTAAAGTAAGTCTCGTAACATAATATACAAACAAAAGTTCTGATAGTGCATAGAAAATATTGAAGCTATTAAAATTGTAATTTGACTTAAAATACACATTCGAATAAATATGAAAATTTATAAAATTAAAATATTTATTAAACCTTTTTTGGCTAGATTTGGTTTAATTTATTATATTATTTTTTAAACAAAACTTAATAATTTTATTAACTACCTTCATCATAGGTTGCGTTTTAGTCGTAAAAGTTAATTTAGTCAAAATAAGATTTTTTTTAATAAAATCATTTAATACATACATTCATACATACATACATACATACATACATACATATGTTTGTTATTGTAATAAATTAAAAAGTTCAAATCATTAAATTTAATTTTTAAACAAATATTATAAATATTTTTGAAATAAACAAATTCCACAATTAAATGCTTGCATATCTGTTCCTATCCGTGCTGCCAATTTAAAATTAATTTAGCCATTTTTATTTAACAAAATTTTCTTCAAGTTTTTAGAAATTTTCACCAAAAAATGTGATAAATCTTGCTGATAATTATGTAATGTATAATTTTTCTAAATTCATATATGCAAATGAATAATATGACGAACAAATCTTATCGATAATTGCTACGCAAACATTGAACTCGTGTATATTAAATTGTTTTAAGAAATTACTAGAGTGGACCGGTAAGCTGGTTGGTAGTGAGGTAATCTATCAGTGCAAGGGTTGCGGGTTCGATTCCCGCCAAGTTCTCTAGTCTGTTTACTACAACGGGCTTTATGAAGTTAAAATATAATAAGTAATTGTATTTGTAACTCTTATGCCCAATTTTTAGGATTGATATTAAAACACATTTATGTTTAAAATCGTTTTAAATACAAAATTTTTTTTTTTTTTTTTTTTGACTAAACAATTAAATGTAACTTAATTCACCGATGCGGTATATTTAATTTAAACTTAAGTTTCCATTGGAATAACTTAGAAAGGTGGCGTCAATATGACAACAATACAACAACAACAGGCAACGCAATAACATTCAGCTGTTTTTTGAGACCACCTTGCAAATAAATAAACTTTTTTATGATATTTTTTTGTATTTAGTAGTGCTACCATACTTTTATCTTAATCAAATAAGACTTTTCAAATAACAACTCAAAAATTCTATCTTTACTTAAATACGATTTAAGTTTATATGAAAATTAATGTAATATAGATTTAAATACTATCCTGAAAATTGGGCATAAGAAAATCATCTCTTGTTTATTTTAAATTTTATTGTAAAAATTAAATTTTTCTAAGTTTTTTAGCTTTTGTAATAAAATCTTTTTTGAGCCAATTTTGGTAACGAAGAATTGGCGCCAGGACATCACATTTTTGCCCATCTTATCTTTTAAATATTAAAATAGTTTACTTATGTAGATTTTTTTTGTAACGAGTTGATCTTTTTTTAAAATTTGTTAAATAATTTCTTTTTGTTTTGCTGTTAAATTTTCAAGTTTTTAACCTTTTTTCTATAAATTTATCCATTTTTGGTCATCAAGTTCTGGCAACACTGCCTTTCTATATAAATTTATTTTATAAAATTATAAGTTTGCTTAAAAAGATGACCTCACTCTGTGCGAATGCAAATTTTATTTTTGTTTACTAATTGTCAATTATTCCAATCAATTTATCCTAATAGTTTTTTCTCAGACTTGTGCTACACATTTTTAATCAAATTACAGATACATTGATTTTTTCATTGTTAAATGAAACAAAACATGAAATTTTAGGTTTTTTTATGATTGAATAAGAAAAAATAATTTCTATAAATATATTTTTAAATAAATATGTATAATTGCTTTTATTATTATTGATCTAGTAGTTGTTTGAATAAACATTTTAAATTTGTGCTTATTTAGATACAGTGTAGCTTAGATATTTATATGAATTATTAAACTTAATGTTACGATAGTTTTTAATTATGTATGTATGTACATATCTGTGTTAAAAAATCTATTTTGATTGACATACATACCTACATATGTATGTATGTAAGACACTGATTTTCATACAAAAGGGTCACAATCACATATCCACTTTATTTCAAAATTCCATTTAAATCTTACATCTATAACTTCTTTGAAATTTATTAATTAAACTTGTTTAACACGGTGCGCTTTGCTACACCTATTTAAATAAAATAAGTACATTTTTCAAAAACAGATCTCGTGTATTGATACCAAAGCAATTTGTTCCAAATTAAGATACTTCTACTATAATCCTTCTCCGCTTTTCCAATTAAGCCTACTTCTTGACAGATGTGTATTTGTTTCAAATTTAAAAATTTTTGCTGTTACCGTTCTCAAGATATACAAAAATGTATATTGTTTTTATATGGATGGTACTAGGGAGATCGATCGAATAGTGTTCGAGCGGTTTTAACCGGTTATTTAAGTTTTGGCCAAGTCGAATATTTAAAAAAAAATATTAAATAAAAACATTATGAGCAATGTAAATGAAAATCGCTTATATAAGCGTGTGTTCTTGTAACAAAAACCAAAAACAATTCAAAATACTACAAAAAAAAAAAATGTTCAGCTTAAAAGTAATTAGCAGGGAAACCAGAAATATGCAATTGCATGTTTTTCCTTGTGCGTCTAATGAAGGCAGAAACAATATATTTATCCGTTTTAGAGCTTTTTATGAATTTTGGCATCGATTTGTTAGTGCATATTTTTGCATATTTTACCGTTTGCAGCATTTTTTTTGGCATATTTTAGTTAAAAGAGCCTTTTTGCATTATTTTTTAGGTTAATAGCGCATATTTTGCCTTTGTAATGCATATTTTGATACATATTAGATTTTTTTAGATGCCTACAATAGCTTTCGCAGTAAATAAAAATTTTTTTTTTCGAAAATCTGTTACTTCAATTTCGACATCTACATGTACTTTTTACTCTAAAATTGTAAGACAAAGCAGTTTGTCATTAAGGATAAATGTTATGCGATTTGTATCTAGACCAATCTTTTAGTATTCCGATCGACTCAGAATCACTTTTTAAAGTGATCTAACGATGTCCATCCATCCGCCTGGCTGGTTGTCTGTCCATGTTAGTCTTTTGCGCAGAGTACAAGTTCCAATTTTGCAGATAATTTGATCAAATATGGACGAAGTCTATGCAAATGTTGAGAACCGGTCTATAATTTCACATCCAAATTAGACTCTTTGTGTCCGCAAGCTATCTAATTACGATGGAATTTAAATTAAATTCGTGCCAAAAATATTTTACTTCGAATTAAATTTATTTCGAATCGGTTCACATTTGCTCAAAGCTCCCATCCTTAACTAGCTTTAAATTCCTTTTAAGACAAAAACCCATATGGATGTTTATATCTAGATAATATTCGGCGCAAACATCTCTTATATGAGTTTTAACCTTTGTTAGGTTTATATTTAGATTTTTTATTAAATTGTTGAATATCGTGTCTTCAAATGAGCAATTTTTAATTCTTAGGGTATATTTTTAACATTTTCAGGGCATATTTTCGAGTTTTTACTGCATATTTAATGCGCCTAAAACGTGTTTTTTAGAGCATATTTCTGGTTTCCCTGGTAATTAGCAATTTGACAGTATTCTTAATATTCGAACTGATTTAAAAGACAATGGTGCTAAAAGGAACATAAAATGATAAGTTGCAAAGCTTCTTCAACGTCACGACTTATTAATCACCTTTAATTAGTCCACATGCTTGACATAAATATACGCCAAGTAAATCTTGATTCTGTTCTAAGAAGTTTTTAAGAGACTGCAAATAATACTTTACTAAAATATGCTGCCAATAATGAATGAAAACTATTACAGCCATACCTAAAAAAGATCGGAAAGCGTCTTCTAGCTGTTAAAAATTGTCATGCCCATACAATTTGTATGAAGCATCCCTAAATAGCGCGGCGTTAAAGCTTTACAATTGGAAAATCCGATTAATGTCAATTTAGCTATTTTTTCGACAATCTAGCGGGTTTTTCTCTTCTTTTTATTTCTATTATGTGGGTTTTATTAAACAATAAAGTAAACACTTCTGTTTGTGGCACAACGTTGATGCTTTTGTTTAGGTTCCGCCATCCGCTCTTGTTTAGGTACGGCTGTTAAATAGTTCTAGCATATCTTCAAGCTTAAAACTACAACATATCGGCGGAGTCAACGATATGGGAAAATTCTTCAGTTTTTTTTATTAAAACATCAAGAATTTAAAACAAAATTGAAGGAATCAAACAATGTCATGAAAGGGTTTAAATTGTGATCGACGAATTGACAGATATTTCGTACAAAAAGCATTTTCATATCACTATTTGTTTCTATAATGCTGAAACAAAATAATTTGAAATATATAATCCTGGATAGAGGTTTTGTTTGCAACTTTTCAAAAATATGTTTTAAGTCTACTGATTCATATAGATATAGCCACCAACAAATTAAAACTTATTTAAAATAAATTTGGGGGAGTATCTCAAATAATAAATTTATTAAATTCCTATAATTTTTAAAACCAAAGTTTTTCAAAACTTCTACAGCTATGTTCACACCTATTAAATATTTGACGTCCTACACGACCACTAGTTTTCTTAAATAATTGTTTGCTTTTGCAAAACGTTTGGCTAGATAAAATATCATTTAACGGTTTCTAATTTACATTATACAATTATGATCTTAAGAATAATGTTTAGTAATTAAATAGAAATTATAAAAAATAAAGCTAAAGTTTGATCAATTTACTGGTCACGCTTCTTTGAATTCTGTCGTCAAATATTTGTTAGGTCTGAAAATACCTTAAGTCATATCTAAGTAGGTAGGTTACCATCGTGAATTGTTTTGTTTTTATTCTAATTAACTTTTTATAAGAAAAATTGATTTTGTATTTTTATGTATTCGAATTTAAACCGGTTAACCGGTTATTCTAATACAAACAAAATAATTGTACAACAAATTTTAAAAAACACACACGTAAGCACGCATAAAAAAATGCAATGCTGAGAGATGAGACTAATAAGTTTTATGAGATAAAACCCTCATTTTGTAATTTTACTCTCAGAGTGGCACTATCAACGAAAAGTTTAATCGTTTTTGTACTTGATTTAAGCATTTTATACTTATTTCAATAAATATCGGGATTGATTTTTTAAAGTAATCCCATTTAGGATTGATTTAAGTACGTTTTAGTGTTAATCGTACTTGAATTTTTAAGTACGATTCGTGATTGAAGTAAGTATAAAAAGATTAATTTATCCGGAGTGTTTTTCTTTCTGTGTATATATAAAAAATTGTAACGTTACTGACTGACTGACTCACTGATTCATCATCGCACAGCCTAAACGCCTGAAGCTTAACACGTGAAATTTGGACTAGAGATTGGTCACTCCCTAAATCGATCCACGGGATTTTTGGAAATTCGAATGTTTAGGGGATAAAAAAGGGTAAAAACGGGAAAATGCGGTAACCTTATATCTCCAAAACTAAAAGAGATACAAAAAAAAAAAAAAATGTAATGCTTATCGTTTTTCTTTAGAAAAATAAGCGGACAGGTGTCTGGTACTATTTTGAAATTCGGCCCTATTAGGGAGTAAACGGAGAGGGATTTTTTGGTACTTTTTCGTTCTCTAACTGGTACTTTTTTATAAACTGGTACTTTTTTAATTTAAATAAAAAAAGGTAAATAATTGTCTGGTACTTTTACGAAATTCGCCTGTTTTAATAAAAATTATATAAAATTTGTAACTTATCCAAAAAATACAAATGCATATTTGGTACTTTTCGAAACTCGAACGTTTAAGGGTTAAAAATTGTACCTATGTTTGTTACTTTTTTCAAAAGATTTTTTCTCCATCTATTTATCTTTCATCGCAGAGTCTAAACGTAAGAAGCTAAAAGGTTGACTTTTGGACCAAAGGCTGGCCTCTCGCCAAATCGATCCTGCTAACCTCATATCTCCTAAGCTAAAAGAGATACAAAATTTTAATACTTATTATTGTTAATTAAAAAAATTAACGGACAGATGTCTGGTACTTTTTTGAGGTACGGCGTTTTTGGAGTGTCAAAGGGTAAATAAAAATTATATCACATTCGATTTGGACCTTTTTTGAAATTCAAACGTTCAAGGTGTTAAAATCGTTCCTTTTTTTTACTTTTTTCACAACTTTTTTCTTCATCTATCTACATATATAATATAAAATTGTAAAGTTACTGACTGATTTATCATTGCACATCCTAAACTGCTGAAGCTAAAAAGCTGACTTTTAGACCGGAGGCGGGCCTCTCGCCAATATTAACACTTATTGTTGTTCAATAAAAAAATAAGAGGATAGGTGTCTGGAACTTTTTGGGAGTAAACGCTATATATCTTTTAAACCAAAGCATTTTCTTCATTCCATGACAAACGTACAACATTGAAATTTTTGATGAATGGGGAGAAAAAAGTATCAAAAAGGTTAATACGGGAAATTAACTTTCTTTCATATGCTTTTATGTTCTACGAGTGGTACTTTTTGAATTTTCATAGGTGCAAAGTCCTGTGAGAATATCAACCTATGAGATGAAAAATGTTGGAACTTTTTTTACTAAAACCAAGATAAATATAAATACTTTGGCATATAATTAAGCTCATGAAAGAAAAGGCCCGATTATAAAGTAGCGAGTTAAATGCTAGAATTTAAACCAGTTTAAACCTAGAAAAATAAACTTTGGCATATAAATATGTCCAGACGCTAACGAAGTAGCGGGTTAATTGCTAGTTATGCATGTTATAGTTCATTTTAAACTTTGTTAAGTTTATCAATAAATATTTCTTTCTTAATATTTTAAACTTTTTCTGTTACGTTTTCTATGACGGATAAACTTTCTTGGGTAATCTCTCACCGTTCTAGCATTAAAGTCTTTTTTAGTTTTTTTTTTCATCTTTAAATAGGTAAATAACTATCAAAAACAAAACATACAAAATAGTTCAGTAACCGCCTGTTTTTAAAAACTGCACCCGATGTTATTTCATTTAGTTTTTGTTTAAAACAATTCTGCTGTTAAAACCGGCTGCCAACGTTCGTAATTTGCAAATTTATGCAAAGCATAATATGCATAAAAAACTTGCCCTGCCTATTACTGTTACGGTCCCTGTTTTCGTCAAACAATGTTTTTATTAGGAAATTAATTAAAAACGTCAAAATTTCCAACATATGCAAAAACATATTTTTTTTTCATAAAACTTGCCCTGGTTATAACGGTATTATGTTTTCGACATAATTTATTTTTTTGTTGTTTTTTTTTCAAAAAAGTATATTTCACTAAAATATAATATTCGTAGGCGTAGGAAATTTAGTAAGTTTGCCAAAAATTGTATTTTTGATATAAAATCATAAATGATTAGGCTAACCAAAAAAAAAAAGAAAAAGCAAAAACTTATTTTTTAGTTTTCAAGATAGAATGTTTTTGATTGAAAACAAATTTCGATCATATAAAAAACAAAAGAAATCAGCAATATTTGTTAGGGATTTTTTGCTTTTTTTGGCAATATCGGCTTTTTTAGTTTTTATTGCAATATCGGCTTTTTTGTGTGCTTATTTTGCCATTTTAAGATAATTTTTAACTTTTTTTTGATATGCATTTTTTTTTATAAATATTAAAAAAATCCACCCACCCTTTTTGTGCTGTTACAACTCTGGTTAAAAGAAATCGGTTAACGTTATGTTAATATTTTGTGTTTCCCTTGCACAATATAATATGTTATCTCTGTATGTTATTATACCCACACCACAAGAGTGGAGAGGGTATTATGCATTTGTGCTAATGTGTCTAACACCTTAAAATATTGGTCCTAAAGTAAACCGATCGACTCAGAATAACTTTCTAAGTCGATCTAACGATGTCCGCCAGGCTGGCTGGCTGGCTGACTGCCCATGTAACCTTGTGCTCAAATTCGCATTTTTTAAAATAATTGAATGAAATTCTGTACATAGGTTCCAATTGGCACAAGGGTGAATTGGTCCATAGTTTCATATAGCCCCCATACAAGCTGCTTTCCGGAATAGGGTATTTGTGCCCACTATCAAACCAATTTTAATGAAATTCAAAACATATTTAGATATATCCATATTTATATGGACACATAAGGTATGCATTTTTTAAAAAATAGGACCACGAGGGGAGATAGGGAGCAATTTCTGCCTATCAGAAACCTTTAAACCGATTTTAACGAAATTTAAAACATAGATAGATCCCTATTCATATAGCCATACACTTTCCAAAATATGTTTTTGAATACTGTGGTGTAAGATATCATATGGTCGGGCTTGACCGACTATACTTTCTTACTTGATTTTTATGTAACTCTGTCTTAGCGGTGTTTAAGTTTTTAGTATTAAGCCTTTTTATCAACGTATTTTATTATTTGCTTGTTTTAGTTCTTTTCTCTCGAAAATTCCATAGCTGTATTCTAACAATCAAATTCCTCAGTCACACATTCACTTCATACAATAATACCCTTTTTGTAACATTCTTTTACCATCATAGTTTGTAACGTCTTATTTCTTTTTAAATATAGTTATTTTTTTTGCTTTTTTATTATAGTTTTAGCTATTAAGAATCTCTGTATGTATACATATATTGGAATGAAAGTGATTTGCGAAACCAAAAATTTGGGGTTTTTACTCTAAGTTGTAACAGAATTGGAAACAAAAATGTCCGGTGTGCCAAAGCTGATAACAAATTTCAATCAGTTTTATTTAAAAATTAAGGATTTTCGGTACTAAAAGATGTTGGTGATATTTTGGGAGGCAAGCGGAATAGTGAGTCCAATAGTATAAAATATACTTTAGAGCAAATACATACTCAATTTTAAATATGCTCCCTTAACAACTGTATACGTAGAAAGAACTTTTTCTATGTACAAGAATGTGCTGACTCCAAATAGACAGAGTTTTCTTTCCGAAAATTTATCGCACCAATTTATAATTTACTGTAACAACGTATTATATGAATAAAGTAAAAAAAACAATAAATTTAAATTGCTTTTTTTAGTTTTAACACCTATTTTCATGTTTTTAGTGCTTTTTTTTGGTTGCCCAAGAAATGACGTATAAAAATAAGCAGGGTCGAAAAACTTAAGAGTTCCATGAATCATGATCAGAGTTTGCTTTTTACTTTATACAAATTTATGTTTTAATTTGTTTTTAAGTATTAATTAAGTTTTAAAAATATGTCACTGTTATACTTTTCTTAGTTTAATTATTTGCTGTAATTAATGTAGCGACAATATAATTTGGCTATAGAAGGCTTTTGTATATTAGATACATATGTGCTATGAATTTTCAATAAATATACGAGTATATAAATAATATCCCAATCAGAGCTGCCGTTTTTGGTTATTTCTAACCAAAATTGGTTATATTTTTTTTCAATGTGGAGATGTGAATATTTTTTTCATTTTGGTTACTTTTTTTCTAAAATGATAATACGTACGAATATGTTTTTCTTGATACAAAATTTTACGAGCTCAAATAATTTGTATTGTGTACTATGATTTCTTCATTATTTGGTACCAATGAACGAAAGTTTTTGTACTTTATCGAAAACAAAAAATCCCTTTTAAAACTGCAACCAAATAATTTTAAAAGATATTTGCTAAGGAAAATATTGCCATTTGTGAAGTTTTAATCGATGGAGAATTCAATTATTTTTTTTAAATGAGCGTAGCTTTTCTTAATTTTAAGAATACTAAAGGTTAGTAGTACTTAAAGTAGAAAGTGCATAAAATCATGCGGAATCAATTTGAGAAAATGACTGAAAAATTACACAAAAGTCGTTTTAGTGTTTCTTAAAACTTGAATATAAATTAGATGTTCTAAATTTAGGTTATTTCCAGAAGTAGATATATGTATTTAAATACATATTTAAAAATAAAAATAGGAATTTTAAAGATTTTTCAAAAATACATTGATTTAACAATATAATTTTAAAATTTATGGAATTTTACATGAAACGTTAGAACTGAAATCACACCGCATAAAATAGGAACTCTAAAATTATTTGAAAGATACAAAATGTAATTAATGACCTCGTTAAAATGCTATTTTTGAATATAAACACCACCTAAAGGAAATCCCTAATAATAAGTTAGAAATATTGCTGGGAAACTATCAACAGACTATCGATATTATCGACAGTCTTAAAATATTAAAAACAGCAGCTATACACACACAGTTGTTTGCCGCAAATTTTTACATGCTATTATTAATTCGCGCTGAATTAAAGCAATGAATACAAACAACAAGTGGTACGGATTGCTTAGCAGTGCTTAGCCTTTAAGTCGAAATTTGTACATGTTTATATAGGGACTGAAATGTCAAATATTTTTGTAATGTTGTAAAAAAAAAAATGCAAATGCAATTGCAAGCATAGGACAAAACAATGAACGACCATTAGAGGATAAGTCCGCTAGATTGAGTACCTTTTTGGGTTTAGAATTTTAAATTTGTTTTAAAGTTGCAATGGAATATCTTATAGTCCCTGTTACTTCGGTTCCTTTAGAAAGGTACTTATCAATTTTTAAAAAACTGCCATCTAACCTAGGGTTTACACTTGCAAGCGCAAGTGCGAAAAACTCAATACACTCACACATTTTTACTAACACCATCGCATTTTTCGAACTTGCAGCCCAACTTGCAAGAGAATTTGCTTGCAAGTAAATTTTTGACACTTACAGCAAGTAAAATGACAAATGAAGAAACAGTGTTACCATGGATGGCTTTTGTATAAATTTTCTAGTACTTAGTAATATAAAAGTTATGTTTATAGCGGATTTTCTGTGTATTTATAAAAAATAACACGTAAAAAAGAGAACAACTATACAACAACCCATCTCAATGGTAATTTTATCATAAATTTCAAGCATTTTGAAAAAAAAATTGTTAATCAAAATATTTTCTCAGTAATATTATGAAATCGGCACTACGGCAATACTGGAGTCAGATATTTTATAAAATAAACATAATTTTTTCATCAAGATGAACCAAAAATTAAATAAAGAAGGAATTATTAAATTTATTTTGTTATAAATTGTTAATATATTTAACATGGTAATGCTGTTAACCCGAAAAACAAAGTTTTTTTATAGGATGTTTTCGCTTCGAGAACATTCGAAAAATGAACTTACAACTGACTGTGTAAACACTCAAGCTACTTGCAAGACTTTCGGCTTTTTCTTCGACTTTTTCGTTGATAATACGTATATACTACATGCAAGTAATTACTTGCATGTGTAAAGGCAGGGTAAAATAACGTGCGTATATAAATACGTCTCATACATTCAATAAAGTGATGAAAACAACGGACTGTAGCCTTATAAAAAAAAACAATTAAAGTTTTCCTGCACAAGTACAAACATTCAGTCGAGAGTAATATCGATATATCGATAGTGAAATCTGAACTATCGATAAATATCGAAAGTAGAACATATCGGTAGTATCCCAGTACTAGTTAGAAACCAACTTTGAAACTAAAATAATTCAAAACAAACTCTTTTTAGAAATAAAGCCCTTATGACACTACATTTTTTATTCATTAATTGATATAGAATTGATAGAAAGAAACAGTAAATGCCAGAAAGAGCAAACTATAAAAAATGTTATCAAAGTTTTTTAGTTTTTTTTCTCTTGTTATGGTTTTGTTTCAGGGATGGCGTTGAGAATTTTTAAAATTGTACCAACAACCTTTAAAAATTGTACTTTTTTACCCTAAATATACAAAAAGATTTTTTCTTAGTTGAAATTAATTTTATTTATGTTCTTAAAAAAACACCACAAAAAGGTATAATAAATCTTATGGCGTTTTCTTTTCCGAGCAAAATTCTGCATTTATTCTGGCTCTTACATTTTTTTATGTTCTTTTCTGAAAAACATGTGCTATTTTAAAAGTGTAAAGCGTTCTTTTCTGATGATGTTCCCTTTAAAATTAAAAAATATGCTACATGTTCAACACTCATTTTAAATAAAGGGGTATGAGTGCAGCACTAGATCAAGGCGAATTCAGAACAAGGTGGTTGCAAGTTTCGAACCATAAACGCTAACAATATAATACAAAAAACGTCTGTTGTTTCTGTTGGCTTTGGATTGTTGTAGTCTTGCCTGTAACCTGTAATTGAATTTACCTTGCGCTAATTGTACTTTATTGTTTGATGCCGAAATTTGTGTTCTTTTGTAAACGAAAAATATGAAGAACTTCTACAAAATTAGGGGAGCTTTTAAAAATGTTGCCAAATGCCAAATCACATATAACACTTATGCAACACTTTTTTTTTTAGAAAAGAAAACGCCATTAGTTTAAAAAGTATCAACAAAAAAGTACAATTGAAACAACTTAGCCATCCCTGTTCTGTTAATTTTATTAAATGTTGCCAACTTTTTGTTTATGAGAAACCTAAAAACAAAAAGCGGTAAATCGCTGAATTTGCCCATAACCGCTGATTCAGCAACACTTTAAATATTTCAAGCTTGAAATGTCAATTTTAAGTTGAACAATTTTACATTTTTTTTTGACATAACTTCATTTTTTATCGATAAATTTAGTAAAATGTTTGACAGCTTGCCATTTATCTTAAAACAGCTTAACTCTTTGCACTTGGTAAATTTGTCTATTACTTTATATTTGCACTGTTCACCAAAACATGAACAATGCATTAAAAATGTAGTGTCTTAAGGGCTTAAGAAATATAAATGTTTCAAAAACTTAAAAAATTTATTTTTTCATTACAAAAAACAGCTTTTTCAACTTTTTTGTATTTAACTGAAAGTTGTTATATTACTTTTTGTTAAATGTGTTAAAAATTGTTAATTTTTGTCAAACATTCAAGAAAAAACCCTGAAGAAGGCACACAACGGAGTGCCGAAATATTGGATTAAATAAATTTAATATTTTTTATAAAAAAGAGACCTCAAGCTTAATTTAATAATAAAACTTCGCTTACTTTTTCAAAATGAATAGCTTCTTTAACTCATTTTTTAGAAACTTTCTTCTATAACTACATTTATAACAACTTTTTTCTGGATGTATGCAGTGAACAAATAAAGACTTACTTTAAAATGCGTTCATTTTGGGACATCCCTTGTAAAATTCATTGGTTCCTTCAGTAGAATTGTAAGTAGTACCTTTATGTTTTTCAGATTACTCAACACATTATTTTGTAGGCGAAGTTTTTACTGGGTTGTTGCCACTATAAAAACTTAAAAGTAACATAATGTTGCCACCATACTTAAGAATTTAAACTACCAAACTCAGGTATTAATTTTTTCCATTTATGGTAGACTTATGCGTGGAATTGCACACATACTGAATTTTGTATGGAAATTTTACCGGTTTAACTCCTATAAAATAAAAATATTTTTTACGAAGAAAAGTCTCGAATAAATAAAAATGTTTACCCCCAAGTTATAATTTACTATCAGTTATAGGTGTCAAAACACATTACTAACTGGAAGTTAAAGTAATAGTTAGTTTTAACGGAACTTGGTGGAATTGGGGGGTAATTAAGTTTCTCGCTATTTTTTTAATTTGTAAAAGAATTAAATTTTTTATTTTGTGTTCTTAAGTTATAATTATTATTTTACTATAAAGTGCAAATATCAAACCTTTGTATTACAATGCAACTTAAAATAAATTTTAATGATTTTCTCAATTTATAAAAGGCATTTTAAATTTGGTTATATTTTTTCACATTTGGTAACATTTTCAAAAATTTTGGTTGTAAAAATTGTACTAGTTGTGGCAGCACTGATCCCAATTTACAAAAATGTTATTATAAATTGACATTTAAAAAAATTTGTTTTTTATTAACGAAACATACTCTCTTATTCCGTATACGAGAGGTCATAGTATAATAGTCTATGGTACCAGGTAGGTGCATAAGATAGGGTCGTCAATATTTACCCATGTAATGTCAAATAAATTTATTTGATTTTCGACGCTTGTTTTAATTTGTTTCCTTATTTTCATTTGTTTGATAGTTTATGAGTTTTAAAATTGAGAACATCATTTCTTATGACCAGGGAAACCAGAAATATGCTCTAAAAACACGTTTTATGCGCATTAAATATACAGTAAAAGCTCGAAAATATGCCCTGAAAATGTTAAAAATACCCTAAAAACTAAAAATTGCTCATTTGAAGACACAATATTCAACACTTTAATAACAAAATCTAAATATAAACCTAAAAAAGGTTAAAACTCATATAAGAGATGTTTGCGCCGAATATTATCTAGATATTAACATCCATATGGGTTTTTGTTACGGTCGCTAAATTGTTAACAAATGTTAACATTTAAAAGGAATTTAAAGCTAGTTAAGGATGGGAGCTTTGAGCAAATGTGAACCGATTCGAAAATAATTTAATTCGAAGTAAAATATTTTTGGCACGAATTTAATTTAAATACCATCGTAATTAGATAGCTTGCGGACACAAAGAATCTAATTTGGATGTGAAATTATAGACCGGTTCTCACCATTTGCATAGACTTCGTCCATATTTGATCAAATTATCTGCAAAATTGGAACTTGTACTCTGCGCAAAAGACTAACATGGACAGACAACCAGCCAGGCGGATGGATGGACATCGTTAGATCACTTTAAAAAGTGATTCTGAGTCGATCGGAATACTAAAAGATTGGTCTAGATACAAATCGCATAACATTTATCCTTAATGACAACCTGCTTTGTCTTACAATTTTAGAGTAAAAATTAGATGTAGATGTCGAAATTGAAGTAACAGATTTTCGAAAAAAAAAAATTTTTATTTGCTGCGAAAGCTATTGTTGGCATCTAAAAAAAATCTAAAATGTATCAAAATATGCATTAAAAAGGCAAAATATGACCTAAAAAATGCTGCAAAAAGGTTATTTTAACTAAAATATGCCAAAAAATGCTGCAAACGGTAAAATATGCAAAAATATGCACTAACAAATCGATGCCAAAATTCATAAAAAGCTCTAAAACGGATAAATATATTGTTTCTGCCTTCATTAGACGCACAAGGAAAAACATGCATTTGCATATTTCTGGTTTCCCTGCTTATTACTATACCTTGTACTTATTCTACCATGCGATAAGGTAAATAATTGAGTGGACTTAAATTTTTTTTACGTTTCTAAAAAGTCGATAATTACTTTAAAATCTGTTTTTTCGTTAAATTTGCATTCCATAAATTTACGAAATTATTTGAAATTTATATATATTTGTATGTCTTTTTTGCTGTTCTCTAATAAATAAAAACTTAAATTAATAATTAAAAGAGAATTTCGAAACTTACTTATATGTGCTTATGAATGTCTAATAAATTAAAACCCTCAAAAATAATAAATTCCTAATAACGAAAAAAATAACCAAAACATGTTAGACAACAAAAAACTAACAAAATAAATATTGAGATAAAATAAAACAAAACCAAAAACTTAAATAATAAAAGTTAAATTCACACACACCCAAAAAACGCTTTACTAGTTAAATCAAACACGTTATGTCTACGCAAATAATTAGAATAATGTGGGCATAAATCATTATTAAACGACCTTGATATACAATTTTTTTTTAAATTTTTTAAAACATCTGCAAAATATTCTTACTTTCCGAGCCAGGACGTATACTTCGGTAAGGATTAAAAGGGCGCGAAGGCTGCCACCAACGATTTACCCAAGCGGGTACATAATTCGAATACCAAGTTGCCATATTATTTAACGTTATTTTTATTTATTTTCTTTTTTTTAAATTAATGGCATTCGTATAATATTTTAGCAAAATTTGTTAATTTTATTTTTATTTTCAACACCACAAACAATATTCCGCTAAAGTTTTACTCTAACGCGATCGAACTTATTAACTGAATTAGTATCACAACAATACTTTTGCTTCCCTCATTGTTTGAGGGTGTTTTTAAAATAAAAAAATAAGAGAAAGAGAGAAAAACTTTTTGATTTGATTAATTTGTATATTTATTGTTATTTGGCTAAAAGAATTTAAAAAAACACTAGCAAAGCGGTTTTATATTGTCTCTTAAAAATGAAGAGATGGTATCATAGAACTCACAGTCTTTCTTAAAGTAAGTTTGAAAACATAATTAACAGGAAAATAGTTATTATGTTTTGAGTCATTTGTACTATATTCATCCATATGATGCATTATTATTCGTGAAGCGGACATACCAAATTTTTTTTGTCAAATTTCCTTAATATTCGGCATAACTATACCTCTAGTATATATGAATGTGTGTGGCAAGTATTTGATTTGTTCGTCGAGTTGTGGGGCGCTAAAGTGTTGCCGTTTTTTTTTATTTTTTTTTTTTAATTATTTTTTCATTAAATAAAGTAAGGTCGGTCATACATTTGACCCGCCAGGGGCATCCTAGGAGCACTGGTGGCCAGTTTTTAACGATTCCATAAAAACTTTAAATTTGTATAAAAGCCCCCTTAAGCAATGAATATAGGGTTTATTTTAGTATGTATGTTCGGAAAAATAATTTGTATGAGCGTCTCCTTCTCCAATTTTTTACGTCTTTTAAATAAATGAATACACGTTAAAGAAATTTGCATAATTCTTAAACTTATGGAGATCCCATTTTCAAACTTTTAGAGTATAATAAAGCCACACTAGGCTAATGGTAAATGGTAAAATAAAAGAAAAAACTAGACATTTGCTAAAAACATTTTAATTTTCGGTTTTACGGATGAAAAAATATTTTTTTTAAGAACAAACGATTTCCTTCAAGAATGACTTAAACAAATTTTTTTATTTCATACGTTTCTAATTCGAAACAATAATTAAAAAAAAAAACAATTTTTCAAAAACGGCAACAAATTAGAACCCCATGACTCGAAAAGTATACATCAATAAAAAAAATATTTGGCGCACACATTCATATCTACTAGAGGTACAGTTATGCCAAATATAAAGGGATTTCGGCAAAATATTTTTTGTTATGTCCGCTTCACGAATAATAATTCATCATATGAATATAGTACAAATGACTCAAAGTATAATAACTATATACATCTATATATATAAAATTGTAACGTTACTGACTGACTCACTGACTCACTGACTCACTGACTGACTGACTGATTCATCATCGCACAGCCTAAACGCCTGAAGCTAGACACTTGAAATTCGGACCAGAGATTGGTCACTCCCCAAATCGATCCACTAAGACGGGATTTTTGGAAATTCGAATGTTTAGGGGGTAAAAAAGGGTAAAAACGGGAAAATTCGGTAACCTTATATCTCCAAAACTAAAAGAGATACAAAAAAAATTTAATACCTATCGTAGTTCTTTAGAAAAATAAGCGGACAGGTGTCTGGTACTTTTTTGAAATTCGGCCCTATTTGGGAGTAAACGTGTAAAATCTTTTGAACCAATAAACATAGAAACAAAGTTAATACCGCATTCGAAACTTATCAAAAAAATACGAATATAAATTTGGTACTTTTTCGAAATTCGAACATTTAAGGGGTAAAAATCGTAATTATTTTTGGTACTTTTTTTAAAAAACATTTTTCTCCATTCATTGAAATATTCGTACTAAATTATGGGCTGCCACTATAATACTGAAATTTTTTATACTTTAATGGGGTGAAAAATAGTACCAAAAAGGGGGAATACAGGAAATTTGATATTTCACTTAACCTTTTTGGTTTTTTTTAAATTATCGTTATGTTGGACCTAAAAACATAAGATTCAACATGACGGAACTTTTTGGTACTTTTTTGTTCTTTAACTGGTACTTTTTGAATTTCCTTTAGTTTCGGACCTAGAAACATACAATTCAATATGCAATGTCCTGGATGGATGAGAATCTATAAGAATGAACTTTTTGGTACTTTTTTATTCTTTGATTGGTACTTTTTGAATTCAGTTGGTATTGGACCTAGAAAGATAAAATTAAAAATGTAAGGTCCTGAGTGGATAAGAATCCATAAGAGGGAAGTTGTTGGTACTTTTTTGTTCATTTACTGGTACTTTTTGAATTTCCGTCGGTATTGGACCTAGAAACATAAAATTAAACATGCACGATCCTGTGTAAATGAGAATCTTTTAGTGGGATTTTATTGGTACTTTTTTATTCGTTAGCTGGTACTTTTTGAATTTCCGTTAGTATTGGGCCTAGAAACATAAAATTAAACATGGAACCTCTTGAGTGAATGACAATCTGTAAGAGAGATGTTTTTGGTACTTTTTCGTTTTTTAAATGGTACTTTTTTTAAATTTTCGCCACTGTTGGTCTAATGAACATAAAATTAAACTTGCATGGTCCTGAGTGAATGAGAATCTCTAAAATCGCTTATTGGTACTTCTTAGTTAATAAACTGGTACTTTTTGAATATCCGTTATTATTGGACTGAGAAACATAAAATTGAATATACAATGCCCTAAGTGGATAAGATTCTATAAGAGGGTAGTTTTTGGTACTTCTTTGTTCTTTAACTGGTACTTTTTGAATTTCCGTTAGTATTGGACCTAGAAACATAAAATTAAACGTGCAAGGTCCTGATTGAATGAGAATCTGTAAGAGGGCTTTTTGGTACTTTTTTGTTCTTTAACTGGTACTTTTTGAATTTCCGTTAATATTGAACCTAGAATAATAAAATTCAACATGCAATTTCCTGAGTGGATAAGAATCTATAAGAGGGAATTTTATGGTATTTTTTTATTCATTAACAAGTACTTTTTGATTTTCCATTTTTAATGGGCCCAGAAAGATAAAATTAAACATGCAAGGTCCTGAGTGAATTAGAATCTTTAAGAGGGGTTTTGGTACTATTTTGTTCTTTAACTGGTATTTATTTATAAACTGGTACTTTTTTTAATTTAATACTTATTTTTGTGTAATAAATAAAAAAAAGTAAGTAATTGTCTGGTACTTTTACGAAATTCGGCCGTTTTAATAAAATTTAAATAAAAATTATACAACTTGGCCTGATTACAAAGTAGCGGGTTAGATGCTATAAATTAAAATAATTTAAACCTAGAAAAATAAGCTTTGGCATACAAATATGTTCACGAAGGAAAAGGAGACGCTAACGAAGTAGCGGGTTAAATGCTAGTATAATATAAATGTACAATTATCAGGGCAAGCGACTTCATGCAAATGCATGTTTGTTGTCGGTACTCTGAGACCCACCTAAAGTTAATATATTTGCGAATCACAATATTTCCAGTAAAATGGCATCAATTTGTTAGTGCATATTTTTGCATATTTTGCTTTAAATGCATGTTTTTGCATATTTTGTTATAAAAACATATTTTTCGTCATATTTTGGGAAATTGTGTTATAAATTCACATTTTTCGTCATATTTTGTAATATTTATAAAAAAAATTGCTCTTTTCTTAGTTTTTTGTTTAGAAATATCTTTCTGTTCAAGGCGAATTCATTATAAGGTGTAGTCAGTGAATCAGCTGGTTATAGTTGTTTCAGCCCTGAAGCTGTCAAACAGTCAAAATAGTATGGGAAAATCTGCTAACTTCGACATTTTCAAGGAGCAAAAACAACATGTTGGTGTTTGGTACTGAATTACCTACATTTTATTATAAATTCACCTTGTTTCTTTTACTTTTAAAAAGTAGCACATACAAAAATTATACAATTTGTATAATTGTGCACATAATTGTAGAAGTAACAATAAAACAGTTTTTGACATTTCATTTTGTTCGCGGTTTTTTTTACTTGAAGAAACAGCAAATAAAAATAATGTTCGGCGAAGAAAAAATAGAACTCAACATAATATTTTTGATTTACGGTGTAAGAAGTATGACCTAAAATCCAAAAAGTATTAATAAAATAAATTGTTTTTAAGGAAAAAAATGCCAAAAATAATCTTTTAAATAAGTGTGTTTTTGCAAAGTTTACAAAAAGGTGTTTCATTTTAAAATTTCAAGTAAATCAGCACCTTCAAAGCCAGAAACACAAAGATATATGATTTATGAAAACGTTTCGCAAACTTTAATTTCAAGAAAATCAACTTTTGGGGATAAGACTAGCAAATTTAGTTTGGAATTGTATAATGCTCTGGTGTCTGCAGATATCCCTGCTCTGGTGTCTGCAGATATCCCTCTAAAAAACTAGACATTTGCTAAAAACATTTTAATTTTCGGTTTTACGGATGAAAAAATATTTTTTTTAAGAACAAACGATTTCCTTCAAGAATGACTTAAACAAATTTTTTTATTTCATACGTTTCTAATTCGAAACAATAATTAAAAAAAAAAACAATTTTTCAAAAACGGCAACAAATTAGAACCCCATGACTCGAAAAGTATACATCAATAAAAAAAATATTTGGCGCACACATTCATATCTACTAGAGGTACAGTTATGCCAAATATAAAGGGATTTCGGCAAAATATTTTTTGTTATGTCCGCTTCACGAATAATAATTCATCATATGAATATAGTACAAATGACTCAAAGTATAATAACTATATACATCTATATATATAAAATTGTAACGTTACTGACTGACTCACTGACTCACTGACTCACTGACTCACTGACTGACTGACTGATTCATCATCGCACAGCCTAAACGCCTGAAGCTAGACACTTGAAATTCGGACCAGAGATTGGTCACTCCCCAAATCGATCCACTAAGACGGGATTTTTGGAAATTCGAATGTTTAGGGGGTAAAAAAGGGTAAAAACGGGAAAATTCGGTAACCTTATATCTCCAAAACTAAAAGAGATACAAAAAAATTTAATACCTATCGTAGTTCTTTAGAAAAATAAGCGGACAGGTGTCTGGTACTTTTTTGAAATTCGGCCCTATTTGGGAGTAAACGTGTAAAATCTTTTGAACCAATAAACATAGAAACAAAGTTAATACCGCATTCGAAACTTATCAAAAAAATACGAATATAAATTTGGTACTTTTTCGAAATTCGAACATTTAAGGGGTAAAAATCGTAATTATTTTTGGTACTTTTTTTAAAAAACATTTTTCTCCATTCATTGAAATATTCGTACTAAATTATGGGCTGCCACTATAATACTGAAATTTTTTATACTTTAATGGGGTGAAAAATAGTACCAAAAAGGGGGAATACAGGAAATTTGATATTTCACTTAACCTTTTTGGTTTTTTTTAAATTATCGTTATGTTGGACCTAAAAACATAAGATTCAACATGACGGAACTTTTTGGTACTTTTTTGTTCTTTAACTGGTACTTTTTGAATTTCCTTTAGTTTCGGACCTAGAAACATACAATTCAATATGCAATGTCCTGGATGGATGAGAATCTATAAGAATGAACTTTTTGGTACTTTTTTATTCTTTGATTGGTACTTTTTGAATTCAGTTGGTATTGGACCTAGAAAGATAAAATTAAAAATGTAAGGTCCTGAGTGGATAAGAATCCATAAGAGGGAAGTTGTTGGTACTTTTTTGTTCTTTAACTGGTACTTTTTGAATTTCCGTTAGTATTGGACCTAGAAACATAAAATTAAACGTGCAAGGTCCTGATTGAATGAGAATCTGTAAGAGGGCTTTTTGGTACTTTTTTGTTCTTTAACTGGTACTTTTTGAATTTCCGTTAATATTGAACCTAGAATAATAAAATTCAACATGCAATTTCCTGAGTGGATAAGAATCTATAAGAGGGAATTTTATGGTATTTTTTTATTCATTAACAAGTACTTTTTGATTTTCCATTTTTAATGGGCCCAGAAAGATAAAATTAAACATGCAAGGTCCTGAGTGAATTAGAATCTTTAAGAGGGGTTTTGGTACTATTTTGTTCTTTAACTGGTATTTATTTATAAACTGGTACTTTTTTTAATTTAATACTTATTTTTGTGTAATAAATAAAAAAAAGTAAGTAATTGTCTGGTACTTTTACGAAATTCGGCCGTTTTAATAAAATTTAAATAAAAATTATACAACTTGGCCTGATTACAAAGTAGCGGGTTAGATGCTATAAATTAAAATAATTTAAACCTAGAAAAATAAGCTTTGGCATACAAATATGTTCACGAAGGAAAAGGAGACGCTAACGAAGTAGCGGGTTAAATGCTAGTATAATATAAATGTACAATTATCAGGGCAAGCGACTTCATGCAAATGCATGTTTGTTGTCGGTACTCTGAGACCCACCTAAAGTTAATATATTTGCGAATCACAATATTTCCAGTAAAATGGCATCAATTTGTTAGTGCATATTTTTGCATATTTTGCTTTAAATGCATGTTTTTGCATATTTTGTTATAAAAGCATATTTTTCGTCATATTTTGGGAAATTGTGTTATAAATTCACATTTTTCGTCATATTTTGTAATATTTATAAAAAAAATTGCTCTTTTCTAAGTTTTTTGTTTAGAAATATCTTTCTGTTCAAGGCGAATTCATTATAAGGTGTAGTCAGTGAATCAGCTGGTTATAGTTGTTTCAGCCCTGAAGCTGTCAAACAGTCAAAATAGTATGGGAAAATCTGCTAACTTCGACATTTTCAAGGAGCAAAAACAACATGTTGGTGTTTGGTACTGAATTACCTACATTTTATTATAAATTCACCTTGTTTCTTTTACTTTTAAAAAGTAGCACATACAAAAATTATACAATTTGTATAATTGTGCACATAATTGTAGAAGTAACAATAAAACAGTTTTTGACATTTCATTTTGTTCGCGGTTTTTTTTACTTGAAGAAACAGCAAATAAAAATAATGTTCGGCGAAGAAAAAATAGAACTCAACATAATATTTTTGATTTACGGTGTAAGAAGTATGACCTAAAATCCAAAAAGTATTAATAAAATAAATTGTTTTTAAGGAAAAAAATGCCAAAAATAATCTTTTAAATAAGTGTGTTTTTGCAAAGTTTACAAAAAGGTGTTTCATTTTAAAATTTCAAGTAAATCAGCACCTTCAAAGCCAGAAACACAAAGATATATGATTTATGAAAACGTTTCGCAAACTTTAATTTCAAGAAAATCAACTTTTGGGGATAAGACTAGCAAATTTAGTTTGGAATTGTATAATGCTCTGGTGTCTGCAGATATCCCTCTATTACCTAATCAACCAAAATGATAGAATTTTTTTAAACAAATATAACAATGAAACCATTCCTACGAAAACAACCCTTATAAAAACTTATATCGCCAAGTTGTACACTATAGTCGCGATAAAAAAGTAAACAATATTTTAACAGCCAATCCCACGATGTCACACGTTAACGTTCGCATAGAAAATAAAATTGAAAACAAAAACAAAATGTTAGAAATTGTTTTTGTTTAAAATGTTATTTTCTATGCGAACGTTAACGTGTTACATCGTGGGATTGGCTGTAAATGTACCTAATATAAAGGCTCAATTAGAATTTATACACTCATACAATGGGTTTCTAGTCGAGACAATAACCGAACTTCAGGGGTTTAAATCATTGAACACCTCGGTTAAACTCGTTGATGACGCTGTCATTAAAATAAGAAAAGTAGAAGGTCAAATCGGCGAAAAAATAAAAGCCAAAATTTATGCAGAATGCCGGATTTAAAAAAGTTAAAGAAATTGGTAATATTTTTAATTTACCTTCCAGTAAAGAAAAAATTGTAGACAATGAATATTCTACAAAGGAGTTGACCACTTTTAAATATCCACCTATTACATCCGTTGATGTCGAACGAACACTTTCAATGCTTAAAACTGTTTTAAGACCAAATAGAATGAGTTTTACATTTGATAACTTAAAAAAAAACTTATTTATTTATATATGTAAATATATCTTTATCTACTACTACTTTTTAAACTATGTTTTAAGTTTTTAAAACTGAATGAAATGTATTTATGTTTTTTTTTTTTTTTTGTTAAATATGGTTAAATAAATATATTTTTAATGCATATTTTTATACCCTCCACCACAATTAGTAGTGAAGTGGGTATATTAAGTTTGTCATTCCGTGTGAAACTTTTTTATTATTCATCTCAGACCCCATAAAGTATATATATTCTGGGTCCTTAAGTAATTCTAAGTCGATTTAGCCATATCCGTCTGTCTGTCCGACTGTTGAAAACACGCTCACTTTCGAACAACTCAAAAGAAATGAACAAACTTGGTGCCAAATTGCTTGTAGTTATCCTAAGCAGTTTGGGATTGAAATCCAAGCAAAATCGGTGCAGTAGGACCGGAGCTATGAATCAAAATGTGGAACCACTACCTAAAAAAATTGATAATTTTGTTACAAAAAATAACATAAATGCTGGAACAAGGCACGGAATGAGATAAGATTTTGCAAATAAAACATTTGACTGAAAATCACGCTGCTAAATTTCGTGAAGATCCGTCCATAATTTACCCTAACCCATATAAACACTACTCCCGGAAAACAGTTTAGTACGCATAAAACCGTAAAAAAATAACGCTAGCGTAACAAAATTTGGTACGTCACAGTTTTTTAGGACTAGAAATAATACTGTGAAATTTCATGACGATCAGTCCATAATTTACCTTAGGCCCCATATAAACCCTACTACCGGAAAACAGTTTAGTACGCCTAAAACCGTAAAAAATAATGCAATCATAACAAATTTTGGCTCGTCACAGTTTTATAGGACTATAAATGATACTGTGAAATTTCGGCAAGATCGGTACATAATTTACCCTAGGCCCCATAGAGACCCTACTTCCGGAAAACAGTTTAGTACACCTAAAACCATAATTAATAATGCTATCATAACAGAAATTGGTACGTCACAGTTTTAAAGGACTAGAAATGACGCTGTGAAATTTCGTGATGGTCGGTCCATAATTTACCCTAGGCCCCATATAAACCCTACTACCGGAAAACAGTTTAGTCGCCTAAAACCATAAATGATAACAAATCGTCACAGTTTAAGATAATAATAACATCACACAGATATTACTCCTTAAACATTCGAACTGTCGGTGGAGGGTATCAAAGATTCGTCACAGCCGAATATAGCACTCTAACTTGTTTACTTTTATTTTTGCGTATTTTACGATTTTTAGTGCATGTTTTATGCGCATATTTTGCGATTTTAAGTGCATGAACTTTCTTGCCCTGATAATTATAATCTTAAGATATGATATATTTTACAATTACCAATTTGATGATTTTACCTACAATATTGATAGAAAATATCTTTAAAAAGGCTAAAGAAGTATTTCTTCACAGGGTTTTCACCTATGGATCGAAAATTTCTTTCTTTTTCCGCGAAAGCAGGGAAAAGTATGTTTTTTTCGGCATCCCGCGAAATAAAAAAAAATCTAACTCCGACTCTGATTCTAACCGTATAAATTTTTTAAGTCCGACCTTGATGCTAAATGTATATGAGACTGGTCCTTATTTGACTTAAAACTCGTTTTTTAATGCATATTTTTTCTAACCTCCAAAATGTAGGGATTTTTCGTCATATCCCTTTATTTATGAAATAAAACGTTTTCTTAGTGATATTTTTATGTCCAAAAAGGTTAAAAACTTTTCCCTAAAAGCGCATAAAAATATATTTCCATAGTTGTTTGTCGCTTAAAAGTTAGCGACACTAATACGTATGTATGTATGTTAAGAATTCAGTTTCAGCGGAATTTTTTAAAACAAATTTAAATAAATTCTTTCGGTATCGGATTGCAACACACGCTTAAAAAATTCCCATACTTTATGCTGGCGCTATGTCTGCAACTTAAATAATATTAAAATATAGAAAAAAACGTGCCCATTGAGAACAAGAAAAAAACAAATATTAAATATGCTTTTGGACAGGTGAAAAAGTTAGTTCTAAGTTAGACGCAGAAAAGAAATGTTGAATAAATAAAAATTTTTTTTACAAAAAACTTAGTCGGAACTTTAATTTGTATATGTTTTTTCTAAGATATCATTTAATGTTGAAAGATTAAATTGAATTTTATTAAAAGTACATACGTTTTGTTCTAATTTTTTGTGAAAGCTTTAATATTCATAAAATTTTTTTTATCTATTTTATTTATTTTAATCTATTTATTCTATTTTAATGACAATAATGCGTAGGGATTTTTGTAAAGGAAATTTTTTCAACGGGTAGGGAAAAATCGGATTATTGTTATCATGTGTAGGTATTTTTTCGAAAAATTCACTGGCAACACTGGCTTTATTTACATATGAGGCTATCAGCGCAGAAGTGGTGTAACCCACAATTTAATTTGGCAACGGTTCTGGTGTTAGGTATGTTCTTTGCACTGTTCTTTACAGTGCAATAGTCGTGTTATGTTTATTTATAGCATATATTTGTCATGTATTTAATTACTGTTAACACGTAATTAACACAAGTTTGCAAAAAATTGTTATCAGTTTATGGATTCCAGTCACAAAATAACATACAAGGATTTCACCGAATGAATACCGATATCATAACAATAGAGGTTCCGTCTATATCTACGTATGTATGTGTGTATTTAAATAGGCACATTATATGTCGTCATACAAGGTGGAACTTCCACAAAATCATCTTTAGTCATTTATTTATTTTTTTGTAAATTCATATGGAGAGAATACATAAGAAATATTTTGTCACCAATCTGCAAACATCAAAAATGTTTACAACGAAATAAATTATAAAATTACTTAGAAATATGTGAGCTTTGAACTTTATTTATACGCTATTATCTATAATATGTACGTATGTATATAAATATGAAAATGGGTTTGTTTGTTTGTTTGTTTGTTACCTATAGACTCCTAAACTACTGAACCGATTACACTGAAATTTTCACAGTAATTTTCTGATTTCCCGGCATTTAACATTGGATATAAATATTTGTAAATGTATAAGTGGGCGTGGCACCTCCCATACAAAATGAATTGCCTTATGTCTGGAGAACGGTTACAGTAAAAGTTATAAAATTTGAAACAAAAATTTTGTTATCAATGCACAACTTCTGCCAAAAATTGGGCTGGATTGGAAAAGTAGTTGTGGCACCTCCCATACAATGATAATGCAATTTTAAGTAGAAGAGCAATTTTCCAAATTCGGTACACATAGCTGGGTTACCAATCCACAACCTTTAAAAAAAAATTATAAAAGATTTGTGAAGTAGGCGTGGCACCTCCTATACAAAGACATTGTAGACTTCTGTATATCTAAAGGTCGGCAAGCGCCAAAGTTTCCAAATTAGATACACTCATCTTTCTTATCAATAGACAACATCCAACAAAATGTGGATGGGATTGGGGAAGTGTTCGTGGCACGACAAAAGATATATTTATATCTAAAAAACCGTTAGAGAAAAATATAGAATATACATCTGGGTTATTAATCCACAATATCTTTTTTTTTTAAATGGTCGGGATTGGAGAAGTGGACATGGTACTGTCCATAAAAAGACAATATACATTTCTTATATCTGTGGCAATCAGAGATATAAATGAATCATTAATTTTTGAATTAATTTGTGAATCATTCATTCATGAATTAGCAAATTTTAAATTAATTCTTTTCACACAAAAAAATTAATTGAATGAAATTTTAGTCAATTCATTTGAATTGGGCAAAATGAATTGCAATTCATTTTTAATTCAAATTAATTGATAAAATGAATTGCAATACATTTCCAATTCATTTGAATTGAATTGACTTTAAAGTAATTCAAATGAGTTAGGAAAAAATGAATTTCAATTCATTTGAATTGATTCTGAATTAATTCAAATGAGTTAATGCTCATGCTGATAGGATTTTCGCAGCTCCCTACTAATTTAAGTCATATTCTGCCGTTACCTGCTAATTTCAGTACATCATTGGAATTTCTATTCTTATTATTTTCTATGCCTTTCGACGATTATCTCGTTTTAGTTGATATCCGAAATGAGTGTAATGCTGTCTGATATAATAAAACGAACTGGATAACAAAACGGGAGTAATGCTTCTTCGCATTTACTTACAGTAGTCTTTTTTCAAAATCAATTAAAATGAATTGCAATTAATTTTTTCTAACTCATTTGAATTAATTCAAAGTCAATTCAGTTCAAATGAATTGCAATTCATTTGAATTAAAAATGACGTGCTTAATTCCCAACTTTTCATATTTGATAAATACACTGAAATTTATTGTTGAGGGAAAGCTAGCTTCTATGCGCATTTTACTGGTTGCTAAGGCCAGCTCATCAGGAAACCTTTTCCAAAGATTTTAGAAAAGCCAAAAATGTTAAACAAATAAAACCCTAAAGCGAATAAGAATTATAAACACTCTAAGTCTTACTTGTAACAATATCAAAGCTTAAACAAAAATTTCATTCAATTCATTTTTTGTGTGAAAAGAATTAATTCAAAAATTTAGCTAATTCGTAATGAATTAAAATCAAAAACGAATGATTAATTAACATCTCTGGTGGCAATTAGGAAAAAGTGCTTAAGTCTATTTTTTAGTTTTGCAGGAGAGCCATTTTAAAATCATCACTTCTAATCGGTTATAGTTTTTTAAGTTTTTATACCGAAATATTCCAAACTTCGTAGTTGGAAGTAAACTTAAGTTAGTATTCCAATTGTTACAAAATAATTGACTCTTTGTCCTTATGTTCTTTTAAACATAGAGATTATAAAGGTGCCTTGCCATAAACTCAAATTTTGCCTAATAGTGCATTTACACCTCCGCCATAAACAGGTTATAAGTTGTTTATGATGATAAACTAGTTTGAGAAACTTGTTTATCCATACAAATTATAAACACGTTTGTAACTAGCTTTTGAGATAAACTAGTTACAAACAACCAGTTTTTGTTAACTTGAGGGTTACACGATCAAGTTTTGGCTATCAAGTTTTAATACACTCACACTTTTTTACCAATACACTCATACTTTTAAAAATTGATACGAGCTTGCCTCTAAAATTCTCTTGCCAGTGAGTGTATCAATTTTCGTTCAAGAAAACAGCTTATTACAAATCTTTTGAAGTTGTTTTTGTTTTTTTTTCACAAATATTTTGCCGGCAAAAGCTGAAGTTCTTTTTTTTTACAAATTGTTGCGGGAATTTTAAAATTTTAACTAAAAACCTAAAAAAATAGTGAAATATGTTTATTAATAAAATTAATAAGCAAAATGATGTTCTGCGATTCATAGAGCTGTACAGAAGCCATGAAATTTTATGGAACATGAATCTTTCATCATATAGGCGAAATGATTTGAAAATAAAAGCCTACGAGTCTATAGCTTCTGAAACAAAAATGCCAGTGGAAGAAGTAAAGAAAAAAATAAAGTCCCTTCGAACAGCCTACAGTGCAGAAAAATCAAAAGTGGAAAATAGAAAAACATTTTGAGTTGTTTTCTCGGCGACGACATCTTGAAAAAGTAAATTGCTTTCAACTTGCGTGCAGCCTACGTCACAGCTGTCAACTTTTGCATATTTTGACAATCAGTATATCGTCATATTAAATGCAAACGGACGTAACTACACAAAATTTCGAAATTGATTTTTTTTTATCGATTATGGTTCGTTTTATCAAAATACATGTTCGTGCAAAATTTTAGATTCCTACGATCAAAAATGACGGTTTTATTAACGAAATTCAAAAACCAATTACACCTTGTTGTTATTGATTTTGTAAAGTTTTTTGCTTCTCCCGTAAAAATATAAAAAGTGTAGTTACGTCCGTTTGCATTTAATATGACGATATGTAAAAGACTATCAAGAAAATCTTGATCGTGTGGCTGCACTGTAATGCAACTCTGTTTTTCAAATTTTGTTCTGGCAATGCTAGTTATATTTGACACTTCCTCAAAAATAAAAAAAAATCGAGTAAAAAAGAATTTACTTTTATCTGTAAAAAAAAGCCAAAACAATAGTTAGAAAAATAAAATAACCAAAGAAAATGTTTAAAAAAATTCCAAATTTATAAGAAATGTTAGTTTTTTTACATATTTTCTTTTAGATGGACAACGGAAATAAAAGGTTTGTTAATATGTTCGTATTTATGTGCATCAACGTTTTTTTTTTTATTATTCGGGCTAAGAACTTGTCAAAGATAAACAACTTAACTGTCAAAAATGCTGATGTAAACGGTATAGTTTATGAAATTAGTTTACGATCGTAAACTAGTTTGAAAATTACAAGTGTAAATGCACTATAACCTGGCGTTTACATTTGCCAGTGCTGGTAAGACAGTACCCAGCTAGCATTCGGAAGATTATTTGACGAGCGCGATCATTTCTCGACTCTTATTTTAATCGTGCGTACGATTGTTGGAGCAAAAATACATTTTACTCATCCAAATGATGCTTTTGCGATTCATTTCGACGATTGTTAGACGAGTTCATCGTCGTTTACAAATTTTGGCGACCTTTGAACGATTGTTATTTCACCGTAATCACATAATACTCTTGTAAATTATGTTTTTGCGATCATTATGATGATTGTTGGATTGCTGTTTTTTTATGTTATTCCACAATCGTTGGTTAAGTATTCTGACGATCATTGAACGATTTTTATTTTACCGTAATCACATATTACTCTTGTAAATGATTTTTTTTTGCAAATCTTTTTGTTGTTTATGTTTCTTTAAAATCGTCTTATACGCATTCTGACGATATTTAGGCGAATTTAACCGTTATGTTTTTTAAAATTTTGGCAAAAATAAGTTATTTACTCATTTAAAATAAGTTTTTGATCAAAGCAGACGTGAAGAGTGAGAAAAAAGTGTTTTTTAATTAAGGTGTTTTCTTGTAAATAAAAGTGTAAACTAAAGTGAATTTAATGTTAATATACAATAACTTAATAATAACTTAATAATTAAAATATATTTATAATGCTATCGACTAAAGCAATACGATTGAGAAACAAGCCAGATGCAAAAAAATTATGGAATCTGCTTACAATGAAATAGAGTGCAGATCGTCCAAAAAAATAGTTAAAGTCAGTGAAACGTTATCAAAGTGTGTTGCTGTCCCATTTGAATATGTGGAAGAACATTTTATAGATCCCGAAGAAATTTTTGAAGATCCCAACAGTGACAATTTTCCAGTGGAATATATGGAAGAAGTGAATTGGCCGAATAATAGTAGTGTGAAAGAAAAAATTCGACTTTGGGCGGTAAAACATGGGTTAACTACAACTGCAGTGAACGAATTATTGGTAATTCTCAGAGAAACTGAAATAAAAGTTCCGAAAGTAAGAAGAATTAAATGAACAATTACAACAGAACCAGGATCTTGTTGTCCAGTTGGTATGTCTTTTTGTTTATACATATGGGGGATTTCATGCCAAGTGACCCAATTTTTAAATCGATGTCTTCCGATTTGGGTGAAATTAGCACCAAGCTTAGTCCTATTAAATAGTAGCTTAGAACAAATTTTCAACAAGATCGGTCAAAAAGTTTCTGCGTTAGAGGGGGCCAAAGTTTGGCATTTTGTCCATACAGGTGTTGTTTCTCATCCATGTAACTTATTACCTATTGGTGTTAGACAAATTTGTTCCAAGTAGCTTAGAAAGCTATTTGATCAATCTTTTTAAAAAAAATTTTTTTTTTTTAAATTTAAAAATTTTTTTTATATTTTTTTTATCCGGAATGTTTTTTTTTTTTTTTTTTTGCTCAAAAGAAAGCTTAGTATGTCTTTTCCTTTAAGGTAGTTTTGGTCGCTTTTTGGGATACGAGTGGCTTATGTATAAAAAAAAAATAATTTTAAATTTTTAGCATATGCAGTGCTCTTTCTCATCCATGTAACTTATTACCTATTGGTGTTAGACAAATTTGTCCCAAGTAGCTTAGATAGCTATTTGATCAATCTTTTTAAGAAAAAATATTTTTGTTTTTTTTTTAATTTATTAACATTTTTTTTTAAATTTAAAAATTATTTTTATTTTTTTTTATCCGGAATGTTTTTTTTTTTTTTTTTTGCTCAAAAGAAAGCTTATGTCTTTTCCTTTAAGGTAGTTTTGGTCGCTTTTTGGTATACGAGTGGCTTATGTATAAAAAAAATAATTTCTAACTCTAGACGAGGGATTTTACATTTTTAGCATATGCAGCACTGTTTTGAATTTTTTCCTAAAAGACCAGAACTACCTTAAAGGAAAATACATAAGCTTTCTTTTGAGCAAAAAAAAAAAAAAAAAAAAAAAAAACATTTCCGCTAAAAAAGACCAGAACTACCTTAAAGGAAAATACATAAGCTTTCTTTTGAGCAAAAAAAAAAACAAAAAAACATTTCCGCTAAAAAAAAAATAAAAAAAAGATTTAAATTAAAAAAAAAAAAATTTTTTAATTTTTTTTTAAAAAAACAAAAATATTTTTTGTCTTTTTTGTCTAACACCAATAGGTAATATTTTTTTATTTTTTTTTCAAAGATGTCTGTTATTCGAAATTCCCCAAAACTGACGATGCAAGGATTAATAAAGTGTTACAGCAATACTTTGTACATGGTGCTGACCTACTACGGAAGGGTAACCAAACCAAAAAGGGTGACGAACTTTAATATATGATTTTAATATTAATTTAATTTTTACAAATATGTTGAACTCAACATTGATTTGTTTTGAATTTATTATTAAAGAATATAAAACTTAAAAAATTATTTTAGGCGCATCGTAGACGACTCATATGGAAAATCGCCGTAAGGACACAGTTTCTTCAGTTGTACTGAACTTGCGCGATCGGAGTACGATATCGCGGATGATTAATTTAATCGCCTGCTCCGGTCGCGAAAGATTCTTCTACGATCGAAAATGCTAGCTGGGCTGTCTAGCAAATTTTCAGACAGTGATTTGACATTTGCTAACAATAATCTAAAGTTTTGTTAGCAAAAGGGAAAAAATCAAAATTTAAAAAAAAAATTTTGCTTTGATTTTTTATATTTAAGTTAAGTTTTATATTTGTTCACACAATAAAGTTATTTTAAGCTTCTTTTTAAATTTGTTTAGTTTATACAAAATACGTTTAGCTGAACTTGCGCTGCAACATTCACGTTTGACATATTTTTAAAAGTGAACTGTCTTAACTACTGTCTGGACGTCTACGTCACGAAGACAGTTAGTAGTGTTTTTGGCAATTAATATGTATTTTCTTACAGTCTTCCCAGTACTGTCAAATGTAAACGCTGTGTAAGTCTACTTTACTACTTTTTTCTTTTTGCCATTTAAACGGTGGTGTCGATACTACAACAAGTACAACACCAAAAACACAACATTGTATTTAATTTGTTGCTTTCGTTAATCGATATGTCAAAAAAACAAGCAACTTTTGACATTCCCCTCTCTCTGTTGTGTATTAATATCCAAGCTATTCTTATAAAGTTGGAAAACTTTAAGGTCCATTTTCACAACTTACCGATAGCTAAAGGTAGGATTTTATCGGCCGTATAAAAAGTGTTCCATTATTACAACTTTACTTTTACCTACCAGGTAGGATGAACCTTAATTTACTTTATCGCTCACTTAAGGTTAAAGTAAAATTTTAATAATGGAACACTTTTTATAATATCGGTTAAAGTCTACTTTTAGCTTTCGGTAAGTTGTGAAAACGGGCCTTAAAGTTTTCCAACTTTATAAGAATAGCTTGGATATTAATACACAACAGAGAGAGGGGAATGTCAAAAGTTGCTTGTGTTTTTGACATATCGACTAACGAAAGCAACAAATTAAATACAATGTTGTGTTTTTGGTGTTGTACTTGTTGTAGTATCGACACCACCGTTTAAATGGATTCCAAAATCGATACTCGATTTTTCGATCGACTTTTTTTATTTCGATGTTTGAAATCGATTAATAGCACCTCAATATCGATTTAAAAATCGTTTAAGATACATTTGCAAACTAATACCTTATATTAGAAAGTGGGATGCCATTGTTTTTTTTTTTTTTTTTTGCAAAATACTAGAGAAATTGAACTAAGGTTTTCAGTGGGTAAGTATGACCACTGTTTATCGCTTTGCTACAAAGATTTCTGAAGACAGGAAGACAAGAGGGCCTTTATTAAAGTTAGAAGTATACCAAGGGTACTGATAGGTAAATACTTAAAACTACGACTGATTTTTTTACTTTAAACTTGGCAAATCGAACCGAAATGTATTTATCATTCCCTACTTGGAACCTCCCATACGAAAACACTATAAATTTCTGTATATCTGTAGACCGGTAACAGTTTTTAGTACTTAGTCTTCAAGGCCTAACCAGAATGTGCATAAACAAGCGTAAAATGCTGTCAAAAATAAACAAAAAGCCTCTCAAATGCATTTAAAAAAAGCAAATGTGCGATCAATTTCGCACTTTGCTTAAGCAAATGACAGTTTCATCAATCTTAACAAAAAATTCCTTAAGTTCAATATGGTTTGACACATATGATTTACATGTTATCGCACAGTTGCTAAAGCCACGTTAGGCATATTCTGGTTGGGCCTTAAGTTTGTTTTAAAAACAATTTACTAATTTTGTTTCGATGTTGGTAGCAAGCGCACCGGGTTAAGCTAGTTTTTTTTTATAAACACAAAAAATTTTGTAGTTTGTATTTAGTTCGTTTCTGAAAACGATGACGCAATTCATTTCAAACCATGATTTAATAAATAACACAGCATTACACACACATTTGTGTATTATGGTCAAAATTGCCCCGGCAGTTAAAATATTCTTGATGAAGTTCATAATTAAAAAAAGATTTCGATAGATCGTTTATACATATGTATATTAGGGTAATAACCAAATTTTTGCACCAGTACCAAACGGTTGCGAATGTTGTGCTTTTTAAGAAAACATTTTTGTAATATCTCCCAAGAAAAAAAATATATTAATTTTAAATAAAAAAATTAAAAAATTTTATTAATTACTAAAATAGTAAAGCAAAAATTTTGTTAAATTATAACTAGGGTTTCTAATTTCCCGTACTTTTTCTAATCCCGGGAAACGAAACAAAAAAAAATCTTATTCCCGGGAATCCCGGGATTCGTTGAGTAAAACAATGATTTCATTAAATGAGTTCAAGACAAAAGTTTTTACTTTTTTAAAAGAATATACAACTATACAACAGTCCAAAAAAAAAATTAAGTTTATTATTATTTTCACAGAAATATTTTTTTTTTTTTTTTTTGAGATCACGAATTATAAAAACTTATTAATATTTAGTAATTATTATAAATAGCAACATGGCAAAATTAATTTTCTTTTAAGAAAATTTTTTTAGCATTAATTTAAGCATTTAAAAGCTTATCAGAGATTCTATTTCTAATCCTTTTTATAGTAAGAAGCGCAACATACAAAGATTATAAATTTGTTGGCCTGTTACCCGTGACCCAATAGACGTCAAAATCTTTTTTTAAGATATTTTCAGGCTTTTTAATTTTCTTTACATTTATTTTATTAGAATTTGTAGATGGTTCAGCATCTGGTGTTGGTGATGGTGTATCGTGTACATTTTCATTTTCTACTTCAAGAAGCTTTTTAGACATTTCATCAACAATTAAAAGGACCGTTTATTTATTGGCGTAGGAAAAATAGTTCGATTTGTAGAATGTTTTTAGTAATTTTAGTAAAGAATATATTTTTATTGCTCGTTCTTTAACGATGCTAACAAATTAAAATTTCAAAAAATTTCATTTGAAATACCCGAAAATTCCCGGGTACAATTTAAAAGATATGTCCCGGGATTCCCGGGAATTCTTTCACGCGGGGAAATTCTAATTATAACATATTGATAAAAAAAAATATTTGCGTTTTTTTGGATAAATAAATAAAAAATCTGATTTTCAAACTTTACCGCGCTTTGTGGGTGAACTTTTTGACAACCGCGAAAAAGTAATACCATTTTTTTCAATAATTTTCAGTGGTCTATTCGACTATTCTAGGGCCCATTTGATATTCGCAAAAAATGTAAAAAAGTTATTGCCTTAATGTATATACAATGTACATATGTATACATACATACATTCATATAAAAATTTATATTTTTTCTAAATCTAAAAAAGGTATGTTCAAAGTTAAAGGAAAATTATTATTTGCACTATATTCAACGTGCTTTAATATTTTAAAAGCGCACTTTAATTTCTATTATTATAGTGCAAAATAAGACTATGTTTAATTTTTTAATTTATGCAGTCACAACACACAAATAACATGTAGGAGTTGTAACTTTAACAAATTACACAGTGCAACAAAATTCGGGTCATCGCCGCCAGCCTTAACACTTGTCAAAGGGTTTTGAAAAGTAAGCTCGGGTTCCCGAAATATGGGCCCCTAAAGTTTTTGAATTTTTTTGAAAAGGCGTTTGGTATAAGTCAAAAAAATATACTTAATGTACTTCTGAGCTTAAAATAATTTCAGATGTCTTCAGTAGAATCGTATGGCGATTCTTTTCTTAGAATTTATTAACCCTCTTATTCTCATTTTAAGGGGTAATTTTTGTCCTTTTCCCCAACTCTTACACAAAAGTATACTAAAACGGCACTTTCAAGGGTTATAATGTTCTACGAATATTTTCTGCATCCAATTTCACTAGGGGTCTTCTAAGACCAAAAGTTCGTGTGATGTATTTAAAACGGTTTTTTGAAATTTCGGGCATTGAAATTTTTAAATTTTTTAAAAAGGCGTACTTCTGACCTAAAAGACTATTTGTGATGTCTTCAGTAGAATCGTATGGCGATTCTTTTCTTAGAACCTTCTAACACCCTCTAACACTAACTAACTTTTCAAAACCCTTTGGCTGATTTGCTCTACTAGAAGTCTACTTTCATTTCGCGTTGCAAGTGTTAAGTCTGGTTTTTTTTTTTTTTTTTTTGTTGCACAGTGTTATAAACCAGTAAGAAATTTTAGTCGGCCAAGCCTTTCCATTAATAGCCTACACCACAGGCAATTTTTTAAAAATTTTCCCTATTTGGGGCCCATTGTCCTACCAGCACCAAGCTAGTTTATTAGGTTAAGATTTAAAAAAGAGATTGCCAACATCTCCGTGAGATTTTTGTTTTTACATGGGAAATCTCTCCCACAAGCTCAACTCCATATTTTAATTCAACGCAAGGGAAGGTTCAATGTATCTGTTTTTTCATTTAAATTGCATGTGGATTTTTTTTTTTTCAAAAAAACCACAAACAATTTTTTTAGAGTTTTTTTACCTCTTACATGATTTTTTCGTAAAATTGAAGAATCATCAGTAGAGAAACGATTTACATTACCAGGTTTCAAATTGTCTCGGTAAAAACACACTATAAAAGCTCTCAGAGCGTTAATAAAGTATCAGTCTTCATTACGGCGTTTTAAATTGTTCCCATAGGTTGAGACATCCTTCATACAAAATAATTTACATGAACCATTATTATTAATAAAAAGTATAAAATAAATTTGCTTGTAAAAAGTTAATTTTACCAAAATATGAATGAAAACGTGTAAATATTGATTATATGGCTAAACACATATGTAAGTTTAAAAACATAGCGAAAAAGTTCGAGGTCGAGCCTGAACCACTCTAGCACATCGTTCTGCTCTTAATTTGTATACCCACACTACCGTATGTGAAGAGAATATTATGTGTTTGTGCAAATGAGTGTAACACATTTAAAATAGGTTCTTGACCAACATTTGACTCAGAATCAATTTCAGAATCCATCTAACGAGGTCCGTTCTTCTATCAGGCTGGCTGGTTGTCTGTCCAAGATAACCTTGTGCGCAAATTACAGGTCACAATTTTGGAAATAGTTTTATCAAATTTTGCACATATGCGTATATTGCCTCATGAAAACGCGAAAATATGTTGTGCAAGCTTCTCCATTTTCAAAATAACGATATATCTCGAAAACAAGATCTAACCTAAACAACTGGATTCAGCGTACTCGAATTAGGTTAAGCCGCCGTGTGTCCCGCTTGAAAGAAAAAAGTGTCAAATTCGAGCACAGTGTTATCAAAAGGGCAAAATGTCTAATAAACTCTACTCGAACCCTATGAGTGCCAATTCACACGTTGCAAGTCTTATTGTTCAGCTTGCTACCTTATAGGCGAGAGAGAGTGAGAGAGAAACGTTTATTTTCCTCTCTTCACTCTCGTTATAAAGTAGCAAGCTGATCAATAATACTTGCAACGTGTGAATTGGGACTGACATCCATCCGTACTGAGAGCTTGTGAGTAATTTTGTTCAACCTGTAGACAGGGTTACCGTTGAAAATTTTCGAAAAGGGTCACAAAAAGGGGATTTTCCAGAAAAAGGGGTCAAAAAAAGGGTATTTCAATAAAAAAAGGGTCAAGTTTTTTAAAAGCAGTATTTCCCATTTAAATTAACATAATAAGACTAAGTTTTTTTAAAAGCAAACAAAAAAATAATATTTCAGGTAGGAAGAGCTCAAAAAACTTAATTTTTTTATGGAATGCTCTGTCCTGTTTTTAACACCTGACAAAAAGTTTATTCATTATCATTATAGCTAATTTTTGAATACTTTTTATGTAATTTTCCGATTTAGCGATGTCAAATAAATTTTAGTGTTTGTTTTAAATTTTGCAATCGTTCGCGAATTGTAACCATTTTCTCGATTAAAGCGATTTTTTCCTGTAAGTGTCAGATTTTTTTTAAGCTTTTACGATTTTTAATAAATATTAGACTTTGCTATCATACCGCTGTTACCAAATATTTGGGAATTTCCGCTAATTTAGCAATTTTTACCTCTTGTTTTCATTCCTGTTAGGGCACTCTCAACACGTATTTTTTTTGAATAAAACATGCTACTCTTTAAGAGACCAAAACACCAAATTGCATTTTTTTAAAAAAATTTCAAATTTTTGTTTTGAAAAGAAACGATCGTAAAAAATAACAATTATGTATATGAGTTATATTTGCTTTTAGGGAAATTGTTCTTTACTATCAAAAATCAAGGAGAATAAAGCATGTAATTGTAAGTTTATACTTTGAGTCTGTTCCATATCAAGCAATGTTTATTTCGAAAACATTTGCTTAGCACTTCTGTTCCGCAGTGTTGACAAAAAACAAAATGTGAGAGATATTTCCAAAAAAGGGTCAAAAAGTGTCACAAAATGGGTGATAATGATACCAAAGTATAATTTAAAAGAAGGGTCATAAAAGGTATCAACACCGTCGAAAAAGGGTCAAATTGATACTTTAGTATCACAACGGTAACGCTGCCTGTAGACTTGCGTTTAATCGCTTTATGTTTTTTTTTCTCTTCTTTATTATGTTCCTTAAAACCCCCAATAGTAATACCGTTTCAAATTGATTCTACGAAAGTCTTTTATTCATTTCATAGAAAATATTTTAATTTTATGGTGCTGTAATAGCACCATATTAACGATAAGACCTTTTACATCTGACAAAGTGGGACTTAGTAGGTACTCTGATTTTTTTATTTATTTAAATTTAATCTCCCTTCTTCAAAAAAAAAAAAAAAATCAGTTGTATGAAAAATTTATTAATAAAACTTTTATAGGAGCATTTCATAAAGAAGGGGAAATTTAAACAATTTTACTAAATTAATTTTGTATATACTTTTTCAAATATGTACATACCTACATACATAGTGAGATTAAGATCTCATCTTAAATAATTTTTATAAACGAATAGATCACATGTTCTTTAAATACCGTTAATTTTTTTTAAGTAGCAACAAGTAATATCTTTTGTTTTACTTCATACTTGATTGAACTTAAAACTTTTACTTTATTAAAACTTAAGAAAAAGTTGTGCAGTGCAGAAAACATGGCTCATCCGTAGATAAAGTTTTAGTAAACTATCGATTCTTGTTTTTCTTATACATACATAGATTAAAGTTCAAAAATGTCCGGTACGTGACGCGATTCATCTGTACGTGACAAAATATAAAAAACGTATTTTTAATTAATAATACGCGTCTTTTTTATTTATTTACTGGCAGTAAGCATGTGTAATAGTTTCGTTTGAATTTTTATTCAACCTTAACATTTTCAAATGTTGGTTGAGTGGAACTGTCCCACACGTGACATAATATCTTTCCTTTTTTTTTCAATATTTCATGCATTATATATTTATATTATATATTAGGGCGGGTTAATTTTTTTTTTTTTTTTGATGAAGCGTATAGCCAGGGCTGTTAGGCTTTTTTTTCAAAAATCGTCAAAAACTTTAACAAAATTCGTCAAAATCGTCAAGAACACTTAACAAAATCGTCAACAAATCGTCAAAGGTATATTTAAATTTATAAATTATTAGCAAGAAATTCTATTTATGGTAAAGAAAGTGATATAGTTAAGTTTTCTTCTATTTATTTCAGCAAGTGTGCTGCAATATACATATTTATCATTTGAAAAGAAATACAAGGTGTCTGGTACTTTTTTGAAATTCGGCCATTTAAGGGGTGAAAATCGTAATTAATTTTGGTACTTTTTTTACAAAACATTTTCCTCCATTCATTGACATATTCGTACTAAATTATGGGCTGCCACTACAATACTGAAATTTTTGATACTTTAATGGGGGAAAAATATAGTACCCAAAAAAGGAAATACGGGAAATTTTATATTTTTCTTCAGCTTTTTGGTTCTACGTGCTATGATATGCTAGTTTCCAATAAATTTGTTTTTCAAAAAATTGATGTTTACGTTTTGGACTGTTCTCAATACAATTGTTAATAATTCTTGTAAGTGTTTTACTGATGCAGAAAATCGTCATAACACTATTACTTTTAGTAAATAAATCGTTAATCGTCATTTTACTGTTTTTTCTCAAAAAAATCGTCAAAATGACGAAAAATCGTCACATCTAACAACCCTGCGTATAGCAAAAACATAGTCTATAGGTGATTCTGAGAAATTTTGCTCAAGAGCCCCCAAAATTTCAAAACAGATATTTTTCCATATATACATAGAATAATGTAATTAAATTCGTCATAAAATCGGATAGAATTATAATTGATTTCTCAATCTGGGCTAGTTGGCACTGTTAAAATATGTTTAGCAATCTTTAAATGTTCAATTTAACAATATATTTTTAAATAAAAATTCCACTCTTTCCATTTGAATTTAATATTGTTATAATGAATTCATTAAAAAGATTTTTTCTGATATTTGTACAGGTGTTTACATTTCTTTTATTTAAGTTTCAGTTAATTAATGATAAAAAAAACAAGAAATTTTTCTATAGAGAATATTGAAGTAAAAAAATATTTAAAACTTTTTCGCACGATTGGAAAATCCCATACATTTTCCAAAATTTTTACACATACAAGCCTGTTCATCGATTTCGAACATTAACGTTCGCATAGACAATTACATTTAAAACAAAATTAAATTTTAGAATTAAACGATTAAACACTCAGAAGCTAACCTTCGACGCACGATTGTCGAAATAAGATCGAGTATACGCGAAAAAGTGGTGCAAAATTGGACAGACAGGAACTCAGGACATTGCATCTTGAATGTTATGTTTCTAGGCCCAATACTAACGGAAATTCAAAAAGCACCGGTTCAAGAACATAAAAGTACCAAGAAGTTCCGTCATAGATTCTTATCCACTCAGGACATTTCATGTTGAATCTTACATTTTAAAAATTTCAAATTGTAGTTACTGCCTGGTTTAAAAAAAATACCAGTTGTAGAACCAAAAAGCTAAAGTAAAATATAAAATTTTCCGTATTTCCCCTTTAAACTATAAAAAATTTCAGTATTGTAGTGGGAGCCCATAATTTAGTACATATTGGTCAATGAATGGAGAAAAATTTTTTATGAAAAAAGTACCAAAAATAGTTACAATTTTCACTCCTTAAATGTTCGAATTTCGAAAAAGTACCAAATTATATTCGTATTTTTTTTGATAAGTTTCGAATGTGATATAAACTTTGTTTCTATGTTTATTGGTTCAAAAGATAGATGGGGTCTCAAAAAAGTACCAAAGTTCATGTTTTGCCAGTTTACTCCCTAAAAGGGCTGAATTTCAAAAAATTAACAGAAACCTGTCCGCTTATTTTTCTAAAGAGCAACGATAAGTGTTACATTTTTTTGTATCTCTTTTAGTTTTAGAGATATAAAGTTACCGCATTTTCCTAAACATTCGAATTTCCAAAAATCCTGTCTTAGTGGATCGATTTGGGGAGTGACCAATCTCTGGTCCAAATTTCAAGTTTAGCTTCAGGCGTTTAGGCTGTGCGATTATGAATCAGTGAGTCAGTAACGTTACAATTTTATATATATAGATATACCACAAAACGATATTTTTTATACCCTGTTAATTATGATTTTCCATTTTTCTACGCGGAAAATTTTTCCCCGATTTTATTTTTAAAGACATTTTTTTTCTTAACTCTATTGAATGCACTGTAACAAGCTGGCCACTCTACTGGTATAGCTAATTCGAGTACGCTAAATTCAAATTTAGCTTCTGTATTCGCGATTAAAAGTTTAAAGAAGCTGCAATTTTTGTTTAATGCTATTTTTTCGTATTTCTTGTTTTGAACATTGCAATTAAATTTCGCAAAAACATTTTATTTAAAAAAAATTGACTGGACTTAAACTGAACAATGATCCCAAAAGTATTGAAAAAATTTCGTTTTATATGGTACATTAGTAGGTGCGTTTGAGTACTTTTACAGTAAAATGCAGTAAATGAGTAAACTAAAAAATTTTCTCTCACAAAAAGCTGTTGTCCAAAAAAGTACGCGAACGCAAAATTTGTAAAAATTCGTAAAATAAAGGCAACAGCTGATGACAAATAATTGAAGTGTTGAAAAATATTGACACTTTTGACTACTTAACTCGTTTTCTAATCGGTACTCGATTAAATACTTTTTATAACACGAACATTTTTGGAAAATACAAACAAACTATTTTATGTAATCTTTCATATTTGTTTGTTTTTTTATTTTATTTGCTTTTACTAATTTGTAGCGGGTTAAATTATTTAAAATAACATGAATAATTTTTTTGCTATTGATTACTTAAGTACCCAAATATTTCACACTTTTACAACTCTAAGAAATTAACATAACGAAAAAAATTTCAAAAGTTTGTATTTAGCCAAATAAATGCTTCACAAACAAGTTTAATTAATTAATATTTATTCACTTTATGTTTTGGTTTAATTTTTATTTCAACTTTTCTTTTATTTAACAATTTTTTCACAATTTGTATGCTTTTTATTTGTTACTTTTGCTTGTTTACCTTTTGAAACATATGTTTTTTTGATTTACTAAATTTTACTGCAGAAATTTTTGTAAATACTCAAACAAGAACTGTCACTTTTCGCTCTCAATTTATGTTCTCATTTACTGCATTTTGTGTACTCGAACGCAATTTCGTAAAATGCAGTAAAGTTTAGTAAAAAATAGTAAAAACTTTTGTGTTCTCGAACGCAACTAGTATTGAAATTTTTTATCGCGAATAGAGTTAATACGTGCGCTAACTTTAAAAAACGGATAGGTATCACCATTGAATTCAGAGCGTACTTGATTTAGCGAAATTGGAAAGTATAGTGTCATTAGTAAATACACCATGACTGTACTCTTACCGCTTTCGTCTTTTTTAAAATCCATCATACGAATAGGAGGTTCAGAAATGTCTTGCAAACACATGTTTTTCAAACAATTACAATATTTTGAATCAAAATTTTTATTAACGCCCAACGTAGACACTTTATTGCCCATAATTGAATACTTATTGATTTAATTTTGCTTAAATTAATTTGATGGATATTTTATTTTCAGCGTAAAGAAACAAATTTAATTTTACTTTTTTAAACATACATACATATGTTTATACTTATGTACAAATGTACATAAGTACTTTGGTTATTCAATATTAAATAATTAAAGTTTTTTAAGTGATATTTTGTATTATTTTAAATAATATTATGTATTTTGTTCACTAGTCACTTGTTTTCTTTTTGAACAGAAACTTTATTTATAAACATAAGTAGAAACAATTCAAATGAAGTCATTTTCTAAATTGAAATAAAAATATTTTTAAATTTCGATTCTAAAACAAAATTATATTTACGTTAGTTTACATACAAATTCGTACACATGTATACATATATGTATGTACGTACATACATCTGTATCTATAAGGCATCGTTGTCTTAATTTAATGCTTAGAATTTTGCTTATTTGAGCTTCTTGCTGACCTTGTTCTTCTAAACGATAGCAATAGCTGTTATCACAGACACCTACGAGAAAGTATCCCAACACAAATTCTTATTTTTAATTAAAGGTTTGTTTTCAAATTGTAGTTACTAGGGATGCCAATCGGGATTGATTGAAAATCCCGAGATTTTTTAAATAAGAAACACTTGTTTTTATTTATTTATGAATTTTCAAAAGGTTTTATATATTAACATATATTTTTAAAAAAGAAAAGTAAGAATTATAAAAATACAACATATAATTTTTGATATATTATTTTTTTTTGTGTAGAGTACAAAAATTCAATAAAAACGAACATTTTTGTACACAAAAGTTGATAAATTAAAAATCCACAAAAATCCAGGGATTAAAAAAATAAATCCCGGGATTCGGGTTTGAAAAATTTCGGGATTTCCCGTTTGGCATCCCTAGTAGTTACTGCCTGGTTTTAAAACACTATTAGCAGGGTTCAAAAATAAATAGAACATATTTTGGCGTACGGCTCACACACCCCTGAAATTCATTGTTGCCAACTTTTTTTGAAGACTTACCGTCAAATCGTACTTCAAAAACCGCTAGAAGCCGCTAAATTTTTTATTTAGCGTAAAAGGTTTTAAAATATCGCTTAAATCTCAATATTTTGCAAAATGTATATACAAATCAAGATATACGGGGGTGTCATGGAAATCGAAAACGTAAAACGAAAGAATTTTAAGAGTAATTTTTCAATAAGATTTATGTAATAATACAATTTTATGACAATTATTACACAAATAATGCTCTATTAAATAGAATTGTTTAACAAAAATTGTAAAAATTAGATTAAAAGTATAATAAAAAGAACTGCTAAATTCTTTCGTTTTCGATTTCCATGACACCCCTGATAGAATGCTTTTTTAAATGTATGTATACGACTTTTTATTAAAATTAAATAGTAAGATTTTTGATTTCCACGATATTTTTTTTAGTCCAGGAAAAAGTTGGTTAAATTTATTGAATAAAAAGGTTTTAAATTCAAATCCGTTTTAAGTCTTTTTCTATCACGTCTAGTTTTTATTGTTGGCTGGTGAAGCTAATATATTTCATCATGACTGGAACAAAATATACAAAGGATTACGAATAAAATTTTTTTTATATATTTAAATTTCTTTTAAATAACATTTTTTTATATTTTTAACTGCTTCGGAGCTATTCAGAAGTAAGTTGCGATAAATTTGGGTTTTATGCAAAACAAAAAATATTACTTTATTTTGTTTTCAGAAATGTATAAAAAAAATTTAATAAGGACAAAAGTTTTACATTTGTTCGATTTGGATTAAATTACTAGCATATGACTTTGAATAAAATTCCCTTTACAGCAAAGCCACCTTATTTCGGACGAAATAGTAGTCAAGCCCATAAAAAGCTTGACGTAAATTTTTAATCTGTGAACAGATTTGAATTCAACACGCTAAAGTCAATTAAAATCACATAGGAAGGTGCTTGCTATCGACTTTTTTTTTATTTTTGCCACCAGTATAATTAGCATAATCAATTATAAAACGAATAATTTTTGTTAACTGAACATACGGGCATGTTCTGACAATCGCAAAACGCTATACATTGGCGATTCTGACTTAAAATCGCAAATAGTTGTGTCCTATAAATCGCAATAGCAAGAAGTTTGGCGGCTTAAAATTGCAAAAGAGAACTAAAATATTTGTAAAAAAAACTATGGCAGATCGCAAGCTAAACGCACGAGTTCAAGAACACCACAAAAAAAAATGTTTTTATAGCGGAAGCTATAAATTCGAAAAATTTCGAAATTTCGAAAAAAACAAAGTTTTTTTTCTTCTTACTTAATAATTTTAATAAAAAAATACATTCTTGAAATCTCTTATTTTATGAAAAAATTTTAAATTTTTAAATACCTAGAATAAAAATTTTATATTCTTTTGATTTCCCGCTAACCGTCAAAATGGAAATTTTGCCGCAATGGGCACGTAAAAATCGCTAGAATCGCGGCAAACCCGTCAATTTGGCAACAGTGCTGAAATTATATCTTTTTTTCAAGGCGAATTCATCCCAGGTAATCTCGGTACTACAACAAGTACAACTCGTACAAAAACCACAAGCAATTTGTTTTTGTAAAATCATTGTACAATGTCAAAAACAGAAATAAAACAAAACAGAAACAAAGATAACACTGGTTTCCAGCCAAGAAATACCAAAAACACCACATGCCTAGAAAAGTTAATTGGGACCTCCTGAACACGAAAATCGCTGTAATTTTTTTTCCTAAGTATTTTAGATAACGGTACTTTTGTGTTTTTCGGTGTATGGTCCCACTCAAACCCTTGTGGAGCCCAACCAAAAAGTCCGATCGAAATAAATGGCATATTGTTGGAAAGGTAATCGAATACCTTTTCCATCGATATGCTACAAATTTCTATCTGATAAGAAATGGCTGAGTAATGGCACCTCAAATTTCAAAAAATGTAAATTTTTTACGTTTTTTTTTTCAAAATTTTTCATTTTTTTTTCGTTTTTTTACTACGTTTTATTAAATATCTGGAATGTTTTATTTCCTAACCAAATAGTATATGGAAAAAAATTCGATTACCTTTCCAACGATATGCCATTTATTTCGATCGGACTTTTTGGTTGGGCTCCACAAGGGTTTGAGTGGGACCATACACCGAAAAACACAAAAGTACCGTTATCTAAAAAACGGTACTTAGGAAAAAAATTACAGCGATTTTCGAGTTCAGGAGGTCCCAATTAACTTATCTAGGCATGTGGTGTTCTTGGTATTTTTCCAAATTAAAAATTTGTAAAGCAGTGTAATAAAAGATAATAAACAAAATTTTGACATCCAACAGTGATTTTTGCTAATATCAGCAGGGCTTTTAAGACCACCTGTAATAAATTCGCCTTGCTTTTTTTTAATGTTTGTGTAGACGAACACAACCCTAAGTTCCGTTCATAACTATTTCTAAGAAAGTAACGAGCATTATATAGTGTTCGGCTCTTCGGTTAAAAAACAAACCAATTGTAGTGGTTCTGTAGACATACATTATTACATTGAAATCACCAAGAAAGTCAAAAATATTTCATAATCTTTAATTTAATAGGTATTTTAGCTTTTTAAAAGAAAAATAAATTTCTATATGGGTCTTTGTTTTCTATTCGTATTACACCTACACTAAAAAACTTGAGAAAAACAATAGTTAATGTTTTTAATGTAAATTTTTTCAAAGATGTAGTAGGAGAAGTTTAAATTTTACAATTAAATATACATACATTAAAAATGTATAATATAATAAAACTAGCTTAACCCGTGCGCTTCGCTACACTGCTTTAACCACTTCTTCAGTTGGGAGATACTTAATATATGCATCCTATGGGAGGTATTTCCCCCTGTGCCTACCGGCTTTATTTTTATTTTCAAAAGTGTAGCATACCATAAGAGTGACTTTTACAAAGTTTGAACATTCTCACTTAACAGTTCTTAAGATATGCGATATTAAACATTGGTGTCCCATGGGGGTAACACTTCCCCCGCTGCTATTTTATTTCAGTTTTGGGGCTCTGAAGATCCTACTATCAAAAGTTCAACAAAATCCGTGCAGTGGCTCTTAATTATATTTCTATCTATGAGGGGTACTGCTCCTTCTCTGTCAACCCCGCCCATTTTTATATTGAAATTTAAAGTTAACCATAATAGTAGCTTTAACCACGTTTGAAGACTCTCCCTTTAATAGTTCTTCAGTTGAGTGATATTTAATATATGCATCCTATGGGAGGTATTTCCCCCCCTGCGCCTACCCGCTTTATTTTTATTTTCAATAGTGTAGTATACCATAAGAGTGACTTCTACAAAGTTTGAACATTCTCACTATAACAGTTCTTAAGATATGCGATATTAAACATTGGTGTCCTTTTGGGGGTAACACTTCCCCCGCTACTATTTTATTTCAGTTTTGGGGCTCTGAAGATCCTACTATCAAAAGTTCAACAAAATGCATGCAGCGGCTCTTAATTATATTTCTATCTATGAGGGGTACTGCTCCTCCCCTGTCAACCCCGCCCATTTTTATATTGAAATTTTCATTTTACCATAATAGTAGCTTTAACCACGTTTGAAGGCTGTCCCTTAAATAGTTCTTCAGTTGAGCTATATTTAATATATGCATCCTATGGGAGGTATTTCCCCCCTGCGCCTACCGCTTTATTTTTATTCTCAATAGAGTAGTATACCATAAGAGTGACTTCTACAAAGTTTGAACATTCTCACTGTAACAGTTCTTAAGATATGCTATATTAAACATTGGCGTCCTATGGGGGGAACCACTTCCCCCGCTACTGTTTTATTTAAATTTTGGGGCTTAGAAGATCCTACTACCAAAAGTTCAACAAAATGCGTGCAGCGGGTCTTAAGATATGCGATATTAAATATTGGCATCCTATGGGGGGTACCAATTCCCCTGCCCCGATTTTGGATTTCAAAATCAACTAACCATCATCACTCCTCCCTGTACCTTCCCTAAAAATTTTATGGCAATCGGTCGAGCCGTTCTCGAGTTATGGAGTGACAATCAAAATGTACACTTTTTTTTATATATATAGATAAAACAAACTTTGTTTGTTAAAAAAGTAGTGATGTGCGATTAATCGGTTAAGTTAAATTAAATCGATTAATTAATTAATCGGTTGACCAATATTTTTATACCCTTCACCACAAGTGTAAAAGGGTATATATAAGTTTGTCATAACGTTTGTAATTTCCACAATATTGATTTTAGACCCCATAAAGTATATATATTCTGGGTTCATATGAGAAGAGAAGTCCGTCTGTCCGTCTGTCCGTCTTACGTTTGATATGTGTTTTCCGGATAATCCAGACATGATAGCGGCTAGGTTGTTTTACATTTATGTTACATACCATTTCTTGCTATTGAAATTCAGCCAGATCGGTCCAAAAATGACGTAGATATGAGCAAAAAACCACGACTACCTCTAAATTTTTCCAAAAATCCCTTGTTGTTGTATTTTTTTTATTTCTGTATATCTTGAGAACGGCAAGAGCCAAAGTTTCCAAATTAGGTACACACATTTAGGTTGCCAATACACACCATCCTACAAAATGTGGGCGGGATTGGAGAAGTGGGCGTGGTACCTCCCGTACAAAAAAAATTTATAAAAACCTAAATTTAAGGGCTGCCATATGTCCTATGGATATGACTTATATATCAAAATATCTGAAATTTCTTCTAGAACATATTTTATAAAAAACTCGGAAAAATTGGTTCAGATACAAAAAAGTTATGACCAAAATTAATTTTTTTTTTTAAATACCCACTTTCGGGAACCATAGATCTCCCCGAGTCCAAGCTTTATAACTAAAGTAAATGGTAAATTTCTTCTTCAACATGTCGGTATATCAATCTGCCAAATCGGTTAAAAAATGGCAGAGTTATAACCGAAATACTGAATCCACAAAAATTACTCTTTTTTATAATTAACTTTGTTAAAGTATATATTTACAAGTTTATATAAATGTTTATATATAAATATAACTTAAGTAAATGGTAAAATTCTTCCTTAACACGTCGGTATATAAAACTATCAAATCGGTTAGACAATGGGTAGTTTATGAGCAAAATACTCAAAAAATGGGCTAAAAAACATCAAAATTTTTATAAAAACCTAAATTTTAGGGCTGCTATACGTCCTATGGATATGACTTATATATCAAAATGTCGGAAATTTGTATGAGTTATAACAGAAATACTGGGGTCTAATCACCGCATACGATATCGAGCAAAATTCATCGAAATTATTTATTTTGGTATCTTGAAACTCGATATCGAATGAAATGTATTGAATTTGAAATAATAACATTCGACATCGAGTAACTCGACATTACATTTATCGAGTTTTCATTCGATATGCCAGTGTCTATCGTATGCAAAAAAATTCAATAGTTTATTCGATACGATAGCATCGAATGCAGTGATTAGAACCCTGAATTCCCGAAAATTACTCTTTTTATACCCTTCACCGAAGGTAAAAAGGTATATACAATATTGATCCTACACCCTATTAAGTACATATATTCTGGGCCCTTATGAAAAGCGAAGTTCAAAACCGGTTGTCTCTTATTTAAAAAAAAAATATTTACCAGTTTTATTTAGTTGCTCTGTATTCTGCTCGCACAATGGTGAAGGGTATATAAGATTCGGCACAGCCGAATATAGCACTCTTACTTGTTGATTATTAAATTTTGATTAATCAAGGCTAAATAGCTCTATAAAAAATTATAAAATCGAAAAAATAAAGAAAATTAAGCATAATTCAACTATTATGTCACATAAGCTTATCGTCGTAAGACCGTTTCCTGTGGTAAATTTAACAGATATATCGATCTTCGCAATCCTCACGTCTCTATCTCATATGGTTAATGAGATATTACGAAGACATTTTGTTGTATATCCACTTTTGCGAAAAATTTAATGCGTTATAATATCGTATGTAGCATAATTGTGGATATACGACAAAAAACGTATGAAAACTTTCAATTAAAAAAATCTTGCGTTATCTTGTTGTATGTGAACAAAGTATATCTGGCATGTTACAATAAAAGAGACTATCTTATTAATATTACTATTATTTGAAAATTTGTCGTTTTATATGTAAAGATATTTTTCGGACGTAGTACACAACGGATATTTATATTGATGGAATTATTGCTATATTGCCTAAATTCATTTTATTGCTAAGCTATTAAAGGTTAAATATTCAGGGTGGCCCAACCATAATGCAGAATGTTAATTGTAAATAAAACAAAAAGTTTTAGAGAATTATCTGAATATTTTTTATTAATATAGAAGGATCTATGACAGCTCGTCGCGGCTTCGGCAGCATACCTCTGTCGTATGGTCCATATTTTCAATGGCTCTGTGACATTATTGAGGTTCAATGTATTTAATGTCCTTAATGTGTTAAATTATCTAATCCTTTAGCTCTTGTCTTGGCTTATTGACGTACACTTTCTATTTTCAATATTACCAAAGAAAGAAGGCCAACGGTTTCAAATCATATGATCATGACGGCCAATTAACATGGACATTCTTTTGGAACTCCGTTATCAGTTCCGTTATCAGCTCGCGAAAGCGAGCACCATACCTCATTTTTGAAGAAGTAAGGACTGCTGATGCCGCATAACCATAAACCAAGCATGCATGCACAGGCGTTTTAACTTTTCCTACAGAGCCGGTTTGCTAAAAATTGGCGCCGCACAATTATCCCGATTGTGGACACATTTGATCGATTATGCTGACCAAAAAAATCAAGATGTGCACAAAATGTTTTTTTTTTGACCGCCCATTTACGTAAAAGGCTTCAGCAATCTTAACGCGCCGCTCAATGCTGCACCTCTCCATGGTTGAATTTGGCACTGATACCAATAAATGTAAAATTAAGTTGGAAAAAACTTTGATGTTACGGTGCACTCTGCTGCAAAAAAATTTGACTATTTTTTGACTATTACTTTTAAAAAATCTAATGATGCTATTTTATAGAGAAGAGTCTGGTAAACCAAAAACTGCATTTCTTTTAAGATATATGTATATTTATTCTTAGAAAAGATCGGTTGAAATCAGGTTAATGTTGTGAAAGGGAAATATATGGTAATTTTGTTCAAATTCAGAGATTTATATATCGAAGATGTTTCGAGCGGAAAAATCTGAGTGTCGAGGAAAAGAAAAAGTTATTGCATACATAGTTTGGGAGATATGAGTGCATCAAAAGTGTCCTTAAAAATTCAGCATTGGCTGTTTTCGTTGGAGAAAAAGTCAGTTAGCTCGGTTTACCTCCGTGCTCTCAGTATAACGAAATGAAAGGTAAAAGGCTCTTCTTTCTAAATAGTCAAAAAAATTCACCAACTTTTGTCAATCTTTTAAAAAAATCCAAATTTAGTAAAAAAAAAGTCACGAATATTGCACCCTACACAGAAAAAATTATTTTTCCAATTCAAACAAAAAATTTGTAGAATCAAACAATTTTTTGTCTGAAATCGGTCCTATAAACAAATTCGCATATTCAAACAATTTATTTGCATTTGGTTTATTGAAAAAAACACTGATTTTTTCAAACAAATAATTTAACTGAACCAAACAAAAAGTTTACTGAAATTCATATACTAAATTTCAAAATCAAAAAAAAAACAGGGGTCTAATCACCGCATACGATATCGAGTAAAATTGATCGAAATTATTTATTTTGGTATCATGAAACTCGATATCGAATGAAATGTATTGAATTTGAAATAATAGCATGCGATATCGAGTAACTCGACATTACATTTATAGAGTTTTCATTCGATACGTCGGTGTCTATCGTATGCAAAAAATTCGATAGTTTATTCGATACGATAGTATCGACTGCGGTGATTAGACCCCAGGTTTTTGCACAAGCAATGATGCGCACACAAGCAGGCACTGTATTAGAAGATGATGGCAGAGAGAGCAGAGCGGCCGGCTGGCTTTGTGACACATTTTTTTGTTGGAATAATTTTTGAACGAAGTTCTTTTTTTATACACACAATGTTTTTCGTCATCACTCACTGTTGCTGTATCCTTTCCTTTGCTAATGAAGAAGAAATGTAACCCAAAAACGGCGACAGACCGACTCGATATGTTTTTCGTTATCATTATATTTTTGTATTTGATGTATTTAAGCAAGCAGTTTGAAAAAATTTAATACGGGATTTTGGTTTTTTTTTAACCAACTTTGAAACCAACCAAAAATTTATTTTGTTTCTTATAATGTTGTTGTTGTTTCTGTTGTTTAAAAAGAGTGAAACGTTTTTATACCTGTTATTTTTTTTTTTTTACTTCAAACCTCTTCATCTTTCTTACTGTTGTACTTTTTTAAAGTGTCCAAAAATAGACTGTATGTGTTTTTTGTTGTAGTTCTTATATTTCACATTAGGAAGTGTTGCTTACGATCAAATAAAAAAATTGCAAAAAGGCGACAACATTAAAAAGCGTTAAATATTTCATACAAAATTATGAAAACTTGAAACCAATAACGCGTGTATTATATTTTTGATTGGTTGTCAACATTTTTGTTGGTTAAATAAAAATCAAATAAAAATTTTAATTGAATCAGTAAAAACATTTGTAGAAATTAAAAAAATTATCAAACAAGCGTTTGTTTGAAAATAATTCGGCAATAATTTTTTCTGTGTAGTATTTGTAATAAAAAAGTTTTGCTTACCTTTAGGCTTAACGGTTTAAAGAAATTTGAGTTATTAATTATAACAACAATTTCTTAATTAATTGTTGACAGCCGTTTTTAAAAATGAATAAGATTAAAAAACGTGGGCCAAGATAGCGTCGACGAAATAGCGTCGAATTTGGGAATTTAAAAACCGGGAAAACAAAATACCCAAATTATGGTGTTTTTCAGAATAAGAACAAAAAGTTAGCGTCGAATTTAGTAATTTATGGGTATTTCCAAAGTAAAAAAAAAGTTAGCGTCGAATTTAGGAATTTAAAAAGGGGAAGTAAAAATAACTAATATTTTTAATAAAAATACAAAAAATAGTTTACACAAATTAAAAAATACACATTTAGGAACAAAATAAGCGATGCGTGCAAAAAATCGTTCAGTTAGTTCCCGAGATATTTGGATGCATCCAAAATGGTCAGTTAAAAGCGTTGCTGATTTATCCCATGGAACACAGGCTTTTGCACGGTATAAACTGTATATATTCTGAAAGTAAATCGTTTTCCGGACAAAATGAGCGATGCGTGCAAAAAATCGTTCGGTTAGTTCCCGAGATATTTGGGTGCATCCAAAATGGTCAGTAAAAAGCGTTGCTGATTTATCCCATGGAACACAGGCTTTTGCACGGTATAAACTGTATATATTCTGAAAGTAAATCGTTTTTCGGACAAAATGAGCGATTTTTTTTTTTTTTTTTCATTATTTATTTATTGAATCTTCATATATTAAATATGGACAAACAATAATTAATCAAATCTTAACCTAATATTATTTTTTGTCCTGCCAGTGCCAGACAAAAATTTTGTTCATCGCGGGTTCTGTTCACTTTTATATGTGTTTATCGCTCATCTAATTGGACAAGTGCCGCAGTGTCTCTTCTTCTTAAGCGAGTGTGGCCGCTATCATTTAAAATATTTCGTGCTAGTGGGTTCGGGTGCAATTCGAGCCTTTTTAAGTATTTTACTGCATATTTCGTAATCATAGTTTTAACTAATGGAACATTGAGATCCTTGTGAATATTTGAGTTTTTAACATACCAAGGGGCAGCTGTGATTATTCGAACTAGTTTATTTTGGCGCCTTTGAATTTTTTCGATATTAGAGGCCGAGGCAGTGCCCCATAACTGAATACCATAGCACCAGATTGGCTTTAAGATGGAGTTATAAAGAAGAAGTTTGCAGTCGAGACTAAGGACAGAGTTTCTTCCAATAAGCCAATGAATTTGAATGGCTTTTAGTTTCATTTGAGTTAATTTTGCCTCTATATGGCTTTTCCACGTAAAACGGCGATCTAGATGAATACCGAGGTATTTTACATGCGAATTTTGAGGTATTATTTGATTATTGATTTTAATAGGGGGACATGATTCCCGACGCAAGGTGAATGTTATATGTACGCATTTTTGCTCATTGACCTCTATCCTCCATTGCTTTAACCATAGTTCGAGTTGAAATATATGATCCTGTAGGTATCGAGATGCTTCTTGACGGTTTTCGTGCACTCTCAAAAAAGCTGTATCATCAGCAAATGTTGAAGTTTGTGTGTAGTTGTTTGTTGGCATATCCGAGGTATATATTAAGTATAAAAGTGGGCCCAGGATGCTTCCCTGAGGGACTCCAGCGTCAATTTGCTGAGGAGAGCTTAAATAATCACCTTCTTTAATAATAAACTTTCGACCGACTAAGTAGCTTTCTAACAGCTTGTGTGTGTTTACTGGTAAGTTTAGCTTAAATTTATGTAATAAGCCTTCATGCCAGACTTTATCGAAAGCTTGAGAAACATCGATGAAGAGAGCGGAACAATATTTTTTTTCTTCAAAGGCTTTTCTTATTGCGTTTACTATACGATGGGTTTGCTCAATTGTGCTGTGTTCTCTTCTAAAGCCGAATCAGTGGTTAGGAATACATCTATTATCATTTAAAATTGGGGTTAATTTTGACGCTAACAGCTTCTCAAACAGCTTTGATATATTAGAAAGTAAGCTTATAGGCCTATATGACTCAACTTTTGTGTGATCCTTTCCAGGTTTAGGTATCATGGTGACTAAGGAGACCTTCCACTTTTGAGGATAGTATTCAAGGCGTAAAATAGCATTAAAAATTAAAAGAATAATTTTCTTTGCTATGCTGGGTAGCTCCAAAAGCATTTTGTTGCTGATCTTATCAAAACCAGGAGCCTTCTTGGGGTTTAAATCACAAATAGCCTTTTCGATTTCTCTTATCTCAAATCTTAGCGGAACAGCTGCTCTAGCAGCAACAGGTGGTAACTCGACCGCAATATCGTGAGATATATTTGGGGTAAATACGTTTTTTAAATGATTGACAAACAGATTTCCTTATTCAACATCATTTCTTGCCCAACTTCCATTCAAGTTTCTTAATGGTGGTTTAGAGACAACTGGCCTTTTGAGATTTCTAGCTGCACGCCATAATGAGTAGTCTGATTGTGGGGTTGCATCAAGTTCCTTAAGATATTTTTCCAGAGAAGCCGTTTTCTTAGTCTGCAGTAACTTTCTTAGTCTTTTTGTACACTCTTTAAGTAAGTTCTTAAGTTGAGGGGATCTGTGCAATTGCCACTCTCTTCGAGCCCTGCTTTTTTCAGACAAAAGATGCTCGACATCTGTGGAATATATTTTAATAGTTTTTGTTTTTTTGGGGGCAATATTGGAATGTTGAATAGCTAGTTTCAGAAAACTGTCAAAATTGTCAATAGAGCGATCTACATAATCCGGTGTACTGAGCGGAATATTTTCTGTGCAATGGGTACTGAGATATTTTTTATATTTCAACCAATTAATTTGCGTAGCTGTCGTCGGAGGTACAATTCTATTGGGGTTCATTATAGTAACAATTGTAGGTGTGTGGTCGGAAGATCTAGGGAGGCTTCAACTTGAATCGTTTCTATGGGAATATTTTTAACCACGCCGAAATCTATGACATCTGGAATTTTTTGATGATCAGTGGGCCAATATGTTGGTTGTCCGCTCGCTACCACATTAAAATCCATTTTAGAAATTATGTTAAATAAAACACGACCCTTTGGTGTTATAAGTCGCGACCCCCAGAGGGTATGTTTAGCATTATAATCGCCAGCGGCTAGGAAACACGGTCCTAATGATTTAAAATATTTACAATATTGGTCCTCCGATATTGAAAATCTAGGCGGGGAGTATAACGATGAAATTATTAGGTTTCTATTTAATTCCTCAACGCAAATGTTCGTTGCCTGGAGATAATCTTCACGATGATCACACATTAGGTAGTGTTTGACTCGGGCCTTTATTAAAATGGCAGAACCTCCACAAGCTCTATCTCGAGGGTCCTTGGTATCATATAGTATATAACCATTTATTTTAAACGTACTTCTTGAGGTCAAATGAGTTTCAGAAATCATCATGACATCAATTTGTTTATTTTTAAGAAAGTATTCTAATTCATTTTTATGTTGGCGGATGCCGTTTGCTTTCCAAAAACAAATTTTTAAACAGTTCATGGTTTGTTAAGTACAGCTTGCAATAACATCGATTGCATTCTAAGCATTTCCTGCATCATATTACCCATTGTGTTCGTAAAATTATTTACTGTTTGCACTAATTTTTCCATGGTTTTTTCTAAACGACTTAAATTAGAAAATTGAGTTTCATCATTACTTGGCGAGGCCCCTTGTTGCATTGGCTCATGGTTTGATTTTAGGACGTTAGCGTAAGAGGTTCTGTTATTACTAGGCTGGGGGGCTTGAATTGCATTTGTGTTAACCTGATTTGTTACCAGCATTTGAGGGGGATTAGTTTTCGGTCCGACCGACTGCTTGACGATAGTATATACAGGGCATCCTCTATAATTGGCAGTGTGATTACCGCCACAGTTGCTACATTTTTTTACGTTGGGGTCGGTGTTGCGCCATATTACAATAAATAATATTAGTTTAATTTGAATTATAATAATAATACCAATAATAATACCAGAAATGAATTCGATAATATTAACTCAATAATACCTGTAAACTCTAAGACTGCTTAATATGTTAAATCTAACTGTAGTGCTGAAATTGCAAATAAATACCCAAAGTTTAGCGTCTTTTGTATATAATAATAAATAAATAAGGACTTGCAAAGTGAACTTTAAACCGACAAGCTGTGTTTCCTTTAAGTAAAGTTTTAAAGCCCCAAACAAAAAGAAAAAATTAAAAAACCTAATTTAAATATCTTAAAAACTATTAAGATTAAACATTTTGGCGCCCGAGCAGGGACTTTAAAATTTAAACTAAAAGACATTTCTTTTAAATAAAATATTTTTAAAAGTGAGCTTACCAAAGCAAGATAAACATATAATTAAAGATCCTTTGATAATTTATTTCAAAGGCTTAATAATTTTTTTATAAATAAAAACATTTGTGAAAATTGTGAAGTGTTGTGTTAATAAACATTTTTATTAAATATAAAAAAAAGAACACAATAACAAACACAAATTCAAGATAATAAACAATATACAAAAACAATTAAAACATAAACTCCTAGATGCCTCGTCGTTGCCGCTGTATAATTTGTAGAGCAGAGAGAAACCAGGGGAGTAACTCCGAATCTGAACAAGAGGTAACAAGTGTAAAAAATATTTGTGTTATTAACTTAAATTTGTAAATTAATCAAATTTAAAGATTTTTGTAACTTAATCAAAAATTATTTCACTGCAAGTCGAACACAAAGAATATTTTTTACACTTATTTGTGAAACAATTTATTTATTTAATAATAATTTTATTAAAAACCACCCTTAAAGTGAAACAATCGCGAGTGTTAATATTTAATAATAAACATATTTATACACACACGCACTTGTATAATTTGGTCTCTTTTATTACTGAGAGACAGAGAATAAATTTATTCTTTTTACCGTCGGCATTTTTCTGTAGCAAACAATTATTTATATTTATATTTTTTGCACGTAAAATTAAACGAAAATATTCGCGAGTGTTAATTCTTTAATTTTAAAAAATAATTAATTAATGCTAAATTTATTATCTTTGCTTTCTTTTATTTTTACATTCGTTTGTCAATTTTTAAGATCACGGTTTAATTCCATACGTTCCTATACCATTTAATAGTGATATCAGCTGTACAGTGTGAAGCATTCACACTAGCATCGAAAAGTTAAATTAATACAAGTTTGAAAAAATAAATTGTTTGTTGTGTTCACACTAGCATTGAAAAATTTAATTTCGTGCAATCATAAAATATAAATTGATTAGTGCGGTCACACTAGTAACAATTATTTTTAACAACTTGTTTTTGAATTTATTATGAAAAAAGATTTCTTGGTAAAATAAAATTTAATTATTTTAACCAAAGGCTGATTTAAGTGGAAAAAATAATTTAATATTTGAACGTAGTGATCGGAATTGATAATTTTAAATAGAAAGATAAAATATTTCTACAAAATAGAAGAAATAGAATCCGAATATTTTCATAAGCTGGCGAGAGAATTATTATATCAATTTTACTAAATTAATTTAAAATTGATTTTCGTTAAAAAATAGTAAACCAATAAGTTATTTTGGTATTTTAGAAATTTAAACTCTTATCGATACAAATTATAAAATATAATGCCTAGTAGAAAACATCAAGAATCTCCTTCCATAGCGGAAACTTTGGAGAAATTACTTGCTAAAAAGGCAAAAGTCGTACAAAATATTACGCGAATTCGTCAGTCCATTCGAGAAAAGACGATTTCTTTTAATCCAATTGAGTTGGAATGCAGATTAGACATTCTTAAAACTTATATTGAGCAGGCAATGAAGCTGCAGTCAGATGTGGATAATTTGGATCCCGACAATGACGATAGAGCTGAGCTTGAAGACATTTGTGTGACCACTAAATCATTGTTTTTGAGTATTTTGACTAAAAATAGAAAGTCAAGTGTGCCTGAAACTTCTTTTAGTGTACAGTCACATCATTCTAGACTCCCAAATATGAAGCTCCCTAAATTTAGCGGAAAATACTCCGATTATAAAAATTTTATGAGCCTATTTGAGAACTTGGTCCACAATGATCCGACGTTGACAGACATAGAAAAATTTAATCATTTAATATCATGCTTGTCCGAAGAAGCTTTGGGTACAGTCAAAGCTTTTCAGTGCCCATGTTCTGTAACTCTCGCGTCGAGAAAGTTTTCGATTGAAATGTGTGAAATTAAACAAAAATGCAATAAACTGAAACAAACAGCTGTTTTTCTCACTTAACTGTGTCTTTAACTATTTTTGGCGAGTACAAGCTGTCACGTAAGGAAATTACTCGCCAATTTACAGAAAAAGTGTGTCTGTAACATTTTGGTGAGAAAAGTTCCCGCTTTGAACTGTCCAATAAACTCACGAATAAAAATGGGGCGAGAAAAAATTTTAACACTTAAAAACAACTAAAAACGCAAAATGCAAAGAATAATAATAATAACATTTTGTTCTTGGCACATTTTTCATTGTTTTATTATTTTTCTTTTAACATTTTTATAAAATATACGAATGTCTTCAAAGCTCGTTTGCAAATAACAAACACTAAAGTCGCTCTTTACACAATTTGTTAAAGCCGACGGTTGTACTTTCGCCGCCGTCGTTGAAAAATGTTCAATTTTAGTAAATTTTGGTCGCCGTCAACGATATGTGTTACTGGCGTTCTGAACGTATGCAATGTCACATCGGCTTCGAGTGCAATATTATGACTTTTATAACGTAACGACGTAATCTCTTTTGATAGTTTTCGACATGGGTTACAGACACACATTTTTCTCACTTTTCGAGAAACGATGGAATATTTTGTTTCAGATCTTTTCGATGCAAGAAGTTCTCACTTAAGTTACAGAACATGGATACTGATTTCAGAAGAAAATTATCCCAAAGCATTGGCCAGCTTAAAAAAGGTATATGACAATGAATGTCTGATATTTTTTGATAATATATCAAAACTTTTTGATCTACCAGAGATCACTAAACCTTCGGCATCTGCTTTGAGAAGTATGATTGATACAGTTTCAGCAATATATGATTCACTTTTATCGATTGGTGATGATAAGAAAATTACAAATGCTATTTTAATACATTTAGTGATGTCAAAAGTAGATCCAGTGACTAAGACAAAGTGGGAAGAACAGCTAGATTTCGAAAGGTTGCCACTATGGTCAGACTGTGAAACCGCTTTGAATAAACGGTATCAGCATATTGCAGCTGATGAATCTTCAAGTTCAAGACCGAGGTTTAATAAAAATAAAACTGAAAATTTTACGAAGAAAAATAATAAAACATCACTAAATTGTACTAAATCTAAACAATCTACTGACAAATGTTTATTTTGTAAATCCAATCAACACATAATAACAAATTGCCCTTCTTTTGCTGCTGAGCCTGTAAACCAACGATTTGATTTCATAAAATCTGTGCCAGCTTGCATAAATTGTTTAAAAAAAGGACATACAGTAGCTAGATGTACAGCGTCTAAATGTAGAATTTGTAGTGGTTCTCATAACGCATTGCTACATAGATACAGTACTAGTGCAAATTCTAATAATAACAATAATAATTCTTCAAACAACAATTTTGAACCACCGTCAACTTCTCAAGCATCGGTAAATTATTCATCTTCTGATGAAAGAATTATTCTTGCTACAGCCGTCGTGAAAGTTAGAAATAGTTCTGGTGATTTTATATTAGCCAGAGCTCTTTTAGATTCCGGTTCTCAACCAAATTTGATTACTGAGGAACTTGCACAGCTACTACGATTAAAAAGAGAAGGAGGTAGATTGAATTTGAATGGTATTAGCGAAACAAATTCATTTTCAAAATCATGCGTAAATTTAACTGTCACGTCGAGGGTTAACTCTACACAATTTACTTCAAAGTTTTGGGTATTGAGTTCTATAACAAATTTACAGCCTGATCATAAAATTAGTACGACTAGCTTGAATATTCCAAGAAATATAGAATTAGCCGATCCTTGCTTTTATAAGCCTCGAAAGATTGATCTTTTAATAGGTGCGGAAATATTTTTTGACTTAATTTGTATTGGACAAATAAGGTCTGGCCCTAGCCTGCCAATTCTTCAAAAGACTTCGCTTGGTTGGATTGTTACTGGAAAGTATAACCAATCAAAGGGCTCGAGCGGCAATACAAACGTCTTTCATTTAAGTACGTCTGTAGAAAACGAGAGCAATATAGATTCAATTGTTAGAAAATTCTGGGAGTTAGAAGAACTTCCAAATGAATCAACAAAAATTTATTCTGAGGAACAGCAAAAATGTGAGGAAATGTTTAGAAATTCAGTACGACGTTTACCGTCAGGACGATTTGAAGTCTCTTTGCCTTTCAAATCTGATACAAAAACACTTGGTTTATCTTTTGAAACCGCTAAAAGGCGATTTCTTGCACTAGAAAGGCGACTTTCTAGAGAATTAAATATGAAAGAAATGTATCATGATTTTATGAAAGAGTATTTCGACCTAGGTCATATGTCATATGTTGACAAAATACCGGATTTCCCTCACTATTTTATTCCACATCAATGTGTGTTGCGACCTCAGAGTACAACTACGAAACTTCGAGTAGTTTTTGATGCTTCGTGTCGAACTTCTTCACATTCATCACTCAACGATTTGTTAATGGTTGGCCCAACAGTTCAAGAAGAATTATATTCGACATTGATCCGTTTTCGATTTCATAAGTACGCAATCACTGCAGATATTGAAAAAATGTATCGTCAAGTATTAGTTGGCGAGAATGATAGAAACTTTCAACTAATCCTTTGGAGACAGAATCCATCTGATGATTTGAAAATATTTCGGTTAAATACCGTTACTTATGGTACGGCTTCTGCGCCATTTTTGGCCATCAGATGTTTGATTCACTTAAGCGATTTATTCAAAGAGACTTTACCTATTGGTTCAAAAGTTGTTCGCAGTGATTTCTATGTTGATGATTTGATAACTGGGGCTGAAAGCTACCAAGACCTAGATATTATTCGTAACCAGGTTAATGAAATTTTAAGTTCAGCTGGTTTTAAACTTACAAAATGGGTTTCAAATCATCCCGAAATTTATAATTCATTTCAAAAAGAGAAACTATTACATAGTGACTCTGATTCGGCAAAAGCTCTAGGTATACATTGGGTACCGAAGAATGATTCATTTAAGTTTCATTTGGAAGACAATTTTCGTGATTTAAAAGCAACGAAAAGAAACATTTTGTCTGTTTCTTCTCGATTATTCGACCCTCTCGGACTTTTATGCCCAATGGTTACAAAATCCAAAATGTTGTTGCAAGAACTTTGGATACAAAAACTTGACTGGGATGAATCAATTCCTATGAGACTAAATACGTCATGGGAAAATTTCAAATCTAATTTAATGGAAATTGATTCAATATCAATCCCAAGATTCGTTTCCACAACATCGACAGCAAAAATTCAAATACATGGATTTGCTGACGCTTCGATTCGTGCTTATGGTTGCTGCATATATATACGAAGCTCCGATTCAAATAAAATTGAATCGAGACTGCTAACGGCAAAGTCAAAAGTTGCTCCACTCAAGACAAAATCTCTTCCGAGACTTGAGTTATGCGCTGCACACCTATTAGCTAAGTTGTGGAGTCGAATTAAATTAATGATGAGCTTTGAAATTGAAAGTGTTAATTTCTGGACAGATTCAGAAATTACATTACATTGGATAAAAACTCATCCGTCCTCACTGGCAACATTCGTGTCGAATCGAGTTGCTGAAATTCAAGAATTGTCAGAACAGGTTTCGTGGCGCCATGTGCCTACTAAACAGAATCCAGCTGACATTGTTTCAAGAGGATGTGATGTAAACGATTTGAAAAATTCAATTTGGTTTAAGGGACCTTCGTTTTTACTAAGCGATAGTTCACATTGGCCTGTTAACGAACATTTCGAGTTAACAGAGAATCAAAAACTTTTAGAGGCAAAAAAAACAAATGTGCTTCTTGCAGTAGAGGATCCACAAAATTGCTTGTTGGACCTGATAGAAAGATTTTCGTCATACAATAAGTTGCTAAGAGTAACTTCATTTGTACTCAGATTTATTGATATCCTGAGAAAACGTAAAATAAATAAAAATTCTACGCCTACTGCAATCGAATTGAAATGGTCATTTTGTCGACTTGTAGAGACAATCCAGAAATTAAATTTTTCTGAGGAAATTGCAAAAATGCAAAAATCTGAAGTCTTGCCGTCAAACATTCAAATATTGACGCCATTTATTCATTCATTTATTGAAGATAATAGAAAGTTTTCACTGATAAGGGTAGGTGGGAGACTGCTTAATGCAGATTTGGATTACAATACCAAATTCCCACTTTTATTACCGAAAAGAAATAGTTTTGTCACACTTTATTTGCGAAATCTCCATACTGAGAATTGTCATGCTGGTACAAAGGCTCTAATAGCTCTTTCACGAGAAAATATATGGCTCATAAATGCCAAAGAAGAGTGCAGCAGAATAATTCGCAAGTGTGTACATTGCTTCCGCTATAAACCAAAACTAATGTCCCAAATAATGGGAAATTTGCCCACTAATAGAGTGAGAGCTACTCGACCTTTTGTAGTAGTCGGAGTAGACTTCTGTGGTCCTATAAACGTTTCATTGAGAATTCGTGGTAGGCCACCATTGAAAATGTATATAGCGGTTTTCGTGTGTTTCACTTCAAAGGCGGTACATTTAGAATTAGTATCTGATCTGTCTACTGATTCTTTTCTTCTTTGTTTTAAAAGGTTCGCTGCCAGGAGAGGTCAACCACAGACGGTGTATTGCGACAACGCGACGAACTTCGTCGGAGCCAGCCGCGTTCTGAGGGAGTTGCAGCAAGCGTTCGACAGGAGTCGACAGGCCGTCGAGTCGTACGCAGCGTCGTCCGGGGTGAAGTTCAGCTTCATACCATCTCGGGCGCCTTACTTCGGAGGGCTGTGGGAAGCCGCTGTCAAACAGGCGAAGTTCCTGCTTCTGCGAGCCGTGGGCAACGCGTCGCTCACACAAGAAGAAATGGCAACGATGCTTGCAGAAGTAGAGGCGGTGCTCAACAGTCGTCCAATAGCACCGCTGTCTCCAGACCCGAACGACGGAGAAGTGTTGACACCAGCTCACTTTCTTCTCGGAGAGGGTCTGCGTTCGCTGCCGCCAGAATCAGGAGAAGACGTGAACGTCAAAGAGGGGAAGTTATGGAAGCGATGGCGAATGCTTTGCGGTCTCAAGCAGACATTTTGGCAGGCTTGGTCACGCGACTATATTCTCGGCCTTCAAGCCAAAGCGAAGTGGCACCAAGAGTTTCCCAACCTCGAAGTCGGTCAGGTGGTCCTCATCCACGAGGACAATTGCCCGCCTCAGCAGTGGCTGACCGGGAGAGTCGTCAAGGTCGTAGAAGGCGAAGACGGCAAGGTCAGAGTGGCGGAGGTCAAAACGCGAACAGGCGTATTTAGGCGCCCAGTGCACAAATTGGCTCCACTGCCTAATAGTTGAAGACGTGCAGTCGTTCAATGGGGCCGGAATGTTGCGCCATATTACAATAAATAATATTAGTTTAATTTGAATTATAATAATAATACCAATAATAATACCAGAAATGTATTCGATAATATTAACTCAATAATACCTGTAAACTCTAAGACTGCTTAATATGTTAAATCTAACTGTAGTGCTGAAATTGCAAATAAATACACAAAGTTTAGCGTCTTTTGTATATAATAATAAATAAATAAGGACTTGCAAAGTGAACTTTAAACCGACAAGCTGTGTTTCCTTTAAGTAAAGTTTTAAAGCCCCAAACAAAAAGAAAAAATTAAAAAACCTAATTTAAATATCTTAAAAACTATTAAGATTAAACAGTCGGTTTTAGACTTGTCGCAAAGAACTGTTCCATGTAATTCACCACATACTACGCAAACAGGGGGTAAGTAGCAGTATGCCTTAGTGTGGCCAAATTCCTGGCAGTTTAGACATTGAACAGGACCATTTCTTTTGTGCGGCTCCTCAATAGTTGCCCTTCTGTACAGAATATATTTCAAATTATAAATTGGATGCGTTTCATTTTTTTTGAGCTTAACGTCGCCGGGTTCAAGCTCCACTCGAAATAGTGGTTGGGGATTTTTTTCCCTATTTTTGATATTTGTTACGTTTTTGATTTTAAAGCCCTTCTCTTCCAAAAAAGCTTTAATTTCCCCTGGGTCTACGCATGAGTCTATGCCCTTGATTACTACCTGAAGACCTTTACTGCTCTTCAGTTGATACGTATAAAAGTTTTTATTCAGAGTCTCAAATCTTGTAATTACCTTTCGAAAATCATCCTCGTGATTCACCTGTATTTTAGTCTCGTTAATGATACCGCGCTTTATTGCAGCTACATAAAAGGAATTTTCACCTATCACCGAAACTAAACTTTTTATTAACTCATTAGAGTTTTGCTCTCTAAGGTATATCGGGGGTGGCTTAGACGATTTAATGACGTTTGGTGCTTCAGAGGATTCATTCTCCAGAATCGCGAAACGATTTTGTGTATTTATTTTATCAAAAGATGGTACTTTTGAGGCCGAAGCAACTGCTGCAGAGGTAGGGCTGCGTCCCCGTTTAAGCACTGTTATGTACCTGTCCATACCAACTTGTACTGTAGGCTTTTGACAACTTTTTACAGGGGGGTTTTCCATTGCATTTGTGTTTAAGTTCATGGTATCATTGCCCACTAAATTTGTTTTTGACGTCACGGCAATACTTGCTGGCCTGGCAACACTTGTCACCAAATCTTGTTGTAGTTTTTTTAATGAGTAACTATCCACCGTTTGTGTAAATACCGAGGGTGAGAGGGAACGTGTTCGAGTAATTGGCTTAGCCGTTAGGTCGTTAATATTGTTTTGTTTTGTTTTATTTATTTCTGCATTATTTTCATTTGCATTAACTAAAACGTAAACGTTTCTTTCATTTTGTCTTAGTGTTGTTTCACTGTTTGTACTCATGCAAAGAGTTGTTTTTGTTTTTCACCGTTTTGCTTTGCTTTAATATTTTTATTATTTATTGTATTTTACAACAACAAAAGAAAAACCAGAATTTAAATGTTTTGTTCAGAATATGTATACACATGTATGAACATTCATACGTACATATATATTTTTACTGATTTATTTTATTTAATTTGATCGTTTTAAATTGTTCACTATTATGTTAAATAATTTAATTAACAAAATATATTATTTTGTTTTTTTTAAGCGTCCATTCGCTGCTTAGATTACAAAATCAAATGTGATTAATTAATAGTTCAAATCGTATGCGGGGCTAAAATACACGTCTGTATCACAACAAAGCACAAACCGAACTGAGCGATGCGTGCAAAAAATCTTTCGGTTAGTTCCAGAGATATTTGGGTGCATCCAAAATGGTCAGTAAAAAGCGTTGCTGATTTATCCCATGGAACACAGGCTTTTGCACGGTATAAACTATATATATTCTGAAAGTAAATCGTTTTCCGGACAAATCGAGCGATGCGTGCAAAAAACCGTTCGGTTCGTTCCCGAGATATTTGGGTGCATCCAAAATGGTCAGTAAAAAGCGTTGCTGATTTATCCCATGGAACACAGGCTTTTGCACGGTTTATAATTAATATAATTCTAAAAATGATTTTATTTTCTGTGTCATATAGTGAATTGTGCCCGGAACTTATTGATTATGGTAGCAATGTCAATTTGTTAACAAATTTTATTAAACAGGAAAATTCGGTGCTTACTATTGATGAAATTGAAATAGTGAAAAAGGCAGTTCAAAAGAGGTTTTTGGTCATTTTTTAAATCGATGGGGAGAAGCGCGACTTGATTAGAAAGTAAATAAATACATCTTTCAAAAATAAATTAATAAAAAATAATTCATTTTGAATATTATGAAATTTTTTTTTCATCGTTTGCTTGAGTCGTCCGATCCATATATTAGTAGCTTAAGACGTCAACCTCATAAGAATATTTTAGAATTGGATGATGTAGTTAAAGATATGATAGTTGATGAATAAAATGCATTTCTTTAATTAAATATTACTAGTATTTTCATTGAGAATTATATTTATACGAAATTTTTTCATTCAGGTTACATAAAAGACGACGCATTTCAACCAATATTATTTGTTTTTTCTTTTATCAATTTATACGCGTGTGCCAAATTTAATCAAATTCTATTGACAATTGCGCCCTATACATTGAAAAGAAAATTACGTGGAATAATGAGGGCCCATGGGAGGTAGCCTAGAAGTCGACGGATTTCAACCAAAATTTGTAGTGCTCTTTTTTAGATCAACTTATGGACATCTGCTAAATTTTATCAAATTCCGTTGCGAATTGCGGCCCATACGTTGAGAAGAAAAATAAGCAAAAAATGGGGGTCCAAGGGAGGTACCCCTAGGAGTCGACGGATTTCAACCAAAATATTTAGTAAATTGTAGTGCTCTTTCTTGGATCAACTTATGGACGTGTGCCAAATTTCGTAAAATTCTATGAAGAATTGCGACCTATACATTGAGGACAAAAATTCGTGGAAGAATGGCGTTCCAAGGGAGGTACCCCAAGGAGTCGACGGATTTTAAAAATTTTTTGTATTTTTCTTTTCTACTTAAATTTAAACATGCGTGCAAAATTTCATATAGAAGGATAACTCCTTCTATTTTTTGCAGTTAGATGTATGAAGAAATACCACTGTGCGGTGTGACTCACAGTTAACATCGTGCATTATGGCTAGACCACCCTTAAGTAATAATAAACCTTAAAATTATTCATACATAAGGAAATTCGTTAATATAAAAACTATAACTATACGTAAATACATTTGTCACTTGCGAAAATTTTCGTTTCGAAAATTATTACATACAACTTAATTTTCAGTATTGGTAAAACACGTGAATGTAGGTTTTTAATGTCTTATTTTGACTTATATCACACAAATTAAAAAATGTATCGCAAAAAGTGGCGTATACGACAAAATTGAAAATTTTTTTCGGACGTGACAATGGCTATAACTTGAAAATTTTTTTCCATGACTTTGGATATTTTTACATAAATCGATAAAGAACTTCAAACACAATATATGACAAAAATATTGGACGACTTATTTCACGTACATTTTTGTGTATACAAATTTGAACCTTAAGATTCGATTTCCCAAAAAAAAATTTTTGTGATATACGGCAAGATAAATTCTGCACGACGTTATGTTATATCATTAAATGTGCCGCTCAGTAACACACAGAAATCACGATATTAAATTTCGAGAAGTTAGGTCCATAATTTACCATACGCCCCATTTAAAGCTTACTTTCGGTCATAACTTTAGTACACCTTTCATAATTTTACAAGACTAGAAATAGCACTGTCAAAATAATAATTTACTATATTCCCCATACAAAGCCCCCTCTCGGAAAACGCTTTAATACGACTTACATAATAACAAATAATTCTATTATAGTAAAATTTGGTCTGTCAGAGTTTCATAAGACTTTAAATGACAGTGCAAAATTTCGTAAAAAATCGGTCTTTGATTTACCATATAAATTCTATTCTCGGTAAAGACTTTAGTGTATCTAAAACCGTAACGAATATTGGTATTGTAGTAAAGTTGGGTCTGTGATAGTTTTATCAAATTTCGTAACGATCAATTTAAAATTTATCATATGTCCTATATAAGTCCACTCTGTAAAATTATTTTTATACGCCTAAAACCGCAGAGAAAATAAATGCACAATTTGGTTCAATTTAGCTTTATATGGCCAGAAATAGGTTAGGTTCCATTGGCAGCCGTGAACAAGCACAGCTCACGTGGGTCCATTAATTAGTTCCCGTTGTGTTACCATGTCACACCGTCTCCCATGGGTCCTATGTTGTCTGGCTGCTAGTGCTCCCACGCAGCCATCCGGTCGATTCAGTAAAGGAGTGGATCCTGTTTACATCAACATCAGAGAGACAAGTTTTGTCCCCAAGGGGGATAAGCGATCCATAATTTACCATAAGTCCCATTTAAAGTGGCCTTCTAAGAAGCACTTTAAAACTTATATTTAAGACACTTAAACAAATTTCACTTCTGTATCGAAATTAGGTTTAATTTAGGTTTTTTCAATGCCATAAATTACTCTACAGAATTATGTGATGATTAAGCCATAAATTAGTTTAAATAAAGTTTTATCAAACAAAAAAAAAAACCCAAAATCAAAATTCAAGAGGGCTGAGGACCTTGGGCCCCCTGGAACCAAAAAAACCGCCCCGCCTTCTTAGTGATATGTGTTGGTACTCCAATTAAAGGTAATTTGCTCAAGATTGTAAACATGTATTTTGTTTTTGTCGGGGCTGTGGAGTAGGGTTGCCTGAAACCAAAATTCAAATAACTGGACAATGCAAAAATTCAATTGGATATTAAAAAAATAACTGGACAATATAAATTTAAAAAAATTGACATTTTATTTAATTATTTTACACGTAACAATTAAAATTCAGTCTTACGTCATATTACATATCGTCATCTAAAAATTTAAATTTCGGAACGACATTCTATTTTTTTGTTGTTGGAATAAGTTATTTAATATAATTAAAGTACTTTCGCAAAAAACGTTGCTAATTGATATGGGAAAAACAAACGAAATCAATTTAATTTATTTTAAAAACCTTTTCTTTAGCTTCACTTCGGAAAATCAAATCTTGTAACGTTAATTTAACCGCCTTTTACTCAATGCAAATGGATGAAACTTTGCAGCACAGAATACTACTTTGCAGGCATTCCCGATGACAATACACAAATTCATGGGAATAGCCAGGATAAAAACTAGCGGGGAGGTAAAATGGTAAAATGCTTCTTTGACCGCCTTTTACTTAATGCAAATGGATGAAACTTTGCAGGCATACATATTCCCGATGACAATACACGAATACATGGGCGTAGCCAGGATAAAATCTAGGGGGGGGGGGCAAAATTTTTTTTTAATGTTCTTTTTTAAGAAAAGCGTTTCTTAAAAAAAAAGGTTTTTAAATGTTCTTACTTATATTAAGCATATTAATTTTATATTGTATAATATTTAATAAAAAGAATTCTATTTTAAAATAAAAGAAAATTTTTTAACTGGACAAATTGTATTTGAGCTGGTAACTGGTACCCAAAAAAACTGGACAATCCAGGTCATTCCAGGCCGTCTGGCAGCCCTACTGTAAAGTCGTCATAAAAAGTTCCAACTCCGACTCCAACCGCTGAAATTTTGTAAGTCCGACTACGACCCTTACTCCGACTTCTACTCCTAAGAAAAAAATTATAAAAAAAATTAGCGCAAAAAACATAAAAAAAACTAAATATTGATAATCGTGAGTAAATTACCTTTAATCGAAGTACCCACAAATAGGTTTATGTAAGTGGTGGCACGTTTTTCGCCCCATATAGTTCCAGAAGTCTAGCCCGCCCTAAATTTTATTATTTTCGTTTTTCTTGTGATTTTTTGGATCAACCCATGGTGGAATATTTTTATCACCATGGATCAACCCCCTTAAATTTAAATTTTGTTTCTTTTTTATTTCAGAAGGGGTCCAATTTTTTTTCGAGAGCCCCGTAAATTGCAGTTTTGTCCAATATTTTAACATAGGTCTAAACCCCGGGTGGGGTCTTTCATAGAGGTGCATTTCGGTGCGGAAAGCTTTCTGTCTGCTATTCACTTGATAATAGCAAGAGGCGATTCCTCTACTGAATTTACCAAGCAGCTCACTATGCCCGGTCTTAAACCACGTACCCCCTGGTAATGTCGCTCAGACACCCGTCTGACGGCAGCTAGAGTGAGAAGGCGCTCAGTTGAGTAACCTGAATGGCATGCTAATACCGATGCGTCTCAGGTAATTAGGTGACAACAAAATTAAGAATCACTGAAACTCAATTGATGTTCTATGTCGTTTTAACGACTTGCCTGCCTAGAGGTTGTTGGCAGCCCCAACACTAGGATCGGGTGCTGTGGTCTAATCAACCACTCATCTTAAATAACATAGATTAACGAAACTAAACAAATAATAAACGAATCGGAATTTACGGCACAACCAATTGGCTATCGAATAAGGACAAGAATCGGAACATGGAACGTCAGGACCCTAGCAGAATCATCCCGCCTTGCGCATGTCTGTCGAGTAATGGATAACTATAACCTTAGTATCTTAGGACTTTCAGAAGTAAGATGGAAGGCCATGGTGAGCTCCGTACGGCATCTGGCCACTACTTCATTTATAGCGGCAACAACAACAGCCATACTCACGGCGTCGGAATCTTGCTGACACACAACATGAAAAGAGCTTTGTTAGAATACAAACCCATCTCTGACAGAATACTTATGGCCCGACTTAAAACGAAATATCGTAACATTGGTATCTTTCAATGTTACGCTCCAACCGAAAACGATGATGTTGAAACAAAAAATGAATTTTATGAACAACTGGATATGGAAATTACACGATCAAGAAAAAGTGACATTAAGATAATTTTAGGCGATCTTAATGCTAAAGTTGGCTGTGATAACACCAACTTACGGTTTATTATGGGAAACCAAGGTCTGGGGGCATCCCGCAACAACAATGGCTAGCGTCTCGCAGATCTATGCGCTTCACACCAACTATTTATTGGAGGAACAAAATTTCCGCATCGTGACATCCATAAATATACGTGGCAATCACCGGATGACACGCAACCAAATAGATCACTTCATAATTAGTAGGAATTTTCTTGGATGTCTTATGGACGTAAGGACTGTCAGAGGAGCTGACATTTACAGTGACCATAAACTCCTAATTGGCGAAGTAAAGTTGAGGCCAAAAGCATTCTACCACCACAAAGTATCCAGTTACAAATTCAACGTCCACCGTTTGCAGGATCCCACAACAGCTGCATCATTCTCTAACCAGATATGTGCCAAACTTGATCGTAACCCTACATACAATTGGTCAGATATCGTAACGGCATGTCGTGAAACTGCGAAAAACGTCCTTGGCTGCAGTAAACATCATATAAAGCCATGGATAAGTGATACTACAAGGAGCGCAATTGAGGAGAGAGGAAAGCTGTATATAAAACTTCAAACAGCTAATGGTTCAACAGAGATACACTCTGCTCAAACGAACTACAACAACTCTGAAAAAATTGTAAAGAAATTGGTAAGAAAGGATAAGCGGCAGTTTTATAATAACATCGCGAGTGAAGCAGAAAGTGCAGCGGTACGCGGAAACTCTAGGGCAGTTTATAGTGCAATCAGGCAACTTAGCGGCGAGAAATAGAGAACGTTATCCCAAATTAAAGACTCCAGCAGAAGACCACTCGCTACAACAGATGAACAACTACAAAGGTGGAAAGAGTTCTTTGAATTTCCCATACCGCCACCCAACAACCTTGTACCAATCGATGCTAGACTACGTCAAAACCCTAGAAGGGAGATACAAACAACAGCACCACGTCGTGAGGAGGTTGCAAGTGCCATTGCAAAACTGAAAAACAATAAAGCATCGGGACTAGATAACCTTCCAGCAGAGCTGTTTAAATATACCCCTGCATTGTCTGATTATATCTGGCCCATAATCAATGACGCCTGGTCTGCTTCATTGATTGTTCCACTGGACTGGAAGGAAGGTGTCATCGTCACTATCCCCAAGAAGGGAGACCTCAGCGAGTGTAGAAACTGGCGAGGCATTACGCTTCTTAATACCATACAAAAGATAATAGCATTCATTATCCTTGGCCGTATTTCCCCTGCTGTGGAAGCTAGTCTACGTAAACAGCAAGCTGGTTTTAGAAGAAACCGATCGTGTCTGGATCTATAAACTCATTACGTATTATCGTAGAGCAATCAATGGAGTGGAATAAGCCTCTGTTTCTAATTTTTGTTGATTTTGAAAGGGTATTCGACACAATAAATCGTGTTGTTATTTGGCAATGTCTCTATAACATTGGTATACCGGACAAAATTATTAAAATTATTCAGATGTTGTACAGTGATGCTCCATATAAAGCTCACTTCAAGGGAGTTGACAGTGAATCTTTTTTTTTATCGTGGAGTAAGACAAGGATGTATATTGTCTCCGTTACTGTTTCTCCTAGTTTTAGACTCAGTTATGTTGAAAACTAATGCCGAAGCAACAGACGGCATACAGTGGCATCTAAATCAGCGCCTTCATGACCTGGACTATGCTGATGATCTATGCTTGATTTCTCATTCATTAAGTGGCATACAGGACAAGATAAATAGATTATATATTAACGGTCTTGAAGTTGGATTAAAAATCAATTTTCGTAAAACCAAAGTAATGAGGATATCATCCGATAACAACACCCCTATACTGGTAAACGGTAATATATTTGAAGACGTGTCTGAGTTTAGCTATCTAGGTAGCATAATAAGTACAGATGGTGGAGCGGATGCCGACGTAAGAGGCAAAATAAATAAGGCTCGTCACGCCTACACTTCACTTGCACGAGTCTGGCAATCGTCCCAAATATCCAAGAAACATAAGATCAGGATTTTCAACACTAGCGTAAAATCCGTTCTGCTATATGGAAGTGAAACGTGAAAAGTCACCAACACTATTTCCAAGAAATTACAAATGTTTTTAAATAAATGTTTAAGGCGCATTCTAAAAATATTCTGGCCGTTACGAATAAATAACCAAGACCTGCTACAAACTTGTGGTATGGAAGCAATTGACATTGAAATTCGGCGTAGAAAATGGAAATGGATCGGACATACGTTGAGGAAAGATTATAGAGACATTGCTAAGGTTTCCTTTCAATGGAATCCACAGGGATATCGAAGCAGGGGGCGCCCACGAGTAACTTGGCGAAGAGCTGTTGAAGAGGAGTTTACAAGAAAGGGGCTTTAATGGGCACAATTGAGAAGCTTGGCGCAGGATAGAATAAGATTTAGAAATTTTGTTCAATCTATACAGGAAAAAAAACTTAACTTTAACCCTTTATTAACTGTAATTAATATTAATGTACATATATTGTAAAATATATTATTTGTTGTTGCTAGAAGCTCCACTTGGAGTAGCATTCTTATAAATATTGTAAGACACGTTAACTAAAAAAAAAAAAAACCGCAACCAATTACACTATAGAACATTTTTGGGATATTGTCTGGGTGTGAGAAATTCCAAGTCAGGGTGATGGTACTAGGCCATTATAGTAAAACCCTCAAAGGGTTTGGCGTTCGTATGTGTCAGTTTTTTTTTATGACATTTTAAATTTTTTCCTTATCTTGATATTTTTTCGCTTAGTTGTAACATTTTGGCAAAAACGTAGTTTAACATAACTCGAGAACCACTTGTCCTATTTTGCTAAAACAAACTCAAAAAAATTTAGAATTACAATTTCTTTAATCCGTTCATATAACGTTTTTCGTTATAATCAACAGTTTTGCCGGTAAAAATAAATTTGTGGAGAAAAAAAAATATTTTTTTGCCTAAAAATTAAAATTTTTTTTTTTTAAATTCATAAAAAATCCAAAACGGAAAAAAGGATCAAGTGTTATTAATTTCATGTAAAGATCATAGAAATCGGTTAACGCGTTCTGCTTTTATTTACAATTAAGTGAAGGTATCCCATTTTGACAAGAATATTGATATTTGTTTTTATTCAAAAAAGTGTCATTTATCGCCTTTTTTATAATTTTTCTACTATTAAAACTACTAAAAAAATTAAGTAAACATTTTTATAATTTTTAATTTTTATTTTATTTATTTATTTTTATTTATTTTAATAAATATTGCCTAGACTTTTTCGATGGTGGTTGTTCGGGACTAGTGGCATCGCATTTATCACTATCATCAGTTTCTGAACCACATAATGTCAATGTGTGACTCCACTGTTGGCCCTTCTGCATCTCCTGAAAATTCTTTATCATCAAGATCATCCTTGTCTTGCCACACAAGCTTACTCCACCAGCAAATTTTTGCGACTTTTTGCCTCTATATCTGTAAGTTTTTGTTTTATTAAAATGAGTTTGAAAAAATAAAAAATCAGTATTACCTCATTTCAAATGGCATAGCAACTTGATGATAGCGTTCACCTTGTTCATCAGATTCGGTAGCCAATTGTTTGCTGAAGTAGTCCAGATGATGATGTAAATAATGGATTTTCAAGGACATGTGGACACCAATTTCCGAGAATGCTCTTAACATCCTTGCGACAGAAACATCGTAGTTGTTAGAACGATGCTTTCCCAACAAGCCTTCTATTACTTCTTTGATTGCCTGCCATGCATTCAATTCAGCGTCAATCAAAATATTGTTGAATGCGTCACTTTTAATCAGCTTTCGTATATCTGGACCATTTAGTACGCCTGATTGGAAAAAATTAATTTGTTAAGATGGAAAATCATGGGAAATGAATGTGATATTTTAACTTACCTTCTTTAATTTTACTTTCGCTGTGTCTCAGGTAAATTAGTTTCAAACCCAAGAAAACTTCATCTCTTTTGGCGACAGTTTTGATAAAATTCTTAACAATTCCAAGTTTAATATGCAGTGGATGCAGCAATATCTTCTCCTTCGGCACTAGAGGCTCACGAATAATATTGGCCGTTTGTAACCTGCTGTGCTCTCTGAGTTTCCATCCGTGGCATGCATATTGGTTACCGGAAAATCGTGTGTACCAATCGCACAAAAAGCACATATATTTTATATAGCCGCTTTGAAGACCGCAAAGCATTGCTACAACTTTTAAATCGCAGCATATGCGCCACATATGTTTGGCGTAGTTAACCATTTTTAAAATATTTTCCAGTGCATCATATGTTTCTTTCGTTTCTGTACTATAGGCGATTGGAACTGAAGGTTTTTTATTGGTATTATGCAGTAAACCCGCCTTCAAGCTGAGTTTTGAACTGTCAATAAATAATCTCCAGTCATCTGCTTCATATTTTATTTCCATTGCGTCCATCAATTTTCCTACATCCGGGCAATATGCAGAAGTTTTTTCATCATTCACAAGGGATTTTTTACAAAGGATTATTTAATAATTATAAGTTAATATTATAACTGTCAGTGGAGGGTATCAAATATTCGGAACGGCCAAATACCGAACTAAAAATCGCTGGAGGCAATAAAATGAAGGTAGAAAATTTAATAAAATGTGTATAAAAAACGCTAAGTTACCTAACCTGTGTCAAAGTAAACAGGCTGTTTACGTTGACACAAGTATATTAAACTAAAACAGCTGAAATTTTTGTAATAAAATTAAAAAATAAAATTGTTTGCATGTATTAAATAATATAATAAAATTTAAATCAATTAAATATAAAGTGAATATTATATAGAATGTCAGAAACTTTGGAACAACAAACAGAAGAACGAGAAGCTTTGCAGTCGATTTATGAAGGTGATGAAGCCTTTAAAGAAATCAACAGCACCACATTTCAATACAAGGTATGTACATTGGTACATTGCAAGTAAATAAGAACTAATAGAATTTAAATAAAACTACATGTAATTTGTTGCATCCTTAATAATAGTATGGAGATGAAAATAATTACAAATCATTTTTGGTAGAAATACAATGGGGAAAAAATTATCCAAATGAATTACCCATCATAAATATGGATACATTTTATAATAGGAACATGTAAGTTATTAAAAAATGTTTAAACATCTACATACGTTGAATATCTTTAATTTCCTAGTGTGACCCCAGTAAAATCTGTTATTCATAACGCACTAAAAGAAGAAGCTGAACAATGGATTGGCTGTGGCATGACATACACTTTATTTGAATGTTTAAAAGAACGTATTGATGAAGTAACAGCAGACCAGCCAGAACATGCAACAATACAATCTGTCGATTTGGATAAGGTTGGCGTAAGTGCAATACAAATATCGGACAATACGGAAACGGTTAAAAAGGATCCGAAAAAAGAACAGTTAACCAAAGCTCAGAAACGAAGACAATGGGAAAGAGCAGATCATAAAGGAGATCGTCCAAGGGGTTGGGATTGGGTAGATATTGTAAAGCATTTGTCACAAACTGGCTACAAAGAAGAACAAAATGCGGTAAAGACCAATACACCACTTTTGCAACCATTAAATAGCTGAAAACATTTTGTTTGCAATTATTTAACTTGCTGCCTCAAACTTGATTTTCGATATTTTGTTAATAAACTTTGTTGAGAACTAAGGGGTTATTTTGTAAAACACTTCACTTCACTTGAAAAATATTTTCATAGAAATTGTTGAAAACTCAAATAATAAATGAAAAAATGTTTAACCCAAGGTGCAGGGATTTACAACATAAGCCCCTTTGGGGCTTAAAATTAAAAACCTATTTTTGATTTGCTTATTAATTTATATTTATCACAGTATACAAAAACAATTTTTGCTACTGCTATTTGCTATTTGAGATTTTAGGGTTTATATGGACCTACCAGGACAACATTTTGTCATGACATAGTAGTTATCATAAAAGTTTGTATGACCAATTTTTATGTTAATAGTAATATTTATAAGGAAGTTATGACATAAAAAGCTTTTTTCGCGATTAGTATTGGTATGACCCCTTTCAGACTCGGCAAGTTACTTGCGCCACTCTTCGTTTGTTGATGTCAGCGGTTAGGTCGGGATATGAGAAAAAGTTGAGTACAAACTTTGCAACTAACTTGCCGAGTCTAAAAGGGATATATTTGGAGCTATGGCCAAATATGGACCGATTCCAATAAAATTTGGCAAGGTGATTTTTATTGCAATAATAATACCAACATAATAAGATGGTTTATGGGCATAAAGACCCTTTTATATTAAAGAACGATTCACCACATTTTCAATAGGATTGGTCCTTGTGCCAATTAGAGCCTATGCACCAAATTTTAACAAATTATATCCATAATTGCAACACGGATAAACGGACATCTTAAAATCAACTTCGCTGCTCATAAGGACTGTTCAATGAATAATTTTATGTAGTTTATATGTATATATGTATGTACAATGAATTTTTATATACATATGTACACACATTTTTTTCTTTACTTTTTTGTTTATATTATTATGTTGTTGCATATTACATAGGGTCTCCACCTGAGATAAGATATAAGATTTTTATATCAGCAAACGTCAAATTCAATCGCAGAGAGTATTATCTTACGTGTGGACTCTCAAATAGTGTTAGTATTAATATTATAATAAATATTATGAGACAGTTGTTATGAGAAATCTTATAACAATTATCTTATAAGATGAGCTGTCAAAAATACACATACATACATACATACATATAAAAAAAAATAAGAGGCATTCATTAAAACGTTTAATTTTTTTGTGCAAATAGTGAAAATCTTGTGATAATTGTTTAAAAAAACAATATTTTTAACTAAAAAACACGAAAAAACTAAAAAAAATAATAAAAACGGCACAAGTTTACTGTACGAGAATCATTCGATTATGAAATCTTATAAGATACGTGTTCCCCTTGTTTAAGATTAAGATTAACATCAAGGTATATTTACACAAGGTAGACTCAAGGTAGACTCATTTGGGAGTGTATACATGCTGCTCTATAAAAGGAACGGAGTTGTCAAAATTGTCTTCATATAAAAAAAAAACAATTTAACGCACACATGTACAAATTTTTTCTCATATACACGAAATTTGACGTTAAGCTTCCAACTAGGGGTAATCAGCTGACAAACATATGGGCCAACGAGTTTACCTTGTGTAAATATACCTTGATTAACATGAAGGAATTTGTTCTCTCATTCTGCCGACCAAGGCGAATTTAGCAAGGTAAGTGCAACTCTACAACTACAAAAAGCCCCATGTATTTTTTTGCAATTTAATAGGCGGCTGTCAAAAATGCTAACAAGGCAAAAATTGATTGAAAAACGAAATAAAAATTTTGTTTGGGTAATAAAAGTGATTATTAAATTCACTTTAATTATTCGCAGTTTTTCTGAGAAATTTTTTCGGTTATTTTGGAGCAAAACATAAACAAAATTATACTTTGACGTTTCCCTATTTTTTTTTAATTCGCCGTGGAGACAGCTGATGAACGGCTGACGAGTTGAGTTTACCTTGTTGAATTCGCCTTGCTGCCGACGTTATCTCACATATTATATCAGATATTATCTCAGGTGAAGACTCAGTGTTACAAAAAACAAAAAAGATTAATAAATAGCTTTAATCAAGGCGAATTCATAAAGGTGATATTTTCGAGTCATCTGTTTATTGACGTTCGCCAAGATAGCAACGAAAGTTAGCAACGACGGAAATTAAAAATCAAGGGATTTAGTGGCAACACCGGAAATGAAAATGAAGAGATCTTTTGGATATGATTTTAGAAATATTTATATAGATACAGATTAAAAATCATCCACCGTGCAAAAAACCGTCCAAGCTATTCAAGAAAAAAGTGGGTTCATCCAAAATGGTCAGTAAAAATCGTTGCTGATTTATGCCGGCCAAACTAGGCAGTGCCAAGGCATAAGCTCAATGGAATATGGAAAAATACCACTCAAAGATTAAATAAATCAATTTTTAAAAAAGTCTCCCGAGCCGTTCCAGAGAAAAGTGGGTTCAAACAAAATGGTCAGTAAAAATCGTTGCTGATTTATGCCAGCCAAACTAGGCAGTGCCAAGGCATAAGCTCAATGGAATATGGAAAAATACCACTTAATGACTAAAATAAATCAATTTTTAAAACAATCGTCAGAGCCGTTCCAGAGAAAAGTGGGTTCATCCAAAATGGTCAGTAAAAATCGTTGCTGATTTATGCCAGCCAAACTAGGCAGCGCCAAGGCATAAGCTCAATGGAATATGGAAAAATACCACTTAATGATTAAAATAAATCAATTTTTAAAACAATCGTCAGAGCCGTTCCAGAGAAAAGTGGGTTCATCCAAAATGGTCAGTGAAATCGTTGCTGATTTATGCCGGCCAAACTAGGCAGTGCCAAGGAATAAGCTCAATGGAATATAGAAAAATACCACTCAAAGATTAAATAAATCAATTTTTAAAAACATCTCCCGAGCCGTTCCAGAGAAAAGTGGGTTCATCCAAAATGGTCAGTAAAAATCGTTGCTGATTTATGCCAGCCAAACTAGGCAGTGCCAAGGCATAAGCTCAATGGAATATGGAAAAATACCACTCAAAGATTAAATAAATCAATTTTTAAAAACATCTCCCGAGCCGTTCCAGAGAAAAGTGGGTTCATCCAAAATGGTCAGTAAAAATCGTTGCTGATTTATGCCAGCCAAACTAGGCAGTGCCAAGGCATAAGCTCAATGGAATATGGAAAAATACCACTCAAAGATTAAATAAATCAATTTTTAAAAAAGTCTCCCGAGCCGTTCCAGAGAAAAGTGGGTTCATCCAAAATGGTCAGAAAAAATCGTTGCTGATTTATGCCAGCCAAACTAGGCAGTGCCAAGGCATAAGCTCAATGGAATATGGAAAAATACCACTCAAAGATTAAATAAATCAATTTTTAAAAACATCTCCCGAGTGGTATTTGAGTGGTATTTTTCCATATTCCATTGAGCTTATGCCTTGGCACTGCCTAGTTTGGCCGGCATAAATCAGCAACGATTTTTACTGACCATTTTGGATGAACCCACTTTTCTCTGGAACGGCTCGGGAGATGTTTTTAAAAATTGATTTATTTAATCTTTGAGTGGTATTTTTCCATATTCCATTGAGCTTATGCCTTGGCACTGCCTAGTTTGGCTGGCATAAATCAGCAACGATTTTTACTGACCATTTTGGATGAACCCACTTTTCTCTGGAAATCGATGATAAATTTTCTTTTCATTGCCACTAGATTCCCAAAATTGTTTACTTTTATGCCCTTAAATTCCCCTTGGTTTTATTTCCGGCGTTGCTATTAATCGTTGCTATCTTGGCGAACGTTGTTTATTGTTTATTTCCTTGTGTGTATACTAAATGTCAAGCGTTATTTACATTTTGTGAAAAAATTTGTTAAAATTTAAAATCTAAATCAAGAAAAAAAAAATTATTTAAATGTAATAAAACAAAAAAAAGTGAGCAAAAATATTAACAAGATGATTTTAAAAGGCGTAAGGAATACGTGGAGCCACAATAAATTTGCAATACAGGAAAAAGATTTACCTTTTAAAGCAATTTTGTATAAGTATTTCGTAAACAAACAAATTCCTTTCATATTTTCAACCAATAATTTTGACATTCACTCTAATTTTTTCCAAAAACAAAATACATAGTAGTTTTTAAAAGAAAGGGATAGCTAGCATAATGCTATCTCATGATGCGGTCACCTTTATGAATTCGCCTTGGCTTTAATCAATACAAATTTTACTTTATATCAAAAAAAAAAAAAAATTCATATATGTATGTACATCGTCATATGTAAACGGGCCCCTTAAAAATTTTAAAATTGATAGTAGGACCTTTTGCATTCTACATGACGATATATTTTTTTTAAAAATTTGGTTGGTTTCAAAGGATTATGGCAGGTTAGGTTCAATGGGCAGCCGTCGCGACGGCTCACTAGGGTCCTTATAGCGGTCCCTTTGTGATACCCCTAGCCAGTGATAAGAGTCAGCCATCCACCAGAGGTCACTGCAGCATCGAAACACCCCGACTGCCTGCAAAACAGAGAGATCGATTTCAGTCCCAAATTAGACATATTGTCCAGACATGGCAATTCCGGTGTCCCAATATGCCTAAACCTAATTCCCCCAGACCGGGGCATTGGCAGAGAAAGTAAAACAGATTTTTCCTCCTCCTTTTCATCATGACAACTTCTACAGTAGTCATTATAATAAAGACCCATTCTCCTAGCATGAGTCCCTATAACGATACCACTGTCCTTATCTGGTCCCTGCCGACACCAAGTAGCACGTAGACCTGGCCATCAGGCAGGTGTGCTCCCCATGCCATCTCCACTGAGCCCCATCGAAATGCCGATAAGACCTACGACGAATATGTCGTCCAAGAGACAGACTTGTTTGACCAGGCTGTCCGAAGTTTGTTAACCCAGGCATCCACTGGCCCTGGTCGGATTATGGCAGGTTTTGTAGACAATTTAGATCGGATAAAATTTTTAAACGGCAACTCTGCCTGTAACCCTCAAGTAACACTCAATTCACATGAGGGCTTTTACGACGTCGTTTTATCTTGATTCCCTTTTAAAGCAACTTCCAAAATCTCTTTGCGTTCATACGATGATTTTTGGTTGCATGTCTTTTTTTTATTTACAGTATGGCCTTGATTTCCCGTCATTCGATTAACCGGCAGCTTCAATAAAATGGAAAACAAACATTTTTTTGCACTGATTTAAATTGCCTCTATTATCCGAAATTATAAACAAATTATCTTTTTTTCGTTAAATTTTGAACAATCAAAAGAAATTTAAATAAACGAAGAAAGAGAATATCTTAACGGTGTGGAAGCATGTTCTGCAAATTTACTTTTTTCCTCATGTTTACATAATAAAACGTTATATATTTACATAAAATAAGAAACACACCAAAAAAAAATAAATAATCAAGAATTCTGCCGATCCCGTCTGTTATCGATAATCGAGGTCTCACTGTATTTTCAAGCACACACTTCAAAGTAAGAAAAAGAATAAAACGTAAACAGAAAAAGTTAAAAGAGAAATGTAAAAAACGACATCCAAAATACAAAACGAGTCATTTTGTTAACCCCTCTTTCTTTTCTACACCGCTCACCAACAAACCAAAAGAGACGTCGACAAAGCGACGTCGTAAAAGCCCTCATCTAAACTGAGTGTAAATCAGCTTTATCCGGTTTAGAGCTGCCGCCGCTCATTTGTGACTAGCCGCCGTGGGTGTCATTAAACAATCGACTTGGATATCTGCCCACAGGGCTGTCAGATATTTCGATTTCTCGCCAAACGTGGCGAATTTGAATAGTTTATTAACTGAATATATTATCTCCCCCTACAAAAAGACTACCGGTCATTTTACTAGTTATATGACCGATAGTGTTGGCCGATTTATTGGTAAAAGTTTCTATTAGTTTATTAAAAGCAAATTGAAAAAACTAACCGAAAACTCTTGTGTACATGCGATTTTGCCTTTCTCTCTATTTAATGAATTCCACCCAACTACGGAACATATGTCTATACGGCTTACTCTGCTGCTTTTTATTGGTCAATGATAACCTAAATAATGGATAAAGCTAACTAGTTATTCATAACGTAAATATTGGTTAGTACTAACCTTTATAAAATAATAAATTTTTTTTAATTTTAATATTAAATTAAATTTTTAATCCAAATTTTTAATATTTTTAATTAGGCTTAAGTTCATTAAATTTAATTTTCATTAAATTATTTTTATGAAGAAAGGAATTTTACAACATGAAAATTAATTAAAATTTACTGATAATTTTTCATTCTTGACTCAATCTGGGCTCGAACCCAGGTGTTTACGGACAGGTTACCCTGACATGTTTCGATTGCAACCACTCAATCTCCTCAGAGGGCTTGCCGTTTAACACTCGCAGCCATCGACGACTGCTGACGTCATTAGTCAAACATCAATCCTTAAACCAAATTGTATTCAACCTTTGGTAGATCGAAATTTGCTTTCTTCATAAAAATAATTTAATGAAAATTAAATTTAATGAACTTAAGCCTAATTAAAAATATTAAAAATTTGGATTAAAAACCATAAATAGTTCAATAAAATAACCACAATACTAATAATTAAATTAAATTTATAATTAAAAAACTGTTATCAAATTTCATTTATACATTACATAGTCAGGAAATTAGACTTCAGAAAAGTTAATAACACGAATATACCATTATTTCTGTGGAAGCTCTATAACGTTTCACTTCTTGGATGTGTCTGGAAATGGAGGCAAACATACGTGGGACCAATTAATTAATTGTAGATCTTAAAAACACATTTTATTTTGTTAACAACTTGTGTCCAGAAAATCAAAAACAAACTTTAAAAGTCATCAGGATTTTTAATATATTTCCAGCACCAAATCTCAAACGATAATCCTGGCCAAAGCCACCACCCGAATGACCGCTCGATCAACGTTTCAAGCAATCGCATCGCACATGACCTCTGTTGTTTCCTGAAAACCACCACCACGTACTCTGAAGCCGCCATCAACTTTCTGATTCCACTTACATTCTGACTGCCGCTGTTTGGCGGTGCCACTTTTTCTCCTATAATTTTTTTAGCTTTTACTTTAGTTACAAATTAAATAAATTGATTTTTTTTTCTTTGATACCAATGGTATATATTAAATACACAAATTTTTACACGCGTATGTCAAAAATTTATTAAAAAATTGGCATTATTTAGGAAATGTTAGTTGTACTATTCTGACATATATGTTAGAGTGCAACAACCTTTGTGAAATTACTGCAAGTGTGTTGATATTTTTTTATTTCTTAGTTTTGGTTATGCATTTCTTGTAGGCCATTTTTCTAATTAAAAAAAATCCGAAACTAAACAAAATTTACTTTCGGCGACTTTTTTGTAAATTTTCTCAATTTTTGACTGTTATATTATTCTAGCTTTTTATTGTATGCAAATTTTAATTAAAAAAAAAAGAAAAAAATGTTACGAAACCGAACAAAATTTACGTTTGACGATTTTTGGCGATTTCTGACATCCGGCTTGGAGATGGAGTTAAAAAAAATTTGACAGCCCTGTCTGGCCACGAGCAAAACACGTTGTTTTTGTCACAAAGCATATGCTCTGTGTTTTGTTTAGATCTTATTTTTTTTGCCTCGTAAACGTTAAAAAATACTTTAAGCAATCAAAAATTTCCATTTATGAACATGGATATAGCAAACAGTGAAGTACTTACAAAAAATACTAAACAGCAAAGTCAACCATTAGAACAGACAGACAAGGAAATAAATACAACACATGATACCAACAAGTTGGCAGTTAAAAGTAAGTTACAATAGATATTCTACTGAATATTTGAATTGATTTTGTTTATAAACAAATTGCAGACATAACTTGTGAAGAATTAGAAAATGTGAAAGTAATGAATGATGTTGCAGTTGTTGCCCAAAAGGAAACGATAGAAATATTAAAAGTAGAATTGGTAGCTTCTGGAATAAAAGATTCTAATAATGAATCTAATAACATCGGCATGGAGGAATATTGTGAAAAAAATGAGGCTGCAAAAGAGCAGGCTTCTCAAAACTTCAACAGCAAGTTAATGGAAACTGGAAGCCAAACAATAGCAAATATAGACATATTAAAAGAAGAATTGCTAGCTTCTGGACTAGAAGATTCTCACAATGCCAACAATACAAAAAATGAATCTATTAACATCGGCATGATGGAATATTGTGAAAAAATTGAGGCTATTAATGAACAGGCTTCTCAAAATGTTGACAGCGATATAATGGAAACTGCAGGCCAAACAATTACAACTATAGAAATATTAAAAGAAGAATTACTTGCTTCTGAAATAAAAGTTTCTAACAATGCTGATAATACTAAAAATAAATCTTTTAACATCGGGATGGTGGAAAATTGCGTGAAAAATAAGGCTATTCATAAGCAGACTTCTCAAAACGTCCACACTGAGATAATGCAAACTGCAGTCCCAACAAAAGCAAATATAGAAACATTAAAAGAAGAGTTGCTAGCTTCAGGAATAGAAGATCCTAACCATGCTGACAACACTAAAAATGAAACTGTTAACATCGTCATGGAGGATTGTGAAAAAAATGAGGTTGCTAAAGAACAGGCTTCTAAAAACTTCGACACCGAGATAATTGAAACTGCAGGCCAAACAATAGAAACTTTGGAGAACAATGAAATTGAAAAAAGTGATGTACATGTAAAAACTGCGCAAATGGAAGAAGATAAAAACATTAGTAATATTGCAAACGAAACCTTAACGTGCATTTCAGAAGTCCAAAGAGCAACAACGACTAGTGGTCTTAGCTTATTAGCCCAATATGACTCCGACGACGATATGCTTTCAGATAATGATTCGGTAATTGAAGTTCTAACCTCTACTCAAGACTATCGAAATCAAGTTGTTGAAATTGATTCTGATAGTGATTCGGATAATAGTAGTGGTTCTTCGGATGCAGAGTATCTCAATGAGTTGCGTAAAACCATTGAGAAGCGTATTGAAGTTGCCGATGAGGATGAAGAAAACGAAGAGGACAATGAAGAGTTTGTAGGCAAAAGGAAAGCCCAAACTAAATTAAAGGTTAAAGGTGAAATGCTGCTAGAAGATTTGCCACCCATACAAGATTTGCAAATTACTGTGCCCGAGGACGAATGTATAGAATTAGGTAAAATTCACTCAATTGTAAATCAGTTGGTTTTAGTAAGTGTTTTACCCAATTCTATACTGTTGGATTTGGAAACTGTAATATTTTTGGAAAAAGGGCAAAAAGTTTTGGGTGAGGTATTTGATGTGTTGGGTCAAGTGGCCGATCCTTTGTATTGCGTGCGCTTTAATTCGAACAAACAAATTTTGGAAAAACAAATTAACGTTGGCGATGTAGTATATGTAGCTCCGAAGACTCAATATACACAATATGTAATTTTATCTAACTTGATGAAATTTAGGGGTTCTGACGCATCATGGGAAAATGACGTTGAACCTCCACCAAGATTTTTGGACTACTCAGATGATGAACAAGAACAGTTTGCCAAAAGACAATTGCGGAACAAAGACAGACCAGCTGACAATGATGATCCCACTAAAAGAGCCAGAACTGTGGATGTAGAAGATGATGACACAGCTTCCGTAAGATCATACCAGTCGAACGCATCACTTCCTAGAAATCGTTTTAATGAAAATAGAAATAATAGAGGTGGAGGAAGAGGTGGAAGAGGAGCAGCAGGTAATTTTAATGCAAACAACAGATCTCGATACAATGGACCAGCTCAAAATCAGCAACGAACACCAAATCACCATAGTAGTTCCTGGCATTCCAATTACTATCCACAAACTTTTTCATCTCATCCAGTGGGTAATTACGGCAATACTCAAGCACATAATCAGCCACAGTCTGCTCAAGCATATCCACCACAAGTGCCCATGTATGCTATGCCTCCTGTACACAGTATGTCATACCCTCCACCTCAACCAACGCAATATGGAGTGCCAGCGATGTTACACCCACATGGTTCCCAACTAATACCAAACACATTTAGCATAAGACCGCCCACTCTACATGGTCAACCTCCTTATGTTCCTCACCATCAACAATATACATCTTCGCCACCTCCACCCCCTGGCTTACAATAAAATTTCTCTAAACAGTAAAAAGGTATAACCATAATAAAAAAACAAATATTATTTTTTTGTAAAAAATTTTTTGTTTATTATTGGATTTACATACATAAATATTAAGAGATATATATATAAATAAATATTTGTGTTTGGTACAAAAAAGATTCTGTTGAAGTGTATAGTTAAGGTGCATATTTAAGTTGTAATACATATATTAATTATTCTATTGGAGAATACGGAGGGATGAATGAAGGTTCATTTATTACACTATGATCGAATTGTTTGCTATATTAAAATAACTTGGTTTGCACAAATCTATTAAAATTTAAATAAAAAGTTTTTTGTTTGGATTTAGCTTTTACAGATTTATGTCTCCAAATTATTAAATATTTCAACATGCTCTATGTTATAAAGTATGGATTAAAGCAACATTCTTAAATATTTTATAACTAATTATAATTTTTAACAATAATAAAATATGGGCATATAATAATTTAAAATCTTACTATTATTCAAACGTTTAAAATAAAACAAATATATTTAAACATAAATATATACATACACACACATACAACAACTATACATATATTTTTTATTTCGTTGACATTCTAATTTTTTTAATTAAATACCCACTTGAACTTAACAGAATTGAGGTAAATACAATATCGAATAATTAGAGCAAACAATTTTATTAGATTTTTTATAACAGCAAATACCTATTTGATTTTAGGTAATATTCTACGTTACAAACTTTTTAAAAATCAATTATTGTTGGGTAAGTACTATACTTTTCTAATTAAGGTTCAAATTTTATTTTTAGGCACAATATTTTGAAGCTAATTTAATTTTATACTTGCTTTGTTATTCCGTTTAATAATAGGTTAATTGTTAAATTTATGTATTTGCTTGAATTAAAATATTTTTAAGGTTTTAGACACTTTAGTTGTCTATGGAAGAATTTTTTTTTTACAGCGAGCTAAAACTTATATGTTATTAAAAAAAAAAAGAACCAAAAAACCTTTTCTTCGAACTTATAAAAACCTATCACGTAAAAATTGACTTCTTAAAAAACGAAAGTTGTTATCATAAGTTAAATATGATCGAAATATCTGCGTCATTCTTAAATATGTTAGAAATTTGAAATAGAATTTTATGTAAAATTATTGATTGTAAAATAAATTTTTCTTTAAATAATTGCTTTATCACGATGATTACAATGGTAACTTTTTTAAACTTTTCAAGAATGATTCTTTAATTTGTAGACGATGCTTGAGCAAAACTAAGACAACGGTTATATTGTCTTGTGAATCGCCCTGTTTGGCTTTCTCAATCAGATGTTTGGGTATATCATCCAGACATTGTTCGTCATCACTTATAGATTTGTAAACACAATCAACAATTTCCCTTTCGCCTACATGATCCCAAAGACCATCTGAACCTAATAAAACAAAGTCGTGTGCGGGCTGTAGGGGTACATCAACAATATCAGGTTCGGCGATAACTGCCTTCACTGTATAATCACCTAGAGACCGTGATACGTTGATGATACCATTAACACGCCATTGTCCCTGCACGAATATTACAGAGCCTCCAGTTTCGGCCGATTCTATACGTTTCTTTTCATCCGCTGAGTCTGGCTTGTGGGATTTAACCAATTGCAATTGAACTGTTGGTGAAACCAAAAGGCACCTCGAATCGCCCACCCATGCGATGTACAAATGTTTGAAATTTTGTAGGGTATCCTTTAACAAAAGAGCACACACTGCCGTTGTTCCACTCCCCAGTTGTTTTTGGCCGTAATTATAATCCACTTGTAGAAAACTGGTTTCTAAGGCATCTCTATAGATGTCGCTATCCAGGGAGCAAGAATTATTAACACACTTCAATTGTTGAGCTACGAGGTAGGGAATTTGTTTGCTAGCATAGATGGCAGCCAAAGAGCCAGAATGTCCATCAAAAACGCCATAAAAACTAAGCAATTTTTCAATCTGATACATCTGGCTAAAATGTGGCAAACATATGTGGCGATCCTCCATTTTACGAGGTTTATTTTTGACATGTGCCTCCACGTATTGTGGAGCATAGTTGCTTAAAGAAGGCAACGTACATTTGAAAGGAACCTCTCTACTACAATCGGCAAAATTCTTTAAATGTTCTTCTTTGGAATTATCAGACAAACGTATCAATATCTTTTCTAATTGATTGTGTACAAATTTTTGCAGTTTTAGCAAATCTAGTATTATAACATCCGCCAATTCTTTACCATGTGTTACATTCGGTGCTGTCAAATCTTCTTGGATTTTTTTGTTTTCTAATTCTTTGTTTATTTCCTCTTCGGCTGATAGCGCAATGCCTAATTGAAAGTGTTCCGGACATTTTTTTTGGCTTAGCCACTGCCATATACACATTACTACTTCGGCAGGCAGTTCAACTTGGGTCACAGTATAACTTTCGTTATTAGAACGCGTTAGTATAAATGGTCGTAATTCAACACCGCCCCCACTACCATTACAAGACATATTTACACATTCTCTTCCCGCGTCGCTGCAGCCTTTAGTAGTCACAGCATCTTTCGTCAATTCACGTATAAATTCTTTGAAATATTTTATGTGATTACATTGTTTTTCTGCTATGCTGCTACTTGTATGTGTCATATCATTTTTAGACTCGGATGTTTCACTCAATTTGCTAGACATTTTCACTTTTTAAATTGATCACGATTATGTTTCTGAAATTTTAACACATTTTATGGAATACACTACTTGAATTTTGTGTTCTAATATTTTCATTACAAAAACCCTTTGGCTGCAAGCACTTTTCAAGGAAAACAAACAACTTAAAAAATATGTATGTAATAAAAAGCATCAACAACGACGGGACCGATAACAACCACCTAGCATATGTCAAATTGAACGGCGTTAAAATTTATGTCGCCGTTAAAAAAACCAACAATGTAGTCTTTTGCACCTATTGAGTTAAAACACGTCAAACCATCACGAAAAAATGGCATTTTCGGCATCAGCACCTCCGATTTGAATGAAATTCAACACAAATATTATATGTAATTGGACTTTAACAAAACATAAATTTCAGACCCCACATTCTTTCGGCATCCGAAATATGACGTCATAAAAGATGTGAAAAATGTTTAAAAAAACACAAAAGTCTCCTTACAAAAGGGGATAGAACTCTTGAACTACGCAAGGTAATTTATTTTTTTTGGTATCGTTTTAAAGGTGAAAGTGCACCCTTTAAAATGATATGCATATTGTGTTTTTCTAAGAAAAGGTCAAAGGTAAATTTTTGGGGTCTTGAGTTCAAAGGTACATATCTAGAAAAGTATATTTTTTAAAATTCTTAAAAAAAATATATGTTAAGTATTATACTCTCTTCAACATTTGCAGAAAATTTAAAGGTGGAGACTCGATTGGTGTCAGAGTTATATACCAGAACGTGATTGTAAGTATGTTTTGTGTTCAAAAATCCCTTGTTGTTGTTGTATTTTAATTATTTTTTTCAGTATATCTGGAGAACGGCAAGAGCCAAAGTTTCCAAATTTAGTACACAAATTTTAGTTATCAATACACACCATCCCACAAAATGTGGGCGGGACTGGAGAAGTGGGCGTGGTACCTCCCGTACAAAAATTTTTTGTATCTGAACCGATTTTTCCGAGTTTTTCAGAGAATATTTTCTACTAAAGATTTCCGATCTTTTGATATATACGGCGTAACCATAGGTCATATGACAGTCCAAAGATTCAGGTTTTTAAACAATTTTTGATATTTCTTGTACGGGAGGTACCACGCCCACTTCTCCAATCCCGACCACATTTTGTGGGATGGTGTGTATTGATAACTAAAATTTGTGTACTAAATTTGGAAACTTTGGCTCTTGCCGTTCTCCAGATATACTGAAAAAAAAAATTAAAATACAACAACAACAAGGGATTTTTGAACACAAAACATACTTAGAATCACGTTCTGGTATATAACTCTGACACCAATCGAGTCTCCACCCTTAAATTTTCTGCAAATGTTGAAGAGGGTATAATACTTAAAATATATTTTTTTTAAGAATTTTAAAATATATACTTTTCTAGATATGGACCTTTGAACTCAAGACCCCAATAATTGACCTTTGACCTTTTCTTAGAAAAACACAATATGCATATCATTTTAAAGGGTGCACTTTCACCTTTAAAACGATACCAATAAAACTAAATTATCTTGCGTAGTTCAAGAGTTCTATCCCCTTTTGTAAGGAGACTTTTGAGTTTTTGTCACATTTTTCACATCTTTTATGACGTCATATTTCGGAAGCCGAAAGAATCTGGGGTCTGAAAATTTATGTTTTGTTAAAGTCCAATAACATTCAACATTTGTGTTGAATTTCATTCAAATCGGAGGTGATATTGCAGAACGACTTAATGGTTTGACATGGATTCACTCTATTGTCAGGTGATTATTGTTTTAGCCTATAAGTAAGGCGACCAGATTTTGAAAATTAATATAGAGGACATAAAGAAAAAAAGTAAAAAAATTTTTTGACTTCAAGATTTTTTTTACATATTTTACAGACAAATTTACATTCCCATATTAATAAATGTAAAGAAAATTTAAAAAGAATAATTGACGAAACGTTGGGAGAAACATGTAAAAAAGGTTTTTTATTTACATTAATACATTAGGCCCAATTAGCTTAACAAAAACTTATATATAAGAATTACATATCGTCGGCTTAATATGCAGACCTGCGAAATCCAATTTTTAAGTAAATTGAGATTTGATGCCGTGTGGTAGAGAAATAAGTATGCCTCGTCGACCAGCATGTAGTTATTCTTCATTTTGTGTCTTGAAGTGTCAAATCAACTATATTTTTGGTTCTCCTCTCTAGCAGTAAATAGGAAAAATAGAAAGTTTTTCCTGTAAAATTTGTTGAAAGGGAGTAAGCAGGCTTGCATATTAAGCCGACGATGTATAAAAATTTACATTTACTTAAGTAAAATTAGTTAAAAAAAAAAAAAAAAAAACAACTAAACTTTAATAATCATTGCCAAAAAATTATTCAAAATTTTATACTGCAAGTGTATGAGAGTCCAGTAGGAGTATGAACAGAACAAGCATCCCAGTGGAATAAAAAGTAGCAATCGCCACCAATGACGGGCGAAATAGTTAGCACTTTCACTCAATTTATACCAGGGTCTATTGATGAGGCATTCAAATCATACCTAAATCTTTCCCTAGACACCAATATCTAGTGCTAACATTTGAAAATAGGTACCCACTTTTCGCTAGCTAATTCTATACATAGCTCCAAGTAATGCAGAAAACAATTTTTTTCAACGACAACACAAAAGATTGTGTATCCGAAATATATCCCGTTATTAGAACAACAACAAAATCGCTGGCTTTTTGCTAGCACGCTTTGAAGATATAAGTAGCTAACCCTTATGGTAGGTAGATATTATGTAGAAAGGGATCCATCGCCACCTCGTAGGACATCCCCGTGTTAAATTCGCCACTCAAAAGCATGTGAGGTAGATTGTAGTGGGACTAGCGGTAGTTTTCAATGAGCTAGCGAATATACATGTTCAGAACTAGTACGCCATACCACTGAGATGGCACAACATTTTCCATACGATTGCACAGAAATAACCGTTGATCACCGTGAAATAAAATTTTTATTTTGATTTATAAAAATAAAAGCAAATATTGGTCATGCTTTTAAAAATAAAGCGGACAAAGATGACAGATTATGAAAAAAAGATGATAAAAGAGGACACAAATTTTATAGAGGACAGCCAGTTAAAAAAGAGGATTGTCCTTTAAAAAAGAGTACGTATGGTCACCTTACTATAGGCCATCAAGTCGGTTTTGTGAAAAATAGGTTTACAGTAAATTTTCTCAACAACTACCCGATTTATTTTTTTTAAACGCTCCTAATTGATTGCTACGTATGTTTTTAACAAAACTTTACATTTTCATGAATTTACATGCAATAAATCCAAAGTTTTAATGGTTTTCCTAAAATAACATTTTGTCGTTTTGTGCTCCATATCAATTTTTATTTCGTATTATGACGTTTTCTTTGATGTGGAGCAAAGTAAGTTAATGTCAAAAATAATGAATTTGATAGTTAATAGAGATTTACAAGGAAAGGCTGGTATGTTTTAGAATGGTGATACATAATTGCTTAACTCATTCCTATAAGCCCCGAACTACAGATCCAACATAATATGGAAAGAAAATATATGTTAGATAGCGCAAATCAATATTCAACAATTAGTTTTGTTGTGGGCTCCATATTCACCTCAACTTTCACATTGTGTCCAATAAATTTTAACTATTTTGACGTTTTATTTTGACCTATGTTGTTCATTATTCGAATGGCGCAAAGCAATAGTAAAGTATAATTTTGTTATGTTTGTATGCAAAATTTGCTCCATATGCAAAAAATTGTAATATGTAGCAATATAATATTCAATAAACCTAAAAAATGTGGATGTAGACCAAAGTCGATACTAAATATCTCAGATTCTATAAGAGATATCAAAAAATGGCTTTGGAATATGAAAGAGAACATTGAAGCCATATATAATCCATTCCTAACTAATTTTTTTCAAAAATGGCGTGTAGACTAAAACAATAATCACCTGACGATATGTGTACGCAAAATTGAATTCTCGAGGTAAATTAAAAAATTTTTAATTAAAGTGAAGCTTAAAAAGTGTTGTAAATTAAAAAACTCGTTTATTACACTGTTATTAATTTGGTAAATTCAATTTCTTCTTAGTTTTTAGTTTTATTTGTCGGGTTTTGTATAAAACTTTTTTTGCTTACATTGCCCAACATAGTGCCGTCTTACAATGGAAAAAAATGAAATGCCCAATACAGTGCCCTCAAACAGCTTGACAACGGAGAAAAATAATTTGGATTGAAGTACTCACCAGGAACACAATTCCAAATACTCGCCTCTTGAATTGCAAAGTTTGTCCCACAAAGTTCTGCTGGTTCTATCGATTCTGCCATCTCCACTCCACTTATGCCACGGTCGCACTGCATATTTGGACGTTTCTAGCATGAAGTAAAATATAAAAATCAACACAATTCTAACTACTTACCTCTGCCATTGTTAAATTTAAATTTTTATTTTCATTTCACAAAAACTATTTCATTCAAACAGCTGTTCAAACTATTTGCAAAATCTTGCAAGCGGAAATTTCTCCAGTAACATTTTGCAAGTTCTCTAACTTCCAACTGTCAAAAAATTCTCTTTTTGGCTCTCTCGCTGCAAGAAATTTGGAGTACGCTGACACCATTTTGCAAGATTTTGCAACATTTTGCGCAAAATATGTGTACGCAGACTAGGGTTGCCAGACACGAATCCGAAAAAAGCTGGACATTAGGAAAGAAAAAGCTGGACGAACCAAAAATAAGCTGGACATTAAGGCCTGGAACAGAATAAAGTAGTTGTAGTAGTAGTAGTACCCTGCAAATAAAATTGGACCAGCTGACCCATTTTGATAAAATGGACTACTCCATGGACTAGTCCGATGTAATGCAAGCATGGACCATGCCATTGTTAAAAAGTGTTTGTAGTGAGACGACATGTCTTCGTTTTTTAACGACATGCTTTCGTGTTTAAACGACTTCAAAACTAATCCTCTTGAGTATACCATGGAGTAGTTTTAAAACTACTCCTTACTGGTCCAAAGGTGGGTTATATACCATGGAGTAGTTTTAAAACTACTCCTTAGTGGTCCAAAGGTGGGTTATATGGTCCTCTCCTAGGACATCGTAATGTTAAATAGACCAGGTTTTTTCCATACGTTTGGGTTACTTGTGGACTAGTCCTGGTCCCTTGTGGACTACTCTTTACACGCGTGTTTGGACTGGTCCTATTATTTGCAGGGTAGTAGCTGAAGCTGACAAATTTCGAATTTTGCGCTTCAACTTCAACTGCTACGACTACTACAACTACGTATTCTAATGACAAAACTTTGAAACTACCATTTTTAATTTTTGACAGCTTGCAGCGCTATTCGTAACGTTGTACTACAGCTACTATTCTGTTCCCCACTTAAGAATAAAAAACTTACTAGAATTTTTGTTTCCTATATATAACTTTTAACTGACGTGAATATTACTACATATAAAGTACGACGAAACTAGTATTTTCATTTAATTCATTGTTCTAATGTATAAAACAATAAACTATTAAATAAAAATAAAAAAAACAAAAAAAAACAATTCAGTCTTAAATTTTTTTGATTTTTACTTTGAAATTATTAGTAAAATAAGAAAATTTTTCGTTGTTTTATTATCTTGTCCTCCACATATATTTGGTAATTGAACAAACAGATTTTTTCAATTCAAAACCTTCAGAACTGCGTTAGAAAATCTAAAAATCTTTACAAGATTTCTTTAACCTCAGTCGAATTAATATTTCGGCTCTTATCAAGTCAAATGACATTCTGTGTCTCTCTTTAGTATAAAGATTGTTTAAAATACGATACACCCTTTTCAAAAGTCGTTGCTTTCTGGTATTGAAAATACAAAACATATTAACTTTTCTAAATACGCGAATCTTTTGCTTTGGGCCTGTTCGTAAATGCATCACTGCAGTGCATCACACAACCAAACATTGCTTTGCACGGCCAATTTAAGTTTGCTGTTGATCTTTTTTGGCAGAAGCCATTTCTCCACTCCGTATTTAAAACTTGGTTGTGCGTCATCTGCTTAAGCAAAGTTTTTTAGGGCATTTAAATTTTCATTTGCAGCGCAGTGATGCATTTACGAACAGGCCCTTTATTTTTGTTAAAACAACATGACCATATTTTATCACTTGGCAAATCTAATTTGTTCTTCAAATTTGTTATTGAATATAAAATCAGCTATTCTGGTGTTGAGCGATGTTATTAGTGATGACACAATGGGAAAATTTGATAGAGACAAATTTTTTTACAAAATGAACTTCATCAAGCAATTAAACAATTAACGCATAAATCACTTTAGTAAAAAAAAGAAAAACTACACTTTTGCAAAAGTTTTTATTACGTTATTTTTTATAAAAGTAGATTATAACAAAATATAAATTCTTCATCGTTTAGCTGGACAAATTTAATTTTAGCTTGAAAATGAACAAGTCCTAAAAAAGCTGGACAATCCAGTCGAATCCAGCCTGACTGGGAACCCTAACGCAGACAGACCTATTATCAAAAAGTAATTTCAATTTTTGGGAATACAAAATTTTAATTTCAAAAGATTTTGTTATTAGTGCTTAATTCCCAGTTTTTATTCTTGATAAAAACACTTGAAATTTATTGATGATGGGATAAGCTATTCCTATGCGCATTTCACTGGTTGCTTAGGCCAGATCATCAGGAAACTTCATCCATAAAGATTTTAGAAAAACTAAAGATATTAAACCAAATAAAACTGTTAAACGTATAAGACTTATAGCAACACTTATGAATGTTTGATTTTTAATAAGCAATTTTTGTTTTTACGGCATATTTTTCTGATTTTACTGCATTTTGATGCGCAGAAAATAGTTTACTGAAGCACATTTCATACATACACGTACATTGCATAGTCATAAACATTCTTGTTTTCAATTTCAGCGAAATAAGTTCATAATAAATATGTACATATGTATGTATATAGGCAAATGACTCGCTTTTTCTTCCTGAAATAATGGTTTTGGCACAATAGCGTCCAATCATATCCCTGCAAAAATGCGACTACTACATGTAAAATGTAGCCCATAAGGGACTAGGACTAGTCCAAAGGTAACCCCAATGTATTGAAAAAATATGGTCTACAAACTCTTTTTGATAATGACATGGTCCATGCTTGCATTACATTTGATCAAAATGGACTACTTACGACATGTTTTCGTTTTTAGACGATTTCAAAGCTAATTCTCTGTAATGCAAATCTGGGTTATATGCTCCAGCCCTAGGACATCGTTATGTTAAATGGACCATGTCTTTCAATACATTTGGGTTACCTTTGGACTAGTCCTCGACCCTTATGGGTTAGATTTTACATGCAGGGTAGGAGATGGATACAAACATATTTCTTATTCTATACAGTTAAGAAAAAAACTCTACTTACACCCTTCTATTTTGAGTTTTGGAGAATTAGTAATGATATCTGAAACGTTTGATAAATATTATTTGAAAAATTAATAGCTTAGAATATCTGAAGAAAAAGTTTCAAAATGTTAATATGTATAAGTATGTATGTAGGTATTACAAACTTTTTGTGATCAACACAGGAATCAGAGGGGGAAAAGCATACATACGGCGTTATCAGCTCTTAAAATTAAAAAAAGGAAAGCCCCGTTGGATTTCTTGCATTTAGGTTAATTTTACAAACATTTCTAATTTAAGAGCAGAAAACGATATTTAAACAAAATTGAAATTTAAAAATGGCAAAAAGAAAACAATACATACAGCGATCAGGGGTCTAATCACCGCATTCGATACTATGGTATTGAATAAACAATCGATTTTTTTTTGCATACGATAGACACTGACGTGTCGAATGAAAACTCGATAAATTTAATGTCGAGTTACTCGATATCGAATGCTATTACAGTGCACTCGCGGTAAATAAAACACCCTTATATATTGTAACGAAAGTTAAATTATCTAAGAATTATTTATAGTTATAGTTATAAGTTATCTTGTAAGTTATAGTTTTATGTTACTTAAAATTGTCATGTATAATTTTCAACACAACTGTTATTTTAAAAATAGTTCCTATATAAATTTCCCAGTAATTTCTAGAAATGGTGATAGAACATAATAAATAGTTTTTACGGGAAGGTTCAGGAAAAATCTAGAAATAATTATGAAATATAAAAAGGGGTGACTCATGTAATATTAGTTGAGTTTGTTTTGAAAAACGGTTCTGTTCGTTACTAACAATTGTGAACAAAATAAAGTTTGTTAAGTTGAATAAGTGTGTGTATTTATTTTTATTTGCAATTAAAAGAACTCAACGGTTTATTATAAAGGGAGTAAACCGAACGCGTTTATTAAAGGAAAAACGTAACAATTGGTGTCAGAAGTGAAATTGCAATAAAAAAAAAAAATAAAAAAAAAAAAAAAACTATACAAACAACAATGAAATTCGATGAGCTCAAAGTTGAACAGCTCAAGAGGGAGTTGAGCAAGTTGGATCTGCCTACTGCAGGAAATAAAGCTGAGCTGCAGAAGAGATTAATCGATGAATTTAAGCGACGCAATATTGACATCGCAGCTTATGAATTTGATGAAAAAGAAGAAATAGAAGTTGCTACCCGTGCAGTAACAAGCAACTTGGATCTTAGTACAATGTTTGCTGCTATGATGGAGAAAATGGAAAAAATGTCGGCTGAAACTTCTAGAAAAATGGAAGAAAACTCAAACACCATTTTAGCCGAAATTCAACAAAATTCCAGATTGACAAATGAAAAACTTGAGAAGCTTCAAGAGATTTCTACTGCTATAAATGAAAGAGTAGACGATATGGAGATAGAATTCAACCAGAAGCTGTTTGATGTTAAAACACAAGTCACTGTTTTTGATGGAAAACTACATCATTTGGAAGAAAAAGTAAATAGTCTTCAGTGCCAAGAGGGAGTGGTGAGAGTTTTTCCAGAAGTCTCGAATAGAATAAGAGCTCCAAGTTTTGACGGCAGTTCACCATTTAGTGTTTTTAAGTTCCAGTTTGACACAGTTGCCAACAAAAATGCATGGAACAATGAAGAAAAAGCCATAGAGCTGATTCTGGCTTTAAAAGGATCTGCGGCTGAAATTCTAGAAAGTGTACCAGTAAGTTGCAGAAACAATTATGATGACATTATGGTAGCATTGCAGCGCAAGTATGGTGGTGAACACAGAAAGGAAATATTCAGAATGCAATTACGGGGAAGAGTACAAAAGGCAAACGAAACACTACAGGATTTTGCATTAGAGATTGAGCGCTTGGTGCAGCTTACTTATCCAGGTGAAAGTCATCCATTGCTGGATCATTTTAAGATCGATTCATTTGTAAACGGTATACGGGATGCTGATGTAAAACTAGCGGTATGTGCATCACAGAAGCCATCATTTGCAGAAACGGTATCATTTGCCCTAGCACAAGAAACCGCAAGGATAATTTCAAGGCCACAAACGTTTATGGTGCGAAAACTTAATTTTGCTGCTGAAGAAGAAAGAGATATTTTAAAGGAAATGAGAAGCATGAAGGAGGCAGTTTTGCAAGCTTTAAGTGAGAAACAAGGTAAAAACAAAGCAAAATGCTTTAATTGTGGTACGATTGGCCATATTCAGCGAAACTGCAAAGCACCCAAACAACGATCAAGATCTGCTTCGCCGCAAAGGGACAAACGAAGAGCGAGTCAACAATCATCACTGGAGCCACCGCTAAAGTTGAGAAGAGCTAGCAGTGCAGAGGAAACTGAAGGTCCCACGATAAATTTAGTAGTGAAAACGAGTAACAGAAATATTACGACCTGTGGTTACATAAATGGTGAAATCCGCGTTTTGACTATCGACACTGGTGCAGGACATTCCATTATAAGAGCTGATTTGATAAAGGGAGCTGTCGAGCCGCTAAGTGGTGTAAACTTGCGAACAGCTACGGGAGAGCCTGTTATTGTCTATGGCAAAGCAAGAGTGGAAATAAGAATGGCCGATATGATAGTTTTTGATGAGTTTATTGTGGCTGAAATTATGGACGAGGTCATAATTGGAGCAGATTTTATGATTCGTCAAGGCATTAGTCTAGACATGGGACGACAAATTATGAATTGGTATGGTCTAGAAGTACCCCTTAACGTTGGGAATGGAAGTGAAGCCCTTGTAAGACAGCTAGTCACTAGTGATCATAAGAAATTGTCCTCCCAAAGAAACGATGAAAAACGTGGGAAAGCGAGCACATATTCGAGACGGCCCAGTAAACATAAAAGCAAGCACGGTATAGAGTCTAAAAATAAGAAACGCATAAATGAGATTCGCTTATTAGATGTGGAACCCAGCGAAGACTGGTCAACGGCGCAGAAAAGTGACCCCTTATTAGCGCAAATTATGATGGCTAAAAAAGAAGGTGAAAGGCCGACTCGTGAAGAAATTAAATTGAACGGTCCACTAATGAAAGCGTATTGGGCGCAGTGGAGTAGTTTGCGGATGATAAATGGTTGCCTATACCGTACATGGGAAAGTACTGATGGCAAAACGGTTAAAAACCTTATTGTAGTACCGACTTCTAAAGTATGTGAAGTTGTGAAGAAATTCCACGAAGGTACTGGTGGTGGGCATCTAAGCGTTACGAAAACCATAAAGAAGTTAAAAGCAAGCTACTATTGGATCGGTTGCCAGCAAGCCGTGATTGATTGCGTAATTACATGCCCACAGTGCGTTGCAGACAGTGGTCTAATTGGAGAAAGTAGAAATCCGGTCCAGCAGTACAAGTTTGGTGAACTATCCGTACCAGCGAATAATAATGACTCTACCCAAGAGCAGGAAAACGAGTTAAGACGAAGGCGTGTTAATTCATCAAATGACCAGATGAAAGCCAGAAACAATGGAGTGGCAAATTCGGAAGGCTTCAAAGAAGGCCAGCTGGTTTTACTTTTTAATCCGCAACGGAAGAAAGGACTATCTCCAAAGCTGCAGACTCATTGGGATGGCCCATCTAAAGTAATAAAGAAATTGAATGACGTGGTGTGTCGGATCCAGAAATATAAGAGCCCAAGATCAAAAATGAAAGTGGTGCATCTAGAACGACTGGCCAATTATGGAAAGGGAGAATCTGAGCCTATTCGGGACGAACAGGCTTAAGTGGAGGGCAGTGTAACGAAAGTTAAATTATCTAAGAATTATTTATAGTTATAGTTATAAGTTATCTTGTAAGTTATAGTTTTATGTTACTTAAAATTGTCATGTATAATTTTCAACACAACTGTTATTTTAAAAATAGTTCCTATATAAATTTCCCAGTAATTTCTAGAAATGGTGATAGAACATAATAAATAGTTTTTACGGGAAGGTTCAGGAAAAATCTAGAAATAATTATGAAATATAAAAAGGGGTGACTCATGTAATATTAGTTGAGTTTGTTTTGAAAAACGGTTCTGTTCGTTACTAACAATTGTGAACAAAATAAAGTTTGTTAAGTTGAATAAGTGTGTGTATTTATTTTTATTTGCAATTAAAAGAACTCAACGGTTTATTATAAAGGGAGTAAACCGAACGCGTTTATTAAAGGAAAAACGTAACAATATGAACACCTCAAAATATGAACTTATTTTCTTCCATTGACTACTCTAAAATATGAACTTGTGCAAAAGCTTTAAAAAATGAACGTTGTATTTTTAACGGTTTTTATCTACTTTCACAATGTTGAAATCAAGATCAATCTTGATTCAACTGCATAATAACTTGGGGATTTCTTTAACAATCGCTTTAAAATTGTCTTCAGTTGTTAATCAAAATGTTTTTTTAAACTGATTGAACGAAAGAAAATCGCAGACTTTTTCGCATTACTTTGTTTGTTTTTCTTTTTTAAAAATCAATAGTGCACTTTACGGGGCGTACGAAAAAAAAAATAAAAAAATATGCAACCCGATTCAGAATAAAAAAAAGAAAAAAACCATAATTAAAATTTAAGGGGGCTGAGGCCCGTGGTGGCCTCTGGACCCAAAAAACTGCCCCGCCCACTTTGTGATATGTGTGGGTACTCAAATTAAAGGTAATTTGCTCACGATTGCAAATTGTATTTTGTTTTTGTGTTCGCATATTATTTTCCTCTCTAGGTAAATTTAAGTATCTTTTAGGTGCAGAAAAGCTTTAGTTAGCGAAGCCGGTCTTTGTTATACCATAGAGCAGAAAATCCTTGCGCCCGGCCGAAGGCCGGCTATGCAAAAAAGCTTTAGTTAGCGAAGCCGGTTTTTTTATTCTATAGAGGAGAAAATCCTTGCGCCCGGCCGAAGGCCGGCTACGCAGAAAAGAATTCTTTAGCACATCGGAAATAGGCTATTAGTTACAAAAAAAAAATAAAAATTTTTTTTTTAAATCGAACATAAAACATTAAAAAATACAAAATAAAACAAAATATTTACAGCCATGAGCAAACTACCTTTAATTTCAGTACCTACACATAGATGTGAGTGGATGGGTGCACTTTTTTTTACCCAGAGGGCCCCAAAAGTCCCGCCCGCCCTAAATTTTATTATTTTCGTTTTTCTTGTACAATTACCTTTAATTTGAGTACCCACACATTCAACTAAGTGGGCGGGCGGTTTTTTGGGTCCAGAGGGCCCCACGGGCCTCAGCCTCCTTAAATTTTAATTATGGTTTTTTTCTTTTTTTATTCTGAATCGGGTAGCATATTTTTTTTATTTTTTTTTTTCGTACGCCCCGTAAAGTGCACTTTTGCCAAAATGGATTTTGTGGTACTGTGGTTCGACGGCGAAGAAAATTAAAATGTTTTGTGTGTACTTTAAAATCGGCCCAAAATTATTAAAATTAAAGTCAAATATTTTTGAACTGGTTTATATATTTCATACTTTTTCCATCCTGCCGCTTCTCTAATAGGTGGTCCCTTGATATTTAGTTCTTCAGTTAAAGTTTGCCATAAAGTATCTGCCGACTGACGTGCATTTGGTGTTTTCAAATGGCCTCTTGCCAATTGGCTGTGCTTATTCATAAATTCTATCATTATTTCAAATTGACACGGTTTGGTGGTCTTATTGCTTGCTTCCCTGAATTAAATAATAAATATATGATGAATAAATAAATAAAATATCTTTTACTAACATGTTTGTACTTTGCGAATGCTATTTTGTTGTCGAATAAATTTTGCGAATTTGACATTTGTTTTCGCAATGTAGAATACCGACTTGTCACCTTTTCGCATTTGAAATGCGATTAAAAAAAAAACTTTGCGAATATCGCAATACAGAATAGCAATTGTTCGCATTTATGCATTTTCGCATCGCATTGATTTCCGCATCGCAATTCAGAATAAGCCTCCTGGCTTTGTTTCAATTAGTTCATATTATCGCGAGTGCACTGTATTTCAAATTCAATACATTACATTCGATATCGAGTTTCATGGTACCAAAATAAATAATTTCGATCAATTTTGCTCGATATCGTATGCGGTGATTATACCCCAGTTCGAAATTTGGCAGGGACCGTAAAAGTCATATGTAAGTGAAATCAAAAAAGTTATTTTATAACAGCTATTTTGTGAATTAAAAAATGAAATTGCGTCCTTAACAATTATTTTTCAACGTAAAAATAAAAGGTCGAAACATACTCTTAAAAAAAGAGTTTTATTTCGCAGTCTTTTGAGGAGTTTTAATTCGCCGTCATAAAATAAAACTCATTTGAGGAGTTTTATTTTGACGTCATAAAAACGATAGGCTGCATTGAGCTAAAGGACCGTCATACAGGAAAATACATTAATTAATTGCATGTGATTGCATGTGATTAATGGCAATTCATAGATAAGAATCTTAAAGCTAAAGTTGAAAACGTTTTGGAGAGCTTTGGTATCGAAAAGAACCAAGTGTACACTATTACAACTGACAATGCCCGGAATTTAATTAAAATGGTTAGATTATTCGGCGAGAAGGATGAGAGTGGTCTGATTACACTATCCGGCCACTCTGTACGCACCCTTAGAGCTGAAAAAGTTTTTTTTATCACTCTAACGTACATTCCATAAAATCTTGTAAAAATAAAATTTTGTTTCTAAAATTTATATCGTATAATCCACTTTTTAAGTAAAGTAAGATTTTGATGCCGTGTGGTAAAGAAAGATACGCCTCGTGGACCAGCATGTAGTTTTTCTTCAATTTGAGTCCAAAACTAATTATATTTTTGGGTTTCCTCTCAAGTTGTTGGTCTCTCCCGTAAAATGTGCTGAAAGGGAATGCGAAGGTTTGCATATAAAGCCGACGATATATAACACATCCAGACAGACAACACTGCTCGTTTTTTTTTCAGTAATAAAATAAAATCTTAAATTTGAAGTTGTTTGCAAAGTTTTATTTTATTGACATTTTTATTTTATAAGTACACAATTTAAAACTTTTACTATATGGTAATGATTATTTAAAAGCTCAATTATTTTCTACTGACATTAGTGTAAAATACTTTTTAATTTGTTAATAAAAAAAAAAAAAAAAAAAAATAAACGAAAATGATGATAAGCTTTCATAACAAAATTAAATAAAAAATATATATCGTTACATTTAGACGCAAAAGATATAAGTCCAATTTAACAATTGTTACAGGACAGAGAACAAACTTTATATGTAAAATGTTTAGTTTTACTGATTTAAAAGTTTACAACCAACAAGTGTTAATATTTTGTTAAAAAATTTTAAATTAAAAGTTAAGTTCCCCTCTTTTCTTTAACTTTTATGTACTATTGCAAAACAACAAATAAAATATATAAAAAAATAATATTTTTTCTGCAAACATGTTTTTGTTTACTCTATTGCACTGGATAAAAACTGAATTTTCAAAAAATGTGGACTTAGAGCTCCTTTACAACTGAAAGTAACGATATATTAAATCCGAATTACATGCAGCAAACTTAACTCAAGAAAACTTGCTTGCTGCATGAAAATTGGGCATAAAATATATTCTATATTTCGAGTTACTATAAATATTATAAAAAAAGAAATAAATCAATATGATTGTTAAATTTTATTTTAAATACATAATAGTTTTTAAAAAGAAAAACATTTTTACAAATATATTTTTATTCGAAAAAAAACAGAAATTTAAAATTCAAAATAAGAAATAATTCTACATTTCTTTATTTAATACAGATATGCAAATAATAATAAATAATGCACATTTAACTTAAAACTACAAATGGAAGCACATAAATTTTAAATACTAACAAAGTATGTACTCATTATGGTTAAGTAATTTTTATTCGTTGTCATGATTGACGGCCAATTTCACCAAGTTAAATTAAAACTAACTGGTACTTTCTTTAACTTCCAGTTAACAATATATTTTTTGGCAGTTATAAGTGATAGTTAATTATAACTGAACTTGTTGAAATTGGCCGTTAAAGAATTACAGCTAATTTATTTAAGATAAGCCTGGGAAAGAATAGGTTCATTTTTATTATTATAATTTTTTATTTTGCAATATTTAATTCTATTCTATGATATAAATATACAAATTAACTAATGTAAATTTTTCTGTACAAGAAATATGTCTATCTGGGAATAAAAGAAAACAGAATAACAAAAAATGCAAATGTATTAAAAAATTTGAGATAAAGTAAGCTTTGAGATTCATCAGCTAAAAATGTTAATTTTCCACTGTCATAAAATTGGCGTGAATTAAATATGTATGTACGTATATGTACACACAAGTATGCATGTCATGTCTGTGTAAAACTAATTTTTTTTTAATTCCTAAATCTTAACCATAATTTTGTGTAAATTTGTTGTTTTAGTTTATTTATTTGTTTTGTAAAGGGATTTAAGAAAATAGGTTATTTTAAAACATTATTCCACAAACATTTAAATATAATACTTATATTGTATTATATGTATATAAGTAAGAATTATCTACATATGTAATAATCCTGCGAATATTATGTTTATGATTTTGAAATAAATAGATAATCTAGATACTAATTTTATGGAAAGCTTATAAAACTATTTTTAATTACTACACAATTTCCTAAAAGTATATATTGCTCTTAAAATCGATTTCCTTTTAATAGTACATAATTGTTTGGGAGTTAATAAGTGACTTTCAAATACTTGTCATTCAATACTCTACACATTTACACAATTTTTAAGGCAGAAATGTTGCATTCAAATTGGAAGTGGTTTAAGTTTAAAATACATAGAACATTTTCTTAACATCTAAAACTAAATTGAACAATACAATCTTTACAATAAACTATTTTTTATTTAAGAAGATATGTTTTGTATGCATGTGCTATTTTTTTTATATAGTCTAAGTTTTTTGTATGGTATGTATAATACTTATTATATCATGGTTTTTTTAAACTACATATAAACAAAATAATCAAAATCAAACCCTGAAGGAAACCTGGGTGCAAGTGTCTCCAAGTCACCAGTTTTGTCGACTATATTGGTGACATTGTCAACGAAGTGTCTCCACTACATTACATTTGCCACTATATTTAGCTTTAATACGAAAAAGATTTTTTAAATAACAACTGAGAAGTACAATTCCTATAAAAGTTGAAGAAATAATAAAAAAGATCCTTATGATTTCGTATTCTTACAAAAAGCGTAGACTACTTTTACTAAAATGTACTAGCGATTCTTTGGTTCCAATGTCTACATATGGTCCCAAAGGAACTACCTAGTCAGTACCTAGTCAGTATGTAGTACCAACGTCAGTAGTAGATTTCCAATGGCACGCACATGTTAAATGTCTATTGTAAATAACATTGCCTGGGGTATAATAATAAGTCACTAGTATTGGTGACTGTGTCAATAGTGAATCAGTAGAGATTCACTAGTGACATTTCCTGCAGGGAAGTTATTAAATTATTTGAGAAGTACATACATCTATATATAAATCGGCAAAGGCAAAACAGTTAAGAACACTTTCCTGCTCCGTATGTCAACCGATTTGAACAAAATATACACCATTTAAAAGATATTTACTTACAGAAGTGCACAATATATGTTTTATTAAAATCTGTTCAATAATTTCAGAGTTATAGGCGTTCAAATTTGCTACTAACACAAATACAAAAAATTTGTTTTTTTTTCAGTTATCAAATAATAAAAAATAGGGTGTTCGATTATTCGACATTATTAAGAAACCGGTTTTCGAATATTTCGACAATATAAATCTTATGTATAAATCGACACAGGCAAACCAGTTCTTTAGAATAAAAAAAATTATGGCCGAATTTCGACCATTAGGCAAACACTTGTATAAATTAAAATAAAAAATGTATGTAAACTATAAGATTCTGAAACCATAACTTTGACATGTTTGTAAAGTATTATTTGAAATAAATGTTTATATATATGAATGTATAAAGTAAATATGAGATTAATTTTCTACCACAATTCATATTAAATTTACGAGTTCTTCTGAGATTACTAAAATATATCCTGCTTGGTTAAAATTAAATTACAAACTTACATAAAAACAAGTTAGAGTGCTATATTCGGCTGTGCCGAATCTTTGATACCCTCCACCGACAGTGCGAATGTTTAAGGAGTAATATCTGTATGATGTTATTATTATCTTAAACTGTGACGTTTGTTATTAATTATGGTTTAAGGCGACTAAACTGTTTTCCGGTAGTAGGGTTTATATGGGGCCTAGGGTAAATTATGGACCGATCATCACGAAATTTCATAGCGTCATTTCCAGTCCTTTAAAACTGTGACGTACCAATTTCTGTTATGATAGCATTATTAAATATGGTTTTAGGTGTACTAAACTGTTTTCCGGGAGTAGGGTTTATATGGGGCCTAGGGTAAATTATGGACCGACCTTCACGAAACTTCACAGTATCATTTCCAGTCCTATAAAACTCTGACGTACCAATTTCTGTTATGATTGCATTATTTTATACGGTTTTAGGCGTACTAAACTGTTTTCCGGTAGTAGGGTTTATATGGGGCCTAAGGTAAAATATGGACCGATCGTCACGAAATTTCACAGTGTTATTTCTAGTCCTAAAAAACTGTGATGTACCAAATTTTGTTACGGTAGCGTTATTTTTTACGGTTTTAGGCGTACTAAACTGTTTTCCGTGAGTACTGTTTATAAGGGGCTTAGGGTAAATTATGGATGGATCTTCACGAAATTTTACAGTGTGATTTCCCGTCCAATAAAACAAATTTTTGCAAAATCTGATCTCATTCGGTGCCTTGTTCCAGCATTTATGCTACTTTTTGTAACAAAATTATCAATTTTTTTAGGTGGTGGTTCCATATATTGATTCATAGCTCTGGTCCTACTGAACCGATTTTGCTGGATTTCAATCCCAAGCTGCTTAGGATAACTACAAGCAATTTGGCACCAAGTTTGATCATTTCTTTTGAGTTGTTCGAAAGTGAGTGTGTTTTCAACAGACGGACAGACAGACGGGCATGGCTAAATCGACTTAGAATTACTCAAGGACCCAGAATATATATACTTTATGAGGTCTGAGATGAATAATAAAAAAGTTTCACACGGAATGACAAACTTAATAAACCCTCTTCACAACTAATTGTGGTGGAGGGTATAAAAACCTTTCACTTTTGGTGAAGCGTATATATATTAGAGCGGGTCGATTTGTAAGGACATCGCCGATAGCTTTTGGTATGAGTAAAAAAATTTCCGCTACGACATATCAAAAAAATAATTTTCGACGTTTTTTTTTAGAAAAAAAAGTCGGCTGATTTAATTTTTTTTCTACGGTGAAATTGTACGGTAAATACGATGGCGATAGCAGGTTTTCCAAAAAAGGTTTTTCTTGAGGTTTTGGACGATTTTTTGTCAAAAAATTAATTATTTGACGCGTTAATTTTTAAGGTTTTTTAGTGTGTAAGTTAAAAAAAAATTCGCCGATTTCAAATCTTTTAAATATATCCTATCCAAGGTAAAATTGTACGCTTTAAACGATGGCATTATAAATTTTTCGAAAACCTACCTTCTAAAAAAAACTTTAAAAATAAAAGTTGAAAAAAGTATAATAATTGAAATTTGGACGCCTCGAAAATTATTTTTTTTTGATGTGCCGTTGTGGAATTTTTTCTCATCGATTGTTAAATCCCTAATAAATATAGATTTGGTACTTTTCAAAATTTGAACGTTTAAGGGGTGAAAATCGTACATGGTTTTGGTACTTTTTTACAGAACATTTTTCTCTATGGATTGGACATATACATTGAATATATTGATATATATATATATATATATATATATATATATATATATATATATATATATTGAAATTTTTGATACTTCAATGGGTAGAAAAAAGGAATACGGGAAATTAAATTTCTTTCTTTTACTTTTTCGTGCTACATGTGATAATTTTCGAAGTTTCTATTATATTGAACTTTGAAACATAAAATTATAGGTGCAGGGTCTTGAGTGAATGATAACCTATAAGATGAAAAATTTTGGCATTTTTTTTATCCCTCAACTGGTACTTTTTTAATTTTAATTAATATTGGACCTAGAAAAAGATAAAATTAAACATGTATGGTTCTGAGTGAGCAAGAATCTGTAAGGGAGAGCCTTTTGGTACTTTTTTGTTCTTCAACTAGTACTTTTTGATTTTCGTTAATATTGGAACTTTTTTGTTCTTCAACTGAAACTTTTTGAATTTCATTAATAATGGACCTAGAAAGATAAAATTAAACATGCATGGTTCGGAGTGAATAAGAATCTATAAGGGGGACTTTTTTTGGTACTTTTTCGTGCTTTAACTGGTACTTTTCGAATCTTTATTAATACTGAACCTAGAAACATAAAATTCAACATGCAGAGTCCTGAGTGATTGAGAAACTATATCTAAGAGTACTTTTTGGTACTTTTTCTGTTTTTCAATTAGTACTTTCTTATTTTTGTACTTAAAAAACTAAATTAAATATTTACGGACTTGAATGGTCCTGTGCCAAATCGATCCACTAAGACGAAAAAACAAAGGGTCCTTTCCTAAACGTGCATACTCGTGGGACGAAAAAATTGGTGTACCATCACTGAGCGTGTTGGTATTGGTCTCATTTGAAAGCGACACATCTCAACCTTGTTGGTCAACCTTGAAAACGCGCGTAGGTCGTCCATACCTCTTTTGATTTGTGGAGTTGGTTTTTACAGTTCTCCTTATCTTACTGGTCCCTTTCTCTATGCGCTGTCACATATGTAGAACGGAAAAGTAAAAGAAAGAAATTTAATTTCCCGTTTTTCTCCCCATTGAAGTATCCAAAATTTAAATATTGCAGTGCAAGCCCATAATTTAATACATATGTATGTATATGTTTTCACCCCTAAAACTTTCGAATTTCGAAAAGGTACCAAATTCGTATTTGTATTTTTTTGATTAGTTACGAATGTGATATAATTTTTATTTCTATGTTAATAGGTTTAAAAGATAGATGGGCTGACAAAAAAAAGTTCCAAAATATAATTTGAAGGGTAATTATGCGGTGTAAGCATTTAAACGAATACCTCAGCGAGGTAGTTAAACGTACTTTTTAAAATGATACCTTAACTTTGATGTATGCAAAAAAGTTAAATCATATGGTACATAAGAGTTTGTGCATGCATCAACTACATTTTAAAGAAATAGCAATAAAAAATAATTGAATTTTCTGTTTTGAATTTTATCTGTACTGCTTTTTGAGATATCCTTTCATATCCTATTAACAAAAGCGTACGCATACATACAAACTTTTTATAAGGAAACCCGCAAATATGCAATTGCATGTTTTTTTCTTGTGCCTACCAATGAGAGAAGAAACAAAAAAATTATCCGGTTTAGAGCTTTTAATGCATTTTGGCATCGATTTGTTAGTTAGTAATTTGCATATTTTAGTATTTTAGCATGTATATGTTCTGGTTAACAAATTAATTTTCTGTTTTCGTTGAAGATAAATGTTATTCCAAACAGTAAAATTGTATATATGTTTAAGTAAAAATTAATGAAAAAGCAATTATATAAATTTGTGCTGATGCAATACATAGAAATCTAGACGCATCTTTTAGTATATTGATCGAATCAATAACACTTTTTAAAATAATTTTTTCATGTCCGTCCGTTTGGCTGGGTGTCTGTCTATGTAAACCTTGATAAAATTGGTAAAAACGTTTGTCATAACGTGTCATAAGGATGCCAATTTTGAGATTTGGTCTATAATTTCACTTAGTTTCCATACAAATTTCTTTCGGAAATAGACTCTTTATGTCCTTAAACAATTTAATAATGTTTGTATTTAGATTAAATTCGGCCCAATATATTTTGAAAATTAAATTTTGTTGAATCGGCTCACATTTAATCATATAGATACCATTCAAATAAGACGATTGTTGAATATTATGCTTTCAAATAATCAATATTTTGTTTTTCGGGGCAAATTTTTAAACAGTTTTTAGTACATATTTTTAAGTATTTAGTGTATATTGAAAGCCGATAAAACACTTTTTTAGATCATATTTTCGGTTTCTCTGCTTATGACTAACATGTAAACTTGGTTGCATTTCTTTCAGTATTGTTGTCAAAGGCAATTAAACGAATAAAATTAAGCTGACATTTCTTTTGGGGAGTTTAATTTTAAAGGCAATTATTAGACTTGGGTAATCCAGCTTATGGCAAATAAACGTGGATTTTTGTTTGAAAAAAAAAACGGTGAATTATATCTCAAGGTAAAAAAGCGTGAAAAGTATTTAAGCGTGAGGTAATATAGCGGGTTATACTGTACAGGCTTTACATATTTACTCCCTAAAAGTTCCGAATTTCAAAAAAGTATTAGACACCTGTCTGTTAATTTTTTTAAGGAATTACGATAAGTATTAAATTTTTTGTATCACTTGTAGTTTTGGAGATATGAAATTATCGAATTTACCCGTTTTTTTCTTTTAGCGATCGAATTTCAAAAAATCCTGTGTACCGAATTTCAAGTCTCTAGCATCAGCCGTTTGGGCTGGGCTTTGATGAGTCAGTAAGAGAGTGGTCAGGCCTTGTATTTTTATATACATATAATAATATATAGATATAAAGATTAGCAATGTTCTTTGAATTTAAATTTTTAGTTATAAAATAAATGCTTTAAAAAATTAGTTTTAAAAGTAAATAAAATCAATGAATCAACAATTTTGAATTAATTTCTGATTTTGGTAAACGGAATACTTACACTACAAGCTTTAGGCCTTCCAATTTAAGCGATATTCATCTACCATAAGCAAATGTTGTGATGTCAACCAACCTATTTATAAAAATATAATCAAAAATATGTGGTAATATTAAAAATCTATGAAATCAAGCAACGAAATTGCAATAATGTAAGTTAACAAATATATACTTAATTACTATATTCAATTTAGCAAACTATCGGGCCTGTTCGAGAACGCGATTTTGATTTCAATTATTGACTAAATTACTGTAGTTTTTCCTGTCCTGTAGCTGTCCTTGTAAATATAATTGGTACTCAAAGTATGAAGTAAATAAAAAGAAATATTTTTATGAACTTTCTTTAGATGCTCGTATTCAAAATTTGCACGTATATATTTTTAAGATCAATTGCTAAAAGTTTAATAAATGTCAATTCTAACAGTACTTCATGAAACTTTAATCATTCTACTCGTATTTTAAACTTTTTAATTTATTTATGTTTTAAAAACGGTGAAGAAAAAAAACTTGAATATCTTACCTTCTTGTTGCGCGCAATTATAAAACTCTTGCCATTTACTTTGCACTTCCCAATATTTTTCCTTGATTTGATTTCGATCTTGTAAGTAGGAAACAGCAAAGAAATATGCTTTTAAAACATCTTGAGGCATGGTATCGAAGTGAAAATACACTCCTAGAAACTTTTTACTTTCAGCAATAATAAAATGTTCATGTGGATCAAACGATGAAACGATATTATCAATTATGTGACTTTGTTGGTATTCATCTATTAAATGTTTAATAGATAAACCCAAACGAATGTTTAATGAAACTGATACTGTTTGACCCACAGTAACTCTTTCCAATTTGTTCACCTTAAAGTATTTAAAAGTATTTTTATAAATTTTGTATTACTACTATCATAAACATACATACTTGTTTAGGTGTAAGCATTCGCCCAGACCTAAAGAATTCTTCTAAAGCAATTAAATAACGAGATTCGTTAAAAGTTTTCAGGCAAATGGATTTAATTGCTTTCAAATTTGCATACAAATGTAATAAAATGACCACAGAGAAAACACCATAAAGTACGCTGTATTTAAAAATATTAATTTCAATTTTTTGTTTTGTTTATTGTGTACTTTGGCGCAATAATTACCCTGGAGTTTTGATGACTGTTAACAAATATAAACCCACAAATGAAGCTATAAGATTAACACATGTTTCTTGTGAACTATCTTTTGAATTGACATCGGCTAAATTACCACGTACAGCCTGGTGTTGTGTCAAAGCTGCTCTTGTTGCTCCACCTTTAAAATTAAAACAATTTGCTTTCTTAGTAAATATAAATTATTATATAAATTTGTCTTCAGTATTTACCTGCAACGCCGACTACTGCTTTTAACACAGTTGTGCCACATAATATTTGTGTACCCAAATGGACGTACTTTGGAAGCACATAAATTTCTATTCCCATGGCTAAATCGTTAAGAAAATCTGCTCTTAAACGCCATTTTTTACTGTCGATATCCAATTGGGCACCTTTCCACCAGGAAAAAAGGATACGGCCTAAATGACCACTTCCTTCTTTTAAAATCCATGTAACTGTAGCTGAGTATGCATTTATGTTTTCGTTACCGACTCCAAGTCCTTTTAGAATAGCATGTGTGCAAAGTGTACCTACAAATAAATATATGTAGTTGCACACACATAATATTCTTGTCATATAAAGTTAAAATGTATTATGCATTTGTAACGCTTCATTAGTAAAGTCGCATAAACACCAACTCAGTACTGCACTCTCAGTCAAAATAGCGATGTCGTTCGAACAGCGTTAATGCTGTAGTTAGAAGTTTTAGAATGGAACCTATTAGAGCCCATAACTTTACATATCCCTATACAAAATACTTTCTGAAATAGTTATTTGGCAATTTTTCATAAAAATTTATATTTTAAGATTCGGATTTTGGTGAACAGCAGATAATTGCTTTCACTTTTGTTGTTCCCTAACTTCAATTAAACTGGCATAATTAAAATTTGTAATTTCGAAATAAATTTTCTACATAAACATAAATTTTTTTTGTAGTCTTTTAATCTATATATATAAAAAAAGTTGCATTGTGTTAGTATTTGATGTTCTCTGTAATGCCTGAACCGATTTTGTTTCTGCAAAGTTCACGTGGAAGGTGACGTTAATACCAAGGTTTTTAAGTATCAACGATCTCCAAATGTGTATTGGTTCATGAGTTAGTGAAAACTGAATTCATTCCAAAACATGTATTTTTTTTGCATGGAAATTTTTCGAATTTGACTTAATATTTTGAAAAACTGAAATTCAATTAGTTTTTAAATTCATTACAATTCGATTTAAGTCAAACCATTACTTTAGTTTAGCTACTTAGGTATTGTAAATCAAATCCTCATGAGTTATAGCCATTTAAGTGAACACTGCTTTCATTTCGAAACATGCATTTTTTCGTGCAAGAACATTTTGCAAATTTAAGTTAATATTTTAAGAAACTGTCTTCTGGCATTGCAGCCACTTTGTTTGATGGTGGTCACACAGCACATTCTGCTTTAAAATTGACATTGAATTATCAAGTTGATGAAACTCTCACATGTAACGTTTCAAAAACATCTGGAACGGCAAAATTATTGAAACGTTGAGGCATCATTATTTGGGATGAATGCACTATGGCGAATGAGCCAATTTAGAATAGACTAATTTTTAGTCGGATTAACTTTTGTTCTTTCCAAACTACACTGGATTAATTATTCTGGCATAAAATTGTATACGTACACGCAGCTTTGTATGTGTTCGTATTTTTTTATATTCATGTTTACACGACGGCGAACAACTAACGATTAAAATCGCTCTGCAAAAACGAAAACACTGAACCTGTTTTTTTTCATAAGTGTGTATGTATTGGTTTTGTTCTGCTAATGCAGGGTTGAAGCTGGACTAAAAATTATGCCAACCAAAAACGACTCTCTTCACCTCTTTCGCCTACAAACTGTCGTTTTCTGCCAGAACAATTAGTCTAGTCTAAATTTGGTCAATAATAAGAAATCTGTTGAAGCATTGCAAAGAACAATGAAATACCTTCGAGGTTATTCAGAGTTGTTTGGTCGTGCCTTGATTTTATTGTCAAGCGATTTTAGGCAAACATTGCCCGTCATTCCTAGATCGACAGCTGCCGATGAAATTAACGCTTGCTTAAAGTCTTCATGCTTATGGAGATTTGTAAAAACATTGAAACTCACTTCTTACGTTCGTGTTCAGTTGCAGAATGATCCATCTGCTAATAAGTTCTCTAAGCAATTGCTGAAAATTGGGAATGGTGCAATGCCTGTCAATGACACTGGATTGAAAACATTGCCAAATGATTTTTGACATTTCGTACAGTCAGAAGAGGAATTGATTGAACGTGTGTTCCCTAACATAGCACAAAAATATACATGCCATACATGGTTGAGTGACAGAGCAATTTTAGCGGCAAAGAACAAAGATGTATGTAAGTGAATTAAATATGGCTATACAATCAAAAATTCCTGGCGAATTGGTTTCGTACAAGTCAGTGGATACTGTTACCAATTAAGAAGATGTTGTGAATTATCCAAAAGAATTTTCGAAATCGTTGGATTTACCCCGTTTGTGTAATGGCATAAGACTTGCTATTAAAGGTTGATGGCTTATGTAATTGAAGCTACTATTTTAACTGGAAAATTCAAAGGCGAAAATGTATTCATTCCACGCATCCCAATGATTCCCTTTGATATGCCATTTGAATTCAAACGACTTCAGTTTCCTGTTCGGCCTAGGTTTGCGGCTACTATTAATAAGGCGCAAGGCCAACCATTAAAAATTTGTGTAGTGAATTAAGTGTATCCAGTTTTCTCACATGGACAGTTGTATGTAGCCTGTTCGCGCGTTGGCAAACCGTCGGTTTGTATATTTACACCGAAAATGGAAAAACAAGAAATGTTGTGTAACACAGAGCATTACAATAAAAACAATTTATCACTGATTTAAATGAATTCGAATTGATTTCTTATTTTCTTTTTTGCACTACGAAGGGTGCAGGGGTTCGCTAGTAACCTATATTATATACCTATACACTACACAAAAAATCTCTTGAAATTTGATCTTTCCAACAGTGCTAATCCTAAATCTTGGAAAATACGAAATATTTTATACATTGAATTATTAATTTATAAAAAAACGTACCACAGATTGTACTACAAAACGCCTGCATGGTGTCCCATATTTGGTAGGCGGCATAGTCATCGCTCACACTATCCGGATATCCTTTGGGTAAAAATATTTGCTGAAATAAACGGAATAGAAAGAACTTTTCATGTATAACCGATTTGCTATCATTTCTAAGCGGTACACGAACTATAGATTTTTGTTCTGAAATATTTGTAGCAATTGTTAGTAAGATACAATTAACAATTTAAACAAGAGTAACTTACCAGCTGGTGTGACATAGATTATTTCTTCACCTCTAGTGCCATACTGTTCACGAAAGTGTATCCTCATTTTTGCAAGTTTATAAATTGAAATTATTTCGTATATATTTTGTATACGTATTTAAAATTTGTAAAAACAAACTTTATAGCATTAGTTTTTGTTTTATGGTTAAAATTGCTACTTTATTAAAGTTTATTGAAGTGTTTCTTTGTCCCAAAAATTTGTATTTGTTTTTTGATATTATTTCTTATAGCTAAAGCTTTGTAGATAAATATTTATATTGCGAGTTTCTTTATTAAATCCATTATCGTTATAAAACCCTTTATTTGATTTGTTTCCCAGTTTTAATTTGTTTTGTTTTCTACTTTAATATTTGTTGACGTTTTCAGCTTTTGGTGTTTCTCCCTTAATTGCCAATACTTGTGGTGTTGGTGCCACCCCCACCTTCAACAGCCAATACTTTTTTTTATTGGTTTTGTCTATTTGCTTCCGTATGTGTGAAACTTATTAATGTCCTTGCAGTAATTCCTTTATCAATTTTGTTTGCCTAAAAAATTTCTTTTATATGTATGTATACACTAGTAAAAAAAAAATCATTCTCAACCACAAATTATATTAATTGACGAGTTTTATTATTTATTTAAAACGTTGTATTGTAAATTTTGTTAAAAAAAGAATGTAACAGAAAAGTCCACAACTTATTTTGCATTACAAAATCTACCAAAAAGTCGAACTTTGACGTGGAAACTTACGTTGTCATATGTTGGAAAGAAAATATTGTGGTATACTCAGCGTTGCCGTTGTGACCCTAAATTGATAGTTTGCCCTTTTTAAAGGATCTTGCCAATTTCTATGCCTTTTTTCTTAAATTTACCCTTTTGTTGACCAAAGCCACTTTTTTTAAGGCCGACGAGTTTGAACGAATTGGTTAAATTCGCCCAAACCGAAACCGTCGCCTAACTTTACTTATCCTAGTTCACAAAAAGAAAAAACTTTGAAATTTTTAAGATCAATTAACCCTTTCATGTGCGTTTTTAACTCACGCGGCAAAGTTTTGTTTGAGACTTAAAATTTACAAAATTTAAAAAATACGAAAATATTTATAAAATTTTTTTTTTCGAAATAAACTTTCGAACAGACTCCAAAGTCAAGAAGTAGTTGTTGTTGTTGTAACAGCTCGACCTGAAAAACAAGCATGTATAAAATTTATTTTTCTCTTCTTCTCCTTCTTCTTCTTCGCTCTGTCCATCCAACCCAGCTAAATCAAGGCACAGGAGCTGTGCTACCTCACGTGGGCGGGTCCGTAAGGACACTGCTTCTAGCTGGGTTGGGTTTGCACTGCATTTGAATAGGTGTCGTACGTCGTGGGGCCTATTCCACATGCAGGGCAAAGGTCAGGGATGGTGCTATTTATTCTTGACCAGTACGAGTTTAGACGTGCGCACCATCCCGATCTCAATTGTGCCAATGTCACCCTCGTCCGTCGTGGTAAGTCCCGCTCTTCGTTTGCAACTGGTGGTAGACGACTCCCTGTGAACTGCATTCAGAGCTTCCCTGTATGAGGTGTGGTCTGTCATAGAGTCCAGGTGTTGTTGGATTTCACTCTCATACCAGCGAAGATCTTTCCTGACATGTCTCGGAGGAGGGGGTCCAACTGCATCAGGCAGTGGTTTTTTTCAAGAATTAGTCGCTTTGCTTGCTTGAAACAGAAGAAGAATGGACCCCAAGCTGAAACTTTATTACGGAAATTTTTAGTTAATAACTATTTTTTCACGACTTCAAATTTATTTTACGATAACTGAAGTTCAAATTAAAATTCAAAGAACAACTTTTCTAATAAAGAGCAAAACAAACCACACAAATACTTAAACATGCTTCAAATATTTGTACAAACAGCAATCTTGGGGTGATTGGATAACAACGCAATACATTTGTACAAACGTAAAATTTTGATGTATTTTCCAAGCCTTTTGTGTGGTTTATTTTGCCCAAACAATATAACACATAATTACATACATATATTTATTTTTAATCAATTTAATAGATATTACTAAATTAATATCAAATTAAAGTTTTTGAGCACTAGCTGCTCATGTATGTGTACCTCCAACCATATGGGCGAATGAAGGTATACTAAGTTTGTCATCCCGTGTGAAACTTTTTGTAACATTCATCTTAAAAAGACCACATAAAGTATTTATATTAATCGTCATTTAGCCATGTCCGTCTGTTGAAATCACGATCACAATCCAAAAGAAATGTGGAACAATTACCATAAAACTTTATAGTTTTGTTACAAAAACTAACATAATGATGGCACGCACTGATATAAGATTTTGCACAAATTTGTTTTATATGACTAATAATCATACTACTACATATAGTTAACATCGGGTCATCGGCCCGGAATCCGGTATGTTACGACTTAAGCTGTAACAAAAAATGCTATTGTAATAAAATTTGGTCTGTCACAGTTCGATAAGACTATAAATAACCTGAACATTGCGAAGATCGGTCAATAATATGCTTTATGCCCCATATAATGCCAAAGTTTGGTAAACAATTTAGTACGCCTAAAACTATAACGAATAATTCTATTGTAAAAAAATTTATGTATTTAATTTGTTTTAGAGTGTTAAGCGGCTCATACACTTGCAATGAAATTGTACAATTATATCGGCAATATGTATGTGACATTCAAAGGTGGCACAATGTATTGGCAACAATCAAAAGTCTTTTGATTATTATTCCACAACGAAAAGAAAGTGAGGTGTGTTGGCAACATTGTACAATGCTGTTCATGTTATTCCTATAGGTTTATGTTCACCTTTTTATTGAAGGTATTAAACGATTGTGCGTCTTATTGCATAATATGGGATAAAATGGATATAATATGGCGAATATCATATATAATAATATTGCGAGTCGCCTTAGAATTCTTTTTTTTTAATTAAAACTGAAATAAAACTTATTTCATTCATTTATAAAATAATACTTGAAGTTTATTATTGGAAAATACCCATTTATTGCCTCTAATGGAAAATCTTCAACGGCAACGCTGGGTAGAAAGTACAGGAACCGTTATACATACGTATAACAGTAAAATAAACAACAGGGTGCTCTAAAACAGGAAATAACTGTATATTCTTACTGCTTTTAGGCAGTTTTGTTAACTTTGGAAACTTAATACACTCGAGTATTTTGTCTGAAAATATCGCAGTAAAAGTAATAGGTATAACTATTTAAGATAGAAAATAGATGAGTTGTTTCTAATAAAACATGTACTTATATTTACACAGGTATGTACGATATTAAAAGATACTTTTCTGCATTAAACACCACTATTATTTAATAAAATAATTAAAATGTTTATTTAGTTTACTAACTATCTATGTTTGTTTATTCAGCTGAAAATGCATTTTTTTTTGTTCACTATACCTTCTATTAAAATAAAAAAAATCACCAATTGAATTTTAATTGGGGCTAAGCTAGTTTCAAATAGTTTTAATTTTGACAAATATTTGAAGCCAGTTTGATGTGTGTGTCTATAGTTTTTTTCGATTTCTCATTAAACGTGGCGATTTCTCGCAAAATGTGACGATGTTTTAGTTTGTCATATTTTTCTTATCAAAATTCCAAAGAAAATTTAATATGCACCCCTATCGTGCTGAGGAACAGAATATGTATGTAAATATGTAGTTGTTCTTATAACTCGAATATTGAGGGCAAAACTCGTTAATAAGGCACAAACCGATATATTGCTCAACAAAATGCAAAACAACAGGTCGATTGCCTGCGGATTTGTCAAGATTTCGAATTTTTTTTAAGTATTTTACTATGTACATTAAATTTAAAAAGTCCAAAAAACTAACGTTGTAATCAAACTAAGTGTTACATTATTTCCACATACGTAGAATTTGTATGAAAACCCGAAACGAAAATATGTAGGTATTTAGTTAAATACCTCAATTAGTTGGTCGCAGTGGTGCTTTAAAAACTCTTATCGATGATACCAAATTTTATTTATGTCGTCTTGGAGCAAAGTACAAAAAAAAAATTCGAAAAACAGAAAAAAACCTTTTTTAAAAAATGGTCCAGCTCACTGATGGTCAACGCTAGAACCAAACTATTTTGGGCATCATCATAAAACATTTCAAGCGTTATTTTCAGAGGGGAAACAAAATTACTTTTTTTGAGTCGCTCTAATAAACATCAATTAATTACATACAAACATTCATACATGTAACTAAATTTATTATTTGTTTTTAGTTACATACATAGTTACCGACTTAAAAATTTAACCAGAATTTGCACACAAATAAATATAAGTTTTACTTTTTCCAGCTCCCCAACGCGAACACCGTCTAGTAGGTTCTCCGATTTTATAGATAAGTTCGTGATTGTCAAAATCATACGCACAGGCTGTGTAATAACAAAACTTGTACACAATTCCTTTGCTAAAATACATATATGTAATTTAAAGTTATCAATCAACACACTTACGGCCAATTTCACCAAGTTCAGTTATAATTAACTTTGTAATACTATAACTTTCAGTAAACATTGTTTTTTGACAGTTATGGTAATACATTGTCAATTATTATAGGTGCGTTTGAGTACTTTTACAGTAAAATGCAGTAAACGAGTAAACTAAAAAATTTTCTCTCACAAAAAGCTGTTGTCCAAAAAAGTACGCGAACGCAAAGTTTGTAAAAATTCGTAAAATAAAGGCAACAGCTGATGGCAAATAATTGAAGTGTTGAAAAATATTGACACTTTTGACTACTTAACTCGTTTTCTCATCGGTACTCGATTAAATACTTTTTATAACACGAAAATTTTTGGAAAATACAAACAAAGTATTTTATGTAATCTTTCATATTTGTTTGTTTTTTATTTTATTTGATTTTACCTTATGACATAACCTATAAATGTAAACAAAAGTAACGTTTCAAAACAAACCAGCTGTTTTGTTTATGTTTGCCACAGGAAAATAGAGCGCGTTCTAATCGAAAAATTTACATATCGTCATCTTAAAAACTTAATAACCTATCTGCAAAAATTTCAAAATTGAGTTTTTCAGGTATGTTCTAGGTTTCGACTCGAATTGAAAACGAAACATTTTTTAAATCCACATAATTCATAAATTGGTGTTCTCAAATCCGCATGCTTTTGTGTATTCGAAGTTTATGTTAGAAAAAACTTTTGTTGAACTTAAGATCGCTAATTTGCTTACCTCAGCATGATAGAAATATCTAATATTTTTAAAAAGCGTGAAATCTGTAAAGACTCATAGGAAAAATCGCTTCTATCGCAAACATGGCTAAAATTCGCGAAAAATTGCAAAATTTTAAACAAACACAAAAATTTATTTGAAACCGCTCTATGGGTTAAAAAAAAAACAAAACGTCGGGAAATAACAAAAAAATAGCAAAAATTAGCGAAAATTTTTAATATTTCAAATCAGCCATAAAATTGATTAAAAGTCGCTAAGACTATAAGGTATGGCGAAAATTCGGTAAAAATTGTTAAATTCGCGGAGATTCGCAAAAATTTGCTAACAGCGGCATGATAGAAAAGTCTACTATTTATTAAAAATCGTGAAAACTTACAGAAACAAATCGCTTCTATTGCGAACATGGCTAAAATTCGCGAAAAATTGAAAAATTTTAAACAAACCCAAAAACTAATTTGAGATCACTTAATCGATAAAAAAAAAACAAATTGTCTGAAAATAACATAAAAAACCATAAAAAATGAGCTATAATTACATTATAATCAATGAAAAATTTGATTTTAAATTTATGGTTAGTTAGGGCCTTTTGCGTTTTAGATAACGATATATTTTTGATTAAATTGGATAAAGAAGATTTTAAGCTAAAAACAGAATTTATTTTTTTGTTAAAAATGTTATCAAATATTAGAATAAAGGTCGATTCGCTTTACTTTCACCAACCATTACTACTCTAATTGAAAACGAATAAAAACTTTAGGATGTGAAATGCAGAACACCAAAAATGCTAAAGTAATCCACTTTCGAGTGGATTCGGATTCTAGAACACACCCGTTTTATGGATTTTTATTCCCTATATCATAACGCATTGTGTGCAAAATTTTGAACATGTAATATTACAAATGACAAAGTTTTTGTACCTTAAAAAAGAGAAAAATAAATCATCAAAAATCACGATAAAAGTTAATTAAGTGCTTGTTTTTGCTTAAACCAGTCAAAGAAATTACTACTGTAATTATTTAATGTATATAATATTCATGTGTATAAAGAAATTTTTATTTATTCATACTATTTAGTACTGCAGATAGGTTATTTGGTTTCAGATTTTTACAATTCCAAAAAACCTAAGTGTCATAACATAAGCTGTGATTAGAAAAACAAAATTTTCTCAACCGATATATATTACTGGTTTCATTTTAATCAAAATGTGTAATTTTCGTTTCAATATCGTTAATAGTTCCAATTTTATAACGTTTTTTTCCTCTTCTGTAAACTTTTGAAAACTGCAGATAGGTTATTTCGTCTTTTAGGTGACGATATGTATTTCCACATGTATTTTACACATGCAAAGTTTCATATGTATCACACGATGTGTACAACTTTTACAGATGGAAAATTTGACAGTACATATGTAAAATACATCCCGTCTGATAGCACCAAGGCGAATTCATCCCAGGTAATCTCGGTACTACAACAAGTACAACTCAAGGCGTATTTATAACAGGTAAGTGCAACTCTACAACTACAAAAAGCCCCATGTATTTCCCATGTATTTTGTTTTTGCAATTTTCTTATTTGTTGTCAAATTTCAGTATAGAAACAAAACAATATTTTGACGTTTCACCATTTTTTTAATTCGCCATGGATACAGCTGATAAACGGCTGACGAGTTGAGCTTACCTGGAGTTAATTCGCCTTGGTACAACTCGCAATTTGTTTTTGTAAAATCATTGTACAATGTCAAAAACAGAAATAAAACAAACCAGAAACAAAGATAATAAACAAAATTTTGACATTTAACAGTGATTTTAGCTAATATCAGCAGGGCTTTTAAGACCACCTGTAATAAATTCGCCTTGGATATCACCTTAAATTTTAAGGCCCAAATACATTGATCAAAATACTCATCATGCATTGTGGTAGTATTAGTGAAAATATGTTTGTATGTGTCACACCGACGATGCTGGATGGAAAATCAAAAAATTTAGATATTACGGCGAATATAACGTCAAGCACACGTACACGATGAATTCGCCGGCTGGACAAGCATTTGACAAGTGTATTTGGGCCTTTACTGCAAAAATTTCTGCAGTAAAAATTTGTAAGTACTCAGACAAGAACTGTCACTTTTCGCTCTCAATTTATGTTCTCATTTACTGCATTTTGTGTACTCGAACGCAATTTCGTAAAATGCAGTAAAGTTTAGTAAAAAATAGTAAAAACTTTTGTGTTCTCGAACGCAACTTATAACTGAACATAATAAATTTGGCCTTTAGAATTTTACAAATTGATTACATACTGATCCATGCAATCAGCTCCTAAAGCTACGGCACATCCCAAACGTGAAACACGATCATTTACCATAATTGTAAACTGTTTTGCATTTGTATGGCTTAATTTTATGTAAAAATATTAAGTTCAATGTTATATTTACTTTATTAAAAAACAATTTTACTTATTCAAAAACTGTTTTGGCATCTCGTTGGGTTTTTTTATATAATTCTTTTCATCAAACATTTCTTTTAACGATAACGCTATAACCTTTAATACAGGTTCAGAATCATGCATAGCTTTAACTTTCTTTTTTAAGACAGATATAAAGAAAAAAATACTCATTTACTATACATACATACGTATGTACATATGTACATCCATATATATTTATTTACCAAATTTTGTCCAACATACGGAAAACGCTGAGAAACACGACATTTTACTTCTCCTGAATTGACCAATTTTGTGTAAGAATGCGATAAAAAGCTTAATTCATTATCCCATATCAACTCCCGCATGCGAATAGCTTTTGGAAAATATAAATTATTTTTAATATTTTTGACCCATCCGCCTGCTGTGCGATTTCGGTAATAATTATGCCAATTTATAAAAGCCTGCTTAACTTTTCTCGTTAGTGGTACATGAGCCAAAAAAATTTTGGACTTATAAGATGTCTGAAATTTTTTAATTATAGAAAAGAATAATATTTTAACTGCCCATAATCACTTACATACATACATTAGTTATAGCATTTTTAGAATCGCAAATAAAATGCTTTTGTGCTGCGCACAGTTTGTTTTGTATGTCAGTTTGACAATATTCCCAGGATCTGCAGATATTTAAGAATACTATTATCAAAAGTAAAAGTCTTAAAAATTTCATTTTGTTAATTTTTAATTTTTTTCAATTAACAACAATTAATTAAAAGCCAAAGGATACTTTAATAAGAAAACAATATATTTCTCATTACATTTCATAAATAGAGTACTGTTCGAAACCTAAGCAAATTGTCTTGATAAAGAAATGGAATCCTTAAATCTTCTATATACATAAAAATAAGTTAGTAATTGATGTTCTCTGTAATGCGTGAACCGATTTTGTTTCTGTAAAGTTCACGTGCAAGGTGACGTCAATATCAAGGTTTTTATGTATCAACGGTCTTCAAATGTGTATTGGTTCTTAAGTTATAGCCATTAGTGAACACTGCGATCATGCCGAATCATGTACATATTTATGTATATTCCCATACAAACATTAACAAAATGCCCTCCATTTAGGGGTAAAAGCTCCCATTCCCCAATCTTCTAAACTAATCAACCGGTTTTCTTAAAATTTGGCATGCAGACAATGTAACATCTGAAAGAGAATAAGGAATAGGGTGTGAAATAAGGTAAGAGGGCTAAAAGCTCCCCCTCCCTATATCTTCGTAACTAATCAACCGATTTTTTTGAAATTTCGCATGCAAATAGTGTTCCAGTTGGAAAGAACTATAGCCTATAGTTTTTATTATTTAGGGCGTGAAATATAGCAAGAGGTGTAAAAGCTCCCCTCCCTCTATCTTCTTAACTAATCAATTAATTTTCTTGAAATTGGGCAGGCAAATAATGTAACATCTGGAAATAACTATAGCCTATAATTGCTTCTTAAAATTTGGCTAGCAGACATTGTTACATCTGACAGAAATAAGTTATGTGGCAGCACAACGTTAGCCGGGCCAGCTAGTTAATTTATAATTTCAGATTGGATTTTGCAAAACTTCCGCGAATTGGACTGTGGCCAAATGGAAAACTGTTTTATTTAGCGACAAAACCTACTAAATTTAACTTTCTAAATTAAGATGGAGTTGGCCACTTGAAAACAAAAAGGAATGGTTAACATGTATTGTAAAGGTACAATAAGACATAGATGCGAAAATTTAATGCAGAGGACCCGTTTTTCTAAGAGTGGAGTTGGTCCTTTTGTTGAAATACAAACAAAAATGAACCGTTTCCTTTCTAGGGTCATGTTAGGCAACTAAACGGAAAGAAGTTTATTTTCTAAAGTAATCAATATCGTTTCTTATACAAGAAAATCCAAAAATTATTTGATGTTCGTATTTAGTAAAATTTTCATAAATAAAGAAAAAATTTCTCATGATCAAAAATTCACGTTTTGAATTTTTCCAAACACTATTGTTGAACAAGTGGGATGGATATATCTTTTTAAAATCCTTTCAAGGAAATTTTCTTGCGATTTCTAAGAAGAAAATAAAATTTGGCCATTTTTGCAAATCTTTCTTTTTTTTTTGTTATTTTCCGACATTTTTTTAGTGTCTATTTAAAAGTTTGCAATTTTTCGCGAATTTTAGCCAAATACGCAACAGAAGCGATTTTTCCCTGTGATTTATTAATGCTTTTACGATGTTTAATAAATAATAGACTTTGCTATCATACTGCGGTTAGCTGTCCCTGTCCAAATTTATTCGTGTTTCGACTGTGTAAGAAATAGAAACACATAAACCTATCACAGAGTTCGTTACGCACGACGAATTTCGGTCTACGCAATGATTGTGTGTATTTTCAGACATACCAATGTGTTTTATTTCTGGTGAAGAATATTCGTTGAACGACGAATTTTCGTTCGTCCCTGTTGCGTTTCCAGCATAAAAAATATCAAAAATTTCGATATAAAAAAATTCTATCGGGCATATTTTAAGAAATTTTCATGCAAACCTTCTTTGGCGTTTTTCTCCGCCAAACCAATAATGAACTGACGATATATAGATGTATACATATAAGTACATATGTTTCCGTCGACCATACAAGGAGCATAGGGCCAAATATTTTATCTGCATTGCCCTTTTCTTGTATGTAGGTTCATTCAAGGCACATTTATCAATGTTAAAAATTCCTGCGCTTAATTCTTACCATGGTTCATTTATCGTTAAACGCCTGTAGTTATAGGGACCCAGCACGATTTTTGTAATACAGTATTTTTCGTTTAGCTGCGTTTCACTTTTTTGCATATCTGCACAAAATACAAAGCATTGTGTATGATGGCTAAATTTTGTTAGAAAAAAATCGTGTGCGTGCGTTTTGCTTTAGTGCATATTTTGGATAACAGCATTCGATTTTTGGTCAGCAATGTTTATTTTTAATACAAAATATTATTTTTAAGTGCCTCATAAAAAAAAATAATGAATCATATCGCTATTTTATGAAAAAGAAAGGCAAAAAATTTAAATTGAAAATACAGTTGATCTGGCAGCTGTGATTGTGTGATAAAATTAAAAACATTCATACGTGTTTGCCACTAGGGGTAAATGAGCGTATACTAAGTGCTGGTTCACACAGGTCAAGTTTACTTGAACAGTTTTATTTAAATTTTCTTTTGAACTTGCGTTCACGTTCATGCACAAAATAAATTTTTGTTTTCTTTTCCTTCAACTTTGTAGCTTTTTATTATATTACGGATGAAAAAAGAAAAGCAAAATAAAAACTGACTGGTACGGTCAAGTATGTACCCCTTTCCATTCTCTTTATCCCTCTCTCCTAAAAGCTCAGGACTTGAAGAGTCAAACTTGACCTGTGTGAACCAGCACTAAGTTTGTTATTCCGTGTGAAACTATTTCATTATACATCTAAGACCCTATAAAGTATACACATTTTGGCTCCTTGAGTAATTCTAAGTCGATTTAGCCATGTCCGTCTGTCTGTCCGTCTGTTGAAACATGCTCACTTTCGAAAAACTCAAAAGAAAAGAACAAATTTGGTGTCAAATTGCTTGTACCCTGCAAATAATAGGACCAGTCCAAACACGCGTGTAAAGAGTAGCCCACAAGGGACTAGGACTAGTCCAAAAGTAACCCAAAGTATGGATAAAACATGGTCTATTTAACATTACGATGTCCTGGGGAGGACCATCTAAAGGAGCATATAGACGACATGTTTGTGTCATCTGACATGTCAAATTTCCCACTGCAAAACACATACATACATGTCGTGTGTTACCTTTTTAACTTTGCTTCTGTAAAAGTCAGATGCAAAGTCATCTGACAAAATTTCAATTAGAGCGTGCTCTATTTTCTTCTGACAAACCATCTGACATCAGAAATCTATGCCGGGGAGAAACTGGCAGCGGCGTCAACTATTGACGGAATCATTAGCCGGCTGAAGTTAATATTTTACAATACCAAGATATGTACACAGAAAAAAAATATCTCAAGAAAATTTTTAACAACACAGTTTGTTAAAAATATAATTTTTGTTCAACAAACTTTTTGTTTGATTCAATGAAAAAATTTATCAAATATACACTTGGCAAAATAGAACTCAATAAAACATATTTAATAATGAAATATTTAAATATTTCTGGATATTCAATTAAACAAATATTTGAATCAACGTTAAAACAGTTTTTTACAACTCTTGTCCATTTTATAATAGGTCATAATTCTCATTCGCTTAACACTTTTATTTGGTTAAATATCTTTAGTTTTGCCAAAGTCTTTAGAAAAAGGTTTCCTGATGATCTGGCCTAAGCAACCAGCGAAATGCGCATTGGAACTAGCTTATCCCCCAATAATAAATTTTAGTGTTTTTGTCAAAAAATAAAATTGGGAATTTAGCACATCATTATTAATAAACAAATAAATAAAGATTCGATAAACATTTCGTTTGATTTATTCAACATTTCCAACAATTTATTTTAACAAATCACGTAAACATTTTGTTGAAAAAAATTATTTTGGGCAACAACTTTTTTTATTGATTCAATAAACTTGGTTGTTGACTAAAAATTCAATAACTATACCTACAAACTTTTTTATCAATAATGCAAAAATCGTCATCGCAGAAAATTCAAAAATTTTTTTTTATCAAATATGCGAATTTCGTATTCAAATATGAAAATTATTTTTTTTCTGTGTATGCTCATCTCACCATTGAATAGAATTTATGTAAATATATACATAAAAACCGTTTAATTATAAAATTCTAAATTGGTATCTTTAAAATAAAAGAAAAAATGTTAAGATGGCTAAATTATTTTACGGCGCAAATAAATATTTTCGTGGCGGCAGCAAGCAATTTTGAAACCGAGAACTACTTTGGTTTCTGCAATAACAATGCGAAAAAAAAACAGAGACAATGTCAGAAGCAAATTACATGTACGTTTGTGACCGAATATTATAAACCTTATGTAAAACAGTAATTTTGACAGACATGAACAATTACATGTGACTTGAAAATATGACATGTCAGATGACAAATACATGTCGTGTACGGGCGCCTTAACCCAGCTTTGGACTATAAAGCAGTAGTTTTAAAACTTCTCAAGAGGATTAGTTTTGAAGTCGTTTAAAAACGAAAGCACGTCGTTGAAAAACGAAGACATGTCTCACAACAAACACTTTTTAACAATGACATGGTCCATGCTTGCATTACATCGGACCAGTCCATGGAGTAGTCCATTTTATCAAAATGGATCAGGTGGTCCAATATTATTTGCAGGGTAGTTATCCTATACAGAAAAAAATCAAGCAAACAATTTGTTGATTTTGCACCTATTACCAAAATGATTATATAGATTACTAAAAATTCTAAAAATTTAAAATTGAGAATTTTTTCAATAAATTATATTTTTAATTTTAATTAAAAAAATGATCAAAAAACTTTGCCTTTTCAACAATGTGTTAATTGATTAATTTAAGTATAGCTCAGGTTTTTACAAATCCCAACAACAATTCTACAAGCTCAAATTATTATTTGTCATTTAAATGATATTTTAATTAAAAATTTATTTCAAAACAACTAAAATGTTAATTTAATCAAAATTATATTTTTAATTTTCTTTCAACAAAAAAAAATAATTGATTCAATTATCACATTAATAAAATTGATATTCTTTTTAAACAATTTTTTTAATTGATAAAAAACTACTAATACTTTTTTCTATGTAAACTGATTGGGATTGAAATCCGGTTCAGTAGGACCAGAGCTGTGAATCAATATATGGAACCACCACCCTCAAAGGATGATAATAAAAAACTAACATAAATATTGGAATAATGCACGCAATAATATAAGATTTTGCACAAATTCGTTTTATACGATTGGAAATTTTACCATTATATTTCGTGAAGATCGGTCCATAATTTACCATAGGCCGCATATACAGCCTACTCTGGGAAATTAAATTAAAAAATAAAGAAAAAGACCAAAAAAATGTCATGAAATGTTGTGATATGTGGTCCATAATTTATCTTAGATCCCATACTAAGAAGCCCTCTTAAATTCACTGTAAACTAGAAAACTAATTTTACTGCTGTATTGAAATTTATTCTAATTTATGTTTTTACCACCAGCAATAACTTTACAGAATTTTGGGATGATTGGTTCATCATTTACCATGAGTCCAATACAAATTCTACTCCTGAAAATCATTTTAGTTCGGTCAAAACTGTTACGAATCATGATAACTTCTCAGCCTCGACCAATGTTAATGCCAACGCGGTTTTTTTTTAAATAAAATTGCATTTTTTTAGTTTATAATATCTAGATATCATATAGAGCGCGCTTCAGAAATATTCAAACTGTCGGTGAAGGGTGTCAATGATTCGGCACAGCCGAATTTAGCACTCTAAATTGTTTTAAATGAACTGGGGCCTGATTCTGGCAGTAGTGATCGAGTATTTTCTCGATTCGAAAGTAATTTAATATCTTATTATTTCAGTCAATACTGAACGCATCAGAATTTTTTTCAGTGTTGTAAAGCATTAATTTCAGTTTTACAATACTGAAAAAATAATTTTGATTTGTTCAGTATCGACTGAAATAAAATTGCTTTCGAATCGAGAAAGTACTCGATCACGACTGCTAGAATTAATATTAAATTTAAAACTGTATTAAAAAAATTTGTTGAAAATAATTAATGCATGACTAAATCTATTTTTGTAATAAAAAAAAAAATATTACATAAGGGCACATATATTCAGGTAAATGAATTCCCTTATCAGCATTATTTATGCTGCTAAGTGAATACTGCGTAAGGGAATATTTCGCGTACCTGCACGAATTTTCGTGAAAACTTGAATGTGCTGCTAAACGAAAAATACTGTACTACTAATTGGGCTTTAACAAGCTTACGCATATTAAAAAAAAAAATGTAATAACAAAGTTCTTTAAAAAGCAATGCGCACTATAATAATAATAATAGGGAAATGTTTAGTAAAAATGTAATTGTTATTTTTGTAATAAATTGTTGATTAATAGCAAACATTGATCAAGAGTTTTTTCAAGTGCTGAAAGTCAAATTGTTTTTCAATTATCGCACAAAGAGTATGAGTTCAATACTTTCATAAAGAATTTTTTGTTTAATTGTATATATTGCAATAAAAGTGGTTTAAAAATTAAGGGATGGCTTAAAACAGTGAAGGGCAACACACATACTATCACATTAATGCTTGTGTGGGAAGCAGCAGAAAATGACCCTACACGAAGACTACCGGTAATTTTACTAGTTATATGACCGGTAGTGTTGACCAAATGAAAAAACTAACCGGAACTCTTGTGTACACGTGACTTTGCCTCTCTCTCTAACCAATTTGTTCCACTCGACTACGGAACATATATCTGTACTACTTACTCTACTGCTTTTTATTAGTCAATGATAACGTAAATATTGGTTTTAGCACTAACTACTTATTAATAACGTAAATATTGGTTAGCACTAACTAGTTATTTATAACGTAAATATTGGTTAGTACTGACCTTTATAAAATAATACACTTTTTTTATTTTTATTTTAAATTAAAATTTTTATTAAATAATTCTAATTGGATATAAAATACATAGTACATATGTATGTCTCATATGTGTAACTCTTTTAGCTGCAAACTCTAGCAACGGCCGGGTGTTCCAAAAACTAATTCAACTCCACTTTCTGAATTATTGTGTTGAGCCAATTCTCTGCATGGCTCTGGATCTCGTTATAGAATCTTCTTTATAAAAGTTCATTTTAAATAGGGATTTTTTCTTTGTCGAAAAAATTGCAGCATTAAAAAAATAATTCATTTATTCATACGAAATTTTAAGCAAACACATATTCAATATATTTATGTTGTGGCTATATTTAGGACCAGGAGGAATCACCTCTAATAATACTTTTGTTGCAATTTCTAATTAACAGAACATTTCTTAAATGTGATGAGCTTATTTTATTGCGCTGCTTTGAGCAAATAAATTTTAAATCTGAAAAATTTTTTCGCAGATGTAAGTTGAAGGGAAAAATGATAAACACTTCAAAGAGTTTTTTTTTAGCTCGGGATATATTGAACCATCTAAATTCTTCAGGAACTCATCGGTTCTAATTTTATCTGGAGCTTTTAATTCGCTGCGAAGTATTATTACCTCTGATTGTATTTTAAACTCGTAATTGCTTATGTCACAATTAAAGGGGTTTTCGAAAAGCTCAAGCAATGGTTCCACATTTTCAAAATCTTTAAACCTATCCTGGAAATTATAAAACAGTGTTTCAAATAATGACACATGATCATGTTGTTTAGTGTGATTCTGTTTGACGTAAATAAGTGAAGTTTTGGGAAAATTTGAATAATCTTTAGATTTAATTTGATCTAGTAGCAAAAAAGGTTCAGTTTTGAAGTTGAAAAGTATTTTGGACATATCAAGTAAATTTTTTTCGTATCCTTGGAGTTTTAGGTTAAACATATTTAATAAGTTAGTTGTATCTGCCAAGAATGCTAAATCTAAAATAAATTCATGGTTTTTTAAATGTTGTATTTCGCTTTTTTCTATGTTTTCCAACTCGAGAAATTGTGTAACTTCTTCCCTTAGATCAAATAGTCTATTTAAGCAATCACCTCGACTAAGCCAACGAACTTCTGTGAACATTTTAAGGTCATGGTGAGCAGCGTTTCTAGTTTTTAAAAATCTAACAAACTTTCTGTGTGTAAGTGAATGATGTCCACCACGTATTTTATTAATTATGCGCTCTGCTGTTTGCATAGCGGGGTAGTCTGTTACAAATTTTGATGCAAGCGCAGCCTGATGTATAATGCAATGAACATTTTCTACCGAAAATCCATTCTTTTTTAATTGCCCAACGAAACCTTCATATTTGCCCATCATGACATTAGCACCATCCGTACAAATTCCTGCAAATCGTTTACTGTCTACAACAGAAATTAGTTTTTCATTGACGACATCGAATAACAATTTTCCTGTTACGCTTTCATAAAAGCTTTCAAGCGAGTACATTGTTTCAAAAACATTATAATTAGCATCTACGGATCGAATGCAAATGACTAGTTGGCCAAGATCATTAATGTCGGTGCTTTCATCTAAGCACAGGGAATAAAATTCGCAGTTTTTTAATTTTTCTGTATTATCCTAAAAAAAATTTTTGGAAATCAACAAAAATTGATTTCGAAGATGGCCGAAAAAACAACACGTTACAGTAGCTAGTGGTGGATATTGCAACATGATAAAGTTTTCTGTTTTTTTATTATATCAACAAGACGGTGTTACATGGCATACAGCCTATGAAGCAATTACTTCATGTTACATTACCTGGACGTGCGTTCTATAATCAGGGGTTACCGCGTATTTCGACTCGAATGAAATAATTTACGAGTTCGAACAATTTGTACTACAATTTATAACGATTTTCGTACTTTTTGTTTCGAATAAAAGTAAGTACAACTGCAACTCTCTATTACGAACATTTTAATCAAATTTTCCACTTCTTTTTAAATACAACTCTGCGATCGTTTCAACAGAGTAGAAATTGTTCGAACACGTTAATTATTTTTTTACGAATCGAAATACGCAGTAGTCCCCTAGAGTTCCCTACAAGAAATGAATGAGTGAATCGTCATATTTTTGAAGTTGGTGTTAAGAAAATGAAGGGAGAAATTATAGAAAAATCATATTTTTCACACTCATTCATATCTTGTAGAGTTGTTAAATTGTCATACATATTGTACGTATATTTTTCGCTTGGTTTACTAGTTTTCAAAATTTCATAAGGAATTTTAAATTTTTACCGAGAATAAGGCCTGGAACAGAATTAAGAAGTTTTAACAAAGTTAAAAATTTCGAATTTTGCGCTTCAACTTCAACTGCAACGACTACTACAACTACATATTCTGTTGACACCATTTTGAAACTGCCGTTTTTAACTTTTGACAGCTTGCAGCGCTATTCGTAACGTTGTATACTACAGCGAGACTTCTGTTCCCCACTTAAACTGACTATAGTTTTTTAATATTTTCGCCCTAAAGCCTCCAGTTTTTAAAACAAATGCAATTTTAATAATTTTTGTATAGATGTATTGGAAGGAAACAATACATAATAAAAGAAACTAAGATTTTTTTCAAACGTTGGGCCACTTTATTCTTTAAATGCTTTTAGGCCGTGCACATATTCTAGTTATCTTAAAAATCTTCCATATTTCTTCGGTTTAGGCACCAATAATTACAACTTTTCTTATTCTTGAAACAATGAATTTTATTAAAAGAAGAAAACCTTACGAAAAAAAAAATGGGCAGAGTTGTTTAAATTATAGATAATATGATTTGTTTAAATAAGTGTATTTAAAATCAATATAAAAGATTTGATTTTCACAGAAAATCAATACAATAAACAAATATTTTTGAGCTTTCAATAAGTTTAAAAAAAAAAGTATCTATTTTAAACAAACTTTTACAAAAAATAATATATGTTTTGTTACATTTACCAAAATATGATTTTTTAACAGCGTTTAAGTACATTGAAAACATAATTGGTTATTTTTATTTTTTTTTAAGTTTGAGCATAATTTCTGTTTTCATTAACAAATCGAAACATTAAACAAAACATCTTATTATTTTTTGTTTAAAATAACTTATTTTTGTTAAGCTAGAATTTTTTTTATCAATTTTCTTTTAAGTATATTTAATTTTGCTATAAAATAAAGTACAAATACAAAGATATACAAACATACATATGTATATATTATCTATATATTTTTGTAGCAGTATTTATATGTATATATAATCCATATTAATATCATACAATTTTAGTTTTAAAGCAATAGTCTTTTTTCTTTGTTTTACTTATACAATAAATTTTCGTTTTTAAAAATATCTCAGTCAAGTTGAGACCACTTAAATGGCCTGGTAAACAAAGTGGATTAACAAACTTTTTAAACTAAACTTCCATATTAATACAGAAAAAACTTAAAATTTTTTTTATACTATTCCTTGAGGAAAATTTTCTTTAAAACAATTTGAAGAATTCTTTGAAACGTTTTGTTTTTGTATGTAAGTATGTATATTGTTTAGTCTTTGTTAGTCCAAATGCGCAAACCAATTTATGGCTCTGGTAACTGAAAACGTATTTCAATTTCTTTCTTAAACAATTTTTTGAGTTTTACCAAAATATTTTAACTTAAAGCTAGTCTTTAAAAGTAAAGGGATGTATAATTAAAACTTAAAGATTCTCTTAAAAATAACTTAAAAATTAAAAACGTAAACACCAAGCGTAATTCCAAAATATTACTCGCAACTTTTTGAAGTGTGAGCGAAAATGAGAGCGGACAACATGGAAAGGAATCCCAAATACTTTTTAACACGCTAAAAAATAGTTCTTTATTTGTCTGAATGTGTATTTGTGTTGTATTGATGGGGTTGTTATTATTTTGGACGTTTAAAGCTTCTGACGTTATTGTGGAATCATATATGATTCGACGATGAAGACGCCGAGGCGGATAATTGTTCCAGACGGGCACACAATTCGGTAGCTAAACGCATTTGTGTGGCGGCAGCAGCAGCACATGAGGTGGAGGCGTTGGTAATGGTAGCAGTATTTGAAGTAGGTTGATTAAAATGCACAGCAGCTTCAGGATAACTGGGACAAACACCCAACCAACGTGCTTTACCGCAAGCATGAGACTGTAATATACAAAATATGATGAATATATTAATAAAAATGAAATTGGCTTAACTTAGTTTTTAGAATATTTTCAATTCAACATTAATGCTTACCATAGTAAAATCACGTTTCCATTGTACACCACACTGGCCATCACATAGAGGACAGGGACGTTCGATACTGTAACCACCGCATTCACTGCAATCTAAAGAGACATGATCATCGGTCCATGATACACCACAAGTGAAACAGGAACCAATATGTTGTCTCAATTCTTCGATAGTTAAAACATTATCCACCGAAATTTCCAAAGGGCTGCCAACTAAATCAGACAATGAAGAAGACATGCTGATACTGCTGCGACTAAAATATAGAAGAAAAAAAAAACAAACATAAATTATTTGAACATAATTAAGGAGTTCATTAAGAAATGTGTATAAAAATGACTTGCACTTATGTGGAAAATTTACAACCAAGAACTCGTGTGACGTTAATAAAATTTACGCTTAATAAATTATTTTTTATTAAATATTAACAATAACAATATATTACTCTTTGGGACGTACAAACGTAATTATTGAAATTATAATAGAAAATTAATCAATAAGTCGAGTGCAAAAAGTAAGTTTGTTATCTTATCAATTTGTTAACAAAAAAGAACTTGGGGAACGTAACAATTTGTTTAATCCGGAAAGTCCATACATAAAAATTAATCATTCATATTAATTTGTTTAATCATAGAATCACTCGCTTAATGACTAACTTTTTATAAAAAAAAAAAAAAAAAATATAAAAAAAGTTATTTTTTGTGTGATTAATGATTTAAGTCAAAGTGAAATAATTAAGAGGAACTAATTATAACATATTTGTTTGTCATTTTTGATTTGGAAGTTTTTTTTTTAAATTTGATGAATAAAACCAAGGCGAATTCATAAAGGTGACATTTTCACGTCATCTGTTTTTTGGTTAATATCAACCCCATCTATCACATAGCGTCTTCACCTGACAATTTTTTGTCATACCAAACGTCAAACTTCATATTAAAAAAACGCTGACAAAAATTTTCGAGTTTTTTTTATATAGACTTTGACGTTTGGTATGACAAAAAATTGTCAGGTGAAGACGCTATGTTAGGTCTGCTTACTTGAACAAAAACAAAAAACGACATGTATTTTGTTTGTGTAAAATTTCTTTTTAGTTGTCAAAAACTTACTACCACATATACAAAGCAAAAGGAAAAAACGCGTATGTGTGGCATACCATAAACATATGTGTGGGACAAAACAATAAACGTAAACAAACATATACATACATGCACATGTAAGCAAAATGTAAACAACTTTGACAACTAAAAATAACATAAACAATGATCATCAGGCTTCTTGCGCAGACCTATTCAATAGACCTTGGTTAATATTTTGTGTGTTTACTGAATGTCAAGTTTTGTTTACATTTTGTTTAAAAATTAATTCAAATTTTAAATTCAAAAAAAAATTTAAATTCTTGAAAAAAACTTATTTAAATTTTATAAAATTAAAAAAGTGAATCTTAATGATAAACACAAGGAAATAAAAATGCGTAAGGAATAAATGGAGTCATCATTAATTTGCAATAGAGGAAAAAGATTTACTTTCTAATAAAGGAGCATATAGACGACATGTTTTTGTCATCTGACATGTCAAATTTCCCACTGCAAAACACATACATGTCGTGTGTTACCTTTTTAACTTTGCTTCTGTAAAAGTCAGACGCAAAGTCATCTGACAAAATTTCAATTAGAGCGTGCTCTATTTTCTTCTGACAAACCATCTGACATCAGAAATCTATGCCGGGAAGAAACTGGCAGCGGCGTCAACTATTGACGGAATCATTAGCCGGCTGAAGTTAATATTTTACAATACCAAGATATGTATGCTCATCTCGCCATTGAATAGAATTTATGTAAATATATACATAAAAACCGTTTAATTATAAAATTCTAAATTGGTATCTTTAAAATAAAAGAAACAATGTTAAGATGGCTAAATTATTTTACGGCGCAAATAAATATTTTCGTGGCGGCAGCAAGCAATTTTGAAACCGAGAACTACTTTGGTTTCTGCAATAACAATGCGAAAAAAACAGAGACAATGTCAGAAGCAAATTACATGTACGTTTGTGACCGAATATTATAAACCTTATGTAAAACAGCAATTTTGACAGACATGAACAATTACATGTGACTTGAAAATTTGACATGTCAGATGACAAATACATGTCGTGTACGGGCGCCTTAAAGCAATTGTGTATTCATATTTTATAAACAAAAAAATTGCTTTTTTATATTTTCAACAAATTATTTTGACATTCACTCTAACTTTTTACAAAAACAAAATACATAGTATTTTTCAAAAAGAAGGGATAGCTAGCATAACTCTATCTCATGATGCGGTCACCTTTATGAATTCGCCTTGAATAAAACTTATTTTCGTTTAAAAATTTTGAAAGCCATCTTTTTTTTTTTTTTAAATTAAGTTTCTTTTACTTACCCCAATGTACTGCAAATATCCGTGAATTGATGACCATGTACACTTGCCAAAGACATTGTTGTTGATGGAACTAAAATTAGAATAAAAGTAATACATACATTTAAATTAAAAAAAAAAAAAAATAATTTATAGAAATTTTCATTAATAAATAATTTATAAGGTTGGGCGTACAACTTTTTAATTACATTCGTTAAATTTTCTCAAACCTTTAAATGCATGTGAACAAAACATTGTTTAAAAGTATACTTTAAAAAGAGTCAAATTATATGATTATGGGCCACGACTTTTTAATAGAATTAATTCTATTTCATTCGTCGCTCACCAAGACGAACAATTCCGTACCAAGTGACTATGTTTGGTTTTAATTTTCAAGTATTTTAGTTAATAGAGTAACTTTTTACTTTAATAATTTTTTTATTTTTATTTTATAGCATTTAAAATAAATATTTAAAGTCATTTGCTATAAACCAAATAAAATGCACGTTGTTAATTGTTAGTAAAACAAAAAGTTTTCAGAGAATTACCTTCATATTTTTTATTATGATAGAAGGATTTACATACGGGCATTTCCGTCAAAAGGTCCACCGTGACCGAAGATTTAAAAGTTATTAAAAGCTGATTATTTTACGATATTGTTATAGAGATATATTTAGATTTTACTAATTTTATAAATTTACTCATTTACACACTTAGATGAACAATCAGACTGCAAAGTTGTGCAAACGTAATTTCTTATATGTGAGAATGTTTTATTGTATTTTTTTCTTTAATATTTATTTTTCTTAAAAGAGGTGATATTTAAAAAAAATTATTCCAAAAAAATTTTCTTACATGGTCTGTAATCTAAGGAAGAGTTCAAAGAGAAATATGTTATTCGGATTAACAGTACATTTTTATTTTATTTTGATCCTTATTTAATTCAATTATTACGGTAAAAATTTCACGTTCGAAATGTCACGTATCGACCCAGATTTTAGGCTTAAAAAAAAGAAAATACAGAAGATTTGGGAATCAAACCAAGACATTTTAATGTTACATTGCTAAGTAAAATTCTGAAAGTAGTTTGACTAAAAGATTGTGCCAGGTTTCGCTGAATTACGCCTTTTTATACATGGCCACAGAAACTACTTCTATTTTTTCACGTTCGAACCGCTACTTCTTTTGCCATTATCTTTGACCTAGAATCGCGCTTTCTTAGTGCTTTCTTAGTGCTACAATTTAAGGGTTAAAGGCTCAACCATAATATGCATAGCCTTGCTTAAACTACTGTCAAAAATGAACAAAATGTCTCTCAAATGTATTTAAGAAAACAAAAACAAAATAAAAAATCATTTGATTCCGTACGGAATGTGCGATTAGATTCGCACCTTGCTTAAGCAAATGGCAGTTTCTTTAAACTTAGCAAAAAGTTTCCTTAAGTTCAATATCGTTTGTCTCATATAATTTTCCTTTATTTGCTTATTCGCTTAAGCCAACTTAAGCACATTGTGGTTAGGCCTTAAGATAACAGTGCTTTCTTAGTGCTATAATTTAAGGGTTTAGAAAAGAAAACGTAAAAATATTTTTTGTTTAAAATGTTATTGCATTTTTGATGCGTACGACTGTCACGTTCAACACTTTGGAATTACCCATATGCCAATTATGTGTGAAACTAAATATCGGCCAAATACTCGCCACGGCTTTAATCATTTTAAATTAATAATTTTTAGGTCAACCGTTTTATTACCACAAAATAGCACGATATTTTCTTTTCCAAAAAGTGAAAAAATATACATTTTGAATTAATACCCTCTTGTTGATCAAGTGCGATTTGTATGATTAAATTATGCAAATATTTGATGTAATAAAAGTATCTAAATATTTCAAATACCCAATTAATACATAGCAATGTTGCTTGTGCAAGTTTTAAGATTTCAAAAGAGAAAGAGAGAGAGAATCTAAATATCGTTACATTTGTTTTCTATCTCAAGTTTAAAACCAATTAATTAATGTTTTAAAAACTCGTTAAAATTTCCATTTTTCTGTTATAAAGTCAAATAATTTAATTCACAAAAAACTTAAGGAATAAATTATTATAAAAAAAATATTACTTTTAATTTGGCCCCTGCAGCACGTAGGATGCTCCTAGATGGGTCAAATGTATGACCAACCCCACTTTATTATTAATTGCGGAATTTCGGTTTTTTTTAGTAATTTCAATAGATTAAACCGTTTTTGAGTTTCGCGAATATATGCTGTGCAACCTCTTACATTTTCGAAATAACGGTATATCTTGAAAACGAAAGCTAACCTAAACAAACGGTTAGCCCTACTGGATTCAGCGTGTCCCCATTAGGTTAAATGCCAGGTGCGCGGCTGGTCTGTTTTTTGCATCTAGCACTGTGTACTTATTGCTCAAAATTACAATATTAAAATTATATTTTAAGATTTTTGCGAAATAAAAATAATCATATCTTAAAAAAGAAATAAAAACACCTCCTTCAAAGTTTCAGGATTTTTAAAGAACAGTTTGACGTATTATAAAAAAAAAATAAGCCAAATAAAAGAATAAGTTTTTGACTTAGTCCGTTTTAAAAATTTAATATTTTGCAGATATTACATTTTTCAAAAAAATAAATTTTTTTTCAATATACATATGTATGGTTCGTAGCCACAAGTATTCTCTTTTAAATAACATTAAAATCATCTTCGTATGTCAAGTAGTTTTCGAGATATTGAAGAAAAAAGCTCAACACATTCGGCTAATTCGGCGAAATTATGTTCGTTTTGACATGGAATCACCCACTGTTTAAATCTTATTAAAGGCTAGATTACACTATTATACTTTGCATTAATACATGTCAAAAACTCAAGTAATATGACAAAGTGTGATAGTGTGAATGCAATGTGTCACGAAAATGACAAGTATTATGAAAAAAGTTTGGCATCCCATACGACTTCATCGTTTTTTGAAAAATTTCTAAACAATAATACTCTTTATTGGATCAGGGCTGCATTTTATTTCATGTGTGAGTGTTTATACTTTGTGTGATGGTGTGAACACAAACTGTCATGTTAAATAAGATTTTTTGGCAGTCGCAACAAAACTCATTAGATTTCTGTCTTTCTGTGCTCACTTAACTTTCACGCTCAGAAGACAAACATGCCCAGCAGTAAAACTAAATAACATCACTGTTCCGGTAGAAAACCCTGTAAAGTACTTGGGAATTCATATAGATAGACGCTTGACCTGGTCTCGTCATATCGAAGCGAAAATAACGGCTATGAAACTTAAAGCAGCTCAACTACATTGGCTTCTCGGTGGAAACTCAAACTTGTCTTTAGACAACAAAATTCTTCTATACAAGTCACTGGTAACAACTAATAAACAACAAGTAGAATTAAGATTTGAATACATATTGTAAATTTCGATAAGAAAGATTCAATAATAAAAAATAAATTAAAAAAAAAAAAAAAAAAAAAAAAAAAAAAGATTTCTGTCTCACAAAGTATTATGGAGTACGTATGACTTGTGAGATAGTGTAATCTAGCCTTAAAGAAATATTACTGTTTAGTTTAAAAATTAAAACGCATTTAAAAAAAAAAAACGCGAAATTCCTAAAAAAAGTCATAACATCTTTCGGTTGTTTTTTTCCAAAATTAAAAAATTTCCAAACTGAAAGTTGCAATTTTTTCAAATATTTATACACAACACTATTTATTGTTAAAATTACAAACAACAGCATTCAAGTTTTCTGTTACAAAAAAACATGAATCATTCTAGTTTTCATTTGACTCACATTCAATAATATTCAAGGAAACGCTTAAAATTTATTTTTACTTTATTTATTTTTTTTTCTTTTTATACATCATAGAGATTTTTGTGGCCTTTAAAAACAACTGTCTTTTGCAATTGTTATTAATTTATAAATAAGCATTTTTTAGCCATTTTGCTTTTTAAAAATTAATAAATGCTGTTTTGCTTAGTATGCAGAAAATCCAGATATTGTTTTTTTTTAGAAACAAATATAAACTAGCGCTCATCTAGTTGAAATTATTTTTGTTTTTTATCTACTTTTTTCTCTCATGATGGTATTTTTTTGCCTTTTGGATTTAATATAGTTTGTGTGAAATTCCATAGGTACAAGAAATGAATTATTAGATTAAAACACTTTGACAAAACTGGTTTGTAATAAAAAAAACTATCATAGGTATATCTAATAAGTTCATTATACGGTTAATTTAACCTCCAATTTTAAACTTTTCTGAATGGGAAATCTTAAAAAAAAAAAATTAAAACGTTTTTGCTAGAAATTTTTAATGATATTAATCGCAAAATATTAAAAAAAAAAATCCTTGCACGTCGTTGCGTCGCTAGTGCTCCGATTTGCGTCGTTAATATAAAAATGTTCATACAAAGCTTAAACAGAAAAAGGGGATTTCCCGTTGAAGTCTAATGCAAATATGGATGTGAAGGTTGTCTGCTGATTGCAACTGGATTAAATTTTACATTTGCTGAAAGTTAAATTTAAATTTTTTGCAGCAACGAGTCAAAATTTAAGAAATTTGTTGAAACAAGAACATCGTTACAACATAAACAGGTTAAAAAAATGAGAAACCACTTCTTATTATTTGGATTGAAGATCAAAATCAGCGATGAATGCTCTTATAACAGAAGGTTATTCAAAATAATGCTTTAACTTTATTTGAAGATCTAAAATAAAATTATCCGTTATTAAGACTATCAAATCAAAATTTATTTTTTCAGCTAAAACTATGTATCTCGTAACCAATTAAATGAAAATCAATACAAATATATGGAAAATCGTGCTTCGGTTTGCGTCGAGTTTTTCCGGTCCCAATTAGCGACGCAAACCGGGGTATTGGTGTATTTAAAATTAACACATTAAATATTTTCCCCAGTTTTTTTTTTTAATTACTTAAACATTGCATATTTACTACATATATGTGAAAAAATCACACAAATGTATTCACACATAAATAAATGTATAGCATTTTTGTATGAAAAAAGTGTGTGTGTGTGTGTGTGTGTGTGTGTATGTAAAAACCATTTGTTAATTGGGCTGAGTTCCAAAACATCATATCACTTTGCCGTCAAAGTCAAAAATTTTAAATCAAGTTTAACGATCAAGTTTACATATTGTGTATGGATCGATAATTTTTTGGTTTACCTTGCGACAGATAAGAATGATGCAAACTATGCCACAATTCGGCCATTTATGGCACTTTTAAATGTTTAATGGCCCTGCGGTATGTAGTAACTAATATATTTTTGCCCTTTCAGATCAAAATTCATCTCACTATGTACTTTGAACCGATTCGATTTTCAATTTAATTTTCTTTGATCGAAAATATGACAATGTATAAAGCATGTTTGTACGAAAATTTAAAGTTTTTTAAATTAACACAATTATTTTGTTGTTGTCAAAAATTTTGTGTATATTAGGTATTTCGCCCTTACAAAAAAAAAAAAAAAAAAAACTGCTTACTTTTATTTGCAAATCTATTAATCTATTTCAAATAAATAATTTTTTACTTTTAACGGCCATTTTCACCAAGTTCGGTTAAAACTAACTTTCAATTAAAGTTCCGGTTACCAATACGTTTTGACAGCTATAACCGATGGTTAATTATAACCGAACTTGGTGAAAATAGCCGTAAGTATTAAAAATTTCGCATTGCTTTTGAAAAGAAGTATTTGCGAAACATAACATGGGTTCCTCACTTGACAATTTTTTGTCATAATAAACGTTAAACTTCATATAAAAAAATGCTGACAAAAATATTAGAGTTTTTTATATAGACTTTGACTTGGTATAACAAAAATTTGTCAGGTGAAGACCCCATGTAAGGTGTGTTCATTTTAAATGAAACAAAAATATTTTAAAACAATGTACATACATTTTTATTTTTGTTCTTATAATAAAATAAAAGACATGTATTACATAACTTTTGGTTATTCAAGGCGAATTAAAGGTGGAAGTACATAACACGCGTTAGTTCGTCGATGAGTATCGTGCGTTTAAAATCTTTAGCGCGTAAAAAATTGCAAGTTACACAACACGCGTTACAAAAGCCATTCCTGTCAGCTGTGTTCTACTTGTTTACTTATTTGTGCATTAAAAACGGGTTCGAAAGTATATCAAGATTTTGTTATTTTATTGAATTTATTCTTTTTATATAAATATTGTATGTTTTTTAAGCTTCAATAAGTTTTTCTTTCATGATTCACAAATTTGTTAAATTATTCTTTATATTGTCAGCTGATTACTTGTCAAAAATACACAACACGTTAAAAAGTTCAAAGTTAACCAACTTTCTGGCGCAAACGCGTCAAAATATTTTGCATGTAGCTTGTTCTATGAAAATACACTAGTTAAACTTTTTTTGACAGAAGACGACAGAGCGCGCGCGCACTAACGCGTGTTATGTACTTCTACCTTAATACAGGAGGCTTATTCTGAATTGCGATGCGAAAATGCATAAATGCGAACAATTGCTATTCTGTATTGCGATATTCGCAAAGTTTTTTTTAATCGCATTTCAAATGCGAAAAGGTGACAAGTCGGTATTCTACATTGCGAAAACAAAAGTCAAGTTCGCAAAATTTATTCGACAACAAAATAGCATTCGCAAAGTACAAACATCTTATGAAAGATAATATTTTATTTATTTATTAATCATATATTTATTATTTAATTCAGGGAAGCAAGCAATAAGACCACCAAACCGCGTCAATTTGAAATAATGATAGAATTTATGAGTAAGCACCAAATGCACATCAGTCGGCAAATACTTTGTGGCAAACGTTAACTAAAGAACTAAATATCAATGGACCACCTATTAGAAAAGCTGCAGAATGGAAAAAGTATGAAATATATAAACCAGTTAAAAAATATTTATTTATTATTTATATAGGACCTCAAGCCAAAATAATAAAACAACATTTGACTTCAACTTTAATTTTAATAGGTTTAAGCCGATTTTAAAGTACACACAAAACATTTTCATTTTCTTCGTCGTCGAACCACAGTGCCACAAAGTCCATTTTTATTATTTTTTTTATTACAGAATGTCCTAAATATATTTTTTAAACAATTTTCACAGCCAAATACAAACAATTTATATATTTTTAATTTGACGTTTATTGACACTGACATATATTTGAGCAGCGTTACCACGATTTGAAATAAATTGCGAATGCGATTGCGAAAGTCTTACAGAATACCAATTTTCTTTCGCATGGCATTTCATTTGCGCATCGCATTGATTTTCGCATCGCAATTTAGAATAAGCCTCCAGGTGACATAACTCCCCGTCTACAACTGACATGATTTGCTTTTATAACATGATGTTATAAAAGCGTTGTTAAAACATTTGCATTAACAACCGCGTTATAACATGAGAAAACTTCAAACATGATGAGTCTATACTTAACACTAACATAATTTTAGTGTTAATGTTAAGCATTTTATGTCAGTTGTAGACTCTGTATGTAAACAAACAAAATATGTAATATTTGCCCTACCAAAGGTATTTTGGCCCTTTTAATCTAAAACAGAAAAACTCGAATTAAATTACTGCCAGATAACATTGTAAAATTCTTTTTGGTCGCATTTTAAAATGCGTATTGCTTTGCAATTGACGTTTGGGAACCCATCTTTGCAGTTAAGTTTTTTTTTAAATTTAATGGTGACGGAATCTTTTCAAGTATAGAAAAACAAAGTAACCATTATGCTACAATATTTTTTTTTTTTTAATTACATACAACAAGTTGCATTTGTTTCTGTATTAATTGTATTTTCTCTCTTTGTTTATTTTAGGGTATGCTATTAAACGCATTCAACTGGTTATTTTTAAACACAAATCTGGCAACTCTTGTTTTAAACACCAAAACGAAATTTAGGAAAAAATATATCATGTAAAAATAAATCTATTTTTTCCTAGCATCTCATGACTGCAAATACGAATGTGTGTTTGTGTTTTGTAAAACGTATAAAAATAGAAATTTAAACAAAACGAAAAAAATGCAGTTTAAATTACAAAGTATAGAGAATTAAAAAATCTGCTTCTTATTTACAGTTGACAGCCAATTTATTGCAGGAAGGGGGAATATATTTTTTTTTAATTATATAGAAGGCGATTTGTGGTTAGTTTAAATACCATTTAACCCATATTTTTTAAGGTTTTTAAATTTAAAAACAAGTAGAAAAGGAGAGCTATTTTAAAATAAAAGTTTTGTGTACCTACATAAAAAAAAAACTACGAATAATTTGTGCATGGTGGCGCATAATGAACGTTATGATTTGAAAAGTGAATACATTTTTGGTTTAAGTTTTTTTCTTTTTGGATTTTTTTAAAATTAACTTTGAAAACTTGGGAATTCATGATGAAAAGACTCGGCACAGAACAAAGGTGTACAATTTTATTTTGAAAGTCAGCATTCGATTGTTTAGATAAAAATATCACATCGAATAATGAGCGATGAAGCCCATTTTCACCTCAAAGGTCGCGTGAATAAACCAAATTGCAGAATATGGGGCACCTTAAATCCAAGAATAATTGTTGAACATCAAATGCATCCATGCAATGCTTTAAATTTTTAAATGCACGAGGCGAATAACAATACAGAATTGTGGTTCCAAAAAGATGGAAACACAGCTTACACAGCTCGTTCAACTTTGGTTTTTTTTTGTTTGCGATCACAACGCTAAAATTTAAAAAAATTCTTTTCAGATAAAATTAATTTATGCATTCTTACACGTTTCGTTTTATATGGTATTATAAAATTTGCCTTTTTTAACACTATAATATGGCTGAAAATCGGTGATCTACCTACCACTCAAAGAAATTTCTAACTTTGGATGTAGTAGTTGCAAATACTGTCAAAGACATACGTCTTTAATTCAATTGATATAATTTTTTAATTTAAAAGGGTATTAACTCGAAATTTAAAAATTTTCAATACAAGCAAAACAATTTTTAATTTTATATTGAAGGCATATGAAATAGAACTTTTAAACCAACCATTTGATTACCAAAAAGTGGACAAAATATTACGATATTTTTACCGCGGGTAGATATGAAAATTACGTCGCAAAATAACTCAAACAAAAAATTGTTTTTAAAAACAGGGTTGTAATTTTATACTCAAATTGAGTTCCACAGTAGCGATATTTTTCCAATTAAAGAACGATACCGCTCAAAACTACCATAATATTTACTTGGAAATTTAGATCGATTTCGAATAACGTAATTTGCCCCAGATTTATAAAAAAACCAATTTTGATAAATTATTCTTTAGCAGCACATCGAAATAATATTTATTCTGGATCCTTGTAAAGTTCTAAGACTACTTAGCAATGTCCGTCCTTCCGTTGAAAGCAGTTTTACAAGAATGCTCCGTCCACATACAAATTTTTTTTGTTGGTTTATTTAAAATATATAATTTGTTTTGTAGTTAAATATTTCCTTTGTGTTTTATAAATTTACGCCGCATGATTTTATTTGATTTATTGATGAATTCGGCACGGCCGAGTATAGACTTTTCGCTTAACTTTTATAAGTAAAAAAACTTAACTTACTTTTTTTATTATATGTAGTTTGAAACCGCAGAAAATCACTTTTATTTTAGCACTTTCTTTTAATGTTTTTTTATTTCAAGTTTTGGATTTTTTAAATTTTTTTAAAAATTTAAAATTTTTAAAATCTTTTCTTTTAATATTGGTTGTAATAAATTTCAATAAATAAATATTTTGCATTAAATTTGCCAATAAACTAGGCACACTTTTTTTTTACAAACACTTAATAAAATTTTAAATTTGTTTTGCTTAATAGTTTTTTTTGTTGTTATTCCTCTATTCACAATAAAAAAAAATTAAACAATTTAGCGTAAAATAAATTTGATATTAAGTTTTTTGTAGTTTAATTGCTTTTATTAAGTTTTAGGTTTGCTGATCCGTATTCCGTAGAGATTTATTTTTTTTCCCTTTACTTGGGAGTTCTGACAGCCACGACTAAATTCAATAAACTGAAAAATTTTCATGCCAGACATCCACTTTTATGAGCGTTTCGCATTCAATATTTGCAATTTGTTTGAACTATAGTATGGCAAGTGGTGTGAATGGAGATTTCATTTCATGTAGAGGAGGAAAGACGATTTTCTGTCTCTCACGATATACTTGTTTTATTTATTGTTGGCATTTTATTATACGTATTGTTATTGTTTTGCCTTTTGTTGTTATATAAAAAACAATCGGCAAAAAAAAAAAAATACAGATATTCGAGTGTATAAGTGAGATTTTTGAGGTATATTTACATTTTATACAAAGTGTTGCCGGCGTAGAAAAAATAATTTGGGAATTACATTAATGTGTTAAAGTTTTATTTAAATCTACAATATTAGATTTGCTATTGATTAGTTTGCCTGCCCTAAGAAGAACAATCTTCTTAATTTCGGTTTAAAGCGGCGTTGAAAATCGGACAGGGGTTTTTAAATTCTTCAAATTATGGGTATGAGTGTCGTTTTTCAAAATACATATAATAATTTATGCAAAAATTGCTAAAGATATAAGTAACTGTAAAAATACTAATATCATAAATTTCATACCTAACACATGCTTACAATACATCGCGTTCTATGTTTTTTCCATGTAAAATTTTATCAGGGGTCTAATCACCGCATTCGATACTTTCGTATCGAATAAGCTATCGAACTATTTTGCATACGATAGACACGGACGTATCGAGTGAAAACTTGATAAATGTAATGTCGAGTTACTCGATATCGAATGCTATTATTTCAAATTCAATACATTTAATCGATATCGAGTTTCATGATACCAAAATAAATTATTTCGATCAATTTTGCTCGATATCGTATGCGGTGATTAGACCCCAGCTCTAGTTTTCGCGACACATACCTATATAAAAAAAAAAATCTACACAGTAGTTTTCAAGATATTGAAAAAGTTAGAGCAAAAAAACATTTTTTATTTTTCCACTTCATAAAAAATTTAAATACAAAAACGAGCCAGATTTTTTTCTGGTAGCATCCCAGCAAAAACTTTGCTTACAAAATGAGTAGAAAAATAATGAGAATTTGAGGAGTCAACTACTTACTTTTCTACTAGAAAAAGTACTTATTTTTGTTCGAGATGTCCCAAAAGTAACCACTTATAATTTAGCCTATTATAATCTAAAAAATAATATGTTTTTTTTATAAAAATAAAGTAAAAATTTTTCAATTTTTTTTTTAAATTATTTTTTTTTTATATTTTTTAATTATTTTTTTTTTTATTTTATCTTATTTTATTTTACATTATTTAAATTTTTATTTTTTTTTCTGTCTCTGGCCGGATTTGATCCCGCAACCTCGGTGCTGATAGACTAGCTCGCTACCAGCTAGTCTACCGGGGCAGTCTAGTTTTTGTATTAAAAAACATTGTTTTTTGACTATAATGACATTTTTATTGTCATAATGAAAATTTAAATTTTTCTGTATATTTAAGTATAATAATTAAGTTATTATTTAATATATAACTAATACTCCAAAAAGTGGCGAATAAAGCTACAAAGTAATGACTTCTTGAAGTCATTAAAAGTAGGATTGTAAGTAAAGTTTTTGCTGGGATGTAGCATGTAGTTTATAGTTTAATATATTTCAAAGGAACTAAGCCTTTTCCATTAATCGTGCACAACTTTTGATTCGAAATTTATCGACAGAACAAACCCGATAGATATTCATATATGTATTTAAATTTCCATACAACAGGTCCACAAACAAACTCAAATTTAAAAGTTTTACAGTATATTATCTGACGCAGCCATGATACCCAGAGGAGTAAAAAGAACAAATATAATATATATCTGTTGCTTCAAAGTTTCTAAATGGTTCTTCACTAAATTGTAAATAAAAACAAAAATTGTGCACCTGTTTCAGTGAAAAAGGGCTCAATTCCTTCGGAATATATTAAGCTATATAATACGGGCTCATTGGTTACTTTTATTTTTTTTACGAATTTCTGAATACAAAAACTGATAAAGTTTTTATAAAATTTTTATTTTTTTGTGTCAAACTTTAATAATACATATCTTTGGAACTACTAAGCAAATTTGGAAACAATGCTTGCACGACCTAAGATAATTTAAGGCGACCGTACACGACATGTTTTTGTCATCTGACATATCAAATTTCCCACTGCAAAATACATACATACATGTCGTGTGTTACCTTAAGATTTTTTGTAAATATATATATATATATATATATATATATATAAACCGTTTCATTATAATATCCTTAATTGGTATCTTTGAATTAAAAGAAAAATATGTTAAGATGGCTAAACTATTTTACGACGTAAATTTAAATTTTCGTGGCGGCATTTTTATTTTGGTTTTTGCAATAATTATGCTAAAAAACAGCGACAACGTCAGAAGCAAATTACATGTACGTTTGTGACCGAATATTACACGGGGTCTTCACCTGACAATTTTTTGTCACAATAAACGTCAAACTTCATATAAAAAAAAACGCTGACAAAAATTTTAGAGTTTTTTTTATATAGACTTTGACGTTTGGTATGGCAAAAAATTGTCAGATGAAGACTCCATATTATAAACCTTCTGAAAAACAGCAATATTGACAGACATGCACAATTACATGTGACTTGAAGAGTTGACAAGTCAGATGTAAAAAACATGTCGTCTACATGCACCTTTAGGAAAAGTTTAGGATTTTTATTTCTTAATAGGGAAAACCCTTCTCAAGTTATGCTACTATTTGCCTTTGTTTTTTACATAACGTTAGAGAAAACTAGAGCTGATGAAAAAAACGAGGTACAGATTCGATTTTAACGTTCCAAATAACTAAAGAAACAATAGCGGAATTCACACCGAGCTTGTTAGTTTGTTAGTCGTTAATCGTTACTTTTTTACACGCATTTTGTTTTTGTATATTTAACGCGCTACCGTATTAACATTTAACAAATTAACGACACGGCACCCCTGATAAAATAGTTGTTAGTTGGTAACACACTTCTTACCGTCAGCAAACGTTATTTCTGTCAAAGCATGAGTAATAAAATGGTTGACAATTGTTCTTTTTTACACTTTCTCGTGGCATGTTTTATTTTTTTTCAGAATAATAAATTGTGTCAGAATAATAAATCAGTTGTTTTACTACGAAAGTTACCAGACTAACAAAGTTTTAAAAAAGGGGTCGTTCACAGTTGGTAACTTTAACAAATTAACAAACTACCGAGTAACAAATTAACAAGTTCGGTGTGAATACCACTAATATTCATTTCTGGCAAATGAATAAGTATTCTTAGTTTTTATTTTTTTGGAAAATAAAGTTAAATAATAACTACATATTTTGAATTTTTAAATTTCTGTTTGACAAATAATATATTTTTTAATTTAAATTAGCAGTTTTAATAATTTTTTTTTCTGTGTAAAACTGATGAAGATTAATGTAGGGAACAACTGGAAGGAAAAAGCTGGATCTTTTTCTAAGCTGTGTAGCTATTTTCAATATTTTTAATTTTGAATTTGGATTAAAAACCATAAATAGTTCAACAAAATTACCACACTACTAATAATTGTGTAGCTATTTTTGAAATATTTTTTGGCAACACTGGCTCAAAGCACACAAATTGCTTTGTTAAATAACTGCTCTTTATTCAAAAAGTCATAGATATATGTATGTGTGCATGTATTTATCAGCCCTCGTTAATTTAATTGGTAATTTATTTATGTTAAAATGTTATTTGATCCTGTACTGAAACTAAAAGGTTACATTTCTAGATATGTCATTTTATTCAGGTAAAAAATGCCTAAGGAAAAATGTTTGTAACATTGGTAACATTGATAATCACCTACTCAAACATACTAAAATAAGTTAACTTATGTATGTATGTATGTATGTATATGAGCGTAAACTTGAACATCTACCTACATACATAAGATAAGTAAAGTAAGTCATCGTATGACAAGTCATAACAACAAATTCGCATATAAAACTAAAATAAAAACAACCAGTGTTACCAGATTTTAGAAATATTTTGCAGCTAATTCTAGTTTTACGCTGCTTTTTCACATGCAAGAACAAAACAACAATTTTTCGAAATAGTCGAATCTCATGCCATTTGCTTTTTTGCGTTAACTTGAGAAAATTTGTTTACTTCTCATATTGAAAAAACCACCAGAAAACTAAATAGAGTTACCGAGTTTATCAAATAGGTACATTTTTGGGGAAATGGTTTATATTTATTTATATAAGCATTGTACAATATTAATGCTCTTTAATTAACAAACTTGCTTTTATTAATGCGCTTTTCCAAAAATTAATAATAATTATATATTTATTAAGTTCAAACTTTAATTACAATTTAACAATAATCCAGTAAATGAGTATTATATTTTTAACAGGGTAAAATTGTTTATCATTTTGCCATTTAATGGCTTGCAAGTGCCAAATTTCCTATCGCATGCAATTTTTGCTGCCACTGGAGCTGCCATTGCAAAAAATGTGAGTGTTTTAGTAGAAAAGAGTGAGTGTATTGAGTTTTTCGAAATGGCAGTGGCATGTGCAAATGCTAAGTTAGACAAGGCCCAGCATATGCTTAAACTGACATAAAAAATGCTTAAAAATGTTTAAGATATTTGGTAAAAAACATATGCTTCAACTGACATACAAAATGCTTAGAAATGTTTAAGATATTTGGTAAAAATTCCCACTAATCAAAAAACAATAAATACATTTTTTAAAAATACTTAATAAAATGCCAAAATGGTGACACTGAAAACAACATTTTTAATAAAAACTACAACAACATTATGCCGCCAGTTGTCACCATAAATTATATTTTTAATGCAATATACAAAGGTAGGCATTTAATAAAAGGCAACCCAACCAATCAACATATATGCAGTTAAAAGCAACAACAACAATATATGAAAACAAAAATTTGTTCAAAAGCAAAATCATGTTTAGCGTGTGTGCGATACCTTTTGAATGACTTGTTCGTTTAGTTTAAAAAGCAACAAAATACAACAACTCTTACTTCCCCTCTCTTTTTATTTTAGAGAAACGGAAATAGTTACGTTTAATATTGTTTTTGTTTCTGCCTGTTTTCTGCCTACACATAAAAAAATATCTCAAGAAAATTTTTAACAACACAGTTTGTTAAAAATATAATTTTTGTTCAACAAACTTTTTGTTTGATTCAATGAAAAAATTTATCAACTATACACTTGGCAAAATAGCACTCAATAAAACATATTTAATAATGAAATATTTAAATATTTCTTGATATTCAATAAAACAAATATTTGAATTAACGTTAAAACAGTATTTTTACAACTCTTGTCCATTTTATAATAGGTCATAATTCTCATTCGCTTAACACTTTTATTTGGTTAAATATCTTTAGTTTTGCCAAAGTCTTTAGAAAAAGGTTTCCTGATGATATGGCCTAAGCAACCAGCGAAATGCGCATAGGAACTAGCTTATCCCCCAATAATAAATTTTAGTGTTTTTGTCAAAAAATAAAATTGGGAACTTAGCACATCATTATTAATAAACAAATAAATAAAGATTCGATAAACATTTCGTTTGATTTATTCAACATTTCCAACAATTTATTTTAACAAATCACGTAAACATTTTGTTGAAAAAAATTATTTTGGGCAACAACTTTTTTTATTGATTCAATAAACTTGGTTGTTGACTAAAAATTCAATAACTATACCTACAAACTTTTTTATCAATAATGCAAAAATCGTCATCGCAGAAAATTCAAAAATTTTTTTTTATCAAATATGCGAATTTCGTATTCAAATTTGAAAATTATTTTTTTCTGTGTATCGGTGCTGTCAGATTTGGTAACATTTGTTAATCTTGTATTTGTATGTGCCAAAATGTTTTAAGAGTGGCTTTTAAAAACTTAGTGTAAGACATATTCAACCAGTAATATTTTAAAATATAATTAATAATTTAATGCAAATACTTCATGATATTCAGATTAATACACAAAATAAGTCTACTGTAAGAGGTCGTATCAATAAGTATGTTTTGAACAACTGTCAATTACATATGTAAGTATGTATGTAGGTAAATATGGGGCTTGCTCAAGGTAAAGCTACTCGGAAAGTTCACAACTTCTCGACTAATTAAATCTCACGTAAAACTACGTAAATAAAATAACCTTACAAATAAAATCATTACCATATTCATATTAATTATCTAGGCGCTGATGATGCCAGCAAAATTTTACTCCCATGTTGAAGTATTTTACTCTGAGCTATATCTTAAAAATCAATTGAAGTAACTTTTATCTTCGAAAAATACACCCAAATCATTATGTTTTTAGATGTCTTTATTGTGTAATTTGAATAAATTTCAAGTGCATGGATCCACCTTAATCATCGGACTTAAATTCAATAGAACAGCTATAGGAAGGAGTCTTAAAAAATAAGATTGGTCCATTTAAACCTAAAAGTAAGCAAGATATTTATTGTCAAATTGAGGATGCTTGGTATTCCACTTTCCTGGTAGTTTGGGCTAATCTTGTTGGTTCAATAAACAGGCTGCTATTAAAATGAAATAAAATAACTTTTACTAAATATTCATTAAATAATCACCCCTATCGCGAATGTTATGGGAATATGTTATATGGGAGCAAACCTATATTCCCATCCCCAAAAAATCGGTATCGCAAATATTTTGGGAGTTATAATTACTATTGTGAATTATTTGTTAGTATTTTATAAACAAACGTCTCTATTGTGAATAACTTGTCAATGCTTGTATTGTGAAAGAAAAATATACAAAATATAATACTAATAAAAATATAATAAAATAAATAATGAATAGTGTTTATCTTCATTTTCTGAATTAAAACTCCTTCAATAAAAGAAAACATAAATTTAATTGAGTCCTACCTTAGAATACAAATTAAAATTTACATGTTCCCTTCTCGTTCACATTGACACTTGTTGGGAATTTATTTAGTTAAAATACTCGCGGGAGTAAACATTGGCGATGCCAAATTTTTTAAGTTTGGGAATTCATTCCCAAAAAATTTGTCATGGGAATCATTCACAATACAAAATAAAAAAACATGGGAATATTTTCATGGGAGTAGTTGTTTGCGATAGGGGTGATTAGAAGTTAATGTAAAATTTAATAAAAACTTTTTTTTTTGCAAAATATAAAATGTCACTATTATTTTTTACAAAAATAACATTTTCAAGAAGAAAAAACAACTGATTTTTTTATTTTTCCCACCACTGTGTTTTTATTACAAATCATATGGCTATTTCCAAAAAAACGTCAACCAAAAAAAAAAAATGAAAAAAAAAATTTTTTCTTTTCAAGATTTATTGAGAGAATTGCTTATATTTTTTTAATATATGCGTATAAATTAATTGATTCGAAAAAAAAGATTAATGCTAAACGAAGTACTACAACTTTCAGCACATACTTGTGTATATTGGAAAATATGCATTTGGAACAACAATACTCTAATCTAAGGCATATTTATGATCTGAAAAACATTTTTTATTAAGTTTCTTATATAAAGGATTATAAATAGCAACATAAAAAAATTTGAAATCATGGTGGAAAAATTGTCCCGTTTACAATGTCCCGTTTACAATTTCTTTAACAATTTATTTAAAACAATGTAATTCATATTTTAGTTTGAATTCGAAACCATTTTTAGGGCACATTAGTACGCAACATTTTAAAATTAATCCCAATAAAATATTGTGTCAGGTTTCGCAGAAATCACTGTTTAAACGGTTACCCCTTAAAACCCACTTCCGTTTTTTGTCCCGTTTACAATCACTGGTTTTTTGCAATTATCTCGGAAACCACGACAGTAAGCGAAAAATTTCATTTGCGAAAATTAAAGAGCTAATTGAGAGTTAAAAGAATCATTAATTTAAAAAATGAAAATCAGGTTGTTTTTTACAATTTTGTCAATATAAACGTGTGCGAATGTCCCGTTTACAATCTTGGAAGTGCCCATATGTGTTTTTTGGTTACTTTATAACTTTATTTGCAAATTTGCAATGTAAGCCATTTTTTTGTATTTTTCGTTTCGCAGCACTTATTATAGTTTCAAATCCGAGAACTCGCAATGTCTAAATTTATTACGATATGAAATCAGTTCGATCACGACCCACATCATTAGCCCCCTGATTTCAACAGTATAAATGTTTTTCTTTTGTTTTAAATATTCCGGGATTTCTTGAAAATCTTTCAGAAATATGCATTAGAATTGTAAAGCGTAAAATTTCCACAGTCTTAAAAATTTAGAAGCTAAATTTAAAACTTTAATTTCCATCTAAAATTTACAAAACTTTAGAAAAATTAAAATCAACTCAATTTTTAATTAAAAAATTATCTGGCAACTATTGTCAATTGTTTAATAACAAAATAAAACTGTGTTTATTTTACTAAAATTAAATACACTTTCGGGGAATACGAAACTCAAAATATAATTGAAAAAATTTCGTTTTTTTTTTTAAATTATCTGGTTTTACTAGATGTTTAATAAAAAGTTGTCTTTTTACGTTAATATAAAGCACAATTTGGAGGAAAAAATATTTATAGCTGATCTGAAAACATTCATTTGTATTTGCAATTTAAAAATTAACACCCGTATTCATAAATGATTATTAAGTTTAACAAACGTTTATTAAGGAGAATTTTAATACAAAATTTGTTTTGTAAACCTTTATTAAATTAAAAAAAAATTTTATGAATACAAGCGTTAATGTATAGTACTATAGTTTTTGATATTATAATTTTAAGATAAGGGTTGTTTACACGATCACACAAGTCGTACGTGTTTTGAGGTTAGTTTGGATTGACAACTAATCACCCCAAAGCAAAGTTTGCAAATTGTTTAAATTTATTTTAAAATTATGGATTAAATTAGCTGTCGCGGAAAGAGGTATAGAGATTAGTATAGAGATAAGTATTGCATACATTTGGTTTAAGCAGGATTATGCCACATGTCCCACAGAGGGTGATGCATTCAATTTACTGAGAGAGACATTTGGCGCCATTGTATTATTTTCGCTGGGGGTATATAAAGTATGTACATATGTCATAGTCGATTCTTTTTTGTCAAAATATAGTCTGATTTACTGAGCTGCGTGCCTGAAAATTGGACCGTAAGCTAACGTGCTGAACGCGCTAGCTGTGGCTGACACATTCCCGAATTAACCTTTCAACATTCATGCCATCAAATTATCTCATTAATAAAGCCAATTGGATGATTACAATGTGCTATTTGCAAATTTAAACAAGCTGGACACCGCTCTGCTAAAGCTTACTCGATGAATTCAATGGTGACAGCCATTTTTTAAAGTAAACTCTCGTATATCACTAACGATTTTAATACTAGTGTACCATAAAACGTTATTCTTTATACTTTTGGAATCATTGTACAATTTAAATCCACTCAACTCTTTTGATTAAAAATTTTTACTTGTTTTTCTTCTGAGAAGTCCTTTTTTCGCAGTTTAAAAAAAAATTTTTTTTTCTTAAAGAGTTTTGAATATATAGAAAATAACTAAACATTGTAATTTTTATAAAAAAATATATTTGTAGTAAAAATTTTCTTTGGAAATTTTTTAATTGATATTTAATAAATTGCAAGGTCAAAACAAAAAAAAAAATTGGAGAAATAAAAAATTTTCATTGAACAAAAATTACAGTTTCGCGAATAGGAATACTAAGTTTTAATTCTGCGTACAGTAGGATGCCCAGCTGTTGTTACATTTTGGCATTAACACAATGCATTCAAAAGTTAAGAGAAATAATTTCTTTGACAAAAAGAAAAAAAAATCGAGAAAAAAGTTTTCGGCGAAAAAACGATAAATTGTATTTAATGGAAGTGGATTGATTTGAATTAAACAAAGATACCAAAAGTATAAACATATCTTTTAATGGTTCATTAGTATTCAAAGTTTTAACCGCGAATACGAGCGCTAACTTCGGTAAATGACTATCACCATTGAATTAAGCACACCCAAATTAATGTTACTGGGGTGCCCCCCTTGTTAAAAAAATAAAGTGCCAAATTCGTGCACAGCGTTGTTAAAAAAGTTTGTCTGTGTTTTATTTCAATTTAAAGTTCTCCGCCTCTAAAAACTTCTTAACAAAATAATTATTTATGTAAATAAAGAAAAGATTATAAAAGTCGAACACACTTTTATAAAATCATAGTTATTTCAGTTTTCTGTGAAAAACCTCAGATGCCAATTGATTTTATTTAATTAAATAATTCTATAGTTTGAATACCAGTTTTAACTACAATTAAAAATGAATTAAACTAGTTTTTTCACGATTTTTACAAGGTGTATTTAGCCTTTTTACATTAATTGGCCGATAAGAAGATTAAACAACTCTAAACTAGAAATTTTGTTAAAAAGGGGATTTTAAATTAAAGTGAACTACATAATAATTTTTAGCCATCTTTGCCAAATTGAAGGGTCAAGATTTGATAACCGATTTTTTAGGCATTTCACAGATCAAGAATTCATATTATTTCTGTTACTTGGATATATAGAAGTTTTCTCACACAGCATAAAGCAAAGCGAATTTATTTTAACGGTGGCAGCAGTACTACAACAATACTAAAACAACTGAGGTTTTTGCATTGCAGTGTTAATGTTTGCGGCTGGAAATGTCAGACATTTCCAAACAATTTTCGGCAGGCCTTTCGCCACCACATGTTGTGAATTCGCTTTGGAATAAACTTAACTTACATTTTACCAACAACTTTCTAAGCGTATTAAGCAAGATGTGATGCGTTAATGTTATTGTCTTAAAGTAGATTCAGTGTAAAATTGTAGAGCAGGTGATTTAAGGAAGTCGATCTGTCCGTGAGTATGTTGAAATGACTTTTTGCGAAGACCATAGAAATAATGGGAACTAGGTTAATATATATTTCTGTCATATATGCTCCCTTAAATTTTGTTATTGAAATTCAGCCAGATCGGTCCATAAAGGACTGAGATATAAGGAATAAAATACGCCTACCTCTGGTGATAAAATTCCCTTTTTTATTTTTCGCTTAAAATTTTTTTTTTTTTTTAATAAAAAATATACTGAAATTTTTTTAAGTTCTGTTTGATAATGTGTGTTAGTGGGTGAGTGGTCTAAGACGCTGCTTAACGTTCGGTGGAGGGTTTTAAAGATTTGACACAGCCAAAAATAGAGCTCTTACTTGTTCTATAGTGTAAGATTGCATTTTTTTTTAACGGTAAACTGTAAAATTTTTTTTGGGTGCGCCATCTTGGCGGCAAATTGAAATCTTTCGTTAAATTTAAAATATCGTTTATCTAAGAAGCAAATTAAGTTATTTTAATTTCTGTGTTTAAATAAAAAAAATATTTTTAAATTTAGCAAGTTATTAATTTAAATAAAAGTAAAAAGAAACCATTGACAACAAAAACAAATTAACCTGATAACGAAAAAAAAAAAATACTACTGTGATGAAATTCCTAAGACTCTCCTACAAACCACCTCTCTTTTCACTGTCATATCTCACACGATAAGTTAGTTAGAACACGAAAATGGAAAATTTTTCAAAAATATATGGTACACTTTTCTTTCGTATTAAAACAAATTATAAATTAATAAAATATAAAAAAAATAATTTATATTTTTTTCTATTTAAAAAAATCTTTTAAGGTGCCATGCGTACTAAATAATTATCTTATCTTTTGGAAAAGAATATCACAAGACATTTTTTGATTTATAAAAAAAAAAAAATTACATAGAATTCAGTAGAGTTGAACATAGATACAGGTACGTGAAGTGTCTGGTATTTCAAGAAGGGGAAAAAGATAAGATGCTTTTACTTTTAAACTCTTAGAGGAGTTCAGTGTTTGGTGAAAATTGTCTTGCGAAGTAGCAAATAAAAAATGTTGAAGTTTTTTTTTATAAAATCTAACGGAAACTCTGTGTATTTTGTTGTTTGATTTAACAACAGAGTAACGATATTTTGCATTTGCTCTACTGCAAGTCCATTTTCCCCAAATACTGAAATCTACTACTATTTTTAATACTAAATTAAGATTTTTTTATGACATTTTTTTTTGGGCAGATCGTATAAATGTGTTAAATAGTAATTAACACGCCCCCTATTTTTATTTTATTTGTTTTACTTTTAGTGGTGTGATCATTTGATTTTTTGCCGGTTTAACAATTTTAGAAAATATTAAAGGGCATGACATTAAGTTTTAATTTGTTGTACTAGGTTTTTAATGAATGTTATATAATTTAATTTATAATAAGCTTAAGTGTAAAAAAAACTACAAAAGCAAAACACGAGTATTCTACAGAAAAGTGTGTAGTTAGTTTTAATTTTCTTAATTACTTGCTATGAAAATTTACAATTATTGTTAATTTACACTCCCTGAAGAAGTAGAAAAATACTCTACGAAACGTTGGGAAAAACTGTAATAAAATTGATGTTTTATTTACATTGAAGCTCCAAGCCTAACAAGCTTAAAAATAGGAAAATTAGTTAATGTTAATTGTTAATAATGAACTTGCGAAAGGAAAAGATTATAACACAAACAAGTAAGAGTGCTATATTCGGCTGTGCCAAATCTTATATACCCTTCACCATTGTGCGAGCAGAATACAGAGCAACTAGACAAAAACTAAATAATTGTTACATATACATACATATTTACAATACTTAAAACTTCATTATAAATAAAATTTAAAAAGCGAATAATGATAAATATTTTTTTAAATCGTTTTTAGAACATAAAAAAAATAAAAATATTAAAAAAAAATTTTTTCTTTTTAAAAAACCAAGATTCAAACCAGGGAACTCTCAGTTTCTAACACACCCTCTAGACAACTGAACCATGAAGGAACGTTAATCGAATATCATTAAAATGAAATAGGGCACGTTTACTCGTCATAAGGACCCAGAATATATATACTTTATAGGGTCTTAGATCAATATTGCAGAAATTACAAACGGAATGACAAACTTATATATACCCTTTTCCACCTGAGGTGAAGGGTATAAAAAGAGTAATTTTTGGGATTTCAGTATTTTGATTATAACTCAGCCATTTTTTAACCGATTTGACAGATTTATATACCGACGTGTTTAAGAAGAAATTTACCATTTACTTGAGCTATAAAGCTTGGACTCGAGGAGACCTATGGTTCCCGAAAGTGGATATTAAAAAAAAAAAATTTAATTTTGGTCATAATTTTTTTTGTATCGGAACTGATTTTCCCGAAATTTTTATAAAATATGTTCAACTAAAAATTTCCGATATTTTGGTATATAAGTCATATCCATAGGACATATGACAGCCCTAAAATTTAGGTTTTTATACAATTTTTTGTACGGGAGGTACCACGCCCACTTCTCCAATCCCGCCATCATTTTGTAGAGTGGTGTGTATTGACAACCTAAATGTGTGTACCTAATTTGGAAACTTTGGCTCTTGCCTTTCTCCAGATATACAGAAAAAAGCAAAAAAAATACAACAATAACAAGGGATTTTTGGAAAAAATTAGAGGCAGTCGTGGTTTTTTGATCATATCTCAGCCATTTGTGGACCGATCTTGCTGAATTTCAATAGCACGAAATGGTGGACTATACGTGACATAAATGTAAAACAACCTTGCCGCTATCATGTATGGAGTCTCCGGAAAACACATATCAAACGTAAGACGGACAGACGGACGGACGGACGGACATGATTAAATGAAGTTCTCTCCTCATAAGGACCCAGAATATATATACTTTATAGGGTCTTAGATCAATATTGCAGAAATTACAAACGGAATGACAAACTTATATATACCCTTTTCCACCTGAGGTGAAGGATATAAAAATAGTTATAATCAATTTAATTAACTGGGTACCCTACGCAATCAAAAACCAAAAACTTTGAAATTTAAAAAAAATTTTAACTTTAATCTACAAAAATATGTTTACTTCATCGTTACCCGGAAATATTTTATGTTAATTGGGACACTGAAGCAGGATTTCAGATGTGACGATTTTACGTCATTTTGACAATTTTTTTCGATGATTTTACCAAAATGACGATTGACGATTTTTAATGTAGTCACTTAGGTTTTGACGATTTCATCCAGTCAATAAATTTATTTTAAACTTTAATCTGGCATCAATTTTATAACACTTCAATCTGGCAATTAAAATTTTTTCTTAGTTTGTATATGTGTGTAGAGGCGAATATATATTAATACTAGCGGACCCGACGAACTTCGCCTCGTCCCAATTTTAAGCCTTCAGACAAACTTTAGAGTAATAATACAACACAAATATTTAAATTTTCAATGTGATTTATTTGAATGGAATCAGTAGAGAGCGATTTGATGAACAATGTTTTTCGATTTGTTTTCCAGCGCAAAAACAAATAACGAAGATGGTTTCCCAACGTACAGCTGACCGTGCGGAAAACGGGGAAATTCGAGATTAATCTCACAGACTTCTAGCGATTGGCTTTGCGATTTATTGATTGTCATTGCAAATGTCAATCGAACGGGGAACTAAATCCGCTTGAATTGGAATGGAAGGTCAGTTGGAATAATGTGAATTCGTGGGATAAGGACTTCCTCTCCTTTGCATTTGCCCTTGATAATTGTCGCCTGAATCACATAGTTCATTAGCTTTTTCACGGGCAACCGCGTAACGTTGCACATTTTTGGAGGATTGAGATTCCGCAACATGATTATGATCGATACCATCTTCAGCTGTAAATTATGCGGCGGAGTTCCTGGTACATCAAGCGATTTCAAAAATTCCGACGGGTAGCTGTACGGTTCATTTTCGTCGGTCACGCAGTCAACAGATTTGTACTTATGCAGTTGTCCTGCGATTTGACTTTAAATAATTAAGTTTAAGCTATCGACGTCCTTATTCTTCGCTGCTAGTACTGCCCGTTCACGAATCCAATCGAGATTTTTGTAATTTTGTGCAATACCAGGGAACACTATGCTGATGAGTTCCTCCTTGGACGATGTGAATTCACAAAAATTTTCAGGGAACGATATCAATCCGTTCGAAACCTCAACAGGAATTTGGCCGTTGCCAAGCTCCAGCAGTTGTCCCGAGAATTTAGCAGCCGATGGGTCGTTCTGCAACGCGACTCTCATGTTTGTGGTCAATTGCAACTTCTGGACATGCCTCCACAAAGACGACGATTACAGGCACGCGTTAAGTTCATCCGCAGCAGAAGATTTGGGGATGACAGGAAGTGTTTGACGAAAATCTCCGGAGAGCAATATCAAAGCCCCACTAAATCGTCTTATTTATTAAAAATTCTATATTTTTTCGTTTTGTATAATTTTAATCCGTGTTAATAAAAAAAAAACGATTTTTTATATGAAGATTTTTTGACGGTTTTTTTCAGAACTAATGACGATTTTTTTTTAAAATTTTGACGATAATTCGAAAAAAACATCTAACATCACTGCACTGAAGACGAAAAGCATCAGTGATGCCCAACTCTTGACACACTAAAAACTCGTAACGAAGTTTGAAAAACGGTCTAAAATTGACAAAGCCGAAAAAATTAAAACAATTAATTAATAAATATTATTGAGTACGAGACTAATTTTTATTCACTTGAATTATAAAACAAATTTAGCTTTAAGAAGCGTATAATGGGTGATTTTTTAAGAGCTTTAAGAAAGTAAAAAAAAAATGCATGAAATCTTTATTTGAATCGATAGTACTGTCCATATAATTTAATGTTTGAAGATTATTTCATGCAAATGTTGACCGTGACTGCGCCTCAAATGGTCCATCCGCTTAGTCCAATTTTGGCATACTCTTTCCAACATTTCGGCCGGTATCTCATGAATAAATGCTTCAATGTTGTCTTCTAATGCGTCAATTGAAGCGAGCATGTGTGTATAGACATGAGCTTTAACATAGCCCACAAAAAATAGTCTAAAGGCGTTAAATCGCACGATCTAATAAGTCCATTGTTAAGCGTGATGTGTGGCACCGTCTCTTGAAAGCACATGTCATGCAAGTCAAGCTCTTGCATTTTGGGCAAAAAAAGTTGGATATCATCTCACGGTAGCGCTCACCATTCATATTTAGGTTACAATTCGCATCATCTTTAAAGAAGTACGGTTCAATGATGCCACCAGCCCATAAACCGCACCAAACTGTGACTTTTTCTGGATGCATTGGTAGCTCTTGCAATGCTTCTGGCTTATCTTCACTCCAAAATCGACAATTCTGCTTATTAACGTACCGAATAGCCGCTTCAGTGGGTCGATTGAACTGACCATAAAATGGAAGAAGCGCGCGATGAACTTTCTTAACAGAGCACGCATTTTGATAATAAAATTCAATAATTTGCAAGCGTTGTTCGTTTGTAACACGATTCATGGTTAAATTATAGACCAAACTGAAGATGTTTGACAGTGAAACTAAACACGAAACGTGCGTCAGATGTTTAAACCAGTGTTGCCAAAAAGATAATAGCTAAAAAATCACACGTGTGATATTGTGGTGTTCCGTTTTTGTGTTTTTTGGTGTGTTTTTCAATGGCCGAAAGCACATCGAGAAATACAAAAACGGTGTGATTTTCAGAACACCACAAATCACACGTGTGATTTGAAATCACGTGATTTTCATAACAGGCCCGATAATGTGATTTTTTTTATGTTTCGCCAGAATTAATTTTCAACTCACATAACTCGCTGGTATTTTATAGCTTGAAATGTCACTGTCAACTGTTACGGATATATCAATATATTTTTAGCAAAACTAGAAAGTTGAATTTTTATAACTATAGAAGACCTCGATCCAAAACTTATCCGTACTTTCAACGTTTTTTCATTCGCACGTTCGATAATTTTTTAGACAGTTTTCAAATTTCGATATTGCCTGAAAAACAAAAAATGTAACCGTAACAAACCAAAAGCAAAAACGGGATAAAAACTTTAAATAGTAATAACAAACAAAGCTGAATTTTCGCGTTTTTTAGTTAAGGGCTAGGCTAAACTTTTTTTTCGCGTTTTAGGTACTTTTGAAAAGGCTTAATCTAGCCCGAGCTAAGTTGGCATCACTGAATAGCAGATTTTTTAGTCCAACGGTAATTTGTGAACACGAACAAGAAGCAAAATCGTTACTATATTTTAATAAAGTATCTTAATGAAATGAAAACGTGCAACAAAAGTTGCAGGTGTTTGTAAAGCAGCGCCTCCGCAGAATAATTCGTATCTTTAAGCTAAATCTTATTACGAATGTCAGACTATAAACCGAAACGATTCAACATGAACATCGATTTACGCAAAAACCTGTAATGCGGCTTAAAGTCGCGGTGAATCACCAAATGTCCATGAGAGAGTAAAGGATCATTTGCACACACAGGTAGCAATTCGAGTGTATAATCCACCAAAATTTATAAATACATCCTTTGTTTAGGAGCCGGAGCTACCTAGCCTCCACTGCTATTCATAAATCCTATCAGCTTAAGTTTAATAAATCCACAAGCCAAACAAGGGTGAAAAATCAGCCTTTCATGCAAAATGTCACCTTACCCACGACTTTGGGTCTGAACCACAGCCACCACGTGCTCCCCGAAAGTATCTCTTGTCCATTGGAAAAAAAAATTTGTGATATAAATTAAAAAAGTAATCAAATTTGTACTAGTAAACAAATAATTCGTATCCATTAAACGTTTAATTCACTTGATGAGATTTTTAATTTAAACTGATTTTACTGTTGATTTGTGAAAAATTTTGGAGAAAAGCAAAGACAGTCATCCTGAAAGACAGAAAGCATTTTTCGCAAGATTCATACTAATGGAGACCTCACCAATAGTCAGAACGGTGCTTGCACTCAGCGGGGGCTAATGAGTTTCTAGGCATCTCAGTTAAGTACTGAGGAACAACTTCGAACCCCTTGAAGTCCATTGGATCCAAAGGAGCTCTGTCTTTTGAAAGTTTGCTGCAACCCAGGTAACATTCACCTTACAGTATACTTTCTGAGTCGAACTAACGATGTCCGTCCGGCTGGCTGGCTCGCCATGTAACCTTGTGCGCAAAGTAGAGGTCGCAATTTTGGAGATAATTTGATAAAGTTTGAGACATAGGTTATTGGCACATGGACGAAGCCTATTGAAATGGGCCAAAACGTTGGACCACGAGGGAAGATAGGGGGAAATTTCTGCCTCTCAGAAACTATCGAACCGATTTTAATGAAATTTAATACATTTAAAACATAGAATCATATCTATATGGATATATGACCACGAGGGGAAAAAGGGGCAATTTCTGCATCTCAAACCGATTTTAATGAAATTTAAACCATAGATAGATCCATATATAAATGGACACATAAGCTTTACAGACTTTACAAACTTTCAAACCAATTTCAATGAAGTTTATAAACATAGATGTGGTGTAGGGTATCATATGGTCAGTCTTGAACGAATATACTTTCTTACTTGTTTTAAAATGAATGAAATTTCGAAGAATGCCACTACATTTAAGCGCTAAGGCTAACTAAATAACCAAAGCAGAGTAGCAGAAGGGTATGTAACACCAAGAGGAAGGAACCGAAGCAGCCACATTCTACGAAGACCCGTAAACGAGATTCATAGCCATAACCGCCATCGAATAGAAGCCTCAGGGTAACCGAAAAGTTGGGAGACGCAGTGAATTAAAAAAAAAAACAAAATGGTTTAACATTTAACAGCTGTTTTTCAAAAGTTGGCAAACGTTTGGCAGCTCGGTAACAAGCGTTTAGCAAAACGTTAGCCAGAGTTTGGTTAGTGTATTATGAATAAACTTTTTGCTAACTTTATGCCAAATTTTTTATTATGAATACGGCTGTTAATCTATACTTTCTAAACACGTTTTATTAATTCAATCAGTACTTTTCTTTGACAAAAGTTAAATTTTTTATTAAACTGTATCATAGCACTCGTTGAGAAAAGAATACAAGATTAGATTAGATTTTATTGTTATACGTTTTTATTTAAAGCTGACCTTTATGCTTAAATATCTTCTGGAAGTGTATTAAAAGAATGTATAACATTTTTACTATCAGTATTATTATTTTCAAACACGTTGTGATCACGTGGGTTATTTATATTTGTTAAAAAAAAGTATGATAATATTTTTTTCTGGCAAAGTATATAATTTTTATTTTACATTTAAAAGTGATTTTACGGATAAAATTAATGTATTAAATACCGCAATAGACACTGGGGTAAAGTCGGTATTTCAAATTAGAAAAAAGCTCAAATTTTGCAACAACACATTTTTTTAAATTAACGAAAATTTACAATTTTGATGTAATGGGTGATATAGGAAAGTTTAAAAAAAAAACACATAAAATTCAGAAAAATGCATGCAATCTTTATTTGAATCGATAGTACGGTCCATATAATTTAATGTTTGAAGATTATTTCATGCAAACGTTGACCGTGACTGCGCCTCAAATGGTCCATCCGCTTAGTCCAATTTTGGCATACTCTTTCCAACATTTTGGCCGGTATCTCATTAATAAATGCTTCAATGTTGTCTTCCAATGCGTCAAATGAAGCGGGCATGTGTGTATAGACATGAGCTTTAACATATCCCCACAAAAAATAGTCTAAAGGCGTTAAATCGCACGATCTAGGAGGCCAATTGACCGGTCCCGAACGTCAAATAAAATGTTCACCGAACTTGCCTCTCAATAAGTCCATTGTTAAGCGTGCTGTGTGGCATGTGGCACCGTCTTGTTGAAACCACATGTCATGGAAGTCAAGATCTTGCATTTTGGGCAAAAAAAAGTTGGATAGCATCTCACGGTAGCGCTCACCATGCCACCAGCCCATTAACCGCACCAAACTGTGACTTTTTCTTGATGCATTGGTAGCTCTAAATGCTTCTGGCTGATCTTCACTCCAAAATCGACAATTCTGCTTATTTACGTACCCATAGAGCCAAAAATGAGCTTCGTCGCTGAACACAAGAAGTGCGCGATGAATTTTCTAAACAGAGCACGTATTTTGATTATAAAATTCAATAATTTGCAAGCGTTGTTCGTTTGTAAGACGATTCATGGTTAAATTAAAGACCAAACTGAAGATGTTTGACAGTGAAACTAAACACGAAACGTGCGTCAGCTGTTTAAACCAGTGTTGCCAAAAAGATAATAGCTAAAAAATCACACATAGTTAACATATTGATGTTAATAAAATCAACATACAAATAAACAAGATATTAAACTGGCAACTTTTTCAAACTTTTAAGAACAGGAGGCTTATTCTGAATTGCGAATCGAAAATCAATTCGTTGCGCAAATGAAATGCGATGCGAAAGAAAATTGGTACTCTGTTAGACTTTCGCAATCGCATTCGCAATTTATTTCAAATCGTGGCAACGCTGCTCAAATAACCGTACAGTGTCAACAAACGTCAAATTAAAAATAAATAAATTGTTTGTTTTTAGCTGTGAAAATTGTTTTTAAAATTTATTTAGGACATTCTGTAAGAAAAAACAAAATAATAATAATGGATTCTGTGGCACTGTGGTTCGACGACGAAGAAAGGCATGATATTGGAAGCAGTTGTTGCTCCGAAGGAAAGTGCGCCCGGTAATCCATTTACGGAATCCGTCATGTTTAACAATTTCATGGTTAAATCAAGTTCTCTTCTCATAAGGACCCAGAATATATTAAATTGTAGAAATTACAAACGGAATGACAAAATTATATATACCCTTTTCCACCTGAGGTGAAGGGTATAAAAAGAGTAATTTTTGGGATTTCAGTATTTTGATTATAACTCAGTCATTTTTTAACCGATTTGACAGATTTATATACCGAAGTGTTTAAGAAGAAATATGTATGAAGAAGTATGTTCCTCGGAAATAAAATTTTGTCCAACATTACCATTGTTAAATGTAAAAAATTGACCTGATTTTTTTTGTACTTGCTTTTCACAAAATACATCTTAACTTCCAAAACTACGTTAAGTTGTTTTCTTATTAGTTCCATTCCATATGAAAGTCATGTTGTCTGTTGTCGCTAAGGAAAATATATAATTATTACTTCACACCTCAAAGAGGAAAACATACAAAAAAGATTATAAATAAATAAAATGTAGTATATGCTAATTGCGGAATAATTAAATTTGTTATGATAGACTACGTAAATGCCGTACGCGCTAAAAACGATTACATATTTTTTTACTTATTGTAAACTTTCAAAAAACTGAATTTTAAAAAAAATATTAACTTATTATTGTACCGAACTTAAGAATTATTTATATTTTTAATTATAAGTTATAAAATAAGGTTAAAATTATAAGTATTAACATCACTGAAAATATTGTTTAGTAAGAATGTAATGTCATAACACTGGGTCTCCACGTAGCAATTTTTATTGCTAAACACAAGCAAAAACGTCGGCAGAACAATGGCGCAATAATTGCTGATTATATTGCTGGAGAGCACGTGAAATTGCTTTACCATAAACAAACATACAGAGAAATGAAATGTCAGAGATATGACAACTAATTTTACAGCAGATTGCTAAGCCATAATTGCTCAAGCAATCAGAAGAGCAAACATTGCGCAATGGATTGCCACTCATGGCAATATGCGGTCTATACGTCGCAAATTTAATTAAGCAATCAAATTTGACGTTTGCCGCATTAAATATTGCTACGTGGAGACCCGGGGTAAAGTTCGTTAAGTTTTTAAAAAATCTGTTAAGTATTAACGAAGTAATTGGTAACACTGTGTATAACAGTTAGTAAACGTAATAACCTGGGAAACCAGAAATATGCTCTAAAAAACACGTTTTATGCGCATTAAATATGCAATAAAAACAGGAAAATATGCCCTGAAAATGTTAAAAATATGCCCTAAAAATTAAAAATTGCTCATTTGAAGACACAATATTATCAATTTAATAACAAAATTTACAAACAAAAACCTAAAAAAGGTTAAAATTCATGTAAGAGATGTTTGCGCCGAATATTATCTAGATATTAACATCCATATGGGTTTTTGTCTTAAGCCTGGTACTCTGTTCAACATTTCACGTGAAAAGCTGTCAAAATGCATATGAAAAAAACTTGTGCGGAATATCTATGAAATAATATTGATAGAGTTGTACTCTGTTTATTTTGTTAAAAAGTTCCGAAATGTTTCTGGCAACATTTTTTTACAACTGCGAAATAATGTAAGCTGCCTTTATTTTACGTGGAATTTTAAGCAAAAAAGTATGAACTTAGCATTAAATAAGAAATAAAAATTAAAATAACACAACCGGTGACAGTTTTTTATCCATATTTACTTTTTTTTTTATCAAATTTTTTATTAAAAAAAATAATTTTAGTAAAATACATGTGGCGTTTCTTTACATACACGAAACAATGTAGCATACTTTGTAGGAATAAAAACGTAAAATTGTACAAACTCGCAAGATTGGTAACATTGATAAATTTCAAAATTTTCGTGTGGAATAATCAATGTTGCTCAACATTTTTCACAACTTTGAACAGAGTACTAGGCTTAAAAGGGATTTTAGGTACGGTCGCTAAATTGTTAACAAATTTTAACATTTAAAAGGAATTTAAAGCTAGTTAAGGATGGGAGCTTTGAGCAAATGTGAACCGATTCGAAAATAATTTAATTTGAAGTTATTTTTGGCATGCATTCAATTTAAATACCGTCGTAATTAGATAGCTTGCGGACACAAAGAGTCTAATTTAGATGTGAAATTTTATACTGATTCTCACCATTTGCATAGACTTTGTCCATATTTGATCAAATTATCTACAAAATTGGAACTTGTACGCTGTGCACAAGGCTAACATGGACAGACAACCAGCCAGGCGGATGGATGGACATCGTTAGATTACTTTAAAAACTGATTCTGAGTCGATCGGAATACTTAAAGATTGGTTTAAATACAAATCGCATAGTATTTATCCCTAATAACAACCTGCTTTGCCTTACAATTTTAGAGAAAAAATTAAAATTAGATGTCTTTTTGAATTGAATTAACAGATTTTCGAAAAAAAACATTTTATTTGCTGAGAAAGCTATTGTAGGCATCTAAAAAAATTGAATATGTATCAAAATATGCATTAAAAAGGCAAAATATGCGCTATAAACCTAAAAAATGCTGCAAAAATACTCTTTCAACTAAAATATGCCAAAAAATGCTGCAAATGGTAAAAAATGCAAAAATATGCACTAACAAATCGATGCCAAAATTCATAAAAAGCTTTAAAACGAAAAATATATGGTTTCTGGCAAAATTTTTTTAAAATGTTCTTTTTAAGGAAAGCGATTCTTAAAAAAAATTTTAAATGTTTTTATTATATTACTTGGATTGAAAAAATAAATAAATATTAATTAAAGATTTTTTTTAAGTGATGCATTTTTGCAATCAAAATGAAAAGCTTATTATTTGATTGTCCTTTACTTTTAAAAAACTGCTAATTCCTTTCGCAGAAAAAGTAATTACAAAATACTTGCTGCAGAAAAGAACGGCAACCAAAAGTAAAAACTTAATGAGGCCATAATTTTTGTAGGAGCTATTTTTCAACGTGTAGGGAAAAATTGGTTTTTATTTAGTATGCGAAGGTATTTTTGAAAAAATCTTCTGGCAACACTAGTCACAATTGTCCCAACTCCACCCAAGAAGTAAAGTAACAGAATTAGTGTAGGAGAAAATTATATTAAACAAACAATTTTATTGTTATTACTTAAGATAATTATAATATTTTTATTTGTATTTTAATTATTGTCAAATTTTATGGCAATTTTAATTCAGGTGAGGCGGGTTCACCTATTTGATACGAAGCCGGCACAATATTATTTTATATGTTGTTTAACTACGTACGTATTAAAACATTTGTTTCGTGAACAAATTTTGTTCAAAACCAAAGAATTAATTCGTCTGTAAAGTAATCAGCCCGCCATTAAAATAAAAAAAAACATCAAAATAATTACGAGTGGAAATTTCCTTCACAAATTCATGTTAATAATATTATTTGCAAAAAAGCAACAACTAATTATACCAATAGCAACAAATAATATGAGACTATGGTTTATGTTTATAAATATTTACTTTGGGGTGTTAGAAATACTCATACCTGACTGTCCGAAGAAAAAAAAGGCAGAGTGTAAATTTCCTTAAATATTTAATTAACATAATGCCAAAATGCATTGTAATTATAGAAGAAATAAATAATATATTTTATTTGTTCACTTCTTTGTTAAGATTTTCAAATAGGTTTATTAATAATATACATACGATTAATCGAAGAAGTTGCTCGCCATTATTTGATCGAATAATTAAAGTAGCCAATTTGAAAAAACAAATAACTCGAACGATTTATGCCGATTAATCGATTGAAATAAAAGTGTCCTTAGATATGTGTTTGAAAACAAAATCGTAGATTATAGTTATACGTTAAACAACTAGGATAGAGCTTTAAAATAATGAAAATTAAAAGAGTATTACAAAAATATATATGTATAAGTTATCAACCACGTTCTGTAAATCGATTACATACGAGTGATATCGAAATCGAACAAATTTTGAAAACGATCCTGTTTTAAAAGTTTATGAAACTCCCATTTGTATACTTCATAATTGGAGTTCTTATCCGGAAAAACTACAATGATTTTTAAAAAAAATTTAACTGGAATTTCCTTCGTTTTAATTTTCACTCGATTTCCAGGAAAAATAAATTAGATTAATTTAATTACGATACAATAAAATAAATAATTAAAAGGTAATTTAATGAGCTGTAAGACTTTGTTCGTAATCGTAATAATAGGAACTCACATGTTAACTTCTTTATAAATAGTCAGGCGGCAATCAGGGCGATATCCGCTGAATATACATACTATAAAGTTGATGTCAACACAAGAGTACACATCTACTGGGTTCGCGGCCACCAGGGCACAGAGCATACATAGATACAAAAAAGTGACGTAAGAAAAATGCCCTAATCATTTGCGAGGGCAGCTTTCGAAGAAAGATAGCGTTTTTTGGTAGGGAAGTGGCAATGTGTAAGAACAAGGCCGCTACATTCAACACAAATTGCGTGATCAAAACAAAAAGGGCAGCTTTCGAAGAAAAAAACAGGGCATAGAAGGTAACGAGATGGCAGACAAATTAGCAAAATCGTAAAACAGAGTGATTGACATTCCAAGTCGTAATATTAAGAGACTCTACTATATAGGGGAAATCTAAGGCGCTTTCGGGAAACAGCGAAACGTGCAAGGTATTCAGAGTTATGTGGGGATCCGATGAAACAAATTCGATTTAACTTCCTTCTTTTATCGCTACCGAGAAAAGAATGAAGACTTCTGGTAGGTTTATAATGGCTCACTGTTGGACGGTAGTATACGCCAAAAGAGCTGGGCAACTGACTAATGACAATTGAAGATTCTGTGGGGTTCCCGGGGAAGAAAGAGACGGTGCAGCAAATACTCCGCTGCAGAGCGAACAGTCTGGAAGATAATAACTGCCATGATTTAGGGGAAATCTCCGGAATTGAACTTTTGAGACTCCTAGCATTCGCTAAGAGTGTGTGGAGTACTCTGGGTATCATCACATCAAACTAACCTTTTTAATTAGGGGTTATCGTACATCGTGGTAACGCTAGGGACCAACACGTTCTATGCGGGGTCTTTATGGCCGGCCAACTAACATAACCTAAATAAGCCTGTGTTAAATACCCGTATTACCCGAAATATAATTAATGGATCCCGCCTGCTACTTAAATGAAGGCATGGATTAAACTTTGGAGTTCAGATCATTTCATAGTCTGTTAAACCGAAGTTGTGCTTACTTTGTGAAAAGTTAATTTTTATTCTGTTTTCTTAAATTTGTGTCGGTATTTTTAGCGCATTAAAAACTTCTTTTAATTTATTAATTAGTTATTTTATATAATAGCACATATGAATTATTATTTTATTTCCGTTCTATAGATTGTATTTTCTTCTTCTAAATAAAAATGAAAAATGTTTGTATGTTTGTTTGCTTGTTTGTCTGTTGGCTTATAGACTTCTAAACTACTGAACCGATTTTCCTGAAATTTCTACAGTAACATCACTTGAGCCCTAAAAATTAAATAGGCTACTTATTTTTCGATAGGGGCAGGGAAATTGGTACTCTCCATTGGATGCCAATATTAAATATGGCATATCTTAAGAGCCGCTACACGCATTTTGTTGAACTTTTAGTAGTAGGATCTTCTGAGCCCCAAAATTGAAATAAAATAGCAGCGGCGGAAGTGGTTCCTCCCATAGGACGCCAATGTTTAATATCGCATATCTTAATGAGAATGTTCAAACTTTGTAGAAGTCACTCTTATGGTATACTACACTATTGAAAATAAAAATAAGGCGGGTAGGCGCAGGGGGGGGGGAATACCTCCCATATGCATATATTAAATATCGCTCAACTATTAAAGGGAGAGTCTTCAAACGTGGTTAAAGCTACTATTATGGTAAACTATAAATTGCGGGGTTGACAGAGGAGGAGTACCCCTTATAGATAGAAATATTAATAAGAGCCGCTGCACGTATTTTGTTGAACTTTTCGTAGTAGGATCTTCTGAGCCCCAAAATTTAAATAAAATAGCAGCGGGGGAAGTGGTACCCTCCATAGGACGCCAATGTTTAACATCGCATATCTTAAGAACTGTTATAGTGAGAATGTTCAAACTTTGTAGAAGTCACTCTTATGGTATACTACACTATCGAAAATAAAAATAGGGCGGGTAGGCGCAGGGGGGGGAATACCTCCCATAGGATGCATATATTAAATATCGCTCAACTATTAAAGGGAGAGTCTTCAAACGTGGTTAAAGCTACTATTATGGTAAACTATAAATTTCAATATAAAAATGGGCGGGGTTGACAGAGGAGGAGCAGTACCCCTCATAGGTAGAAATATAAATAAGAGCCGCTGCACGCATTTTGTTGAACTTTTCGTAGTAGGATCTTCTGAGCCCCAAAATTTAAATAAAATAGCAGCGGGCGAAGTGGTAACCTCCATAGGACGCCAATGTTTAACATCGCATATCTTAAGAACTATTATAGTGAGAATGTTCAAACTTTGTAGAAGTCACTCTTATGGTATACTACACTATTGAAAATAAAAATAAGGCGGGTAGGCGCAGGGGGGGGGAATACCTCCCATAGGATGCATGTATTAAATATCGCTCAACTCAAAGGGAGAGTCTTCAAACGTGGTTAAAGCTACTATTATGGTAAACTATAAAATTCAATATAAAAATGGGCGGGGTTGACAGAGGAGGAGCAGTACCCCTCATAGATAGAAATATTAATAAGAGCCGCTGCACGCATTTTGTTGAACTTTTCGTAGTAGGATCTTCAGAGCCCCAAAATTTAAATAAAATAGCAGCGGGGGAAGTGGTACCCTCCATAGGACGCCAATGTTTAACATCGCATATCTTAAGAATTGTTATAGTGAGAATGTTCAAACTTTGCAGAAGTCACTCTTATGGTATACTACAGTTTCGAAAATAAAAACAAAGCGGGTAGGCGCAGGGGGAAAATACCTCCCATAGGATGCATATATTAAATATCTCTCAACTGAAGAAGTGGTTAAAGCAGTGTAGCGAAGCGCACCGGGTTAAGCTAGTTTTGTATAAAACACAATAGTGAACAATGCATTTTAATCCAATCGATACAACGATACAAGGGGTTTTGTAAATACGGGAATTGTTTATTGTTTAACTAAAATTTTGTTTATTGTTTTTTCACTGTTTATTAAAATAATAAAAGTATCAAATCAAATGACATGCATGCTTTTTCCCAATGCATTAAAATAATTTTAATTATTTGATTTATTGGCGTAATTCGATTTAATTAAAATTCTTATTCGATTAATCGAGCAATATTAAAATTTTAAAAAACGATTAATTCCTTACTTGAACAAAATCGAATGTAAAAAATTGGATACTCTAATACATTCATGCATAATTGGTTAAACACTTTACCAACAAATCGTTATTCTTTAACAAAAGGAATAATTTATCTTGTATTTAAAGATCTAAACTGATTTATATTAAATAATTTATTGTTAAACATGTTAATTAAAAATGTAATTATTAGAGTATTTCATCAAATTAAAGGAAAATTTTTATCACAAAAAGAAAACACATTAACAATAAATAAAACTTGAACAAAGATAAAGAAAAGTTAATTGAAAAAAAAAAAATTAAATTTATACACTTTAACACCATTCAATATCGAAATGTCAAATTCTGGTTTAAGTTGTTGACGACTAATCGACAAAGGTTTTACGACAACCTTCAGCTCCTTGAGGTAGTTATAGCCGCACATAAACATGCCCACGCAATTTTTATAAAGCATCCCTTAATAGCGCGGCGTCAACGCTTTGCAATTGGAAAATTGGATTTTTTTTTAAAAAATTTCCAACGGAAATCGAAAATAAAAATATTTTAATTAATTTTTTAAAACGTGACCTTAAGCTTAAATAATTTATTAAAGTATAATATTTAATAAATAATTGCAATTTAGATATATTTTTTTGTTTCAATTTAGCGGTATTATCTCCATATGTTATTTCTGTTATGTGGGTTTTGTTAAGCAAGAAAGTTAACACTACTGTTCGTGACACAACGTTGACGCTCTGTTTAGGTATGACATATCAGCGTAAAAGCTAAACGGAAGAAAACATTCCGCCTTCCGCTCTTGTTTAGAATCGGCTGTTACTCAGGATTCAGTATTATTCCTTTAATTCATTTACGATTTACATCTTGTATTAAATAGTCGAAAATATTATGACGTTAAGCTTTTCCTTAGCTACAAAAGCTAGACATAGTTTAGTTTCTTACTCCAGGATGAAGTAGAAAGTTTTCACTTATGGTGTGATCTAAAGCTAGAGAATATCTAAACCAAAATGAAGTCATATTCTGGCCATTAACAATAACATACGATATGTTGAGCTCGGCGCTAGACATATATAAACAACAAAAAGTACTATATTTAAGGGCGTGACAATACAAATACGGCAGTCAGAAATTAATTATTTGACGTTTAACGGCCCAGTTCTAACAATCGCATGATTTAAAAACGTCAGATTTATTTTATGGTGTTCTGAAACTACACCATTTTTCATTTAAAATGAGAAAATTCAAGATGAAATTGAGAAAATTCCAAATGATATTGAGAAAATTCCAATTGAAAATGAGAAATTCAATTTGCTATTGAGAAAATTCCAAATGAAATTGAGAATTTAAATTTGAAATTGAGAAAATTCCAAATGAAAATGAGAATTTTAATTTGAAATTGAGAAAATTCCAAATGAAATTGAGAAAATTCCAAATGAAATTGAGAAATTTTAATTTTTTATTGATAAAATTGAATTCTTTATATAATTTTATTATATCCATTCAACAAACATACATAACTAACAAGGATCGAAAAATATGAAAATAAATACAAATCGCAGTATTATTGACCAACAGGCAGATTGGTAAAACGATGAAGTATGTTGTATGGCTCTACTGCAATCTTCAGTAGTTATACATGTCTTAGAAGCATTAATCATCTGTTCTAAAAAGACAAGCCTCTGTTCTCCTACATGGGTGGGAATTACGTTCGGTACATTCATCGTTGTTGTTACCGTACTTTTTATTTTTTACCAAATAATTTCAATGGGGTTAAGCATCATTGAATAGAAGCTCAATCGCAGGAGCGTAGCTGGAGAGTTGTCAGAAATAATTTGCAGCCGACTGTGGCATTGAGCATTGTCACATACCAATACGAGGATCTGGATGCCTGTTGGTCAATAATACTGCGATTTTTATTTAGTTCAATTTTTTTCGATCCTTGTTAGTTATGTATGTTTGTAGAATGAATATAATAAAAATTATATAGATAATTTAATTTTATCAAGGAAAAATTTAAATTTCTCAATTTCATTTGGAATTTTTTCAATTTCAAATTTAAACTTCCCAATTTCAATTGGAATTTTCTCAATTTCAAATTGAAATTCTCAATTTCATTTGGAATTTTCTCAATTTCAAATTGATATTCTCAATTTCAATTGGAATTTTCTCAATTTCAATTGGAATTTTCTCAATTTCAATTGGAATTTTCTTAATTTCAAATTGAAATTCTCAATTTCATTTGGAATTTTCTCAATTTCAAATTGAAATTCTCATTTTCATTTGGAATTTTCTCATTTTCAATGAAAAATGGTGTAGTGAGTTTTGCTTGCGATCTGCCATAGTTTCTTCAAAATATTCTAGATCCCTTGAGCATACTTTTGAGATTCGAAGTTGCCAAACTTTTTGCGATTTCAATTTGCATAACACCTATTAGTAATTCCAAGTTAGATTTACTAATGTTAAGCGTTTTGCGATTGTCAGAACATGCCCCTAAACCTTTTATATTTAAAACAAAAATTAATATGAGGAGCCAAAAAAGTTGTGAATACATTTTTTTACAAAAAATTGCCAGCTACCTCTAACTCTACTGCATACTGCCACTACTACCACTATTTATATTAATTAATTTACTCTTTCTTGTCAATAACTTTAAATTAAAATCAATTAAGTTGGAATAAAAACTACATGTTGATGTTGAATGGACAATAAACTTTATTATTTGCAAACAATTGATGTTGTACGTTTGCCTTTTGCTTTAAACGCTACAACTCATTCACAACTATGACGGATGGATGAATCGACGTCGATTCAATTGATGAAAAATTCGCACAGAGTATATTTCCTCTTCATTCACCCGTAAGTCGTAGTAGTTGTTTACAAATAAAATATGTATGTACACTTGAAAAATATATTTGCACGAATTAAAGTTACTTTTACAATGCGACTCGCATGAGGTTAATCATGTCATAAGCCAGTGATTATAAAGAATTATATACAAAAAAAAAAAAAAAATGCTTTGTTTAATAGGTCCCGCATCCCTGCGTTGCGTCTGATGCACAGCGCATTCGTAAAACCACCACCTGCCATCGCTGCAAATGTCAGCTGTTCGAAAATACATATCAAAAGCAAATGATGTGCAAACAAATCTTAAGCAGGTATTGTGTTCAAAAAAGTAACCACCTGCGTAACAAATAAGCCAAGTTGAATTCTTTTTTCAGTTGGCACTGAAAGCACAGCTGTGCATTTTTTTTCTAAATAAGAGAGAGGAATTTTAAAAGTTACTTGTGTTTTTGACATATCGACCAACGAAAGGAACAAATTAAATACAATGTTGTGTTTTTGGTGTTGTTACTTGTTGTAGTATCACAATCACCGTTTACATGAATTCGCCTTGAACAAGGCATGAGCATCACCTAATTTTGATGAGCATCGCAAACTAATCACAGATGCGTTTTGTTTTTGTGGCTGTGCAAGTTAAAGTAACATAAATTTAGTTCATAATAAAAAATTAACAGAAATAGATATCATAGCCTTGCAAGTTCTTTATTAAAAATTTCTTTAGCGGCAAAACTTGGACGCATGATATAATTCCTTCTGTGTACATTTTCTTGCTTTTGCGCTGCAGCCGGCACTTACCCTTTATTTTATAAATCAATTACTTTTAAGAATATTAATAACAAAAAATTTCCACTCAGTTATTGGTGGCCTAATGTAGTTAAGTTCTTTTTCAGTATCCCTCCAAAAATCCTACTTACAGTTTTTTATAAACTCCCTTCTGTTTTGCAAGGTAATTTTTTCAGGAAAAAAATGTCATGCCTTTCACAATGTGGAAAGACGAAGTTTGTTGGTAAGGGGGCGACGCTGTATGCGTGACAAACTTTACTTTTTTCCTCTCTCGCCTACAAACTTCGTCTGTAAAAGGGATCAAAGAGGAGTAATGGGGAAGAGAAAAAATTCCCCGCGTAATTTTTATTCCCGAATGGTCTATTTACCTGGGGGCGAATTGCGGCATTCAATATTGGGCAAAATTTCCATTTAAATTGCATTAGAATTTTGATCGATATCGAATGCTGTAATTTTCCTTCTGCTGCCAAATATCTAAACGCCATTTTCAAGTTAAATTTTTGATTTTTAATAACACTGTGCAAGAATTTTTTTTGAGACAAGCCGGGCACGTGGCTATTTAACATAATTCGAGTACGCTGAATCCAGTGGTGCTCTCGGTTTTTTTTAGATTGGCTCTGGTTTTCGAGATATACCGTTATTTCGGAAATGGAGGAGGTTGCACAACATATATTTGCGTAACTCAAAAACGGGTTAGTTTATTGAAATTATTAAAAAAACCGAAATTCCGCAATAAAAATTCCTTAAAAAATTAAATTTTTTTTTCTAATATGAGCAGTCTTTTTTGAAACATAATTGTTTTTTTGAAAAAAAAAAAAAAATAATTTTTTTGCCAAAATTTCAAAATGTTTGTTTTTTAAAAATTCATAAAAAATTAAAAAATGCAGCTGGGCTTCTCATTTTTTGCAAACATATGTATAAAAAGCGAAGCTACAAACAAAACAAGCCATAAATTATTAAAATCTGTTTCCACTTTTTTATTCACAAAAGTCGAAAAATGTTAATTATGCCCCTATTGCGGTTCTCCACTTTTGTAACAGTTGTCTTTGATAAATTCACATTGCCATTATCAACTCAACTAACAGTTGGCTATTCAGTTGTGTATCTGTTTGTTTCGTGGTATTGCCGTTTTCAACTTTGTAAAAGTTTGGTCGACAAAATGTTAAATACACACAACTGCTAAAAAGTAGTTGTGTTATTGGCAGTTAAAGTTTATTTTTTTTAAATTCGGTTAAAATCGAAAACAGAATGGAGAAATCGTATGCATAAATTTTTGTAATAACTCCTTCGGTTTTTTTTTTTAATTTTATTAGTTTCAAAATAAAAACGAAAGCTCAATCTGAGCGGCTCGTCCAGCTTATTTAGAGAAACTTAGAAATTGTTCGCGGAAAACATCAAACACTTCTTTTTAACACTTATAATCTTCTTAATCTAATTATAATATTCTTGGCACAGGTTTGGATACACTACAAGGCTAGTATAAAGAAAATACTTGCCAAAAATAAAAGAAACACTCAAGCGACAGGGGGAGGGCTATCACAAGAAGTTCCTTTAAATAGCCTTGAGGATAGTGTTTCGCAGCTCTTGTATTGCAAGTCCGGCCAAGTATTTGGTGTTGAAAATATTCCACCATCAAGTGACAATTTTACTGAGTCAGTTGAACCAATAATACAACCAGCCGATTGACCAACAGCTACCCCAACCAGAAGAAGAACTCATCAGGCACAAGAAAGTTTCGTTACTTATTATCAGTTCTTACTTGGCACTGGGAAGTTCAAGAGGGTTGGAATCATCACGAATTTGTCTTCTGCTACGTAGCGCATCTATACAAGAGTTTTCCTTTTCATCATCATAAAATAAATCGACACTAATATCAATTATAAATACTTTTTATTCAACACAACAATTAAAAATACTTTTAGTTTAAAAAATTATTAAATTTTTTTAAAATGTTCACTTGTCAAACATTATATTTAAAGTTGGCAAATCGATATTTTAATTTGGCAACTTCATAGCAAACTCATACTTGGGTATCACAATACCTAAAATGAGTTTGGTTGTGCATAAGTTGGGTTGACTCCAACACGACCAAACTGAGTTGAGTGGAGTACCGCAATAGGGGTATTAATTTAGGAATTTCATAAAACGCAATATTTGTATGGGGGCCCCCCTAAAAAGTGGAGATAAGGGGCAAGTATGTTTCGAGAAAATGTTAAGAACAAACAACTAATTAAGGTCGGTCATATGGGACTTTTTTTAAATATATTTCTAGCATTGAACATTTTGTATGGGAGCCTCCTTAAAGAATGGAGATAGAGGGTAGGTATGTTAGAAATAAGTGATTGAGGTGAAAAATAAAGTGGGGTTGGTCATACCTTTGACCCATATAGGGGCATCCTAGGCGCTGCAGGGGCCAAATTTAAGAATTTTATTAAACCGCCATGTTTGTATGGGAGCCCCCCTAAGGCGTGGAGATATCGAGCCCTAACCGCGAAAATAACGTAAGCGGCATGATTTTCAATTTTCGTTTTTTTTTTAATAAATGACTTTATTAGCAACACATGCATCATCTCCTAAAATGTCATGGTCACAAAAGGTACCGTTACGATTTTATAGCAATAACAATTTTATTGTAAGTCTAGGTTCACACCATGAAAGTTTTCTTTCAGAAAGTCTGAGTTTATGGGTGAGAGAGGAGAGATGAAAAGCATGTTCTCTTCCCCTCTCACCAATAAACTCAAACTTTCCGAAAGAAAACTTTCATAGTGTGATCCCAGACTAAGCGACAAATTTCATACAAAATTTATATGAAATAAAATAAAAAAGCTCTCTCCCGTAAAATTTGATTTTTGGCGCTTACGTTATTTTCGCGGTTAGGGGTCTATATATGGCAAGAATGTTTTAAGAAAATATTATTCACTTTTGTGAATAAAATTAAAACCAGAGCCAATCTAAAAAAACCGATAGCACCACTGGATTCAGCGTACCCGAATTATGTTAAATCGCCATGTGCCCGGCTTGTCTGTTTTTTCCACTTGCATAGTGTAATTAATTGTTTCGATATTTAACAATAAGTAATCAAATTTCAAAAAAAGTCGTCGTGTATTTAACACAAAAACAGCTGACTATACGAAAGCAAGTGTTGTTTGAAATGTAACAGAATGGCAATTTGTTAATTTGCTTGTTAAAAAAGTTATAGCACAATCGCACTACTGATCAGCCCCAAGTAGGCACATTCATAATCTAACTTATGAACAAATTCATTCCAAACATGAAAAAACTGAAAGGGGAAAAAGTCATGTTCGATTCATAAATATTTATAAAAAAAAAACATTCTACTTTAAATAATTTTTTTCTGTGTAATCATTTAAATTTTAATTCTATTTTTACGAATGTTGTTCTATAAAAAACTAATGCTCGCATTTAAAGACGAAACATAAATTAATTTGTATTTATTTTGTATTTTGTTGCCAAGAAAAAAGGTTTTCACTTGTATATATTGTAGTATTTTTTTTTTGTTTAAATAGACAGCGAAAAATATTTGTCTACAACATCAGGGGCATCGAGATCACGTGAAAATTTTTTGAATGGTGTCTATTTTGGATGGATGGATGCCTTTGTTGTCGAAGATTTTTGTATTTTTCTCTTTTTTTTTTTTGCAAAAGTTATTTCTGATCATACAATTTTCTTTTGTTAATTGTGTATTTTATTATGGCAAACGTAAGTAGGGGTTTCTATTTTTGTACTAGTTTTTTGAAGAGAGAATAAATTGTTTTATTTCCAAAAGGTTTCAGTAGGTCATCACGAGCCCTCTAAACGTATTTAATTTTGTTTAAAATATACATCTTAGTCTGTGTTCATACGGCTCATGTCTTATTGACAAGATTGCTACTTCATAGGCGAGAGGGATGAGGGAAAAGAAACGAGTACACAGATGCATGTACTGTCTTTACGTTTTGCTTTTTCATTTGTTGTTTAATTTTGTTATTGTTTTCAATATGAAAAAAGCACATGCCGTCAACATGACTTGAATCATTTGAACGCCAACTCCTGTTCAAAGAAGAAAAAGGAAGAATCTTGTCAATAAGACATTTTCCGTATGAACTCAGACTTACATAGTAATCATATATATCTGTGGTTAGAATAATTTTATGTTTCAGAGAAAGTATGTATTTAAATCCAGACTTTCTTACAAATTTTTGTTTTGCGGGCCCCTAAACGTAATTTGTACAAGGCATGAGCAAATGCTCGTCAAATCAAACGAATACACTAAGGCCTAGTGTTGTTGTAAACATAAAAATTCAATTGCCAATGCATTTTCAGTAAAACAAACCGATCAAGGCGAATTGAACTACAGGTGGTGTCGAAACGCAATCTGATTTTGACAGTTCGAACCTATTTGTTTTGATTTGTTGGTGTTTTGCTAAGAACGGTTGACATTTCGAGCCGTAAACACAAACAATGCAATGCAAACAATCCTATTTTTTTTCTGTTGTTTTTGTATTGTTGTTGTTCCGACACCACCTGTAGTTGAATTCGCCTTGACACCGACCTAGCAATCTGACAAATAAGATTTTTCAGCCGGGAGGTGTTGAATTCGGGTTGTTTCGTAAAAACTGTACTTATAAAACTTAGAAGTTTTGACATTAAATAACGTTATTACGATAGTATTACTAGAATTCACGCGCATAGATTTTGTCTTGGTAGTTGTTCTTTTATTGTGGGGTGACCAAATTAAATTATGAAATATTGTTTTTGTTTTACATGTTAGTTAAGCGAACGAGGTTTTCGTTCGGAATTAGATGAACAGGCCGTTAGTGTCTACACGATATGTTTGCAAAATTTTCGCCTTAATTATGCTGACTCAAAATGCCGTCTAGACTAAGATTTTTATTAATTAGCATATGTATATTGACGTATAACAAATTAAAGGCGTTGTAAAACAGTGATAACCAAGCAACAAACAAAGTTGTTGTATACATATGAATTGCCGACCGTGTCTGTGTAAAAAATACGACTATTGACTGCCTCGCGAGACTATGGAGTGGCCCGAACAAAGTTGTTGTATACATGTGAATTGCCGACCGTGTCTGTGTGAAAAATTCAATTATAGACTGCTCGCGAGTCTATGGAGTGGTTATGACTGTTGTAAAATAAAACATAATTTAAATTAATGTGACTTAAATTAAAAGAAATAATAATATGTAAATTATGTAATTACTTGTCGTAGTAGTCTTTCTTGCCTTAAGCTAAAATACTAATCAAGTTTTCATTGTTCAGCTTTTCTTCTGTAATTTCGTCAAATTTAGATTCTCTTGCTCAGTCAGCAAGTTCTCTGCAAACGCAAACTGAAATAACGCAAATCAAAGTCATAACGATGCAAACCGAAAGAACGCAAATTGATATCACAACGACGCATATTAAATTGATCAAAAGCAAAAGACGCAAAACAAATCGACATAAATCAAGACCTCAGTGTACAGTACTTTTAGGTAAAGTTTTCTTGTTTATGCTTTTATGACTTTTGAAATGTTTTACGATTATTTGTGTTATAAATTTTTGACTTTGAAATAAAATACGTATTTAGTTTATATTGTTTCATATTTATTTATTGAAAATGTATATGTTTATTAGAATGTGACCTAACAATAACACTATGCTCGAATTTGACACCGTTTTTTGTTAAGCGGGGCACACGGCGGGTAAATCTAAATTGAAAACGCTGAATCAGTGGTGCTGATCGTATTTTAGCTCTTGTTTTCGATAATACACCGTAACTTCGAAAATGGCGGAGATTTCACAACATTTATTCGCGTAACTCAAAAACTGTTTAGTTTATTGAATAAACTAAAAAAAAACCGAATTTGTGCAATAAAATGACCTGCGCAGAAGTACTAGAAACAAAATTTTTTTTTGGCAAAAAAATTCTATCCGTATGAAATACAAAGTCCAAACAACACAAGCCATAAATGAGTTAAATCTGTCTACAAATTTTGATTTTATTTACAAAAAAATATTGAAAGTTTTTATTAAATTAAAGAAAATCATGAAACGCAATGTTTGTATGGGAGCAGCCTAAGGGATGGCGATAAAGGGCAAGTATGTCTAAGAAAATGTTAAGGACGAAAAACTAATGCATGTCGGTCATACCTTTTATCCCACTAGGGGCTTATAGTTCTTTTTCTTCAATATATTTCTAGTCTGTATTGGAGCCCCCATAAGGATAGCAGAAATGCACATGTCATTTACATGTACCTTAAAGAAACTTGTAAAACGTAGTTGTTTTCAAGGTGGTCTCAAAGAAACAGCTGATTGGTTTTGCTTTGCTTGTTTTGTATGTATTGTTGTAATATTGGGGTCACTTTGTCAAGTAAATTCACAATGGAAACTCAAATAGACTTTAAAAAAGCAACTTAGGCTATTTAAGTATCATTTTAGAAATTACTGGAAAACTTAATTTTGTATTTTAATAAAACTTAAAGATAAAAAATATTTCAATACGAAGTAAAAAATTGGCCATAAGAAGGTGACCATAAGAAGGTGAGAAAAGTTCATCATAGAAAAGAAGTAAAGTGAGAAATCAATTGCAGTTTTTTCTTGATCTTAAAGAAATTATCAAACAATACCCGGTATTTTACTTGTAGATTTGTAACTTGTAGTTTTGAGAAACAGGACCCAGTTCTTTCTTACTACAGCAATTGGTAAGCTTTGCTTTTTTTGTAAACCTATCGATTTGATTGTAAATAAAGAATATAAATAAGGTTTTGCAAGGCGAATTCATTTTAATTAATTTTTTCGCCTTTTTCGCTACAAATGTGTAATTTGGTACACAGTCATGTGTAACTCCCGAATTCTTCATTGCCAACACTGATTTGGGCCTTTGTTTTATTTGACTCTTCATATAACTTGAGTAGAAAAAAGCCATATACATATTTTATATACATAGTTTTTATTGAAATTTTTTGAATAATCATATCTTTCAAACCAAACTTCAAACCAATCTGTGAATATTATTTCATTTCAAATAATTTTAAAAGTAAATAAAACATTAGTGTAATAGCCCGTTTACATTGCAACGAAATCTAGTACTTACAAGATTTCGAGCAAAATCTAGGCTTTTTTTTATACCCTCCACCACAATTAGTTGTGAAGAGGGTATATTAAGTTTGTCATTCTGTGTGAAACTTTTTTATTATTCATCTCAGACCCCATAAAGTATATATACTGGGTCCTTGAGAAATTCTAAATCGATTTAGCCATGTCCGTCTGTTGAGAACACGCTCACTTTCGAACAACTCAAAAGAAATGAACAAACTTGGTGCCAAATTGCAGTTTGGGATTGAAATCCAGCAAAATCGGTTCAGTAGGACCAGAGCTATGAATCAAAATGTGGAACCACCACCTAAAAAAATTGATAACTTTGTTACAAAAAATAACATAAATGCTGGAACAAGGCACGGAATGAGATAAGATTTTGCAAAAATTTGTTTTATTTGACTGGAAATCACGCTGTTAAATTTCGTGAAGATCCGTCCATAATTTACCCTAAGCCCCATATAAACACTACTCCCGGAAAACAGTTTAGTACGCCTTAAGCCGTAAAAAATAACGCTAGCGTAACAAAATTTCGTACGTCACAGTTTTTTAGGACTAGAAATAACACTGTGAAATTTCGTGACGATCAGTCCATAATTTACCTTAGGCCCCATATAAACCCTACTACCGGAAAACAGTTTAGTACGCCTAAAACCGTAAAAATCAAAGATTCGGCACAGCCGAATATAGCACTCTAACTTGTTTTTACTAGATTTTCCATACAAAAATCTACTTCGTGACAAAATTTTCTCAAAATCTAGTAGTCTAGTAGCGACATTTTTTGTTTGTTAATAAATTTTTTTTTAAATAAAACTAAGTTTGCGATGTACGCGCCGTTTGTTTGGTTGTTAAAAAACGTTCGTTTTGATTTTTTTTAATAATAATTTGTGGTGCTACCATATTTTCAAGTAAATAAAAAAGATGATGCCACTAGATTAATTATCGAAATGTCACTTCTTAAACTATTACTAAAAAACAGAAAGGTAGATTAGAGCCAGTTTATTTTTCTTTTCAGTTTAACTAATAAGCCGTTAAACCAACTTTAACCAACATCCAAAAAACTAGCACTTAGTGATGCAACTATGGTTTTTCATATAGTATTAAAAACCACTTCCCCGTTCCAGAAAATATAACATTTTAATAAAAATCAAAACAATAATAGCGGCTTGTTTAAACTGTTAAAAAAATTCAAACATTATAAGAAAATAGTAATATTGTGGTAAAATTATAAGAAAATATTAAAAAAATGGATCCAAAAATAAAATTGTTAAAATAAATCAAGTTGATTATAAATAAAAGCTAATAAGGCACATTTTGAAATGGCTATTTCACTATACTATTTATGTGTGTTACACGAAAAAATTTTGGTCAGCTGTTTTTGTTATGAAAATAAAATCTTACTAATGTAAAAAAGTACATGTAAACGCACTAGATTTTAAGGAAGATTTTACATCAAATCTTTTAGATTTGTTAGTAATGTAAACGGGATTTAAGTTAAAAACCTGCCCCAAATAAAAAAAAAAAAAAATAAGTGACAGCCTTTAAGATAGTGTTAAATCGCAGGGGTTTCCCACAAAAAAAAAAAAAAAAAAAAAAACATATTAATTAACAATTAACATCATATACTGTAATACGTATGTTTTTTAAAGTTTATTTTGTTAATTTCAGTAAAGCAATTAATTTACTTACTTATTTTTTCAGAGTTTTAAAAGATTTAGATTAACATACAAATTATTACTTAAAAATTTTGTTGATTAAAAACTTCTGATCAACTAACATCAAACTTGTTTAACTATAGATAATGTTTATTAGTCATAAACATTCTTAATACTATGTTTCCACTATGAGCAAAACAACTTGTTTTGTGCAAAACGTGTCAAAGTGTTTCCATTATGTAAAACTGGTTTTGGTTTTCGAATTTTCGAAATCAATTTGACATTTATGTTGTAAACAAATATGAAAGCCAAAAAAATATGTGTTGAAAAAAAAAATATTTTTCTTTAACATGAAATTTTCTTGTTTGTTTTTTAATACACAGATATACATATATGTACGTATATAAAAGCACATAATTTACTACCTTTTTATTATATTATTTTATTATTTTTACGCTGCAAACAAATAAATCAGCTGGAGAGTTGCATAAACCTAGTTAATAAGTCTTGATATTTTGGTAAATATGTTACTTTTTCGAAATTGTCAATCACCAATAATGGTTAACCCAGAGTTGTATTCATGATTTTCGACATGTTTTGGAGCAAAACTAGTTTTTGTTTGAGTTTTCGAACATGAAAACTGTATAGGAAAACAAGTAGCAAAACACTTGTTTTGCTGAAAAACTAGTTTTGTGGCCCAAAACATGTAAGTGGAAACGTACTATAAGGCTAAATTTTCAAATCAAGTTTTGTTTTTGAATTCTTGTTGATGATAAAGTATTCTCCAACAAATATAAAAGTAAATCCCAAAATTAAATAACAAAACAATATAATGTATCAAATTCAATATAAGTTTGAATTTACATTTGTTTAAGTCGTATAAAGATATTAACAAGTGAAATAAAATTAAACTAATTGCAATTACAGATGAACAAACAGTTTTACACAACTACTTATGTAGTTAAATCTAAGTGGGGGCTTGTACTTCTCGTATGTGTGTGTAGTGTGGCGGCAAATCTTTTTTACATTAATAATCGTCTGTTAATGTAACGTTTTCATGATCGTATTGAAAGCACGATATTATTCGATGTGTATTGCAGAATTTTGAAAATATTTTTTTTTAAACAAACATTTTTGCTGACATTCATTTGACAGATGAATAACAGATAAAAAAAAAAAAAAAAAAATCACAGCAAAAAATAATAAAATACAATGGCCTTGTTATTTTAAATAATGTATGAGGGAACATGTACCCTCAAAATTTAGAAATAAAAAAAGAAAACCCAGCAGTTCTGAGAGTTTTTATTTAGGAAAAGCAAAATGCAGCATTGATTTGGTTACTTAATTAATGTTATTAAATATGTAGTCTGTTGCCTCTTTACTGTACGCCCTGAGGTTGGTAGGGATCATCTTAAGGATATTTCATATTTTGGTGATACATCCTTCAGGAAAACCAGGTGTAAAAATCTACAGTTGACAGATCTCAGGAGATCTTTACGATCTCTTGCGAGAACAGAGAACGTATATAATACTACATAGTAGCCAGGCGTCGCGGCCGGTGGCACATCATCGCACTGACTATTGACTGAGGCCTCTGTTAGTATAATTCTTGCGGAAAATGCTTTCTGTCTTTAAGGAAAATTATCTTTGCAGAAGTTTCGTTTTTCCCACGAAGATATACTTTCGGGGATCATATGGTGGTTGTGGTTTACCAAAAGTCACGGTTAGGAATACCCTGAAAATCCCACTAAAGAACTGATTTTTCAACACTTGTGGGAGAGTTCGGCCTAAGGGAGGATTATCCCTAGGCGATGTTGCTACTTAACAGATGCTGCTAGCTGATATTTTTCCAAAAGCAGCAGAGCTCCAGCTCATAAACAAGGGGCGATTGTATGATCTAGCAAGATTATGCATTCAAATGGCTACCTGTATGTTCTGGTTGCTCTCACCCTCAGTCGAGGTTGGTAAACGCATTTTTTGTCACCCAGTGGTTAAGATACACCATGGGGTAGGCCCAAGGGCAGGTATCCATATAAATATTTTGCCACAGCTCCTTCCTTGCTATCTCCAAGTGACCTCGAATGTAGTATGTTTAAATGTTATGAGCTAATAGCTCGTTTGTGAGTAACATAAATTATTTTTTTCTTAAGATTTGAATACCTCAAGGCGAATTCAACGTCAGGTGGTGTCGAAACGCCATCTGATTTTGAAGCTTCGAACCAATTTGTTGTTTTGATGTATTAGTGCTTTTTAGGAATGGTTTCGTTTTGAACTGTAAACACTAACAATGCAATGCAACAAAGCCTATGTTGATGATTAAGTGATTAAGTGTTAAGTATAGACTCATCATGTTACATGCAGTCTACAACTGACATGAAATGCTTAACTTTAAGACTAATATGATGTTAGTGTTAGGTAAACCTCCTCATCATGTTAGAAGTTTTCTCATGTTATAACACGGTTGTTAATGCAAATGTTTTAACAACGCTTTTATTACATCAGGTTATAACAGCAAATCATGCCAGTTGTAGACGGGCAGTTAGAGGTTTTCTCATGTTATAACACGGTTGTTAATGCAAATGTTTCAACAACGCTCTTATAACATCATCTTATAACAGCAAATCATGTCAGTTGTAGGCGGGAAGTTAAGAATGCTTTCGAAAACACACATTTAAAACTTTATATTGCCGTTATTCAAAGAAATGCAGTTACTTTTTTTGTTCTCTCATTAGCTTAGTAAATTAGGAAATTAAGAATCGAACGGAGATAAGGAAGTAAGAATGAAGCAAAATTTTGCAAAAAATATATTTAGTACTTATGTATATTTAAGTATGTATGAACGCTGGGGTAAATAATAATTTTGAATTTTTTTAGTACTTTGATGTCTTGCAATATGTTTAAAAACCAAACTAGAAATTGACGAAGAATATCTAAATAATAAAATGTAATACATTTTGAATTACGTACTTAGGACATTAATACGTAAGAACTGAAGAAACTTAAGTGCAAAAAAAACCTCGAACAATGCTGTTATACATATAAAGTTAATTTATGCAAATATAATTTTTACTTGTTTTTTTTTCTTTTCATTTCTTGTTTATTTTATAATAAAAAAGTTGCGTCAACAATCTCTTGACGAACAAATTAATATGTACACTCTTTTTTTCATTTTGTGAATGATTGTAAATATTTTACATAAAAGTGAAAATATTGCAAACACAACAGCTTTTTTTAAAAATAATTTTCTTATTATTCTTTGCAATTAAAAAAAAGAAGAATAAAAAAACAAACGTAACACATTATGACGTATATTTATCTTTTTAAAGAGAAGCAGAAAACAAAATAAAAAACTCTGAAACAAAAGTTGGTGCTTGACCAACGTATTTGTGGCTAAAATTCCATTGCAAGTGAATAGAAATGGAAGCACCATTGCCCTTTACACTTGTTGTATTTACGTTGTCGATTTGTTTTATTTTAATACGAACATCTATAAAGGGTGTCCAAAAAATAACGCGAGTTTTTCATAAAATAGAAAATACAGTTTTTATAACCACAACAGAATAGTAAAGAGGGTTGAATGCGTTTATGCTGATGTTTGGAAAACCCCACTTCTTACTAAACCGATCGACTTAGAATCACTTTTTGAATCCATCTAACCATATCCGTCCGTCCGGGTGCTTGTCCATGTAAGAGTCTGAACACAATATTGCGGTGCAGTTTTTCATACGATTTTGTAGTAAAAAACCGCAGTCTGGAACGGCATAAAATTAAAATCAATTTTATTTTCATTGCGGACTTTCTTTCTCTCTCAATTTTTGATACTTGTCCTCTTTCTGAGGTTGCAATAGTTTTTGAATAATTGGCGATGTTCACAATATTATTGTAAACAAAATACATGAAAAAAATGTATGCACAAATATATTAATAAAAATGTAAACAAACAATGACAACTATTGCCGTCGCCGTCTTCCGTTGTATTATGTTTATTTTTCTCTCCCGCAACGAGAAATCGCACCGCACCGCACCGCAAACATTGTGTTTAGACTCTTAAAACGCGTTTAAGCAAAATGTTGATTTAGCTAATCAAAGCCGTTCACATTACATTTGAGATGATTAAGATGACAGATGATTAAGAAAAAAAAAACACACACAACAAACACACAAAAAAAAATCAAACAAATTTATATTTCTTTAAAGTATTTAAAAATGGATAAAAACACTTTTATAAATTTATCAGAAGATTATTATAATCATTTTAATGATGAAATTGTGAAAATTTATGAATTATTTAAGGAAAAAAATAAAAACATTAAGCAGAAATCTTGGCCGGTTGTACACGACATGTTGGCGATTCTACATTATTAGGTATGTTCAGTGGATTCTATGTGGTTTATGAAGTGATTTAGTTGTAATCATGTCGATTTGAAGTGATTAACAAATCACTTAAATTTTGAAGTGATTAGAGCTTAATCACGTTCGAGCTGCTTAAACGCGTTTAAGAACTCAAGTGTGAACATAGTATTATGCTAAGTTCACACTTGGGTTTTTAAACGCGTTTAAGCAAAATGTTGATTTAGCTAATCAAAGCCGTTCACATTACATTTGAGATGATTATGATGACAGATGATTAAGAAAAAACACACACACACAAACACACAAAAAAACAACAAACAAATTTAAATTTCTTTAAAGTATTAAAAATGGATAAAAACACTTTTATAAAGTTATCAGAAGATTATTTTAATAATTTTAATGAATTATTTAAGAAAAAATAAAAACATTGAGCAGAAATCTTAGCCGGTTGTACACGGTTGTTGCCGATTCTACATTTGAGGTTTGTTCAGTGGATTCTATGTGGTTTATGAAGTGATTTAGTTGTAATCATGTCAATTTGAAGTGATTAACAAATCACTTCAATGTATGGGTAATCATCTCGATTTTGAAGTGATTAGAGCTTAATCACGTTCGAGCTGCTTAAACGCTTTTAAGAACTCAAGTGTGAACATAGTATTAGCCTTGTGCGCAAATACACGTGATAATTTCGGAGATCATTTGGTGAAATTTCTTACATAAGTTCTAATTATCACATGTCTATTTTTAAGGGTGAGATTATGTACCGATAATTATACATAGCCCCCATACAATGTTCTTTCTGGAATAGAGTCTTTGTGCTCATAAACCATCTTATTATGATTTAGATTTAAATTGGTCCCAACTTATCTTACCAAATTGCATTGGAATTGGTCCATATTTGACCATAGTTCCCACACAAAGACTGCAATAACTTCCCTAAAAATTTAGCTTTTGACATTAAAATTGGCGACAATACCTTTTACGATGACAAAACGTTGCGCTGGTGAGTGCAAAATTTGGACATGCAATCAAAAAAGCTACAAATGTACAAATAATGCCTCACTAAAATTTAAAAAAAGTAACTTTGTATGTGTATTAGACTGGTCGCATCTTGTATGGGATTTTTTTTATTTTTTAAATTTAATTGTTTGCGCTGCTTAAAATATGAGGTTTGGTGTAAGAAATCATGACCTAATTTTTCAGGTCAATCCGACGGTGCCTAGCCGTGCCAGGTGGGGCCCAAAGTTCCCCATTTTATAAAAAAAAACATCTTTTCTATCAGATCTTTATAGTTATACTAGTTGAAAAGGCGAAAATCAAAAATATGACTACGCTACGATCCTCGGCAGAGAAAGTACTTTAAGTGTGCCAAATTTCAGCTTCCTATGTCATCAGATGGCTTCAGAAAGTTGCGGAAACAATAGGACATACATGCAAACATCCTGACATACTAAGAAATTATATATTGTATAGATAGATTAAAGTATTTGCAGTTTAATATTTTAGTATGATACGAACGAAAGATTTTTAACTAATTTTAACTAATTCGGGGTCGCTGAATCCAGTGGTGCTAGCCGTTTTTTTAGGTTAGCTTTAGTTTTCGAGATATACCGTTATTTCCAAAATTAAGGATGTTGCACAACATATGTTCGCGCAACTCAAAAACGCTTTAGCTTATTGAAAAACTAAAAAAAAACCGAAATTCCGCAATAAAATTTACTTTAAGAAAGTTAAAACTTTTTTCTTCATATTGGCTTTGGTTTTCGAGATATACCGGTTTTTCGAAAATTAAGGAGGTTGCACAACATATGTTCGCGTAACTCAAAAACGCTTTAGCTTATTGAAAAACTAAAAAAAAAAACCGAAATTCCGCAATAAAATTTACTTTAAGAAAGGTAAAACGTTTTTCTTATATGCGCAGTCGTTTTAGAAACATAATTTTTTTTTTCTGGAAAAAAAATAATTTTTTTATTAAAATTTCGGAATTTTTGTTTTTAAAAATTCATAAAAAATTGAAAAATGGTGCTATGCTTCTAATTTTATAGAGTCATATAAAAAACAATATTGCAAACAAAATATAAATGATCAAAATCTGTTCACAACTTTTGATTTTATGTATTCACAAAAGACGAAAAATTTTAATTAATTTAAGAATTTTATTAAACCGCCATATTTGTATAATTGAAATTCTTATATTTGGCCCGTGTAGTGCCTAGGATGCCTCAAGAAGGGTCAAATGTATGACCAACTCCACTTTATTTTTCATCTCCATCATTTATTTCTAAAATACCTACCTGCTATCTCCATTCATTAAGGGGCTCCCATTAAAAATTTTAACTACAGACTAGAAATATATTGAAGAAAAAGCTCCATAACTGCCAAGGAGTCAGACCTAGGGGAATAGAATGTATGACCGACCTCAATTAGTTTTTTGTCCTAAACATTTTCTCGAGACATACTTGCCCTTTACCTTTACTTTTTAGGGGGGCTCTCATACAAATTCATTTAAAATTGGAAAATGCAGCTATGCTTCTACAATAATTTGTTTAATGAAAATTTCGAAATTTCAAAAAAAAAGTGTAAATTTATTTGATTGATTTTATTAAGTTGATAAATTTAAAAGAGAAGATTTGTTGTGGGACGGATATAAATGACGATAGTGCTCAACAACTTGGAGTAGGTACTGCTTATCTGTCTCATCTTGAGGCACATTATACCGTTATTGACTAAATTTCATTTTGTTTAATGTTCTTTACTTAAGCATATCCTCAAGAGAAATCAAAAACCATGCACATACAAAGTTACTTTTTTTTAAATTTTAGTGAGAAAATGTTTGTATGCAGATTTTTTGATTGCGTGTCCAAATTTCGCACTATTTGAATTGAGTGCAGATTTTTGCATTCAATCTGCGTTTAGTGGTAGTGAAAAAATTTGAAATATCAGTAAAAATTTTTAGTGGTAGTTAAAAAAACAGCACATCACTAAAGCTGGTAAAAAAGAGTGCGAACTAATTTGTTTTTGCAGTTTTATTTAGTGATAGTGCACTGCTGATTTAAATCAATATTAAAAGCACTACCCCCAACTATGAATAAAATATACAAAAAAGCTGCTATTTTAGTGCTGACAGCGAAAAAGGTTTTAAAGCAGTGAAGGGCACACACATTCTATCACATTTATGCTTGTGTTGACGAAATAACAACAAAGCAACAGCCGAACGTACATTGTCACAGACAACACAAAGAAGTTTATAGTGTACATGTGTCGACGTCATGCAAGCAGCATTTTTATTCCTATGCACGCGTACATAGGATTTGCAAATGTGCCTTTCACTGTTTTAAAGCGAAAAAAATCAAAAAATATTATGGTTTACGAAAATGATTAAAAATGGCATTTAAACAAGTAAAAGCACAACATTAATGAATATGTTTTGTTTTGCATGTTAAAAGAAGCGCTTATTGTCAGCAGAAAATAGTCCTCCAAACCGGCTACAACTGATTTTGTAACACTAAAGCTTCGTACAGACGATGGTCAGATCTTACAACTTTGTCATTAAAATTGCCTAAAAATGTCTTGCAACTGTCTGAACATTGTAAGCTCATTTTCATTTGGCAGATGTGTGAAATGAATGCATCTGACAATGGCACCATTGTCTGAATAATGACAATATTGTAATATCTGACCATCGTCTGTACGAAGCTTAATGCCCAATTTTCGGGATAGTATTTAAATCTATATTAAGTTAATTTTGATATAACCTTAAATCGTATTTAAATACAGATTGATTTTTTGAGTTTTATTTCAAAAGTCTAATTTAATTAAGATAAAAGTATGGTAGCACTACTTAATACAAAAAAATATCATAAAAAAGTTTATTTATTTACAAGGTGGTCTCATAAAACAGCTGTCTGTTATTGCTTTGCCTGTTGTTGTTGTATTGTTGTGAAATTGAGTCCACCTTGCCAAGTTATTACAATGGAAACTCAATTTTAATCAGCTTGGTGAATTAAGTTACATTTAAGTGCTTATGCCCAATTTTCAGGATAGTATTTAAATCTATATTAAGTTAATATTCATAACAAACTTAAATCGTATTTAAATACAGATTGGTTTTTTGAGTTTTAGTTAAAAAGTCTTATTTAATTAAGATTAAAGTATGGTATGGTGCTACCATACAAGAAAAAAAATATAAAAAAGTGTATTTATTTACAAGGTGGTCTGAAAAAACAGCTGACTGTTATTGCTTTGCCTGTTGTTGTTGTATTGTTGTGATATTGGGGCCACCTTGCTAAAATATTACAATGGAAACTGAAGTTGAAATTAAGTGTACCACATCGGTGACTTAAGTTTTACTTAAGTTTTTAGTGAAGAAGAGACTTTTGTATTTAAAACGAAAATAAATGTGTTTTAATATCAATCCTGAAAACTGGCCATTAGTGAAGTACAGAATTTTGTATTTAAAACGATTTTAAATATAAATGTGATATAATATCAAACCTAAAAATTGGCCGTTAAAGGTTAAATATCCTTAAGATTATCCATCCCTACACTCCCGTGGGGAACCCATTTAAGATGGTGAAGAGTTAGCAACACTTTCAATATTTTTTATTATATACAGGGTTGCCGAACTTGGTCTTTTCCGACCAAATTTGGTCGGATATTTTTCCTTTGGTCGGATGGTAGGCTAAACCTAATTTTGGTCGGTTTGAGAAGGCAACGCTATTTATTTTTCCAGCAACGCTATTTACTTTTCAACAGACGAAAAACACACAAAATTTCCCATTTTTGCTCTTGGACTAGTTTCCAGCCTTATTTTGGATGAGTGCTTCCTAGATTTAACCATAGCAAAACTTATTAAATGTGGTAGGAAAACGTCTGTTGAAGCAGCTGCCTATATCGCAAAGCAGGCAAGTGAAAATATTAAAAAAAAAACAGAAGATTATTTTTGATTGCTGATGAAACTACGAATGTAGCAAAGACGAATTGTTGGACGGAATTAGTTCTTTAAAGGATAGTTTTGTACCCTAATTCGATCTAACCAAGTCAGATGGCGCGTTCTCAATTTTTTTTCTTTTAAAACAATTTTTTATCAACAAACAATATTCCTTTAAAAATATTGATCGGATTGGTAACAAACAGCGATAACGTCATAGCTTTTAAGATAAGTGGGCTAAAAACGTTACTTAGCAATGAAGTTTATTTATTTTACATAAGGTGCACGTTTCACTCTCTTCACCTTTGTTTAAGTTACGCATGTAAAATGATGCCAAAATTATATTGAGGTTCTTTGTCGTAATATTTACAGTTCTTTTTTTTTTGAACTTAAAGAATTTCTAAGGGCTATGGAGCTGAGTTTTTTGTACCGGAGTCGGAGTCGAAGTACCTACAAAAACTCGCGAATCCACGCGATTCTTCGATATTGGCGACGCAATATTTTGCAGATCACTATGAATAAGTAGGTATATTTTAATTTATTTTATGAGAGTTAGTTCATTCAAGTACTTTACTTAAATATTATAAAAGTTTGTAATAATTAAAATTTTTAAGGTATATCATTTAACAAGATTTTCCTATTCTTGTAGATTAAAATTTTGAGTTAATACCCTCTTGTTGATTAAGTAGAATAAGTACATGGGTATTTTTTTTTTATCGAAAAGTCTACTTCTTGTCACGTTACGTCACCAAGCTTTTTAACTTGTTTATAAAAAAATAATTTATATATTATTGTCTTTTTTTTTTGTATTTTGGTGTAAAGCGCAATTTAGTGAAAGAGAGAATTTGAACAACATGGTCTAAAATACAAACTTAATTATTTGTTGACGAGACGATTCTGTGGAAGTGCCCATATTGGTTTTTAAATATTTAAAAAAAAATTGGTCGGTTCCAAAGGATTTTGGTAGGTTTTGTAGACAATTTTGGTCGGATAAAAAATTTTTAAACGGCAACCCTGATTATATAGCATTTCGTTTTTTTAATTTAATTTTTCAAATTGTTTTGTTCTTTACTGCATCAATGGCGGCAAATTCAAATTTTGCGTTAATTTTGGTACCCCCTTTAGAATTACAACTAGTTTAAATTATGTATTAGAAACAGTATTAAAATTAAAGTTCAAATATTTAAGCCTTGCACGTGCTTATAATAAACTAAGTTTTTCTTAATATTTTTAATAGTTTTTTTTTTTATTTTCATTAAACTGTTAAATTACTGTAAATTGCGTAATATGTATGTACCTACCTGTAGTGTATTTATAATAACAATTCTTGAATTTTGTAAGCAAAAATAATGAAATGCATTAAATTCATTTAAATATAATTAAAAACCAATTTCTAGACATGTGTTTTTTTTGCACAAGAATTTAATTTATAAAAATATGACAAACAAAAAAAAAAAAAGCAAAAATTTTATTTAGTTTTTTCTTATTTATTTAGGCACTTTGGCATTTTTCTATTTTCCTTCTTTTATTTTTTTAATAAATTAATTTAATAGAAAAACGTTTTCATGAACATCATCATTTGTAAATGACGTTGGTTTTATTATTTGCCATCTATTAAACATAAAATTCTTTTTTTAAGATTTCTGCAATCAGGAAAAACTGATGCAAACTACGCAGTTATTAGTTAAAGTTAACGTGTCCATAACTAGCGAACAACTTTGTTTTATTTGATCGCACTAATAAACAGAAATATAAAACAAAAAAGGACCGTATTGTACAAAATAAAGACAACGATTTAGAAATCTTCCAACGATTCAGAAAGAAGTTGCTTGCACAATATCAATCATGATATTGCGCACATTTCTTCATACATCATTTGGCCACCGTTTTTTTGCGATTTATAGCTTTCCGATATATACAAAAAATTTAGAATTTTTTCTCTTTTAATAGTGTTTAAGAATTTTTGAGAATAAAAAAGTTTTACCGCCACTATTTTTAAATATCTCCAAAACTGTTGAAAATATAAAAAAACCAGTGTTCGAGAATAAACCGAACTTTATTTAGGGTACGGTACACACAGCCAGAAACGATATATATTTTTTAGTGTTTGTTCATAGCTATTTTAACAAAAGTAACAAAGGCAGACTTCCAAAACGTACTAATACAAAGTTTGTATATAGTTTTACTACTGTATTTCATAGCTGTAAGATATGAATTAAATACAAAAGTAAAATACTTTTTTTTAATTTTAATTTCTATTTCATAAAATAAAATATAAACAATTTTAGTTTAAGATTTTCTGTTAAAATATTTGTGGTATTAATAAAATTCTGATATATTTAGATGTTTTTAATTAAAATGTACTATAAAAAAAATTATTTGAACTTTTGAATATAAAATAAGTTGGATTCTCAAAAATTTTCTATAATTCTTCTTATATTCAAATATTCTAAGCTGAATATATTCAATAAATAAAAAAAATTTGATTTGTAGTTTTACCCTCATATTCATAAAAAATATTATTGATTTATAAGAGGTTTATTAAACAGATTTCCATATGAAATTCGTTTAAAAAACCTATTAACCTGAAATATTTTTTATGAATAAGGCCTTTAGAATTTTTATTCTACAAAATTGGTAGAAAATAAAAATATTCAAACAAAAAAATTTCTATTAATTTTTTTTAAAATTTTCCTTAAAAAATTAGGAAGACAATGTAATAAAATACTGGAATAAAAAAGTGCAGCTCCATTTTAAGTATTTGAAAATTTAAAAAATTTAACGATATTATGCAATTACTGGTTACTTAACTAACACAAGGTTCTTTTCCATGGCATTTGTGAGGGTGTTTTGAGGTTGAATTGCTCGAAGCAAATGAATGTAAGACCATGGACTGAGCTCTAAGCACTTTGTAATAAAACTTCATTGCCATTGTTTTCCAAATAGAAACGTACAGTTATGTGCTAGAAATCAATTTAAATACCACTCTTACTTATTATATAAAAGGTAATAACGTTTATAAATTTTTTTTTAATTTTGGAATAAAAAAAAAACATAATTGGAGTATTCACAAGGTGTGCTATCATGTTATATTGTCATAATGTTCTAACATTTTACAATGGTTTAAAAATATTGTTGTTGCTTTGTAAACAAAAAGTGTTTTAAATTAATAGAACGTTTTGCAACAAATTACTTGCTGCGTCAAATAAGATCGGCTTATGACTCTGCTGTTTGGTAAACAAATAAAATTATTTCTGATGTGCGTCTGCAAAATGGAAAATAATCAGGTAAAATCTAATTTAATTTATTAATTCATGGAAAAGAATTAAAAAATATTTTGATGTTAGGTAATTATTTATTTTTTATATTTGTTTTAAATTAGCTGATTTAAATTCAAAATAGCATACTAAATTATGAGGGGTTGTTCACAACAGTCGTATTTTTTCATGTTATTATTTTAAGACATATGACTTTATGACACCTTGTGAATCCCCCAAATAATTCTAATATCGAAGAACAAATTATTACACGCAAAGAAAAAACATGGTTGTGGTAAACATATTCTAAGAGCAACATATTATGATAAGATTCATGATTGTAGTCACCATATTAAGATTATTATTGAATCATATTATTATTCTGTTAATCATACTTAAGTTAACAAGTAATCAAATTATTGTCATGCTAATCATAATAAGTTAAGAACTAATCATATTATTGTCATGTTAATCATAATAAGCTAAGAAGTAATCATATTATCATCATGTTAATCATAATAAATTTAGAAGCAATCATATTGTGATACAGCCCCTTTCATAACTGTCATAAAAATACAAAATAAATTAAAATTTTTTTGCATCGGTTTTTATTTTGTGTATTTTTTCAATTATTCTTAATGTAAATCAAATAGCGGAGTTCAATATAAGTCTTGCAAAAGAGCAGAGGCAACATCTGTGGTTTTCATGGGCAGCCGCGTATGTCCATTTTGCCGAATTTGAGATGTTGATTACATATTGCCGCTCTTTACATGTTTCATAAAATTTTTGAAAAAAGATGGATCAATTCCGATTTTTTAACGTAATGACAAAGTTTAAAAAGTGCAATACCTAGTCCATTTGATCTTGAAAGGTTTTTCGGCTTTCCTGAAACATTTGTTTTAAGACATACGCCGTTGCCCACGAAAACCACAGAATTATCGTAACACTTTTATAAAATATTTGTTTGTTTGATTTTACAAAAAAACTACGATATTTTGCATTTGCGCTATCATATCACTAATGATTTCCGCTAATATTTTAATTTTTTAATTTCTTTCAACTTGTTTTTTTTTATAGGAATTTATCTTTAAATAGTTTAACTGTTCACATATAAAACCAACGACACAACTGATTCAAAATTATTTTACAAATAGCGCTAACATAGTATTATTAGAGTAAAAATAGTTTGATTGCATCTTAAACATAATATGATAAATGTATAGAAAGTTATCATGTTATGGCTATTAAATATCATGATATGGTTGTGAGAAATATAATATGTTTAGAAAGTTATCATAATTAAGTTGTTAGAAAAATAATTATTTTTCGGTCAACAATACTCAAATTTATAATTGCGATAAACATTGATGTGTCTACAGTAACTATAATATTGTTGATATTTAATAAAAATAACAATTATTTGTGTACGACAACAATCTATTATTACATTAAACATAATGTTGTTGCCGTAACAATGCCAAACCATATTTTTTCTCTGCGTGTAGTAATTCAAAAAAATTTTAGTGAATTAAAATATTAAGGAATTTTTTTTTAAATTATAGAATTTTTTCATACGGTAGCAAAATTCAATGGTGAATTGAAATTTCAACGCTAATGTCAAAATTTATACAAGCCCCCAGGAATAGTGAAATTTTATTCACCTCAACAGTGTCAAAATTTTACTTCCATGAGTACTTTGCTACCGTTTCACACACACCCGAAATCTGATTTTTTTTTATTCAATATGTTTTATACAAATTTATTTTGTTTGTTTCTTCTAAATTAAATTTTTGTTCAAACAAATTTGTGTGCTTTTCTATTGATTTGAATATATTTTTAAAATATTAATTTGAATAATATAAATTCAAATAATAGTGAATTTAACTTCCAAGAGAAGAAATAGTATTTGAACGACATTATCGTAAAATATTTGAAACTGATTTATATTTAATTTAAAGAAGTATTAAATAAATTTAACATATTTAAATTTTTGAAAAACAGTTACAAATTGTAAATAATTCATTTGAGCCAATATTTAGAAGAAATTCATTTACAATGAACAGCTATGCTGTATTTAAACCATGCACATGTACAAAGTACCGAAACAATGCAACTATGTGTTCTGTTTATTTAAACGTTTTGAAATGTAAGTGGTGCAATGCATAATATTAAAATAAATCTATATTGCTTGCAAATTAAATGTCAAATATCACAAAGCATCAACTTTAAAACCGATGCTTTGATTGCTTTTTTGCTGCGTTACTAATACTTACCATTGTTATTTTGGAAGGGTTTGCATTGCATATATATTGTACTGCGGAGTTTATGAAACATTATAATGTTTCTCGTTTATTCACATATATGTACATAATGGCACATTAAAAAGGTTAAAACAGATACCAAAAATATCTGCTGCAATAAAAATTATAACAAAACTAGCGGGCCCGTTGCCTAGGCAAGCTGCTTCTAGGCAGCTGCTTCGCAAAGAAACACACTTGTTTTTAATAAAGTTGGTTTTCCTGCGGCAAAAACACACTCACTTCACATACGCACCGCACACACATGCGTTATCGGATTTCAACCAAACTTCATATAAACCATATATGGGCCACTGCCTACGTGTATAAGTTTGGTTGAAATCGCACGACGCGTTTATGAGTAGTTCGGCGACGTACATATACGGACTTATTTTTATATATATAGATATGCAATTATTATAAAAATAAATTTATATTAAAGGTTTTCATGAAAAAAAGAACAGGTCATTGAAATGGAAAAATTTCAGAAAACTCACTAGAATGCACCTGTTGTTGTATGTGTACAAGACTTTTAAAAGCCAACTTGTACATAAGTAAATAATTATTTTTTGTGTTTCAAATTTAACTTTAACTGCCCGAAGAGGTTGTTGCATAAAAGGGTTAAAAACAATGTCTACATATTTATTTGAACAATCCTGTACAAGTCACGAACATTTTAAGAAAGCGTAAATAATTTTTTATTTATCACTGTAAACATATATAAATTTATCATGACTGAATTTATTTATTTTTCCTTACTTGAGACATACCTACAAACATATTTGTTTGACTGTGCAAATATTTCTTCGTTATTGGAATTTAATTGATTACTAAATATGGTACATTTGCAAATAAATTAAATGGAAAATAAAGAAGGAAAAAAGCAGCAGTATAAATAAATCAACATTAACTTAATTTATGCAATTTTTTTTTATATATTTAAACACAAACACACACTAACATTCATACATGTCATTGTACATATTTGTCTATTTCTTTAGAGTTTTGTCTTAAATGCTTTTTCTTTGCACATAAATTATTTTAACCTTCGCAAATTACGTTACACTTTAAAGCATTTTCAATCAGTATTTAAAATATTAAAGTTTAATTACCTCTTCAGCTCCGTTTAAGGCCGTTATACAATATTTTACAAAGTCTTAAGGTGTTATGATACTTGCTATTTTTTGTATTGGATTTTTTTAGGATTGACTGAATGAAACAACAAATGCGAGAAAGAACAAGAAATACAATTTGATAAACAAACCCTTTTTTCTGATTGACATTTCTCATGTTTATTTTGTTTCTTTGCCTAAAACAGAAAAAAATGGTAAAAGCTTGGGCAGATGAAACTATTTTGTTTTTGATAAGTGAAATGAAGCAGGTGTCCTTAATATGGGATCAAAAATTTTGAATTAAAGAATATACCGCGATGTAATTTGTAATACATTATATTATTTTACATTATTTGCATTAAATTTTATTGTATATAAAAAAAATGTTTGTGATTCCAAAATAAAATGTAAACAAAACAAACAATATTGCCCACGTTTTTTTCCCACAAAAACCCGTCAAAAAAGCTAAAAAAAAGTTAAAACCCGCTACTTTCGATCAAAAACTAAAAAAATTGGCAACAGTGCTAACAATTATCTGGAAATGTCAATTTTAAGTTAAAAATTTTTATATTTTTTTTTTTAACAGTCTTAGATTTTTTATCGATAACACATGTATATTTGTTTGACATTTCAAGATGTTTTATGATATAATCATACTCTTTACACTTAGTCAGTTTTCCTATGCAAATATATTTGCACTGTTCTCCAATATAGAAAAAATACAAAAAATAGCAAGTATCATAACAGCTTTAAGTATTTTACGAAAATGCAACTCTGTCATGATAAAGCTGAAGGTCCATGCGTTCATGCGCATGATACTTTTTGTGTATTTTATGCGTTTCTAAATTCACGTTACATGCAATGCGTTTTATGCGCCAAATTTGTTTTTTTTTTATCAGCTGTTGTACTAATAGGTTTAACAATTAATAAACAATTTTGCAAAAAATGGAGAGTGTAATTTATATTTTAATAGAATTCATAGAGGAGTACGCTTTTATTATAAAAATATTCGTGATTTTTCACGGTATCAATAAGTTTGTTAAAAAAATCATAAACACAACAAAGATGACACTCAGAAAATAAAAGTAATCGATAACTAGAAAGGAAAATTTTGTTCGTGATAAAATTGTGCTTTTTCTCTTATTAAAAACCTTTTTTAATGCAAAAAAAATAGTAAAAAGTAATCCACCACACAAACATATTTATCGATAACATTGAAAATAAAATATGATTTGTCATCCATGGCCATCAATAACAGCTGACTTTTATTCACCACATATGCGACGGATACAAAAGTAGAAAGTAAAGCTGAAGGTCCACACCATGCGTTCATGCGTATGATACTTTTTGTGCATTTTATGCGTTTCTAAATTCAAGTTACATGCAATGCGTTTTATGCGACAAATTGTTTTTTTTTAATCAGCTGTTGTGAGAATATTTTTATTAAATAAAAACAATTTTGGCAAAAATGAAGAGTGTTATTGATATTTTAATAAAATTAATTTAAAAGAATTCAAAGAGGAGTTGGCTTATATTATGGAAATATTCGTGATTGTTCACGGTATCAATAAGTTTCCAATTCATGGCATTTGTAAAAAAAATGATAAACACAACAAAGATGACACTCAGAAGATAAAAGTAATCGATAACTAGAACGGCAAATTTTGTTCGTGGTAAAATTGTGCTAAAAATTAATTTTAATGTATTTTATTCTTTAAAGTTTATACAATCTTTATTTCAAAAGCTTTTTCTCTTATTAAAAGCCTTTTTTTATGCAAAAAAAAAAAGTAAAAAGTAATCCCCCACACAAACATATTTATCGATAACATTGAAAATAAAATATGATTTGTCATCCATGGCCATAAATAACAGCTGACTTTTTTTCACCACACATGCGACGGATACAAAAGTAAAAATTAACTTAAGCTTCGTACAGACGATGGTCAGATCTTACAATATTGGTAAGCAGCGTTGCTTAAATTGCATTAAAATTGGCTAAAATGTCTTAAAACTGTGTGAACATTGTCAGCTCATTAGTATTTGCAGATGTGCAAAATTAATGCACCTGACAATGGACCATTGTCAGAAAAATTTTGCTGTTGGCAACGCCTGCTTACAATATTGTAAGATCTGACCATCGTCTGTACGAAGCTTTACTTTCATGCGTTGATACGTGTATGCATTCTCTGCATTTTGGTGTGTAACTTGTCATATACAATTACACTGGTTCAACTTTTTTGTCAAATGCATTAAAAGGACAGACGCATAAACGCATGGTGTGGACCTTCAGCTTAAGTTGTTAAGGTAGAAGTATAATTCTGTCAAAAAAGTTAAACTAGTGTTTTTTAATTTTGCGCCAGAAAGTTGGTTAACTTTAAACTTTTAAACGCGTTGTGCATTTTTGACAAGTAATCAGCTGACAATAAAAAAGACAAATTTAACAAATTTGTGAATCATGAAAAAAAAACTTATTGAAGAGGTTAAAAATATACAATATGTACACTTATAAAATTATTACAGTAACTGATTGTGTGTTATTAAATTCGTTTTCCGTACTGTTAAAATTGAATAAAAATATAGTTATTTTACTAATAATTTTATTTTTTAACATTTATGTTTGTTATTCAAAAAACAAACTACCAAAAAATAATGTTTTTTCGTTTTTATTTTTTTATGTGGTTTGATTTTTGTCAGTAAAAATATATTTTTTAGAAGTAAAAACTATTCAATTTTACGGAATATGCTGTTTAATAAATAAAAAATTTAAAAATGAATGTACAAATCATTTGTTTTAAATGAAATGTTGATGATCCGTTTTTTAAATGAATTTTAAGTTGTTTGAAATGAATTTTCGTTTGAATTTAACTACATAATATTTTGAGTGTATAAATAGAATAAATTCAACAAAACAACAAATCTTGATCTATTTTTGAATCCGTTTTCAATGTACAAATAAGTAAACAGCTGACAGAAATGGCTTTTTTAACGCGGGTAACTTGCAATTTTCCATTCGCTAAAGTTTTTAAACGCACGACACACGTCCACGAACTAACGCGTGTTATGTACTTCTACCTTTATTGTTTTTTGAAAATATTCAAACAATAATTTTCGGAAAATACTTAAGACTTTGTGGGATAGTGTGTAACGGCCTTAAGTAATTCAATTAAATTACAACGTTTGTGACTTGACACCTCGAAACGAATTCATTACAGCAATTCAAATAAGAAATATAATTTAGTAAGAACATGCCAATTTTAATTATAAGTTTATTAACCCTAAAGTACAAATTTTAATTTAAAGTCTAAAGGCCTCGTTAATCATACGTAAATGTTGCAGACACGTAAACATTGCGGTTTAATGGTTGTTAGTTACTAAAAAATACTTAAATGGGTGAAATATGAAAACAGAAAATTCATAAAATTTTTTTATTATTTATAAAATTTAGCTTTTGCTATTTGTGCGTTTTATTTAAAAATATAAAAAAGCGTCTTGTGCGTCAATGGAATGTTCGCTTTATCAATAAACAAAACAAACATAAAATTCTTTAACAACTGATACGTAAAAACGGAGAAAAATTTTTATTATCAGATTTATTTACAACGCAACGTCACATTTACGTAAGAGTACCTATGCTGCTCCGCAACGTATAACGTAAGATAATAGAGGTCTTATTGTGTATTTATTCGTTTCGTTTTATGTATATAATTTTATTTTAAAGTGTTGTTGTTATATTCAACAAGCGTTTAAGTTCTCCTTAATTTTTTTTTCAAGATTTTTATTTAAGTTTTTTTTGTTTACTTTTGTTAAAAAGTCACATTTGTATTTAAGAAAATATAAAATATTTTAAGTACGACTTGTTGCCATTTGTTGCACTTAAACGAACATTTACTTTTTGTTTATTTATATGTTTTTTTTTGTTAAGAATAGATGAAATTTAATGGTTAGGGAAATAAACATTAAAAAAAATTCAAAACAAAGAAATGTTGCTGATTTTTCATTCAGATATTAAAAAAAAAAATTTGTAGATAAAATAAATTGTTGGAAAATTTAAAACGAGAATAAATAGTGTAAAAAAGTAAAGTAAAGATTGATAACCGTCTTAAAATAGTTAACTTGCTTGAATTTTATTTTTGTAAATTTTGATAAAAATTTGAAATGAAATTTAAAAAAATTAGCCAGTAAAGAATAAATTATGACCCCAACAGTAACAACACCCTGACCCATCGTTTTGTGCGCATTAGAATTTGGCTCGCATGAATTCCTCTCATTCGTTTGCCATTTATGATGGTATTGTCTAAGGCAAACGAACAGAATGCAAACTTATCATTACAATAAAAAAAAATTAAACCAGACTTTGACTTTGGAAGGCGGCTGAAAGAGAAGTATGCAGCGAAAACCCCAAATGTACCGTTATCTTATAAATGAGACGTTATGGGAGAAAACTGAGCTCATATTCGGCCAAGGCGAATTAATTTTTCAGGTGGCGTTGAACGCACAGCTGTGCTATTTTTTTCTTCTTACTTATGCGCCCCATACACGTTTTAATTCAATTGTCAACTAAGTCTTTCAACTGAGTTGATGCTTGGAAATAAAAAACAATTTTTTTAAATACTTAACTTTTTTTTTGCAAAAGAAAACCACAAACATTAATTGTGACAGCTAATTAAGAGACTCGAGCACACACAGTACAATCGAATTGAAAGACTTAGAGCGGGTTTTTTACTTAGAGTTTAAACCAGGATCAATAATAAGATTTGTTAATCTTATAATAAAATTAATCTAGCCTTAATTCTCTTTGGCGTTTTTAAGTGAAAGATTAAAGCTTTTAGCATTGCCATATGAATTGACAATACTTTTATGTATAAGTATGGCAGTTTAAAACAAATGCCAAAAATTGTCATCAAATTACTGTTCTTAACGTGAAAAAGAAGAAGAAAAGGCGAGAATTTTGTATTGTGTTATATAATATTATATATTTATCAATATATGAAATCGCAAAAGAAGCAAAATAATCAAGCATTATTTTATCTTACGAGGTGGAATATTTAATAAAACTTTAAATAAAAAAAAAAAAATATAAAAAATATTTCCTTTAATAAGCTGTTCGTACTTTTGAAAGTTCTGTCGCAAGTTTAAACCGCCAACTTTGGGCGTTTAAACTTGGAAACAAAATTAAATAATCGACTACCCAAAAACGAATTTCAAAGATTAGTTCTAATTTAATCGCTGATCTTTATGTCAAAAACTGGCTCTTAGTAGTCAACTTGAAAAATCTAAATCTTTTGATTTTTCTTCAACCAACTCGACAACCGTCAAACTAATCAATTGACAAAGCCATACACGCTTTGATTTGATGAACAACCGACTCAGATGACAATTGAATTGAATCGTGTATGGGCTGCTTTAGACATATTTTTGACATATCGACCAACGAAAGCAACAAATAAAATACAATGTTGTGTTTTTGGTGTTGTGCTTGTTGTAGTATCGCCAACACCGTTTACATAAATTCGCCTTGTATTCGGCTTTTTTATTTTTTTTTATTTTTACCTGAGTTATTTATCGAACTTGGTATACCCGCCGGATCCCCCGCTTGTTAAATTTTTTAGCTTGCAATAGATTTTTAATAAAATTCTATTATAAAAATAAGGTCAATTTAACTGTACAGATTTGACTGTTTTTTTTTTAATTTTGATTAACATGATTTTTGGATTTTTTTTTTTAATAATTTAGCTGTTTTTTTGTATTTTAGCGAGGTCTGTGTACTTCCAGTTCAATATACATATTGTTAAAAAATAATTTTTTATACAGTCAAATCCCGATAATTCGTACCCCGATAAATCGTAATTCCCGATAATTCGTAATAAACTGTCGGTCCCTTGAAGAAATCTCGTTAATTCGTAAATTTTCCATACATTTTGGTCCCCTCGATAATTCGTAATTTTTTTTTCAAATAAAATCTTCTTTACCTCTTATAAATCGTAATTGTTTGCTTACTACCACTTATAATTCGTAATAAAAACAACAAAAACATGGAAAGAATGATTTTTTATTTACCACTATTTTATTTTTGCGTGGGTTTTTGCTTGTGTGTGGATTTATTTTCTTAAGATCAGTTTGTTACATACATAATTTTTATATAGAATTTTAATATATCTTATATTTTGTTTAATTCGACCTTTAAAATGTATAAATAAAAGAACTTTTTTTCCTTTGAGCTCGAGGTCCTGGTTTTTATTATTAATTATTTAAATTTAAAAATATTTTATCTTGCCAATATTTCGTTTTGAATGAATGAATTTTAATATATTTTATTTTTAACAACTGTTTTTTATGTTTTTTTATCGTTTTAGTAAATAAATTGAAAACCCCCGTTTATTCGTATTTATTTTATTTTAACCCCGTTAAATCGCAACCCCGCTAAATCGAAAACCCCTATAATTCGTAAGAAATGGCCGGTCCCTTGCGATTACGAATTATCGGGATTCTACTGTATTTGTTATTAAAAAAAAAACAGTAAAAACCAAAAAGGCTTTAATAAACCATTAATTAAAACATACAATACAAACTTGTACTGTATTAGTATACTCGTAATTGTATTTCTGTCATTCTCTATAAAACTTTGAACAGACCCCTGCAGGAAATCGGCGATCAAGTGTCTCCAAGTCGCCACTTTTGTCGATTATTCTGGCGACAGTGTCAACAAATTGAAAAAATGTTTTGACAACTGAAAACTAGAATTAGTGCAAGGCGAATTCAACTACAGGTGATGTCGGAACTACAACAATCCAAAAATACAAGAAACAACATACCGTTTTTTGCATTGCATTGTTAGTGCCATTAGCTCGAAATGTCAACCATTATAAGCAAAACACTAACAAATCAAAACAAATAAGCCCGAACTGTCAGAATCAGATGCCGTTTCGACACCACCTGTAGTTAATTCGCCTTGAATTAGTGCAAGGCGAATTCGTACAGGTGATCGTATCATGAGATAGTTATGCTAACTATCCCTCTTTTTTACCTTTTTGTGCTCGGGATTGTAAACTTACGTCGGCGGTCGGAAGTCTACATTTGTAGCAAATATGTATTTGTATGGAAAACAATGGCCAACAATGAACATTAATAAGCAGTTTTATACTTTAATGGATATCAAGGCGAATTGACTAGAAGGTGAGGTCGACACTACAACTACAATGCTTCTGTGGTCGGGTTGTCAAAAATATTGCTAGTTAAAATATATAAATGAAAATATTAGAAAATTAGATAATATTTTGAAAATACCCTCATTTGCCTTAAAACTAAAAATCTGTCCTTTTTTTCTACGCTTGAAATTATTCCAAAAAATCCCTAATATTGGCATCACTGATGCATACACAAACGTGAACAAGAATGCTAAAGGTAAAAAAAATACTACATGACATGTTTGAAATGCCGCATTCAAAAAAAAAAAATTAAGTTCAGTAAGAGTGTGATGTGAATTTCCATACATTTTATATGGTGTCTACATTTGTAGACTACCGGCTGGGTGATGGACATTTTGAAAAGTAGGGTCTGGGGGGGAGCTGTTTATTATTTTTTTTAACGTGTTAGTGGCGAAAACTGCTTAAAATTGATTTTTAGGAATCTACTGAAAATTTCGGACTCTGCTGTTGTGGAAATTATTTTTTTATTTAATTCTGCAAAAATGTGACAAATGTAGACTACCGAGCACATAAAGGTTAAAAAAATACTATGTATTTTGTTTTTGTATAAAGTTTGAGTGAATCTCAAAATTGTTTGTTGAAAATATAAAAAAAGGAATTATTTTATCAAAGTTTTTCTTGGGAGTCAAAAATTAACTAACAATGCTAAATTCTCATTTCATACTGTTGATAAACTGAAATTTATTATTGATGAGATAAGCTCTTCCTATGCGCATTTCATTGGTTGCTTAGGCCAGATCATCAGGAAACTTCATCTAAAGATATTATACAAATAAAACTTTTAAGCGAATAAGAATTAAAAACACCAGTTTTCTTTGTAACAATGTCAAAGCTTAAACAAAAACCACAATTAAAACAGAAGTTTATGTTTTTTTGTTACACAATTGCTTTAGAAGGTAAATCTTTTTACTGTATTGCAAATTTATTGTAGCTCAACTTATTCCTTACGCCTTTTTAAATCCTTGTGTTTATATTTTATGTTCACTTTTTTGGTTTTATAAAATTTAAATAAGTTTTTATTTCAAGTATTAAGATTTTAATTGAATTTTAAATGTTAACTAATTTTTTCACAAACACAAAGCTTGACATTTCAAGTATACACCCAAAAAATAATCAATAATCAGATGACTCGAAAATGTCACCTGTATGAATTCGTCTTGAATTAGTGATAAGAATAAAACAGTTTATAGTGGAAGATCGATTTTTTGAAATAATTATACATTTTTTATTTTTTAAACAAAATATACGTATTTGGATTAAATTAATTGCCTTTCATTAATATATCGGGTGATTGTTTAGCTATTATCTTTTTGGCAACACTGGTTTAAACAGCTGACGCACGTTTCGTGTTTTGTTTCACTGTCAAACATCTTCAGTTTGGTCTATAATTTAACCATGAATCGTCTTACAAACGACCAACGCTTGAATTTTATTATCAAAATGCGTGCTCTGTTAAGAAAGTTCATCGCGCGCTTCTTCCATCCCAGCGGGAAAATGAGGAATTGATTACATAAAAAATTAAAAAAAATAATGCATTATTTTCGAAAGAATAATAATGCATTCATTGGAATCGAGAAGGTAATTTCATCAGACACAAAATTTAAGCACTGATTACCACGTATATTCCCACATTTGCAGAACAAGGAATGTATTGTTTCTGTTAGTAACAATTATTCGTGTTTTTGCTTTACATACATATTTCCTTAATAAAAATCCGTTATTTTTTTGCTGCCTTTATGTCGCCTACTTATGATTTTTATTTTAGTCGCAGTTTGTGTTTGAAAGCGTACGGTCAAAGCACAAATTATATGTCTGTGGGTCAAAGTTATTTAAAGTAAACAGGTATTAAAAAATGTATTCCAAACGGCGTTGGAGAAGACTTTTATTATAAGACTTTTGAATAATATAATTTATTCCAAAGAATGAACTATTTAATTCATTCGCAGGATACATTAAAATAATTTATTACAATCCTAGGACATGGTCTGTGTTAAGAATAATGAATTCTGGAATCAAATATCATACAAGATATATATTACTTTCTCGATTCCTATTAATTCCATTTTCCCGCTGGGATTTTATTGTCAGCTCATTTTTGGCTCAATGGGTACGTTAATAAGCAAAATTGCCGATTTTGGAGTGAAGATCAGCCAGAAGCATTGCAAGAGCTACCAATGCATCCAGAAAAAGTCACAGTTTGGTGCACAGAAAAAATTATTGCCGAATTATTTGCAAACAAACGCTTGTTTGAAAATTTTTTTAATTTCTATAAATTTTTTTTACTGATTCAAACAATATTTTTGTTTGATTTTTATTTAACCAACAAAAATGTGGACAACTCTTCAAAAATATAATACACGCGTTATTGGTATCAAGTTTTCAAAATTTTGTATGAAATATTTAACGCTCTTTAATGTTGTCGTCTTTTTGCATTTTTTTATTTGATCGTAAGCTAAAGAAGTGTTGCTTTAAAATATAAGAACTACAACAAAAAACACATGCAGTCTATTTTTGGACGCTTTAAAAAAGTGCAACTATAAGAAAAACAATAGCAGAAACAACATTACAAGAAACAAAATCCCGTATTCAATTTTTTAAAACTGTTTGGTTAAATACCTACATCAAATACAAAAATAGAATGATGACGAAAACATATCGAGTCGGTCTGCTGCCGTTTTTGGTTACATTTCTTCTTTAAGGCTAGATTACACTATTATACTTTGTATTAATACATGTCAAAAACTCAAGTAAAATGACAAAGTGTGATAGTGTGAATGCAATGTGTCACAAAAATGACAAGTATTATGAAAAAAGTTTGACATCCCATACGACTTCATCGTTTTTTGAAAAATTTCTAAACAATAATACTTTTCATTGGATCAGGGTTGCATTTTATTTCATGTGTAAGTGTTTATACTTTGTGTGATGGTGTGAACACAAACTGTCATGTTACATTAGATTTTTTGACAGTCGCAACAAAACTCATTTGATTTCTATCTCACAAAGTATTATGGAATACGTAAGACTTGTGAGATAGTGTAATCTAGGCTTTAGCAAAGGAAAGGATACAGCAACAGAGAGTGATAAAAAAAAACATTGTGTTTTGTGTATAAAAAAGACATCGTTCAAAAATTATTCCAACAAAAAAAAATGTGTCTCAAAGCCAGCCGGCGGCTCTGCTCTGCCGTCATCTTCTCATACAGTGCTTGCTTGTGTGCGCGTCATTGCTTGTGCAAAAATTTTTTTTTTTTTTATTTTGAAATTTAGTATATGAATTTCAGTAAACTTTTTGTTTGATTCAGTTAAATTATTTGTTTGAAAAAATCAGTGTTTTTTTTCAATAAACAAAATGCAAATAAATTGTTTGAATGTGCAAATTTGTTTATAGGACCGATTTCAGACAAAAAATTGTTTGATTCTACAAATTTTTTGTTTGAATTGGAAAAATAATTTTTTTTGTGTGCGGTTTATGGGCTGGTGGCATCATTGGACCGTACTTCTTCAAAGATGATGCGAATCGTAACGTAACTGTCAATGGTGAGCGCTACCGTGAGATGATATCCAACATTTTTTTTTTTTTTTTGCCCAAAATGCAAGAGCTTGACTTACATGTGGTTTCAACAAGACGGTGCCACATGCCACACAGCACGCTTAACAATAGACTTATTGAGAGGCGAGTTCGGTGAACATTTTATTTCACGTTCGGGAGCGGTTAATTGGCCGCCTAGACCGTGCGATTTAACGCCTTTAGATTATTTTTTGTGAAGCATTTATTCATGAGATACCGGCCGAAATGTTGGAAAGAGTATGCCAAAATTGGACTAAGCGTGACCCCATGACAGTTTTCATCATGTTGATGTCAACCTTAACATCACTTGGCCAACGTGTCATCAGGGTCAAAATTAAATTATGTCATCAATGGGATCACACATCGGCATTACAGAAATGACTCAGTAGCATCGGAGAAAGGACACATTAACATCAATTTAATGACAGTTTGTCATTAAGTCAAAGTCATTGGAATTAACTAAAGCCAAAGTGAGAGAATATTATTATTTAATTTCCCGTTACATAAGTTTGTTTCACGTTCGTTGAATTGCGACCTTTGTTTACAGCAGAACTCTCAATAATAAGACACCAGCACCATGCCCCATATGGTTTTCGTAATCATTCTACTTTAAAAATTTGATGTACTTAACTAAATAATTTAAAAAACTAGAATATAGGAATTTTTGCTTCTTTATAATACGTTGTAATCATGAAAATAATGTTAATAATATACAAAATGTGGCATCGAATTGATGTCACTATAGTCATAAAATAGATGGCACGTAAAGAATTACAAAATTGTACGAAGACGTTAGTTATTGGATTGATGTTCCTTTTTTTTTTTTGTTCATTGATGCCATTTGAAGTAACATTGATGGCACAATTCTGATGTAAGGGCATCATATCAATATGAAGATGCTTTTTTCTATCAGTGTAGTGGATTTTAAATAACAAACTCGAGCTAAATTTCTATAGACCAATATACTTATTACCAGGTCTACTGCTGATCAGTAGTACTGGTGATAAAGTCAATAGAAAATCAGCACAGTTTTACTATTGACATTTCCTACAGGGACGATTTTAGCTTTTAAAAATTCTCCAAATAAACGAGGGTTTTTTTAATAAGTTCCCATTTATTTTTTTAAGTCAATGAGCCTTTCGCAACAATTAATATTTTCTATACTGAGTGCATAAAAACACAAATATATATTTGGGTTTTTTTTTTATCAACTTTTTTCCAGTTCATGTGATTTTCAAGTTAAATAAAAAAAAAAAATTGTTGCTAAACAAGAAATTTATATTTTGTTATTTTATATTGAAAAGATTTTTAAGTTATCAACAAATTTATTTAAATTATATACATAAATGAATGAATATGTATATTTTTACATTTGATTTTTGTTTTTATTAAAAAAAAAAACAAAAAAAAGATTTTCTTTATTGCTTATAAATTAAAAAGTCTAAAAATAGATTTTCGTTATTATTTAAAATTTATTTTAAAATTCAAATCTGATTAGAAATCTTTGTGGTTGGTTGCCTTAAATGCCATTCAGTACTAGACAGTTCAGGCATCAGATTATAGCAAAACATATATAAAAGAACAATTTTTTTAAATATTAAAATAAAAGCCATTTTACTTTAAGATTGCCTACCATACACGACATGTTTTTTGCATTTGACTTGTCACCTTTATAACTCAATTGTAATTCTGCATGTCTGTAAAAATTGTTGTTGTACAGAAGGTTTATAATATTCGGTCACTAACCTACAATTTGGCAATTAACTTCTCATAGTCTCTGATGTTTTTTTTTTATAAATTTTTTAGTCACCACAGCCGTTCTCGGTTTGAAAATGGCGTGATGCCGCCGCAGAAAAATGTTTACTTGCGCCGTAAAACAGTTCAGCCATCTTTAAATATATTTTTTTTTGATTTGAAGATAGCAAATAGGGATATAATAATGAAACGTTATTTTTATATGGATGTATGTGCACAATTGTTATTAAATGATTAAACAAACGTACATATATCAGTATTGTTAAATGTCCATTCCAGCCGGCTAATGATTCTGTTAAAAGTGGACCGCCGCTGCCTGTTTCCTCACCGCATAGATTTCTGACAACATATTTTTTTTTAATAAGTTAATGTCAAATGGTTTGTCGGAAGTTTTGTCAGACGACTTTGCGTCTGACTTTTAAAGAAGCATTGTTTAATGTGTAAAGGGCATAATAAACCTCACAAATGGCTTGGCAAACATGTCAAAATTTTACGTTTCTACAAACATTTTGTGTTGTTTATTGGGGTGTTTGCTGTTTGGACAAACATTTGAAGCAATGTTTGCAGAAATATTAAAAAATTTTAATATTTAGCAGACATGTTGGATATTTGTCAAACTTTTTGTGGCGTCTAATGCGAAATGTATTCAATTCAATTAATTTTTAATGCTCAATTAATTTTTTTTAGTAGTATTGCTTGCCACAAAACAGCTCGTTGTTTAAATCACTTTTTACTTTAAATTTTTTGCCTTTATTTTATAATTTCTTCTCCGTTTTAAGCAAAAAGCAACAAAATTGCGGCAGCACTATTGGCACCTGCATTCATTGAAAACAAAACAGAAATGAAAATTTATGTTTGTACGGAGAATATTTGTGTTGTTTATTGGCAAACGCCAAACGGAAACAATGTGTTTGTTTGCCAAGCATTTTGTGTGGTTTATTATGCACTAAGTCAAGCATTTGGTGTGGTTTATTATGCTCTTTAAAGTCAGAAGTAAAAACGGCATTTAACGATGATTTTTAAGACATGTTTTAAAAATTCGCCAAATTAAGAAGCGTTTTCTGTTGAAAGCTTTTAGTTTTAATAAATTGTTTTAATATTGCTGGCAATCTAGACATAAAGTTCTGTAAAAGTTGCTCTCGAAAAACGTTTCTTTTGACAAAGATTTACTGGAAGTAAGAGTGCCACAAATCCTTAAATTAAAAGGGGTCTGTCTGTAAATATCTTAATTTTTTTAATTTTCTATCCAGCATCGTCGGTGTTACACATACAAACACATTTTCAATAATGCTACCGTAGCGCTTGATGAAAAATGCTTGACGTGTACAGACCCCTTAATTCAAAGAATTTGTATACAAATATTTTCACTTGAAATTTCTGGAAAATTTGTGATTTATTTGTGTTTAGACCAGTGATAACCACTCCATAGACTCGCGAGCCAGACAATAATCGTATTTTTCACACAGACACGGTCGGCAATTGTATATTACAACTTTGTTCGTTTCAAAACATCAGACTATCATCAGTCTCTGCGACCGCACACAAGCACATAATATCTTTGTGTGCGTGCGTTCGGGGCTTTCTTAGTTCGGGGCTTGGTTATCACTAGTTTAGACTAACGATTAGCAGTAACAATAATAATTTGCCTTCAATACTTAAACAACTGATGAAACTTTATTTTCAAATAATACACGCAGAGGAAATACACTTTTTGAAAGGGTCTGCTACAGCAAAACTATTTTTAATAAAATTCTTTTAAACATATTATGGTAACTTTAATCGGCAACCATGTAAAGGTTAATGAAGTTAACGAAGATGTTTCCAAGAGCACCATCTTGTTAAGATTAACCATAACATGTTCGGATATTTGTGGCTTCTTGTTATACTGATTATAATATGTTTGAAAAATTCTTCGATAAATTTAGTTGTGTGATTTCTTTTATTTTTATTTAGCACATGTACATTTTATTGAACTTCTCAGGCTCAAAAAAAAAAAAAAATAACAAAAACATTTGGAAACTTTTGAAAAATATCTATCAGAAAACTAAATAAACTGGGCAAGTGTTGCCATTAAAGGCTCCTTTACACTATAAAACTGAGTATTACGATATGTCAAAAACGCTAGATAAATTTGAAGTGTATAATAGTGTGAAAACAATTGGTTATAAAACGGCAAAAAAAAAGTACCTATTAAAAATTGACAGTCGTGTGCAGAATGTATTTATTTATAAAGTGACCTCAGTAACGCAGCTGTACGCAGTGTTTTTCTTCGTGGTAGGACGTCACAATTCTAGCAGCAAAATGCCTTCTCTATTTTCTATTGTTTTATTTGCAGTACTGAGGTCATTTTGTTAATAAACTTTGGTCGTGTTGCTTTCACCATTTTTTTAACGATAAGATTTTTAATTTGATCAGAGTTGTATTTCTATAAAAAGATAAGAAAATAATCAGGGATGGAAAATTTAAATTGTTCACAAGTTTTGACTTTTCTTTTTTTTTTTTAATTAAAAATGCATAATAATGAAAATACATATAACGTTCCCTTAATAAAACAATAGTGTATAATTTTTTGGGGTTTGGAGAAAATCGTGTTTACAGTTTTTGTCAAATCGGATGTCTATTAAAACCTCAATATCGCGGCAAATAAAAATTCTTCATATTGGATTTTTCGACGAATACATAATACCGTTTCTTGTCTTTAAATTAACCAATTTTTTTTTATTCTACGCATCCTTTAAGACCATAATTATGTCATTCAAAGTGCAAGTCCTCCATGTAGGCTATTTTATTTTTAAGGATGTATCTGATACACTATTTTATTTTGTATGGTATACGCTGTTTCATTCAATAATTTTACGGTATTTTTATTAAAATATTTGATCTGAAAAATACCAATTTGTAACATTATAAAACAGTGATTAATTCATAGTTTTGCTAATTCAGTGGCCCTTATTCATTACTTTCCAATTTGGGTTATTATAAACAAAAAATTATGACAAATTAAGGTATACATTGCGTAAATCAAAAATAACTAGAAATTCATTCGTCTTCTTTCTCTTTCTCTTCCTCTGCTACATCTGGCTCATCTAAACAATTTCGCATCTTTTTCACCTTGTAATTTAAAAAAAAAAAATGACTGCGAGCCACGAGGAATAACATTCTTCTTGCACAAATTTTGGAGATCATGCAGCTTTCGATGGTCGGAATGAAACTATTTCCCAAACAATAGTGTATATAATTATAAGCTTTTTTATGAGTTAAAGTTTTCATAAATTGTATTTTTTCTACAGGCTTAAATGGAGTATAATGCATTTACACTAGACTGGTCGCAATTTTTTTTTTAAATTTAATTGTTTGCGCTGCTTAAAATATGAGGTTTGGTGTAAGAAATCATGATCTAATTTTTCAGGTCAATCCGACGGTGCCTAGCCGTGCCGGGTGGGGCCCAAAGTTCCCCATATTATAAAAAAACATCTTTTCTATCAGATCTTTATAGTTATACTAGTTGAAAAGCCGAAAATCAAAAATATGGCTTCGTTACGATCTTCCGCAGAGAAAGTACTTCAAGTGTGCCAAATTTCAGCTTCCTATGTCATCAGATGGCTTCAGAAAGTTGCGGAAAGAATAGGACATACATGCAAACATCCTGACATACTAAGAAATTATATATTGTATAGATAGATTAACATATGTTCGCGCAACTCAAAAACGCTTTAGGTTGCACAACATATGTTCGCGTAACTCAAAAACGCTTAAGTTTATTGAAAAACTAAAAAAAACCGAAATTCCGCAATAAAATTTACTTTAAGAAAGTTAAAACTTTTTTCTTTATGTTTGCTTTGGTTTTCGAGATATACCGTTATTTCGAAAATTAAGGAGGTTGCACAACATATGTTCGCGTAACTCAAAAACGCTTTAGTTTATTGAAAAACTAAAGAAAATCGAAATTCCGCAATAAAATTTACTTTAAGGAAAGTAAAACGTTTTTCTTATATGCGCAATCGTTTTAGAAACTTAATTTTTTTTCTGGAAAAAAAAGAATTTTTTTTATTAAAATTTCGTAATTTTTGTTTTTAAAAATTCATAAAAAATTTAAAAATGCAGCTATGCTTCTAATTTTATGCAGACATATAAAAAACAGCTTTGCAAACAAAACAAGCTATAAATGATTAAAATCTGTTAACAACTTTTGATTTTATGTATTCACAAATGACGAAAAATTTTAATTAATTTAAGAATTTTATTAAACCGCCACATCTTTTGTGAATACATAAAATCAAAAGTTGTTTACAGATTTTAATCATTTATAGCTTGTTTTGTTTGCAATGTTGTTTTTGCAATGGCTTTTGAACTAGTATTACTATAAAGATCTGATAGAAAAGATGTTTTTTTTTATAATATGGGGAACTTTGGGACCCCCGGCACGGCTAGGCACCGTCGGATTGACCTGAAAAATTAGATCATGATTTCTTACACCAAACTTCATATTTTAAGCAGCGCAAACAATTAAATAAAAAAAAAAAAAAATCCCATACAAGCTGTGACCAGTCTAATTTACACTATTATTCTTTTGACAACTTTTGAGTGGCAATTTCAAGTAAAATAGCGCATATGAGCTCACACACTTATTGAAGGAAAATTTTGAACAAGAAATTATACACTATTTTTTCCAATGACATTTTGACCCACTTTTTGGAAGTAGATTGGACGAAATTTTGACCAGACATAAAATCAATGATGGATATTCTAAATATTAAGGGGACGAACAAACTTAAACTTTTAATTTAAATTAATCACAGACGAAAAAATTTATTAAAAGCTACATTCGTATCAACTTTCCCGCCTTTGATAAAAATAACAAAAACAGTTCTTTTAATAATTTGCAGCCAGCATGAAAGTAAAAAGTGCTAAAAATTAAAGAATTATTACATTTTATGTTGTTAGCTTCTCAATTTTATTTATTGTTAAATATAAGTTAAATTACGCCAAAAATTAAAGCGTTCCTAAAATAAAAACTGCTGCTCATATATTACAAAGAGTTTTCTTTTTATTTGAAGTGTTATAGTGTAACTTAAAAAAAAATATTTTTATATTTGATGACAATCAAACAAAAAAACATTGGATTTTGTGAGAGCAAAAATTTTAAGACTTGTATCGGGTGATATTTTAAGAGCAATAGGAAAGTATTTAAAAAAAAAAACACATAAAATTCAGAAAAATGCATGAAATCTTTATTTGAATCGATAGTACGGTTCATATAATTTAATGTTTGAAGATTATTTTATGCAAATGTTGACCGTGACTGCGCCTCAAATGGTCCATCCGCTTAGTCCAATTTTGGCATACTTTCTCCAATATTTCGGCCGGTATCTAATGAATAAATGTTACAATGTTGTCTTCCAATGCGTCAATTGAAGCGGACATGTGTGTATAGACATGAGCTTTAACATAGCCCCACAAAAAATAGTCTAAAGGCGTTAAATCGTACGATCTAGGCGTCCAATTGACCGGTCCCGAACGTGGAATAAAATGTTCACCGAACTCGCCTCTCAATAAGTCCATTGTTAAGCGTGCTGTGTGGCATGTGGCACCGTCTTGTTGAAACCACATGTCATGCAAGTCAAGCTTTTGCATTTTGGGCAAAAAAAGTTGGATATCATCTCACGGTAGCGCTCACCATTCACAGTTCCGTTACGATTCGCATCTTCTTTGAAGAAATACGGTCCAATGATGCCACCAGCCCATTAACCGCACCAAACTGTGACTTTTTCTGGATGCATTGGTAGCTCTTGCAATGCTTCTGGCTGATCTTCACTCCAAAATCGACAATTCTGCTTATTAACGTATCCATTGAGCCAAAAATGAGCTTTGTCGCTGAACACAAGAAGCTCGCGGCGAACTTTCTTAACAGAGCACGCATTTTGATAATAAAATTCAATAACTTGCAAGCGTTGTTCGTTTGTAAGACGATTCATGGTTAAATTATAGACCAAACTGAAAATGTTTGACAGTGAAACAAAACACGAAACGTGCGTCAGCTGTTTAAACCAGTGTTGCCAAAAAGATAATAGCTAAAAAATCACCCGATAGAATAGTGCAAAAGGGGCTTAACGTTAAGCGAAAATATATGAAATCACGTTTTGATTAGAAATATTTTTTTTTATACAAACTGTTTACTATTTTGAACTAGATGGTAATTAAATTGTTATTTCTTAGCTAAACATTTAAAAAAAAAAAAAAAAAATTGTACAGAAATTTCTCACTTTATTAAAAACTTCATTAAAAAGTGAATTAAAATGTTGTTCAAATACTTTAACGAAATCTAATTTTTATTGCATTCTTTGAAAGCAATTAATAGAATAGATAAATAATAAAAAACATCTATTAATAGATTTCGTTAGAGAAAATAAATTTTTTCTATTAGCTTGGGGAAATAACAATTAGGTTTTTTTCTTTGATTCTTTAGAATAGTTAGTTCAATATAATATTAAAGGGAAACTACATAAAGTTATCTAAGAGATTGGAAAAACGTATTATTTTTTTATGATATGTGTTTAAATATTCCACTGGTTCAGGGAAAAAGAGATTTGTTTAAATATTCTATTTACATTATCTAGGTATTATTGTGAACTTGTGTTAATTCAATGAACTTTAATTTAATTTTTTTCACTTTTAATTAAATATTTACATTTTTAAATAAATATATTCTACAGACCCAGTCAGTGAATATGTTTTAACAAAATTTTATTTATTTATAAATAAGTAAATTTATTACACCACTTATGGGAAAAAATATTTTTTTTTTTTGGATTTCACCTTAAAATTTTGTTTGTTTAAAAAAAGTTCATTTACTTCTAGTACAAATAAGAGCATCGTGGGCGCTGCGAAATGTGGCCCCAAAAAGCAAATGAAATTGAATCTAAATTTAGGGTTATTTTTCATATTGCAATATGACCAAATTGTTTTAATGAAACATCAACTTAAAATATTGTTTTAAAGATAAAATGAAATATGCGGCGCTGCGAAATAAGGTCCCAGGGAATATGCTTTCAACTTGACAATGAAAATGTACCCAAATTTAGGGCCTTTTTTCATAATGCCATATACCCAATTTTTTTTAATGAAATATCACAAAAAAAAAAAAAAAAAAAAATAATAGCCCTACAAATAAAATGAAATATGATCCAAAACTTGGGGTACTTCTTCTTTAAGTCATCCTAAATTTTTGAAAGAATTTTTACCTAAAACATGTTAAAATTAAAAAAAAAAAAAAAATTAAAAATCCATAATATTAAAATCCAGAACTTGAAATTTCCAAAATCTTGAATTTTACTATCCCGAATAATTGTACAATGTTATCCATTTAGTGGTTTCAAAACCGCCGGTCTGGCAAGGCTGTTAAATGTCTGACATCCGAAGTTTTATTTATTATGTAAGTGAAAAGTTTGCCATTTGCAAATATAAATCGTTTAATAATCAAAGAACGCGTAAAAATAGTTAAAACTTCCTAGAAAAAAGTGATGGTTCGAACGTGGCACACTTTTTGAGCATTACGAGGTGATTATGGTCATCATTAGCGATGCGATTTCCATGCAAATGCATGTTTTTTGTCGATAGTCTAAGAACGATGTCGACCAATTATCTTTTCGGATCTTTAAACTTGCGTTAAAACGGCATCGATTTTTTTTTGCATATTGCTGAATATTTTGGTGAAAATGCATATTTTTGCAAATTTATGTTTTAAATGCATATTTTGCCATTTTCGAGTGATTCTTTTTTAATTTTAATATTTAAATAAACAGTTTTTAAAAAATTTTTTATATATAGGTACATGCAAAAAAGCCTTCCAAAAAAATTTTAAAATCAATGAATAAATTATTTTGGAGCTTTGCTTTCAATACAAGATTATCATGATTTCGACAAAAGATCATTCTTTTTTAAAACGATGCAGCACCTTACATGGTTAAGGCTTTCAATTGGTTTAAAATATTTTATCCAAAACTTTTACATGTTATGTACTTGCTTGGCACATGGGTTATACCGCGTTGCAGAGAAAATTAGAATGCAATTGCAATTATTAATGAAATGTTTCCCTTGCTTCCCTTTCCAAAGCAGCCGGAAGTAGGAAGATGGGGGCCTGGCTAGATGCCTCAGAATTCTATTCAAAAAACTTTGAAAATTGTCAAATTAAAAAAATTCTAAAACGTTTTGCAAAAAATTAAGGATTTCAAAACATAAAATAAATTTTAAATATTTTTGATCTGATCTGAAATCAAAGTATGATCTGAAATGCATTGGAGTTCTTCAAGTACAAGACAAAGTTTTACTTTTAATACACAGCGGTTTTTTATGGACATATTTTAAGTTTTTAGTGCATATTTTTTGTTTTTTTAGTGCATATTTTAGGGTTTTTAGTGCATATTTGAAGCGCATATTTTCGATTTTTTAGTGCATGAAAATCTCAATTCTAGTCATCATAATCGACATACTGTGCAAGTAATGAATTTTGAAGAGACTGGAAGCGTTACAGATGTGAGCAGGCCTGTGCACCATCGCAATGTGCACACTGCCGGATATAAAGCTTTTGTTATTGAAAGTGGAGGCGGATAATCTGAATTTTCCGATTCCACGGATTAGAACGCTATGTCTATATAAAATTCGACTTTTTCTTTGGCCTTCATTTGAAGATTATGAACTGGACGATATGTGCTTTCAACAAGATGATACCAAAAGCCGCACAACACCACCGAATTTGCTTTTAATGCATGTGAAGTCTCTAGAACGCGCAATTTTACGTTTTGGCGACGTCAATTGGCCGCCAAGAACATGCGATTTGGCGCCGTTAGACTTTTTTGTGGGGCTACTTTAAAATCCCTTAACGTTGAAGCATTTGAAAACCAACCTTCGTCAAATTATAGCCGAGATACTGCCCGAAATGTGCGAAAAAGTGATCGAAAATTACCACAAAAGCATCGATTGCTGCAACCAATCTAGAGGCTGTCATTTAAAGCTAAAGGTCCACACCATGCGTTCATGCGTATGATACTTTTTGTGCATTTTATGCGTCTCTTAATTCAAGTTACATGCAATGCGTCTTATGCGCCAAATTTGTTTTTTTTATCAGCTGTTGTGCTAATATGTTTAACAATTTTACCAAAAATTAAGAGTGTAATTGAATTTAAATAGAAATTATTTAATAGAATTCATAGAATAAAAGCTTACTTATTATAAAAATATTCGTAATTTTTCACGGTATCAATAAGTTTCAATTCATGGCATTTGTTAAAAAAAATTATAAACACAACAAAGATGACATAGAACATAAAAGTAATCGATAACCAGAGTGGCAAATTTTGTTCGTGGTAAAATTGTGCTAAAAATTAATTTGAATGTATTTTATTCTTTAAAGTTTATTCAATCTTTATTAGTCTGGGATCACACTATGAAAGTTTTCTTTCAGAAAGTTTGAGTTTATTGGTGAGAGGGGAAGAGAACATGCTTTTCATCTCTCCTCTCTCACCCATAAGCTCAGACTTTCTGAAAGAAAACTTTCATAGTGTGAACCTAGACTTACGAAAGCTTTTTCTCTTATTAAAAACCTTTTTTAATGCAAAAAATAGTAAAAAGTAATCCACAACACAAACATATTTATCGATTACATTGCAAATAAAATATGATTTGTCATCCATAGCCATCAATAACAGCTGACTTTTTTTTCACCACACATGCGACGTATACAAAAGTAGAAAGTAAACATACTTTCATGCGTTTATACGTCTATGCATTCTATGCGATTTGATGTATAACTTGTCATATACAATTACACTGATTCTACTTTTTTGTCAAATGCATAAAAAGGACAGACGCATAAACGCATGGTGTGGACCTTCAGCTTAAATGACATGTACATACTTCGTATGCAATGGCAAGTTGCAAACATTTTAATCAAATTAAACGCACATTAACAAAGTCAACATACAAAAGTGTATACATTTCGCAAAACGTGCTTACATAAGTGAGCCCCAAGTGTTTTAGGATCAAAACAGATTTATTTATATCTACAGAAATGAATTTATTTCAGTTTCTGTACTTATCGCACCATGGTGAGTTTTCATCAAAAGGGGCCAAATAAATTTGTCAAATGCTTGTCATGCAGGCGAATTCACTTGTGTGCGTGTGCTGGACGTAATATTCAACTTCATATCTAAATTTTTTGATTTTCCATCCAGCATCGTCGGTGTCACACATAAACACACTTTTACTAATCCAACCAAAACGCTTGATGGCTATTTTAAAAGGGTCTGTACAAGTTCAAGCATTTCTCATCAAGCGCGATAGTTGTATTAGTGAAAATGTGTTTGTATGTGTGACACAGACGATGCTAGATGGAAATCAAAAAATTAGATATGACGGCGAATACTAAGTCCAGCACACGTGCACGAGTAAATTTGTAAATTTTGACAGCGTACACACCCCTTAATAAGTGTATTTAAGCCTTAAGCACATTTGCTGATTTCCATTAATTTCATAGTTTTAACGAATACAAAATTTAAGATCTTTACCGTTTCTTGATCATAAAACTTTCAAAAGATTCCATTAGTGAAAATGTTTATACGGTTTTAATTTCAATTAAAGCGCATTAAAATTTATTTGTTTAAGTTTGAAAATGTCTATTGTCAACTGGACTTTAACAAGAAATTTAACACATTGTTTCTAATAAAAAAAATTTCTCATATTCTAAAATGCGCATTTATTATGTGATGAATTTTGCAGTTGTTTTTTTTTTCAAATTATTTTGTTTAAAGTTTTGTTAATATTCTTATAACAAACGACACATGATCATCGCAAGAATATGCATATTAAGTATGTAATAATATACAGTCATAGACTTAAATATTTACACATGAAAGGAAATTTTAAAATTTCACAAAGAAGTGTAATATTTTGCCTGTAGAAAAACATTTGTTGTTGTATTGCCTCAAGTTTATGGAATGGATAAAAGCAAGGTTAAAAAAAATTAGCGGCAGAGGTTTAAAAAAATAGGCGAAATTCAAAATTTTACACTTTAAAACCATTTACAAATGCTTTAACAATTTAAAATCTAAACGTTCAAATAGAGTTTTTAATGGAAAATTTTCCTCAAGATTTTAAATCAGTGATAAAGGCTAGATTACACTATTATACTTTGTATTAATACATGTCAAAATCTCAAGTAATATGACAAAGTGTGATAGTGTGAATGCAATGTGTCACGAAAATGACAAGTATTATGAAAAAATTTTGACATCCCATACGACTTCATCGTTTTTTGAAAAATTTCTAAACAATAATACTTTTAATTGGATCAGGGTTGCATTTTTTTCATGTGAGAGTGTTTATACTTTGTGTGATGGTGTGAACACAAACTGTCATGTTACATTAGATTTTTTGACAGTCACAACAAAACTCATTAGATTTCTATCACACAAAGTATTATGGAATACGTAAGACTTGTGAGATAGTGTAATCTAGGCTTAACCAAGCTGGAAATCGTAAAAGTATGTGCTTGTGTGCGGTCGCAGAGACTGCAGTCATCATGATGATAGTCTGATGTTTTGAAGCAAATAAATTTGTTGTATACATGTGAATTGCCGACCGTGTCTGTGTGAAAAATACGATTATTGGCTGCCTCGCGAGGCTATGGAGTGGCTATCACTGTTTTAAATTAAAATTTTCTTTATTTTCAAAGTATTGACAGTGCAGAAACTTTTAGTCACATCGCGATAATTCGTACTCCGGTAATTCGAAAATTTCAACAATTCGAAAAAAAGGCTGGTGCCTTAAGAAATCCTCCTTAATTCGCAAAAATCGCAAACATTTTAGTGCGTTCTTTAATTCCGTTTTTTGTTTTATACTTTCAAGGTCTGAGGGGACATCCCAAAATCGTATTCATCTATAATTCGTAATAAAAACCAATATATTAAAAAAAATAATATACAAAGGCAATGTTTTTTACAAGTTTGGTTTCGATTGCCGTTAGTTTTTTTTCTGAATTTTATTTAAGATTAGTTTTCTGTTAGCTTTGGTGAACCGTGTGACGTAAAATTTTCGAAGAAAAATACTTTCTTAGACTTTTGTCTTTTAAATTTAACCTCATTAAATTCAAACCTCTATAAATCGTTATTTTAAACTCGTTAAATCAAAGTGTCTTTATTTCGAAAATTCTTCTAGTTCGTAAAAAACAGTCGGTCCCTTCGATAACCTATAATCGGGATTCTGCTGTATTTGGCAAAAATTGGTTAGTAGCGGAATCGCATGATATTATGTATTTCTATTGTCGTATACCATCAGCAAACGGCAAATTGTCTGCGACCCATGGTATCTTAACATCGCTACCATCCAGGAAGAAATTAAAAAGTATTCAGTCAAATACATAGATAGATAAACTAATGGTCCATCCCAACTACCTCGCTCGGGATCTAATAAAATTCAAAGGTCACCGGAGTCTGAAAAGATCCGACACTTTAAGCCTAGCAGGCTTTTTTGACGCTTGAATGCAATTAATTAGCGGTTACATTGGTAACGGCTAACAAATACAAATAGGAATTAGGATTAAGCTTTGAATACATATTGTAACTTTCGACAAGAAAGATTCAATAAAAAAAAAGTATACCATCAGGAACATTGTTGCCTATCTTACGAATAAGATTTAACAAATCTAAGCAAATTTCGTTTTTTTTTTAACTTTTAACGCTTCTTTTTTTAACCTGAAGTTCAATCCATTCAATGTACTTCTGAAACAACAACAACAAAACATAAACAATATTGGACTTCTTTGTGTAATATTAAAAATTTTCTTTCATGTGTGAATTTTTATGTCTATGACTGTATGCATATACATAATATAAACATACATATAAAATGTTTCAGTTGTAAACATTTCAGCCACGCGCAGACGAAATTCAGTACGTTAGTGCCACCAACGCTCGCATAATCAACATAAAAAAAGAATTAAAAATCAAATTCAGCTAAAAATAATACATATTGACATGTCTATGTCAGCTTTCATTCATTATGAAATTTTACAACAAGTTTCGAATTAAAAAATCATTTAGATTGCTAAAGGTATAATCACTGAAATTATTTACCTTTTAGCAAAATTAAACAATTTGTTTCAAGATAAATTGCAATTTGAAAAATAGGTCTGGACAAATTTAAAGGTTATTATGATAATACCAACAACATAACGAGTAATTTTGAGAATTTTTTTTAACAGAATTTTCTTTAAGTCTCCGTCTAAAATTGATATATGTAAATAAGTCTTTACAAAATTATTCAGTGTCTTTTTTTTTAATAACGAAGTAATTAAAATTCAGTTCCTTTACAATGCTGGTAACATTTATTATTCACACCAACCGTTAATTATTCCAAATATGAGAAGAAGGGGTGTAAAGCGTGTTTTGAGTTTAGAACACAACTGTTTATACTCACACCACAATAGTCTAGGGAGAAGGCATTATTATGCGTTTTTTCTGATATTTGTAACACTTTAAAATATTCGTCCTAGACCCACTTTTAGACTTAGACTCACTTTTTGAATCGATTTAACGATATCTGTCCGTCCGGCTGGCTTTTCATTTGAGCGTACCACCTTCCAAGCAAAAGAAAAAAAAAAAGTCCGCCATACACCTTCTTTAATAAAGATTTTTACAAAGTGGTTTCGAAAAAGTTTTCTTTTTTTTTGCCGAACGGAGGTGTCGCCTTTTTAAATGTTTCTTTAATCTTTGTCATTTACAGTCGGATCTTAAACGTACAAGTCGCAATTTTGGAAATAATTTGATCAAATCTGATACACAAGTTTCAATTGTCATAAGATGAGAATCGCTCTACAATTTCACACGGCCCCCATACAAGCTTCTTTCTAGAATAGAGTCTTTGCCCCCGTAAAACATCTTATTGTGTTGGTATTTAAGTTAAATTGGTCCAATTTATTTTATTGCAATCTTAATTATCCTAACAAATTTTATTCGAATCGGTCCATATTTGACTAAAGCTCCGATACAAATACTACTCACGAAATTAGCTTTTAATGCCAAAACTTCCCTATAAATGTTGGTATTGACATGAAAATTAGTGACGACTACCATGTCATGACAAAATGTTATGCTGGTAGGTCCAAAATAAGCCATAGGTCCAATATAAGCCGCCATCCTTAAATCGTTTAAAAGCAAACAAATCTCATATAGACGAAGATATCTAAATAATATGCGGCACATAGAATTTGTATATAAATCTTAACCTCATAGCATAATTTTGTGCTGGCGGTTCCATGATAACCAATGGGTGGTCCCAAAGGGAGTACCCTCTAAAATTTGTTTTTAAATAATGCGGTATAGGGTATCCGACCGACTATACTTTCTTATTTGTCTTTAATGCCTTAATGTACAGCTTTTTTATTTATAAATTTGTGTGAGTATTTAGAATTTGATTTCAAATGCAAATTTCTAAAATAGAACTAACAACCATGACACAGCACCAGCTACCTTTAAATTACACAATAGTGATCGTTATAAAAATTTCTAGATTCGAATGAAATATTAATGATGTGGAAAAATCAACTGTCAACGAGACAGAACAGAACAGATGGCTGTTGATAAGTTAACCGTTATGGCACAGTGGTTTGACTTTATAAAGCAGTTAATCGAAAAATTCAAAGCTATTCACCACTATTATGTAATTTGACGTCGAGACAAGTCGAAGGCAACAGACTAATGGTCTGTTTTTTCTATTCTTAATTCGACGTTGAGCCATAATAGAAATTTTTGTTAGAAAGTAGAAATAATTATTAAATACGTTTAAAATAAATAAAGGATGGCCAAATTTAAGTTTTAGTAGGCTGTCAAATGATGGAATGTGAAAAATTAAACTCTCATCCTTTGGCATTTATTTAGAGAAAACTTGGGAAATTTTAGCCATGGAACGCTAAACTTTTAAAAAAACTTATTTTATTAATCAAAATGGTGAAAATTTTACTTTATCACTTCGTACAATTCGTGCAGCATTTCCTTGTAATCAGTTTTTTTTTGAGAAAGATATTTTTAGACTCAAATTCTGGTTTCAAACTGACGGCGCCACGAGCCACACAGCTGACCAAGTTATTCAGTTATTGCATGAGAACTTTCTGGCATTGTCAATTGGCCACCTCGTTCTTCTGATTTGACGCACCTGGGGGCTAATTATGGCAGTCGTGATCGAATACTTTTTCGATTCGAAAGCAATTTTGTTTCTTATTATTTTAGTCGATACTGAACGAATCGAAATAATTTTTTTTTACTGTTGTAAATCATTTATTTGAGTGTTCAAAAATAATTTTCTTTCTAATCGAAAAAGTATTCAATCAGGACTGCCAGAATTAGCGCCCTGGACTACTTTCTCTAGTGCCATTTGAAAGGCCAGGCTTACGTAAACAAACTACAAATAACTAACGTTCTGAAAGATAAAATTCGTCCCTGCATTGACGAGATAAGCGAAGCTATGTTGTGGTTAAAAATTTTGCGATAAAAGCGAATAGTCAGTCATCTACTTGATGTGACAACAACTTCAAATTGACATCGACATTGACTTGTATAATAGCGTTGATTCAATGAAAGTAATTTTTTATTTATTAATTAAATTAAAATCAGTAAAATATAAATCAAAGCTGCAGATCGATTTAATTTGATTCGATTTGCTGGCCTAAAAATTACCCTGTGCTGTTTATTAAAGAGTAATAATTGAATTTGAATTAAGAATTCGGTGAAAGGAATATTTTCAAAACAAACGAATTTTTTACTCGATTTAAAGTGAATTGGGGTCCAAATTGCAATAATTACTTTAGGCTATTTAATGAAGAGGTGTAGTCGAATTTTAATTTCGAATTTGAAATTAATGGGAACATGGGGTATAATAAAAACAATTTCATATTGTGTGTGTGTGCGCGATATTTTCTTTCGATATATTCATTCATTAATTAAAACAAAAAGTCTATTGAATTATTTATTATAAAATAAAAATTTTAAATAATTGTTGTCTGTGTCTCATATTTTATTTATAGATCGGTAAGAATAATTTTAATTTTAATCTCTCTCAGACTGATTAAAAACAATCACATTACAATTAAACGTGTTTAATTACACTGCCATCATTATGATTATTATTATAAACAATCCGATAAATATCTTCTCGTGAATCTAGAACAAATGATGTGATTTTTTGATCGAAACTGCGTAGTGGCAATTTTAAGGGGGCATTACAATTAAATATGAAGTGTTGTTTGTGCCGCTTTTTGCAAAATGTTCACTTAAAAAAATTTTTTTTTTTTTATTTACTTTAATGTATGTCAATTCTTTCGTTGGATAAATTTCGGGTTTTGCGTTAAAAAATAATTTTTTTTATTCGTAGCTTAATATAAAAAGCGTTGTTTTTTTTTTTTTTTTTTTTAGCAAATTTATGTTAATTTTCTTATGAACTCAGTTTCAGATCATTTCAGTTATTATCACCTGATTGTCACCTTAGCAATGCGGTTATTTGTTTAATTTACAATACTAAGAAAACATTTTGTCATAATTTATTATTTTGTACTGTTTTTTTTTTGTAAAAGAGTGTACACATTTGTCTTGGTATCAAAAAGAAATATAAATTCTTGAAATTTAAGTCTGTCTGTTATATCTTTTAAATGACATACATACAAACATTTTGATATATTTTTTTTCTTTCTTTCTTTTGTTTCATATTGAAGATGTCGTTTTCGTTTTGATGTTGGGCTTGGTCTTGTTTTTACTTGATTATTAATTCAAATTAAAATTTCAAAGACACAAATATACAGAGTCGATTATTTATAGATTTTCCCAGACAGCATGTGGATGATTGTTTTAGCAGAAAGACTACTTTAGATGATCAAAAACTGATTAATCAGTTGTGCGCTTACAACAAGTCCTTAAAATTATTGCCAGAAATGGCACTTTTTAAAAAACAAAAACAAAATTTACAGAGGGTGCGCAATGAAAATTTGATCATGCAGATGATCGAACTTTGGTTTGCAGTCATATTTAGCGCAGCCTAATAGCCTTTTCACACTTGTCAACATCTAACATAAATTTGCAAAGATGTTGACATTTTCCTATTGGAAATGTACAGAGCTAAAAATCCAGAACTTGCTCAATCTTCGCAAGATGTTGTTATCTTATTTTGTTCTCATTTACAACTTTCGATATTTTAGGTGTCATCACTGAAAAGTCGCATTTAATTATAATATTATTGTGGCATCACTGACAAATTAAAGGAAAATGTTTTTTTTTATAATTTTTTATTTACTTAGGCTAGTTTACACGGTAATACAATGTATAACGACTTTTTAGAATCAAAATATTATATAAATTATAAATATATTAAATATATATATATATATATAAATATATTCATATTTACACGGATGGAATAAGTAAAAACAAAGTAAAAATATTAAACAGCTAAGTTAATAACAAAAGAGCAGATGGTTACAATTCTACAATATTTACAAAAATAACATGAAAATCTATTGAGTTGATTTTGGTTGTTTTTGTAATTGCATAAAAATGTTACCACCTGAATACATAAGTTTCTAAAATGATTTAGAAAATGAACATTTACCGACCGCTTGTCAAATTTTGTATCCGTATGCTCTCTTACTTGGTGGCCACACGATCAAGTTTTGCCTTTCAATTCCCAACCGACCAAAACAGAGAAAAATGTAAGAGTTGTAGAACAAGCTTATCATAAGAGATTACCTACAACATGCCAACAAATATGATTGCAAATGACTGATTTTCGCTATAGTTTTGTAAGTGTTTTTGAGAATGCTGTCCCGTTATTTGACGCGTGCCTTAACTGTGTATTAAAGGTAGAAGTACATAACACGCGTTAGTGCGCGCGCGCTCTGTAGACTTCTGTCAAAAAAAGTTAAACTAGTGTAATTTTATAGAACAAGCTACATGCAAAATATTTTGACGCGTCTGCGCCAGAAAGTTGGTTAGCTTTGAACTTTTTAACGCGTTGTGTACTTTTGACAAGTAATCAGCTGACAATAAAAAGAATAATTTAACAAATTTGTGAATCATGAAAGAAAAACTTATTGAAGAGCTTAAAAACATATGTACAATATTTATATAAAAAGAATAAATTCAATAAAATAACAAAATCTTGATATACTTTCGAACCCGTTTTTAATGCACAAATAAGTAAACAAGTAAAAAACAGCTGATAGGAATGGCTTTTGTAAAGCGTGTTGTGTAACTTGCAATTTTTTACGCGCTAAAGTTTTTAAGCGCACGATACTCGTCGACGAACTAACGCGTGTTATGTACTTCCACCTTAATAGTTAAAGTTTTCAGTCTTTGTGTTTGGTTCGAAGAGTGAAGTGTTTTAAATTGTTTTAAACAGTGCACAATTGTAAAAAAAAGTAATTAAATATTATATAAGTAAAAAACTTTTTGTAAATATGCCATATAAATTTAAAAATAATGCTCGTAAAGAATTTAATCAATCTTATTAAAGTTTAGAAAAGTATTTTTCTGTGAGCTTATTCTAATATTAGACTTCTAAGCTTACATTATATTATAAACAAGTAATATTACCGCATGGGATCAGTTTTCTTTATTAAATTATTGTTTATAAGCTTAAGGCTTATGCTAGTAAGCTTGCTACAAGTTCTTTCCTAATCGTTTTGGTTTGTTGGGGAATTCCTTTCAATTTGCAATACACTCTCATTTTTTTACTGACACACTCACACTTTTTAAATTGACCACGAGATTGCTTTCAATTTTACCTTTCCATTTGTTTGGCAATTTTACTTTCAATTTAACAGCTGAGTACAATTTTGTCTTTATAAATTGTTTTCTTGTTGACATTTTGAAAGTAAATTGCTTACAAATTTAGTGCAGCCTACGTCACAGCTTTCAATTTATGTAAATTTTGACAAGCAGTATATGTAAAAGACTATCAAGAACAACTTGAACGTAATATTTACATCTTGCTTTTACGTGATACTATTTTCTCATTTTACATCAATTTTTGACATGTCGTAATACTTTGTATTACCGTATAAACAAGCCTTATGTTTTAATGTTGGTTTTTGTTTGTAAAATTGTATTTATGTAATACTTCTTTGTTTGTGTTTTGTTATTTCGACAACATAAATGATGTTAGAAGTTGCAAGTGTGAATGCATGTTGCACATTTTCAACATCTTATATGTGTTCCTTTGAAATGTTTGCAAGTCTAAAGAAGCTATAACGATGAAAACCCTGTTTATAACGGGACAAAAAAAAAGACAAACTGAGTAATAGATTTTTTACTTTTGAATAAAAAATTACATAAAAAGGGTATAATAAAAAATTTTGCAAACAAACAGTCCGATCATAATGGTCATTATGTATTTACATATCTATGTATGCATTGCAAACAAAACAAACAATATTCAACAAACAAATACTTGTATTTCTACTAGTGCTGGGATACTATCGATATTTTCTACTATTGATATTTATCGATAGTTCAGATTTCACTATCGATATATCGATATTACTATCGAATGAATGTTTGTACTTGTGCAGGAAAACTTTAATTATTTTATTATAAGGCTACAGTTCGTTGTTTTTATCACTTTATTGAATGTATGAGACGTATGTATGTATGTATTTACGCACGTTATTTTAGATGGCAGTTTTTTAAAATTGATGAGAACCTTTCTGAAGGAACCGAAGTAACAGGGACTATAAGATATTCCATTGCAACTTTAAAAAATTTTCTTAATTCTAAACCCAAAAAGGTAATCAATCTAGCGGACTTATCCTCTAATGGTCGTTCATTGTTTTGTCCTATGCTTGCAATTGCATTTGGATTTGCATTTTTTTACAACATTACAAAAATATTTGACATTTCAGTCCCTATGTGAACATATATAAATTTCCACATAAATGCCTATAATTAGCAGTAAAAAGCATAGCTAAGAAATCCATACCATTTGCCATTCTTGTTGTTCGTATTCATTGCTGCAATTCAGCGCGTATTAATAATAGCAAAAAAAAATAAAAAGCAAAAAACCGTGTGTATAGCTGCTGTTAGATGTCTTCATAGCTGTATTTTAAATAATAATAATATCGATATTTATATTTTTCCTATTGATATTTTAAGACTATCGATAATCTATCGATAGTTTCCCAGCACTTACATACATACATATTAGTATACACGTGAAGGCCATGTGCACCCCGACCCAGAGGATCTTTTGTGCAGCCCATATGTCTCACCATGTCAAGTTCAGGCCGCGTATAAAGCCCATTACCCTGCCCGGTGGAAGATCATAGATATCGGTCGGGCCCACTATTTGCCCCCCGAAGAATTTCTGCCTAGAAGTCCCCAAGGAGGGACAGCAGCAGAGCAGATGTTCCGACGTTTCGTCATCCATCCCACAGAATCTGCATATTTTGGTAGATGAATTACCCAACTTAAACTGGTGGTACCTAAGGCCACAGTGTCCCGTGAACAGGCCAACAAGCAGTCTAAGTTCCGCTTTTTCAAGCAGCAGAAACCTTCCTGCCCTGCGCCGGGACAGCGTCACAAATCTTTTGGACTGTCTCAATCCAGAAGGGGACGTCCATGCGTGAAGGAATTCACGCTCGGACCAATTATATAGCGTCCCTCTGATGTGTCCCACAGGGACGCCGAAAAAAAGGCTCAGGACCAATAAATGGACGAGGAGCGCCCCTATTTGCTAGGCAATCAGCCCTTTCATTGCCCGCATGGCCCTCATGGCCGGGAATCCAACATAAATTCAAGTCATTGTGTTTCCCTAACTCATTCAGAGACGCAAAACAGTCCATGACCAGCTTTGACTTTATCTCCAGAGAAGAAAGTGCCCTAAGAGCGGCCTGGCTATCCGACATTATGTAAAGTCTCAAGCCCCTTGTCCTGCTCCTCAGACATTCCCCAGCGCATATAATGATGGCGTAGAGTTCCGCCTGAAATATAGACGGCTGTTTGCCCATTAGCAAGCCCCTTTGGAAACCCGGGCCCATGATGCTTTCCAGCACTTATTTCTACAGCAAAAATGCGATTATAAATGCGAGTATAATATGATTCGAAAAAGACTCGCAAATTGTAAGTATGTAGCAAGTACCTATTAGCAGAAACTGTCTCGAAAATAAGTAGAAATAGATCAGAAGCGCGAATCATAAAAGACTCTTTCAGAAGAGTCGCAGCTGGAGAACCATTTTCTCCCGAAGGACAGTAATTTTCGACTCAAAAGCACGCACATAGAAAATAATATGTTCAATAATCTTATCAAATGTTGACTGGGTCTTTTCAAATGCACAAACACACACAAATACAAAAAAAGGTCCAATTCAATTCATTCATTCATTTTTTTAACAAGTCAATGAATTTATATCGGAAGAAATTGGTTAAAACTAGTATTTTGTAGTGTGGAGAAGTTTTTATTGTTTTTTGTAATTTGAATTTATTTTATTAAATTTTTTCTTTTAACAGTTTTTGCATTATTTAACTTTTTTTCTGGCTTTAAATTTTAAAATTTTAGTATACAAATTTGTTTAAATGATTTACACATGAACATGTTAAAAAATGACTAGAGAACGAACAATTGTCTGAAGTTATTTTGTTGCATCTGCAAATATTTATTTAATGATGACATTTTTACAGATGTTTGCATCTAGTGCAAACTTCACTAATCACATAATAAAATGGAATTATGGAATCGTTTAGTAGTTATTACCAGTTAGTATAAATCAATTTATCATAGAAAGATTCAATGAAAATATTTTTTCATTACACATATATATTTATTTAAATATTTCTAATAACATTTTAATAAACCAGAAGGTTAAATACTAATTGGTAATCTGATATATCTGGTTATCTATCAGCCTGAGGTTGCAAGTTTAATTCCCAGCAGACATTGGCCTCTTTCCTTTAACTTGTTTTTTAATATATCTGAATAATTAAATTTTTCTTCAGGTTACGGTTATTTTCAGCAAGTTTATATACATTTTATAATATAATTAATTAGCTATTACCAGTTAATAAAATGTTGTTTGGCAGTTAATAATAACTGAATTTGGTTTAATTTAAGTATTAATTAAGGGTGGCATGTCATAACGTCCAGTGTCACAGTGTCCATGGACGTTATGACACTCCAAAAAGTCTCATAACGTCCATGGACAGTATGACACTTTGCAAATGGACATTATGACACTTTCAAAAGTGTCATTAGGTCCATTATTACTAAAGAAGTTAAATACAAAAAAATGATCTGCATACACGCAGAGAAAAACATGTTTCATTATGGTCCCAACCAACAAAACTATTTTTAAAGAAACTAATTTAACCATAATATGGTAGTCGGTGACAATGATTTGGTTAAATGAAACATAATATGGTAAAAGTTTGTTTAAAAATGGTGTTGCTGTTTTTCTCTGGGTGTATATATTAAATATATAACGAAAACACTTTTGGGCGCAAGGATTTTCTCCTCTATGGTATAACAAATATCGGCTTCGCTAACTAAAGCTTCTCTGCACAGCCGGCCTTTGGCCGGGCACAAGGATTTTCTTCTCTATGGTATAACAAATACCGGCTTCGCTAACTAAAGTTTCTCTGCACAGCCGGCCTTTGGCCGTGCGCAAGGATTTTCTTCTCTATGGTATAACAAACACCGGCTTCGCTAACTAAAGCTTCTCTGCACAGCCGGCCTTTGGCCGGGCGCAAGGATTTTCTCCTCTACGGTATAACAAACACCGGCTTCGCTAGCAAATTTTTCAAAAAAAAATTTACATATTTTAATATTTTTCATTATAAGTTAAGTTGTGGACATTATGACACTTTGCAAAGTGTCATAACGTCCGCGGACGCTATGACATTTCTTTGATGGACGTTATGACACTATGACACTGGACGTTATGACATGCCACCTAATTAAGTATGTGACAAAAAACGATTAACAACTAAAAACTTAATTTTTAGTTTCTTAAATAATACATTTTCTTCTAAGACTAGCGGAATCCCTAGACAAAGACCTTCGTTGCAAACAGGCTGGTTTGGGTCTTAAAAATCCAGCATAGACCACACAAATAGCCTTCGGATTATAATTGAGCAGTAAGTGGATTGGGGATCGACTCTTTACCTAGTCTTCATAGATTTTGAAAAGGCTTAAGGCACAATTACCCATACTGCCATTTGGAGAGCACTCACCTGTAAAGGCGCACCGAGGAAAATAATAGAGATTATCCAGGAATTATACAAAAACGCAATATGTCATATATTTCATTAAAACTGTATTAGTTATAAGGTTTCGGTTATATCGGCGTTAATCTTTAATGTAACGGCATAACGTGGGGCCTGGACCAAGTGCACACCTTTTGCTACCAGGGTAGCATCATTAAATCATTTTGTGGATCTACTGATGATGTCTCATTAGCATTTGGACAACTCAGCAGTATATGGAAATCGCCATCAATCTCCACTAGGGATTGCTTTTCTGTTGCCTAAAAACCGAAAAAAACTTGGTTTTAGCTTTTACTTTAACAATATATTTATGTTAAAGAAATTGCAAATTATACATAATACTCGAACTTCATATCCAAAAACGTATGCAAACAGCCTGTAACAATGGCAAGGTATTTCAAAATGCTTAAAATTCAAAATAAGTACTAAGAATTTCAAATGTTACCTTTTTAACTCTTAAGTAGACACCTAACTTGTGTGGCACAAGCTACCACCTTTTTACGGATTTTAGCAAACTCTTATCTCCACCCGCATGGCTACCAAAGATCTGAACAACTTGCCTGTTTTCACCAACAAATGCCTAAGAAGAATTTTGTTAAGGAAAAACAGCGATTTTTCACTAAAATTCGTATTTCTTTGTCCTACATTAATGCTAAATATCTCTGTATCTATTGGTATAAGGAACAAAACTATCAAGATCCAAATTAATAAGAAACAAATTTCCTTTAAAACGAGACTCGACTCAGTTTCCTAGAATGAATGGTTTCGGTTATAAAGACAAAGAAATATGATTTTAGTGAAAAATCGCTGTTTTTCCTTAATGAGGCACGTGTTGGCGTTATTCGATTGAGCTTAAACTTTGCCAATCGCATTTTCTATGCCTATTAGGGGGTTGCCCCGATGGAAAATTTAACATTGATTTCTGGTAACCACCCTACTGTACCTCAATTCTGTAACTTTTTGAATTTAACTACCGATATCGTTAATTAACGAGAAATCTCGGTTACTTTAACGAATTTGTTATTCTGTATTTTAAATAAACAAAAATTTTTGTTTAGAAATATTGACGACAAATATCGGTAAAAATATAAGAACGTCAAAGTAAAATTTTTTTAAAATTAATAAAAAATACAAAATAAATTTGCTTTATTGCATTTATTGTAACAAAACATGAATGAAAACGTGTAAATATTGATTATATTTCTAAACAAATATGTTGGTTTTAAATTCTTTTATACATAGGGAAAAATTTCCAGATGACTGAGCCACTCTAGCACAACATTCTGCTCTTACTTTTCATACCAGCACTACTGTATGTGAAAAGGGTATTATGTGTTTGTACGAATGTGTGTAACACCTTTTAAAAAATGTTCTGGGCCTGCCTTTTAGTATACCGATTGACTCAGAATCAATGTCAGAATCCATTTAACGAAGCCCGTCCGTCTATCAGGATGGCTGGTTGTCTGTCCAAGATAACCTTGTGTGCAAATTACAGGTCGCAGTTTTAAAAATAATTTTATAAAATTTGGCACATATGCGTTTATTGTCACAAGGTCGAAGCATTTTTATAATGGTGAGAAGCAGTTATTTAATTTTTATAGCCCACATGAAAACTTCTTTCCGGAATAGGGTTTTGTGCCTATTAATAGCCATCTTGTTTTATAGACATTTGAGTTGAATAAGATCCAAAAATATTTTGTCGCAACCTACATTAATCACCAGAACAAATTTTTTTAGAATCGGTCCATATTTGACCACAGCTCCCATACGAATACACTAATAATGGTAGATACTTAGATAATATTTGGCACAAAAATGTATTATGTGAATAATAACCTCACAACATACTCTTTTTGGCGGAAACATGATCGCCCAAATACTGCAATGTAGAGTCGGACTTGATCGACTATACTTTCTTACTTTTTTCGTGTTAAAAATTGGCTACTTTACTCTATATTTTTAATCTGTTAACAGTACATTTATTGTCGTTATTATTAAACAAGAACTTTTTTTGTGTCGTTAGCTACCGACATTTTTTGCCGATAAAAATTGTTAAAATTTCATTACAGAATAGCTCTTAACGACAACTTTCGTTAGCTAACGAATTTTGACTACTTAACGACAATTTTTTGTCGTTAAAAAGTTACAGAATTTCAGTACTGGTCATGCCATTTGATGATGTTTCCTGAAATGCAATGGTCTGGAACTTGTAAGGCAGCAGAAGAAGAGGACGTCCGGCCTGCCTATACTTGACAAACCAAATAGGCTTAGAAAGCAGGCAAAAGCTGAAACGAAATCGAGATTCTTGCATCAAATAAAAGTGATTGGAGATATTTTGCTAGGGCCCCCCTATATCCTTATAGGAACTAGAGGAACCAAAATATAGTAAATATCCCAGCAAAAACTTTGCTTACAAAATAAGCAGAAAAATAATGAGAATTTGACGAGCCGACTACTTACTTTTCTACTAGAAAAAGTACTTATTTTTGTTCGAGATGTCCCAAAAGTAATCCTTTATAATTTAGCCTATTATAATCTAAAAAATAATATGTTTTTTTATACTTAAAATTTTTATAAAAATATATAGTTACACAAAGTCAATAAAGTAAAAATTTTTTTATTTTTTTATTTTTTTTTAATTTTTTTTTTTAATTATTTTTTTTTATTATTTTTTTTAATAATTTTTTTTTATTTTTTCTTATTTTATTTAACTTTATTTTATTTTTTTTTCGGTCTCTGGCGGGATTCGATCGCGCAACCTCGGTGCTGATAGACTAGCTCGCTACCAGCTAGTCTACCGGGGCAGTGTAGTTTTTGTATTAAAAAACTATGTTTTTTGACTATAATGACATTTTTATTGTCATAATGAAAATTTAAATTTTTCTGTATATTTAAGATATAATAATAAAGTTATTATTTAATATATAACTAATAATCCAAAAAGTGGCGAATAAAGCTACAAAGTATTGAATTCTTGAAGTCATTAAAAGTAGGATTGTAAGTAAAGTTTTTGCTGGGATATACACTAGACTGGTCGCATCTTGTATGGGATTTTTTTTTTAAATTTAATTATTTGCGCTGCTTAAAATATGATATTTGGTGTAAGAAATCATGATCTAATTTTTCAGGTCAATCCGACGGGGCCTAGCCGTGCCGGGTGGGGCCCAAAGTTCCCCACATTATAAAAAAAAACAACTTTTCTATCAGATCTTAATAGTTATACTAGTTGAAAAGGCGAAAATCAAAAATATGACTACGCTACGATCCTCGGCAGAGAAAGTACTTCAAGTGTGCCAAATTTCAGCTTCCTATGTCATCAGATGGCTTCAGAAAGTTGCGGAAACAATAGGACATACATGCAAACATCCTGACATACTAAGAAATTATATATTGTATAGATAGATTAAAGTATTTGCTGTTTAATATTTTCGTATGATACGAACGAGAGATTTTTAACCTAATTCGGGGTCTCTGAATCCAGTGGTGCTATCCGTTTTTTTTAGGTTAGCTTTGGTTTTCGAGATATACCCCAACTCAAAAACGCTTCAGCTTATTGAAAAACTAAAAAAAGACGAAATTCCGCAATGAAATTTACTTTAAAAAAGTTGAAACTTTTTTCTCTATGAGTGCTTTCATATAAATTTAATTACACGTTCATCCACTTGTATGGATGAAAACCGCACATAAGTAGTTTGTGGTAAATGATAAGTCCAATCTTAAAATAATAGACGTGCTAAGTATCCATGTATTCATACATTTTGCAATTTTAAATATTCTGAAACACTTTGTATAACTGAAAATATTAGCCAATTTACTTTTATTTGCTCGGACAATTATTGAATATAAAGAAGAGAGGAGAAAGAACACAGTTGGCCACGTTTGTAGAAGACATAACTACTGAGGGCAGCTTGATAAAAATCGTCGTCGAAATTTTCATACAAATAGCGGCGAGGTCACACAAGACGAGAAGACGAGATGAGTGACCATGTCTTAAATAATTTCGTCGGCGACTATATACATATCTCCTATACATCTATATCGTTCCTTTAATATAGAAAAGCCCTAACTAACATTTCCTTACTTTACTTTATTATAAATTGTAGTATTGTAGTTGCGATTTTTTTTAAACGCAGTTTTTTATTAAATTGTTTAGAGAATTTAATAAAAAACTGAGTTTAAATAAAATCGAGACTACAAGACTAAAATTTTTATTAAGTTTTTTCCTTCTCCTGTTAAGTAAGGAAAATGTTAGTTAGGGCTTTCCTATATTAAAGTAACGATATATTCTATACTAGACTTTGTCGTCAAAGACTTCATTCATGACAATGTCGTCCAGTTTGTCGTCCACCACAATTTGTATATAATTATTTATTTTAGACAATTTTTCCATGTGCTTCTTAAGTATAGTTGCAACTTTAATTCGCCATTCTCAAATTGACAGTGAAGTGCATTTGTTTTGGGTAAAAAACTAAAATTTTCCTCGAATTGATTTACAGTAAAGTATTATTTTACTCTAAATAGCTAGGAAAATTCTTCCTTTATTGCCAGCCATACACTACACAAATTCAGTGCTCAAGTCTTGCACTGTACAATGCGTTTGTGTAGAGTTTGGAGGTGTTTTTGCTATTTAGGCAGTGAACTAAGTAAAAATCAAAACGATAGTAATATTTGCTTAAGTTTCTAGAACTGTACAGTAAACTTGTGTAGTGTATGTTAAAAACGTTTAGTTTTATCGCGGCTTTTTAAAAGATGACAACAAAAATGGAGCGCGGATAAAATATTCTGTACAGGGCAACTAGAATTATTGGAAGAATCGCCATATGGCGCATTAAAAGCAGAAAAAGATTCATGAAAGTCTTTTGTTTTTATTTGCAACATGGGCCTTCTTCGCATAAAAATTAAAAATAAAATATTTTACAGTTTACTTGTAAAGTGTGTGACACAAATTTCGTTTACGCAGTGCCAGGCTTGTGCACTGAACTTGTGTAGCGTATGGCCGGCATAAGTGATCGAACCTGCAAAAATCACACATTATGTAAGTAAGAATTTATGCAGTGTTTTCACATTTTTAAAGTTTTTAATCTGCTTCCCTTAATGATCTGTTATAGTTTATTCGAACTTTGTGCCTTAGTCTAAAAATGTTGGAATTATTAATAATACATATAACCAATTTATTTAATTGGCCTTCAAAACATATTAAAACCATAAATAAAAACAGTGTTTATATAAACAAAAAACCAGTAAGGCTTTGCCGAGTTTTATAAACCCTTCACTATTGCAGGGTATTATTTCTCAAAACGACGTCTTCATGTTCAAATAACGAACAATTTCAGGCGCACACATGAATTTTGATCGCGTAAACTGCTTTTGCCAATGTTTTGTTCTGGTTTAAACATTTGTTCTCACAACAGCGTCTGACATCACTGCAGCATTGCCATATAAAGGCGCCCGTACACGACATGTATTTGTCATCTGACATGTCAAATTTTCAAGTCACATGTGATTGTTCATGTCTGTCAAAATTGCTGTTTTACATAAGGTTTATAATATTCGGTCACAAACGTACATGTAATTTGCTTCTGACATTGTCTCTGTTTTCTTTCGCATTGTTATTGCAGAAACCAAAGTAGTTCTCGGTTTCAAAATAGCTTGCTGCCGCCACGAAAATATTTATTTGCGCCGTAAAATAATTTAGCCATCTTAACATTTTTTTTTTATTTTAAAGATACCAATTTAGAATTTTATAATTAAACGGTTTTTATACATATATTTACATAAATTCTATTCCATGGTGAGATGAGCATACATATCTTGGTATTGTAAAATATTAACTTCAGCCGGCTAATGATTCCGTCAATAGTTGACGCCGCTGCCAGTTTCTTCCCGGCATAGATTTCTGATGTCAGATGGTTTGTCAGAAGAAAATAGAGCACGCTCTAATTGAAATTTTGTCAGATGACTTTGCGACTGACTTTTACAGAAGCAAAGTTAAAAAGGTAACACACGACATGTATGTGTTTTGCAGTGGGAAATTTGACATGTCAGATGACAAAAACATGTCGTCTATATGCTCCTTAAATAAACGCCATCTTGTAAACGTTGCTTTTTATATGGGTTGCCTTACCAAATGTTTTTCCCACATCAAAGATGATCTGATCTGGCTGAATTTAAGTAGCAATTTCAGAGTTAGGAATAGTAACTAGATTTAAAAATCGATCCCAAAATCTATTTTCGATTAGAATCCAAAAATATTTACCATTCTTTATTTCAGACAATTGGGGTATTCACAAGGTGTGCTATCATGTTATATTGTCATAATGTTCTAACATTTTACAAGGGTTTAAAAATATTGTTGTTGCTTTGTAAACAAAAATTGTCTTAAATTAATAGAACTTTGCTTGCTATGTTGTTATTAATTAGAAGAGACCTGTGCTGAGCGGCTGAGCCGAGCCGCATTAGTTTTTGGAAGCCGTCGCCTTGGATGGTATAATTGTATCCGGCTAACATCCGAATTTAACCTGCGGCTAGCAATTTTTCAACAAGTCACTTGCGGCGTCAAATTAGTTCGGCTTAGGACTCTGCTGTTTGGTAAACTTTATTTATTTGTGATTTGCGTCTGAAAAATGGAAAATAGCCGGGTAAGCTCTAATTTAATTTATCAATTCATGGATTAGAATTAAAAAATATTTTTATTTTAGGTAAATATTAATTTTTAATATTTGTTTTAAATCAGCGGATTTAAATTCAAAATAGCAGACTGAATTATGAGGGGTTGTTCACAACAGTCGTATTTTTCATGTTATTATTTAAAGAAATATGACTTAATGACACCTTGTGAATCCATCAAATATGTAATATAAATATATGACAACATTGATTCTATCGTACGTGGAGTCTTCAAGAAGTGGATTTCAACATACAAACTTATATAAACTCTTTCCTTCCGTTGTGCGGGGTAAAGTAATTTTAAAATTAAACATGTCTTAAATTGTCGTGTAGATTATTGACTTAATAACGAAATTAATTGTCATAACATTTTTAATAAATACAAACACAAGAATTCATTTTACTCCGTACAATAAACTTACAATCGATTAAAATAATAAAAAAAAAATACATTAAAGCACAATAAAAAAAACTTAATAACTTCAGGTTGTTTATTCAAATACAATCTCGTGCTTAATGAATTATGAGTAACAATAATTTGGTTAAGATAAATTTAATTAAACACGTGAGTAAGCATCATGTACATCACATGTTACAAACAAACAAACAAATTCTTGAGATAAAATTGATTCATTCCCATAAAATTTAAAATCAAATTAGTTAACAAAAACTAGTTAGAGTACTACATTCGGCTCTGCCGAATCTTAAATACTCTTTACCATAGCATGATCAAAGTAATTTTTTTTAAGTTTTAATTAAAAAAAATATATACCGTATTCAATTAAAACCTTAAAGTGACGGGGACTAGTTGACCTTTGGAGATCCATTTTTATACTTTTTATATGGAAAATATTTAATACAAATTTGAACGCTCAAAATTCCTTATTTCTGAAGAACATTTGTATGGGCGCTATGTGAAACAATAGATCAATTTTATCTGTACTGCTTTTTGAGAGGTTTTGCCATATCGTCCTAACCCTAGGTCTCCACTAGTCATCAAATTATATTAAGAAATTTTGTTATAAAAGAGCTTTTTAGATAGATTGCTTAGAACGCTGTTAAAACATGAGAACAACCTCTAACATGATCAGTCTATTCTAGGGATGCCAATGCGTACGCTTTTGCTACACCCAATCTAAAACTGCCATGAAATACTAAACACCCAGTCTACAACTGACATAAAATGCTTAACATTGACACTAAAAAGATGTAAGTGATAAGTATAGACTAGGGATGTCAATCGGGATTGATTTTAGAAAATCCCGGGATTTTGGGATCGGGATTTCATAATCCCGAATCCCTGGATTTTCTAAAATCAATCCCCTAGCCTATCGGATTCAAAATCCCGAATCCCGGGATTTTCTTAAATCAATGCCGATTGGCATCCCTAGTCTATACTTAACACTTACATCTTGTTAGTGTTAATGTTAAGCATTTAATGTCAGTTGTAGACTGGGTGTTAAGTATTTCATGGCAGTTTTAGATTGGGTGTAACAAAAGCTTACGCTTTAAAACAGTGATAACCACTCCATAGACTCGCGAGCCAGTCAATAATCGTATTTTTCACACAGACACGGTCGGCAATTCACATGTATATTACAAATTTGTTCGTTTCAAAACATCAGACTATCATCAGTCTCTGCGACCGCACACAAGCACATAATATCTTTGTGTGCGTGCGTTCGGGACTTTCTTAGTTCGGGGCTTGGTTATCACTGCTTTAAAACCAGGGTTCAGAAAATACACACATCACACACACAATGTTCTGTTCAAAAGCAAAACAACATACTTCAATTAACATAACAATTATGTGTCTCTAAATTTTCTACGGTGCCGAACACAACCACGATTGTGTTTTTTTTTAAATATTTGGTTGTGTATACGCCCTGCAAATAATAGGACCAGTCCAAACACGCGTGTAAAGAGTAGCCCACAAGGGACCAGGACTAGTGCAAAAGTAACCCAAACGTATGGAAAAACATGGTCTATTTAACTTTACGATGTCCTAGGGGAGGACCATATAACCCACCTTGGTATACTCAAGAGGATTAGTTTTGAAGTCGTTTAAAAACGAAAGCATGTCGTTAAAAAAAGAAGACATGTCGTCCCACTACAAACACTTTTTAAGAATGACATGGTCCATGCTTGCATTACATCGGACCAGTCCCTGGAGTAGTCTATTTTATCAAAATGGATCAGGTGGTCCAATTTTATTTGCAGGGTTTGTTTACATTTATGTGCTAAATTTTTATACAGTGTGTGTATTTTTCGGAACTCTGATTAAAAAAATTATAATTAACATGTTAACTTGGTTACATTACTTGAGGCAACTAATTGAACGACCTTTAGGGGACATTTTAATCGGGCAATTAAACGTAGACTTTTGTTTAAAAAAAAAAAAAATAAAGAAAAAAACGGGGATTTAAAACTTCAGGTAAGTAAGCGTGGGGCAATTTAGCGGGTTATACTGTACTTTTTTATATTTTATTTACAGCAACAAAATTGTTATTTCACAGAGAAAGTTGGATATCTATATAATTTGTATGAAGCATCCCTAAATAACGCGGCGTCAATGCTTTGCAATTCGAAAATGCAATTTTAACACCGCGTTTAATAGTGAAGTTGGCCGCTATTGTTAATGAATAGTATCAATTTAGCAATTTTTTGGTCAATCTAGCTGTTTTATATTCATTTTTTATTTCTATTATGTGGGTTTTATTAACACAGAAAAAATTATTAGTAATTTTTTATCAATTAAAAAAATTATTTAAAAAGTATTTAAACTTAATTAATGTAATAATTGAATCAATTATTTTTTTTTTGTTGAACGAATATTAAAAATATAATTTTGATTTAATTAACATTTTAGTTGTTTTGAAATCACTTTTGAATTAAAATAATAATCAAATAATTTTAACTTGTGTAATTGTTGTTGGAAATTGTCAAAATCAATCAACACATTTTTTAAAACGGCAAAGTTTTTTGATCATTTTTTTTTTAATTAAAATTAAAAATATCAATTATTGAAAAAAAATCTTCAAAATATTAAATTTTAACAATTTTTAATAATCAATATAATCATTTTGGTAATAGGTGCAAAATCAACAAATGGGTTGCTTGATTCTATGAATTTGGTATAAAATTGGTGATTAGAGAAAATTTTTAATTTTTTCTGTGTAAACAAGAAATCTAGCACTACTTATTATTCGTGATATAACGTTGACTCTTTTTTAAGTTATGGCATATCAACGTAAAAGCTAAGCGGAAGAAGACGTTCCGCCCTCCGCTCTTGTTTAGGTACTTCTGTATGTAAAATTTACATACAACTTTAGTGCGAAAATCACCTAAATCTAATTTAAATTTGGATTTATCACTAAATATTATTGAATTGCTTTGCCTTTGTAACCAGTATTTGCGCTCCTTTGTCCATTTCATTCTTTTTCTCTTTAGGGTGGTAGTATGTAAAGGTAGAAGATTTTCGAACTTAAGTTGTACGAAAAACAAGTGAAGCCTTCCGTAGAGACTGTTTAAAAAGAATGTTTAAATTTGGGATTATTACTATCCAAGGTATGAATGAAGAGGGTGAGAAGAGCATATAGGGGGAAGTGCTCGTTTGAGTTAAAAAATGGGTTTTCTAGAGACAGGGCGATTTAAGGGTTTTAATAAAAGAGACGGCTACACTAGTTTAAATTCACAGTACTTACATATTTATTTAAATACTTATGTTTAAATGTACAAGGTAGGTATACTTAGGAAGGAAAAAAATTTTTAAACGTTGATTAGGAGCCGGAGGATGACCAGGTAGTTACAGCAGCCAAGAGCGAACTGACTAGACCGAGTTAAAATTGCATTTTTTTTACCGCCAAAACAAAGAAAACGCGGCGAATACCAAACCGGTAGAAAAAAAGAGTAATAGTTCACGATAGGTATAATTCACGATAAGCTTAAAGAGTCAGAGCCGGAAATGTAGAAAAAACGTAAATTTTTGGTTTTAAAGAAGTACTTTAAACAAAGAACATTAAAGATTCAGGCAAGTGTTATAATTTGGGGTTACATGTTGGCTAAAGGCGTTGGATTAATAAAAAATACCATGAATGAAGCTCGATACATAAGTATTCTTGAAGAACATTTAATGTCAACTGTCGAAAATCTTTGCTCATTTGGTGAATACACCTTTCCAGAAAATGGGGCACCGGCTCTCCCGCTAAAATAACAAGGCAAGATTTCCTAGATAATAAAAAAAACGTTATGGAGTGGCCATCGTCCAGCCCGAATCCGAAAAGAGTGTGTATGGACAAGTATGAAAATACGCCTTAGAAACGAACCCCAAAGGACTACTCTCGAGCTAAAGGCAAACATAATTGAAATCTTGGACTGAAATACACCTGATGAATGTAAATCATTAATAGAAACGATGACTAAACGAATAAAAGTAGCCATTGACGCAGAATGTGTTGTTACATAGTATTATTTTAATTTGTGTGCGGTTTTGACAAAACTGAGTGCTTTTCATTTGAATTTTCATTCAAATTAAATAAACCCTACGAATTAATTGTGGTCAATTTTACTTAGAAACATTTGTGAGTACGCACATGAAGCGAGTAAACTTTTGAATATTCTAGTTTCTCTATAATTTTGTTTCTGTAAACAAAACTAATAAAAGTATTTTCAAATGACAGTTGATTTTTAAAAATTTAATAAGCTTAACAGTAATTGTAGGCACTTAAATTTCAAAAAATACAATGTAATGCTGCCATACGAATTTATTGTGGTTCGATTAGTAAAATGATTCAAAATATGTAGAGAAACATATCGGGTTTAAGATCAAATAAGAATTACAAACCTACATACATATACATACCCTTTTCACCTGTGGTGAAGGGTATAATAAAAAGAAACTGCGCACGATAACAATTATTTACATACCTATACAAAAAAAGAAAAAAAAAAAAATTTGATGGTAATCAGCATCTTAATTATATTAATCATTTTTTTATCTTGAATTGTTGTATCAAATTCTCATTATTAAATGTGTTTCATGTATGTAGTTAGCGATGATGAGCACGTTTATACGACGTACTTAGTTGTTGAACTCAACTGCTACCAAACTGTTGACAACAGTTAAGCCCATGGTAAACAAATACAGGTGGCATCGCTACGGCAACAAATACAACATTACAACAAAAATGGAAATAAGTCCCAGCATACGTCAACAATTTGCCGTTGAAGGTGATGTAATAACAAATGTTAAGCTAATTTTAATTAAGTTATGGAAAATATCTTATTTATTTTTTTATCAAAATTATCAAAAACTTTAATAAAATACACTATTCACAACATAAAACGTGGACTTTTTGTAAACTAAAACAAAACTTTGACATAAGATTGGACAAACAATGTATAGTAATGCCACCTACCTGTTTATTTCATCATGGTTGAGCCCCACATTTACGTCTTAGAAACAGCATGATGAATTTAATGCAAGATTATAAGTTAGTATATGTAAACATTTGAAATTAAATAAAAGCCTGACAAAAGAAATAATTAAAATTAATTAAATTAACTAAACTAATAAATAACTCCCTTTGATCCGCTGTAGAGTTTGAGCACAGTTTGCTGACTTTAGGTAGCTAAAAGGTAAAATTCTGGTTAAAAATTATAAGTAAATAAATAGTTTAAATTAGCTGTCTGGGTTTTTTCAATTATTGGACAAACTGATAAGAAAAATAGTTTATATTAATGTTGGGCCCCTATTACGGTTCACAACTCAACTCAGTTGAGTTGTAATTAAGACAACTGGTTGTGAACAGTTGTAATTTTGGTTATGTTTATGGTTATTCACCGCAATATAGCAAAGTTGTAAACCATAATACAAAAATTAAGAAATTACAACTCAACTGTGTTGAACTGTGAAGCGTAATAGGGGCCTCGGTGTTTAAATTGTTCGCATCAGTATTTCAAGCTGATAAAACTTCTTAAAAGAGTTTTTTTTATCTGTGTAAAAAAAATACTAAAATATTAGACGCACGCACATACCCCCATTTTTTTTTATAAATGTAGAACCGTGCGGTAAAAATAAAAGACTCAAATATTTATGGAATTTTAAATACGTTTAATTTAAAAAGGTTAACAGAATTAAGCAATCGTTTAATTTGCAAGGTCGCACGTTTTATATGTCTAACAATCATACGACCAAATTTCGTGATATTTGGTCTTATTTAGTTTCATGAGACTCGAAATCACTAAAATCACTAAATTTCGTTAAGACCGAGTCATAACTGATCAGAGGCGCCATAAAAACCTTCTCTTGGAATACACACGCCTTTAACCGTAAAAATAATAATATTGTTGTATAATTTTGCCCATAACAGTTTTATAAGGCTGGAAATAAAATTTTGTAAAGATCACTACAATTTACCATTGGCCCTAAAAAAAGCCCATTATCGAAAAGATTTATATTTTGATGAAATTTAGTTGGATCAAATAACTAAAGACACAAGTCCCACATAGATTTACTTAAATTTATAGAAAAAAAAAATTGGCACCAAATTTCTCGGGAACCCCGCAATTAATTCCTGGAAGAGCCGGAATTGAAAACAACTGAATTGAAAAAACTCTAGATATAACGATTATTTTATAAAACATTGAGAATTGAATAATTTGCGTAAATTTGCTCTGGCATTCAAATATTGACTCGTTTGTACACGCTTAATCATAAGCGTCAAGTTCTGAATCTCTTTTAACCATTCCAAACCTTTTATACAAATTTGTCTAGAGAATTTTTTTCGCCAAAATGTTAATACTTAATTTCTTTGTTAACTTAAGTTTTAAAATTTCTAATGATGTTTTGTTTATTTGGTTTTCAAAGACAAATATTGATCATAAGTCTGTTAAAATAAAAAGCTATTGTCAAAATAAAGAACACGTGTAAATGTTAGGAGTGCGTCATTTAAAAAGATAACAAATAAGTTTGAAAGCTTTAAATCGAATGTTTAAGAACCCTTATTTTTTTTATTAAATAGTGCTACTTGATTAATCTTATTAAATTAAGATATTGATTTGGCAGCACTACGAAGTATCAAAAAACAGCAATTAGACGTGACATAAAAATACCAAAACTGTATTACCATAGCCACTGTATTACCAAAACGACATGGTTTCTAAATTCGCCGTTACGGCTGTGTCATTATGTTTATGTTACGTCTAATTTGAGCTTTAACCAGAACCTTTACCTGGCGTTTACATTTGTCTACTGTCTAGAAAATTTTGCAGACAGTAAAATTGGACACTGATTTGACATTTGCTTACAGTAATCTAAAGTTTTGTTAGCAAAAGAGAAAAAATCAAAATGTAAAAAAAAATTAAAAATATTTTGCTTTGATTTTTTATATTTCAGTTAATTTTTATATTTGTTCACACAATAAAGTTATTTTAAGCTTTTTTAAACAAAATACGTTTAGCTGGACTTGCGCTGCAACATTCACGTTTGACATATTTTAAAAAGTGAACTGTCTTTGCTTTTGGCAACTAATATGTATTTTCTTACTGTCTTGCCAGTACTGTCAAATGTAAACGCTGTGTTAAAGTGTATTTTTTTGGTGGCCACACGATCAAGTTTTGCCTTTCAAACCCCCAGCGGTTAAACTCAGAAGACCTTCTTACTTCAAGCATTTTAATAGGTCTGCTTCAAAATTGTTTTAATTAAATTACTGATCTTATCTTACTGCTAAAGAATGCCTCATAGAAGGCCTCGGCTCTTTGGTGAAAAAGATAAAATACACCTTTCACACTCGCTTCTATAAGAAGGGAGTGGAGAAGGAGTAACATTTTTTGTATTGTATTTTTGCACAAGCAAAAGCAAAATAATTATTTGTTTTAATCCCGTTACCATTCTTATGTACCTGCTAAAGAAGCGATAGCGGAAGGCCTACTCCGCAATGACAACGTGTGTAAAAAAGATATGAGTATGGAATGGAGCGAACAGGCCTTGTATAGCCAAAAGAAGGAGTACATAGGCCTTCTAGAAGGCATCCGTACTCCTTCTTTTTTTACTACAACACTCAAACTTTTTAAATTGACCACGAGATTGCTTTCAATTTCACCTTTCCATTTGTTTGACAATTTTACTTTCAATTTAACAGCTGAGTAAAAGTTTGTCTTTATAAATTGTGTTCTTGTTGGCCCCCTTTCACACTCGGCAAGTTACTTGCCGACAACAACAAAGTCTGTAAGGAAAAAAAATTTTAAAAAAATTTGTACAGACTTTGTTGTTGTGAAAGGGGGCTTGACATCATGAAAGTAAATTGCTTGCAAATTGAGTGCAGCCTACGTCACAGCTTTCAATTTATGTATATGTTAAAGACTATCAAGAACAACTTGAACGTGTAGCTGCAAGGTTATCTCAAAGCAGTGTTGCCAACTCGTCACCACAAAAAATTATATATATTTTTTTTAAAGTGTAAACAAATGGCTTAACAAGATTTTATTACTAAAAATGCATCAATAAAAACTTACAAGATTTATTAATAATACCAAAATTGCAAATAAGAGACTATCGATAAAACTGATATTTTTTATTGTAAAAGTTTTTTGCGTTAACTAATTAAGAAAACTTCAATGTTACAACACAACTAATGCAGCATTTATAAAAATTTTTTGGTCTAACATTTTTATAAAATTTGGCTAAATAAAAATGTATAATTGCTTATTTAATGGCTAAATGATATGAAATATAGCTAAATCTAGAAGAAACCCTGTGTATATTATTCATAAACAAGGCGAATTAATGTAAAGGGTGGTGGCGATACTACAACAAGTATCAACACCAACATCACAACATTGTATTTTATTTGTTGCTTTCGTTGGTCGATATGTCAACAACACAAGTAACTCTGATATTCCTCTCTCTAATTTAGAAAAAAAGTTGCACAGCTGTGCTTTTAACGCCACCTGAAAAATTAAAGTTATTATATTAATAAATCTTCTGAAAAATTCTATAATATTATTTGTTCCATTTGTTAAGTACTAACTGTCTTTATTATAATCACATAAATACGCGAATTATAAATTTTTTTTAAATTTAATTTATACGTTTTTTTTTGCATATTATATTATTTGCGATTGGTACAATTATTGTTTGCTTTATGATTGAGTGTTTTTTTTTTGTTTTGTTTTTTTTTTTTTTTTTTGGCAAAAACAAATTTTGTGACATTCACGCGATTCATTTTGTATGTTATAATTATATCATGTGATATTTTATATGGTAAACAAACACAATATATGCCCTCCTCCACAGTTATAATTAACCCATTTTAACATTTTGCTGAAGAAGCAGATTAATCCAGAAATATCTTGAAAAGATATTTTAATGAGTTTGTGAATAAGCCAGCCAAGTATTAATTAAAAGCAGAAATGTCATGATAAAATTTGGCTAAAAATGTGTAATAAGAAATTTTGAATAGCTTTATTTGGAATTCGGGGATTTTGTTAAATCATATTTTAAGAGACCGCAGTTTTTCTGAAAATAACCCATTTGTTTTATTTAAAATTGAAGACCTTTTTCTAGGCCCATATTTAGGCTTTTGTAATCGATCAAAATTTCCATTCAAATTCTTTTGTATGTACTTCCGATCGATATCGAATGCCTTAATTTAACATAAAAAATAATTCAAAATTACCATCATATTAACATCAATTAAATATTTAATTGTTAATATTTTTTAATTTAAACTTATTTTATTAAATAGAAGTATAAATATTTAATTGAAACTAATAATTTGTTTACTTGCGCAAATTTAAATAATTATTTTATAAATATCACAAATTTTTTAATATAAAAACTTTTTTTATTTGCATAAACGACACGACAGTTACCAAAATTTTTATTTAAATTTAAGTTGTACTTAAATACGGTTTAGATTTTAAGTGCTATATTTAAGTTTTTTAATTAAAGTAGGTAGCACTACTAAATATCAAAAAATATCATTGACAATATGATACCCTACACCTCAGTATGTCATCGTTCTTGCTGGCAACTTTTGTTGCAGCAATTCTTGACTTGAGAGGGATGAGAAGTTTGGGGAGGGGTACTCAGTTTCATGTACTCTGCAATTCTGTTTTGTTTTGTTGTTTTTACACTTTTTAAATTGAAGTTGGCTGTAGATGTATTTGTATTTATCAGAGCTGTAAATGAATCATTCTTTTTTGATTTTATTTCGTTACGAATTAGCTAAATTTCGAATTATGTAATTCTTTTCACAGCAAAAAAGAATAGAATGAAATTTGATTCAATTCAAACGAATTAGGCAGAAATAAATTTCAATTCGTTTCCAATTCAAACGAATTTATAGAATGAGTTGCAAATCGTTTTCATTTTAAATGAATTTGTTAAAGAGAATTGCAATTCATTTTACCGATTTATTTGAATTGAATGGATTTTGAATTCATTCAAATGAATTAGCACAACGAATTGCAATTCAAATGAATGAAATCAAAAATGAGTTGCAATCAATCAAATCCAAGAGCAGATCTAGGGGGGAATTACTAAAATTTACTATTTTTTTTACAGTTGGAAGTTTTCAATACAAAAAGTAAACAAATTTTCCAATTGTAGTAAAAGTAGTAAAAATTTCGTGTAAACGATCACGAACATGAAAACAAAAATGAAGCACCAAATTACAGAATGAACTCCGTTTTAAAACGGAATTCTACTCTGTGACATGGCAGATTGTCGCCAATTTTGATGTCAATACCAACATTTTTTAGGAAGTTATGACGTTAAAGCTACTTTTGGTAGTAATATTTGTATGGGAGCTATGATGAAATATGATCCGATTTCAATTAAATTTGGTAAGATGATTTAGATTGCAACCAAAATAGTTTAGACAAATTTAAATCTAAATACCAACATAATAAGATGGTTTATGGGCACAAAGACTCTATTCCGGAAAAAAATCTTGTATCGGGGCCATATGAAATTATGGACCGTTTTTCACCATTTTTAATGGGTTTGGTCCTTGCGCCAATTAAAACCTATGAACTAAATTTCATTAAATTATTTCCTAAACTCATTTGCGCACAAGGTTAACATGGACAACAACCATTCAGCCAGATATCGTTAGATCGTATACTTAAAGGTGGACCTAGTTTAGAGCTACAAAACAATTGATTGTACTATCGATAATATTAATAGCTTCATTTTTGGCGGACTATCGTGAAGGTTTTTTCGATATTGATACTATCGACAAATTTTTCTATCTGCTCTTTCTCACCAAAGGAAGCGGTTTCTAGCCAAATTTTCCGATTTTATAGCTGGGGTCTTATTATTTTTAACAAAATTCTTAAGAAAATTAATTTGGGGATTTAAGGTAAATAATTTGCAGTGAATATGCTGGCCTTTTATATGTCAAAAACATACCCAGTAAAAAATGTGCTCCAATAGGAGCAGGTTTTACGTATGAATTCATACCTCAAATCGCTTCAAACCTGCTGATAGGATGCCTGATTTTTGTATGGGGTGTTCCCGGTTTGGAGGACTATTTTCTGCTGACAATAAGCGCTTCTTTTAGTATGCAAGCAAAGCACTCCTAAAGAACTTTTTTTAAGGGCTTACTATATAATCATATTCATTAATGTTTTGCTTTTACTTGTTTAAATGAGATTTTTAATTATTTTCGTAAACCATAATATTTTTTCGCCTTAAAACCTTCTTCATTATCAGCACTAAAAAAGCAGCTTTTCTGTATATTTTATTCATTATCATTTACTGCTGTATTAGAGCTCTTTTATTGAAGCGCTCGATTATGCGCTTTTTCTCGTAAGTGCTCCAAAAAACTCGATTTTTTTTTACTGGGTAGCCTGTAGTGTTAAAACTTTATAAATTTTCACCACTTCCATCAACAGAAGTGACAGATCAAAAAATAAATTTCGATACTATCGAAAGTTTTAAAGCTAACTATCGAATAGGCCGTCTATCGATAGTTTTGCAGCTCTAGTCTTGGACCAATATTTAGTGGTGTTACAAACATTAGCACAAACGCATAATACCCTCTACACTATTTTGTGAACAGCTGTTTAACCAAAATACAAGGTGGCCTCAAAAACCAGCTGATTATTTTCTGTTTTGCCCACCTTGCCAAGTAAATACACCATTGGAAACTTTAAATAAGCGACGTATGCTATTAAAGTATCATTGAAAAAGAACTGAAAAATGCGATTTCGTAGTTACATCCAACTTGAAGATAAATAATAGACGAAGTCAAAAACTGGTCCTAAAAATGAATATTAGTAACAAAAATTTTAATCCGTAGAGTCTTAAGCTTCGTACAGACGATGGTCAGATCTTACAATGTTGTCATATTAAAATTTGATATTTGTTAATAGAATGGATATATAGTAATTAAAAATATCGATATATTACATGTTATTCCTTTGTAACTTTTTATTGTTTCATTTTTTTTTTTTAAATTTAAGAACAGTTGTAATTTTTAGTTGAATTGTTAATTTTTAATTTTGTGATATTTTTAGTCAGGCTTGAGTTCATCAAATTTAATTTACATTAAACTTTTTTTACTGAAGGAAGGAATTTTACAACTTAGAATTTTTAATAAAATTTATTGATAATTTTTCTTTGGCTGAGCTGGGATTAGAACCCGGGTTGATTTTTACATGTTTTAAGAATCAACACATTCTATCCTCAGAAAATCTTTGAGTTCTAACCTCTGCACCACTGCGGTGCCTGCCAGCCAATAGTCAAACATCAATCTTTAACCAGTGGGACTGGTGGTTCGAAATTTGCTTTAATTTCTTTACATGTTGGCTCCTTTTTCTTCTGTTTTTTCGTATTCTTTCTGTCAAGACTTTGTCTTGAAAACCTAAATACATTTGTTTATTTTGTTTTTTAGTTGGCTGACAGGCACCACAGTGGTGCACAGGTTAGAACTCAAAGAATTCTGATGAAAAAATGTGGTGATTCTTGAAACATGTAAATTAAACCCAGGTTCGAGCCCCAGTTCAGCCAAGAAAATTATCAATAAAATTTCATGATGTAAAAATTCCTTCCTTCAGTAAAAATAATTTAATGAAAATTAAATTTGATGAACACAAGCGTGACAAGCCTAAAAAAAAACGAAAAATTCAAATAAAACAGAAAGCAGGGAAGGATACAAAAAAACAGTTCGATAATTCCCAAGAGCACATTTTATTTATTCGGCATATGAATTTAACAAAAAGTATATAACGAAAAATTTAAATAGGATTAAAGCTGGAGGTCCACACCACGCGTTACTCGCTTTTTCGCAGCATACGGAGCTGTCAAAAAGTAGAATCTGTGTAGTTAAACGTAGTAAGTTTCATGCACAAAAGCGTAGATGCCTTGAGGCGAAAAGTAGGTTTACTTTCTACTTTTGCAAGCGTCACAAGCAGCGCTCGAACAAATCAGCTGATTTTGACAAATTAAATTTTATTTTTACTTGTGCTGCTGCTGCATAAAAAGCGTTGCATGTAACTTAAAACGTAAAACGCAAGTAAGGTTAGAAAAGCATACGCTGCGTGGAGGCGAAACGCGTGGTATGGACCTCCAGCTTAAGTCACGGTAGTACCAACATACCTTAAATTTGTTATTGCTCCACAAAGAGTACAAACTTTGACTAGCAATCTTTAATTGAAACCAGTACTCATCGGGCGATACTAACAAATCCTATAGATCAAATTTTTTTAAGCATTTTTTGAAAAAACAGCCGTGAAATGTCGACAATTCACGCAAAACTTAACAGCCTTTGATTTCTTTTTAAAAGTTTTGTATGTCTTTCTATATTAATTTTAAGGAAGAAGTTCGTTATTTGCTTTGCTTATTTTGGAAAAACTTTCACAAGGATGTCTTCCTAATTCTTTATAATTTTTTTTAAATAGCGATATTTTTCTGTCACAGTGACAGAAAACACCTCGCCCAAAAAAGAAAATATATTTTTTCTTACAGTTATTATGAAAGTATCAACTACTTTAGATTGCAGGAGAATAATTGATCGATTTGAAGTGGGTTAAATTGTTTGTTTAGCTGGAAACTAACATTATAATTTAATAATAATAAGTGAAATTAAGCTAAATAAATATTTATCTATTTAATATACTTTTCTTCTTTCTTTTTTACTAAAAATTTTTTTGTTATCGCAAAAACCATCACCCACGAAAGTGCAAATTGACAGGTGTTTTAAATTATTTTCTTTTATTTGTTAATAATAATTTGTATCTCGTTTTACGTATTTAGTTGATTAAAAGTGTTAAAGAAAAAAAAATATTGATTAATGTATATTGTAATCTTAATGGTATTTATTTTATTTGCTTTTTATTTTGCAATTTTAATTTTTAAACTTTTTATAACTTTTTTGCAAATGTACTTTCGAAGCCATTCTATGCGGAAATACGACAGTTTATTCAATATAATTTCGAGAACATTTACTCTTAAAGTTAGAAAAGAACATATTTGTGTTGTTAAATAAATCTAACTTTTGCATATTAAATGACATTAAAAAAAAAAAAAAAATTGAAAGATTAAAATAAATCAAATGCAAATTACAATTGTAACACTTTCAGATTTATCAAACAAAAAATACTTGTATGAATGACAGACAGTCATTATGAAAAGCGGTTGCGAAGTGAACTATTTATACAATCACTTGTTTGTTTCAAGCAATTTTAAATAGCCAACAGTCACTCTTTCCCTGCTCTAGACATTTTTACAGCTCATAGTTACAGAATTCATAGATTAAAGTGTAAATTATTGTGAAAAACAATAACTGATTGAAACACCAATGGCCAGCTATTGACTTCGTACACTGAAAAAAAAAAAAAACATCAAGCCATCCGTACTTAAATTAAGCTGAAGCTGAAGTACAGAATGCTAGATTCAAGTACCGATTAGGTAATCCGAAAACTGGATTGACTTAAGTAAAGGTGAAATTAAAATTTATCTCAAACTGTGCTAAAGCGAATTCAACTACAGGTGGTGTTGGATCTACAACAATCAAAAATAACATAAACTACATAGGGTTTTTTGTTTTGCATTTTTAGTGCCTATAGCTCGAAATGTAAACCATTCTTACCCAAACACTAACAAATCAAAGCAAATAAGGTCGAACTGTCAAAATCAGATGCCGTTTCGACACCACCTGTAGTTAATTCGCCTTGAACTTTGCTTGATTTAAGAATTTTTAAGTTGGTTTTAATCCCGAATTCGCACTTGAGAAAATCTGGAAATGAGATTTTGATGCTAAAACTAAGCGAAGCGAATCAGAGAGAGAGAGAATATTATTTTTTACTAACCCGTTTACACCACTGTTGCCAATTACAATTTTATCTTAGCAACCCCTATAGCTTACGCTAGATAATTTCACTTTTTATTTACACATGTATTTTTTAAATCAGGGACCGTAACAGTTATACCTTTTTTCATAAAAGTCAGATGAAAACAGTTATTTTTTGATTTTTATTTTTTTGAACAAAAATAACTGTTATTTTTTGATTTTTATTTTTTCGATCAAAAATAACAGTTATTTTTTGATTTTTATTTTTTTGAACAAAAATAACTGTTATTTTTTGATTTTTATTTTTTCGAGCAAAAATAAAAGTTATTCTCTAAAGAAATGTACGTGATTTAATAATTTAGTTGAATTAAAATTTTTATTTTAGTGTGTAATTATCATTGGAATTTCTTATGCACATTAAAATAATTATTAAAAGTACGAATAACAAAATCTTTTGAAATTAAAATTTTGTATTCCCAAAAATTGAAATTACTTTTTGATAAGTCATATCTAAATTATTAAAACATGTACATTTCTTTAGAGAATAACTTTTATTTTTGCTCGAAAAAATAAAAATCAAAAAATAACTGTTACTTTTGATCGAAAAAATAAAAATCAAAAAATAACAGTTATATTTGTTCAAAAAAATAAAAATCAAAAAATAACTGTTATTTTTGTTCAAAAAAATAAAAATCAAAAAATAACTGTTATTTTTGATCGAAAAAATAAAAATAAAAATTTTAAAAATCAATATATTTTATCATTGACAAGTGCATAAGAACATTATGGTATACTTGAATCAGTTTTTCGACGTTTACTTCTATGTGCTTTTTTTGTTTTAAAATTCCAATATAACTGTTATTTTCGGTCCCTGTTTTAAATGCTTTCTGAATTTTTTTTTTTAAATTGCACTTGATGATGACTAACCAAATTGTTTTGATTCATAATTTCATAAAATTAAACTTAGATTAATGATTTTATTTGCAAAAACTTTTTTTTTCAAAATAATTTTTGGGAATACAAAATTTTAATTTAAAAGGTTTTTGTTATTCGTAATTAATTCCCAATTTTTATTCTTGATACAACCACTGAAATTTATTGTTGATGGGATAAGCTATTCCTATGCGCATTTCCCTTTGCTTACAGAAGAATTTACAATTATGTCTAAGAAAGCAGCAGCCTGCCCGATATAGTTTTTGTAATCATTCTGCTTTAAAATTTGACTAAATAATTTTAACAAATAGAATTCGGGAATTTTCGCTTTTTATTTTACTTTTTAAACTTGATAATAATGTATGATTTTCTTCTTATAGTGTTGTTGATGTTGTTTCTACACAAAACAAGGAAATCCTTGTTTAACCTACTTAGGCACGTTTTCACAACTTACCGATAGCTAAAAGTAGACTTTAACCAGACTTATAAAAAGTGTTCCATTATTAAAACTTTACTTTAACCTAAAGTGAGCGATAAAGTAAATTAAGGTTCATCATATCTGGTAAAGGCCCAATTAGGCGAACGTTGCTGTACCCGTAATGTACCGCACCGTACTGTAAGAACGTTGGTGCACTTATAGAACATTTAAAAACGTGTCATAAGTTTTCCCATCCATAAACAAAAAGCAATTGTATACATAAAACAAAACACACAGTGATGGAAATCAAAAATGTTTAAATGTTGACCGCTGTGCAGAAAAAGTACCAAATGATTTAAATGTTATTAAAACTATACTTTGTGTATGTAAAAAACGTTAATAATTTAATTTGTATTTTGGCATATATATTTTAAGCATACATACATATATTGTAAATATACATACACCAAGCAAGATTTTAATACCATTTAAACAGTGATGCCAACTTTTTGAGAGCAAAAAGGACTTTAAAACTTTTAAAAAGCACTAAAAAGCACTTTTTCGAGCAAAAAAAGCGTAAAAAAGCACTACGCCATTTTTACAATTTAATTAGACACTTAACAAGTTGCATTCGGCTGTGCCGAATATTATATGCCTCCAAAATTTAAAAAAAGGCGACGGCGTTGATGGGGACCATTTTCATTTAAGATTCCATAATAAATATATTTAGATATGTATAAAAAAATTTTTAAATGTATTATTATTATCTTCAATAAAAAATCATCCAAATTATTTGGATCATCATCAGCTGAGTTTAAATTGGCCATTAAACAGTTTTAAAGTAATACAGTGCGAGCTCGATTTTCGTAACTCGAAAAAATCGCACCTGTTGCAATTACCAAAAATTTGCAATGACCGACCATTATTTATAAAACTGAATGACATTATATTTTATCGTTAAAAAAAATCTATGTAAATTAAAATCGTGCAAAGTTAAATAAAACAATTGGCGTATGATATTATCCAATTATTTGAACATACATATGTAAGCTTCTGATTAAAGAACACAAATAAGGTGTAAAATAAAAAAAAAAACATGTATGTTTGCATTCTGTTACTTAGTCAAACCTTTTTACAATAGCACTAGAGGTAAAGGTAGAAGTGCACAACGCGTGGAAAACTAAAGCGCATGAAAAATGGCAGGCTACACAACGCTCGTTTTTGTATAAGTTTATGTCAGCTGTTTTTAATTTATTTAACACTTTGCTTATTCCAAGCTACGGCTCTTTTTTTGTTTTTAATCTTTGCGTTTTTGTTTGTACGGTTTCCGACTGCATGTTTTTTAACAATTCCTAGTATTTTCCAAGTCATATTCTATTTTTGAAATAGTGTCTACATCTTTAAAAAAATGTTTACCGAAATACATCGTTACTATTACTATTAATAAATATGTTGTCAACGCAAAAAAGTGCAACGTTTCGTTAAATTTCCAAAATGCTAGGAAGCCTAGCTCTAACCTCGTAAATAAAGTTTTTGGCGAATGTAACGAATGTAACTTTATTTTATCACTTTTTTATCATTTGAAATCTTAAAATCTTTACAAGCCGTCTCACATTTGTACCCCAAAAAGCAAAGCTCATCTAAACCATCCTCTATATAATCGTAGTTTTAAAAATTGGTAGAAAAAAAATAAAAATTTTAAAAAGCACTAAGGCACTAACAAAAAATTTAAAAAGCACCAAGTTGGTGCTTTTTCTTAGTTTGGCACTATGGATACAATTTTGGCGTTTTGAGGCATCAAAAAGCACCATAAATAGTGCCAAAAGCACTAAGTTGGCATCGCTGCATTTAAAGCCTTTTATCTGTTTCACATTTTCATTGTATGTGCACATGCATTTGTTTATTTTATACATATAAACATATATATATATTTGTATATACATATATGGAAATATGTTTTATTGCAAAATATTTTATCGCAATTCCATAGATATACTGAAAAAAGGAAAAAAAATGAGCAAAAATACCCGCATTCAATGTAACATACAAGCCGCCCATCACTGTTTTACAAATGTCACGTAACAACGGTATACAATTCTATTTTATACAGAATGGTACGTTGCAACTACGGTACATTACATTTCGATAAGCTTTTGTATTGCTTTTCATATAACAAAAAGCGAACAGCTGATTGATACAGTACATATACGGTACAGCAACGTTTGCATAACTGAGCCTTACGTTAAAGTAAATTTGTAATAATGGAACACTTTTTGTACGGTCGATAAAATCCTACCTTTAGCTATCGGTAAGTTGTGAAAACGGGCCTTAAAATAGTACGAGTTTTTTCTTAAAACAAAAAAAAAAAACATTTTTTAACCAAAATAAAGATACTTGTAAGGTGTTCATAAGTTAATGATACTTGTTAAGGGCATTTCCTACAAGGTGGTCTCAAAGAAACAGCTGATTATTTTCCGCTTTGCCTGTTTTTGTATTGTTGTTATTTTGTGGCCACATTGTCAAGATGTGTAATACAATTTGTATATGTTGGTAAAGAAACAGATTTTTAAATTAACAAAACATGCAAAAATATACCCTTTTTCAAACTCATCCAGTTCACGAGAGCTCAAAGCTGGAGCCGAAATATTTAAAATGTCATCTTAAAAAGTCCAAGGTTCATTTTTAGGAGGGTACATCAAGCACTTTTTTGTAAGTCGCTCTAATGTATACATACATATGTATGTTTGTAACGGGTTGCCCATATTCGACGGACCCATCTGGCAACGCCATAACTTTTGACAGAGATGTCAGATCGCTTAATGACATACCGCGTTTGAAGCGTCAGTCCAAGCAGATTTTTACCATGCAACAATACACGCGACGCGAGCGCTCTGAAATAGTTAAAATTTACATTCAACAGAACAAGTCAATTGTGAAAACTCAACGTGCTTTTAAAATATTAAAAAATGTGAGAAGTGCGCCTTCTAAGAACACCATTAAGCGTTTATACGAAAAATTTTCGACTGGTGAGGCTCTTTCTAATCCGAAGAGGCCAAATAAAAGTCGACCAAGGCGATCGGCCGAGAATATCCCTGCCGTACGAGCCAGTGTTGAGAGGTCCCCAAGAACATCCCAAAAACGCCGTTCTCAGCAGTTGGGCATGGCTCGGTCCACTTTACAACGGATTATTCGCGTTGATTTGCATTTGTTCCCGTACAAAATTCAATTGACGCAAAGATTGTTGCCTGTGGACAAGCCTCGTCGATTGGAATGGGCCCAAAGAGTCATCGAAATGGCCGAAGATGACGAGCAATTTTGGAACAAAATTATCATGTCCGATGAAGCCCATTTCACATTGAATGGGACCGTAAATAAGCAAAATTGCCGTATTTACGCCACTGAAAATCCTCAGGAGATTCAAGAAGTGCCTCTTCATGAGGAAAAAGTCACAGTTTGGTGCGGCGTTAGTGCGAAAACGGTCATTGGGCCGTTTTTCTTCCAAAATGAAAATGGCCATGCTGTTACCATCAACCAGGAGCGTTATCGCGACATGATGACCAATTTTGTGATGCCAATTATTCGTCGAAAGTGTATGAGGCAGTTCTGGTTTCAACAAGACGGCGCTCCACCGCACACAAGTCGCATAACAATCGATTTTCTGAAGAATTTGTTTCCGGGCCGTTTGATGTCGAAAAGTGGTGATTTGGACTGGCCACCGCGTTCGCCCGATTTGACGCCGATTTGAAGGTTTACGTTAACAAGCCAAGGACCGTAGAAGAGCTCAAGGACAACATTCGTGAAGAAATAGCCGCTATTCCGGCCGAAATGTTGGCGAAAACGATGGAAAATGCTGCAAAAAGGGCACAATACGCCATCAACGCCAGAGGCGGCCATTTGAGAGATATCATATTCAAAAATTGATGTAAACAAATCTACTTGGAACAAATTAAATGATTAAGATTGCCAACCGCCAAATTTTTATTTTTTTCTTTGATTTTTAAAAAAAAAACATGGGTCCGTCGAACATGGGCAACCCTGTATATATTTTAAAACTTTTTATAGTTAAATCTATTAACAAAAATATTTTGTTTAATTGATAATCACATTTTACAAGTCTGGGTGGCGGACTTTTACATACCATGGTATAAAATGCAATTATTGACGTGCATAAATTTAAGGGAAATTCCATTTGGAGTATAAATATTTCAATTCTTTTTAATAAATGCACATATGTAAGTACATAAATTAAATTTGCGATTAAATTCTACATATTAAACATATTCATTTTTTTTATACGGCATTCCAAAACAAATTGTTTAAACAAAATTAAATGTGCATAATTATTACATTTTATAAATTCAATACCAATTCGTTGTAATATTAGAATTCAGTTTTTTTTTATGCATGGAAAAAAACAGAAATAATGTTTAAATAATGTGTCAGATTGACATAAGAACCGTTTGACACTATTGAAGGCAACTAGAGAAAGAATCGTTTAGAAAGCAATGAAAGTTTATATGCAGTGCCAGGGATTAATACAAAGGTTGAATAATTTAAAAAAAAGACAGCAGAGGTGTGCTAATTAGAAGCATAATTCAATGTTTTTAGTAAACTATTATAATTAATATCTGAAATTCAATTAAATTAAATCAACCCTTTTCATTCCTATTACTCGGTCTGATCGCCTTAACTTACATAGACAACGCAATGCCAACAAGATTCTGTAAAAACATTTATAGAAGAGGCAAAAACATCAATCAGTCAGTACCTTATTACAGCTTACGGGCAGGGGGATATCGCTTGTTTAAAAAATATGTAAGTATAAATAAGTCGAGTAAAGATGAAACACGCGATGTGTACAAATAATGCAAAACTTGTTTCTTTCAGTACAACCCTTTACAAATTTCAATAGAACTTTTTTTTAATATTCTGTTTGAGGGCAAAATTATTTATCATTAAGACTAAAAAATATTTATTATACCCACACCACAATAGTGGAGAGGGTATTATGCATTTGTGCTGATGTGTGTAACACCTTAAAATATTGGTCCTAGACCAGTGAAGGGCACACACATACTATCGCATTTATGCTTGTGTTGACGAAATAACAAAGCAACAGCCGAACGTAGATTGTCACAGCCCACACAATGATGTGTCGACGTCACACAAGCAGCATTTTTATTCCTATGCACGCGTATATAGGATTTGCAAATGTGCCCTTCACTTAAAGTATACCGATCGACTCAGAATCACTTTCTTAGTTGATCTAACGATGTTCGTCCGGATGGTTGGCTGTCCATGTAACAATTTTGGAGACAATTTAAAAAAATTTGGCACATAGGTTCATATTGGCACAAGGACCAAGCCTTTTGAAAATAGGCAGAATCGTAGGACCACGAGGGGGCAATTTTTGCTTCTCAGAAACTATCAAACCGATTTTAATGAAATTTAAAACACAGATAGATCCATATTTGTACGGACACATAAGCTACGCATTTTTATAAAAATATGACCACGAGGGGAGATGGGGGCAATATTTTCCTCTCTGAAACTATCAAACTGATTGTAATGAAACTTAAAACATAGATAGGTCCCTCTTCATATAGCCATACACTCTCGAAAATTTGTTTTTAAATATGTACATACTGTGATGTAGGGTATCATATGGTCGGGCTTGACCGACTATACTTTCTTACTTGTTTTATTTAATTTGATACAAAACATAATTAGCATAAATATCTTTATTAAAACTTTTACGCAATATTAACTTATCCGGCAAGTTCTTAGCAAAGAAACACTTGAAAAAAACCCAAAAAATCAAATAAGCACCATACATACGATTAAAATACAATTAACGTCAAACTACAACAATTAATTAATTGACGAAAATATGTTGTTTTTTTATTAATTGACTTCTTTTACAAAATATAAATTAATCATTGGCTTAACAGAAATAAATATTTGATAATTTCATATTCGTTCAAAACATCTACTAATATTTATTATCTATCATTTAGCTTGATAATGTCAATTGAAATATTCAAAATATATACAAAATGCAATATACACCTAACTCTTTTCTTACATGATTCCGTTATAACACAGTTCACTAATAAAAGTAAATAATATTTTTTCAAGGAATTTTTTGAACTGGCACGATTTTTTCCAAGGGGCTATGCTCTATTGCGCTGCGCAAGCTAAATGCAAACTTGGTACTCTCTCTATCAGTTTCGCAACATATTTTCGAAATGAATCAATACTGATAATAAAAATTAAAGATGACGCAGATTAACAGTAAAATACGTAAAAAAAATTTGAAATTGGAAAATTTAAATAAAATTATTAGTGATGATTTGCGCTATGAAAAAAATAAAAAGATACGAAAGACGAATGCAATAGGGTATTTCATAGTAAAAAATGAGCAGGTATTTACCAATAAAGGGGTCGAAACAATTTAGACTAAAGCTATGTTTTCACCTACTAAATATTTCAGTCAGGCAATGCTTCCAAAAATGTAAATTTTATTTCTAAAAAGGGTCAAAAAGTGGAGCAGAATAGTTAAAAAGGATAATTAAAAAAAGTGTCACGAAAAGTATCAAGAGTGTTGAAAAGGGTTAAATTGATATTTCAGTATATGATATATCACAGCGGTAAAGCTGTCTACCACTTTCTTTCGCACCGCAAAAGGGAGCAGCCCCCCAGTTCCTATTAAGCCATCAGTATCTACCAGTCGTTAAACTAACGTAAGTACATATGTACTTTTTCTAATGCAAATGTGTTGTTTTTGTTTTTTAATATGTTTTTATACCCTCCACCACAATAAGTTGTGAAGAGGGCATACTAAGTTTGTCATTCCGTGTGAAACTTTTTTATTATTCATCTCAGTCCCCATAAAGTATTTATATTCTGGGTATATATTCTAAGTCGATTTAGCCATGTCCGTCTGTTGAAAACAAGCTCACTTTCGAAAAACTAAAAAAAAAAAAATAGTTTGTAGTTATCCTAAGCAGATTGGGATTGAAATCCAGAAAAATCGGTTCGGTAGGATCAGAGCTATGAATAAAAATGTGGAACCACCACCTAAAAAAAATTGATAATTTGGTTAGAAAAAGTAACATTAATGGTGGAAAAATGCACGGAATGATATAAGATTTTGCAAAAATTCGTTTCATTTGACTGGAAAACACGCTGTAAAATTTCGCGAAGATCCGTACATAATTTACCCTAGGCCCCATATAAGCCCTACTCCCGGAAACATTTTAGTACGCCTAAAACCGTACAAAATAATGCTATCATTACAAATTTTGTCACAGTTTTATAGAACTAGAAACAAGATTGTAAAATTTCGTGAAGATCGGTCCATTATTTACCATAGGCCCCATATAAACCGTACTCCCGGAAAACAGTTTAGTACACCTAAAATCGTACAAAATAATGCTATTGGAATAAAATTTAATACTTCACAGTTTTATATTACTAAAAATCACACTAATAAATTTCGTGATGATCGGTCCATAATTTACTATAGACCTCATATAAAGCCCACTCTGGTAATATAATTAAATACGCCTAAAACCGTAGCAGATATAGATATTCCAGTAAACTTTCTTCCAACTTAGCTTCATATGGCCAGAAAAAACGTTATGCAGTTTTGTAATATACGGTCCATAATAAACCTTAGATCCATTTTAAGCAGCCTTCTGAAATACACTGCAAACGCTAAAACTAATTTCTCCGCTGTTTTGAAACGTATGTCTTTTAATACCAGAAATCACTCTGCTAAATTTTGGGAAGATTGGTTCATAGCTTATCATGGCTCTAAAATAAATACCCCTCCTGAAAATCATTTAAGTTCGGCTTAAACTGTTACGAATCATGATATTTTACTCAAGCTAGTAAAAATTGCTAAAAAAAAGTCATACAACGTTCTCATTGTCGGTTAATAATTTAATATAAGCCGCAACCAATTGTAATGCAGATGTCTGTTTTTATAAAGATAAATTAATAATAAATGGATATCATATCGAGCCCTAACCGCGAAAATATGGTAAGCGACAACATTTTCAATTTTCGTTTTTTTTAATAAATGACTTTATTGGCAACACTTGCTTCATCTCCTAAAATTTCATGGTCACATAAGGTACCGTTACGATTTTATAGCAAAAACAATTTTAGTGTAAGCGACAAATTTCATACAAAATTAATATGAAATAAAATAAAAAAAACACTCTCCTGTAAAATTTGGTTTTTGGCGCTTACATTATTTTCGCGGTAAGGGCTCGATATAGATATTACTCTTAAAACATTCGAACTGCCGGTGGATTGTATCAAAGATTCGGCACAGCCGAATATAGCGCTCTAAATTGGTCTTTAATAAAGTTTATAACAATCGATTTTTGCACGTATTAAATACTCAGTAAACGTTTAAAGTTTTTTTTTAATTACGCAATTTTGTGTTTTTCAATATGGCGCATGAAGTTTATTACACGATTTTCGGCTTGTTTTTTTTTAACGTATCAACCATGTAAAAAAAGAGTTTGATGTATATACCTTATATGTATGTATGTATGTATGTATGTCGTTTTTAGCATCTATATCGTTATTTAAATACAAATATTTACATTTCTTTTTCATAATTTGTTGTTTTGTATTGCTTTGAATTCGCAGAATTAGTTTTATATATCTTATTCTGCATAAAAAAAGATAATTTAATGATGTGGAATATTTAACGATGATATTCAGCGTATTTAAATTTTTTAAAAGTTTCATGCAGCGTTGCCAATTCAGCCATTTATTGGCTCGATTCATCGTTTGAAGGTCATCGTTTGAAGACCAACATTTCGTTTTAAAATCTTTAAGTTTTAATTAGTATTGTGGTTATTTTGTTGAACTATTTATGGTTTTTAATCCAAATTTTTAATATTTTTAATTAGGCTTAAGTTCATGAAATTTAATTTTTCATTAAATTATTTTTATGAAGAAAGGAATTTTACAACATGAAAATTATGTGTAACACAGCAAATCCATCTGAGGAGATCGAGTGGTTGCGATCGAAACATGGCATGGTAACCTGCCGGCCGGGGTTCGAGCCCCGGCCACGTCAAGAATGAAAGATTATCAATAACAATTTAAATTAATTTTCATGTTGTAAAATTCCTTTCTTCATAAAAATAATTTAATGAAAAATTAAATTTCATAAACTTAAGCCTAATTAAAAATCTTTAAGTTTTTCAATAAATATTTTTAATATTATGAACGATTTCTTTTAAGTTTTTTTTATGACGGATAAACTTTTGACTTTTAACTCTTAAGCTGGGGTCCACACCACGCGTTACGCGCCTTTTTGCTGTCTACGCAGCTGTCAGAAAAGTAGAATCTGTGTAATTACATGTAACAAGTAACATGCACAAAAGCGTGGGAAGTATTAAGGCATTGAATGCAAAAAGGTAGGTTTACTTTCTACTTTTGTAAGCGTCACAGGCAGCGATCAAATAAATGTGATGATGCCGCATAAAAAGCGTTGCATGTAACTTAAAACGTAGAACGTAATAAAAAACCGTAGGTTTATATGCCAGGACTAAAAAATGTGCATGCACAGAAAAAATTATTGGCAGTTTTTTTTCAATTAATAGTAATATTTGAATTTTAAAATAAATTTGATTACGTTCTTAATTGATTGAATTAAAAAAAAATATTTTTTTTTCAATTAAAATTTTACTTGATTTTAAGCTTTATTTTAATTATAAATTTAATTGAATCAATCAACTCGGTTGTTTGAATTGAACACATTGTTGCTTTCTCCATGTTGCTTTCCTCCCTCATCAACAGTTTGCGAAAAATGTTACAAGTGCAACCAACATCTTTATAAATTTATTGTCTTTGCCCTTACATGTACATACACACATATTTTTGTCATCAAAAAGAACCGTAAGCGTCGCGTGCAAAAAAAAACTATCAACAAGTAAAAAATGAACTGAAATTTGTTATAGACGAATTACAATTATGACCACCAACAATGTCATTAATGAGCCTACATACATATGTATATTATGCGTAAAATAAAAAATCGTCTTGTGGCTGACCACATTGTTGACGGTGGTTATGGTCGCAGTCGAAATTTGGTGTTTATTTTCTTTGTTTGTTAATTCTTGAATTATTTTTGGCGTCATTTCATGTTGTGCGTTTAAAGTGAATAGGTGAAAAAAAGTACAGCCAAATTACACAACAAAAACTGTTTTTTTGTTTTCAATCTTGAATACCCTGAAGAATAAGGGGGCAAATCGCGACATTCGATATCGATCGAAATTCCCATGTAAATTGTATTGCAATTTCGATCGATATCGAATGTCGCGATTTGCCCCCAGAGCTATTCTACAATTTTATACAAAGTTGTATGTATGAAATTCCTCTGTCAAAAAATCTTCCAAAATTTGTACAATTAAGCATGAGCTATTACAATTAAACAAATAAAACAAGTTATTTTTAAACCATAATTAAATAAAACATATATTTAAAATATTATTATTTTGCTTCATTTAACCATCAACTGAATTGATTTAACAAACTTATTCAATTAATAATTTGTTTGATTGAATGTATTTCAAATACACTGTTTAATTTATTCAATTAAAAATTTAATCGATTTAATGCAAAAATTCAATCACTGTTTTAATCAATACAATTATTAAAATAATTAATTTTCTGTATTGTAATCAATTACGTTAGTAATTCATTCAATTAAAATATTGATTTTTTTCAATTAATTTGTTAATTCATTCAATTAAAATATTGTTTAATATTAATAATTTTTTCAATTATTTTTGTAATTAAAATGTAAAAACTTTTTAATTGGAAAAAAAATCCTTGTTTTGCAATTTTTGCAAATTTGAGTAATTGGTATAATCATTTCGGTGATAGGTGCAAAATTAAACAATTTTTTGCTTGTTTCAATTATTTTGGTGATCAAAACCGTTTTTTACTTTTTTCTGTGTGCTATTCCTTCACATACAGTTGCTTTCTATAAAAAGGAGGTGCTCCAAGGATTGCACAGAACGACCTATACCCTCGTATAGGAAGATGGAAATCCTGAATGCCACTCCACGGATACTCTACAATTGAATTTTGAATGGTCTTGCTAGTTGCTAGTTTTTTTTCCTTTTAAGAGTTTGGACTGGAACTCTACCAGTAGTTAACGAGTTTTAATTGGCCCTCCACCAATATCTATCAATTTGAGTACAAAATCGTTGGCCACTTATTTCCACATTGTCTCCACAAGTAAAAAGTAAGGTTAAAACGAAAGCATGTAATTAATGTTGAGACCCGAAAAACCGTAACAAATTACAGTTCTACGACGCCACACATCAACCAATGCGGTGAAACGCCAAACGCACGAAAGACAGACAAACAAGAACGACCTGATTGTCCTTAAAATAATGACAACGAGCGCGAGCTGCTACCCCGTCCCAGGCGCGGATTTAGGGGGGGGGGATAAGGAAATTTCCCCCCCGTAAATAATAAAATATATTTTGTTAATATGTATGTGTTATATGAATCAAAATTCTATTCGATAATTTTTGACGAAAGCCCGACAAAGCTTTGACAAATTTTGGACTTCACCTAAAAAATAATGTAGAAGATGAAACAGATGGGTGTCCTCTGATGTCAGCAGAAAATGGAGCTGTTAAAAACCGCGGCAAATGCGAAACAAACGCCTTGCTATTCCCATAAATCAAACAACTCATTTTCTACAAGCAATAAAGTGCCATTAATACAAAAAGTTGTATCATTTGTTAACGAAATCACAATTTTTTTTTAAATATAATCATCCCAAGCGAAACACAGTTTTAACAAAGTATTTGGAAGCCAAACTTTCTACATTATGCGAGACAAGATGGGTGGACCGCCACGACTCAATTTTACACTTTGCAACAAGTGTACATGATATAGTAGAAGCTTTGGAAAAAATATCTGAGTGAAAAGGTAGTATCTCTACCTTTATATTAAGGAACTCCTTGGTACTTTTGAATTTATTTGCGGAATATACATTTTGATACTTATTGTAACGCAGCCACTTAGTATCATTTTATAAAAGAAAGATATAGATCTGCAAAAAGGATCAAGCCTTATCAAAACAATTCAAAGCGATTTTTGAAAAAGTTTAAGTTATTTGCGTTCAAATCGATATTCCAACCGAAAAGACAAGATTTGAACGAAATAATCACATCCAAAATGTTGAAGATTACTTCCGAGTTGTAGGCTACATTCCTCTTAATAAATTTATTTTAGAAAATCTCAAAACACCTTTTCCAGATATCCTTAGTGTATTGAACATACCTAAACTTCTACCTCAAAGTGTAATCAAGTCATATACAGATACAAAACTTTTAAAACCAAAACTAGCGGATGAGCTGATTATATTTGATAAAAGAGATAAACACCTACTAACATCTAAACTTGAGCCTGAACTATTGCATTGGCAATAAACATGGAAAATATCTGAAAATCTATCAGATAACGTTGTAGATGCTTTAATAAACTGTGATGAAGATATCTACCCAAATCTAAGAAAAATATTTCAAATTTTCGTTTCAATGCTCGTCAGTAATGCTACGAGCCGGAGGTCATTTCCTACCCTTCGTCGAATAAAAACATGGCTCAGATCAACAACGACAGAAGATTTACTTTACTGTTTAAATTTGCCTCACAAGGAAATCATAAATTGCTTATTTAAAAAGATGAATGTATATTGAACTGATCTTATATTTTATTTAACCTTTTTGTTGAGTTTGTTTTTAATATAATATACACACATATTGCCCCATATTCATAGTCAAAAATAAAATCGACTTTAAGTTAAAACCGGCTTTAAATGGATTTCAATAACATTGAAGTCGACTTTATTTTTGACTATGTATATGGGCCATTATTTTTAATAAACTTTAAAAAAAAAACCTTTTACTTTTTTGTATCATACAAAATTCCCCCCCCCCCCCCCCCCCGTAAGGCTCCAGCTAGATCCGCGCCTGCCCCGTCCAGAGCAGTTTTACGAATGCAGATGTTCCTATCTCACTTTATTCCATTCTACATCTTTCGATTATTTTAGTGTCATCACTGGAAAAGTGGCAATAAGTTATATTATTATTTTGGCATCACTGACAAAAATAAGTTTGCTTTAAAAGCAGTGTTAACAATTGAAGCACAGCCGCGAATAACGTTTTAAGTTACAAAATAATAATTTTTCAGGAGAGCAACAAAACGGTTTTTGACAGGCATCATCATTTGTTTTAAAAAATTTTTTTTTTCTATTATTAAAAATAATAACAATAAAAACTTTTATGCAAAAGGCTTTTAAAACATTATTTAAAACATGCAAGACCATTTCGGTTTAATCATTTTGTTAGAAACTTGCAATGTTCTTCCACTGGCTGACACTTTGTATGCCAGTTTGAAGGCGTTAAGGTGCATAGTTTTGGTTGATTTGATGTTTAAACTGTGGAAGAGAGTAAGGTTAACGGTTATCTGCTAAAAAACAGTATTTGCAAAATGTGGCGCTTACAACGTTATTCGCGGCTGTGCTTCAATTGTCAAGTTTTCTCTTTTATAGCAAAGGTTTTTGTTAAGTATTTTTTATATTCAATTACATACATTCCAACTTCAAATACATACATTTTTGTGTTTTCTTTTTCAATTTTGCCACTTTTGAAGGAAAAACCCTTTTTTTTATTCAAAAATTTTAACATTTTTGATTGATGGTAGAAGCAAAGTAAACGAGTGTTTCACATTTTCTACATCTTCGAAGGTAGATTTTGATCTGTGTAAAAAGCCCATAAACGTATATTTTAGAAAACCTTAGCCCGATGTAATTTCTTTAAGTATTTGTTTAAATTTTCGATATGAAAATGCATATGAAAGAAGAGGACCGATATATTTTAATTTTGTATTTCAAACAGATTAAGGGTACGTTCGTAAATGCAGTTGATGCGCATCAGTTGCGCATTAGTAAAGTTGAATGTTCGTAAATGCATCACTTGTAAGAAACTTGGCATTACTTTCATATGTCAAAAGTTTTTTTATGCAGTGATGCCGCAGCTCTGCAGCAAATATTGGCAATAATTGCATCAGTTAATTTTCTGATGCAATAACTTTTAACATAAAAGAAACAGTTTTATTATTCTTTTTCGATGCTTTTTCTTTTAATTTATAAGAAAACTATTACTTTTTGGTTAAATACTTTTAATAAAATTTCCCATCGCTATTGTTGATAACATTTTTCTTATTATTTTATGTTCGCTCATAAAACTTAAAACTTAGCTCGTGTTCAAAAATTCAAACTTTGCACAGCTGTTGTGCAGTAAAAAAGCATCAGCATCACAAGCGCAACTGGTGATCACGCATCAGCAACAAAATTTTGCATCACTGCAGCAGTGATGCACAGTTTTGATGCATTTACGAACGTACCCTAACTCTAAAGCCTTCCTTATCTAAAATGATTTTTTTTTTGAGGAAAAAATACATATAAGAAACTTGCCCGGCTTAATAAGTATATGGGCACTTCCACAGAAAAGCTCTCTTTTTGTCACGTCACGTCACCTAGCAATTATTCTTGTATTTTAGAACCACGTTGTTCACTAAATGAAAACCTAGTTGCGCTCTACACCCAAATGCAAAAAAGTAAATAATATGTTCATTATTCTTTACGAAACAATTAAAAATGGTTGGTGACGTTACGTGACAAAAAGTAGACATTTCTGTGGAAATACCAATATGTTCATATTTTATTGTTATAAAAAATTTTTGGTATGAAAATATCAACTTTTATTATTTTAAATTTAATTGTAAAAAAAATTATTAAAATTCACATATTTAGTTATACCGGTTTACACTTAACCACAAAGTCTTAAGTATTTTACGAAAATGCTGATCTTATTTTTTTTTGAAAATTTTTGGGAATTTTTGTTCCCATGAAATTTTTATTCCCCTCGAAGGGAAAAAAGCCATCGTGAATCTCATGTGAAAATTTTTTCACGCCATCAGTTTCAGTGAATGTAAAAAAAAGAAAGATTAAGAAATTCAAAATCAAAGAAATTTTTGTTCAAACAATATACAAGTACTTAAATATTTTAAAGAAAAGTTAAAATAATAAAGCAAAATATTTAGTATTGGAGGGATAGTTTGATTACAACGTTAGTTTTTTGCACTTTTTCAATTTTAGGTTCATAGTAAAATATTTTCCAAAATTCTGCCACCACGTCTTTCGAAAGCTTTACAAATCCGCCGGCAATCAACCTGTTGTTTTGCATTTTGTTGACCAATATGTATTTCGGTTTGTGCCTTATTAACGGATCTAGCCCTTAATATTCGACTACTACTACCAGGGCTGCCAGATAAATTTGTGAGAAAATCGTCACTTTCCTGAGAAAAAATAAAAAAATCGTCTTTATCGTTTCGAAAAATCGTCAAAAAAATCGGACAACTTAAAATTTAGTTTTTTTAAATAATTTTTGTTCGATTTTTATAAAAAAAAAATACAAACAAAAACATATGTAATTACTTCCAAGAATGATAGAAATAAAAATTACGCCTTGCGCATGTTTTACCGTTTGATGACGTAGTAGTTCCCTTATAAAGACTACCAAGTCTCTTTTATATGTGAAAATCGTAATTTCTTACAAATAATTAGTATTGTGGTTATTTTGTTGAACTATTAATGGTTTTTAATCCAAATTTTTAATATTTTTAATTAGGCTTAAGTTCATGAAATTTAATTTTTATTAAATTATTTTTATGAAGAAAACAGAAGTAAAGGAAAAAACATGTAAAGTCAATTAAAAATGGATAATCATTCAGGAAAGCAAATTTCGATCTACCAAATGTTAAAATACAATTTGGTTTAAGGATTGATGTTTGACTAGTGACGTCAGCAGTCGTCGATGGCTGCGAGTGTAAGACGGCAAATCCATCTGAGGAGATCGAGTGGTTGCGATCGAAACATGTCATGGTAACCTGCCGGCCAGGGTTCGAGCCCGAGCCCCGTCAAGAATGAAAGATTATCAATAACAATTTTAATTAATTTTCATGTTGTAAAAATTCCTTTCTTCATAAAAATAATTTAATAAAAATTAAATTTCATGAACTTAAGCCTAATTAAAAATATTAAAAACTTACAAAAATTTTATTTATTAAGTGATAGTTGGCAACCCTGCAATTAATTTACTCAGAGAGTTCAAATAAAAAATATTATATCAATTGTCAAAAAACTAAGAATTTTGCTTAACATTTTATATTAAAAATATTATTATATTGAATAAAAATTTTAAAAGTATTCAAACGTGTGTTAAAAAGAGCATTATTAAGAAAAATAAAATCTAAATAAAAATAGAAGAGAGCAGAAAAGAGAACAAACCTGAAGTGTGCAGTGGGCAAGTGCCAGCAAATTTACCGCAAAAAAAAAAACAAATGGGGAAATTGTGCGAAAAACTAACGTGTTGCGTCCTTTTAATTAAATGTCTATATTTTTAACTATAGCTAATAGGTATAGAGATAATATAAATTTATGTTAGTCAAAAATAATATTATAAAGAAAAAAGGAACTTCTAATAAAAAATTTTCGGCTTTCAAATAATTTAAATAGAAAAATATTAAATTGTTGCACTGTCATGTTTACACATAAACATAATGCTGGGTACACACAATGCAACCTACATGCAATCTGTTTCAATGCAACCTCAAAATATCAAAGCGTTTTGATGTTGATGCAATCTAGAATGAATGAAAATGAATTTAATTCACTAGATTGCTTAAACGCGTTGCATAGTGTGTTCCCAGCATTACAGTTTGAAAGTTAAAAAGTATAAGCCAATGAGAACGAAGGTTGGGTGACGTCACAGTTCCTTCATGCGCAGTAAAAAATTTTTTATCTTCCTGATGTCGTAATCTTTATTTCTATCATTCTTGATTACTTCATACCCAGCTAGCATTTTCAGTCGTGTAAGAGCTACTGGGAGGCTCATGAAGAGCGTCTTTGATCGTCGACGACCGCATTTTTTAATCATAGAAGATTCCTCACACGGGAAAATATGATTTATACAGCGAGCCGTAAAAGGTTCATTCGATGACGGTTCGATGGTGGATTTTTTGTGTACTCTGAAAATAGTCAAGGCTTTTCTTAAGACTTGCATATTACAGCCGTACCTAAACAAAAGCGTTTTATAGTTTTTGAATAGAGCGGCCTGAACGCTTTTCAATTGGAAAACCCGATTTTGACAGCTCATTTAGTAGTGAAGTTTGCCGCTATTGTTGATTTATAACGGCAATTTAGCTATTTTTTGGTCAATCTAGCGTTTTTATCTCTATTTTCATTTATAATTTGTGGGTTTTAATAAACAAGAAAGCTATCACTACTGTTTGTTACACAACGTTTATGCTCTTGCTTTGGTATGGCATATCAGCGTAAAAACTGAAGGAAAGCAAACGTTCCGCCTTCCGCTCTTGTTAAGGTACGGCTGTTAAACATTCCAAGATTAAAAAACGGAGACTGAAAAAATCGTCACTTTTTAGAAAAAAAATCAGCAAATCGTCACTTTGCTAGTTTCGGAACAAAAAATCGTCAAATTGACGATAAATCGTCGAATCTGGCAGCCCTGACTACTACTGACATACATGTTCTGTTCCCTAGCAAAAATAAAGTGAGAAAATCTAAGGGAAATGTGAACGAATTACGAGGGAACAAATTTTTAACGATAAGGGGAATTTTTTCCCGTGAACATTTTTTCACTTTATTATTCTCCTTTGAATTACATTTTTTCATGGGAGTTGTTCATGATGGGAAAAGGGGAAAAATTATTCACGATAGGGGTGCATAACAACCTTTTATGTAATTTTTGGTTTTCAAGAGTTGGCAACACTGGTTTTATGTTTGTTTATTTTTTAATAATTTACACGTAATTTTAGTTTTTTGTTTTTGTTTTTGTTTTGGATTTTTTTTCTTAAAACAAAATAGAAAAATAATGCGTCATTTAAAATAACAGAGATAATATTTTATAGAAAATACTTTCCCGTCGGCTGATATTTTCTTAACAAAAAAAAATCTCTGTAAAATTCCAAAGCTGATGAAATTTCTTATAATTATTGTAGTAGTATGGTTATTTTTTTAATCTGTTACTAGCTAATGCAACACACTGCCTATTATTCATTAAATGAATAATAAAGTTTATTGCCTGTAAATATAATTTTAATAAATCAACACGTTTTGTTTTTCATCATTGTTTAATAAACAAAAATTTTGTTTTTAATGGACTTTTTTTTATAAAAATATTTTTCTTTTCACTGCACTATTTTTAATTTGTGTGATGTCAATTTTAAAAATACATATCACAAATTCATATGATTTTTCTTTGAAAATACGTATTAATAAATTAGATGATTTCCTTTAAATATTTGCAAAATACATGTTCAATTAATGCCATCATTTGTTTGGCAGTTCTTGTGAAGTGGGCGTTAAAAAAAATTTTTTTTGAAGGAGGATGTATTTTGAACGAATTTTGAAATTATTACAAAATTAAATTTATATTTAAATACCACAATCAGTAAAGGATTATGACGTACAACTATATATTTACTAAAACATTTTCATAATTTTTTCTCTTATAATAATTCTAGTCGATATTTATTATTCTTTATATATAAAAATAAAATTTTAGTAATTGATGTTTTCTGTAATGCGTAAGCCGATGTTGTTTTTAGAATTTTCCAATGAAAGGTGCCGCAAATGCATCTATTTATATGTATGTACGCTTCTTTTATATGTATTAGTTTATGAGTTCCCTGCAAATAATAGGACCAGTCCAACCAAACACGCGTGTAAAGTGTAGCCCACAAGGGACTAGGACTAGTCCAAAAGTAACCCAAACCGATGGAAAAAAACATGGTCTTTTTAACATTACGATGTCTTACGGCAGGACCATATAACCCATCTTTGTTCTACAAAGGAGTAGTTTTAAAACTACGCCATGGTATACTCAAGAGGATCTGTTTTATACGGGAAAATATTTAGAATATCACGCCCAAACTGCAATACAGAAACTTTAAAAAATCGTGCGTGGTTACAAAATTTTAATTGCACACGGGAACTTGAAATTGCAATCACGCCTACTTTTCCACGCGTGAATCATATTTAAAGAATTACAATCTCTAGTTATTCACGCGTGACACATTGGCCTTCTCAGAGGCCGGACACTTTAAAAATAAAACAGAACAACCATCTTTATACTAAAGGTTTTCACGTAAAAATTTGCGCTTTTGCGCCAAAGCAAAATTTAAAAAACATAACAACAGTCACAATTATTTCGCAGAAATGTCTATGGGTTTGTTTTTATGTTTTTGCAAATTTGGCTTTTTCGCAAGAGTGCAACTATTGACGTGAATACCTTTATTCATTTTTATTCTCCTCATGTTATTTGCAGTGTTAAGTGTAGACAAAATCCAAAAACAATCAAAGTAGTTTTAAATTCAAAAATAATAATTTATTTTAATGTTTTCTTTAACTGTATGTATTTAAAAACAAAATGTGATTTGTTAACAACGTTATAGTAATCCGCGTACATATTTATAAACGATTATAAAATTTAACAAACGTTTATTAAGGAGAATTTTCATACAAAGTTTGTTTTGTAAACCTTTATTAAATTTAAAATTTTTTTATAAATACAGAACTAAAAGTTTTTATTTTATGCAAATAAAATTCTATTATTATTAAAATTGCTCAATTAAATAGTTAAAATTGTATAAAATTGTTATCAAATGATTATTTTAATGAATGAACTGTAAAATTATTTAAACTATTAAGTAGTCTGTATTTTTTATGATTAAAGATTAGTAATAAAGTATGTACAGTGTATGTGTATATTGTACACATTTTTAATCTTTTCTGTTAACAGAAACACACACACAATGCAAAGGATAAAAAAGAAAATGAACACAACTTTCGCACAATCATAACACTGGTTTACAGCCAAAAAATACCAAGAACACCACATGCCTATATAAGTTAATTGGGACCTCCTGAACACGAAAATCGCTGTAATTTTTTTTCCTAACTACCGTTTTTTAGATAACGGTACTTTTGTGTTTTTCGGTGTATGGTCCCACTCAAACCCTTGTGGAGCCCAACCAAACAGTCCGATCGAAATAAATGGCATATTGTTGGAAAGGTAACGTGTTTTTTAAATACGTTAAAACTGATAGATTTAAAAAACACGGAACTTTATATGAGATGAAAATATTGTCGTTCCACAAAATCCTTAATAAAAACTTTATTTTTCATCCAATTTTTTTCAAATTACGCTTAAAATTTTGGTAATTAAATATACTATTTGGTTAAGAAATAAAACATTCCAGATATTTAATATAACGTAGTAAAAAACACGAAATAAAAATGAAAAATTTTGAAAAAAACTTAAAAAATTGACATTTTTGAACTTTGAGGTGCCATTACTCAGCCATTTCTTATCAGATAGAAATTTGTAGCATATCGATAAAAAAGGCATTCTATTACCTTTCCAACGATAAACCATTTATTTCGATCGGACTTTTTGGTTGGGCTCCACAAGGGTTTGAGTGGGACCATACACCGAAAAACACAAAAGTACCGTTATCTAAAAAACGGTACTTAGGAAAAAAAATTACAGCGATTTTCATTTTCAGGAGGTCTCAATTAACTTATCTAGGCATGTGGTGTTCTTGGTATTTTTCCAAATTAAAAATTTGTAAAGCAGTGTAATTTGGTTTATAAAAATATAGATTTAAGAAAAAAAAAAGTTATATTTTTGCATAAGAAAAAATAAAATAATTTTCATGTTGTAAAATTTCTTTCTTCATAAAAATAATTCAATGAAAATTAAATATAATGAACTTAAGCCTGATTAAAAATATTGAAAATTTGGATTAAAAACCCATAAATAGTTCATCATTGTTTTTGAAAATAATACGAAATCCATTCAACTATTTTTCTCTATGATTATTAGTTCGAAAAAATACAGCGATGACTTAATAAAACCCTTAAGTGTACAAAAATGTCTTTATATGTGTAATAGGGTATTCATTCGGTTAATCGTCAACCGGTTAACCGATTAATTACTACCCGATTAACTGATCGGTTAATTTCAAATTGGCTTTTTTCGACTAACGATTAAACCGGTTAATTTCAGTCGATTAACCGATTAACCGAAGTAACAAAATTTTCAATATTTTGTGGTATTATAACATATTTTTTTTGTGTTTTTAATTATTTGTTTCGTCTCATATACAAAATGTATTTGTTTAGAAAATATTTTTCCATACAAAACAAGAAGGTGTTCAGTGATCTTCATTTTAACCCATTTTCCGCCGACCGATGACTAAAATTACATTGTTTTTCAATGTTTATTTATCTTCATCATCGATCAACAGGAATGTGGCGAAAAATGGGTTAAATATATGATTGCCAACACGTTTTTTTTTTGTTTCACGTACTTTTTATATGCTTGTGTTTAGTTATTTGTTTCTTATCATATCGTCTCATATCAGTCTTTTAACAAAATTAACCGAAACAATTAGAAGTGTTAAACATTTTTAAAAACTCAAATGGCATAATGGAGTATTTTATATGTTTAGAGAAATCCTGGAAAAGTACTGAGAAATTAGATATTCATCTACGATAAGTGAAAGAATTTTTTTCCAAGTCAACTAAACATTTAAACCAAATTACTTTTCTAAAAGATTATTTTATAAGATGTCCTTTAACTATTGAAATAACTAATACAATTATCTCAGTTTATTTTTGAATAAATATGTAAATATTTTGTGGATTCACAAGGTAGTCATAAAGTCTTATGTCTTAAAATAATTACAGGAAATATATATCGTCGGCTTAATATGCAAACCGGCTTAATCCACTTTTTATGTAAATTGAGATTTTGATGCCGTGTGGTAGAGAAAGATACGTATCGTCGACCAGAATGTAGTTTTTCTTCTATTTAAGTCTTGAAGTGTGTAAAACTGAAGGTAATTTTAATTTTCTATCAAGCTGCAAATAGGAAATATAAAAAAAGTGTTTTGTCTCTCCTGTAAAATGTGCTGAAAGTGAGTTAGCAGGTTTGCATATTAAGCCAACGATATGACTGTTGTAAGCTACCGCTTATAATTTAGATTTCTACTATACAGTTATGACTAATCAACGAACACAGCATTACAATTTTTATTTTGTTTGAAAGACAACAATATTTATTTTAAACAGTTTAAAATATTATTTAGGATATTATGACGATATGACTTGATACCACACCTTGTGCATTAATTGAAAAATGCATATTACATATTTCTGTGGTTTTCATGGGCAACCGCGTATGTCTTAAAACAAATTTTTCAGGAGAGCCGAAACCCCATTCTAGATCAAACTATGGGCTAGGTATTGCACTTTTTAAAACTTTTTCATTACGTTAAAAAATCGCAATTGATCCATCTTTTTTCAAAAATTTTAAGAAACATGCAAAGAGCGTTTAAAATTAGGCAATATGGCATGAACATCTCAAAATCGGAAAAATGGACATACGCGGTTGCCCATGAAAATCACAGATTTATGAATTGTTTTTTTTTTGCTTGCTCGTTTTAGTTCAAGAGTTGTTATGTTTGGTATGTTATTGTTTTTTTTTTACTTATAAACTCCAAATAATAAGCAATTAATGCATTTTTATATATTGAAATTACTTCATTTATAAAAAAACTTTATTAATCGGTTAACCGATCAAAAACAAAATTAACCGATTACTAACCGATTAAAACAAAACCTCGATTAAATAATCGAGCGATTAACCGATTAAAGCAAAAGGTCGATTAAATGAATACCCTAATGTTTAATTTTTAGAAGACGGGGAAAAAATACAACAAAAAAAAAACGGTTAAATTTTATTTGGCAAAAAAATACTCTCTATTTATATTCTGCAAATGTTAAGATAATCTATGGTTTTGGTTGAACCACAAACCAAACTTTATAGTATACATATTTCCGGATAAAAATGTCATCCAAACCATTTTGGAGTTTTTTTTTTAAATTGAGCAAGTGCTCAATGCAAATGTTGCGCCAAACAAATGTCAATGGGGAGTTCATTGCCAAGCAAACAAACTACTGCCAATATTAAACGCCACTTAGAGAAAATACAACCCAACGAATTCAAAAAATACATTGTTGAGGTTTGAGTACTAATATGTATACTAGGGCGATAACCAAATTATTGGCATAGTACGACGGAGTGGCCAAGAATGTTTAAGTAATGAAAACATTCGTCCCCTGCCGTTTTGCGAAAAGAACCTCACGCAGGGAAGCAAATTTCTAAAACCTTCTAAGAAATTTTGAACCGCGATGAATTGTAAACCGTAGGAAAATTTTTAAATCTAAAGCAGTGGATAAATTCCGAAATAGCATTTAAGTGATACGTATAGGAATTTATACAAACATCAGGTGTATATTTTTAAAAATTTCCGTGAGATAAATTGGTTGTTTTCAAACTTCAAACCGATCCCTGCGTGAACTTTTTAACAATCCGAAAAAATTATCATATTTTTTATTAATAACTTTTAATGTTCTACACGACTATACTATGCCGTTTTTTATTTTCGCAAAAAGTGTGAAAAAGTTATAGTCCTAATGTATACTGTATTAAACTTGAATTTTATTTTTTATTTTTTGTCTTAAAAAAAAAGCAATTACTAATTAATTTTTAACTACAAAATAGTTTTGACTACTATAAAGTGCAATTTATCTTTTTATGTTGCATCCTTCCAAAAGTGTAAATGTAATAATTTCCCGAAATTTTATTTTGTTTTAAATAAATACATTTAAAAAAAAACCCCAATTGTTCAGATTTATTAACAAAAAGTTCGGGTTCGGGTTCGGCCGAACTTGTCAAAATTGACCGAAGTTTGGGTTCGGTCTCAAAAAGTGCTTTCGATCGGACACTAGGAATAATGCAAACATTATGAAGAATTGAATTAATCTAAGTATTGCTTTATTTCATTTATTTTAAATATAGAAGGCATACAATTTTTTAAAAAATAAATTTTCAGAAATCTTTGGAAAAGGTTTCCTGATGATATGGCCTAAGCAACCAGTGAATAGCTTTCCCTCAACAATAAATTTCAGTGTATTTATCAAATATGAAAAATTGGGAATTTAGCACGTCGTACAGAAATCTTATTAATAATAAATTAAATAATTTATCAATTATTCCAAGTCTTGAGATTATGTACTAAATCAAGATAAAAGTAATATACGTTTAAAATTAAAACAAGGGAAATTACTTTGCAAATACGTATGTACAAATGTTCGATTTTGATTGTATTTTGTTTTTGGGTTAAATTACTACAACAATTGTTCTAATTAAAAATCGATAAGCAGGTCTAAAATTCTATACCAATTAATCTTTATGAGTTCTATTATGGTTTTAAATAACTCGGGACATCGATAACTTAGGTATAAAGGTACTTATTGGGAAAATACCACAAACCACCACAGCTGATAAAATAACAAAGAAAAGAATGCAGTCTAAGTCTCAAATGCATGCATTAGGGTATTTAAAACGAATTGTACAATAAATAAATCGTTAAACTTGGAAAGGTTTTATAAATGACTGCAGACAGCAATTTAATAGATATTTTTAAAAAACTTTTATAAATTAAAAAAAAAAAAAATTATATCACATATAAGAAGTTAAGTTGTAAAAGAAATTTTAAACTGCTTTTTTAAATAAAAAAGGACAACTTATTGACCAATTTTCAGGAATGACATTAAAACACATTTATGTTTAAAATCGTTTTAAATACAAAATTCTCTTCTGCACTAAAAACTCAAGTGAAACTTTTTTGTGGTACATTTAAATTCAACTGTGTTCTAAAGTTCTAAATTTTTGAGGGCATATTTTGAAAATAAATCTTATTTTTAATACAAATTTTGATATTTTAATCAGGCTTAAGTGCAATAAACTAAATTTTCATTGAACTATTTTTATAAAGAAAGGAATTTTACAACATCAAATGATTTAAAATTTATTGATAATTTTTAATTCTTGGCTGACCGGGGAATTGAACCCACGTTAACGGACAGCATGATTTGACACGATATCTTCAGAAATCTTTGCCGTTAAACACTCATCGGCATTGGAGTCGGCTGGCAGTCAATACTCAAACATAAATCTTTAAACCAAATGGTATTTTTAGAATTTTGAGATTTAAAATGTAGGTTAGATAAGGTTCAATGAGTATCCCACTAGAGGACGGTTCACTTGGGTTCTTACAGCGGTACCTTTGTGATACTCTGAGCCAGTAACCAGAGTCAAGCCAAGTGTTCACCAGATACTTTCCAATATCGCAGAAGCCTCGAAATATTTCGACTCTCTGCAGAAAATAGAGATTGACCTAAGCCCCACATTAGATAAAGCATTTAAGCACGGCAATTCTGATCTCCCAAAATGCCTCATGCTAATAACGCCAAGACCGGGGAATTGGCAGAGAAAGTGAAACATCGTTTTCTCCTCCTCTTCATGACAACAAGGGTGTTCAGTCGATTAATTCTTGTTCGATTAATCGAAAACCATGTGAGATAAGGCCATGATGGCTTTATTACTCAATTGAATGGGAGATAAAGCCATAATGGCCTTATTGCCTAATCATTGAGAGGTAAGGTCATATTTAAAATTTTGCGAAATGAGAGATACAGCCATATTTTTTTCCGCAAATGAGAGATAAAGCCATATTTTTTCAGAATATTATTATGCATGGTGTAAACATTCTGTTAAAGCGAAAATCCTTAGTTATCATTGAAAAACATTTTTTTATTCTTGCGACGCACGCAGGAAAACTTTATTCAGCGAAGCCACCAACCGCGTCCTACTGATGGAAAAAACCCCACGCAGAAAAACTTTAGTATGCGAAGCCAGATTTCAAAACTTAACTTTAGTGTCTCAGGAACTGAAATGAGAAATTAAGCCATTTTATAATATTGCTAATGATGGCCATGATGGCCTTATCTCCCATTCAAATGAAAAAAAAAAAGGCTAAATTTCCCTATTGAATGAGAGATAACGCCATCATGGCCTTATCTCACATTGTATAAAAGCAACCCCCCCCCCCCCCCCCCCCTCTTAACATAATCGCATGTGTCCCTATCAAGCAGTGACCCGTAATGACCGAAATAACCATCCTAATCTGGTCCGTATCACGCGGTTTTCTACCACTTCATAGCAAGGCCGTAGACTCCTGGCCATCGATTTACAATGTATGTACAGCAGCATTTGGCAGCTCACTTTTTATACCCTTCACCACAGGTGTAAAAGGGTATATATAAGTTTGTCATAACGTTTGTAATTTCCACAATATTGATTTTAGACCCCATAAAGTATATATATTCTGGGTCCATATGAGAAGAGAAGTTGATTTAACGATGTCCGTCTGTCCGTCTGACCGTCTGTCCGTCTGACCGTCTGTCCGTCTGACCGTCTGTCCGTCTTACGTTTGATATGTGTTTTCCGGATAATCCAGACATGATAGCGGCTAGGTTGTTTTACATTTATGTTACATACAGTCCACCATTTCTTGCTATTGAAATTCAGCCAGATCGGTCCAAAAATGACGTGATATGAGCAAAAAACCACGACTACCTCTAAATTTTGTATTTTTTTTATTTCTGTATATCTTGAGAACGGCAAGAGCCAAAGTTTCCAAATTAGGTACACACATTTAGGTTGCCAATACACACCATCCTACAAAATGTGGGCGGGATTGGAGAAGTGGGCGTGGTACCTCCCGTACAAAAAAAATTAAAAATTTTATAAAAACCTAAATTTAAGGACTGCCATATGTCCTATGGATATGACTTATATATCAAAATATCGGAAATTTTTAGTAGAACAAAAAACTCGGGAAAATCGGTTCAGATACAAAAAAGTTATGACCAAAATTAAATTTTTTTTTTTAAATACCCAACTTTCGGGAACTATAGATCTACCCGAGTCCAAGCTTTATCACTAAAGTAAATGGTAAATTTCTTCTTCAACACGTCGGTATATAAATCTGCCAAATCGGTTAAAAAATGGCAGAGTTATAACCGAAATACTGAATCCACAAAAATTACTCTTTTTTATAATTAACTTTGTTAAAATATATATTTACAAGTTTATATAAATGTTTATATATAAATATAACTTAAGTAAATGGTAAAATTCTTCCTTAACACGTCGGTATATAAAACTATCAAATCGGTTAGACAATGGGTAATTTATGAGCAAAATACTCAAAAAATGGACTAAAAAACATCAAAATTTTTATAAAAACCTAAATTTTAGGGCTGCTATACGTCCTATGGATATGACTTATATATCAAAATGTCGGAAATTTGTATGAGTTATAACAGAAATACTGGGGTCTAATCACCGCATACGATATCGAGCAAAATTCATCGAAATTATTTATTTTGGTATCTTGAAACTCGATATCGAATGAAATGTATTGAATTTGAAATAATAGCATTCGACATCGAGTAACTCGACATTACATTTATCGAGTTTTCATTCGATACGCCAGTGTCTATCGTATGCAAAAAAATTCAATAGTTTATTCGATACGATAGTATCGAATGCAGTGATTAGAACCCTGAATTCCCGAAAATTACTCTTTTTATACCCTTCACCGAAGTTAAAAAGGTATATACAATATTGATCCTACACCCTATAAAGTACATATATTCTGGGCCCTTATGAAAAGCGAAGTTCAAAACCGGTTGTCTCTTATTTAAAAAAAAATATTTACCAGTTTTATTTAGTTTTTGTCTAGTTGCTCTGTATTCTGCTCGCACAATGGTGAAGGGTATATAAGATTCGGCACAGCCGAATATAGCACTCTTACTTGTTTTTTAATAATTTTCTCTTAAACCGACAGTGATTCACATATAAACCAAATGTAACATTGAGTTTTATTAAGTTAAATTTTCTTTAAATTATTCTGGGGCCTAATTCTGGCAGTCGTGATCGAGTACTATCTCGATTCGAAAGCAATTTTATTTCAGCCGATATTGAACGAATCGAAATTATTTTTTCAGTATTGTAAAACTCAAATTAACCCTTTACATCACCGAAAAAATAATTCCGATACGTTCAGCATTGATAATTAGATATTAAATTGCTTTCGAATCGAGAAAACACTCGATCACGTCCGACAGAATCAGGCCCCTGATTAAAATCTATTTCGCATTAAAATATGTAAGTATTTGTTAATATGTACACATGAAATTAATAAACAAATAAGTCATGGCATATGTTAAGGCATAAAAAAAGTTAATATTTACATGCAATTGTTTTTTTTTCAAATTCTAAACAAAAACCTCAAATGGGTAAAATGCAATACAGACTTCCAAAGCTAAAGCTGTTCTATATTTAAATAAATAATTACAATTACTTAATTTTTTGCATTTAAAATTTTAAAATGTTTAAACAAGTTGTCTTTAAAAACTCGTATTTATACGTTTTAAACCAATTTGACGTCAATGTCGAGTTAAATTAAGAAATTTTTTAAAGTATAAATATTAAATGCATTTAAATGAAGTGAAATAGCACTTAGAACAATATTTATTTAAAAAAAAAAATCAACAACAAAATAACATTAATTAATTTTATACATAGAATCGATCCAGTGAAATACAGTGAGTGGCATTCGATATATTGTAATTTGGCCCCAGCTTAAAATGAAATTTTTTAAATTATGAGAAAATTTCATTTTAATTTACTAAACTTTTAAAAATCTTATTTTATCTTTTTTTTTTTAATTTAAGGCCCAATGTCTTTTACATTAAAACAGATACATATACATAAATAATAATTTATTAAAACCCATTAATGGCAAGTTTTTTTTTTTTTTTGTTTAAAATTAAAAATACACATTTTAAGTAATATTGAATTGTTTTTTTCCGCTGACTTCGATTTTTTTTTTGTATTTTTTATTTTTACATAAAACGGCTTGTATTTGGTGTAATTGACACCTTTTCCAAACACTTAGTATGTTGATTTGTGGACGTTGACCTATTTGCATATAAAATTATTTGCTTTGTTCTTTTTTTTTTTTTTTTTTTTTTTGTTTGGTTTTTTTTTTTTTTTTTTTTTTGCAAAGAATATTCAATACCAAGCAGACGGTAAATGAAACTTTTTAAAATTCACACTAGAGAACACACTTATGGTATCATATAAATTTGTTGATATATGTGGATTTTGAAATCAGAATGAAATCGAAGGAATATTGAAAACTGCAGGTATTAACAAGATTTTTTTTTTTAAACTATGGAAATCGTTTTTTGTATGATTAAAAATTATTCTCTTTTCTGTTATAAAACTTGTTTACTGAAAAACTCTACTAATAACAATAGTTTTCCATTGAAAAAATGCCAACTGGAAAATTTTTATAAAGAAAAGTTATCAATAACCAAATGTTTTATAACAAATTTACCGATAGCAACATTTTCACAAAAAAACAAGTAAGAAAGTATAGTCGGTCAAGCCCGAACATATGATATCATACACCACAGTTTTTAAAAACACATCATGCTTATGTGTCCATGTAAATAGGGATTTATCTATGTTTATAAACTTCATAAAAATCGGTTTGAAAGTTTGTGAGAAGCAAAAACTGCCCCCTGCCTCCCCTTGTGGTCCTATTTATTAAAAACTGTACAGCTAATGTGTCCCTATAGATATGGATCTATCTATGTTTTAAATTTCATTAAAATCGGTTTGAGAGGCAGAAATTGCCCCTAACTCCCCTCGTGGTCCGATTTTTTTTAAAATTTATACATTTTGTGTCCATATAGATATGGTTCTATCTATGTTTTAAATTTCATTAAAATCGGGTTGATAGTTTCTGAGAGGAAGAAATTTCCCCCTATCTTCCCTCGTGGTCCTACGTTATCAATAGGCTTGGTCCTTCTGCCAATACGAACCTATGACCCAAATTTTATCAAATTATCTCCAAAATTGCGACCTGTACTTTGCGCACAAGGTTACATGGACAGCCAGCCTGCCAGCCAGCCAGCCAGCCAGCCTGCCTGCCGGACGGACATCGTTAGTTCGACTCAGAAAGTGATTCTGAGTAGATCGGTATACTTTAAGGTGGGTCTAGGACCACTATTTTAAGGCGTTACACACATCAGCACAAATGCATAATACCCTCTCCACCATTGTGGTGTGGGTATAATTATAGATAAAAATGATCTTGATATTTTAATCAGGCTAAAGTATATTATGCTAGAAACACAACTGGGACGAACGACGAATTATTCGCAACGAATATTCGTCACCAGAAATAGAACACATTGTTGAATATAAAAGTAAACACAATCTTTGCGTAGACCGAAATTCGTCGTGCGAAACGAACTCTGCGATAGGTTTATTTCTATTTCTTACGCAGACGAACGACGAATAAATTGGGAAAGGGACAGCGCAGCATGATAGCAAAGTTCAAGATTTATTAAAAATCGTGAAATCTGTAAAGAATTACATGGACAATTCGCTTCTATTGCGAACTTGGCTAAAATTCGCGAAAACAAACACTAAAATTTATTAGAAATCGCTAAATGAGTGAAAAAAGAAAACAAAATGTCGGAAAATAACAAAAAAAAAAATTTTCAAAAATGGCAAAAATTCGCAAAAAATTAAATATTTCAAAAAATCCATAAAATTGATAAAAAAAAAAAAAAGTCCCTAAAACTATATATAGTTCCTTATAAGGAATGGCAAAAATTCGATAAAAATTGCAAAATTAGCGGAAATTCGCAAAAATTTGCTAACAGCGGCATGATATCAAAGTCTACTATTTATTATAAATCGTGAAAGCTGTAAAGAATCACAAAGACAAACTGCTTCTTTTGCGAACTTGGCTAAAATTCGCGAAAAATTGCAAACTTTTAAAAAAGCACCAAAATTTATTTGAAATCGCAAAATGGGTGAAAAAAACAAAATGTCGGAAAATGGCAAAAAAAAAATTTGCAAAAATGGCGAAAAATCGCGAAAATTTTTAATATTTCAAACAAGCCATACAATTGATTAAAAGTCCCTAAAACTATAAGAAATGGTTAAAATTCGGTAAAAATTGCTAAATTAGCGGAAAGACGCAAAAACTTGCTAACAGCGGCATGATACCAAAGTCTACTATTTATTATAAATCATGAAAGCTGTAAAGTATTAAAAAACTTACAGGAACAAATCGCGAACATGGCTGAAATTCGCAAAAATTGCAAAATTTTAAACAAACCCAAAAACTAATTTGAGATCGCAAAATCGGAATGCAGAAAACCAAAAATGCTGAAGAAATCCATTTCGAGTGGATACGGATTTTAGGACATACCAGATTAAGTTTTTAAAAATTAAAAAAAAAAAAAAATTATAGGTTCACGCACTTATTGTGTCTCATTTGACGAATTTACGCAACGAATTCTTGCCGACGAATTCATCGTACTATGCGAAGTTCGTCGTTCTTCCCAGTTGTGTTTCTGGCATTAAACTTAATTATATTCAACATTTTTCATTTTTCGAATTTTTTCTATGAGCTAAATTTCAGTTATGTATTTTATAAAGCTTTTTTGTAATAGTTCTATTCCTTCAATTTTTCAGAAATGACTTTATACACTACCGATCATTTCTGAAAAATTGAAGGAATAGAACTATTACAAAAAAGCTTTATAAAATACATAACTGAAATTTAGCTTATAGAATAAATTCGAAAAATGAAAAATGTTGAATATAATATAAAGTAACCTTCGGAAGGAAATAATTACCAGTTTCTATTTATTAAACTTAATTTTTATTAAATTATTTTTATGAAGAAAGAAATTTTACAACATGAAATTAATTAAAATTTATTGATAATTTTTTATTCTTGACGGAGCTGGGAACCGAACCCAGGCTTTCACGGACAGGTTGCCGTTACATGTTTCGATTGTAAACACTCAATCTCTTCAGAGGGGTTTGCCGTTAAACACACCCCCATTGATTAAAATATCAAAATTTGGATTAAAAACCATAAACAGTTCAACAAAATAACCACAATACTAATTACAATGTTATAGAAATTGACACTTTTTTTAGACAAGCTGGGCACTTGTCGTTTTAACCTAATTCGGCTACGCTGAATCCAGTGGTGCTAGCCGTTTTTTAGGTTAGCTCTGGTTTTCGCGATATACCGTTATTTCGAAAATGGAGGAGGTTGCACAACTTATATTCGCGTAACTCAAAAACTGTTTTGTTTAGTGAAATTACAAAAAAACCGAAATGCCGCAATAAAATTACATTTAAGTAAAGGTGAACTTTTTTCTAAGATACGCAGTCGTTTTAGCAACATATTTTTGCGTCTAAGCTGCACACAAAACAAAATCTGTATGTCTCTAGAAAATGTTAAGGACAAAAAAATAATTGAGGTCGGTCATACATATTATCCCACTAGGTGCGACTCCCGGGCATTTATGGGACTTTTTCTTCAATATATTTCTAGTCTGCATTGAACATTTTGTATGGGAGCCCCCTTAAGGAATGGAGATAGCGTTTAGGTATGTTAGTCTGAGTTCATACGGCTCATGTCTTATTGACAAGATTCTTCCATTTTCTTCTTTGAACATGAATTGGCGTTCAAATGATTCATGTCATGTTGACGACATGTTTTTTATTTTGTATAGTCGTTCGGATGATTGTGTGCTTTTTTGATTTGAAAACAATAACAAAATTAAACAGCGAATGAAAAAGCTAAACGTAAAGACAGTACATGCATCTGTGTTAGGGTTGCCAGACACAAATCCGAAAAAAGCTGGACATTAGAAAAGAAAAAGCTGGACGACCCAAAAATAAGCTGGACATTAAGGCCTGGAACAGAATAAAGTAGTTGTAGTAGTAGCTGAAGCTGACGAATGCTCTGTAGCGCAAAAAAGTTTAAAATTTCGAATTTTGCGCTTCAACTGCAAAGACTACTACAACTACGTATTCTAATGACACTACTTTGATACTGCCGTTTTTAATTTTTGACAGCTTGCAGCGCTATTCGTAACGTTGTACTACAGCTAATATTCTGTTCCCCACTTAAGAATAAAAAAAACTTGCTAGAATTTTTGTTTACTATATAAAACTTTTAACTGACGTGAATATTACTACGTATAAAGTACGAAGAAACTAGTATTTTCCTTTAATTCATTGTTCCATTAAATAAATATTAAATAAATATAAAAAAACAAAAATAACAACTCAGTCTTAAATTTGTTTGATTTGTTCCTTGTTCTTTCGTTCTTAAATTATCTTGTCCGCCACATACTTACATTTGGTAGTTGAACAAATAGATTTTGTCAATTCAAAACCTTCAGAACTGTGTTAGAACATCTGAAAATCTTTACAAGATTTCTTTAACCTCAGTCGAATTAATATTTCGGCTCTTATCAAGTCGAATGATATTCTGTTTCTCTCTTTACTATAAAGATTGTTTAAAATACGATACACCCTTTTCAAAAAGCGTTGCTTTCTGGTATTGGAAATACAAAACATATCGTTGGCTTAGTCGGCAAACCTGTCAAGTCAAATTTTTATGCAAATTGAGTTTTTTATGTAGTATGCTATAATTCAAAACACATCATTTACAAAAAACAAAATGCCGTTATGTTGTTTTTTCTTGTTGTTATGCAGTGGTAAGAAATTCTGTCAAGTCCAAAAAAAAAAACAAAACATCAAAAGCCACGTGCTAAGTCCACCTGAAAACAACACATTTTGTTATTCTTCTATAGATTTAAATTCAACGTTTGTTTATTTCTAAAAAGACAAAATATTATTAAAGATTAACTAAAATATTATTTAGTTATTATAACTTTTGAAGAACATTGTTAAAGTATAATTTTACTAGGTGATTGTCATGGATTCTGCAGGAACAAAAAACTTTAATATTGACGATTACGGGATTGAATCGGATGACGGAGTTCTTCGACTTGTTCCCAATGGGTTTAATAGTGATTCCGATGAATCTTAAGAGTTACCATCGACATCAAAAGGACGCAAGAAGAGAACTCGTATGGAAAATCCAGCTTTGTTTGGGCCCAGAAAAAAATAGCGTAGAGAAAAGGGTAAAAGCTACTTGGGAAAACAAAAATCAGGTAATAGTTGGACTTATGAAAAAAAAAGAACCACGTGCGCTAAAGGAAAGTACGGATGTAAAAAAAATATCACCATGAAGTGTGAAAAGATTACAGATGATGATAGAAACAAAATATTTACAGAGTTTTGGAAAATAACATGGATTGAGAAAAAAGTTTACGTGAATACATTAATTCAAATCGTTTTAACTATTAGACCCCGAAATAGAAAAGTATACGAATAATCTAAAAGATGTCGAACGTTACAGTACTATCTGAAAGTAGAAGATAAAAATTTTCGAGTGTGCAGAACATTTTTCATAAACACTTTAAACATTGGTCGGCATACTGTTTTAAATTGGCTGAAAGACTTCGGTTTCAAAAATGTCAAAGAGAACTGCTCAAAAAAAAAGAAACTCAACAGGTGAAAGACAATGCCTTAACTCTTTTTTCGATTCTCTGCCATCAATAGAGTCTCATTATTGTCGCGCTGATTCTAAAAAAAAATATTTATTAGCAGAGTGGAGCTCAAAAAATAAGTTTTACGACTTTTATGTTAATGACTCGTGTAAAAAAAAAGAACATTCGACCGCTTTCAAATTCGGTTTTTTATCAAACGTTTGATGCCAAAAATATGGCCTTGTTTGCTCCTAAAAAATACCAATGTGAAAAATTATACTAAATTTTCAGTTTGCGCCTAAAAAAGACCAATGTAAAAAATTATACAAGATTTTCAGTCAATAATCTCTCGCAAGATGAATTGTTTCACATAAAAAAGAAGGAAGAGGCCAGAAATGAAAAAAACAAAGACCGGGATGAACAAACACATGTTTTTACCGTATATCTTCAAGCTGTTTTAATCGCTCCAAAATCACAAGTCAGCCGCTTATACTACCGCACAAAGTTGCAAGTTCATTAAAAATAATATTTAAAAAAAAAAAAAATAAAAAATCTGCTAAGTCCACAAAGTTGAAAGAAAATCTACTAAGTCCAGATTTAAAATAAAGATTTATAAAGATCAAATGTGCTAAGTCCAAAAAGAACCTATTAGTCTGCAAACTTTATTTTGTAAATTCTATGATTTTTTAAGGTTAAATAAGATGAACTAGAGAAGAAAACTGCGTTTACAGATTTAAAAAAAGTTAACCCAAAAAAAAGTTAGACAGTTTTTTGTCTCTCCTGAAAAATTTAAAAAATGAACTTGACAGGTTTGCCGACTAAGCCAACGATATTGACTTTTCTAAATACTCGAATCTATTCCCTTAATTTAAAAAATATGACCATATTTTATCACTTGGCAAATCTTTAAGCAATTGCTCGTAAACATCACGAAGAAACTAGTAATCAATATATAACTTATCGTGGTTTATTTCATCCGATATTTGAAGATCTTGTGGAAGCCGTTGTAAATCTTTCCAAGAAAATTATTTGTTCTTCAAATTTGTTATTGTTATGAAATCATCTGTTCTGGTGTTGAGCGATGCTATTAGTGATGACACAATGGGAAAATTTGATAGAGTCAATTTTTTTTACAAGATGAACTTCATCACAAACAATTAACGCATAAATCAGAAAAAAGAAAAAGGTAGTTTATAACAAAATATAAATTTCTTCATCGTTTAGCTGGACAAATTTAATTTTAGCTTGAAAATTAACAAGTCCTAAAAAAGCTGGACAATCCAGTCGAATCCAGCCTGACTGGCAACTCTAATCTGTGCACTCGTTTCTTTTCCCCTCGTCCCTCTCGCCTATAAAGTAGCAATCAAGTCAATAAGACAGACTTAGAAAAAAATGACTAAGATATAAAATAAAGTATGGTTGGTCTTACATTTGACCCATCTAGGGGCATCCTAGGCACTGCTGGGGCCAAATTTAAGAATTTCAACCAATACAAATATCCACCTTTACTTAAAGGTAATTTTATTCCGGAATTTTGTTTTTTTTAGTTATTTCACTAAACTAAACCGTTTCTGAGTTACGCGAATATATGCATGTTGTGTAACCTCATCCATTTTCGAAATAACGGTATATCTCGAAAACAAAAGCTAACCTTAAAAAAACGGTTAGCACCATTGGATTTAGCGTACCCGAATTATGTTATTTAGGAATATTATATTGAATATTTAAGATAATGCGCTATAATTGTTACTGACTATAACATTAGAATTATTAATGATGAACTTTAAGAAGTGCGGTTAAAGTATTGGTAAAATAAAGAATGTATAATGTTATATAATACCTAAGTAATCTTTTTTAAGGTGTAGTTTTCTTACTCCAAATTTTAAAATGTAATCGCTTTTGGCCTATGTTGGCTTTTTGATTATTTATGAATAAAGAAAAATAAATAAATAAAATAAAACGCCATGTGCCCGGCTTGTCTGTTTTTGCAACTAATTAATATTTTTATATAAAAAAAGACCTCAAGCTTAAACAGATTTATATAAGTACATTTAAAAAATAAAGTCGAATAAGAAAGAATTAATATTAATAAATATAATTTTTTCAAGATGGCGTCAATTTTACACTGCACCTTCTTCCTTGACTTCTTTAAAATTATGAGTTAACATAAATACGTTTGCCCATGCCTTTAACATAATCTGAGCAATACAAAATATTAATCTGTTATTCTGTCGACGTTATTGCCAACTTGCTGAGATATTTATCTTTAGTGTAGACCAAGGTATATTTATAGCAGGTAGCCGCGAGATTACAACAATTGTACAATAAAACAACAACAGGGCTTTTTATTGTTGTTTTGTGATACGAACTGTCAAACAGCAAAGGGGTTGAAAAGAGACAAAAGATACAGCAAAAAACTTGTTTACTATACAACATTTGACAGTTTTTATCACAAAACAAGCAAATAAAAAATAACCAGCTGGCTTTCCGAGATTACCTGCTATAAATATACCTTGGTGTAGACCAAGGGTAATAACACACGTGAGATTTTAAAAGACACATGTGATTTGAAATCACGTAATTAGAATTAAAGAGATTTTCAGGACAGGCCTGATAATTTTCTTATAGAAAACTTAAATGTAACTGTCTGTTCAACAATTTCGAACGCTAACGTTCTTATAAAAAATTTCTATGAAAAACACTCGATATAAAAATATTTTCCATAAAACATTCTATACGAACGCCTTTACGTTCAAAATTGTTAAATAGGCAGAAAATATTTAAAAAACTTATCGTTACAATAGTTTTCTATAGAAAACTTATCTAAACCATTTGTTTTATATAGAAAACGTATCGTTAACAAGTTGTTAAACAAAAATGTATCGAAAACAAAGTTTTCTATTTATTCGATATTCGACAGTTTTCTGAAGAAATCTTATCGATTACAAATGTTTCTCACCGAAAAGAAATTGATATTGTTCAGCCGTATTTTCAGATATTCAGCAGGCATTTGACAGAATGGGGCATGATGGACTTCTTTACAAACTTAAACAACTTCTTCCTACACCGTTTTACTTTCAAAAAAGGTCCTTCTATGCAAATGTTAATGATGAAGATTCGAATTTTGGAAGTATTAAATCTGGAGTTCCAAAGGGAAGTGTTTTGGGTTCAGTTCTGTATACAATTTTTACTTCAGATATGCCCACTATCGATGGTTTGACCACGGCAACGTATGCTGATGATACTGCCATACTGTTTTCTAATAAATCCCCAAATGAAGCATCAGCTACGGTACAAAGACAGCTTGATATGATTGGAAATTGGTTACAGAAATGGAATATAAAAGTTAATGCAGAAAAAGCGGTTCATGTAACGTTTACATTGAGAAAAAATATTTGCCCGGAAGTAAAGTTAAACGGAACTGTTATTCCGAAATCTAATAGTACTTAGGCCTTCATTTAGATAGAAGACTCACATGGAATGAACATGTCAAAGCGAAAAGAAAACTTTTAGATATAAAAACCAAGAAAATGTATTGGCTACTAGGTCCTAAGTCAGAATTAAGCTTAGAGAACATAGTCATTATATACAAAACAATTCCAAAACCAGTATGGACTTACGGTGTTTAACTATGGGGAACTACTAGTAATTCGAACATTGAAATATTACAAAAGTATCAGATAAAAACATTGCGATTAATATCAAATGCTCTATCCCAGCGGTAAATATTGAAAGGACAGCAAGTGGCAGGCCTTTTGGAAGGCCTCTATACTCCTTTCTAAAAGATTCGCTTCGCATGATATCCTGCCTTCGGAAGTATGCCTTCTAGAAGATATAAACTTCTGTTTAAAAGACCTTCTGAAATATTCAGTACACATTCGCTACTCCCTTCTTTGAGAAGGGAGAAAGGAAGGTGTTCAGTTTTATTTACTTTTTATTTTTAGTGACCTTCCTTACTCCCTTCTTTGGGAAGGGATCGAAGTTGTTTTTAAAGGAAGTGTGGAAGGCCTTGCGCCCAATGCCAACCTGTGTAAAAAATAAATAAGTATGGAATGCAGCGAGAAGGGCTTCTGACTGCTTGTGACTGCAAAATAAGGCCTTCTATTAGGCCTCTTTACTCATTCTAGTTACCGCTGGGATGGTTTTTAAATAACAGGTGTATTCATAACGATCTTGGTATCCCATTAGTATAAAAAAAAAAATAATTGTTTTAGTGAAAGGTACTTGCAAAGGCTTAGTTATCATTCTAATATATTAGCGATCAACCTATTAAATGACAGTAATGAGATTCGAAGACTAAAAAGGCACCACGTGCTTGACTTGCCTTTTAGGAAGTAGTGGTTATAAGTAAATTAACACTGATGCAAATTGTATTACTTTTGTTTTTATTGAGTTCAGTCGATTTCGCGTAAAATAGATTGCAAATAAAAATACATAAAAAAAAAAATTAATTTTATAGCGAAAACACAATAATTTATTTTTAAGAAAATTACCCAAAACTTCTTTTTTAAAATCGATTTTTTTAACTCAAACTAATCTTTAGGCCCGTTTTCACAACTTACCGATAGCTAAAGGTAGGACTTTATCGGCCGTATAAAAACTGTTCCATTATTACAACTTTACTTTAACCTACCAGGTAGGATGAACCTTAATTTTCTTTATCGCTCTCTTAAGGTTAAAGTAAAGTTTTAATAATGGAACACTTTTTATAAGGCCGATTAAAGTCTACTTTAAGCTATCTGTAAGTTGTGAAAACGGGCCTAAATGTTTCATAAATAAAAATCGGTTAAAAATGTTTCAACATTTTTTATTTTTTCGAATTTATTCTATGAGCTAAATTTCAGTTATGTTTTTTATAAAGCTTTTTTGTAATAATCCTATTCCTTAAATTTTTCAGAAATGACTTTATACAATATAATATATACCTATAATATAAAGTTACCTTTGAAAGGAAATAATTCCCAGTTTCTATTTGTTAAAAATGTTTCATAATATTTTTCAAGAAAGTAGTTTTTGCAAAAAATCTTTCCGATTCAGCTATCTAAACAAGAGCGGCAGGCGTTTTTTTAAATATGGAAATTCTATTGCCAATATATTTTTAAATTTTTTCAACTAACCGGCCACGCGATCTGTCAAATTAGATTTTCCAGCCGAGTGGTGTTGAATTCGCGTTCTAATGTTTTGTTTCGTATAAACTGTATGCAAAAATTAGAAGTTTTGACATAAAAAAAACGCTTGTCGCAAGTTAAATAAGTTTTATACGAAAACTGTTTTAAAATATATTTAGCCTGGTTATGGTTGGCGTTGGCGTAAATGCCTGAGTCGTTTTTTTGTAATTTGTTCCTTAATCTATTACAAAAAACGAATCAGGTGTATACGCCAACCGTAATCAGGCTGATTATTTGAATTTTTTTTATTATTTTATGCAGTAGAACTTATTTTCCACACATACATACATACATATTTACATTATAAAAAAATTAGAAAATAAAACTTACCCTTAAATTTAAAAGATCCACTCGAAATGGCATCTAAAATGGGAGGCGGTGGCATAAAAATGTTAGCAGCAGCACCAACGCTTTCCACAACACCAACATTATTTAAAACATTAGTATCATTTGGATTAATGTTACAGAAGTCGGGATCATCAGCATCGAAAAGAACACTATCTTCCCATTCCGAAACAATATTCGAAGTAGTTGGACGATTTTTCATTTTAAAATTTTTCAACTGAAAATTAAACAAAACGAAAAAAAAACGTATGACATAATATTTTAAATGTTAAATCATTTATGTTCCTACAAATTACATAAATACATTCAGGCAATACATAAGTATGTGCACACATGCATTATGTATCTATTATGTACGTAGCAAGGGTGCAACTTGTGACGTGAATTACCTTTGTATAAATAAGTTAAAAAATTATTCAAGTTTAAATGGCACTTGAAAAGGTTAAAGTTCTTAAAATGAAAGTTATAAATATCAATATTTAATAAAACAAGTGGGATGGCGTAACTCGGCTGCACCGAATCTTTTATACCCACCACTATTAGTTCAAACAAAACGACGTTAAAGTATAAAAAACAAAGGACCTATCCGATACTTAAAATTAAAAATAATATAAACATTTACTTTGATAACATTTGAATAAAATCTAGATGAAATAGCATTTCTTGTGGGGGTTTTAAGACCGTGTTTAACTTAAAAAAAAACTATATAGATATAAGATCCACAAGGATCAGTAATTGGCCCGCTTCTTTTTATGATTTATATTAATGACCTGTTAGAGACATTTAATGGCGTAAGCCCTTCTGTAAGCCCTTCGTCTATGCTGACGATGTACAATTTGTTTGTTATTCTGACGCTGAGTTCCTCGACGTGTTGGAGGAGGGTGTTAATTATGTTATTCGTGAGGTGGTAACATGGGCTCATGACAATGGGTCTCATGCATAAAACGTGAGCTTGAGCTCGTACTCGATTTTTTGAGTAAAAGGTGCTTGTCGTATGCATAATAAAATTTGATGTATTTGCTTTTACTCGCTGCTCACGTTTGATCTCGTCTGGCTCAGTTTGAACTAAGTAAGATGAGCTTTTGCTCATCTTCATATGCATAAAAACAAGCTTTTGCTTTCTTTTGTGAGCTCTTGCTCAAATTTTGATGAGCCTGCCTTAAAGCTGACTCGCGTACACTAAAAAGGAATCATGGCTGAATATTTTGTGCCACAAAGAAATACAAAATGTTATCAACAGCGTAAAACAAAGTTAGCAAGTGAGGATAAAAAATTATACAGGTCTGTATTCTTATTTTTTTTTTATATAATTGATTAATGATAAATACATAAGTTTGATGATAGTAGCATCTGCTTATTGGCTTATTATTTTTTGGAGGAGTCAAAAGAAACACGTGGTAGGGCCCTCAGCAACATTAATAAAATTCGACTGTCTTTAAGATTTTGTGCAGAACCTGGATTCTAAAATGGTATAGCCACAGATATTGGAGTCCATTAATCAACTGTGCCGCGAACTATTGCGGAAGTTGCGAAACTTATATCTGCCAAAGCAAGCTTGTGTATAAAATTCCCGAAAGATGCAGATGAAATAAAAGATGCTCAAATGAAATGGCAAGCAAATTATTGCTTTCCAGTTGAAATTGGATTGATTAATTGTACTCATTTAAAAATTAAAAAAACCCACAAATCAAAGCGATGAGTATTATTATTATTTGATTCTACTTCTACTTGACGACATGTTTGCACTTCAGTAACAATTATACGTTTGATCTCCCTTTGCCCAAGTAATTGCAATTGGTTTGAACTCATTTTTATGCATACGAAATTGAGCAAAAGCTGTTGCTGTTTGATCGAACTCGACTTACGAGCAATTGCTCACCTGCCATAACCCAGCGCTTTTAAGGCCTAACCAGAATGTGAATAACGTGGCTTAAGCAACTGAGCGAATACATGTAAATTATATGTGTAAAACCATGTTGAACTTAAGAGAAATTTTTGTTAAATTTTATGAAACTGTAATTTGCTTAAGCAAAGTACGAAACTAATCGCACATTCCGTACGGAATCAAATGTTTTTTATTTTGTTTTTGGTTTTTTAAATGTATTTGGGAGGCTTTTTCGTTTATTTTTGACAGTAGCTTAAGTATGTTTATGCACATTCTGGTTGGGCCTTTACTCGTTTTTATGCATGATACCCAATGGATTCAGCGTCAACCGAGTTAAAACGAAAGTGATGGGGTTTGGATTTGAGACAAATAATATAAACATTACTATTGACGGTGTTCCCGTTATTTTGGTCGACATTATATGTTTAGGGTCGTTATTGATAACTTTTAAAATTTTTCTTCTCATATTAGTTACCTGTCGTCTCGGGTATCATTTGTCTTGAAAAGACTGTATTCTCTAAATATTTACTTGCCTTGTTCAGCGAGAAGGTGGGTGGCTGTGGCGGTCTTAATGCCACATATTCTATACTGTTTGGAGGTCTTTTCGGGCGCAGGTAATTATGAACTTGAGAAATTTAAGTTTATTTTTAACAGAATTATTCGTTATGTTCTTGGTTTGAGATTTCGTGAAAATTCACAAAATTTACATTTTTCTTCAAAACATATGCCGAAAGCAGTGGTGAAAATTCAAAAAAATTCTATCGGGCATATGTTCAGAAAACTTCTTGCAAACCTGTCACGAACACTATATGGCCACATATAGTATGCCAAACTTTAAAGCAAATTGCAACGCAGGCGCTTTTTGGGTTTAATTGTTTATTCGTTTATGCTCTTTAAATGTGAATTTTATATAGAAAATCAATAAAGTGTTTTTAAAGTAAATAAAAAAAATTAAAAAAACAACAACTGTTGCATTGTACGTACATAAGTATATGTAAAAAACATTAGTTGTAGACATAGATTTATACATGCATAGGTACAGAAGCGGATTCAAGGGGGGGTAAGGGTAGTTCACCTCCCTCAAAATGAAAAAAAATATGTTTTCTTTATTTCGCTAACAAAAGATTTTTCTTTTTTGAAACTTGAAACTGCGTGAGGTTGGATTACACTGAAAAAATTTCTTCACAGATCCAATGAAATTTACATTAAAATTCAACCTATGTAACCTTTCATTGGATAAATGAAATGTTTCATAAAATCAATGAAAATTTTGCATTATTTTAATGACAAACGTTTATTTTATCCATTTTTTCAATGAGGATTCATAAAATCAATGAAAATTTTGTCATTGATTTTATTAATCCTTCATTAATCCAATGAAAGGTTACATAGGTTGAATTTTAATGTAAATTTCATTGGATCTGTGAAGAAAATTTTTTCAGTGTAATGTTGAAAATAAATCTGTTTACCTAAATCGCATCAAACCAGATTCTCAGCTGCCTGGAGGCTTATTCTGAATTGCGATGCGAAAATCAATGCGATGCGAAAATGCATAAATGCGAACAATTAGTATTCTGTATTGCGATATTCGCAAAGTTTTTTTTTTAATCGCATTTCAAATGCGAAAAGGTGACAAGTCGGTATTCTACATTGCGAAAACAAATGTCAAATTCGCAAAATTTATTCGACAACAAAATAGCATTCGCAAAGTGCAAACATGTTAGTGAAAGATAATATTTTATTGATTTATTCATCATATATTTATTATTTAATTCAGGAAGCAATAAAACCACCAAACCGCGTCAATTTGAAATAATGATAGAATATATAAATAAGCACAGCCAATTGTCAAGAGGCCATTTAAAAAAACATCAAATGTACATCAGTCGGCAAATACTTTGTGGCAAACGTTAACTGAAGAACTAAATATCAATGCACCACCTATTAGAGAAGCTGCAGGATTTAAAAAGTATGAAATATATAAACCAGTTCAAAAATATTTAACTTTAACTTAAATTTTAATAGGATTGGGCCGATTTTAAAGTACACACAAAACATTTTCATTTCCTTCGTCGTCGAACCACAGTGCCACAAAATCCATTTTTATTATTTTTTTTTAATACAGAATGTCCTAAATAAATTATTTAAACAATTTTCACAGCGAAACAAAAACAATTTATTTATTTTTAATTTGATGTTTATTGACACTGACGTATATTTGAGCAGCGTTGCCACAATTTGAAAAAAAATTGCGAATGCGATTGCGAAAGTCTAACAGAATACCAATTTTCTTTCGCATCGCATTTAATTTGCGCATCGCATTGATTTTCGCATCGCAATTCAGAATAAGCCTCCTGGTGTATAATTCACATTATTGTGAATTGGTTTAAACTAAGTTGAGCTGATTGTAAAATAGCTAAAAACTTTTGAGGGGCTGTTGGAAGGGTTAGTTATACTTATTAGAAATTCAATTGTTCAATTGTTATCATCTGATTTTTATTGTTTGTATCTTTTTTGGCAGACATAAATTATTTTTATTTATGTATGCTGGAAAAACCTTTATTATCAAATAACTATGAGCAAAAGTAAGGAGGAAACGTGGATTCACCTTAGCCGTCGCATCGTCAGGAAACGCGGCAACACTGTTAGAAGGAGAAAAGATAACTCACGCTCCCCTCTTTCTAATTTCTAAACTCCGATTTGCAATATTTCAAAACAGAGTAATGCGGCCAAATTAATGTGCGATTGTAAACTTAAAGTTTGGGATAAAAACACGATAAAAAGTGTTTCGAAGCGGTAAACAGAACTTTGAAAAATATCATAGGTTAAGATATACTAATGGGTGGAGTCACGTTGTTGCTACCTGGAGACTTCAGACAGACTTTGCCGATAGTGCTAAAAGGAACTACAGCTGACGAAGTTAAGGCTTGCTTAAGACCTCAAATCTTGGCCCTTTGTAGAAACAATCTACCTTACGAGAAACATGCGAGTGCACTTGAAGTGTAACGTTTGCGCTGGACGATTTCCGTTTTAAAATTGCAAGCACAGAAAATCCTGAAACCGAAGGTACGGTGGAAATTCCACCAGATCTTGGCATAGTCGAGTTTACCATGGACGACGTAATACAGTATTTATCGGATATAAGAAACTTAAAAAATCCAGGAAAAAAGTTTCTTATAAGCGTTTCTTTCTTATATACAACTATTTTATATAAGAAACTTATTTCTTATATAAGTAGCTATAAATTCTGTGTTGCCGTTGGAAGTTTCTTATACAAATTCTTTTTCTATACATTTTGTGATTTTGGTGTTTAAGAAAAATGTTCTTTTATCAGTTTTTTTTCTTATAAGCGTTTTTCTTATATGAAACCTTTTTTGTTAGAAAAATCGCAAAAAAGACATGGTGTTTTTGAAAATGTTTCTTAACAGCGTTTTGTTCTTATATGAGATGTTCTTATATTCGAATAATACTGTAACTCGAATATATTCAGATGTACACAACATACAAAGCAAATGTACGGACTGGCTGTGCGAACGTACAATTCTCACACCTAAAAAAAAACAGAAGCAGAATACGAATACAAATCTGTAGATACTATAGTGCATACGAATGAGGCCGTATTCTATCCTGTCGAGTTCCTGAATACACTAATCCTAGCAGTAGCCGTATTCCGTAATTCGCTTAAGCTAAATCTCTATCACTTAAAATCTATCAAGTTGATTTAGCAATTTTTGGCTACGAATGCAATTCTGTAACGTGCATTGTTAAATTTGGCAAAGCCATAAAAATTTAATTCGCCGCAATTTTAGCTTTTAATTTCATCGCTAAAATTTTTAATTCGCCTTGCTCTAAGGCCTATTAGCGATCGAGATTTAGCTTTAGCTAAGCGAATTACAGAATACGTTTGCTATTCTACCGTCTCACACACTTACCGACAAAATAGCAAAGAAGGCTATATTTGTCACTGCAATGGGACCTGATTGCGTGTAAAAGCCATACATAAAAACGTATGAGAGGCCATTATATTTACCGACTACGCCCGAGGTGAAACGGTGTATTAAACACGGATGCCAATTACAATGGATTTAATTGGGGTGTTCAGTCGATTAATTCTTGTTCGATTAATCAAACCATTTAAGACGATTAATCGTTCGAATAAATTAAAATTGCTGATTTCGATTAAAGGATTAATCGAATAATTTATACCGATTAATCGAATAATAATAACATATAGTATTTCTGTTAAATGTTTAATTTTTTAAAGTTTTAAGTCGAATAAGCAAACCAAATGTATGTGTCCGTCACATACATGTTTAGTGACTAATGGTGTTTTCTTTTCTGACAATAATGTTCCATATATGCTACCATTCGTGCGAGTTTTTGTTCCATTCTAAAAATATATGCAAAAATGTGAGAAGTTGTCGTTATCCTTTCTAAACATGTTGCAACAATAAATGGCAAATTTGTTCCATTTCTTACCCGCAGTTACAACTGAGTGTGAGATAATACCCTTTTTTGCATCTGCGTAAAGTACTTTTTTATGCAAGCAAGTATTTTTTTTATTAAGTTTTTCTTGTGTTTGCGGACAATTTGCGTTATATTGTGATTTTTAGTTATATTGTGATGGATATAAAAACTTTTTGTTTTTCGTTTGTTTTACTTTTATTATATTTTTTTGTCACAAAATTTTTAACAACAGCTGACATTAATTATTGAAAATCAGTGCTGTTAACGCTTATTGGAATTGTAAGAAAATTTAATGTTGAAAATTGCTACAAGCGTGGTGAATATCGCTTTTAGTACAAACTTTGCATTCAATATTTAACACGCTAAATACACATTAGTGTTGAGTGTAAAACGTAGCTATTATTTTGTTCCATTGTAATTTAGAAAAATGACTCACTTTGTAAGGGTTCGTGTAACCTAATAAATATATTACACAACTATAATGCATCATTATTTTTTAGAAAAGAAAACACCATAATTTAGCTAATATTTTTGCAATATTTTTTCAACACAATTGAATAATTAATTTCACAAAAGAAAAAGCGACAAAAGTATGTATGTATGTCAACTCAAAGATTTATACATATTAATTTATCGGGTATGCTATTAAATTAAGTGAAATTCAAATCGAACGATAATTTAAATTCAATTACTTACGAAATGACCGTAGTTTTTCGAGGTTTTAAGTGTTGTTCTTGCAAAAATAATAGATACTTTAAGTAAGAAGTAGATAAAATGGAATATTTTTTCGAACTTTCATTACAGGGTAGCTTTTAAAATTTGCTCGATTTTAAATCCACTTCATTTCGATTTCTAGAACACGCCCGAATTTTTTAACAAAATAGTTCATGCGCTTCTATCTTTAGAATGAGTTTGGTTTAAAAATATTGCACGAAGGATAAATCTAATAATGCTAAATGTGTCCAAAAATCTATTAACGTAAATGTTCTTCAACATCTTCACTAAATTAGCACTTACACAGTGACTATAACATAGTACTTAAAGAAGATGCTCCACCAACAAAATCAAAGGGGGCTACAAGTGGTCCAATGAATAAATATTTTAAACAAGATACTTCGATCGATTCTCTAGAGGAAATTATTTGCAGAAGAATAGCAAATGATGGAATGTCCGTGAAAAGTTTAAAAAAATCCAAAGTTATATTCCCTCTTAAAATCTTAACAGCCGTATTCATAACAAAAAGTTAGCCACAGTTTGTACACTACGTACAACGAGCTGCTAACTAGAATGCCGATTAAGCTTAGCAGCTTGTTGGCACATAGCAAGGCGAATTCAACTACAGGTGGTGTCGGAACTACAACAATCCAAAAACAACAGAAACAACATAGGGTTTTTTACATTGCATTGTTAGTGCCATTAGCTCTAAATGTCAACAATTATTAGCAAAACACTAACAAATCAAAACAAATGAGCTCGAACTGTCAAAATCAGATGCCGTTTTGACACCACCTGTAGTTAATTCGCCTTGGCACATAGTTAATTTATAACGAACTTTTCTCCATCTGCCAACTTTTAATAAATCAACTCTGAATTTTTATGATGCCATATTGTATTACTCGAAAATGCAACACATTTTGCATTAATCATCGCTGAATTTGTAATTTTTTTCTTTTTTTGTTTTTCCCTTCACATATAGAAATTTTTTAAAAGTTTTTAAAATAAAAATAAATTAAGTAAAAGATAGCTAATTAAAAAAACCAACAAAATTGTTTGACATTAAACGGCTGTTTTTCACAAGTTGGCAAACGATTGGCAGCTCGTTAACAAGAGTTTAGAAAATCGTTAGCCAGAGTTTGGTTGGTTCATTATAAATAAACTTCTTGTTAACTTTATGCCAAATTTTCTTTATGAATACGGCTGTAAGTGCCCGAAAGTGATGCAACAATTTAGAGCTACATTGACAAGTTGTATTTAAAAAATAATGTTTATTAACTCAAGTATTAATTTTTTCTTAAATTATCGAAAAAAATCTCGTAATTTAAAAAATTTCTGGATTTAGAATTATTCGATTAATCGATTAATATTAAAATTTGATTCGTTCAATCGAATAAGTTAAAAATGCCAAATATTGATGAATCGTTTAATCGAACAAAATAAAACCCGATTATTTGAACACCCTAAATTTAATGCAGTGCCCATTCCAGAAGATAGAAATTCCCCCTTAAGGTCTGTTTCGCAATGACTATTAATAAATCGCAGTCAGTCTTTAAAAAACTGTAGCGATAGCTTTTCACACAGGCAGTTTAATGTGGCCTGATCGAGGGTGATAACATCTAGCAACCTCGTTGTGTTTGAAGACAGAAAATCTAACGTGCTGTATAAAGAGGTACTTAAGTTACAAAATAGATAGATTAAAAAAATATATGTAATAGAAAAAACTTATGAATTACTAGGCATTTTAATCAACAAACTGATAAAAAGTTTCAACCTTTGGTTTTTTCTTAGGAGGATTTTCCGCGCGAAAGAAGCCGCAGGCAAAAGCTAGTAAATAATATTTACTTAATTTTATCTGGACGCTATTGCTAATTTTTGCGTTTTTTTTAAATAAGCTGCTAATACCAAAATTACATTGCTTTGTTTAAATAAATTTCTAAAAAGTTCCCCCACCACCAAACGCTAAAGATGGATCCGTGCCTGCATATGTATGTTTGTAGACGAATAATGTGTGTTATTTTTATAATAGAAGCTCATTTGTTTGTGTACTTCGATTTTGCTTAGTTGCTCTTCAAAACCATTTAATGTTGGTCATGGTTAAATGGTGCAACGGGTAGAAGTGCAATGATAGCTTTGACTGTGTGACTGGGAAGGAGGGTGTTTGCTAAGTAGTTTGTGATGACATTACAATATTTTATGCAGTTATGAGCCAACAGAAATAATAGCTCTGTTCAACATGCAGAACGATACCGGCCGAACTTGCACAAAGTTAGCCCAAACATTCCAGTTAACAATTTTTGTGCAATAAAGAGAGTAATTTTTTCATTTCCTGTACAAATTTACACAAATTTTTTCTTTGGGTAAGTTCGGACAAAATTTAAACAAGACCCTGGGCGACGAGTCGTGTCTTTCTCTACCACACGGCATCAAAATCGCAATATACTTAAAATGTAGATTAAGCAGGTTTGCATATTAGGACGACGATATATAAAAATGAATGTGTGTTTGTTTGAAGTCTATAGACGGCTAAGCGGCTTGGGGGCCGATTTTCTTGAAAATTTCACAGCGTCTTCCTGTATGTCTGGAAGGAAACATAGGTTTTATTTTGTTTTGCAATTGCAAGAAGGCGAGACACCACGCTCATTTTAATAATAAGTATTAAAAATTATTTTTCTCGGATCCATCCATACGAACATTTGGGTTGAAAATAAGAGGAATTGCAATGGTAGGCGGGCATTTCCCACATAAATTAAATACTAAAATCTGGAAAATGATGACAGTAAGCAACTTTGACATCTATATGATTATTATTTGGATAAGAAACGGGGGCATTAGCAATAGTGGGCGTGGCACCTCCCATATGAATGTAATACTAAATATAAAAATCGTATATATGCGAAACTATAACAGCACAGGCAACTCTGCCATGCATATGAACACTTACGGAAGAAATGGGTGCGCTAAAGTGGGCGTGGCACTTCGTTTATGAATTAAATAGCAATTTCTTGATTTTAACTTATGTACATATGTATTTATTTAGTAAAAATTTTGTTTAAACCAAGCCACACATATATAAACAATAAGTAATTTTTGGCTTGGGCTAGATTCATGTAACATTTTTTTTGGTTCAAACCGTGTAGAATCCGGAATTTTTGCAGGAGTAACTTTAGTATCAATATAAATATTTTGGACAAAAATGGGCGGACTGCCAATAGTGGCGGGGGCACTTCATATATGAAGTAAATTTGCGAAATAGAACCACCAAATTTTGTACGAGTAACTTTAATATCAATATTTAAAGCATAAATGGGCGGAACACTAATTCTATTATCTTGGAAATTAATTTAAAAAGTAAGCAGCATTGAATTTCAAAAATGGTTTTTTGTGTTCCAACAATTTTGGGTTAGTTTGGCAAATTTAGAGAGTAATTTTCATTTTACTCTCATTATTCTGAACTTGCCCGAGATCTTGTGGAAGAAACATATTATTGTTGTAATTTATGCCAATTTTGTATACCCTTCATCGAATTTAAAAGCGCATATATACACAATTTTGACATTCCGTTTGTAATTTCTACAATATTGATCTAGAGTCCTTTAAAATATAAACCGAATAATATTATGGATCCTTATGAGTAGCGGAGATAATTTAACTATCCCATAAAACCATTGCTATTGTTTTTTCTGTATATCGAGCCATAACCGCAGAAAAAGCTTAAGCGACAAAAACAAAATTTTACAGAAGGTTTTTTTTAAAGCTTTTATTTAACTTACAATGTATGTATGAATGTATGTTTGTTCGGGTGGAATCTTGCAACTCCATTTTGAAGCAGTTATCTTCAACCCACACAATATGGCGGACTAGTTATTTTAATGCACTTCTACAAAATGGGTATTAAATGAAAGGGCTTGATAAGAATGTCTCGAAAAATAAAGTGGTCACTCTAAATCCAATATGGCGGCACAAGCAAGATGGAGGACTAGTTACTTTTAATACACTTTAACAATATGGGTATCAAATGAAAGGGCTTGATAAGAATATCTCGAAAAATAAAGTGCTCACTCTAAATCCAATATGGCGGGCACACACAATATGGTGGACTAGTTATTTTAATGCATTTCTACAAAATGGGTATTAAATGAAAGGGCTTGATAAGAATATCTCGAAAAATAAAGTGGTCACTCTAAATCCAATATGGCGGCACCAGCAAGATGGAGGATTTGTTATTTTTAATACACTTTAACAATATGGGTATCAAATGAAAGGGCTTACTAAGAATAACTCGAAAAATAAAGTGGTTACTCTAAATCCAATATGGCGGGCACACACAATATGGCGGACTAGTTATTTTAATGCACTTCTACAAAATGGGTATTAAATGAAAGGGCTTGCTAAGAATAACCTAAAGAATATAGTGACATCACTCTAGATACAATATGGCTGACTTAGTTCTTAATGCTTGCTGAGAATACGAATGCGAGTTTTAAAAAAATTTAAAGTAAAAATTATTTTTGAATTTAATTTAATTTTTTTGTTTTTTAAAAAACCTTTTTAATAAACAAGCTCTTATTTGAATGCGCTATAAAGAAAAAAAAAATATTTTGCTTTAAAACTTTTACTTTCAACTTACATATAACGTCATTACACAATTTATATGATATAAAAGCTTGTCGCGAGATTTACTAGTGAAGAAAAATAAGTAAATTAATAACTTGATTTTAACTATTAAAATTTTCAAACTAAGTAAATACAAGTACTTAAATCTTACATGCAGTCTACAACTGACATGAAATGCTTAACTTTAACACTAATATGATGTTAGTGTTAAGTATAGACTCATCATGTTAGAAGTTTTCTCATGTTATAACATAGTTGTTAATGCAAATGTTGTAACAACGCTTTTATAACATCAAGTTATAACAGCAACTCATGTCAGTTGTAGACGGGCAGTTACGACATATAAATTGTGTAATGACGTTATAAGTTGAAAGTAAAAGTTTGAAAGCAAAATATTATTTTTTTTCTTTTTAGCGCATTCAAATAAAAGCTTATTTTTTAAAAAGGGGTTTTACTTTTAATTTATTTATTATAAAAAAAGAAAACATACTAGAAATGGCGCTTGAGCTAAAATTGTGTTTGATATAAAATCGTAACGGTAGCTAATATGACCATAAAATTTTATGAAATTATGCAAGTTTCGCCAATTAATTAATTTATTAAAAAAAAAAAAACGAAAATTGAAAATGATGTCGCTTGAGCTATTTCTGCGATTATGGCTCGATGTGTTTGTTATACCATAGAGGAGAAAATCCTTGCGCCCGTTCGAAGGCCATCTATGCAGAGAAGCTTTTGTTAGCGAAGTCGGTGGGTTTTATACCATAGAGGAGAAAAAAACTAACAATACTGCGTTCGTTTACCCCAACATTTTACGGGATTTTAATGAAATGCGTTCGCGTAAATAATTTTTTTTAAATTTTCAAATTACTCACCTACTGGATTTTACTGGAAAAGTAAACGAACGCACATAATGCTTGACCAAAAAACTAACAAATACAAATGGAAAATGTTAAAAAGAAAGAAAAAAAGGTTTTATGCTTATTTAGTTGTATTAACAAAATAGGTAGGTGCATTTATTTAATATTAAATATACTTTGTTGCTGTTTATATTACTACATAACCATACAACCTGATAATCCGCATTCAGTGAACATCCCAACTATAAAATTTGTTTTGATATTTGAAAAAGTATTTGACTAGGTAATAATGCACAACCAAGGGCTATCCAATAGAAAGACCTTGTGCACAACAAACAACATTCGAGCAACAAAAACGAAATGTTTGGCGTATAGAGAATTACAATTCGATAATTCTTCTCAGATTGTTTGTGTTTGTTCAAATAATTTTGCTTACAAGCATTCATTATGATTTTTTTTTTTAACATATATTAAACAAGTAAGAAAGTATAGTCGGTCAAGCCCGACCATATGATACCCTACACCACAGTATTTAAAAACACATCATGCTTATGTGTCCATATAAATATAGATTTAGGCTGAAGTGCACTTTACGGGGCGTACGAAAAAAAAAATAAAAAAAATATGCTACCCGATTCAGAATAAAAAAAGAAAAAAAACCATAATTAAAATTTAAGGGGGCTGAGGCCCGTGGTGCCCTCTGGACCCAAAAAAACTGCCCCGCCCACTTTGTGATATGTGTTTAAAGGTAATTTGCTCACGATTGTAAATATGTATTTTGTTTTTGTGTTCGCATACTATTTTCCTCTCTAGGTTAATTTAAGTATCTTTTAGGTGTAGAAAAGCTTTAGTTTGCGAAGCCGGTGTTTGTTATACCATAGAGGAGAAAATCTTTGCGCCCGGCCGAAGGCCGGCTATGCAGAGAAGCTTTAGTTAGCGAAGCCGGTTTTTTATTCCATAGAGGAGAAAATACATGCGCCCGGTTGAAGGCCTGCTACGCAGAAAAGAATTCTTTAGCACATCGGAAATAGGCTATTAGTTACAAAAAAAAAATAAATTTTTATTTTTTTAAATCGAACATAAAACATTAAAAGATACAAAATATTTACAATCGTGAGCAAACTACCTTTAATTTGAGTACCTACACATAGATGTGAGTGGATGAGGGCACTTTTTTTTACCTAGAGGGGCCCAAAAGTCCCGCCCGCCCTACATTTTATTATTTTCGTTTTTCTTGTACAATTACCTTTAATTTGAGTACCCACACATTCCACTAAGTGGGCGGGACGGTTTTTGGGTCCAGAGGGCCCCACGGGCCTCAGCCCCCTTAAATTTTAATTATGGTTTTTTCTTTTTTTTATTCTGAATCGGGTAGCATATTTTTTTTATTTTTTTTTCATACGCCCCGTAAAGTGCACTTTTGCCATAGATTTATCTATGTTTATAAACTTCATGAAAATCGGTTTGAAAGTTTGTGAGAGGCAGAAATTGCCCCCTACCTCCCCTTGTGGTCCTATTTTTGAAAAACTGTATAGCTAATGTGTCCATATAGATATGGATCTATCTATGTTTTAAATTTCATTAAAATCGGTTTGAGAGGCAGAAATTGCCCCTATCTCCCCTCGTGGTCCTTTTTTTTAAAAATGCATACATTTTGTGTCCATATAGATATGGTTCTATCTATGTTTTAAATTTCATTGAAATCGGTTTGATAGTTTCTGAGAGGAAGAAATTTCCCCCTAACTTCCCTCGTGGTCCTACGATTCGGCCCATTTTCAATAGGCTTGGTCCTTGTGCCAATAAGAACCTATGACCAAAATTTCATCAAATTATCTCCAAAATTGCGACCTGTACTTTGCGCACAAGGTTACATGGACAGCCAGCCAGCCAGCCGGGCGGACATCGTTAGTTCGACTCAGAAAGTGATTCTAAGACGATCGGTATACTTTAAGGTGGGTCAAGGACCAATATTTTAAGGCGTTACATACATCAGCACAAATGCATAATACCCTCTCCACTATTGTGGTGTGTGTATAATAAATATTATTCATATGTATTGTTATTTATTTCTTAGCATTTTTTGTACATTGCATATTTTAATTTTTGTTTGCATCATTTTATATAGAAGTTTACTATTTAGTAAGTAGCTTTAATTAACTGCCTAAGGCCCTATAGGCTCGGTTATGTTAATGAAGAATAAAAAAAAAAAAAAAAAAAAAAAAAAAAAATGCTGCACATACAACAGAGCTTCTTAGTCCATTATTCTATAAGACATGGGGAAGTATAATTTTTGAGTTACCCAGAAAATAAAATATCAATTTGAATATATCAATAAAGGTACCTACAGTTAGTTAGAATTCATTAGGATGAAAAAATTTCCCTTTCCTAATGTTGTAATTCCTATTGCATTAAATTGTTAATCCGACAAAATGGCTATACAAATGGGTTGTTCATTGCAGCTTCTGTCGGATGTCAGCGTCATAATCTACGAAAATTGCATAAAATCTTTGTTTGAAAATAATATCAAACGACACTTCTTATCCACTCGAATAATTTAGTGGTAAACAAGATCTTAAGATATAAACGCTACATTAAGCTATAAAAGAGTGTAAAGGTTCAGACTGACATCAAAACCCCCAACCCACACCGCATGAGGCAACAACAAACAAAAAATACAAGAGAATTGGAGTGAGACCATATGAAAGCATGCGTGGGTAGGTGAACTAAAAAAAATTTACAGGAACCCCTTTGCAAATAAAAAATTTAAATTATGCAAAATAATGCACTGTAAGTGATGTTGACATCAAATGAAACTAAAATGGCTTAAGTCCAGTTTACCAACGCAGCTCCAAATAAAAAAAAAAGTACATAGGGTTATAGAAAATTGAAAAATAAGAAGAAAAAATAAAATGACAAAATTCTCGGAAACGCATAGTTTCAGAGTTATGGACCTTTGAAGTTTTCATATAAATCTGCGATTTCCCACTACATTTTTGAACGTATATAGCCAATATTGGTATCATTTAAAAGCTTTTGAATAAATTTTTCTAGATATAAACATTTTATTTAAAAATGTTTAATCCATTAAGGAGCCGGCTATGCGGAGAAGATTTATTTAGCGAAGCCGGTGTTTGTTATACCATAGAGGAGAAAATCCCTGCGCCCGGCCGAAGGCCGGCTATGCAGAGAAGCTTTAGTTAGCGAAGCCGGTATTTGTCATACCATAGAGGAGAAAATCCTTGTGCCCGGCCGAAGGCCGGCTATGCAGAGAAGCTTTATTTAGAGAAGCTGGGGTTTATTTAATTACATTTTTATTACCTAGTGCACTTCCGTAACATTTTGATATAAATTTTGTAAAAACTGTATTAGGAGCTAAAGAGTTAAAAAGTTTTTAATAAATTTAGCATTTCCAGAAAGATCTGTTCAAATGCTTTCAAATAATACCAATATTGGCCATATACGTTCAGAAATGTAGAGGGAAATCGGAAGTTTATATGAAAACTTCAGAGGTCCATAACTCGGAAACTATGCGTTTCCGAGAATTTTGCCATTTTATTTTTTCTTCTTATTTTTCGATTTTCTATTACCCTATGTACTTTTTTTTTTATTTGGAGCTGCGTTGGTAAACTGGACTTGTTCCACTAAAATATATACTTACACTTTAATTAAGAACTTTTTAAATTAAAATATCTGGTTTTAAATAAAGAAACAATGTTTGCAAAAATAAGAAAAATAATGCAAATTTTTTACACGGTTTACAAAAAAAAAAAAAAACAAGACACACACTTTTACACAATCACCTAAAAACTTCAAATTTTTTTAAGAGTTTAAACACATTTAATGATAAACTGTATAGGTATTAGGTCCTTTTTTTAAAAACTAATTATTTGAAAATTCTTAAAGTTTAGAGCAAAAAATCTGCTGTGAATTAAAACCAAGCACGTCCAACTTTTTTCTTTTCTTTTTTTCACAACAATGCATCTTTTAGTTTTAAAATGGCATTTACTGTAAACTAATAGCACAACAATGCACGGTATTGCCATATTCAATTGGAAAAATATATTACTTGACAGCTGGCAGTCTTCTTATAAGAAAAACAAATAGAAAAAACGAAGTCAAATAAGAATTTTTAAGAAATTTTATTAATGTTTTTTTATTTTAAAAGATTATTAGTAATCAAAATTTAGCAAAATAAATAAAATTTTTAAGTTCATGTTCTGTTGTTTGAAAAGAATTTAAAGAAAATTAATATTGTGCAAAGATTGCTGGTTTAAAATGGATGACAATTTGTGGTAAGTTGTTAAAAATTAGAATCAAAACATACATACATAGATAAAATATGCAATTTGGTAATTTCTTATCTGTGCCTTCGTGTGTAGGTATTTTTTTTTAGCAAAGATAATAAATAATGTAACAAAGATAGCTTCCTTGGCCTAGAAACTTTAAATGTTATTTATTTTGCCAAATATGAGTCATTTTTTGAAACCTTCTTAAAATTCCTCTCATTTTAGGCTCATAGAATTAGAGTCTGCTCTGTTGGACGACTGCAATGTCAACGACATTTATGCTATTTGCCAAGGTAAAGCCATACCCGAAGCCTTACGACCAGATGTGTGGCAGGTATGTCTGGATGTTAGACACAAAAGTGACCAAATGTCCTTGTTCAATGAGATCTACGACTTGCCTTTTCAAAATAAACTACGCGAGGATTGCCATAGAATGGTAGAGAGAATAGGCAATGAGGATGAAGATAAAGTCTCTGTTTTATCGGATTTAGAATCTATTTTAACATTTTACTGCAAAAATCGAAATCTTCAGTATGAAAGTGATAATGGCTGGATAGAATTGCTGTTGCCTTTGTTAGCCTTAAAGTTAAATCGTTCCGATACTTATAATCTCTTAGAGGCCATACGTGACACCTATATACCCAAAGGTTGTAAACCTAAAGGCAACGTATTTCATGTTTTTCGTTTGCTAATACTTTATCACGATCCCGAGTTGTGTTCCATGTTGGACACGAAAAAGATTTCACCAGACTTGTATTCTCAGCAATGGTTTCAATGCCTATTCGCCTCTAGTTGTGGCCTGTCAGTAATTCTTTCTATGTGGGATTTGTATTTCCAACATGCTGATCCATTTTTGGTTTTCTTCTTGGGTTTAATCATTTTGATTAATGGTCGTGATCAAATTTTGGCCTTGAAGGATGCGCCTAAAGAAAGTATTATCAAATTCTTGTCAAATATGCCTTGTGCTTTGGATACTGATGATGTGGTTGATTTTTGCTCATTAGCTCAATACTATTCAATGAAAACGCCCAGTTCATTTAAGACAGATTTTCTTAAGGCTTTGTATGGGAAACAAAATGAAAAAAGAACCCAAGATGAACCGTGTCTTGTATCTCAGGTAAGTTTATTAATTATATTTTTTAAGATGTAAATCATTTTATAAATAAGTCTTGAAGAAAAATTTAAAAAATTATATTGTTTACTACAATTTACATGAAAATAAAAAAATTATTTGGCTGACTTTAATTTTAGGCACTTTGTCTTCCTGTCTCCGTGTATGAATTAGTTGAAAATTCGTCCATAGAGCTGACATCGCCAGATGCTGTGCGCTTTTTCTTAGTCGACTGCCGGCCGGCAGAGCAATACAATGCTGGCCATCTCTCTACAGCTTTTCATTTGGATTGCAATTTAATGCTACAAGAACCTGTTGCATTTGCTACAGCCGTCCAAGGTTTGCTATCGGCTCAACGTCAAGCAATTGAAGCCAATTCTAATGCCGGAGGAGAACATTTATGTTTTATGGGCAGTGGTCGCGTGGAGGAAGATCAATATACACATATGGTTGTAGCCTCTTTTCTACAAAAGAACACACAGTACGTTTCTCTCTTAAGTGGTGGTTACAATGCCATACATGATTATTTTGGTGATCATATGGCTGATTGTCTAGAGGATCATGATCCTAAGAATTGTATGGTATGCTGCAAGAGCAGCACAACAGAAATTCATGGCGTACAAATGAGATCGAAGGCGGGACAAGCGAAAAGAGATACCACTAACAAACAAGGTGCTTCGTCTGATTTCTTTAATCGCTTCTCTCAAGTAATGAAATTGAAATCTGCCGAAGTTAAAGGCAAACTATTGGACATCATTGTCAATCCTGCAAATGGTGCTAGTGCCACAACAGCTTCGGGAGAGACTGGCAATCAAGCAGCTGTACAACAACGTCACGTGTCGGCAGCCGAAAGAAATGGTAAACGTTATCGCAATGTAGCTCCTGTTTTCAGTATTGATGATGAACACGATGCAGAATTAGATGGTGGACATGCCATACAGGATGAAAATAAGGATTCTCCAGCAAACGCAACAACAAAATTGCCCGGTGATGCTAAAGAAATTGTTAATTTAAATAACTATCTAAAATCTCCAGATATAATGAACGCCTTTAAATGCCAGGAAGTTCACATTAACGGCTACATGTACGACTCGCATTTGATTATAACGCCAACACATTTAATTGTTTTGCGTGAATTGGGTAGAGGACAGGCCCAAATTATAGTACGAAGGCCATTAGCGAGTATTGTTAAAATTACGGCCAAAAAGAGGCATCGCGATTTAATAACATTCAAGTATGGTTTTCCAGATGGTGATGGTCTTTTAATAACCGATATGGATCGTTTTCTAATACCAAACGCTAGTGAAGCTACAGCTATAGTATCTAAGCATATTGTTCAGACTTTAGATGATTCTAAATTGACGTAATTGCTGTGTAATTTTACATAAGAACTTAGAATAAAAAAAAAGTTAACGCAAGAAAATCCAAAATTTGCTGTTTTCTACAATTTACAAACGATTGTGAAAATGTTTAATTTTAACTTCAGTTTTATTGGTAATATTTTCATTGAAGTTATTTTGTTACACTTTTTTGTCAAAGAATTTTAACCAACGATGAGCAGCAAGTACTTGCATGTTTTTAATATACAAGTTTTAGCTTTTTTTTTAACTATTTTAATGTAAAAAACTAATCAATCCTTTTCCAAATTATTTACCTATTCGTTAATATTGTATTGTTTATTTTACATATACAGGGGTGTGCTGGAAATCTAAAACGTAAAACGCAAGATTTGTAAAAGTAATTTTTACTTTATGACAAATATTATACAAATATTTCTCTTTTAAATAGAATTTTATAACAAAAACTATAAAAATTAGATTAAAAGTGTATTAAAAACAACTTCCAAATTTGCGCCTTTTACGTTTTCGATTTCCAGCACACCCCTGATAAATTAAAACTAAAAATATGAAACATATACACATAAGCAATTGTTTGTTCTTTTTGTTCTGTTGCGTTTTCAAATTTCAAAACTTAATATTGACTAGCTTTATTTATTGTTTAATTTGCGCCTGATTAAAAACTTAAGTAACATTGTTTAACTATGATAAAATAATTCAAACTAAAAAGAAAAAAAATTTTATTCATTAGCTTTATATTAAAAAAGAAAACTAACTTATAATTAATATTTGTGTTTCTTGTACCTGTTTCAGATTTTGCGACATGTCCCTGCAATATTATATACATACGTATTTCTTAAGGTGTCCCTTTGATAACTTACGGTTTTTGTTGCAAGAATGGTGCTGATTTTACATTTCGTGCGACATTGTTAACCCTGCAGGCGTCTCTACTCCGTTTGTCCAAATGTTCTGTTTCATGAAATATTTCATTGCGACATGTCGCATAGTCCAAATCAGGTATTAGACTATTTTTAAATTTTAAATTATTTAATCAAAGTATGTATAACTTTGGTTTAATAATCTTGAAGAAAATATTTATCAAGATTTTGTTAGTCGTGCTTAATTCCCAATTTTTATTATTGATAAAAGCACTGAAATTTATTGTTGAAGGGATAAGCTATTCCTATGCGCATTTCACTGATTAATATTGGAAGAATTCCAAACAATTGTAGTGGGGAATGTAAGAAAAGATAAACTCACTGTTTATTGTTGATGTTTTTGTTAAAGCTTTGATATGGTTACAAGTAAGACTTTTGCTTAAGGTAATTCTTATTCCCTTAACAGTTTTACTTGTTTAATAAATTTAGCTTTTCTAAAATCTTTGGATGAAGTTTCCTGACGATCTGGCCGTAGCTGCCAGTGAAATACGCATACGAAGAGCTTATCCCTTCAACAATATATTTCAGTATTTTTATCAATAATAAAAATTGGGAATAAATCACGACTAACAAAATCTTGTAAATTTTGTATTCCCAAAAGTTTCTTTGATAAAAATATTTATTTTTCTTTTTGAAATTAAATTTATTCAGACATAATTTTAAGGAAAATTCTTATTAAAATTTGTTTGGATGCAATTTTTTTTTAAAGCATTTAGATGAGTGTTTTCTAAATCAAAATTTCTCTACAGCTCATTATTTAGATAAAAATAAAACAATTTATTTGGATAACAATTTTCTAATGAAAACTAATTTACACAACATTTTTCGGCTTAAAAACTTATTTTGATATTCACCCTTTTCGTGGTTGGCTAATTTAACATACGCCTGCAAATGTTTGGTAATAGATAAAAGGAAATAAGTTTATGTTCTCTTTAAGCTAGTATTTCTAAAAATTCGCAGGCGTATTTTTAATACGCCAACCACGATAAAGGCGAATGTTTTTTTTTTAAATAAAAACATTTAACAATAATTTTGAAATTTTTGGATAAAATTAAAAAATATCGGATAAACTTATCCGTATAAAATTTTTTCTTTCGAAAAACTTGGTTTAAAATTTTCGACAGAAAATAGTTAAAAAAAAAATAAAAGTTTTGAATATAATTAGGTATTAGAAAAAATATCGGATAAACATACGTATACAACTCTTAGGCCCGTTTTCACAACTTACCGATAGCTTAAAGTAGACTTTAAACGGCCTTATAAAAACTGTTCCATTATTAAAACTTTACTTTAATCAAAAGTGAGCGATAAAGTAAATTAAGGTCCATCCTACTTGGTAGGTAAAAGTTAAGTTGCATTAATGGAACAGGTTTTATACGTCCGATAAAATCCTACCTTTAGCTATCGGTAAGTTGTGAAAACGGGCCTTAGAAAAACTTACTTGGCTAAAATTTTCCTATGAAAGTTTTCTATATAAAAACTTATTCGAATAAGTTTTTTCCCCTAAAAAACATATTCAGATACGATTAAAAAAAAAAAAAACCAAAATGTTTTCATAAAAAAACCATCACGTATAGAAATATGAACATAGTAAAACTAAACGCTTTCTCTACTTAAACTTATACAAACAAAATGACTATTTGTAAATGTAAATCAAGGCGAATTCATACAGGTGACCGCATCATGAGATAGAGTTAAACTAGCTATACCTTTTTTTGAAAAAATACTATGTATTTTGTTTTTGTAAAAAGTTAGAGTGAATGTCAAAACTGTTTGTTTATAAAATATACACAATTGCTTTAGAAGGTAAATCTTTTTCCTGTATTGAAAATTTATTGTGGCTCCACTTTTTCCTTGTGCCTTTTAAAATCCTTGTGTTTATATTTCATATTCACGTTTCTGTTTTATAACATTTAAATAAGTTTTGTTTCAAGAATTTATATTTTGGTTGAATTTTGTAGACAACGCTTGACATTCAGTATACACACAAGGAAATAAACATTAAGCAGATGACTAGAAAATGTCACCTTTATGAATTCGCCTTGATGTAAATAAAAATGTTTGACATCCAAACTGAGAATTTTTTTATAAAAATTTAGTTTTGAGTCAAAATTTTTGACAACTTATTGAAAAAAAAAAATAATTGAAGTATTTAAAGATATACTTTGTAAAGGTCCAAAACAATAGAATGTGTATATCGTTAGCTAAAATGCAAAATGGCCGAATTAACAAAAAATTCAAAATCGTGTTTTTGATTGGTTATTATCAGGGAAACCATAAATATGCAATTGCATATTTTTCCTTGTGCGACCAATGTAGGCAGAAACAGAAAATATATTTATTCGTTTTAAAGCTTTTTATGAATTTTGGCATCGATTTGTTAGTGCATATGTTTGCATATTGTACCGTTTGCAGCATTTTTTTGCATAATATAGATAAAAGAGCTTTTTGCAGCTTTTTTGTAAAGTTTCTAGCGCATATTTTGCCTTTCTAAGTCATATTTTGATACATTTAAATTTTTTTTTTGGTGCCTACAAGAGCTTTCGCAATAAATTAATTTTTTTTTTTGCGAAATTCTGTTTTAAATTTCTATCTGTAACCCAACGTGTCCCTGCAGATAACGAGACTAGTCCATGCATGCATGTTAAAAGTTGCCCATAAAGGAGTAGGAGTACTCCAAAACTACTCCAAATATATGAGTAAAAGGTGGTCCATTTAACATTACGATGTCCTAGGAGGGGACCATATAACCTACCGAAGTAGTCCCTAAACTACTACATGGTGGGCTAGTTTTAAAAGTACTCCATGTTACTATAGTATGGAGTACACTTAAGGGGTAGTTTAAGGGGTAGTTTAAGCATTTTTCTTTTTAATTTTTTAATAATCGCCTTTCATGGTGTGTACTAGGGGTATAACCAATTTTTTGGCATAGTACCATGAGGTCAACCATGTCCTAGTAACCACGAAAATCATAATCTTTTGTAATTTTTCTCAAAAAAGTTCACGCACCAATAGGTTTTTCTGAACCAATGCAATATTCAATATTCATAATTTTATACGGTGTTTTTTATTCTTTTTTATTTTTTTTTTTTTTTGTTAAAAAAGGTTAAAGATACGTTTAAGTTTGCGGAAAAATCTCTTACCGTCTCTAAATATTAATGAAATTTCATACTTGCTCTATTTTTTGTTTTAAATAAACATATTATTAGTATTGTGGTTATTTTATTGAACTATTTATGGTTTTTAATCCAAATTTTTAATAAATAAACATATTATTAGTTTTTCTTAACCAAAAAGAAAATTAAAAATTTTCAAAACTTCATCGCGGTTGGTGCGTGAACTTTTTTGACCTTAGCGAAAAAATAAATATACGTTCCCTTATAGTTGTTTATGCTCTATATTTTGATATTTTAAAAAATTGTTAAAAAGTTATATCCCTAGTGTGTACTGTAGTCTGTTATTGCTATTATTAAATTTATTTACTTGGTATTTTTAATTTTTTTACCTTTTTTCCACAAACTTCACAAATTTTCACATTTAAATAAACAATTAATAATGGACACCATCAGCGCTACCTTACACATTGGTAAACTATAGAAAAGTATACATCATGCAGTTGTTGGCAGAACTGCATGTTAATTTCCTATAACATGGTCCATACTACAGTACATTGGTTCATGTTGAAACTAGTCTTTTTAAGCCACAATGGACCACGTAGTCCAATATTATCTGGAGGGGTTGCTTCAATTTCTCCAATACTTTTTAAAGTAATCTAAAAATGCTCATCCGTCCGTCTGGCCGGTTATCTGTCTATGATAACCTTGTGCGCAAAGTACAAATTGCAATATTGAATATAATTTGAGCAAATTTGGTAAAAACATTTTAATTTTACTAAGGACGAAGTCGATGTAAATTGTGTGAATCGGTCTATAATTTCACATATTCCCCACAAAAACTTCTTTCCAAATAAGACTCTGTGTCCGTTAACCATCTAATTATGTTGGTATTTAGATTGAATTCGCCCCAAAAATCTCAAAAATTTGTCTGTAAATACTATGGTGTTTGGGCTTTACCGATTATAGTTTTAGGATTGTTTTTATTATATGGAACTGTTAATAAATTGTTGAATATTTTGTTTTAAAATTAGCAATTTTAAATTTTTTGGGGCATATTTTTAACAGTTTTCAGGCCATATTTTCAAGTTTTTACTGCATATTTAATGGTTTCCCCGCTTATTATGAATCCTATTGAACTACATGTCTTGAAAAAATTTAACACTTTGCGATCAAAAATTAATCTTTTATTAACAAAAAACAAACGGACGTAACTACAAGAGTGTTTATTTTATAAATGCAAAAATGCGTCATTTGAAAATTGTTTGAAGAATTCCATGGAAGACTTATCAATGCATGTTTTCTGCCATGTTTCTAGTTTTCATTTTATAAAGTTTTTTGCTTCTCCTTGAAAATTATATTTTTGTTAGTAACGCCTTTTTGCATTTTAGCTAACGATATAAATGTTACAATTATTTCATGTAATTACACAAACATGGTCCATATTTTTGTCATATGTTTGTGTAGTTTATTTGGCATTTAAGTGAAATTACGGTTACAGTGCTTCCAAAATACATATCGCTTTTTTACTTCAAAAGTGGCATAACTCAAAAAATTAAATTTTGGGTTAATGATGCAGAGTTGTTCGCTTTAATTTTCTTTATATTGTGTTTAAAATTTATCTTTATATCTTTCATGCTTTCCCCGTTTAAAGAGAATGTTTAGTTATTTTTTTACAAGTGGTTAGAGCAAATTAAAAACTTTAAACGCGTTTATTTCGAAAAGGACTTTTTTTGAGTTATGTCTCTATTGAAGTAAATTAGCGATATTATGCTTAAATATTATTTATTCTTTACCCTTTTTTCTTTTCAATTATTTTCTTTTTGTTTAAAATACAGTTTTGTTTTAAAATCAAGTGCAATATTTGTAAGATACTTTCATAAGATACCTACTTATGTATAAGCTATTTCAACGGCAACTGTTAATTACATATTCATATTAAATATACAAACATTAACTAACACCCCTACAAGAAATGAATGAGCGAGTAGTCACATTTTTCATTTTCTTAACACCAAATTGAAAAATGTGACTACTCCCTCATTTATTTCTTGTAGGGACGTTTAACAAACTTTAAAATACATATTTGATAGAAATAAAATTTAAAACAGTTAAAAAAATTAGTAGTATTTTTAAGATTATGTACTAATAAATGTTTCCAAATAGAGTTTCCCAAAAAATTTGTAACTTGGTAATTTATTATACTAGAAATAATATACACATACAGACAAACACAACATCTTGAAAATCTATATAAACACAAATATATATACCCAGATGAAAAATTAAAATATCTATTGTAGACACACAGTTTGTAGATAAAATCCATACGTACTTACATCTAACATGAATATATAAAAAAATTATTTTAAATCTAACAAATTTGGGCTTGTTTTTCTTAAGTTTCATTAGTTTGTGTTCATACGGCTCATGTCTTATTGACAAGATTGCTACTTTATAGGCGAGAGGGACGAGGGGAAAAGAAACGAGTACACAGATGCATGTACTGTCTTTACATTTTGCTTTCTTATTCGTCGTTTAATATTGTTTTTGTTTTCAATATCAAATAAAACAGAAAAAATAACATGTCGTCTCAACATGGCATAAATCATTTGAACGCCAATTCATGTTCAAAGAAGAAAAAGGAAGAATCTTTTCAATAAGACATGAGCCGTATGAACTCAGACTTAGCGATCAGGGGTGTTCTGGAAATCGAAAACGCAAGAATTTTAAACGTCGTTTTTAATAAGATTTCTATAAAAAAAGAATTTTATGACAAATATTATACAAATATTTCTCTATTAAAATTAGCAAAAATTATAAAAATCTAAGTATGTATATTAGAGCGACTTACCAAAAAAAGTGCTCGATGTACCCTCCTAAAAATGAACCTTGGACTTTTTTAAGATGGCATTTTAAATTTTTCGGCTCCAGCTTTGACCTCTCGAGAGCTGGACCAGTTTAAAAAAGGGTCTATTTTTGCATGTTTTGTTAATTTGAGAATTGTTTCCTTACCAACTTATACAAATTGGGTATGGTAAGAAAGGTTTTTTTAAGGCGCATCCAACTGTATACACAATTTGTGCAAGGACGATCATCCATGTCCTTTTTTTAAGGATTTTCTGTAAAAAAACGGTTTTTGAATTTTTTGTTCGGGGTTGTTTGTAATAAAAGTGCCAAATTAACATATTTTAAGCTTTAGTCGATTTAATTAAATACGTGTCTCAGCTTTTTTTGAAATTCGTGCTAGTTCGCGTTTTGGCAAAAATGCAATGGGGTGGTAACCCTTCGTTTTATATAGGGCAATATGGGTATCAAATTTTTTCTTTTGCCAAGTACATCATATTTATATGTAAATAATTTAGGTTTTTGCAAATTAGATGCATTTTACACGGTGCTCTGGAATATATATATAATCGCAATTTTGTAGTAACGCTTATATGATAGCAAATTTAGTTTCTAGACCATGTATGAATGAAAATGGGACTAAAGAAAGAAAAAAAGAAATGATCCACGACTTTTTGGCGGTAATTTTTTTGCAAATAAAAAAAATTCAAGTCGTTTTTTCTTTCTTTAGTCCTATTTTCATCCATACATGATCTAGAAACTAAATTCGCTATCAAATTAGAGTTACTACAAAATTGCATTTTTATATATTCCAGAGCACCTTGTAAAATGCATCTAATTTGCAAAAATCTAAATTATTTACATATAAAGATGATGTACTTGTCAAAAGATAAAATTTGATACCCATATTGCCCTATTTAAAACGAAGGGTTACCACCCCATTGCATTTTTGCCAAAACGCGAACCAGCACGAATTTCAAAAAAAGCTGAGACACGTATTTAATTAAATCGACTAAAGTTTAAAATATGTTAATTTGGCACTTTTATTACAAACAACCCCGAACAAAAAATTCAAAAACCGTTTTTTTTACAGAAAATCCTTAAAAAAAGGACATGGATGATCGTCCTTGGACAAATTGTATATACAGTTGGATGCGCCTTAAAAAAACCTTAAAAACACCTTTCTTACCATACCCAATTTATATAAGTTGGTAAGGAAACAGATTCTCAAATTGACAAAACATACAAAAATATACCCTTTTTTAAACTGGTCCAGCTCACGAGAGGTGAAAGCTGGAGCCGAAATATTCAAAATGTAATCTTAAAAAAGTCCAAGGTTCATTTTTAGGAGGGTACATCGAGCACGAATTTTGCTTCCATACAACTTGAGTCGCTCTAATGTATACATATATATGTAAATCGGCTAAGGCAAAACAGTTAAGAACAGAGTACGAAAACAAACAAAACGAAACGTTTGCTTTCGTTTTGTTTTGTTCTTTGCAGTGAGTAAAACAAAAACAAAACCAAAACAATGAGAACGATTGTGCCATTTTGTTTTGTATTGTTTTTGCTCGAGAGCGCAAATTGTACATTAATATAAACGTACACAGCTGGAAAAGAAAAGAGTAAGAACAATATTGAAACATTCAGAGAAAAAACGTTTGACAAACGTTTGGTAATTGATTTACTCATTATAATATTTACTCATATAGGTATACATATATATAACTATTGTTTCTAAGTGAAATAAAAAAGACAGGTTTTTAGGTTTTTTAGTTTTTATTAATGCTTATTTTGACTGTTATAGTAATAAAAAAAAAAAACAAATTAAATTAAATAAAAAGTAATTCAAAGAAAGAAAAAAAATAAATATTCAACATTTTTCATTTTTCGAATTTATTCTATGAGCTAAATTTCAGTTATGTATTTTATAAAGCTTTTTTGTAATAGTTCTATTCCTACAATTTTTCAGAAATGACTTTATACACTACCAGACTATTATATTGTATTTTCTATTTACATTTTACCTTAGCCTTCCGTTGGAAAGCAATGAGGTATATTGAATGTACAGAAAAATTTACAATTATTAGACACCAGCAGAAGGTAATGCATTTTCTGGCCCGCTACGGCCGTCGTCAGCATTCTTTGTGTCTCACTGGATAGTGTTACTTTATAAATTGAATGTATTTAACTCAACTATTTTAACAAATAGAAACTGGGAATTATTTCCTTCCGAAGGTAACTTTATATTATATTCAACATTTTTCATTTTTCATTACATTCTGCTGGTGTCTAATAATTGTAAATTTTTCTGTACATTCAATATACCTCATTGCTTTCCAACGGAAGGCTAAGGTAAAATGTAAATAGAAAATACAATATAATAGTCTGGTAGTGTATAAAGTCATTTCTGAAAAATTGTAGGAATAGAACTATTACAAAAAAGCTTTATAAAATACATAACTGAAATTTAGCTCATAGAATAAATTTGAAAAATGAAAAATGTTGAATATAATATAAAGTTACCTTCGGAAGGAAATAATTCCCAGTTTCTATTTGTTAAAATAGTTGAGTTAAATACATTCAATTTATAAAGTAACACTATCCAGTGAGACACAAAGAATGCTGACGACGGCCGTAGCGGGCCAGAAAATGCATTACATTCTGCTGGTGTCTAATAATTGTAAATTTTTCTGTACATTCAATATACCTCATTGCTTTCCAACGGAAGGCTAAGGTAAAATGTAAATAGAAAATACAATATAATAGTCTGGTAGTGTATAAAGTCATTTCTGAAAAATTGTAGGAATAGAACTATTACAAAAAAGCTTTATAAAATACATAACTGAAATTTAGCTCATAGAATAAATTCGAAAAATGAAAAATGTTGAATATAATATAAAGTTACCTTCGGAAGGAAATAATTCCCAGTTTCTATTTGTTAAAATAGTTGAGTTAAATACATTCAATTTATAAAGTAACACTATCCAGTGAGACACAAAGAATGCTGACGACGGCCGTAGCGGGCCAGAAAATGCATTACATTCTGCTGGTGTCTAATAATTGTAAATTTTTCTGTACATTCAATATACCTCATTGCTTTCCAACGGAAGGCTAAGGTAAAATGTAAATAGAAAATACAATATAATAGTCTGGTAGTGTATAAAGTCATTTCTGAAAAATTGTAGGAATAGAACTATTACAAAAAAGCTTTATAAAATACATAACTGAAATTTAGCTCATAGAATAAATTCGAAAAATGAAAAATGTTGAATATAATATAAAGTTACCTTCGGAAGGAAATAATTCCCAGTTTCTATTTGAAAAAAAATAAATTTAAAAAAACAAGAATTGTATATCCACTTAAGGCGCCCGTACACGACATGTATTTGTCATCTGACATGTCAAATTTTAAAGTCACATGTAATTGTTCATGTCTGTAAAAATTGCTGTTTTACATAAGGTTTATAATATTCGGTCACAAACGTACATGTAATTGCTTCTGACATTGTATCTGTTTTTTTTTCGCATTGTTATTGCAGAAACCAAAGTAGTTCTCGGTTTCAAAATAGCTTGCTGCCGCCACGAAAATATTTATTTGCGCCGTAAAATAATTTAGCCATCTTAACATTTTTTTCTTTTATGATAAAGATAATAATTTAGAATTTTAAAATGAAACGGTTTTTATGTATATATTTACATAAATTATATTCAATGGTGAGATGAGCATACATATCTTGGTATTGTAAAATATTAACTTCAGCCGGCTAATGATTCCGTCAATAATTGACGCCGCTGCCAGTTTCTTCTCGGCATAGATTTCTGATGTCAGATGGTTTGTCAGAAGAAAATAGAGTACGCTCTAATTGAAATTTTGTCAGATGACTTTGCGTCTGACTTTTACAGAAGCAAAGTTAAAAAGGTAACACACGACATGTATGTGTTTTGCAGTGGGAAATTTGACATGTCAGATGACAAAAACATGTCGTCTATACGCTCCTTTAAAAACTAAAAATATTACTCATACATAAACTCTGCATTCGACTTTACTAGCAAAATATGCTCTAAATTTTTGCAGCTTAGCTTATTACGCTGATCGGCTAGTATGTATTTAAGGGCCGAAAATAGCCTCTCAACACTTACTTGAGTACATGGTATTCCTAATACCACGTGAGCTATTTCGGTTAAATCATTTTTCTGCTTGTTCCAAAAATCTATAACATTTTCCTTGATCCCCAATCGGCTTTGCCTCTCATATATTAAAAGATCTTGTTCGATTTTATGGGTTGTTGTTAGCATTTCCTTGTTAGAAACTCCATCGAAAGCCTTGAAATATTGCTCAAGTGCATCCTCTACACTGCTGGATGTAGGGAGAGATGGAGATGAAGCTGCCAATGTTGTGCTATCATTCGTCCCTGTCGATTTCATTGTGGTATTTGTATTATGTTCTGTGGAATATTGAGTTTTGTTAATTTTTTTGATTTTTTCTTTGCGCAAATACAAAATGTGAATATTATTTTTAAAGTGGAAAATTGTAAATAATATTATGGTTATTTCAGTTTACAAATCAAATTTGTTTTTTCTGGCATTGAGCACATAAAAAAACAATAGTATGTGCCTTTTCATAACAAAATGAAGAAAATTGTGATATATTTGAGTAATTGGCACTTTTGCACATATTCTCTTAGTTGACAAGAAAAATTAAGTAATTTGCCTAAAAAAGTAAAATAATTTTTCTCTAATTAAATGAAAAAAAAAACCTATGGTTGAAATTGACACTGTATTAAAGTAGAATATGCTGTACAGAATAAGTTTTTTTTTTTTTTTGGAAATTTTACAGTTTTTCGTAAATAACAGATATTTTCTTTTTATATAATAAGTATAAGTTTTAAAGTGGAAAAAGTTTACCTTTCAAAAATAATAGACGTGTATTTAACTGCTTTATACAACCCTTTGCTCTCGAACACTGATCAGGCGCCAGACAAACTTTTATCCTCGGATCAAGGAAAATGGCGGTAACAAATAAATCGTTTTCAAACAGAATGTTTTTTCGTCTATTTAAACTTTCATTTAAACATAATTTAAAGTTATTTCAATATAAATATCACTATATATAAAATTTTCTGATTGTAATTTTTTTGATGTTGTATAGACCACTTTAAACACGCTTAAAAACTCATCAACAAAAGCCCAAATTCCGTTGGATGCACCAAAAAAAGCATTATCATTTTTTATAAGTTCTATGAATTCCTTTAGCTCCATCAATCTTTCTAGCATTAGATACCTAGAATTTCATCTAGTAATGTTGTCCAATATCGGCATTTTGTAGTTACCATTTTTTAACAAATTGAGGTATGATTGTGTTCTCAGCTTTTTTACAATCGTTCTGATAACTTCAAGTTTTTCTTTAATGTCTCTAGACTTCATGACATCTATCACGCACAATTGAAGAGTGTGGGCACCACATCGGATATTAGTTGTGCCATCCATTGACAAATCTGAGTCCATACATATTAAATCAGCCTCACCATAAACTTCATCTGAACTATTATTTATGCCGTCATTTAAATCACTAACGGCTTTGACCATGTTAGCTCCATTGTCAGTTGTTATTGTGATCACTTGATTCAAATTAATACCGTAAGCTGTGAGGACTTCCAGTGTTATTGTTTTCAAATACTCGCCTGTGTGCCGTTGAGTTAACTGTTTTATGGCTAGGGTTTTTATTATTACACTGTTGTTTTTAATAAATTGTACATTGACACCTAGAACACTTACAGATAACCTAGAGGCTGCATCAATTTTCAATGAAATTAATCTTCCACGAAGTTCTTCACTGATTTCACTTTTCAAATTCAATGAAAATTCAGCAATATTGTTCATAACATTGTGCTTATTTAGTTTTATATTAAGTCCGCTAAGTATAGGATTAACAAGGATTTTGAATGGCCGGTCTTCCGCCAAACGTAAAGGTCTGCCGCATTTTGTAAATAACTCTATTAACGCCATTTGTAAATGTTTTTCGTTGACTGTACAAGACAATTTAACTGTGTCACTTTTTAATCTATTCAAAACACCACTGCCTTTTTTTTGAAGGTAACTGTCATAAAGACTACTGTGAGAAGTTTTTAAATGTCGCTCCAAGTTTCCAGCATGTATAGGTACTTAATTTTTGCAAATAACATGCTTTTCATTTATAGCTTCAAAAAAGTCCGTAACAAATCATTTTTTGGACGAGGCATTGTGGATTTTACTCTTGTTATGCCACTACAAAAACCAAACAAGAACTAAATCAATTACTCCAAACAAAACGTTTCTCTATTTGTTTTGTACTCAGATGTACGATTGTAACGGTAAATTAAAAAATGCACATGAGTGGAAAGCCAATTGTTTCGTTTTCTCTCTTTGATACTTGAAAAGTTTTTGTTTTGGTTTTGCACATGTAAAATACAATTAAAAAATTTTGAATAGTTTTGTGCATTTTGCAAACGTTTGCGAAATGTTTTGTTTGTTTTCATACTCTGGTTAAGAACACTTTCCTCCGCTGTATGTCAACCGATTTGAACAAAATATACACCATTTGAGAGATATTTACTCAAAGAAGTGCACAATATATATTAAAATATATTAATATATTAAAATCTTTTCAATAATTTCAGAGTTATAAGCGTTCAAAATTGCTACTAACACAAATGCAAAATAAATAAATGAAAATTTTTTCCAATTATCAAATAATAAAAAATTAGGGTGATCGATTATTCGACATTTTTCAAAAACCGGTTCTCGAATATTTTGACTATATAAATCTTATGTATAAATCAGACCAGGCAAAACAGTTCACAACAATTTCTTCTTTTGTTTGTCAATCGAACCTCTATGGGGTGAAAAAAGGGGAAATAAGGGAAACTAAATTTCTTTTTTTTACTTTTCTGTGCTTCATGTGATAATTTTTAAATTTTCTATAATATTGAACTTAGAAACATAATATTATAGGTTTAGGGTCCTAAGTGAGTGATAACCTATAAGATAAAATATGTTGGTACTTTTTGTTTTTCATCTGGAACTTTTTTAATCTTCGTTAATATTCGACCTATAAAGATAAAAAGAATAAGAACATGTAAGGGGAGCTTTTTGGTACTTTTTCGTTCAACATCTGGTACTTTGATTAATTTTCGTTAATATTAGACATGTAAAAATAAAATTAAAGGTGCAACGTCCTGAGTGGATGACAATATATAAAGAAGACTTTTTGATACTTTTTTGTTTTTTTTTTTGGTCCCTCGCCAAATCGATCCAATTTGAAGGAAAAAATAAATGCTCGAAACAAATAAATTCATATCGCTCATTTGCTGCAAGACCGGCATAACTCAAAAAAATCCATTTCGAGATAAACGCGTTTAAAGTTTTTGATTTGCTTTAATCACTTAGAAAAAATAACGATACATTCTCTTCAAATGGGAAAAGTATAAAAGATATAAAGATGAATTTTATACACATACTAACATTTAACCCGCTTCTTCGTTAGCGTCTCCTTTTCCTTCGTGGACATATTTGTATGCCAAAGCTTATTTTTCTAGGTTAAGATTTGTTTAAATTCTAGCATTTAACCCGCTATTTTATTATACTAATATGTAAATAGGTTTTAGCAAAATAGTTCCAACATTTTTCATCTCATAGGTTGATATTGAAACAGGACTTTGCACCTATAATTTTGTGCTTCTAAGTTCAATATAGAAAATTCAAAAAGTACGACTCGTAGAACTAAAAAGCAAATGAAAGAAAGTTAGTTTCCCGTATTATCCTTTTTGATACTTTTTTCTCCCCATTTATGAATTAAAAATTTCAATGTTGTAGTTGGAGCCTATAGTTTAGTACGTTTTTGTCATAGGATGAAAAAAACTTCATTCTTATTCACTCAGGGCATTGCCTCTTGAATTTGATGTTTCTAAGTCCAATAATAACGCATATTCAAAAAGTACCAGTTTAAGAACTAAAAAGTACCAATAAGCCCTTTCAGAGATTCTTATTCACTCAGGACCTTGCAGGTTTAATTTCATGTTCATAAGACCAATATTAGCGAAAATTTTAAAAAATGTACCAGTTAAAAAACGAAAAAGTACCAAAATATCCCTCTTACAGATTGTCATTCACTCAAGATCTTGCATGATTAATTTCATGTTTCTAGGTCCAATACTAACGGAAATTCAAAAAGTACCATCTAATGAACAAAAAAGTACAAAAAAGTTCCCTCTTATAGATTCTCATCCATTCAGGACTTTGCATGTTTAATTTTATTTTCACAGGTCCAATACTAACGGAAATTCAAAAAGTACCAGTTAATAAACAGAAAAGTACCAAGAACTTCCCCTTATGGGTTCTTATCCACTCAGGACATTGCATGTTTAAATGTATGTTTTAAGGTCCAACACTAACGATAATTAAAAAAATGCCAGTTGCAGAACCAAAAGGCTAAAGTAAAATATCAAATTTCCCGTATTTCCCCTTTTTGGTACTATTTTTCCCCCATTTAAGTATTTAAAATTTCAGTATTGTAGTGGGAGCCCATAATTTAGTACGAATATGTCAATGAATGGAGATAATGTTTTGTGAAAAAAGTACCAAAAATAGCTACGATTTTCACCCCTTAAATGTTCGAATTTCGGAAAAGTACCAAATTCGTATTTGTATTTTTTTGATAAGTTTCAAATGTGGTATAAACTTTGTTTCTATGTTTATTGGTTAAAAAGATAGATGGGGTGGCAAAAAAGTACTAAAATTCCGATTTTACCCTTTTACTCCCTAATAGGGCCGAATTTAAAAAAAATACCAGACACCTGTCCGGTTATTTTTCAAAAGAACAACGATAAGTATTAAATTTTTTTGTATCTCTTAGTTTTGGAGATATAAGGTTACCGAATTATCCCGTTTTACCCCTTTTTTACCCCCTAAACATTCGAATTTCCAAAAATCCCGTCTTAGTGGATCGATTTGGGGAGTGACCAATTTTTGGTCCAAATTTCAAGTTTTTAGCTTTAGGCGTTTAGGCTGTGCGATGATGAATCAGTCAGTAACGTTACAATTTTATATATGGGTGTTTCTCTGGTTATGCACGCGACATTTGTACGCGTTTTATTGTGTTTGAATATTAAAAAAATAGAAGTGGATTGGAATTTTAGAATGAATTCTAGAATCGTTACATTGTTTGTGATGAGTTCTTTCTAAAAAGTATATATAATGGTAAATTGAGCACTGGGTACACAAATGCCATGCAATCAAAGTTGACTTACTCACGTGACAAAAATAGAAGTGCCTTTTAGGACCGTAAGAAAAAGTGCGAAAGTAAGTGAATTGTAGGAGGTTTTTATTTCGGAAAAAATGTTTTTATAAAGGTTAGTAATGGGCCTTTATAATCATGTTTTGTTCAAAAGCAACTATGCATGGGTTGGCGAAGAAAAAAATAAATTGTAAATTACGCACGTGACATTACGCACGTGACACTTTTTCCATATGTTTTTTTATTATTATCTTCACGCATTTTCCCATAAATGTCTTAAAATTTGCTTAACAAAAAAAACTTAATACTCGTTTTACAATTGATTGTAATGGAGAGATTATGAAGAAAGAGTGTAAACATAACATATTTCTTGCATGTAAAATAAGTATATAAAAATGTCTTTAAAAGTAGAAAATACAGAAAATTATAAAATTTTCCAGTTTCCAGCCCAATTTCCTCAAGTAAAACAGCTCAGATATGCTAGGAAACCATTCTTTAATAAGAACATAGACTTTTTTTCTAATAATAAACAATAAAAGACGATGATAATCAACATTTTTTTTTTTTCATCCTGGTAGACCATTCTGGAGAAATGCCCATATATAGATAAAGAAAAACATAGCGAACAATTCTACATCACTAACTACAAAATTGTGTTTTTTGATTTATGCCGGTCTTGCAGCAAATGAGCGATATGTTCTTAGATTTTTGTTTTCTTCATATTTACATACAAATTTATGGTCGAATTTTGACCATTAGGCGAGCACTAGTAAGATTAAAAGTGTATTAAAAACTACTCCCAAATTTTCGATTTCCAGAACACCCCTGATAAATTAGACTATAAACAAGAATTTTAAATTTCAGAAAATCGCATAATCTACAGAAATTGGAAATTTCGGTTTTTTGGTTTATCCAAACCTAAAATTTTTTATGAGTGTATGCATTTATTACTTGTCATACATTTCTTTTTTTTTTAAATCAACCTAGACAAAAACCACATTACAAAGTCTAGGTTCACACTATGAAAGTTGTCTTTCAGAAAGTCTGAGTTTATGGGTAAGGGAAAGAGAACATGCTTTGTTCTCTCCTCTCTCATCCATGTGTGAACCCACCAAAGTGAAAAAAGAAAGCTTTCAGTTTTAACTTTTTTTTTTTTGTTTACTTTACATGCACTTTCAACACGCATGACCGGTTGAAGCAGAATAAAAGCTCTGAGAATTTCTTTCTTTCATTTCCATATTATCCAGCAAATACGTAACCACGTAGACTTAAAAGAAAAGAAGTGATGAAATAAAAGTTGCGGCTCACAGCCCCATACACATCTACGTGGTAATTTTTTAGTATCAATGACGTATGTAGAAACGAGTGGAGAGAAAACTAGGCAGGTTTCTTTTTTCGTCGGTGATACATTTAATGGGTTGGGATGTTGTTGCTCCCGTTACTGCTAGATGATGGCGTGTGTGTGTGAACAGTGGTGATAATATAGCTTTTTATGAAAAGCAGGTTTTAATAGGTATTTTTTTTTAAAGACAACTTATTGCAATAAAATTTCACTATAGAATAGCTAATTCTATATTTTCCTTTGGAACGACTTTTTCAAATAAGATTTTTAATAAAAGAAAAACTTTTTAAAAATTGGTTGAGAAAAAAAGTATTTATATACAGATTTTCTACATAAAAATGGTATATAAAAAAATCTCGTCGATTGTCTATAGAAAAAATTGTTCGAATTATGGTATTCAACAGAATAACTGATTTGATTTAAATGGATCTACAGAAAGTTATAGCAACTCTCATAAGCACAGAATCCGGAAATATGAGCTAAAAAAAAGTGTTTAATGCGCCTTAAATATGCAGTAAAAGCTTGAAAAACCCAAAAAAAACACAAGTAAGAAAGTACAGTCGGTCTAGCTCGACCGACACCACAGTATTTTAAAACACATTAACGAGAGTGCACGCTATTCGGGACCCATGGAGAATCATGCTTATGTGTCCATATAAATTTGGATCTATACATATATGTTTTAAATTTCATTTAAATAGGTTTGGTTGTTTCTAAGAGGCAGAAATTGGCCCATATCTCCCCTCGTGGTCCTACGATGCGGCCCATTTTCAATAGGCTTGGTTCTTGTGCCAATAAGAACCTATAAGCCAAATTTTATCAAATTATCTCCAAAATTGCGACCTATATTTTGCGCACAAGGTTGTCCATGTACATCGTTAGATCGACTCAGAGTCGATCGGTATACTTAAATGCTGGTCTAGGACCCATATTTTAAGGTGTTACACACATCAGCACAAATGCATAATACCCTCTCCACTATTGTGGTGTGGGTATACCAATAATGACTTGTTTGAAAACAAAACATTTTACAATTAACTAATACTAGTGTTTGCCTTGTGGTCGAAATTCTACGGTAATTATTTATGCATATGGGTAATTCCAAAGTGTTGAACGTGACAGTCTTACGCATCAAAAATGCAATAACATTTTAAACAAAAAATATTTTTACGTTCTCTTAACCCTTAAATTATGCACTTAGAAAGCACTGCTAAAGTTAATGGCAACATAAGTAGCAGTTCGAACGTGTAAAAAACAGAAGTAGATTTGTGTCCATGTATAAAAAGGCGTAATTCAGCGAAACCTGGCACAATTTTTTAGTCAAACTACTTTCAGAATTTTACGTAGCAATGTAACATTAAAATATCTTGGTTTGATTCCCAAATCTGCTGTATTTTCTTTTTTTTAAGCCAAAATCTGGGTTGATACGTGACATTTCGAACGTGAAATTTTTTCCATAATAATTTAACTGAATAATGATTAAAAGAAAATAAAAATTTACCGTTGATCCGAATAACATATTTCTCTTTAAACTCTTCTTTAGTTTACAGACCATGTAAGAAAATTTTTTTGGAATAATTTTTATCAAATATTACCTCTTTTAAGAAAGATAAATATTAAAGAAAACATACAATAAAACGTTCTCAGATATAAGAAATAACGTTTACACAACTTTGCAGTCTGATTGTTCATCTAAGTGAACAAATTTATAAGTTAATTTATAAAATTAGTAAAATCTTAATATTTCTCTATAACAATATCGTAAAATAATCAGCTTTTAACAACTTTTAAATTTTCGGTCACGGTGGACCTTTTGACGGAAATGCCCATATGGATTTACATTTTCGAGCATTTGTTTTTTTTTTTGTTTTTGTCTTAGTGGAACGATTTGGCGAGGAACCAACCTTCGGTCCATATGTTATCTTCCACTCAAGTCCGTGAATGTTTAATTTATTTTGTAAGTTCAATAATATAAAAAAAAATCAGAAAGTACCAATTGAAAACAAAAAACTGCCAAAAAGCCTACTCTTATAGTTTTATATTGACTGGGATATGAATGAAAAAATTGAGCAGGTGTGTGAGTGAGCAGGAGTTAAATAAATATAGAAAATAACACCGTTATAATTATTTGAGACTTGTAGATGAGCACGACAAAACAATCTTTGTTTGCTCGTAGGATTCGTGTATACGAGCAGCACTTACATTATTGAACTTACCCGGAGTTTCTTTGCCCCCTACGTAAATTTACTTTTTTTTCGTAAGTTTTCCCCATTTCTGTTTTTGTTTTTCTCGTTATTTTTTACTGCTGGCTGTTGAATGAATACCGACAAAAACAACAACAAATACAAATTAAGGCCAAAAATACAATAAAAACTGTTGCTTTGTTAAATATTTTAGCAGTTCATTCAGGACTCTGGTGCTGTAAACATATCCTGGAAATTGTATTAAAATCTAAGAAAAAAGCATAAAATCAACCAAAGTTTTTAAATTCATACAAAAAGCTGAATTTTATACAATTAAAAGTGAAAATTTTAGAAACCTTTTTAGAGTGTTTTTGAAATAGATTTTACAAAAGTGTTAAAATATTTTTCGAAAAATAAATAAAATTTTGCAAGTGAACTCTTTACGTGAAAAGGAAAAGAAAAAAAGAACTTAAAACAAAATGAAGTTATACTTTTACTTGCGATCAATAAATAGTTTTAAACTATTTTTATGGTTGGCCTTAATTGCAACTGTTGCTTCAGTGCCAACATCTGTGTTGGTACAAAATTCCGAATTGGCCTCAAATGCTCAACAAAATCGTCAAAACTCTAATAAAAATTTTAACACCAACACTAACAACAACAACAACAACAATGTTAATAATAAAGGTAATTTCAATAATTTAATTTTTAAAATAGAAAATTTTGTCAAACATATGTTTCATGGTTTTAATGACGTTATTTGAAGTACAAATATTTTATGCTCTTGAATCTGCTTCTCATAATCAGGGACCGGAATAAGTATTTATTTTTTCATTAAAGCCAAAAGATAACAGTAAATTTTTTGGTTTCTATTTTTTCGAGCGAAAATAAAAGTTATTTTCAAAAGAAATGTGCGTGTTACAAATTTTTAGTTGACTTTAAATATTTATTTTAATGTTTGATTACCATGGGGATTTCTTAGGCACATTAAAATTAAAAGTCAACTAAATAACTTTTATTTTTGCTCGAAAAAATACAAATCAAAATTCTGAAAAGCAATGCAAACTAACGTAACATTTTTGTTATTTTTATAGGAGAAGCAAATCAATTTACAAAATCAATAATTATAAAATCGCCATTTTTGATCACATGGGTCTCAAAATTTTCGTGAACATGTAGTGTAATAAAAAGAACAAAAATTCAATTTCGAATTTTTGTATAGTTACGTCCGTTTGTGTTTAAGCTGACGATATGTATCTTATCATAAGGAACCAATTGGTTTACTTTAATCAGTTTTCCAACATGTTCTTTCATATGGGCAATTCCAAAGTGTTGAACATGACAGTCGTACGCATCAAAAATGCAATAAAATTTAAACAAAAAATATTTTTACGTTTTCTTAACCCTTAAATTATAGCACTAAGAAAGCACTGCTATCTATATTAAAGTTTATGGAGGGCGCGATTCAAGGTCAAAGATAATGGCAAAAGAAGTAGCGGTTCGAACGTGAAAAAAACAGAAGTAGTTTTTTTGGCCATGTTCAAAAAGGCGTAATTTAGCGAAACCTGGCACAATTTTTTAGTCAAACTACCTTCAGAATTTTACGTTGCAATGTAACATTAAAATGTCTTGGTTTGATTCCAAAATCTTTTTTAGTTTCTTTTTTTTAAGCCAAAATCTGGGTCGATACGTGACATTTCGAACGTGAAATTTTTTCCGTAATAATTTAACTGAATAATGATCAAAATAAAATAAAAATTTACCGTTAATCCGAATAATATATTTCTCTTTGAACTCTTCCTTAGATAACATACCATGTAAGAACATTTTTCAAAGATAAATATTAAAGAAAACATACAATAAAACATTCTCAGATATAAGAAATTACGTTTGCACAACTTTGCAGTCTGATTGTTCGTCTAAGTGAACAAATTTATGAGTAAATTTATAAAATTAGTAAAAATCGAATCTCTATCTCTATCTCTAATCTCTATAACAATATCGTAAAATAATCAGCTTTTAATAACTTTTAAATTTTCGGTCACGTGGACCTTTTGACGGAAATGCACATATACTTTTTTGTTTTAAACTTTCAAAATAACTTATGTTCGGTCCCTTCTCGTAATTTTATTAATAAAGTTTAAATTTGTTTTTTCTAATTCCTATGCAAAATGAGTCAAATTTGTAAGAAAAATAAAGCATTTTTTTTTTGTAAAACTTCATCTATATCGCGTTCTCTATGTAATGTCAACATCAAGCGTGGTTTCCATTATCATGTGTATAGGGAAAATGGGTAGAAGTATTAAACATTATTTGACTCGACTTATTATCGAAATAAAATAGACAAATATATGCATTTTTTTTTTTTTTTGGTAAAAAGTACAATTTAAGGGTGAATATTTAAAAGTTTTCCCAAAACAAAAATTTATATTTAAAATGTCTATCCTTGAAGCTTATTCTGTCAATCGTGTACGGTCGAATACTTACTCGTATGTTCTTTTTTTACTTTTCGGATTATCTCAGTCGTTATCGAATAATATTTATCAGCGTTGCCGTTTTGATTACTTTTAAGCAAAATTGGTTACTTTTTTTTCAATTTGTACTTAAGTACTTTTTTCCATTTTGTTTACTTTGTTCAACTGAATAATACTTGGGTGTGAGGCGGTCCAGATTTGCACTTCTAGTTTTTAAGCCCCAAACTTTTTTACTAATTCACTCAATGTATGTAAAAAACATGTTCTATTTAACATTACGATGTCCTAGGGCAGGACCATAAAACTCAGCTTTGGATTACAAAGGAGTAGGTTTAAAACTACTCCATGGTATACTGCAGAGGATTAGTTTTGAAATAGTTTAAAAACGAAAACATGTCGTTAAAAAACGAAGACATGTCGTTTCACTACAAACTCTTTTTTAACAATGACATGGTCCATGATTGCATTACATTGGACCATGTTGTAAGTAGTCCATTTGATCAAAATGGATCAAGTAGTCCAATATTATTTGCAGGGTCTGTACAATATCATCCCAACAACCTATATTATCTCTGTATGTTATTATACCCATACCACATGATTGCATTACATTGGACCATGTTGTAAGTAGTACATTTGATCAAAATGGATCAAGTAGTCCAATATTATTTTCAGGGTCTGTACAATATCATCCCAACAACCTATATTATCTCTGTATGTTATTATACCCATACCACAAGAGTGGAGAGGGTATTATGCATTTGTGCTGATGTGTGTAACACCTTAAAATATTGGTCCGATCGACTCAGAATCACTTTTTGTGTTTAAGTTTTTAGTATTAAGCCTTTTTATCAACGTATTTTATTATTTGCTTGTTTAAGTTCTATTTTCTTTAAAATTCGATAGCTGTATTCTTATGGAATTCGATCAAAATGACAGAAAAAAATATCTCAAGAACATTTTTAACAACACAGTTTGTTAAAAATAAAATTTAAGGTCAACAAACTTTTTGTTTGATTCAATGAAAAAATTTATCAAATTTACACTTTGCAAAATGGCACTCAATTAAACATATCTATATAATAAAAATGAAATGTTGTCTGTTGCTGATCGCATAACTTGAGAACGGCTTGACCGATTTGGACGATTTTTTCTTTAAAATAATCGCCATTGTCCAACTTAGGTTTTTACGAAAATAAAATTTTGCCCCGCCCACTTTTCCATACTGTTCCATCGATTTGACTTATTTGATTTCAAATTTTCGTGTTAATCAATTTTAAGTTTTCATCAAAAAAAAAATTTTACCACGCCTACTTTTACGCCCATTTTTTCTATTTATTTCACCGATTTGGACGATTTTTTCTTCAAAACGATCGCCATGTTCCAACTTAGGTTTTTACGGAAGAAAATATTGCCCCGCCCACTTTTACGCCCACTTTTTTCGATTTACTTAAAATCAGAAAACGGCTCCATCGATCATTAGTAATCAGCTACCGAGCGAAGCCGTGGCGGCTAGCTAGTTTAATAATAAAAAAATAAAATATTTCTTCATATTAAATAAAAAAAATATATTTGAATCAAAGTAAATTCAGTGGTTTTCCAACTCTTTTCCATTTGTAATTCTCATTCGCTTTACAGTTTTATTTGTATAATATGCCACAGTCTTTGGCCTAAGACACTAGCGAAATTCGGATAGGATTTTTAGTGTATTTATCTAAAAATAAAAATCACATCATCATTAATAAATTAAAATTAATTAATGATTCGATAAACATTCACCCTTATCGTGTTTGGCGTATTTAAAATGCGATAACGGTGATTTTCTTTTTTTATATATGCTTTTTTCATTAACTTTACTTATATAAATATGTGAATGTAAATTTGTCTGTAAAATATGAAAAAAATGCTAAAGTCAAAAAAAACAGAAGTAAAGGAAAAAACATGTAAAATCAATTAAAGTGGATAATCATTCAGGAAAGCAAATTTCGATCTACCAAATGTTAAAATACAATTTGGTTTAAGGATTGATGTTTGACTAGTGACGTCAGCAGTCGTCGATGGCTGCGAGTGTAAGACGGCAAATCCATCTGAGGAGATCGAGTGGTTGCGATCGAAACATGTCATGGTAACCTGCCGGCCAGGGTTCGAGCCCGAGCCACGTCAAGAATGAAAGATTATCAATAACAATTTTAATTAATTTTCATGTTGTAAAATTCCTTTCTTCACAAAAATAATTTAATAAAAATTAAATTTCATGAACTTAAGCCTAATTAAAAATATTAAAAATTTGGATTAAAAACCATAAATAGTTCAACAAAATAACCACAATCCTAATTATTGTCAAAAAAAATTTTATTTTTTTTTTTTTTTTTCTTTATGTCCTCTATTTTTACTTTAAAAATCTGGTCGCTTATGAAATTGGCCGTAAGAATTTACACAATCAAATTTAATGAAGGTTAGTGTGTAATATACAAGAGGCCCTACATAAATCGTACTCCCGGAAAACATTTTAAGAAGCCTTAAACCGCGGAAATATAATAAAAAAATTATGAGATTAAATTTAATAGGGATTGGTTTAAAATGTATCTCACATAAAGACTTGTAATAGTTTTTTTAAGGCTGCCAACACTTTACTGCACAAAAGGCGACAAATTTAAGCGGCGTGTTAATTTTGGGACACCCTTAAAGGAACAAAACAAAAAACATCTTTCTTTTTTATGTCATACATTTTCAAATTGAAACAACACGAAGAGATTATGGTTGAAAGGTCAAAGGTTTAATAAAACCAACTGAAGTACATTCATTTTATACACAGACTGGCAGATACATACTTACATACGTTTTGTTCAATGATGAAGAAAATGTTTATTTAAACGGAATAATTAAACTTAAAATAAACATGCACATAGAAATAAAACAAAATAATGTAGTTAATAAGAAAAACATTTAAATTAAGTTCAACAATCTATATATGTGACAGTTTCAGTTAAAAGGGACCTACAGATGAAAAAATCGATTTTTACTTGTTTGGTGATTCTTAAAATAGACAATACGCTCTTTCTAACTGCATTACTTTTGTCATAAGAAAACTTTAAAATACACCTTTCATAAGAACAAAAAATAACTTGTTAACTTCAAAATCGTTTTTCTCAAAAACTCATTTTTTGCCCATAGGTCCCTTTTGTCCTAAACTGTCACATATATAATCTATATATGTATATAAATTTGTAACGTTACTGACTGATTCATCATCGCACAGCCTAAGCGCCTGAAGCTGAAAACTTGAAATTCGGACCGGAGGTGGGTCTCTCCCCAAATCGATCCACTAAGACGGGATTTTTGGAAATTCGAATGTTTAGGGGGTAAAAAGGGTAAAAACAGGTAAATTCGATTAACTAATATCTCCAAAACTAAAAGAGATACAAAAAAACTGTAATACTTATCGTTGTTCTTTAGAAAAATAAGCGCACAGGTGTCTGGTACTTTTATGAAATTCGGGAGATTTTAGGGAGAAAACGGGTAAACCCTGAATTTTGGTACTTTTTTCTCACCCCATCTATCTTTTGAACCGATAAGCCTAGAAATAAAGTTTATACCACATTCGAAACTTATAAAAAAAACGAATATAAATTTGGTACTTTTTCGAAATTTTAACGTTTAAGGGGTAAAAATCGTAACTATTTTGGTACTTTTTTAAAAAACATTTTTCCCCATTCATTGACATATTCGTACTAAATTATAGGCCCCTACTACAATACTGCAATTTTGATACTTTAATGGGGGGGGGGCGTAAACAGTACCAAAATGGGAAATACGGGAAACTTAATATCTTTCTTCAGCTTTTTGATTCTACAACTGGTATTTTTTTGATTATCGTTAATATTGGATCTTAAAACATAAAATTCAACATGCAATGTCCTGAGTGGATACGAATCTATGAGGGAAATTTTTGGTATTTTTTTGTATATTAAATGGTACTTTTTGAATTTCCGGAATTTAAACAAGTTAAAACCTAGAAAAACAAACTTTGGCATACAAATAGATATGTCCACGAAAAAAAAGAAGACGATAACGAAGTAGCGGGTTAAATGCTAGTTCTGTATAGAAGCTAAAACAAATTTTTGTGGCATTTTGACAAAACATCTGAAGTCAAATTTAAAAAGTTCAAAAAAATTTTGTTAACATACGAATTTTCATTCAGAAAATATTTTTGTTTAAGTTTTTCAAATTTTGTATTATTAACTTATTATATTTTTTAAACTTTTTTGCTATCTTATTTCGACTTAAGATGTTTTGTCAAAATGCCACAGATTTGAGTTTAAGATTTTGAAATCTAAAGTAAGCTTTTATTCTTATTTCAAACAAAAATTTCATAAATATTAACTACTGTATTAAAATATTTTAAATACTTGATATTATTTCTGCAATATGGAAAAGAAAAACCAAACTAAGTTTTTATATTCCCCATTATTTCAAGTAAAAGAACACATAAAAAAACTGCTACAACAAATTGTTTGTTAATGCAGAGCAGCAGCATCGCAAAAAGAAATAATCTGCATAAATTTCATATGCCATATTGGGCAATACGGGATCCCCTTTTGTTTTGTTTTCTATTTTCACTTCAAAATCTCTTAAACCAATTCCAGTTTTTGAACATAAACTAAACAGAACCCTTTTAAAGATTTTCTTTCTTTTTAAAAATTTTCCTTTAAACTCTTATTTGTAAATTATAAATTTTAACCGAAAACTTATTAACGCTTAGTAAAAAGTACATAAATTAACATAAAATTTACATACATACATCTTAAAACTTAAAGTTTATATCTAAAAAGGGTAAGTACTTTTCTCTTAGCTCTTCCTTTTTAAGAGAATGTAAATAAAATTCGTTAAAAATGTTTGCAAAATATATACAAAATCATAATATTATGGTATGATGTTAAAAAACAAATTTGAATAATTATTGAAAATAGACTAGAAAAAATAAATAACAAAAAATAAGAAATAAACAACATTTCACTTTACATTAAATTTGCATGTTCATAAATACGTTTAGGAATTCCTAAAACGTTCCACTAATCGATATTAGTAAAATAAGGACAATGAAAGAACAACAACTAAATTGACAGATGAGGAATAATTTACGTGAGCATCTGCCATATGGCCTTGACAAACAATGCGTTTACCAACCGCCCCCAAGTGTAAGAGCAACATACACACCGTGGTAGAAATATGGGTGCATACTACGGCAAGATTATACACTCGCTCCTAGATAAGGAGCAGGAGCTACCTAACCTCCGTTGCTTTGGAAAATATTCTAGCAGCATCTGTTGAGTAGCAGCAGCACCTGACCGAACTCTCCCGCAAGTGGTAAAAATTCAGACCTTGAGTGGGATTTGCAGGATCTCCCTTTGTGTAGTAAACCACAGCCACCACGTAACTGCCGAAAGTAGCTTTTTTTTGAATGACAGAAAGGATTACCAGCAAGAAGCATACTAACGGAGACCTCAACCAGTCAGTCCGGTGCCAACTCACCGGGGGCTACTGACTTCCGTGGTACCAGAAACGATCTCTGGTCAGGTTCGATCGCAAGAGATTGTACAGACCCCTTGAAAACTGTAAATTTTGGATTTGTACCGAATCCTAGGTATTGACCTCACTTATTTTCTCTGGGTGATGTTACATCCGAAGTTGAAATATCCCTAAGTTAATCCCTACAAACCCGTGTGAGAAACTCAAAGTTAGTTTTTTTAAAAAAGTGAAATCTTTTCTTAAAAAGAAATGTTGAGGTTTTAGCACACAAATGTCTTATAAGCATATTTATACAGGTATAAAATTAAGTTCATATGAGACAAATTATAACATAAATCTGTGGCATTTTGACAAAACATCTTCAGTCGAGATAAGATAGCAAAAAAGTAAAAAAAAAAAACTCGGTAAAAAAATTTATTTTATTAGTGCCCTAATTGTGTAAAACGCAACGCAACGCCAAAAATAACATAGAAAGCAAAAACAATGCCAAGCATTTGTCATCATTTTGTTGTTGCTTTCTATAGAAATTCATATTGCGTTTTAAAATTTTCTACGCCACAAGATATGCAGCGTTTGAAATTTAAAAATTCTATTTGATTTCTGTAGAAAGCAACAACAAAATTATGAAATATTTTTGATTTTGTTTTTGCTTTCAATGTAGGTTTTAGCGTTGCGTTTGCGTTTTACACAATTGGAGCCTAAATAATAAAATTAGCTAAATTATATGAATAATAACACTTTTTTCAACTTTTTAAATTTGACTTAAGATGTTTCATCAAATTTCCACAGAAATAATTTCACAAAATTTTCTGGTGTCGGTCCACAAGCTTCGATATAAACACAGTTTGGAAAAAAAATTACCATCGAGATGAGGCCAAACTTTGATGATATACAATCACTTTAAAATCTGTCCCAATGTTTTTCTAATATTTATGGTGTTTTCTTTACTATAAAAAAATGTGACATTTTATTTAAAAAAAAAAATGCAATTTGGTGTCTGTTTCTTAAAAATTGCATTTTATTTAAATAAAATGTCACATTTTTTTGTAGAAAAGAAAACACCATTAGACTGGGTTCAAACTATAAAAATGGTTTTTTCAGAAAGTCTGAGTTTATTTGAGAGAGGGGTGGGAAAAATTGCACGCTCCAGGGCTGTCGGACTTGGGGATTTATCCCCAAAGTTGGGGATTTTATGCGAGCAAAAAGGACAAAGAAAATCATTTGGGGATTGGGGATTTTTTGAGGATTTAAAAAAAAATTCGGGGAGTTTTTGGCGATTTTACACTCTTTAAATATATTTTCCCTTTTATTATTTATGCTTATTTTTCTTTGTCTCGTATTAAAAATATGAAAAAAGTAGCAAAACTTTTATCTTACTCTTATCAACAACTTATACGGTGTAAAAGGTCCTTATTAAGATTACCATTTTAGTTTAAAGGTAGTGTTAAAGGTACTTTATAAATTAATGTTATTTTTCCTTCAGGGTACAAACAAAATAAAATAATTTTTTTACAAAAAATTTTTATTTGGGGATTTCTAATTAAAATTGTTCTTACTATTTTTACTTTTTTAAAAAAAAGTTTTAAATTTGGTCAGAAAAAAAACAAACAGAAAAATATTTACTTATTAAGGTTTTTTTTCTTAATTTGGGGATTTTTGGGGATATTTTTTTAATTTTTTGGCGACAAGGAAAAAAAGTACCTGGCAGCCCTGACTTCGACTTTCTAAGGGAAAACGTTTATAGTTTAAACCCAGACTGACAAATATGATTGCTACAATAAAGCTTTTGCCTCATACGTCGCCTTCTTTAACTGACGACTAAGTTCAAACACAGGTTTTCTTATGTATTTTGTTTTGTCTCATAAACTAAAATTAAATAAATAAAAAGGAAAACAAACTGATTTAATATCCGCAAATAAAGTATTTATTGTGTCAACCTCCTCCGTCGTAACATTAATGTCATTTAAAAAAAGCATACGCACAAAATACGACAGATTGCATGTATGTATGTGACTCAGCCTTTATTCTCATACATATTTGCTTTATCTATTTATTGCACTCCCCAGCTGGCATAGGCTGTGTGTTAGACGAGTGTGTTTAATATACAACTCCTTAAAGAATCTTCTGATGATTATCTGACTAGAAACAATAACAAAACATCTAGTTTTTTATTTATTTATTACTTTTTTAAACATTTTCTGACACGTTCGTCTTTTAATCTTAGAATGTTTACCATGCAAGTCCTAAAACAATATTTTAATGATTATTTCAATAATACAAAAACAACAATGTTACACTTTGTTTATCTTTCATCAAACCATCATCGAATGAAGCTTTTGTGACTCTCTGTATGAGTCGTATAACAATTACTGAGCTACCTAAATAAGAGAGTTTTTTTTTTAAAGGAAAATTCTATTGTCAATACAGGGGGTCTACTCTCTATTGCGATGCGAAATAAATGCCAACTTGGTACTCTCTATCACATTCGCAAAATTTTCTAAAAATGAAGCGATAGTGGCAATAAAAATTAAGGATGACGCGGATTTACAGTAATGAAATGCCAAAGTGTGCAAAAATATTTGAAATTGGAAAATTTAAATAAAATAAAGTGATGATTTTCGTAAAAAAAAATTAAAAGATGTGAAAGACACATGCGCAAACGTATTGAAGAGTACCAATCGCTAGATTTGCTACAATTTTCTTTCGCATCGCAATAGAGAATAGCCCCCCAGTTTTAATAAAACAAACCGACCGAACACCAGCTAATCCCCGCTAGCCATCAAATGATGTTAAGAAATGAAATTCTAATGGAAATTCTAGTGGGGAGATAAGTGACTTAAATACCGACGAAAAACTGCGAAGCCATTGTACTTACTGTTCTGTGGACTATTTTAACTTCTCATGCAGAGCCATGCCACTACGAATCCAGCGCCAGCGCAGGTGAGGTTTAACTTTTCACCAGTTCTTTTCGAACAACAACAACGAGGTAGTTAAGCGTATTCGTTAAAATGCTAACCCCGCATAAATACTCAGATATACATATTGGTATTTTTGGCGAGGAAATTATCCGTGGAATACTGAACTTTAAACTTTTTAACGCGTTGTGTATTTTTGACAAGTAATCAGCTGACAATAAAAAAGAATAATTAAACAAATTTGTGAATCATGAAAGAAAAACTTATTGAAAGGTTAAAAAACATTCAATATATCGTTAGATAAAATGCAAAAAGGAGTAATTAACAAAAAATTCAAAATCGTGTTTTTGATTGATTATTATGAATGCCATTCAACTACATACATTACTTGACAAAGTGTTACACTTAACAAAAAACAAAGGGACGTTACTACAAGTGTGTTTATTTTATAAATACAAATTAACGTAATTGCCAATTTTTTTCAACAAAATATTCCATGGAGAGAGAGACTTATCAATGCATGTGTGCTGACATGTTTATAGTTTTCATTTAATAAAGTCTTTAGCTTCTCATGTAAAATTATATTTTTGTTAGTGACGCGTTTTTAGTTTATCTAGCGATATATAAATAGAACAAATTCAATAAAATTAAAAAAATCTTCATATATTTTCGAATCCGTTTTCAAAGAACAAATAAAATACAGCTGACAGGAATGGCTTGTGTAACGCGCGTTGTGTAACTTGCAATTTTTTATGCGCTAAAGTTTTTAAACGCATGACACACGTCGATGAATTAACGCGTGTTATGTACTTCTACATTAAGGTGTTGGTATTAGCTTGGGTCACTGATGTATGAGATAAAATTAAAGTTATCGAATCATATGGGCGATTCTATTCTCGACAACTTTTAACATCAATTTTCAAATCACACTATTTGATACTTTTTTGATGCCAATTTAAAGTAAAATATCTATATTTTATAACAATATATTTTTTTTAGACGTTAGCTTTAATATAAATTTGTTGTGCACTTCGAATCATTAAGATTCATAGATTTGGCGCGAACAGAAAATGCATTGCATGTTGCACCCGTCATGGCTTAAAGAGCAAATTTCTTATTATTGGATTATATTCCTCTACGATGTTTGATTTGATAATCATCGTCTGATATCTCATCTTTCACAATAAAAAAGATTAATACAATAAAAGTTTAAAAATTAACAGAGTTTTGTGTCTTTGTTGGCCAATTAGGTTGCACCCGTCATGCACTTTAAAGCACCCTCGTGGCTAGTTGATCGTTTAATATAAATTCTTGTAAATAGATAACAATAGTAAGTATATAAAAAAAATGTTACCCCTTCTAGAATAACTAAATTGCAAATGTGTTTCTTTCTACTAGTAAAAGACGTTTTAAGCACCTAAATGTTGCAGCCGTCAGAATAGAATCGCCCATATCCTAGTAGCAATATTTTTTTGTCTTACGTTAAAACAAATAAAAATTTTAAATTAACAAGATATTGTTTGTCGTGCTTAATTCCCAATTTTTATTCTTGACAAAAACACTTAATTGTGGATGAGATAAGCTATTCCTAAGCGCATTTCACTGGTTGCTTAGGCCAGATCATCAGGTAACTTCATCTAAAAATTTTAGAAAAATTAAAGATATTAAACAAATAAAACTGTTAAACGAATAACAATTATAAGCAACAACTTGTAACTTTTAACAATATCAAAGCTTAAACAAAAACAACAACAATAAACAGTGAGTTTTTTTATTTTACATTCCCCACTACAATTGGTTGGAATTCCTACAACATTAATTGTAGTTGTAAGTGCCGGTTTACACACATCAAGTTTGACTCGTCAAGTCTTGAGTTTTTAGAAAAAAGGGGAAAAGATATGGCATTCTCTTTTCCCTTCTCTCCTAAAAGTTCAAGACTTGACGAGTCAAACTTGACGTGTGTGAACCGGCACTAAGTAGGTTAAGAAAGAGCAAAATAAAAACAAAAACAACTTGCTTTATTTATCTATCAAAAAATAAAGCATGTTGCCAGTTAAGTTTTTTAAGCCGTGCACTTGCCAGTTTATTATCAAAGTAATTTTCGGGAATAAAAATTTTTTAAAAAAAGTAAAAAAATTTAAAACAACAAATAAAGAAAAATGAGAATGAGAAGAAAATATTTTAAATTGTTGCTTGCTTTTGTATGAATTTTCAAAGCGAAAAAATTTACATAGATTTAAGAAGAAGAGTTCTGGAATTAAGAAGATGTCTAGTGAACCGCGTAATTCGTATTCGTAATTCAAAAAGCAAACAACGTCATTCAAGATGCCGTGCGAACACAGCATTACGCTAAAAATAAAGTAATAATATTTAACAGGAGTCTTATGCAGACAAAAACATATTTACGCTATTAGAAGTCGATACGAGAAGAAAAATTTTATTGGCCCATTGTAGTAGGTATGTTTGCTAATTAGTCTGTGTTCATACGGGTCGTAGGCGAGATGGACGAGGGGAAAAGAAACTAGTACACAGATGCATGTACTGTCTTTACGTTTTGCTTTTTTATTCGTTGTTTAATTTTGTTATTGTTTTCAATATCAATTAAAACAAAATAAAAAACATGTCCTCAACATGCCATGAATCATTTGAACTTCAATTCATGTTCAAAGAAGAAAAAGGAAGAATCTTGTCAATAAGACATGAGCCGTATGAACTCAGACTTATTTTCGTAGTTAATGCAGCAAAATTTTAATGACCTCAAATTAGATGAAGTGATAAAGATGACGTTTTAAAACAAGCATTAGAACTACTGGGTATAAGACTTTTTGTATAAGATTTTTCTTACGGCTGTTTCAATAAACCAACTGTTGTAGTATTTAAACAAATTTGTAAAATACATGTATAAATAAATACAAAATACTAAACTAAAAGTATTTGTTAAGGAACATACACACACACACGTACTTATCGTTAATAAACAGTTTAACGCCTAAAGTCAAAGGCCAAACATTCAGTCAGTAAGTTTGGCGCATAGGCAGTTAGGCGGACTAGAAGAAGACTCTGGGATAATTGTTGATTGCGTTGGCGTTGCTGGTGCGTTTTACGCTCGATTGGTTATTTGAATGGTTGATTGTTTTTGAGTGGTATTGACTTCTTTTTGATGATAGAAAAACAATCATAAAAATTTTAAGAGATGAGTTTGTGCTTCTTTCATTCTGAATAAACATTAAAATGTCTTCGGGTGTGTTATTTTATTTATTTAATGTTTTTTTTTTTACAGAAAATTACTGTATTTAAGAGGGATTTTTTGAACTATTTAATTTTTTTGGTTGATTAATAACCTTGTAAATTAGTTATTAATAAAAAGACTAAATAAAATTGTACACTCATAAAATTATTACAGTAACTGATTGTGGGTTATTAAATTCGTTTTCCGTACTGTTAAAATTGAATAAAAATATAGTTGTTTTACCCCCCGTTTCCACATGCATGTGCAAGTACGAAAAACTCAATGCACTCACACTTTTTTACTAATATTCACACAATTTTTGTACTTTCAGCCAATCGACTGTGTCCTAGATTTTTCGTTGATAATACGTATACACCACTTGTAAGAAATAACTTGCATGTGGAAACGTAGGGTTACGAACAACTTTATTTTTTTTAATTTATGTTTGTTATTCAAAAAACAAACTACCAAAAAAATAATGTTTTCCGTACTTATTTTGCTATGTAGTTTAATATTTTGTCGGTTTAAATTTACATATTTTTTTACCCTCCACCACAATTAGTTGTGAAGATGGTATACTAAGTTTGTCATTCCGTGTGAAACTTTTTTTAATTCATCTCAGACTCCATAAAGAATATATATTCTGGGTCCTTTAGTAATTCAAAGTCGATTAAGCCATGTCCGTCTGTCCGTCTGTTGACAACACGCTCACTTTCGAAAACCTCAAAAGAAATAAACAAACTTGGTGTCAAATTGCTTGTTGTTATCCTAAGCATCCTTGGGATTGAAATCCAGCAAAATCGGTTCAGTAGGATCAGAGCTATGAATCAAAATGTGGAACCACCACCTAAAAAAAGTTGATAATTTTGTTACAAAAACTAACATAAATGGTGAAACAATGCACGGAATGATATAAGATTTTGCGAAAAAATTTGTTTTAATCGACTGGAAACCACGCTGTAAAATTTCGCGAAGATCCGTCCATAATTAGTCCTAGGCCCCATATAAGCCCGGAAAACTGTTTAGTACGCCTAAGATCATAATTAATAATGCTATCATAACAAAATTTGGTACACCCCAGTTTTATAGGACTAGAAACTAGACTGTAAAATTTCGTGAAGATCTATTCATAACTTACCCTAGGCCCCATATAAACCCTACTCCCGGAAAACAGTTTAGTACGCCTAAAACCGTAATAAACATTGCTATCATAATAGAATGTGAAGATCGGTCCATAATTTACCCTAGGCCTAATATAAACCCTACTCCCGGAATACAGTTAAGTATGCCTAAAACCGTACAAAATAATGCTTTCAGAATAAATTTAAATACTTCACAGTTTTATATGACTCGAAATCACACTAATAAATTTCGTGATGATCGGTCCGTAATTTACTAAAGGCTTTATATAAAGCCCACTCTGGTAAAATTATTAAATACGCCTAAAACCGTAGCAGATATAGATATTGCGGTAAACTTTCTTCCAGCTTAGCTTCATATGGCCAGAAAAAACGTTATGCAATTTTGTGACATACGATATATACGGTTGAAACGATACCTCTAAGGTATCAATACTTTTACTCGATATGGCATCGCTCGTAAAGTATCAATACCTACTCAGTATCGATACTAACTGGTATCGGTACTTGTATCGGCTTATATAATAAAAAAATAGAAAGCAGCACTTATAAACCCTCTTATAAGTGTTTTAGTACAATACAATACAATAAGAACTACGACCCATTAGAATTTTTGTGCAAAACGAAAAGTGTAAAAATTGAGACCACTTTAAGTTACCACATACTACCAATTTCGTTTCGAAAAATCTTTTATCTTTGGAAACAAAATGTTATAGAACGTTCAGGATAACAACCTTCATTCACCTTTTATTCCAGAATTAAAAATATTAAAAATTTGGATTAAAAACCATAAATAGTTCAACAAAACCACAATACTGATTATTGTTAAAGCTAAGGCACGAGCTCTATGTGTACATTTGTCCTTCAAGTTGTGCTGACAAAGGTCAACAGAAGAAAGAACAACAGAAATTAAAAAAAAAAGCAAAAAAATGTACTTTCGACTTCAAGAAGAATTCTTGCCAAAAGTACGAGAAAACAGAAGTAAGGAAAAAACACGTAAAATCAATTAAAATGGATAATCATTCAGAAAAGCGAATTTCGATCTACCAAAGGTTAAAATACAATTTGGTTTAAGGATTGATGTTTGACCATTGACGTCAGCAGTCGTCGATGGCTGCGAGTGTAAGACGGCAAATCCATCTGAGGAGATCGAGTGGTTGCGATCGAAACATGTCATGGTAACGTGCCGGCCGGGGTTCGAGCCCCGGCCACGGTCAAGAATGAAAGATTATCAATAACAATTTTAATTAATTTTCATGTTGTAAAATTCCTTTCTTCAAAAAAAATAATGTAATGAAAATTAAATTTGATGAACTTAAGCCTAATTAAAAATATTAAAAATTTGGATTAAAAACCATGAAAAGTTCAACAAAATAACCACAATACTAATTATTATTAAATTTTTCGGCAATCCTTTGTATATGGCCACATAAGACATGCATTTTTTGAAATAGAGAACCACGAGGGAAAGTAGGGGTGAATTTCTGCCTCTCCGAAATTATTTAACAGATTTTTATGAATTTTAAATTATAGAGCTTTAAGTATTTTTATTTATCGGTTCATTCTTCCAGCTGAATATTTTGTTGATTGAATTCCCAAGTGAATTCATTCGTTTAGCCCTTTCGGTACGGGAGACGATTTGTTAGTTTTAAGCGTTTGTAATGGAATATTTTTACAAAGTTATGCATATTAAACTAATATTTATCTTTTTTTTGTGTGCCCCTACCCAGGGAAGAGACTTGGGGTGGGACATATATGTCCCATCAGGAGTTTGGCATGGGACATATAAGTCCCATTAGTCATAAACATATAAAAAAGGGTATACAAAATCAATAAATTGTTTTCTTTTTACGTTGTAAATTCATATATGTAAATGATCCATGAATTTACAGCTGACATCACCAATCTATAAAAACTTTATTCTACCATTTCTGTGATTTACGGTCTAGTTCATACATTTTGGATAACTGATCAAAAAACTCCTTCAAACAACACGTCTTATGATAATAACCAAGACTTTGCTTGTACTTAAACGTCTAAATAACTAAATGGGAGAGTTTTGAACCATTTAAAGTGAAAACTTCAATACTAGGACTCTGGGAACATTCAGTGGGATACATATGTCCCAATAGGTGCGAAAGGGTTAGTATTTAAAATTCCTTTAACTTATTTATATTTTGCTAAATTTATTTCTAATACATTTTTAATGTTTTCATTTTCTAACAAAATCCAATTCCATGAATTCATTTTCATATAAAACTTACATGACCGCTTTTGCAAATTAAATGATATAAAAATATATTCATTAATTTGTAATAGGATTCCAAACACTTTCCTTTTTAAATGGAATTAAAGAAAAATTATTTAAATTAAATTTTATACAGGAAATTCCTTCACCTGTCGTTGAAAAATTGTTCATAGATAAAGACAGGTTAAGTATTTTACAAAATGATGATTATATTTGGGGGATTCACAAGGTGTGCTATTACGTCATATCGTCATATTTTCTAAATAAAAATTAGATATCATAGTGAAATTACCATGATATGCGCTAAACCAATAATGAACTGACGATATGTTCTCATTTCGTTAATATTTAAGCTTTTTAAAACTATACACTTTTAACTCGCAAGCGCCATTTTTTCCAGTAAAAATAGCTAAATTTTTTTTTTCATTATTTATTTATTGAATCTTCATATAATAAATATGAACTAACAATAGTTAATCAAATCTTATCCTTATACTTTATTCATGTTCTGCCAGTGCCAGTGCCAGACAAAAATTTTTCTTCACCGGGTTCCGTTCACATATATACATAGAAGTGCTGCAGTGTCTCTTTTTCTTAAGCGAGTGTGGCCGCCATGATTTAAAATAATTCGAGCTAGTGGATTTGGGTGCTGTTTAAGTCTTTTTAAATATTTTACTGCATATTTTCTAATCATAGTTTTTACTAATGGCACATTGAGATCCTTATGGATGTTTGAGTTTTTAATAAACCAGGGAACGGCTGTAATTATTCGAAGAAGTTTATTTTGGCGCCTTTGAATTTTGTCGATATTAGAGCCCAAGGCAGTGCCCCATAGTTGAATACCGTAGCACCAGATAGGCTTTAAGATAGAGTTGTAAAGTAGAAGCTTGCAATCTAGACTAAGGACAGAATTTCTTCCAATGAATTTGAATGGCTTTTAGTTTCATTTGAGTTAATTTTGCCTCTATGTGGCATTTCCACGTTAATCGCCGATCCAGAAGTATACCGAGATATTTTACATGCGAATGTTGTTATTGATTGTAATAGGGGGGCAAGATTCCCGGCGCAATGTGAATGTTATATGTACGCATTTTTCTTATTGATCATTATCTTCCATTGTCTCAACCATATTTCCAGTTGAAATATATGGTGCTGTAAGTAACGAGATGCTTCATAACGGTTTTCGTGGACACTAAGAAAAGCTGTATCATCTGCAAATGTTGAAGTTTGGGTGTAATTGTTTGTTGGCATGTCCGAAGTATAAATTAAGTATAACAGAGGGCCCAGGATGCAATTGGCTGAGGTGAACTTAAGAAATTTCCTTCCTTAATAATAAATTGACGACCGACTAAGTAGCTTTCTAACAGCTTGTGTATGTTAACTGGTAAGTTTAGCTTCAATTTATGTAATAAGCCTTCATGCCAGACTTTATCAAAAGCTTGAGAAACATCGATGAAGAGAGCGGAACAATATTTTCTTTCTTCAAAGGCTTTTCTTATTGCGTTTACTATTTGGTTGGTTTGCTTAATTGTGCTGTGTTCTCTTCTTAAGCCGAATTGGTGGTTAGGAATACATTTTTTTTCATTTAAAATAAGGGTCAATTTTGACACTAACAGCTTCTCAAACAGCTTTGATATACATATTAGAAAGTAAGCTTATAGGCCTATATGACTCAACTTTTGTGGGATCCTTTCCTGGTTTAGGTATCATGGTGACTAAGAAACCTTCCACTTTTGAGGATAGTATTCCAGATGTAAAATAGGGTTAAAAATTAAAAGAATAATTTTCTTTGCTATGCTGGGTAGTTCCAAAAGCATTTTGTTGCTGATCTTATCAAAACCAGGGGCTTTCTTGGGGCTTAAATCGTAAATAGCCTTTTCGATCTCTCTTATCTCAAATCTTACGGGAACAGCTGCTCTAGCAGCAACAGGTGATAACTCGACCGCAATATCTTGAGACATATTTGGGGTAAATACGTTTTTTAAATGATTAACAAATAGATTTCCTTTTTCAACATCATTTTTTGTCCAACTTCCATTAAAGTTTCTTAGGCCCTAAATTTGTAAAACGCAAACGCAACGCCAAAAATTATATTGAAAGCAAAAACAAAATCGAAAATATTTCATAATTTTGTTGTTGTTTTCTATAGAAATGTATATTGGATTTTTTAATTTTAAACGCAGCATATCTTGTGGCGTTGATAATTTTAAAACGCAGTATGTATTTCTGTAGAAAGCAACAACAAAATTTTGACAAATTTTATTTGTTATGTTTTATTTGGTTTTACAAATTTAGGGCCTTAATGATGGTTTAGAGCCAACTCGCCTTTTAAGATTTCTAGCCGCACGCCATAATGAGTAGTATGATTGTGGAGTTGCATCAAGTTCCTTAAGATACTTTTCCAAAGAAGCCGTTTTCTGAGTCTGCAGTAACTTTCTTAGCCTTTTTTGTTCACTCTTTTAGTAAGTTCTTAAGTTGCGGGAAACTGTGCAATTGCCACTCTCTTTGAGCTCTCCTTTTTTCAGACAAGAGACGCTCGACATCTGTGGAATATATTTCAATATTTTTCGTTTTTTGTTTTAGAATACTGTCAAAATTAACAATTGAGCGATCTACATTCTCCGGTGTGGTTTCATTACATTTTGCAAAATAGCTTAATAAAACAATTTTAATCGTAAGCGCCATAAGGCAAAATGTAAAGAAACCACAATTTTTTTTAAATTAATCTCACGTAATGAACAAAGATCCTAAATCGTGCACAAAAAATTTTTTGATTTTTCGGATGGATTTGAAAATAAAAAAACGATCATTTCAGAAACAAAGGGTTCGAATAAAAATTAGTACATAATGTCGTATGAGTATTATAGAATGCATATTTTTATTACTCATACGTCTCATAAAACTGTAAATATAAATAGAAAAAAGTCAAAATAATAGAAAGTTTTACTAAAATATATATCAAAATAAACGATTCGTATACGGGCACTTCCATAAAAAAAATATTTTTTTGTCACGTTACGCTGGCGTAAATGTAAAATTACATTCAGACTTATTACGGTTGTCGTTGTTGTAAAGGACTCAGTCGTTTCTTGTAGTGGATTAAAGAACACCCGTTGTGTGTTACTTTAATCTATTACAAAAAACGACACTGTCGTTTACGACAAAGGCAACCGTATTAAGGCTGATTGTTTCTCAGAAAAAAATTGTATTAATTTTTACTTTTTATACTTGTTCTACATTTAATCAAAGTGGGGGAGAATTTTAACAAAGCTTGTATTTTACTTTATTGCTTGCTAACGTAACGTTACAAAAGTAGGCTTTTCTGTGGAAGTTTCCATATACAAATACATTCAGTTAAACTTAAAACACGAAAATCCTCTCAAAATAAACTTTGCACATTTTACGTTTTTCAAACTTTCCAATTTTGAACTGCAAGATGTATTTGTAGCCTGAAAGTATTTGTAAATGTATTTGTTTGCCAGGGTATCTACACACGAATGTGTATAACAATTTCAACACGTCACTAGATTTAAGAAGAAAACAACGTAATACATAAAAATCTATATTAGAAACAAATGAATACACACAAACATTTCTAAAATAACAATCTTTGAATAACAATAATGTGTAGTTTATATTGTACATACAAATATATGCTTGCAGTTGCACATAAATATTATATATTCGATGTAGGTATGTATGTGTACAATGTACATATTATTAATATCGTAGCACATCATATATGCATGAACGTTGTTAGCAAATGAATGAAATCTAAAAATAGATTTCAGCTAAAAAAAGACACTCTACAACGACATACTACTCTTGGCAGGCAGCTTGTACTCGAAAAAAAAAAAAACGTTCGCTTTGTCTTGGAATTCGTCTTATTTAATTCATAATGTTCCTTCCAAGAGTCTTCATACTTTAACGCACTTGTTTTAAAAACCGAATAACAATGAATAAAATATTTAGAAAAATATTTTTCAATGGATTTTGTTCTTGCTATTTTTGCTTTATAGGGCAACAAAATGTATTTTAAGGCAGGAAAAAGAACCAGATAGATTTAATGCCTTCGAACAGGGTTGTCAGATGTTTTTCAAATTTTATCCCCAAATTTTTAATTTTAATCCCCGAAAATCCCCAAAAAATTCTATTAAATTTCTTCACAAAATATTTTATTTGCTTAACATTTTATTTGTACATGTAGTTTTATTTGACATTTAAATCATTCTTCAACTCAATAAATGTTAATTTGGTTATAAATTTTGTAATTTTGTTTTTGCTTTAAATGTAAGTTAAACGAGTCACGTTTGTGCTCGCGTTATAAAAAAAGCACATTAACACAACAGAAGCATTAATTGTTGGTACACAAGGCAGTGTTAATACCAACATGGTTTATTTTTGAAATGGCCGTAATTCAGCGGCTGCTTCATATTAATAAACTTCTGTCCAAAATGAGTCCAAGTATTTTGTAAGCTAAATAAATATTACAATAAAACAAACAGCAGTCTTCTCCATTGATATTCCAGAACGTAAACTTAGGGCTAAAATCAGAGCCAGTTAAACTCACTTTTTGGTTAAAAATGTGTTTAAGCCAATAAATCTATAAATCACTACACACATAAACCATCTTTAAACGCATAAAATTGGGCGCTTAAACTACCAATACAGACCATATGAATTTGATAAGATTTATCGTAGTGCTGCCACATGTACAAGAACATATACATAATACATGGGAGACTGATTTATAGTTGACGGGTTTAAACTACATATAAATTTAAGTGGGGATATTCAAAGCGTCTGTCAAAGGCATTTTGTTTTATGGTTGGGAAACCTGGTTGGTATCCATAGGCACGACCAGGAAACTTCAAGTGTGTTTAAATAAATGTCTTCGTATTATGCATAAAATATTTTGGCCAGCCACTATACGAAACCAAGATCTTTGACAACTAACGAACAAAGAAGAAATTGGCAAACAAATAAAAAGAAGAAAATTGAGGTGGATAGGCCACACTCTGGGAAAAGATGCCACAAATATAACAACAATGGCACTAAAATGGAATCCCCAAGGTTCGAGAAAACGTGGCCGTCCAAACAACACATGGAGACGATCAGTGAAAAATGAACTTGAACGATATGGTTTCACGTGGGACGATGCCGCAGTTGAAGCTAGAGACAGATTACGTTGGAGAAATCAACATGTTGAAGCCCTATGCTCCATTGAGGAGTAAAGAAGGACAAAGAGAGAAATTTAAGTTAAGTTCAACTAAACCAGCGTGGTTAAACGCTGTTTGGAAAATTTTAAGTTTATTTATATTCAGATTAGAAAAATATTTATTAAAACAAACGTATTTGCAGAAAATGTTTCAACAATAGTTAATTTATTTAATTTGCAAACAATCGGGAATGCTTTTACGAATCCTAAAGGCTTTTCCCGGGTTACGAACTGGATTTTACCTGTAATATTATTCGTTTTACTTACATATAGGTATGTTTTGCGAATTATTTTCGTAAAACCGTGTTTACACTGGCTATGCCAAAAATAAATGTTACCTTAATTTGTTTTTTTCATCGGAAAATCCAACATAACACACCTTATTTCCCGTTAAGACTGACCACGCTCATACGTTATTCCATTTTATCACTTTATTTTTTCAAAGAATTCCTAAGAAACAGGGAAAGATAATAAATCTAGTTTGAGTACAACCTCTACTATGTGATAAAAGCTTTTCCTTGGGCTTTTTTTACTTATACAATAAGCCCACTTAAAACATATTATATTGTTGTTATTTTCCTTTTGCTAATGCAACGACCTACGCAATTTTTCTAACTCACACAAAGGCACACACACTCATGCAAACCATCAAGAAACACCTCGACAAATAGAAAAAAAACTTTATTTTAATTTAAAAAAAAGAGAAGGGTGTATAAGAAAGAGTATGAAGTGTAAAATTAAGCTTCAAACATACACAACCAAAATGTGTAAATGAAAATTGAGTTTTATGTACATACATACCGGACACGTGTATTTGAGTAGGGTCACTTTTTTCTGTTTTTGTTTTGCTCTTCTCTACTAAAAATAACAACTTTCCTATAAGAAATACATAAATATTTTATTTGTACAAATTTTTCTAAAATTCTAAAGGAATTTTGCGGTACGCCTCACAGTGGTATTTCTTCATACATCTAACTGCAAAAAATAGAAGGAGTGATCCTACAACGATGAAATTTTACACGCATGTTTTAATGTAAGTAGAAAAGAAAAATACAAAAAATTTTTAAAATCCGTCAACTCCTTGTGGTACCTCCCTTGGAACGCCATTTTTCCACGAATTTTTATCCTCAATGTATAGGTCGCAATTCTTCATAGAATTTTACGAAATTTGGCACACGTCTATAAATTGACCCAAGAAAGAGCACTACAAATTTTGGTTGAAATCCCTCGACTCCTAGGGGTACCCCATTTTTTGCTTATTTTTCTTCTCAACGTATGGGCCGCAATTCGCAACGGAATTTGATAAAATTTAGCAGATGTCCATAGGTTGATCTAAAAAAGAGCACTACAAATTTTGGTTTAAATCCGTCGACTGCTAGTGGTACCTCCCTTGGACCCCCATTTTGTTGCTTTTTTTTCTTCTCAACGTATGGGCGGCAATTCGCAACGGAATTTGATAAAATTTAGCAGATGTCCATAAGTTGATCTAAAAAAGAGCACTACAAATTTTCGTTTAAATCCGTCGACTGCTAGTGGTACCTCCCTTGGACCCCCATTTTTTTTTTTGCTTTTTTTTCTTCCCAACGTATGGGCGGCAATTCGCAACGGAATTTGATAAAATTTAGCAGATGTCCATAAGTTGATCTGAAAAAGAGCACTACAAATTTTGGTTGAAATCCGTCGACTCCTAGGGTGCCTTCCATGGACCCCCATTATTCCACGTAATTTTCTTTTCAATGTATAGGGCGCAATTGTCAATAGAATTTGATTAAGTTTGGCACACGCGTATTAATTGATAAAAGAAAAAACTAACAATTTTGGTTGAAATGGGTCGTCTTTTATGTAACCTGAATGAAAAAATTTCGTATAAATATAATTCTCATTGAAAATACTAGTAATATTTAATTAAAGAAATGCATTTTATTCATCAACTATCATATCTTTAACTACATCATCCAGTTCTAAAATATTCTTATGAGGTTGACGTCTTAAGCTACCAATATATGGATCGGACGACTCAAGCAAACGATGAAAAAAAAATTTCATAATATTCAAAATGAATTATTTTTAATTTATTTATTTTTTTTTAAGATGTATTTACTTTCTAACCCAGTCGCGCTTCTCCCCAACGATTTAAAAAATGACCAAAAACCACTTGTGAACTGCTTTTTTCACTATTTCAATTTCATCAATAGAAAGCACCGAATTTTCCTGTTTTATAAAATTTGTTAACAAATTGTCATTGCTACCACAATCAATAAGTTGCGGGCACAATTCACTATATGACACAGAAAATAAAATCATTTTTAGTATTATATTTTAAATTTTATTACAATATTTATTATTATTTATTTATTAACGTTAACTATTTACTGGTTGCAAATTTTGTTTTCAATTTAAGCGGTCTTCTTCTATACATTTTCTTTTATTAAAATATATGATTTTGTTTATTTTTTTTTTTTAATCTTATTCACTTTTAAAAACAGCTGTCAACAATTTATTAAGAAATTGTTGTTATAATTAATAACTCAAATTTCTTTAAACCGTTAAGCCTAAAGGTATGCAAAACTTTTTTATTACAAATACTAGGGTGCAATATTCGTGACTTTTTTTACTAAATTTGGATTTTTTTAAAAGATTGACAAAAGTTGGTGAATTTTTTTGACTATTTAGAAAGAAGAGCCTTTTACCTTTCATTTCGTTATACTGAGAGCACGGAGGTAAACCGAGCTAACTGACTTTTTCTCCAACGAAAACAGCCAATGCTGAATTTTTAAGGACAATTTTGATGCACTCATATCTCCCAAACTATGTATGCAATAACTTTTTATTTTCCTTTAAATTAAAAACAAGGCTTTGGACTTAAATAAAGTCGAAACTCAGATTTTTCCGCTAGAAACATCTTCGATATATAAATCTCTGAATTTGAACAAAATTACCATATATTTCCCTTTCACAACATTAACCTGATTTCAACCGATCTTTTCTAAGAATATATATACATATATCTTAAAAGAAATGCAGTTTTTGGTTTGCCAGACTCTTCTCTATAAAATAGCATCATTAGATTTTTTAAAAGTAACAGTCAAAAAATGCCTTTTTTGCAGCAGAAATCCCATAGTTCGCCTGGTCTGACAAAATATCAAAAACTTACCAAACTTTCTGGTACTTTTTACGAGTAGTCGTTACATTATTTTACCGAACTCTAACCGAAATTTAGAGAAAATATAGCCATTTTTTATAGAATAATGTACAAGCTTTAAATGACTTATCAAACTTTTCTGATCGTTATCTTCCTTCTAAAAGGTTTTTTTGATCCAATTGTGAAAACAACGCAGCTGGAAAAAATTAAAGCGCTTCCTCTTTTCAGGATTTTAAGAAGGTCTACAATTGCATTCTTAATGAACTTTTAAATTTATAAAATATTTTACTAGTTAATTGAAACGTCTATTCTAATGCGGCCCCTGCACGTTGCAACTAGTCTTACAATTGAGTTCAACTAAAGCCTAGATTACACTATCTCACAAGTCTTACGTATTCCATAATACATTGTGAGATAGAAATCTTATGAGTTTTGTTGCGACTGTCAAAAAATCTAATTCAACATGACAGTTTGTGTTCACACCATCACACAAAGTATAAACACTTACACATGAAATAAAATGCAACCCTGGTCCAATGAAAAGTATTTTTGTTTAGAAATTTTTCAAAAAACGAGGAAGTCGTATGGGATGTCAAACTTTTTTCATAATACTTCCCTGCAAATAAAATTGGACCACCTGATCCATTTTGATAAAATGGACTACTCCATGGACTGGTCCGATGTAATGCAAGCATGGACCATGTCATTGTTAAAAAGTGTTCGTAGTGAGACGACATGTCTTCGTTTTTTAACGACATGTTTTCGACTTCAAAACTAATCCTCTTGAGAATACCATGGAGTAGTTTTAAAACTACTCCTTAGTGGTCCAAAGGTGGGTTATATGGTCCTCTCCTAGGACATCGTAATGTTAAATAGACCAGGTTTTTTCCATACGTTTGGGTTAGTTTTGGACTAGTCCTGGTCCCTTGTGGACTACTCTTTACACGCGTGTTTGGACTGGTCCTATTATTTGCAGGGTTGTCATTTTCGTGACACATTGCATTCACACTATCACACTTTGTCATATTACTTGAGTTTTTGACATGTATTAATACAAAGTATAATAGTGTAATCTAGCCTTAACCAGTTGAATAATCATCTAATTCTATTGATTTTTTATTTAACGGAAGACCAACCACACGTCTAACGTAATAATTGGTTGTAAAACTTAACCAAATTATACAACAAATCGCAACGTGTATGGGCCGCATAAAATGAGGCGTGCTTAAATCGTTCTATTATTAGTTATGTTGGAATGCCAAGGCGAATTAATTTTTCAGGTGGCGTTGAAAGCACATCTGTGCTACTTTTTTTTTCTTAGTTAGAGAGAGAAATGTCAAAAGTTGCTTGTGCTTTTGACATATCGATCAACGAAAGCAAAAAAAAAATACGTTGTTGTGTTTTTGGTGTTGTTATTTGCTGAAGTATCGACACCACCGTTTACATGAATTCGACTTGGAAAATGCTTTTAAAATTTTTTAAAAATACGCAACATCAACAAGTATTAATTTATTCACTTCGCATTAGAAGCAACGACAATTATACTGAGATAAAGCTTAACTCTTAATTAGAAGGCCTTCTAGAAGCATTCAAAGTAGATGCGAGTAGGCAAGGTCGTAGTCTCCTATGACGCCGTGTAAATTGGAAATACAGTAAAAAAGAAAGCCGCGTTCCTACTTCTCTTTCCCGTTGAAAAATTACAATGTTTTGTTAAAATAAATTTCTAAAAAGTCCCACCCCTCAAACGGTAAAACGTGATCCGCGCCTGCCTGTTCCCTTAACATACTCACATGTGTACGTATCGCACAGCTTCCTTTAAAGAAAGTCAACTCAAAATTTTTCAATTTTCACTTTTTACAAGAAATCGATGTACAGTGGTCATATCTACGCACTGTAAAAATCTAAGATCAGTTTCTTTAGTATTTTGCCAATAAAAATACGTTTGTATTCCCCTTTGTAGTATAAGAGTATATATAAAAAGAAAACAGCTTTTTGTAACTACTGAAAATATATAAATTTTGAGCTAACCCCCCTGCAGGAAATGCCACTAGTGAATCTGTACTGATTCACTATTGGCGCAGTCACCAGAACTAGTGACTTATTATACCCCAGGCAATGTTATTTACAATAGACATTTAACATGTGCGTGTCATTGGAAATCTATTACTGACGTTGGTACTACTGACTAGGTATTTCCTTTGGGAACATTGGAATCAGAGAATCGCTAGTACATTTTAGTAAAAGTAGTCTACAATTTTTGTTAGAATACGAAATCATAACAATCTTTTTTTATTATTTCTTCAACTTTTATAGGAATTGTACTTCTCAGTTGTTATTGATAAAATATTTTACGTATTAAAGCCAAATAATGTGGCAAATGTAATGTAGTGTAGACACTTCGTTGACAATGTCACCAATATAGTTGACAAAACTGGTGACTTGGAGACACTTGCACCCAGGTTTCCTTCAGTGCCCCTTTATAGGAAGCATATTTTTATAAATGTATATTTGTTAAAGTATGTGTTTTAATTAATAATAACTACCCAGCGGTAACTAGAATGAGTAAAGAGGCCTAATAGAAGGCTTTATTTAGCAGTCACAAGCAGTCAGAAGCCCTTCTCGCCGCATTCCATACTTATTTATTTTTTACACAGGTTGTCATTGGGCGCAAGGCCTTCCACACTTCCTTTAAAAACAACTTCGATCCCTTCTGAAAGAAGGGAGTAAGGAAGGTCACTAAAAATAAAAAGTAAATAAAACTGAACTCCTTCCTTTCTCCCTTCTCAAAGAAGGGAGTAGCGAATGTGTACTGAATATTTCAGAAGGTCTTTTAAAAAGAAGTTTATGCCTTTTAGAAGGCATACTTCTGAAGGCAGGATATCATGCGAAGCGAATCTTTTAGAAAGGAGTATAGAGGCCTTCAAAAAGGCCTGCTACTTGCGGTCCTTTCAATATTTACCGCTAGGTAGTTTTTTCAAAAAGCATTTTTCTGTAGGTTGAGTTTTCCTAAAAAAGAATTAAAAATGTTTCTTAATTTGAAAAAATAATTGGAGACAATCACATTTCAATGTGTATAAACTACGTACTATGTGCAGATACATGAGTGCTTCTTTAAAAAATAACATTTTCTTTAATGGCCCTCATTTTAATTGAGTATTTGTCTAACAATATAAATTGATTTTTAGCTTATAATTTAATTTAGTAAAATATTTGTTAATACATACATACATGTAGACATGATGAAGGAAAATGTTGTGCCGTTATAAATTAATTATAAGAATTTTAAAATTAGTTTAGTTGAGTTTTTCATACTGTTTCAATTAAATTTATTTAACATTTGTTTCTACAATGCTGTTAAACTTTTTATTGTTAAAGCGCCCCATCCATCCATTTACAATATTATTGTATATGTTATTCGCTATATTATATCTATATTGCCCTATATTATTCAATAAGTAGCACAATGGTTTCAATTAAAATATGGCACAACTTATTTAAAACAAAACATCACTTTACTTGGTGGCCACACGATCAAGTTTTGCCTTTCAATTCCTTTCAATTTGCAATAAACTCTCTGTTTTTTACCAACACACTCACACTTTTCAAATTGACCACGAGATGGCTTTCAATTTCACCTTTCCATTTGTTTGGCAATTTACTTTCAATTTAACAGCTGAGTACAAGTTTGTCTGTGTTGTTGTTGACATCTTGGAAGTAAATTGCTTACAAATTGAGTGCAGTCTACGTCACAGCCTTCAATTTATGTAAATTTTGACAAGCAGTATATGTACAATACTATCAAGAACAACTTGACCGTGTGGCCGCAGGGTTAAAGCAAAACAACATCGTGCATTGTTGCCAACACATTTCACAGTATATTGCACTTCCTTTCATTGTGCAATAAAAATCAAAAGGATTTTGATTCTTGCCAATATATTGTGCCACCTTCGAATATAACAGACACATTGGCGATGAAATTGTACTAAACGAGAAATTTAACAATTATATTGCAAGTGCATTAGCCGCTTAAAACGATTAATTGCTTTGACAATCAGTGTTGACATATTTTTTTGAGCTTCATCTTCAAACCGGATGTCAAAAATCGCCAAAAGCCAATTTTGCTTAGTTTTTGTTATTTTTTTTTATTTTTAACTAAATTTTGTTTACACAAAAAAGCTAATATAATATTTAATACTACATTTACATTAGGCCGAAATCTTGTAGATTTGATTTAAAATCTTTTTCGAAATCTAGTGCGTTTACATTATACTTTTTTGACATTAGCGAGATTTTGTTTTTATAACAAAACAACTGACTAAAAGTTCTTTAGTTACACATACAAACACAAAAAGAAATACACATTAAAAATTTGCATTATCTTTTATTAATAATCAACGATTATTAATAAATACCAATAATCAACGATTATTAATAAATATCAATATTATACGACTTTTTTATTTTTTTGCAATTTTTATTAAACTTTAATTTTTTTTAAACAATTTTTGTTTTGTTTTTTTTTAAATGTCATTTTTTCTAGTGCAGCGAAGTATTTTTTAGTACTATATTGAAAAAACCATAGTTGCATCATTAAGTACTACTATTTGAGTAGATTTCGTTGAAATCTAGTCACGAACCAGATTTTGTTTTGTATGGGAAATCTAGTCAAAAACAACTAGATTTGGCTTTAAATCTCGTAAGTACTGGATTTTGCGTAGTTGTAAATGTAGTATAAGTCAAAAATCGTATAAAAAATAATAATCGCCAAAATCATAATAACATCTTTATCAACAATGAATTTGCAAACTTTTTTAAAAATCTCCAAATTGAAAATCTCGGCGTCAAACACGTTAAGAAATCGCCTCGTTTGGCGAGAAATCGCCATATCTGTCAACCCTGTTAACAATTATAACAATAAAAAACGCAACTGTTTTTCATATAAAGCGGCCCATACGCTTGCCATATTATTGTATATGATATTCGCCATATTATTTCCATTTTGTATTATATTATGCAATAAGTCGCACAATAGTTTCATTCATTCAATAAAATGTGAATATAGCCTATAGGAATAACATAAACAGCATTGTACAATGCTGCCAATACATTTCACTTTGTTTTCGGTGTGCAATAAAAATCAAAAGTCTTTTGATTGTTGGCAATATCACATACACATTGGCGATATAATTGTACAATACGTAAAATTGAACAATTTTATTGCAAGTGTATGAGCCGCTTAAGAACTACATTTTTTGAATCATAATTACAATGATGGCCACAGTCTGTTTCTGGACCCATTTCCGAAATAAAGCACTACAAAATTAATTACCTATCAAAAATATCTGTGGTATTTTGACAAAACATCTTAAGTCAAATTAAAAAAGTTGAAAAACATATTGTTGTTTATCATACGAATTTTCATTCAAAAAACATTTTTATTTACGTTTTTAAATTTTGTGTATTATAATCGAAATTTTTCCTTAATTTTGGTTTATTGTATTATATAATAAAAATTATTTTTTCACCAAGTTTTTTTTAACTTTTTTGCCATCTTATCTAGACTTAAGATGTTTTGTCAAAATGCCACAGCGGACTGTGGCTTTTATTGTAATTATGATGCAAAAAAATGTTGTACCTACATGAAACATTATAATTATTAATTAAATCACGCTATTGCTGATCCTTTTTTAAGGTTATGTCGACCATTTAATTCTATGTCACAATTTGTTGATTTTTCTTTAAGTTTAAATGTTGTAAAGAATAAAATTATTATTAATCTTAACTTGTAATATTTTATGTACATATATTCGGTAAAGCTTGTTATTAAATTTTTAAATACATTATGTTATTCATTAAGTTTTAATCAATTATTAGTCAGTTAGTGCCGGTTCACACACGTCAAGTTTGACTCGTCAAGTCTTGAAAAGGAAAGGAAAAGTCTTGAAAGGGAAAAGAAATGGCATTCTCTTTTCCCTTCTCTCCTAAAAGTTCAAGACTTGACGTGTGTGAACCGGCACTTAGGATAATGTCCAGTGATTAAATAAATAAATAAATAAATTAAATTATGTATACAGTAGACGCTCGCAAATTGGAAACAGTTTTTTCCTAAGTCAATTGAAACATCTTAATATTTATAATTTCTGGACTATTTTTATTTCGGTCTGTGGGCGGTGGGCGTGGTCATTGAATAAACCATTCCCTTTTTCTTATATTTTTGCATGAAACTTTTGCGTTTTCCTAATGACACTTTTTATGTTTAAAGGCCTCTGTCTGAGGAAGATCATAGCATTGTCAGATTCCTAATTTTCGGTCTCCAGGCTGTACATAGTGCTTATTTCATCATAAAACCCTTTTTAAAAAATTTTTATATTTTCGATATTACAACATAAAATTTGTTATACTGAACGTACTTTCTCTGCCAGAAATCATAGTGGAATCAGATTTTAATACTGCTATTGAAAAGTAGAGATAACCTTATTGCATCACATACATAATAACTAACAAAAATATTCGGTTTTTGTATTTCATTATCAAGCTAATACGGCCTAAAATCTTTAATGTAATTAAAACACAATTTTTAATACATTTTTTCCCGACGTTTCGTCGATTTTTTGTCGACTTCTTCTGGGGATACGTCTATTTAATAAAAACATAACATTTATTAACAAAATTTTAAGCAAATAACATTGAAAACTTACATTTTTTATATTATTACATCAAAATGACAAAATTTACATTTAACATATATAACGCGACAACATAAAATATTAAGTTATTTTTAAACAACATATTTCCACAACACAACTTATTTTATAGCGACTCGATAACTTGCACAAATGTTGTTCGTATCTTCTTTTAGATTCATTGTATTTTTTATGTTCTGTTGGATCCTTAAGCTTTCTTTAGTAAATTGTTTTCTTATAGAGTCTTCTTTGTCTAATATCCTTATTTGTTCGAAATCTGGTACATGTTGAGATTCAATCATATGCATAGCTAATGCTGTGGTCTCCTTCTGTTTTGTAATGTCCATTTTATGTTCTCCGATCCTTGTAGATAACGCCCTCTTTGTTGTTCCAATGTATATTTGATTACATTGTTCTTTGTCATTTCCCTTACACCTGATTTCATAAACAACATTACTTTGTTGTTGTTTTACCACTGGCGCTTTTATTTTCGTAAATATTGCACTGTTGTTTTGTTTGGTTTGTACGCAAAACATATGTTATTTTGTTTTAGTGTTTCTCTCATGTTTCTGTTGTCAGTAAGGCCAGGGATGTATTGTACACTGTAAAAGTTCCTGTTTTCTTTTTCATCAGTGTTGTCAGTTATATTAATATTTTTTTATTATTTATTAACCGCCTATTTACGTCGTCAATTAAAGATTTAATTAATCTTTTTGGGAAACTGTTTTGTGTTAATATTTCATAAATTTTGTTTATGTTTTTATGATGAAATAGTTCGTCGCTGATTTTCAATACCCTCTCTATAAAGTTTTTTGCTGTATTTATGATTTGACTCCTGGGTTGTGTAGCGTTGAAATTCATGAGTCTACCTGAAGCTGTTTCCTTTGAGTACCAATTGAAAACAATTTTGTCCTTAATTCTGCGTAGTTTTGCGTCAAGATATGCTATTTCATTGTTTTCTTCAATTTCAAGGGTGAATTTGATTTTTTCATGATGTGAATTAAAAGTTTTAAGAATTTCATCTTTATCGTCTTTATTAAGTATAGCAAAAATGTCGTCTACATATTTTGCTATGTATTTAATATTAATATTTTTGTTTTTTAATTCTAATATTGCATCGTCCAACAAATTGTCAAGAACAAAATCAGCTATTGTTGGCGAGAGCGGGTTGCCCATTGGCATTCCAAATATTTGATTTATTACCTTTCTACCATAAACAAAGTAATTATTGTCTGTCAAACAGAATATCCAAATTTCTAAAAACTTTGGTCTTGGGATATTAGTGAACTGTTTGATTGTCGGCCATTTCTCCATAATGTTCTTGATAGCTGTGTGTACAGGTATATTTGTAAATAGTGAGATAACATCAAAAGAAACTAATATGTCCTGTGTCTCAAGTTTTATATTAACCAATTGATTCTTTAATTCAATCGAATTTTTAATATTGTATTCCCTAGAAGTAATGTTGTTGAGAATTCTTCCCAAATATTTGGACAGGCTATAACATGGCACTTGGACTGATGACACAATTGGCCTAAGAGGAACGTCTGGTTTATGGATTTTTGGTAACCCCTAAATTATGGGTGCAGTAGCCGCATGACAAATAAGTTTACGCTTTTGCCACATATCAATGAATCCATTCTTTTCTAACTCTGAAATGATGTTGTTGTTTTGTTTTTGAAGCTTAAGGGTCGGATCAGTTCGTATTGTTCTATAAGTATTTCTATCTTCTAAAATATTTTCCATCTTTTGCTCATATTCATGTTTATACATGGCTAACGTTTTGTTACCCTTATCTGCTTTTATTATTATCAATTCCTGATGTTTTTTTAGAAATTTTTCAGTTTTTTCGAAAACTGTTGAAACAAATTTTTCTTTAGGTGTATTTCTAAATTTCCTTTTAAAGGAACTTATACCATTTGCTAGTTTAGTTCTAGCAATATCCTTTTCCTTGTCAGAATTTTCATCCATGTCTTGGATACATTGTTCAATATCCGCAATTATGTTAATCGGAGAAAAATTTTTTTCATTTACCGGCAACGCAAATTTTTTCCCTAACGAAAGAATCCATTTACTTTCCATAGGTATATTTACTTTAGTTTTATTTTCAAACCAATGATTGTTGAAAATTAGTCCATATGATTTAAACTGTTTTTCTTTTTGTTTTGATTTTCAAGATTTGTTTGTAAAGTGATTTAAAGAACAATCATATTCTAAGAGAAAGTAAACGTTATTTACATTCATCTAAATTAAAAAAAAATTAATATTGAGTTATTGAAATTTATTCTTCATTGTGCCCATTTGAATTGGATTGAACTACATATTTACGGTGCGTTGCGCGTTTTTTAAATTATCATTAAAGGAAGAAATTATAACTACCTAATTGAAGTGAATTTATATAATGTTATAAATATAAAGTTAAAGTTCTTTTTTTTACAAAAATCAAGTAATTCACTTAAGTCATTAATAATTTTGAAAGCTGCTCAAAGTCCTCCTCAAGGTATGTTAAATTTCGTTATGTACACCCAAAAAAATTTTATGCGAAATTTTACGTAAACTTTCGTTGTCTATTATTTCGAAACACGTTTTTACGAATATTTTGTATGATGTATGTATGTCAGTTTTCGTATAAATAAGCAGAGATTTTTTCGGTGTTTGGTATGAACTGCTTCATACGTTTACATTTTACTATACTTTGGTTTGGTGGATGGTTTATAACCAGCAATATGTAAAACGCCAAGTATTTAAATCAGAGACCGTAAATATATATAAGAGTATTCAATTGTTCGTTATTTTTTTCAACATTTTCCTAAAAAAACAAATTCCTTTAAGGGCATGGAAAGACCTCTCCCAGTGAATGATCTGCACCCGATTCTATTTTTGAACTCATTGAGGGACTTACAGTTTAATGCCGGTAGCGAAAGGCTTATGCAATAGCATTATTGAATTATTTAAAGGGGCCGCACATATCATTCTCAATTCAAGCTACCAGTACCATTGACAGAAACATCAACTTCAAGAATGAGAGCAAATTCAGTGGATGCAAAGCAGAAAGGAAAGGCTAGGTTAATCATTTGGGATTAGACAACAATGGCACCTACCTATGCATTTAATGCTATTGACAAGTTGCTTAAAACATTGATGAAAAATAACAAGCCTTATGGAGGTAAAGTTGTGCTTCTTGGAGGAGATTTTCGCCAACATTTACCAGTGGTACCACATGCTCACAGGACGTTCATTATCGAATCACGTATTAAGTTTTCTAATCTTTGGTCCAACTTTAAAACTTTACAACTTTAAGTCAATATTCGTGCAGTGGATAATGGTGAACTCAGTTCGGAATTTGGAGAGGACATTATTACATTACCATATCTGGAATGCCTCCTCATAAGTTGCAAGTTAAGGTGGGAGTCATTATCATGCTTTTGAGGAGTTTAAACACTAAAAGAGGGCTATGCAATGGCACAAGACTGCAAGTTACACAATTGTCAAAGAATCTTATATGCGCAACTATGTATATTAACCGGCACTGCAAAAGGCAATCCTGCATTTATTCCGAGGATTGATTTGGCTCCCATAAATCCCGACCTACCATTTATTTTGCGTAGGAGGCAGTTTCCTATAAGGTTGGCGTTTTACATCACCATCAATAAAGCTCAAGGTGAACAACTCTGATTTCAAACATTTCAAAGATAACTTATTTTTCATTTAATCTTTCAAAAAGAACAAATCATATTAAATATGTGTTCAATGAAAAAAGTTATTAAAAAAGAATTAAAAAAAAAGAAATGGGGTCAAAAAAATTGACAGAAGCTGAAGTTAATAAAATACTCGACTTTTTGGCAGACAATCGCCATTTTGAGTAACTTTTTGTAGTCGAATATTATGATGAAAATAACAATAATCACTTCGTTTTAAATTTAATAATCAATTAATTCAATTTTAACACTTTTGCTCGGCATCTTGAAAAATATCAATTACTTCCACGAATTATTTGACAGATTTTTTTTGACAGTTTGTAAAAAAAAAAAATCCCGTTCACGTCAATAAGAGTGTAATTTTTCTTTTTTCCATTTTTCCAACCAAAAAAAATTGAAATGAATACCCTTATTGTTATTCTTTACATATTTTACTAAGTGTTATTTTTTACATATTTTTTCTTCTTATACCTATTAAATGTATTAAATAAAACATTGAATAATATTTATGTTTAATTTCTTTTATGAGCGTTACAATGTTAGTTATTATCAAAAAGATTTTTATGTCTGCCAGGGGCAGGCTTTGTTACTAGTTTGAAATATTTTTCTTAGATTATCTGATTGATTTTCAGATATTTTCCATGTTTGTTGCCAATGCTACAGTTCAGGCTCAAGTTTAGATGTTAGTTGGTGTGTATCTCTAGTTGTGGTTTTAAAAGTTTTGTGTCTGTATATGACTTGATTACACTTTGGGAAGAAGTTTTGGTATGTTCAATACATTAAGGATATCTATTGGAAAGGTGTTTTGAGATCTTCTAAAATAAATTCAATAAAAGGAATGAAACCTACAACTCGGTAGAAATCTTCAACATTTTGGATGTGATTATTTCGTTCAAATCTTGTCTTTTCGATAGGAACCTCGATTTGAACGCAAATAACTTTATCTTTCAAAAATCGGATTACATTGTTCTTCGGCTTTATTTCTTTTTTCTTTAAGGCACATGATTAACATTTTGATAAGGCTTGATCCTTTTTGAAGATCTATATCGTGCTTTTGTAAAATTATACTAAGCGGCTGTGTTACTTATGGCCATTTTCTTAATGTATCGGCAAACTCTCTGTTACTTAATGTCAACATAAATTTATTGGACCGATAATATGTCCGTTAACGTTTTGGGTTTCTCAATATACCGACAATAAACATTGTTTTCAGCTGGTAACGCCACTCAAAATACGTGTAAAAGTTGGGAGTCAGCTGATTGAATTTATCTGTACGGCAAATAAAAGGAAAATAAATAATTGGCAGATGAGTGCCGGTTAGCTTTGCGATAAAATCAAAGCAAATGAGACATTGAGAAAACCAAATTTCTTTAATGTGCAGTTTTTCGTTGGGAAAAAAGATAATCGCCTAATGAGAAAATGGCCATTAATATGGTTATTCCGCAAATAAATTCAAAAGTTCTAAGTGAGTTCCTTAATATGAGGCTTTTGATGAAGTATCTCCACCTTTCCACTCAGATATTTTTTCCAAAGCTTCTACTATATGATGTACACTTGCTGCAAAGTGTAAAGCTGAGTCGTGACGATCCGCCCATCTTGCCTCGCATAAAGCAGAGAGTTTGGCTCCCAAAAATTTGCTAAAACTACGTTTCGCTTGGGATGATTATTTTTAAAAAATTTTATCGTTTCTTTAACAAATGATACAAATTTTTTGTATTAATGGCACTTAATTGCTTTAAGAAATTCAGTTGTTTGATTTATGGGAATAGCAAGGCGTTTGTTTCGCATTTGTTGCGGTTTCCAGAGTTTTTTAACAGCTCCATTTTCTGCTGACATCAGATGACACCCATCTGTTCCATCTCCTACACAATTTTTTTAGGTCAAGACCAAAATTTGTCAAAGTTTTAAGAACTATCGATGAAAGTGTCTTCGCATCAATTGACACATCAGCGTCATTATCAATATCCTGTGAAGGCTCTTCAAATGCGTTTACAACAAAGCCAGAAAATTCTTCCCTAAGAACTTTTTGTTGTATGTTGAAATATTTTAAAGATAAGGAAATCGGCCTTTTCCCCGACAAATCCGTGCTTTCGTCAAAAATTATTGAATAGAATTTTGATTCATATAACACATACATACATAAATATTGCATTTACTAAGGCTTATTAATAATTCAACTGCACGCATTTTCAAGTCAAATGTTTACTCTTTGGTTATACATAGATTGCACCTGCTGGGATTGAATGTAGAATTATAAGTATTTGAATACAGTAAACTAGATGTTTCATTGAAAATATCTAATAAATAACAATAAGGATTAAGATTTTGATACTTGTTGAAAATTTGGTTAGAGATTCAATAAAAAAAAACTTGCTGGGATTTCCAAAAAATTTGGACATTTAAAAAAAATAATATTAATGGGTATTCTTGTATTATCGAAATAAACAAAACATATTTTAATAATTTACGGGGGGGGGGGGGGGAAATTTCCTTATTCCCCACCCCTGAATCCGCGCCTGACATAACGTACATATGTATGTGATGAACAATAAAAAAATACTGTAAAATCAATTTATCCGTACTTAAACCAAGGCAAAGCGGTGTCAATAGTACGGTAAGTACGTACTTATGTTCTTAAATCAAGTACAGAATGTTTGATTAAAATACGGTATTCAAGTGCTAAACTTTAGTCACATTTAATCCCTGATCCATTATAAACATTGCGGCTATTTATATGTTTAAAAATTTTTAACTTTTAAACAAACAAAAATTTATTTTAAAATCTATATAATAAAAATGAAATGTTGTCTGTTGCTGATCGCATAACTTGAGAACGGCTTGACCGATTTGGTTGATTTTTTCTTTAAAATAATCGCCATGGTCCAACTTAGGTTTTTACGGAAAGAAAATATGGCCCGGCCTACTTTTACAACCACTTTTTTTGATTTACCTAAAATCAGAAAACGGCTCCATCGATCTTTAGTAATCAGCTACCGAGCGAAGCCGGGGCGGCTAGCTAGTTAATAATATATAAGAGTAATTTCATTTTTCTTATTTTGTACTTTTCAGTGTTATGAAAACATTTGCAGAAACATTATGTTCTAAGTTTTTTGACATAACATCTTTCTATTTAAATTGAAAATCACCTCATTAAAGTTAAAATTGTTAAACCTACAAATGCAATTATATTTGTACAAAAAATTTAAATTTCTTTAAATTACCGTACTTTTTATAAAATTACCTTGCGCTCCAAAATTACCCTAAAAAAAGGTAATTACCGTACGGTTAACATCACTGCATACCATACAAACCAATTCAATTTTGGTTTCTACGGTCATACAGTGGCTATGGTAACACAGTGTTGGTAATGTGGTTTTTTTATTGTTTTTTTATACCCTTCACTACAACCCAGCGGTAAATACTGAAAGGTCCGCAAGTGGCAGGCCTTTTTGAAGGCCTCTATACTCCTTTCTAAAAGATTGGCTTCGCATGATATCCTGCCTTCAGAAGTATGCCTTCTAGAAGGTATAAACTTCTTTTTAAAAGACCTTCTGAAATATTCAGTACACATACGCTACTCCCTTCTTTGAGAAGGGAGAAAGGAAGGTGTTCAGTTTTATTTACTTTTTATTTTTAGTGACCTTCCTTACTCCCTTCTTTTGGAAGGGATCGAAGTTGTTTTTAAAGGAAGTGTCGAAGGCCTTGCACCCAATGACAACCTGTGTAAAACATAAATAAGTATGGAATGCGGCGAGAAGGGCTTCTGACTGCTTGTGACTGCTAAATAAGGCCTTCTATTAGGCCTCTACTCATTCTAGTTACCGCTAGGAAGTGGTGGATTTTATTTGTAATGTGTTTAATTTTACGCATACACATACACATTAATGCATGTATATGATATGCCGCTCAAATAAAGAAACAAACTCATAGACTCAATAAATTTAAATTTAACGCTTCTTCAGTAAAAGCATTCGTAGCCGAGTTGTTAAGTTCTCTCCTGAGACTGATGATATTGGCAGTTCGAATCCCAAAAATAATTTTTTTTCATTTTTTTATTTAATTTTTGTATGTTCTAAAAAACGATTTTAAGATTATAAAACGAATTTCAAACATCAACTTTGGCAAAAGAGGAAACGGACTTAGGTACATATATAAATTTTTGGTTTTTTTATATTCTTCGGCAAGACGAAATGAAAAGTTGGCGTCGCTCAATAAATTTTTATTTATACCTATCTAAACAACGTTATTTATGTATATACGTTTTTGTTCTTATCTCATCATGGTGAAGGGTATATAAGATTTGGCATTATTTTATTTTTCAAGTTAATAAAAAAGCAAACAATTTTAAAATCTTGTGAATTCTCACACAATCTTTGTTTAATGTTATTTGTAACATTTGTTTGTTTTTTAGGTATATCGTTATGGAGCGCTAGAAGATTTATCATGTGCTAAGTGGCAAATAGTTCCCTGCTTTTGCACTACTTTATTTAATTAGTTGCGCTAGTTGGCTATAAACATTGTGTCTAAGGAGGGTCCTAGACCCACCTTTAAGTAAACCGATCGACTTAAAATCTCTTCTTGAATCGATCTAACGATGTTCGTGCGTCCATCTGGCTGGCTGTTTATGTAAATCTTGTGCAGGTCACAATTTTGAAGATAATTTGATGAAATTTTGCTAATGAATAATTTTACATAGCGTCGGAAAAGAGTCTTTGTGTCTATAAACCCTCTTTTTATGTTGGTATTTAGCAGTGTTGTCAATTAAGCAATTTAGTGGCTAGATTGAGAACTTGTTCACCTTGTTAAGCCATAAAATTTTTTTGCCGTTTTTTTTTTTTCTTAAAATAATAATTTAAAATAAATATAATTTTTATTTTCATATTAAAAATTTATAAAATTGCTAAAAGTAAAATAAACATTTTTAAAATTAAAACGCATTTAATTTAAATCACAACTTTTGCATTTAATTTAAATCACAACTTTTACAAATGTTAAAAATCTATATAAACAATGATGATGATACATTTTTCAAAATAAAGGAACAGTATTCCAATATTAAATTGTAATTTATAAAATGGATCAACACACAAAATACTGCTTCTTTCTGGTCGGAAGTTTGTCAATATAGCGATGCAGGCGACAACAAATTTTTTGTTTTAGAAATTTAAGAATTTACTTTAAAGTTGCTCTCACTTCCATGGTCTAATGCTGAAGTAGAGAGGGTATTTAGCAGAGTAGTCATCGTTAAAAGCAATTTGAGAAATAGGTTACATTTACCAACCGTTAATTCGATTTCATCAATTAGGTAAATATTTTTTACAATGACGTTAAATCGGAAATAGTGTTAATTAAAAAATTTTAAGGAATTATTAATCGTCACTATTATTTTTTACACCACTTTATTTACATATTTAATTGACCAATTAAGTAATAAAAGAATAAAGTAAAAATAGAAAACATTGTTTCAAAACTTTTTTTCGTTTCCATTGAAATCTCTCTTTACTATAACCACACCACAATAGTGCTGATGTGTGTAACACCTTAAAATATTGATCCTAGATCCACCTTAAAGTATACCGATCGACTCAGAATCACTTTTTGAGTTGATCTAACGATGTCTGTCCGGCTGGCTGGCAGTAGCTTGATATTGGCACAATGGCCAAGCCTATTGAAAATGTGCCGAATCGAAGGACCACGAGGGGAGATAGGGGGCGATTTCTGCCTCTCAGAAACTATCAAACCGATTGTAATGAAATTTAAAACATAGATAGATCCCTATTCATATAGCCATATACTCTCGAAAATTTATTTTTATATACTGTGGTGTAGGGTATCATATGGTCGGGATTGACCGACTTTACTTTCTTACATGTTGAATTTAAGGAAATGATTTACCTAAAAACTCAATTATATGTGTAAAAGTACTTATTAAAGGGCGATCCAACCAAAACGCACAATATTAATTGTAAATAAAACAAAAAGTTTTCAGAGAATTATCTGAACAATTATTCATATTATAGAAAGATCCATGGCTATTGTGTTTGAAACAAAATATCGGCTAAATGCTCGCCACGGCTTAGGTGGCATACCTCTATCCGATGGTACATATTTTCTGAGACATAATTTGGGTTAATGTCATTAATGTACCGAATTATCTTATCCTTTAGCTTTTGAATTGTTCTTGGCTTATTGACGCATACTTTTTTTTTAAATATCCCCAAACAAAGTAGTGCAACGTTGTCACATCACATGATCGTGACGGCCAATTAACATCGCCACGAAGTGGCATAAGACGACCATTGAGTTTCTCGCCCAAAAGAGCCATTAGCTGTGTGGCAAGTGGCATCATTCTGTTGGAACTATACATCTTCCAGGTCCATATCCACGATTTCTGGCCACAAGAAGTCCGTTATCATCTCGCGTTAGCAAACACCATTCACGGTAACACATTTTTGAAGAGGTATGGCCCGATGACACCGCCAGCGCATTAACCACACCAAACAGTCACTTTTGTGGATGCTTTGGCTGTCTAATAATCTCTCCTGGATTCTCATTTGCCCCAATGCAGAAATTCTGCTTGTTAACGAATCCAATCACGGAGTTCACGAACTGCATTTTGATTTGAATGCCAATTTTCGAAAAAGGCTTCAAAAATCTTAACGCGCTGCTCAATTGTATACCTCTCCATGGTTGAATTCAGGGCTGTCAGATATGGCGATTTCTCGCCAAACGTGGCGATTTTGAAACGTGTTTGGCGATGGGATTTCCCATTTGGCGACTGGCGACTTTTATGGCGATTTCTGATATAACTGGCGATTAACTTGGCTATTTTTAGCATTTATATTATTTTGGCGATTTTGTTTAACAACTTGTTATTTTTTGTTATCATTACTAATATAAAAAAAACATATTCGTGGTTATTCCAAAATGCGCGTCAAAGAAGTGAACATTTACATGATAACAAAAACAAAACAAAACCAAATTGACAAAAATTGTTTTTGTTTATCATAGAAAATTTACAGTTTTTAAAAGAGAAAGAAACGCGTTATAACTCTCGCGTTAATTTTATTTTAGAATTGTATACCTAGATAACAAAAACAATGTTCGTCACTTTGGTTTGGTTTTGTTTTTGTTTTCATGCAAATGTTCACTTTTTCGACGCGTATTTTGGAATAACCACGAATAAGTGAATTTTATATTCAGTCACTACTTAATTCTATAAGTATGTAGATCAAAACTCCAGTAATGAAATCGGTGAGGCTGAAGTGTACGATATTATAGACTTGTGTACTTAATTTAAGTTTTTAGCTGACTACATATGAATATAATCTCCATTTTATTTAATTTAAAAAAAAATTACAGAAACAAAACAAAATTTACTTCGGCGACTTTTTTGTATTTTTTCTTAGTTTTTGGCGATTTTTGACTGAAAAATTATACTAGCGTTTTTTGTATGCAAAATTTAATTAAAAAAAATAAAATTTTACAAAAACTGAACAAAATCGACGTTTGGCGATTTTTGGCGATTTCTGACATCCGGTTTGGCGATGGAGCTCAAAAAAATCTGACAACCCTGGTTGAATTTGTCATACAATGAAACAAAGAAATGTCTAACTAATTAAGTTGGGCGAAAAACTTGAAGGTGTTACTCACAATTACCATCGTGCATTTAGTTTGCACCAGAGAACAGCTTTATGCAATTGAAAAAAAATCGCATTAAATGAACAGCAACAAATACACTCGCTTGCGGTCATACAATGAAATTTCCTCAACCGCAAATATTCGCTGCTGGTTTGCAGTCATTCAAATAACGCACATCGTGCTTTGTTATTTATACAATCGTTAGCTTCGTTTTTTAATAAAGATGTTTTTGTGTTCGGTTCGAAAATGATTGATTTGGTACAGAAAAAAAATACAAACAAAAAAGCCAGAAATCAAGCAATCTTACTCATGGATTTATTCAGCATTAACTATGTAGTACAAGAAAAAAATTGAAATCAAACTAAACACACATACATATGTAGGTACACACAATTTCCATAGAAACAGACTTTTTTTCATTTTAAAAAGTACAGTAGTAGTAGTAGTAGGTATGTACAATCAAAGACTATAAATATATAAAGATGTTGCACTTAGTACATTTGAAATTATCAAACATGTTGTGCTTCTTATGGATGAGGGGGGGAAGTAACAAGAAAGCAAAAACTTCGTGCTCACATTCAGAGAACTAAAGAGAGCAAGAAACTACATGCATTAACACATACTCATGTTTGCTGTTTTTGCCAGCCAAAGTGTGTGTGTTTGTCAGTGTTACCACCAGCAAGATTCAAAATTACACTTGAGATGAAGCAAAATTACCCGATTTAAATAAAATTACACCTGATATAAAATTTAAGCTTTATTTAATAAAAAGACATTTACAAAGAAGCAAAAACACAGCAAACTCATTACAACAAGATCAATATTAGTGAAACTGTTAATTTTATTTAAATTAACAAAAATAACATTAAAGACTTAAAAAAAAACTAAAAAACATTAAATAAAACTGCTAAAATAATGAGTTAAACTTCCACATTTGGTTGATATATGTATCTTGGGAAGGTTTAAAATGTTCCTTGTCATTGCTTTATAAAGGATGCTTTTTAGCCCCATAGAGCTTACGAAAGGTTAGCTGTCAAACGAACTGTCATACTATTTTCACTTTTTGATCAGGCACATAATCATGAATAGATTCATGCTTGAACAGCGCCACCAAATTATCCAAATATACTTTGAAAATCAGCAATTGATTTTTGCAACTTAAAGGTGACTTCATGATTTAAATGACGCAACTTTTTTTCACAAATGAAAGCGATGTGTTGATTTAGAGAAAATAAACTGTCAATTAGACTTCAAGGCCGTGCGATGTGACACTTATTGATTGTTTTCCGTAGGGCTGATAAGTCAGTGGTTAATGTTGATAAACCAGCAACAATCGGTGTCTTGGTCACCGTTGGTCAACATTGTTCATTTTATTCGAAAAAGACAAAATTGGACGTCTGCAATGCGTTTCGTCAAGGACAGGCGCGGTATCTATTTGTTTTAAATCAGTTTCAAATCGTAATGCCGAGTATCAATCTGCGATTAAAATTAATTTTTTTTGTGTTGTCTACCATTTTAAATTTCATGGTCTTGAAAAATACCCTTTATAGTAAACAAAATGCCTGCAGAGTTTTATACAACTGTCCCTTTCGTAATTCAGTTTTACAACTGTAAAGGGCGTTAAATATTCTTTAAAGTAAAGCATTAAAAAATTGCAAGATAGAAATAAAATTAATTATGTGTTGCAATATTGGAAACATATCTTCCCCCAGACAAGTTTTTAATTTGAATAACTTTTTTCAATAAACTTCAGGTTCTAAATCACTATGATAGGCATCTTTATCCAAATCTAAGGGTCCATCTTGCGACATTCATTACCAAACATTTGAAAATATATGTATGTTTAATAATTGAAGTCTTTTCTTAAAAGGAAACCGAGACTTTGGTTCAGAAGGCTGTGCATTTCTTAGCAACAATATATAAAAAGAAATAAATGTCATCACTGAAATCGAATCTTTATTTTATTTGGGCATCTGAAGTAAAATTTCAAATTACACCTGAATTACACCTAAGAGAAATTACCCACGCTCTACCCACGACCGTAAAAATTATACCAAATTCGGGTAATTACCCACAAAGTGGCAACACTGGTGTTTGTGTTTTTTTTTTCGTTGAAACCGGTTTTTGGTATTTTTTTTAATTGATTTCGTTATGTTTTCAAACAATTTATGTGCAAATAACCTACGTAAGAGCGAATGCGACCAATTTCGTAATTGTAGGGCAACATTATGTGTTTTATTTTTGTAAAAATAAAACTATATCGATTTGCACCGAATTTTAATTTCATTTTTTAGATTATTTAATTATGTACTTACCATGTGTGTGTGTATATATCAAACGAATTTAAAAATAAAAAGAGTGTTTTTTTCTTACTATTTACTATGAGTATTTTTTAATTTTACTTAGGAGATTTTTACAAGTTTAATGGTTTAAAATTTTAACTTTTTCAGTACTCGATAATTTGTATTTATAAGTTTCCCATGTGGAATGCTTCCGTAATAATATAAGCACTAGTAAATTAAGCATCTCCATCCTGTGTTTATAACATACGTCATTCTCCTCAAACCAAAACGAATAACTTGAATTTTTGGTACAACTCACGCATTGCTCAACAATAAATTTTTTTATGCCTTTCATTTCTTTATTTTGTAAAAATACTTTTTCAAAGACCTTTATATGAATTTTGCAAACTTCAAAAAATAAGTCAGAGGGAGCACACAAACCGCCAAAGTCGGATTCTTTTTGATAATTTTTTGCATGAACAAACATTTCTGAAGGATATGACAAAATTTGCGCTGGTTTTATTATATCCATACGACATTTAACGCATGATATTCGTTGTGCTATGTAACCAACAAAATATCGACTCGATGTTAATTCTATTGGCACATTGTTGGATGTAAAAGAATCGGCATCTTCATTAAAATATTCTTCATTTTCATTGTATATATCGGCGATTTCTATTTCAGGAGTGTGAGTACTCTCTGATGTACTGCCAGTCCTTTGAGTATCTTCTAAAATTGTTTGAAACTCAATAGGTAAAAACATCGCATCGTCTTTTGCACAGTTTGTTGATGTGCTAAACTGAGTTATTTTTAAAGATAATAGTTTAGCCACTGCAATATTAAATTCATAAACCGAAGGATTTTTGCAGTGTCCACCTTTGGCACGTATATAAGAAAACAAGTTTTCTATAGGATCTTGGTTAAAATGGCTCGTTAAAATGCAGAGTAAATTAGAATTTTCTTCCAACAATTCTGCCGATAAAGATAAGATAGCCCTTGTTGTTTGAACTAGCCCGTTTATTGAAAATATTTTGTTACCTACGTATTCAACCTGTTTCATATAGGTAATCAGCTCTTGAAGTATTTGCCAAGTTAAACTATTTAACTTCAAGCCACGCTTCAGGGGGTTGGAGTCGTTGAAATGCATGCTGTTTAAACAATCAAAGAAGCTGTCGAGCTTTTTTATAAATTCACAAGTTGAAGTAGCTACTGCTGTTGAACTTCGTGTAAACTGGCGATTTTCATTAACAGATTGGATTGCAGCAGCAACTGAATTGCTCAGAGTTTGAACAGCAATACCAACACGCATCTTTTGAAAACTATTTGGATTTATGTGCACTGTTGTTAATTTTGTCATTTTGGTTGCTTTTCCATACTCTAGCTCGAAAATTTCTCTAACAACATCGAACCGCGCTACTCCATGAGGTGTTATAAAATCGCCCTTAATAAAAGCATTTCTGATTGACTTAAAAATATGGGGAACATCGTACATCAAGTAAACTTTAACATTTTTATAAAGAAAATAAGGTTTATCACTGGATCCGCCCAACATCTCGTAACATTTTCTGTTGTTAGGACCTTGGTCACACGTTAGGCCACGCACATTTAGCCCCATTTCCATTAAAATATCCAAATTTGAAAGAACAAGTTTTTTTAGTATATCTCCTTTTATAGAAGTAGCAGTAACAAAATAATTTAAAACAAACTTCCAATTTTTCACAACTCCTCTTACCATAAAAACACAAATATGGGAACCTATTTCATTTACTCGCTCATATCCAAGATCAACAACTCCATCTACAACATCTGCACAGTTATTATATGTTAAATTTCTTCTGATAGAAACTTCATCAAAAATTAAAATACATTCTCTCTCAAGTGGTTGCATCTTTCGAACTGTCGATGTTAGTGCACTATATATGCATAAGTTGTTTCCTGGCTGCAAATTCTTAATACGACTCCATCTACTTAGAGACGAAGGGCTCGGAAGGTTTAGTTTCAATATATTTCTTAAAAACAAGTATGTAGAAGTTGATCTATAATAAATACTTTGAGCGAAACTTATCTCATGATCTTCCCAACGAGCATTTGTTCCCCTATTTTGTTTTACGAGAATTTTACAGAACGTTTTTTCGTTTGGATTGATATTTATTTTGTCAACTTCGGCTTCAATGGATTTTGTATACATCACTTTCTTTTCTAATGTTTTTACCCTTTTTTTTAAACTTTCGATTTTTGTCTTCAAACTCCGGTTTTTTTGCGTCACAGCTTTAAGTTTTTTAAACATAATAAAACATTTCTTACGATAAAATTGTTCATTTTTACAACTTTTAAGACAGTTTGTGCATAATGTTGGCGATTCCGATCTCTTACGCTTACGTGGCGGAGTTTTAAGTAAGGATAGGTCAATTTCCTCACTTTCAAAACATTTTATTTGGGGTATACCTATGTCCACATTTTCGTTGGTTAAATTCAAGGTTGGCACGGCACCACGCTTCAAATATTTCTTTCCAATACAGGCTGACGAAAAGTGCCTTTCGCATATATATAATGTTCCTGCTCTTTCCAAAAAATGTTCGTCAAAGTTACAATTTTCTAACCAAACCTTAAGCAATATGGTATTGAGATATGGAAAACGAAATATTTTTAAGTTCGGAACACTTCTTTTAGATCTACCACAATGCGGCAAACAGCACTTTGTGCCTGATATATGCGATAATTTATTTTTCTTTTCGCTATTAGCTTTCAATATTTTTTCACTTTTTTTGTTCATTATGAATTTATTTATATATTAAATTATTAAAGCGATTTATTACAACGTTGCACTTCACTTTTTAAATTCACACTGTAATTGGGATTCTAAAATAATGTTATTTTTTAATATGTTTTAAATGTAAACACAAAATGTGACAAATTAAAATAACGGTAAATCAAAATCTTGTCTTTATTTTCACCAGTTTTAAATTAGCGTTAAAGCAGTGATGGACATTTGAAAAACAGACTAAGAAGGGCAAAAATTTAAAAAATTCAATTCTTAGTACTTTATGATGGCAAATTTATATTAATTTTTTTTTAATAAGTTTGAGGAAAAAATTATAAATTGATCTTAAACACCAAATTCGTAGAATCAAGTAAACAATTTCTTGATTTTGCACATATTACCAAATTAATTATATTGATTGATTAAAAGTTGAAACAATTTAAATTGGGGTAAACTAGTAATCGAATAATTTATTAGGTTCAATTAAAATTTTTATTGAATGAATTAAAATGTATAATTTAAATTTGAATTAAAAATTATTTAATTTAGTTTTATTCAGCCGATGGATCTGCGTTATCAACCCATTGTAGGGATTTTAATCACTATCCTGATTTTGGAAACATATCAATTTTGAATACGGAAAGTTTTAAGAAACGTAAATATATGTTAGAAATGTTGCAGCTTAATAATGTTCCATTTGAGAAAAGAATTAATTTTAAAAAAGATACTGAGGGCTTAGCTCAGATTTATAGACATTTATTGAATAAAAATAAATAGGTCGATGGAAGGGATAATTATAAATAGGTATTTCTCCTTGATAGTTTGTTAAATAAATTTCAGATTGCTCAGTTTGTGAACATTTATTAAATGAAAATAACTATTGGCAAAAAGGGACATTAAAATAGGTTTGAGGCTTTTGAAATTTGAAATTAAGCAAAAGAAAAATAATATTTGAAGAAATTACGTGCACATACATCAAACTGACTTCATAATTTTATGAAAATCAATAGTATATTGATTTTCGTCATATCAAACCATGCGTGTGAGTTTTTTTTATTACCAGCACAATTAAAAAATTGTGAGTTTAAGGAGCCAGTGATAAATATAAAATATTTTTTATGAACAAGTCAGTTAATGTTATGCGGCCTTGTTTATAAAAAAAATAAAACATGTATGAACATTTGTTTAACAAACCTTTAATAAACCTTTTTAGTTTTTATACCTTAATAGGATAGATTTTTTATATTCCTATAATTCTTTAAATTAAGATAATAACTGCATTTGAATTTCGGTGCGAATCGATACAGTATCATCTGTACAACAATAAAACACCTATTCTTACCCTACAATTTCACAGTCGGCTAAGTTTGCTTTTACGTATGTTATTTGCAAGTAAATTGCATGAAAAACTTCTTTTACTAGCTTTTTGTTGTATTTTTACTTAAATCAGTTTTCAACGAAAAAAACAAGACTTCTTTTAGTTTGTTTATATTTTTAGATTTGCCATGTGCATACATACACACACGCGTACACGCACATATACGCTGATAAATGAGAATTGAAAGTTCTTTGAGAGTAATAATTATTACTCTCAGAGTTCTCTAAAAATCAAAGTGGCAGAAGTAGTACTGCCATACGACAAATTTAGCACTGGCCGTACAATGTATGGCAGTGGCACATCTTTATATATTTATAGTCTTTGGTACAATGTATTTTTGTTATTGTTGTTTTTATTGTTGTTAATTTGGAAAAAGCGTCTCATCGAGTGGTTTATTGTTGTTGTTAATGTAAACAAAAGTATAAGAATGTGTTCTTTTGAATTTACTCAGTTTTGTTATATTGCGTAAGCAACAAAAATGCAAATAAAGCACTTTCAATAAAAAACGAATAAATGCAAAAATAAAATGTGTACGAAAGGATGTAAAAATTACCAACGTTGAACTTTGTTTTGCATGTATAGAGTTATTGTAAATTTTAGCGTATGAATAAATCAACAAAAATAGTGAATTTTGAGGTTCTCTGGTTTGTACCACCCTTTAGTTGAACTCCCTTTTTAGCTTTACCAGGACACTATTACATATATTTTCAACATTCTTACATATATGTATGCATGTTTATATTCATTTGTACATATAAATACATATATATATGCATATATATTTATGTACATATTTATCTATACTATACATTTCTATACTATTTAATGCACAGGACTGTAGGACTATGTACCAAAAAAAAAAGCTTCTGGCGATTTAAAAATAGACAACAGCATCGTGGCGCCTAACAAAATGTAAAAAAAATAGTAAATTATAACTTAAAACGAAAAAAAGCTTTTTATTTCTGTTTAACAAAAATAATACAAAACGATAACTGCAAAAACAAACATAAGCAGAAGAGAAAAAGATAACCAACAAATTGTGAATTGCAAAAATATCCACTCCCTCTAAATTGTTATTGTATTTATAAAATAAAAAAAATTAATAAAACAACAAAAGTAATAATAACAATTTACGTCAATACATCGTGTTTTTTTCATTTTTAGCATGTCTATAAAAAAAAATAAGAACTATGTAGAAAACACATTCCACAAACTCTCACATTTTGTTAACATAATATACATTAAAGCAAACAAATAACAACAACGGGAGGCGGTATTGCATGTAGTTGACATTAAAAAGCACATGAACAAAAATTAATCATACTTTCCCATATGCATACATATGTACATTAGGGCGATAACCAAATTTTTGGCATAGTACCACGGAGTGGCCAAGAATGTTTTAGTAATGGAAACACCTGTCTCCCGTCGTTTTGCGAAAACCCCCTCACGCAGGGAAGCAAATTTCTAAAATCTTCTAAGAAATTTTGAACCGCGATGAATTGTAAACCGTAGGAAAATTTTTAAATCTAAAGCAGTGGATAAATTCGAAAATAGCATTTAAGTGATACGCATAGGAATTCCAAAATTGCATTTAAGTGATACGCATAGGAATATATACAAATATCAGGTGTATTTTTTTAAAATTCCGTGAGATAAAAATAGTTGTTTTCAAACTTCAACCCGAACACTGCTTGAACTTTTTTAGCAATCCGAAAAAATCATCATATTTTTTATTAATAACTTTTAAAGTTCTACACGACTTTATTATGCCGTTTTTGATATTCGCAAAAAGTGTGAAAAGTTATTGCCCTAATGTACATACGTAAAAAAGGTTGTCCAAAATTTAAGAAACATTTTCATTTCAATTAGAAAAACGAGTCTTATTTGATAATTTACTTTTATTTCAGTTTATTACAAATTGGTGACGGTTAAAAATTATGTCGGTCAAGTGACGTCCCCCACCCCCTCTACTGGCTCGGTAGGCTCCCAATCTTTTACCAAAATTCTCAATAACGTTTTTAAATAAACTGTTGTCAATGGTTGATATCTGCTCGATAATGTTGAGCTTTTTTAAGCTCTTGAGCCTAAAGGTGTCAAATCGCACGATCTTGGTGGCCAATTCACTCCTCCTCCACGAGAAATAATGCTATTTTAGAACTTTTCTTTCTTAAGATCCATTGTTTTTCTTGCTGTGTGGCAAGTGGCACCATGGTACGTCCTAATCATCAAGCAAATTAATAAAAGAACTTTTTTTTGAGCTCGATGTCTTTTTTATAATTTCGAGTAAATAATATTTAAGTAAGTTAATAACATTATTAAATAAACTTTTTACGCATAAAAACGTTTGTTAAACTAAAGGCCCAACTATAATGTGCTTTAGTTGGCTTAAGCAAATGTACGATTACATGTTAATGATGTGAGGCAAACCATATTGAACTTAAGGAAACTTTTTGTTAAATTTTATGAAACTGTCTTTTGCTTAAGCAAAGTGCGAAACTGATCGCACATTCCGTACAGTATCAAATGTTTGTTGATTTTGTTTTTGTTTTTTTTTTTAACACATTTGAGAGTCTTTTTGTTAATTTTTTACGGTACACTGATAGAAAAGGCGTCATAACGCTGATGTATTTTGACCACAGTACTATGACAAGTGTCTTCGTTTTTGACCCCATGACACTTTTCAGCATGGTGATGTCAACCTTAACACCACTTGGCCAAAGTGTCATCAGCGTCAAAAAAAAAACGTCTATTACCTCAGTGCGGTGGCGCAGTAACATCGGAGAAAGAACACATTAGCATCAATTTAATGACAGTTTGTCATTAAGTCAAAGTCATTGGAATTGACTTAAGTCAAAGTGAGAAAATATTATTATTTACTTACCCGTTACATATGTTTGTTTCACGTTTGTTGAATTACGACCTTTGTTTACAGCAGAACTCTCAATAATAAGACACCAGCACCATGCCCCATATGATTCTCGTAATCATTCTACTTTAAAAATTTGATGTATTTAACTAAATAATATAAAAAAATAGAATATAGGAATTGATGTCACTATGGTCATAAAATAGATGACACGTAAAAAATGGCAAAATTGTACGAAGACGTTAGTCATTGGATTGATGTTACTTTTTGCATCATTGATGCAATTTGTAGTAACATTGATGTAACAATTCTAATGTTAGGGCATCATCAATATGAAGATGCATTTTTCTATCAGTGTAGGTTCAGCAAGGCTATGCATATTATGGTTGGGCCTTAATGCTTTTGTTTAACGTTGTTTGTGTTTTGATATTTTTGTTTTGATCACGCAATTTCTATTAATTGTAGCGGCCTGTTTTCAAACATTGCCACTTCACTACCAAAATCAGAGTTTCCAATTTAGAGCCTTTGGCGCTAGATTTAGCGTCTTTTAACTGTTGAAAAGGCGCATATTTTTTCCTTAGCGCTTTTTTTAAAAATAAGCGCTTTTATTGATACCTAAGATTGTTGTACTTTTATTTGCATACATTAAAATCAAGACACATTAAACCAAAATTTGTTTCCGTTTTGTAAATACTTTACATTTTATACAAGGAAAGAAGTTTATTTTCTAAAGAAATCCATTGCGTTTCTTAAAACAAGAAAATCAAAAAATAAATAACTGATTTTAACTTGTTTTGTTCGTATTAAATAAAGAAACAGTTTTTCATGATTAAAACATTCACGTTTTTGGTCTATGATCAAACATTTCAAGAAGCATTTATTTAATATAAGTCTGATTTTAAAATAGAATCAAGAAACAAATGCTAGCGATTTCTTTAAATTTTTCAGAAAATGCTCAAGAAAACTTGGTTTGATTCAATTAGTTTTTATTTGGATCGACATGTTAACAAATCAATCAAAAGGTTCTTATTTTTTTATATTAAGTTTTTTTTTTTAAACTAACTTGTGCTAAACGTTTTTATGGAACAAATTTAGGCAACGAAAACTTGATTTAAGTTACTATATAATTAAAATAAATTTAGGGGGTAATTTTGTTGTTCACTTCAAAATTTCAAAAAATTTTATATGAAAATTTTCTCAACGCAAGGTGAAGTGAACAACAAAATTACCCCCTTAGTTCGCTTTGAGTCATAACTTTTTGCTTAAACCAGGCAAACACATGTTTATATACAATAAGAAATTTTTGGCTTGGACGAGAATAGTGCAAAATTTTCGTGGTTCAAGACATCTTTTCTGGTGATTTAGTAAATAATTCGTTCCGTGTATATTTGAAATTATATTACTTTAATTTTCCTGAAATATCAGAAAAGGCTTTTAAAAAATATTAATGTTTTATTAACACTGCTCGGCAAAAAAAAAGCCGATCTAGAGAACTTGATTATGTGATTTTAATTCACTTTAGCGTGCTGAATCCAAATAGTTTATTCAATCACGTCCAGTTAACATTTTGTTTACTGATCTCTTGTCTTATTTTATTCATAATATACCTGGATTTCTGATAAATGATAAAAATTCTAATTTGCATGGAAAAATGGCCGCCACAAATTAAGAAATAATTTTGAAAATAATTATTTGTAAAACGGATTTGAATTTAGCGCAGTAGTATTTTTGTTTTTCATATATTTTAATTTAAAACGATTTTTTTTTTGACGGCCAGTGTAATTAATAAAACTTGGTTCTTAAACATTTCATTAAGTTTTTTTATTTAGCGCTTTCTGATTGGGGGCACGGCGCTTTTTGATTAGAAATAGTTCACAACCCTGACCAAAATACACTTTCTGTCTTGTTTTTTCGAAAGCTGCCTTTGCAACTGGCATAACTTTCTTCAGTTCTGTATAGGTTGTACTCTGTGGTAGCGATTTCCATTGACCATTGACAACTCAAATTTGGACACCCTTTATGAACTCCAGTGTGAATGCAAATTAAATTATTTAATATAATATTTATGTTAAATTATGTCATAACAAATTACCGTTATTTGCTAACATCTTTACGAGAGAGCATATTGCACTACTTAACATCAAAAGAAGAGGACAATAAGAGCAAATTGCACTGGGTATGCTTTTGTATGAGTATGTGTGTGTGAGTGTAATTAAACATATGGTTTCATTTATGAGCATTTTTATTTATCACATAATTAGTACAACAACTATAATTTGTTTATAAAAATGATTTAATGCAAAAAAGAAAAGAAAAAGCATTAGTAATATTTGATGAAATATTGATGTTCAGATGTTTATTAACAGTAGGATTAGTTAAGCAAACAAACATACTTTAATACCAACTTAAGTAACTGAAATGAATAGAAATTGTTGAAGTAAATCAACAAGTTGGTTGGATGGTGTGTTTGATTAACGTAAAAACAACACAACCATATGCAAGGCATTAGGATAAAAGCTTGATAAAAGCTTGTAATAGAGGATATTTCCGTTACTTAATTAAATTTAATATAAAAAAATAAGATTCTAGTCAGAAAATGTAACTTTATTTTGAGGCTTTTTAAAAATGTATTTGTATATTCTGTCAGGCAATTGAGTGCCCCGGTTTGCTAGTTGTTAGATACTCCGGCCTTTTTTTTATTACAACGCACTATGGGTAATTTATCCTGTTTTTTTGGCCAAAATTGATAACAGGCGGACAGAATTTTAACAAATCTGGATATGGATTTTAGATTAACTTTTTAACTTATTAACTCTAAAACTAAGAATAAACTTGGAATTTCTAAATATCGCATTCTTATGAAAAGATACGCGTTAGAACAAAATTTTTAAAATTTCTTTTTGTCTACTTTTGGTATATCTTATTAATTTTCTAATTTAATATCATCCAAATCATTTGTGTAAATTGTGTATGTTAACATATTGACATCATTTGCGCACTCATCGTTTTCACTGACGCTTAGATCCTCAGTGTTTTCAGAGCTCTGCCTGCAAAAAAAGGGATATCTCAAAAAACGCAAAAAAACGCAGCATGAAATTGATTATACAATCTCAAAATCAAATACTTATCAAGACCTTATTACTATTAGCTTTAAAACATTTTAAGCTTTTTTTAAAAGCTTCTCCAAAGTTGTATAAAACTTTTATTTTTTTTTTTTAATTGAATAAAATCAAAAGATTGATTTTTTTTTTCACCAATAAACTATTTTATTTTAAACAACGATTATGTATTTATTAAGCACTTACTATTAATATTGTTTGCCATATTTTATTGCATTTTTCATTTGTTTTTTTATTAAAAACTAGTGTCAGGTATTGTAATAAAAATAACACGAAGCGCGCCCCACTTAAAATGTTGATTGTATACATTGACTTTAAGAGTCGGGCGATGAACGGGTTTTTGTTATTTATAAAATAAAAATGCACTTCTTTTTGCTTTGAAGTATTCTTTATCACATCACAACAAAAAAAAACTACTTTTTCTAAAGTGCAGATTTTGAACTTTGGCCAAAAATATAGGCCAAATTACCTACTGTGCAACGGTCTGAAGGTTAGGTAAATATTGCTCAGTTAAGTAAGTTAGAATAGTATTTGTAATTGTTTTTGGAACAATTAAAAATTAATCAAACGAAGCATATGTATGGTTACAAATTCGACGTTACGAAAAAAAACGTTTTAATCAAGAAATGTCCGGGTGCAAAAATGAAACAATTTAAAGCCTAATACGTTTTTTTTTTTTGCTTTAAGGACTTGGCCTTGTTTATTATTGTTTTTATTTTTTTGTGTTTTTTTTTTATTAAATATTAAGAAAAATATATGAAATGTACAATTTTATTGGGAAAAAAATTACTTGTGCAAGTGTTTTACATAGTAAAAAGTTTTTTGAAATGTTTGTATTTAATTTACTTAAGTAAATACATTTGATATTGTGTTTGTTTTATTTCGACATTTTTAAATCAAGAATATTTTTTAGCATAAAATCATGCATACATAATTTTGTTTTAGAAAAATATGGCATATACAACCCAACAAACACGGAGGTTTAATTTCAAATTGAAAATGATTTGAAATCAAACCTTTTCTCAAACAACTGAAAATCTTAGCATACTCAACAAAAAGAGGAAATTATTTTCAAATTGAGAAATGCATTTGTTTTCAACTTGCTTTCAAACGTTATTCTCAAATATTTTTCAAATGTAGATTTCATAACAATGTGAAACATACATAAATGAAAAATATTTTTTTAATTTAAATTCATTATTTATTTAAATAAACTATCAGCTAAACATTCGGCGCCATAGCTGTTCTTTCCATCCTCAAATTCTTGGAAAGACAAAACACTTGGAGGATTGTCATGGCGTACCAACGCGATCGTACAAAAAACTTAAATTTTCTTCACTTTCATGTTTGAATTTTATTCTCATTTTGACACTTTGTAATTACTTTTTTAATCACAAAAAAAAAATATCACAAGAAATTAAGATTTTCTTGCAGCGAATTTACTTCACGTAACATGTAGTTTTTCTTTAATTGTGCAACAAATTTAACTTTAATCGTCATTTTAATGTTTACATTAATTTTTGGCTTTAGTATTGCTAAGTTTATTTTTGATTTGAGAATAACATTTAATATCAAATTTACAAAAAAAAACATTGTATGTTAAAAGTTTATATTTAAATCATTATCAATTTGAATTTTAATGTTAAAATCAAACAATTGAAAAAGGTTTGAGAATTGTGTTTGATGTCAAATGATAAAGTCATTTCATATCAAGGGTGTGACCTCGTGTTTGTTGGGAAGTAATTCTAAAAGTATATTTGTATTACAAGTTTTCTTTAAAAAACCTAAAAGTTTTAATAAATTAATTAAATAATTAAATCTGGATGGTCAAAATGCATAAAAAAGTGAAAAAAAATCTAATTTCCACTATACGATACTTACTCACTTCAAATCGGTACATCTCAATTCCTAGACCTGACCCAGCAAAATGCCGGGACACGTACTACATTTTTTTACTGATATAACTTTTCAAGGTAAGCAGAATCCAAACTGATTTCGACTGTCGCACAGTGTTATAAATAAAATTAGGCTGCCAGAAAGAACGTCTATTATTTTATTAACATTTTACAAATGACATTTTTTTTTGTACAAGAATAAAGGCTCAGTTAGGCAAACGTTGCTGTACCGTATCTGTACTGTATCCATCAGCTGTTCGCTTTTTGTTATATGAAAACCAATACAAAAGCTTACCGAAATGCAATGTACCGTAGTTGCAACGTACCAATCAAGGTTTCCTGATGAGCTGGCCTAAGCAACCCGTGAAATGCGCATAGAAGCTAGCTTTTCCTCAACAATAAATTTCAGTGTATTCATACGGAAATCGTACTAATAATAAACTTTGTATTCCCGAAAATAACTTTGACAACGAACTTTTTTATTGAACAGAAACACATTTATGTTATTTAACAGCCTGGCCCACGATGTCGATCAAAAACTTAAGCGAGCGACAATAAGTCACTTATTATCGTTCATAAGCGCCTCACTACCTGTTCACTTTTTAGTCAACAACTGGGCTAATTCTGGCAGTCGTGATTGAATAATTTTTCGATTCGAAAACAATTTTATTTCTTATTCTTTCAGTCGATATTGAACGAATCCAAAATTGTTTTTCAGTGTTGCAAAGCATTTATTTAAGTTTTCACAACACTAAAAAAATAAATTCGGTTCGTTTAGTGCCGGCTGAAAGATCACGACTGCAAGGTTCAATCCAAAGGTTTAACGTTCCTAACGTAATCCATTTATTCATTGTCAAATGACGTTATTGCTACATTAATTATTTTAGAAATTAAACGCTAGTTTGAAAATAAAAATCGGCAAAATATGTCAATTAAGCCATAAAAACAAAGCAAAAAAATCTGTTTTAAACAATATAATTTTGTAATAATATTAAAACAAATATATATCGAGCCTAAAGCTGGAGGTCCACACCACGCGTTACTCGCTTTTTCGCAGCATACGCAGCTATCAAAAAAGTAGAATCTATGTAGTTATACGTAGTAAGTTACATGCACAAAAGCGTAGATGCCTTGAAGCGAAAAGTAGGTTTCTTTCTACTTTTGTAAGCGTCACAATCAGCTGATTTTGACAAATTAAATTTTATTTTTACTTGTGCTGCTGCTGCATAAAAAGCGTTGCATGTAACTTGAAACGTAGAACGCAAGTAAGGTTAGAAAAACATGCACTGTGTGGAGGCGAAAACGCGTGGTATGGACATCCAGCTTAACTGCGAAAATAACGTAAGCGACATCATTTTCAATTTTCGGTTTTTTTTTAATAAATGACTTTATTGGCAACACTTGCATCATCTCTTAAAATGTCATGGTCCCGTAAGGAACCGTCACGATTTTATAGCAAGAACAATTATATAAGAAGCATATATTAAATATCGCTCAACAGAAGAACTATTAAAGGGAGAGTCTTCAAACGTTGTTAAAGCTACTGTTATGGTAAACTATAAATTTCAATATAAAAATGGGCGGGGTTGACAGAGGAGGAGCAGTACCCTTCATAGATAGAAATATAATTAAGAGCCGCTGCACGCGTTTTGTTGAACTTTTGGTAGAAAGATCTTCTGAGCCCCAAAATTTAAATAAAATAGCAGCGGGGAAAGTGTTACCCCCCATAGAACGCCAATGTTTAATATCGCATATCTTAAGAACTGTTATAGTAAGAATGTTCAAACTTTGTAGAAGTCACTTTAATCACTTTTGAAAATAAAAATAAAGCGGGTAGGCGCAGGGGGAAATACCTCCCATAGGATGCATATATTAAATATCTCTCAACTGAAGAAGTGGTTAAAGCAGTGTAGCGAAGCGCACGGGTTTAGCTTGTATGAAATAAAATAAGAAAAACTCTCTCCTGTAAAATTTGGTTTTTTGCGCTTACGTTATTTTGGCGGTAAGGGCTCGATATTATTGGTGTTTTTTTTTTAAATGCAAGAGAGCGATAGCAGTCGTCATCGTGAGCCTGGCTGTTAAAGTATTTCTACCTTTAATGTGGTGATGTTACTAAAAAAATTAAGAAAACAATTTCAATTTTTGGGAATACAAAATTTTAATTTCAAAAGATTTTGTTATTCGTGCTTAATTCCCAGTTTTTATTATTGATAAAAACACTTGAAATTTATTGTTGATGGGATAAGCTATTCCTATGCATTTCACTGGTTGCTTAGGCCAGATCATCAGGAAACTTCATCCATAAAGGTTTTAGACAAACTAAAGATATTAAACCAAATAAAACTGTTAAACGTATAAGAATTATAGCAACAGTTCTACTTGTAACAATATCAAAGTTTAAACAAAACACATCAACAATAAACAACAGTGGGTTCATCTCATCTTACATTTCCCCACTACAATTAGTTGAAATTCTCTCAACATTAATTGTAGTTGTAAGTAGGTTAAGAAAAACAAAATGAAAAAAAAATGTGTTTTGTTTAAACTTTGATATTGTTACAAGTAGAACTGTTGCTATAATTCTTATACGTTTAACAGTTTTATTTGGTTTAATATCTTTAGTTTGTCTAAAACCTTAATGGATGAAGTTTCCTGATGATCTGGCCTAAGCAACCAGTGAAATGCATAGGAATAGCTTATCCCATCAACAATAAATTTCAAGTGTTTTTATCAATAATAAAAACTGGGAATTAAGCACGAATAACAAAATCTTTTGAAATTAAAATTTTGTATTCCCAAAAATTGAAATTACTTTTTGATAATAAACAGGCAGTGCACGGCCTAAAAAACACTTAATTGACAACATCTTTTGTAAGTTGTTGTTTTTTTTCATTTTGTTTTTCTTAACCTACTTACAACTACAATTAATGTTGAGAGAATTTCAACTAATTGTAGTGGGGAAATGTAAGATGAGATGAACCCACTGTTGTTTATTGTTGATGTGTTTTGTTTAAACTTTGATATTGTTACAAGTAGAACTGTTGCTATAATTCTTATACGTTTAACAGTTTTATTTGGTTTAATATCTTTAGTTTGTCTAAAACCTTTATGGATGAAGTTTCCTGATGATCTGGCCTAAGCAACCAGTGAAATGCATAGGAATAGCTTATCCCATCAACAATAAATTTCAAGTGTTTTTATCAATAATAAAAACTGGGAATTAAGCACGAATAACAAAATCTTTTGAAATTAAAATTAAGAAAACTTTTGTACTTTTCTTGGAAAAGGTAAACGATATATTGAAAATTTAATATTTTAAGTAATTTTTCTGCATTGCTACCTTGTCAATTGATTCTTCGGTCGGAGCAAAGTTGTTAAGCACCACTTAATGCTCGTCGGTGGTAGTTTTTGGGTACCGGCTTAAGGTTGATAAATGGATTAGAATTCTAGTATTCATGTATATTTGAGTTTCTAGAACTTAAAGGTTAAGTCATTTCTAATAAAAGTTTTTTTAATCGACCTTTTCTTTATAGAATCTCAAAGAAATAATTACTCAAGCTCGAGGTCATTCTCATTTCTTTTTTAATAATATTTTCATTCTCTGATGTTCTTTTCATAAAGTTGAACGTTTTATGTGTTTTGATTTATTTGGACGAGTATCTGGCTCTATGGGTGTTTTCAAAACGATGAAGTTGTCCATGCAAAACAAAATATTATTTTACAATTTTCGGTGATCAGCAAAAACAAATCAACCGAACAGAGCTTTTTGCCAAACTTCAATACCAAAACCGAAAGTTCTTTCGGACTCTTCCAATTATAAATATCAAAACATAATCACCCCTATCGTGAATAGTTTTTCCCTCGTAATTTTTCCCCTTTTCACATATTTGCGATCATGAACAACTCCCATGAAAAATTGTAATTCAAAGGAGAATAATAACGTGAAAAATTGTTCACGGGAAAAAATTCCCCTTATCGTGAATAATTTTTTCCCTCGTAATTTGTTCACATATCCCTTAGATTTTCTCACTTTATTTTTGCTAGGGAACAGAACATGTATGTAAGTAGCTCCTCCTATAAATCGAATATTAAGGGTTAATAAGTTAATTAGACATAAACCGATATATTGCTCAACAAAATGCAAAACAACAGGTCGATTGCCTGCGGATTTGTGAAGCTTTCAATTGACTTGGTGGCAGAATTTTGGAAAATATTTTACTACATTCAATTTAAAAAGTGCAAAAAACTAACATTGTAATCAAACTATCCCTCCAATACTAAATATTTTGCTTTATTATTTTAACTTTTCTTTAAAATATATACTTGTATGTTTTTGAACAAAAATTTCATGGATTTTTAATATTTTTTAATCTTTCTTCTTTTTTTTACATTCACTGGAACTGATAGCGTGGAAAATTTTTCACATGAGATTCACGATTGCTTTTTTCCCTTCGAGGGGAATGAAAATTTCATGGGAAGAAAAATTCCACTTGTTATTCACGATAGGGGTGAATAATAAGTAACACTAGATTTATATATATCGTCGGTCACAGGTTGACAACTCTTAACATGTCTTTTTTGTACTTTCTAGGAGACAAAAAAAAACGTTATTACTCCGTACTAAACCGTGTTAAAAAAAATTTAAATAAATAATACGTGTTGACAATTTAAAAAAATTTTAAAATGTTGCCCACTTATGAGGTTCCAATTTTAAAAATATAGTAAAGACAATGTGAATATATATCGAGCTCTAATAGCAAGAATGATGTAACCAACAAAAATAAAATTTTACAGGATAGTGTTTTTTTTTTATTTTATTTCATATAAATTTTGTATGAAATTTGTCGGTTACCTCAAAATTGTTCTTGCTATAAAATCGTAACTGTGCCTTATGTGAGCACGACATTTTAGGAGATGATGCAAGTGTTGCCAATAAAGTAATTTATTAAAAAAAAAAACTAAAATTGAAAATGATGTCGCTTACATCATTTTTGCTATTAGGGCTCGATATATTACAATGTGAATTAATGTGAATATAAGGACATGCCTTCACCGCTTGAACAGCTTGTTCAATAAATACGCATTCGCCATCAATTGATTTGTTTTTGTATTTACATTATTAGTTTGATGTTTTTATACCCTCCACCACAATTAGTTGTGAAGAGGGTATATTAAGTTTGTCATTCCGTGTGAAACTTTTTTAGTATTCATCTCAGACCCCATAAAGTATATATGTATATTCTGGGTCCTTGAGTAATTCTAAGTCGATTTAGCCATGTCCATCTGTCTGTCCGTCTGTCCGTCTGTTGAAAACAAACTCACTTTTGAACAACTCAAAAGAAATGAACCAACTTGGTGCCAAATTGCTTGTAGTTATCCTAAGCAGTTTGGGATTTAAATCCAGCAAAATCAGTTCAGTAGGACCAGAGCTATGAATCAAAATATGGAACCACCACCTAAAAAAATTGATAATTTTGTTACAAAAAGTAACATAAATGCTGGAACAAGGCACCGAATGAGATCAGATTTTGCAAAAATTTGTTTTATTGGACTAAAAATCACGCTGTTAAATTTCGTGAAGATCCGTCCATAATTTACCCTAAGCCCCATATAAACAGTACTCCCGGAAAACAGTTTAGTACGCCTAAAATCGTAAAAAATAACGCTACCGTAACAAAATTTGGTACATCACAGTTTTTTAGGACCAGAAATAATACTGTGAAATTTCGTGACGATCGGTCCATACTTTACCTTAGGCCCCATATAAACCATACTACCGGAAAACAGTTAAGTACACCTAAAACCATATTTAATAACAAACGTCACAGTTTAAGATAATAATAACATCATACAGATATTACTCCTTAAACATTCGAACTGTCGGTGGAGGGTATCAAAGATTCGGCACAGCCAAATATAGCATTCTTACTTGTTTGTTCTCTTTTTCTACATATTTATTTTAAGGAGTAGCTTAGGCAAATGCCACACATGTATTTTTTTGGACGGTGGAAAGATATGTTCTGTTTTGGAATTATAGCCTTGTCTTTACATGATTTGTAGTTCTGTTTTAAGATAGTAAGCATGCCTCCATTGACAGGTTCTAGATATTTTTTTGAGTATATTTGTGACAGTTACGCGAAGGCAAACTTTGGAGACTTTTTATGTATTTCATTTAAAATTCGGTTTGCCCATTTTTGTTGTTTTCACTATTGTTCATTGCATTTCACCGGGTTCTTCAAACATACCGCAATTGGACTTTTTATTCCAGGAGTTCACTGTCCATTCACCAATAACTAAAGTATTTAAACACATATGTTTGCAAACTCTTAATTTTGTTTTTCTTCTATTCAAAAAATACTGCAACGTATAAAGCTTCGTACAGACGATGGTCAGATCTTACAATATTGGTAAGCAGCGTTGCTTAAATTGCATTAAAATTGGCTAAAATGCCTTACAACTGTGTGAACATTGTAAGCTCATTTGTATTTGCAAATGTGCAAAATTAATGCATCTGACAATGGACCATTGTCAGAAAAATTTTGCTGTTGGCAACGCCTGCTTACAATATTGTAAGATCTGACCATCGTCTGTACGAAGCTTAAGACCTATTTCTTGCACTGTCGTTCAAGACATCTTACACGAATTAACCACGAAAATTCGCTTTTCTCTCCAAGTCATATTCCATAATAATTAAAATATACATTCACGAAGCATCCGTAATGCCAACACAATCAACCGAAAAGGTTGAGGTATATATCGAAACACATCCATTAACAATATTACCTATTTTACGAAAATATTTGCAGCTTATTGAAGAAGATTTGGTAGAGGCCACACCAGCACAACCTAAAAGGAGAGGTAGAATAGAAATTTTAACACCAAAACTTGCAGCAGCTTTCGATGCTTGCATGATTAATGACAGAAATGCAGAACATGTTATAATTGCGGTTGTTGAGGCATTAGTACTTAGTGCGCAAAATTATATAATAAATCTATTTTTTTTTTTTTTTTTTTTTTTGAAAAGGAAGCTTTTGTCTTTTCCCTTAAGTTAGTTCTGGTCTTTTAGGCAGTGTTCCCAGTTTTGGGGATTTTTCCCCAAATACTACAAAACTGTCACGGGACGGAAGATTTTGCGTTTTTTTTTTGTCTTTCAAACAGTGTTACCACCAGCACGATTCAAAATTGCACTTGAGATGAAGCAAAATTACCCGATTTAAATGAAATTACACCTGATATAAAATTTAAGTTTTATTTTTTTTTTTTATTTAATAAAAAACAAAGAAGCAAAAACACAACAAACTCATTAAAACAGGATCAATATTAGTCAAACTGTTAATTTTATTTAAATTAACAAAAATAACATTAAAGACTTAAAAAATTAATAAAACATAAAATAAAACTGCTAAAATAATGGGTTTAACTTCCACATTTGGTTGATATATCTTGGGAAGGTTTAAAATGTTCCTTGTCATTGGTTTATAATGGATGCTTTTTAGCCCCATAGAGCTTACGAACTGTCATACTATTTTCACTTTTTGATCAGGCACATCATCATGAATAGATTCATGCTTGAACAACGCCACCAAATTATCCAAATATACTTTGAAAATCAGCCATCGATTTTCGCAACTTAAAGGTGACTTCATGATTTAAATGACAAAACTTTTTTTCACAAATGAAGTCGATGTGTTGATTTAGAGAAAATAAACTGTCAATTAGACTTCAAGGCCATGTGATGTGACACTTATTGATTGTTTTCCGTAGGACTGTGAAGTCAGTGGTTAATGCTGATAAACCAGCAACAATCGGTGTCTTGGAGGTCAACATTATTCATTTTATTCGAAAAATAGACAAAATTGGACGGTGTCTATTTGTTTTAAATCAGTTTCAAATCGTAATCCCGTGCATCAATCTGCGATTAAAATTAATTGTTTTTTGTGTTGTCTAGCATTTTAAGTTTCATGGTATTAAAAAATACCCTTTATACCTTATTTAGAAAACAAAATGCTTGCAGAGTTTTATACAACTGTCCCTTTCGTAATTCAGTTTTACAACTGTAAAGGGAGTTAAATATTCTTTAAACTGAAGCAGTGATAGCCACTCCGTAGGCTCGCGAGTCAGTCAATAATCGTATTTTTCACATAGACAAGGTCGGCAATTCACATGTATACAAAAAATTTTGTTCGTTTCAAAACATCAGACTATCATCAGTCCCTGCCACCGCACACAAGTACATAATATCTTTGTGTGCGTGCGTTCGGGGCTTGGTTATCACTGAACTAAAGCATTAAAAAGTAGCAAGATAGAAATAAAATTAATTAAACATATCTCCCCCACGCAAGTTTTTAGTTTGAAGAACTTTTTTCAATAAACTTCAGGTTCTAAATCACTATGATAGGCATCTTTATCCAAATCTAAGGGTCCATCTTGCGACATTCATTGCCAAACATTTGAAAATATATGTATGTTTAACGATTGAAGTCGTTTCTTAAAAAGAAACCGATACTTTGGTTCAGAAGGCTGTGCATTTCTTAGCAACAATATTTAAAAAGAAATAAATCTCATCACTGAAATCGAATATTGATTTTATTTGGCCATCTGAAGTAAAAATTTCAAATTACACCTGAATTACACCTAAGAGAAATTACCCACGCTCTACCCACGACCGTAAAAATTATACCAAATTCGGGTAATTACCCACAAAGTGGCATCACTGCTTTCAAAGAAAGCTGCCCTTTTGCATTTCTCTTTTTATCATCTTCTATGCCGCAATACAGTGAACACAAATTTATTTAGTTAAGATTTTTTTGCAAAACTGTTGTAAAAATTAACTCTTAAGTTCACCACAACACGAGTAAATAATATTTAAGTAAGTAAATAACAATATAAAACAAAACAAAATTACTAAATACATTTTTTTGCACAAAAAACAATATTTGCTGAACTAATGCATTTGTTTAACGTGGTTTGTGTTTTTATCACGCCATTTGTGTTGATTGTTGCGGCCTGCTTTTACATTTTGCCACTTCACTACCAAAAAAGCTTTTTGTCTCTTTCTTCGAAAGCTGCCCTCGCAACTGATTTGGGTCTTTTTCACACGTCACTTTTTACAGTTCTGTGTATTCTGTGATCTCAATCCGAAAAAAATTATGCACCCACGCCTTGTTTAGGAGCCGGAGCTATCTTACCTCCACCGCCATTCATAGCCTTAGCAGCTTCTGTCCCCCACAGGCCGAACTTTCCCGCAAGGGTGAAAAATCTGCCTTCCATGTAAAAAAGGTCTTTCACGCGATTTTGGGCTTAAACCACAACCACTCCCCGAAAGTATCCCTTCAAAGAAGAGCAAGGCTCTCACTTAACAACATTTCAAAAACAAGAAGCATTCTTCGAAAAGGCATACTAACGGAGGCCTCACCAATAGTCAGATAAGTACCGAAGTACCGGGGGCTACTTTTCCCGTAGTGCAAGTTTACAATGAGGTGCTCTGGTGAGCAGTCCAGCCTGAAGAAATCCGAAAACTTCAAGAGCTCTGTAATTACGGATGTTTGTCGCATCCTAGGTATGCATACGCCTAATACGTTCATAGATTTTCGATGTCCCCAACTGAAAACTGTCATGCACCTCTATCCCGCTACCATATCTTAATTGTTAAAGAGCTGCATGAAAAGACGACTATTTCTTAACCGGAAAAGATAAATCTTCCGATATCTAGCGAAGGCTTCTCTATGATACGCAAACTGTTGCTAGCTAAGCCATTTATGGTCAAATCGTCCCCTTTCGGATATTAGTAATAGTCTAGTTCTGATTAACACTGGAGTATGAAGAACCAAAAGGTGAAATATCCTCAACATGGTTCCTACACTTCCAAGGAGAAAAGGTTAGGTTCAATGGGGAGACGATACGAGGTCAGCTCACTTGGGTCCTTATAGCGGTTCGTCTGTGGTACCTTGAGTCAGTGACCAGATTAAAGCCGCTGTTCACTGTTATTCTCAAGACCTCACTGCAGCTTCGAACAACTTTGATTCCCTATAGAAGAGAGCGATCGACCTTAGGCATACATTATATAGCATATAATACCACATCTAAGAATGGCAATCTGGACTCCCAAAATCCCTTATCCTTATAATACCGAGACCGGGGTATTGGCAGACAACTTTTGCGGTAGTAATTTTAACCTAGGCCAATCCTTATCGCATCGGTCCCTATCAAACAGTGAGCCGCATTGACCGATATGAGCGTCATAATCTGGTCCCTGTCAAACCCAAGTAGCTCGCAGGTTTTCCCCGCATCATTGCCTGGCCATAGAGTCTTGGCTATCGAGCAGGTATTCTCACCCTTAACCTATCCTAAGCCTTCCTGTATGACTCACGTTTGATGAGAGTTCTTTAGCAAGCCATTGAAATACCGACTAGACCATCAACGAACATGTCGTCCAAAAGACAGACCTGTCTGCCCACGCTGTCTGCAGTCTGGTTTCTCAGGCAGCTTTTGCGCCATAATGTTTCGCAATCTTATTTAGAGACATCCGGCATTTTACAGTTTACGCGATACGAATGCTCTTGCGAAATTTTTGTAAGTAATTTTTGAAAGTGAGACTTATATGAAAACCATGATACATTATGGACCTAAGCCCACAAATTTTAAAAGAATTTTTTTTTTTTTTTAGATTTATGGCTAAAAATTAGAGACGGTTGTTGTTTTTGCTTATATACAAGCCATATTTAGACCGATCTAGTTGAGTTTTAAAAGCAAACTATGCCAGACTGCATATGATAAAAATATATAACAACCTAGTCCCTATTATAAAAGGGGTTTTCGGAAAACCAATTTCAACATACAAATGGGCAGACAAACTAGCGGACTGACAGACGGATATAGCAAAGGTCATAAGGATCCATAATATACGTGTGTCTTTACTTAATAGGGTATTAGATTGCAGAAATAACAAAAGTTGAAGGGTGTAAAAATATTGTTAAATTTCGATTTTTTCCACAATTTTAGTAATTAAATCACTCAACATTTTTTATTATCCCGTTCTTTTGATTAACCAACACTTTTTTAGTCTCCTCCTCTCCTTCCTTTACTTTAAACTTTAACTTTTAACGTTTTTTTATGTTTTATGACGACAATGACACTGCTAATCAATTGAATTATTAAAGACGAAAAGCATACAACACTCAACTGAAAATTACAGGAAGTCCTTTAAAATATTAACAAAAAAAAAAAAAGTACCCAAACAGTATAAAGAGAGATAATGAACATAAAAATTGCTAACAAAAAGTTTCCATTAGCAAAGCCAATGGAAAAGTACTGAGACATCCATCCAACCAACAGTTGCTAAAACTTAACCATATTAATGTGGATCAAAGACAAGTAACAGCTGGAAAACAATTTCCCTTTTTCTAAGAACAGACAATTCTTGTAATTTATAACAATAAAAAACGAAAAATGAGTTACAACAAGGAAACATTTGCAAAAAAATAAAAGAAGATAATAAGGTTGTCTTTCGTAAAATAATAATTTGTATAAAAAGAAATTTCTTAGAAAGGAAGGCTATTGTGATTTAGGAAAAATTGTTGAAAAGTAATTGGTTTTTTTTGAGCAGGATGTATTGCAGTACTGAAATTATGTAGGTATTAAAAATCTTTAAGAAACTTGGTTTTAGTCAAAAGTCAACTTTGCATTAAAACTAAACAAGTAAAAGTGCCATATTTAGCTGTGCCGAATCTTATATGACCTCCAACGTATTATTAAACATCGAACAAAAGCCTTAAATAATAAGAACAGAAAGATACATATCGTTAACTTAATACGAAAAGGCCCTAACTCATGTTTTTCATAGTTTACAGGAGAAGGAAAAAACTAAATAAAAAAAGATGCAATATTGATACAAAATTTGTTTAAACGCAATTTTTATTAAAAACACTTTACAAATTTAGTGTTATATTAGTTTTATTAATTTTTTTTAATTTTTATTTATTAATATGAGTAAGGGCTTTTTGTTGTTGTATTTTCTGAAAAAAAAAATGAGTTGGGGCTTTTTTTTTAACGAGAACAAAAAGTAATTTAAAAGAAATTCATGTTTTAGACAAAGAAACAAGGAAATTAAAAAAATTATAATTATATTACATTGAAAAGTAATAAAATCTTCATAATATATTAGTTTTTATATGGTTAATTTTCATAAAAGTGATGGCAGTCTTTGGGCAGCAACTTCTTTAAATCTTGCAAGTGATCCAACTTTTTCTTGGAGATTTCCAATTTTGAAGTATAAAGGGGGCCAGGTTCAATATGTTTATTAGCAGACTTTGTTCTTTGGGGTAGAAGCTCGTATTCGCCACATATATCTGTTTTAAAATAAATTAACCCTGAGTGGTCGTATCCTAATGCCCGTAGCAAGTTTACAGTAAGGTTTAAATTTTGTCTTAAAAAATATGCGTTAGAGTGAACTCGTGTTGAGTTTTCACAAAATATTTGTTTTTTCTCTTCTAAGGACACTAGACCTATGACATATTGGTGCTTCTGATTCCATGACATCTCCCAAAACATAGTAAATATTTCTTTTCGCGTTGGCTCACTGAACTCAAAACAATGTCTTAGTGCACTTTTTTGCAATAGTTTGATTTGCAGGCCTCACCTTGTTGTCTTGGGGGCCTTAGGCTAACACTATTGTCTGATAATCTAGAATATTCTTCACCTTTCATTCGTTTCATTTGATTAATGTTTCGCTTCCATTCCAATTGCTTCGGAATAATTCTTCTAATCCGTTCAGTATTTTTAGTTTTTTCTGCGTCCGTATCAGTATTTTCTTTCACAAAATCCATAGTTTTTCAGCTTTTAATATTTTTTATTTTGCACACTTTTACTCTAAAATTTAGAGTCTAACCCCCATATTCATAGAAAATATTTGTGATTTACAAAAGGTTTATTGAACAAATTTCCTATGAAAACTTGTTCAATAAACCTTTCATAAATCAAAAATATTTTTTATGAATACGGGCAAGGTATATTTATAGCAGGTAGCCGCGAGATTACAACAATTGTACAATAAAACAAACAACAGGGCTTTTTATTGTTGTTATGTGATACAAACTGTCAAACAGCAAAGGGGTTGATAAGAGACAAAAAAGACAAAAGATAAAGACGAAAAACTTGTTTACTTGTTTTCTATACAACATTTGACAGTTCGTATCACAAAACAAGCAAATAAAAAATAAACAGCTGGCTTTCCGAGACTACCTGCTATAAATATACCTTGAATACGGCGGTAAATTTATAACGGCATTTTAAAACTCACTACCACACATAAATGCCAAGGCGTATATAACAGGTGGGAGCACTAAAACAGCTGACTGCCATTTAATGCTCTATGCAGAATCAAAGGTAATAAATAAAATAAAAGCAGCACATCGCGCAAAGCAAACACTAAACAACAACAGAGATTATAAAAATTGATGCTTTGTTGCTGTTTCCTCAGCAAAAATGAGTTAGGGCTTTTTTCTTTAGAAAATTGTAAGAGATGAGGTTTGGCTTTTCGTTTTTAGGCTATAACTTCGGTATTTTTTTCCGAATTCATCTGATTTTTTTTCGAGAATGTGTATCTAGTAATGGTCTATCGAAATATGTAAAAATATCGATTTCGAAAAATTATGAGTTAGGGCCTTTTCGTATTAAGTTAACGATATATAAATACAGGTTTTTTGATATAAATATATGTATATTGTACCACGCCCACTTCTGATGCTTGTACTATACACTCTTTTTTAATTATTTTAATAACTCCATTTTTCATTTCATTCATTAACTGAGATTTACAAAAATCTATAATGTATTTTTATAAAAGTGCCACGCCCACTTGTCCAATCACGCCCACATTTTGTCGGATGCTGGGAATTAATAACTTAGATGCTTGTACCTAATTTTGAAACTTTAACTCCTGCCGTTCTCCAGTAAATAACAATGGAGTTATGGGTCCAAAAACGGCGGAACTTTACATACAGCGCGCTTAACAATCGATTTATTGCAAAATCAGTTTGGTGACAACTTTATTTTCAGAAGTTGTTCTGTTCACTGGCCCCCTCGTTCGTGCGATTTTACGCTTCTGGATTCCTTTTTAGGGGGCTATGTTAAGTCACTGGTTTGTGCCGACAAGCCAGCAACTCTAGAAGCATTGGAAGCTACCATTGACTCTATACTTCCAGATACATACATCTATTAAAAAAAAGTAGTCTAAAGTTTGACTAAACGAATCGACCATGTAACTCGTAGCCGCGGTCGACAAATGGCGGTAATCATATTAAAAAATAAATGCCGTGAAATAAATAATCTATCATTACCCATGTTCTGTAACTTTAGTGAGAAAAGATATGAAGCAAAATATTCTATCATTTCTCGAACATTGAGAAAAAGTGTGTCTGTAACTCATGTCGAAGACTATCAAAAGAGATTACGTCGTACCGTTATAAATGTTATAACATTGCACTCGATGTGACATTGCAGACGTTGACAACCCCAGTCGCAAATATCGTTGACGGCGACCAAAATTTAAAGGTTTTCAACGACACCTTCGAAAATACAAGCGTTGGCTATACCAAATAATGTAAAGTGCGACTTTAATGTTTGTTGTTAGCAAACGAGCTTTGAAAACATTCATATATTTTATAATATATAAAAGTTGCTCAAATATTTTATTTTTATAATTATTTTATAATATTGTTACACAGCGTTTACATTTGACAGTACTGGCAAGACAGTAAGAAAATACATATTAGTTGCCAAAAACACTACTAACTGCCTTCGTGATGTAGTTTTAAAACTTCTCCTTTGTAGTCCAAAGCTGTGGTATATGGTCCTGTCCTAGAACTTCGTAATGTTAAATAGACCATGTTTTTTCCATACGTTTGGGTTACTTTTGGACTAGTCCTGGTCCCTTGTGGGCTACACTTTACACGCGTGTTTGGACTGGTCCTATTATTTGCAGGGTTTGCATGTACCCTGCAAATAATATTAGACCACCTGATCCATTTTGATAAAATGGACTACTCCATGGACTGGTCCGGTATAATGCAAGCATGGACCATGTCATTATTAAAAAGTGTTTGTAGTGAGACGACATGTACTCGTTTTTTTAAACGACTTCAAAACTAATCCTCTTGTGTATACCATGGAGTAGTTTTAAAATTACTACAACCAAAGCTGGGTTATATGGTCCTGCCCTAGGACATCCTAATGTTAAATAGACCATGTTTTCTCCATACGTTTGGGCTACTTTTGGACTAGTCCTAGTCCATGTTGCGACTGTCAAAAAATCTAATTTATTTTTATTTATTTCATTCATTTATGCAATATCAAGCCTTAGAGGCCAAAATAACAATTTTACATGTTTATATATCCTGAGAAATTAACAACAAATTATATATTTGTACACTAATAATCTAATAATAATAATAATAATAAAAAAAAATTAAGCTATTATCAAAAAACAACTTATAATTGTTAATGGTTAATGGCTCCCCAGCCGCAAAAAAAAAATAACAAAGAGAAAAAAAAGAAATTAAAAATATCCTAAAAAAGGTCCAGACAGTAACAAACTAAGAGGGAAATAGCACAACCAAATAAGCTAAAATGGAAATACAATTTACAAAGTGCTTAAATATATTTAGTTGAGATATAGAAAATTATTAAAAAGTAGAATTAGCGAAGAATTCCAATAGTCTTAAACGAAATACATTATTTGAATGCGAAAATATCCGTAATGAATATGGTAAAAAGTTCCAAACCCTAGCAATCCTAACTATAAAAGACCTACTAAAAAAAGATGAGGAAATTCTGGGAATCATAATCTGGGGGTTTCTAACAGATCTTGTAAATACAAACGAACTAGACAGGTCAATGGGTCTGCGATGTCGAATTACTCCATAAAACAAAATACCCAATCGATATTTCACATAATTTTCAAACGTACACCCAAGAAAACGCCGGACAGAAATATATATATGCTCACGACGCTTAATGTTGTAGACAAATCTTACAATACTATTAACTATACGCTTAACTCTGCTTAAGCGAGTGGAACATGTACCGGAATAAACTTCGAGACCATATAATACCGATGACATCAACATTGCATGAGCCATATTATACCTAACACGTAATGGGAAATACAAATTAGATGAATACATTTTACGAAGAATACCAAAAATTTTACCATTAAGGAGATTAATATGGGGGTCAAAGGAAAGTTGATTATCTAAAAGCACACCAAGACATTTAATATGATCAACTAACTGTATCCGCACATTGTCCAGAACAATATCCAAGCTAGGAAAAAACTGATTTCTATACCCAAACATGATGCCCTTGGACTTATAAGGGTTAAGAGCTAAGGAGTTAAGTGAAGTCCAATCATGAATTTGATTCAGGCAGTAGTTAATATTGTATTGCAAAACATCATGTGCATTCAAATTACTATTAAAGAGAAGAAAAATGTCATCCGCATAGATAAATAGCTCACATAATGATAAATTAATGTATGAAGGAAGGTCATTCGTATATAGTATAAACAATAGAGGGCCCATAACAGAGCCCTGAGGAAAACCGGAAAATAACGGACGAAATCAAGCTATTATATTCAACAAATTTCGACCTCCCAACAAGATATGAGAATATAAGTTTAACATGACAGTTTGTGTTCACACCATCACACAAAGTATAAACTCTCACACATGAAATAAAATGCAACCCTGATCCAGTGAAAAGTATTATTGTATAGAAATTTTTTTTATTGTATAGAAATTTTTTTAATACTTGTCATTTTCACCACACATACATTCAAACTATCAGACTTTTACATATTACTTAGGTTTTTGACATGTATTAATACAAAGTATAATAGTGTAAATTAGCCTTAACGTGACAGCTTATACTCGCCAAAAATGTTACAGACGAAGTTAAGTGAAAACAATTGTTTGTATCAATTTATGGCGATTTTTTCATTTCTTACGTTTCAATCAAAAAGTTTCTCGACGCGAGAGTTACAGAACATGGGCCAGATTATAATAAGAAAATTTTGCTCCAACAATATTTCTGTCTTGTGTTATCATTTTAAGTTCTCATGTAGCTAAAAAACACATTATATATTCTTTTTGTATGGAACGAGTCAGTCCACTTTTTTAAATATGTTGTGTTTTAACGTTAACTTAATTGTTGTAATCTCAGTAAAAATTTCCCTTATTTTATTATTATTTTTTTTTTTGCAATATTTAAGTAGACTCTTCTTTCATTTATGTAACTCATATTAATTTAATATTTATGTATATAATCAGAAAATATGGTCGTAATTAAAACCCACTAATAAAATTCATTTACGTTTCTAAACTTTCTCGAATTAAATTATTGCATTCCTTTCCATATCCATGTACGTATTTCTTGCCTACTATCTTAATGGCCAATAAACTATACAAACGGTCAATTAATAAATATAATCTACATTTCATCTTCACTTGGTGTTTTCCCCTTTCACAAATTGTTGCTTAGTTACAACACCAACCAGGATTTTTTTTAATCTTTTACTAATTGCAAAAAAAGCTTGCGAAAAAAGCAATTACTTGCAGATATAAATAATTAGTTTTTCTCTAAACAAAGACATTTATTCAATAGACAAAGTTGCCAATTTAAATTAATAATATAATAAAATGCGTAGTGGTCTTAAATAACAACGTGTTATGTCTTTATTCAGGGCTTAAAAAACTCGAATAAAAAACGAAAATTTGTGTACAACGTTACGCTTTTTAAATTTGTTTGCCAATGACAAATAAAAAAGCGGAAGAAATGTCAGTTTTTCTACTTTGACCGCAGTTTTTTAAACGCTATCTATATTTATAGTTTTAATTTTACTGATGCAAAATTCAAATATTTGACACTTTTTTTTGCATATTGATTTTTGTCTGTCGGAAACGACACTAATTCTGCATTAAAGTATTTGATTAGTTTTAAGCACAAACGAAATTATAAAAAATATTTTAATCCGAGGACACAGTTTTAAAAGGACCTTCCAGAAAGCAGAAATTATTAAACAATATGTGCTGAAGAAATGCTTAAAAATAAAGAAACAATAAGGGTATTCATTTCAGTTTTTTTAATTGTTGGAAAAATGGAAAAGTGGAAAAATTTAATTTTTGTTACAACATCCACATGAAAAAAAATTCCACCAAAAGTTGAATTTTTAGGTCTGTCTGGGTACTTTTCCAGTAGCAAATACTCAGTAAATTTTTTGGGAGAGTAAAACCAATATTACTCTTTCGGCTGAAAAAATCTCAAAAAGTACGCAGACAGTATCCAGTGAAATTTTGCAAGAAAACAGCTGATCGGTGTGTAAACAATTGAAATAACAAAGCAAAAGAATTTTAGCATATGAGTACGCAAAATTGAATTCTCGGGGTAAATTAAAAAATTATTAATTAAAGTGAAGCTTAAAAAGTGTTGTAAATTAAAAAACTTGTTTATTACACTGTTATTAGTTTGGTAAATTCAATTTCTTCTTAGTTTTTAGTTTTATTTGTCGGGTTTTTTATAAAACTTCTTTTGCTTACATTGCCCAACATAGTGCCGGCTTACAATGGAAAAAAAGAATGAAATGCCCAATACAGTGCCCTCCAACAGCTTGACAACGGAGAAAAATAATTTGGATGTGAAGTGCTCGCCAGGAACACAATTCCAAATACTCGCCTCTTCAATTGCAAAGTTTTTCCCACAAAGTTCTGCTGGTTCTATCGGTTCTGCCATCTCCACTCCACTTACGCCACGCTCGCACTGTATATTTGGATTTTTCTAGCATGAAGTAAAATGTTTTGTTTATTATAATTTATTATAAACGTTAAAAATCAACACAATTCTAACTACTTACCTCTGCCATTGTTAAATTAAAATTTTTATTTTCATTTCACAAAAACTATTTCATTCAAACAGCTGTTCAAACTATTTGCAAAATCTTGCAAGCGGAAATTTCTCCAGTAACATTTTGCAAGTTCTCTAACTTCCAACTGTCAAAAAATTTTCTTTTTGGCTCTCTCGCTGCAAGAGATTTGGAGTACGCAGACAACATTTTGCAAGATTTTGCAACATTTTGCGCAAAATATGTGTACGCAGACAGACCTTTTATCATACTATAACCAAGTGTAAAAAATCAGGATAAAAAGATGTAATTTTCCGCTATAAACGTCAAACGAAATGATGTTGCCATTCATACAAAATTGTTAATTTTTAATACAAAGTACGAAAATTTACATCTATTTTTAAAAACTCTTGAATTGTACAACTCTGATTTTAAAAATTATTTTTTATGGTTTGTGACGAACCACCACAGAGGGCCCTACCTTTCCGGAAACTGGGCTACCTATGAATCCGGCCGTGCTCAGGGAAAATTGGGATGGTTCTTGTTTCCTTTGAGATAGGCTTCGGTTCGCTTCATAAATTTTAAAATTTAGGTAGCAAATACGTCGAAGTTAAAAAAAAAAAAAATAAATAAAAATAAAATAACCAGATGTAACTACTCCGAATAAAAAGGAACAGATGGTATTGCCCTTTCGATTTTCTATACCCTCCCACCTTGCTACTTTTATCATGATTCCGCAGTAGCCCTACTTTCTCTTACCTAAATCACCTTAACGTTTCATGGAATAAATTATAAAATTTTCTAATTTATCATCCTTTCTAAAAAAAAAAATTTATTTGACAAACATTTTCAAATCAACAAAAGAACAAATCATATACATAAATACATATATTAACAAAACTAAGTTAAATTTTCCGATGGTATACGAAATGAATTATTATTTTTGAGATATAAACAAAATAACTGAGATAATGATTGGATAAAAATATTAATTTATATTGCTAAAGTGTTTAACATAATAACCAAATTTAAGCATAAAAAAAAAACTTAAATTTTGGTAATTATTTATATTGTAATAGTGGAATAAAAAAAAATAAATAAATAATAATATGTATTTATAAAAACATAAATAACTTTAATATATTATTTTTACTCATTTATTTTTCCTTTTAGTTCTTATGTTTCCACTTGTAATTAAATAAAAATAAAAAAAAATTTAAAAAAATGTAAGTGTATTAAAATTCCAATTTAAAACAAAACTTAACCAAACTCACCGGATGTCCCTCGTTGTTTTCAGGCCTGATTTACGAGTCTCCTTTTAAGTTACATATTTTGTTACTCCACTTTAAATTGGAAAAATTATGCAGATTTGTAAAATTGTTTGTGATGTTAGCGAGTGAAACACTTTTAAATTACTAAATATAAATTTTAAACAAACAAAAAACAAAGAAAAAAAACAAATATTTAAATTTAAAAACAAAATAAAAATCACGAAATTTAACGTTATTAATAGCTTGATATCATTTAAACTATTGCCAATTCAAAATAACCACTATCTTATAAATTGTTTATGGAAAACAAAATAGGAACACTTTTAATAATAATGATGCATCGATCAGAATAAAAACGGAAATTTGCCAAGCCCAGATCCGTGGGAAATCCTAAGGTAATAAAACCGTAGTTCCCTCGGCTCTGTTGGGAAAATCCGCCACGAAAGGTATTTGGCACTTTGGCAAATAAAAAAAAAAAAACTCTTTCCTTTCATATATATGATATTTCCTTTCCAGTAAAATGTTTGTCAATCTTCCGATTCTATAAAACATATATAAAAAAAATTAACGTATATCAAAGCCTAAAGACAATGGAATATTTACCGTATCTCCGAATTTTTCCCCCGCGTGAATTATATTATATTAAATCCTTATTATGTTCCAAATTTAGCTATTATTTCGTACAAATCTTATAGCTTCAATTATTCAAAAATTATATTTTTTATTTATTTTTTTTTTAAATAAACTGTCTTTTTATTTGAAAATTTTCTTTATAAATGAAAATTTTCATAGAAAATTCAAATTGATTAATTTACAAAACCTACTATATATTTAAAACAAAACAAATAAACAAGTTATAAATTAAACATATGTATACAAATTCCGACCTCACAAAACAGATACATCTTCGACAGTGCTATCTGATGAAGTGGAGCTGTAAAGGCGGATTAAAAATAAAAATAAATTCAGTAGTCATGTCCAGATATCCTTAGAGTGGTATATAGCTTTATAGTCTGTGTCAAAGTCCTGTAGTTCGTATGTTACGTGCCCTACTTTGCGCAGCACGATCGCCTTTATACCGACAGGCGCAAGTTTCGAATTAAAATAATAAACCTTAGAACTCTGCGTAAATGATCTTCGATATACTGTTTGACCTATTTTAAAATCCTTATTTCGCGATCGCAAATTGTATACTCTAACGTTTTTGTCATATGCCTTTTTAATCAATGATCTTATGGTATCCCGTATCAATGCAAACTCGTCCTGCCTTTCAATTTTTGTGTCAACTTCAGTTAAAAGATTCAAATTGTCTAAAAGTTTATAGTCTTTCCCATTATTTATCATAGTCTGTCCAAATACTATTTCGTATGGTGTTCTACCAACTGATTGGTGGACACTATTTCTCAGTGCACAGTTAACACTACCTATAAACAGGTCCCACAATCGCTGATCCTTACGAACATATGAGCGTAAAGCCTCGTTTATGCACCGATTAACCCTCTCACTGGCATTTGATTGTGGGCTATAAACAGCAGTCAATACATGCTTTACACCAAACGAATTTAAAAATTTTGAAAAATCATAACTTTTAAATTGGGAACCATTGTCCGATACAATAATTTCAGGAACTCCAAAACAATAAAATACATTTGTCCGTAAGAATTCTATAATGTCTTTTGAAATTAATTTCCTAAGAGGTTTCAAGAACGTAAATTTTGAAAAATGATCCAAAACAATTAAAATTCCCATATTGCCATTCTTCGTTCTAGGTAGCGGTCCAATAAGGTCAATATAAAGCCTTTGAAACGGCCTCTCAGTACTAACCATTTCTCCTAACGGTGGTCTTAAAATTGTAGTTGGTGTTTTCGAAGTTTTGCAAAGTTCACAGTCTCTAATATAGTCTTTTATGTCAGTCACCATTCGTGGCCAATAAAAATAACGTCTAATTTTAAATATAGTCTTAGCTATGCCCCCGTGTGATGAAGTTGGAATGTCATGAGCTGAACGTATCACAGTCCTACGAAGTTCATATGGAACAAACAGCTTCCACGATTCTGACTCATCATCATTTCCGGTACTAAAATTGTCTCTCTTGTAAATATATTTATCTAAAACCTTAAAATCGGGTAAATTTGACTTGTCAAATTCTTCTCTCATTTTCCTATACTCACGCGATTGAAAAGCCTCAGAATCTAAATCGATCATAACATCATTATCCAACTCAATTGATTCTACTACATTTTCACCCTCAAATACTCTAGATAACGTATCGGGTACAACATTATCCTTACCCTTTCGGTGCTCGATACTAAAATTAAAACCCTGCAACTTTAATGACCATCTTGCCAAACGCCCAGAAAGATCTCTTTGGCCCATCAGCCATTTCAGACTCGCATGGTCAGTAATTACCTTAAATTCCAATCCCTCAATATATGGTCTAAATTTTTTTATTGCCATAACAACAGCTAAACACTCCAATTCAGTGATAGTGTAATTTCTTTGAGCCTTGTTCAATTTATGAGACATAAATGCTATCGGTTTTTCTGTTCCGCCCTCGTCTGCTTGAGCCAAAACTGCACCAACTCCGCATGTGCTGGCATCACACTGCAGTAAAAAAGGTTTCGTATAATCTGGGTGTATAAGTAATGGTGCAGAAGTTAGTTCAGTCTTCAAACTTTCAAATGCTACTTGAGCCTGTTCGGTCCAACCAAATATCTTCTTCTTCGTTAATAGTTCAGTCAATGGAAAAGTCAATGTTGAGTAGTCCTTTATAAAGCGTCTGTACCAACCCGTCATTCCTAAAAACCGTCTTAAATGTCGTACTGATTTTGGTACAGGGAAGTCACGTATTGCCGTAACTTTGTCATTGTCCACTTGCAACGTCCCATTTCCAACTACGTATCCTAAATATTTTACTTCACTCAAGGCAAAACTACTTTTATTCACATTTATGGTTAAACCCGCCTTCCTCAGTTGTGTTGCTACTTCCATTAAATGGGTCAAATGTTCGTCGAAGTCCTGCGATACTATTAAAAGATCATCCAAATAAACAAACACGTGAGTCTTAAGATTATACGGAATAACCCTGTCCATTAGTCGGCACATCGTTTGCGGTGCATTACACAGTCCAAACGGCATTCTAGTAAATTGATACAATGGCCGATTTGGTACTGTGAAAGCTGTCTTAGGTCTTGAACCTTCCTCCAGTTTAATTTGCCAAAATGCATCTTTTAAATCTATTTTAGAAATACAGTAAACAGGAGGAAGACGTGCTAAAATTCCGTCAATGTTCGGTATTGGGTATGCGTCTTTAATTGTCACTGAATTTAATTTTCTGCTGTCCACACACATTCTCACTTTCCCTGGTTTCACAATCACAACGGTGGGAGATGACCATGGCGAATTAGGGGCTTCTTCTATCACTCCAAGAGACAACATCCTATCCAACTCACCACACAACTGTTTTTCAACTGCTGGAGAAATTGGATAATAACGTTGCTTGATAGGTTTGGCTTCCCCCGTATCAATTTCGTGTTCTATAAGTAATGTGCAACCTAACCCTTCAACTTCAGAATTTGGAAACGCTGCTATAATTTTGTCTAATCTATCCTTTTGTTCATTTGTCAAAACAAGCTTGCCTGAATCCGTCTCCCTCCAGACCACCTCTCCAATAATAGGCATTGAAATCCTAAGTCCAAATGCTGTCCAAAAGTCGAAACCACATATTAAATTTTGTTTAATTGAAGGTACTAACAAAAATTCAAACAACTTTGTCTGATCCTGGAAAGTTATGTCTAATGTCACTGTTCCTAGTATAATCTGTCTTGTCCCGTCAGCAGTACGTACATTCCCGATGCATTTTCGAAAACTAGATTTGTCTTTAATCTGTGTAGCCAACTCTCCACCAACGACACTCCTATTAGCTCCGCTATCCAACAAAGCCAAAAAAATCTCGCCATCTACTCCTAACTTTACGTAGGGACGATTATCAAGTTTTGCAGCTACCACTGGAGAAATAACACATTTTCCATATTGTTTTAATTTATTATAATAGTCTCTAATTCGTCTAGAGGATCTACTTAATTTTCTACTTTCCCCAAATATTCTCTTTCTAGCCTTCAAGTACTCAGCCATTCTAACGTGGTAAGGTCTTTGTAAAGGATGTTTATAAGTGGTATCGTATACCTTTCCGCTATCTTTAGTCGCATAATCTGAAAAATTTTTTGTATCGAATACGGATGCCCGCTCTAAAACCGTCGGACATCCTTCTGTGCGTTTCCCTGTGCCCTCTTACTACATTTTGGACAAGTGGGCTTGTATACATCCTTGGCTCCACAGCCATAGCAAAACACTCGTCTTTGTTCCATACAATCAAAATAAGTATGGTCAGGCTTATCACAATTCCAACAAATTAAAACATGTTGCACAGCACAAATATTATTGCTTTCATCGTAATTTTCATCCAAAGTATGAATCTGTTCCGAATTAATTTCCGCTAACCGACCTTTATTGGTTTTTCTAGACTCTAAGGCATGAAAATCCTTGACGAATTTTTCATGCTTCCTTACTTCCTTTCTAAGCTGAGAAACACTAGAGATATCTATATGCAATAATTCATGTCTTATTTCCGTTTTTAAATTACGTAAAATTGTTTCGCAGAGATCGTGATCAGACATGGGACTTTTCAATTTATCGATCATTGATGAGATTATATCAAAATAATCGTCAAAGCTCTCATTAGGCTTCTGTCTACGACGTCGAATATCATCAAGAATATCAAAGTCATTGTAGTCAGATTTATATTGTACACGCAAGGCAGTCGTTAATGTAGTCCAATTGATATAGTTATTATGGCGGTGATATCTCCAATACCACTCCAGTGCCTTACCTTCGAACAACGTATGTGCATGCTTACACAATAGCTCAAAATCACCTCCTAAATTATTAGTGGTTAACATATTTGTTCGATATATAAATTCATCAATCGGCATTTCATTGTTATGTCCTGTAAATTTAAGTCGCCAGTTTCGTATTATGTTCAAAACCTTTTCCGCGTAAAAAGGATCTTGGGGTATTCGAAATTCCGAATTGGATGGAGTATTACCCACATTATCCGTATTATCCGTTGAGTTATTAGTCGTTGTATGTGATTGTATACTTTTACACATATTTGTAAATTCACTAGTCATAATTGACATCATTTCCTCGCGAAATGACGTCAGCGACTCGGATATTATCCGTCTTATTTGAATATCATTCGTATCACTATTTGAACCATTACCCCGATTAGCAGTTGTAACTATACTCCGTTCCTGTGAACGATTAACTACAGAGGAGCCAGAAGGCCCCACATCAACAGTAAAACTAACGTTTTCCCCTAAATTCGATAAATTGTCCATACTTCTAGTAACCGGCATTTTATTTTATTGAAAGAAAAAAAAAATAACTGAATATTCCACTACTTTGTCAAGGTAAATTAGGTAATTAAATAATAAAAAAAACTATCGGTTAGTAATTACATCACAACAAAATAAGATTAAAGTAAATGAATGGAATTTTGAACTAAGTATACTACTTATCATCAGAATAAAATAGTAAAAATCAAAGTTTCAATTCGAAACTAAAAAAAAAATTAAACCTCCTTTTCTATACGAGAGTAAGTATTCGAAGCTATTTCCAAATACAAAAATCTCAACCGTAATAGAAATAAAGTGAAATTTAAAAAAAAATAAACATGACAAAATGATATATGTTGTAGTTTGCAGGTATAAGTCCGATAGAGAAAAACAGACCTAAAATCTCACCAAATCTAACAGCACCTTTTGTAATAATTAACTAAGAAAATTACAAAAAAAAAAAAAAATTATATAGAAAAAAAAAAAAAAAAAAAAATCGACTTCACGCCAATATTATTGTGAAACATCAGCAGGTGTCAAAATAAACAATTTTCTTTTAGCTAAAGCCAAATGATAAAGCTGACGCCCCACGTTGGGCGCCATTTAATATTATGTGACGAACCACCACAGAGGGCCCTACCTTTCCGGAAACTGGGCTACCTATGAATCCGGCCGTGCTCAGGGAAAATTGGGATGGTTCTTGTTTCCTTTGAGATAGGCTTCGGTTCGCTTCATAAATTTTAAAATTTAGGTAGCAAATACGTCGAAGTTAAAAAAAAAAAAAATAAATAAAAATAAAATAACCAGATGTAACTACTCCGAATAAAAAGGAACAGATGGTATTGCCCTTTCGATTTTCTATACCCTCCCACCTTGCTACTTTTATCATGATTCCGCAGTAGCCCTACTTTCTCTTACCTAAATCACCTTAACGTTTCATGGAATAAATTATAAAATTTTCTAATTTATCATCCTTTCTAAAAAAAAAAATTTATTTGACAAACATTTTCAAATCAACAAAAGAACAAATCATATACATAAATACATATATTAACAAAACTAAGTTAAATTTTCCGATGGTATACGAAATGAATTATTATTTTTGAGATATAAACAAAATAACTGAGATAATGATTGGATAAAAATATTAATTTATATTGCTAAAGTGTTTAACATAATAACCAAATTTAAGCATAAAAAAAAAACTTAAATTTTGGTAATTATTTATATTGTAATAGTGGAATAAAAAAAAATAAATAAATAATAATATGTATTTATAAAAACATAAATAACTTTAATATATTATTTTTACTCATTTATTTTTCCTTTTAGTTCTTATGTTTCCACTTGTAATTAAATAAAAATAAAAAAAAATTTAAAAAAATGTAAGTGTATTAAAATTCCAATTTAAAACAAAACTTAACCAAACTCACCGGATGTCCCTCGTTGTTTTCAGGCCTGATTTACGAGTCTCCTTTTAAGTTACATATTTTGTTACTCCACTTTAAATTGGAAAAATTATGCAGATTTGTAAAATTGTTTGTGATGTTAGCGAGTGAAACACTTTTAAATTACTAAATATAAATTTTAAACAAACAAAAAACAAAGAAAAAAAACAAATATTTAAATTTAAAAACAAAATAAAAATCACGAAATTTAACGTTATTAATAGCTTGATATCATTTAAACTATTGCCAATTCAAAATAACCACTATCTTATAAATTGTTTATGGAAAACAAAATAGGAACACTTTTAATAATAATGATGCATCGATCAGAATAAAAACGGAAATTTGCCAAGCCCAGATCCGTGGGAAATCCTAAGGTAATAAAACCGTAGTTCCCTCGGCTCTGTTGGGAAAATCCGCCACGAAAGGTATTTGGCACTTTGGCAAATAAAAAAAAAAAAACTCTTTCCTTTCATATATATGATATTTCCTTTCCAGTAAAATGTTTGTCAATCTTCCGATTCTATAAAACATATATAAAAAAAATTAACGTATATCAAAGCCTAAAGACAATGGAATATTTACCGTATCTCCGAATTTTTCCCCCGCGTGAATTATATTATATTAAATCCTTATTATGTTCCAAATTTAGCTATTATTTCGTACAAATCTTATAGCTTCAATTATTCAAAAATTATATTTTTTATTTATTTTTTTTTTAAATAAACTGTCTTTTTATTTGAAAATTTTCTTTATAAATGAAAATTTTCATAGAAAATTCAAATTGATTAATTTACAAAACCTACTATATATTTAAAACAAAACAAATAAACAAGTTATAAATTAAACATATGTATACAAATTCCGACCTCACAGGTTACAAAATTTCAAAGATAACTTCTTTCTAATTTAATCTTTAAAAAAGAAAAAATTCATATTAAGAATGTGTTTTCAATGAAAAAAAGTTATTAAAAAAGAAATGGGGGCAAAAAAATGGACAGAAGCTGAAGTTAATAAAATACTCGACTTTTTGGCAGACAAACGCCATTTTGAGGTAACTTTTTGTAGTCGAATATTATGATGAAAATAACACCATTCAATTCGTTTTAAATTAAATAATCAGTTAATTCACTTTTAACACTTTTATTCGGCATCTTGGAAAATATCAATTACTTCCACGAATTATGACAGATTTTTTTTTTTGACAGTTGGGCCTTTACTCGTTTAGGGTAAAGAATCACAGAGAACATGAGCTCCTAGTTGTGATTCTCGTGTATATTTTATTTTGAAATTATACATATATTTCTTTGATAGCTGAGCTATTTGCACCCAATTTGGAAACTTAAGCTACTGTCATTCTTCAGATATACAGAATTCAATTTTTTGTTACGCTAAACTCACCAATTCTGCGCAAAAATATATAGCCTATAGCACTACCCAGACCATCCGTTACTGTAAAAGTTTCACAAAGATCAGCTCAGCCATTACCGAGATTACCTCCTACAAACAAACATACATACATACATTACCTCTTTATTATCAGTAAGTGTGCACTTTTTAAATTTAGAGTAATAGTTTTTTGTGCAAGTGGCAACTCTAAAATTTTGCAGCTGTCACATATGTTTATTCCGATTATTAAAAATGGAGCGCTTTACGAAAGAACAACGCGTTAAAATTGTGAAAAATACGTTCAAATTAAAAAAATGCATTATATGTATGTTCATTTCACCATTTAATAAAAATTATGTATACATATCTACATGCATAAAACACGTTTCATTATTATGCCCTAAATTGGTATGTTCGAATTTAAAGAAACACATTTCAAGATGGCCAAATAAACATTTTTGTGATCCAATATTATAAACCTTATGTTAGTCTGGGTTTACACTATGAAAGTTTTCTTTCAGAAAGTCTCAGTTTATTGGTGAGAGGGGAAGAATATATGCCACTTTCCCCACCCCTCTGTCTAACAAACTAAGACTTTCTGAAAGAAAACATTCATAGTGTGAACCCAGACCAAAACAACAATTTTGACAGGCCCGAAGTAAAAACCACCCGAGTAAGAGGGGCTTTAATATTTTTTCTTATTTCAACTGAAAAGTTGTAATACAAGGATTAGATAACTATTGTAAAAATTAAATCAGAAATTCAGTGTTTCTTTCTTAAATAAATTTTAACAGCCATCTTAAGTATTAAGTAAGTTCTTCCAAACAACATTACAACAGAAATTACTATGCACAAGTGCTATGCAAACATGTTTTACCTTTGCACTGATTCTAAAAATAAATAATAAATAAAACGTCCCTAACAGAAATCTAAGCTAAAAACGTAGTAAATCTAAGCAATTGCACAAATTGCATTAAAATTAAATAAAATGTTAATAAAAAAAACACTAATTCGCTGATTTCTCATTAGGAAGAGAAAAACTTTTATCTATTTCCTCAACTGAGAACTCAACCTTAGAAATCAAGTGCGTACCTAGTTAATTATTTTTATTCTCAATTAACTAAAGAAAAATGTGAAAAAAATAAATTATATTTAATAAATAAATGTAAGAAAAATAAAAAAGGGGCAAAACCAAAATCAATGACAGTTGTGTTTAGACAAGCATGGCAGGAAGCAGAATACTTTAATGCTGTTGTTATAGTTTCTCTTAAGGACGTGTTGAAGGTCTATTTAGATTGAACTTTGTAATTTTTATCACAAAGTGCATTGTGAAGGACACTTGTATGTATATGTAGTAGAGCCCTGCACAAATCCATTTGAACACACACTTATAGCAATGAAAAATTATTAAACTCTACACTGTAGTGTCGCTGTCACAAACATACATATGTACAGTCATGTTCTGACAATCGCAAGATTTGAAATCTCCAAACGCCAGATTTATTTTATGGTGTTCTGAAACTCGAAAATATTCTAGTTACCTTGATCATACTTTTTCAATTTGATTCGCCAAACTACATACATACGTCAACAAAAGAAATAAATATAATAAAAACAGGGCTGCCAGATTTGACGAGTTATCGTCATCTTGACGAATTTTTGTTCCGATATTAACAAAGTGACGTTTTGATGACTTTTTCTAAAAAAGTGACGAAAGCAAAAACAAAATTAAAAATATTTTATAATTTTGTTGTTACTTTCTATAGAAACTCATCTTGAATTTTTAAATTTCAAACACTTCTATTTTGTGGCGTTGAAAATTGAAAAAAAAAATAATATGAATGTCTGTAGAAAGCAACAACAAATTTATAAAATATTTTTGATTTTGTTTTTGCTTTTAATGAAATTGTTGGCGTTGCGTTTTACACTATAAGCCCCTTAGTCTTCGAAATAAGACAATTGTTAATGTTTTTATATGTTTGTTTATTAGAAAAAAAGATATCTTTAGAAACAAGGGTTAAATTTTTATATTTATCCCTATTGTGAAAATTGTCCTCGAAATTGCTAAAAAATGTATCGGCAAAAGCAAAATTTCGAGGGAAAGTAATGGACCGTCTTATTTTGAAGATTTATACTTCCTATATACATATACAAAATATGATTGATATTTGATATTCTTATCTTATATGTACACTTTTGTGCCAAAACCATTATTCCGGCAAGAAAGAAATTTGTTTGTCTCCCAGTAAAAACTTTTTAAAAATGGATAGCTTCTTTCACTCGGTATTTAGTAGCTTTCTTCCATAAGAACTTCGATAACTACTTTTTTCTGGATGTATTTAGATAAAAAAAATTACTTACTTTTGAATTTGTTCATTTTGGCACAACCCTTGTAAAATTCATTAGTTTTTCAGTAGAATTGTATGTAGTGCTTTTATGTGTTTCTGATTACTTAACATATTATTTTGTAGGCGAAGATTTTACTGGGTCTTTAACCCGTTTATTTATGAACCGATTTTTTTAATTTTAACTACCAGGTATTCTACTAAGTCTACTTCAGGTAAAAAAGAAAAAGATTATAGGAATAGGTAAATTAAAGATTTATATCTCAGCCATTTGTGAACTGATATAGTTAAATTTCAATAATATACTATTTCGGACTACATACGATATAAATATAAAACAACATTGTCAGTATCGATTCCATAAAAACCCAGAATATTTATAATACTGTTATCAAAGCTGATTTAATTTAAAAATTTTCCATTTTGATCTCGGTTTTTGTAAATATGTATATATTTATTTAAAAAAAGGATGTATGTTTATTTTATTAAGTTTGGTTTCTTTTTGCTTTTGTAAAAATATTTATTTTATTTTTTGTTTAAAACGATTTTCTCATGCCTTTGTGTAACTTCTCCAGGGAAAAATAACAATTCTAAATTGTTATCGGATTAAAGAAAATAAATAATTTTTTAAAAAATAATCCTCCAGCTTAACAAAATAAATATAAATTTAATGAAATTATTAAATACCCATGAACTTTAACTATGTTTTTGTTTGATTATTTTTTAATAAAAGTCGAAACAAATTTGTTTAAAATTGATTTTAAATTGCACGATTTTTAAAACAAAAAAGAAGATCTTCTTTATTTTTTTCTCAGGAAATTGACGATTTTGACACAAATTCATCATTTATATTCCTTCTATGTTTTTATTTATTTTAAAAAAATAGTATATAAACATATTTTAAATTCAAAATATCTACATTTTGTTTTTCTCGCCACCAATTTCAAAACTTATTTTGACAGTTCTTGAAAGAAACTTTTCGCAAAATATTGTTATGGAAACACTTTTTCTCGCATCCTTCCAATAATTGCTGGAAAATTATTTAAATGACAGATAATTCTCGCAAAAAAAAGATACAGAAACACTTGTGTGAGAAAAACCATTTTTTGTTTCATTTCGCACTATTTTTGTTGCAATTCACACGTTTCATGAGAAAAGTTTTACGATGTGAGAAATACAGAAACGGGCTACTGGTTTACTACATTTTTTCGTGAAAAACCGTTAAATTAAATTGCTGAGTCAAGTAGTTAATGTTTTTCCACAAATCATTACTTAAGTTGCCTTAATTCCGAAAAATTTTAAAATAAATTGAAAACAAACATTTTTTTCTGAAAAAAACTAGATAACTCAATTTTTCGAAAAAAAAACAAGATAACTGACATTGATTTTCGGTTTTAATGCCCAAAAATCAGTTTAATGGTACCAGAAATCTTTAACATAATTTTAAATTATGTTTTGTTTAATGCGCATGCATAGTAACATAAATTCATATTAAATAATTAGCAAAATATGTTTAAAACTTTAAGGCCCGTTTTCACAACTTACCGATAGCTAAAGGTAGGATTTTATCGACCGTTTAAAAAGTGTTCCATTATTACAACTTTACTTTTACCTACCAGGTAGAATGAACCTTAATTTACTTTATCGATCACTTTAGGTTAAACTTAAATTTTAATAATGGAACACTTTTTATAAGGCCGGTTACAGTCTACTTTTAGCTATCGGTATGTTGTGAAAACGGGCCTTAGTGTGTTTTTCTCGTGTTTTCAAAAAGGTGAGTTAACTAGTTTTTCCATACGCCCACAGAAATATATACAGCCCAATTATGAATAAAAATTCCCCGGGAGTTTTCTCCCTTTTCCCATTTTTCCTATGTTAATTTAATTGTAAAAATGGGAAAAGGGAAAAAACTCCCGGGGAATTTTTATTTATATTTCATGACTTGCTTCGGTTCAGCTGTGAACCCTCCTTATGAACTTTGTCACTCTAAATGTCAAAATTTCATATAAACAAAATTGATACACAAAATTCTCTCTCGGATGAATTAAAGTATGTTCCTTATGATTTAAACTGGATTACAATTCATCTCTCTTATATAATAAATACATATTAAGAAAAATTAATAATTTTCCTACAAATCACTAACATTTTATGATTCTTACATAGAAAAAAGTAAAAATTAATTTGAATTAAAAAATTTGTGATAATCAGGGCTGGCAAAATGGCAAGCAAACATATAAAAAACAAGTTAGAGTGCTATATTCGGCTGTGCCGAATCTTTGATACCCTCCACCGACAGTTCGAATGTTTAAGGAGTAATATCTGTATGATGTTATTATTATCTTAAACTGTGACGATTTGTTATTAATTATGGTTTTAGGTGTACTAAACTGTCTTCCGGGAGTAGGGTTTCTATAGGGCCTAGGGTAAATTATGTACCGATCTTAACGAAATTTCACAGTATCATTTATAGTCCTATAAAACTGTGACGAGCCAAAATTTGTTATGATTGCATTATTTTTTACGGTTTTAGGCGTACTAAACGGTTTTCCGGGAATAGTGTTTATATGGGGCTTAGGGTAAATTATGGACGGATCTTCACGAATTTCCAGTCAAATAAAACAAATTTTTGCAAAATCTTATCTCATTCCGTGCCTTGTTCCAGCATTTATGTTATTTTTTGTAACAAAATTATCAATAGCTCTGGTCCTACTGAACCGATTTTGCTGGATTTCAATCCCAAACTGCTTAGGATAACTACAAGCAATTTGGCACCAAGGTTGTTTAGTTTTTTTTTAGTTTTTTGAAAGTGAGCGTGTTTTCAACAGACGGACATGGCTAAATCGACTTAGAATTACTCAAGGACCCAGAATATATATACTTTATGGGATCTGAGATGAATAATAAAAAAGTTTCACACGGAATGACAAACTTAATATACCCTCTTCACAACTAATTGTGGTGGAGGGTATAAAAATTGCACAAAATGACAAAAGTAAAAACGTTGTTATTTAAGAACCATTTATTATTTTAAATTGTCAAAAATAAATAATCTCCTGTTATCCCATAAAACAGTTCAATAAATGGAAAACACTATTTCAACATCGCAAGATGTAACTGGAGCATATTTGAACGCCAATAGTTCAGATGGAGAAAGGTTGTCAATAAAATCATCCGTCTAACTTTCATTAAAAAAAAAACAAATTCTGAGAAAATCGATTAAAACAGTTCTTTTTTAAAATGAAATGCCAAGCCATAAAAAGAGTTTTGCAGGAGTATAGAATAATTAACCAGAAATTGTGCGTAACTTACGGAGTTTTAGAGAGGCATTTAAAAATACAAATAATTGTGTCTTTTGCAAAAGTTTTATTTTTTTTTAACTTAGCGATGTTTGCAAGTGGACTACTCAAATATACTATTTCTTATTTAAATAAATCTTGTAATCCGGTATTACGAGCTAAAACTTTTTTTTTAACTTTTCAACCAGATCTTTTTACTGATATCTTTAATATGTTCCTTAACACTGTCAATTTAGTCTAAGCTTTAATTCATAAAAAAGCCCTAGTGTCTGGTATTTCAAGAGGCTTGAGCAGATGGATTGAAAGTGCACTTTTATATCCACTTAGTCACATTTTACGTCCAATTTTTGGAACATTCATTAAGTATTTCGAATAGTTTCTGCCACATATTCGCTAAGCTTATTAAAAAATTTATTCTAGGTTGTAAACAAGGTACTGTTTTTTAACGAAATAATTAAAGAAATGACAAAAAATGACATATGGGCAAATCCAAAGTGTTGAACGTGACAGTCGTACGCATCAAAAATGCAATAACATTTTAAACAACAAATATTTTTACGTTCTCTAACCCTTAAATTATAGCACTAAGAAAGCACTGTTATCTGTGCTAAAGTTTATGGAGGGCGCGATTCTAGATCAAAGATAATGGCAAAAGAATTAGCGGTTTGATCGTGAAAAAGATAGAAGTAGTTTTCGTGACCATGTATAAAAAGGCGTAATTCAGCGAAACCTGGCACAATTTTTTAGTCAAACTACTTTCAGAATTTTACGTAGCAATGTAACATTAAATAGACTTTGGTTTGATTCCAAAATCTTCTGTATTTTCTTTTTTTTAAGCCAAAATCTGTGTCGATACGTGACATTTCGAACGTGAAATTTTTTTCATAATAATTTAACTGAATAATGATTAAAGCAAAATAAAAATTTACCGTTAATCCGAAAAACATATTGCTCTTTGAACTCTTCCTGTCAACATTTAACATCAATTTGCGAAGATGTTGGAATTTTCCCATAGGAAATACAGAAGGCTAAAAATCTAAATTTTTCAACATCTTTACAGAATGTTTCTATCTCATTTTGTTCCCTTTTACATTTTTCGATTCTTTAAGTGTCATCACTAGAAACGTGGCAATAAATTCTATTATTATTGTGACATCACTGACAAAATGGAAGTTGCTTTGAAAGCAGCGTTACCATTTCTCAAGTTTTTCCTTTTTTGCCTTATTTTGCTTAATTTTGCTGAAATTACTAAACAAAATGAATTAGAAATACATTTTGGTGTTATCTTTTTAAATGTTGACACTTTTGTAGAAAAAAAGTATTTAAAAAAAATAAAAAATTTTTTTCAGAAATGGTGACATTTTTTATTGATAGTGGATGTTAGATGCTTTAAGTGTAAACACGTATTTCACATTTTCAACATCTTCCATGCGTTCCTTCAAAATGTATACAAGTGTATAAAGGGTATAAGATTATAGACCATGTAAGAACATTTTTTTGGAATAATTTTTATCAAATATCACCTCTTTTAAGGAAGATAATATTAAAGAAAACATACAATAAAATATTCTTACAAATAAAAGTCTGTAGTGAACAAATGTATGGGTGAATTTATAAAATAAGTAAAATCTAAATATTTCTCTATAACAATATCGTAAAACAATCAGCTTTTAATAACTTTTAAACTTTCGGTCACGGTGGACCTTTTGACGGAAATGTCCATATACCATAAAATAATTATTAAAAAGTTAATTAAATTTTCACCAGTTAACAAATAAAAATTATCAATTAAATACTTTTTAATGTTAACAATATTTTCCTCAAAATTTTGTTGATAGAAGTAAACGTTTTACTCACTTGATAAAATTTTTTGTTAAAACGGATTTTTTTAGTTTAATTTTTAATTATGTAGTTTAATTTGTTTCTGTGTATTTTTGATGACGTATTAAACTATAACGAATGTTCTCTGGGTTATCAATAATAATCAACAAGTGCTACAAAATGCTAACAATGTCGCATTAAAAGACCTGAATAAATTCTATAATAAAAAAAGGTATAAAAGTAACGACAGGACTCTTAAGAACACAGAGAATTGAAAAGGCTGCGCAGCATGACCAATTACGTCAATTCATAAAGTCATTCTAACACTTGAATGAAATTAACAAGTAAATAAAACAACATGAACACAATGACACCATGATACCACAACGTCAACTGAGACGACAAAAATGTTTGTACAACGCCAACAACAATTTTCTAAAAGAAATGAAAATATTTAAAATGTTATTTTTTTTTTTTTCTTTTCAACACTTCTTGGGCTCAATAGTCGTTTTAAGTTTTTATATTTAGTAGAACCACTTAAAAGGAACAAACAAAAAAAAATAAAAATAAGGATGACAAAGTAGTATCGGATCCATTCAATTCGATTATACTGTTAACATACAAAATCTAGGAAAAATAAACACACAACTTATGCAACGAGAGCATGTATGTAAATAGCCTGCAGTTCTTGAAGGAAAACTTTTTCCAAGTTTATAGTTATTATACCTAATCACACCACACAATAGTGGAGAGGGTATAATGCGTTTGTGCTGATGTGTGTAACACATAAAAACATTGGTCTTTGAGCCACCTGTAAGTATACCAAATCACTTTCTTAGTCGATCTAACGATGTCCGTCCGTTCGGTTGGTTGTCTGTATAGTACTCCTTGTGCGCAAAATACAGGGACCTTATTCTGGCAGTCGTGATGGAGTACTTTCTCGATTCGAAAGCAATTTTATTTCAGATACTAAACTAATCGAAATTTTTCAGTATTGTGAAACTCAAATTAATGCTTTGTAATACTGAAAAAATAATTCCGATTCGTTCCGCATTGGCTGAAATAATTAGATATTAAATTGCTTTCGAATCGAGAAAGTACTCGATCACGACTGCCAGAATCAGGCCCCTGGTCGCAATTTTGAAATTAATTTGATGAAATTTTTGTATGTTTCAATTTCCATAAGAAAAGGCTTTTGAAAATTGTTATAATCAGGGAAACCAGAAATATGCTCTAAAAAACAATTTTTATGCGCCTTAAATATGCATCAAAAACTGGAAAATATGCCCTGAAAAATGTTAAAAATATGTCCTAAAAATTAAAATTGCTCAACAAAATCTAAAAAAAAAACCTAAAAAAGGTTAAAATTCATATAAGAGATGTTTGCGCTAGATATTATCTAGATATTAACATCAATATGGGTTTTTGTCTTAAAGGGATTTTAGGAACGGTCGCTAAATTTTTAACAAATGTTAACATTTAAAAGGAATTTAAAGCTAGTTAAGGACGGGAGCTTTAAGCAAATGTGAACCGATTCGAAAATAATTTAATTTGAAGTAAAATATTTTTGGCACGAATTTAATTTTAATACCATCCTAATTGGACAGCTTGCGGACACAAAGAGTCTAATTTGGATGGGAAATTATAGACCGATTCTCACCATTTGCATAGACTTCGTCCATATTTGATCAAATTTTTACAAAATTGGAACTTGTACTATGCGCACAAGGCTAACATGGACAGACAACCAGGCGGATGGATGGACATCGTTAGATCACCTTAAAAAGTGATTCTGAGTCGATCGGAATACTAAAAGATTGGTCTAGATACAAATCGCATAACATTTATTCTTAATGACAACCTGCTTTGTCTTACAATTTAAGAGTAAAAATTAAATATAGATGTCGAAATTAAAGTAATTGTTGGCATCTAAAAAAATTGAATATGTATCAAAATATGCATTAAAAATGCAAAATATGCGCCATAAACCTAAAAAATGCTGTAAAAAGGCTCTTTTAACTAAAATATGCTACAAATGGTAAAATATACAAAAATATGCACTATAAAAACGATGCCAAAATTCATAAAAAGCTCTAAAACGGATAAATATATTGTTTCTGCCTTCATTAGTCGCACAAGGAAAAACATGCAATTGCATATTTCTGCTTTCCCTGGTTATAATGTTCGTATTTAAGTTAAATTTGGTCAAAACATATTTTATTGCAATCAAAATCATTTTATCAGATTGATTTAAAATAGGTCCAAATTTAATAATATCTCCCTTTCTAATAACTCTTCCAAGGCGAATGCATGTAAACGTTGTATTTTGTTTTTTGCTTTCGTTGGATGATATGCCAAAAACACAATCAAATTTTGACATTTCTCTCTCTAAGAAAGAAACAAACTAGGTCAGCTGTGTTTTTAACGCCACCTAAAAAATTAATTCGCCTTGGACACTCCCGAAAATTTCTTTAAATGCCATAACTTTCTTAGAAATGTTGGTATTGATAAAAAATTTCGCGACGATAACTTTTTAATTGCTACTATACATAGGTCCGATATAAACCTCCCCTCTAAATTATGGATTTTAATATCTCGATTATATTCGGCACAAAGAAATTTCATATTAATTAAAACCTTACAATATAATTTTGTCCATGATTGCCCACAGGTCCAAGATATGGTATAGTCTCGAAAAATGTTCTGAATATACTGTGGTGTAGAGTATCAAACATTCGGGCTTGGCCGACTATACTTTCTTACTTGTTTTTGGGGAAATAACAAATTGTATGCAAAATCATTTAGTTATTTCATCAATATCGGGGCTTTTCAATAAAAGTTTCTCAAATACAATTTACAATAATCAAAATAATCAAAAAAACGAACTGGCTTATTTTTATTGTTTCTAATTGTTAAGAAGCCAATCATGGCTCTATTAGATTAAGTAGCCTCTTAAGTTCCAGAACTACAGGGTATTAAAAACACGTATACAAAATCACATTGCCCTAAATGTGTTAGAAAACGTTTAGCGCTTTAGGCTCCTGCCTCTCAGCTGGGTGGCAAACCGGAGCAAGTGCTGTTTTTGGAGCATGTGGGTTGTAGTAAATGGGCATAAAAACCACAGAATCTTATTGAAAATAGTGGTTATTGAATTATAAAGTAAATAGAAACGAGCACAAAGAGAGTAGACATGTTTTCTAACATTTGAATTTAATTAAAAAGGACTGAATGTTTTGGCTTTAATACGAACAAAATATAGGAAAAATTTATTAATTCGAAAGTTAATATAAATAAAATAGGATTTATGAAAAAACTAGGTTACTAAAGATATTGAAAATTCATCTAACGGCCAATTTTACAAAGTCTAGTTAAAACTAACTATTATTTTAACTTCTAGTTAACAAAATGTTTTTGACAGTTATAACTGAACTTGGTGAAATTCGCCGTTAAAAGAATAAAATTTAATTTGAAAAAAGTTCATTATGAAAATTTAATTGTTAAAACAAGTACTTTTTACTTTCCTAAGATTTTACCCCCACTTTCATAAAAAATATTTTTGATTTATGAAAGGTTTATTGAACAGATTTCCTATGAAAATTTTTCCATTGCAAAAATTTTTTATTGTTGTGCATTCTGATATGTTTTTCATATTTTTTTCAAATTTGTCGTAGATATCCGTTAGTTCCAAGAAATTTTTAATTTGAAACTTAATTGGAAACAATATTCCTTTCATATAGACTTCAGTAAGAGTATTTACGTGATTTATAACTGTATTGCTAATAGCATTGTTCAAGGTTATAACTTTAGGACTTTCGTACAAATGAATTGTGTCTAATTTTTTAAGGAATTTATACTCAGTATCGAAGTTTTCAAAAGGGTTATCGCAAAAATTTAGTAATTTATTTAAGTTATTTTTTATTTGGGTCAAATTGTTAGAATTAAATGTAGCAGCCTTTTTTTAAGTTCTTCCCTAACGGGATGAGTAATAATTTTTTTAATACTAGTCTGCATTTTTAAGGCTTCTTTTCTTGAAAAATTTTTATTTGCATAGTTACTTAAAGACAGTTTAAACGAACTAGCAGATAGGGACTCGGTATTAACTTCCGTGAGTGTAGTAACACGATGAGAGAGGCTCAGGGTGTCGGAACTATTTGTTTTCGCATGGATATTTGGTGATTCACATAAACTAAAATAATCGTTATGTATAGTTTTATTATTTGCTGGAGCTACAGGAGCTACATCTTTATTTTCGGTATGAAAGTATTTCGAATATTCATTTTTCATATGTTTTGAAAATGCGTTGAAGCATTTTGAAAAACAGCACTCATATACATTAATTGATGTAGATATTTTAAATGACCAAGGTATATTTATAGCAGGTAGCCGCGAGATTACAACAATTGTACAATAAAACAAACAACAGGGCTTTTTATTGTTGTTTTATGATACGAACTGTCAAACAGCAAAGGGGTTGAAAAGAGACAAAAGATAAAAACAAAAAACTTGTTTACTTGTTTACTATACAACTTTGACAGTTTGTATCGCAAAACAAGCAAATAAAAAATAACCAGCTGGCTTTCCGAGACTACCTGCTATAAATATACCTTGTAAATGACAAAAAAGTTTAGAGCAATTTTCAAATTCTTTTTTTACAAAGAAAACAACTAATATCCATTTTTAAGTAATTACTTAGTTTGTTTAGTGCATTTATATTAATTAAGTAACTAAGTACCTTAAGCCATATATAAATTTTTTTATTTAATCGTTTTTATATCATTTAAAATACAGGTTAATATAGTACTTTTTCAGAACTTTTTACCTCTATATCATAAAAATATTGTTGAAAGAACAACCAAACATTTTTGCAATCTTCAGGATATTTTCAATTAAGCACATGTTATTAAGTTTAAAAGCTTATAAAAAACATTACCATAAAAAACATAAAAATAATAAACATTTGTAATTAACATTTACCAATACCACAAATTATCGGTTGAAGTGTTTGTTTTTTAATGTACAGGTCATCAATTAATAATCTAATTTTTGTATTAAGTTCCATAATTGTTGGTGCCCACAACAAAAATGCATTTCTGGAATCTTCAGTTGATGTTTTTGCAAATTTTCTTTTGCGGTTACTCTCGTTGATAATACATTTTCTGGTGTTTGGTTTCAGTAATGCATGTAATTGATGTATTATTATAATATTTCTTAGTTCTAAGAAGAAAAAAGAAATTAATATGGAAAAATTATAAGTTCTTATAGACACAGTTGTATACTCGATAACGATGATATAAGTTTTTAATATTATATCGTCGCTTTAATTCAGAAAAGCCTTATCTAACATTTACAAAAATATAAAAAAAGAAAAAAATCTCAATAATATGTAGGCTGGATATTTTCCTACATTTCTTATAGTTCTAAAACTAAACATAACAATTTTTATCATTTTTGATTTCTATTTAATGCAGGCGCGGATCCAGCTCGAGCTTTACGGGGGGGAAATTTTGTATAATACAAAAAAGTAAAAAATTTGTTTTTAAAAGTTTATTAAAAACAATATGTGTATATTATGGGCCATGTCACAGAGTACAATTCCGTTCGGAATGATTCCTTTCGGAATTGGAGAAAACATATTTGTTTGTTGATGGAAAGTGTATTTTGATAGTTTTATGGCCTTTCAGATACAGACAACTCCTATACCGGTTATGAAAACAAAAATGGTTTCATTCCGAAACATTTTTTCGTCATTTTCTGAAGCACCAAAATACGGAATGAATTCCGTTTCCGAACGGAATTGTACTCTGTGACATGACTGTATATAATAAAAACAAAACAATAGGGGTAAATAAAATATAAGATCCGTTCAATATAAATTAAAATAAATAAGTCTTTTTAAATAAGTAAATTGTGATTTCCTTGTGAGGCAAATTGAGATAGTACAATCTATCATCTGTCATTGTTAATCTGAGCCGTGTTTTTATTCGACGAAGGGTAGGAAATGACCTCTCGCTCGTAGCATTACTGACGAGCATTGACATGAAAAGTTGAAATATTTTTCTTAGATTTGGGTAGATATCTTAATCACAGTTAATTAAAGCAACTACAACGTTATCTGATGGATTTTCAGATATTTTCCATGTTTGTTGCCAATGCAACAGTTCAGGCTCAAGTTAAAATGTGTTAATCTCGTTTATCAAACATAATCAGCTCATCAGCTAGTTGTGGTTTTAAAATAAATGGTATATGGGCTAATCTCAAAACCAGTCCACAAACCAATAATTTTCCAAATTAATTTTTTTTAATGGAATATAAGACTAGATGTATAATTTAATTTTTATATTAAAAAATATGTATTTCGACGATCTTTAATACAATAACTTTTACCAAATACCACCCCACCCCTGATCTCTTAATGTTATACACGAATTAATTATTATTTTAGGTGCTTTTTGAGCTTAAAATAGCACTTACAGCAGACTCATCACAATATAAATTTCGTTCAAAAAAAAGATTGATATTCATTCGTACATTCATTAATGATCACAAAATTAGTTTATATATGTAATTTGTTTTGTTAAAATAAATAAAATTGGGTTTATTATATAGTACTGAAAAACTGTAGCATGCGTTGTAAGGTGTGCGTCACAAAGGGTTCACGACTTTGATCAAAAAATTACAAAATTTTTAAGCTGCGAATAAGTGATTTTAGAGTTCTATCTAATTGTGAAGGTTACTTTATATTATTATAAACATTTGTTTTCATTTTTCGAATTTATTCTATGAGTTAAATTTCAGTTATGTATTTTGTAAAGCTTTTTTGTAATAGTTCTATTCCTTTAATTTTTCAGAAATGACTATTTTCTTTTTACATTTTACCTTAGCCTTCCTTTGGAAAGCAATGAGGTATATTGAATGTTCATAAAAATTTACAATTATTAGACACCAGCAGAATGTAATGCATTTTCTGGCCCGCTACGGCCTTCGTCAGCATTCTTTGTGTCTCACTGGATAGTGTTACTTTATAAATTGAATGTATTTAACTCAACTATTTTAACAATAAGAAATTGGGAATTATTTCCTTGTGAAGGTTACTTTATATTATTATAAACATTTTTTTTCATTTTTCGAATTTATTCATTGCTTTCCAAAGGAAGGCTAAGGTAAAATGTAAAAAGAAAATACAATATAATAGTCTGGTAGTGTATAAAGTCATTTCTGAAAAATTAAAGGAATAGAACTATTACAAAAAAGCTTTACAAAATACATAACTGAAATTTAACTCATAGAATAAATTCGAAAAATGAAAAAAAATGTTTATCTAATAAATAACTATTAGGATTAAGATTTCGATACTTATTGAAAATTTTTTAGAGATTCAATAAAAAAAACCTTGCTGGTATTTCAAAAAATTTTGTACATTAAAAAAAATAATATTATTGGGAATTCTTGTATTATCGAAATAAACAAAACATATTTTTATAATTTACGGGGGGGAAATTTCCTTATTTCCCCCCCCCCCCCTCTGAATCCGCGCCTGATTTAATGGAGCTAATGGTCTTTTTTATTTTTTTATAAAAAAGGTAATATTTGTTTTTGATTTCGAATTTTCGTAGCTCCTTTGTGTAACGTGTCTTCAGGATTGGAAATTTTATTCTATGTTGTCCTTAGTTCTTATTTCTTTTGTATGTAATTGTTGTAAAATTGTTTTCAATCCTGAAGACGTAACACTAAGGAGCTACGAAAATTCCAAATACAAATAAATATTAACTTTTTATAAAATAACAAAAAAAGGACCATTATAATCTGCTATGTTTTTAAGGGGTTAGTTATATTCAATTAAAAAAAAAATGAATAAATATCTGACCAATTTGTATCCATACGATTGGTTTTAAACCGGCTATTTTTCGAACATTTCCAATGAAGTATGTTCTTTTATAAATGATCTTCTTAAAGCAAAGCTCTCCTCCCACTTTTGAAGAACTACATATAGGGGCTCAACATTATATTTAAGCCAATCTTTATTAGAGATTTCATTTTCATCTATATAAAATGTTAAAATAATATTTTATATATATATATATGTCCTTTATTTATCTAAATATAAATAGAATTACATTTCTGAACACCATAAATACTTAAATAAAGTTCAGTGTGAACATAGGGCGTCAACAAATTCTCTCCATCTGATTCTATCTCTGGCAATTGTTTTTGTTTGATTCCAGGATACTCGAACAAGTAAACATTCTTGTTTAAGGCAACGAACCCAGGTGTTACGGGGCCTACCTTGGCGGCGTTGTCCTTGGGGGTTCCAGTCGAGGGCTGTTTTTGCAATTTCTGTTTGTGGTCTTCGCAATATGTGGCCTATCCACGTCCACTTCCGTTTACGAATATCAATGTGTACTGGCAAGGAGTTTGCTCTTTGGAGCAGAGCTTCATTTGAACTACGATCTGGCCAGTGGATGTTAAAGATCTGTCTTAGACATTTGTTGATGAAAGTTTGAATTTTTCTCGTGGTGGCTTGCGTTAAGCTCCATGTGGTTCAGCCGTAAAGTAATACTGACTTCACACTGCAGTTAAAAATGCGGATTTTGGATTTCCGAGAAATATTATTTCTTCGCCAAAATTTAGATAAAGAAAAGAAGGCTACTCGAGCTTTATTAATGCGATCGGTAACGTCAGCATTTGAACCACCATCCTTAGTTATTTTGCTACCAAGATAACAAAAAGCATCCACATCTTCAATACGCTGGTCATTTATTATTAATGGGGTAACGATATCTGTACCTATGCGCATAAGTTTTGTTTTACTTGTGTTAATTTTTAAACCAACTTTTTTGGCGTTTTCAGACAGACTTGTAAGTTTAGCTTCTATATCCGAGAAGCGATGGGACATTAGACATATGTCATCGGCATAGTCTATGTCATATAGAAAATCAGACAATGTCCAACGAATACCGAAAGGTGCATCTCTGTTGGTTTGTTCCAATACGCAATCGAGCAGTAGCAAAAACAACGTTGGAGACAGGACACAGCCTTGACGCACACCTGTGCCTGGAACAAATGACCGGCTCTCATTTCCATTGAAACGTACCCTACATTGAGCGTCCCTATATAGCTCGCGTATCATGATTACTATTTTATCAGGAATTCCCTTGTAGGTTAATAATAATAATATTTTAGAATTAAATATTAAATATTAAGACGTTATTTGTAATGTGCAAAAAAATCACAATGAAATAACTATTTATATTTTCCATGTTTAGCAAGTGATAAGATTTCATTGGCATTATTTTGGTAAAGTATTTAAAATATTCTTCATATGAGAATTGTGTGGTTAATGTATAAATTATATTAAATTGTTTTACATATCTATTTTCAAATGCCTAAAAACTGAAACCTTGTACTTAGATTTTCTGTAGCATAACAAGTTGGGTTTTAGAAACCACTTTTATTTTGGTCAGCTAGATGCTACTATCGCTCACTTGCTGCAAGACCGGCATAACTCAAAAAAATCCATTTCGAGATAAACGCATTTAAAGTTTTTGATTTGCTCTAACTACTTAGAAAAAAAGAAGACACATTCTCTTCAAACTGGGAAAGTATAAAAGATATAAAGAGGAATTTAATACACAATATAAAGAAAAACAAAGCGAACAATTCTGCATCTCTAACTCCAAAATTTCATTTTTGAGTTATGCCGGTCTTGCAGCAAATGAGCGATACTTTCTAATCACATATGTGATCTTGGCTAATTGAAATAAATGAATGGCATTTGGTTCTAGAACATAATTTAATTTGAAAGATTACACTTAGTACAATCTGTCGAACAAAATCATAACGTAAATCCAAACACGAATCCACTTACCCTCAGAAGAGATATGAATGGGGATCGCTAAGAGCAATTGTGCTTTGACCTGCATCTAGAATCCTTTAAACCAAGTACTCAATGGCCATTATGGTATTTGCTATACAAATAACCAGCGGGTTTTCTACCTTTGATTGGTATATAATAAATGTCCCTTAAATTAATTTTCAATGTTAAGTTTCTTTAAACTGTCCTTTATGATATCTTACTTTATCTTAATTTGGAAATAATTCTTCTATTTTTCTTGAAAAATTGTCAAAAGTTTTTGGTGTTGGGACAAATTTATTTCCTTGCTAGCAATTTTCGGTAAGTTAAATTTAATTGTTTATTTTTCTCACAATAAAAGAGTATCTGCTTTCCACTTACAGAAGATCTTAAAAGCGGTTTAACACATATCTAAATTTAATATGTATACAGCACTAAAAATAAATCAATAATAAAATTTTAATATGTTAAATACCTCGTCATATCCTAGTTGCAAAAAGTTTTGTGAGCTTTCTTGTAAATCTTGAGCACGACTTTCATCAATATTTTCAAAAGCAATTATAACTCCCTACAATTAATTGAAAAATAACTTTAATGTATGTTTCGAAATAAGAAATAAATAAAATATCAATAAATAAAGGCGACCGTACACGACATGTTTTTGTCATCTGACATGTCAAATTTCCCACTGCAAAATACATACATGTCGTGTGTTACCTTTTAAACTTTGCTTCTGTAAAAGTCAGATGCAAAGTCATCTGACAAAATTTAAATTACAGCGTGCTCTATTTTCTTCTGACAAACCATCTGACATCAGAAATCTATGCCGAGAAGAAACCGGCAGCGGCGTCCACTATTGACGGAATCATTAGCCGGCTGCAGTTAATATTTTACAACCCCGAGATATGTATGATCATCGCACCATTGAATAGAATTTATGTAAATATATATACATATAAAAATCGATTCATTATAATATCCTAAATTGGTATCATTGAATTAAAAGAAAAATATGTTAAGATGGCTAAACTTTTTTACGGCGTAAATAAAAATTTTCGTGGCGGCATTTTTATTTTGGATTTTGCAATAACTATGCGAAAAAAAACAGAGACAATGTCAGAAGCAAATTACATGTACGTTTGTGACCGAATATTATAAACCTTCTGTAAAACAGCCATTCTGACAGACAAGCACAATTACATGTGACTTGAAAAGTTGACAAGTCAGATGTAAAAAACATGTCGTCTACATGCACCGTAAAGAATAACAAAAAAACTTTCGTTTACCTGATCTTTCTGCCACATTTTTTACAAAAACAAAATACACATAAGAAAAAAAACAGAAATAATAATTTTACACAAGCAAAACATATACACAATACACACACAAGCTGTTCGTGCTGCGGACGCTGCTAAATTTTTGTTTGTTCATTTCTCAATGTAAAAAAAGAAAACATTATAGAACATTAAAATATAATGTTTATCTACAGTATCACAACAATTGTTCTGTTTTTTAATGAAGAACAGAACACTATATGTGACAGTTTCAGTTAAAAGGGACCTATGGATGAAAAATTAATGCAGTTTTCTAACTGCATTACTGTTGTCATAAGCAAGCTTTAAAATACACCTTTGATAAGAAAAAAAAATGAACTTGTTAACTTCAAAATCGTTTTTCTCAAAAACTAATTTTTTGCCCTTAGGTCCCTTTTAACTGAAACTGTCACTTATAATGTTCGGGTCTTTCTTGAAAATAGTTACAACAGGTAGGGGTGTGCTCACCTACACAATAACTAAAAAAATAGATAACGTTCTTGGGTGTGTGAGCCGAACGCTAAATAACGTACTGTTTATTTTCAAACACTGGCCTAAACACCTAAAGCTAAAAAGTTGACATTTAGACCGTCGGCTGTTCTCTCGCCAAGTTTTTCCACTAAGACGGGTTTTTTTGGAAATTCGAATGTTTAGGGGGTAAAAACGTTCAAATTCGCAAACCTCATATCTCATAAACTAAAAGAGATACAAAAAAATTTAACTATTATCGTTGTTTATTAAAAAAAATAAGCGGACAGGTGTCTGGTACTTTTTTGACATACGGCCCTTTTGAAGAGTAAACTAATAAACATATAGATACAAAATTATATCTCTTTCGTAAGTTATCTAAAAATAAAAATGTAAAATTGCTACTTTTTCGAAATTCAAAGGCTTAAGGAGGGAAAATAGCAGAAATTAAATTTTTTTTTTCTTTACTTTTCCATTCTACATATCGCTCCTTTATTGCAACGTAGTCGTATCTCAAAAAAAAAATCAAACTTGGGAAAATGCTATTAAAGTTTTTAAAATGTACACTGAAAGAATTTTCTTCGCAATACCAATGAATTTTGACATTAATCCCATGAAAAATTGCATTAAAAAGGAACCTATGCAGCGCTTCGTTGGATCAATGAAACCTATTTCATAAAATGTATTTAATGAAACATTACATTAGATCAATGAATACTATTCATTGGATGAATACTTTCAATAAAGTAAAATTTTTTTTTTCTGTCTCTGGCGGGAATCGTTCGCGCAATCTCGGTGCTAATAGATTAGCTCACTACCAGCTAGCCTACCGGGGAAGCGTATTTTTTGGATAAAATAACTATGTTTTTTACTCAATTAAGAGCGTAAATATGAGATTAAATTGTCCATAACAACAATAACAACGTTGATTGAAAGTTTTTGGTTCATTACTTTAATGACATTTTTCATTGTCATAATGAACATTTAAATTTATGAAAGCATTATTGAAATATGTTTCTTTTATAAAAAAATTTTTTATTTCATAAATTTAACGGCATGTTACATTAGATGTATGAAATAATTGAATCTTACATTTTTTGATTAACAATTAAACATTTTTTTAAGGAAACTTCATTTTGTATTAATTTATGAATATATGTAGTTATGTTTGTATATTGATTTTTTATGTTCCCAATACAATTTTTTGTTTAATTTGCACAAACTTAAAAACTTTTCATATATCCAATGAAAATTTTTAACGTAATTACGAAATCCAATGAAGCGATTTTAACGAAAATACTTCATTATTACTCCTTTTCTCTTTATTTTTTCTTAGTAAAACGTTCCAGTAGTGGTAACAAAAACGATAACAACTCTGAGGCCGCCATGATGAATAAAAAATCTAGTCCTGAAATTGTACCAGCTTCCTATACAGCTCCTCCAAAGCAGAAATCCATGTTGTCCCAACTTCAACAGCAACAAAGACCTGACGCAAATGAACTACATTTCAATAATAACGCCATGGAAAAGAATAATGATCTAATCAGTTCTGCCATTGCAGCAGGTCTAACTGCAGCTGCAGTAGAGGCTGCTGCTGTAGCAGCTAATCAACATGAACTTGACCAATTGAGAAAACAACACAAGCTGTATGCTGATGAGGGTGATGATGAGTTGACCTCGTCAGCTATAAATAAACGTGGTATAAGTGCCCAACAATTTCCTTATCGTAGTGCCTCTTCCCCCTCAGGTGGTAGTTTAGGTTGGGGTAATAACGATTTAAATGGTGGAGCTTATACTGCAGGTGGTTATTATAATACTTTCCCCTATGGAAGTTTTGACGCCCTACCAGCTGTGAGTAATGATGTTTCTCAGGGTGCCTGGGGTGACGAATTGGATCCTGGTAATGTTGTTTACTCTGATATTGATGATTATGTTCCACTTTCAAAGGGTAAGTTATTCGGTTATTAGCGATGTTATTTTAAGTATGTATTTCTAAATTTGTTTTAATTTTCGTGTTTAGCTTCTTCATATCGAAACAAAGCTTATGATAATTTACAAAACATTTTAAATTCCGAATCTTATTTGGATGCGGTCCCATTGCCCTACAGCAGTCGCCGCTATTATAACTCCGGTATGGAAAATGAACGCAATAAGAGAGCATACAAAATTTTCAATCAGTTGGCTAGCAAATTCCCTGATATGAGGTAAATATTGAAAATACATACAATAAGGTTTAACATACAAAAAGTTGTGCTAATAGAAATCTAATGAGTTTTGTTGCGACTGGCAAAAAATCTAATTTAACATGACAGTTTGTGTTCACACCATCACACAAAGTATAAACACTCACACATAAAATAAAATGCAACCCTGATCCAATGAAAAGTATTATTGTTTAGATATTTTTCAAAAAACGATGAAGTCGTTTGGGATGTCTAACTTTTTTCATAATACTTGTCAATTTTGTGACACATTACATCCACACTATCACACTTTGTCATATAACTTGCGTATTTGACATGTATTAATACAAAGTATAATAGTGTAATCTAGCCTTTAATACCATCTCGGATCATTACCCTCTAGTGTCCAATTTTTTGCATGTGCCTAGGAAGATCTTCTTAAATTCTCACTTTTATGACACTCCTCAAATTTTTTCATACGCGTTGCATTAAACCAAAACACCAATCACGCCCTAGAATGAAACGGCGTTTAAGTCCGATCTCATCGTATCGTATATAATTGATTATGGCTTGACCGTGGCTTAACAATGATGTAAGTTATGTTGAGATGGCGGCGCTATATAAAAAAAAGCTCTTGAAATTTCAGTGTTATACATACATACATATATACATTAGGGCTATAACTTTTTCACACTTTTTGCGAATATCAAAAACGGCATAGTATAGTCGTGTAGAACATTAAAAGTTATTAATGAAAAATATGATAATTTTTTTAGGATTGTTAAAAAAGTTCACGCAGGGATCGGGTTGAAGTTTGAAAACAACAATTTTTATCTCACGGAAATTTTAAAAAATATACACCTGATATTTGTATATATTCCTATACGTATCACTTAAATGCTATTTTGGAATTTATCCACTGCTTTAGATTTAAAAATTTTCCTACGGTTTACATTTCATCGCGGTTCAAAATTTCTTGGAAGGTTTTAGAAATTTGCTTCTCTGCGTGAGGTTTTTTTCGCAAAACGACGGGAGACGAGTGTTTTCTTTACTAAAACATTATTGGCCACTCCGTGGTACTATGCCAAAAATTTGGTTATACCCCTAATGTACATATCGACCCCGATATGTACGATATGTACTTATGTACATACCTTTTTTCAATGAATTTAAACGTTTGTCATTGACCGGTGATTAAATTTAAAATTATTTCTAATTTTTTAATTTAAAAAAACTTAAAAGTCGTAATTTTTTTAATTTGAAACACCCTTTCTTCACAACTGTAGCTTGTTTATTAGATAATTTAATTAATATAAGAGTTAAATGCCTTTATATTTATACGAAATTGTCATTAGATACTTGAAAGCAAAAACATAATTATAACGGTAAATACTTAAGAAGAAAAAAAATTATGAGGTAAAAAGAGAAAAATAAAAAAAAATATACTCTTATGGCAGTTCATGCATGCTTTAATTAAAATATGAATCAAAGCAACAAAAATAGAAATAATTAAATAAGGACACACAAATTGAAATAAATTCATTAAAAATCAAATATGTAATAAATTTGAAATTAAGCAAGGCGATATCATTGTACATAACAATTGTACCAAATTTGGTACAATCGAAACGCCATTGGTACACGGGAACAATTCATCTTGTTTTGGTACAAAGAACCACGAAGTTTCATAATTTCTTTGAGGTAGATAAACTTACGTTTCTCTTCGATAATATAATTTCTAATAACATATATCCAGCCCTGACCAGAACTGCTAAAAATTTAAAGATTGTTAGGCCCGTTTTCACGACTTAACGATAGCAAAATGTAGGAAGTTATCGAACAGATAATGAGTTTTTAATTATCACAAGTTCCCTTTAATCTAAAAGTGCAGGATAAGGTAAAGAGAGGAACGTTCTATCCTTAACTTACGCTGGGTCTCCACGTAGCAATTTTTATTGCTAAGTACAAGCAATAACGTCGGCAGAACAATGACAGAACAATGGAGCAATGATTGCTGATTATATGGCTGGAGAACACTTGTTATTGCTTTGCCATAAATTTGCAATTTTCACCTCGAGTAGTTGTATAAAGTTTGTGGCTGTATTTATAACAAATGTTTTATGTTGTGTTTTGAAGTGATTGTTAAATTTTCTTTTTTTAATTAATTAATTAAATTAATAAAATAATTAATTGTAATTGTCGTAACTGTGTTTTGTATTGCTTTTTTGTTTATTTGCGTATGAAAAAGACCTAAAACTTGTATTGTTCTATTGAGAAAATAAAAATATACAAAAAAAAAAAACAAATTCGTCGTTTGCTTTTGTTAATATTGACGTTTATTTAAAAATAATATATAAAATCTTTTTCTGTATTTTGTTGAAGTATTTTTTCCCTTGCTTTTTTAATAAATAAACACACTAATAACTAACCAACAGTACAGAGAAATGAAATGTCAGATAAATTACAACTGATTTGACAGCAGATTGCTAAGCAATAATTGCTCAAGCAATAAGAAGAGCAATCATTGCGCAATGGATTGCCACTCATGGCGACGTATAGACCGCATATACGTCGCAAATTTTATGGAGCAATCAAATTTGACGTTTGCCGCAATAAATATTGCTACGTGGAGACCCGGGGTTATGTCGTAAGATTTAGATTTGAGATTGCCATATTATATTCACATATTTTTTATATATGGCAACTCCAAGTATACCTATATTTTGTAAATTAATAACAAAATCGTATTTTGACAAATTAAATTTACAAAATGTTAAATTTGCGTTTACGCGGTATTTCATTAATATTTTCCATTGTTAAAAAATATTTGTGCACACAAAAATTTAAAATGAGAAAAGAAAAAGAAAGTACGTAGTTGCCAGTTTTTTTTTTATTTTAACAAAAATAATCGGTATTTAATAATTTATTGCCACATTTTTAAAAATGTTAAGTTTATTTTATACATTTTCACAACGAAAAATAGTTGAAGGTAACTTTATTCCTCACTAGTGTTAAATGTACCATTAACTATTTCGATCTTTAAAGGTAGGTCGTGAAAACGGGCCTTAATTAATGTTCATGATGTTATGCTAGCATATTAATTACATAGTACATACATAAGTATGTGTACTCGTATTCCTGTAGAAAGCCGGAGATTAATGGTCAATTTTCAGGATTGATATTAAAACACATTTATTTTTAAAATCGTTTTAAGTACAAAATTCTCTTCTTCACTAAAAACTTAAGTGAAACTTAATTCACCGATGTGGTATACTTAATTTCAACTTAAGTTTCCATTGTAATATTTTAGCAAGGTGACCTCAATATCACAACAATACAACAACAGGCAAAGCATTAACAGTCAGCTGATTTTTTTCAGACCACCTTGTAAATAAATACACTTTTTTAATTTTTTTTTTGTATTTAGTAGTGCTACCATACTTTTATCTTTATTAAATAAGACTTTTCAAATAAAACTCAAAAAACCAATCTGTTTTAAATACGATTTAAGTTTGTTATGAAAATTAACTTAATATTGATTTAAATACTATCCTGAAAATTGTTCATAAGTGTCTCCAAATCGTCACTTTTGTCGATTGTTTTGGTGACACTATCAACCAAGCATCTACATTTTTGTCTGCCTTTGATAAAAAATACACATAGGTAAAAACATGTTTAAATATGGTCACCTCCAACCAAACTATTTTTAAAGAAAATTTTAAACATACATATTATGGTTAATATAACCATATAATTGTCAGCGACAACCATATTTTGGTTAAATTAGTAATCCATCAAGAGCCCTCAACCATATTAGGGTTGCCTCTAAAAATGTTATGGTTAGATATGATAATAATTTGTTTAAAAATTTACAATAGTATTTTCCTCTTTTTCGAGAGCAACATACTATGGTTGAAAACCAACCATGCTTTTGTAAGTGTTTAACAAATTTTAGTTATTATTGACCATAACATGTTTGGAGGCAACAAAAGTATGGTTGGGGCTTCTTGATGGAGGCCTAATTTAATCATAATATGATAACTGCTGACAATAATATGGTTATATTAAACATAATCGCCTGTATTTATAAAAAAATTTTAAATTTAATAAAGGTTTACAAAACAAATTTCGTATGAAAATTCTCCTTAAAAAACTTTGTTAAATTTAATAATCGTTTATAAATACGGGGGAATATGTTAAAAATTTTCTTTAAAAATAGTTTGATTGGAAGTGACCATATTTAAACATGTTTGTTTCTCTGGGTGTAGAAATAGATAAATATTCACCCCTATCGCGAATGTTATGGGAATAAACCTAAATTCCCATCCCCAACAAATCGGTATCGCAAATATTTTGGGAGGAAAAAGTTCTATTATGAATTATTTTTCAGTGCTTTGTTAACAAAAGTCTCTATTGTGAGTAACTTGTCAGTGCCAGTATTGTGAAAGAAAAATATAGAAAATAAAATACTAATAAAAATATGATAAAATAACTAATGAATAGTGTTTATATTCATTTTCTTTATGTGCACTTCTTCAATAAGAGGAAAAAGTAATTTTATTTAGTCCTTCTTTAGAATACAAATTAAATTAACATGTTCCCTTCTCGTTCACATCAACACTTGTTGGGAATTTATTTATTAAAAAAATTCGCGGGAGTAAACATTGGCGATGCCAAATTTTTTAAGTTTGGGAATTCATTCCCAAAAAATTTGTTATGGGAATCATTCACAATACGAAATAAAAAAATATGGGAATATTTTCATGGGAGTAGTTGTTTGCGATAGGGGTGATTAGCTCCTTCTTAATTTTTTATACCCACACCACAATAGTGGAGAGGGTATTATGCGTTTGTGCTGTTGTTGGAACACTAAAAAATATAAATACGTAGTATACCGATCGACTCAGAATCACTTTATGAGTCGATTTAACTATGTCCCTCCATCCAGCTGGTTGTCTATCCATGTAACCTTGTGCTCAAAGTACAATTCGCAATCTTTGAGGTAAGTCGGTAAAATTTTGTACAAAGGTTTCAATTCATAAGGACAAAGCCTTCTGAAAATAGTGAGATTCGGTTCATAATATCACATGGCCCCATACAAACTTCTTTTCGGAACAGTGTTTTTTAGTGATTGTGTAGACATTATATAATGTACGGTTCTTCATTAAAAAAACAGAACAATTGTAGTGATACTGTAGACAAACATTATATTTTAATGTTCTATAATGTTTTTTTCGGGTGTGTATTTTGTTTTGTAAAAAATGTTTGGTTTTTTTTAACAGCCAAAAGGGACGAACATTAACGAGCCGAACCGAACCGAACACATTGAAGTTTGTGGATTTTCAAAAAAAACCGAACGGAACTAAATGTTCACATCTTTTGTTGAGTTTGATAAAAACAGTAATATTTTTGTGTTCGAAAGATGACTAACAGGGAAACGTTATTTTCTTAATGATTTTCTACACAAACACTATTAGCGTTTGTGTTTTCCACAAATCTACCGAACCGAACATTAATAAACGATATTTAGTGTTTATTTTCGAACACTGCTATAAACTATCTTATTACGTTGTTATTTAGATCAAATTTGTACCAGACTTACTTCCTTATAAATGTTGGTATTGATGTAAAAATTGGCGACGATAACTTTTGTTATAGCTGCTATTTCATATTAAAATGTTGTGGTAGTAGGTCCAAAATTTAGTATGGATCCCATATAAGCCCTCTTTCTAAAATCACTTAAGGGCAAACAAATCTCATATAGATGAAGATATCAAAATAATATTTGGCACAATGAACTTTCACATGAATCTTAACGCCCTAACATAATTTTGTTCTGGCGGGTTCATGATTGCCAATGGGTTCCAAATAGGGTTAACTATCGAACATTTTTCTTTATATACTGTGGGTATTAAATGCTCGGGCTTGACAAAAAAGTGTTATGAATTCTTACTTTGTATGCTCTTTTATTTTATAGCGAAATTTTGGTATAATTTATGTCAATCTGGTACAATTTTGCCATTGAGACGGTTCAATTTAAGAATTTCCAGATCCCAACAGTGATAGGTGGTATTAAAAGGCCTGCTGCTAACTTTTTTTTAGCTTTATAAATGCTGGATGTTAAAATTTTGTTTATTATCTTTTCTGAGAAAAATGTTGCATTAATGTTACATGTTCTACATTTTTTTGTTCGTTTGTACAAAAAATACAACTGTGGGAAAAATTTTCAAGTTCTTTTGTGAATATGTTGATGAAAAGCGTGCAAAACATGTTGCATATCTTACCCTTACTTTTACTTAAGGTGTTCATATTGCCCTGTTCTACAACTTTGGTACTTACTACTTTGTTTGTACAACAAATGTTTTATTTTGTTTGTCATAATTCATACCGCTCATAATTTTGTTAACAAATTGTTTTAAAACAAAATATAAAAATATTTACACATTAAAGACCGCATTTACATCTATGCAATTAACGCCGAGTTTTTTTTTCTATTTTCTTTTAAATTAGTTTCTACGAAACTCTTTTCACATTCACATTTACATTTTTTTCAAGCATTTTTCAACTTTTTCAACCCCGTTTTCTTCCCTACACCTCTTGCTAACAAACAAAAAGTTGCATGCGGAAGTTGCGGCATTAATTGCATAATGTAAATATCGTCAAATCAAAAAAAGTCTTTTTATATTATAATCGTTTTATGGCGATTTTTTTTCTAAGAAAAATATGTTACAGTATATACATGTAACATTTTCTAATGTTACCTATAATCATTAGTATTGTGGTTATTTTGTTGAACTATTTATGGTTTTCAATCCAAATTTTTAATATTTTTAATTAGGCTTAAGTTCATGAAATTTAATTTTTATTAAATTATTTTTATGAAGAAAGGAATTTTACAACATGAAAATCAATTAAAATTGTTATTGATAATCTTTCATTCTTGACGTGGCTCGAACCCTGGCCGGCAGGTTACCATGACATGTTTCGATCGCAACCACTCGATCTCCTCAGATGGATTTGCCGTCTTACACTCGCAGCCATCGACGACTGCTGACGTCACTAGTCAAACATCAATCCTTAAACCAAATTGTATTTTAACATTTGGTAGATCGAAATTTGCTTTCCTGAATGATTATCCATTTTGATTGATTTTACATGTTTTTTTTTTTTTTTTTTTTTTTTTTTTTTTTTTTTTACCTATAATCGCTCGAAGTGTTACATGTTGTGCTTTTATTTACAACTATTACACTTTCATCATTAATGTACTTAATACGTGATTTTAAAAGCTATTTAAGCGTTTTCTGCACGCTATTACGGGTTGAAACAAATATCAACATAACTAATTTGTATGGTTTGTATGGATAAATAAGTTTCCCAAACTAGTTTATTACCATAAACAACTTATATATGCATTATTACTGGTCCCAAACTTAATTTCATTTGACGCGGAACCTTTTTTAACGATATCGAAAATCTAAAGATGCAGTTCTTATTGTTTTTTATGCACTACATGGTATGGATAGGGCCATTTTGATATTTTCAAAAATTGTCAAAAAGTTGTATCCCTAGTCTACATCTTTAAAGAAATGATTAGCGAAAACAAATACATCGCTTTTATTACGATTACTAAATTTGTTGTCAACGCTAAAAAGTGCAAAATTTTGTAAAATTTTCAAATTGTTAGGATGCCCAGCTCTAAAGTTTTTGGTAAAACCAATGCAACTTTGTTTTATCACTTTTTTATCATATGAAATCTAAAAATCTTTACAGGCCTTCTCAAAATTGTACCCCAAATAGCAACGCTTATCTAAATCATCTTCTATATAATAGAAGTTTTAAAAAATGGTTAAAAAAATAAAAATTGTAAAAAGCACTAAAGGCACTAACGAAAAATTGAAAAAGCACCAAGTTAGTTCTTTTTCTTAGTTTGGCACTAAGGCTAACATTTTGGCGTTTTGAGGCTTAAAAAAGCACCATAAATGGTGCCAAAAGCACTAAGTTGGCATCGCTGCAAATAATCATAAGTTTTAAATAATTTAAAGGTAAATCATAATCACGACAACATTTACCCAACTTTTTGAGTACAGATCTACAATAAAAAACAAGTAAGAAAGAATAGTCGGTTAAACCCGAATTTATGATACCCTACACCATATTAGAACTTTATGATTCCCTACACTATTAGAACCATTAGTACAAAATTTTATCAAATAATCTCTAAATTGCGACCTGTACTTTGCGCACAAGGTTTACATGGACAGCCAGCCAGCCGGACAAACATCGTTAGTTAGACTCAGAAAGTGATTCTGAGTCTATCGGTATACGTAAAGGTGGGCTAAGGACCAATATTTTAAGGTGTTACAGACATCAGCACAAACGCATAGTACCCTCTTCACTATTGTGGTGGTGGTATTAATATTGTATTGTTATGGTAAAAATATTTACCTAATTGATAAAATCGAATTAACGGTTGCTTAATGTAACCTATTTCTCAAATTACTTTTTACGATGTTTACTTGGCTAAACACCCTCTCTACTTCAGCATTAGACCATGGAAATGATAGCAACTTTATAGTCAATTCTGAAATTTCTAAAACAATTTTTTTACCGCCTGCATCCCTTTATTGAAATACTTGCAACCAGAAAGAAACAGCGATGTTTGTTTTGATCGATTTTATAAATTTAATAGTGGAATACTGTTCCTTTATTTTGAAAGATGTTTCAGCGTCATAGTTTACAGCGATTTTCAACATTTGTAAAAGTTGTGATTTAAACTAAAGGCGTTTTAATTGTTCAAATTGTTTATATGTGAAAAATGGCTAAATCTAGCCACTAAATGGCGAAATTGGCAACACTGCGTGTGTAAAAATGTTTGTAATAGGCCCAACTTTTAGTATACCGATCGACTCAGAACAGATCTTAAAATGTCTATCCGTCCAACTAGGTGGGTGTCTGTCCCTGTAACCTTGTGCGCAAGGTACAGGTCGCAAATTTGAAGATAATTTGATGAAATTCGGTACATACACTTCAATTGTAATAAGGACGAAGCCTAATAAAAATCGGTTCATATAATCTTATTATGTATGTTGGTATTAAGATTTTATTTGATCCAATTACATATATGGGGGATTTAATGTCAAATGACCCAATTTTTAAATCGATATCTTCAAATTTGGATGAAATTTGCACCAAGGTTTCTGAGTTAGAAAGGGTCAAAGTTTGACCTTTTGGCCATACAGGTGTTCTTTCTTATCCATCTAACTTATTACCTATTGGTGTTAGCAAAATTTGTCCAAAGTAGCTTGGATAGCTATTTGATCAATCTTCTGAAATTTTTTTTTTTTTTAATATTTATAATCACTAATTTTTTTATATTTTTTAATAATTTAGATTAAAACGTGATACAAAACTTACTCCAGCCGATATGTTGGCCTTGGTTGCTTTAGTAGAAGCCGGTGAACGTGCCCGCAAGGATACCGATGCCGATGCTGGCTATGCTTATCCATCAGAAAACTATGTGCCCAAAACGTATGGCCTAAATAACAACTATAATACAGCTGGCAATGTTTACGATTATCCATCAATTCCTCAAGCAGAAGAAAGTTTAGATTATAACAATAATAATGGCTGGCTTGAGCCCCAATCAATGGTGGACTATTATGGTATGCCTGTCAATATGGAAGCTATGAGCAAATATGAAATACCCAGAGATGTGCCAAGAGAAAATAAATATACTGATAATTACCCTTTAAATACAAACGGAAATCGTAAGTTTAAAAATAACACTGCCACACGAATGTAAAAGTTTTTATTTTTGTTATTTTCGTCAAGGGTTGGAAAGTTGATACAATTGTGATTTTTTCGGTCCTCTAGACCGATTACCTTTTGAGCGGAGAATCAAAACCAATTTATCTTATGTTGCATTAAAATATCTTATAGCCCCTGCTAATTAAATTCCTTAATAGCTTTTTACACTGATCAATATCTAACATCCACCATCAATTTGACACAATTTTCGAAGATGTTAACATCTTTCCATAAGAAATACATAATAGGCTTATCGCAAAGATGATAACATCTTCCCATAAGAATTGTACAGGGCTTAAAATCAACATACAGTTAGGGACAAAATTGTTCACAAAATTTGTGTTATTGGCAAAATAGGCATACATTTTTGTTTTATTTATAATTATTTTATTTTTTTTTTTTTGACTATATGAAATGTAGAATATTTCAAGAACTTAAAAATGAAAATTTTCCAAAAAAAATGTGTTCATAATATTTTGCACGGTATTAGAATTAAGTTATGAGTGTGAACAATTATGACCGCAGTTGGAGATTATTGTTGTATTTGGGTCTAAGCGTTTGGTGTGTTATCCCTTTGCTCTTTTAAGATGCCATAATCCTTTTTGCCATACTTTAACAAAAGTTTTTAGCATCTTCGGCTTTATTTTTTCAAGCTTTAATGGCAAGCTCCCAAAGCTTATATGCAGTGTTAGGCGGGTTCCTCTGAGTAAAACAAATTGCCGTTTTGAAACGGACCAAAGGTACTCAAGTGGGTACAACTCTGGTGACTAATAAGTTAAATTTATTTTCGAATTTTAATTTTCTTCACACTAACTTTAAGCTGTTTCTGAAGAATGCTAAAGATCTTTGTCCTGCATAATGATATCACTCTATCAAGGTTCTTAGCCGAATATGGCTAATCTTGGAATTTACGGGTCTTTAAGGATGGTTTTGTAGTACTTGGCACACATTTTTCTTCTGAATTAGCGGAGTGCTCGAAGCTGGCTCCCACGAAAACCATTTAAAGTCATTTATGAAATCATCAAAATTTTAATATTTAGAATTATTCCACTCTTTTACGCGCCAGCCATGCTTACTGCCGTCCGACTGGCTCCAATCTCATAATTTTTGTCCGATCTAAGCATGTTATACGCATTGAATCTTTAAAACTGAATTTTTCAGCTTTTACTCTTGCTAAAAGGTGGGTTGTCGCTCATTATTCTAGCTACTAATCTGCAAGAACTTAAGCAACTTTGTACGATTATAGTGCTTACATCTAAATTGTACTCAATGCTCAGTATTTGCCGGACCTTAATAGCTATATTGACTACACCAGTAACATTAAGTCTCTTTGATTCGCGAAAATCTTATGGCGATAGTTTTTTTGGGCGACCAGCTTTGTTGCTTTTGGTATCCAAACTACACTTTTTACTTATTTTACATTCAAATCCCACTGAAATGTTGTATTTTTTGTGATCTTCCGATGTGAGGCTCCTTTTTTTTAAATTTTTCACAATGCTTTGTTTTAAAAGTGGCGCTTTCGACTTACCGTTCTTGAAGAAACTAGGCAAAATTTAATTGCTCAAATTATTTTCAAATTTTAAAAAAATTTAATATTAATGAATTAATTTACTCAATTTAAAAGCAAATCCCAATGATAAAACTTGATTTTTTTTTTGAATTTTTATGAAAGATTCACACAGGGTCAATATTGTTCACACATATAGTTTGGATGTTAACTTAGTATAAATGTACAAACTAACGGTACTTTTGAAAATAAGTTTACATAGTATTATTATAAAATGTAGAAAGCCATGCAATAGTTTAAGAAAGTTTCCAAGTCTAAACTTTAATACTTTTCATAATATACATACATTTTTTATAATTTCGTGAACAATTTTGTCCCTAACTGTATTTCTTCATCTTTAAAAGATGTATCTATCTCATGTTGTTTCATTCAACATCTTTCGATTATTTTAGTGTCATCACTAGAAAAAAATACAAAAGAGCAGGACATCTTTATCATTTATTTTGTTTTCATTCGCTCTTACACGTGAAAATAAATATTTTTATGATGAAAGATGTTACGAATGTAACAAGTTTTTTTAATTTTTAACATCTTCCACGCATTCCTCTAAGATGTGCTCAAGTGTAAAAAGGCTAAAAGGCTTAAAACAAACACCTTTAAAAGATGTTCCTATCTCATTTTATTCCATTCTACATCTTTCGATTATTTTAGTGTCATCTTTCTAGTGACAATAAGTTCTATTATTATTGTGGCATCACTGATAAAAGGAAGTTTGTTTTGAAAGCAGCGTTACCATTTGCCAAGTTTTCGTTTTTACTGCAATGTTGTTTTGTTAAGTATTTTTTATATTTTTAAACAAATTGAACTTCAAATACATTTTTGTGTTTTATTTTTAAATTTTGGCACTTTTGTAGAAAAAACATTAAAAATTAAAACAGAACAAGAGTTTTTTTTTATTATATATAATGAAACAGACCTAAAGCCGAAAAATATAAACATAACATATTTAACAAGTGAAAAAGACTACATACACACAGAACAAAACAAAAAACCAATTTTTTATTTAAAAAATTTTTTTTTTTTTTTTCAAAAATGGTGACATTTATGTGTGATGTTAGATGTGAGCAATGTAAACGAGTGTTTCACATTTGCTACATCTTTGATGGTTGATGTTAGATGTTGATCAGTGTAAAAAGCCTATTCTGTAATTCGTTTAGCTAAAGCTTAATCTCGAACGCTAAAATTCCTTACAGAAAACAAAATTTAAAATTTTTAGCGATGGCAAATTTAGCAATGCACGTTACTGAATTACATTTTAAGCCAAAAATTGCTCAATCAACTTTATAGATTTTTAGCGATAGAGATTAAGCTTTAGCGAATTACGGAACACAACTGCCGCTGCCGGGAAAATATAAAATAAAAGGAGAAACTGGTTTAAGCCAAATAAGGTGGAAATGCTTGTGTTTAAACAAAATAATACCACTAAAGTACAAACATTCAGTCGATAGTAATATCGATAGTGAAATCTGGGGGCAAATCACGACATTCGATGTCGATCAAAATTCCCATTTAAATTGTATTGTAATTTCGATCGATATTGAATGCTGTAATTTGGCCTCTGAACTATTGATAAATATCGATAGTATTCCAGTACTACTACCTATCGTGAACGATATAAACATTAAAATACTAAGCAACATTAAAATAATCTTTAAATTTCTTACTGAATCCTTAAAGTATCCTTCCATTTTAAAAAACATTATTGTTTTCAGATTTTTAAGCTTTTAAAAGAGTATGCTTTTTATTATTTAGTTCCAAGGTATTAAGTCCAAACTCCACAGAAACAGGGTGTAAAGCTGAGAACTTTAATGTCACAATTTACAAATAATAATCGTACGTTTTTTAAAATTAATTTGTAATTAGAATTTCAATGCTAAGCAAAAATTATGTATTGCAAAAAAAGATTTCTGGCTGTTTAAGGGTTCTTTACACTATCACACAATAATACTTTGTAAGAGAGAAACCCAATGAGTTTTGTTGCGACTGTCAAAAAATCTAATTTAACTTTACAGTTTGTATTCGTACTTTCACACATGAAAAAAATGCAACCCCGATTAAGTGAAAATAAACGGGTTAACTCACGCATTCATAAACGATTATTAAATTTAACAACCCTGTTTAGTAAACCTTTTTTAAATAAAAAAATATTTTTAGAAATACGGCAGTTATTCGGCCTTATTATGTAAGGCGTTGTCGTAAACGAGAGAGTCGTTTTTTGAAGTAGATTAATCACCCTTATCGTGGTTGGCTTACCTTAAATACGCCTGCGACTGTTTGGTAATAGATTAAAGAAAATGTATTTCCTTAAATCTATTACCAAACAGTCGCAGGCGTATTTTAAATTCACCAATCACGATAAGGGTGAATGATCAGGCTGTCACCCTTATGGCCGTTTTCTCATTACACGATTATCTCTCTTCCTAACGAAAAACTGCACATTAAAGAAATTTGGTTTTCTCAATATCTAATTTGATATATTCTGTCGCAAAGCTAACCGGCACTCATCTGCCAATTAGTTATTTTCTTTTTTTTTGCTGTACAGATAAATTCAATCAGCTGACTCCCGGTTTTAACATGTATTTTGAGAGGTGTTGCCAGCTGAAAACAATGTTTTTTGCCGGTATATTGAGAAACCCAAAAACGTTAACGGACAGTTTATCGCTCTAATAAATTTGTGTCGACAGTAACAGCCAGTTTATCGATACATTGAGAAAATGGCCATTATTATGTTTGGCGTATTTAAAATACGCCTACGACTGTTTAGTAATAGATTAAAGGAAAAAAGTTCACGTTCTCTTTAATCTACTACCAAACAGTCGTAGGCGTATTTTATTTACGCAAAACACAATAAGGGTGTGTGTGTTACTTTAATATATTACAAAAAACAACCCACAAAGTCGTATTGGATCTCAAATTTTTTTGTAATACTTGTCATTTTAATGACACATTGCACTCACAATTTTACATATTACTTGAGTTTTTGACATGTCTTAATACAATGTATAATAGTGTTAAGTACCCTTTATTAGTGTAATTTAATAAAATATAATAATTCAAATGAATTTTTATTCTTCTAGGTTTTAATAACAAACGCTTTATGGTGGCCAAAAAGAAAAGATCTATTGCCAAGCCTTCAATTCCCTACAAGCCCGAATCATTCTTTTAAAGTAAATGTATAATTAAGTAAATTACCGTCAATTTCAGAGAAAAAATTCTAACCCTTTAAGGAAATTGTCGATGTATTAATACAAAAATATATTAAGTAGAAATTTGTAAGCCGATTATGGGCCAAAGGCTAGATTACGGAAATTTAAAAAAAATAAGAAAAAAACTGAAACAAATATAGTTATAAATTTGTATGATACCACCCCATACACAAATACAAATTACTAAAACTTTATACATACATCTTTTAAGTGCTACATATAAACTAAAAAAAAAACTTTTTGCCCCCAGAAAGTATTTTCATATATTTTAAATTTTTTTTTTTTTTTGAACAAATAGTCAAAATTTTTTCCTTTACAAAAGATTTTTTGTGTCAAATTTTATAATCAATTAACAAAAAAAAAAAAAAAAAAATTATGTATATTTCTATTGAACGTGCAATTGATGTAAGTGCATTTATGTAAATTATGTATATCAATATCAAAACTAAAACTAATTATAATTTTAAACATGTAAACTAAAATATACAAGTCTATATAAATAAATTATATTCTATACCAAAGAGCTAAACTATTTTAAAATATATTATGGATTTAAAAAATAAAATAAATAAATAAAAACTATCTAAAAATGTTAACTAGATAAAAACACAGTAACACACACACAGGTCTAATGTCCAGCAGTCTGATAGATAAATGGAATTATAGAACAAATTATAAAATCAATATAAATGAATACATACTTGTATGATGATGCAAGAATTTGGAAAGCTTTTTGAATGTTCCTTTTTTGTAATTTAACCAAAATGTTTTTTTTTTTTTTTTGTAAACTTGCACTTTTTTAATGCACTTTAGCAACCTGTTGCAGTTTTTTGCCCTTAAAACATTAAATTGTGTACTTAAATAGCATCACTTACACTACTATTTTATATAGAATTATAAACAATCAGGTGCCAAATTACCGCATTCGATATCGATCGAAATTGCAATACAATTTAAATGGGAATTTCGATCGATATCGAATGCCGCAATTTGGCTCCAGCCTTATTACGGTTGTCGTTATCGTAAACGACTGTGTCGGTTTTTTGTTATAGATCAAAGTAACAAGTGGTTTACGACAACAGCAACCGTAATAAGGCTCAATAATCACGCCTACCACGAATCAGCAAGTGAACAGTTTTTTCGTCCATAATTTTGCTTTTCCCCATACATTTTTTAGGGAAAAGGAACAAATTTCGAGGAAAACTTTATTCACAATCGGGGCGAATAATTAAATTGTTAACAAGCGTATCAGAACTGAACTCATTAATGGATATGTTATTTTGGATTTAAAAAAAATTGTTTAAATGAAATTTAATAAACATAGTAAAACAGAGGACAAACTATAGTACTCGATATCAATCGAAGTTTCCATTTAAGCCTTCCATGCACTTGCTGTATGTGTACAACAAAGACTAATGGCTGTACTGATACCATTTCACACATATTCTTATGCTCTTTTAATCAACAATACTTATACAGCAAACATTTCAAATTAATAATAATAAACGAAATATATTTTATTTCACAGTCATATGCAAGGCCCATCTATCAGGTCTGCTTACTTGTACAAAAACAAAAAACTTTCTCTTTTAAAATGTCAAAAACTTACTATCACATATACAAAGCAAAAGGAAAAAACGTGTATGTAGACAACTTTTGAAAGCTCAAAAGAACGAAAACAATGATCTTTAGGCTTCTTGCGCAGACCTTTTCAATGGGCCTTGGTCATTGTGAAATGGAATGTCATAGAGATCTGTGGTAACGCTGTCGTTAACGACTGTGTTGTTTTTTGTAATATGTACATATATTAAAATAACACACAACTTGTGTTCTTTAATATACTACAAAAACGACTTTTGGTAAACTTTTGGGTAACTATTAATTAGACAACTGCTGTTTCGTTGAAAATCATTATTTGCATTTTTTTTTTCTGGAAATTACCAAAAAAAATTGTACACAGACGCCGCCACACATCTACTTTTTGTTAAACAGTAAAGCCTGGTACAGGCGATGGTCAGATCTTAAAATGTGGTCATCAAAATTTCCTGAAAATGTCTTGCAACTGTGTGAACATTGTAAGCTCATTTTCATTTGAAAGATGGGTAAAATTAATGCATCATTGTCAGAAAAATTACAACATTGTAAGATCTGGCCATCGTCTGTACGAAGCTTAACACTGGGTCTCCACGTAGCAATTTTTATTGCTAAGCACAAGCAAAAACGTCGGCAGAACAATGGCGCAATAAAATATAGCTGGAGAACAAGTGAAATTGCTTTGCCATAAACAAACATACAGAGAAATGAAATGTTAGATAAATGACAACTGATTTTACAGCAGATTGCCAAGCAATAATTGCTCAAGCAATCAGAAGAGCAATCATTGCGTAATGAATTGCCACTCATGGCAATATGCGGTCTATACGTCGCAAATTTAATTGAGCAATCAAATTTGGCGTTTGCCGCAATAAATGTTGCTACGTGGAGACCCGGGGTAACACTTCACTTTTTTTTTGTTTCCTTTAATTTTTTTTACACCTTTACGCCCAGTTTACAGCAGACATGAAATGCTTAGCACCCAGTCTACAACTGACAAGAAATGCTTAACATTTACACTAACAATATGTTTTACTCATATTTTAACACGGTTGTTAATGAATATGTTTTAACAATGCTTATATGACATCATGTTATAACAGCAAATAATAAAAATGCAAAAAAAACCCTGCTACCAACATAAAAATTTATTATTTTGATAGATTTGCCATTTTTTACTCAGATACACATTTTTAGCTAACCAATATACATATTGTACATATGAAATGTTAGTTAGCCAAGAGTTATCATTTTAGTTTACTAATAATTAACTATTGACTGTTAATTTGGGCCTAAGAGTTTAACCCTTGTGTTAATACCCAACTTTATCCACATGTGGATCATTTAGCACCCGGGTTACCCGGATACCCATATACTATAATGTATTAATAAACCGGACAGGACAGTATTTTTTAGTATAACAGTTGAACATTTTTGGTCATACATAATATGTTAATGAGACTTTCCCGTATTATAATACTAACGCTTTGGAAACTAAGCTTATGTAATTGTATGATACAGAATTTAGTTTTTTGAATTTTTTGAGCAGTTCAAACGTGTTTTTGTTATCCCATAAAGTGTATTGTATTGTATTGTATTGGGTACCGGGGTACCCGGGTGCGCATATTACGATGGTTAAAGTTTAAGCAAATTTTTTTGAGTATTAAAGCAGCAAAAAAATAAATCTAGAATCTGAATTCGCTTTCTTTTAAGTGAAATAACGACGATCCAGAAGCTTGTTTACAAATTTTAATCCTTAATACATTTTTTTCATGTGTATATACGTAGGTGGGTATCATGGTACCCGGGTATTAACACAAAGGTTAAATACAGACAATTTTATTGTATAGTTAAATAAATTGTGTTTGCTGTTAAGCTTTGGTTGACTACTGTGTACCAAAGCGGATTCAACAACAGGTGGTGTCGGAACTACAACAAACCAAAAAAACAACAGAAATGGCATAGGGCTATTTGCATTGTATTGTTAGTGTTTATGGCTTGAAATGTCAACCATTCCTAACAAATTACTAGCAAATCAAAACAAATTGGTTCGAACTGTCAAAATCAGTTGGCGTTCCGACACCATATGCAGTTGAATTCGCCTTGCTGTGTACAAAAAGACTTTTAAAAGCAAACTTCTCGTTTTTAACGGTAAATTTTTGCAAAACAATATACTGCAAAAAAAATTTGTAGTTCCTTGCCAAGGCGAATTCACTTTTCAGTTGGCGTTGAAAGTACAGCTTAGCTACTTTTTTCTTACTTAGAGGAATGAATGCCAAAAGTTTCTTGTGATTTTGAAATATCGACCAACGAAAGCAAAAAATATATTACAATGTTGTGTTTTTGGTGTTGTACTTATTGTAGTATTGCCACCACCGTTAACATGAATTCGCCTTGTCTCTTACATGGGGGCTTCACCTGACAATTTTTTGTCATAATAAATGTCAAACTTCATATAAAAAAAAACGCTGACAAAAATTTTAGAGTTTTTTTATATAGACTTTGACGTTTGGTATGACAAAAAATTGTCAAGTGAGGAACCCATGTTACCATCAGCTTTGCTTTCATCTAACACATACATAAGTAAATACTTTTCGTGTTTAATACATATTTAACTTTTGAAATAATAAAACTGCCCCAAAGACGTTTGCTGCAAGGAAGGGTTAAATTATATTTTAATTTCGATTGATATCAAATGGCTTAATTAAGCCTCAGGGTGTTTTTGGTATTGGAAAAAAAACTTATACCTACAGTAATTTCAACTATACATTTTTTTTTGTTGTTTACGTTGTTGATTTAAATTATATTTGTATTTAAAAAGTATATTTTCAACAAAAACAATAAAGTATTTAACGAAAAAGTTTTTGAAACTGTTTTTTTTTTTGTAAGAAAGGAATTTTCTCCAAAAAATTAGACATTTTACTTTTAAGACCCCTATTACGGTTTACAACTCAATTCAGTTGAGTTGTAATTTCTTAATTTTTGTATTATGGCTAAATTGCGCTGAACAAAAACTGCCGATAACAACCAGTTGTCTTTATTAAACCGTAATAGGAGCCTTAATTAGAAATCTACTAAATTTTTAGTAAATATGTATTTTTTTTTTTTTTTTTAATTTTAATAACTAATAATCTGTTCCATTATTCATATTTATACAGTTTCAGGGAGTTTCAATTTTTATAAGATTTTCATATGACTTTGCAAACGTCTCAAGTGCTGGAAATCTGAATGTTATTTACATTCCTTTACCAAATTTTAAACAATTTTTAAATATTAATGACTTTTTTTTAGAAAAACTACTACACTTTTAAAGATAAATCGCTTAATTTCAATTGTTATACAATGTATTTGGCTCAAGAAATATATCAATTTTGAACGACGCAATGTCCTATTCAAAATCTACGTTTTTACGCTTCGACCTTTCTCCTAGATATAGAAGAGATAGTTGTCAATATAACTCTTGGGCGATGTCCCTCTTTTAGGACATCCTGAATTTAATTTACCATATGCACACTTTGAATCTCAACGTACACAGCATTCAAAGCAGGGTTGCCAGTTGTACCGCTTTTCGCGGGTTTGTCCCTCTTTTTTTTATTAATTCACGCGTACCGCGCGGAATTTAAAAATCCCGTTTTTTTAGAATAATTATTATTTTTAGTTTTGCATCAGTTGTCTTTCTGTAAAAATGAAAAACGATAACAGTCGCTTTAAGTGTATCAATCACTTTGGTAAGCTTCAAGTTCTGATGTGATTTTTACTTTAAAAGTAAATTAAATGTAAAAAAGCACAAAAATCAAAAAGATTAGCTAAAAATAATTGTAATTGGAAAAAAAAACCTTTTTTGTGGCAAAATGCACAAAGATTTTAGCTTTAGAAACAACACAAATGGTTTAAAACGTTTTGTTTACTATGCTTGGGGGGAGTTTTTCAAGTTTAAGTCGCCCAGTCTTGAGAAGTTTGTGGGTAATTACCCGAATTTGGTATAATTTTTTTTACTGTTGTGGGTAGAGCGTGGGTACTTCAGGTGTAATTTAAAATTCTTTCTTAAGATACCTAAATAAAGTCCAGATTCGATTTCAGTGATGACATTTATTTCTTTTTAAATACTGTTGCTTAAAAATGCACAGTCTTCTAAACCAAAGTCTCGGTTTCTTTTTAAGAAAAGACTTCAATCATTAAAAATATATTTTCTAAAGTTTGGTAATGAACCCTTAGATTTGGATAAAAATGCCTATCAAAGTGTTAAGGAACCTGATGTTTATAGAAAAAAGTTATTCAAACTAAAAACAACCATGGGGAAAGATATGTTTCCAATATTGCAACACATAATTAATTTAAATTTATCTTGCAACTTTTTAATGCTTTAGTTTGAAGAATATTTAACGCCCTAAATTACGAAAGGGACATTTTGTTTACTAAATAAGGTATAAAGGGTATTTTCTAATGCCATGAAACTTAAAATGGTAGACAACACAAAAAAAAATTCATTTTGATCGCAGATTGATACACGGCATTACCATTTGAAACTAATTTCAAACAATTAGACAACGCGCTTGTCCTTGACGAAACGCATTGCAGATGTCCAATTTTGTTTCTCTTCTTCGAGCATTGCATGAATGCCCTGAAGTCTAATTGACAGTTTATTTTCTCTAAGTCAACACATTGCCAGCATTTGTGAAAAAAAAGTTGCGTCAGTTTAATCACGAACTCGCCTATAAGTTGCGAAAATCGATGGCAGAATTTCAAAACAAATTTGGATAATTTGGTGGCGTTGTTCAAGCATGAATCTATTCATGATGATGTGCCTGAACAAAAAATGAAAGCAGTAAGACAGTTCGTTTGACAGCTAGCCTTTCGTAAGGTCTATGGGGCTGAAAATTACCCATTTTAAAGGACTTGCAATGAGCATATTCATAGATATATGCAACCAAATGTGCAAGGCGAATTAACTCCAGGTAAGCTCAACTCGTCAGCCGTTCATCAGCTGTATCCACGGCGAATTAAAAAAATGGTGAAACGTCAAAATATTGTTTTGTTTCTATACTGAAATTTGACAAAAAGTCAGAAAATTGCAAAAACAAAATACATGGAGTTAATTCGCCTTGTTTTGTAGTTGTAGAGTTGCACTTACCTGTTATAAATTCGCCTTGCATATGAGGAAGTTAAACTCATTATTTAAGAAGTTTTATTTTATGTTTTATTAATTGTATTAAGTCTTTAATGTTAATTTTGTGAATTTATTTAAAATTACAATAAGAATCTTAACAGTTTGACTAATATTGATCTTCTTTCAATGAGTTTGTTGCGTTTTTGCTTCTTTGTAAATGTCTTTTTTTTAAATAAAACTTCAATTGTATCTCAGGTGTAATTTTATTTAAATCGGGTAATTTTGCTTCATCTCAAGTGTAATTTTGAATTTTGCTGGTGGTAACACTGGTCTTGAGCTTTTTTCCCTCTCTCATTTTGATTATTTTTTTATTTCTCTCATTTTGATTATTTTTTTTTTTTAATTAAAAATGAAGTATTTTGAAATGAAAAACCACATTTTCATAAAAAATAAAGTTTTTATTAATTTAGAAAGTTCTTTTACAAATTAAACATTTTTTTCCTTAAAAAACTCTTTTTTTTAATAAAAAAAATCTTTTTAAAACACTTTTATAAAAGTTCTGATGCAATATAACAAAACTTTTTTTTTAAATCAAAGTAAAAAAATAAATAAAATGAATAACCATATTTTATTGTATTGTAAATTATTAATAAATCAATTGAAAACTAAAATATCACAATTACAAAAAAAAAATATTATAAGAAAATAACAATTTAATGTAATCTAATATTTATTATTAATTTTTTTTGAAAAATAAAAACAAATAAAAGTGGCTCATCGCATTATATTTTAACAAATAAATTTATGCAAAAAAAAATTTTTTTATTAAAAAAAAAACTAAAACATGACTGTTTTTCGGAATTTATTAAAGTTAAATTAATTATATTATTCATAAATATATACATATACAACAAATAAAATTTAAAAAAGAAAATAAATAAAATATATACATATACATATTAACATATAAAAATATTTAAAAAAAGGATTATTTACTTTAAATATTCGATTTGAAAAAATAATCAAATACCTTTTTTTGCAAAAAATTAAAGCGGAAAATTCCAAATTTTAATTAAAATGCATTGTCAAAGAATTTCGTATAACTAAAAAAAATCATTATATATCGTATACATACATAAATAAAAAATAATAACAAACATATTAAATTTAAAATACAAAAGTACAATTATTGTACTTAAATATTCATAAAACCAACAAGAAAAAAAATATTATTAAAAAAAAACTGATAAGTCTATCAAATTTAAATATTTGAATCTATTTTCATTGACTGAATTAATTATTACAATCAATTTATTTGCGCCAATTAAAAAATAAATTTAAATTAAATATTTTAATTAAAAAAAAATAACAAAACCAATTTCTAAACTCGATTTTAAATCTTTTATTTTACTGAAACATATTTTTATTATTTGAATGCATATTTCTTTTATTTCCCATTTTCTAAAATACAAAATTAATAAAAAAAATGTTACTTTCTTTTGGCCTTATTTTAAAAATTAATTTATCAATAAAAACAATCTACAAAAACTAATTTTGATATTTTTATTTCTAAGCTTAAAGGATTTTATAGAAAAACGGGGATCACTGGCATCACTGTTAATGTCTGCTGTTCGAAAATACATAACAAAAGCAGATGATGCGTAAGTTAATCTAAAATACACATCACCAAAATGGCTGATGCATATTGTTTTTAAAAATATTAACAAATTACGCAGCAAACAAGAATCGGCATCAGCTGATTTGCATAAGCATCGCAAACTTATCACAGATTCACAACAGATGCAGCACAGTGATGCATTTCCGAACAGACGCACAATGATACCCATTAAAAGTACAGACGGATTTACAATGGAAACAATATTTGTTTATATTTACATATATTTGTTTATACACACAGAGAAAACAGATTCGTGATCACAACCGAATTTGTCGCCAATCGAATTTTGTCGGTTACATGTAGTATCACACAATTCGGTTACAATTACTGAAAATTTCGTTTCTTAGAATATTTTTGATAGCTTTTGAACATTTGAATTTTAGTACACTATCAGTTATATATTGTTAGTTGTTAGTATTGTTTTTAGAAAACAAAAATATGCTTATACCCGAATATATTGAGCCCTTATAGCAAAATAAAATTTTACAATAGAAGGTTTTTTTTAAATATGTTTGCTTCAAGTCTAGGGTTTCGTTTGAAATTGCTTTTGCTCTTATTTCGTAACGGTACTCCCCAGAGATATGAGATTTTTAGAGATGATGTAAATGATCAAAAATTATCGATTTTAATCAAAAAACAAAAATCTTAAATGGTGTTGGTAACATCATTTTTGCTTTTAGGGCTCGATATGATAGATGCAACTGAATTAACACATAATTGGTGTTCATAACAACAGATTTGATTGACTTAGCTAATATATTTTTCCTTTCGGATGCATTAACCATTTTCCCGATTTACTAGATAGAAAATCAAAATAAATCCAATAGCCTCCATTTTTCGTGAGTATATTTATTAAGATATTTTATGTACCGTTTATTTATTCCCCCTTATCGTGTTTGGCGAACTTTTGGTAATAGGTTAAAGAGAACGTGGACTTGCTTCCTTAAATCTATTACCAAACATTCGCAGGCGTATTTTAAACTCGCCAACCACGAAAAGGGTGATTATTTAATGTTATAAAGCGCATACATACATACCTACATTATTTAGCCGACCAACACAAACAATGTTGAGAACATCGTGGGCCTACTTCCTTAAACGTAAAGAATTGTTACCGCACCTAAAAGAGTTCCAATTAAACAAAGCGGGCTGTGTTGAGGAACTGAAAACGCAGTGGGCTAAATTTATAAGTGGCGAACATGATGAGCTTGAAACACAGCGCCTTTAAGAAATCCAAACGAAGCAGAAAGCAATAGGTGGCCTAGCCTCGCCCAAATTCCTAGTGACACCGGAGCTGAATATAGTGGTAAAATCACCGGTAGAGGAGTACTAAGATGACTCACCCCTCGATAGCATCTACAGCCACCGAGTTCAAAATGGATTTGATGGATAAGCTCAGAAGGTGAAATATAGTGTTTGACGGGACTAGTGATCCATTGGAGTCTAAAGAGCGTGCTGAAGAGTTAGCCCACATGTACGATGTTGATCGGACAAATTATTTTTTAAATATGATATAAAAACTTATTTTATTAAATAATTTGTTTTTTACTTTTGACAGAAAATTCGGCTTATAATAAGTTTAGTACTCACAATAAACAATTGAATACCAAATAATAATATTCTCATATGTTGTACACGAATTGAAACCATATAACAATCAATAATAAGCTGCAATCAAGGAATAAGCAATTATATTTTTAAATTTATTGACAAACGCAAATTATTGATTGTAATAACCAATATTCAGTTTTGCACTGCATTAAATTTGGTTGTATTTACTAATTTTTAGTATTAAATGAAATTAGTTATCACAACTAATAAAAGACTTGAAGGAATCATATTTAAGTTAGAATTACGTTTTAATAATCATTAGTATTAAAAATCAGTTAGAGTTACACATTTTTAATAGTTGCAATAATAAATTATATTTCCTGATCAATATTTTATTACTGCAACCAGTGTTACCGTCGGATATTTTAAAAATGTACCAAAAAAAGGGGATATCTACAAAAAAAGTGGCACCAAAAAGGGGATTTTTAAAAAAAATGGGCACATCGTTATGCATTTTTTGCGTTTTTTTTTTCTATTTATTATAATATTAAATGGTATTAAAAAATAACAAAAAACATTGTATAGTAATTTTATACACTAAAAAAAATTGATCGTATTACAATAGACATACATACATACTTACTTACAACCGGCTCATTTTTTGTAAAAACTAAAATAAATATTTTGGAAATATTTCTCTCGAGAAGTAATTTTTATAAAATATTGACTTTAATGTTTTGGTAATTCAAAATCGTTAAACTTGTCTTCTCCAAACATGTTTTTTGATTATGACATTGTTGCTGCAAATAGAAGATATTTATGTTATGTGTTTTATATATACATTTATTAATATATTTCTTGTACTTTTCCTTCTGAATACATTTTCTTTGATTTATTAAAGGTATTGTATTGCACAGGTAGATATTTAAAAACTTTTTAGAAATTTATTTGCCCATTCCCCCAGATTCTCCCATCACGTCTAATTAGTCAGATACACCAATTACTGTAATTTCGGAAGATGATTTGTACCACAATTAATAACAAAATCCATAGTTTTATAATTTTATTCTACAGCCAACCTAATTACAAAAGTTGTAGGCCCAGGCCCACGATGTCGACAAGAACATTTCTTTGGTATATTTGTATTGAAAACAAAAACTAATTTTAGTTTTTTATAAATATGCGAAAGAAATGTACTTGTAGACACCGTAGGCCTGGCAGCTAATCCTATAACAAAAAAAAAAAAAAAACGAAAATATCACTTTTTCAAATACTTTATATTTAATCAGTTCCGCAATTTAATACAAATAAATGCATACATGCTACTGAGTTTAAGTGCGAGTGTTTAAATTTCTATACTAAAGCATATTTAGTTTTTATCCAATTTCGTCTATTATTGCTTAACATTTTTGTAATCAGTGCCCATGTTCTGTAACTCTCGCGTCGAGAAAGTTTTCGATTGAAATGTGTGAAATGAAACAAAAATGTCATAAATTGAAACAAACAGCTGTCACGTAAGGAAATCAACGCCAATTTACAGAAAAAGTGTTTCTGTAACATTTTGGTGAGAAAAGTTCCCGGTTTGAAATGTCAAATAAACTCACGAATAAAAATGGGGCGAGAAAAAATTTTAACACTAAAAAACAGTTAAAAATGCAAAATGCAAAGAATAATAATAATATTTTATTTTGGCACATTTTTCATTGTTTTATTATTTTGCTTTTAACATTTTTATAAAATATACGAATGTCTTCAAAGCTCGTTTGCAAACAACAAACATTAAAGTCGCTCTTTACACAATTTGGCATAGCCGAACGATATGTGTTACTGGCGTTCTGAACGTCTGCAATGTCACATCGGCTTCGATTGAAATATTATGACATTTATAACGTAACGAAGTAATCTCTTTTGATAGTTTTCGACATGAGTTACAGACACACATTTTTCTCACTTTTCGAGAAAGGATGGAATATTTTGTTTCACAACTTTTCGATGCAAGAAGTTCTCACTAAAATTACAGAACATGGGTACAGGTTTATAAACCAAAACTATAAAACTGGATTTTGTTATAAATTGTGGTACAAAACATCTTCCGAAATTACAATAATTGGTGTATCCGATAAATGTGACGTGATGGGAGAAAACTGCGCTGATACTCGTCCTTAGCATTCCAAAAATATAAGAATCAGTTGGAATGGTTAAACAAACTTTTTCAATGTAGTCCTGTGTTATTTATTAATGGTCAGTTTCATACAAATTTTTTTACAATTGATTGTTCTTAAAACGACTATATACTATACTTTCGTAAAATGCCTTCACTTGGAACCTAATCTTCAAAGCTAGTATCTAACAAAATTAAAGATAAAAGCATGGTTTCGCAAGTATTTACTTTTAACCTATTTGTTACTTTATTTTTAATTAAAGCTAACTTAGTAAAAACACGCTCAGAAGACCTACTGTGTGGCTATATAAAAATATGAAAGATCAATTTGTAAAAGTTTGAATATATGTATATACAGGTATACTCATCAAATCTATTTTTCAATGTTCCAATTTCACGCCAATAATCTTCACAGTATTCGAAATTTTAAATATGTGTTAATAATTCGTGTCACTTGCTTTACTCTCTAGAAGTTTAAATTCACGTATAAATGCATCTGGGTCAGTTATAATATCTTTAAACTCTGAAACTAATTCGAAATAGTTTATATCTTCATTAGGCACTATAAATAATGGGTCTAAATACTTCAATATATTGAGCTTTTGGTTTTTTATATCAATTCTTTACACAATTTTTAGTAAAAACTTAGATTTTACTTTTAATGTCAATTACACAAATTTTAGAAAAGTTTTCGGTACACAACAGTTCGGTTTGTGCTTCACGACCAATATATATATAATAAATAAAACAGGTAAATATAAAGTTTATTCCATCGATTTTCAGCTAACCACGCATGACAGAAAGAAAAAAAGTATCTTTTCCTAACGTAAAAAGTATCAAAAAAGTGGCAAGAATCACAAAAAGTACCACATTTAGGTGCATTTTGTAAAAGTGGCCAAATAGTATCCAAGCAGTCGAAAAAGTGGCAATTTGCCACTTTAGTGGCACCAACGGTAACGCTGACTGCAACCGTTTTCCAACCAATTTGCATATAAGCCCCCTTTCACACTCGGCAAGTTACTTGCCGACAACAACAAAGTCTGTACAAATTTTTTTTAAATTTGTTTTTTCCTTACAGACTTTGTTGTTGTCGGCAAGTAACTTGCGCAAGTAACTTGCCGAGTGTGAAAGGGGGCTATGTATACATATTTGCATAGGCTGTTCACACAGGCTGCAACAATTTAGTTGGCAAAATCTGTAGGAAAAAAATATCTGCAAACTATGCCTATTTAACTAACATTTAAAACAAAAACATAATATCAAAATTTGTTTTAAATGTCACTTTTGGGCTCGCGTTCTAAAAACAGGCAGTATTTTTTTTAGCAACTTTGTTATGCTAGTCGCAAATTAGGTAACAGCTGATATACAGAATTATTGGTCGTGAAAATTTACAATTCATTTGTGAAATTGTTTTAAAATGTCAGGAAGCAGTGCAAAAGAAAATATTATCGAAGTATTAATAGATTTGTTTGACGATTCTAAATTATTGGTTACAAATGTCAACTGTTCGAGTAGCAGGGATGCAAACGCAATATACAGTTTAAGTATTACGTAATAGTGATGATGCGACAACTGCAATTCTGTTTATTTAGTTTTTGGATTGTAAATTTGCATCAACTAATACAATTCGCTATTATCTGCCTATTAAACAATTTCGAACGTAAACAAGTATTTTTCATAGAAATTAACAACATTAACATTCGAAATAGTTGCACCGGAAGTATAAGAAAATAAGTTCGTTAAATATATTACTTAAAAACGTTTTTAAGTTATCTGATCAAGCACTTTTCTTAAGATTTTGTTTTATATTCAGTATTTTCTCTATGTGTAAAGCTTCTCTGGACGTTAACAGCAAAATAAACATTCTGTTAATTTTAACGGATAATGTTAAAAACTGGTAGAACAAAAGATATTGTTGGTAAAACTTTTTAACACACTTTATTTGTTTTGCGAATTATTTAGTTATTTAAAAAAAAAAACCTTTTTAAATACTTATTAACACTTTTTGTAAACAATTTCAAATTATAATTTAAATAGGTATAATTGTCTTCAATATCTTCAAAATCAAAGTGAAGATGTAATTTTAAATGTTTATTATGAAATTGACAAAGTGAAAACAAAATCTCTTTTCTTTTACATTAAATGATGGTTAAGTTTCGTCACCATTTATGAAAGCAAAAAGTTTGCACGCCACTTACCAAAATGTACATATGTACGTGCAGCTGAGAACGTCATAAGATTCAGTTAACATTTAGCAAAGTCAAACTAAAATAATGAGAACAGTGTGATCAAATCTTGAAAATTTGTACAGCTAAATTTGTCGTTAAAAAAAAGTTAAAAAAGGTTTGATATAAATAAAAAAAAATAATGCCTTAAAAAATACTTTAATTTTACGAAAAAAAATTACCTTCAATGAATCCTTTTCGAACTATTAGGGGTAGTCCCCTGAGTGCGAAAGTACATTTGGAAGTGCCAGATTGGCTCCAGTTTTTGAGATATACCGCTAATGGAGGAGGTTGCACAACATATCGACCCATTTGCGCGAAATTATCGTATATGCCAATTTTTTGAAAATTGAGTTTTTGATGCAATCTTGTTCTACATTCAAAAAGACGTCGCTGCTCCAAAAATTGAATGTTTATTTTCATTTTTATATTGCAAGTGATAGCAGAGAAATGTAGAAAAATGGCTCTCCTGTAAAATTTGGTTTTTGTAACATACGATAATTTCGCGCAAAGGGGTCGATATATTCGCGTAACTCAAAAACGGTTTAGTTTATTGAAATTACTTCGAACAAACTTTTAGTTTCCTTACTTTGTAGTTATTAATTTATTTACTCACAAATAATTTATATTTTTTATCACAAAAAATTTATTTTTCTAAAGCCGAATTCACTTTACTTAATATGTAATTTGTCTTTAATTGTAAGACACATTGACCTGTTATCGCCTTTTTATTAATAATATTCTGAATTTTATTTTTGTATGCAATACAAAAATAGCTGTATAGAAAAAAAAGTATCAACAAGATTTATATATTCGAATTTCCTAAAAGTACCAAAATGTGCTTAAGAGCTTCTTAAGGAGAGGAGAACAAAATTTAAATTTTATATCTATCATTATTATTGAAGAAGATAAATGGGTTACCAAAAAAGTACCAAAATTATATTTTTGCCCTTTTTCGCCACCAAAATGTACAAATTTAAAAAAAAAACTACCAAGCACATGTCAATCTAATTTTTTTTCTCAATAATGATATTTTTTGAATTTTACGTCTGCCTCTGTTACATATAAGGTTACTGATTTTACCCGTTTTTACAGTATATAAAAACTATTTTTGCTAGTGTACCCTTATTGGGACCCATGGGCAATCATGGATTGCCTAAACAAAATTATGTTATGAGATTAAGATTTATGTAAAAGTTCTTTGTGCTGAATATTATTTAGATATCGTTATCTATATGAGATTTTAAGATGGGGTTTTATATGGGGCCTATGAATAATTTTGGAGCTACCAGTACATGACAGTAGCTATCGTAAAAGTTATTATCGCCAATTTGTATGTTAATACCAACATTTAAAAGGAGTAGTATTTGTTTGGGTGCTATTTGAGACCGATTCCAATAAAATTTGGTGACATGATTTTAATTGCAATAAAATAAGTTTGGACCAAATAAGATCTAAATATCAAGATAATAAGATGGTTAATGGGCACAAAGACTCTATTCCGGAAAAAAGCTTGTATGAGGGCGGTTTTCAATAGACTCCAAATTATATCCAAAATTGCGACCTGTACTTTGCGCACAAGGTTTACATGGACAGCCAGCCAGCAGCCTGCCGGACGAACATCGTTAATTCGACTCGATCGGTATACTTAAAATTGGGTCTAGGACCAATATTTTAAGGTGTTACAAACATTAGCACAAATGCATAATATACCCTTAACTGTTGTGGTGTGGGTATAAAAATGCTAAATAAAATGTGAAATGCTTAATGACAATTTTCAGCTTAATCAAAGACGAAGAGCTAAACTAAAAAGTAAACATTCTAAAATGGTCACACTGATTGGGAATAATGTAGGTATGTATTTGTTAAATGTTAATATTCTAGATATAAACTTTTTATATTATAAAAGCGCATTGATTGATTGATTCATTCATTCATTTAATGTTTCTCAAATTAAAATTGCTGTTAAAAAGAACGCATTTAGTACAGAGTATTTTTGAGAAATAAAAACAAATAAGAGAAATATGTACATAAATTAACAACAAAATATTTTAAATTAATAAAATAAATTTATTAATTTCCCCTTTTTATGATTTTTGTTTAAAGTGTTCAGTAGTAGTTGATTAAATATGATCGCTATTGATTAGGTCGTAACTATAAAAAAATCGTTAAATAATAAAAAAAATTGTCTTATTGACTATGAATCAGGGATGTTAAAGTTGGTACAATTGTACTTTTTTTTTTGGTGCATTTTGACTTTCGTAAGTACGTGACTCTTTTGGTACAATTTAAAAATTTGTCATAGGTTTCCTTTTTTTAATTTTTAGATAGCAAATAAATTATTGAGCCCTTTTCATTGCATTTATGTTGTACAACAAATCGTAAATGTAATAGGCGCTTAAATATGCGACTAGTATTGTGTTATATAGAGCGCTTAGTCCCCTTTTAGAATGGGGCGAGTGAGACTTCGTCTGATTGCCTTTCACTTGCCACCTTGTAAATGGGGACTTACGGTACCCACAGACGAGGCAACATTAGTCAAAACCTGTGTTACTACTTTTGTTTCCTTTTTTCCACAGATGATGACACTAAAATAGGCCTGCCATACGTCCTGGTTTTCCAGGATTGTCCTGGTTTTAGACGACTTGTCCTGGTTCACTATTAAATTGTCCTGGTTTTTTATACAGATCAAGACAAACAAATTAGTTTTTTGCTGGTTTTAGTTGTTAACAAAGGTTAAGATTTCTTTTAAACACTGCTTACATAAGGCAATTATATAAACAACTTTAATTAAATTCAACTGTTATCTGGTGTAAAGCTGGTAAAAGCTTTTAATAATATTAGATGAGAGTCAATCCTCTTTCAAATTTTGTTTCAACTAGTTGCTGTAAAAAAGTTGAGGGGCTTAAAGCACAAGGGGATCAAGTGACTTATGTTAAATAATGGGACAAAAGCGCTTGTTTCGCTTATACTCCAAAGCGAAGAAGGTATTTTAATGTCAAGTGCTTGCATTGTTCACCATATCTAGCGTCCGGATGATGAAAAAGTTTATTAACTGAACAAATAAGTACCTGATTTTGATCTCATATATTTATAAGACTTTTATTTTTCTTGTTTTATTCATATATATAATGTTCAGCTTTGTTTTTGTGTGTACAATTGAAGTACATAAACTTTTTTAAAAAATTAAAAAAAATGGCACTGTGAAGGTCAAAAAAGTAAATTTTTTTGGAAGTTGGTACAAAATTTATACCCCATTTAACTTCCCTGCTATGAATACATTTATGTACATATGTACGAATGAATACAAATATTTTCAAATGTTTTACTAATTGAATTGTACAATTAAGAGTAATTTGCTACCCCTCTTTCTAGTTTTGTCCAACTATAATCAACACTTTTAATTGAAATTAATAAAAATTTAGAAATAAAAATGGGATACGCAAGCGTGTTATTTTACCATCAAAAACAAATTGATCATATATTTTGTGCTCGTGTTCTATAAACTACACATAAGTTGACAAAAAAAAATAAATAACATGGAAAGGGAAATTGTAGAGACAAATCATTGTATAAAATTGTTTGGACTATTTAAAATGTTTTGCGTCCTACAACCCAATAAACATAACAAAATAAAAATACGACAAACGAATATATTAAATTATAGCGAAAATACTCGTTTTCGTTTAAGGGAAGAGTAGATGAAAACATTTCAAAATTTAATGTACATATCTGAATATATCAATTTTGCCATTACAAAAATATGTGAAGAAAACCAATTTATTTTACACTAAGAGGAAAAGGGTTTACTTAGGATTTAAAGGATTTGATAATAAATCTGTGCCCATGTTCTGTAATTCTCGCGTCGAGAAACTGTTCGATTGAAATGTGTGAAATGAAACAAAAATGCCATATATTGAAACAAACAGCTGTTTTTCTCACTAAACTGTGTTGTAACTTTTTTTTGGCGAGTACTAGCTGTCACGTAAGGAAATTACTCTCGAATTTACATAAGAAGTGTGTCTTTAACATTTTTGTAAGAAAACGTCCAGCTTTGAACTGTCAAATAAACTCACGAATAAAAATTTGGCTAGAAAAAATTTCCACACTAAAAACAATTAAAAATGCAAAAAACAAAGAACAATAATAATAATATTTCGTTCTTAGCAAATTTTTTTATTGTTTTATTATATTGCTTTTAACATTTTTATAAAATACTAGCTGACCCGACAGACGTTGTCCTGTCAAATTAGGAAAAATGTTTGCGCTCGATTTTTAAAATCCGTTAAAAAGTTATGAACATTTGAATGAAAAATTATTCAAATCGATGGAGCCGTTTTCTGATTTTAGGTAAATTGAAAAAAGTGGGCGTTAAAGTGGGCGGGGCAAAATCGTCCAAATCGGTCAAGCCGTTCTCAAGCTATGCGCTTAATAGAAAAAGTGGGCGCAAAAGTAGGCGTGTTACATTTTTCTTTCGATGAAAACGTAAAATGGATTAATACGAACATTTAAAAGAAAAATAAGTCAAATCGATGGAGCCGTTTTTTGATTTTAGATAAATCGAAAAAAGTGGGCTGGGCAAAATTTTCTTTCCGTAAAAACCTAAGTTGGACCATGGCGATGATTTTAAAGAAAAAATCGCCCAAATCGGTCAAGCCGTTCTCAAGTTATGCGCTTAATAGAAAATGTAGGCGTAAAAGGAGGCGTGGTAAATTTTTATTTTAATGAAAACTTCAAATGGATTTATACGAACATTCAAAAGAAAAATTAGTCAAATCTACGGAGTCGTTTTCTGATTATAGGTAGTTCGAAAAAAAAGTGGGCGGGGCAAAATTTTCTTTTCGTATAAATCAAAGTTGGACCATGGTGAACTTTTTAAAGAAAAAATCGTCCAAATGATATAGATGTCATTGGTGATCCAATATGAAAATTGGATTTTGCCACGACCCTTCGCCCGCAGACCGAAAATCAAAAATCAGACTTCACAGTGTTACCAACCTGAATATTCTGAAGATTCCCTGAAAATTTCATCAAAATCGGCCCAGCCGTTTTGGAGTTAATACGTTACATACATACATACACACATCCTGTCTTATATATATATAGAGGAAGATACGAATGCCCAGCGGGAAAAAGAAGGAGTACGGAGGCCTTCTAGAAGGCCTCTGTACCCCTTCTTTTGGATAAACAAGGCCTTCTCCCTCTATTCCATACTCATATCTTTTTTACACGCGTTGTCATTGCGGAGAAGGCCTTCCGCTTTCCTTTCTTTTGCCAGAGCTTCTTAAAGGCATTCAAATAAATGGCTCTTAGAAGACTTTCCAGAGAATGACTGTCAAAAGGCCTTAGAAAAAAGGTTATCTTGAACGGTTTTCAAGAAAGGTATGTTAAAAGGCCTTTCAGACCATCCTTCTACAAATGCCTTTGATTAAAGGTCATATTGAAGGGCTATCAGTCTAAAACATTAAGGAATATTTCCTTACAAATGAAATAAGAAGACTGAATAGGTTTCATGTACATTAGGGTGTCCCAAAAAATTTGTTCTTTCTGATTTTCATAGGTGCTCAATTAAAATTTAAAAGCTTATAGGGTAAAGTATTTTAGGTTTTTTTTTAAGAATTTTCGGAATAGGTTTAGAGGTCGCGCAAATGGAGTTTTCATAAAAAAACGGAGATTTCGGCCTTTTTTTAACTTTACTCATAACTTGGTTAATACCACGAGTTTCTTCACTACTGAGGAAACAGTTTTCAAGAAAAATATCCAAGCTTTATTCCTGTGTGAAAAAATTATAAGTTTTGGTGATGAGTTTACTCATTTAGATACCCTTAATTACAATTTTTCGTAATTTTTTAAAAAAAATTTGTAATAACCCTTTACAACTTTTTAAGTTTAAATAAAAACGAAAAAAAACTAATTAAGCAGTTTGAAAGACAAATTAATTATTCTTAATACGAATAAACAATTTTTAAATTTGTTCTTACCGTTCCTGAGTTATACCCGTTTTTTTCTTTATACCCAGTATTTGTTATTATAAGCTGTTTGCCAGTTCACCAATCTTACCCAATCAACAAAAAAAAAAAAAAAACTTTTCTTTTGCTCTGTGAAAAATCATTTATTGCGGTTCTTGCGATGTAGTTATATACCTTGCAATAAATTCTGGTAATCAGTTTCAGAAGTTGTGACATTAATATAAGTATTAGCCAAAGCCACCCCTCGTTCTGCCACATCATTTACTACTTGTAATTGTTGAACTTTTTTCTTTGCCTCTTGAAATGACTTGTTGGCTTTCCAATTGGTTGGATCTATTTTTAAAAAATCGATTGAAATATTGCAAGCTTCAAAAAAAGTTAGACTGGCTTTCGAAATGAATTGTTGAATTTCTTTATTTCTAAAGTTTTCTTCTGTTAAAGTTACATTTGCTACTTCATAATCGCTGCATGGAGTATCTCCAAGTTTCTTTTTTGTCATTAAGCGCACAGTTTTGGTGTCGATACGTTCATCAATTCGAAGTTAAGTACCACTGATGACCTAGAAAAGTTTTAAGCGAGGTTTTTACAACTGCTTTATTAATTAATAATTTTATAACTATCCAATTCCTTTAATAGGCTCAGATCATTGAGAGGAGCGTATCGAGGGCACTGGCAGAGGTACCAATATTTGATATTTATTCTTAAAATAAATGAACTAAATTCAAGCAAGGCATCAACTGTTGACTTGTCACAAAGCTTTCAAATTTTCCCCAACAAATTTAGTTCCATAAATTTCCAAAAACTGTTTTCTTAAATACATTAATTGTTTCTTGTTAACAACTCCGAATATAATGACACAGGCTTTTAAAATTAGGTATGTTATTTTATTCACATGGAATTCATGATACGAATTTAAAATCCATGTGAATAAAAATTTTATTCGGAAATTTTCACATGTGGAATTCATGATAAGGGTGATTGTAGTTTAATAACACATGTGATACCTATTTTTTTATTGAAATGATCCAATTTGCTAAATTTTGTTAAATAGATTGTAAATAAAAGTATACTTATAAAAAAAAAATCTTTTAAGCACAAGAACCTATCTTCCTTAATGAACAAAACTCAACTTAAATGATTTACGTTATTGTTTTTATTTTGTATTTTAATATGCACCTACTTTGTTTTTATAACGGGATCTGAATTCTTTCGCTTTGGCGAAAAAAACAAAACAAAAAATTTTACTCTTTCTCTTTTTAACTTCAACTAAAATGATTTACAACATATGTTACTTTGTTTTTGTTATCTTGGATCTGAATTCTTTTGCTTTTGCTTGTGCAAAAAAACAAAACAAAAAATGTTACTCCTTCTTTTCTCGCTTCTCATACCAAAGAGCCGAGGCCTTCTATGAGGCATTATTTAGCAGTTACGTAAGAATAGTAATTAAATCAAAAAATTTTTTAAGCAGGCCTTTAAAAAGGCCTGAAGTAAGAAGGTCTTCTGAGTTTTCCCGCTGGGTGTTTACAAAGCTCGTTTTGCTAACCCTGCGGCCACACGGTCAAGTTGTTCTTGATAGTCTTTTACATATACATACTGCTTGTCAAAATTTACATAAATTGAAAGCTGTGACGTATACTGCATTAAGTTTTTGAGCAATTTACTTTCAAGATGTCATCAAGAAAACAATTTATAAAGATAAACGAAAAATTGGCTCACTAACCTTGAAATCAGCTGTTTTCTTGAACGTTAATTGAAACACTCACTGGCAAGAGAATTTTAAAGGCAAGTTCCCCTCCAAGCAATTGGCAGTAGATTTTGCGGAATTTAGCAACAACAAAATACGTTAGAATCGAATAATGAGTTCTAAAATTATACTTTTTCGTCACTTTAAAAAGTTATTCAGATAATTGTAACAGTTATTAAATTGCAACAACAGCAAAAATTAACATGCCCATGAAATTTTGACTTCTTCTCAACGATTTGCAGTTAAAAAGTGATTTCCAAGTACAAAAGCAATTTGCCTAAGTTATGGCAGTTTTTACTTAAATTGCATTATGATCGGTGGTGCGTGAGTGTGAAATAGTATAAAGCTGTAAAATAAAGTAAAATTTTAAATATTTTAAAATTAAATTGTTATATTGTTCCGAAAGTGAAGACCCTGCTGGATCCAAAAGTTCCCGCACGTTCTAGTACACAAAATTATTAAATGAGTGCACAAAACAGCCCAAACTCACTCTTCGGGCGATCTACTTGCACTGTTTGTTTATTCAATACGACTTTAATAATATTTGTTAGAAATTAGTGTTAATATTTTTCTATTAAAAATTAGTGAAAAAAAAATTTATAAAATAATTTTTGCAAAGCTTTAAAAATAAATGCTAGTTATTATATGATAAAACTTTTATAAGGTTAGTGTTTGAACAAATTTGCGACTTTCTGTAAATTTCTTTAAAAAAATTTGTCCACATTAGGTTTTTAACTTTAAAATATTAATGGCCAATTTCACCAATTTATTTTCATATCAATATGTTAAAATATGTTTTTCAAATCCAAATAAACAAAATTATATGAAAAACTATGTATATTTAAAAATAATTGGTGAAAGAATTGTAAAAGTTTCAGCTCAGTTGTATTTTATTTTACTCAGACTCGTCTAACAAAAACAAAGAAAGATAAACAGCAAAATGGCCCACTGTTTATATTTAAGAACAATAAGAAAAAATGAACTTCAAAAGAGTACTTTTTAGAACCAAAAGCGATGCTACTAAATCCAATTGATATTCAACTACCACAGCGCTCTAATTCGTCATAAAATATAGTCACTAAGTAGATTCTTAATGTAAATATTACCATAGTGGGACACTTCTTCCCGAACGATGTCACTACATCAATAAGAATAGAATAGCAGAAGCGATAGATTTTTGCTAAATGGGGAAACTATTTAGATTATTTTTCGATCGAAATTGTTTGCAGGGTCGTATCAATTTGTAAAAGTATGAGTGTATTGGTAAAAAAGTGTGAGTGTATTAAAACTTGATAGGCAAAACTTGATCGTGTAACCTCCAAGTAACAACAAACATTAAAGTCGCACTTTAATTTATTTGTTGTAGCCGACGGTTGTATTAACGCGGCCGTCGTTGAAACATTTTAAATTTTGGTCGCCGTCAACGATATGTGTGACTGGCGTTCTCAACGATTGCAATTTCACAACGGCTTCGAGTACAATGTTATGGCATTTATAACGTAACGATGTTATCTCTTTTTTCACTTTTCGAGAAACAATGGAATATGTTGTTTCACATCTTTTCAACAAGTAGTTAAAACAGAAGTTCGAAAATTTTTTAATTCAGAGCAAAATCGCCGCGGATCAATTGGGCGTGTTAAAGTGTGTCGTAAATCCAATTCCGAGCTCTAACAAAAAAAAAAAAAATTAAGGGTACCGTAAAACACGGAAGTGTTTAGAAATTAGCTTTGATTTAAAAAGTAAACCAAATGTTGCTTCCTAAGCTAGAAATAGAAAACATTAGAAGATTTTGTTAGAAGTCGAAGGCGACGATGTTTTTTTAGAGTTTTTATATTAAAATTATCTTCGATTATCACACAAATAGCATTGAAAATATACGTTCAACACCAGTCGATGTTACTGGCGCATACTTAAATAATATTCGATTTCATGGAGTTATGCCCAATTTTCAGGATAGTATTTAAATCTATATTAAGTTAATTTTCATAACAAACTTAAATCGTATTTAAATACAGATTGGTTTTTGAATTTTATTTGAAAAGTCTTATTTAATAAAGATAAAAGTATGGTTGCACTACTAAATACAAAAAAAAGGGTATTTATTTACAAGGTGGTCTGAAAAAACAGCTGACTGTTAATGCTTTGCCTGTTGTTGTATTGTTGTGATATTGAGGCCACCTTGCTAAAATATTACAATAGAAACTTAAGTTGAAATTAAGGCCCTGAATTTGTAAAACGCAACGCAATCCCAAAAATAACATTGAAAGCAAAAACAATGTCAAAAATTTTTCAAAATTTTGTTGTTGTTTTCTACAGAAATACATATTGCGTTTAAAAATTATCAACGCCACAAGATATGCAGCGTTTAAAATTTAAAAATTCAATATTCATTTCAATAGAAAACAACAACAAAATTATGAAATATTTTCGATTTTGTTTTTGCTTTCAATATAATTTTTGGCGTTGCTTTTGCGTTTTACAAATTTAGGGCCTAAGTGTACCACATCGGTGACTTAAGTTTCACTTAAGTTTTTAGTGAAGAAGAGAATTTTGTATTTAAAACGATTTAAAAAATAAATGTGTTTTAATATCGATCCTGAAAATTGGCCATTAGTGTATCAATATATTCATCGGTTTCACTCTAATCAAAATATATGAATGTTGTTTCTTTTACTTGTTCAATTTTTGAAGACCAAAAGCCCAAATGTAATGTGCATTAGCTGACTTAAGCAACTGTGCGAATACATATAGGGCAAATGTGTCAAACCATATTGAACGTAAATAAACTTTTCGTAAAGTTTTATGAAACTGTCAGTTGCTAAAGCAAAGTCTGAAACTGATCGCACATTTCATACGGAATCAGATGTTTTTTGATTTTGTTTATGTTTTTTAAATGAATTTGACAGGCTTTACGTTAATTTTTGACAGTAGCTTAAGCTAGCTTATGCATATTTAAGTTTGGCCTTAACATTTCGATTGAAAACTTTGTTAAGTTCTTCAGTAAATATTTTGGACATTTTCTTTTACGTGACGGATACATAGCAATAGAAACAATACACTTGGGTTAGCTCTCACTATAAGACAATTCATTTTTTTAGTTTTTTTCCACATTTCAAAATCACTATCAAAAACAAAACATCCAAAATTGTTAAGTAACCGGTGATTTTTGAAAAGCTTAACCCGATGTAATTTCTTTGAGTTTTTGTTAAAAATTTTGATATAAGTCCCCTTTTAGACAGTCAGTTTTTACTTTGATTTGACAAAGTTTGTTGAATTCTCTTTTACACTTTCTTTCGTGTTTAGATTTGAAAAGTTTTTTGTTTTCTTTTGTTTGAATATATATAAAATCAGGGGTGTTCTGCAAATCGAAAACGTAAAACGCATGAATTTGGAAACTGCTTTAAAACACTTTTAACTTAATTTTTATAATCTTTATGTATGTATATGTATATGTATATAAAAATAAATTGCATTGTGTTAGTAATTGATGTTCTCTGAAATGCGTGAACCAATTTTGTTTCTGTAAAGTTCACGCGGAAAGTGACGTCAATACCAAGGTTTTTATGTCTCAACGGTCTTCAAATGCGTATTGGTTCATAAGTTTTAGCCATTATGAACATAGTGAACACTGCATTCATTCCGGAACATGTATTTATATTCCCATTCAAATAATATCAACAAAATGCCCTCCATTTTGAATTCCTCCAAAACGGCTTGACCGATTTTTTGAAATTTTGTATGTGTATTTGTTAGGTATGAGAATAGGTCGTAGAGTATATATTTTATATCGCTAGAGGGCGCAAAATAGTTCAATAGGGGTAAAAGCCAGAGACCTGCGCCGAAGCGGCTTAGCCGGCTGTTAGCCAGCCGCCGATGAAAATATTTGTAGCCATCGCCGCCGAAATTTCTTCGGCTAAAAATCGGCTGCAGCTTAGCCACCGATTACTTTATAAATAATTTTTATTCTCTTTTTTTAACACCTTGCCACATTCTTTTTTGTTTGTCTATTCTTAAAAAGTGCAACTCTTAGTTTCTTGTTTATAAAGCACCAAAATTTCATCAAAATTTTCAAAATAACGACATATAGGAAAATGGGTGAACACTGGTGCAATTGTTGATTATTTTTTGTGATAACTATTCAGTGTATTTTCCCGCCGAAAAGTTTTAACTCTGTAAAAATTTGACCAAATCACTTTTGTTAAACAGCCTTAAGTGTTGATTGTTTTTAAAACTTAATATGTGTGAGAATAACAAAATTACAGATTTTTTATAGCATCAAAAGTAATGGAGGATGAAATTGATTCAATTCAGATTTCGTGCATTACGAAAATATGCTTAACAAGTGAATTTAAGAGTAAAACGCAAATATGTTTGTTTGCGTCACTACTGAGGTATTCATGTACGCGGTCAACACACCAAGACTAGCCTTCAACGTAGTCGAAATTTTGGTGCGTCACTGTACCACATTTTGTCCTTTTTTAAGAGACCGTTTTCAAGCCGAACAAAGATAAATAGAAATTCTAAAAAAAGATGGTGTGTTTTATTATAACTGTTTTATATGTAAAAATGTTAAATTTTGTACCTCTGGAATAGCTAATTATTCAATTAATGTTTGATTTCCTGTGTCATTGAAAACATGTGATTCTTGTTTAAACAAAAACATACTTTTTTCAATGGGTAGTGATTTATAGAATGAAAAATGGCTTAAATTGTTTGTTTTAATATAAACACATTAAAATATGTTTACACAAATGTACATATATATAATTTTAATATACATATCCCATCAGCTGACAGCCACATCGGCTAACAGCCGGAGCGAGCCGCCGCCGAGCATTTTTTGCGTCAGCCGCCGCCGCCGATGAAATCCCACGGCGCAGGTCTCTGGTAAAAGCTCCCACTCCCCAATCTTCTAATAAACTAATCAACCGGTTTTCTTAAAATTTGGCATGCAGACAATAGAAAAAGAGAATAGGGAATAGGGTGTGAAATAGGTAAAGAGGGCTAAAAGCCTCCCCTCCCTATATCTTCGTAACTAATCAACCGATTTTTTTTTTTAAATTTCGCAGGCAAATAGTGTTACAGTTGGAAAGAACTATAGCCTATAGTTTTTATTATTAAGGGCATGAAATAGAGCAAGAGGGTAAAAGCTCCCCCTCCCTCTATCTTCTTAACTAATCAACCGGTTTTATTAAAATTTGGCATGCATACACTGTAACATCAGAAAGAGGACAGGACATTAAATAGGGCAAGAGGGGTAAAAGCTTCCCCTCCCTATATCTTCGTAACTAATCAACCTATTTTTTTTTTGAAATTTCGCAGGCAAATAGTGATACAGTTGGAAAGAACTATAGCCTATAGTTTTTATTATTTAGGGCATGAAATAGAGCAAGAGGGTAAAAGCTCCCCCTCCCTCTATCTTCTTAACTGATCAACCGGTTTTCTTAAAATTTGGCATGCATACACTGTAACATTGGAAAGAGGACAGGGCATTAAATAGGGCAAGATTTTTATGAAATTTTGTTTAATAGAGATATATGTATTTGTATAATATTTGTCATAAAATTCTTTTATTACAGAAATCTTATTAAAAAACGACGTTTAAAATTCTGACATTTTACGTTTTCGATTTGCAGAACACTCATGTATATAAATAAATGTATGTATGTAAATAAAGTTGCAGCCAACTTCAGGTATAAACTTTGAACGAAAAATTAACAAATTTAAGAGTACAGGAAAGTATGTACTCCCCCGCTATTCTTTTTTTCCACTCCCTTCTATGAACTCAAGACTTTGCAAAGTAAACGTTGATTGTCTAAAAGAGGTCTAAGGAAATGTATATGAAAGAAAAGGACCATTATATTTTAATTTTTCATGCAAAAAGCATTAAAAGTTTGCCCTGATAATAATTAGATTCCCAACAAACTCACTCTTACCCATTGCGTTTATAAAAAGATCCATTGACTTTTATCTGTTTTTAATAATGTAACGGGTACCTGTATGCATTAAATGAATAACCATTTCGTATCAGTTAATGTTTTTGTTTTGTTAACCTCTTGTCCAACATCAAAGCGTACGTTTCACGCAAGTTATTTGCGCGTGTTAGGCAACGTATTTGTTTGCTAACGAGCGACGTATACCTAATGAATAATTAAAGGCGTATTTTAAATAAAAACACACTTTGTTTTTAAAATTATATATAAACCATTGCGTTATACCTAGTGTACGTACATTCATATGTGTAAATATGTACACATTTACTCTTATATACAGATGTGCGGTTATGAAATAAGTTCGCAAACAGTTTTCTTGAGTAAAAAATACTTTTTCTAAAAATTTATTTATATGTATTTCAAGTTAAACTATTTTTATTTTATATCTATAACTTAAACCCATTATACTTTTTTAACTTAGAAAATCAAATAATTTGCTAACGCTAAGGTATGAAAAAACAGTGGCGGTATTCAGTGTTTGGTGCAAGTGGTCTTGCAAAAGAGAAAATGTAAATAGCTGTAAATATCGCAACTCCATTGCAAAATCGACATACATAGTGCTAGTTCACACTCTTCAAGTCTTAGCCGTCAAGTATTGAGTTTTTAGGTAAGGGAGAAAAAGAAATGGCCTTCTTTTTTCCCTTCTCTCCTAAAAGCACAAGACTTGACGGCTAAAACTTGAAGAGTGTGAACCACCACATACTTGCAATTTTCCTTAATGTCACGGAATCACGTTCAAGCTTTCTTGCTTATTCAAAACACAATTATGTACGCCCTACAATAAGACTACATAATCGACTTCAAGTGTCATACAAATAGCAGACTATTCTGTTAGTAAGAATTAATATTATTATTATTTTTATTTTGCACTTTGAAAGTGATGCCTCAACATTTAGGAAAATTGCAATTTTGTACATCGGTATGGCATTGGATTTGTGATATGTTTATTTAAAGAGTGTTTTAGTAGGTGGCATGTCATAACGTCCAGTGTCATAGTGTCCATGGACGTTATGACACTCCAAAAAGTGTCATAACGTCCATGGACACTATGACACTTTGCAAATGGACATTATGACACTTTTAAAAGTGTCATTAGGTCCATAATTACTAAAGAAGTTAAATACAAAAAAATGATCTGCATACACGAAGAGAAAAACATGTTTCATTATGGTCCCAACCAACAAGGCTATTTTTAAAGAAACTAATTTAACCATAATATGGTTATCGGTGACAATGATTTGGTTAAATGAAACATAATATGGTAAAAAAAATTTTAAAAATTGTTTTGCGGTTTTTTTCTGGGTGTATATATTGAATATATAACGAATACACTTTTGGGCGCAAGGATTTTCTCCTCTATGCTATAACAAATACCGGCTTCGCTAACTAAAGTTTCTCTGCACAGCCGGCCTTTGGCCGGGCGCAAGGATTTCCTCCTCTATGGTATAACAAACACCGGCTTCGCTAACTAAAGCTTCTCTGCACAGCCGGCCTACGGCCGGGCGCAAGGATTTTCTCCTCTATGGTATAACAAACACTGGCTTCGCTAACTAAAGCTTCTCTGCATAGTTCAGCTTTCGTTCGGAAACAAGGCAGATTTTAGAAGCTTTACTTAGCGAAGCCGGTGTTTGTTATACCATAGAGGAGAAAATCCTTGCGCCCGGCCGAAGGCCGGCTGTGCAGAGAAGCTTTAGTTAGCGAAGCCGGTATTTGTTATACCATAGAGAAGAAAATCCTTGCGCCCGGCCGAAGGCCGGCTATGATCCCAAATTTGTTTACATTCTTGATTGTAAGAATTTTTGGCATTATATTTACTTATTTTGATATTTCAAAACAAATTTTACACATTTTAATATTTTTCATTATAAGTTAAGTTGTGGACATTATGACACTTTGCAAAGTGTCATAACGTCCGCGGACGCTATGACATTTCTTTGATGGACGTTATGACACTTTTGAAAGTGTCATAATGTCCATGGACACTATGACACTTTCAAAAGTGTCATAACGTCCATGGACACTATGACACTGGACGTTATGACATGCCACCTTTTAGTATTTGAGCTAAAATGGTTTTTAATTAATTTATCACTGGTTTTAATAAAAATTAGGGCAGTTGCTCAAATTGTGTTAACCCTTTATACAAATAAAAAGAGTAAATTCCTGTCGAAAAAGTTTTCTTTAAATTTTCTGTTTAGGTCAAATTTTTACTACTTTTTGTATTAAAAATGTGTATTGCATTTTTATCAAGTTTTTCCCAAAAATATATGCGTTGCCTAAATTTACACATTACGCAGGTTGGCAGCCGTTTTAAAGTAAAGTTTTTCTGAAATAAACTGTTACAGCACAATTTTGGATGCTTTGTTTTAATACCCACACCACAAAAGTGGAGAGGGTATTATGCATTTGTGCTGATGTGTTAAACGCCCAAAAATATGGGTCCTGGACCCACCTTAAAGACCGATCGACTCAGATGATGAACAATGTCCGTCCGGCTGGCTGGCTGTCCATGTAACCTTGTGTTCAAAGTACAGCCGCCGTATTCTGTAATTCGCTAAAGCCAAATCTCTATCGCTAAAAATCGATAAAGTTGATTTAGCGGTTTGTGACTACGAATGGAATTCTGTAACGTGCATCGCTAAATTTGGCAATGCCATAAAAATTTAATTTGCCGCAATTTAACTTTTAATGTCATCGTTAAAATTTTTAAGTTTTGTGTTCTCTAAGGCATTTTAGCGATCGACATTTAGCTTTAGCTAAGCGAATTACAGAATACGACTGCTGGTCGCCATTTTTGGAGATAATTTGACAAAATTTGGTAATTAAGCGAATTCGTTTAAATACCTCAGTGAGGTAATTAGACGTATTTATTTACAAGATAACTTAACATTGATGTATGAAAAAATTTAAGAAAGGAATTTTTACATGTATCAGCTATTATTTGATATAAATTTGGTGTATCTAGATAATATGAATCTTGACCTCATAACATAACTTTTAATGCAAATATTAATTTGTTGAATATTTTGCTTCAAGCCATATTTTTTTTTAGGCATATTTTTTAAAAACAAATTTAGTGCATATTTTCAAATTATTAACATATAAAACTTGGTTGCATTACTTGCTGTGTTTTTGTCAAATAGTACTGAGGCAATTAAACGAATGAAATGTAGGTATAGTTTTGTTTTGGGAGTTAAATTTTTAAGGCAATTATCCGAATCGGGTAATAAAGCGTATGGCAATTAAACGTGGACTTTTTTTTAAAAAATGGAAGAAAAAATCGGGGATTTAAAACTCGAGGTAAATAAGCGTGAAAGGCATTTAAGCGTGGGGTAATTATCCGGGTTATACTGTATATTTCTTGGAAAACTTTACAAAGTTTTAAAATTAAATGTTTAGACCCAACCATAGTATGCATAAGCTAGCTTAACCTACTGCCAAAAATTAACGAAAATGCTGTTAAATGCGACGAAAAAAACCAAAACAAAATTTAAAAAAAACATTTGATTCCGTATGGAATGTACGATCAGTTTCGCACTTTTCTTAAGCAACTGACCGTAAAGTAATAAACGACTGAAATATTATAATAGCTTTTTGTATGTAAAATTTAATAAAATGTTACAAAAACTGAACATATTTCTGACATACGGTTTAGCTATGGAGCTCAAAAAAATCTGGGAGCCCTGAGAGTGATGCTAAGTTAGGTGATGCTTTTTAACTTCACCAATGCGAAAGTGCTGAGCAAAAACTGCATTTACGGATGTACCCTTCATTTTTAAAAAGAGTCGTACTATGAAGGAGAGACGTTAAATTTTCCATTAACCTTTGTTGAAAAAATACAACTCTGAAAGTATTGAGTAACTACTTTTAAGTATTGAGTAATCCTAAAAAATTGCCAATATATGATACTCGGTACCCATTACGCAATACTTTGCCTACACTACAATACCAACCAAATAATAAACTTTTGTTGAACCCCACTTCCGTAATTAAGTTTTTTGTTTCGTTGTTTTGTTTTTAAAAAATATTAATTAAAAATGTAGAAAAAACTATTAAAACACAGGGTTATCTATTTAGTGGTATCAAATCCGTCTACCAGACCGACAGATTTGATACCATACTAGACTGTCAGCTGTTGAATATCTGTCATCTGAAGTGGAATTTATTTATTGAAAGGTTTGCCATTATCGAATATAAATCATTTAACAATTATGATAACCGAATTTTTTAGCCTGCAGTTGAAGATTATGAACTGGACGATATGTGGTTTCAATAAGACGGTGCTACGAGCCACACAACACGGCCGATTTTGGCTTTATAGCATGAGAAGTTTCTAGACTACGCAATTTAACGTTTTGGTGACGTCAATTGGCCACTAAGGCCATGCGGTTTGTCGCCGTTAGACTTTTTTTTGTTGGCGCTACGTCAAAGACCGTGTCTTCGCGAATGATTTTAAAACCAACATTAGTCAAATTATCGCTTAGATAACGCCCGAAATATGCGAAAAAGTGAATCGATAGTTGAAGCAATCATTCTAGAGGCGGGCATTTTAATGACATTGTATTTCGCGCGTAATGGCAATTTCCAAGATTTTAATGAAATAACAGTTTCATCGAAATTATAGCTTTATCTGTGTTTTATTTAACTTTACTTTTGAAACAAAAAAATTTATAACCCGTTAATATATATACACTATGAATCTATCCAAAACAATGAAAAATTTCAAACTGTCATATATATGTATATATGTATGTATGTAGTTTTGTTTTTAGAATTATTATATTCACAAAAGCGATTTGTTAGCAATAACAAAAGAACAACATGTTAATAAATAACACAAGTTAATTATAATATTGCACTCAAACAAATCAAAAATACAACGAACTATTTAATTTTTGTCACTATTACTGAGCTACCTAGATAATCCCGGCAAACATTTTTTTATGTCAAAACTTTTCATTTCCATACAGTTTACACGAAACGAACTTTTAGAACGCGAATTCAACACCACTCGGGTGGAAAATGTTATTTGACACCTGCGTTGCCAGAAGATTTGGAAGGAAACTCTTCATTCGGCGAAGAAAAAATCCTTTCTTGAACAGAGTTGGGGGTAGTGCATTAAATATTTAGTGCACTAAGGTTTCCACCAAATCCCACTTTAGTGACAACATTTCTCCTTTGACAATCCCAAGTCCATAAATAACGCGAAGACTTCTTCTATGCTATACTTTGTGGGTAATGCATTCGGAGGAGTTGGAATACTTTCTTTAATCCTTCGCAGTCGATCTGGGCTAGCAAGCTCCACAGCTTTTGTAATATCAGACCTTGATTTATCTTTATCTTTTACGTACTTAAGACATAATGCTTCTGACAGATTCGATGTATATATATCTTTTGTAGCATTTTAAAGTTTACGTTTTTTTGTGTACTCCGAACACTCATTTATAGTTTTAGCAGGTCTTCCTTTTCTGCTGTCCAAAGATGTATGCGGTTCTTCGCTGTTTTCAAAAGTTGTTACTCCATTTAGCCAGTCTGAGTAAAGGTTTTTGTCGTACGGTTTGGGGCAAGCCATTTTCTACGATTATCCAAGAAAACGAAGTGAATTTTGTTTTTAACATCCTTGCCATGGTATCCTGGTAAACCGTGCAATTTTTCCACAATAGCCAAATTAAATACATTTTCATTATGTGATTTTCTAAATAACTCGAACAATTCCGAATTTTGAAATGACATTTTTGTGCTGTAAGATAACATCAATACATAAAGTATAAAATATATTAAAATTTTAGTAGCTTTTTAGTTGGTTGAAAAAATATCTTGGCTTTGGCAACGCTGGCAATAAGATTGCAACATTTTTCTTCAAATTTCAAGAAAACCTGTCCTTTTTTGTGGCCCAATTTAGCTAAATTATTTAAAGTACTGTGTAGTAAATATGCTAAGAAAATATGGGCGTGACCATTTTTGCCCATTTTTAGATATTCTCTATTTTATTTGTAAAAAGTACCTATAGGGTGTCTGAAAAACGGCAACTGCCAAAAAAGTAGGGTATCTGGTGGACATTTTTTTACTTTTTTTAATAAACAATAAATATACCTTTAAAACAATACCAAAAAAGTAGTGATCACATTGCAATATTTCTGACACTTCAATTCTAAATGTCTTTTTTCTCAAAATCACCTTTTTTGAACTTTCGAAAAAACTGTCGACTTTAAGCAGCTCCACCAGCTATAATAATATCCAATTAAGAAAAACGTTTTTGAATTCTGATCAGTAAAATGGTCTTTATACGATGTGTTCATTCATTTTACAAAATTTTGTCATCAAATTTTGTATTTTTGCCACGGTCTTTGGGAAAAGACGCCACAGTGCGCTGGCAACACATCGCTAGATCGGTTTATTTTATGGAAAATGTTTTGGCAATAGAATTTTAATGATTTAAAAAACACTTGCCGCTCTTTTTTAGTTAGCTCAGGTATTCTACAACGAAATATGTATAAGCCAACGTAAAACCCATGACGTCACGGTACAGTCAAACAAAAACAACAAAAAAAAACCAAAACAAACTGTTAAAAGAGCATGTCCAAAATAAACTAAACAGTAGCTCTTTTGCTGTCTACATTATTAAACATTATTTTTTACATTATGCTGTTAAACTAGCACACTTTAAACGAATGATTAACCTTAACGTTGTTTTTTACACAATGGCACTTAAATAACCAAATAAAACAAAAAGCCGAAAGTTATCCAGAATTCTGTGGTAGTTGTTTATAAACAGTTGGTGAAGAGTGTTGTTAAAGCGGAAAACATTTTCCGAGTAAAGTGTGCGCGTTCAAAGAATAAAAGTTTAAATAAAAGAACGGATGTGTTTTTAGAAAAGAATTTTTATAATTTATAAATTATAAAAACAAAAAGAGTTTAAATTATAAAATATAGAAAAAAAAACTAACAATAATGGCAGAAGATGTACCAGCAAAGGGTAGCATATTAGGAAGTGAGTACATACCTACTACAAACTTCTCATTAAAGTAACGCGCTTTAATTAAAAAAATTTTAAAGAAAATTTAAACTTCAAATAACGGCCAAAAATTTCAAGAAGTTTGTGTGTATGTATACCGGAAAAATGTGGTTGTACATTTCTCCTCATAGAAAATTTGATGTTTTTTTTTCTAACGCATAAATAAATTTACACTCGAATGACCTTATGTTATAATTTAAAGGTCATTACTACACTTATACACAATGCCACAGCGTGCCTGCTCCGATATAATAACCAAGTCCTGTAGGATTTGTTTACTGAAACCGTTAAAAAAAGGAAGATAACGAAAAGAGAAAGCTTCTTTTTTGTTATTGCCGGGTGTACATACATATACATACATATGTATGTATACATGTGGTCCATTTGTGGGTGTTGTATGTTTGTATATTTTAAGTTTTACTATACCTATTTAAAGTTTTTTCCAATTTTCTATACGTTTGTCAAAAAAAAAAAAATGCATAATTGAAAATCCAAACAAAAAAGGCTGGGATTCAATCATTTTTATTACAGTGCTTCGGCAAATTAAAGGTCGTTTGGAAGTCATTGATTGTATAGTATCCAAAAATAAAAATTATTGATACGAAATTGCACCAAAAAATTAATCGTGTTTTCTTAAGAATGTAAATATGATAGACTTTGTTTACTTTAATTCGATTATTCAACACACGCGTGTTTTGAAGAATTTTTTTGTTTTTGTTTATTATTAGATTTTTATTAGAAGTTCATACATAATTATTGTGTTAAAGTTAAATGAGAAACTTGTTAAATCAGATTTATGCTTGTTTTTGTTATAGTTCGCATATTTTTTTTTTTTTCAACAATAAAACAATAATAACATTTTGAAATTATTTATACAAAATAACAACAACAAAGGCAAGAAATTTATAAATATTTAACTTTGCTTAGGTTTTTCGTGTAAATTTTTTCATCGGTCTTAAACCACAAACCATCAGTTTTTTCCATAACTTTGCTATAAATATGAATTGAAAGTCAACAACTAATTTTTCCGTTAAAACATTCTCCTAAAAACCCACCCTAACCACAATGTACATGATACATTAAAAGGTACAACATTAGTTATTGAAAAAAGCTGATTACATCCAACTTTCTTTATGAAATATGTACCTACTCTTTGTTAAGAAATACATACATACATACATATGCATGTAGCAATATGGATATTAAAAACAGCCGATATTTACATATTTTTAATAATATGCAAATTTTAAAATGTGTCACATTTACCAAATTTTAAGTAACACGTTTTAAACATAATGCTAGGAGCACAATAGGGTCGTACGTCGTAAGAACGTAGAACGTAACGCCGTAAATTTCTAAAAACACACTCCATTTAGCCACAATTCCGTCGTAAACGTATTTTGTTTTCCTTTAAAAATTATTTAAGAAAATTTTAAATTTATTCCATTTAGGCTGGGTTTTTGAAATCTCAGTTAAAGTAGGTTCAGTTAATCTGAAAACAGATTTGTGCCACTGTATACACAACTTTGACGGAACACTTTAGTTAATGTAATAATAATAAAAATCACATTTCGCTGGAAAAATCCGAGTTTAACTGCCTGTTTAATGATTTCGAACGTCATCGTTCGCATAAAAAATTATATTTATAGCAAAAACAAAATTCTAAAATTTGTTTTTGTTTTTGTATTAAAGGTAATAGGTAAAAGGTCTATGCGAACGTTAACGTTCGAAATCGATGAACATGCTGTCAGACTACGTTAAACTTCGTTTAAATTTAATCCACATCTCAAAAATACGGCCTTAATAAAACAAAAAAATAAATAATTTTACGCGGACCAATTCAATTCTCATCAGCTACAATAGTGACTGCATGTTACAACAAAATCTTGGTGGTTTAGGAAGGGGTCGCCCGTCATACACAAAATTTGTATTTGGCTTACATCTGAATAAGTACAATAGTGAGATGAAAATAAAAAAAATTATATATAATCCTCAGCGACGTTGCCTGATTTCACTACTGGCAGCACAACTTCAGTTCAGTTGCCATCCGTAATCGACCCATAAATTTAATGTGCGTAATCTAATAACAACCTGCATGTTCCAACAAAATCGTGAAGGTATAGGAGGGGTAGACTGATAGCCCCCATACAAAATATTTATCGGTCATGTGCTGCAAATCGAAATCACGGGAAATGGAAATCGATGAAGATTTTTAATAACATTTTTAAAAAAATGAACGTAGGTTTTCCAAATGTCAATTGAAGGTTTGATAAGGGTAAAGTAAGGTAAAACCACTTTATAAATTATGAGGTATATAAAAGGAAATATTTTTATGAACTTTAAGCACAGCATAGTTTAAAATTTTTTACGATTGCAATTTCACATGATTTCAATTTTCAGCACAAAGCCGTAATATTCAGTCCAATTATGAATGAAACTGTACGGAAGTTTTCCCTTTTCCCATTTTTACAATTGAATTTACATTGGAAAATGGGAGAAGGGAGAAAACTCCCGCGGAATTTATATTCATAATTCGGCTGATTATTTTTATATCTGCAGAACTAAGATGGTGAAGCACTAGTGCTGGGATGCTATCGATATTTATATAGTTCAAATTTCACTATCGATATTACTATCGACTGAATGTTTGTACTTATGCAGGAAAACTTTAACTAGTTTTTTATCAGGCTACAGTTCGTTGTTTTTATCACTTTATTGAACGTAAGAGACGTTTGTATGTACGCAAGTTATTTTAGATGACAGTTTTTAAATATTGTGATGCTGATAAGCATCTTTCTGAAGGAACTATAAGATATTTTATTGCAACTTTAGATAATGTTCTAAACTGGATTTGATTCGCAACCCAATAGGTAATCAATCTAGCGGACTTTTCCTCTAATGGTCGTTCATTGTTTTATCTTATGCTCGCAATTGCAATTGCATTTTTATTTGATTTTTTTTAACAACATCATAAAACTATCCGACATTTCAGTCCCTATGTAAACATATAAAAATTTCGGCAAAAGGCCTTTTATACCGTGTTCAGATAAACCCTTTATATTGAGTCAATATTCGGTTTATTGACATAATTATCTTTTTGTTCACACATACACAATTTAGTTTAATTAATTAGCAATTGGCAATTAACTAAGCAAAATGTAAACAACATTTGACATCTTTAAAGAAAAAACAAAATAAACATCTGGCTTTTGCGCAGACCTAATGGATGGACCTTTGGTTTTGTTGTTGGCAAAAATGTCAAAACACTTTGTTTAGTGAGTTGCGTTTTAGTCACCAAACACACTTGTGACAGTGCACTGCAGTGTTGCATTTTAATTTTATTCAATATCTACAACAATTTCGTATTAATTGAGCAATAACTGAATTGCAACTTTTGTATGGATAATTAACCTCAATAATGGCATTTATTGCGTGAAACTCAATTAAGGTGCATATCTGAACACGGCATTGGTTGGTCCATTCTTCTTGTTTGTATTAGTTGCTGTAATTTTGCGCGAATTAATAATAGCAAGTAAAAACTTGCGGCAAAAAACTGTTTGTGTATAGCTGCTGTAACATGTCTTCACAGCTGTATTTTAAATAACAATAATATCAATATTGATATTTTTCCTATCGATATTTTCGATAGTTTACGACTATCGATAGTTTCCCAGCACTATGAGGCACTCTAAATATGATGTACTTACGTTACTCTTAGAACAAACTGCATGTTCCAACAAAATCTTGGAGGTATAGGAGGGGAAGACGGGTACCCCCAAACAAAAAATTATTAATTAATTAGTTTAAGTGATTTTTAAATCACGCACGCTTCCACTAAATTGCCTGCCATTGAATGAGTTCAGATACGAATTACCCAAAAATAATTTTTTTTTTTTTTAATAAACCTATGAAAATTAGTTCGTGAGTGCGTGAGAATTAAATTTTTAAATTCACGAACTCCATTTTTTTAAACCATTTTAATATAAAAATATAACACGGTCACGCGTGACTTACGCGTAACGAATAACGACATTTGCACATCTCTAATAAAAATACAAAAAACAATGAACACAACAACAGCAATAAAAGTTATAGCAGAAGTCGCGGAGCGCTTTTTTTTGCTTAACTCAACGCGTGTTGGTACTAATTTGTACATAACTTCTGAGGCGCACTGATGTGCAGCATAGGTTTTTCTAAATAACGCTCATTTGTTAAACCGTGAAAATAAAGGTAAAATCTCTGCTTAGTTGAGACCAATTAATAACTTTATGTGTCATTTACTGAGAAAATCAAAAGCGAGTACTTTTATTTTTCACGATACTTGAACTTTTTTTTAATTATTCCGTGAATTGACCACCTTTGGCCCCTATGTGTGGCGCTATATCAAATAGAGGTATAGTTATGTCAAATTTAAAGGAATTGCGACAAAATATTTTTTTATTCACGAATAATGCCTCCCTCAAATGTAGTTTATTACCGAAACCGAAATTCGTTTCGGTTGTCAACCTTACTTTGTACACATTTGTTAAGACAGATTCTTATTTTCAGCATTATTTTCAAAATATGTTTAAGCAGTTTATCAGCAATAAAGAATTAAAGAAAGAAACGGGTTAATTTTCTTAAAAATTCTTAAAACTATCGCAACAACTTTAGGGCAAGGATATAGATAGAATCTATATATAAATCGGCTAAGGCAAAACAGTTAAGAACACTTTCCTCCTCTGTATGTCAACCGATTTGAACAAAATATATACCATTTGAGAGGTATTTACTCAAAGAAGTGCACAATATATATATAATAAAAATCTGTTCAATAATTTTAGAGTTATAAGCATTCAAAATTGCTACTAACACAAATGCAAAATAAATAAATAAAATTTTTTTCCAATTATCAAATAATAAAAAATTAGGGTGATCGATTATTCGACATTTTTCAAAAACCGGTTTACAAATATTTCGACTGTATAAATCTTATGTATCAATCAGACCAGGCAAAACAGTTCAGAACGATTTCTTCCTTTGTTTGTCAACCGAACCTCTATGGGGAGAAAAAAGGAGAAATACGGGAAACTAAATTTTTTTTTTACTTTTCTGTGTTTCATGTGATAATTTTTAAATTTTCTATACTATTGAACTTAGAAACATAATATTATAGGTGTAGGGTCCTAAGTGAGTGATAACCTATAAGATAAAATATGTTGGAACTTTTTGTTTTTCATCTGGAACTTTTTTAATTTTCGTTAATATTCGACCTATAAAGATAAAATTATACAAAATTTTAATAAAATTTTAAATAATAAAGGTCGAATAAAATACATAATTTATAGATAAAATTATACATTAAAGTGGGTGAATAAGAACATGCAAGGGGAGGTTTTTGGTACTTTTTCGTTCAACAGCTGGTACTTTGATTATTTTTCGTTAATATTAGACATATAAACATAAAATTAAACGTGCAACGTCATGAGTGGATGACAATATATCTGTGGCTTGATGCTAAAAGGGCCAATGTCAATATTTTGCTGTTTTGAGTTAATCGTTTCATTATGTGTATTATTTAACTATCTTTTATTTTTCTGTATCAGCCAATGTCTAAAAAACCTCATTAAACTGTTCTGGGCTAACATAGGCATTGGCTGATACAGAAAAATAATACACATAATGCAACGATTAACTCAAAACAGCAAAATATTGACATTGGCCCTTTTAGCACCAAGCCACAGATATAAAGAAGACTTTTTGATACTTTTTTGTTTTTCAATTGGTATTTTTTATATTGAAGATAAAATATGGATCAGAGGTTGGTCCCTCGCCAAATCGATCCAATTTGAAGGAAATTAATTAATGCTCGAAACAAATAAATTCATATGTACTTAGATGAATTATGTTTTCTTCATATTTACATACAAATTTATGGTCGAATTTTGACCATTAGGCGAACACTAGTCTATATATAAATCGGCTAAGGCAAAACAGTTAAGAACACTTTCCTCCTCTGTATGTCCACCGATTTGAACAAAATATACACCATTTGAAAGATATTTACTTACAGAAGTGCACAATATATATTTTAATAAAATCCGTTCAATAATTTCAGAGTTATAAGCGTTCAAATTTGCTACTAACACAAATACAAAAAATTTGTTTTTTTCAATTATCAAATAATAAAAAATAGGGTTGTCGATTATTTGACATTTTTTTAAAAACCGGTTTCCGAATATTTCGACTATATAAATACGGGAAAATTGAAAATGAATGGTGCAGGGTCCTGAGTGAATGAAAACCTATAAGATGAAAAATTTTGGTACTTTTTGTTTTTCCTTTGGTACGTTTTGAATTTTTGTTAATATTCAACCTATAGAGATAAAATTAAAAATGCATGGTCCTGAGGGAAAATAAACATGGAAATGGGGCTTTTTGGTACTTTTTCGTTCAACATCCGGTTTTTTTTTTATTGATTTTCGTTAATATTAGACAAATAAAAATAAAATTAAACATGCAATGTCCTGAGTGGCAATCTATTAAGGAGATTTTTTGATACATTTTTGTTTTATCAATTCTGATTATATTGAACTTATAAAGTTAAATAAACTCACGTGGAAGTTAAAATATGAACCGGAGGTTGGTCCCACGCCAAATTCATCTACTAAGAGGTTTTTTCCGTTTTTTGCTCGAAATATGTAAATTCATATATGTGACAGAGCATAGAGAAAGGGACCAGTAAGGTAAAGGGAACAGTAAAAATCAACTACACAAAACAAGAGGTAGGGACGACCTACACGCGTTTTCAAGGTTGACCAACAAGGTTGAGATGTGGCGCTTTCAAATGAGACCAATACTAACACGCTCAGTGATGGTATACCAAAGATACACGTATAAAATGGCTCTCCTGAACAAAACCCTTAGGTCCCTTTCTATTTTGCGCGTCACATATACATAAATGTACTATGTTTTCTTCATATAAACATGAAAATTGATGGTCGAATTTTGACCATTAGGCGAACACTAGTGTATATAAAACAGGATGTGTGTATGTATGTATGTATGTAACGTATGGACTCTAAAACGGCTGGGCCGATATTGATGAAATTTTCAGGGAATCTTCAGAATATTCAGGCGGGTGACACTGTAAAGTCTGATTTTTGATTTTCGGTCTGCGGGCGGAGGGGCGTGGCAAAATCCCATTTTCATATTGCACCACCGGCAAAACGGCTCCATCGATTTGACAAATTTTTCTTTCAAATGTTCGTATTAATCCATTTTAAGTTTTCATCGAAAGAAAAATTTACCACGCATACTTTTACGCCCAATTTTTCTATTAAGCGCATAACTTGAGAACGGCTTGACCGATTTGGACGATTTTTTTTTTAAATGATTGTCATTGCCATTTTACGGAAAGAACATTTTGCCCCGCCCACTTTATTGCCCACTTTTTTCGATTTACCTAAAATCAGAAAACGGCTCCATCGATTTGACTAATTTTTCTTTCAAATGTTCGTACCTTTTTAACGGATTTTAAAAATTTAACGCAATGAGTTTTCCTAATTTGGACACGACAACGTCTGTCGGGTCAGCTAGTTCAAAAAAAATTCCATTGTGATTATTTTTATCACGCTTTGTTATTTAAAGTGATTTATGATTCAATAAAAAGAGTTTGGAAAACGATGACAAGTATTTTGTATCAAAAGGAAAGCTGAGCGACTTGTACTGAACTCTTATGCCTGAAATATATCGCAAACAATACACACGATTAAGTTTTTACTGATTTAGCACGTTAAATTGTATAAAACTGCCATTGGAAGTAAAAAATTAAATTAATTATATGCACCTAAATACCTTTCATTATTATCCTTCACTAGAAGTTTCCCAAAAATTAAAGAAAACTATCTTCGATCTCGGGAAGTATTTATGTAAATGGATGACATTATGTGCAGCATAAGATCCTGATGTTCATGTTAGTTTAATTAAGACAAAAAGGAGTACATTGTACATTATTAGTGTTGTCGTTGTCGATAATTACCAGGAAAGCAGGAAATATGCTCTAAAAAAGGTGTTTTATGTGCATTAAATATGCATATTTGAAAACAAAACAATCAACAAATAAATCATTCAACAAAGTGGGACGAGCTGTTTGAAAAAGAGCATTCTATTCATATTTTATCCATTTTTATTAGTTGCCTTTCCTTGATCCAAAAAATAGCAAAATAATTTTTATCTTTTACAAGCTCGTTAACGTAACACAGTAACATTTTGAAAACAAATAAAAAAATACAGATAAAATTGCATTTTAAGCCACATAAGTAAATGCAAACATTTTAATTTATTATTGTTGCAAAAAAATTAATACCTTTTTTTGTCTAAAACAAATTAGTGCTATATAGATAATTTCTTACTATTAACACTTTCCTTTAACTGACAAATAAATAGAATAATTTATTTAAACAATTTTCTTAATGCTAATCAATTACATCTGTATTTTTCATTTAATTATGCTGATAACATTTTTGTCTTCTGTTCACCCACAATACAGGGTCTACAAACGTGATAAATAACTGACCTGCTACAAAAATATTGTTAAAAATAAAACAAATGAATTTAAAGTTATTTTATATAAATTAACTATAAAAAAATTAACTACATATTCCGTCAAAAACAAAGGAATATTCAGTTATTTTATTAAAATTAACTACCAAAAAATTTACTACATAATTAATTTATTTAAAATAATTGAATATTAATATGTTATTACGGAATTCGCGGTTGAATTTTTGACAGTAAAAATTAAATTAACTTTTCGTTACTTTAAATAACATTTTCATTTAATTTTACATAAAGAATAATTTAACTCAATCAACGGACAATATTAACTGCAACTGAAAATCCGTATTAATATGCACTTACAGCCGTATTCATAATAAAAATTTGGCATAAAGTTAGCAAAAAGTTTATTCATAATACACTAACCAAACTCTGGCTAACGATTTGCTAAACTCTTGTTAACGAGCTGCCAACTTGTGAAAAACAGCCGTTTAATGTCAAACAATTTTGTTGGTTTTTTTTTTAAATAACTGTTGTTTTTTAATTTACTGTCTTTTCTTAATTTATTTTAGTTTTAAAAACTTTAAAATTTTTATATGTGAAGGGAAAAAGAAAAAAATGACAAATTCAGCGATGATTAATGCAAAACGTGTTGCATTTTTGATTAATACAATGTGGCATTATAAAAATTCAGAGTTGATTTATTAAAAGTTGGCAGATGGAGAAAAATTCGTTATGAATTAACTCTGTGCCAACAAGCTGCTAAGCTTAATCGCCGTTCTAGTTAGCAGGTCGTTGTACGTGGTGTACAAACTATGGCTAACTTTTTGTTATGAATACGGCTGTTAGTTTTTTGAATAACTGTTAGAATCAGTTAAAAATAAATTTGCTTGGAATTTAAAATGATTATTTATTTAAAAATGACTGAACGGAATATTTCTTAAATAAACTACAGTCCGTTACTGTAATAATATTGTGAGTGTATGAGTACTCAACAGAGTTTTTGCTTAATAAACGTTGAGATTAATAACAATCAGGGCTATGGCTTCAAATTAATTTTCCTACATTTTGTATAAAATCACTTAAAACGTATAAGAATAAATCAAATTCAAAGCTTTTATTTAATTTATTTTTAAATCAATAAAATTGTTCGATTAATCTTCATTAATAAATCGATTTATTCGTTCTTCGGAAATCGCCATTTAAAATTATTCAAACAAGAGTTTGGTTTTCTTTGATCGATTAATCGATTCATTCTCAATCGGTTGACAACTCTACGCAATACTGACTGATTTAACTGGGCCCGAATTACCGCATACGTGATCGAATAAAATTGTTCGTAATTTTTCTCTTTGGGATTACCGCATTCGTTATCGAAAAAGCACAATCGAAATTTGAGATGATAGCATACGATAACGAGGTCGTAATCGAGTATCTGGTGTTTAAATTTTACTCGTCATCACAGTACTGATCGAAATCATAAAATTTTTAATTTGTGTGCAAAAAATATAAAAAGATGTAAGTTTATTATTATTTTTGAAGTTTTAAAAACAAGATAATAAAGTGATTTTTGTTTATAGGACGATTACCAACAAAATAAATGGAAAACAAAAAGATGTTATTGCGCAGTACATGGTCGATCATCCTAATTTATCCATTTTCCTCATTTCTTTCCGGATATGTTTTGTGTTATAATCAACTTTAGAATCGGAAAACGATAAGCACAATGATAGGAATGTAGCCATTCCTTATTTAATTTTATTTTTGTTTTTAAAAATATATAAATTCACTGAATATGTTGAAATAAGCCGCGAAAATTTGGTTTTGTTTTAAATTCTTATTAGTGTCATTCTGCTAATAATATGCACTAAACATATGTTTTTATTCTATTCCAACGTAACACAAATTTAGTACATCTTGGAAAAATTTCGTTTCGTCAGCTATCGAATGCTATAATCCATCCATTCGAAACGTGACGAAATTTTATTCGATACGAAAGCTTTCTCGTTCACGTATGCGGAAATTCGGCCCCTGATTTAACTACCCGGCTGTTAAAGGACCGGTTGTGATTTTCGCGTGTGTCTTGTGGGTATGTATGTATATCACTGTTGGGGTCTGGCATTACCTAAATTGTACCAAAATTACGTTATAAAAAAGTATACATGGTAATTCACAACACAAATGTATTCATTAAAAATAAAAACAAAACAACTAAAAAAGTAAAGTCGGTCAAGGCCGACCATTTGATACCCTAAACCACATTTTGTAAATACTCTATATGGGGCCCATGGACCAGCCAGAACAGAATTACGATAAGAGGTTTAGATTCATGTGAAACTTTTTTGTGCAGAATATTATTTAGATATGTATCTTCATTTATAAGAGATTCGTTTGCCCTTATGTATGAATAAGAAATATGGGCAAATCCCAGAAACAGTCCACCAACCAAAAATTTTTCAAATGAATTTTTTTTTAATGGAATATAATACTAGATGTATAATTTCATTTTTATATTAAAAAACATGTATTTCAATGACCATTAATGCAATAATTTTAACCAAATCCTACCCCACTGCTGATTTTTTAATGTTATACGTGAATTAAGCATTATTTTAGGTGATTTTTGTGCTTAAAATAGCACTTACAGCAAAAAAAGTTGATATTCATAAGTAAGAAATGCAATTCATAAAAATATAATTTGTTTTAATAAAATAAATAAAATATAATAAAAAAATACTAATGGAAAAACTGTAGCGTGCGTTACGTAGCGTGCGTCACAAAGGGTTCACGGCTTTTGTCAAATCACAACATTTTTTGGCTGCGAATAAGTGCGTTTAGAATTCTCTTATAGTCAGAAATTATGATATATGCCATTCGTAAGTACATATTAATGTCAGTATATACTATATATAAGTTGAAGCTATCTTTTTTAAAAGACCAAAAATTTTTTATTGTATTTCAATCAGAAAACGCGTGCGAATGTAGCGTTCGTCACGCAGGATTTGTCCATATGTCAAAAAAAAAAAAAAAATAAAAAATAAAAAACGTTTTTTATTAACCTGATGCGGGTACCTAAACAACTTTGGCTTTGAGCTCAAAATATGGTCTTTTAAACCAAAGTATATAGTTTATTTTGTTTACGGTTTATTTGAATTTTGTTTCGGCTTTTAGTGCATTGCTTTTAAATTGTCTTTTTTTGCAGTCGGGTTTATGGGTTTTTTTAATTATTTTTTTTTTTATTGGGAGTTATTTCCAAAACTAATGTAAATAATGAAAGTTTACCCCAACACAAGTAAATCGTATTCAAGTAAGTTAGTAACATCACAAAGCAAAAGAATTCTACTAAATAAATTTTTTTGCAGAAAACAAAATTTTTGTTCAACAAATATTTTTGTTTAACTTGGTTTTTTGTTAATTTTGTTGTGATCACAAAATTTGTGTTGGATGTAGTGGCTTGCGTTAACATCTTACTACCCTAACAAATTATTTGGGCTTTTTTCAAACGTCGCTTTTTTATCACTGTGTACTTTGTGGCTTTTAAAGCTATGTTCACACCTATTAAATATTTGACGTCCCATACGTAACCACTAGTTTTCTTAAAGAATATATTGCTTTTGCAAAACGTTTGGCTAGAGCAAACATTATTTAACAGTTACTTAATTACATTACACAATTATCATCTTAGAAATAAAGTTTAGTAAATAAACAGAAATTGTTAAAAATAAAGCTTAAGTTTGATCAATTAACTGGTCACGCTTTTTTTGGATTTTTTCATCAAATATTTGTTAGGTCTGAACATACCTTAAGAATATTGTTTTTCTCCACTAAAAATTTTTGCCATATGCCCCAAACCAATCATGAGCTAACGATGCGGTGAGTGGGCAAAAGCAAAACGATACAATATCAGTTACACTCATTCTCTCATTCATATCAGTAGTAACAGATACATATCTGGTAGGTATATCTGTTTTGACAATACTTAATGATACACTCGTGCAGGTCTTTAATCGAAACACGTTGACATTATAATGTAGTTTTGTCTTTTTATGAGAGAAATTTATTCTTATTTTAATTTTTACGAACATTATTATCCAAAAAGTAAAGAAACAGAGCAAATATGAAATTAAACAAAGAATTTCTTAATTTTAAAATTTTTAACAAAATTTAAATATTTGTATATATGTACATATGTATTTTTGTAAACATGTACGTTAACATCAACTATAACCCAGCAAACACAGAAATACACCTCATGTATTGCCAAACGTATTGCCAGGATGAAAAATATTATTGCGGCAATAATCGATTTCGTATTGCGGAAGATACTTCCTTCGGGAAGAAACATGTCTCGATGTCAATACTTCTCAGCAATACGAAAGCGATACTTCTAGATGATTATCTAGTAATATCGCCAGATAACCACTTAATAGAAAATAGGCAGATATCGCCAAAATATCATTGGGATGATAAAAAGAAGATTTTGCATTTTAAAATATTGTCATTTATTTACAAAGAAGCACATCTTTTTATTTATTATTAAATAATTAAAACAAAATAAAATAATATACATAAATATTTAGTTTCCACATTTTTTTGAAGAAAAAACCTACCACTTCTTTAAAATAGCATCCAGGGTTGAGAAATATCTTGAATATATTAAAAAGGAAAAGGAAGATTAATATTTAACAGATTTATTTAATTTAAATATTTACCATTTGCAGAATATTTTGAGAACTAGTTTCTAAGATTTTATAATTTGATTAATTTTTATTTTTTAATTTATGACGTACATTATTATTTAATTTTTATTCTGTTTATTTTGCGTAATTTTCTCGAAAATTATAAAAGGAAGAAAATAAAAACTTACTTTGATTATTTTCTTTTAGATGACAATTTGGGGATATTGCTAAACTATTGCCTTAGGCGATATCTTCTATTTGTTTGCAGGGAAATAACTTTTGGCATTAAACAAAAAGAAATAAAATGTTGTATATGTATTAGAGCTTCCAATCGGGATTGGTTTTTCTGAATACCGGGATTCGGGATTGAAGAAAATATTTCGGGATTCCGATTTCGGGATTTTCGGGATATTTTGAATCCCGGGATTCACGGGATTTTTAAAAAATTTTCGGGATATTTCTGGTTTTTTGATTTTTTTTTTTATATACCCAATATGAAAATTTTTTTTAACTATATAAAAAATAACTATAATTTTAGAGTAAAAAAAGACATTTCATAACCGTATATTATTTATTTGTAAAAATTAAATAAAAAAAACTTAAATTATTAATTGATCAAAATTCATAAAGACCATGTAATAAAAAACGTAACAAAACAACATAAAAATCTTATTGTTATCCATATTTAATTATTGATAAAATAAATTACTCCATTTCCAATTGTTTTTGAAATTTTCCAAATGAATTTTAAAATTGTCCAAATATATTTTTGAGTTTTCGCATTCTAGGTGTTTGAGGTGTGGATTAAGTTTAAACTTAGTTTAACGTTGTATAAAACTCAGATTTTTCCGGAGAAGTGTAATTTTTTTATATTATTTTTGCCTCTATTAAAATTTACAACTCAATCCAGTTTGACCAGTAAAAAAAACGCGTGCAAAGAGTATCCCACAAGGGACCAGGACTAGTCCAAAAGTAACCCAAACGTAAGGAAAAACATGGTCTATTTAACATTACGATGTCCTAGGAGAGGACCATATAACCCACCTTTGCACCACTAAGGAGTCGTTTTAAAACTACTCCATGGTATACTCAAGAGGATTAGTTTTGAAGTCGTTTAAAAACGTAAGCATGTCGTTAAAAAACGAAGACATGTCGTCTCACTACAAACACTTTTTAACAATGACATGGTCCATGCTTGCATTACATCGGACCAGTCCATGGAGTAGTCCATTTTATCAAAATCAATCAGGTGGTCCAATTTTATTTGCAGGGTAGTGATGAGTTGTACATTTTTGATGGTTTTGTTAACCGCACTAACACAGAGTTGTAAACATTAATACAAAAACTACAATATTTTAACTGAACTAGAGTTGAGTTGTATTACAGACCAACGTTTTAAGCAAAACCATGCTGTTCCGTCAAAATTTTGTATACAAACTTTGTAATGGCGGCACAAATATGTTTTCAGATTAACTAGACCTAAAATTTTCAAATACAATTTCAAATTGTCCATATGTATTTTAAATCTATCCAGATGTAACTTTTTTTTGTCAAAAAATATACGTATCTTTATTCAAGTTATCAAAAAAAATTTAAAAATAATAAAGAATATAAAAAAAATCGCGATCCCGAAAATCCTAGGATTAGAAATCAGAAATCCCGAAATTCCGAATTTCCGGGATCGGGATTTCCCGATTGGAAGCCCTTATATGTATACATACAATATATATTTACCCAATTGGGCGTCCTAACCTTTTTCATTATTCATATTAAAAAATTAACATTTTTTTAACTTTCATAAGAGATACCCTTATTGTAAGTATACATACTTTTGAATGGCATAAAACACAATTTTTTAAGAGGTACTTGGTGCGAAATAATTGATCACAAAGTTTTGTGGCGCGCGCTAACAAGTGTGTTTTTATAATTTTTTAGCGAATTTTACATTCAAAAGTACACAAAATCGAATTCCTAAAAGAAAGATAAGACAATTCCAAAATAACTTATTTGCATCCATAAAAAAATTTGTAGTTCTTATCCAAAGCCGTGAAACATTTACACCACACGCTTCATTTTTTCTAGTAGCGTGTACATAAATAAACACAGCTGTATTTATTTTAACAAAATAATCTATATTTGTTTGTATTAACATTTCTTAATACAAATTAAATGTTAATAAATTAATTTTTAATATGTACATATTCATAAGTTTTTTTTTTAATAAAATGTATATGAACAATTGTGAAATTTAGTTGAACTGTTAATTTTTAATTTTTGATATTTTTTTTTTAGTTGGCTTGAGTTCATCAAATTTAATTTTCATTAAATTATTTTTACTGAAGGAAGGAATTTTTACAACTTGAAATTTTATTAAAATTTATTGATAATTTTCTTGGCTGAGCTGGGGCTCGAACCTGGGTTGAATTTACCTGTTTCAAGAATCACCACATTCTTTCATCAGAATTCTTTGCGTTCTAACCTCTGCACCACTGCGGTGCCTCCAGCCAACAGTCAAACATCAATCTTTAACCAGTGGGACTGGTGGTTCGAAATTTGCTGTAATAATATTTCTTCAATTTAAGTATTTACATGTTGCATTCTTTTCTTCTGTTTTTTCGTATTCTTTCTATCACGACTTTGTCTTGAAAACCTGAATACATTTGTTTATTATGTTTTTTGCCCATTTTCGTCGACATTTTAATTGTACAACTTGAAGTACAAATGTAAACATTAGAGCTTGTACCATAGGTATTTTAGGAGCAATTGTGATTTTTAGTTGAACTGTTGATTTTTAATTTTTTTTTTGTGTTTTTTTTTTTGTCTTTTTTGAATGAACTCAAGCCTAACTAAAAAAAATATCAAAAATTAAAGATTTATATTTTAATGGCTAGCTGTCCATGCAAACTTTGTCCGCAAAGTACACGTCGCAGTTGTGTGCAGTGTTCGAAAATAAACAGTACATTATTTAACATTCGGCTCACACACCCAGGAACCAGTGTTCGAAAATAAACAGTACATTATTTAACGTTCGGCTCACACACCCAAGAACGATATCTATTTTTTTTAAGTGATTGTGTAGACAAACACAACCCTTAACACCGTTCGTAACTATTTTCAAGAAAGAACCGAACATTATATAATGTTCGGTTTTTCGTTAAAAAACGGAACAATTGTAGTGATACTGTAGACAAACATTATATTTTAATGTTCTATAATGTTTTTTTCGTGTGTGTATTTTGTTTTTGTAAAAAATTTTTGGTTTTTTTTAACAGCCAAAAGGGACGAACATTAACGAGCCGAACCGAACACATTGAAGTTTGTGGATTTTCAAATAAAACCGAACGGAATTAAATGTTCACATCTTTTGTTGAGTTTGATAAAAACAGTAATATTTTTGTGTTCGAAAGATGACTAACAGGGAAACGTTATTTTTTTAATGATTTTCTACACAAACAGTATTAGCGTTTGTATTTTCCACAAATCTACCGAACCGAACATTAAGAAACGATATTTAGTGTTTATTTTCGAACACTGCCAGGAACTATATCTATTTTTGTAGTGATTGTGTAGACATACGCAACCCTTAATACCCTTCGTAACTATTTTCGGTTCTTCGTTAAAAAACAGAACAATTGTAGTGATACTGTAGACAAACATTATATTTTAATGTTCTATAATGTTTTTTTCGTGTGTGTATTTTGTTTTTGTAAAAAATTTTTAGTTTTTTTTACCAGCCAAAAGGGACGAACATTAATGAGCCGAACCAAACACATTGAAGTTTGTGTATTTTCAAAAAAAAAAACCGAACGGAATTAAATGTTCACATCTTTTGTTGAGTTTGATAAAAACAATAATATTTTTGTGTTCGAAAGATGACTAACAGGGAAACGTTATTTTTTTAATGTTTTTCTACACAAACGCTATTAGCGTTTGTGTTTTCCACCAATCTACCGAACCGAACATTAAGAAACGATATTTAGTGTTTGTTTTCGAACACTGGTTGTGTGTAATCATAATAGGCTTGCCAGATCCAATTTGCCAAAAAGCTTGACATTGACAAAAAAAAAACTTTATTATGAAAAAAAAACTTGACACTCTATCAGCCCAATTATGAATACAAATTCCCCGGGAGTTTTTTATCCTTTTCCCATTTTTACAATTGAATTTACATAGGAAAAATGGGAGAAGGGAGAAAACTCCCGGGGAATTTTTAATTCATAATTGGTAAGGTTACCATACGTACTCTTTTTTAGAGGACAATTATCTATATTAACTATAAAATTTGTGTCCTCTTTTTGTCATCTGTTTTCATAATCTTCATAATTTTCATAATTTTTATAAAATAAAATAAATTTTATTTCACGGCGGTCAGCGGTTTTATCTGCCAAATCGTATGGAAAATGTCGTGACATGCTTGTTCTGTTCTCACTCCTACTGAACTCTCATGCACTTGCAGTATGGAATTTTGAATAAGTTAGTGCAATGAATTGTTAAGTTTCGATATTTTTTTTAACTAATTTTACTTATTTATAAGTAAATGTAAATTATTATACTTAATTAATTTACATTACAATATAAATATGTGTAAAATATGTAAAAAATATTGAAGTCAAATAAATTTTTTATTTTTTTTTCTTTAATATGTCCTCTATTTTTATTCTCCAAATTTGGTCGTCTTAAGATTTTTAGAATAAAAACAAAAATATGTATCATAAAAAGTAAAAAAATATTAATGCCTGACAAAGTTTTAAAGTCTTGGGCATTATTAGGTTAAAGATTTAACTCAAATCGTGACACACACAGAAAAAATTATTTTTCCAATTCAAACAAAAAATTTGTAGAATAAAAAAATTTTTTGTCTGAAATCGGTCCTATAAACAAATTCGCATATTCAAACAATTTATTTGCATTTTGTTTATTGAAAAAAAAACACTGATTTTTTCAAACAAATAATTTAACTGAATCAAACAAAAAGTTTACTGAAATTCATATACTAAATTTCAAAATCAAAAAAAAACAGGTTTTTGCACAAGCAATGATGCGCAAACAAGCAGGCATTGTATTAGAAGATGATAACAGAGAGAGCAGAGCGGCCGGCTGACTTTGAGACACATATTTTTTGGGGGAATAATTTTTGAACGAAGTTCTATTTTTTTTCCACACAATGTTTTTCGTCATCACTCACTGTTGCTGTATCCTTTCCTTTGCTAATAAAGAAGAAATGTAACCCAAAAACGGCGACAGACCGACTCAATCGCCCTTATTGTGTTTGGCGTATTTAAAATACGCCTACGACTGTTTAGTAATAGATTAAAGAGAAAATGAACTTATTTCCTTTAATCTATTACCAAACAGTCGTAGGCGTATTTTAAATACGCCAAACACGATAAGGGTGAATATGTTTTTCGTCATCATTATATTTTTGTATTTGATGTATTTAAGCAAACAGTTTGAAAAAATTGAATACGGGATTTTGGTTTTTTTTTAACCAACTTTGAAATCAACCAAAAATTTATTTTGTTTCTTATAATGTTGTTGTTATTTCTGTTGTTTAAAAAGAGTGAAACGTTTTTTTACCTGCTATTTTTTTTTTTTTTTTACTTCAAACCTCTTCATCTTTCTTACTGTTGTACTTTTTTGAAGTGTCCAAAAATAGACTGCATGTGTTTTTTGTTGTAATTCTTATATTTTACATAAAGAAATGTTGCTTACGATCAAATAAAAAAAAGGCAAAAAGACGACAACATTAAAAAGCGTTAAATATTTCATACAAAATTATGAAAACTTGAAACCAATAACGCGTGTATTTTTGAATGGTTATCAACATTTTTGTTGGTTAAATAAAAATCAAACAAAAATTTTAATTGTGCACGCTTTATGGACCACACAATTTGAATCATTCCAAAATAGTAAACGAAAAAATGTTTTATTCAATTTTAACAGAATTGTGTCAATAAAAATATGGCTTTCATAAGGACCATCTATATTTACACTAAAGTAATGTTATGAACACCTAAAAATTTTTATATAATTTATTGCATGATTTTAAGAGACTTGGTTAGGGTAGGGTTTGTAATAATGATCATCGAAATACATTTTGTTTATGTTTATAAAAATAAATAAATTCGGATTAAATTTAAAAATTTTTGTTAGGTAGACTATTTCTGGGACTTGCCCATTTTCTTTGAGAAATAATTCTAATTCTAGCTGGCGAAACGTGGCTTAAAGAAGACGTTTCTATGGAAATGCCCATTTCAAGTGAAAAGCATATGCATATTAGTTTTCCGTTCCGTTCCGTTTCTACTACAATATTGATCTTAGTTTATATAAATTATATATATTCTGAGTCCTTATGAGGAGCGAAGTTGATTTAACTTTGGGAACGATATGATGGGGAATAGGTAGTTATATATATAAATATATATATATATATTATATATATATATATATATATATATGTATATATTATTTATAGTCCGGAATTGTTTGCTATTGAAATTCAGCCTGATCGGTCCACATATGGCTGAGATTTGAGCAAAATACCATAACTGCCTCTAATTTGACTCAAAAATCACTAATTGAATCTAAGTTATCGGACATGATCTGACAACCACAACCAGTGGTGGATATACGCCTAGGCCCGTGAGGCCCGGGCGGCATAATTTAAAGGGCGCCAAAATTTAAAGGTAAAAGAATGTAAGGGGAATTCAAATTCGAAAATTGATTTGGTTTTACTTTAAATGAATACGAAATTTATATTAAACTAGCATTTAACCTGTATAATCACTCCTATATAATCAAAAAGGGCGGCATAATAAAGAGTGTCTAGGGCGGAAGCAGGCCTTAATCCGCCACTGACCACAACACGCTTAACGTTTGCGGTTCTGACTTGAAATTGCCTAAGAGGTGTTCTGTAAAACCAAATCTCAAGAAGTTTGGCGGCTTAAAATCGCAAGAGTGCTCAAACTAGAATATTTTTAGGAAACTATATCAGACGGCAATCCAAACCCACGAGTTGCAGAACACCACAAAATAAAACTGACGTTTGGCGATTTCAAATCGTGCTATTATCAGAACAATCGAGTGATTGTAGTTTGAACGTTCGATTCCTGCCAGAGACTTTAGTGTGTTTTACTACAATGAACTAATGGTCTAAGTAGTTATTGCATGGTTAAATTAGGTTAGGATATTTGTACATCATTCTACCAATATGACCAACTTAATTTTTGTATTTTAACCAAGGACTTAATAGTTATAACTTTTATTCGATAAAAATTGTGAATAATTATTATGAATAAATTTTTATTTTATTTATTAGGAATAATAACACTGTGCTCGAAGTTGACACTTTTTTTTAGACAAGCCGGCCACATGGCGATTTAGCATAATTCCCATCTAGGGGCATCCTAGGCGCTGCAGCAGCCAAATTTAAGAATTTCAACCAAACATATATGGCGGTTTAATAAAATTCTTCAATTTGGCTGCTGAAGCGCCTACGATGCCCCTAGATGGGTAAAATGTATGACCAACCCCACTTTATTTGTTATATCAATCATTTATTTCTAACATACCTACCCGCTATCCCCATTCCTTAAGGGTTCTCCCATACAAAATGTTCAATGCAGTCTAGATATATATTGAAGAAAAAGTCCCATAAATGACCAGGAGTTGCCCCTAGTGGGATTAAATATATGACCGACCTCAATTAGTTTTATGTCTTTAACATTTTCTGCATACATACTTGCCCCTTATCACCACTTTTTTGGGGGCTCCCATACAAATATTGCGTTTTATAAAATTCTTAAATTAATTAAATCGAATAAAATCAAAAGTTGCTAACAGATTTAAATCATTTATGGCTTGTTTTGTTTGCAGCTTCGTTTTTTTATATGTCTGCAATGAATGGATCTTTAAGGCGGTGGTAAAACCGATCCTCTTCTATGGGGTCACAGCGTGGTGGCCTGCCATGGGAAGGGGGCGGTACTGTAGGATGCTTGAGAAAGTATATAGGGTGGTTGCGCTGATGATCACGGGATCACTCCGCTCGACACCGACGAAGGCGCTGTTTTCTATGTTGAACTGGCTGCCGGTTGACATCATGGCCGAACAACAGGCCCTGACTTCCGCTATTAGACTGGGGGCGGTGGGTTATGGTCTACGCGGAACTATGATCATGCCAGGGTCACGCATCATATGACCTGGCGGGGCTGGACTATTGTACTCCGGAACCCTTTTTCGGTGCTTAATTCACAGTTCATCATGGTTCCAAGATGGGCAATAGAGTAGGTGGATGTTTCTTCATCGAGGAATTGGACATTAGGATCTCTTTTAGGCTCCCAGATGGCAGTAGTGTGCTGCAGGCGGGAATCTCTGCAATAAAGCGGGCGGCAAACTGCCTGAGCTACTATCGTATATCGAGAGATATATGTATATTTACGTACAACAAGGCTGACATTGCAGCTCTAGATGGTGTCTTCACGAAATCTATAATAACAGTGGAATGCGGGTGTCTCTAAATGAGATCGCGGAACATTCCAGTGTAACGCTGACATGGGTACTGGGAGAGCATTCCTGCTTGATGGCCACGACTCTATGGCCTGGCTGTGACGCGCGTGCTACTTGATCTCGGTAGGGACCAGATGAGGACAGTGATATCGGTCATTACGGGTCACTGGGTGATAGGGACTCATGCTAGGAGGATGGGTCTTGATTACAATGACTACTGTAGAAGTTGTCATGAATAGGAGGACGAGGAGGAGACGGTGTTTCACTTTCTCTGCCAATGCCCCAGGGGGACATTAGGTTTAGGCATTTTGGGAGACCGAAATTGCCATGAAATTGGACGATGTGTCTAGTGTGAGACTAAAATCGATCTCTCTCTGTTCTGCAGGGAATCGGGGTGGTTCGAGGCTGCAGTGACCTCTGGGGAATAGTCTGGTTGACACTGACTGACTCTTGTCACTGGCTAAGGGTATCACAAAGGGACCGCTATAAGGCCCAAGTGAGCCCTCGTCATGAGGGCTGCCCATTGAACCTAACCGAACCTTATATTAATACGGTATTTTAAGTCCAAACTTTTTTAAAAAAATTGAGATTTAGATTTTACAAGTCTTTTTATTAGCCTATGCATCCTGAAACCCTCAAAAGATTTATTCTCTAAAAAATATTACATTTTGTTTGGGTGCCTTTCTTTTCCTTTTTTCCAGTCCCGCGCCAAATGTGAACTCAAGAATGAAAATTATAAAAAATAGTCATTTTTGCTTTTTAAAGTTTTGTCTTTTAGGTTTGTGGAAATTTGTTAAAGCAATAATTCTTTTCTTTGCTAAATATTGTTAATAGTAAGTCATTAATAAACCTTCCAGCTAAATTTTAACTTTCAAAAGGGCAAGGATACAATCAAGGATTTCGTAGCTATTTGTCATCTCCATACCTTAGCAAGTTTAAATTTTTATGTGAAAAAATATCTACCGAACGACACACCCAATAATAACATATCCAAGTTTTATGCTTGTTCATTATTTTCTTGGTAATCCTTGGATACCTATGAGTCTAAAGGCTTTGATCAGGCTTTGCTTCCCTGCGGGAAATTTGTGTAAATTAGAATGGTCCTGGTAGTTGTGAAAATAGAACAGGTAGTACGAAAAGAAAGAACTCATGACCAGTGAAAGGAGAACCAATCGGGGGGATGCTTTAAAACCATGTGAGATAAGGCCATGATGGCTTTATCTCTCAATTGAATGGGAGATAAAGCCATAATGGCCTTATTGCCCAATCATTGAGAGGTAAGGTCATATTTAAAATTTTGCGAAAAGAGAGGTAGTATAGCCATATTTTTTTCGCAAATGAGAGATAAGTCAATATTTTTTCAGAATATTGTTATGCATGGTGTAAACATTCTGTAAAAAGGAAAATCCTTAGTTATCATTGAAAACATTTTTTATTCTTGTGGCGCACGCAGGAAAACTTTATTCAGCGAAGCCATCTGCCGCGTCCTACTTGAGGAAAAAACCCCTAAGCACAGCCGCCACGCAGGACACTTTAGTATGCGAAGCCAGATTTCAATACTTAACTTTAGTGTCTCCGGAACTGAAATGAGAGATAAAGCCATTTTCTAATATTGCTAATGTAAGCTAAGGCCATGATGGCTTTATCTCCCATTGAGTATAGATGTGTGACTGGTCAAATGGTGTCAATTGACCTCCTCTAATGACAACCCCATGTAAAAGTGATAGGTCTTATTCATATAAAGTGTTAGAACTAGAACCGGTCTCTACCACCAAAGACCTATACGGGACTACTTTCGTGTCAGTTCGCTTCCTTTTGTTGGTATAAGCTTCGCCTTACCAGTACCAACTAATGCCCGTTATTTCTACAAACAGATATCTAGTAGTGTTAGTACCTAACAGTTATCTTTACCTATTCGGTAACACTATTTTGATAATTTCAACGTAAATTTTGCCTACGTGAAATAACAATAGAAAATCGATGGTGTAAATTAAATTAAACTTAAACCCGTAGGTTAGAAATACTACGTCATAAAATTATGAAAACCATAGATATCTATACACATCTAGATATCTATTTGTAGAAATTACGGGCATAAGTATTATTTCTTTAACAACTTACATTAATTGTCTTTAGTTAAAAGGAAATTTTTACTCACTGCACAAATTCTTAAGTTCTTTTAAAAGTACAAGAAAAAGAAATTTTTTTAACAAGCACTTGTTCATCGCCTATAATTATATGGCAGTATCACCCGGATGGGTATCGTTAACTATGGAAACTATCCTTTGAAACAGTTTTTTTTTCTATTTGCAGTAACCAAAGGAAAGGAAAACGTAAAGGATGCATTTTTATTATATACTTTCGAAGTTAAAAAATATTGCATTCGGTTTGATTAAAGGCTTTGCTTTTAGAAGTGTTTAATTATATTAACAACGAAGTAGATTGTAATTTAATTCTGCATGTCCTTTTGGTAATTTTGGGCCACGTTTTACAATAAAATTACATCATTTGTAGCTACAAGAATTTCTATTAATCTTAACATTCCCCTTACTATCATTTTATTGCTACATTTGGACAAGAGAGTTTGTTTGTGTGTACATCAGAGATCAGCAATGAGTAGTGAAAAAGTGAGTAGAGCTAAATCATGACTCATAAATTCTTGTACTTATACGCACTCATACTTATTCCAATGTGATTCAAACTCATATTCACTCAAAAGTTTCATTTTATTCATCGTACTCATATTTACCAACATTTGTAGTGTTTGATTTAGAATCTACTCAAGTCAATGTGTATAGGCGAAGCAAAATGCGAGGCTGCCAGATTTTTCCCCGAAATAGCAAAGTGACGATTTGGCAATTACAGTTTACTAAAGAACATGTATGAAGTAGACGATTTTTCGGCAAATTTATCTGGCAGCGCTGATTATTAAGTTGTGTGTTTTCTCTGTTGTGTTAAAACGGTAAATGGATGAGCTAAATGATTTGAATCATTGTGAGTATTATAAGTATTTTCTTGAAATTATAAATCAAGCTGAGGTCATTTATGAGTATGCGTATAATGTCGACGTCGCACTCATAAATATTTCTCTTGTGAGTATGAGTGAATCAGAGTAGTTTAGTTTAAATGATTTCTACGCACTTATACTTACAATTGCATGAGTCTGTATGAGTAGCGAAAAAGCGATTCATTGCTGATCTCTGGTGTACATATTTAAAAAAAGTCGTCAAAAACAAACACGAGGTATTTAACAAAACGTTTGGGTTAGAAAGATCATTTGACATTAGGATATTTTTATGGCCAAGCCCAACCCACAATCATTTCTATCGTCCATTTAAAAAAAACCAAACCCTTCCCTAAATATTACCTACTACTTACTAATGATTATTGTTTTTACTTTTTCTAATTTTCTGTTTACAGAATGTCTACCGGCACGTTATATTTTGGCAATTTTGGGTTCCATAGGAATGGCCATTATTTATGGCTTAAAAGTTAATCTTAGTGTTGCTATGGTAGCTATGTTGAATCACACTGCAGTTGGACACGGTTCTCATGGTGCAGAGCATGGTAATAATGCTAGTTCTGCTGAATCTGAATATGAAGTTTGCGAAGCTCCTGGAGGTTCGTCTAATACTACCACAAAGATAGAGGTGAATTACAGGCCAACATGTTTTATTGCTTATATGTATTTTTAGACATTTTTTATTTTTGTTATTTTCTTTTTTTTAGGATGGTCCTTTTATTTGGAGTGAACCACTGCAGGGTACATTGCTCAGTTGTTACTTCTGGGGTTATTTGGTATCTCAAATCCCTAGTGCCCGAGTAGCTGAAAACTTTTCCGCTAAATGGGTTATGTGCTTTTCCGTAGCGATTAATGTTATTTGCACCCTTTTGACACCGGTTATGACGGAATTGCATTATGTCGGCTTGATTGTTATGCGTGTTTTAGAAGGTATCGGTGGTGGCGCTACATTTCCAGCTATGCACTGTATGATTGCTGCCTGGTCTCCACCTAACGAAAGATCTGTTATGTCTACCATTATTTATGTGGGTACATCATTCGGTACAGCCATTTCTATACTCTTGGCTGGTGTATTGTCTGGTAGTTTCGGTTGGCAATCGGTGTTCTACGTAATGGGTGGCTTAAGTTGTGTCTGGATGTTGTTATGGTCAATTTTGGTACAAGACAATCCAAATAAACAAAGATTCATTAGCATTGAGGAAAGACAAATGATTAACGCCTCCTTGGGCCAAGAAACTCGAGAGACTCCCGTTAAGGAAGAACATCCACCAGTACCTTGGAAGAAAGTTTTGACATCGGTTCCCTTCTGGGCTATTTTGATTGCTCACTGTTGTAGCAATTGGGGTTGGTACATGTTCCTCATTGAAATTCCCTTCTACATGAAACAGGTGTTGGCCTTTAATGTTTCCAGCAATGCTGTCGCCAGTGCTTTGCCCTATTTCCCCATGTTGATTTTCAGTATTATTTTGGGCAAAACTCTTGATACGCTCAAAGCAAAACGTAAGTTTTATAAAAAAGAATTTCATAAAGATTTAGTGCAGAAACTAAAATTGTTTTAAAATTTCAGAAAAAATTACTACCACCATTGCTCGGAAAACTGCCACTTCTATTTGCACCATCATTCCAATCATTTGCCTATTAAGCTTATGTTATATTGGCTGCAAACACACAGCTGCAGTTGTTATTATGTCCATTGGCATCATTGCTATGGGTGGTATGTTCTCTGGTTTCCTCTCCAATCACATTGATATTGCTCCTAATTATGCCGGTACTTTAGTGGCTATAACCAATACCGCAGCTACCTTGCCCGGTATTATTGTGCCATTGTTTGTCGGTTTTATAACTAAGGGAAATGTGAGTATTTTATTTGTATGAAATTATTGTTATTATTTTAATTAAAACTTTTAGCAAAATATTGGCGCCTGGCGTATTATATTTTTCGTGACGATTGTCTTGTTTATTATTGAATTTTTTGTATTCGTCATCTTTGGCTCTGGCGAAGAGCAACCATGGAATAAAATGTCTCAGAAATCTGATCCTGAAAAAAATCAACAAGATGAAAATACTCCTTTGAAAGGCTTAAACCAAACAAATAATACTTCTTAAAGAAATCCCCCTAAACAAGCAACAAATGTACAACCTTATCCTTTAAAGGATTTAAAATTATAATATTTTAATTTAAAATTAACTGTAAAAGTCATATAAGTTTTAAGTTTATACATTTTTTACTTTTATACTTATTCTTGTTTTTATAATTAAAAAAAAACATGCATTGACAAAATGTATGCTAAATTTTATTTCACACTGTGTAATACCTTTTTTAAATATTAAACTACCTCTGAATTTATATAAAAAACCAAAAAATATTAAACAATTGTATTTATACTCTTAAATATCTCTGCAGCCTTTGTACTTACGAACAAAATCAATTTTATTATAAAATGATAAAAATATAATTTAACTGAACAATAAATTAATTGAAAATTATTTTTTCAATGTACAACAACCATATTCTATAATTTATTTAGAGAATTTATAAAACCATTCATAGCAACAAATCAAATATGTACCTTGTTTTATTTCAATACTATCTGACCCGACAGACGTTGTCCTGTCCAAATTAGGAAAAATGTTTTCAAAATTAGTCAAATCGATGGAGCCGTTTTCTGGTTTTAGGTAAATCGAAAAAAGTGGGCGGGGCAAAATGTTCTTTCCGTAAAAACCTAAGTTGGACCATGGCGATGATTTAAAAGAAAAAATCGTCCAAATCGGTCAGGCCGTTCTCAAGTTATGCGCTTAATAGAAAGAAGTCAAAACACAAAATTGCAGTTTTTCGCTAAATATTCCCCTTTTTCTGAACAAAATTTTTCAAGAAATTTATTTCCTTTTCCTTAATAAAATGTGTGCCCCCTTACAAATTTCTAGAAAAAAACTGTTCACTTTTTATTCTCATGATTAGCCCCGTTATTTTGTAAAACTATTTTCAACCTAATTTTTGAACAAAAAAAATTTGATAGAGAGCCAAATTTCAAACCATGAATTAGTTGCCACACTTTGCGGTAGTTAAAAAGGAGAACAAAAGCAAAAATAACGAATGTTGTCCTTGAATTTCATCTAGGAATAGTTCATATAACTTAATGAACTTCATGCGTAGCAATTTTCATAATAAAACGTGTATACAAAACGTCATGGCTTTTTTCACGATCTCGATAAATTGAAATCGCTGTTCTAAGTTTTTTCCTTGCCCTTAAAGATTTTAAAACTAAACGATATCACCAAAGTTAGGACCCTAATGTAATCTATTGCTTAATACCTATAGCGTTATTAAGAGTGAATGACCTTTTCTTCTTCATTGTAAAGAATTAATATTTTCTGTCTTTTTGATAATTTCCATTTCTAAGGGTGTGTGTGAAACGGTAGCAAAGTTCTGTGGTGAATTAAAATTGTCAAAAATGTCTACGCTAATGTCAAAATTTATACTAGCCCCTAGGGCTAGTGAAATTTGATTCACCTCAACAGTGCTAAAATTTTACTTTCATGAGTACTTTGCTACAATTTAACGCACACATGTACAAATTTTGGTTCATACCCTACAGATAATATTGGACTGCGTGGTCCATTGTGGCTTAAAGGGACTACTTACAACATGGTCCAATGTACATTAGTATGGACTATGTTATAAGAAATTAACATGCAGTGCTACCAACAACTGCATGATGTATACTTTTCTATAGTTTACAGTATTACACATTGGTAGCCCTGATGGTGTCCATTATTAATTGTTTATTTAAAAGTGAAAGTTTGTGAAATTTGTGGAAAAAAGGTAAAAAAAATTTAAAATACCAAGTAAATATATTTAATAATAGCAATAACAGACTACAGTACACACCATACAAGGCGATTAGTAAATAATGAAAAAGAAAAATGCTTAAACTACCCCTTAAGTGTACTCCATACTGTAGTAACCTGAAGTACTTTAAAAACTAACCCACTTTAGTACTCCATGGAGTAGTTTAGGGACTACTTCGGTGGGTTATATGGTTCCCACCTAGGACATCGTAATGTTAAATGAACCACCTTTTACCCATATATTTGGAGTAATTTTGGAGTACTCCTACTCCTTTATAGACTACTCTTTACATGCATGTATGGACTAGTCTCGTTATCTGCAGGGTATACACGAAATTTGACGTTTGGGTTCCAACTAGGGGTAATCAGCTGACAAACATATGGGCCAAAGAGTTTACCTTGTGTAAATATACCTTGGTTCGTGAGAGGCAATATTTTTATAATAAATGTACTTACTTTATAAGAGCTGCCAACTCCGCAATTAAGCAATAACTACCCTACAAGAAATGCATGAGCGAGAAGTTACATTTTTCATTTTGGTGTTAAGAAAATGATAGAAAGAAATGACCGAAATACAGTTTTCGGTCTCATTCGGTCATTTATTTCTATCATTTTCTTAACACCAAAATGAAAAATGTGACTTCATTTCTTGAAGGGTATCTTAAGTTCACACACGTCAAGTTTGACTCGTCGTCTTGAGTTTTTAGGAGAGAGGATAGAAATGGCATTCTCTCTTTTCGGAGGGAAGGGAAAAGAGAATTCCATTTCTTTTCAATTCTCTCCTAAAATGATGAAACAGAGTTGGTCTGTGTTCATACGGCTCATGTCTTATTGAAAAGATTGCTACTTTATAGGTCTGAGTTCATACGGCTCATGTCTTATTGACAAGATTCTTCCTTTTTCTTCTTTGAACATGAATTGGCGTTCAAATGATTCATGTCATGTTGACAACATGTGCTTTTTTAATATTGAACACAATAACAAAATTAAACAACGAATGAAAAAGCAAAACGTAAAGACAGTACATGCCTATGTGTACTCGTTTCTTTTCCCCTCGTCCCTCTCGCCTATGAGCGAGTAAAGTTATTATTAGCAGTCTGCTGAATTATTACGCTTTTTTTTTTATTTATTTTCTAAATAAATTCAAGAAAATAATTGTGAACAAGTTGCTACTTTTATAAATTAAAGTTGCTGTTTCAAGCTTCGTTCACAATCAAAAAAACATATTCACTTGGTGTTCATAATATAGCAACAATTTCTTTTGCAACCACACACATTTTGCATTAAGAAACCGTATGCAAATTTTAGCCACAACAATATTATGCATTTATTATTATTTTGTTCAACATTTTGTTAAAATTTTCATTCAAAACTAAATAAAATTATTTTAAACGTCAGAAACATTTTCATACAAATTGTTGCTGAAGTTAAAGTAGACTCCACTTTAGTTACATTTTTAAAAAAATTTTAGTAAAATGTTTGTTCGAAAAATGAAAGGAAAATATATGAAATACTTTGGAAAGAAAAAAGATAGAAAAAAAACTGAAATTGTTGCTCTGATTGTGAACAAAGCTTCATTGTGAAATATTTATTTCGTAAAGTAAAACCCAAGGCGAATTCATAAAGGTGACCGCATCATGAGATAGCATTATGCTAGCTATCCCTTTCTTTTAAAAAATACTATGTATTTTGTTTTTGGAAAAAATTAGAGTGAATGTCAAAATTATTGGTTGAAAATATAAAAGGAATTTGTTTGTTTATTAAATACTTATACAAAATTGCTTTAAAAGATAAATCTTTTTCCTGCATTGCAAATTTATTGTGGCTCCACGTATTCCTTACGCCTTTTAGAATCCTCTTGTTAATATTTTTGTTCACTTTTTTTGTTTTATTAAATTTAAATTTATTTTTTTTTCTTGATTTAGATTTTAAATTTTAACAAATTTTTTCACAAAATGTAAATAACGCTTGACATTTAGTATACACACAAGGAAATAAACAATAAACAGATGACTCGAAAATATCACCTTTATGAATTCGCCTTGGTAAAACCTTAAAATTATTAAATACTTATAAACAATTGCACTGAGTAAATTGTCATACCAACATACATTCTGCATAACCTTTAATTTTCGGCACAGGCTCATGTGTATATTCAAATACAGTAGAATCCCGATAATTCGTAATCGCAAGGGACCGTCCATTTCTTACGAATTATAGGGGTTTTCGATTAAGCGGGGTCTCGTGTTAACGGGGTTAAAATAAAATCAATACGAATAAACGGGGTTTTTCAATTTATTTACTAAAACGATAAAAAAAAACATAAAAAACAATTGTTAAAATAAAATATATAAATATTAAACATAAAAATCATGCATGTAACAAACTGATCTTAAAAAAATAAATCCACACAGAAGCAAAAACCCACGCAAAAATAAAATAGTGGTAAACAAAAAATCATTCTTTCCATGTTTTTGTTGTTTTTATTTTACGAATTATAAGTGGTAGTTAGCAAACAATTACGATTTATAAGAGGTAAGGAAGATTTTATTTGAAAAAAAAATTACGAATTATCGAGGGGACCAAAATGTATGGTAATTTTACGAATTAACGAGATTATTTCAAGGGACCGACAGTTTATTACGAATTATCGGGAATTACGATTTATCGGGGTACGAATTATCGGGATTTAACTGTACATAGCATCAAATAACTACTGGAAACATTGTTGTCTAATTACATGCTTTATTGTGTGCTCTCACTTGGAATTTTTTTAATCATCCATAAAACTACCAGATATTGTTCGACAGTGATTACCTTGTTTTTTTCATCACATTTATAATGCCGCCAGCTACAAAATGTTGTGTGTGTTCCAAAAATGTTCTAAAGTCTGATCAGGCGGTTGAATGTGACGTATGTAATTTCTGGGTGCACATAGTGTGTGCGAATATTTCAAATGAGTTATATGCCCTTATGGGGAATAATGATAATGTAAGATTTATCTGTCCTCGTTGCCTCATCAGCCCGCCAAAAGATGATGGTTCTATTTTAAAGAAGTATGTTGATGAAATGGACAAAAAGTTTGAGAATAGATTTAGTGCCTTTGCTGTTGATATGCGCTCTGAACAGCAGTCTTTGAAATCACTTATTGAGTCGTCTGTTTCTTTATTGCGTACGGATCTCACATCTGCTGTTAATGACTTCCAGAATAAAATAATGAACTTTGAAGATTACATTGTTAACGTTGAGGCAAATGCGATGGTGAAAATCTCTCAAATTGAACTAATGGAAAATAAAGTTGAACGTCTAATGAATAGGTCTGACATTATTATTTCTGGTTTACCCTCTGGCATTAATTGTCTGCTTGACCCTGTTTTGGCTATCTGTTCATATTAAAAAATAGCAGTAGAAAAAAGGGATGTTTGCCATTGTGTATATATGCAGCAGGGGAAATCTATACTGGTTAAATTTAGTAATGTGTTCATGAGAGATGAACTAATGAGAGCCTATTTTAAGAACCCAAATCTTCAATTGAAAAATGTAATTAGCACTGATATTGTGGCTAGAGTTTACCTGAATGACAATCTTACTGCAGCTGGTATTAAATTGAAATCACTGTGTCGCATGTTGCGCAAAAGTAATAAAATAACATGGTTTCGGATCGTCAATAGAGATATGCCTTTGGCAAAAATCAAACTACCGGATGGTACTGAAAAGCTGCTGGATTACGTGAAATGTTCTGAGTTGAATAGAACTGCTATTAATTAATTGGTATTTTGTAGTTGTTGACATTGTTATTGTTATTAATTATCTAATGTTCTTGAATTTATGATTTTTTCTTTTTCTCGTTTGTGCAAATAATTTGGTAGACTACCTATCATATAGCCATATTATACCTATCATGTTTTTTAGCATATCTTTTAATACTATAATGTTAAGTCTATTATATATCACATATACCAACACATTGACAGCTTTAAGACTTCTTCATTCTATTTCTTTAATCTCATATGATCATTAATTCTAATCTCGGCCCAATTATCAGTGATGGTAACATTAAACGTGTTTTTTTTAATGATTCAGCGAACTTTAAAGTAGCTCACATAAACTCCCAAAGCCTTTGTCCTTCTGACAGATCACATAAGCTTGATGAATTAATCTCGCTGATTAGGCATGCATCCCTTGACGTCATTTGTGTTACTGAGACTTGGTTAGATCCGTTGATAACAGATCAGGCTGTTAGTATACCGGGTTACTCCTTGTGTCGAAGTGATAGACCGTCTGGTTTTAGAGGTGGTGGTGTGGCAATATATATTGCTGGAGGTATTAAACATAAATGCATTTTTAAGTGTACAGAATATTTTTCGTGTGAAAGTCTTTTTATTGAAATTGATATTGGTGACAGTGTATTGGTTGTTGGTGTGGTATATCTTCCCAGGGGAAACTTATCACTATTTGAGCGATCTATTAGTGACATTTTTGTTCGTTATAGGGATATTATTGTGGTTGGTGACTTTAATTATGACCTTTTCAGTCCAGGTAAATCTGAGAATCTAAGATTGCTTTGTGGGCGATAGTCTTTCGTGCTTACACAATTCCCTGCCTACTCACTATGATGCTTTTTATCAGTCCACATCTTTAATTGATTTTTTTCTCGTCAGCCATAGTCTGACAATTAGTATCTCGGCACAATTTCAGGTGCCTTTTATTTCGCATCACTGTCTAATATGTACTGCCTTCCGAATACCAGTAAACCATTCGCAAAGTCGTCCTTTGAGTATTAGAGACTATTGTCGTGCGGATATGACAGAAATTCTTAGACTAATAGCTCAGACTGATTTTTCACGAATTTACAATACATGCGATCCGGATGAGCAACTATTGTTTTTCAATACTCTCTTTAATGAACTTTTGAACTTTATACCGATCAGGATAGTGAGGCGACCACTTGCTCAGAATAGAATTAGATTTTCTAGTGATATCAATTACCATAGATCCTTAACTAACATTGCGTTAAGGGCATTTTATGAACATAGAACTGACGGAAATTGGGATATTTATAAGAAACTACGTAATCTGACGAAAGCCAAAATTAGGAAATTAAAGATAATGTATAGTCGTCGTATATTTTGTTGCGGGGATACGAACAAAATGTGGAACAGTTTAAGAAATGCTGGTATTTCTGAAGCACCAAACACTGCTACTGATTTAGATGTTAATGAAATTAATGAACATTTTATTAGTAGTCAACTAGATGTTGCTAATATGGAACCTGATTTTACTCAATGTTTCTCTTTTTCAAATGTCACTGAAATTGATTTATGCATTAGTTTATTTAAAATAAAGTCTACGGCATTGGGTATTGATGGTATTTCTATTTAGTTATTAAAACTGATTTTTCCCTACATCAGTAGACATCTTCTTCACTTCGTAAACACCATCTTAACATCATCTAAATATCCCAAAGATTGGAAAACATCGCGTATCATTCCAATTCCTAAGACTGGTTGTATTCTGGCAGTCGACAATATGAGGCCCATTAGCATTTTGCCTGTGTTATCTAAAGTTGTTGAAAACATTATTAAGGAACAAATCACAAGGTGGATTGATTATAGGAGTTTGCTTAATGAGTGTCAATTCGGTTTTCGTAGTGGTCGGAATACGGGACTATTATTGACTGAGCTCACTGGTACTATCAGGGGTAAACTAAATGAGGGTATGTTGGCTGTATTGATTTCTATTGACCTATCCAAAGCATTTGATCAGGTTAATCATTTTGCGTTAATTACAAAGTTGAATCAAAAGTATAAATTTTCAACTTCAGTGTGCCGGCTTATTTGGTCATATTTGAGAAACCGCAGTCAATTTGTCGCTCTAGCAGATATGGTCTCTGACATTAAGTCTGTCAAATCTGGTGTGCCTCAGGGCTCTGTAATTGGTCCGATCCTATTCACTTTGTATATCAAAGACTTATTTGAGGAACTATATTACTGTAGACCATATGCTTTTGCTGATGATATACAGCTGTTGTGGGTAGGTGACTATCAATTTACGGATTCGTTGCAGGCTAAAATTAATTATGACCTAGGTAACCTGATGGATTGGATTGATTAAAATTATCTTAAAGTTAATCCTGAGAAAGCTAAAGCTTTAATTTTTAAGTCAAATAGGTCATACACAATTGATTTGAACATAGAATTACGTGGGTCGGTGATTGAATTTGTTAACCAACTAAGGTGTCTTGGAGTAATTTTGGATGATAAATTATCCTTTGGGCCTCATATCGATAATATTTGTTCTAGAGTTTGTTGCACTTTGCGGAGATTATATCATCTAAATCTGTTTCTACCTTTGAGTGTTAGAAAGTCAATTGCACATGCATTGCTTATGTCTCAAGTGAATTATTGTTTTGAAGTTTACACAGGTTGTAACTTAAGCAACGGAAGGAAAATAAAGCATATTGTCCACCGTATTGTTAGATTTGTTTATAAACTTAGGCTGAGGGCGCATGTGTCTGGTTACGTAAAAAGTTTTCTGAATCTTTTTTTTGAGGACTATTTAAAGTTTCGGTTATTAATTTATCTTTTTAATATTATAAAGACTCAAAGTCCTCCGAGTGTTGTGCGAATGATATCTTTTAACATTTCTGTTAGAAATCCTCAAATCGTTATACCACGTATTTATAACATGGTTTATGAACAATCTTTTTTCGTACGTGCGGCACGGTTATGGAATATTTTGCCTAGAAATCTACGTTCTTTCGCCATGTCTTTTGCAGTCTTTAAGCGTAACCTCTGTGTGTTTCTTAATTCACATAGCTCAATTTTGTAATCACTGATAAATTTTTGGGTTTTTTTCACTTTTCTTGTTTTATCCTGCTTAAATTTACTAGCTATAACGTATGGGAGTCGGTTGGGTTGTCAAGATGTTGGTATATGTTTATTTTAGATAATGAAATCTCATAGTTGTACTTATTTTATATGTATATTGAATTATATCTTACCTCATAGTTATGAAATTACTTGTAATATATTTTATTGGCCAATTGGCTATTTGTATTACCATGAATAAATAAATAAATAAGTGTCTTTATGTGAGAGCATTTGAAAAAACGTCCTCAAAATAAAATTCGATTTTATTTCACGACCGCATTCTCTGACAAAATTTTCACCCCTATCGTGAATAACAAGTAGTTTTTGTTCCCATGAAATTTTCATTCCCCTCGGAGGGGAAAAAGCAATCGTAAATCTCTTTTGGAAAATTTTTCACGCTAATAGTTCCAGTGAATGTAAAAAAAAGAAGAAAAATTAAAAAAATTAAAAATCAATTCAAAAATATGCAAGTATATGTATATTTTAAAGTAAAGTTAAAATAATTAAGCAAAATATTTAGTATTGCAGGGATAGTTTGATTACAACGTTAGTTTTTTGCACTTTTTAAATAAAATGTAGTAAAATATTTTCCAAAATTCTGCCACCAAGTCAATCGAAAGCTTCACAAATCCGCGGGCAATCGTCCTGTTGTTTTGCATTTTGTTGAGCAATATATAGGTACATATGTGCCTTATTAACTTTATTAACCCTTAATATTCGATTTATAGGAGGAGCTACTTACATACATGTTCTGTTCCCTAGCAAAAATAAAATGAGAAAATCTAAGGGAAATGTGAACAAATTACGAGGGAAAAAATTTTTCACGATAAGGGTAATTTTTTCCCGTGAACATTTTTTCACGTTATTCACCCCTATCGCAAACAACTACTCCCAAGAAAATATTCCCATATTTTTTTATTTCGTATTGTGAATGATTCCCATAACAATTTTTTTTGGGAATGAATTCCCAAACTTAAAAAATTTGGCATCGCCAATGTTTACTCCCTCGAATTTTTTTACTAAATAAATTCCCAACAAGTGTTGATGTGAACGAGAAGGGAACATATAAATTTTAATTTGTATTCTAAAGTAGGACTAAATGAAACTACTTCTTCCTTTTATTGAAGAAAAGAAAATTAAAAATTTTAAAAACTTCATCGCGATTGGTGCGTGAACTTTTTTGACCTTAGCGAAAAAATAAATATATGTATCCTTATCGTTGTTTATGCTCTATCGGACTGTGTTGTGCCAATTTTGATATTTTAAAAAATTGTTAAAAAGTTATATCCCTAGTGTACATAAAGAAAATGAAGATAAACACTATTCATTATTTATTTTATTATATTTTAATTAGTATTTTATTTTGTATCTTTTTCTTTCACAATACAAGCACTGACAAGTTACTCACAATAGAGACTTTTGTTTACAAACCACTGACAAATAATTCACAATAGAAATTTCTACTCCCAAAATATTTGCGATACCGATTTGTTGGGGATGGGAATTTAGGTTTGATCCCATATATCATATTCCCATAACATTCGCGATAGGGGTGATTATTCTCCTTTGAATTTTTTCATGGGAGTTGTTCATGATCGCAAATATGTGAAAAGGGGGAAAATTACGAGGGAAAAATTATTCACGATAGGGTAGTTTTTTTTGTCAAATTGTATGGAAAACATCGTTCAGTCCTAGTTCTGTTTCATCATTAACAGCCCAATTATGAATAAAAATTCCCCGGGAGTTTTTTCCCTTTTTTCCATTTTTACAATTGAATTTACATAGGAAAATTGGGAGAAGGGAGAAAACTTCCGGGGAATTTTTATTCATAAATGGGCTGTAAAACTCAAGATTTGACGAGTCAAATTTGACGTGTGTGAACGGCACTAAGTTTGCCAGATTTAATTATTAGCCAATAGCAAGGCGAATTAACTACAGGTGGTGTCGAAACGGCATCTGATTTTGACAGTTCGGGCTTATTTGTTTTGATTTGTTAGTGTTTTGCTAATAATGGTTGACATTTCGAGCTAATGGCACTAACAATGCAATGCAAAAAACCGTATGTTGTTTCTGTTGTTTTTGGATTGTTGTAGTTCCGACACCACCTGTAGTTGAATTCGCCTTGGCCAATAGGAACTGAACTCCGCTCGACGTCATTTGTTCGAAACGTGCAGAAGATTTCAACTTAGTTTTTGGGATGGCGTAATCTTTATTTCTCTCATTCTTGCGCATTACAACATCTACTACAGATTTTAATTGGCATCATGCCAGATTGCTGTTGGTTACTTAATGACAAAGGTATAACACTGGCCATTGAGTAACTTTCTCAACAGCGGTTTGGTATTTTTGTCACGTTTATTATCGTAGGGAGTATTGCCTTGAATCTTCTTAATTTGTAATGACAGGTAGATTTCGCATAGACTTCTGCAATATACGCGGATTGAGAGCGAATTATTTCTCTTTATATGCTCACATTCGCTTCCATCGGCCGGATGTTTTCGCCTTATGTGAAACCCAGGTGTGTGGGGATGCTGATCCACAGGATTTTCCCATACCTGGGTATCAACTTCTATCCCTTTTTTCTCTTCATAGGGGCCTTGCGATGTACATTCGCAACGATGTTGTGTACCAGTACCAGCAACATCTTACATGTGGTGATGCGGAATTTAGTTCCCTCTGGGTTAAATTCCAGATCAGGACACACATGTTGCATTTTGGATTTCTGTATAGAAGTCCAAACATGGAAACGGTGGCTTCTCTTAATGGCTTTGACGCCCTTTCCGATACCATTTCTAGAATCCTGGAAAGTTGTCCGAACAGTGAAATTGTAGTTGCTGGCGATTTTAATGTTCATAACTGTTCCTGGCTTCGCCATTCGAGCCATACAACTCCCGTGGGCCAATACGTTGAGTTATTCGCCGCGCATAACCACTTAGCGCAACTAGTAAATGAGCCAACACACAATTCGTGTGTTGTAGGGCAATCTCGGAATACTCTTGACCTTTTTCTCACTTCTCACCCTGAAAAGTACGAAGTGAGAACACTCGATCCTCTCGGGAATTCGGATCACAATACCATTTCTGCTTACTTTTCATATTCGGCACTTCATAGCGTCTCGAAAACAGCCCCGAAACGCTCGATTTTTATTTATGAAAAGGCTCGTTGGGCCGAGCTTAACGAATTTTACCGGCATTTCAACTGGAAACTTTGTTTCCTTGACGATAATGTTGATGCCGCTGCAAAAATGGTCGTAAATGTAATTTTGCTTGGAATGAAACTTTTTATTCCATCGAAGCAAATTTCGGTTAAACCAAAACTTAAGTGTTGGTTTAACCAGACGTGCAAAAATGCAGTCAGATCCAGAGAGGAGGCGTTTAGTAGTTGGCGTTTGAATAAAAACGCAACTACTGATCAGCTACGAAAGAGGGCAAGATCTGAGTGTGCCAAAGTACTTAGACGGGAAAAATTTCTACACGAACAGCGTCTTCGTGCTAAGGTCCTTGCTGCTCCTCGGGGCAGTAAGACCTTTTGGTCCTTCGTTAAAAGAGTTAGGGACAGTGCTAGTTCTTCTATCCCAACGCTTTTAAAGGACGACCAAATATTTACTGACCCGATTGATAAAGCTAACCTCTTGGCTGAACTGTTTGCAAGTAATTCGTTCTTGCCGGAAAGCAATCAATCACTGCCCGTTGTCGAAAGAGTATCATGTACTATGCCCAAGATATTTTTTCGATCACGCGCAGTCAAAAGGGTTCTTTCGGATCTTAACGTAAACAAGTCACCGGGGCCGGATGGCATATCAGCACTGGTATTGAAACAGTGCTGTTCGACGTTAGCTCGTCCATTGGCCAACCTTTTCAACTCTTCGTACCGTGCGGGAATCTTTCCCTCTTGCTGGAAGGTGGCCAATGTTCAGCCAATCCCCAAGAAGGGTGAGGCTACTAACCCTGATAATTACCGCCCAATCGCAATTTGCTCTTCGCTCTCGAAGGTGATGGAGAGCATGGTTAATTACCATCTTGTGAAGTATCTGGAGACAAATTCACTTCTCAGTGACAGACAGTATGGTTTTCGTGGTAGCCGATCTACAGGAGACCTGTTAGCGTTTCTTTCAGAACGTTGGAGTCGGTCCATTCACCGCTTTGGTGAATGCAAAGTGGTTGCTCTGGATATTTCCAAGGCGTTTGATCGGGTGTGGCATGGTGCGCTTGTGTCAAAGCTTATTGCTTTTGGTGTCGGTAATGATTTCTCTCGATTTATATCGAGTTTCCTCAGTGATCGCACTATACGTGTTGTTATAGATGGGATTGCATCCAACGAGTTTCAGGTAAATTCAGGGGTACCGCAAGGTTCCGTCCTTTCTCCTACGCTATTTCTTATATTTCTTAATGACCTTCTTGGTCATACTTCAAATCCTATCTACTCTTTTGCAGATGACAGCAACATTTGTCATTCATATTCCTTCGATCATAGGCCAAGCCTTGTTGAGATTGGGGGCAAAAGGCAAAATATGAATGACACTCTTAATCAGGACCTAGCTGCAATCTCTGAGTGGGGTCAAGCGAATAGGGTCGAATTTAATGCACGCAAGACCCAATGTTGTATGTTGACCCACAGACGGGCCGTGGGACCAACTATGTCATCTGTATTAATGGGTGGCATTGATATTAAGGAATCGGATACTCTTGATGTTCTGGGCATGAGAATACAGTGCGATGTCCGCTGGAATAAACACGTTTTCAAAGTGTCGAAAGAGGCATTCAAGTGTTTAGGTTTTTTAAAACGGTGCAAGAATTACTTCACTTCCTCCGATCTCCTTACTATCTATACCACCTATATCCGACCGAAGATGGAATACAACTCCCATATATGGGCAGGGGCTTCAAAGTCTATTTTGAACCTTCTGGACCGTGTACAAAGGAGGGCGGTGAAGCTCATCAATGACAGTAGGGTATCCAACTCTATTGACTCATTGGGGCATCGTCGGAATGTGGGTTGTGTGACACTTTTCTATCGATATTACCATGGGAGGTGTTCCACTGAGATAAGTGAACTTATTCCACCCGCCCGAGTATTTCTTCGTAATACTCGCTCATCCAGTGGATCACATCCGTTTGTAGTCGATTGTCCTGTGTTTCGCACAACGCATTATAGAGAAAATTCGTTTTTCAGTCGAACTATCCGTATGTGGAATAAACTTCCCGCAGAGGTCTTTCCCGGTACTTATAATTTATTAAGATTCAAGTCAAATGTCCACAAACACTATTCCCTCTTTCCTCCTTCCCAAACCTTATTTTCCTGATCAACACAATGCACTGCATATATAGGGGGCATCCCCTGAGTGTTGGTTTATCGTTAAAAAAAAAAAAAAAAGTATTGTAGATGGTGTAAACATAGCTAATTTAGGAACAAATCTAGTTTACCGGCGCAGCTCTAAAAAAAATGTACGTAGGGTGATAGAAAATTGAAAAATAAGAAGAAAAAATTAAAAAAAAATTGGCGCAAACGCTTAGTTTTCGAGTTATGGACGTTTTAAGTTTTCATAAAAATATGTAATTTTCCCCTACATTTCAAAAGGTATTGGTATCATTTTGAAGGTTTCGACTAACAACAGCCCAATTATGAATAAAAATTCCCCGGGAGTTTTCTCCCTTTTCCCATTTTTCATATGTTAATTCAATTGTAAAAATGGGAAAAGGGAAAAAACTCCCGGGGAATTGTTATTCAAAATTGGGCTGTAAATCTTTCTGGATATATAGAATTAATTTAAAAATTTTTAACTCTTAAGCTCACATTACAGTTTTTGTGTACTAAGGTCATAATTTATTTAAATAAAAGTGTAACACAAATTTTATTAAATAGCAAACACCAATGTCGCAAAAATAAAACTTCATGCTTAGGCGACCTTCGGCCGGACGCAAACCTTTTTTTCTCTATGGTTTAATAAACACCGGCTTCGGTAACTAAAGCTTTTCTGCATAGCCGGCCTTTGGAAGGGCGCAAGGATTTTCTCTTCTATGGTATAACAAACATCGGCTTCGCTAACTAAAACTTTTCTGCGCCTAAAAATACTTAACGAAAAAAATTACTTAAATTAACCTAAAGAGGAAAATAATATGCGAATACAAAAACAAAATAAATATTTGCAATCGTGAGCAAATTACCTTTAGTTTGAGTCAGGGTTGTCAGATTTTTTTGAGCTCTATCGCCAAACCGGATGTCAGAAATCGCCAAACGTCAATTTGGTTCAGTTTTTGTAATTTTTTTATTTTTTTTAATTAAATTTTGCATACAAAAAACGCTAGTATAATATGTGAGACAAAACTCGCCAAAAACTGAGAAAAAATACAAAAAATTCGCCGAAAGTAAATTTTGTTTTGTTTCTGTAATTTTTTTTTAAATAACATAAAATGGGGATCGTATAAGTATTCAGTTAAAAAAGATTAAATTAAGTACACAAGTCTATAAGATCGTACACTTCAGCCTCACTGATTTCATTACTGGAGTTTTGACCTGCATACATACTACTAGAAATAAATAGTGACTGAATATAAAATTCACTTAAACTGATAACAAAACAAAAATCATGTGGAAAAAAGTTGCAAGTTTTTTTATATTAATAATGATAACAAAAAATAACAAGCTGTTAAACAAAATCGCGGAAATAATATAAATGGTAAAAATAGCCAAGTTAATCGCCAGTTATAACAGAAATCGCCACAAAAGTCGCCAGTCGCCAAATGGAAAATCCCATCGCCAAACACGTTTCGAAATCGCCACGTTTGGCGAGAAATCGCCATATCTGACAGCCCTGGTTTGAGTACCCACACATATCACTAAGTGGGCGGGGCAGTTTTTTTTTTTGGTTCCAAGGGGCCCCACGGGCTTTAAATTTTACTTTTGGTTTTTTCTTTTTTTATTCTGAATCGGGGGGCATATTTCTTTTATTTTTTTCGTTGCCCCGTAAACTGCACTTCAACCAAATCACATACTTCTATAAAAACTAAAAACGTCCATAACTGGAAAACTAATCGTTTGCGCCAATTTTTTTATTTAATTTTTCCTTCTTGTTTTTTAATTTTCTATCACCAAATGTAATTTTTTTTATTTGGAGCTGCGTCGGTTTTAAAGCCCTAATTTAAAAAGTAAGCTTTTTTTCTGTTGTCGTGTTTTAAATTTATTAAGATTTACAAAAGCTGCAAGATGTACAATGTCTACAATAGCAAACCGGGATTCCGCTTTTGATATATTTTTGCATTTCCTATTGGGGTTGTAAAAAATCTTTTACAATTGATAAAACATCTGACTGCCATCTCCGTCCACAGCTGTTCAAAGAAAACAAAGAGCCGGCCAAAGAAAAAATAACAACACAACGTGTAGTAAAATCCACAAATTGTATTGACATAACAGAAAGTAATTATAAAAAATAAAAATGTTAAAATCAAGAAATATTTGGTTGCTGCAACAGCGTTGGAAAAGTGGCAAAACACGCTGGTCCATACAACAAAGAAAGAAGACAAATACTAACAGAGCTTTAGAAAATTTTGATGACTTTTATGGGTCAGTATTCGGCATAAGATGGAAGAATATGAGAGCAGCTATGTTAACCGAACACAAATATATGGCTATGGTAAATAATTTTGGTGATACTGAAAAGACCTGCAGTCAATTGGAAATGGATGGTAAAGATTGTTTGTATTTTTTCAAAGTTTTTTTTTTACATCTTGAAATATTTTAGGTGCTATTAATGTAAAATCTCTTGTTAACTTGGCCAAAGACCGCTTGGAAAGTTTAGAGCCGTTAGGTTTAAATAAAAGTACCCACGACTTGGGTGGTAAAATGGATTCGATTACTAGAAAACAGAAAAAGAAAGAAATTAAGTCTTTGTATCCAGAAAATGAAAATGAAATGCCTGAGAATTTAGAGTATAAAGCCAACAATGAACCAAATACTAATAAGTCTGATGCTTTGGAAGATAAACCTTTAATGAGTATGGGCCAGGCTTTGGAATATGATGTTTGTATTGATACAAAACGTATGATAGATCCTGAAGTAAGTACAGGTGGTCTTTACGAATTTGTACCAGCCACACAAATCAAAGGCATGGAAGATTGGATACCGGAATCGGAACATTATAGATATTATCAAACAACAACAGATTTTCCTTTGAATATTGAGCCAGAGACTGGTTTTATCTTTCCCGAACATTTGTCCCTATACACCTATGAAATGGGTAACTGTTCAGAGTTCAGGCGACCTAGTAAATGCTTAACAGGTAAAAAGTCTATATTTTTTAATATCATTCTAAAAATTATACTTCAAACCTAACAAAATTTACGTCTATAGTTTAAAGCAGTGATAACCACTCCATAGACTCGCGAGCCAGTCAATAATCGTATTTTTCACACAGACACGGTCGGCAATTCACATGTTTATTACAACTTTGTTCGTTTCAAAACATCAGACTATCATCAGTCTCTGCGACCGCACTCAAGCACATAATATCTTTGTGTGTGTGCGTTCGGGGCTTTCTCAGTTCGGGGCTTGGTTATCACTGGTTTAAAGACGCAGTAAATTCTTATGCAAAACAAGTAAGAGTGCTGTATACCACTATGCCGAATCGTATATATCCTTCAGCATGGTGCAATAAGAACAGAAAGTAATATAAATACCGTTCTTTAGATATAAAGAAATCTTTTTTGAGCCACGTCCACTTCCACATTTTGTCGAATGTTGTGTATTGATAACCAAGATTATTTGACCTAATTTAGAAATTTAGCTCTTGCCGTTCTCCAGATATACTGAAATCTATCATCTCTTTCTATGAAAGGTGCCACTCCCACTTTGCCAATCCCACCTATTTTTTAAGAGATTGACAACCCAGCTATCAAATTTGGACAAAATTCTCCTGCCGTTCTTTAAATATAAATAAATCAATTTCGTGCCACTTCTCCAATCCTGTAATCTCCAATGTGTAATGATACCCAAAAGGCTTGTACGTTATTTTTAAACTTTGACTTTTGCCATTCTCCAGAAATTTATAATGCCTTGGTATGGGAAGTGCCACGCCCACTTCTACTAGCCCACCACATTTTTCGAATCACCTTATTTAAAAAATTTGAATCTTGCCGGTCTTCAGATATACGAAAAAAAAAAAACTCAAAAAATTATTTTTTGGTAAAATTGGTCAGTCGTGTTCTTTTGCTCATATCGCAGTAATGAACCGATCTGGCTGAATTTTAATAGCAACCTTTAACGGTGTAGTTGTTACATAATCGGGCGTGTTCTGGAAATTTAAATGAAGTGGATTTGAAATCGAGGAAATTTGAAAAACGACCCTGTACTGAATTTCATAAAAATAATCCATTTTATCAACTTAATTTTTTTAATTTCAATTAAAACCAGGAAAAACTGTGGTCATTTTGTAAATAATTGAACTTAAAATCTTGTTCGATTTCAATTTCACTTCATTTCGATTTCTAGAACATGCCCGAATGAACAAAAACCTAGTCCCCATCGTTTCAGAGGTCTTCGGAAAATCCATTTAAACATTCACAAGGACAGACGGACATCGTTAAATCAACTTCGCGATTCATAAGAACCCAGAATAAATATACTTTGTAGGGTCTAAGATCAATATTGTAGAAATAACAAACGAAAGAACAAACTATTATATGTATGCCCTTTCCACCAGTGTTGAAGGATACATATGTACATATATTGAGCACTTTCAGAATTTATAGTAGAGAGAAATGTAAATAATAACCCTACTTTCACTCTCTTTTAATACCATAAATTTACTTTGGTATAATCTGTTCGAAATCGTTATATTTGCATTTAGTAATACACTTGTTTAATTATTTAATACTTCATTATTCCTTTTTAACTTTTATTAAGAACAAAACTTAATTTATTTCTGTTATTGTTGCGTGAAAAAATTTCATTAAAAACTTGTCACTTACCAACTGCAGGTGTTCTTTCACATTATTTACTTGACGGTGCTTCAATATTACCACCACTTCTCTTAGATGTTAAATTGGGAGAGCGTGTTTTGGATGCGTGTGCTGCTCCTGGTGGTAAATCTCTTTTAATGCTACAAACTTTACATCCCGAACAATTGGTGTGTAATGATGTAATGGAATCCCGGGTAAATCGTATACGTAAAGTAATGAGAGAATATTTATTTGATTATGTTGAACGTTGGGAAGGAAAACTTCTAATTCTCAATCAATGCGATGCTCGTAATTTAGATGAATATGGAACATACGATAAAATCTTAGTAGATGTTCCGTGCACTACCGATCGCCATTCACTAATGGAAAATGACAATAACATTTTCAAGCCTACTCGCATCAAAGAAAGGTTGCGAATACCTGAATTGCAGGCTGGTATTTTGGAAAATTGCTTACGTTTATTGAAGCCAGGAGGAAGTTTAGTTTATTCTACTTGCTCGTTATCGCCCGTTCAAAATGATGGTGTTGTTCATATGGCTTTGCAAAAAGTATTTCATGAACATGGTTTAACGTGTACTATTAAGGATTTAAGTAACACTGTAGCCTTCTTTAGTGATATTTATAAATTTGAATTTTCGAAAAATTTAAAATATGGACAAATGGTTTTACCATATTTACCAGCCAATTTTGGACCAATGTACTTCAGTAAAATACAACGAAATGAATAAATTGATATAAAATTAAATGAATTTTTTAAGTTAAAAGTTTAGATTATGGTCTAGCTTCTAGATAAAAATTTATTGTAGTTTAAAAAAATTGATGATTAAACTTTTTTTTTCTTTTTGGGTTTTGTAGGCAGTGGTCCAGGAACTTTAAAAACGGTGCTAAAAATAGAAAAATAATTAAATTTTTGATAAATACCTAGATAACTGAAGTGTGAAATACTGTTATGGAATTAAAGAATTGTGGAAATTTACGAAACTTGAAAAAATATGTAAATTAAATAAAAACTTTTTCTTGAATTTGAAAACAGAATCATGTATCGTAATCGGCCCGGTTCTGTGGTAACTTTTTTTAGCTTGGAAAAATAACTATTAAAAGTAATAATGTTAATACTTACTGACAGGTAGTACAAATTGGACTGAACTTGCAAAAAACTAAAATATGAATATGTATTAATTTAAAAACTATAAATTGATAGTGATCGAAAATATTCTTACTCGATAAGCAAACGGAGCAAACATAGCCAATATCTATCAATTCCCGATGGCAAAAGCAAGCAGCTCTATAATCTACTTTCGTGGGAGGCGGTAATACAAGCTTTTGTCTCATTTGTGGATCCGGCAAAAATACCCATAGCAGATACTGTAGCAAACCATCTAACTGAGCTAAACGTAAATATTGACCACCAGTTATGTCACATCCCTGCTGTAATAAACTTAAAGATTTGTCCAGAGCACATACATCTAGAACTATACCCAATTTTTGGGCAGTAAAAAATACATTCATATAGGTCATGTATTGAGAAGCACATTCATTGCTTCCGGTTAAAACTAAGATACGCGAATGGATTTTAACTCCAGCAGCACAATTGCGTTGCATCTACATATTTCAATGAAAACAAAACTAAAGAATCTAAATGCTAAATATGGAAAACAATTTACTTACCCTTGATATGTAACATAAGGCCATGGACATGCTACCAGCCAATAGACTTTCGTTGGGTTGACTTATCTTTGGGGCATTTGTTATGATGTGACTTAAACGTTGCTTTACGGTTTTTTCTACCAAACTGAAAGCTTCATATTGGCCATCCACTTGTCGTACTTCCAATTGCTTAACTGGCATAGGATATAGAAAATCTCTAAAAATATATTAATAAACATATATTTGATATTCTTTATCTTGTGTAAAGGTAGAATTTACGTTGCATGATGATGGCAGGAAATTACCGCCAATTTATTTTGAGCCTTTTGCATTAAATGAGCATTGCCAAAGGCAACTACGGCGTCTAGGCATTGTGACAAGTTTTCCGGATTTTGGCGGACAATACGTTGTGACGAATTTGTATCCACTACAATTACCAACAAGCTAACACTATTATGATCTGTTGAAATAAAATTTTTTTAGCTTTTGTTTATTTATTAATAATTATAGAAAAATACCTTCGCTGTCTGCAGCCGGCTTGTCCATGTTCAACCTTGGTAATGCTTCTTCTTTTTTTCACGAAAAACTTGACATTCATGTTAATTAATAACTTAATTTAAGTTAACATCTTGTTGACTACAGTAGGTAACGGATAAAAGAAATTAAAAAAATTAATATGTTTTTAATAAGCGTTTTTTTCCTTTAAAGAATTAATTTATTTATTTATTTTTATTTATTTATTTATTAAATATCAATACAAAGAAGCCTTCGTGGCCAAGAGCATGTATTGTTAGTAATATATCTATGTATATATGTATACTAGTAAATATTTAACAGAATTTACTAAATATAAAAAAATCAAAATAAAAGATAAAAGATAAAAGGCTCCCCAGCCATATAAATATTGTATAAAGAATTTTAAGAATAAAAATAAGGTCTCTACAGCCAAGTCAATAACAATGTAATAGATAATGCATACGAAAATGTAATGCAATTAAATATTTAAATTTGAACTCTGTTAAAATGCTCAAGGAGTTTCCTTTTATATGTAAGGTAAGAATACGAAAACAATTTTAAATTATTTGGAAGTGTACTCCAAGTTCTGTGTACTCTAATTAGAAAAGAACGATGAAAAACAGAAAGATGTCCCAGTGGAACATCAATCTGAACGTTACGTGTTGAATTAATAAAAGAAAACATATTTAACAGTAAAGTAGGTTGCATATGTATCATTATTTTATAAAAGTGGAGCAAAATACGTAGACTCAAGTAATGATGAAATTCACATTTAAAAAATACAGGAACAAGCAACGAAACACGATCATGCTCTTGTATATTCACATCAAAAACATAACGCACAATTTTCCTGAGAATTGCCTCAATAATGTGCAAATTATAAGACCAAGTTCCAGAAAAAACCTCAATGCCGTAGTTAACACGTGACATAATTAGAGAATAGGCAAGTCGATTTCTAATATACTTAGGTGTAAAAGCTTTCAATCGATAAAGTCTTCTCAAGACTAGACAGCATGTGTTTGCTATGGCATTAACATGATCCGAAAACGTTAATTTAGAGTCCAGAATAATACCAAGGCATTTAAGAGAACCTGAAAAACCAATTTCACAGCCACCAATGAATAGTCTAGGGTAAGACAAATTCCTTTCAGAAGAATAAAATTGCATTGCCTTCGTTTTAGTAGGATTTATCTCAAGCGAATTCGTATGCATCCACATGGATAAAGAACTGAAATGATTATTTAAAGAATTTTCGAAATTGAAATGTCTAAAATCCGCAGTATACAATAAGAAGATATCATCAGCAAAAACAAAGGGCTGACAGAAGTTATTTTTCATAATTGGAATGCAATCATTTAAATACATAAGAAACAATAAAGGCCCAAGAACCGAACCTTGGGGTACACCAGAGATAACAAGATCCACACTAGAGCACGACCCATTAAAGGAAACATATTGGTAACGATTTATGAGATAAGAATATACTAATTTACACGCTGATTTAGAAAAATTTAAGTTCTCATAAAGCTTTTTTATAAGAATGTAATGATTAATGCGATCAAATGCTTTAGTAAGGTCTAAAGAAACCAATATACAATTTAAATGACTATCCAATTTTTTCCTAACGGATTCAGTTAACGAGAGTAGTAAGGAAGTAGTGTTTAGATTTTTTTGAAAGGCATATTGATTTGGATTAATTAACGAATATTTATCACAATGGGATAAAATCTGCACCTTTATTAAGTTTTCCATAATTTTAGACATCGCCGATAAAATAGTAATGGGTCTAAAACTCCCAGTAGTATCTCCTTTCGAGATGGGTACTACTTTACCAATTTTCCAACTTGTGGGAAACTTGCCGACAGTAAATATCGTGTTTATTACATATAGAAAACTTGAAGAGATGAGGGGAGCAATGAGTTTTATAAACTTAATAGGAATATTGTCATGACCAATGGCATTAGATTTAATAGAATTCAAGGCTATAAGAAAATCAGTTTCAGTGACCGGATTAAAAGAAAAAGAACCTATACTATCCGATAAGTTATCAAATATAAAATCACCATAAACATTAGGCCTCATATTGCCTAAAAAAGATCTAGCTATTTCCTCAACATCCATTATATCAGCATCAGATTCCGCACGACCAGTACAACCTAAACTACGTAACCTACTCCACATTTGTTTATTATTTATCCCAGTAAACAAACGTTCACCATATTTTCGACGCGATTTCCTAATTACAGATTTAGCCTTATTTCTCAGCCTACAATAACACCTCCAATTTTCATCAGTTCTATTTCTAAGATAAGTCCCATAAGCGAGATCTCTTTCAGATCTAGCATAAATAATGTCCCTAGAATTCATCCAATTTAAAGGAGACGAATTTGGTACAATAGTAGATGAAGGTACAAAGTTATGAAGGCCATAAATTAAATTAGTCAAAATTGATAATTGCAAATCAATATCATTTGTATAGAAAATAGGAGATGTATCAAATTGCTCAGAATACTGGATAAGATCATTGAAGTTAACACGATTATAATCCTTAAATCGAACTATGTTGTTACGTAACGGCATAGAAATTTTAATGGAAATTATTATGAAGCTATGATATGAAGAGAAAAACGGAAATTGCAATTGAGTTTTATAAGCAACAGCAGAAGGTTGGCTACTTAGGAAAAAATTTATGAGCGAAGTGGAACCATTAGCTAGCTGAAAATGAGTGGGTAAACAGTTATGAGAAATGTGCAGGCCGCATCTTGAGATCAGTCTTCGAAAGTTGATTGATTTGGCTTGATTAAAAAGATTACAATTAAAATCCCCCATAACAAAAATATCGGAATATCTATCAAATAGGTCACTATGAAGTCTTTCAAATGAATGTATATCACCACCAGGTAAATAGACAACACCAACAATTGTAGAGACACCTTTACTAAAAATCTCAATGAATAGCGATTCACACACACCATACTGTCTGCCCCGAAAAACAACTTTGTAACGAAATTTATTAGATAAATATAAGCAAACACCTCCAGCTCTACTAGGAAGATTACTACAAGCAATTTATTTCTTATAAAAGTTTAAACTCCTATTCGAAGTTTATTTCTTATAAAGTTTATACTATACGATAAGAAAACAAAAACTTGTGGTTTAAAACTTGCATTCAAGTCTACACTGAGTTGTAGTTAGTACAAGCAAGTATATACTGTGAGCGTCAAAATAAAGTGTACAGCTTGTTTTCCAATATAAAAAGGGTTATGTTAGTTATAAAAAGTTAAATTTCTACTTTGCCAAATTTGATCAGACTTCAAGCTTGCTGTCATCTGTGAAAAATACGTTGCTCCAAAAAGTGACAAAAGCAAGTTGGACAAAAAATAAACGTGATAAAAGGTTGAAATAAGAAATTCAACGGAAAAAATATAGTATCTAAAGTGAAGAGTGATAGGGTTAGCTTTTGTAAAACGTCCTAAAACAGATGGATCAGCCCAATAGTCGCTCGATATCAACTCAAGTAAACATCTGAAAACATTTGGACAGACAAATTAAAAAAAAAACATTAGCAGCAAGCACTCTCTGAATAAAATTCAGCAGAAAGGGTAGCCAAAATTGTCTACTGAGCTAACTTTAAAATGGGTGGAATTGATGCCAAAGAAAGTAGAAGCCGCCCTAAGAGCAAAAAGAAATCAATCAAAGCATTAGCCACTTCACTTTTCTTAGTATTTTAAAACTGTACACTTTTTTTTTTGACGCGTTTAAAACGGAGTATATTAGTTTTTTTATTGTATTGTTTTTGTTGTTTTTGAAGTATTTCAAATTTTTAATTTTAAATTGTAATAACATTGTCCAAAGTTTGTAAATGATAATAAACTTCTAAAAATTTTAATTATTTTTTGCTATAATAACACTTTTTATATTGGAAAACCAGTTGTACACTTTATTTTGACGCTGACAGTATGTACACATTTGGTTGAATATTGTATTGCCGTGAAAAAATGTCTTATGAAAATATATTTTGTACGCATTTTTATTATTGGTGCATGCAAAATATTTGTTATTTCAGTTTTCTTCTTCTAAAAAGTGTTCTTATACAGAATACTTTTTATATTGACACATTTTTATAAGACACATTGCTTTTGAAATACTTTCTTAAAAGTGTTTTTTCGTATATGAGAAATTCTTATTCTTATCAACGGTACAGGGGTGTGCTCGAAATCGAAAACGAAAAACACAAGAATTTGGAAGTTGTTTTTAATACACTTTTAATATAATTTCTATAATTTTTGTTATAAAATTCTGTTGAATAAAGAAATATTTGTATAATATTTGTCATGAAATTTTTTATTACAGAAATCTTATTAAAATAACGACTTTTAAAATTCATTCGTTTTACGTTTTCGATTTCCAGCACACCCTTGTTAATATTGTCCAATCATTTGACCAGGTTTACTAGTGTTCAATTCAAAATTTGGTTGTAGCATAAAAATTTAAAAGAAAATAAATTTTACTAGTGCAATTATTATTTTTATAAAACACAAATTAAATTTAAAAATTTGTATAAAAAAATTGAAATACTAATTTCAATTTAATCTCTTACATATATTTTTCTGTAAATTAATTGATTCACTCTGGGCTAATAACACACACGGAGCCATCTATTACATTATACTTAATGTCGAACTCTGAACGTACTGTAGTGTTTATCATTTGACAAGCAAAATAAATGTCAGTCAGTGGAAATTGCAATTTTGCTTAAATTTTTATTTTACAATCTAAAAATTGGGCGTTGTATTTTTATAGAAATTTCAAAGTTTTGAAAAGACTTTCCTAGACCTCGCCATAATGCTTGTCTTAGTATTGGGTGATTTGCATATACCCCACCGTTGTAGTAGTTTGCCAGCAAAATTCAAGAAATTATTGGTACCCGGGCGTATTCATCATATTCTGGTTACTGGAAATTTATGCACAAAAGAGTCACACGATTATCTCAAAACCTTGGCCAATGATGTTCACATTGTGCGCGGTGACTTTGATGACAATCTATCATATCCCGAACAAAAAGTTGTAACTGTTGGCCAGTTTCGTATTGGACTCTGCCACGGTCATCAGGTAGTTCCCCGGGGCGATCCCGAAGCTTTGGCTTTAGTGCAAAGTCAATTGGATGTGGATATTTTAATAACGGGACACACTCACAAATTTGAGGCCTACGAACATGGCAATAAATTCTATATAAATCCCGGTTCAGCTACCGGAGCTTTTAATCCTTTGGATGCCAATGTTGTGCCGTCATTCGTTTTGATGGACATACAAAGCTCAACGGTTGTTACTTATGTTTATCAATTAATTGGGGATGAAGTCAAGGTGGAACGAATCGAATATAAAAAAATTTAAAGGATGAATAAAGTACTGGAATGACGTCAAGCAAGAACAAATTACAGTTATTATTTTGTGTGTTATGGAGTGTATTGTTGTTCTTTAAATGACTTAGAGATAAGGGAAATCTGCATGTGTATCTAATGCATACATATGTACATACATACATGTTTTAATTTAAATATAGTATTTTATAAATAAATAAAATAAAATAAGTGTTTAAAATGTGTTTTAGATTTTTTGTTTAACTTCAACATTTCATTGGTACGTCTCAGAAATGTGCGTCATTCATAGGGCCTGTTCGTAAATGCATCACTGCAGTGCATCACACAACCAAACATTGCTTTGCACGGCCAATTTAAGTTAGCTGTTGATCTTTTTTGGCAGAAGCCATTTCTCCACTCCGTATTTAAAACTTGGTTTTGCGTCATCTGCTTAAGCAAAGTTTTTTAGGGCATTTAAATTTTCATTTGCAGCGCAGTGATGCATTTACGAACAGGCCCATATACATACATATATGAAATTTTTAAACTGTTATTTTGTAACTAATTTTTAAATTAATTATAGTGCATATGTATACCGTTAAAAACTGTTAAGGGAAAAAATTTATATTTCGGCCTGTTGCACAGTAGTATATTAAAATGGCTATTTCCATTCGAGTAATCTTCAAATGAGTGCCTTTAAATGTATACAGTACTGTGGAGCTTCGGTGTATGAAGGAAAAATGTTGCATCTAACTAAATTCTATCCGGGCTAAAAGTTGGAGAAATTTTATGAATATTCTTTTTATTTGCTTTATTAATAACAATGTATTTCTTTTAAACCTACACGTAAAAACAGTTTCGTGCTGAATAAAGTTATACGCAATTTAGTGAAAAAGGCCGATTTTATTTTCCATATAATTTTTTTTTATCAAAAAAAAAATCTTTATAATTTAAACTAAACTAATCGATTTTGTGTGAAAAATATATTCGAGTTTCCCACTTAAATTGTCTTTCAAATACACTCGGTATATTTTTTCATATTAATGGAACAATTTGAAATGATAGATTTCTACGAAACGCCTAAAAATTAACTTTTTTAACTCAATACATTTTTATCCGATAAACAAAATTGGCTGAAAGAGTAGGGATATCTATTAAACGGTGTAAAAGCTATTTTTTCAGATAACCCGTTTTCAAAATTTTCGCCAATCAAACAAAAACACTAAAAAAACAATAACATCATGTTTTTCGCGAATATCGCCAAAACGCGCATTAAACAATTGAATTTAGATTAAAAGTGTATTAAAATCAGCCTCCAAATTCTTGCGTTTTACGTTTTCGATTTCTAGCACACCCCTGAACAGTTAAGAAAAATCTATTAGCCCAATTATGAATAAAGTTCCCCGGGAGTTTTCTCCCTTCTCCCATTTCTCCTATGTAAATTCAATTGTAAAAATGGAAAAAGGGGAAAAAATCCCGCGGAATCTGTATTCATAATTGGGCTGTATATTTTTTGTTTGGTTAATAAACTAAAATTTGTTTACAAAACAAAACAAATTTGCATCAAAAAAAACCAACACACATTTTTACGACCAGTTTTGTTTTTGTGATGTTGGCCTTTTTGCGCTCGAAACTCATACACGCAAAAATTATTGAAAATAACTGATCATATGTATGTATGTACGTGTTTTGTTTTTGTAAAAAATTATTGTTTTACCAGCCAAAAGGGTCGACCCTTTTTCGTTGAAAAATAACGACATCGTCAAATAAGTAACTTATTGTTTTCCATAGGTATTTACTAGTATCTGCTTTTGCGAAACAGATATGTTACTTTCATTCTCTTTTTATCAACTCCCATCCACTCTTTTAAAATTAATATCAATATCAACTTATTTTAGAAACACTAGATCACTCATCAATACGCATCCACTTTAGTACTCAGAAGCTTGTTCAAACAGATACATATGTATATCTGTGCAGGTATATAATTCGAGTTCAGCGACCTCAAATTAGCTTAGAAAATATTTTTTTACTTAAGATATGACGACTTCATCTAAAATCTGACCTTTCAATCTGGCCTTACTGCCCCTTTTAAGTAAATTAAAACAAAATTTCGTCTGATAATTTATATTCAATTTCATTATTTTATTGTACTTTTCAAATAATAAAAATAATAGAAAATTGCTTTCGAACTCGTTTGTTTATTTTATCAAACTTAAAAATAGTACAAACGAATCAGTTAATCAAGTCAGTAAAATTTAATAATACATAAAAATGTTAAAAGTGTGGTTAAAAAATAAAATGTATAATAAATAAAAGAAAAATATAAAATGATAATTTTAATCAAAACACAATTTTATATATAAATAAATACGAAACAATTTTTTTTTTTTTTTTTGTAATTTATTTTGTAGAACAAAGTTTCTTTATATTATTTTAGAGTACACATTTTTCTAAAAGGTTTTTATCAAAAAGTTATTTCCAATCGTTTTTAAATGTTGTTTATGATGATTATAAGTTAGAAATAGCAAAAAATTATGTTTTTTTTTTTTTTGTTTTGATTGGTTGGCATTTTATATTTATGTAATGATTTTGTTTTATTTAAAAAAAAGATATGCTGGTTTGATGCAGGCGGATGCCGCCAATCTAAAACAGCTTATCCAAGACTATCAACACAGACAGTCTTTAAGGTCTTGCCAGTAATAGTGGTCTTAAATTGTTCGGGCACAGGCAATTCAGTCTGTAAAAAAAGGAATTAAAACAAATAATTTAATAAACAAAAAATATATATATATATACATATATTTTGCACTTACATAGTCTCCACTGTCTTCGGGCAACATAACATTCATTTCCGATGATTTAGAGCTAACAACTTCAACACCAAACGATTCCTTGGACAAATACATTTGGCATCCATCGGTTTTATCAATAGAAATTGTGGGCACAAAACCCAATACTTGCATTTGAACCGATTGGCAATTAACAAATTCAATTGAGGCCACCACAGAATCAAATACCAAGGAACACTTTTTGCATGAGTCCAAAACAATGTTGTTAACTTTACCTTTAACAGTCAAAACAGAACCTTCACACTTGAACATGTAGACAACATTGTTCATTTCAGCATTATCTACCAACAAACTGTTGTTATTTTTTTGGTATTCAATAAGCCATTTCTTGCCATCACGCGTAAAAACAGGTTCTTTGACAAGAGCTGAGGCAGCTACTGGTGCCTTGTTGGCTGAACCAAATTGTGTGGGAGTCTTGAAGGGGGCGGGACCGGTTCTTAATGTTGGATTTTTATGGGTTTGCATGTCGTCAGTTACCTTTTTCAAGTCTAGAAAGATAGTGCAAAAAATTACAATATTGTGTGGCAAAACATTAAGGTAATTCACGTCTCAAGTTTCACTCTTGCGAAAAAACTTTTTTGCAAGGTGACGTGATTTACCTTATTGACAATTTTGAAAAATTTTACAAATTTGCAATTAATTTTGGTTGGAAAAATGGAAAACAGAAAAAATTACACTCTTATTGACGTGAACGGGTTTTTTTTTTTTTTTTTTTTTTTTTTTTTTTTTTTTACAATCTGTCTTAAAAAATCTGTCAAATAATTCTTGGAAGTAATTGATATTTTTCAAGATGCCGAACAAAAGTGTTAAAAGTGAATTAATTGATTATTAAATTTAAAACGAAGTGATTGGTGTTATATTCATCATAATATTCGACTACAAAAAGTTACTCAAAATGGCGATTGTCTGCCAAAAAGTCGAGTATTTTATTAACTTCAGCTTCTGTCAATTTTTTTGACCCCATTTATTTTTTTTAATTCTTTTTTAATAACCTTTTTCATTGAACACATATTTAATATGAATTTTTCTTTTTGAAAGATTAAATGAAAAAGAAGTTATCTTTGAAATGTTGTAACTATAAAAAATAATTTTTAAAATCAGAGTTGTACAATTCAAGAGTTTATAAAAAGAGATGCAATTTTTCGTACTTTGTATTAAAAATTAGCAATTTTTTATGAATGGCAACATCATTTCGTTTGACGTTTAAAGCGGAAAATTACATCTTTTTATCCCGACTTTTTTACACTTGGTTATAGTCTGATAAAAATGTTACTTTTGGTGGAATTTTTTTTCTTGTGGTTGTTGTAACAAAAATTACATTTTTCCACTTTTCCATTTTTCCAACAAATAAAAAAACTGAAATGAATACCCTTAATGTGAAATTTAAAAAAAGATATTAAGGGAATTTTTGGAAGTAATTGCTATTTACATATTTAGGAAATTATCCTTTTAAAGACAAGAGCAGTTTGATTTTCTTACTTTTAGTAATATTTTCGCCTTGATTGATTTCAGCAAACAAAGCACTACGGTCATCATCACCCAAATTCATGTTCGACATATCGAAAGTTGGTGGTGGTGGGGGAGGAGGACAACCACCCATAGGTGGTGGTGGAGGTGCAGCACCGCTGGCTGGTGCAGCACCCTTTCCAGACCATACCAAGCCTGTAGTGTGATATTGTTTGATATATTGCTGCAATTCGGTCAAGGTTTGCACCCAGGCACGAGCCCATTCAACATGTGTGCTATTTTTTTCCTTCCATTCCTTTAATACTCGGTTAGTATAAAACTGGCCGGCGTCGTTCATTTCCTTAACATGGGGGCCGGGGGTGGGGGACTAAAATTATATAGACAGTAAAAAATTAGAAAAGTATCTTTTATATAATATACATATACATGCCTGTCACAGAAATTAATTCCGGTCGAAAGTGGAAGTAATTCCGTAATTTGCTTTTCCATAAAACGAAAAGATAATAAAAAACGCTTAAACAATCAGAATTACAGCTACGGAATTAAACCCTTCCATTCGGAATGTGTGACAGGCCTGCTAATAAACAATAGAAAAAGAAAAACTTACCACACACACCCAACCCAAAGCTGGAATACTTTCACTAATCGCCGACAAATGGTTGAAGAATTGAGAAGCACGGTTCTTTTCACGGAAGTCTTGTATGGCGGTAATTTGATCCGAAGTGGGTTTCAACAATTCCATTTGCTTATTTTGATTGGGTTGAGAACATTGGGTAGCTAATGTTACATACTGAAGTTGGGCACTGTAATACAAACACTTAAAACCATATTTCTTGATAATAAAACAAAAACACCTACTCAAAAGCCTTTTTAACAAATTCAGCGTGTTTGGCTACATCACCGCCAATTTTAGCAGACAAAGCTAAATATTGGCTCAAGGGACCGGCCATAATATCTTGATAGCCTAAAACGCTCATATTGAGTTCTAGTGGAGGCGGTGGTGGTGGCAAAGATGAAAAATCGTCTAATACAGTTGGTATATCTTCAAGACTATTATTGTCTTTTGGCAACTGTATCTGATTGTTGTGTATTAAACTGTCGCTGCGACTGCTCAGACTATGACGTTCGTTGATCTTGCCCAATGACTCCTCAATACGTTCGATACGATGATTAAGCTTTATTGCTTGCTCGGATGCTGATAAATTTTCAACGGGCACTGGAGGCAGCTCAGTTGTCTCTAAATCAAAACTAGCACGTTTTGTTTCTAATACACTATCGAATGTACGATTGGCTATTTCCAATTCACGAGCACTAATAGAGCGTTCCAAGCGTTCCACAAGTTTCTCTAGGCGGTTAACCAAATGTTCTAAATTTTCGGCAACTGAAGGTTTTAAATCAGGATCACAGTCTATAGATATAAAGAATATATAAATATCAGATATTGGTGTTATTAACAGTTAATCAAAAACATATAAATAATTTATTTACACAGAAACATATGTACTACATATGTTCATATGTATGTTTTATAGTAATAATTCAAAAATTAAATCAACAAGGTTTAGCAAAAAAGTGCAGTGTCCCAAAGTATTGAAATGAAACATGCTGTCTGGTATTGAAAAAAAAAAAACAAAAATTGGAACTTAAAAAATGTATGAAGACTATGACCATTATAAATAACTACGGTGGCATTCATTTTGTATTATACAGAACAACTCTGTAGTTTAGTCATCACTGCACAGCCAATGTATATATCGTTGATTTCATCTAGAAAGGCCCTAACTTGCTGTTTTTTTGAAATTTAGTTTGTTAGTGATTTAAATACGTCGCACAGAAATACACCTCGTCAGAAAAATTTAATTTAATAGTATCAAAAGTAATTTTACATTATGATACATACAGTTTTTCAGACATGTTCTGAAAATCACTTTTTGTGAAAGTGATTTGAAATCACAAAAAAGGTGTTCTGAACAAAAAGCTTTTTTCATAATTGTGATTTTAAGTCAGTCAGCTAAGTGGCCGCCGACTTAAAATTACTTGCTTACTTGTTTCCACCATTTTTTACTAAGTTAAAACTTTTGTGGTTTTCAAAACACCCATTAATCACAATTGTGATTTCAAAATCACAAGTGATTTGAAATCTTGTGATTTACAGAACATGCCTGTTTATTATGTATTGTGTTTTTTTGTGTGGGTTAGGACCGTTCTACATGAGACCAACGATAGATCAATACGATATATTTGCATAACATCTACTTTTTGTGTTCTGTATTTTAAATTTAAAAATATAGTCGCCGTAATTAACAGGATAATAAAATTCTATTAATTTTTTTAGGAAATCTATAAAAAAAAAATAAATTGCCTGTCTTACGATTTAAAACGAAAACTTCGTTCGCCTAGCTGACATTAAAAACAAAAACAAATTTAAAAGATCGTTTTTGTTTTAAATGTAAGTTAATCGGACGAAATTTTCGTACGAAATCGTAGGACAGGCTTCTTTTTTTTGTTACTATATAAAAAAATTCAAAATAAAAGCATCGTTTATAATGTGGGCATAAATTTCTTCCCAAAGTATTTCATACATTTTCCTTTAATTTTTCGAACAAAAATTTAATTAAAGTTTTTTAAAAAATTGAGTCTACTTCTACTTCAGCAACAATTTGTATGAAATTGCAAATGACGTTTATAATATTTTTTTAGTTTTAAATGAAAATTTTAACAAAAGGTATTAAAAAATAATAATAAACAAGTAATATTGTTATGGACTAAATTTGCAAACGGTTTCTTAATGCAAAATGTGTGAGTTTGTGAAAAAAAAAATTGTTGCTGTATTTTGAACACCAGTGAAAATGTTTCTGTCTATTGTCTTAAAGCTTTGTTCACAATCAGACAACAATTTAATTTTTTCTTCTATCTTTTTTCTTTCCAAAGTATTTCATATATTTTCCTTTAATTTTTCGAACAAATATGTAACTAAAATTTTTTTAAAAATGTAACCAATTGTATAAACACAATTGGGACGAACGACGAACTTCGCATAGTACGACGAATTCGTCGGCAAGAATTCGTTGCGTAAGTTCGTCATATGAGACACAATAAGTGTGTAAACTCCAGGTATTAAGGTGAATTTTTGCCATCCCTTACAGTTTTAGAGACTTTTATTAAATTTTATGGCTTGTTTAATATATTAAAAGTTTTCGCAATTTTTGGAAAATGTGTTTTTGTTATTTTTCTACATTTTGTTTTTTTCACCCATTTAGCGATTTCAAATAAATTTTAGTGTTTGTTACAGAATTTGCAAATTTTAACCAAGTTCGCAATAGAAGAAATTTGTCTCTGTGATTCTTTACAGCTTTCACGATTTATAATAAATAGTCAGGGGTGTGCTGGAAATCGGAAACGCAAGAATTTTAAACGTCGGTTTTTAAAAAGATTTCTGTAATAAAATAATTTTATGACGATTATTATTCAAATACTTCTCTATTAAAAAGAATTGTATAACAAAAACAAGTAAGAAAGTATAGTCGGTCAAGCCCGACCATATGATACCCTACACCACAGTATTAAAGAACACATCATGCTTATATGTCCATATAAATATGGATTTATCTATGTTTATAAAACTCATTAAAATCGGGTTAAAAATTTGTGAGGGGCAGAAATTGCCCCCTACCTCCCCTTGTGGTCCTATTTTTGAAAAACTGTATAGCTTATGTGTCCATATAGATATGGATCTATCTATGTTTTGATTTTCATTAAAATCGGTTTGAGAGGTAGAAATTGGCCCTATCACCCCTCGTGGTCCTATTTTTTAAAAAATACATCCCTTTTGTGTCCATGAAGATATGGATCTATGTAAGTTTTAAATTTCATTAAAATCGGTTTGATAGTTTCTGAGAGGATGAAATTTCCCCCTATCTTCCCTCGTGGTCCTACGATTTGGCCCATTTTCAATAGGCTTGGTCCTTGTGTCAATAAGAACCTATGTCCCAAATTTTATAAAATTATCTCCAAAATTGCGACCTGTACTTTGCGCACAAGGTTACATGGACATCCATCCAGCCAGCCTGCCAGCCAGCCGGTCGGACATCGTTAGTTCGACTCAGAAAGTGATTCTGAGTCAATCGGTACACTTTAAGGTGGGTCTAGGACCAATATTTTAAGGCGTTACACACATCAGCACAAATGCATAATACCCTCTCCACTATTGTGGTGTGGGTATAATTATAAAAATAAGATTAAAAGTGTATAAAAAAACAACTCCCAAATTCTTGCGTTTTACGATTGCGATTTCCAGCACACCCCCGAGTATGTAGGGTACGTTCGTAAATGCATCACTGCGCTGCATCAGAAAAGCAAACTTTTTTTAATGGCGATAAAAGAATAATTACAACTTTTATTATTGTGTGACTATTATTTTTGTGGAGTATTTCACAATTTTTTGGTCCACATTTACTTCACTGATAAATATATAACCACTTGAAATCACTGATGCAGCGCAGTGATGCATTTACGAACGCACCCGTATACTTTGCTATCATGCCGCTGTTAGCAAATTTTTATGTATTTCCGCTAATTAAGCAATTATTACCGCATTTTTGCCATTCCTTATCGTTTTAGAGATTTTTAATCAATTTTATGGCTTGTTTGAAATATTAAAAATTTTCGCTGTTTTTTTTTTTTTTTTTTTTTTTTGTTATTTTCCGACATTTTGTTTTTTTTCACCAATTTGCGATTTCAAATAAATTTTAGTTTTTGTTTAAAAGTTTGCAATTTTTCGCGAATTTAAGCCAAGTTCGCAATAGAAGCGATTTGTCCCTGTGATTCTTTACAGCTTTCACGATTTTTAACAAATATTAGACTTTTATATCATGCTGCACTGTCCCTTTCCCAATTTATTCGTCGTTCGCCTGCGTAAGAAATAGAAATAAACCTATCGCAGAGTTCGTTACGCACGCCGAATTTCGGTCTACGCAATGATTGTGTGTAGTTTCATATACACCAATGTGTTCTATTTCTGGTGACGAATATTCGTTGGGAATAATTCGTCGTCCGTCCCAGTTGTGTTCTAGCGTAAAATTGAGTCTACTTTAACTTTAGCAACAATTTGTATTAAATTGTTTCTGACATTTAAAATAATTTTATTTAGTTTTGAATGAAAAGTTTAACAAAAAGTGGTAAAAAATAATCAGGCTTATTCCGGTTGTCGTTGTCGTAATCGATCAAGTCATTTTTTGTTAGAGATTAAAGTAACACACAGCCAGTGTTCTTTAATCAGCCTTATTCCGGTTGTCGTTGTCGTAATCGACCAAGTCGTGTTTTGTAAGAGATTAAAGAACACTGGTTGTGTGTTACTTTAATCTCTTGTAAAAAACGACTTGAGCGATTACGACAACGACAACTGGAATAAGGTTGAATAATAAATGCATAATATTGTTGTGGCTAAAATTTGCAAGCGGTTTCTTAATGCAAAATGTGTGTGGTTGCAAAATAAATTGTTGCTCTATTATGAATACCAAGTGAAAATGTTTTTTGATTGTGAACCAAGCTGTAAGGTTTAAATAAAAATTTAAGTAAATTCAACATTTTTCATTTTTCGAATCTATTCTATTACAAAAAAAAAAAGCTTTATAAAATATATAATTGAAATTTAGCTCATAGAATAAATTCGAAAAATGAAAAATGTTGAATATAATATAAAGTAACCTTCGGAAGGAAATAATTCCCAGTTTCAATTTAAGTAAATCTTAAATTTTTAAATTTGCATTACAAGTGTTAAATCCTAAGTACCACTAATATGCAGAGCAAGTTTTTATGTATGTGCACAATAAAAAATTAAAATATGCACCAAAAAAATTAAAAAAAATAAAGAAATATGCAAAAAAAAATCATAAATATGCATATGAAAAAAATTGTAATAAAAGAACGTGTAACTGTTTTATTTAAACAAATTACTGACTGAAATGTGGAATATAATTTTTTTAATTAAAATTATCAATTATCAAAAGTTTAAAAAACTTGCCCCTGCTAATGTAACAAAATAACAAAGCTTAAGTGACACTTCTCTGTGTTTTATGGGTCGATTACGGATAGCAACACAACTGAAGTTGAGTTAACACAAGCGGCGTTGCTTGATTTCGATGTTGGAAACTTAAATTCAGTTCCGTCGTCATCCGTATCGATCCAATAGTAAGTGCATGTTGTAACTTAATTCTGTGCGTTTACTTTAATTTTCACTTAATCACTTTATTGCAAGTTAGCAAAATGCATATATTTCTAAAACGATTTACAGTAAGAGCACAAGTTTTCCCCTTAATTTGTTTAAAAAACTTTTTTACAAAAAAAAAAAAAAAAAAATAGAAAAGTTTTTACCGACACTAAATAATATACATATATTAATAAGAGGAGCATTATTTTCGAAGAGCGTCAAACACTTTATAAAAAAATTTACGCTTTTCAAACCATTTTTATTTTGTTGCAATAACATTTGCCAACAAATTTTTAACCCAAAGACAAGAAAGAGTATAGTTTTCTAAGGGTTTGCTGAATCCGAATCTGTACTCAGAGTTTCTTCATCAGGTTTTCGAGATATGTAAGCTTAACGTTAAAAAAAACCCCATATTTCGCCATATTCGAGACGTTATTAAACCTGATATGGCGTCTGAAAGTCCTACCAAATACCTTTACAAAATGTTAAGCCTTTGTAATATATTTTTCCTCCTCTCAGATATCTTAATATGGAGTCTAATAACCGCATTCGATATCGAGTAAACTATCGTATATTTCTTCATTCGATAGACACTGACGTATCGAATGAAAACTCGAGAGATGTAATGTCTTTGATTACTCGATATCGAAAGCTATCATCGCAAATTACGAGAGATTTCATTCGATATTGAGTGTCATTACACCAAAATAAAAAATTTTGATCAAGATTGATTGATATCTAATGCGGTGATTAGACCCCTGAAGTTTAAAAATTCCAATTTTTGCTATGTTCATGGTATTTTCGCTTTCGATGTAAATTCGACAAATATTTTTGCTACATTTCGCTTTTTTTACAAGAAAAGAAGTGAAGAAGAAACACGTAAAAATTAAAAAAAAAAAAAAAAAAAAATAGACAACACTGCGGAACAGATATTTTGCGGTCTGAAATTTGATTGCAAATTTTTACCCCCGGTAGGCTAGCTAGTAGTGAGCTAGTCTATCAACCCCGGGGTTGCGGGTTCGATTCCCGCCAGAGACTCTGGTTTCTTTCCTGCAGACAAGCGTCAAGCTTCGCGAGGATTAGCATAGGGAATTACAAAATTTAAATTAAAAAAAAAAAAAAAAAAAAAAAAAAAAAAAATAATTTGAGGTCGCTGATTTCAAATCTAATCTCCATTTCTCTCTTTCAGCTCTGCTTTTCGAGATATACCGTTATGTCTAAAATTAAGTTACTTTCACTACATATTGGAATAACTTGAAAACGGTTGGCAATATTCAGTTAACAAAAAAATCCGAAAATCAGCAACAGTATTATCTTTAAGCCGTGCCTACAAATTACATATTTGGCCTCAGTTTCAGGGATATGGTTGAATTTATTAAGAAAAAAAAGGAACACTTTGAAAAAAAAAAACAAATTTTTTGTTCTTTAAAAATTCATTAAAAATAAAAATACAACAAAAATCACATTTTTGGTGTAAAAACATTTATCTTAACATAATTTCGAATGAAATTAGGTTTATTTTATTGTAATCGGTGCACAACTTTTGATTTTTATTCACATTTTACTGAGAAAACTGAATATCGATTTCTATACAAAAATAACATTTTAAATATGTGTGTGTCATGAACGTTTTTTCCTTTTTGTAGTAGAGCTGATAGAGAAAAATTGAGATTAGATTTGAAATGAGCGACCTCAAATTAGTAAAAAATTTGCAATCAAATTCCAGACCGCACAAAAAAAGTTTAGCTTTGTTCCTTTGTGTAATTAATTACAGCAAATTTCGATCAAACAAGAAAATAGTATTGGTTAAAAGATTGACGTTTGCCTATAGACTGACAGGTGAAACATGCAAAGAACTCTGATGATAAGAACATGGTTGTTCTTGAAACAGCTTTGTAAGTTCGACCCCGGTTTCAGTCAAGAATAAAAATGATCAATTAATTTTAATTTATTCTATGTTGTAAAATTCCATTTACTTCAATTAAGTTTTCTTAAGATGTTTTTTTTTTAATTTTCATGAAATTACTTTGTTTAAATAATTTCATGAAAATTAAATATGATAAACTTAAGCCTGATATTAAATAAAACAAATTTAGGTTAAAAAAAAATTGCAAATAATAATATGAAAAACATCTTAAGAAAACTTAAATGAAGTAAATGTGTTGTAGTGAAAATGTATTGGTCGTAAACCTCTCCTTATGTTAAGATATCGCAGAGAAAGAACTAGATTTTACAAAGCGTTTCGACTTTTTCCAAATTTTGTAGGCTTGTGTTATTATTTGAACTGATCTTCCCATTAAAATTCTATTGCCAATACATTCCTATTCCATAAAACAAACCGACCTAGCGATCTGTCAAATAAGATTTTCCCGGCGGGTGGTGGTGTTGAATTAGCATTCTAGGCTTGTTTCGTATAAACTTTATGAAAATTAGAAGTTTTTATGTATAAACAATGTATAAACAGTAGCGGTATTCACCCTTTGTATTAAGTGTACAACTCTGCTTTACTTAATACGGTTTTATACTACAAAGCGTGAGCGTCTTTTTCGTTAGTATTGTAAATTAATTAAGTTGCTGAGTGAGGGAAAGAGACGGATATAGTTTCTTCAACAGTTTTATTCTGGTTTATTTAACAAACGTGTTTACTACAGCTTTTTGTTGGATTTTTCAACTACAGCGTAGTAAATTTTAGTCTTATACATTTTGTTGTTGCGGTGTTGTAAATCTTAGTACTTTAACTAAATAAATAAGATTCCCAAGGTCTACAAAGGACTTTACTATCAAGGGTGAAAACCGCTAGTATATATTTATTGGCTTGTCTTTCACACAATTTTGGACAATAGCCATCAAGAATCCACGAAAAAATAAACTACTAAAAACAAATGACGTTTGTAACAATTTCTTACACCCACATGAAATTTTCTTTAAAAACACTTTTTCAAATTTTCTTAAAACATACACACACACACAAACTAGACGACACAAATACAAATAATGAAAATTATTAATTAATGTAAATATGTTTATATTAATTCTATAATTTTATTTTTAAATCTTTAACTAACAAACAAATAGGTATTTTCATTAAATTTATATTTAAGCCACTTAATTTGTTCAAATTAACACTATTTTACCTGGATTTTGACAGTTTTTTATTTCATTTACAATTAAAGTTCGGCCATAACAAGAACTAAGTGTTTGACCCATTAACTTTTAAAAGTTTAGAACAAAATGCATGTTCTATAGCCAAAAAAAAATGTTTCAATTTAAATAAATTCCTTTTGTTTAAAAACTACAGATTCGTTGAAATTTCTCTTTTAATTGAAAACTTGTATAATTTTTGTAATGAAATAATGAAAAAAAAAAAAATATTTAAAAAATCTTGTCCATAAAATGTTAACGCTACGGCTGATTCATTATTATTATTGTGTATTTAATTTTTTTTACACAGAATACAAAAATAAATATAAATATATGTATATGTACAAATTTTACTTTGTATACATGTATGTATGTATGTACTTTTAATGTAGTTGTTATTGTTTTTTTTATATTATTTTATATTTCTGAGAGTTTTGCGGCACTTGCCAGTCAGTTAGTCAGTCATTCAGACACAATAGTTATGGGTAAAACTTCAAGTATGTACCTATGTATGTGTACACATATACGATAATACATGATTATAAAATTTTTTTTCCTTCTTTTTTGGTAGTATTATTGTTGACAAAAAAATTACAACAACAATAAAAAAACAGTAGAAAAAAATTACCGATAAATAATTCATAAACAAAAAGTATCTAATACATACAATTTGAATTAAAATTATCTTTTAAGTATGTATGACTATATCAGTTCATTCTATAAATATGTATGTGCCAGTGATAAAAAAGTCTATTTTAACTCCAGAAAATTGTTATCGATATTCTGCCATCATCACTATTATTATTAACGGGAATCTAAAAAACACTTGTTTCCTATTTAAATTTTTTATAAAATATATTCATTTAAAAAAATTTGTATAAAAATATTACGTTTTTTTTAAAGTACGTATCTTTCCCGCAAATGTTATTTTGTACTAAATAATTTTTACAATTTTCAAATTAACTTTTTCAAATAAAATTGTTCAAGAAAAAAAAGCTTTTCTAAAAGCTTTACCAAAAATATATTTATGACGTTCTGGAAATGCTTTTTTTATAACTTTTAGTTATATGAAATGCCTTGATAATTTTTAGACATGATAATAAAATTATAAAGCAGCGTTTAAAATGCTATAGCAAAATTTTGCGTTTTCCGTAGCTAAAATAAAAATCAAAAGCTAACAAGTGGCAAAACTTAAAAAGCCCACATTTTAGAAAAGCAGTAGCAAAAATGTGAATAGGACTGGCGCACTATGCACAAAGCAACACATCGATATCGGCATCATTGGTGGAACATTGCGAGCAGTAACTGCACCCTTCAAGAAGTCCAAAAAATATCTTCCAAAGTGGGTCTGGCAGTAAACGGAGATAAAATAAATTTTATGGTATCTACCACTGAGACTTCCAGCGAACAGTGGAAGTTGATACACAACTTTGAGAAAGTCAATGATTTTATCTACCTTAAACGAAGAACAATCTCTTTTGCAATGCGAATACAATTTCGATGCGAAAGCTAGATGCTAACTAACTCTTTCGCAAAATTTTTTGAAAATGAAGCAATAAAAATTAAAGATTGTGCAGATTGACATTTGAAATTGGAAAATTTAAATAAAATAAAATGTGATGATTTGCGAAAAGAAAAATTAAAGAGATGTGAAAGAAAAAGTACCAATGTACACCCCTGGCTAATAGTCACTACTTCGGACTAAGCAAGCAATGAACCAATAGATGTACGAGCTATGTATGTATATGCCGTCATCGACGTAGTTAAGCGTATTGAATTACAGCGGTAACGTTGGCTAGATCACGTTGTGAGTAATATCTGTATGATGTCTATTTGTTATTATTATCTTAAACTGTGACGATTTGTTATTAATTATGGTTTTAGGCGACTAAACTGTTTTCCGGTAGTAGGGTTTATATGGGGCCTAGGGTAAATTATAGACCCATTATCACGAAATTTCACAGCGTCATTTCTAGTCCTTTAAAACTGTGACGTACCAATTTCTGTTATGATAGCATTATTAATTATGGTTTTAGGGGTACTAAACTGTTTTCCGGGAGTAGGGTTTCTATGGGGCCTAGGGTAAATTATGTACCGATCTTCACGAAAGTTCACAGTATCATTTATAGTCCTATGAAACTGTGACGAGCCAAAATTTGTTATGATTGCATTATTTTTTACGGTTTAAGGCGACTAAACTGTTTTCCGGTAGTAGGGTCTAAGGTAAATTATGGACCGATCGATAGACCGAAATTTCACAGTGTTATTTCTAGTCCTAAGAAACTGTGACGTACTAAATTTTGTTACGATAGCGTTATTTTTTACGGTTTTAGGCGTACTAAACTGTTTTCCGGGAGTAGTGTTTATATGGGGCTTAGGGTAAATTATAGACGGATCTTCACGAAATTTAACAGCGTGATTTCCAGTCATATAAAACAAATTTTTGCAAAATGTTATCTTATTCCGTGCCTTGTTCCAGCATTTATGTTATTTTTTGTAACAAAATTATCAATTTTTTTAGGCGGTGGTTCCACATTTTGATTCATAGCTCTGGTCCTACTGAACCGATTTTGCTGGATTTCAATCCCAAACTGCTTAGGATAACTACAAGCAATTTGGCACCAAGTTTGTTAATTTCTTTTGAGTTGTTCGAAAGTGAGCGTGTTTTCAACAGACGGACAGACAGACGGACATGGCTAAATCGACTTAGAATTACTCAAGGACCCAGAATATATATACTTTATGAGGTCTGAGATGAATAATAAAAAAGTTTCACACGGAATGACAAACTTAATATACCCTCTTCACAACTAATTGTGGTGGAGGGTATAAAAAACAACGAATGTAGGCTATAGTAGCCGCACAACAGGAGATAATTAGAGTTGGGTAGTTCATGAACGAACTAGTTCAATTGAACTAGTCAGTCAGATGAACGTTGAACTGTCATTCAGTCTGACAGTTCCTTTTAGTTCAACAGTTCACTTTTCGTCACTTTGTCTTTTGCGTCAGCAGTCTTTTGATAGGGTTCATTTAGTTCAATTCATTTAGTTCAATTCATTTAGTTCACAGGTTCATTTACTTCAGTTGCTAGTCCACTTGATTTCTTATTCTTTACCGCACTGATTGAAAAGAAACAACAATAGTATTAGTGTCTCTATGTTTAACATTATATTGTTTCTTTTACTCATTGCCAGATAACTTTAAACATTTTCATAATAAAATCAAGGCTGCCATACTTAGAGATGTCTAGCTGCGATTTTTTCGGCAATTTATAAAATATTTTTTATTATTAATAAAGGGTCACATAGACACATACTTATCATGCTCATGCAATCAGCATGTGTTTGTAAATTTGAAATTTTTATATATGTATGCGTCACACAGAGAATGCAGTATGAAAAACCAAAATAGGTTTGATTTCAAAATGAACTCATACTGCTGACAGTTGTTCAATGAACAATAAAATAAATTATTAATTTTATGATATATTTTTCTTTCAATTTAAATTAAAACAAATTTAAAATAGTTTCTGAGAAAAAACGTGTGAAGAAAGTAGGGGTTCTCTTGAATTTCACGAAATGACATTTATTTTAAAATGATGATTGATAGGTGTGTAGTAAAATATCAATCACACACGTATACGAAGGATTCATCGGCAGTAGTTGTCAACAGTATGTGTCTATAGGCCTCTTAAGATTTCCGTAGGACATGCTGAAATTTATTGTTGAGGTGATTTTGTCGGCATTAACATAGCGTTTTCACCTGAAAATTTTTTGTCATACCAAATGTCAAACTCTATATAAAAAAACTCGAAACTTTCTGTCAGCGTTTTTTTTAATATGAAGTTTGACGTTTGGAATGACAACAATTTGTCAGGTGAAGACGGTTTGTAAGATAAGTCATGAATTTGTCAACGCAAATATTTTGGGAGTAAAAATTTATATTGTGCATTATTTGTCAGTGCTTTATAAACAAATGTCTCTATTGTGAATAAATTGTCAGTGCTTGTATTCTGAAAGAAAAATATACAAAATAAAACACTAATAATTATATGATAAAATAAATAATGAATAATGTTTATCTTAATTTTTCTTATTAATACTCCTTCAATAAAAGAAAAAAGTAATTTAATTGAGCCCTACCTTAAAATGCAAATTAAAACTTACATGTTCCCTACATGTTTTTAGTTTGGGAATTCGTTCCCATAAAATTTGTTATAGGAATCATTCACAATACAAAAAAAAAAAAAACACACAAACAAAAAAAATATAGGAATATTTTCATGGGAGTAGTTGTTTGAGGTAGGGGTGCTTATTTTGAGCAAAACGAGTCAGAGTGTTTCCATTATGTAATAGTATTTCACTTAAGCGGCTCATACACTTAGAATAAAATTGTTCAATTTTACGTATAGTACAATTATATCGCCAATGTGTATGTGATATTCGAAGGTGAAACAATATATTGGCAACAATCAAAAGACTTGATTTTTATTGCACAACGAAAAGAAAGAGAAGTGTGTTGGCAACATTGTACAATGCTGTTTATATTATTCCTATAGGTTATGTTCGCCTTTTTATTGAATGAAACTATTGTGCGACTTATTGTAAAATATAGGACAAAATGGAAATGATATGGCGAATATCATATACAATAATATTGCAAGTGTATGGGCCGCTTTACATGTTTTGGGCCACAAAACTACATTTGCAGCAAAACAGGTGTTCTGCTACTTGCTACTTGTTTTCCCATACATTTTTCATGTTCGAAAAACTCAAATAAATACTAGTTTTGCTCCAAAAAATGTCGAAAACCATGAAACAACTCAGAGTTTTATTATTGGTGATTAACAATTTCGAAAAAAATTACAGATTTACCAAAATAACAAGACTTATTAAATTATATGTATAATGTATATTAAAAAACATATAAGAAAATATTTATTATTTTACAAAAATATTTTTTGCTTTCATGTTTGTAAACAACATTAATGCCAAATTGATTTCGAAAACCAAAACCAGTTTTACATAATGGAAGCACTCTGACACGTTTTGCTCAAAACAAGTTGACAACAAGCTGATAGTGGAAACATAGTATTAGAGTCTCAAAATAAATTAATAGCTTATCTAATTTCAGTGTATTTATCAAAAATAATAATTGGAAATTTAGCACGTCGTACGGAAATCTTTTTAATAATAAAAAAATCGCCATATATTTTATAAATCGCCGAAAAAAATCGCAGTGTAGTCAAAATGTTTGAAAATTGCCACATATGGCGAGACATCTCTTAATATGGCAGCCCTGATTATATTATGAACATGTTTTAGTAATCTGGCAATGAGTAAAAGAAACAAGTATATTATAATAACATAATAACATATAGAAACTAATAATATTGTTGTCTCTTTTCAATCAATTCGGTAAAGAACATGAAAAATACTATGCCTTTTGTTTTTGTAAAATGAGTGAATGCCAAATTTATTTGTTGAAAAACAAAGAAAAGGAAATTTTATAAAAAATACACAATTGTGTTTTTGAACTTTATTAAAAATTTATATTTATTACATTATATTTATTTAAATATTTATTAAAAATTTAAATAAGTTTTTTTAAGTATTTAAATTTTTATTAATTTTTTCAAAGCTTGACACACACAAAAATAAACAACAACAGAATAAGAAATCAAAACAAGCAACTGAAGTAAATGAACCTTTAAACTACATACATGAACTGACTTAAATGAACTGACTGACGAAATATACAGCTGGCTCAAAAGACTGACTGACTAAAAGTGAACTACTGAACTGGAAGAACGAACTAGTTCACTTTTTTTAAATGAACTCTATTGAAACGTCACTTAAATGCAGTGTTGCCACTTTGTGGGTAATTACCCGAATTTGGTATAATTTTTACGGTCGTGGGTAGAGCGTGGGTAATTTCTCTTAGGTGTAATTTAAGGTGTAATTTGAAATTTTTACTTCAGATGCCCAAATAAAATCAAGATTCGATTTCAGTGATGACATTTATTTATTTTTAAATATTGTTGCTAAGAAAGGCACAGCCTTCTGAACCAAAGTCTCGGTTTCTTTTTAAGAAATGACTTCAATCATTAAACATACATATATTTTCAAATGTTTGGTAATGAATGTCGCAAGATGGACCCTTAGATTTGGATAAAGATGCCTATCATAGTGATTTAGAACCTGAAGTTTATTGAAAAAAGTTATTCAAACTAAAAACTTGCCTGCGGGAAGACATGTTTCCAATATTGCAACATATAATTAATTTGAATTCTGTCTTGCTACTTTTTAATGCTTTATTTTAAAGAGTATTTAACGCCCTTTACAGTTGTAAAACTGAATTACAAAAGGGACAGTTGTATAAAACTCTGCAGGCATTTTGTTTACTAAATAAGGTATAAAGGGTATTTTTTAAGACCATGAAACTTAAAATGGTAGACAACACAAAAAAAATTAATTTTAATCGCAGATTGATACACGGCATTACCATTTGAAACTGATTTAAAATAAATAGGCACCGCGCCTGTCCTTGACGAAACGCATTGCAGATGTCCAATTTTGTTTCTCTTTTTTGAATAAAATTAACAATGTTGACCTCCAAGACAGCGATTGTTGCTGGTTTATCAGCATTAACCACTGACTTCACATCCCTACGGAAAACAATTAATAAGTGTCACATCGCACGGCCTTGAAGTCTAATTGACGGTTTATTTTCTCTAAATCAACACATCGCCTTCATTTGTGAAAAAAAGTTGCGTCATGTAAATCAAGTAGTCACCTTTAAGTTGCGAGAATCGATGGCTGATTTTCAAAGTATATTTGGATAATTTGGTGGCGTTGTTCAAGCATGAATCTATTCATGATGATGTGCCAGATTAAAAAGTGAAAACAGTATGGCAGTTCGTTTGACAGCTAACTTTCGTAAGCGCTATGGGGCTAAAAAGCATCCATTATAAAGCAATGGAAATGAGCATTTTAAACCTTCCCAAGATATATCAACCAAATGTGGTAGTTAAACTCATTATTTTAGCAGTTTTATTTTATGTTTTATTAATTTTTTTTAAGCCTTTAATGTTATTTTTGTTTATTTAAATAAAATTAACAGTTTGACTAATATTGATCTTGTTTTAATGAGTTTGTTGTGTTTTTGCTTCTTTGTAAGTGTCTTTTTATTCAATAAAACTTCAATTTTATATCAGGTGTAATTTCATTTAAATCGGGTAATTTTGCTCATCTGAAGTGTAGTTTTAAATCTTGCTGGTGGTTACACTGCTTAAATGAACGATTAAGCCCAAGACTAGAGATAATAAGTAGCAGCACTAATGATTGCCAATGGCAGCATGAACGATTGCTAAAAGATACTTGACCAATATTGGAAGGGAAAACGAAGAGCAGTTCAAGTTGCCGGAGGAATTATAGATGACGACAAGATGCCAGCTCATTATTGCTTTGGCGCATATGCCTGTAAGTCGTGTAGGAGAAAAACGACAATGAAGGTTTACATGAGGTTTTCACAAAATAGACCCGATTGAATTTGTTTGTATTTCCACCACTGCTTCTAACATACATATGGGCTAATCCTGCGTTACGGACGTTACATTCGCACGCAAATTTGCTTGTTCAGATTGACACAGCTGACGTTAGCATTGGAATATTTTCATGAAATTTTTTGCAAAATAAAGTTCTTTGGGAGTACTTTAAAACTTGTTTTAAACTTAAAGGTTAACTGTTTTTGAAAAAAAGTTATGCTAGCTTAAAGTTCCGTTACGGACGTTACAAAAAATGGAAGTCGACTTTGAGGCTTATGTGCGTTTGCACATTTTTTCAGGGACCGCAAATAACAGTTATATTGGAATTTTAAAACAAAAAAAGCACATAGAAGTAAATGTCGAAAAACTTATTCAAGTATACCATATTGTTCCTTATGCACTTGTCAATGATAAAATATATTGATTTTTATAATTTTGATTTTTATATAAAAATCAAAAAATAACACTTATTTTCTGATTTTTATTTTTTTGAACAAAAATAACTGTTATTTTTTGATTTTTATTTTTTCGATCAAAAATAACAGTTATTTTTTGATTTTTATTTTTTTGAGCAAAAATAACATTTATTTTTTGATTTTTATTTTTTCGAGCAAAAATAAAAGTTATTCTCTAAATAAATGTACGTGATTTAATAATTTAGTTGACTTGAAATTTTTATTTTAGTGTTTAATTATCATTGGAATTCCTTATGCACATTAAAATAATTATTAAAGTCATCTAAATTATTAAAACACTTAAATTTATTAAAAGAATAACTTTTATTTTTGCTCGAAAAAATAAAAATCTAAAAATAACTGTTGAATTTTTTCAAAAAAATAAAAATCAAAAAATAACTGTTAGTTTTGATCGAAAAAATAAAAATCAAAAAATAACTGTTATTTTTGTTCAAAAAAATAAAAATAAAAAAATAACTGTTATTTTTGCTCAAAAAAATAAAAATCAAAAAATAACTGTTTTCATCTGACATCTGAAAAGGCATAACTGTTACGGTCCCTGCATTTTTTCGCTAATTTTGCATAATAAACAAAAAAAGTCCAAATATAAAAAATCCGAATATATGACCATATCAATCCATTTTAGAAAAGAAGGCTAAGTAGTCCTGTTAAACAAAACTCTTAATTTTTGTCTGTTACGGACGTTACGTTACGGACGTTACACTTTTTCCATTAAACCAAATTGTGTATATAAAAAACATTCATGTATTTAAAAATCTTTTTAACCTTGTAATTATAAATTTATTAGTTACAAAAAAATTATAGAATATTTCATTACTCTTATATTACTTATATTCATTTATTAATTTGTTTATTTAACCGTTTAACATTGTATCTTATGCTTAATAGACCAAGCTGTTCGAGCTACTCTTATAGTATTGTCATTGGAAAAGCCCGAAAAAATAATGATATGATTTAAGAGCTGGAATATTTTTTACATTTATCCATGTTTTTGATATTTCGTCAGATGTAGTTTTGACAAAATTTTTACCAACGTAAATTAGGAAAACGCCATTTATATATATATTTTTTTTTGCTAATTTGTGAAAATCTCGAAAGTTTTTTAAGATGAGATTTTGTGTTTTTACTAGTTGCCAAACTTTTCGCTTAACAACAGCGCCAACACCGTCCACCGCTCCTTTTCCATGCGAAGTAGCAAAAAAATTCCGTTCGAAACAACTCACATTCCATTCTTTTACGAATTGTGTAATGTTTCTCAGAATGTATTTATGTGCCTCTCTAAATTTGGCCACTCGTTGTCTATTATCTCTTTTTATTCTTTTTGCCTGTGACACACTATTTTTTAACTTTTATTTGATTTTCTCAAGATATGCTCGCTTTCTTTCTGCCTTTTTAGTTTTAAACACCAACAGTTTTTCAGTATTATTTTCAAATTTGCACAAAATTTTTTTTTCTCTGTCTGCATTTGAACACATTTTAATTAATAAGAATATATTTGTCACCACGCGCAAAATTTTGGTAAAATTTTGAGATCAAAGCAAGAATTGCTTAAAGATTTCTAACGGAAAATCCAGTACGTAAACATTGCAAGCATGGGCGTACCACCAAATATTTGAAGGGGTGCATGGAGGTTGCGGTTTACAACATGGTTATTAATTACTAATTATTGATATTCAGGAATTATTTTAGGTTTTCGAAGAATTTGAAATTCATCCCAATTTAAGTTGCAGATTGGGGGATCGCATGTTATTAAAACACATTTTTTGTTACTTTGAGGTGAAGTTTTTCGGATTCTCGGCAAACTAGAGCAATTTTAAGATTCAGATTCAGCAGGTGAAAATCCATTATAAACACTTACTTCCACCTCATAATATTAAAATAAAACTTTTGGGTATTTTCATACCGTTACGGACGTTACACACTTTGTCATTTATATTAAGAAAAAAAAGCGTAATAAAGGTATTTCTTTTTTTCATCAGATTAAAGTGCATAAAAAACTCTGTTTATAAAGCAAGTTTGGAAAACAAAATTATTAAAATTCATTCTGTTAAATTTAAAAAACACCATTTTCCGTTACGGACGTTACGCAGAGTGTACCGATTTTTAGTTCAAATTTTTAATATATTGTTACGAAAGTTAAATTATCTAAGAATTATTTATAGTTATAGTTATAAGTTATCTTGTAAGTTATAGTTTTATGTTACTTAAAATTGTCATGTATAATTTTCAACACAACTGTTATTTTAAAAATAATTCCTATATAAATTTCCCATTAATTTCTAGAAATGGTTATAGAACATAATAAATAGTTTTTACGGGAAGGTTCAGGAAAAATCTAGAAATAATTATGAAATATAAAAAGGGGTGACTCATGTAAAATTAGTTTAGGGGGGTGTGCTGGAAATCGCAAACGCAAAACGCAAGAATTTGGAGGCTGTTTATAATACACTTTTAATCAAATTTTTATAATTTTTGTTATAAAATTCTGTTTAATAGAGAAATGTTTGTATAATATTTGTCATAAAATTCTTTTATTACAGAAATCTTACTAAAAAACGAATTTTAAAATTCTTGCGTTTTGCGTTTGCGATTTCCAGCACACCCCTGTTAGTCTGTTTTGGAAAACGGTTCTGTTCGTAACTATCAATTGTGAACAAAATAATTAATTTCAATAAAGTTTGTTAAGTTGAATAAGTGTGTGTATTTATTTTTATTTGCAATTAAAAGAACTCAACGGTTTATTTTAAAGGGAGTAAACCGAACGCGTTTATTAAAGGAAAAACGTAACAATATATTAGATAACTTACATATATGATTTTAATCTTAAATAAAAGAAAATTAAGCAAATTTAAGTTTTGCTAAACGCTAAATACTGAAACGATTGTTTTGTCCACTTTTTTGACCATGGAAAATACCATTTTTTTACAAGAATAAATGAAAGCAAGAGGTACGTTTAGGTTAGCCTCTGCCAAGAACAAAAAAACCACCGTAAAACCTTATTGCTTATATATGTTGAAGCTTTAATATGTACCCTATTATTCCATTAACAAACATTTGGATTTTGGGCAACTTTAAATTTCTGCCTTTGGTTTAAAAATTTTCGGATTAGCCCATATGTATATTGTAAATAAAAATTTACATTTTTGAGAATATTCATGAACGAACTTAGAAGTTAATAGTTGATTATTGAAAGTGAAAATTATTGTTTGTGAAGCATACGCCATTTTTTAAATTTATTTTTAAAATGTAGCTTTTTCTGCTGCAGACGTGTTCTTACTGCTGTGCATTGAGTTGTTGACATTTTAAGAGTGAATTTAATATTCTTGTTGTCATTTTGTTTTGTTTTGCTTTCGCTTTAACTTCTATTTTTCTTACGGCATTGAAGCAAAGCAAGAAATGAGTTTATTTTATACGTTTTGTATTAGGAATTTCCTGCATTCGCCAAACAGTGGGGTGTAGAGCAAAACAATACTAAATTAACTTTAAAATAAGTAGTTGATATGGAGCAGAAAGGGCATATTTAAAAAATATATATGTACATCCCATAGCTTACTCAATTTTTTTTTTAAATGGTAGGTCAAATTAATAATGAGCTGACGAAGTGTCTCCAATTCCTCACTTTTTTCGATTATATTTGTGACATTTTGGTGACACTTTCAACAAAGCGCCTAAGCTTTTGTCTGCCTTTAAGAAAAATAAAAAAATTTTGACACCAAGAATTAATGAGAAAGAAGCAAAGGTTGTAGTGAAAGTTTGGATTTTTGTTTTTTAATATTTGTAAGTTTTTTTATTAATCAGATATGTTATTTAAATAAAATATATGCAGGTATTTGGATTTAATTAATTGCCTAATTTACTTTTATTATTAGTGCACAAATATAGTTAAAATATTCGTAAATGTAGACTAGAACAAAAAACATGTACTGGTGAATCTCTGGTTCCAATGTCTTGATATGGTCCCATTAGATCTACCTAGTCAATAGTTATCGGGTCAGTTGTAGGTTTTAAATGACAAGCACATGTTAAATGTCTAAAGCAAAAACCACTGTCTGGTCTACAGTTCATAAGTAGTACTGGTGACAAAGTCAATAGTAAATTAGTACAGTAGTATTGACATTTATTTCAGGGTATATATCTGTGCGAATATGGAAAAGTAGCTTATGTTGAATATTTTAGTTTGCAGCTATCCTCAGTTTTGTTGAAGTTTTATTTGAGGAGCTTATGGGGGGTGTGCTGGAAATCGCAAACGCAAAACGCAAGAACTTGGAGGCTGTTTATAATACACTTTTTATCAAATTTTTATAATTTTTGTTATAAAATTTAGTTTAATAGAGAAATGTTTGTATAATAATTGTCATAAAATTCTTTTATTACAGAAATCTTACTAAAAAACGACTTTTAAAATTCTTGCGTTTTGCGTTTGCGATTTCCAGCACACCCCTGTATGCTTTAAGCCTGAATCTTATCGTATTAGAAAAAACTTTAATAGAGGCTAAAAGTAAATATTAAAGATTTCACACATTTTCTTATTGTAATAACTTAATTGTATCTTATGTCGACTTAAGCTACTCTTCGAATTAAACACAGATATGTACGATTGTTTGCTTGCATGTATAAGTGAGAACAATTTTAAATTTATTAAATAAGAAATAAATACACTTTTCGATAAGATAAAAAAAAAAAATAACTTTGATGTGGTAACAGCAACAACATGCAAATAAGTAAAAATGAATCATAACAATAAAAGGTGTGATTTAAATTTAATAATTAATTTTCAAAAAAAAAAAAAAAAAGAAAGATCTGACTATTTTTTTTTTTTTTTTGCAATGCACTACATTGAAGGGTAGACAAATTCAAAAAAAAATTTCATAATAGAATTTTAAAATGGAAGTGATTTTTTAACTTTGAAGGTGTATTTTCCAATTGACGAGTCGAATGAACAAGTTTTAGAATTCTTAAGTTTCAAAATATAATTTTTTTTTATCTCGCAAACGAGATAATATAAAACAAACAACAAATGTAATAAAATAAAAAAAAACTATCAAAATATTGAAAAGTTTTATATTAATAAAATAATCATAATCACCTCCTAGGCGTTCGTATTGGGCAGATGACATCGATGGTTGAGTAAGTGGCTCAAAACGTACATTATGCTTGACAGCAGCTTGTGCTGCATTTAATAAATCTTTATAAAGACGTTGACGTTTCAACTCTAGCTCATCACGTCCAACAGGTGTAACCGGAGGTTCAATACAACCCCTATAAATTTATCACGTTATTATGGCTTATAAGTATGTGCCATAGACTAGGTAAATTGCAATAAACAGAAACTCATGATAAAGAACGAACAAAATAATATTAAGGGAAAAATTATAATGTAATAAAAATCAGTATTTTTACCACTTATTAATCTTTTCTTTTAAATTTAATGTGCACAACACAAGAGATTGAACGTATAATAAAATTTACATGAAAATCACCTGAAAATTAATGGCCAATAAAATTCTTGGTTTTCTATGTATGTATGTACATACATACAGTGGTGGCCAAAACAAATGCAACTAGAGTTCTATAGGCGTGCACGTTGTCCGGAAAAAAACCGATCATATCTAAATCAAAATAAACGTTTGCAAAGGGTCATTTAAAATGGAGGACTGTTCTATTTAGCGACGAATCCAAATGTAATATCATTGGAAGTGATGGCATGTGTTATGTAAGACGACCAGTTCGACCCCTTTGCGCGAAATTATCGTATGTTACAAAAACCAAATTTTACAGGAGAGCCATTTTTATACTTTTCTCTGCTATCACTTGCAATATAAATATGAAAATATACATTCAATTTTTGGAGCAACGAAGTGGAATTCGCCTACAATATTTTGCCAGGCGACGTCTCTTTGAATGTAGAACAAGATTGCATCAAAAACTCAATTTCAAAAAAATTGGCATATACGATAATTTCGCGCAAATGGGTCGAGTTAACAAGAGCGATACTGCAAAAATACAGTGAAACATGGAGGAGGCAACATGAATATGTGGGGTTGTTTTTCTGCTGCTGGAGTTGACCCATTGCACAGAATCAATGGAATAATGGATAGATTTATCTATAGAGACATCTTGGAAAGAATAATGCTTTCATATGCGATGGGTTTTTAAAGATCCCAAGCACTCTTCAAAAGTTGTTCAATCGTGGTTTGCACAAAACAAAGTTTCGGTAATGGAATGACCACCACAATCACCAGATCTGAACCGCATTGAGAACCTTTGGGAAATCGTAAAAAAAATTGCACTAATTTAGATTTTATGTTTCAAAGATTGGTAGATGCTTGGAACGCCATTCCTGCCAATTTTATTGACAATTTAAAAGGTTCAATGCCTCGCCGATGTCAGGCCGTCATTTAAAATAAAGGATTTGCCACGAAATATTAAGTTGTATAGGCATAAATGTTGTCGAAGTAATTTGTTGCAGATGTTTTGGCCAATGAAATATGAGCCTATACTTAGTTTTTTATTTCCAATGTAAATAATTGTGGATTTAACTCAATTTTCTCATTTTTAATGCAATAATAAAAAATATAATAAGCACATGAATAACTTTTTTTTACTTTAAAACTTATTTAAAAAACTTTTATAAGATTCAGTTGCTAGTTGCATTTGTGATGGCCACCACTGTATGTATATTATCTGTACAAGAGAAATTTGCACTCCATACATACATATGTATATTAGGGGTATGACTTATTCCCTTATTTTTATATTAGTCGAATAGTCCATTGAAAGCTATTTAAAAAAAAAAGATATTAATATTTCGCGGTTTTCTAAAAGGGTCACCCACAAAACGCGGTAAAGTTGGAAAATTACTTTTTTTTATTTGTACTTATACATTAAGCCAAAAACAACACGCACATTAAATTTGAAATTCATGTCCATTAATAATTAAAAAACTTTTTAACTTTTTTTTTTCATTTATCAATAAAATATTTAAAATTTTTTTATTGAATTTTTTTTAAAGGATTTGAGAAAATCGCTTTTGTGGGTGAGGTTTTTATTTTCAAACGACCCAAACAAATTGTTTTCGTAAATAACACAATATTCACTATCGCGTAGTGCTAGGGCCAAAATTATTATGCCCCTAATGTACATATAGTATTTTTTCACTTTTTAGAAAAATCCGACACGTAATATTCATATCTAACCACTGTAAAAATATAGTGCTGTTTTGTCTACTTTTTGGTAATAAAACGGTTGGTTTAAAAATGCTTTTTCATAAGCTTTTAATATTAAATATTAAAGTGTTTTGCTTTTTTTTTTAATTGTATGGTTTTTTATTTAAAATGATTTTCCCGTATACATACATATGTACTTTTCGCACTTGTTCAACAATACTGTACTAACTGAAAATTTAAAAATTTATTTAAAAATAGTTTTATATAAAAAACCATACAATTTAAAAAAGTTGAAAGCAATTATTCTTGTTTGCGGCAGTGTGTATTTATTTTATAAATTTCTGCCATTTCCCACAAATCGAAATTATCGACTTTCGAACGATTAAGGGCTAAAAAATCAGAGCAAGTTAAACTCTCTTTTTGGTTTAAAATGTGTTTAAACCAACAAATCTATAAATCAGTAAACATATAAACCATCTTTTAACGCATAAAATTGGGCGTTTAAACAACCAATACAGACCATACGAATTTGATAAGATTTATCGTAGGGCTGCCACATGTTATTTTTTAACAACATATAATACGTGGGACACTGATTTATAGTTGTTAAGTTTAAACTACGTATAAATTCAAGTTTAGTTTAACTAAACCAGCGTTTAAACCATCATTAAAATTAAAATATATATGTATGTAAATATAAAGTAAATAGTATAAAAGTTTTACTCAAATTACACACAGCAAGTTTTTTGATAAAAATATTTCGCTTATGGAAGAAAAAAGAACACTAAAAAAATTAATCTTTCCTTTTATTTGTGTGTGTAATATTGGCATTTCCATACATATTTTTCTTTTGGCGTCAAGGGTCTAGCAGTAGCATATGCTACAAAACTTATAATTTGCCTCATGTTGGTTTGCATAAATTTCAAAACATTAAGGGTAATCACGATGGTCATTGTAAAAATTTGCAATTTGCAGTGCATATTATGACTGATCGTGCGCATACCACTTTTATTTTTTGTGCAAATGTGCTATTTTTATAAAAATGTATTCTGGCAACACTTAAAACTTCTGGCAGCACTGTAAAAAATCTGCATTTGTTTACAATTTTACACAAGCAAATTAGTTTAATTTTTTCTTTTTGATTAATTTTAATTAAATTCTCTATTTTATATTAAAAACCCACGAAAATGTTCAAGTTATAAGTTTCCTTAAAGACAGCTTGACGCTTAAAATGTCAAATGTTATTGTTGACATTTGTTTGCAACTGAGCTTATATGCTCATGTTTTTTAGTGCAAACGAAATAAAATAGAGGAAATTGCAAAAACGTACATTTTGTTGTTGTGTTGTGCAAATGAGTGTATTTTTGCACGCATTTGCACACTTGGCACTACCCATCGTGATTTCCCTTCTTATACAAAATAAAGACAAAATTACTAAATACAAAACAATGTTTGCCTTATTTCTTAAACAAATATTCTTGTAATTAACCTATTTTTCGAAGAAAATTAAATGACAACCCTAAAAAATGGGGTGTAGGTGGAAGCGACAGAACATTTTAAATAAATATTCAAACAAAAGTAGAGAAACATTTAAATGAAAATAAGTTATATTACACATCATTGATCCGCTCATCGTTAAACCATTGGGGCAAACCATGGGCATATGCTAATGTTTCCGTAACTACATCATCATTATCTATGTCGCGTTCCAAATAGGGAGCACACATGCTTTCGCGTTTTGGTGGTGGCACTGAATCGGAAAAAACATCATCTTCTTCGTCGCCAATCGAACACGTCATGGGTAATATAATTGTCAACAAAGGATCAGGTTCAATTATTTCTGTGTGTACACTAATATTAACGCGTTTTTTAATCGATGTGTGTGTTGAATTATGACGGGAAAGACACGATTTTGGTTTTCCATTGTTGGCTGTATTTGTATCACAGCGACTAGATTGAGTTGTTGACGGAGAATCGGTTCTATAATTTGTTTGATAACTAGAATTATTTTCATCACTTATATTCTCAGGAGAGAGAGTCGGTGTAACAGCATTTGTTGTCGCTTCTACATCAACGCTACTGTTTTGGTTTTCTAAGTAATTATTTTTACTTTGCAAAGTTTCATTTGGCTGCAGCGATACATTGTCACTGTCAACTGTAAAGTTAAACAAGCATTGGTATGGTAGTTGCTTAGAAAATATGACAAAAAATTTAAATTAGAAAATAACTAAAAAGATAATACAAGTAACTACTATAAGATCTTGAGATAAGCTCATTAAAAAAAAAGAAAATAAAAACGCTTCAATTTAGTTGCAAAGCCCTTGTTTACATCATTTATAAATAATTTTGATGTAAACCAATATTAAAGTATTAACAGTTTAAAAAATTAAATACGTTAAAGAAAATTGTAAAATAAAATTTATGTACTTTAAAATTAATGAAAACACAATACCATTTATTTCCGCTGTTCCAGTACTTTCGGCTACAGTTGGTTCTGCTTGGATTGTTGTTGTCGTTGTTGTCGATTGTATTTTAATAGGGTTCGTTTCCTCCAAGGATTTACTCTGAATCGTTTCCGTTTCAACCTTTGTTGTTGTTGTTTTTTCATTTAATTTTTCTGTTTCATTATTTAAACATTCTACTAATGGATTATTGCCGTTGTCTTGTTCGTAATTGAAATCATTGTCTGTCGTTGTTTTACCATTTTCTATGGTAATCGTTGGTATTATAAGCTTTTTGTTATCACTTTTAGACGATGCGTCATTTTGCTGGCTTATTTCTTTTTTCTCTTGGTGTTCTTTGACGTTATCTTCATTTGATTTTTTCGACTTTTTTGAATTTGCGCGGCAACACGAAAACATTTTTTTAACTACTTAAATACTTTATAGCACTTTAAAATATTTGATTTTTTTAACCTTTATCTATGGTTAATAGCAAATCATTCATTAATTTTATAACAAAATTCGTTTGATGACAATTTAAAAAAAAATATACATATGTATGTATGTATGTAGATAAAATTCCTTTTTTCTTTCATTCATTAAAGCAGATGTTACGATTGTTTAAATGACACTTGAAGACACTGAAACCGTTTTTGTTGGTTTTTATTAAATATAATTTTTATTAACGTACAAAACTGTAATCAGATCATCGTGGTTTCATAAGCGTTGCCTGCAATCATGATCAACTAACATCCAATTGTTGAATATACATACATACTGTTAACATATAGATTTATCTTTAGTGAAAAATATATATACATAAATCAAAAGTTGTTAACAGATTTTAATCATTTATAGGTTGTTTTGTTTGCAATGTTGTTTTTTATATGTCTGCATAAAATTAGAAGCATAGCTGCATTTTTCAATTTTTTACGAATTTTTAAAAACAAAAATTCCGAAATTTTAATAAAAAAATTATTTTTTTGGATATTTGCATTTCAGCCACATCATCTTTTTTAAAAACACAAATAACGGTTATTTTGGAATATCTCAAAAACTGTTATACTTTTGACAATTCTGACTTCATATTCGGATTCAGCGGACAATTTTACATAAAGATTAGCTGCCAGATTCATTTGGTCACGACTTTGTTGAAATTTTGTCACGTAGTGTAATTGGTCTAAGCAATGTTGCCAACTCAGCTCTTTTCGGAATAGATTTAGCAAGAAAATCTTCAATATTTTTGGATGGCATCATCATCAAATGCATGCAAGATCGAACATATAAATGAATTTGACAATGACATTCATAGAATTTTAAATAACGTTTAGTTGTATAAAAAAGCTTTGAATCTCCAACAAATGTTACTCAATGTTCAAAAAGATCTAAATGCTGTACAAAGTGACTCCGCTACAATTGCAACTGCCATTGATGTAATTTGTTGAACAATGATTTACTTACTCCAACTCATTATTTGGCGAATGTGATGCATCCCAAATATGTATATAAGTATGTATACAAACTAATTAGTCAAGAAAATATAAGTCAAAAGCACCTCTCATTCCTTGCACCTTATTTGGCATATAAAATTTAAGTTTCAGAATATTGTTCACAATAGCTGCGTTCGTTTACCCCAAAATTTGTACAAATTTGTACTGGATTTTACTGAAACGCGTTCGCGTACACATAAATTTGTAATATTTTCATATTACTCACCTAATGGATTTTACTGGAAAATTAAACGAACGCACATAATAACGATATTCAGTTCAGATTTTATTTGATTGAAAAAATGGAAAAAGCACACAAGGAAAAGTATTTACACTAAAAGCTGCAATTTAAGCAGCCTTAAACCAAGTGTAAACAAACAGGTTTAAAAGTTGCAACATTGCAGTTTTTTCCATTTAACATTATTTTTATATTTATAATATATTTCCATTAAAGACGTTAAGCTCTTTTTAAAATGTATCGACATTTAAAATTTGAGCCACTTTTTATGTATAGGATTTTAACTTAAATGTCGGTGTTTTCAAAATCAAATTCAGGTTTTTAAAAAACAAATTCAGAATTTTTGTAATCCAATTAAGTATTTTACAAATCATTTTTCGCATTTTTCAAATCAAATTCATTTTAAAAAGCCTGATTTTGATTTTTAAAAGGAATTAGATTTAAATAATTAATAAAAAGAGAAAAGACCACTAACGTTAAATCAACATACGTACAAATGGGCATTTAAACATTTTCTTTTATTTTTCTGTAAAAAAAATTAAAAAATTATATCATCTTTGTATAAATGAATATAAAGAAAAAAACCCACTTGGGTTTTTTAAAACAAAATACCCATTAAAACCCGGGTGGGTTTTTCTGGGTTACCCAGTGGGCAGCCAACCCTGGAATAAGGCCTACTTTTTTATAGATATTCTGCATTTTTTACAAAGTTACTTTTACCAAATTTAATATACAGAATTCTAGCGCTACGCCTACTTCTTCAATTCCGTCCAGATTTGGAAATTTAGCTATTACCGTTCTTTCTTTTTGGCCTTTGTATGTGAGGTGCCACGCCTACTTATCCACTACCACCTACTTTTTGACAGATGTCGTTTATTGATAACCCAGCTATGTGTACAAAATTTGAACAATTTTTCTCTTAACGTTCTATAGTCATAAATAAATATATTTTATGCCACGCCCACTTGTCCAATCCCGTCCAGACCTTGTTGGATGTTGTGTATTGCTATCCAAGATGCTTCTAGCTAATTTGGAAACTTTCGCTTGTGCCCTTCTCTAGATATACAGGAATCCATATCTTTGTAGGGGATTTGCCACACCCACTTCTCCCATTAAACCCATTTTTAGAGGTTTTGTATTGATAACCCAGCTATTTGTTCTAAACTTGGAAAATTTTTCCTTTACCTTTCTTTAGATATAAATAAACCTATTCTATGCCACGCCCACTTCAGTAATACCGCTCACATTAAGTCGGATGTTGTGTTTTGATAACCATGACGCTTATACCTAAATCACAATTTTTTTCTCTCGCCGTTCTCCAGATATACAGAAATATATAGTCTTTGTATGGAAGGTACCACGCCCACTTTCCCAATCTCGCCCATTTTATTAAAGGTAGTGTATTGATAACCCAGCTATGTACATATACTTAATTTCGGCAAATTTTCTCTTACCATTCTCAAGCTATTATTAAATCTATTTTATTCCCCGCCCACTTCTACCATCCCGCCCATATTTCGTCAGATGTTGTGTATTGATAACGAAGATATCTGGACCAAATTTGGAAACTTTAGATCTTTTCGTTTTCCAGAAATTTATATTATCTTTGTATGGGAGGTGCCACGCCCACTTAAAATTTCAAAAAAATATAAGCCGTTAGCTCTTTCAAGACCATCAGTAATATACTGTTAAAATTGCATACATATCGGTTCTGCCGTTTAGGCGGAGTGCCACAAGTTTAAATCATATTAAAACAAGAAAAAGTATTTTTAGTACCAATCAAATTGACTTTATAGGAAAGAAAATTGTATGAAATGAATGTTTAAATATGATTTCTGCCATGTGGCCGCAACGGCTGTCGCGTAGAAGACGCAATCTGGAACACCAATTTTCAAGAACTTTTCGCAGCATTTTCAGCCGTATTTCGCCGATAAATCTTCGAATGTTGATTTCCAGATGTTCAATTGCTTGTGGTTTATCGACGAAGAAAAGTTACTTAACATAACCGCAAATAAAATAACCCAATGGGGTTAAATCACACGATCTTGGTGGCCAATTAATTAAACCAGAAATGAGCTTCAACGGAAAATACAATTTTGAATGGAAATTCAAAATCAATATCAACTTGTGCTTTAGCTCATTCGCCGAATTTCGAATCTTGAAAGCTTAGAAGCCAAGATCCTTTCGTAAAATCTTCTATAAAGTGTAAGGACACAACCCCAGTTGCTGAGAACGGCGACGAATTGATTGATTAGGATCATCTTCAATACTTTCCTGTAGAGCGGCTTCAGCTTCTTCAGTGCGCACTTTAAGGCGTCTCACGGGATGCACATTATCAGTAAATGTGGTCCGAAAACGATCTATTGTTCTTCGTATTAGCCGCTCTGAAGGACGATTATTTACGCCATAAAATAAAAGAAGTGCACTAGGAGTTTGACGAATAGAACAATTATTTTGATTAAAAATGCCAACAATTTGCACGCGGCGCTCTAGTGTAAGTCGATTCATAATGAAATTTCAAAACAAACTAAACTTTTGAATAGATTCATGAGGTCTGCTCCAGAAATATTCCTTGCCATCAGATTGGAATCGGTCATTTGGTCCGATGAGGCAAAAATTAACCAATTCCAATCTGATGGTAAGGAATATTTCTGGAGCAGACCTCATGAATCTATTCAAAAGTATCATGTCACACAAATCGTTAAACATGGCGGAGGTAGCTTGATGATTTGGGGTTGTTTCACTTGGTGGCATTTTGGACCTTTGGTTAGAATTAATGGAATTATGAAGAAAGAGGATTACCTTCGTATTCTTCACACCCATTTACCCGATTTTGTCGACCACAGCGCTTATCCTAAGGACGAAGTCATTTTCCAACAGGACGGAAACCCAAAACACACGGCTAAAGTCGTCAAAAATGGCTGTCTAAACAAAAATTTCAGGTAATGAAATGGCCTGCACAGAGTCCGGATCTTATTCCAATATAGAATTTGAAAGACGATTGGGACAACACAATCGAGCGCCTACTAGTATTGAAGACCTTTGGAGCCGTGTAAAGGTAGAATGGGAAAATTTTCCAAGTGAATTTAAAGAGAATTTGGTGGAAAGCATGCCGAGGCGTGTAAACAATGTCATTAAAAATAAAGGATGGTGGATACTTAATAATACTAAAGAATCGTGCAAAACTGAGTAAATTGAGTTGCCTTGTTTATATTGAATTTTTTTGTTTTTGTTCTGTAATTACTACATTCAATACGCATTTTTTTAGCTAATATAATAAAAAAAAATTGTTAAAAATTTTATGAAATTCGCTCTTGTATTTAGCAAGTTATGAAGCAGTAAATAGAAATATGCTGAGCATGTACTCGGTTTTGCTCGCCAGTGTATAGCTGAAACCCTTAATTTAATTAATTTTATTGCAAAATAAAAGTATTTTATTAAAAAAAAAACATAAGTACATATCACACTTGTTCAACTATACCAAAAATTTTTATTTATTTACTTTTTGGAAAAACGACACGCAGTACTTATATCCACTGTAAAAATATCGTGAAGGTAAAAGGTTAAAACTAAACTAAACTATATCTATTCTGGATTCTTATAGAGAATTTCAAATTCGGTTGACCAACTGTCCGTCCGTCTGTTGAAATAGGTTGGTATATATGTATTTATATCAGATATGCTCATTTTATGTCAGTTATGCTCATTTAAATCTTGCTATTGAAATTCAGAAACGAGATATAAGCACAAAATCACGACTGCCTCTAATTTTACACATAAATTCCTTGTTTTTGTTGTTTTTTTAATTTTTTTTCTGTATATCTGGAGAACGGCAAGAGCCAGTTTCCAAATTTGGTACAAGCACCTTGCTTATCAATACACAACCTCTCCAAAAAATGAGCGGAATTATAGAAGTGGGCGTGGTACTTTCCATACAAACACTTTCTTTATATTTGGAGAACTAAAGGGGCAATTATTTCCATATTAGGTACAAACATCTCGGTTAGCAATACACAACATCCTACAAAATGTGGTCTAGTTTGGAGAAGGGGGCGGTAAGAGAAGAACGGTAAGAGAAATATTGTACAAATTTGGTACACATAGCTGGGTTATTAAAACACAATCTCTTTAAAAATATTGGCGGGATTGGAGAAGTGGGCGTGGCACCTCCAGTATGAAGCCCTTATATATTTCTGTATATCTGGAGAACGGCAAGAGCCAAAGCTTCCAAATTAAGTGTAAGCATCTTGGTTATCAATTCACATCATCCAACAAAAAATGGGCGGGATTGGGAAGTGGGATTGCACATAGATTTATTGTGGTTAAATTTAAAGGGCCGATGTTGAATGTGAACCACACCTAAACGTCAAGTTTTTTTCTGCATTTCATTTGACATTTCTCAATGTCAGACTAACTTAATTTGAACCATGGAAAGATACACAATCGAGCATCGCGTTAAAGTTATTCAGGCTTATTATGGAAATGGGCGTTAAAATCAAAATGCATATCGTGCACATCGTGATTTTTTCGGTTAATTTAATCGTCTAAATGTGCGTACAATCGGAAAAATCGTGCACAAATTTGAGCCAACCGGGTCTGTAGGAGGTGTGAAAACACCAGTGTATGCTCGTACACAGAAAAAATTATTGCCGAATTATTTTCAAACAAACGCTTGTTTGAAAATTTTTTTGATTTCTACAAATTTTTTTACTGATTCAATCAATATTTTTGTTTGATTTTTATTTAACCAACAAAAATGTGGGCAACTCTTCAAAAATTTAATAAGCGCGCTATTGGTTTGAAGTTTTCATAATTTTGTATGAAATATTTAACGCTCTTTAATGTTGTCGTCTTTTTGCATTTTTTTATTGATTGTAAGCAACACTTCTTTATGTGAAATATAAGAACTACAACAAAAAACACATGCAGTCTATTTTTGGACGCTTTAAAAAAGTACAGCAATAAGAAAAATGATAAAATAGCGTGACGAGGTTTGTAGTAAAAAAACAACAAAAACAATAGCAGGTAAAAAAAACGTTTCATTTTTTTTAAACCACAGAAAAAAACACATTATAAGAAACAAAATAAATTTTTGGTTGGTTTCAAAGTTGGTAAAAAAAAAACAAAATCCCGTATTCAATTTTTTCAAATAGTTTGCTTAAATACATCAAATACAAAAATAGAATGATGGCGGAAAACATATTGAGTCGGTCTGCCGCCGTTTTTGGTTACATTACTTCTTCATTAGCAAAGGAAAGGATAAAGCAACAGTGAGTGATGAAGAAAAACACTGTGAGTATAAATATGACTTCGTTCAAAAATTATTCCAACAAAAAAATGTGTCTCAAAGCCAGCCGGCCGCTCTGCTCTGCTTCATCTTCGCTAACAGTGCTTGCTTGTGTGCGCGTCATAGCTTGTGCCAAAACTTGTTTGTTTGATTCAGCAAAATTATTTGTTTGAAATTTATATGAATTTCAGTAAACTTTTTGTTTGACTCTATAAAATTATTTGTTTGAAAAAATCGGCGTTTTTTTCAATAAACAAAATGCAAATAAATTGTTTGAATATGCGAATTTGTTTGTAGGACCGATTTTAGACAAAAAATTGTTTGATTCTACAAATTTTTTGTTTGAATTGGAAAAATAATTTTTTCTGTGTACAGCTCGCACGTATTGCTGTTGTTCGCGATAGTGTGGCTGAAGAGCCGTCCACCTCAACTCGTCGTCGTGCCCAACAATTGCACCCCTCACGCTCGTCATTGATGAGCATTAGGCTTAAAGACTTGCATTTACACGCTTACAAGGTGCTATTGACTCGAGAACTAAAGACTCTTGACTATTCCTAACGTTGTCAATGATCAGAATGGTGGCAAGAAATAACAACAGTGGATGATCAATTTGCGAAGAAAATCATTTCAGTGATGAGGCACATTTTCACCTCAGTGAATTCGTTAATAAGCAGAATTGCCGCAATTGGGCGAATAATAATCCAAGAGTAATTGGCGAGAAACCAAAGCACCCACAAAGAATTACTGTTTGGTGCGGTTTATGGGCTGACGGCATCATCGGGCCGCATTTTTTTCCAAAATGAGGCCGGTCAGGCAGTTACTGTGAATGGTGTTCGCTATCGTGAGATGATAACGAACTTTTAATGGCCCGGATTGGAATATATTAATGTGAACGATATGTGGTTTCAACAAGACGGTGCCACATGCCGCACAGCTAACGAAACAATGGCTCTTTTGCGCGACAAATTCAATGGCCGTCAATATCATGTGATTTGACACCGTTGGACTTCTTTCATTGGATTTATTTCAAAGAAAAGGTGTTCGGCGATAAGCCAGCAACAATTCAAGAGCTAAAACATGAGATAATTCGGCACATTACCGGCATAGAACCTCAATTATGGCTCAGAGTAATCGAAAATTTGGACCATCGGATGGAGGTGTGCCGCCGATATTTTGTTCCACACATAATTAAACCATGCCAATATTATCATAATAAAAAGAAATGACAATTATTTCCTAAATAATTTGTGTTATATTCAAAATCAACATCGGCCCATAAAATTTAAGCACCCTTTATATCTATAGAACGGTATTTATAAAACTTTCTACTCTTGTCGCACCATGGTGAAGTGTAGATAAGATTCGGCATAGCTGAATATATTGTTATTGTTGATAATGAAACGATTAGTTTAAAAATTCTTTTTATTAATTAAAAAGTGGTTTGCTTTTGTTTATACAGTATTGTTGAACAAGTGCGATATGCACATACACACATTCACGTTCCATTTAAAAAAAAATTTTGTAAACAATAAAATAAAATTAAAATTATTTTCAACTTAATGACAATTGTCATTAATTCAGTCAGAAATCTATTGGACATATCGGTCCTTTAATTCCGCCCGATATATCTATTCAAAATCGATCAGAAAGCTGCCAGACAGTACGTTAATTCAATGTCTGACAGAAATCCGGACAAAGTCTCTAAAAATGAAGTCAGGTATTTGCAAGAAATGCCTGATTCAGACAACGTCGGAGTATTTTGCTGGCTGGGTAGTCACAGATGATCATTAGGAATCAGTAAATTGTACAATAGTTCTATAAGTGCTTGATGTCTCACTTAAACCATAAGGAGTATAATTTTTTTTTTGTAGTAAGGAAAACGTTCACAATTGTATACTCTAAAAGTATGTGCAGCAAATTTTTTTTTGTTGACCATTAAATTTGAAGATAACATTATTTAACAGAACTGACCATACAGAAAAAAAATAAATATACTCATTACTTGTACTTTAACAAAGATTAACGGTTTCTTTTAACAACTATTTCAGTATACAAAGTTTAGTACATTCAATGAAATTCAAGCAACCATGACTATAAGTTAAAAAAAAAAAAATACAAAAACATTTGAACAAATATGTCTGTACATAAGTATGTACATGAATAAATTAAGAACACAATTTCTATTAACAATATAAGCTAAGAACTTTAAAATAAGCCATTTCCGCATACAATTTTTATTTCTTTAGGCAAACCACTTTTATTTTATTTGGTTATAGATAAAAATTGCATTACTTTTTTCTCTTTAAGACGGAAACATATTCGTTGTTTTTTTTAATAAATTTTTGAACACTTATGAATTTTTAATTAAATTTTTTTTAAGCACAAATAAGAAGTTCAATTCTTTTATTAATATAATTTTATTTCGAAAAAATTGTATAGAAAAATTCACAGCATTGAAGTCAAGAGGTTGAAGTATAACTGACTGATACAACTAGTTAGATTTTCGTACATACATACATACTTATGTACATGTGTTTCTTTTTTTTTTTTGTATCTACAGCACTTGACTCGCACAATACTGAGAAAAGAAACATCCTTGGCTAGGATACAATTCTCACTGTAAGCAGTGTTGCCATGACCAAAAAAAAATTTGTAAACAATATGTAAAAATAAAGTAACCAAATGCACAAAAAAGTAACCAAAATATTTATGTATGTATTACAAACACTATTTTATTTGTAATTAAGTTAAAAAATATAATATATAAAACAGTATGTATGTAAATATGTACCACCTTAAATTCTGGATCGATTTTTATAAAATTTAAACAGTATGTTACTGAAGGCCTTTACAATAGGCCTTATAATTTTTCGAGGTTTTTTGTGGGATTTGCATGTCCAAAATAAAGGTAACACTTATTTTCGTCTCTTTGAAAAACTGTATGAATTAGAGCTTTTAAACTTTTGAAGAAACAGACTTTAAATCTGTGTACTTTATCAGGTTTCATATTGCCTCGGTAGGAGTAGAGAAAAGGATACCCCAGATCAGGGATGTTATAATTTTATTGGGAAGTCCCTAGAAAGTCCCGAAAAATCCATATTTTTCCCACGCGGTTTGAAAAAGTCCCTACATTTTAATGATTTAAAAAAATCAAAATTCACAAAAATTAAAAGATGTGAAGTAAGCTTTACGCAATTTCAGAGCTATATATTTTCAAGATATCATCAATAAAACAACGTATGTAGACAATCGAAAAAGACGCTTATTATAATTGTTTTTAGCTGTTTTCTTGAGCGTAAATTGAAACACTCAACTTAAAAGAGAGACTAAAAGCAAATTGGTAAAAAAGTTTTGGGGTTTTTAAACTTACAAGTGCAAATCTTGATTGTCTAATCCCCAAGTAATTTAATTTTTTAGTTGAAAAAAAGTAACTAAAATGGAAAAAAGTACACAAGTTCACATTGATAAAAAAAGTAATCAATTTAGGTTAAAATTAACCAAAACGGCAACGCTGACTGTGAGTATAACATAGCCAAATGCATATATATGTATGTACATCTGTATGCACAAATGTGTACATATAAAAATGTTTGTATGTATGTATGTACAAGGAACTAGGTCAAGCCGGGACAACAAACGAAACATAAAATAAAATAACGTTAAGTGTGGAAAAGGCAACAACAAAAACCGGGTAAAAACGAAGTAAAACGCAAAATATAATACATAATTGTACAAGTTTATGTAGTTGAAAGAAGACTCAACCATTCATAGAACAACACGCCCAAGAATTTGGTTAAATACAAATTTAATTATACATATATTCTATATATTTCTTCTTTGTACAGTTGAGGTGTAGAAAATAGCATCGATTGAAATATCAACTTAAACATTAGCGGTTTCCACGTTATGTGTTAAGCGTAAACTCTGTTTTATTAAATACGATCTTATACTACAAAGCGTTAGTGTCTTTTTCGTATGTATTATAAGTTAATGAATTTGCTGAGAGAAAAAAGGAGAGATAGAGTTTTATTCTGGTAGATTTAACACACGTTAAATCTTTCAACCATGGAGTAGTAAATAAAATTTTTTACTGTATGATTGTTGTAAATGTTAGTACATAAACTAACTACATTAATAAGATTAACAAGGGTACTTAAGTACCAAGAGTGAAACCCTCTAATGCAATATTTTTAAACAGGGAAACCATAAATAGACAAATGCTTGTTTATCATCGTGCAACTAATGGATATAGAAACAATATGTTTATCCGTTTTAGAGCTTTTAGTGAATTTTGGCATCGGTTTGTTAGTGCATATTTTTGCATGTCGAGCATTTGTTGCAATAGAGTCATAACTCAAAGAACCAAATTTTTGAGCTAATCAGCCTTATTCCAGTTGTCGTTGTCATAATCGCTCAAGTCGTTTTTTTGTAAGAGATTAAAGTAACACACAACCAGTGTTCTTTAATCTCTTACAAAAAAACGACTTGATCGATTACGACAACGACAACCGGAATAAGGCTGAATGAATGTATTTTATTCTTTAATTCCGAGTGGAACATAGGGCCTCCTGCTAGCTAATAATGTGGAGTTAATCGCCACATAGTTTCTTCATATTGTGTAAAAATTTCATACAAATATTTTATTTACTCAACTCTAGAGGGAAGAATTAAATTTTAAGGTGCTAGAAAATTCAAAGTTGAGATATTACTCTATTGCAGCAAAGGCTCGATATGGACATTTCCTGGGGTCACGGAAAAATAAATAAATCCCAAAATTTTAAATAATTCCCAAATCAAAAATAAAACAAATCTCAACTTTGAGTCGATATTTTATAATAAAAAAAAACTCCCAAAGATATAAATTAAACAACTCCCAAAAAATTTCATCGAAAAGGAATGAAATAAGGCCCAAAGCAATGAAAGAACTCCCTAGCGAAATATACATATATTCACCCCTGTCGAGAATAATTTTTCCTCGTAATTTTTTCCCTTTTCATATATTTGCGATCATGAATAACTCCAATGAAAAATTTGTTTGAGGTAATTCCTAGGAGAATAATAACGTGAAAAAATGTTCTCGGGAAAAAATTCCCCTTATTGTAAATAGTAATTTGTCCACTTTTTTTAGTGATACAACTTTGAGTTGGCATCACTGCTTTAATTGACCACACATTTAACAGCTGATAGTTGCTTTTTGTTAAGTTTGCTTTGACATTTCATTATGGATCGACTTACACCAGAGCAACGCGTGCATATTGTTGACATTTTTTATCAAACTAATTCGGCGAATGGGCTGAAGCACAAATTGATATTGATTTTAAATTTCTATTCAACATGTTATTTTCCGATGGAGCCCATTTCTGTTTGAATGGGTACGAAAATAAGCAGAATTGTCGCATTTGGAGTGAGGAGAATCACAAGCTTTTGTCGAAACACCATTACATCCACAGAAAATTACTGTTTGGTGCGCTTAATGGGCTGGCGGAGTCATTGGCCCATATGTCTTGAAAAACGATGATGGTCAGAATGCGAAAAGTTGTTAAAAATGTATGCTACATGGCAGAAATCATATTTAAACATTAATGTCATAAAATGTTCTATCCAATAAAGACCGTTTCATTGATATCAAAAATATATTACTATGTTTTATTATGATTTAAACTTGTATCACTCTATAAAAAACAGTCTTTATCTATATCTGTGGCATTTTGACAAAACATCTTAAGTCAAATTTAAAAAGTTGAAAAAATGTTGTTAATCGTACGAATTTTCATTCAAAAAACATTTTTGCTTACGTTTTTAAAATTTCGTATTATAAAAAAAAATTTTTGTTTAATTAAGGTTTATTTTATTATTTGATAAAACTGATTTTTTCACCGAGTTTTTGTTTAAAACTTTTTTGCTATTTTATCTCGACTTAAGATGTTTTGTCAAAATGCCACAGAAATATATTAACATATATCGCTCATTTGCTGCAAGACCGGCATTACTCAAAAAATAAAATTTTGGAGTAAGAGATGCATAATTGTTCGCTTTGTTTTTCTTTATATTGTGTATTAAATTCATCTTTATATCTTTTATACTTTCCCAGTTTGAAGAGAATGTGTCTTCTTTTTTTCTAAGTAGTTAGAACAAATCAAAAACTTTAAATGCGTTTATCTCGAAATGGATTTTTTCGAGTTATGCCGGTCTTGCAGCAAATGAGCGATATGTATATATAAATATGTTTACAACTTTCTGTTCTTATCGCACCATGATAGAAAGCGCTCTTACTTTTTGTTTTTTGTTTCTTTTACTTTTTGGCTTTTTAATATTATCTTTTTTATAACTAATGTTAAAACAAAATCTTATTCAAAAAGAGTGCTTTTGGCAAAAACCAAGCTGCAAAAACTTCGGAATGTTAAGGGATTTAATATTTCTGCGTTACGGTCTCAGGTATTTTAGTTTTACTCGATGAACATTCCTGCCGGAGTCTAAAAGTTTAACAACTAGATTTGTGTCGTAGTCGACTTCCATAATAGGGGTGATTGTGTTTATATTTTTCAAGTCTTTTTTATTTTTATACAATTTATTATTACAGAATATTTTTTATTCGAAAAGTTTTAATCAATTTAAGTATGAATAAAAATTCCTCGTGAAATATTTCCCTTCTTTCATTTTTACAATTTAATTTATACAGTAAAAATTGAAGAAGGAAAATGAACTACCGGTGAATTTTTATTCATAATTGGATTGAATATTTTTTTTAAAGCCTCTAAACTTTAATCTCTTTGTTTTTTATTTAAAATTTAAATGAAAAACGTATGTGCATTTATTTTCCAGCATGCCAAAGCACTTTTTATATATTTTTTTTAGCACGCGTTTCCACTTGATGATTTATCTAATTTCTCTTTTAATTTTCTTTAAAAAATTAATTATTTTTTTTTGCTTTTTTTGATTGTAATGAATCAAAAAAAAATATACAATAAATAAAAAAATATTTATGACTAGTTGCGCATTTTTGAAAATGTGCAACAGTAAATATTTAACAAACAACTGCATAAACATTTAAAAAGTTTTATTGGCATGACCCAACTCAATCACAATGTTTTAAAAGAGAGTAAGCAGCTAAGCAAAGCAGAAGGAAGGATTTTAGTTTTGAACAATTATGTATTAAATTGCCAATCAGTGTTGCCACATCGTGGGAAATTACCCGAATTGGGTGTAACTTTTACCCTCATGGGTAGAGCGTTGCTAATTTCTTTTAGATGTAGATCAGGAAGAATTCATTTAAGAGTATTAAGATTATAAAAGAATTCTAAGGTATACTCGAAGTTTCTGTCGTATGCTATTTTTTCTATATGTGACGCGAAAAATAGAAAGGGACCTAAGGGTTTTGCCATTTTAAAGATTCTTTGGTGTACCATCACTGAGCGTGTTGGTATTGGTCTACTTTGAAAGCGACAACCTTGTTGGTCAACCTTGAAAACGCGCGTAGGTCGTCCCTACCTCTTGTTTTGTGTAGTTGGTTTTTACTGTTCCCTTTACCTTACTGGTCCCTTTCTCTATGCGCTGTCACATACTTATATGATAAATTAATATCATTTTATATATTTTTTCAATCAGAAAAACTAATGCTGACAAATTAGGAAAATGCTTACGTATAAATAAACAATTTCTTTAAATTATATAAAACCCTGCGGTGTACGCCAGACGGTTAAACTGGATTTGAATTATGTATATAATTCATAGTTCACAGTCACTTTATGACTTTTTGAAGTGTTAAGGTTTTTGATTTTTAATTGAACTTCAGTTTTTAAGCTTAAAGTTTATATTTTTTGGCTTTATTTCAAAGTTAAATGCTTTTAAACTTTAATGTTTTTTTTTTATTTGCAAACTTTTTTTTCTGCGAATTACTAGCATTTTTGCTTTAATAAAATGCGACTTTATTTATTCAATTTGATACGTTTATGAAAAACTTAGTGATGAGTGAAACAAAATGTTTATTTTAACAACGGCGCGTAGTTTATTATATTGAAGCAAAATAAAAACTTGTTTAAAACAAACGTTAAAAATGAAATGAAGCACAATTGTATTTAAAATAAATAAAAAACATGTTTTTCTTTTTGAATTCGCACATTATATTTAAAACAAAGATGATGATGCCGCAGAGATGATGATGGTGCGGTTTCTTTTAAAAATCAGACATACAAACTTACAAGTTCGAAATACTCTCTCCAATTCCCAAAAAAAAAAAAAAAAAAAAAAAAAATATAATAAAAATAAATAAAAACTCATACCGGCATTAGAGTAGCTAAAGTTGGGCTTTATGAGTGAGTATGAGTACACAATGTGTACTACACATGTATAAAAGAAGGCTGGCTGGTGAGAGGAGAAAGTGTTAAAGTTAAAATTAACATGTGTAAAGAAGATTACAAATGTAATTAATTATAGGTTCTTTATATTATGTTGTTTACTGAGACATCTTAATAAGAAGACTGGTAAGCTTAGTAAAAAATAACATATGTAGTTAAGGAAGAAAATGTATGACACATATTTAACAAATAATGTACTAAAAATGTAGAACTCAAAAGGAGTCTGCGCTTTTATAACTTCCTTCTCCATACACCTTAAATCAACGGTTCCCAAATGGGAGCCGCGGTCCTTTTGGAGATTCCGCGAAGGAGAATACAAAAAAATTCTTCTTCGAAACTTAAAAACTATTTTCTTTAAATTTTAGAAATGTTTAAAAAAAATTTTAAAACTATTTTTATCGTTAAATCTTTCAAGTCATGAATAAATATTTTATTAAACCTTTTGTAATCAAATTACATTTGGGGGGTGCGTGAAGCACAAACAGGTGGTAACCCCTGCTTTATAGAACAGTCAAAAATACATAAATATCTTTGTAGGTTATAATGGAAGTGGGAAATTATATGACTGCTCTTCTATTCAAAAGTTACCATCAAAATGCAATTATTAAATAATTTTAGATATCACTAGATAGAAGTATAATCCCATTGAAAGGATCTAATGTAAAGAAACCGCTTAAAAAATAAAAATCACCATAAACTTAATTTAATTTATGACGGAATTTAAGCCTGAAATTTATTAAAAAAATATTTTTACTTGATGATTGAAAAGTTCGAAAATCTCATACCAAACTTCCAGTTACAATTTGAACTTTTCTGACTCCCCCAAACAATTGTATTTAAGACATTCGCGCTTATTCGGAAAACTAAAGATATATAAAGTTTTTCAATTTGGAAACGATCTGTCCTTTTGAAAGGAACTTTTTTTAATTATTAAGGTCGACTTTAAACTGCCGCTACTACTTTAAGTAATAAACATAGAATATAACAGGCAGTTCAAAAGTGGTTTCGAAAATCTGTAAGAAATTTTAAATATTTTGTAAGCAAACTTTTGCTTAGTTAAGGGGGGGGGGGGGGGGTTTAATTTATATTGGGGCTTGGTGAAATACCAGATTAGGTTAGGTTAGGTGACCGGTCATAAAGACCCCTCATGGACCGTGTTGGTTCCTAGCGTCCCCACATTGTACGATAACCCCTACTTGAAACGGTTAGTTCGATGTGATGATACTTAGAGTACTCCACACTCCCTTGGCGAATGCTAGGAGTCTCAATAGTCCAATTCCAGAGATTTCCACTAGATCATGGATGTAATGATCTTACTAAATATTTCAAATATACTTTAATATGCCAAATTTTTCTGCTTTACTTCAATGAGTGTGAACTACATAAGTATATCGTGCAAAGAGCGGTTTTCATATATTGTGCTACATTCCGTATGACAGCTATCGTGCTAAAAGTCTTTTTCCATGGAAAATTTGCACGGCTAGCTGAAATACTGGACAGAAATGGTTCATATTTGTTACCGGGCACTTTTTGTAAAAAATAAGTACAACATGTGCTCTGTTAACATGAAAAAATTCTTGCCCTGGATACATTTGTATGAACGGGCGATTTGGCCCATTTTCAATACCAACCAAATTTGTTCGTCTTAAAATCCCTTTTTACCAAATTTTAACAATCGATGTGTTCTATCGTGGACTCAATCGTGATACCAACAGAAGAACAGATAGACGGACATGGCTAGATCGCCTTAGAATTAAACAGGGATCCGGAATATACTAAATACTTTATAGAGTGTCCGATGATAATTTCGATCTGTATAGAAAGTTAAAAGATTTGATACTTATTTGCTAAATTCTATGAGTTGTTTTATTATATTAATATTTAATTTATCAAAGAACAATTTGTTTTTATTAAATTTTTTTTTTTTTTTTTTTTTGATTAAAGAACAACATGTTAGTTTTCTAATTTTTTTTTTATAAACAAAAACCACACCTAACGCAATGAAATAAAAACCACGTAATCGAGCGTAAACTTATACCGTACGTAAGTATGAATGGACGTTTAAAAAAATACTAAATATTTTTGGTTGCCAAAATATAAATTTGTCTAACATTTTGTTGAAAAAAAAAAAAAAAAAAATCTGAAATTTTAATGATAAATAAACGGTTGTTAGCCACAAACACCCCTACAATACCACCACACACTATCCAGCCAACGTTATACAGGAAAAAGACTTAATTTAAAAAAGTATATACATATATGGACGCTTCCATGGCAGGTAGAGATTTTTCAAAAAGAGGAGCAATTGAAAAAAAATTTGTCTTTATGTTTGATTTGATTTATATGATTGACTATATTTACAAAAAAAAAAATTAATACACTTTGAACATTGTTGTCTAAAATATCGGGCAAATAAATACGTATCGTACGGGACATAAAACGGAAATGATTTTAAAGTAAATTGCTCATTAATTGCAACATAGTCATATCTTAAAAATAAAAAATCAAACTTAGCAAAATGCGAAGAAAGTTTTCAAAATGTACCTTTTTAAAACCTTTTCTTTAGCTTCGCTTCGGAAAATCAAATCTTGTAACGTTAATTTAACCGCCTTATACTCAATGCAAATGGATGAAACTTTGCAGGCATACATATTCCCGATGACAATACACGAATACATGGGCGAAGCCTGGATAAAATCTAGGGGGGGGGGGGGCGCAAAAATTTTTTTTTGGTAAAATGCTTTTTTGACCGCCTTTTACTCAATGCAAATGGATGAAACTTTGCAGGCATACATATTCCCGATGACAATACACGAATACATGGGCGTAGCCTGGATAAAATCTAGGGGGGGGGACAAAATTTTTTTTAAATGTTATTTTTTAAGAAAAGCGTTTCTTAAAAATTTTTTTTTTAAATGTTCTTATTTACTGATGTATTTTAATATATTTTGCTATAACTTCGGTTCAGTTTGAGATATAACACTGTTTTGTTTACATACAGGAAAATTATAAAGCAGCACTTTTCCTTAAGTCCGGGTTTACACTACGAAAGTTTTATTTCAGAAAGTCTGAGTTTGTTAGCGAGAGGGGAAATACAAGTGGCATATTCTCTTCCCCTCTCACCAATAAACACAGACTTTCTGAAAGAAAACTTCAATAGTGTAAACCATAGTGCAATAAAGGAGCGAAATGTTAAAATATGCCAAAACTAGGGCAGGTGTTTTTTTTTTTTAATTTCTTACATTAATATTTATCCTTTATAATCCGTTATTTGTAAAAAATAAATATTTTTTTGTATATCTTAATGAATACGCAGTTACAGATACGTTCATATGAGAATTTCCAGCGAAAAGTCTACTTTTTGTAACGTAACGCCAACAAGTAATTAAAACTGTTTCTCAAAAAAAATTTTATACATATAATTAATTTTTTTATATGAATTTTATTTTATTTAACCTTTATTTTTTTAATTGTTGTATAATATATTTTGCCGCAAATTTTTACTTACTATTATTAATTTGCGCTGAGTTACCGCAAAGAATACAAACAACAAGAATGACAAGTGGTATACATTGCTTAACAGTGCTTTTTACTGCTAATTAAAGGGCTTTAAGTCGAAATTTGTACATGTTTATATAGGAACTTAAATGTCAAATATTTTTGTAATGTTGTAAAACAAAAAATGCAAATCCAAATGCAATTGCAAGCATAGGACAAAACAATAAACGACCATTAGAGGATAAGTCCGCTAAATTGATTACCTTTTTGGGTTTAGAATTTAGAAAATTTTTAAAGTTTCAATGGAATATCTTATACTCCCTGTTACTTCGGTTCTTTCAGAAAGGTACTTATCAATTTTTAAAAAACTGCCATCTCAAATAACGTGCGTATATACAAAAGTCTCATACATTCAATAAAGTGATAAAAACAACGGACTGTATTTAAGGTTTCCTGCGCAAGTACAAACATTCAGTCGATAGTAATATCGATATATCGATAGTGAAATCTGAACTATCGATAAATATCGATAGTAGAAAATATCGATAGTATCACAGCACTAGTGTAAAGTGCAACTAGCTCTATATTTAGTAATTAAAGAGATAACATTTGAATAACATGGGCCCAAAATCCAATTTAATTTGCTTGCCGTCGTTATGTTACAAAAAGTAGACTTTTCGCTGAAAGTGTCCATATACTAGAATGATATAAAAACGTATAAAGTTTAAGCTTGAAATTTTACTCTTTAAAAATTGTAAGGACCCAGGCAGAAATTACGACTCTTCTAAAAATTATGTACTGCCACAACCCTGTAAATACAAAATTGTGACTCTACCAAAAATATGGTACCATCACAACACTGTAGATTCCAAATTACAACCTTAGTTTTTTAATACCGTTTTTAAATAAGATTCAACACCGGTGCAACACCCTAAATACAAATATACGACTTTAGTTTTTTTAAAGTCGTATTTACCATAAAACTATACCGCTACAACACTGTATATACAAGAATTAAACCTAAATTTTCTAATACCGTTTTTATAATAATTCTATACCGCTACAACGCTGTATATACAAAAATTTAGTCTTATTAATTTAATAGTGTCGTATTAAAATGAAAACACAAAAACTATTTTAGGTTAGAAAATATACAAATTTTTGCTTGTTTATTTAGCGAATTTATATTTGTAACAATATTGAAAATAAGAGTCGGAAGATGGTTGTGACTACGTTGTAAATTCGTGAATCCAACATTGTAAATTTAAATTTACAGTACTGTGACCACACTAAAAAGAGGAGTCGGAAGACGCAAATTTGGCGTTATCATTTTAATATTGCGACAACATTGTAAATTTGGTAAACAGTGCGTTGTATTGATGTTGATAGTACCCCCTGCAACGTCGGCAAAGCGTCGTGGTGATTGTCTTTTTCTGCCTGGGGAGCTTTTTGTACCTCTACATAGTAAAGTTTGAGTGTTTTTTCCATTTTGCCATATTACAAAAAAATGTTTCAATGGTTTTTACTTTCATTGTTAACATACTCATGGAAATACCCATATGTATATTTCCATCCGCTTATATGTATGTACGTACGCTTTTACTTTACTACATAAAATCAAACAAACTTTTACGCTTACGATAGATAGATATATCACTTCTTATAAACATCAACAAAAAACACGCAAATTGGACAGACATTAGACCGAACCCCACAATATCAAAATACAGAAAAACAAAAAGCTTAATAGACAATCATAAATGCCTTAACATTCCACCACTACACATATTATATTTTTTATATGAAAAAAGTATTAAAAGGCATTAAACTATTAATACTATCATCATCAGTTTTCTTTTACTTATTTTTAAAAAATAGGGTTTAAAATATTTCTAAGACAGGTGGTACACTTTTAGTGCGGCAATTTTAAGGAGCAGGTACAATATTTATAGTGGCCAAAAAAAAATCTTAAGATAACAAATCAGTAAACAATGACAGAAAGAAACACATTAATAAAAAATATATAAAACATGGTTAAAAATTAATTATATAATTACTTTTCATTTTATGGAAACAATACCGTGAACTTTTTTATGATTATATAATTCCTGAGTTTTATTCTTCTAGCTTAATATTTTGTTGAATTAATTCCCTGGTAAACTTATTCATATACAAAGAATCTACAATTTCGTTAAATTTTATAAAATAATCTACTGAAATGGTTTTAATTCCGTAGTTGCATTTCCAATCGAATTTGTTATAACTTTTTTTATTAATTACTAGCTTAAACCGGTGCCCTTTGCTACGCTCATTAAAATAAAATAAGTAAATTTTTTAAAGACAGATAGCGTTCATTGCTTACGAAGCTATTTGTACCAAGTTAAATACTCGTACAGTTACCATTCACCAGTTACACAGAAATCTTTTTCGTACTTCTATTGAAGGTGCCCCGCCTTTGTCTACAATAAGGCCCACTTTTCTACAGATATTGTTCATATACATATAACCAATTTGTCCCCAATTGGTAAATTGTAGATGTTTCCATTCTCTAGACATACAGAAATCTAGCTTGCGCTACTTCTCGAAACCTGTACATTTCTTACAGATGCTGTCTGTTTATTGATTACCATTCTATTTGTACCACATTTGAAAAATTTCTTCAGATAAACGGAATTCATTTTAGAAACAACGCCCAGTTACCTAATCACGCTGACCTTTTGACTAATGTTGCGTAATGATTACCACGCTATTTGTACCAAATTTGTATGTGAAGTACTACGCCCACTTATCTACTCCTACCTCCTTTTTGAGAGATATTGTGTATTGGTCTTACCGCACCATAGATATTCAACCTTATTGCGGTTTTCGTTGGTGTCAACCATTGTGTCCTTTTTTGTAATAGATTAAAGAGACACACCTGTGTTCTTGAATCTTCTACAAAAACTTACACAGTCGTTGACGACAACCGTAATAAGGCTGATTAACAAATCTACTTTATGCCATACCCACTTCCCTAACCCAGCCCACATTTTGTCGGATATTGTGCATTGATAAGCAAGAAGCTTTTACCTAATTTGCAAGCTTTTGCTTTTGCCGTTCTCCAGATATGGGCATTTCCAACGGAAAGTCGACTTTATGTAACATAACGCCAGCAAGTAATTAAAATTGTTTCTCAAAAAATTGTATATGTATAATTTACTTTTTTATATACATACATATGTTGGTGTAAAGCGCAACTACCCAGCGGTAAATATTGAAAGGACCGCAAGTGGCAGGACTTTTTGAAGGCCTCTATACTCCTTTCTAAAAGATTCGCTTCGCATGATATCCTGCCTTCAGAAGTTTGCCTTCTAGAAGGTATAAACTTCTTTTTAAAAGACCTTCTGAAATATTCAGTTCACATTCGCTACTCCCTTCTTTGAGAAGGGAGAAAGGAAGGTGTTCAGTTTTATTTACTTTTTGTTTTTAGTGACCTTCCTTACTCCCTTCTTTGGGAAGGGATCGCAGTTGTTTTTAAAGGAAGTGTGGAAGGCCTTGCGCCCAATTACAACCTGTGTAAAAAATAAATAAGTATGGAATGCGGCGAGAAGGGCTTCTGACTGCTTGTGACTGCTAAATAAGGCCTTCTATTAAGCCTCTTTACTCATTCTAGTTACCGCTGGGTAGCTCTACATTTAGTTACAAAAGGGAAAACATTTGAACAATATGGGGCCAAAATACAAGCTTATATACTTGCTGGCGTTACGTTACAAAAAGTAGACTTTTCGCTGAAAATGCCCATATACAGATGGGAATATTCATCCTTATCGTCGCAGGCGTATTTAAAATTCGCCAAAAACGATAAGGGTGAATGTCTTTGTATAGGAGGTGTCACGCCCACTTTTCCAATCCCGCCCATTTTTAGAGGCTGTGTATTGGTAACAAAGTTGTGTGTACCAAAATTGAACAATTTTTCTCCGACTGTTCTCAAGATATAAGTAAATCTATTTTGTGACACGCCCACTTTTCCATTCCCGCCCATATTTGTCAGATTTTGTGTATTGATAACCAAGATATTTGGACCAAATTTGGAAACTTTAGCTCTTCCGTTCTCCAAATATACAGAAATTTATATTGTCTTTGTATGGGAGCCTATAGCTGCTTCCAGACTATCAGTAATATACTGTCAAAGTTTCATAAAGATGATACAGCGGTTTAGACGACTATAATGTACATTGTACGAACAAACAAAAAAAAAACAAAGAAATTCATTATAAAAATGAATTTATGAATATGTGACCTTGTCCGAGAAAAGGGACCTAGTGTGTCAAAAAACGGGTTTGGACTTACGAGTGGAATCTGGTACCTAAAAGAGTGTAGAATAAGATGAAATGAGTTAGTCGGCACCCAATCATAACTAACCATACCAAATCGCATCTCCCAACTAAAGGTGTGTTCACAGTGATAATGCGTTTTGAAATTTTAAATGCATTTTTCTAAAAACTTCATTTCCAAACACTAGCTCCCTTTTCTCGGAGAAGGTCACATATACATATAGTCAGTCAATAAAGTTTAGGCACAACATGACTCAAAAGACATCTGTTAATACCTTTACATTACATCCGCTTAACTTTAAACAATTTTTTTGATTTCTTTTTAAACATTGATCGTTTTAATGTTATTTCAACGCAAAAAATATTTCATTTTGTATACAACTAATGGTCCACTCTAACTACCTCGCTCGGGGTTTGATTCAGTTCGAAGGTCACCAGAGGCTAAAAAGAACCGATACTTTGAGCCTAACTAGAAGACATTTTTAAAATTTGAATACAGCAGTTAGTGGTTACACTGGTAACAACTAATAAACAACAAGTAGAATTAAGATATGAATACATATTGTAAATTTCGATAAGAAAGATTCAATAATAAAAATAAATTAAAAAAAAAAAAAAAAAAAAAAAAAAATTTTGTATAAATTAGTTTTGTTGTAATTACTTGCTATGCAAGTCTTGAGTGTCACTTAGTTTTGTTGTCAATATAATTAAAACACAAATTAATCTCTGTTCATTTTCCGTTTATTTAAACAAATCAAAAATAATTAAATAACTTTATTTAAACAAATCCAAATATAACTATAATTACAATTACTTGCTATGCAAGTCTTGAGTGTCAGTGCTGAACTAACTTTTAATCTGAAACTATAAACTAAAGAACTCTACAACTTCTAGAGGAAGAAGAAGAAGCCACGGCAAAAATGCTTATCAGCATAAACAGACTCACATTTCATGTGAACGGAATTTGCAGGTAAGAAATGCAACGTAGCGTCTGCTATGAAAAAAAGGTATTTTATTCAGTTATTTTGGGACGCGCGTGCAGCGCTAATTTTGAAGAAGTGTTTATTGTTGCAATTTTTTTATTTTGCACAATAGCTTTTGTTGCTGTACTTTCGTACCTTAACTGTTCCCCCCTTTAAGCATCGGACGTCCTCGTCTGATCATATCTGCTAAGAATATTGTTGATTTCAACCTTACGTTGCCTTTTGGCGAGAACGTATGCAACGCATATTATTACAATAAGAACAAAAAGAGAGGCTGAGGTGTAAAAAGTGCCTCTTACTTTCAAATGAAGGTGTGATATATGGTCTAGGTTTTCAATATTTAAATCATGAAGGTATTGAAGTGATAAGATAGCGGTATGATCAGTTAAGTTAACAGTGTGAGCTATAGGAATTTCGGGGCTTTTAAAAGCAATTTTTCGGCAATTTTTGAATTCCGTTGAATTAACTTTTAAGGTATTGTCAAAAGTTATGAGGTATGTACCCGTTTGTAGGGTTTTTGTTACATTCTCGTAAATCACTTTGGAGGGTTGATTATTTATAATAACAATGCCATCGTCAATCTCTTTCAGAGGTGGCATATTATGCGCGGAATTTGTGTTACAAGTTGCCGTGTTATTATTTAATAAAGTGTCTAGGCATGAAGTATTTTCAAGGTTAAATGTTTTACAAAATGAAGTTGTAGATTTCTTTTTACAATCTTTTAACATGATATATTTGTAGCCACATTTTGCTACATCACTTACTTTAAATGACAAAATTTTATTATTATGAACGACTGGAAAAATTAATTTTTTATTACAAAATTTTATAATTTTTGGAAATTTTATCAAAAACGTAATAACATTTTCGGTCTGCAAAATCTTTAGTTTTGAATTTACAATTATCTCAGTAATGCTTACATTTAAATCTATTTCGGATTTTAAAACAAAACTTACTTCCGAGCTATCTAACAGAATGGGATTGATCATTTGGAGTTTCCCCAAGGTTATGGACAAAGCTAGGTTATCTAGTTCCCTAAGTACTGCTCTATTTCTTTCGCCTAACAAACTATAAAGGTATCCTGAATCGATTTCAGTAGCCTTAGTTTTACTTACAAGTGTGTTCACAGTCGTAGTTAATTTGTTTATTTGCGATTGCATATCGGTGTTTATGATTATCTGGGCATTACTTGCAGTAACTAATTCATCTTGTTTGCTACGCACTTCGGTAAAGTCATCGTAATCTGGCGTACCAGCTATGTATTTCAGCGCGGTTCCAAGAACGTTAATGCTACGTGCGTGCCTGTGGTGTATGCGCAGGGATTCTATTGTCTTCTCTATTTGGTCCACATCTGATTCTAGCAGTTTTCTCATGTGTGATTTTGGTAGTAGGTCCGTTAGATTTCTGGTTTCTTCTGCTATGGTAGTAAAGTTTGTCAAGTCCGTTACATGGGCCAACATTCCATAATTTTCATAGATTGCAACATTTCCGTCCGCTACAGGAATATAGTGTGAAGAAGTATAGTCCAGGATGGTGGCATAGCTAGCGAGTACAAAGACTGCAAATGTTAGGATGCTGTAATGAGGAAACGAATGTTATCTTTATGCACTATTTTGTCATCAATTTTAAGAGTTGTGCCTAGATCTTGTTGGACAGTCTTTTCGACAAAAAGTTTGCTAATTTTATTCCCCAATCTCTTATTAACTTTCACAAAAACTTTATCTCCAGGATTATATGTTTTAGTTACTGTCTTTTTGTTATGATAATCAAGGTCTGATTTTTGTTTGGCAAGAATTTTCGCACGAATATTTTCTTTCAAGTTTTCTGGAATTGATTGAATTATATCTATGGGCTTATGGTTAGTAGTAGAATGGATTGTTCTATTGTATTTTGCAGTTGCCATTAAGACAAGCTCTGTAGAGTCATCTATTGCGTACTCTAGTTTTAGGCATCTTGCAATTTCCGCAAGTGTTCCGTGGAAACGCTCGACTTGGCCATTAGAGGTACTATGCATGGGTGGAGTTGCGTAAATGTTTGCTCCGAAGTTATTCTTTATTAACGATCTTATGGTTTGTGAAGTTAGTGACTTTTCGTTGTCGCAAACTATTGTTTCCGTGCCTTTGTAAAAGTTAAGTATCTCCAGAAGGGCTGGTTTAACGTCTACTATCGCTCGAGAGGGTATAGGTTTTACAATAGCGAACTTAGAAAATTTATCGAGACATGTTAAATAGAATTTCTTATCAGTATTGTAAATATCGACATGGAGGATCTCGCCTGGGAAGGAGGGTATGGGGGTCTCAGCGATCTCATGTTTTTTTGGATGTCTTTGATATTTCGCTAGCCGACAGATTTTGCAGTTTGCTGTAATTTCTTTTAACTTTTTAGCTATATCTGGGAAAAAATAATCCTGAAGAACTTGTTTCGTATTTTCTGAAACAGAACGGTGTGCCCTATTGTGTTCATTTGTTAAAATTTCAATTTGATCACTTGCATTAAAGATATCTGTAACAAATTTATTAGCGTACCTGAATTTTACAGAAGGGAAATTCGATATAAGAAGGTGTTGGATTTGAGCAAGGGTATGTAAATCACAATTAATCGCGTTCACTACTTCTGGGTTTATGCAGTCCTTAATAGTATTTAAAAGATCGTCAATTTCTTGATATGAAATGCGATGTCGAATGCGATTTTTAAAAAGAATTTTTGTTTCTTTATTTTGTTCTGAACCATGATTGATTAAAATCTGGTTTTTGAAACAGTTAATTGGGTTTTCGACCGCGGGAATAATTTCGGTGAGTGACATCTCACTTCCACAAGCTTGTAGTGAGCATGTAGATGTGGTATCCATTGTAATGTTAACAAATTGTCTGGAAAGGGCGTCTGCAACAATATTGTCTTTGCCGGGCTTGTAGAAAAATGTTGGCGAGTACTCTTCAATGAAAGCTCTCCAGCGCTTTAATTTAGAGTTTGGGTTTTTATCAGATATCGAAAAGGTTAGGGGTTGGTGGTCGGTGAAGATGTTTAAATTATTTACCCCGTAAAGATAGTGTCTAAGATTTTTTAAGGCCCATACGATAGCTAAAAGTTCGCGTTCGTTGGTTGCGTAGGTTTCTTCGGCGGGTGACAAGGTCCTTGAAATCATGGTAATTGGACGACCATTTTGAGAAAGAACGGCGCCAATAGCATGGGATGACGCATCAGTCGTAAGGTCAAAAGGTCTATCGAAATTTGGATAAAGGAGAAGTACATCTTCGGAAGAAAGGATATTCTTAATTTTTTTGAATGAGTGAATAGCATCAGCATCAAGGTCAATTTTAACTTGCTTCGAATGTTTTGTCCCCACATGACCATTTTCTCCACGTAAATATTTAGTCAGAGGTTTCGCTATAGCCGCATAGTCTTTAACGAATTTTCTATAATAACCGGCCAACCCTAGAAATGACCTTAAGCTCCTTAAGGTTGTTGGCGTTTCGTAGTTGACTATGGTTTCAATTTTCTTTGGACACGTTCTGATACCGTCGGTTGAAACGACAAAGCCCAAATACTCGACAGAGGTTTTAAAGAATTTGGACTTTTCTAAAGAAACTCTCATGTTAGCATGGTAAAGTTTTAGTAAGATGTTTTGGATGTCATCTATATGCTTCTGCTCAGAGTCAGAAAATATGATGATATCATCGATATAGACGTGACATGACTTTCCGATTTCATCACGTAAAACATCATCGATGGCACGCTGAAAAATGCTCGGGGCGTTTTTTAATCCAAATGGTAAACGACAGAACTCGTATTTACCATTATTCACGCTGAAAGCAGTTTTTTTCCGGTCGTGTTCGGCCAAGTTAATCTGGTGGAAGCCACTTTTTAAGTCCAAGGTTGTAAAGAACTTAGATTTGCCAAGATTTGAAAGTATAACAGACGGATCAGGTATAGGATATTTATCAGGGATAGTTTTTGAATTAAGTTTAGTGTAGTCGAACACGAGGCGTTTATTGGGCTTGCCCAATTCGTCTGTGCCTTTCTTGTCGACAACCCAAACAGGGCTGTTATAGGGAGATCGGGATGGCTTTATAATGCCATTTTTTAAAAGTTCCTTAACCTCTTTATTGACAAATTCTATCATCGAAATGGGGTAGGATTGGTATTTAGAATATATGGGCTCCTGATCTTTTGTTTTAATTGTTGCGGAAATTTTCGTGTTAAAGGGTAAGGCTTCATTCGGGTTAGCGAAAACACCAGCATTTTCGTTTATTATTTGAAAAAATTTCTTTTCTACATTTTTTGGGATAGAGACATTTTCTATTAAAGAATTCACTGCATCTAGCTTAAGATATTTCAATTTTTCTTCGCCGCCGTTATAATAAATCATGTCTTTTTCTGTGTTAATCACGCCCTTTATGCTTTTTATGAAGCTAAAACCTATGATACCGTCAAATAGAGACAGGTTCGGTAAAATAAAAAATGTTTCAGTATGATTTAGGACATTTACTAGTGTTTTGTTGTTGATTGTATCAGCACCATGAATGGATTTGACTAAAAATGGTTTTTCGACTTGTTTAATGTTTTTTAATCCGTTAATATTGGTGATATAACTTTTAGAGGCACCAGTGTCGATTAAAAGTTTAATGTTTTTGCCACCTATCATTCGCTCAATGTAGGGGAGAACTGACCCTCCCTTAAAAAATTAATCTCATCTTCGAAAGGTGGATCAGAAAAAGTAGGGTTTTCATACGGCTCTTGGTTACCAGAGAAGTTTGGCTCATCGCCGTAGTCATGTGTTTCCAAGGTTTCGAGACCTTCGTTTTGCAACATCTCTTGGCCAAGGTGGTTAATCCTTTGGACCTTCTGAGGGACCTGTCTTTCGGATGTTAAACCTCGCTTTTGTGTTTGAAAACCCTGAAAGTTGTTTGTTCGCACCGTACGCATGCTTACATCAGTGTCCAGGGATTGGGATACTGGTTGAGAGTCACTAGCTTGTTGGCCTACAGGCTGAAAAGGATTTTGGGCGAAATTTCGGAAATTCGAATTTGCAACATTATGGCGTTGTGATTGGTTAGATGCCTGTTGAGGGCGATTTTGATAAAATGGAGTAGTTTGTTGACCGACAAAGTTTTGCGGAGGCTGAGAATAGTTATTTTGCTGACCGAAGGAGTTCTGTTTAACACGCTGTATGTTTTGTCCTAAGGCTGTGTGTGTTGAGGGACTCATTAAAGCCTTGTTTAAACCATTACTGTAAATGGCAGCAAAATGATAGCGGTTTTGATTTGCTTCTAGCTCTTGTGCTAGTGCCAGAGCTGATGGCAAGTCTGCAGGCTTGCACGAAAACAAGGTGTCACATAAGGGCTTCCTAACTCCCGAAACAAAGACACGCAAAGCCTGTTCACGGTATTTTTGGTTCAGTGACTGAATCAAATTGGCATCTCCTTCATTCGACATTATAATTTTGTTCACAATCGCGGTTAACTTACGCTCTACTTCGTCGTAAAATTGGATAATAGTTTTCTGTCCCTGCCTTAAAGTGGAGAGCTCTTGCTCTAACGTAAAGATGGATTTTTTATCCATGTAAGTAAAATCAAGCCGTGCTATAATAGCCTTAAAGTTAAGGACTGTGTTATAAGTGCTTAACGCAGCGTCTGCGTTACCCACGACTTTGTTTCTCAGAATAGCTACCGCCTGGTAGTACTTTGAGCTTCCTACATAAGGTTCAAATAATTTATGGGCTGTTGTGGCGGCCTGACGCCAAGAGACATATCTGGTGGGGTCGCCTTTAAATTCTGGGACAGATTTAATTATATCTAGAGTTTCCTCACACGTCCTATTGGGTACTATTTCTATTTCCTTATATGCTTCTACGGCAGAAGGTGGCTCTAAGGATTGGAGTCGCCTAGTAAGGTCGGCAATAGTTGCTTCAAAGCTTTCTTTTGTTCTTTGGACTGCTTGTTGGATAGCAGTGTCCAAGAGAACTTGCAAATTTTCAGAATTCATTTCCTCTTTGTTCTCAATTCTTTTTTCAGAAATTAATAGTGATTGTAGCCTAGCTAAAATAACGTCAAACTCTTCAGGATCTTCCTGTGGTCTTGACATGAACTCTAGGGAAAAACCAAAGATCAACTCAGAATTCTTTTCACGTAAATTTCACTTTAAATTTCAAAGGTAATAACTGTTACAATAATAAAAAAATAAAAAATTTTACGAAATTTCAAAAATTTAGATCCGATTTGTTTTTTTTTTAAAAAAAAAATTTTATAAAAAATAATAGATAGCAATCAATAGTAATAATAAAAAATAGAATTCTTACAAATAAATCATCACGGCTTTGGCTCCTTCTGGTTCTAAATGCAACTTTTCTGGCTGGAATGTAACTGCTCAAGACTCGGCTTCACTAAGGGTCCTTTGCAACTGCTCACGGCTTGGCTTTTCTAAGTTGTTGATTGATGGATTAGTTTTTGTTATATTTTTTGCTTTTTGGTGATGAATGCTTTTTATATTTTTAAGAATTGTATTAGGTTTTTAGCACCAGTATGGTAGTAATTTTTTAAATTTTCAATAAGCAATGTAATTTTTATTCACAAGTATGGTGAATGTCTTTGTTGTTTAAATTTTAATTTTTTCTTAAACACTGTTTTTTATTATAAAAAAGTTATTTTTCTTTTCACTTCAATAATGACTTAGTTTTTATCTGCTCACTGTATGGTGATTGTCTTTGTTGTTTAAATTTTAATTTTTTTTTAAACACTGTTTTTTATTATAAAAGGTTATTTTTCTTTTCACTTCAATGGTGACTTAGTTTTTATCTGCTCACTGTATGGTGATTGTCTTTGTTGTTTAAATTTTAATTTTTTTAAACACTGTTTTTTTTATTATAAAAGGTTATTTTTCTTTTCACTTCAATGGTGACTGTTTTTTTCCGTTGGGCGCCAATTAGTTTTGTTGTAATTACTTGCTATGCAAGTCTTGAGTGTCACTTAGTTTTGTTGTCAATATAATTAAAACACAAATTAATCTCTGTTCATTTTCCGTTTATTTAAACAAATCAAAAATAATTAAATAACTTTATTTAAACAAATCCAAATATAACTATAATTACAATTACTTGCTATGCAAGTCTTGAGTGTCAGTGCTGAACTAACTTTTAATCTGAAACTATAAACTAAAGAACTCTACAACTTCTAGAGGAAGAAGAAGAAGCCACGGCAAAAATGCTTATCAGCATAAACAGACTCACATTTCATGTGAACGGAATTTGCAGGTAAGAAATGCAACGTAGCGTCTGCTATGAAAAAAAGGTATTTTATTCAGTTATTTTGGGACGCGCGTGCAGCGCTAATTTTGAAGAAGTGTTTATTGTTGCAATTTTTTTATTTTGCACAATAGCTTTTGTTGCTGTACTTTCGTACCTTAACTTATACAGTATTTATCGGATATAAGAACATCTCATATAAGAACAAAACGCTTATAAGAAACATTTTCAAAACCACCATGTCTTTTTTGTGATTTTTCTAACAAAAAAGGTTTCATATAAGAAAAAAACTGATAAAATAACATTTTTCTTAAACACCAAAATTACAAAATGTATAGAAAAACAATTTTATATAAGGAACTTCCAACGGCAACACAGAATTTATGTAGTTTGCATGGATAACTCTGTTTTCTGACAGTTTTACAACAAGAAAATAGTTTTTTTTTTTACTTTTAGTTTTAGATGAGCGAGCTGGTACTCATGAGAAGCTTTGTATTTTTTGCCAATAAAAACAAAAGTTAAAATTTTAAAAGAAATACAAAACGGTATAAAAAGAAGCTAAATTGCAAAAAAATATAATATTGGACTTTCAACGTTATCTAAAATAGTGAAAAACTCAAAAGACATAGAAAATAATTATTTTAAAGTTAGAAACGTTAACATCAAACGTCAAAGTTTGACGTTTATTTTAACAAAAAATTGTTAGGTGAAGACCCTATGTAACAAAAAAAAAAGAGACAGAAAACAAAAATATGAAAGTCTTATGGCCATAGCTACTTACATATATAAGAAATAAGTTTCTTATATAAAATAGTTGTATATAAGAAAGAAACGCTTATAAGAAACTTTTTTCCTGTAAAAAAAGTTCAAGCACATACACATATGGGCACTTCCAAGATTGTAATCGGGACATTCGCACACGTTTATATTGACAAAACTGTAAAAAACAACCTGATTTTCATTTTTTAAATTAATGATTCTTTTAACTCTCAATTAGCTCTTTCATTTCCGCAAATGAAATTTTTCTCTTACTGTCGTGGTTTCCGACAGTGATTGTAAACGGGATAAAAAACGGAAGTGGGTTTTAAGGGGTAACCGTTTAAACAGTGATAAAATATGAATTACATTTTTTTAAATAAATTGTTAAAGAAATTGTAAACGGGACAATTTTTCCCCCATGATTTAAAAGTTTTTTATGTTGCTATTTATAATCCTTTATATAAGAAACTTAATAAAAAATGTTTTTCAGATCATAAATATGCCTTAGATTAGAGTATTGTTGTTCCAAATGCATATTTTCTAATATACACAAGTATGTGCTAAAAGTTGTAGTACTTCGTTTACCATTTATCTTTTTTTTTCGAATCAATTAATTTATACGCATATATTAAAAAAATATAAGCAATTCTCTAAATAAATCTTGAAAAGAAAAATTTTTTTTTCCATTTTTTGTGGTTGACGTTTTTTGGAAATAGCCATATCGCTTCTTTATTGCAACATATTCATATTAGGGAATGATAAATCGATTTCGATTCCAATCGAAAATCGATTTTGTGGTTAACAAAATCGATTTTTTGCAATCGAATCAACGTATGCGGTTTTATACTGAAATCGATTATTGGGCTTTTAAAATCGATTTTTTAATTTTTATCAAAATGTTGGCTATTTTTAATTAAAATCTTAATTAAATCGATAAATTATGGGCATGCACAATAAAACTTGAGATAGTTTTTGTGAGTACACACGTGTGTGGGTGGTAGATATGTTTATGCAGTTTTCTAAGTTTAAAGTTGTAGAGAATCAAACAAAGAAAAGTTTGAGAAACTAAAAATTCTACAGAGGCAAGAATTGGAGGTTAAATTTAACAAAAAATGGTTTGTTAATGAAACAAGGACGAATATTCCAGACGACATACAATGGCTATTTTCCCTCGGTCAAAAATTTGCGTTGCCTGTAGAAAGGGGTGTTTTTCCTATGCTGAAATATATAGCGGACGGAGAAGATTTTATACAAACACTTAATGATAAGCAACATCAGGATATTGCCAGATCTAGATTCACGTCAATAGTAGATAATCACTTTAATAAAATTAGTATGAACAATAGAGACAAATTTATACTGAACATTATTGACCAAGCCAAAAGGTTCTTAAAACGAAAGGGCAACATTTTAATTTTGAACGCGGATAAAGGGAACACAACAGTAGCTTTAGAAAAAGAGGATTATGACAAAAGAATGAGACAAATTATTGGTGATATTATGACTTATCAGAGAGTTAACAGGGACCCCACAAGTGGTTTTCAAAGAACAAACAATGATCTCGTAGAAGAACTTTATAGGAACCAAATAATAACGCCTATTGAAAGAAAACAATTAAAAACAGAGATTGCCATATCGCCAAGGATATACGGTCTTCCTAAAATCCACAAGGAAGGATATCCTCTCAGACCGATCGTTTCATGTATCAATTCACCATCTAGTCAATTATGCAAGTATATAACGAATATACTTAGGAGAATAACTAGTTGCTCAAAATATAATGTTAAAGATTCTATGGAATTCAGAGACAGAATAAAGAACTTCACGATACAAGAAAATGAAAGACTTGTCTCATTCGATGTAATAGCGTTGTTTCCTAGCATTCCAGTTGATTTGGCTCTAAGCATTATTGACGACAGATGGGACGAGATATCTGAATACACAAATATGAGTAAAATATTGTTTTTCCGTATTCTTAAATTCTGTATCAAAGATAATCGCTACTTTAAATATGACAACAAAATTTATACGCAGCGAAAGGGCTTGCCAATGGGATCTCCAGCATCTCCGATAGTCGCAGATATTGTGATGGTAAAACTATTAGATAATTGTATGGAAAAATTGACTAACAAACCAAAAATACTCACTAAATATGTAGACGACCTTTTCAGTATTGTACTAGAAGATGACATAGAAGATATAATCAAACATCTAAATAGTTTCCATAGAAGTATACAATTTACGATGGAAAAGGAAATTAATTCCAAACTTCCATATTTGGATACTCTTGTAATAAGAGAGGATAACATCATTAAAATTGACTGGTATCAAAAACCAACCGCGTCCGGACGCATTATTAACTATTTTTCTATGCATCCCAAGAAAATAATCATCAACACCGCGAATAATCTGATTAAAAGAATATTAAATATTAGTGACAAGGAGTTTCACCATGCGAATATAAACAAAATACGACACATTTTACATTCTAACGATTTTCCAAGAAATATCACCGAAAAACTGATTCGGGAATATGGAAAAGATAAGGCTCAAAGAAAAAAGACAAAGAAGAAGAAAAAGTTTACAAATCTATTATTTATGTGCCAGAAATATCAGAACGTTTTGAAAAATCAAAACTTTTTAATGGAGAAAGATATAGTTTGGCTTACAAAACCTTCAATACACTAGGGAATTTATTTAGTAAGACAAAAGACAAAATTGACTACCTTGAAAAATCAAATGTTGTATATAAAATACCCTGTAATGGCAACAATGCCAATAAATGTAATATGGTTTACATTGGGACAACTAAAAACAAACTTAAAACACGATTATCCGGACACAAATCAGACCAAAAATCTCGAACTTATGATGTTACACATAAAACAGCATTAGCGGCCCACTGTGCAGTTGAAAATCACGCTCCAGATTTTGATGGAGCACGAGTTATTGACAGCGAGAATAATTACAAACGCCGTTACATGCTAGAAGTACTCCACATTATAAATACACCAACAAGGGAGAGAATTAACTTTAAGGCTGATCTCACAGAGAACTGTGCAGAATTCTATCGTCATTTAGTTAATAAGAACAAAATAACCCAGTGCAATAATTAATATACATACAGTGCAATATAAAGTTTAAAATCAGTGCAATATCAGAAGAAGTAGTGATAACTACTTTTTTAACGTTTTGTTTTTTGAAAAAAAATTGTTTAAATTATATGTAAGCATTGTTTTTGTTGCATTGAGTGTTTTTTGTTGTTTTATACTTTTTGTTTTGTGCGTAATTTTCTTATTGGTTTGATTGTTATTGATGTTTTGTATTCATCTGTTTTAATATATTTTTGTAGCTTTAACCCTGATGATGCTACTCGATGTTTTGTAGCGAAATATTGAAAAAATAATATATGATTTTATAATAAAAAAACAAAAAACCTGGATCTCGAGCTTATAATTGCTTCTTTTATGTTAGAATAAATAGGTCGAATAAAAATAAACTTAAACAATGTTGTAGTTTTACGTATTAACGTATTAGTACCCTTAGTATACTTTCAAATTTAATATAGAGGCGCTTGTTCTTCTTGTTCGTCTCGAAACAAACACTGAAAGTCAGCTTTGTGATAATCAACATATTATAGAAACACAACAGGTGAATTAAACCATGGCATTCCTGTGGAAATACGCTAATATTCAAACAGACCAGTGTGTGAGCGATATTTAAATCTAGTTATAAGCAGAGTGAAAAACAAAAAGCATTTAATCAATGACATTCAAATATTTGTTTTCTAAATCTAACTTAATAGTAACTTAGCAAATAAACAGTCGCCACTGATCAGGAAATATTGTCATAATCCTTTGAAATACTATCCATACATTAAGGCTTGTCAAAAGTGATGAAGACACGGAATCACTTTCGATCGGAATTGACTTATTTGACAGTTCTGATTTACTACACAAGAACATAAATTTAATGTAAAATTTACATACGCACTTGTTCCTCTAAAGGCCATCTCAAAATTTTCACATTTTCACTTTTTGCAGGAAAATTATAAACAGTAGTCATATCAACCGACTGTAAAAATCTTAGTTCAATTTCTCTAGTAGTGTGCCAAAAAATGCTGGCGTATCCCTCTTTGTGATATAAGGAATTAGTTTGCAAATTAATCTTAAACGATTTTGAAATCGATTTTGAGGTTCGATTAATCGATTTCAAAAATCGAAATAAAAAAAGTCGATCGAAAAATCGAAAATTGATTTTGGAATCCATTTACCCTTCCCTAATTCCTATTTATTAAAAACTTGGCAAAATGCAATTACAGTTTTCAAAATGTACCTTTTTATACTGATTCAATAAAATATATTTGGTTATAACTTCGGTTCAGTTCGAGATACATATAACATTGATTTTTGTTTTACATATATAGAAGGTATGACGAAGCAGTTTGGCTTAAGTAACTTCAAATTTTTGATTTTTTGAGATATGACTATGTTGCAATAAAGAAGCGATAAAAGGTCCACCGTGACCGAAAATTTAAAAGTTATTAAAAGCTGATTATTTTACGATATTGTTATAGAGAAATATTTAGATTTTACTAATTTTATAAATTTGTCCACTAAGATGAACAATCAGACTGCAAAGTTGTGCAAACGTAATTTCTTATTTGTGGGAATTTTTTATTGTATGTTTTCTTTAATATTCTCTTCCTGAAAAGAAGTGATATTTGATGAAAATTATTCCAAAAAAATTTTCTTACATGGTCTGTAATCAAAAGAAGAGTTCAAAGAGAAATATGTTATTCGGATCAACGGTAAATTTTTATTTTATTTTAATCATTTTTCAGTTCAATTATTATGAAAAAAATTTCACGTTCGAAATGTCACGTATCGTCCCAGATTTGGCATAAAAAAAGAAAATAGAGAGGATTTTGGAATCAAATCATAGACATTTTAATGTTACATTGCAACGTAAAATTCTGAAGGTAGTTCGACTAAAAAATTGTGCCAGGTTTCGCTAAATTACGCCTTTTTGTACATGGCCACAAAAACTACTTCTGTTTTTTCACTTTCGAACCGCTACTTCTTTTGGCATTATCTTTGACCTTGAATCGCGCTTTCTTAGTGCTATAATTTAAGGGTTAAGAGAACGTAAAAATATTTGTTGTTTAAAATGTTATTGCATTTTTGATGCGTACGTCACGTTCAACACTTTGGATTTACCCATATGCTTATATTAATAGGCAAGTAGATTTATTTTGCATAATATCCTCTCCTCTCCTCTCTACCTTTGGTGGTGTGGGTTAGAAAAACAAATTTTCCAAAAAGAAAATTAAAAATTATTAAAATCTTTCTGTTTTGAAACCCACACTACCATAGGTAGAGAGGATATTATGCGATTGTAGTGATGTATGTAACAGATAAAAATATTGGTTCTGTACCTTTACTAAAAGATTAAGTCTGTTTGGCTGGCTGGCATACATTTATCATAGTCTTTATTTCTAGAATGCAGTCGATACATACATGCATCGTACTGGCTAAATTCATCTTTTTTTTGTTCATTTATCATATATAGTATACAATAAAATTATCTTTTTCAAATAATACGATCAAAAATTTTCACTTTCAACATTTACTGAAAGTAAATTAATATTTTTATTTAATTAAAACATTAAATAAAGAAATAAATGGTATTTAGTTAGTTTCATACAATAAAAAAATAAATCAGAATTAAATGAGTTCGCTCTACTGTACAAAACGCTATTTTTTAATTCCATTTAGATATTTCATCAATTAAAATTGCTGAAACTATTTAAAGTTTGTTTAAGCTAACAGTTTAATTCGTATATGGAAACTTGTTTAAGCATAGTAAAGTTCATAAAAATTCCAACACAGAAATCATTGATAAAAGTGCATGCATTAGTGATGCCATTTTAGGATTATCAGTGCTAAATTTAGCATCTTTCTTTGTCAAAACTCATTATTAATCAATAACTTCCAATGTTAAGTGCTGCTTTAGCATAATTTTAAAAAAAAAAAAAAATATATACAGTATCGGACAAAACCTAAGCACCCCCTCAGTATATTTTTTTAAATGATAATTTTTTTAAGAAAACAAAATTATTAAAAATTTTTTTATTTATTTATATCTTATTTATTTAAAAACACAAACTTACTGAGCGACCTAAACAAGAGCGGCAAGCGTTTTTTTAAACATGAAAATTCTATTGCCAATACATTTTCAATAAAATAAAACGACCAAGTGATTTATCAAATAAGATTTCCCAGCTTGTTGGTGTTAAATTCGTCTTCTAAAGGTTTGTTTCGTATAAACTGTGTAAAAATGAAAAGTTTTGACATCAAACAGACGCTTGCCGCTCTTATTTAGGTAGCTCGGTTAAGGAATTCAGAATTTAATAATAAAAAAAAAGTTAAAATTCAAAAAATATTTTAAGTCGCAAAAATAAGCGGACTAAACTAAAGCACCCCCAACTCAAGGTACAAAAAAAACTATTGAAATCAATATTTCGTTGCGAATTCTTTATTCTGGATGACACACGCACATATTTTAGGCATAGAGGATATTAAATTATTAATTATTTCAAGTGATATTGCTTCCCAGGCTATTTTTGCGGCTTCAAATAAATTTTCTTTGGTTTTGAAATTTTCTCGGTTGATTTTTAAGTTAACGATCTCCCTCAAGTTCTCGATTGGGTTAAGATCTAGTGAATTTATTAAGACATTAATAAAGTGCAAAATATTCGATCAACAGATCAATTATTTCTAGACTAATTAAAAAGTTTTTGCAGACTGGTCGCACATCTCCTACTCATTCTGGAGGAAGGCGACGTTAAACTCACGACATCTTTTTGGATTGTCCTTTTAATGATGGAGTCCTCATGTCGCGAAGTTTAACGTGGCCTTCCTCCAGAATGAGTAAGAGATGTGCGACCAGTCTGCAAAAACTTTTTAAGTAGCCTAGAAATAACTGATCTGTTGATCGAATATTTTGAACTTAATTAATGTCTTAATAAATTCACTTGATATTAACCCAATCGAGAACTTGAGGGAGATCGTTAACTTAAAAATCAACCGAGAAAATTGCAAAACCAAAGAAAATTTATTTGAAGCGGTAAAAATAGCTTGGGAAGCAATATCATTTGAAATAATGAATAATTTAATATCCTCTATGCCTAAAAGATGTCCGTGTGTGATCCAGAATAAAGAATTCGCAACGTAAAATAGATTTCAATAGTTTTTTTTGTACCTTGAGTTGGGGGTGCTTTAGTTTAGTCCGCTTATTTTTGCGACTTAAAATATTATCGGCGATACACAACCGATACAAAATTGAAGGTAAGCTTTAGAAAACTCAAGTAGAATAATTTTTTATTACACAAAATATAGTGTATACAAAAAAAAAAAAAAAAAAAAAAACGTATGTAAATAATAAAAGAAAATTTGTTTATTATTTTAAAACAAATTTGTAATTAACATGTTTGTACATTAGGGATATAACCATTTGCATTTTTTGCAAATATCAAAAAGGACCTATCATAGTGAGATAGTGCATAAAAAAATATGAAGAAATGTGCCTTCCTTTTTTCGCGAGCGTTCAAAAAGGTTCGGCACCGATCGCGATGAAGTTTTAACCTATAATTTTTTTCAGTTTTACAGGAAATCCATAATTCTAACGTCGAAAGCCATGCTGGTCTTTGCATTTCGTGTTTTTTTTTTATGAAATGGCGATTCCTTGCATTCCAAAAAAAGAAACCAAAAAAACGGTACAAGGGAAGGATACCCACCATAAAAAAAAATGCTTGGTGTTTTAGAAATTGCATTCGGTGCCGAAGGTTTTTGGACCGAAATGACCCCTGATATCGATTTTTAATATCAGTATAACATTGCCCATACCGTAATGATAGGTTCTTATTTTGGTTATACCCCTATTGTACATTGTCATATTAACAATTTGTTTTATTGTTAGAAAAAAATGTGTATTAGTGCTGGGAAACTATCGATAGTCGTTAACTATCAAAAATATCGATAGGAAAAATATCAATATCGATATTATTATTTAAAATACAGCTATGAAGACATGTTACAGCAGCTATACACACACAGTTCTTTGCCGCAAGTTTTACTTGCTATTATTAATTCGCGCATAATTACAGCAATGAATACAAACAACAAGAATGGATTGGATTGCTTAGCTGTGCTTTTTTAATACTAACTTACAGCCTTTATGCCGAATTTTTTATATGTTTACATACGGACTGAAATATCAGATAGTTTTCTGAAGTTGTAAAATAAATCAAATAAAAATGAAATTGCAATTGCGAGCATAGGGTAAAACAATGAACGACTTTTAGAAGAAAAGTCCGCTAGATTGATTATCTTTTAGGTTGAGAATCAAATCCAATTTAGAACATTATCTAAAGTTGCAATAAAATATATATAGTCCCTGTTACTTTGTTTTTTTCAGAAAGGTGCTTATCAGCATTACAATTTGTAAAAATTGTCATCTAAAATAACGTGCGTACATATGTACATACGTCTCATACGTTCAATAAAGTAATACAAACAACGAACTTTAGCCTGATAAAAACTAGTTAAAGTTTTTCTACTTGAGAACAAACATTCAGTCGATAGTAATATCGATGTATCGATAGTGAAATCTGAACTATCGATAAATATAAATGATAAATAAATGATGCCAAAAGCTTGTAGTGAGCAGACGTACGCTGGATCCTCATTTTTTTTAAAGTTGAAATTCCCCAGGCAAAAATTACGACTCTTCTAAATATTATGTACCGCCACAACCCTGTAAATACAAAATTGTGACTCTGCCAAAAATATGGTACCATCACAACACTGTAGATACAAAATTACAACCTTAGTTTTTTAATACCGGTTTTAAATAAGATTCAACACCGGTACAACACCCTAAATACAAATATATGACTTTAGTTTTTTAAAGTCGTATTTACCATAAACCTATACCGCTACAACACTGTATATAAAAGAATTAGACCATTATTTCCTATAAAAGTTCTTTACCGCAACAACGCTATATATACAAAAATTTAGTCTTATTAATTTAATAGTGTCGTATTAAAATGAAAACACAAAAACTATTTTAGGTTAGAAAATATACAAATTTTTGCTTGTTTATTTAGCGAATTTATATTTGTAACAATATTGAAAATAAGAGTCGGAAGACGGTTGTGACTACGTTGTAAATTCGTGAATCTAATATTGTAAATTTAAATTAACAGTACTGTGACAACACCAAAAAGAAGAGTCGGAAGACGCACATTTGGCGTTATCATTTTAATATTGCGACAACATTGTAAATTTGGTAAACAGTAAGTTGTATTGATGTTGATAGTACCCCCTGCAACGTCGGCACAGCGTCGTGGTGATTGTCTTTTTCTGCCTGGGTCAGAGGTGTGTACTCGTCACAACGACGAAGAGCAACTTTAGTGTAAGTTTTTGTATCTATCTTTTGGACTTTAAAATATTGCCTTTGCCAACAACTACGTCATATATATTCACAATATGTTACATAAAGAACGAAAACCCAAAAAACAGACGACAGTACCTGAAAAATCTTCATTAACCTCTCGTGGCTCCCTATTTAAGATCAGAACTTGTACTAAGTGTAGAGGTGACCGTGTCTTCCACAATTACAGAATGTAAAGTAGACGTAATTTCGATACGATTGCAGCCGATTGTCTTTAAAATAATGGAATTTTAGATTTTAGTATTCTCCAAACCCTCAAATCTTTTATTTATAACCAATTCTAAGTAAGCCTCCAATTTTTCATTTATTTTTTTTAAAATTTTTCAGTTTATGCATTTATTTGTTTTTTTTCTGATAATATTCGAAGACTGTTAACTAGGCATGTTCTGTAAATCACAAGATTTCAAATCACTTGTGAGTTTATAATCACAATTGTTTACTTAGTTAAAAATGGTTAAAACAAATAAAGGTAGAATAACATAACACGCGTTAGTGCGCGCGCGCTCTGTCGTCTTCTGTCAAAAAAAGTTAAACTAGTGTATTTTCATAGAACAAGCTACATGCAAAATATTTTGACGCGTTTGCGCCGGAAAGTTTGTTAACTTTGAACTTTTTAACGCGTTATGTATTTTTGACAAGTAATCAGCTGACAATAAAAATAATAATTTAACAAATTTGTGAATCATGAGAGAAAAACGTATTGAAGAGCTTAACCTTTAATAGCCTGATTTATTTATTTTGAGCAGAAAAAAATTAATGTTTTAAAACTCGCGTTTCTGAACAACTTTTGTTTTACGACTTTGTGCATAGGTTTTATTTACCTGAGCTAGACATAAAAAACCTGGTTGGTTCTGTGCGGAACCACTAGGCACCCGGAGATCAAAAATTTTAAAGGTGTATATTATAGCACAGAATTTTTTTAAACAAAAATCAGCATATTTTATTTAGGTAATGCAAAAATAACAGAAAAATAAATAATTATTAATATTAAAATATCAGCAATTGCATTTAGTTTTGGTGAAACACAGCAAACCAGTTTTTTAAGTCGAAAAATAAAAATGTGTTCCACATTTTTGGCAACTATCTTTTGTTCGGGATGTATATTTCGGATTTTTGCATCGAGGTTTCCCTTCCTTAACATATTCTGCTAAATGCCCAACGTAATCAAGGCGAATGTCATGCGGCCGCATCGGAGCAGACATTGGGTGATGATGATTCGCAGCAATATCAGCTCAGAGATTACTTCGCCGACCTCTCCCATACTCATTTCAGTACCAGATTTGGTCAAGCAATGCGCTTCACACACAATTGTGAGTGCGGCGCGGCATGGTCTGGTTGCTTTTGAAGTGCAAGAATTGGCGAATTTTGTCATGACGATTTCGTGTCATGCAGTCCATTATTAGTCACTCCAATATGATCGATCGCTCGCATGTTTCAATACCAATATGTAATTATTGATTCCCTTGAATCGTTTGATTTCATCTGGTGTAGTATTCAATGGTTTCTCAACGTTTTGCTGCACTGCGTACAAGCCTTAATCGACTACTGTATTGTTCTGAACACCTGAAACTTCCATCGCTTCGTTTTCATCATGTAAATGGCCTATTTGCTCGTCATCTTCAAAATTTTCATTTCGGAAAGCAGCATAAAAATCGAAATCACTGTCGTTAGAAGAAAAATCACCACTATCTTCACTGTCCGACCACGCAACCGAATTGACAAACTCCCAAAGCTCTTCTTCTGTTCTAAAATCACGAATTCAATGCGACATTTCTAATCAACAAACTGAAAAAAACCGTTAAAAATTTGAAAATTTCGAACTCCCGGTACCTGACGGTTCCGCAAGGGACCAACCATACTCTTTAAAAATTCCACTAAAACAAAATAAAAATTCTTGACCTTGAGCTTAACGAATTATTAACATTAAAATTACAACAAAAGGTCGAACAACACACATATTGAATACAAAATAAAAATTATTATTTCAAACACTCACATAAGCTTCAAGGCATTATAAGCTTCAATTTTGAAGCTTTAATTTTTACGTATTTGACTCAAAATTATTTTTTGAAAGTTCGCAATTTCGCAAAAGCTGTTTTGTTCGAGGTTGTGACACCTTACTGAGCATACATAAGTCAAATAAAATTGGATTAAAGTGGCGACCGGCGCAAAAGGTGGCGCTTATCAAGAAATATTTTTAAAGTCGCAGATGCAAGTATAAGCAATAATCGTTAAACAAAGTATTTTTTTTTTGGTTGGCTCCTAGCGGAATCAGTAGGCTATTAAGGGTTAAAGAACATACAATATTTATAGAATAAGAATAAATTCAATAAAATAACAAAATCTTCATATACTTTCGAACCCGTTTTTAATGCACAAATAAGTAAATAAATAAAAAACAGCAATTTTTTACGCGCTAAAGTTTTTAAACGCACGATACTCGTCGACGAACTAACGCGTGTAATGTACTTCCACCTTAAGAAAGTAATTTTTAATCGGCGGCCACTTAGCTGACTGTTTTAACATCACAATTATGAAAAAAGCTTTTTTTCCACAACACCTTTTTTGTGATTTCAAATCACTTTCACAAAAAGTATTTTTCAGAACTTGCCTGAACGTCAGACTTTGTAGCAATGGCCTTGCTTAGAGATTTTTTAGACTCTTCAAAGTAACCCAAAATTTTCAGAAAAATGATTTTTATTCTCAATTTACAAAATATGTACTTGTTTTGTACTACAAATACATAAAAGATTTGGCTGCGAGAGATTATTTCATGGTGCAAAGCAAAACGGCTAAAGCTTGAGGTCCACACGACGCGTTAAACTCGTTGATGATTTTAAGCATCTGTAAAAAGTAGAATCAGTGTGAAATTGTATTGACAAGTTACATAGCAAACGCGTTTATTGCATATACGTATAGAACGCATTAAGTGGGATTACTTTTCACATTTGCATGTAAAGGTCAAGAAAGTACCAAACGCATGGTGTAGTCCGCCAGATTAAAAATTAAAAGAAACAATTTATTATTTAATTTTGATTTTATGTGCTGTTTTTAAATGTGTTATTTCTCTTAGTTGTTATGCAAAAAATAAGCATTAAAAATTAAATCGTTTAAAAAAAAAAAAAAACTAAAAAAGTATCGGCGTATCGACAGTAAACTATCGCCGTTACCGATATATTAGCAAATCTGAAGTATCGCCGATATGGGCATTATTTCCTTCAAAAGGTCCACCGTGACCGAAAATTCAAAAGTTATTAAAAGATGATTATTTTACGATATTGTTTTAGAGAAATATATAGATTTTATTAATTTTATAAATTTACCCATAAATTTGTTCACTTCAGATGAACAATCAGACTGCAAAGTTGTGCAAACGTAATTTCTTATTTGTGAGAATGTTTTTTTGTATTTTTTAAATATTTATCTTTCTTAAAAGAGGTGATATTTGATAAAAATTATTCCAAAAAAATTTTCTTACATGGTCTGTAATTTTAGGAAGAGTTCAAAGAGAAATATGTTATTCGGATTAACGGTAAGTTTTTGTTTTATTTTAATTATTATTCAGTTAAATTATTACGGAAAAAATTTTACGTTCGAAATGTCACGTATCGACCCAAATTTTGGCTTAAAAAAAAGAAAATACATATTTTGGAATCAAACCAAGACATTTTAATGTTACATTGCTACGTAAAATTCTGAAAGTAGTAGTTTGACTTAAAAATTGTGCCGGGTTTCGCTGAATCGCGCCCTCCATAAACTTTAGCATAGATAACAGTGCTTTCTTAGTGCTATAATTTAAGGGATAAGAGAACGTAAAAATATTTTTTGTTTAAAATGTTATTGAATTTTTGATGCGTACGACTGTCACGTTCAACACTTTGGAATTACCCATATATCAGTATCGGTATGTAATCTTATGTAAGATCCTACAATATTGCTCATTATGAAAGCATGTTACCATGAAGAATATAAAGAAATTTATAAAACAAAGAAAACAATTCAAATTATTCAAAATTCTGATTAATAAATTAATCATAATTTTGATTAAAGCTTCGTTCACAATCAAAAAAACAATTTCGTTTTTTCTTCTATCTGTTTTCTTCCCAAAGTATTTCATATATTTTCCTTTCATTTTTAGAACAAAAATGTAACTAACATTTTTTTAAAAATGTAACTAAAGTTGAGTCAACTAGAACTTCAGCAACAATTTGTATGAAATTGTTTCTGACGTTTAAAATAATTTTATTTAGTTTTGAATGAAAATTTTAACAAAATATTTACAAAAATAAAAATAAATGCATAATATCGTTGTGGCTAAAATTTGCGAACGGATTCTTGATGCAAAATGTGTGTGGTTGCAAAAGAAATTGTTGCTCTATTATGTACACCAAATGAAAATGTTTTTTTGATTCTGAACGTAGCTTAATAAAAATAACAATTAGGTAATCATAGTTTGATTAAGTAAGATCTTTGAATAATCGTACATCCCTAATTACTATGAATAAGCTCGTAGAAAATAAATAAAATTTTTCATATTAAAAATAGTTTTTCCTTGATCTATGCTTTTCAAATGATTTTTAAATCATTATCAAGGCAAATTATCAATGTTTGTCGTTTGTTTCAAATAATTTTCAATTTGAAATCAAACCTCCGTGTTTGTTGGGTTCTGCAGAACCAAACAGTTTTAATGATTTTAATATTTATTAGCATTTGTACTTTTTCTTATTATTAATATTGTGTATTATTATTTAAACGGCAAACCTAATAGATACTCAATAATTCTCTGGCTCAATATTACAAGGTTGTTTGTGAAATAGCAAAAATATGGAGCAAATTAAGTTTCCAAATTAAGTTACGTAACAAATTTAAATAAACAAGGAGTTCAAGAACTTGTTCCCGTCTCTGGGTCATACAAACCTAAAAAATTTCCAACTGAAAATGAAAAAAAAATGTTACATAGGTCTAAACTTGTAATAGTGATCCAGCAAACTGTTGTTTTAAAATTTTACTACGATGAACAACATATAATAGATTATTAAATGTAATTGATGACAAATCCAAATTTTGAATTTTAAATTAAAAAATATCTAAAAATAGTTAAATACATCATAAAATGACGATTTTGGTTTTAAAAATAATAAAAACAAACAAAACAGAACAAAAATGTATGAGTCACATAGGTATGCTGATGCTAATAATGATTGCAATTAGTACTGTACAAGTTATAGGTACTTTGCTGCAAAACATCACATACTGATAAGTACGTTCGCACATTATCATTTCAAACCAAAGAATACCTTTTACCAATAATTAATTGGTTTAAAAACTTATCTCACAAATGCACGCACACACTTCTAAATAAAAACTATGAGATTCTTTACAAATGAAGAAGAAAAATGGAACAAAAAAATCTATACTTTACAGTACAAGAACAACAGAACAGCTGTCTGAAATCTGTAAACATCCGTTAGTTGGCATACAATTAGAAGACACTTTGATTGTAAAAGAAAAGCTTATTTAGAGAGGAAAAGAAAAGCAAAACCACCTTCACACACACATTAATGGGTACACCTATTTTATCCTCTTATTTTGTCTTTAAAATTTTATTTTAGTTGGATTTTTTAAAACTGTCGATTTAAAATTATTTAAATTTACAGTCTGCCCAATATTATTCCATATAACTAAAGGTATCAACAAACAGCCACCACCCATTAATTTGCTCTGTAATAAACCTCCCCCTTTTTACCAAAAAAGCCGGCTTTTCCTATACTTTATATAGCAATACATTTTTCACTTTTCCAATTCATTTTGCATTTCGCCAAATGCACTTCTTGTTCATTTTGTTCTGTTTCACAGTGCTATATTTAAATAACTTACCTTGATTTTATTAACGACGTGCCGGACGTTGTATTTTCTTCCTGTGGTAAAATTTTTAATAATTTTCACAATATCAAGTGGATAGATAAAACAAATAAAAAAATACTGCAATTTGCAAACGATTCGTCGAACAAGAAATTAACAACTGTGCGAAAAAGGTAATTCAGCTTCTTCTTATTATTCAGAAAATTCAGCAGAAGTAAGGCCAAGTTTTAGTAATTCGAATAATGAAGCTGCCAGACGGTTGCATTATCAAGTAAATTTGGCGTTACTATTTTTTTGCACTGACGTGTGTATTTAACTCAGCTGTCATACTTGTTGACATTTGTAGCAAAAAAAAAGATACAGCCGGGAAACGAGAAAATATAGTAATTGTTAAATAAAAAAGGTGCTAAATGGAATATTTGGTGTTTTAATCTCGCTATAATTGATAAGAAAGCATAACTAAAAATGTTATAAAATAGAGGTAGATTTTAAGGTTGAATATAACCCTACACAAGTAAATTGATTATCATAAATTACTTAACAAAACCAAACAAAGTTTTTACAACTCATCTGGGGTTAGGTAAACTTTTTAAAACTGACCTATCTGCCAAAAAATTTGACAAACTAAAGAAATCCTTTATCAAGTTCAACAACATTCCGGCAGATGGATAGCTTTACTACTTGCATTTGTCAGTGGCTGTGGCAGTTGCTGCATTACCTTGTCTCTATGTTTGAATTTTGTTTGTGGTTGCGTTTACGTATAATAGCTTTTATTTTGTGGTCATATGATCTCTGCCGTACGCAAGCAGAACGAGAACGGAATGAATACCGTATTCTACAGCAGTGTAAAAAACATTTAAACAAAATACCAAAACACCTAAATTTAATTATTGGTCCAGATAATACACAAGTAAATGATGAGATTCTTATACGTATATTTTCCTATGCTCTACACATGAATATAAATTGCATTAGCTATTATGATACCCGCTATACGAATCCGACAAAGTCTTCCATTTTAACCGATTTGGAAAAGCTAAATTGCCCAAAAGGTTGGAAGAGAAAAAATATAGATGCACACCATTCAATGTGGTATAAATGTAAAGATGAATCAATAAATGGTATTAATGGAAGTTGTCATGCATCTAAGACATCGTCTAACACAAATGGTCATTTACCTAATACACAATCAACACCGCCAATGGAAACTGCATGTTTAGAGGTAAAGAAATATTTTACTGCATAGTTCTTATCTTAGAAAATAGATTTTATTAACATGAATTTTTAATTAACATAACATTAAGATATTTAGAATTGAAAATTGATTTTGATCATGATTTTAGACATTAAAACGTTTGTAAAAAAAAAAGAAATATTGTAGAAAAACTTTTGGGTTTTTATTTTATTTATTTATTTATCTATCACAAGTATTTTATAAAATACTTAAATCAAATAGTGCGGACTACAAGATCATTGCACCATATTTTCTTAAATTGTTTTATACTTTTAGATCTATGAGGTACAACCACAAAATAGCCGCTCACTCTTAGCCCATATATGTCGAGATCTCTTCAAACAAAGACACACCACAGAAATTCAAACGCTGTTGGAAGAAAGAACATTACTAACCGAACGTTTAAGCCAGGAACTGTCGCATCACTTAGGAAATTTTACTGAACCGGAGTTAAGTATCATATTCAATGACGACCTTTGTACATTTGGTATGTTACCATGGCATACCCGTTTCACTGAATTCCACCTACATGCCAATGGTCAACGATTTGACATTAAAACCTTTGCCCATATCCTATACAAATACTCACGCTGCGAACAGAGATGGGGTAAATAGTTATATGTAATTGCAAATATTTAATTAAAACTCCTCGGTTATAAAGAATGTGGGAGGGAATGTGCCGGGTGTAAAGGCTTTCTTAATATTTTTTTTAATTTTATATAAATTATTGCATATGTATATACAAAGTGAATTTTAAGTTCAAGTACAAATTCACTATAAAAAAGATTAAGCTAAGATCAATAATAACTATAAACAAATATTTAAGTTAGCAAATTGTAATAACAAAACAACAAAAGAATTATGTATTTCGTAAAATAATAAAATTAATTGTTAAGTTAAATTATGCAAAAAAAATTGATTAATAAAAAAGTTTGTGTGTATCTACACTGAATCAATTAAGTCTCCGTACAGACATAATCATAATAAAAACTATCATTTTATGGTCACTTTTAATTATATATATTATAACTTTTTGAATTCATTTTATAAAAAAAACTTATAAACTACAAAACAACAAAAAAAAAATTAATAATATTTTAATTAAAAACATAAAATTTTACATAAATTCATTAATTTCACTAAAAATAACACCAAAAAAGTCTCCGTACAGTTAACCATTTTAAGGCACAAATTCCCAATATTAACTAGAAATGAATCTAATATGTGGTAGGTCCTCCTTTCTGAGCAATTACAGCATTTAAACGGCTATGCATGGAGTGCACCAGCTTTGTTGTTGTCAGGGAATCTATTTTATTCCACTCTTCCTTAATAACGGATTTGAGCTGATCCTTACTCGTTATACTGTGCTGCCGAATCTTTCGTTCCAAGTGATCCCATAGATGCTCAATTGGGTTGAGATCCAGTGACTGAGCTGGGTGATTTAATTGCTTAGGAACATTATAAATTAGCCATTCCTTTACTAATCTAGAGGTGTGTTTGGGATCGTTGTCTTGTTGGAAGTAATACAAACGTCCCAATCCCAATTTTTCTGCACTTTGTTTGAGATTTTCTTTTAATATATTAAGGTATGCATATTTGTCCATCGTGCTTTCAATAAAAATAAGATTGCCCACACCAGATGAAGCCATGCAACCCCAAACCATAACGTTACCTCCTCCGTGCTTTACGGTTGGAGTCAAATGCTTCGGATCCATTTCAGTATTTGGCTTTCTCCATACCATTTTTCTTCCATCAGAACCAAAAACATTAAATTTACTTTCATCACTGAAAATAACTCGATCCCAAAATAAAAAATCTTTATCAATATGCTCGATAGCGTAATCCAATCTCTTTTTCATATTCACTTTTCGAACAAGGGGCTTCTTACGGCTTACCCGGCCATTGTATCCATTTCGTTTAAGAGCGTTTCTTATAGTTTGGGGATTAACTGTTATTCCATCGCTAGTTTTTAAGTTTCCTGCAATTACACAAGGACTGATTTTTGGATTAGATTCTATAGTTCGTACAATTCTTCTTTCTAGGTGGTGGTTTATTTTTCTTGGTCGGCCAGTTCTCGGTTTGTTTGCGATTGTACCGGTTTTTGTGAATTGTTGGATAACATATTGAATGGAAGAACGTGGTCTTTTCAAAATATTACTGATTTCGCTTAGACTTTTTCCTTCATTTTTCAGATTAATAATAATTTTCTTTGTATCCATTGAAATTTGCTTATTTTTGCACTCCATAATTATAAAAATGTTTTTATTTTCACTTTAGTATAGATAAAACAATATAGAATTAAGGTACCAATGACTTTAAACTTACACAAATCCGTTATCAGGCAATTACGATGTAAAGTCAAAAATTGTACGGAAACTTTTTTGAATAAAAAAATAGTGTTGCCACATATAAGTGATTTTTTCATGGCCATCTTTGCAATTTGGCTTGTGAAAATGACGCATTCTTTTCCTCTTTTATCCCTAGATTAAGTTACAAATTTATATTGGTCATATTTTAGTTTTTTAGGGAAATAAGTTTGATAAATTAAAAATTAAGTTACTGTACGGAGACTTAATTGATTCAGTGTATGTACATATGTACAGGATTTTGGTAAGTTTTCTAAAATAAATCATATATACATATTTTTACTTATATTCTCAGAGTTTAAACTTTAATATTTAATGTGTAATTAGGTAGAATCTTTTTCTGGCCTTAGTACCAAATATTACGGAAATTTTTTAGATTTTTAACACCAAACATGTCGAGTGATTACCGCAAAAAAAGCTTACACCACATAATTTTCAATTTTCGTTTTTTTTAATAAATGATTTAATTGGCAACACTCGCATCATCTCTTAAAATGTCATTGTTATATGAAGGTTCTGTTATGATTTAATAGCAAAAACAATTTTAGGCCCAACTATAATATGCTTAAGTTGGCTTAAGCAAATGCGTGAATACATGTGTTTTCGTAAAACAGAGTTGGAGTTTCGAAAGGGATTTTTATTGTTCGTAATAGAGTTTGCGTTACGAAAGGGACTTTTTGTTTTCGAAAAGGTATAAACAACTTCCGTTCATTCGAAACAAATAGTACGAAAATCGTAATACACAGTACAAATTGATCGAACTCGTAAATTATTTCTTTCGAATCGAAATGCGCGGTAGCCCCCCCAGATCTGTAAATTAGTCATAATCGGGTGTGTTCTAGAATCCGAATCCACTCGAAAGTGGATTACTTTAGCATTTTTGGTGTTCTGCATTTCACATCCACAAGTTTTTATTCGTTTTCAATTAGAGTAGTAATGGGTTGGTGAAAGTAAAACGAATCGACTTGTATTCTAATATTTGATAACATTTTTAACAAAAAAATAAATTTTGTTTTTAGCTCAAAATCTTTTTTATCCAATTTAATCAAAAATATATCGTTATCTAAAATGCAAAAGTCCCTAACTTACCTTAAATTTAAAATCGACTTTTTCATTATTTTGATGTAATTACAGCTTATTTTGTCAACAATTTTTATGTTATTTTCAGACAATTTGTTTTTTTAATCGATTTAGCCATCTTAAATTAGTTTTTTGTTTGTTTAAAATTTTGCGAATTTTCGTGAATTTTAGCCATGTTCGCGATAGAAGCGATCGGAAATACTCGATGCAAACCGAAGCACAATTTTCCATACATTTGTATTGATTTTCATTTAATTAATTCCGAGATTCATAATTTTAGCTGAAAAAATAAATTTTGATTTGATAGACTTTATAAAGGATAAATTTATTTTAGATCTTCAAATAAAGTTAAAGCTTTCTTTTGAATAACCATTTGTTGTTAGGACGTTCATCGCTAATTTGTATCTTTAATCCAAATAGTAAGAAGTGGCTCCATTTTTTTCATTAAGAGACTTCTCATTTGTGTTTTGTTTCAACAAATTTCTTAATTTTATCAGCGTCACTGGAACAGCAAATGGATTTTATTGTAGAAGGGGCTAGTTCAAGGTTTCTTTCAATATCAACAGCCTTTTCCCCTGATTTTTGTTCTAAGCTTATTTGCTTTTTTTGACTCGTTGCTGCAAAATATTTAAATATAACTTTACTTTAGAAAATGTAATTTGAAACCTGTTGCAATCGCAGACAACCTTCGCATACATATTTAAATTACACTTAAACGGGAAATCCCTTTTTTCTGTAGCTTTGTACAAACATTTTTATATGTATTAACGAAGCAAATCGAATCACTAGCGACGCAACTTCGAAGCCATGCTACGCAAAGTGACACAAAAACGATGCAACTTCGAAATCACTCAAATTTAAAAAAGACGCAACTTCGAAAACGACGCAAGCCGAAGCGACGAAAACCGGGGCATTGGTGTAGTGTATACGTATTATCAACGAAAATTTGAGGAAACAGCCGATTGGCTGAATGTAATATAAAAATAAGAAACTTTCTTGTTTTAAGAAATTTTTGATCATATGTATACCAAAAACGTGAATTTTTTGATCATGAGAAAATGTTTGTTTACTTAAAAAAAATTACCAAATACAAACAAAATAATTTAAAAGCAAGAAACTCTTTTTTGATTTTTAAATCTAGTGTTTTAAGAAACGAAATTGATTAATTTAGAAAATACATAAATTTCTTTCCGTGTGTGTACGAATTTCTAGAGAAAAAAATTACTAATTTTAACTATTGTCGACTAAGAACCAGAGCTGTAAATGAATCGCTCATTTTTGAATTAATTCACGAATCATTTATGCACTGAATTAGCAAATTTTGAATTAATTATTTTCATAAAAAAATGAATTGAATGAGATTGGAGTCAATTCAAACGAATTTGATAACAAGGAATTGCAATTAATTTCCATTTCAAATGAATTGCAGTTCGTTTTCATTTCAAATCAATCTGAAGAAAGAATTGCAATTAATTTCTAATTAAAAAAAAAAATGAATTGCAATTCATTTTTCAGATTCATTTGAATTGAATTGATTTTGAATTAATTCAAATAAATAAGAAATAAGAAATTAACAATTTATTTTCAACTCATTTGAATTGAATTGGTCGGAATTGGAATTGATTTTATGTTGGAATGGAATTGTCAGGTAGCGGCAGAATAGGAATTAAATTTTTAGGTATAAGCGAAAATCCTATCAATATGGAAAAATTTTGCTTATTTGTTTAAGCATACATGTTAAATTCCAATTAGAATTAGCAATTGATGCAATTAGTTTATATTCTCTAATTCATCAAACAATTAGAATTAGTTCAACTAATTCCCATTAGATAATTGCAATTTTAATTCCAATGGCAAAACTAATTGCAATTAGTTGCCATTAGCAAAAAAAATTGGTTTACCTTTACAATTAGAAACCTAATTGACTTGATAATGCAATTAGATATTCAATTAGCTCGAATTAGAATCAATTATTGAATATGGGCATTTCCATCTTGTCGAACGTGACCATTGTACACATTTAAAGTTAAAAAAAAAGTCAAAATAAAACGTATATTTATTTTGCCAATAGATTCAAGTTATAGCTTTTAATTAGCCTTATAATTGGTGCTATTGTTCATTTTGATAAATTGTTTCGTTTTCAAGAAAAAACAAGGCATTTGCACGTGACGAAAACAGAAGCACATGACATTTTTTTCCATCATGATATATACATATGTTGATTAGACCGGGTCGACCTCCATACAAAAAAAAAGTTGTGCCAGTCACCCCCTAGAATGAAAGATATGTCAATGAAGTTTCTAAAACAGGAAACATTTTTTTTTGCCACGCCCCAAAATACAGCCCTTTTGGTTTTTTATATTTATATTTAGGTTTTTTATATTTAAAGTCCGATCTCATCATATTGCATATCGTTTGTCATGGCTTGATATTGGCTTCATTTTTGTCTTTAGTGACTTTTTAATCCGACCTCAAATTCTGGGCGCCACTTATGCCATCTCGGATCCTTCCCCCAAATGTCCAATTTTTTTTACGTGCCAAGAAAGTCCTTCTAAAACTAAGTATGTATAGATTTTAATATGCCCACTTTTATTACACGCCTACAAATTAAGTCCCGTTTTTCTTTTTCACACACATACTACATTAAATCAGGTAGAAGCCAATACAAGCAATAATATTTTCATCTGTCACGCCCTAAAATAAAAGGTATACTTATTAAGTTTGAAAAACTTTAAAAATTGTTTTTGCCACGCCCTAAATTACAGCCCTTTTTGTTTTATATACATGTATAGCATCGTCATTTAAAGTCTAATCCAGTCATAACCACTCCATAGACTCGCGAGCAGTCAATAATTGTATTTTTCACACATACACGGTCGGCAACTCACATGTTTACAACAACTTTGTTCGGGCCACTCCATAGTTTTGCGAGGCAGTCAATAATCGTATTTTTTACACAGACATGGTCGGCAATTCATATGTATACAACAACTTTGTTTGTTGCTTGGTTATCACTGGTCTAATCTCATCGTATCGTATATCATTGTTAATGCCTAGAAAATGGCATTATTTTTGAATTTAGTGCTTTTTTTCTCATCTAGATTTAAATGATGCAATGTATATATTAACATAAATAAATCATTTACATATGGGCACTTCCACAGAAAAGCTCTCTTTTTGTCACGTCACGTCACCTAGCAATTATTCTTGTATTTTAGAACCACGTTGTTCAAATTTTTCCTCTCTTTCACTTAATGAAAACCTAGTTGCGCTCTACACCCAAATGCAAAAAAGTAAATAATATTTTCATTATTCTTTGAGAAACAATTAAAAATGGTTGGTGACGTTACGTGACAAAAAGTAGAAATTTCTGTGAAAATACCAATATATAAAAAATTATTTTCAAATTATTAATTTTCACACTTACGATGTCGCACGTGAAAAACTTTATATAAGTACCAAGATCACAAATCTTGCTATTTTACAGAAATTTTTTTTCTATTTTAATAATATAAAACATCTCTGTTTGGCCTGGTAATTTGATGAGGTTTCTACTTTTACTTTCGATGCATTGATAGAAAATGATGTTTTTCAATGTCGCACATGACATCGAAATATGAGATAATACAAAGAAAAAAATTACAATTATTTGCAATCGCATAGGTTCTTGTGCATTCTATTTTGACTATTTGTACCTTCCGAAAGGTTTTAGAGAGAAAAAGTCAATGCATAATGTCTCCCTTAAAGAACTGTTATCATAGCAAAACGTACAATAGAAATATCCAAATAAGAAAAGTTGCACTTGTTCCACTTTGCATTCATAAATCTTGCAATGGGTTATAAATAAATATAAATTTTTTTTACTTTTATTAAATTTGATTGTTTTCCTGTTAAAATATGATAAAACAAAGTCTTTTCAAGAACTTATAATTTTTTTGTTGCGGTGGACCTTTAGGTGGAAATGCCCATATCTAATTGCATTAGCAGAAGTCAATTAGATTTCTAATTGTAAAGGTAAACCAATTTTTTTCTAATGGCAACTAATTGCAATTAGTTTTACCATATGTAGTGTGAAAATATTATTAAAATTGTGTTTAACAATAATTTTTGTTTAAATAACTCATATATGTATAATGAGGAAAATTTCTTTTAAAAAAATTTCAACCTAAATGTAAAGATTTTATCAACTTTGAATCTCAACATTTTGCGGTCTTACTACTTTTACTATACAGCACTGATGGGATTTATGGTTCAATTGAACCAAATTTGGTACAATCGAAACTTCTTTGGTACACTGGTACAAAACTCCCTTTTTGGTACAATTTAAAAAAAAAATACGAAGTTTTATTATTTCTTTGAGGTGGATTAACTAGCTTTTTCCAATAATAAAATTTTTATTAACAGCCGTGACCAGAACTACCGGAAATTGTATTATTGTTAATTAATGTTCGAATTTTATACTTACATAAAAACTACATACATACAGATATATATCTGTGGCATTTTGACAAAACCTCTTTGTAAGTCAAAATTAAAAAGTTGAAAAACATGTTGTCAATCATACGAATTTTCATTCAAAAAACATTTTTGTTTACGTTTTTAAAATTTTGTATTATAAACAAGGCGAATTCATTTTTCAGGTGGCGTTGAAAGCACAGCTGTGCTACTTTTTTTTAAATTAGAGAGAGGAATGTCAAAAGTTACTTGTGTTTTTGACATATCGGCCAACGAAAGCAGCAACAAAATACATTGTTGTGTTTTTGGTGTTGTTACTTGTTGTTGTATCGACACCACCGTTTACATGAATTCGCCTTGATTATAAACGAATTTTTTTTTATTTTTGGTTTGTTTTATTATTTCACAAAAATATTATTTTCGTCGAGTACAGGTAGAAATTTGTAAGGTAATTCGATGAAATTTTTAACACAAGGAGAAAGCCTACTAAAAATGGTGAGAATCGTTCTATAATTGCACGTGTCCCCATACTTCTTTCCGGAGTAGTGTTTGTGCCTATAAACCATCCTATAACGTTGGTCATCTTACCATTTTTTATTGGAATGGCTGGTAGGTCCAAAACTAACCATAGGTCCCATATAAATCCCCTTCCTAAAATGACTTAAAGGCAAAAAAATCGTATGTAGGTGAATATATCTTAACAATAATCCCCACAAAAACTCTTACATAAATCTTAACCTCATAACATAATTTTGCCCATGATGATTGCCCATGGGGCTCACTCTCGAAAATTTCTCTGCTGCATATACTGTGATTTAGAGTATCAAATGCTCGAGCTTGACGGACTATAATTTCTTACTTTTTTGTTTTTATTAAAAAAAAGTGTTATGAATTCTTACAATGTATGATTTTTTATTTTATAGCGATTTGGTACAATTTATGTCAATTTGGTACAATTTTGCCATTGAGACGGTACAATTTAAGAATTGTCAGATCCCAACAGTGATATACAGTACTTTTCGCTTATAGTCCACTACTCTAGTTGCACAACTTTTGTGGACTATAAGCGAATTTGGACTATAACCGATTTTTTTTATAAGCCATTTTATGGATAATAAGTGAAATCTATTATAATCCACAATTTGGACTACATATATAAATATTATTTTCTTCAATAAAACTTCAAAATAAAAATTAAAAATTATCTTTAAACAAAAGAAAAGTTTATTTAAAACATAAACAAATATTGATTTAATTGGAATAAATTGTTAAAAATAATAGTTGCGAGAAAGGTAAATAAAAACATATTGCCTGTTGATTAAAAAATATAAAAAGCAGAGTGGACTATAAGCGACCAATTTTGCATATAGAATTATAAATGCGTGCTAAGAAAATGTGGCTTTTAAACGAAAATGGACCTTAGAACAAATAATTTGTGTGAAATTCGAAAAAAAGTGCAAGTGAATATGACTGTTTTGGCTTTAATCCGTTTTTGGCCTTTAAGCGGAATTGGACTATAAGCGAAAAGTACTATAAATGGAAAATTTGTTTACTTTTTGTATGAAAAACTGTAATAAAAAATAGTAAATTTTGGTAATTCCCCTTAGATCTGCTCTTGAATTTGATTGATTATAACTCATTTTTAATTTCATTCATTTGAATTGCAATTCATTGCTTTAATTCATTTGGATTTGAAACGAATTGAAATTCATTTCTGCCTAATTCATTTGAATTGATTCAAATTTAATTCAATTAATTTTTGCTGTGAAAAGAATTAATTCAAAATGTAGCTAATTCGTAACGAATTAAAATCAAAAAGAATGGTTCAATTACAGCTCTGCTAAGAACTGACAAGATAATTTAATGGAGTTTACTTACATACATAAATATGTATATATTTTAAAAGACCTTCAATACGTTGAATGTTTTGGTGGATTACAAACGAAATTATACAATCAATATCTCGATTATCTCGTATTTTCCATTTCTTTTAAAAGTATACTTATAAAAATAATAAACCATATTATTTAATTTTATTTATTTTCCTTTTTCTACATAATTTTGTTAATTTTAATACATATAAATTGCAGTACAAATATATTAATTTTTTTTTTTAATTTAAACATTAACATGCTCATACATACTTAGCATAATATAAATTTAAGCAAAACAATATCTGCTTTTACACACATAAATTTTTATTGAAACAAGATCGTATATTCTCTTTCAAAACTGCCGGTTTGTTTTCACTCAGACAGTCTGAGTTGAATTTGTTCCCATGATGACAAAACGAGAATGAAATAACGAGGAGAATTGAAGCATGATACAAAGAAACCAAGATAACGCATTCAGCTTTTAATAATGAAATGTTTCTGCGCATCTACGTCACATCAGCGTCTAAGTACAGCTAAAATGTAGAAACACAAGAAAACAAACATGTGTATAATATGCTGATGTGACGTCATATTAAACAGTTGAATTTTATAAACTTGAGCAATGCGTAATCTTGTTTTTATCACTTTGGAATTGAAGAAACTATCGGTTACAAGCAAGTATGTACCCCTCTTCTTTCTTCTTTCGTCACTCTCTTCAGCAAATTCTGATTTGATTCAAGAAAAATGGATTTGTGTAAACCGGAAAACTTAAAAACTATTAAGATAAAATTTCTTAAACTTTGCCGTTCTTTAAACTATTTTCAATAAAACTACTCCATACAAACAATATACAATATGTATGTACGTATTATTTAGTAATCGTTTAGATTTTAATATAGTATTTATAAATAAAAAGTTCTTATTTTGTTAATTAATTGCAATTTATAATGATTTATGTCAATATATTGCGTTTAGATAACAATTTCAATTCCGTTTCATATTTTCCCAAATTTGGTTGTTCGGCAGCGATTTGTGGCATTTTATTTTGTATTTCTTCGAATGTTTTATGCAACTCCACTAAAGATTCTCCTAAGCCCTGTTTAATGTTATTAAACTCTTGTGAAATTATCGACAATTTACCCAAAAGATAATTCAAATTCGAATCCATATCCAACATACGATCTTTGATGTCTGTCACTTTAAGACCCATTATATTGACGCTATCAAAAGTGCTATTGACAGCCAATTCATTGCGTGCATCAATCGCTTTAAGCAGCTCTTTGGTATCTCCAAGCTCTTCATGCATTATAGATATTTGATGCCATACTTGTGTGATTTCCGATTCAATAAGCGATGAGAAATTCTGCATCGTCTCAATTTGATTTGTCATCATCATTTCGTCGACATTATCAAAACGTTCTTTCATAATTTCGAAAAGTTCATCTTTTTGTTTTTCCAAGTGATCAGTTATTTTTTGTACAATTTGTACGGTACCAAATTCGACCTTACGTTGTGTATCCAATACATATTCGGAATTAGTCATTAGAATGTTATTAAATTTATTGAATATTTCTAGACCTTCATTGAATTTAGTGTAGCTATTGTTCATTTCAGAATAGAATTTGTCCAAGACGTCAGCGGAATCAATGACATTCTTCTTTACAGTTTCGATACCTGTATCGATATTCTTTCCATGAATTTCAACAGTGCTCAAAGTTTTAGTCGCAGCTGCAAAGAAAATTTAAAAGCAGAATTGAGTAAGCGAATAGTTAGGTTAGGTTAGGTTAAGAAGGGTTGTGCGCCCACAAGCACACCTCCACTCGGAGACCGAATACGATCCATTGTGATTCCCTTCAATGAAAAATATGAAGTATGAGATAGAGATAAGAGGAAGTGAAAAGTAGAGAAAAGGAAGTTTGATATAGACAGAAAATTAGAAAGTAGGACCAATACCCCCCTTACAGTCCCCTCAACAGAAACAGCCGCGTTATTTCCCTGACAAACCCCAGTAGATTGGCCGGATTACATCCAGCTATGCACCCCAGTTCGTCGTGAAACCTATCTCCTAGCCACTTCAGTCTGAGACCCTGCATCCTAGGACAATGGCACAGTACATGCTCGATCGTCTCTAGCTCCTCCGAATCCTCGCATAGCCTGCAGAAGTCCGGTATGGCGTTATCCCATCTGCCCGCAAAAGCCCTGACAGGACAATGCCTCGTCAAGAACCCTATAAGTGTTCTGAGACTACCCCTATCCAATCCCAGTAGAACCCTGGTTGCCCCCGCGTCCAAATTGGGCCATAGTGCCCTAGACACCCTGCAATCCATTCTGCCCCTCCAGGATCGGTCAACATCATCACGGAATTTCTCCCGTATCACCCCATAGTAGTAGCATTGGGGGGGTTTTACCCCCTGTCCCCCACCACTAAGTCGAGACCCGAACCTTCTCTCGCGAGTTCGTCCGCCACCTCATTCCCATCAATCATGCAGTGTCCTGGTACCCAACACAGCCTCACGTTGAATGCCCCCATGAGTTCCCTAAGAGCGTTCCTACACCGCGCAACCAGGCATGATCGCACCGTATGGCTCTTCAATGCCCGAAGCGCCGCCTGACTATCGACGTAAATTGTCACCTCAGATCCACCCACGATGTGATCCAGTATCACCTCCGTCGCCCTCCAGATCGCTAGGATCTCATCCTGGAAGACACTGCACTCATCAGGGAGTCTGAATGACCTTTTTACCTCGGTGTCCGCGATATAAACACCGGCACCAGTGCCGGTTTTCATCTTGGATCCATCCGTAAATACTGCCCACCCCTCAAACAGTCCACTCCAAATTTCCCTATCCGGGAGCTCCACTGGTGGTGTTGCACCGAAGTCCAGGGTCATAGTCTTATGATCCGAAATTCCCTCGAGAATAATACCCTGATCAAGCAGACCCATCTCGTACAAAATTCTTGTGTGATCATCCCGCCTAGGTCTAACTAAAGAAGACTCGTAAAGTCTTAGTAAGTTCCTAGCTGCCACACTCCTCACATATTGCTCGATAGGGGATAGATATAGTAGGATGTCCAGCGCTGCCTGCGGAGTGCTTCTCCTTGCGCCTGTGATGCCAAGAGATGCACTTCTTTGAACCTTGCTGAGCATCTTCCTATAGCTATCCACTTTCAACGCACCCCACCAAACAGTGCATCCATAGGTAAGTATAGGCCTAACAACCGATGTGTACATCCAGTTTACCATATCAGGCCTAAGACCCCAGTTCTTACCAATGGAGTTCCTGCATGTGTAGTATGCATTGAGTCCCCGAATAGTTAAAGTCAATAGAGTTCAAAGAATTTGCCATGAGATTCTGATATAACTAAGTATGCACCAAGGCAGATGTATATGCTTCAGAGAGAGTTATGCTGGGTGTCACATATTTGTTATAGAGTTTGACATATACAGGTAGAATACATGAGCTCAAAAAAGGCATACAAAAAAAAAAATTAACAAACAGCATAACTTTCTCTTCAGGGTGGTCCAAAAAATTTTTTTTTCGATTTTCCAAAAAAGTGGACCAGTTTTGTGTTAGGTTAGGGTAAAAAAAAGTTGGTAAAAAATGAGCTCGATCGATTGAAAATTGCACATTGAAATCTGTGAGAATGAAATTCGGGCTAAATGGAGAGAAAAACTACGGAGGAGTCACCCCTAGAGATATAAAATGTATGAGCAACCCCCATTATTTTTGCATCCCCAATATTTCACCGGAACAAACTTATCCTGTATCGTCAACCCTTCATATGGTCCCCACACGAAAAATTTAATTTTCTCAAACACCGACTCTAGAACAGACGGACGGACAGCCAGACGGACACAAAGTCCAAGATTAAAAAAACGGAACCAATTAGGATGTAATCCAATCCAATACCGTTTTTTATCTTAGTCGTTTTGAATTTTTAAAAAACAAAAATTTTAAAATGTGGCTAAAAAATTACTTTTTTCCAAAAAAAATTATGTTTCTAAAACGACTGCGTATCTTAGAAAAAAGTTTTAGTTTTCTTAAAGGAAATTTTATTGCGAAATTTCGTTTTTTTAGTTTTTTGAATAACCTCCATTTTCGAAATAACTGTATATCTCGAAAACCAGAGCTAACCTAAAAAAAAACTGCTAGCACAAGTGGATTCAGCGTACCCGAATAAGGTTTAAACGCCAGGTTCCCGGCTTGTCTCAAAAATAAGTGTCAATTTCTTGCACACTGTAATTAAAAATGTTACATATTATGCAAACTGTTAGCTAGGTCTTTAAGCGTTTACCGTATAATCTTTTGTAGATGGGGCCCTTTGCTTTATGCTAGTAAAATCGCAAGTTTTGGTCAAAAAACTCAAAAATTGCTTGTGGGCATTTGTGTTGATGCAATACATCAGAATGAATTCAAATGTCGATATTTAATTGTTGGTTAGTTAGGGTCTTTGCGTTTCAGGAAACGATATGTTACGGTAGTTGAGATTAATAAAAACCAAATTTGAAATAAACTTTCAGTTTCTTTATGCTAAAATTTGATCGTCAAACAGAAGAGTATTTTCCAAAACATCGAATTACTCGTTTATAAAATCGAATAAACATTTGGGATAACAGAAAAAACAAATACCGTAATCTGTGGACTCCAGTAAACCGACTGTATGTTTCTTGTGAAGCCAATTGTTATTTAAAAAATTTTCAAAACTGTTATTTTTAAATAGAAAACCGGCTCAGAAGCCATTAAAATTTTCAAATCAACTTACTAGATGAATAAGATTTCCATTATTGGCGCTATTAACGTTAACCATGGAATTACATATTGACAAATTCGATTAGATTTAAAAAAATTCATTGAACTATTAAATTCAGGTAATTAATAAAATGATAAGTTATAAAATAATCTATAAATTTGACATTCATTTCGAGTCGCTTATTTATGTATATTAAACGAGGCAAAATAACTGGCATGATTCATAATCAGAAAAAACAAAATACATACCAACAACTTTTGTTGAAATATTCAAAAGATAACAAACCTGTATGTGTAAAAATGATTAAAAAATTACATACCCGCTTCAGAGGCTTCAAGTATTTCGGCTTTTATATGTTCCAATGCATTAAGAGTTTCATTATTTAAATTTTGTATAAATTCTTTATCTGCCAACAAAAGTCCAACTTCTGGTTGAGGTATTTCCTTAAGTTGAGCCAAACCTGTATTGACTTCGTCAAACATTTTCATAACCTTATTTTCGAATACGGTGTTGTTGGGTGGTAAGATAACTGGGGGTGGGAGAGAGGGTGCTGGGGTAGTTATACTGTAGCTAATCAAACGATCTTCTATTTTCGATAGTTTTTCTTGAGTAACTGGACTCGTCTTGAATGCAACTTCAGTATGTTCTAACATGTTGCGTGAAACATTTAATAAAGTATCAACATTATTAGAAAGTGTTTTTATTTGTATAACAAGTTTTTGATTTATTTCTTCTTGCTTCTCAAGAAAACTGGATGGTATTTCATGCTCTTCTGGGTTAGCTGCTAGCTTTAAGGCTGCTCCTGGTGCAACAGGCGGTCGTCTAAAGCATTCATTATTTTCATGCATCCATTTAAAGATGCGCTCTAAAACTTCTCCAATTTTTTCGGTTTGAATGTTGTATTTTTCTTCTTGCTGTGGAAATACATATGTAAATGTAATGCAAATTATTGACTAACGTAGCTTCCTAAACAAGAGCGGCAAAGCGTTTTTTACACATGAAAATTCTATTGCCAATACATTTTCAATAAAACAAACTAAGCTAGCGATCTGTCAAAAAGATTTTCCAGCCGGGTTGTGTTAAATTCGCGTTCTAAAGGTTTGTTTCGTTTAAAGGGTACCACCATACACTATCAAAATGCTTGATGTCGTGTACGTGTGATGGACTAGATATTTAAATTGGTTTGATTTTTCATTTTTAGGTACTACAATAATTTTGATAGAGTATAGTTCCCTTAAATTGTATGAAAATGGAAGGTTTTGACATACAATATACGCTTACCGTTCTTATTAAGGTTTAGTTTGTATTAAAGATCGATTATTGCCTCTATGTATTTTATTTAAAATTTTTTTAAGTACATACATAGTTTTCATTGTTTACTCAATTAATTAGGTTACTAATAAAATGTTTATATTTACCGCTATTAACATCGTCTCTATTTGGCTGACACGCTCATCTAATCGTGAAAATATGCCATTTATAGGTTCTAAGTTCTTTTGACCCTTTTGAAGACCCATCATTCCCTTTTTTAGTAATTCACCCAAGGCTCGTTCACGATGTTCATGTCTTTCCAGTTTATTATCTAACTGATTGTAGGAATAAATTAATGATTGTAAAGTTCCTCGAATATCACCAAAACTAAAAGGAAATTATAGAAAATAATTATGAATCTAAAGTAGTCGTTTTTTGTATCAAAATTAAGCTATGTATGTTTAACTTAAAGGCAAATCTCGGTACTACAACAAGTACAATTCCTACAAAAATCACAAGCAATTTGTTTTTTGTAAAATCACGGTCAATGTAAAAAAACAAAACAAGGCAGAAACAAAGATATAAAAATATTTTGACATCCAACAATTATAAAGATAAAAAAAAAGTTATTAGGAGGGCTGTTTAAATAACCTGTAATGAATTCGCCTTGCCTAACTATAAACCGATTCGCACAAAATATTGTATTATTTAGGATGTGTGTGAAACGGTAGCAAAGTTCTATGGGGAATTAAAATTGTCAAAAATTTGTACGCTAATGTCAAAATGTATACTAGCCCCCCAAGCTAGTGAAATTTTATTCACCTCAATAGTGTCAAAAATTTACTTCCATAAGTTCTTTGCTACCGTTTCACACACACCCTTAGTCATTTGTGGTGATTTTTGTTTCGATATGTAAACTAAAGAAGCCGATTTTCGGATAGGCTCTTTTTATAGGATCTACAATGTAGATACACAGAAAAAAATAATTTTCATATTTGGAAACGAAAATCGCATATGGGTAATTCCAAAGTGTTGAACGTGACAGTCGTACGCATCAAAAATACAATAACATTTTAAACAAAAAAATATTTTTTCGTTCTATTAACCCTTAAAATATAGCACTAAGAATGCACTGTTATCTATGTTAAAGTTTATGGAGGGCGCGATTCAAGGTCAAAGATAATGGCAAAAGAAGTAGCGGTTCGAACGTGAAAAAAACAGAAGTAGTTTTTGTGGCCATGTAAAAAAAGGCGTAATTCAGCGAAACCTGGCACAATTTTTTAGTCAAACTACTTTCAGAATTTTACGTAGCAATGTAACATTAAAATGTCTTGGTTTGATTCCAAAATCTTGTGTATTTTCTTTTTTTAAGCCAAAATCTGGGTCGATACGTGACATTTCGAACGTGAAATTTTTTCCATAATAATTTAACTGAATAATGAAAATAAAAATTAACCGTTAATCCGAATACAGATTACAGACCATGTAAGAACATTTTTTTGGAATAATTTTTATCAAATATCACCTCTTTTAAGGAAGATAATATTAAAGAAAACATACAATAAAACATTCTCACAAATTAATAATTACGTTTGCACAACTTTGCAGACTGATTTTTCATCTAAGTGAACAAATGTATGGGTAAATTTATAAAATTATTAAAATCTAAATATTTCTCTATAACAATATCGTAAAATAATCAGCTTTTAATAAATTTTAAATTTTCGGTCACGGTGGATCTTTTGATGGAAATGCCCATATACCTATGACAAAAAAAAAATGTTGCGGTATTGATAAAGGCTAGATTACACTATTATACTATGTATTAATACATGTCAAAATCTCAAGTAATATAACAAAGTGTGATAGTGTGAATGCAATGTGTCACGAAAATGACAAGTATTATGAAAAAAGTTTGACATCCCATACGACTTCATCGTTTTTTTAAAAATTTCTAAACAATAATACTTTTCATTGGATCAGGGTTGCATTTTTTTCATGTGTGAGTGTTTATACTTTGTGTGATAGTGTAAACACAAACTGTCATGTTACATTAGATTTTTTGACAGTCGCAACAAAACTCATTAGATTTCTATCTCACAAAGTATTATGGAATACGTAAGACTTGTGAGATAGTGTAATCTAGGCTTAAGTAAATGCGCAAAAACAGTGAGAAAAACAAAATCTGAAGGTATTTTAGTATAAGTAAAAGTGTAACCATTTTTGCAGCTAAATTTAGCATTGAAATTTTTGGCTTTTTATAATGGGTGTTTTTCATAGAGTGACAGAAGTTTAAATCATAATAAAACAAGGAAATATATTTTTAATATCAATGAAACGGGCTTTATTGGAAAGAAAATTTTATGAAATTAATGTTTAAATATGATTTCTGTAGTGTGGCCGCCACGGCTGACGCGTAAAAGGCGCAATCTGCAACACCAATTTTCAACAACTTTTTGCATTTTGACCATCATCGTTTTTAAAGACATACATATGGGCCAATGACTCCGCCAGCTTATAAAGCGCAACAAAAAGAATTTTTCTGTGGATGTTATGTTGTTTCGCCAAAGGCTTGTGGATTCTCCTCACTTCAAACGCGACAATTCTGCTTATTTACGTACCTATTGAACCAAAAATGGGCTTCATCGGCAAATAAAATTTAGAATGGAAATTACAGAGCACACAGAGGCGTCACGAGACGGAAAATATGGTTTTTTTCTGTCTTTTTCTTCGAAAGCTGCCCTTTTTGCATTTTTTTTTTTTTTATTACGCAATTTGTGTTGATAGTAGCGGCTTGTTTTTACACATTGCCACTTCACTACCAAAAAACGTTTTCTTTCTCTTTCTTCGAAAGCTGCTCTGGCAAATGATTTAGTCCTTTTTCATACGTCACTTTTTTCATCTCTGTATGCTTTGTGATGGAAATTCAAAATCAATATCAATTTGTGCTATAGCCCATTCGCTAAGTTATTTTGACTAAAAATGTCAACAATTTGAACGCGTTGCTCTGGTGTAAGTCGATTCATAATGAAATTTCAAAGCAAAATAATGTGAGCCACGAAATAGCGTCGATTTATGAGAATTTAAAAACCGGGAAACCAAAATAATGGGATTGGCAGAATAAGAAGAAAAAGTTAGCTTCGAATTTATAAATTAAAAAAAAATATTTAATATTTTTAACAAAAATACAAAACACTTTTTGGAACAAAATGAGCGATGCGTGCAAAAAATCGTTCGGTCTGTTCCCAAGACATATGGGCTTATCCAAAATGGTCAGTAAAAAGCGTTGGTGATTTATCTTATGGAACACAGGCTTTTGCACGGTATAAACGGTATATATTCTGAAAGTACTGTACATTTTGACAATTGACAATATTTCAATTAAACGTTTCACTTGATCAAATGTTTAATTAATCTGATTAAATATTTAATTAAACTGATTTTATTTTTGATTAATTCTTTTACTGGCGCAAACATTTTTTTCTGTGTTCGCTGAATTACGCCTTTTTATACATGGCCCCAAAAACTACTCTTATTTTTTTCACGTTCGAACCACAACTTTTTTGTCATTATTTTTGACCTAGAATCGCGCCCTCCATAAACTTTAACATAGATAACAGTTCTTTCTTAGTGCTCTAATTTAAGGGTTAAAATAACGTAAAAATATTTGTTGTTTAAAATGTTAATGCATTTTTGATGCGTACGATTGTCACGTTCAACACTTTGGAATTACACATATTTGAAACAAATATTTGCTTTGAACTGCTGAAAAAATTTTTAAATTCCAATTTTTCTTAAACTGAGTAAAGACTGGTCTAAAAAATCTTTTGAATATTACCATTTATTTAAATTTTGTTAAAAACTTATTACTAAATTTATTTAGTTTTTAATAAAATTTTATACTGATAATAAGTTTTAAACAAAAATTTTAGCATATTTTAAAATAATTTTTTAACATTTTCTGGCCTGTCTAATGCTTTAAAACAATTCTATTTAGCTGAAAAAACAATTTTAAGATCTGGGGCCTAATTCTGGCAGTCGTGATCGAGTACTTTCTCGATTCGAAAGCAATTTTACTTCTATTTCTTTCAGTCGATACAGAACGAATCGAAATTATTTTTTCAGTATTGTGAAACTCTAAGTAATGCTTTACAACACTGAAAAAATAATTCCTATTCGTTCATTGACTGAAATATTTAGATATTAAATTGCTTTCGAATCGAGAAAGTATTCGATCACGACTGCCAGAATCAGGCCCCTGGTCAACTTCTAGAAGAACGTAGTGCTTGGAGTTATTTTAAGACTTCGGGTGAAGTACATATACAATAAATCACTGTGTAAAAAAATTGGCTTTATTTGTAGCCTTAATCTACTTTAGTAAATATTTGGGCTGCACAAAATATCCTTTGGGTCGCGCTGCTTATGGCTTTAACATAAGAATGATAACGTAAGTATATCAAAAAACAAAAGTTGATAATTCAGTCATCGGAATGTCTTAATAATGTTAAAAACATTTAGAAGTGTGATAGTTTTTTTCCAATTTATTGTTATCGACGCAAACGGGAATTTTTTTTTAATCAAATTGGAAAAATCGTGTGGCCCAACATTATAGATTGGATATTCACAATTGGCGAAAATTTGCGCAGATATTCGTATTGGCGAATATTAAAAATTATAAAAAGAATTAAAAACTCCAAAGTTAATATTTTTTGCTTCATTATTAAATTAATTAACTGCCAATTTCACGATGTCACTCACACAAATAACATGTAAATAAAAACAAATTTTTTAATTTATTATTTATTTTCTTGATTTTGGAAAGTTCTAAAAAATTCATTTGTTATTTTGTAAAGCCCGTAAATTCCACAAAAAGTAATCTAGCTATATAGAAATCTATGAAGTAATAGCTGCCATATTTTGAAAGAATACTGAAGTTAAAAACTCGTAGTCCAAATAAGCATTGAAATAAGCAAAGATAACTGTTAGGTACGAACACGACCAGCTTTCTTTTTGTAGAAAAATCTAAAATGCAGAAAAACTAACATTCGATAATATTTCGATAACACTACGTGACAATTTTTTGACCAAATGAATTTGACACCTAATCTTTATGTAAAATTTTCCGCTGAATCTGAAAATAAATAAAATAACCGTTATTTGTGATTTTAAAAAAGATGCTGTGACTGAAATGCAAATATCCAAAAAATAAAATTTTAGCCTATTTCAATACGAACAGTTTGTGCCCAATAGGATCCGGATAGGTGCAAAAATGTCAAAGTTACAGAAGATTAATTGAACTAACCCACAACATATAAGTATACAAAGCTAAATTTTTAGTAACAATAAATATTTTTCTTCTTTATTAATATTTGAGCTTAAGGTCACTTTTATTTTAAATATTTCGTATATTTTTATTATCGATATTTCGATTTCCTTTGGAAATCTTCTTCAGGATATATTTTAATTAACAATAAATAACAATAACAATAAATATTAAAAATTGCTTAAAAGTATTGAATTTCTATGTGGGTTAATTTACTAAATCTTCTGTAGCTTTGTCATTTTTGTACCAATCTATGTCTTGTTGGGCGAAAAATGTTCATATTAAAATAATATAATGTCGCATGCAATAAAACATTAGGATTTTTAAAACATTGGTTTAAAAAAATAACTTGAATAGAGCAAAATTGAACAAAATCATCAAATTTTCAATGAAGCTTGAACTTTTGTCCCTTGTAACTCTATCATTTCTTGACCAATCTTCACAAGCAATCCATGGTTATTTTAGAAATTTTATAACCTTTCACTAGAAAGTTTTGAAGATATATGCATTTCAGTCACATCATCTTTTTTAAAAACATAAATAACGGTTATTTTGGAATATCTCAAAAACTGTTCTACTTTTGACAATTCTGACTTCATATTCGGACTCATTTTACATAATGTTTAGCTGTCAGATTCATTTGGTCTCGACTTTGTTGAAATTTTGTCACGTAGTGTAATCGTTTAGCCAAAAAAATATGCAAAGCACTTAAATAATCGTCAATTTGTATTAAATTACAAAAAAATAACATGGTTTTTATAAAAATTGTTAAAAATCAAAATAAATAAAAAAAGAAACTACTTAAAATTTGCTTAAAGATCCACAATGTTAAATCAAAAAATAGTTCGCGCATGTCTAAGTTTAAATAAATGAACCACAAGTGAATTATTTCTTAATAACTTTATATTAGTTTGCATGTCAACAACTCTGTTTAAGTGTCCATGCCACCATAGTGCCATATCGACATCATAATCTTCATCCATCCACACACACATTCATACTACAAGTATATAAATTTGTAAAATATATTCTAAAAATAATGTCCTAGATGATAGACATAATAGAACTCATAACATGTGAATAACTAAATGTGTCTCCTCCTTCCTCATCCACCTTCTACTCTAAATTTATTAAAAAACAAAGAACGCTTTTAAAAATTACACATATTTATAATGTTTCATTTTCTTTTTAGAAAGTGACCCCATATTTCTAAACTTTAAGATTTAAAAAATTTGTAAAAACTACAATATTAATGATTTATTATTTTCTAAGCAAGAACAAAAAATGAACCAGTAAGAAAGTATAGTTGGTCAGACCCAACCATATGCTACCCCACATGGTAGATTTTTAGAAAAATTTAGAATTTAGAGAACAATTTTTGACCCGCCAGAACAAAATTACGTTTTGAGGTTAAGATTCATTTAAAAGTTCTTTGCGCCAAATATAATTTAAATATCTTTATTTTTGTAATTTTAGGAAGGGGTTTATAAGGAACCTATGGTTAATTTTGGACCTACCAGCACAACACTTTGGCATGACAAAGAAGCTGTCCAAAAATTTGTTGTGGCCAAATTTTATGCTAGATCGACTAAAAAGTGATTCTGAGTCAATCGATATACTAAAAAGTGCGTCTAGTACTAACATTTTAATATGTTACAACCATCAGCACAAACGCATAATACCCTCTCAACTATTGTGGTGAAAGTATACAAACCTACATAAATTCCCCATATAAGTTTGATAAATTATTGTGAATAGAATTGTCAGAAGAAAGAAGGGATCTTATTTCCGCACACAAAAGTATATAAAGAAAAATTTAACATAAAAATCTACTTAAAGTCATTTGTGTTTTCTCCCCCAAATCCAAAACAAAGACCATCGTCTATCAATTTGTTGCAACTAAAAAAAAAATACTGCCTCCAGTCTATCGTTATTCATATTTTTATTAAAATTTCTGTACGTGTGATGTCTGTCCATTTTTCTGTTGATCTTGTGCATGCCCTTTGCATCATTATTAGAAGAAGTTGCATTTTAAAAGAGAACAAGGCGGCGCTATCATGTAATGAATGTATGGATGGTTGTGCCACTTGAATTATTGTTTTCCTAGCACTACTTATCCGTCGACTGCGTCGTTTCATGCCACTTATTTTTATGATGGTTTGGAAGTTGTATAGAAAAGAATCAATTGTAAAAATATTAAGTAAGTAAATATTTATTTAAATCAATAGTTTTATTCATTTTTCTATTTGTCATAATTAAACTTAATTAGAAATGTTTCACAAACATTTGGCGTTTGTTATCAAGAATGTTAGAATTTTGCCGGAAATCAATTTAAAAGCGGCATTTTATAATATTTATTATATTTACATTAATTTGTTTAAAGAAATTATAGCAAATTTTTTTTAATATCATATTTTAGTGTAGCTTTAAATCTAAATTGAAAACAAATTATTTTAAATACAGTTTGAAAAGCAATCCGTGTCGATTTTATTTGTCTATAAACTTAAAACTTACGTTACTGTTTTATTTTTTTGAGTTAAAATTTTCTTTACGAAAAACTTACATCACCCTAATTATTTAACATAAATATCAATATTAAAAACTAACGGACAATTAGCAAAATGTTTGAACGATATTATTCTAATTATAGATGGCATTGACTTCTTTTAAATGCGAGTTTTAAGTACTCAATGTTGCTGCTTGTGAATAACGAATACTGAGAAAAATGTCATTTATTAATAAATAAGAGTCAGTGAACTTAATTAACTTTTATTATGCAGTTTAATTTGCTGAAAAATAGAAAATAAACTTCAATTGAAAAAACAAATTCAATGCATTTGGTTTGTCACGCACTTCGCTTGGAATGGTATTTCCGATGACGTTAATAGTTTTTGATGGCGCAGAACTTTAAACTTCTTATGGAAAATGAAAAAAAAGAAGTCTTTAAGAATATTTTATGGCTTCTTTTTTGATTAAGGCTTAACGAATTTAGTGATTTTTTCAATTTTCATATTAGCGATTATTTCAATTTTATTGGAAAAACCCGACAATTCTTTCAGTAACCTGAAGTTGGGATAATGAAGACGAACAGAAAAACGTATTTCATTTTCTGTGTCAATTCGCTGTGGAATACTGGTTATTATGAAAAGATGATCTTGGGAATCTAGAGCTGCCCTGCTAAGATCTCAGAGACAGTGATGCTATTAGGATACGAAAGATACATTTTTCGTATTTTTTGATGACTTCAGGTACCATGTATAATCCTGACATTTGTCGTATCTTTTGAATCTGTACGCAAAATGTACAGAAATAAAATGTTAAACTTTGGTTTAAGAGTGACATGGCCCCTGATGAGTATTGGGAAAAGTGTTTTTATTTAAAAAATGTTGTTAATTCCTAGTCCATATTACTAGTCCGTTTAAAATTTTTGAAGATATTTGCATTTCAGTCACATCATCTTTTTTAAAAACACAAAAAATGGTTATTTTGGAATATCTCAAAAACTGTTCTACTTTTGACATGTAAAAAAATTACATGCTTAATATTTATGACCAGGGAAACCAGAAATATGCTCTAAAAAATGCGTTTTATGCGCATTAAATATGCAGCAAAAATTCGAAAATATGCACTCAAAATTGTTAAAAATATATCCCAAAAAAATCAAAAATTGCTCATTTAAAAAAAATATTAAACATTTGCATTTAAAAAAAACCAATACTAAAATTATTATCGGTAAAGTATTTACAGACCTATTCGAAAAGAATTTAATCTGCTGTAACAGATTATTTCGGCGCATTTAATCTAAATCAGTGATAACCAAGCAACCAAGGCGAATTATACGATTATTGACTGCCTCGCGAGACTATGGAGTGGCCCGAACAAAGTTGTTGTATACATGTGAATTGCCGACCGTGTCTGTGTGAAAAATGCAATTATTGACTGTTCGCGAGTCTATGGAGTGGTTATGACTGATCTAAATGTCAACATAATTAGATGGCTTACGTAATACGTACACAAATAGTCTAATTTGGAAAGAAGTTATTATGGGGAAAATATTAAATTAAAGACCGATTCTCACCATTTACAAAGATTTCGTTCTTGGTACAATTAAAATGTCTATGCCAAATTTTATCAAATATAAAATTATGTATAAAATTGCAACTTGTACTTTGCGCACAAGGTTATATCATGGATAGACAACAAGCTAGACGGACGGATGGGCATCGTTAAATCACTTTAAACAGTGATTCTCAGTTGATCGGTGTACTTAAAGATTTGTTCAGATTTCTATGTATTGCACACATCGGCAAAAACGTATGTTTATAATTGCTTTTTCCTTAAATTTTGCTTTTATGTCAAATTTTAAAGTTTAAAATAACATAGTCTTTAATGACAACCTGCTATGTCTTAATTTTAGAGCAAAAATTAAATGTGGATGGCGAAATTAAAGCAACACGTTGGGTATGCAGATAGATATTTAAAACAGAAAAGCGATCTGTTAACCAGAATTTGGAAAAAAAAATTGTTTTTATTTGCTGTGAGAGCTTACAAGAGGCATCTAAAAAAATCGAATATGTATCAAAATATGCCTTAAAAAGGCAAAATATGCGCTAAAAAACTTGAAAATGCTGCAAAAGGGCTCTTTTAACTAAATTATGCAATCTTAATCATCTCACTTAATTTAATTGTAATCGGCCCATATTTGACCATAGTTATATAAAAATACCACTCCCAAAAACAGCTTTTAATGCCATAACTTCCTTAAAAATGTTGCTATTGGCATACAAATTGGCGGCAATAGCTTTCACGATAGCAACTATGTCATGACAAAATGTTGTGCTGGTAGGTCCAAAATAAGCCATATGTTTCATATAAATCACTTAAAGGCAAACTAATCTCATATCGATGTAGGTAACTAAATAGTTTTCGGCACAAAGAACTTTTATATAAATCTTAAGCTCATAACATAATTTTGTCCAAGTGGGTATATGGTTACCCATAGGTCCCAAATAGGGTACACTTTCGAACATTTGTTTTTATGTACTGTGGTGGAGGGTATCATATGGTCGTGCTTGACCGACTGTACTTTCTTACTTGTTGTCTTTTAGTTTCTGGCAATCGCGACAACCTTTTACCTTTTTAGGTAAGAGACTGTTATGTCGTTAGCAGAAATGCAAAACCACGTAACCAACATTTTTAATATTTAACAGTAAAAGCATAATATGTTATATGCAGTTTTGGTATTTATGTAAATGTCGCAGATTTAATTAATATAGTACGATTTATTTATTTCTGGAATACAAATAATAATTTGTTTATGTTTCAAGAGTAATAAATGTTAGTTACGTTCTTTTTAACTCATATTTTTAAAGAAAGTTTGATTTGTATTCGTTAAATGTAGAAAAAATAAGAACACTTGCTATTTGTTATTAAATTCATAATTTTTTTCCCCCCCTTTATTTATTCCTCGAGGGAACATACGGCTTCAACAAGATATTTCCAACTTAATCTATTGTTCGCAAATTTTTTTGCCTCATCCCATGATTTATTGATGTCCGCAAGTTCTCTCCTTACAGACCTACGCCAGGTATTTTTGGGTCGACCTCTTTGTCTGCTTCCATGTGGATTCCATTCAAGTGCCATCCTGGTTACATTATGCACTGGCTTTCTTAAGGTGTGTCCTATCCATTTCCACTTTCTGCGTTTTATCTGTATGTGTATAGGCTCTTCTTTGGCTAAGCTCCAGAGGTTTTCGTTTGTTATTGTGTTTGGCCAGTATATGCCACATATAATCCGAAGGCTTTTATTTATAAAAACTTCTAGCCGCTGCCTGAACGATTCACTGGCCAGCCATGTTTCACTCCCGTATAAAAGGGTAGACTTGACACAAGCGTTGAAAATGCGGATCTTTGTTGTCCTCGTGATTTGTGGTGCTCGCCATATATTTTTAAGTCTTCCAAATGCACTCCTTGCTTTGTTGAGCCTATTCGAAATGTCCTCATTAATGCCACCGCTTGTAGACATTCTGCTCCCTAAAGGGCAGTTTACACGGTAATACATTGTATTACAACATAATGTAGAATGAGAGAAATCATATCATGTAAAAGCAAAATGCATTGAGTAAGAGAGAATACGAATACAAAATCTGACAAGCGGTCGGTAAATGGTTTTTTTCTTAACCATTTTAGAAACTTATGTATTTTCATCACACCAGAGGTGCATTTTAACGGAGTATATTGAAGGTGGTAGCATTTTTATACAATTACAAAAACAACTAAAATCAACTCAGGAAATTTTCATGTCGTTTTTGTAAAAATTGTAAAACTGCAACCATCTGCTTTTTTGTTATTATTTTTGATTTTACTTATACCATCCGTGTAAACATAAAGTATACTCTCAACAGACTTTTATTTTTTTCTTTTACTTGAGGGTTACACGATCAAGTTTTGGCTATCAAGTTTTAATACACTCACACTTTTTTACCAATACACTCATACTTTTAAAAATTGATACGAACTTGCCTCTAAAATTCTCTTGCCAGTGAGTGTATCAATTTTCGTTCAAGAAAACATCTTATTACAAATCTTTTGAAGTTGTTTTTGTTTTTTTTTCACAAATATTTTGCCGGCAAAAGCTGAAGTTCTTTTTTTTACAAATTGTTGCGGGAATTTTAAAATTTTAACTAAAAACCTAAAAAAAATAGTGAAAAATGTTTATTAATAAAATTTATTTATAAAATAAATAAGCAAAATGATGTTCTGTGATTCATAGAGCTGTACAGAAGCCATGAAATTTTATGAATCGTTCATCACATAGGCGAAATGATTTAAAAATAAAAGCCTACGAGTCTATAGCTTCTGAAACAAAAATGCCAGTGGAAGAAGTAAAGAAAAAAATAAAGTCCCTTCGAACAGCCAACAGTGCAGAAAAATCAAAAGTGGAAAATAGCAAAACATTTTGACATCGAAAAAGTAAATTGCTTTCAACTTGCGTGCAGCCTACGTCACAGCTGTCAACTTTTGCATATTTTGACAATCAGTATATGTAAAAGACTATCAAGAAAATCTTGATCGTGTGGCTGCACTGTTAAACACGGAGAGAATTTCATATTATTTTGTTTCTACAAAGTCGTAATACATTGTATTACCGTATAAACTGGCCTTTAGTAGCAGAAGCAGTCAACGTATTCTATTCGGTGGTTGTTGATGGTGATATGACCGTTGCTTCTGTTATGTAAACGCATGGCGTACGTCTTGTTTATATTTATTTCCAAGCCAACTTTTCTGGCTATCTTCACAAGATCGTTTGTTTTATCTTGCATGTCCGAAAGTTTGTGTGAAAGAAGTCAAATATCATCTGCATATTCTAAATCCTCCAGATGTCTTTGAAAACTCCACACAATACCCCTTTTCTTCTTGCAAAGTTCTTCCATAAAACAGTTCATTACCACTGCAAAGAGTAGTGGCGATAGAGGGCAGCCCTGTCGTACTCACATGTTGGTCGTGAACGGATCGCTTACTGTCCCGTTGTGTAGAACCTGCAGTTCCGCGTTGGTGTACATAGCTTTGATGACTTGTATTATTTTGTTTGGCACTGCTTTCTTTTTTAGAGGTAGCCATATAGCGTTTGTATTGACTGCATCGAACGCTTTTTTAAAGTCAACGCAATGTTCAATAATTATTCGAAGTGTGTTTACCTGATCGACGCAGCTACGATGTGGACGAAACCCAGTCTGTTCGTCTCTAAGTCCAGCCTCTACAGTTTCCAACCTTTTAAGTATTATTGTGGCTAGTACCTTGTATATTGTATTGAGCAACGTGATACCCCTCCAGTTGTCACAATCTCTGAGGTCATCTTTTTTGGGTAATTTTACGACATAACCTCTAGTCCACGAACAATTTATGGTTTCAGTTCTCCTAGCTTGTGCAATATGCGGTTGAATGATGTTAGCTGCAATTTCAATGTCTATTAAGAAGAGTTCTGGTGGAATTCCATCTGCACCGTAAGCTTTGTTGCGTTTCAGTTTGCTTATAGCAGTTGCTGTCTCTGTGATAGTAGGCGGGTCACATGCGATTGTTCTGTTTTGTTCTTGTGCGGTGCAGGGTAGTCCGAGTTCTGTTTCACTGCTGTTACTTAAATCTCTGAAATGTTCCATTCGCCTTTTGGTTTGTTCCTCAGTGGTTGTAAGTAGAATTCCGTTGCGATCACGTACTGAGCCGATTGATTACCTGATGTAGTTCTCTGATGTTGTTGGAGCCTGCTGCTTTTTCGGCTTCATCTGCCCAGGACTCTATATACGAGCGTTTGTCGCTTCTAGCCGCTCTCTTAACCCTTTCTGCCACATTATTAATTTTTTTTTTCATTTATTGTATTTGTTTTATGCAAAATTCATAACATTAACAACAATAGAAATAAACGACGAAATGCAACTTCTTAAAAGGAACAAAGAATGATAATCCGGTAGAAGAAATGGCTTAAGGTCCTGCAGGTGTAGCCATTTCTTGCTAGAAACTTTTATTCTTTGTAAATGCAAATTTTAAGGTTAAAAAGCTGTTTATTTTTTTCAATTCTTTGCGGAAGTTCTATATACTCATCTGTTACATTTAAAAAAAAAAAAATATTCCACGAATCATATTGACAATGGTATCTTCAACCTTTTTACCGATAGAAAAAAAATGTTTTTATGAGTCTTTACAAGTAACAATATAAACAATACCTTGCCTGGTACACAAGTTTAAAAAGGGAATTGTGGAACGGTTTAGAAATAGAAAGCTCAATGATAAAATGTGCATTATGAAAATTTAAAAATAACTATGAATTATTAGGATTCAATTGCAAAAAATATGTCGTTACGTGCTTTTGGTTTAATAGCACTTGTAGTTACGTACTAACGATTTTCGCTTATAAAATGTCTAATTTTCATTTTCTGAGAGTAAAAATTGGAGAGAACATGGATGATGTTGATATGTATCATAATCAATCAAACAACCGATTTCCTACGTTTTGTTAGTTACGTAGTTTGGCATTTCAGCTAACGATATAAAAGATGCTTTTTTTATTTTTAGGTGAAACAATAAAAATGGTTTTTATTCAAAATTTATTGCATTATTTTAATGTTTTAATATATGTATGCATGTATATTTCTTTTCTTGTTAATATTTTCAAATCAAATAGAATTGTATGCAAAATTTTTCGTTCAATCTACTTACTTCGTTTGAGCTGGTGTTAATTCGACTAAACTGAGGGCAATTAGGGTTAAAAATAGTATTCGAATTATGTGATTCATTGTTTAAATGGCTTAATGCTGCCTGTAATTGCAATAAGTGTTATTGAACTTTAATTTTATATTTGAATGCCTTTATTCCTTTTCGCTCTGTTTCTGTGCTAATGCTGTCGTCAATTATGCGTAACTGAAATTATAATAAAATATAAAAATTTATTGAAATAATTGAAATTATAAAGAATTGTAATGGGCCATCGATCAATCGAAAAAATAAATATGCATTTTGTGACGTGTATGCAAGTGTGCGTTCGTGTGTATGAATTTCCAAAAATTTCAATTTCTAAAACACAAAATTGTAAATAAATTTATTTATGTAGAGCACATGACATAAACATTTTTAAATAACTAAAGCATACATGCACGCACATGTGTAATATAATTATACATAAATGTATTTAAAAAAATATTAGTTTTTTTTTAAAAAAATTGCATTTTTATAACTAAAAAATCGACCCAGTTCATTTTATATGCACATACGAGAATTATTTATGCCTTTGTGTGTGGTTTGTGCCTTCTTTTTTCCAACCATTTCATTGTTTATTTCAAATTGTTTTTAAACTGATATACAATTGTTAAAATTTGTTGTTTAATATATACACATCCAAACATATTTATTGTATTATAATAAATTTATTTTGAAGTAACATCTTACATATTTTCCTTTCATGTGGTTGTTGTCTTTAACAAGGAAAATGCTATTATTAAATATTAAATTGATATAAATATTTATATAAAAATTGGCAGTGAATTTTTATTTATTATTTAATAATATTTATTTATGTACCATAATTTTACATGTACATTTCTGGTTCTGGAATATTTTTTTTTTTTTTTTGTTTACATTTGCATTTTGTTCGAGTATGATATTCTTTTAGTACATATCGCTCATTTGCTGCAAGACCGGCATAACTCAAAAAAATCCATTTCGAGATAAAGGCATTTAAAGTTTTTGATTTGCTCTAACTACTTAGAAAAAAAGAAGACACATTCTCTTCAAACTTGGAAAGTATGAAAGATTTAAAGATGAATTTAATACACAACATAAAGAAAAAGAAAGCGAACAAATTGGCATCTCTAACTCCAAAATTTAATTTTTTGAGTTATGCCGGTCTTGCAGCAAATGAGCGACATTTAAAAACGAAATAAAAAAAACTAAAAGAGTTCCTGTGGTAACATTGGCGTAGCTAGAGGGAGGCTGGGGTGGGCAAAACTACCCCATACCCGATTTTGGCCACCACAGACTTATTCCATTTTTCCTTTTAATTACTGCTTTCGTTTGACATTTTTTGTGTTTGATATTTTAAACAGCCGATTATATATTTTCTAATATCTTTCTTTTACATACATAAGTGTTCTCTTTGCCTTTAACGAAATTTTTTCTCAGTGATTAAACCCCATTGTCATTTATAAGAAAAGAAGAGTGAAGCCAAGTTAACAAAAAAACCAATAAGTTTAACTTAAATTAAGAAACATGTGGCCGTATTCTGTAATTCGCTAAAGCTAAATCTCTATCGCTAAAAATTTAAAAAGTTGATTTAGCGATTTTTGGCTACGAATGCAATACTACAACGTGCATTTTTAGATTTGGCAGCGCCATAAAAACTTCAATCGCCGCAATTTAAGCTTTTAATACCATCGCTTAAATTTGCATTCTCTAAGGCAATCGAGATTTAGCTTTAGCTAAGCGAGTTACAGAATACGGCTGCTGATTTCTTTGTGAATTTGTTTAATCTTTAATTTTGCTCTTCAAACGATAAACCTTTTGAACAAATTTTTTTCAAACAGAAAATTCGGGAATCGTTATAAGTTTGATGAAATTTGGAGCGTTATTGAAAACTTTACAAAGGAAAATAATATCGATGACTTAATATAAAAAAGGCGTAACTCATTTATTTCCAAAAAAGATTTTTTTGTTTATTCTGGAAGATAAATGCCAAATGCATCTTGCTATAAGATTTCAGGGGGCTTTAAAATAAAATTTGTTGCATTTTTGTATTAATTATTGCATTTAAACATGTTATATATCTAAAATTGTTTGGATTTGATTAGGCTCTTTTCTTCTCTTGTAAACTTACAAGAAATCGAGTTACGCCTTTTTTATATTAAGCCATCGATATATCAATTGAAACAATGCAAATTACGAAAAGATAAAAAGGAAACTCTTTTAATAAAGATTTTAATCAACTTTACGTAAAAGCTGATTTATGGATCTGCCTGATGATAAAAGTTTTTCTTTTCCCTGACTTTTTCATTTCCCTGGAAAGCGGAATTTATTTTTAAATTTCACGAGATCCCGGGAATTCCCACTCAATATAAATCGATGCTAAATATAATTTAATTTATATCACATAGAACTGATGATATTCTTAAATTCGGAGTAAATTTGCAAAAGACACATTTAAAGTTTTAAAATGTTCTCTTGTAAAACTAAACAAATAGACTTAAGCACTTATTGCCACAGAAATTATACAAAGCCAACAGCATTTATATAAGACCAAAAAGTAAGATTATTTAGACAAATTATTACAAAATATTTCTTTTAAAATAGGGTTTAATTTTCCAATAAGCATTTAAACAATCGTTTGAAAGCCAATTTCTAATTTTTTTCAAGAAGATTTTAATGAGAAAACACGTTTCCTTTCTACGGATGTTTGCCTTTATAGTCAAAGGAACATTATAAAATCTCTAGACACTTTCAAATTTCCTAGCACTTCCTTCAAAACTTGTATATTTTCTTCGAATCGAATAAGCGTTTTCTTTATAAATAACTTTTGACGTCATATCTTACAGAATCTTATCCAAAAATTTTTTTATGCAGTTGCTCTGCATATAAAATCATACAATTTTTTGAAGCAACTGGGAACAACTTTTTTTCGCTTTAATACAATAAAACTGGGTCTTTAAACAAATTAAAAATACTGTACATGTTTACTCTTCTTCTTTTAAATTTCAGAGCATTAAACATTGCATAATTTATCGGATATGAATTGACATATGTTTGGCGTTTGGCAAAACTGTCTGAAGACAGAAACTGTAGTTTTTCGGTAAAATATTTATTTGGTGCATTTCATAGACTTTTTTCTAAGAGCAGATGCTAACGATTAGAAGCAGTTGTGCTAGACTAAAGTGATTAAAGCCAAACAAAAGAGAAACAAATTTAATTAAAGCCAATCAAAAACTCAAAATGCGTTTTCTTGACTTAAGACCTTTTTGTCTAACGGCTAAAGCCTAGATAACACTATCTCACAAGTCTTACGTATTTCATAATACTTTGTGAGATAGAAATCTAATGAGTTTTGTTGCGACTGTCAAAAAAATATAATGTAACATGACAGTTTGTGTTCACACCATCACACAAAGTATACACACTCACTCATGAAATAAAATGCAACCCTGATCCAATGAAAAGTATTATTGTTTTCAAAAAACGATGAAGTCGTATGGGATGTCAAACTTTTTTCTTAATACTTGTCATTTTCGTGACACATTGCATTCACACTATCACACTTTGTCATATTACTTAAGTTTTTGACATGTATTAATACAAAGTATAATAGTGTAATCTAGCCTTAAGACATATTTCTTGACACAACTTATTTACAATTATATCAGCAGTAAAGTTGACATAATTAAATTAAAAAAAAATCTATTATTATTAATTTATATTTATAAAAATGGACGTCAGCATTCAAATTGGTTGCGGTTTAGACCGATGTATATTAAATTGTTTAAAGACAATCGGAAAATTTTACGCTTTTCTTTTTAGAAATTTGAACTAGCTTGAGTAAAATATCATGATTCGTAACAATTTAAGCCGAACTTAAATGCTTTTCAGGAGGGGAATTTATATTGGGAATTTATATTATGTTGTCTGGGGGTTCCTATTCTTGACGAGTTGTGTGGTGTCAAAACGGTGTCACTGGCGACTCTATCCAGAACTAGGCGTGATGCAATATTATGGGGCCTAGGGTAAATTATGGACCGCTCTTCACGAATTTTGACAGTGTGATTTCTAGTCCTATAAAACTGTGACGGTTTAAGTTGTACTAAACTGTTTTCCTGGAGTAGGGTGTATATGGGGCCTAGGGTAAGCTATTAACTGATCTTCACGAAATTTAGCAGTATGATTTCCAGTCGTGCATTATTCCACCATTTTAATGTTAGTTTTTGTAACCAAATTAGAAATTTTTAATTTTTGATTCATAGTTCTAATTTTACTGAACCGATTTTGCTGGATTTTAATCTCAAACTGATAAGGATAACTACAAGCAATTTGACGCCAAGTGTGTTCATTTCTTTTGAGTTTTTCGGAGTGTTTTCAAAAAAAGACATGGCAAAATCGACTTAGAATCAAGGAGCCAGAATATATTAATGGGGTCTTAGACGTATAATAAAAAAGTTTCACATGGAATGATAAACTAAGTATACCTTCACCCACTTGTGATGGTGGAGGGTATACAAATTGAGTATTTATTGTATTATATAACAAAAAAGCCTTTTTGTTTCCATCTTTTTGTCGAATAATTAGAAAATTTTTAAATAAAATGTTTAATTTTCTTAGAAAAGTTTACTATTAGAATTATTTGATTTTCTATTTAAATTTAATAAAAAATGAAAATAATAGTAATTACAAATAATAATAGTAATAAATAAAAAAAAAAATAATTACAACACATTTATTAGATTTTTTATTCAATATAATCTTCAAGATGTTGCTTGGCTTCCTTGTCTACTTCGATTGGGGTTGATTCCCACTTATGATGACATAAATACAATGAGCGTCAAAATAAAGTGTACAGCTTGTTTTCCATTATAAAAAGTGTTATGTAAGTTATATAACATACTAGCTGGACCCGGTCCGCTTTGCTGGCCCTTAGTAAAGATTTAAAATTTTATAAAATATGAACGTGTTTAATTGATTTTCAAAACAAATATATGCAAAAACACCTAATAAACCAATAATTTTATTAAAAATCGCACAATTTATTTAACAAACGCGAAACTACACAGAAACACTCCTCATGCCTCATACATCAAACACACAAATTTTGGTCAAAGTCGGTGCAGTAGTTTTTGAGTTTAGCGATTACAAACAAACACGTCTCTTTTATATATATAGATAGAAGATAGATATATATATATATAACATTCCCCTTGTGTCTGGAATCATGCCCCCCTATCAAAATCAATAATCAAATAATACAAACATCTTGATCGCCGTTTAACGTGGAAAAGCCATATAGGGGCAAAATTAACTCAAATGAAACTAAGAGCCATCCAAATTCATTGGCTTATTGGAAGAAACTCTGTCCTTAGTCTCGATTGCAAAGGAGAAGTGACACTGCAGCACTTTTCCATTTAGATGAGCGATAAGCACCTATTTATGTGACAGAACCCGTGATGAAGAAAATTTTTATTTGCCACTGGCAGGACATAAAATAAAGTTTTCGGATGAGATTTGATTAATTATTGTTAGTTCATATTTAATATATGAAGATTCAATAAATAAATAACGAAGGAAAAAAATGCTTGTTATAAAAAGTTCAATTTCTTTTTTGCCAAGGTTGACCAGACTTCAAGTATGCTGTTATCTGTCAAAAGTAGGTTGCTCCAAAATTTCAGGAAAGCCAGTTGGACAAAAAAAAAACGTGATAAAAGTTTAAAATAAGAAATGCAATAGAAAAAATACAGTATCTATAGCAGGGATGTTACAATTGGTAAAATTGTATTTTTTTTTTTTTTTTTTTGGTATATTTTGTCCTTCTAAAGTACCGTGGTACTACCGTGACTAATTTGGTACAATTTAAAAATTTGTCATAGTTCCCCCTTTGCTATATGTATATATTAAGTAATTTTCATTGCGCTTAAATATGCGACTAGTATTGTGGTGTATAGAGCGCTTAGTCCCCATTTACAATGTGGCAAGTGCAAGGCAGACAGACGAAGTTTGTTGGTAAGGGGGCGACGCCGTATGCGTGACACACTTTATTTTTTTCCTTTCTCGCCTACAAATAGCACGTTATTTCATGAATAAAAATGTTTTGGATGAATCTGATATACCTATCGTAGAGTTGTACAAAAATCACATGCCCTTTGAAGATATTTATTTAACAGAAGTGGATTTATATATATTTTTACAAATAATATCAATATGGATATTGTTAGAGAAAAGAAAGAATATCAAAACAATTTTTTATTTATTTATTTATTTATTTCATTCATTAATGCAATATCAAGCCTTAGAGGCCAAAATAACAATATTACATGTTCATATATCCTGAGAAATTAACAATAAATTATATATTTGTACACTAATAATCTAATAATAATAATAAAAAATAATTAAGCTATTATCAAAAAACAACATATCATAGTTAATGGTTAATGGCTCCCCAGCCGCAAAAAAAAATAACAAAGAGAAAAAAAAAAAGAAATGAAAAATATCCTAAAAAAGATCCAGATAGTAACAAACTAAGAGGGAAATAGCACAACCAAATAAGCTAAAATGGAAATACAATTTACAAAGTGCTAAAATATATTTAGTTGAGATATAGAAAATCATTAAAAAGTAGAATTAGCGAAGAATTCTAATAGTTTTAAACGAAATACATTAATTGAATGCGAAAATATCCGAAATGAATATGGTAAAAATTTCCAAACCCTAGCAATCCTAACTATAAAAGACCTACTAAAAAAAAGATGAGGAAATTCTGGGAATCATAATCTGGGGGTTTCTAACAGATGTTGTAAATACAAATGAACTAGACAGGTCAATAGGTCTGCGATGCCGAATTACTCCATAGAACAAAATACCCAATCGATATTTCACATAATTTTCAAACGTACACCCAAGAAAACGCCGGACAGAAATAGATATATGCTCACGACGCTTAATGTTGTAGACAAATCTTACAATACTATTAACTATACGCTTAACTCTGCTTAAGCGAGTGGAACATGTACCGGAATAAACTTCGAGATCATATAATACCGATGACATCAACATTGCATGAGCCATATTATACCTAACACGTAATGGGAAATACAAATTAGATGAATACATTTTACGAAGAATACCAAAAATTTTACTATTAAGGAGATTAATATGGGGGGTCAAAGGAAAGTTGATTATCTAAAAGCACACCAAGACATTTAATATGATCAACTAACTGTATCCGCACATTGTCCAGAACAATATCCAAGCTAGGAAAAAACTGATTTCTATACCCAAACGTGATGCCCTTGGACTTATAAGGGTTAAGAGCTAAGGAGTTAAGTAAAGTCGAATCATGAATTTGATTCAGGCAGTAGTTAATATTGTATTGCAAAACATCATGTGCATTCAAATTACTATTTAAGAGAAGAAAAATCTCATCCGCATAGATAAATAGCTCACATAATGATAAATTAATGTATGAAGAAAGGTCATTCATATATAGTATAAACAATAGAGGGCCCATAACAGAGCCCTGAGGAATACCGGAAAATAACGGACTAACGGACGAAATCAAGCTATTATATTCAACAAATTGCGACCTCCCAACAAGATATGAGAATATAAGTTTACAGGCGGATTTTGAAAAATTAAATTCATTTCTAAGTTTCATTATTAAAGTATGATAAACTGAACCAAAAGCATTAGAAAGATCAAGGGAAATAAGGGTGGTAAGTTTATTCTCATTTAAGTATTTACGAATTCTATCTGTAAGAGATAGAAGCATCGAAGTAGAATTGTAACCGCTACGAAATGCATACTGTCCTTTGTACAAACGAGATGATATCGAATTAAGCATTTGATCTCTCATAATATGTTCCAAAACTTTCGATAATGTTGGAAGTATAGAAATAGGCCTTAAGTCACCTGGTTCATTAATTATTTTAGATTTCGGTAAAGGGATCACTTAATAGTTTTCCAAGAAGAAGGAAAACTAGATGTCGTTAAGATAGCATTAAAAAGATACAGAATTAAGTTTGATACCACAGGATAGACCAACTTAATCAGACGTATTCCAATATTATCAACACCAACAGAATTCGATTTAACTTTGAGTAACGCATCTGCAACTTCCGGTTCCGAAACACAGTGAAAAGAAAAAGAGTTAGGAAAATCAATGGTGTCGAAACTTATATCATCCGAAAAAATAAAATTGTCAATAGCATTATCAGCATTTCCAGTAAAGAATGCATTCAAAGTATCAACTTCACCCTCATAGACATTGGATTGATCATCCAGGCAGCCATTAGATTTTAAGACTTTCCAGATATACCTAGTATCTTTGTTATAAAAAATTTTAAAAAAATATCTCCTTTTTGCATTTCTGATAACAGTTTTCGATCTATTTCTGTATTTGCAAAATATTTTCCAATTAGTTACTGAACGATGACAACGATAAGAACGATAAGCAAGCTGACTAAGTGATTTCGCATATAAAATTTCCCTAGAATTCATCCACATAGACCTCTCATTAGAGAAATTTCTTCTAACTAAGGGAACCAAAGTTAGAATTGAATCAAAAAAAGAAGATAAGCAAAAGCACTTATCATCAACATCACCCAAATAAAATCGAGAAAAATCAAAAGTAGACAACGAAAGATAGACATCCTCTAAACTCAGCGCATTAAAATTGCGGTATTCTATAAACTCTATATTTTTGTTAATATTAATATTAAAGGAAGCAAACAATAAGGCGTGATGAGAAATTAACGGGCATTGAAACTGACTAGAGGAACAAACCATAGAACTATTGCTAACAAGCCAAAAATCAATTAGCGATTCAGAGCAGTGGGCTATATCATAATGTGAAGGTTTAGAGTTATGGAAAATAGACAAATTATTCCTTTGACATATAGTACGGGCATTAAAAGATTTTGAACTATGAAACAAGTTATAGTTAAAATCTCCAACTACAATAATATTGGAATATTTCAAAAAAAGTTCATTATGGAAATTTTCAAAGGACACAAAGTTACCATGAGGTAGGTAGACAACTCCAACTAAGGTTGTAGTACCTTCAGAGCACAACTCAATAAAAAGTGATTCACATACACCTAAATCAGAAACCTTAAAAACAGTCTTGTATTTAAGCCCAGTAGAAACATAAAGGCCAACACCACCACCTCTCGAGTTAAAACGATCATTACGAATAAAATTATATCCAGATATCTCAACTGCTCGATTAGATATATATGGTTTCAGCCAATATTCAGAGATCGCAAATATATCAAAAAACGACCCAACTAATACAGACCTTAACTCATCAAGCTTAGAGAAATTACTAGAAGGCTTGTTGCTCTGACAATTTAAGTGCCCAACATTTAGCTTAAGCTCATTAGGACACAAGGCAGTATTAACCTCATAGGAGCTACTGAAGATAGGACCAATATTAGGATGAAGAGAAGTCATAATTATTAAATATTATTAAGATGGGGAACCAATAACAAAAAACTATTAAATACTCGTTAAAAAATATTCGATTCTTATTCATATTCAAAAAAATATTCTCATACTAACAGCTGTTCAATAAAATAAAATCAAAAGTGAATAATAAGAAGTACCCAAAAGTATAACTAAATTTAACAAAATTAAAAGGTTAATAAATTCAATTGTAACAGGTAAAGGTAAATTGTATTATACAAAAGTAACAAAACACACAAATAAAAGAGATCAAAGAAAATAATAATAACGATAATCATGACAGAAATAAATGTATTACATAACTAATTATCTGAATTATTAAAAGTACCAAATAAAGCTTCATTCACAATGATAGCAACAATTCCGTTCATAACGCTCATACCGCAACAACAATTTATATGAGATTGTGAAAAACACTTATGCAAAGTTATATTAAGTATTGAAAAATATATTACTTAAAAATAGCCATAAATGCTTCATGTTATTATAGGCAAAATTTGCAAATATTTAGCAGCTAGAAATAGTGTGTGATAGTAAAAAAAAAAAACTGTTGCCTAATTGTGGACACCAAGTACAAATATTGCTGTCAAATGAATACAGTTATAAAAAAATAAACTAAAAACTATTGAACAGAAGTATTATCCAGAAATGAGGCACATTCAGAAAAATTACAAGTCATTATCCTCCCATCACTCATAGTTAATGAGGCTTTAACTTTATCCGTATTCAAAACTTTGTATTTGGTAATAATTTTCTTTTGCAAGAGTTTTCTACACAAGGTATGTAATCTTCCAGCCGCTGGTGAATAGTGGTCAAGGTAAAGGCGTGAATTAATGTCACCGCCAATTACATCACGATCTGGATTTAAAATATTCTCTCATGAGGTTATCCCGTAAAAACACATTATTAAATTTGTACAGCACAGAATTACGATTATTGAAATAACAAGCATAATTAATATCATGCATCGAAATATCCAGGTTATATATTTTACCAATGTCCCTAATAATTAACATAAAGTCACTCAGACCATCTGGCAGCCCATTAACGACAATATCTATTAAACCTCTTATGGAGCATATTGCTTTCATCTTCAAGATCAGCAATTTTTTTCGTTGTGGAGGCATCAATATGATTATTAAGTTTATTACAGTCAATAATCTCAGATTTCATTTCCTTAAAACAAGCAGCCATCTCCGATTTAAAACTGGCAACAGTATCAGACAATACTTTAGAGATCGAAAGGTGATCACTTACGGATTTCTCAATGAAAGAATCAAGCTTGGAATTGAGTGCACCCATCTCTTTACGAAAAATATTCCAGCCGGTAGCATTTGAACTGCAGGGTTTGCACGAATTGTTCAACTGCTTACAATCCTTTAGAAGAACAAGGGCTTTGTCATTCGGACCAGCACAAGGAACATGGCGCCACTGCTCACAGCCTTTGCATTTAACACTAGGTTGCGTTCTACTAATGTTTTCATGGCAACTACCACAACTATATCCCTTATTGGAAGGCATATTCATCAAAATAAATTTATTGTTAAAATATTAGCAGTAAAGCCAAAATGGCGACAAGCAAACCACGCACAAAAGCAGCAACAACAGCAGGAACAGATTTCTTCACTTAAAAAGGTAATGACAGTATTATTTGTTTGTAATACTTTATCTTGTACAATTTTCTATATTTAATTTTTTAATAACACTACGTGACAATTTTTTGACCAAATGAATTTGACACCCAATCTTTTTGTAAAATTTTCCGCTGAATCCGAATATGAAATCAGAATTGTCAAAAGTAGAACAGTTTTTGAGATATTCCAAAATAACCGTTTTTTGTGTTATTAAAAAAGATTATGTGAGTGATGTGCAAATATCCAAAACACAAAATTTTAGCCTATTTCCCACGACAAATAAATATACAAAGCTAAATTTTTAATAACAATAAATATTAAAAATTGCTTGAAACTATTGAATTTCTATGTGGGTGAATTTACTAAATCTTCTGTAGCTTTGTCATTTTTGTACCAATTTATGTCTTGTTGGGCTCAAAATGTTCATAGTAAAATAATCTAATGTCGCATGCAATAAAATCTTAGGGTTTTTAAATCATTGGTTTAATAAAAAGAGCTTGAAAAGAGCCAAATTGAGCAAAATCATAAAATTTTCAATGAAGCTTGAAATTTTGTGCCCTGTAACTCTGTCATTTCTTGACCAATATTCACAAGCAATTCATAGTTATTTTAGACATTTTATTAACTTTCACTAAAAATAAAGAAAAACATAGTCCGTTTAAAATTTTTGAAGATATTTGCATTTCAGTCACATCATCTTTTTTAAAAACACAAATAACGGTTATTTTGGAATATCTCAAAAACTGTTCTACTTTTGACAATTCTGACTTTATATTCGGATTCAGCGGAAAGATTAGGTGTCAAATTCATTTGGTCACGACTTTGTTGAAATGTTGTCACGTAGTGTTATTATTTATTTGAATTTAGGGTATTAAACAATCTTTAAAGTTGAAAAAAAATTTTATTAAAAAGATCAGCCACTACTGGCTAAAAATCACTGATGGTTTAAACGCTGGTTTAGTTGAACTAAACTTGAATTTATATATAGTTTAAACTCAACAACTGTAAATCAGTGTCCCATGTATTATATGTGGTTAAAAAAATAACATGTGGCAGCACTACGATAAATCTTATCAATTTCATATGGTCTGTATTGGTAGTTTAAAGGCCCAATTTTATGCGTTTTAAGATGGTTTATATGTTTAGTGATTTATAGATTTGCTGGTTTAAACACATTTTAAACCAAAAAGAGAGTTTAACTTGCTCTGATTTTTTAGCCCTAAAAAACACAACTACTCAGGCATAGCGTTGCCAGATTTTATATAAAAATTTGCGAAGTTTTGAGAACCAAAGTCAACTTTAATAACGAAGTTTTAATGTGGTTCCATAAATTTACTCCTAAAAATGTTATTTCAGGTAAAACCTGTAGTATTGTACCTCTTCTATTAAAAACGTTCCCGAATAAAATTGCAAATAATGTCGTTTATCAGCCACAAAAAAGTATTGACCCGGAAGTTGTCAAAAGTCTGCCAGTACATAAGTTTCATCATCCATTAAACCACAATTTTTTTCGCTCGTGTTTTTGCTCTAAGTTCTTTACCACATTGCGATCTGGAGCTTACTGAACTTAATACAACTTAAAACCAGCACTAGCTGTAGCTCTGTGCACAAAAGAATCAGAGCATTAAACTTTCCGAGATGCTTTTCTGATCGAAAGAGTTGTTCGACTTCTTTTGCCTTAACAATAACTGTTAGACCTTTTTTTTTCTTTCTTTTAATGTTCAAGTTTTTTTGATATACTGTTTAATGCCATTTCTTTGAAAGTGAAGTTTTTTTTTTAATTTAAGTTTTAATTATTTTTTCACGTACTTTTTTTCGCTGTCCATTTTGACCGAAATGAAATAACAGTTAAAATGAATGATTTAGAAAAAACATATTTTTATAAGCTTACGTGAAAAAAAAAATAAATTTTCGGACCAGGCTGGAATAGTGTGTATAAGTATTTTCTGACTCTCTCTTTAAACTCGTTTTTTACTGCTAAACAGGTATTAGAAAACGGTTTTTAGTTTAACCTGTTAAAAATTCCCTTAAAGTCATTAACGTTTTTTTTTGAATTTTTGAAAGAAAGGCAGTTCTTCAAATATCCACAGGTACGAAAAATTATCAATGGTGTTTCCCTTAAAGACAGTAATATTTGTGAAAATGCATATTACAAAATAACTATTCAGGTAGTAAAAAATAATTATGGGTTGTTTTTTTATTTGTTTTTATTTTAATCTTTAAAGTTATAAATTTTACGAAAAAAGTTATTGTAAAATGTTCGAAGTTAATATAAGACTTCTTTCTTTCTTTCTGTATGGGATTAAAGGGTCTATAGGGAGTGAGAGTAACATGATGGTACAGTCGAATATGGACCGATTGTAATAAAATTTAGTGTAAAATTTGATGTTCATACAAGAGTTTTTCTGCCTTATTTTGATCGTTATATCTGTTTTTGCTGGACATTTATTAGCGTTTAATGAATAGAATTCAGTTGAAAATTGCGACCTGTACTTTGTTAACAAGAATGCATTTATGATATGCAACATTATTGGTGGTATGGAGTATAAAGAAGAGACTTGATTCAGAAAAATTTACCAAGCTCCCAAAGAGCAAAACAGAGCAAACCAAAATGGGTATATAAATAAAGGAAAGAGTATGTATTTTATAATAAGGAGATCAAAAAAATCTTAACATATGTACATACTAAATGTAAATTAAACAAGTTAGAGTGCTATACTCGGCTGTGCCGAATCTTCGATACCCTCCACCGACAGTTCGAATGTTTAAGGAGTAATATCTGTATGATGTTATGTTTTAGGCGACTAAACTGTTTTCCGGTAATAGGGTTTATATGGGGCCTAGGGTATATTATGGACCGATCATCACGAAATTTCACAGCGTAATTTTTAGTCCTCTAAAACGGTGACGTACCAATTTCTGCTATGATAGCATTATTAATTATGGTTTTAGGTGTACTAAACTGTTTTCCGGGAGTAGGGTTTCTATTAGACCTAGGGTAAATTATGTACCGATCTTCACGAAATTTCACAGTATCATTTATAGTCCTATAAAACTGTGACGAGCCAAAATTTGTTATGATTTCATTATTTTTTGTGGTTTTAGGCGTACTAAACTGTTTTCCGGGAGTAGTGTTTATATGGGGCTTAGGGTAAATTATGGACGGATCTTCACAAAATTTAACAGCGTGATTTCCAGTCAAATAAAACAAATTTTTGCAAAATCTTATCTCATTCCGTGCCTTGTTCCAGAATTTATGTTATTTTTTGTAAAAAAATTATCAATTTTTTTAGGTGGTGGTTCCACATTTTGATTCATAGCTCTGGTCCTACTAAACCGATTTTGCTGGATTTCAATCCCAAGCTGCTTAGGATAACTACAAGCAATTTAGCACCAAGTTTGTTCATTTCTTTTGAGTTGTTCGAAAGTGAGCGTGTTTTCAACAGACGGACAGACGGACATGGCTAAATCGACTTAGAATTACTCAAGGACCCAGAATATATATACTTTATGGGGTCTGAGATGAATAATAAAAAAGTTTCACACGGAATGACAAACTTAATATACCCTCTTCACAACTAATTGTGGTGGAGGGTATAAAAATAGTAACTGAAGTAACAGTTTTGATTTATTTTATTAGTTTGAAATTATTATTAAAATTACAAAAAAAAATTATTTTTATAGTTCTAATCACTAGTGATGAATTTTTGAACCTTTTCCGGAAACCCTTCCATTAAGGGTTTTAAAGTGCTTTCTGTCACTTTTTTGGAACTGGTAGTTCACATCTAAAATCAACCACACTTTTTGACACCTTTTTGTACTCTTCAATTATCTTTTCAATAGAGCCCAATATCTCTCCACTGGCCTTAGCTCCGGGCAGTTTGGAGGATTTGCTTCTCTTGGTACAAATACCACACTATTGTTCTTGTACCACTCAAGAGGTTTCTTACCATTGTGACAAGTTGCCAAATCAGGTCGCTGGAACTGCCCTTATAAATGTATATTAAATTTTTTTATTTGGTAATACGTTCGATATATCGATATTTTTTTAATAATAAATATCGATACTCTTAAAAAATATCGATTCGATATATATTAATATATTTTTCATTTGACGGCCGACCATTGATTGTTTGACCAACTTTTTGACATTTAACATAACAACTGACATACTTTTCAAAGGTAACTTGACTTAAAAAAAATTCAAAAATACTTGGTTTTAAGGAAAAACGTGTGTTAAGGTATTTTTGATCTCACTCTTTAGCAGAGCTGTATATGAATCATTCATTTTTGATTTAATTCGTGAATCATTCATGCACTGAATTAGCAAATTTTGAATTAATTCTTTTCACACAAAAAATGAATTGAAGGAAATTTGAGTGAATTTAAATGAATTAGGCAGAAATGAATTTCATTTCGTTTTCGAATTCAAATGAATTTGTAAAATGAATTGCAATTCGTTTCCAAATCAAATGAATTTGTTTAATGATTCATTTACAGCGCTGCTCTTTAATACTAGCTATTTCACGAAATATTAGAAATTTTCTAAGGTTCTATTCGATTAAACCTTAAAATTACGTAAAATGTGGCCAATTTTAAATATACATAATATGAAAGCGATTTCAAAAGTGCCGGAAACATATATCTCTGATAATATAAAAGCTAAGAAACCATTTTAACCAAAACATTTTATTTCACAAAAATCCTACCACCCTGTTTATAGGGAAAATGTTTACGTAGAGATCTGAATTTTCGGCTTTTGAGATTGTCAGGTGTTTACTTTAATATGAGTATTTAAAATTAAAAATTGCCGGCAAAAATAAAACAGACTTTTGGCCGCTATTTCAAAAATAACAATACTATGTGCCTCAGTTTTGAAATGATTTTCTATATTTGGTACATACATACATTTAAATTGTGATAAATACGAAACCTATTAAAAACCATATAATTTTGTTGGAATTTAGAAATAACCTTAATGAGTTTTTTCTTGCTATCAAATCCAAATATGATCATAGCTCCTCTAAAAATACCACTTTGGGAAATATTTTCAATAACATAAACTTGCATCTTTATGTTGCTACTGGTATAACATTTGGCTACAATAACTTTTAAAATGCTACTTACAATATCATGGCGTCCGTGTTAATATCTAGGTAAATATTTTGAAAAGTTATCCGCTGATAAATGACCAGCTACTCGACTTTTTTTTAAAAAAATTGGATTTCAAATGTAGTTCAAAACAATATTTTAATTTTAAAAAATCCAGGGGGCAAGTAACGGCATTCTATCTAATTAAATTTTATTGTAATTTCGATCTATAGCGAATGCCGTAATTTGTTTTCAGAAATAACTGGTAGTTTAAACAATTTATTGTAATTTTTCACCGAAGGTTAAAGGGAATATATGTATTTATAAGTTTGTCATTACGTTCGTAAGTTCTACAATATTGAGTAGCGAAGTTGATTAACGATTTTCATCTGTCCGTTGAAATGATGTGGACTAGGTTGTAATATAATTCTATCAGATATAGTCCGGAATTGTTTGCTAATAAAATTCAGCCAGATCGGTTCATAAATGGCTGAGATATGAGCAAAAAACCACCATCTTTCTTATTTTTTTTATAAAATCCCATGTTGTTGTTTTTTTACCCATCACCGAAAGTAACAAGGTATATAAATATATTTTTTTCTTTTTTTTTACACATAACAAATAAAAACAGGTACAGCGCAGTTGATTTAAATATCCACGTGTCCGTCTGTTTTTCTGTATATCTGGGAACGGAAAGAGCAAAAGTTTCCAAATTAGGTTAAAGCATCTTGGTTATCAATACACAACATCCGACAAAATACGGACGTAGCACCTCCCGTACAGAGACATTACAGATTTCTGCATATGAGCATTTCTACCTAAAGGTCCAACCTAATCAAAAATATAAAAAAAAAATAACCCACAGTTTTTTCTTCCTTGTATAATAAAAGAGAAGTTTCCAGAATGAATTCAAAGACTTTTCTTAGTTGCGATGGCGAGATACCGGGCTACAAAATTTAAGTTCAAGTTTTTGTCAACTTTGTGTTATTTCTAAGGGCTTCTTCTTCTCTTCTCTTCACATTTGTGATTTCTAATAGAAATTGTGCAATTGCCCACTTTGCACTCTACAACAACAACAACAAACTTAAACAAATGCAAATGTTTAAACAAATAACAATTAACGGTAAAATTTTGATTTGATTTTATTGATATTTTAAGATAACGTCATTTCAGACAAACAAACATTTATTCTTTTTATCTCTACGCTGATGATCGCAGGTGCGTGAAGTATTGTATTTAAAGGCCTGAAACAGAATTAAGCACCTAGTTGTTGTAGTAGCTGAAGCTGTAGAATGCTCTGTAGCGCAACAAAGTTCAAAGTTTCGAACTTTAACGACTACAGCAACTAGGTACGTATTCTGTTGACACTACTTTGAAACTGGCGCTTTTAACTTTTGACAAGTTGCAGCTTTTTTCGTAACGTTGTACTACAGCGACTATTCTGTTCCCCACTTAACAAAGGTTAATAAGGAAACTTTTTTTAAAAAAAATTTCGGTAATATTTAATTTTATAGTTTTGCAGATGGAACCTTTGATTTTAAGTAAAACATAAAACTGTACCCATGTTCTGTAACTTTAGTGAGAACTTCTCGCATCGAAAATATGTGAAACAAAATGTTCCATCGTTTCTCGAAAAGTGAGAAAAATTTGTGTCTGTAAATCATGTCGAAAACTATCAAAAACAATTACGTCGTTACGTTATAAATGTCATACGATTGTACTCGAAGCCGATGTGATATTGCAGACGTTGAGAACGCCAGTCACACATATCGTTGACGGCTACCAAAAACGTACTAAAATTGGAAAATTATCGACGGCGGCGAAATTACAACCGTCGGCTATGCCAAATAATGTAAAGTGCGACTTTAATGTGTGTTGTTTGCAAACGACATTGAAAACATTCGTATATTTTTTAAAAATGTTAAAAGCAAAATAATTAAACAATGAAAAAATTTTATTATTCTTTACATTTTGCATTTTTAATATGTTTTTTAGTATTAAAATTTTTTCTCGCCCCGTTTTTATTCCTGAGTTTATTTGACAGTTCAAAGCGGAAACTTTTTCACAGAAATTTTACAGACACACTTTTTCTGTAAATTGGCCATTAATTTCCTTTCGTGACAGCTATTATTCGCCAAAAATTTTATAGACGCAGTTAAGTGAGAAAAACAGTTGTTTGTTTCAATTTATGGCATTTTTGTTTCATTTCTCAGATTTCAATCGAAAAGTTTCTCGACGCGAGAGTTACAGAACATGGGCACTGTTTTATATATATCTAAAATATAATATATATTGTACATATCGTCAGAAAAAAAATCGTCGACATTAATTTTTTTTAAAGATTTAATGAATTAAGAGAAATTTTTAAATCTAGTTCTGAAGTCTATAGTCTTACCCCCTTATTCATAAAAAATATTTTTGATTTATAAAAGGTTTATAAAACAAATTATCTATGAAATACTCCTGAATCTGTTACCATATCCAGGTTCATGCAGTTTTTTTAGGAGGCGAAATAAATTAACCTAAGTTTACCAAAAATTTAAACGAGCAAATAAGTACATTTTGTTCTGTAGAACGAGTGTATGATGACGAATAGTCATTCCAGATCAAATATAAAGTAAGGGACAAAATTGTTCACGAAATTATAAAAATGTATGTATGTATGTATGTATGTATATCTATAAAACTATTAAAGTTTCAACTTGGAAACTTTCTAAAACTTTTGTTTGGCCTTCTACATTTTATAATAAAACTATGTAAACTTATTTTGAAAAGTACCGTTAGTTTTTATATTTATACTTATGGCGATTTCTTTTCTTAGAAAAATGTTGCATTAATGTTGCATGTTCTACATTTTTGTGTTCGTTTGTAAAAAAAATACAACTGTGGGAAAAATTTGCAGGTTCTTTTGTGAATATGTTGATGAAAAACATGCAAAACATGTTGCATATTTTACCCTTACTTTTACTTAAGGTGTTCATACTGCCCTGTTCTACAACACTGGTACTTACGACTTTGTTTGTACAACAAATCTTTTATTTTGTTTGTCATAATTCATACCGCTCATAATTTTGTAAAAAATTTCTTTTAAAACAAAATATAAAATTATTTGCACATTAAAATCAAAAAAAAGTCTATTTATATTATAATCGTTTTAATTTTTGTAAGCCATTAGTGATGTTAGTATTTGTTTCCAACACTTAATATCGTGCAGGAACCGCTTAAATAGCTTAAAAAATCGCTCATTAAGTACATTAATGATGAAAGTGTAATAGTTGTAAATAAAATTGAAATTGCACAACAATTAGAAAATGTTACATGTATAAACTGTAACATATTTTTCTCAGAAAAGAAATCGCCATTTGTTAACATCCAAACCATATGTGTGAACAATATTGACCCTGTGTGAATCTTTCATAACAATTCCAAAAAAATTTCAAGTTTTATCTGTGGGATTTGCTTTTAAAGTGTTAATTTCAAGAATTAATTTATTCTTAATAAGCAATTAAATTTTGCCTAATTTCTTCAAGAACGGTAAGTCAAAAGCGGCACTTTTAAAACAGAGCATTGTGAAAAATTTAAAAAAAAGGAGTCTCACATCGCAAGATCACAAAAAATAAAACATTTCAGTGAGATTTTAAGTAAAATAAAAAAAGTGTAGTTTGGATACCAAAAGCAACAAAGCTAGTCGCCCAAAAAAAAAAACTCTCGCCAAAAGATTTTCGTGACTCAAAGCGACTTATTGTTACTTGTGTAGTCAATATAGCTATTAAGGTCCGGCAAATACTGAGCATTGAGTACAATTTAGATGTAAGCACTAAAATCGTACGAAGTTGCTTAAGTTCAAGTAGATAAGTAGTTAGAATAAAGAGCGACAACACACATTTTAGCAAAAATAAAAGCTGAAAACGGCTGAAGTTTGCAAAAGAGTAAGAAAAATTCAGTTTTAAAGATTCAATGCGTGCAACATGCTTAGATCGGACAAAAATTATGAGATTTGAGCCAGTCGGACGGCAGTAAACATGGCTGGCGTAAAAGTGTTAGCGTAAAAGAGCGGAATAATCCCAAATTTTAAAATTTTGATGATCTCATAAATGACTTGCGATTGTTTTCGCGGGAACCAGCCTCTAGCACTCCGCTAATTTAGAAGAAAATGTGTGCCAAGTACTACATAACCATAATTGAAGACCCTCAGATTCCAAAATTAGCCATATCCGGCTTAGAACCACGACAGGGTGATATCATTATGCAGGACAACGATCTTAAGCATACTTTAGAAATAGCTAAAAGTTAGTTTGAAGACAATAAAATTTCGAAAATAAGTTTACCTAATTAGCCGCCAGAGTTGTACCCAATTGAGTACCTTTGGTCCGTTCCAAAACGCCAAATTTTTTTGCTCAGAGGAACCCGAGTAACACTGCATATAAGCTTTGGGAGCTTGCCGTTAAAGCTTGGAAAAATAAAGCGGAAAATGCTAAAAATTTTGTATAAGTATGCTAAAAAGGATTAAGGTAGATTAAAAGAACAAAGGGACAACACACCAAACACTAGGACCCAAATACAACAATAATCTCTAACAGCGGTCATTATTGTTCACACTTAGAACTTAATACTAATACCGTCTATAATATTGTGGACACATATTTTTTGGAAAAGTTTTACCCCCGTATTCACAAACGATTTTTAAATTTAACAAACGTTTGTTAAGGACAATTTTCATAGTAAATTTGATCTTTAAACCTTTATTAAATTTAAAACTTTTTTATACATTTCATATAGTTAAAAAAAAAAATTAAATAATTATAAATAAAACAAAAATTTATAGCCTATTTTGCCAATAACACTAATTTTGTGAACAATTTTGTCCCTAACTGTATATCTATGACCAGCGTTTAAAAAACTGCAGTCAAAGTAGAAAAACTGCCATTCCTTTCACTTCTTCATTTGTCATTAGCCAAAAAAAATTTTTGCTTTTACTTCTGATTCATTTAATACAAACAGTCGCTGTCAAACCAACTCAAAAAGCGAAATGTTGCACAGAAATTTTCGTTTTTTGTTCAACAGTTTTTGTTTTCGACTGCAGTTTTTTAAACCCTGTATATGACAACAATGCTTAACTATTTAAAATTTCATTTCTCGTTTTACTTTTGAAGCCCTTATGAAATTAGAAAAATTATTTAATAAACCTCTTATAAAGCAAAGCTATTTTTTATGTATAAGGCTGTTATATATTAGTAAAGCCTTTTAATAAAAAAACACAAATGCCGTTTTTAGTTTGATTCTAACTTAAACCAAACTTTTATCAATTTTTTCTTTGCATGCAAAGCTGTAACTAAATTCCATAATAGTTCCGAAGCAGTATTACTAACCTGATTCTAAAACTTATCAATGATTTTATAATAGAATAATGTTTTGAATCTATAAAATAAAAAATAGGCCAAAAGGTTGATAAATGATGATGTATTTTCATCAAAAAAACGTTTAATAATTTGCAAAAAATAAAAAGTTGTAGAAAATTTAAGCTAAAAAGATTTACAATTATCAAACACAAGTTAAGCGATAAGTTTCCGACGATTTGTTCCATTATTTAATACTTACAATAAAATATTTTTTAAATTTAATTAAATATTTTCAATTGTTTATATTTATATCACTGTTTCTTGTTTTTTTTTTTAATAATATAATTTTTCTAATGCTGATTATTTTATATGTATGTACATACATATATTATTTGTTTTCGTTTATTTTCTTTTTTTATTCAACTTTTGTTAAAATCTTTTTTTAAATTTTATTAAGATTTTCAACGTTTTTTCTCCATCACTTTTTCCGTTTTCTTATCACTAAATTAACGCCACCAGATCTTGAGTACGAATAAAGTTCATTCAGAAATGTCTTTGCTTTTTAAAAGATCTTTTGACTGTTCTACTCATAGAATGAAGTAAAATAGTGAAATGTATCCCTTCGGGCTTAAGAGAAAATGTATTATTATTAAAAAATAGATTTAAGAGAAAATTGGTACTGATAAATGTTTTTAGCCGGCATTATCAGCTTTTCTCTAACAAAGAAAACACAAACAAAAAATGCAGTTTCTTTCAAAGTATTGGATTTTTTTTTAAATGTGCTGTTCGTTTTGTCGAAGAGAAGAAAAATTTACAAAGAAAAGCGTAATTAAAATTCTATTAATAGGTGCGTTCGAGCATTTTTACAATTATATGGAGTAAATGAGTATTAACTGAGTAAACTGTAAAATTTCTCTCAATTAATGCTGTTGCTCATAAAAGTACGCGAACGGAAAATTTGTAAAAATTCGGGAAATTCGGAACAGCTGATGGCAAATAAATGAAATGTTGAAAAGTTTTTACACTTTTGATTAACTCGTTTTCCTATCGGTAGTCGGTAAAATAATTTTTATAACAGTTTAGGAAAATACAAGCAAATATTTTTATGTAATCTTTCATATTGGTTTTTTTTTATTTGATTTTGCCAATTTGTGTCTGGGCTAATTTATTCAAAAAAAACATGAATAATTTTGTTTTGCTATTGATTAATTAAAAAACAATTGCAGTTTTAAGTACCCAAATGCTTCACAATTTTACAACTCTAAATATTATCAAAGCTATTTTTGGGAATTCATAAGATTTCTTATAAAAATAACAAAAAAAATTCAAAAGTTGATACCTATTTAGTTATATGCTTCTAAAACCAGTTTAATTAATTAATATTTATTTACTTTTTGTTTTTGTTTAATTTTTATTTTATCTTTTCATTTATTAAACAATTTTTTTACAATTGGTATGCATTTTGTATGTTTACTTTTTCTTGTTTACCTTTTGGATCATATGTTTTTTTGTTTTACTAAATTTTACTACAAAAATTGCTGAAATAACAATTTGTAAATACTCAGTCAAGAACTGTCACTTTACGCTCTTTACGCGTAAAGTGTACGCGAACGCAATTCAGTAAAATGCAGCAAAGTTCAGTAAAAAATAGTAAAAAGTTTTGTGTTCTCGAACGCAGCTAATATTGTAATATTGTTAGTGCCTATTTTTGTAAGCAATTGCATATAATTTTTTTTAGTTCGTCTAAGATGTGTTTTCTATCTAGAAATATATCGCACTGCTTCTCTAATGGGGATTAACTCAAAATTTATATATTTTCAGTAGAGACAAAAAACGGTTTTCTTTTTATATGTACTCAAATACTTTAAAGGGGTATAAAATTGTTTTTTTTTTTTTTTTTTTTTTTTTTTTTTGGGAAAATTCTAAAGAAACTGTGGCCGTATTCTGTAATTCGCTAAAGCTACATAAATCTCTATCGCTAAAAATTTAAAAAGTTGTTTTAGCAATTTTTGGCTACGATTGCAATACAGTTACGTGCATTGTTATGCTGGGTACACACTATGCAACGCGTTTACGCAATCTAGTGAATTAAATTCATTTTCATTCATTCTAGATTGCATCAACATCAAAACGCTTTGATATTTTGAGGTTGCATTGAAACAGATTTCATGTAGGTTGCATTGTGTGTACCCAGCATTAGATTTGACAGCGCCATAAAAAGTTATTTCGCCGCATTTTAAGCTTTTAAAACCATCGCTAAAATTGTTAAATTTTGCATTCTCTAAGACATTTTAGCAATCGAGATTTAGCTTTAGCTAAGCGAGTTACAGAATACGGCTGCTGATCTGCGATTTTTACAGTGCGTAAAATGTGCAAAAAGTGAAAATTTAAAATTTTTGAGTTGACTCTCTTTAGAGGAAGCAGTGCGATATGTACATACATATAAAATTCAAACGATTTAATATGTCACTTGTTACCATTATAGAGCCTACAGCGAAGAGTTGTGAGATATAACCCAGTGATACATATCTTGTATAATATTTGATTCCAGAATTCATTATTCTTAACACAGAACATGTCCTAGGATTATAATAAATTATTTTGTCTGATAAAATAACCTTTTCGATTCCAATGAATTCATTATTTTTCTTACGAAAATAACAAGGACCGGAAAACGTTTTTTTACTTTGTTTCTAAAAAAAAAAATTTTACAGAAAATAAAAAATTTCTGAAATAAATAGTATCAAGGCGAATTCATCCCAGGTAATCTCGGTACTACAACAAGTACAACTCGTAAACCACAAGCAATTTGTTTTTGTAAAATCATTGTACAATGTCAAAAACAGAAATAAAACAAAACATAAACAAAGATAATAAAAGAGAATAAACGAAATTTTGACATCCTACAGTGATGGAAACTAATATCAGCAAGGCTTTTAAGACCACCTGTAATAAATTCGCCTTGCATAGTATTGAAAAAAAGCCGTCGAAAAAAATAAATAAAATAAAGTTTTTAATAAAACGTTTTCTAAAAAAATAATTTGTTTCAAAATAAAAAATTTCTAAAAACAAAATAAATATATTTAAGCACTGCCCATTTTTCATTTAAAATGAGAAAATTCAAGATGAAATTGAGAAAATTCCAAATGAAATTGAGAATTTCAATTTGATATTGAGAAAATTCCAATTGAAAATGAGAAATTCAATTTGATATTGAGAAAATTCCAAATGAAATTGAGAATTTAAATTGGAAATTGAGAAAATTCCAAATGAAATTGGGATATTTTAATTCGAAATTGAGAAAATTCCAAATGAAATTGAGAAAATTCCAAATGAAATTGAGAAAATTCCAAATGAAATTGAGAAATTCTAATTTTTATTAATAAAATTGAATTATCTATATAATTTTTATTATATTCATTCAACAAACATACATAACTAACAAGGATCGAAAAATATGAAAATAAATACAAATCGCAGTATTATTGACCAACAGGCATATCTTCCAGATCCAGAGCAGATTGGTAAAACGATGAAGTATGTTGTATGACTCTACTGCAATCTCCAGTAGTTATACATGTCTTAGAAGCATTAATCATCTGTTTTAAAAAGACAAGCCTCTGTTCTCCTACATGGGTGGGAATTACGTTCGGTACATTCATCGTTGTTGTTACTGTACTTTTTATTTTTGACCAAATAATTTCAATGGGGTAAGCATCGGTGAAAAGAAGCTCAATCGCAGGAGCGTAGCTGGAGAGTTGTCAGAAATAATTTGTAGCCGACTGTGGCATTGAGCATTGTCACATACCAATACTAGGATCTGGATGCCTGTTGGTCAATAATACTGCGATTTTTATTTTGTTTAATTTTTTTCGATCCTTGTTAGTTATGTATGTTTGTTGAATGAATATAATAAAAATTATATAGTTAATTAAATTTTATCAAGGAAAAATTAAAATTTCTCAATTTCATTTGGAATTTTTTCAATTTCAAATTTAAACTTCCCAATTTCATTTGGAATTTTCTCAATTTCAAATTGAAATTCTCAATTTCATATGGAATTTTCTCAATTTCAAATTGATATTCTCAATTTCAAATTGAAATTCTCAATTTCATTTGGAATTTTCTCATTTTCAATGAAAAATGGTGTAACTGGCCCGGCAAACGTTGTTTTGCCACATAACTTATTTCTTTCAGATGTAACATAGTCTGCTAGCCAAATTTTAAGGAAAAATTATAGGCTATAGTTCTTTCCAGATGTTACACTATTTGCCTGCCCAATTTCAAGAAAATTAATTGATTCGTTAAGAAGATATAGGGAGGCGAAGCTTTTACCCCTCTTGCCCTATTCAATGCCCTGTACTCTTTCCGATGTTACAGTTTATGCATGCCAAATTTTACGAATACCGGTTGATTAGTTAATAAGATAGAGGGAGGGGGAGCTTTTACTCCTCTTGCTCTACTTCACGCCCTAAATAATAAAAACTATAGGCTATAGTTCTTTCCAACTGTAACACTATTTGCCTGCGAAATTTCAAAAAAAATCGGTTGATTAGTTACGAAGATATAGGGAGGGGGATTAGTTTAGAAGATTGTGGAGTGGGAGCTTTTACCCCTATTGCAATATTTTGCGCCCTCTAGCGATGTAAAAAATACTCTACGACCTATTCTTATACCTAACAAATACACATACAAAATTTCATAAAAATCGGTCAAGTCGTTTCGGAGGAGTTCAAAATGGAGGGCATTTTGTTGATATTTGTATGGGAATATAAATACATGTTTCGGAATGAATGCAGTGTTCACTAAAATGGCTATAACTCATGAACCAATGCACATTGGAAGACCTTTGATACATAAAAACCTTGGTATTGAAGTCACCTTCCACGTGAAATGCAGAAACAAAATCGCTTTTCATAGAACATCAATTACTAACACAATGCAACTTATTTTTATATATAGATTGTCATGATTGTTCTTCAAAACAAATTTAAATAAAATTTATGAAGAGGTTTCTGAGAATATGGGTCGTTTAATACGGAATCATGTTTAGTCCTGGATGCCACTGGTTCAGAAAATTGCTTATTGATGCATGCAACTAATATTGGGTGAAATGGAGCTTAAGAAAATGTCAAACATTAACTCAATCGCAACGTTGTTATTCGAAGCCTTAAAAAAACGCAAAAAAGTTTTAGTTCAAAATATAGCCTTTTTTATCTGCTCTATAGATGGACCCAAGATTTTGTTTCAAATGGTAAATTATTCTTAGCGAAGATCAAAAAAAGGTTGCAATGGTTAGTTACTTATATACATTCGCGTATCCTATGGCATAGTGTCACAGTTTAATAGTATGTAATACAATATATACATACTTTGTAGTTTCAACTACTAACAATATACAACAAACAATTTAAATACAAATAACGGGAGAGATAAATGAAAATATAATACATGAATGCAGTTTTAATCATGGAGTATTAGAAATTGATTTCTACCAAACATTGGAATTGAAAGCTACAGGGTGGCCCAGAAAGACCGAAGTGGTGTGAATTCCTTATAACTTTTTATTTAAGACATATTTTTTTAATTTTTTGTTTTTTAAATACAGTAAATTTATTGGGAATATTTTTAGATTAGTTATTAAAAATGATATCCCGCAAGTGGTGGCCATTTTCTGCTTCGCACAAATGTGCTCTTTCCAACACATTTTCCTAGGCTCATTAACATAAACTTTCCCTTTTAAATAACCCCAAAGGAAACAGTCTGGAGCGGTTAAATCCGGGGAACGCGGAGGCCAATTAAAATGTTGGAACCAAATTTGCGGATGGTTTTCCACGGCTGGCCTTACAAAATTTTCCAACATGGCTCGATATCGATCACCATTGATGGAAATGGCGGCACCTCGTTCATTTTCAAAAAAATATGGGCCAATGATCCTTTCCGAAGAAACACCGCACCAAACAGTACACTTAACTGGGTGTAATTGTCGTTGATGAAGTACTCTCGGGTTTTCCGTAGCCCATATCCTACAGTTTTGCTTGTTAACGAATCCATTTAATTGGAAATGGGCTTCGTCACTCATAACTAAGTTATGAATAAAATTAGGATTAGGATTGTGCTTTTTGCTGGAAAGTAAGTTTCAACGATTTGGGCACGTTTAAATTATAAATTGTCCAAGTCTTTTTTACAAAATACTGAAAAGAAAAGAAAACAAAAAATTATAATAAAAAAGTTATAAGGAATTCACACCCCTTCGGTCTTTCTGAGCCACCCTGTACTTCAAATCAACGTACTTTTTCTGTTCAGGAGTCATAAGAAAAACTTCAACATGATTCCAAACTACCATTCGGAACAAATATTTTAGAATTTTGGAAAGTCAAAAAACTAAAAATTTCAAAAATTGCACTAGTAGCTTTAGCAGTTCCCACAAAATAGGTATCTGAGGAAAGAGCATTCAGCGTTTTGTCTGTGATTATGACAAAAAATGCAGAAATTTAAGCGCAGAAGATTTCGAAAATATTTTATTGTCTTAACTGAACACTTCATTAATTGATAAAATGTTTACCTCCGTTATTATAAACTATAGTAATATTTTAGATAAATAGTAATTAAGGAACATCCATTTACATCAGAACCGCCATCATTGGGTTTTTTATAAACTAAATTTTTTTTTAAATATGTACTTAGAATAAAAAAAAAACATTTTAAGAAATATTTTTCAACAAAAAAAAGTTTTTTAAACAATTCTATTTGTTTTTTTTTTTTACAAAAAAAAGGTTTTTGCTTTTTTAAAAGCTTTTATTTAACTTACAATGTATGAATGTATGTTTGTTCGGGTGGAATCTTGCAACTCAATTTTGGAGCAATTATCTTCAACCTATTGAGTTGAAATTTTGTACATACGTTTAGTTTGGATGACAATGCATGGCAAACTATGTGACGTCATTCTAAATCCAATTTGGCGGGCACACACAATATGGCGGACCTGTTATTTTTAGTCCACTTCTACAATATAGGTATCAAATGAAAGGGCTTGCTAAGAACAACTCAAAAAATAAAGTGGCACTCTAAATCCAATATGGCGGTCACACACAATATGGCGGACTATTTATTTTTAGTGCACTTCTACAAAATGGGTTTTAAATGAAAGGGCTGGATAAGAATATCTCGAAAAATAAAGTGGTCACTCTAAATCCAATATGGCGGAACAATCAAGATGGAGGACTAGTTATTTTTAATGCACTCTTACAATATGGGTATCAAATGAAAGGTCTTGCTAAGAATAACTCGTAAAATAAAGGGTTACTCTTAATAAAATTTGTTGGACACACACGACATGGCGGACTTGTTATTTTGAATGCACCTCTACAATATGTGTATCAACTGAAAGGGCTTGCTAAGAATAACCTGAAAAATACAATATGGCTGACTAAGTTTTAAATGCTTGCTAAGAATACGAATGCGAGTTTAAAAAAAAATTAAAAGTAAAAATTCTTTTTTAAAAAGTAGCTATTATTTAAATGCGCTAAAAAGTAAAACATAAATTAAAAGTAAAAAACCTTTTTAAAAAACAAGCTTTTATTTGAATGCGCTAAAAAGAAAAAAAAATATTTTGCTTAAAAACTTTTACTTCAAACTTATAAAGTCATTACATAATTTATATGATATAAAAGCTTGTCGCGATATTTACTAGTGAAGAAAAATAAGTAAATTAATAACTTGATTTTAACTATTAAAATTTTCAAACTAAGTAAATACAAGTACTTAAATCTTGCGACAATCTTTTATATCATATAAATTGTGTAATGACGTTATAAGTTGAAAGTTAAAGTTTTAAAGCAAAATACTATTTTTTTCTTTTTAGCGCATTCAAATAAAAGCTTGTTTTTTAAAAAGGTTTTTTACTTTTAATTTATTTATATTAAAAATTTTGTTTTCAAAGAAATATTTTTTTTTTCTTTTTTATTTCAACTCAGAAAATAAATATTCCTTTTTTTATACACAAAAATTTTCTATTTAAATAATAAAATTTAATTTTGTGTTTTCCGTTCGTAATTTCCGGTCCTTGGAAAATAGTAATCAATTCCTCATTTTCCCGCTGGGAATTAGGGATGAGCAATTAATCGATAAATCAATGATTGCGGCTTATTAAAATTAATATTAATTTATTTAATCAAAATAACGTCCAATTTTCCCAAGTTCAGTTATAATTAACATCACTATAACTGCCAAAAAAATATGGTTAACTGGAAGTCAAAGTAAAAGTTAATTATAATTACAGTGACCATTCGTCCTTTTTTTAAGAGGACACTCCTTTTTTTGATACAATGTCCTTTAAAATTTTTTTCGTAAAAATGACAGTCCTTTTGTTAGATTATGACTTCTACTTTAAACTCAGAAACAATGGGGGGTGTGCTGGAAATCGCAAACGCAAAACGCAAGAATTTGGAGGCTGTTTAAAATACACTTTTAATCAAATTTTTATAGTTTTTGTTATAAAATTCTGTTTAATAGAGAAATGTTTGTATAATATTTGTCATAAAATTCTTTTATTACAGAAATCTTACTAAAAAATGACTTTTAAAATTCTTGCGTTTTGCGTTTGCGATTACCAGCACACCCCTGTATAAGTTTAATTTCAACATTAATACAGCAAAACACGCTGGTTTACATTAATGCCAGTTAACATTTATAAAAACAGACATTTGCATTAAAATTGGATGCGGTTTAGACATATATTAAATAATTGACTGACAATCAGTAAGTTTTATGACTTTATTTTAGCAATTTTTACTAGCTTGAGTAAAATATCATGATTCGTAACAGTTAAAGCCGAACTTAAATGATTTTTAGGAGGGAAATTTATTTTGGAGCCATGATAAGCTATGAACCAATCATCCCAAAAGTCTGCAGAGTGATTTCTGGTATTAAAAGACATAAATTTCAATACAGTGGAGATATTAGTGTTAGCGTTTGCAGTGAATTTCAGAAGGCTGCTTTAAAAGGATCTAAGGGTTATTATGGATATATCACAAAATTGCTTAACATTTTTTCTGGCCATATGAAGCTAAGTTGGAAGTAAGTTTACCGCAATATCTATATCTGCTACGGTTTTAGGCGTATTTAATTATTTAACCAGAGTGGGCTTTATATGAGGTCTATAGTAAATTATGGACCGATCATCACGAATTTTATTAGTGTAATTTTTAGTAATATATCGTCATCTTAAAGACCTAATGACCTATCTGCAAAAATTTCAAAATTGAGTTTCTTATGGATTTTTATTCCCTATATCATAACGCATATGTGTGCAAAATTTTGAACATGTAATATTACAAATGACAAAGTTTTTGTACCTAGAGGACCGTTACGCACAAAAAAAGAGAAAAATAAATCATCAAAAATCACGATAAAAGTTTAATTTTGTTGCATTGTGTAATTTAAATAAACATTAAGTACTTGTTTTTGCTTAAACCAGTAAAAGAAACCACTACTGTAATTATTTAATGTATATAATATTCATGTGTATAAAGAAATTTTTATTTATTCATACTAATTAGTACTGCAGATAGGTTATTTGGTTTCAGATTTTTACAATTCCAAAAAAACCTAAGTGTCATAACATAAGCTGTGATTAGAAAAACAAAATTTTCTCAACCGATATATATTATTGGTTTCATTTTAATCAAAATGTGTAATTTTCGTTTCAATATCGTTAATAGTTCCAATTTTATAACGTTTTTTCCCTCTCCTGTAAACTTTTGAAAACTGCAGATAGGTTATTTCGTCTTTAAGGTGACGATATGTACATAAAACTGTGAAGTATTAAATTTTATTCTGATAGCATTATTTTGTACGGTTTTAAGCGTACTAAACTGTTTTCCGGGAGTAGGGCTTATATGGGGCCTATGGTAAATAATGGACCGATCTCCACAAAATTTTAAAGTCTTATTTCTAGTCCTATAAGACTGTGATGTACCAAATTTTGTTATGATAGCATTATTAATTATGATTTTAGGCGTACTAAACTGTTTTCTGGGAGTAGGCCTTATATGGGGCCTAGGGTAAATTATGGACGGATCTTCGCGAAATTTTACAGCGGGATTTCTGAATTTTTGCAAAATATTATATCATTCCGTGCTTTTTTTCCACCATTTATGTGACTTTTTGTAACAAAATTATCAATTTTTTTTATGTGGTGGTTCCACATTTTGATTCATAGATCTGATCCTACCGAACCAATTTTGCTGGATTTCAATCCCAAACTGCTTAGAATAACTACAAGCAAGTTAACTTCCGTCGTGTTTTCAACAGACGGACAGACAGACGGATGTGGCTAAATCGACCTAGAATTACTCAAGGACCCAGAATAAATATACTTTATGGGGTCTGAGATGAATAATAAAAAAGTTTCACACGGAATGACAAACTTAGTATACCCTAGACCGGGTCGACCTCCATACAAAAAAAAAAAGTTGTGCCAGTCACCCCCTAGGATGAAAGATATGTCAATGAAGTTTCTAAAACAGGAAAAAATTTTTTTTTGCCACGCCCCAAAATACAGCACTTTTGGTTTTTTATATGTAGCGCTGCCATTTAAAGTCCGATCTCATCATATCGCATATCGTTGTTCATGGCTTGATAGTGGCTTAATTTTTGTCTTTGGTGACTTTTCAATCCGTCCTGAAATTCTGGGCGCCACTTACGCCATCTCGGATCCTTCCCCCAAATGTCCAATTTTTTTGACGGTCCAAGAAAGTCCTTATAAAACTACGTATGTTGAGATTTTAATATGCTCACTTTTATGACACGCCTCCAAATAAAGCCCCTTTTTCTGTTTCACATACATACTACATTAAAACAAGTAGAAGTCAATACAAACCAAAAAAATTTTCCTCAGTCACGCCCTAGAATAAAAGGTATATTTATACAGTTTTAAGGACTTTAAAAAAAATTTGCCACGCCCTAAATAACAGCCCTTTTTGTTTTAGATATATAGCAAAATAAAAATTCTGTAAAAGCCTCCATTTTTTTTAATGGCTCCCTAAGCCATTATCAATCTCGTACAAAACTCTGTAGGTAACGCGCAATTTTTGTTTAATTATTCAATAATCCTGAGAACCACTCTCTATGGCTTGTCATTTGAATTTTTAAAAACTGTTTCTTAGCCTTTGCTTTTTTTTTTAACTAAGCGGTGTTTTCAAGTGGACTACTCATATTTTAATGAAAGTGAGACGGATGAATTTATTGACAAGCTTTCTCGATCTGAACTACTAGCGTTTTTTTTTTGTTGCCAGTTTTCATATTTTGTGCCATTTTTTTTTTTGCTGGACTGTGAAACTCAAATTAAAAATTTAAATTAAGACATTTGTAAAAGCAAACATAATGTCATATATGAGACCATGATACAGAGTTTAAACAAGAACTAAAAAATATAAAGAAACTGCAGAATTCTAAAAATGAAAAAAAAAATAATTTAAATGCATAAAAATGAATGCCTCAAAACATGTATGCGAAAAATTATAAATTGGGCAGTCGGTGTATATAAATCTTAGCTAGACTCAAGGTGACTCAAAGTTTTAGAGGGACTTTCTTAGCACGTGAAAAAATTAGACATCAGAGGGAAGGATCCGAGATATTTTGCCATCTAGAATTTTAAGTTAGTTTAAAAAAGCATTAAATACGAAAATAAAGGCACATTCTAGCCATTAACAATGATATACGATACGATGAGATTGGACTTTAATTGACGATGCTAAATATATAAATTTTATATATTTTGTTTTATATTATAAAACAAAAAGGGCAGTAATTTAGGGCATGGCAAAAACAATTTTTTTAAAGTTCTTAAAACTTAATAAATATACCTTTTATGCTAGGGCGTGACTGATGAACATTTTTTTGGTTTGTATTGGCTTCTACGGACGGACTTTCTTGGACCGTCAAAAAAATTGGACATTTGGGGGAGGGATCCGAGGTGGCATAAGTGGTGTCCAGAATTTCAGGTCGGATTGAAAAGTCACCAAAGACAAAAATGAAGCAACTTTCAAGCCATGAACAACGATATGCGATATGATGAGATCGGACTTTAAATGGCAGCGCTACATATAAAAAACCAAAAGTGCTGTATTTTGCGGCGTGGCAAAAAAAAATTTTTTCATGTTTTAGAAACTTCATTGACATATCTTTCATCCTAGGGGGTGACTGGCACAACTTTTTTTTTCGACCCACCCTAGTATACCCTCTTCACAACTAATTGTGGTGGAGGCTATAAAAAACGAACATAAGTGTTAATTTAAATTAGCCACCATTAATTAAGATATTCTAGTAAGGTTATTAATGAAAGAAATTTAAAAAGAAATGAAGAATATCCGGTGACGTTGAGCTTATATAAAAACTGGTGTGTAGGGTATTTAAAAGTAACGCAACATGAATGATTTTAGAATAACAAAATAAATTCTTTTTATATGGTGTAGTTTTACAGATATATAAATTAGACTTAATTATTCATGTTATGTTAAATAAGTATAAAAACAACAATTTGTGTTGGCTCTTACGAATTTCTTTTAAGGTCCAAGGATGTCAGCAGACGCCCGATGACGGTCAGCATTCGATAGTCAAAAACAAAAAAAAAATGGCTGAATGATAGAGTGGATTAAGTTATTTATTGGGCTTTAAACATACTTACATAACTGAATCCACACAATGGTATATCGTATTAAACAGTGATAGAAGTCGAAACTTCTAGGTGCTAGTGTTCGTGTTTTTCAGTTTAATTTCAAAATATTTCTATACATGATAATTTAGGTGACCAATTTAAGTTTATACAAAAATTTAGGAATTATTGTAAGTAAATAAATTTGCAAATATGAAATAGGAACAAATTTTGTATTAACTTTAGAATTTAGGGATTGAAAAGTTTGGTTAATAAGGAAACAACAAAAAAAAAAATTAGGATTAGCACATCAAAAAAAATTAATTTTGAATATAAGATTTAACGGTTTACGGATATGGTCAGTTGGATATACACAACAGAAAATTAGTCTCAATACCAGATATATTAAAATATTATTGAATTAGACCTATTAAGGCATTACTTCCACGGTATTTTCACAAAATAAAACTAATTTGTTATAGGTTTGGTCACCTCAGCAATATGAAAAGGTTGATTAGTATCTTCTTTGAGATTCTTTTAACACAAGCCACTTTTCTAGTATTCTAACTTTTATATCCCCAACCAGTATCTTTAGTTGCTTCCCAAAAATGACAAAAGGCCAGGTATCTTGCTGCTGCTTAAGATCGCAAGATAAATGCTTTCCAGCATAAACTTGATCAATTGGAGTATATATTTATTTTAGATTTCCGACACAGATATTAACTGGCCCAAATTCCTATAATTAAAACGTCTATTTCACAGAAATCTTCACACTTAGTCACCAATTTTTCCTTACCACAGAATATTGTAAATCCCGTATCGTTTTAAATCCAAAACAAAATTTTATATTAAAATTCCGAACAACTTACTTTTCCTTAGACCGTCTCCCTTTCAGTATTTTTTTTTAAATTATGAACATTTTTCCCAAATTTTCTACATTTAAAAAAAATAAAAATCAAGGCTAATCCGATAAGAAAAATAAAAACTATATTAAAAAACAATTGCTTTTACAAAGTAAATTTTGTTACAGCCAAACAAAAAATTTAGTAAAACATATTATCTAAAGTTTAGATTCTAAACCATGCGAAATAAGTCGATATCACATGTTCTTTGAATTATCTTATTACCTCTCCAGTAACCTTGATACTATTTATCATTTTTACTACATTTCGAAATGTCCTTTTTCGTTTGAAAAATATGGTCACCGCAATTATAACTGAACTTGGTGGAATTGTTCGTTAAGATTGTTCAGAAATATAAATTACTTCCACAACAAACATGAGCTGCTGTTAAAACATGATGTTAAGACTTCATGTTAAATTTTTTAATATCTTAATAAAAATTTTTATTTGAAAATCGTTTTATCAAAGAAAAAAAGAAACAAAATAACTGTTATAGGTACTCGGAAAGAAGTTTATTTTCTAAAGTAACCAAAAGAGTTACTTAAAACAAGAAAATCAAAAATCAAAATTTAACTTATTTTGTTCGCATTTAGTAAAATTTTCCTTAATATTTAATTAATAAGATTTTGTTTTTCGTGCTTAATTCCCAATTTTCATTGTTGATAAATGCACTGAAATTTATTGTTTCTATGCGAATTTCACTGGTTGCTTAGGCCAGATCATCACGAAACCTTTACCCAAAAACTTTAGAAAAGCCGAAAATATAAGATATACAAACATAACTGTAGAGTGAATGAGAATTACAAACACACAAAATTTTTGTTGGCAACCATATCTCAAAGCTTAAACAAAATGCCAACAATAAACAGTGAGTTTATTTGTAGAGTGAATGAGAATTATAAACACACAAAATTTTTGTTGGCAACCATATCAAAGCTTAAACAAAATGCCAACAATAAACAGTGAGTTTATTTTTTTACATTTTCTTAAATAAAGAAACATATACATACATATTTAGAATAAGTTATCTTGGTTTAAGCCATATTTAGTTTATAATTCTTTCCGTGTATGTAAGTTATTTTTTTTAGATAAGAGAAATTTTGATATAGATAACTATTGTTTACAAGCTGAGAATGTCAAACGGTGTTGATATTTCTGTCAATGCTTCCAAGTCAGGTATCCCGGGAATATTATTTTTATTTCCGCTTTGCCAGGAATTCTCGGTCCTTCAATAGTTTTTAGTCGATTTAGCCATATCCGTCTGTTAAAATAACGCCATCTTCCGAACGACTCAGCAGAAAGAAACAATTTGGGTGTCAAGTAGTTTTTAGTATTTCTAAACAGTTTGGAATTGAAATCCAGCAGAATCGTTTTAGTAGTAAAAGTAGTGCTGGGAAACTATCGATATTATCGATAGTCTTAAAATATCGAAAATATCGATAGGAAAAATATCAATATGGTTATTATTATTATAAATACAGCTATGAAGAAATCTAACAGCAGCTATACACACACAGTTTTTTGTCGCAAATTTTTACTTGATATTATTAATTCGCGCTGAATTACGGCAATGAATACAAACAACAAGAATGGCAAGTGGTATGGATTGCGTAGCTATGCTTTTTACTGCTAATTAAAGGCCTTTAAGTCAAAATTTGTACATGTTTCTATAGGGACTGAAATGTCAAATATTTTTGAAATGTTGTAAAAAAACAAATGCAAATCCAAATGTAATTGCAATTGCGAGCATAGGACAAAACAATGAACGACCATTAGAGGATAAGTCCTCTAGATTGATTGCCTTTTTGAGTTGAGAATCAAAACCAATTTAGAAAGTAATTTAAAGTTGCAATAGAATATCTTTTAGTCCCTGCTACTTCGGTTCGTGCGTATATACATACTTCTTATACGTTCAATAAAGTGATAAAAACAACAAACTGTAGCCTGATAAAAAACTAGTTTGTTTTCCTGCATAAGTACGAACATTCGGTCGATAATAATATCGATAGTAAAATCTTAACTATCGATAAATATCGAAATACCCAAATGTGGTACAAACCCCTAAAAATTTGCAAAATGAACATAAATTGATGGCAGAATTCTTATAAAATTTCAACAAATTAGTTTTATATGTCAACAAGTTTCGTGAGGATCTACATACTTAACTAAGGCGCCATATAAAGACCACTCTTGGAAACCAGCTAAATAACTTAAAATTTGGTTCGATAAAACAACTAAAGAAACGAGTCCAATAAAGATTTACTAAAGTTAAAATGTTCCGGAAGTACCTCAATTAAATCCCGGGAAAGCGGCAATTGAAAATAATTCAATATCCCGGGATGGAAATACCGGGTAAAAACTCAAATTATAATTAACATATTACGTTGGTTGATTATTTAATAATTTGTAAACTTCTTGTTAGCTTGTGTTTAAAGTTATGAATATTCCTGACGAATATACATACATATTAGTATTTTTGAGTCGGACGCAAAGCACATTCATAAGGGGTGACATTTAGAAAAACTAAGTTCATATATAAAAGCCGATAAGCTGGGAGAAAGCGTATACATGTTTAGTATACACTGCTCGGCCGCATGCAATAACTTATATGAAATTGAAATTGCCATTTATATATTACTCGTTAACATTTTATAGGTTAATTTTGAGATAAACATATGTATGTGCATGCATACATGCATATCGTCATATTAAATGCAAACGGGCGTAACTACACAAAATTTCTCGATTATGGTTCGTTTTACCAAAATACATGTTCGTGCAAAATTTTAGATTCCTACGATCAAAAATGGCGACTTAATTAACGAAATTCAAACGCCAATTACACCTTGTTGTTATTGATTTTGTAAAATTTTTTGCTTCTCCTGTAAAAAAAATAAGAAGTGTCGTTACGTCCGTTTGCATTTAATATGACGATATGTAAACTGATGTTGTTAATTTTTCTATTTAAAACCCCATTAAAGTAGAGATGCGCAAATGAATGGATTTTAACTCACGATCACGAAAGAAATGCAATAACGCAGAACATTTAAATTCTCACGAACACACACGTTTACTAACAACATTGTTGCTTTCACGCACGCTAAGAACACGACTCATTAAATTTTTATAAATTTTAACTTTAACTTCTTTTTCTTGTACTCAACAGTTTAACAAAAAAATTCTTGATAGCGTGAGAAATCACATAAAATCTCTCACTCAAATTTTTTTTTGATATTTAAAGTAATACCAATCACTAGTGATTCACGCGTGAATGTGACACAAAAAATCACACTCGTGCGTACCTCCACATAAAAGCAATTTGCTATTCTTCTCTCACTTAAATTTCCATCAAACTTAAATGTATTAATTGTTTATTTACTTGAACATTTATTTTCTTAAACTGGATCTGTGGGGGGAAAACTAATTAAAAAACCAATATGTAATAATTTCAAGTGTGAAAATACATTTACTTTCCTTTTTCTCAACAACAACTCAAAACCTTTGAAGTATATATGCTGCTCTTCTCTATGCATATTGCTAAATGCACATGTTGCTAATGCTGTAGCCCTGTAGGTCCATAAAATTAAATCAAGAGACCATCATTATTCGAATTAAACAAGTACTTTCGTTCCATTAACAAAATGTTCATACGGATGTTCATTTTAATAAAACATTTAATGAAAAATAAAATTTAGAAAAAATTAATAATTGCCATCATATTTAACATATGCATGCCTCAAAGCTATTAAAATATTGTAAGTTCTTGTATACATACACATATATGCATATAAATACAAATACGTATGTATGTATAAGTGTACATATTAGTTACATAAGCGATATATTTTAGATTTTTTTAAGCAAAAAAATACATACATATGTATGTATGTTACATTTAAGGAAATGATAAAACGCAAATAATATAAATTAATAGCTTTAAAATGGTTTTAAATATGAGAAAAATTACAGTAGACTCGGGATAGAGATAAACTAGAATTGTAAGATCTACTCCCTCGAGGAGACGGCAAAAATTCTTTCATTAAGTATTCTTTAGAGGGAACCTGAGTACTAAGTAAAGGTACCAGTACAAGACTTGTTTTTTACATCCAACGTGTAATTTTACACTCCAAAATACATACATGTGTACATGTCGGTGTGTTACCTTTATAACATTGCACCTGTAAAAGTCCTTTTTTGTAAATGCATCTCTGCTGTGCATCACACAATCAAATCATTTAAATTTTGATTTTCAGCGCAGTGATGCATTTACCAACATACTCGAAAATTTCAATTACAGTGCAGCCACACGATCAAGATTTTCTTGATAGTCTTTTACATATGGGCATTTCTCTAATGTCGAATGCGACATTCGTACGCCTAAAAAGTGAAAAAAACATATATCAAAACATTAATTTTATTTTGACAAAAGGCGAAACTTATAGCTCTTGATTAGCACCATAATTTGTGGTAAAGATTGGTTTTGAGCAATTGTTCGTTTTCAAGAAAATTAAAAAAAACCAAGGTATTTGCATGCGACAAAAACAGAAGTCGCTTTTACGGCAAACAGTTCAAACACTGATTTCAGCGAAACTTGATAAAATATTTTAATGCGACTAATTTAAAATGTTATGCATTGGTGTATCTTAATAATGCTTTTTATTTCATTCAAAAATATTGTGTAGTTTGTTTTTTATTTAATTTTAATCACTGTCGCACGCTACGAGTTGCATGCGACATTTTGTTCCATCATACTTTTATGTTTATTATTTTTAATTTTTAATAAAAACAAATAAAAATAAATTTATTTATCTTATGCTAAGTTCACACTTAGCTTTTTAAACGCGTTTAAGCAAAATGTTGATTTAGCTAATCAAAGCCGTTCCCATTACATTTAAGATGATTAAGATGACAGATGATAAGAAAAAAAACACACAACAAACACACAAAAAAACAACAAACCAATTTATATTTCTTTAAGGTATTAAAAATGTATAAAAACACTTTTATAAAGTTATCAGAAGATTATTTTAATCATTTTAATGATGAAATTGTGAAAATTTATGAATTATTTAAGGAAAAAAATAAAAACATTAAGCAGAAATCTTGGCCGGTTGTACACGATCATGTTGGCGATTCTACATTTGAGGTATGTTCAGTGGATTCTATGTGGTTTATGAAGTGATTTAGTTGTAATCATGTCAATTTGAAGTGATTAACAAATCACTTCAATGTATGGGTAATCATCTCGATTTTGAAGTGATTAGAGCTTAATCACGTTCGAGCTGCTTAAACGCGTTTAAGAACCCAAGTGTGAACATAGTATTATATGTATGTAAAGTATTTGTAAAGACAAAGAAAAGAAACTAACTTAACTTTATTTTTCTCGGCGCTGTTTTTACTTATCTACATTCAAACATTTTATTATTTGTATTTACATAATCAAAGAAAGATATTTTATTTATGCATTTTACACTTACGATGTCGCACGCTACAAAATTCAAATAAGTACCAAGAGCAAAGCGTTGATTTTTTTCCAACAAAATTTTTTTTATTTAAATCGCAATATAAATCTCTGTTTGTAACAAATATTTGCTTCGCATTATACAAATACCTATGACGCACTGATAACAAATGTTATTTTTCAATGTCGCACGATACATCAAAATATATGGTAAAGCAAAGAAAAAATTTACCGTAATTGGCAATCGCATCGTTCCTTTTATATTTTTCTTATATTCTTTGAATATTAACTGATATTTAAAAAAGATTTTTAAATGCATAATGTTTCTCATTTAGATCATTTAGCAAAACAAATCTTGCAATAGAAAGGTTCAAAACAGAACTTCTGCACTTGTTCGACTTTGCATTTGAATATTTCAAAGTGTGTTATGAATAAATGTAAAATTTGTTTACATTATTGAAAGTTGATAGATTCCCTATAAAAATATGTTAAAACAACATACTTTTATAGACTTTGAATTTTTTGGCTGCGGTTGACATTTCTGGAGAAATGCCCATATACTGATTGTCAAAATATGCAAAAGTTGACAGCTGTGACGTAGGCTGCACGCAAGTTGAAAGCAATTTACTTTTTCAAGATGTCGTCGCCGAGAAAACAACTCAAAATGTTTTGCTATTTTCCACTTTTGATTTTTCTGCACTGTAGGCTGTTCGAAGGGACTTTATCATTTTGCTTATTAATTTTATTAATAAACATATTTCACTATTTTTTTATGTTTTTAGTTAAAATTTTAAAATTCCCGCAACAATTTGTAAAAAAAAGAACTTCAGCTTTTGCCGGCAAAATATTTGTGAAAAAAAAACAAAAACAACTTTAAAAGATTTGTAATAAGCTGTTTTCTTGAACGAAAATTGATACACTCACTGGCAAGAGAATTTTAGAGGCAAGTTCGTATCAATTTTTAAAAGTATGAGTGTATTGGTAAAAAAGTGTGAGTGTATTAAAACTTGATAGCCAAAACTTGATCGTGTAACCCTCAAGTTAGACCCTGCTCATTTTTTCTGGCAAACCATTTGACATAAAAAACATGGTGACCAGCGTTACCGTTGGTCCACTAAAGTGGCAATTTGCCACTTTTTCGGCTGCTTGGATACTATTTGGCCACTTTTGCAAAATGCACCCAAATGTGGTCCTTTTTTGATTCTTGCCACTTTTGTGGTACTTTTGACGTTAGGAAAATATACTTTTTTTCTTTCTGTTTTATTATAACTCCCAGCTTTAATTTATGCTAAGAAATAAGAGTCCTTGTTGGGTTCAAGTCTTTTTCAACCGCCACAAAATGCTTTAGAAAAGACGCTTTTATAAGAATTTTTTTCTTGTCATGCGTGGTTGCTGAAAATCGGTTGAATAAACTTTCTATTAATCGTTTTATTAATTATGAATAGGGGGGAAAAGATATCTCGCATATATTGGTCGTGAAGCAGAAACCGAACTGTTGTGTACCGAAAACTTTTCTAAAATTTGTTTAATTGACATTAAAAATCAAAAATTGTGTATAGAATTGATAACAAGAATTGATATAAAAACAAAAAGCTCAATATATTGAAGTATTTAGACTCATTATTTATAGTGTCTAATGAAGATATAAACTATTTCGAATTAGTTTCAGAGCTTAAAGATATTATAACTAATCCAGATGCATTTCAAGAGAGTAAAGTAAATAACACGAATTATGAACACATATTTAAAATTTCGAATGCTGAAGATTTTTGGCGTGAAATTGGAACATGAATTCAGAAGGAAAAGTACAAGAAATATATTAATAAATGTATTTATAAAACACATTACATAAATATCTTCTATTCGCTGCAACAATGTCATGATCCAAAAAAGATGTTTTGGCAGAAAACAAGTTTAACGTTTTTGAATTTCCAAAATATTTAAGTAAATATTTTATAAAAATTACTTCTCCAGACAAATATTTACAAAATATTTATTTTAGTTTTTACATGTCTATTGTAATACGATCAATTATTTTTTAGTGCATATAATTACTATACAATGTTTTTTGTTATGTTTTTATACCATTTAAAATTAGAATAAATAGAAAAATAAGTAAAAAATGCATAATGTGGTGTACTTATATTAATTTTAAAAGATGTGCTCATTTTTTTTTAAATCCTCTTTTTGGTGCCACTTTTTTTGTAGATATCCCCTTTTTTTGGTACTTTTTTAAAATATCCGAAGGTAACACTGATGGTGACCTTTCAACTGGTTTTTGTAAACATATCGCACCTGTTCATCAATAGTGTATTAACTCAAAATTTAAAAATTTTCAATTAAAGCAAAACAATTTTTAATCTTACATTTAAGGCATATGAAAATTACAGCCTGTTCATGAATTTCGAACGTCATCGTTCGCATAGAAAATTACATTTTAAACAAAAACAAATTTCGAACATTTGTTTTTGTTTTAAATGTAATTTTCTATGCGAACGATGACGTTCGATATCGTTAAACAGGCAGTTAATTTTTAAACCAGCCATGCCATTACCAAGAAGTAGATCAAATAGCACGATATTTTTACAGCGGTTGGATATGATACGTGTCGATTTTTTTTCAAAGAGTTAAAAAATAAAAATTTTAAGCTTATACACTACTCTTGAACAAGTGCGATGTGTAAGTAACAATTTGTTCTTGATAAAAAAAACGATGCCAATATTTTTGGATAATTATGAGAGGAAAGCATTAATGTTTGAAAAAAAAGTTAAGATATAGGCATTTTTAAATGTATCAGCTAAATCTAAAGAGATAGCAATAAACAATGACAAAGCGTACTCATACATTCAAACTTAGTCTGTGTTCATACGGCTCATGTTTTAATGACATAATTGCTTCTTTATAGGCACGAGAGACGAGGGGAAAAGAAACGAGTACACAGATGCATGTACTGTCAGTACGCTTTGTTTTGCATTCGTTGTTGAATTTTGTTTTTGTTTTCAATATCAAATAAAACAAAATAAACAACATGTCGTCAACATGACATGAATCATTTGAACGCCAATTCATGTTCAAAGAAGAAAAAGGAAGAATCATGTCAATAAGACATGAGCCTTATGAACAGAGAAGACAAAAAAAAGCAATATTAAATACTTTAACAGCAAAAAGAAATTATAAAAAAAGCAACAAAAAATTTATGAAACAGCAAAAAAAAAAGCGCTAAAAAATGTTTTATTCTAATTCTTCCACATCATCAAAATTATTACAATAATTTTGTATAAAGAGAAGCTTCTTTTTACATCGACGGAGGTTGACGGTGCAAATTTAAATTTGAGAATTTCATTACTCCCCGTCTACAACTGACATGATTTACTGTTATAACATGATGTTATAAAAGCGTTGTTAAAACATTTGCATTAACAACCGAGTTATAACATGAGAAAACCTCTAACATGATGAGTCTATACTTAACACTAACATCATTTTAGTGTTAATGTTAAGCATTTCATGGCAGTTGTAGACTGTATGTTAGAGGAAAAACTTTTTACATATTCATCTTTTGGAACAGTAGCAGACTCTAAAATACATTTTATTTCCAAAAACTGCTGATATCCGGGATTTCTTTTAAATATTTTCTCAAATATCTTTTTATATTTATATTTTTGTTTTATGATCAATGTTATATTTAATATTATTATTGAGGTTTTTTGTTTTCCTCACGGGCTAATATGATCAATCGTTTTTTTACCAAATGTAATTAAAAAACATTTATGCTTAATTTATTTTCTTTTCCCAACGTTTCGTTCGCTTTTTTCGAACTTCATCAGGGGTTATTTTTATTCCATAAAAATCTAGACAATTAGATAATAATTATAATAAATTTTTGAACTTTAATAATATCACATCTTAACTTACAAATTAGGGTTTACATTTGTATTGCACTTTTTAACTATTTTATATTAAAAACTGGACTACACGACACAGAAATAAATAAATAATTAATAAGTAAAATACAACACAAACACCGAATAAAAGTCAAACTTAATGTAAATATCACAGAACTATAACTAATTATAATCATTAACTATTGCAGCGGAGTATTGCAGTTTTAACTAAACAGGAACTAAACATTACATACAACGAAAACTGGTTTGTAAACTACACCAATGTTAAATTCGAGCAGGAACATAAGTGGATATTATCGCTAGGGAATAAATTTGCGATACCAGTAGAAAGAAGGAATTTCAAACCAATTCCTCTAATAGCTGACATTGAACAATGGGTTCAAAATATAACGGACAACACCGAGAAAGACATAACAAGATCGAAGATTGCAAATAGGATAGCTAATTTTAAGAGGAATTTAAAAAACACGGAAAAGGAAAAATTTATTTTAAGCATATATGAGGACACAAAGAAATTTATACGAAAACAAAAAGATAATATAATTGTAACAAATGCAGACAAAGGAAACAAGACAGTGGTAATATATAAAAAGGATTATATGGAAAAAATGTATAATTTACTTGAGGACAAAAATACGTACAAAAAAATCGAAACAGACCCAACAGAAACCTTACAGAGGAGAAACAATAATCTAGTTATACAACTTTTTAAGGAAGGTTTATTAACAAAATTTGAAAAATTTAAATTGACAACACACGCTGCAGCGGCACCTGAACTATATGGTTTACCTAAAATCCATAAGGAAAATGTACCACTGAGGCCAATATCCTCATCAATGGGAGTGCCTTGCTACAATTTAGCAAAATATGTGGGAAATATAATAAAGAACACCATTTCAAAAACTTACAACATACAAAACTCATTGGAACTTAAACAAAAACTTAAAGAAATAACATTGGAAAATGACGATGTCATGGTTTCCTTCGACGTGGTATCATTATTCACCAACATTCCGGTTCACCTGGCAATAAAAAACATATTGGAAAATGGGTAATCCTAAAGGGACATACTACAATACCAAAAAGAAAATTCTTAACGATTCTACAATTCTGTTTAACTGACAACAATTATCTCACATTTGACAACAAATTTTACCATCAATTATATGGTATGCCAATGGGAAACCCTCTATCGCCAACAATTGCTGATATAGTACTGGACGCACTACTCGACGATGCAATAGACGAACTCAGATCGAATAATATAGAAATCAAGTTTATAACAAAATATGTAGATGACCTTTTTGCAATCATAAGAAAATCTGACGAGGAAATAATTCTAAAAACGCTTAATTCTTACCACAATAAGATCCGTTTTACTATCGAACGTGAAAAGAACATGACAATACCATATTTGGACATCAACATTATCCGAGAAAACGGTAGAATAACAACTGACTGGTACACAAAACCAACGTCATCAGGAGGAATGATCAATTTCAATTCCACACAACCATTGAAAATGAAAACGAACACAGCAACAAATCTAATAAAGAAAGTACTGCATATCAGCGACGAAAAATTTAAAAAGAAAAATATATGCAAAATAAAAAAAAAACTTGACTATGAACAATTATCCAACACACTTAACAAATTCATTAATAAATAAAATTCTAAAAAGCAAAAATCTTGAGAAAAGGAAAGAATCGGAAACAGAAAAATATTTTTACAGTGTACCATACATCCCAAAACTAACGGAGACAAGAACATTAAAGAACTTGATCACGGAAAAAACAACAACAATTGCACATAAATCAAACAAGACACTAAGGCATTTGTTTACATATAAAAAAACCAAACTGGACATATGTAAAATAGATAATGTGGTTTATGAAATAAAATGTGACGGAAACGAAAGGGAAAGGTGTAATAAGGTTTACATTGGAACAACAAAAAGAAGGTTAGAGAAGAGAATTCATGAACACAAAACAGACGTCAAAAAAGGTAAAATAGCGACGGCACTATCTCTGCATGTAAAAGAGTGCAATCACAACATGAACTTCGACAATATAAAAATATTAGACAGAGAGCGGAGAGAGAACAAACGTTACACTCTTGAAAGCTTACGAATCCAAGAGAAAATTAAAAATACAATGAATACGAAAGAAGACAAGGACAATACAAAACTGCAATACTCCGCTGCAATAGTTAATGATTATAATTAGTTATAGTTCTGTGATATTTACATTAAGTTTGACTTTTATTCGGTGTTTGTGTTGTATTTTACTTATTAATTATTTATTTATTTCTGTGTCGTGTAGTCCAGTTTTTAATATAAAATAGTTAAAAAGTGCAATACAAATGTAAACCCTAATTTGTAAGTTAAGATGTGATATTATTAAAGTTCAAAAATTTATTATAATTATTATCTAATTGTCTAGATTTTTATGGAATAAAAATAACCCCTGATGAAGTTCGAAAAAAGCGAACGAAACGTTGGGAAAAGAAAATAAATTAAGCATAAATGTTTTTTAATTACATTTGGTAAAAAAACGATTGATCATATTAGCCCGTGAGGAAAACAAAAAACCTCAATAATAATATCTTTTTATATTGTTGGTCCTTGGTCTTGCATAGTCCGTCAAAAACTGTCGATAGAGCATTAGTGCTCTCTGAAATAAATAATCTCGCAGTTTGCTATTTTTTTATAGCAACCAAAATGTTTGCAAAATTATATATTAGAAATGCGTTTTCGATTTCCAGAATTCCTGAAAATCAATTTATTTACATTTTCAAAGTTTGTTCGAATGAATTCAGGGGGCAAATTATGGCAGTCGTGATCGAATACTTTTTCGATTCGAAAGCAAATTTATTTCAGACAATATTGAACGAATCGGAATTATTTCTTCAGTATTGTGAAATCTCAAATAAATGCTTTACAACACAAAAAAAAATAATTTCGATCCGTCAGGTATGGACAGAAAGAATTAGAAATAAAATTGCTTTCGTATAGAAAAAGTATTCGATCACGACTGCCATAATTTGTCCCCAGCTAATCGATGGATACCATGTGCAAAACATGTTAAATGAAACATTTTCGGATTTATATATATATATATATTTATATGTTGTATATTTATATATGTCTTTGGCTACTTGACGCATTTGTTCTATAGATTCCCTATATAATGTTGATATGTATTTCTGGCGAATGCAAGTTTCAAACGGAACCGACATTTGAGAATATTTCTCAATGAAATTTTTGAAACTGGGAGAACTAACTTTTTTTTTATTGGTATATTGGATTCTAAAGGCACAGTTAGCCGGGAGTAACAGTAACGTTTAAAATCAGCTGATTCATTTTGTTGTATGTAAAGCAATTAGAACGATTACAGTTAGCAGTAAGATGTTACTTCTCAATCTGTAAGAAATAGATTGGTCTTACTTTTTTACTGTAAGGTTACTGTTACTCCCGGCTAACTGAGCCTTAACAATGCTTTACAAATATCCTTTTGAAATGTTGTGGCAGTTGGAGTCACTGGATATTCCGTAATTAGTTTCTATGGATAGTTCTCTTGCTTAGAAGACGCCAATTGGTGTTTCCCACATATTATATGTCGATCCACATTAGACTTTTTCGAACAATTTATTTTACAGCAGCATATATTGCAAAAGAGCCAATTTTCTTAAATTTTAAAGACTCCTTCATGCGTTTTTACCATTTATTTCTATTTTTAACATCCTACTATGATTTCAGTTGATTGTTTTTAAAATGAAAACAGAGTAGCAAAAAGGTAGTAAACAAGGCGAATTCGCTTTTATAGAGGAATTCGTCTAGGTACTAACATACGAAGTTTTTAAAACAAAAATGGGAATTTTAAACAAAAAAATCCAAAAAAAGCAACAGCATAAAACAGCACATTTTATAAAAAACAGCTTAAAGAAAAGCAAAAAAAGCATTTTAGTCTTCTCTGATAATTACTTACAAAAGAATAAATTTAAGCTAAATTTATACTTATATCAATGAATAAAATTTAAGTAAAAATTACTTTGATAATTAAATGAAAAAAATTTATTTTAAGACTATAATGCAATTGAGGACGATGTTAGTACATAAATTAAATAGCCAATTCTAATGTAACGAAAATTAAATAAATTTGCAGACTTATAGGCAAAAAATTTCCGATTTATAACGCGAATATTTTATGGCAGCATTTGGTACAATTTTTGGTGGAAAGAATTTTTTAATGTAACAAAGTTTTGATATTCACTGGAAAATTTATCTTTGCAAGTTATTCTTTTTTTAAAGATTATTAAAAATTTAATAATTCAAACTGTTTTGATGCTGATATTAAAAAGGATTTAATAAAAATGTAAAACTCAAATATGTATACATATGTATGTGTCAATAGCGGTTAAAAGGCCCATATGGATGAAAAAATCGATTTTTACTTTTTTGGTGATTCTTAAAATAGGCAAAACGCTCCTTCTAATGCTTCTAACTGCATAACTTAGTAAGCTTTAAAATAAATAAAATAAGAAAAAAAAATTAACTTGTTAACTTTAAAACCGTTTTTCTCATTTTTTGCCCTTTTAACTGAAACTGCCACATATATGGAATATACTTTAATATAAGAAAATTAAAATAACTTTTTATTTAACTACAATTTATTTGTAAAACGTTTATTTTTACTGATTTTTTTTTGTAATTTCATAAGTTAAAAACGTTAATGCTTAATATTTCTTTTATGTAAGTAAGAATAGGTTTTATTGTATTTAAAATAGGTATTTTTAATTTGACGATTTTTTTTTTTTTTTTTTTGAAAATATGCCGATTTTTTATCAAAATCATCTGGCACCTCAGTATAGAGCATATAAATTGTTTCGTCAATAAAAGTAAGTTTGTATGAATCAGGCGCGGATTCAGGGGGGGGGGGGTTGAAATAAGGAAATATTGGGTGCGTTCGTAAATGCATCACTGCGCTGCATCAGAAAAGCAAACTTTTTTTAATGGCGATAAAAGAATAATTTTAATTTTTTTTATTGTGTGACTATTAATTTTGTGGAGTATTTCACAATTTTTTGAACCGCATTTACTTCACTGATAAATATATAACCATTTGAAATCACTGATGCAGCGCAGTGATGCATTTACGAACGCACCCTATATTTCCTTATTTCAACCCAGTTTAAGTAATGTATTTTGGAGCTGTTCAATAATAGCACTTAAACTATATTGAAACTAAAGTAGATTGGATACAGGATAAAAAATGTTCAATAATAGCACTTAAACTATATTGAAACTAAAGTAGATTGGTACAACAGTAGCACTTTAACTATGTTGCAATTTGGTTTTGGATGGGCAACAACAGCACTTGAACCGTGTTGCTTTCTCTTAATTAAAAGTCTTGATTTACCTTTAGAATAAGAGTGTTTTTATTATTCATAATTTCCAACTTAAATACTAATTTTTTACACTAAAAACATATGAATAATTGCTTATGAAAAATATGCTGACGGCCTATTTGTTATAAATTGATTAATAATACATTGACCCATATTTCTGCCGAATTTACAATTATCATATGAACAAATAAACTTTAAATTAAAGTCAATGAAACTTATAGCCAAAACAAAAAATATGTATGAAGTTGCAAATTTAAATAAACAAGAAAATAATCGTATGAACAAATAAACATTATTAAAGTCAATGAAACTTATGTACTACTAAGTAAGCAAAAGACAAAACAAAAAATATGTTTGAAGTTGCAAATTTAAATAAACAAAATTATTAAGTATTAAATTTCAATTTCAATGTCAAAACAAAAAAAAGTGTGTAACTTCAATGAACTTAAATTAAGCAGAGAATGGTTCAACAAACTTAAACGACAACAATTAAACAATAACAAAATAATCCATGTATTACGGAAATAATTAGGCAAGAACAAAATAAAATATGTATTAACATTGCTCCCCCCGTTGAGTGTAGCTCAAAATAAAAAATTAAATAAGCAAACAAATGGAAAAATTACTACTAAACTTTGAAGATTATGTGTCCGCGTTGTGCTGAGCTGGCATTCCTTCTCGTCTTATTGAAGCTGTGTAGATAGATCTTTTGCCTTTTGTTAGTTAGTTGTTGATGTTTGTTAAATGTGGACGGTGAATTCTGACGAGGCTTGTTGTTGACGGGGTGTGGGAACTGGAGTAGCAGCCTTTTTAGAATTTTGTCTTCTTGTGAGGTAAACTAAGATGCCAAGCGTGATTATTAGAGATGAGTAGCCGATGGTGATGTGATGGTAATTGTTGGTGTCAATTTTGTTCGGAAGCTGAAGAATTTTTTGTGTGTTCAAAGAGGTTTGTAGTTTTGTTAGATTTTTAACTTGTGATATATATTCGTTCGTATGGATTTCATTTAGCAATGGGTTTATACGTTCTTCATGGCTTTGTTTGGTGGTTTCCCAAAGATTAGTGTATGATGTTTTACTGGAGCTGGATATTACTTGCTGCCCCTTTAGTGTCATGAATTTATGTTTCAGGGTGCATATTGGTTCCAGTTCAAGCAAACCTGATCCTTCGAGGGTTAATTGGGTGATCTGTTGGTTGCATACCACTGTTGCTTGGGATTGAGATGGAAGGGAATATATCCATTTGTTTGGATGTCGTAGCGGTACCCATGATGCGGGTTTTTTGACATGCTGCACTGGGCAATCTAGCTGAGTTCTGTTGTGAAACAAATTTATTTCACAACTACATGCTGATGAACCATGGTCATACTTTAGTTGAATCTTCGAACAGAGATATCGCTCTTTTGTGAGAAGTAAACATGAGTTGAATTCGAGATTACTGAGAGCGTAATACTGGTTGCGATCAGTGTTGATGACCAGAAACGTGGAGCATGGCTGAATTGAGATTAACGTGTTATTAACCCAATTTGGTATTGGGACTATGCTGAAGACATCAAAACTATCACGTTCAATTAATGGTAACGTAATGCTAAATATTACTGTGTTTTCAGTGAGGCCTCCCTTAACCTTCATTAGCTTGTACAACTGTAGCGTGTCTTCTTGGTTAACAGGTAGGTCTAGTGCTTCAGGGAGATGGAATCTTATTTTTTCCACTTCTTTTTGCAATTGGCGTGGAGTCAGGAGTAATGGACTGATGATGCCATGGTGAGTATTGGTGAGCACATTAAGAATTGATAATTGAGTGCGCTGTAGATTAGCTGCTGTAATTGTTAACTGAATGCAAAGTGATGAAAACAACCGGTAGAGCCTGTCCTGATGGTGTTCGTCTTTGCCAGCGAGTATCATGTTATGTATTTCGGCGATTTGGAAGTCAATTTGATCAAATTTTTTCTTTACAGCTCCTTGGTCTGCCTTCATGATGTTTATGGTTGAGTCAATAATTGAAGTCTGATTCTTTAGGAGATTAAGTAGATGTGCTTCGTTTTCCTTGACCTTTGAAATTGTTTGTGCCATGTTCGTCGCATATTCGGAATCCAGTACACCAAATAGAGAATGGGCGATGTTCCCAACTAAATCTATTGCTGCTCTTTTTTTTCTTTTTCCGGAAAGTAACATACTGTCCATGGTGAGTTCATCTTCAGTATGTTCAAAATATTTTACCAGGTTAGTACATGTTGTCTTTTCTTGTATTTCCTTACATACATGGTTAAGTGTTTTTGTCCCTTCCGAGAAAATGGTTAACTCAGACCAAAATTCCTTTAAGTCATAGTATATCAATAGTTGCCATTCTGTCGGTGATATTACTGCTGATCCGATTCCTTCGAAATGTATGCCTAATTTTCTTCCGAATTTTTTATTGTGTACTTGTGCACCTACTATCAATGGAAGTAGCATAATTGCTATAATCACGGTGACTAAAGTGTGATTAAGAGAGGCACGTCTTCTCTTTTTAGGAATTTCATTGGTTTGTGACGTGGTTGGTTCTTCTGAATCATCTTGGTTGTTGGTTCCACTTGAGTCTGTAGTGTTAATTGGTAGTGGTGCTAGTCGAGCAATTGGCCTTCTGGAAATGCCCTTTGCTGTTTTGACGTCCGCTACCCGTGCAAAGCCATCATCTCCATAGTGTACCTTTACAATCCTTCCTAAAGGCCATTGCAAAGGTGTTGTGTTATCTTCTTTTATGATGACCATATCACCAGGTCTTATGTTATTTTTTTGTGTTTGCCACTTATGGCGATACTGCAGTTCACAAAGATACTCGCGTGACCATCTTCTCCAGAATTCCTCTTTGACATGAGTGACCAACTTCCATCTAGTCAACAGGTTGGTGTTTGGCTGTGTGTCTCCAATGTTGGCTTGTGCATTTATAGGTTCCCCGATGAGAAAATGACCGGGAGTGAGTGCCGCCAAATCATTTGGATTGTCTGACATGGGACTTATTGGGCGAGAGTTGAGAATACCTTCTATCTCTATTACCACAGTATCAAGTTCTTCGTACGTCAATGTTGCTGTTGATACACTCCTTACTAGCAGATGTTTTGCGGACTTAACCGCCGCTTCCCATAAGCCTCCAAAGTGGGGCGCCCTTGGTGGGATGAAGTGAAATGCAATCCCTCTGGACGTACATTCGTTATGGATTTTTGCATGAGCGGAACTTTCATACAGTGAGTCCGACAGCTCCTCAAGTTTATTTTTTGTACCAACGAAATTTGTTGCGTTGTCACAGTATAGGTTTTTGCAGTGTCCTCTGCGGCTTGTAAATCGCTTTAATGCGCCTATGAAGGCTTCAGTGGTTAGCTCACTTACTAATTCTAAGTGCACAGCTTTAGTAGCGAAACAGCAAAATACAGCGATGTAGGCCTTGTGAGGCCTTTTTCCTCTTACTTTATAGTGAATCCAAAATGGTCCACAGAAGTCAACGCCAGAGTTGATAAATGGTCGTGCTGGTGTTATTCGTGCTGGTGGCAAGTTTCCCATAATTTGGTTAAGCAATTTTGGCTTTGCTCTAGTGCATTTTATGCAGTGTTGAACAGTTGATCGTGCTGCTGTTTTACCTTTTACTGGCCAATACCTTTGTCTTACGTGTGACAATAGTGCTTGGGGGCCACAGTGGCGATTCTTCTCATGTGTCATTTGCATTATTAACTTTGTTATTGGGTCATTGTATGGGATTAACATTGGGTGCCTTGCGTCGTAAGGTAACGTTGATGATTCTAAGCGTCCTCCCACTCTGATAAGACCATTAGAGTCTAAAAATGGTGTAAGATTGTTGTATGGGCTGCCTTTGGTCACTTCCTTATGTTTCAGCAAATGTTTTAACTCGTCACTAAAGTCTGCCTGCTGCATTGCCCTAACGATGACTATGAGAGCTTGCTCCAACTCGTGGGTTGATAACTCTAGTTCGCGCTGCTGCTTCTGTTTTCTGCTATTATTGATGAATCTGAGGATATATCCTGTCACTCTTTGCAGTGTTCTGAAAGACCCTTTATGATTTATCTGGTAGATTAGACTTGTTGAATTTTCACCTGTGGTTGTGATGGCAGTGACTTTCTTTAGTTCCATGTTACTGTCGTCACTGATGGCCTTATGTTTTGAGAAGTTTTGTGGCCAAATTCCATCAGGTTTACAAAGAAACATGGGTCCGTAGAACCATAAGGGGTGTTCGGATAATTTTCTTGGCGAAAGACCACGTGACAGAACATCTGCGGGATTATCCTTTGATCTTACATGTCGCCATTGTTCGACAATAGATATTTCTTGTATTGCAGCTATTCGGTTAGCCACGAACGTTTGGTATGATGACTATGGTGAATGGATCCAGGCCAACACGATTTCAGAATCTGTCCATAGATATGTAGGGCTACTTTCAAGTTTTAAGTCCCGTTTAACCCTTGATGTTAACTGAGCTGCTAGCAGTGCTGCGCAGAGTTCGAGGCGGGGAAGAGTTTGGTTCTTCAAAGGTGCTACCCGAGATTTTGCACATAGTAGTCGTACTATCACTTGATTGTTCGTGATGACTGATCTTATATAGATTGCTGCACCATACGCCTTTTCTGATGCGTCGGCAAAGGCATGAAGTTGTATATTCGATGCTATTTGTCCTGCGAACATATGTCGAGACATCTTTAGATTGTTGATATGTTTTAAATCATTGCGGAAGGTCATCCATTTTGAGCAAAGGTCTTCGGGTAGCTCATCGTCCCATCCTAGTTTTAGTTGCCACAAATGTTGAATAAAGATTTTTGCCGTGACTACAATTGGTGATAATAGCCCCAAGGGATCAAATAGTCTAGCTAGATCTGAGCAGACTGTTCGTTTAGTAATCTGATGGATTTCCCTTAAGCATACTTTAACACAGAACTGGTCAGAGGTTGGCATCCATGTTAATCCTAGGGTTTTGACCGTTTGGTTATTATCATTAGTAAAGTCGAAATTTACTTCTTTTTGTTCTTCTGTGGTGTTTTGTAGCAACTTCTGGTGATTGGCGGTCCATTTTTGTAATTTCAGACCATGTTTGCTTAGGATGTGTTTTAATTCTGTCTGAATCATTAAAGCTGTATGCAAGCTATCATCTCCCCCGATTCCATCATCCACGTAAAAGTTGTTTAGCAGGAATTGGGCTCCATGCGGATACTTTGTTTTATTTGATTCACCAATTTTTTGTAGACATTTTGTTGCTAAGTATGGTGCGGATCGGGTTCCGTAGGTGATTGTGTTCAGCTGGTAGTACTTTATTGGCATCGTCGGTTCTTCCCTCCAGATAATTATTTGAAATTTTCTGTCTTCTGGCTGCATGAGGAATTGCCGATACATCTTTTCGATGTCAGTTGTGAATACGAACCGTGGTAAGCGGAAGCGAAGAAGAATTGAGAATAGATCGCTTTGCACCGTGGGTCCTGTGTGCATTATATCATTCAATGATACACCGTCTGAAGTCTTAGTAGAGGCATCAAAGACTACTCGTAGCTTAGTTGTGCTGCTTTCATGGCGAAGTATGCAGTGATGAGGAATGATATACATTGGTCTTGGCGTGGAATTTAGGTCAATTTGTGACATGTGGCCTAATGCTTCGTACTCTTTCATGAACTTGACATATTGTGCCTTTATTTCGGGGGACTTCGCTAACCTTCTTTCCAGTGACATAAATCGGTTGAATGCTGTATTATGTGATTCTCCCAATGTATCAGGGTTGTTGCAGAATGGAATTTTTACCGTAAATCTTCCATTCCTATCGATTGTGTGAGTTTGTGCAAAATGATCTTCGCACTGTTTGTCTGAAGTTGATAGTCTTGTGTCGACTTGATTTAGAGTTTCGAGCTCCCAAAGTTGAGCAATGGCATTTTCTAAATTTGTATCGTCTTCAGTGCACATTCCACATACTGCACCTCTTGCTTCGTGTCCTCCTATCTTACCAGCAACGACCCAACCCAATAATGTATTTTGTAAAATCGGTAAATCGTTACCAAGTTTAACCTGACCCATTGCCATTAGTTGATGGTAAAATTCTGCCCCTAGTAAAACGTCTATTCTATCAGGGCGGTTGAATTTTGGATCGGCTAGCACTAGGTCTTTAGGAATTTGCCAGTGGTCAATTGTGATCGTTTGCGATGGTTGAGGCGGAATTATTTGTGGAAGAACTGCAGCCTCAAGTCTTGTATTAAAGTTGTTTATGCGTGAGTGTAAGGCTATGTTTACGCGATGCTGCACTCTAGTGTTGCGTGAGCCTATACCGCTGATGCATATTGAGGTTGGTTTTAGTGAGATTCCAAGGCGTTTAACTAACCTTTCGCTGACAAGGTTTAACTGTGATCCGGAATCAAGGATTGCCCTACATTGTATCTCCTTGTTGTTTGATTGAACCTTGATCATTGCTGTGCCCAGAAGGACGTAGTTAATTGTTTGAGCGTGGTTTGAAGCAGCGAGTGAAGTTGCGTTTTGCTGAATTTGCGGTGTTCTGGCGACGGATGTTGTGCGTTCGTTAGAAACCAGGTTATTTGCTGCTGGTGCGACTTGGTTCTGGTTTGTGCCTTCTAGATGCAACAGAGTATTGTGTTTTTTGTTGCACTTCATGCAATTTTTGCTAAGGCAGTTTTTAGCGTTATGACCAGGTTTTAAGCAGTTCACACAGCGCTTTTGCTTTTGAACAAATTGAAGCCTTGATACCGGTGACTGCTGAAGAAAAGTGTTGCATGCAAATAATGGGTGATTTCCCTTTTTGCACAGAATGCAGCATGGGTTGCCTTGGCACTCGGATGTAATCGAGGTACACACTCGGGATTTGGAGTGTGGCGATTTTTCTTTTTCTGACATTGCTTCTACCGACTGAAAATTCCTTTCCAAGAAGTTCAGAAAATCTTTGATGGTTGGCACTTCTCGTGGCTGTAGAAGAGACTGTTCGTATCGGAGTCGTGTGGCCTGATCCAGCCCTTTAAGCAGCAAATGGATCAGCAATGGGTCCCATGATGAGGTGTCAATATCAAGGTTTCGAAGTGATAAAAGACACTCTTGAGTTTTATCATGTAGCGACTTGTAGTTGTCGCTTGACGTCTTGGTTGGAGCACTGACTAGCTCCTGGATTAGTTTGCTCACCAATAATCTTCTGTTGTTGTAGCGCTCTACAACGAGGGACCATGCAGCTTCAAAGTTTTCTCCTGTGGTGGAGAAATGTTTGATTAAATTTGCTGCTTCTCCCCCTAAATGGGTTTTTAGATACCACATTTTTTGCACGTTTGGTGTTGGTTGATGAATGATTAGGGACGAGAACAGATCATGAAATTCCTTCCACTTCATGTAGTCTCCTTCAAATTTGGGGATTGTTATCTTTGGAATTGGCACGGTGGATGATTCGGAACGCCCATTGTTGCACTCATAATGACCCTGAATTGTTGTGTTGTTTCTGGAGGCTGCCCTGACCTGTTTTTCGAGCTGGATAAACCTCCCCATATTGTACCCGTGTTGAACGGCTTCACTGCATAGCTCCGCTATTTGGTAGTGCAAGCCTTCGATGTCTTGCCATAGCCTTGTGGCAGCTACGGCATCTTCAGATGTGAAATTGTCTTCCAATAGTCGGTCTATGGAGGACATCATGGCTGCTTGCCTGCGCATGAGTCTCACCAGCTCACCATTTGGTGCCGTGGCTTCCTCAGCAGCAGTGGCCTGACATTTATCGTCTGGGCTGTTGTTCATTAGCCGCTTCGTGGCTTCAGGAGGACCGACCTTTAGCATTGAAGATTCGAATTCTTCCTTATATTGCTGCACGATGCCCATGATTGAGCTGTAGTAATCCTTTACAAAGTAATCATGATCCAACGGGATCTTTTCCAGTAACCGAATCTGATTATCGGTACCTTCAAAACTTGCCCACTCCTCGTCAAGCCGTCTCAATCGTTCCTGGAAGTAGCTAATTGATGTTTTCCTTGAAGCTGGGTCCTTTTTGTAATTTCGGATGATGGCTTCAATCCGCTGTCCAGTCTGTTGCTGGCTGATGACAAGCTCTTCGAACGAGGTCATGGTGTATCCTTTCTCCTTGCTTGTTCAAATTAAATGAAAATCCTGTGCCTGATACAGGATCACGTCGGGGTCACCAAAAAAATGTTCAATAATAGCACTTAAACTATATTGAAACTAAAGTAGATTGGATACAGGATAAAAAATGTTCAATAATAGCACTTAAACTATATTGAAACTAAAGTAGATTGGTACAACAGTAGCACTTTAACCATGTTGCAATTTGGTTTTGGATGGGCAACAACAGCACTTGAACCGTGTTGCTTTCTCTTAATTAAAAGTCTTGATTTACCTTTAGAATAAGAGTGTTTTTATTATTCATAATTTCCAACTTAAATACTAATTTTTTACACTAAAAACATATGAATAATTGCTTATGAAAAATATGCTGACGGCCTATTTGTTATAAATTGATTAATAATACATTGACCCATATTTCTGCCGAATTTACAATTATCATATGAACAAATAAACATTAAATTAAAGTCAATGAAACTTATAGCCAAAACAAAAAATATGTATGAAGTTGCAAATTTAAATAAACAAGAAAATAATCGTATGAACAAATAAACATTATTAAAGTCAATGAAACTTATGTACTACTAAGTAAGCAAAAGACAAAACAAAAAATATGTTTGAAGTTGCAAATTTAAATAAACAAAATTATTAAGTATTAAATTTCAATTTCAATGTCAAAACAAAAAAAAGTGTGTAACTTCAATGAACTTAAATTAAGCAGAGAATGGTTCAACAAACTTAAACGACAACAATTAAACAATAACAAAATAATCCATGTATTACGGAAATAATTAGGCAAGAACAAAATAAAATATGTATTAACAGGAGCCAAACTCTCTACATTATGCCAGGCAAGATGGGTGGACCGTCACGAGTCAGCAACAAGTGTACATCATATAGTAGAAGCTTTGGAAAAAATATCTGAGTGGAAAGGTAGAGATACTTCATCAAAATGAACATATTAAGTAACACAGCCGCTTGGTATCACTTTACAAAAGCACGATATAGATCTTCAAAAAGGATCAAGCCTTATCAAAACTTTAATCATGTGCCTTGAAGTTAAAAGAAATAAAGCCCAATAATAATTTAAAGCGATTTTTGAAAAAGTTAAAGTTATTTGCGTTCAAATCGAGGTTCCCATCTAAAAGACAAGATTTGAACGAAATAATCACATCCAAAATGTTGAAGATTTCTACCGAGTTGTAGGTTTCATTCCTCTTATTGAATTGATTTTAGTAGATCTCAAAACACCTTTCCCAATAGATATTCTTAATGTATTCAACATACCAAAACTTCTACCCAAAGTGTAATCAAGTCATATACAGATACAAAACTTTTAAAACCACAACTCGAGATAAACACCTACTAACATGTAAACTTGAGCCTGACCTGTAGCATTGGCAACAAACATGGAAAATATCTGAAAATCTATCAGATAACGTTGTAGATGCTTTAATAAACTGTGATGAAGATATCTGAAGATATAAGAAAAATATTTCAAATATTCGTTTCAATGCTCGTCAGTAATACTGAGAGCGAGAGGTCATTTCCTACCCTTCGTCGAATAAAAACGTGGCTCAGATCAACAATGGCAAACAGAACATAGACTGTACTATCTAAATTTGCCTCGCAAGCAAATCATAAATTGCTTATTTAAAAAGATTAGTTTATTTTAATTTATATTGAGTATTTTATTTAACCTTATTGTTTTTTTTAATATAATATACACATATTGATTTTAATAAACATTTAAAAATATTTTTTTTTTTTTATACAAAATTACCCCCCCCCCCCCCCCCCCCCCCTAAGGCTCAAGCTGGATCCGCGCCTGGTATGAATAGTTACTAATTGACGGCTTAAGTTGTAAAAAATAAAGTTTAACAAAATAAGGTTTATAAAACGGCTTTTCTATGAAAATTAGTTTAATATTAGTTTAGTTGACTACTAAGCACAGAATACATTTTTACTATCAAAATTTCGTACGGGGAAACTTAACCAGTGGTGTCAATTATGATTGTGTTGGTGAGATTACTTTTATCTCTTACATTCCCAGCGGGTGAAATGTGCGGTTGCGAGGCCTATTGTGAGGCCTAATTACTGATCTTTTCTAAAGAAAACAGAAATAAAACAAAACATAGACAAAGACAATAAACAAAATTTTGACATCCAACAATGATAAAGCTAAAAAAAAAGTTATCGCTGAATGAGAGTGTTTCTCAGTAAACAATTATATTTTACGCTCGCAAAATGTGTGTACAATGTATTGTTGTTAAAATTAACAAAGCGTCTCATCGAGTGGTCAATGACTACTTGAAGGCAAAAGTATAAGAATGTGTGTCTTTTGACTTTACACAATTGTGTTATATTGCGTGCGCAACAAAAAATGCAAACAAAGCACTTTCAATAAAAAACTCACACATGCACAAATCAAATGTGTACAAAACTATGTTAAAGTTACCAACGTTGAACTTTGTTTTGCAGGCATGGAGTTAATGTAAATTTAAACGTATGATTAAATCAACCAAAATAGTGATTTTTGCAGTTCTCTGTTACGGACCAGTAATTACGGACGGATGCAAGATTGAAACCGGCACTGGTGCCGCTGTGTATATCGCGGACACAGACGTGAAAAGTCGTTCAGACTCCCTGATGAGTGCAGTGTCTTCCAGGCTGAGATCCTAGCGATTTTGAGGGTGACGGAAGCGATACTGGATCACATCGTGGGTGGATCTGTGGTGACAATTTACGTCGATAGTCAGGCGGCACTTAGGGCATTGAAAAATTATACAATGCGATCGTGCCTGGTCGCTCGGTGTAAGTATGCGCTGAGGGGACTCATGGAGGGATTCAATGTACGGCTGTGTTGAGTGCCTGGACACAAGTTGCAATTTTTAATGAAATGTATCTCTTGGTACCGTCACCACCGCAGCCAGTATTAACAAGAAGGGGAACCTGGATGAATGCTTCAGAATTCTATCCAAACAACTTTGAGCAATTTAAGAATGTAATTGAAGAACTTGCTGCTACCGATGCTTATGAAATATTAAATTTAAATAACATCAAAAGTCAATTAGCATTTGTATTTTCCAACTTTGGATATAGTATTGGTGAAACAATAACTAAATTAGAATGATTAAGTTCACTTAATAGTCAACTCAAATTAATTGATATGGCAGAAAGGAAAATTAGCATGTGGAAGGAAAAATTAAAAAATTAAAAAAAATCCAAAAATTGTTACAAAAGAAAATACAGGAAAAAATAAAACAAATTTTAACTATTTTTTATCTGGAATCAAATGTGGGATCTGAATTAGAAAATTGATATTCTTCAAATGAATTGGCATCCTTCAAGTATGCCTCAACTTCGGTTGACGTTAAGAGATCATTTCCCATATACAAAAGCTTTTTAGCAGACAAAGGCTTAATTTTGATAATATGAAAAAGTATTTATTTGATTATGCAAACAAAAATGTTAATGATATGTGCGCATATTTTCGATTTTTTGTCACTTCACTAACAAAAAACGTTTTCTTTCTCTTTCTTCGAAAGCTGCCCTCGCAAATGATTTAGTTTAATCCGAAAATTCCTTGTTGTTGTTGTTTTTTATTTTATTTTAATGTACATATATGTATCTGGAGAACGCCAGGAGCCAAAGTTTCTAAATTAGATGCAAGCATCTTGGTTATCAATTCAGAACATCCAACAATATGTGGGCGGGATTGAATAAGTGGGCATCGCACACCCCATACAAAGACATTATAGATTTCTGTATATCTGGAGGACGGCAAGAGCCAAAGTTACCAAGTTAGGTAAAAGCCTCTTGGTTATCAGTACACAAAATCCGACAAAATTTGGGCAAGCCAAAGTTTCCAAATTAGGTACTTGTTATCAATTCAGAACATCCGACAAATGTGGGGCAGGATATGACAAGTGGACGTGGCACAAAAATTAATTATTTACATTTAAAGAACAGTATGTATATAACTTTCTGATATTTTTGCAACATGGTGATGGGCATGGTCCAATTAGTAGGTCTGCTCGAAACGCCTGCTGCTTTTATGCAAAGTTGTGTTTTTTACGTGCATTTGTCCTTGTAGTAATTGTTTTTGACATTTCTACCATTTTTTACACAAACAAATACTTTTGTCAAGGCGAATTAATTTTTCAGGTGGAGTTGAAAGCACAGCTGTGCTACTTTTTTTTTAAATTAGAGAGAGGAATGTTAAAAGTTACTTCTGTTTTTGACATATCGGCCAACGAAAGCTGCAACCAAGGCGAATTTACTCCAGGTAAGCTCAACTCGTCAGCCGTTCATCAGCTGTATCCACGGCGAATTAAAAAAATGGTGAAACGTCAAAATATTGTTTTGTTTCTATACTGAAATTTGACAACAAGTCAGAAAATTGCAAAAACAAAATACATGGAGTTAATTCGCCTTGTTTTGTAGTTGTAGAGTTGCACTTACCTGTTATAAATTCGCCTTGGCAGCAACAAAATACATTGTTGTGTTTTTAGGGTTGTTACTTGTTGTAGTATCGACACCACCGTTTACATGAATTCGCCTTGGCTTTTGTTCTTAACATTTTTTAAAACAAATAAAATGCGTGTTGTTTTTTCTATTGTTGGATTGTTGTAGCTGCCCGCAGACCTACTAGCTGGGCAATGGGTGAAGAGTATATACAATTCGGCATATCCCAATATATCACTTGAGTGCGGTGCTTTTGCAACTCTCGGAGAAAATATATGAAGAAAGAAATCGGAAAATGTTAACAATTGCCAATTATGAGAATTGAAAATTAAAATTAAAACTGAATATAAAAATTTTCCAAATTTATGGGACATAAAATGTGATAGGTAAGTATATTTAAAAAACAGGCAATAAATACTGAAACATGTTTCGACTAATACCATGTTCACACGGACAGCAATATTCGTGTTTCGCTCTCCCATTCCTGTTTCGCGCCCCAAACATGAAAGAAAAAATATGTTTTTCCATACAAAATTTTGAGAGCGAAACAGGTCGTTTCATACAGAAACATGCTGCGAAACAGGAAAAATGTATCTCCAATTTTGATAACGAGCTCTCAAAAAAAAAATAAAAATAAAAATTGATGTCAAATAAAATAAAGTCATAATTATAAAATAATAATACATATTAACAAAAGTATTAAATAATATATTTTTTACTTTTTTATCTATTTTTAATAAAATCACACTAATCGCCAATTTTCAGGATTGATATTAAAAAACATTTATTTTTAAAATCGTTTTAAATACAAAAATCTCTTCTTCACTAAAAACTTAAGTCACCGATGTGGTACACTTACGCTGGGTCTTCACGTAGCAATTTTTATTGCTAAGTACAAGCAATAACGTCGGCAGAACAATGGAGCAATAATTGCTGATTATATTGCTGGAGAACACTTGAAATTGCTTTGCCATAAATTTGCAATTTTCATCGCGAGTAGTTGTATAAAGTTCTGTGGCTGTATTTATAACAAATGTTTTATGTTGTGTTTTAAATTGGTTGTTAAATTTTCTTTTTTAAATTAATAAAATAATTAATTGTAATTGTCGTAGTTGTGTTTTGAATAACTTTTTTGTTTATTTGCGGATGAAAAAAAAAAAACTAAAACTTGTATTGTTCTATTGAAAAAAAAAATAAACAAAAAAACAAATACGTCGTTTGCTTTTGTTGATATTGACGTTTATTTAAAAATATAATTATATTTGTTATTTGTTTTTAATAAAAATATAATATATAAAAACTTTTTCTGTATTTTGTCGAAGTATTTTTTCACTTGACGGCTTTTTCTTGATTGATTTTTTAATAAATAAACACACTAATAAATAAACATCCGTACAGAGCAAGGCGAATTAACTACAGGTGGTGTCTAAACGGCATCTGATTTTGACAGTTCGGGCTTATTTGTTTTGATTTGTTAGTGTTTTGCTAATAATGGTTGACATTTCGAGCTAATGGCACTAACAATGCAATGCAAAAAACCGTATGTTGTTTCTGTTGTTTTTGGATTGTTGTAGTTCCGACACCACCTGTAGTTGAATTCGCCTTGGTACAGAGAAATGAAATGTCAGATAAATTACAACTGATTTGACTGCAGATTGCTAAAGGTGCTATCAGACGGGATGTATTTTACATATGTACTGTCACTTTTCTTACCCATATGTAATTCCGTATGTATGTCAAAATTTCCATTTTACATACGATTCATAATTTTTGCTATCACACCTGCTTATGTTTTTCCTTATGACATAACCTATAAATGTAAACAAAAGCTGACTTTTGTTTACGTTTCAAAACAAACCAGCTGTTTTGTTTATGTTTGCCACAGGAAAATAGAGCGTGTTATAATCGAAAAAGTTACATATGTATTTCCACATGTATTTTACACATGCAAAGTTTCATATGTATCACACGATGTGTACAACTTTTACAGATGGAAAATTTGACAGTACATATGTAAAATACAACCTTTAAGGTGCTATCAGACGGGATGTATTTTACATATGTACTGTCAAATTTTCCATCTGTAAAAGTTGTACACATCGTGTGATACATATGAAACTTTGCATGTGTAAAATACATGTGGAAATACATATGTAACTTTTTCGATTATAACACGCTCTATTTTCCTGTGGCAAACATAAACAAAACAGCTGGTTTGTTTTGAAACGTAAACAAAAGTCAGCTTTTGTTTACATTTATAGGTTATGTCATAAGGAAAAACATAAGCAGGTGTGATAGCAAAAATTATGAATCGTATGTAAAATGGAAATTTTGACATACATACGGAATTACATATGTGAAAGAAAAGTGACAGTACATATGTAAAATACATCCCGTCTGATAGCACCTTAAGCAATCAGAAGAGCAATCATTGCGCAATGGATTGCCACTCATGGCAATTTGCGGTCTATACGTCGCAATAAATATTGCTACGTGGAGACCCGGGGTAAATACTATTAAAGTTTGTTATGAAAATTAACTTAATATAGATTTAAATACTACCCTGAAGATTGGGCATAAATAACAACACACAAAAATATGTCAAAATGAAAAGTTTCAGAGAGCGAAATAAGTGGTTTATATCGTCGTATGAACCACAAAGTATACAGAGATGAAAAAAGTGACGTATGAAAAATGCGTAAATCATTTGCGAGGGCAGCTTTCGAAGAAAGAGAAAGAAAACGTTTTTTGTTAGTGAAGTGACAATGCGTAAAAACAGGCCGCTTCTTACTACACAAATTGCATAATCAAAACAAAAAACGCAAAAAGGGCAGCTTTTGAAGAAAAAGACAGAAAAAACACAATATTTTCTGTCTCGTGACGCCTCTGTATACTCTGTGGTATGAACATAGCTTATGGCGATTTCTTTTCTGAGAAAAATATGTTACAGTATATACATGTTACATTTTCTAATGTTACCTATAATCACTCGAAGTGTTACATGTTGTGCAATTTCAATAGAACACAATTAGTGCTTTTATTTACAACTATTACACTTTCATCATTAATGTACTTAATGAGCGATTTTTAAAGCTATTTAAGCGGTTTCTGCACGCTATTACGGGTTGGAAACAAATATTAACATCACTAATGGCGTATAAAAATTAAAACGTTTATAATATAAATAGACTTTTTTTGATTTTAATGTGTAAATATTTTTATATTTTGTTCTAAAACAAATTGTTTACAAAGTTATGAGCGTTATGAATTATGACAAACAAAATAAAGCATTTGTTCTACAAAGAAAGTAGTAAGTACCAAAGTTGTAGAACAGGGCAGTATGAACACCTAAAGTAAAAGTAAGGGTAAAATATGCAACATGTTTTGCACGTTTTTCATTAACATATTCACAAAAGAACTTGAAAATTTTTCCCACAGTTGTATTTTTTGTACAAACGAACACAAAAATGTAGAACATGTAACATTAATGCAACATTTTTCTCAGAAAAGAACTCGCCATTAATGTTGCCTCGTCTGTGCGTAGCAAAAGACATACTATTCAGTATTGCCATACTACACTTTGTCATAGAAACTAGAGCCAACTTCACGATTGTTATTGCCATGTGATTGTCAAACTGCGCAATGTTTTTCTTGAATTTTTTGGAAACTCACAACTATTTAATAGTTATGCAAGCGAATAAAGTAAATTAACTCAATAAAAATTAACAAATAGCGTAGAATTAAAGTGTTGATTGATGAATTTGTTAATAACTAAGATAAAAAATGTATCGTATATTAACGATCAATCGTGTGGCTATAGAAAATTGTCGTTTAGCTGTGTACGGTCATAAGAAACATGTGGTTAGTCTAAAAGACTTCGGTAGTGGTGGTGGAATTGTCGGAAGGCAAGTTGCTAATGCATATCTATTGCAACCGGCTAGATATCAAGTAATAAATAAGGAACTTCAAAAAGCGGTCTATTGTCATATACAGCAGAATATGCAAAACTTAAACTTGCAATTATCAAAGCCAAAAGTCATTCATGGTCAAGGAGTTATTGAAAAAGTCACAGCAACAACAAGTGGGGGTGAGTATATTTTACATAAAAATATTAAGAAATATTTTTATTATCTATGACGTTACATTTAAGTAAATTAAATTTAAATGTGTTAATTTATAAATGAAACAGAAAGTAGCTCTGCCACAAAGTTCAGTACCCGCTCACAGTCTACTACTCCAACAAATGTAGAGGCTCAGGTTAAAAAGAAGAAAAAAATTAGAAAATCTCACTACGCCAAATATGTTGAGCTTTTAGAAGGTTTGTTATGTTTATATATTTAAGCAAAATATTAAAACTTAAATAATTCTGACCAATAGTTACTGATACTGCTGCAAATGAGCGTAAATCTCGGGTAAAACGTTTAAAGGCAAAAAGGCTTCAACAATTTATAACTAGAACCCAAAAGGAAATAATTCAGAAAATGTCAAATAAAAAGGCCAAAACAAAATCTAAAACGAGTGCAGAAAACTCGACTAAAAAGATTTCATTAGCAGATACCACATTGCCCCAACCCATCGAATATCAAAGAGTAAATATGGAAGCATTGGATAGTAGTATATTAGAGGCGGGATGCTATGACGATAAGCCGATGATTTTCTTTGGCAAAAATGAAGAACTCTCTTCAAAACAAGTTCTTGATAGTCCCGAACACATTCAACAGATTATTAAAAGCTTTCACAATTTTCGAGATATAATAGAGAGTCTAGTGCATGATCGAATTGAAAATGATGCTTACAGGTAAAGTTATTCAATATGTATGGCAGAAATACAAAATTAATATTTGCAATATTTAGTGCAATTGCTATTAAACATGGTCTAGAAGAAGAAATGATAGATCCTTTAGACTCGCCCGAACCTTACGTATCTCCCGATATTATAAATGAGTCAGTAATAAATAGTCAACAAAGAGTAGCAACAGTTCCAGAAAAATTAAAACCCAGGTATGTTAATCACAATTCTTTTCATAATATCAGTTTACCAATAAAATTTGTAACCTTTTAGATTTAAATCTAAAGTCCATCGCAATGAACAACAAGAACGATTGGCTAAAGAACGAGCGTTACGACTGAATTTAACCACATACTTAAATGTTTGTGTCTCAGTAGGTTTACAAAATCGTGGTCTCTCGACTCTACTCACTTATCGCCTAAGAGCCCAAAAGCATAGTAATTCAAATAACTTGATTACGATAGATTTATATAATATTTTATTACATGGATATGCGGAAAAAGGTTCATTTGATCGTTTTCGTGATATATTTGCGTTAATAGAAGAGGATGGCTTAAAATTTAATGAACAAACCTTTGCTGCCATCTTTGAGTGTTTGGGCCGTTTGGAAACGTCTTCAGATAATATCCAGCAAATACGAAATTATATTAGAAAAGCTGAAGAAATCAATTTAGGTCTAAACCAAATAATGGATAAGTCAAAATTTCTTGCTGATCAAAGAGACATTGCTTTAGATGCTATAAAACGTGTGCTTCCCGACTTTGAGCCGATCTATACACCACCAGTTTTGGAATATAATAATCCTCTCTTGAATAGTTTAAATGAAAAAGTCTTGCCAGCTAATGAGCAAGTCATAAATACAAATGAAAGCATCGATGGATCGGAGATTATGAACTCAAAATTAGGGTATAAAAAAGAACAATTAGAGAAAATGGCCAAAGAACAATTGAAAATTGAATTGGATGGTTGTATAACGATAAAGTCCATAGAGAAATCAAAAAAATTTTCAAATACTGAATATTGTGTAAGTTGAAGTTGTTAGGCCGATAAAAAATATACATACAGTGGTGTTATTAAGCATTTTTATTCAAAATAAAAGCTTATTTTAACCCGCCAGATCTGTCACAGTTTCTGTTTAGAATGATTTTAATTTCAGAATTCTAATCTATTTTGATTTAGCTTAAATACATGCTGTTTATTATATTAATTGTAATAATTTGAGCGAATTTTAAAGTTTTTAAAAGAAAATTGGTTATAAATATTTAATCTTATATTAAAAAATATATATTTGTTTATTTTTAGCGTGAAAAACTTCAAGACTTAGAAACACAATGGCGTTCTCAAATTTCCAATGCTATTGTTAGAGATTTAAATACTTTAAAAGCTCAAGTACGATATAAACCACAAGGTTATATGAACTACTATACCTACCTAAAAACCTTGAATACTTCGGAATATGCTGATATATTGGTAAAAGAAATTTACAAATTGGCTGAAGGTTCAGAAACATTTAGTCCTACAGTGGGTCAATTGTACAAAGAGTTAGGTCAAAAAGTGCAACATCGGTTAGTAACCTACCTTTTGACACCAAAAAATAATGCATTAAAAAATGTTTAAATTATGTTATAGTTATCAAATTGAGCAGAAAAAGAAAAATGGGACATTAGAGAAAATTGGCGATATATATAGTGACTACTGTGAGTTTTGGGATCATGCCAATACTAGCGATAATACCCGTCAAATCTGGCAACGTTTGCTGCATAAAGAACGTTCGTCTGGTCCTAGTATGGATATAAGGGAAGTTTCATGGCCCTCAAATGTTTTGAGCGGTATTGGACGTTTTCTTTATAACATACTTATGCGTGACATAAAAATTAATACCTTTGTTATGAGACAAAACCAAAAGACTAAACACCAAAATTTATTACCAGCCTTTTACACACTATTTCGTAATCAGGGAAGATTAGTTAAGGAAGAGGTTAAACCCCATCCGGTGTTGGCAAGGTTATTTTCAAATAAAATCATTATTAATTTATAATAGTTAATGTATATTTATATTACAGATTACTACGTGCCTCACGCCAACAAACTTTAACCTTTGAATCAAATTTAGTACCTATGTTGTGCCCACCACAGCCTTGGAGTACTTCCCATAATGGCGGTTATCTTTTAAATAAGTCGGATTTAATTAGGTTACCTCACCAAGTATGTTTGTTATTTTTTTTAATATTTTTTTTTTTTTTTTTTTTTGTAATATTAGCTTTTTTTAGGCCATACAACAATGGGATCGTATCAATTCAATGCCCTGCCAAAATATTTACCCTGCCTTAGATTCTCTTAATCAGTTAGCCAGTGTACCCTGGCGTGTAAATACTGATGTAAGTTAAATTTTAGTTAAACTATGCTTTAAATTATTAAATTTCTTTATATGCTTTTTTTTATTAGATTTTAGATGTAATTATAGAAGTTTTCCAGAATGGCGGCAATAATAAATTGGACGTACCTCAATCACCCAATTCGTTGCCTCCTTTACCGTCTATACCAGAAAAAGATTCTACCATTTCAAATACCGAACGTGCTAAATTATTTAAAGAAAAAATGATTCACAGACGCAAACAGGCCGAAATGTATAGTTTATGGTGTGATACTTTATATCGTCTGTCTCTAGCAAATCACGTAAGTACTATTTTTTTTTACTTTGTAATATTATTATACCCACACCACAAAAGTGGAGAGGATATTATGCATTTGTGCTGAAGTTTGTAACACCTTAAAGATTATTTGATTTTTGATTTGATTTGGCACAAGGAACAAGCCTATTGCAATTGGGGCGAATCGGTTAATTATTTCGCATAGCCTCCCATTAACCCATTGTGCCCTTTAACTATATTATTATGTTGGTATTTATATTAAAAACCATCTTACCAAATGATGACAATGACTTAAGCTATAGCTACTGTGACAAAATGTTGGTCTGGTGGGTCCAAAATTAACCATAGGTCTCATATAAACCTCATTTCTAAAATCATTTTAAGGCAAACAAATTTCGTTTGTATATATAAAAAGAAGTGTACCACTAACTGCGTACGTTGGGGACGAAATCGTCCTATTGGTTTCTGATATATGGCATTTAGATTTTCCTATATATTTCCATACAAATATCAACAAAATGCCCTCCATTTTCCATATCGAGGGTTATTTTTCAAATAGCGCTATCTGAAAAATCACAATTTTACAGGAGAGCAAAAAAACTGATTTTTTCGATAACTCTAGGAGTAATAACTAAACTTTATTTTACAATGTTATTAAAAATGAACGTCTGGGCCGTTTTCACAACTTACCGATAGCTAAAGGTAGGATTTTATCGGCCGTATAAAAAGTGTTCCATTATTAATATTTTACTTAAACCTACCAGGTAGGATGAACCTAAATGTACTTAATCGCGCATCTTAGGTTAAAGTAAAGTTTTAAGAATGGAACAATTTTTAAAAGGCCGGTTAAAGTCTACTTTAAGCTATAGGGAAGTTGTGAAAACGGCCCTAAATCATACATATATTAATTTTTTTTAATTCCAGATACTCTCGCTTATATGTCTGATAGCACTATTTACAAATCAAAGTATATTTATACCAAGTACATGCAAGTGATCAGCTGTTCATCTCGATAGTGTCAAAACTTGCTTACATTTTTAGTGCGCCATGATTTTTTTTTTTTTTTTTGTTTTGTTTATGTATTGCTGTTTGACAGTATCAAGAGTTTTTACACAAACAAAATGATTGTTTTTTTTATTGTTGTAGACTTGCATGTACTTGGTATAAATATACTTTTTAGAAATTAAAATTTTATCGACTTGTTTTTTTATTGTTGTAGACTTGCATGTACTTGGTATAAATATACTTTGTTAGAAATTAAAATTTTATCGACTTGAACATTGAAATAAGCAGATAGCACTATTTGAACAAAAATAAAATGAGCTGTAATGAATACTTTTTGAGACTTTAATTAAGTTACACGATTTTTAATTAAAATAATTAGTAAAATTTAAAGAAACGCATAATCATGTTAACTGAACTCGAAATTAAGTTAAAATTTAACACTTATGTTTATTGAAAAGCAATAAATAATTTAACTTTATCCACATATTTTAAATTATCATAAAAATAATGATATTCTTGCGAAATAGCAGACTTCAGTGCTTTGGAAATGCATCCGTTTGCTTAGTTGAAAAGAACGTGGGCCAGATTGTAAGGGTTTCGCTTCTATTTATATGATCGCTGCACAGTGTGGGAAATTTGGAAAAAAATGGAAATAATTCTATATTTTATAAACGGTTGGTCCTATTGGAATGCAGTTTGAGGTGAAAATTCAAAAGTTGTAGTCGAGTTTAGGTCTTAGCTTTGAGGTCTATAGACTTAGCAGGAGAGGTGCTATAGGTTCCCAAATTAGGACATCACAGGTATAACAAAAACTAAAAACGATCCTTAATTCTTAATTTTAGCTGGATGCTAAAAATAATTTTTTAGAGAAATGCGCTTGCGAGTACTCCATAATTGGTCCAGCAGCCGTATTCCGTAATTCGCTAAAGATAAATCTCTATTGCTAAAAATCTATAAAGTTGATTTAGCAATTTTTGGCTACAAATGTAATTCAGTAACGTGCATTGCTAAATTTGGCAATGCAATACAAATTTAATTTGCCGCAATTTTAGCTTTTAGTGTCATCGCTAAACATTTTTAATTTTGTTTTCTCTAAGGAATTTAAGCGATCGAGATTTAGCTTAAGCTAAGCGAATTACAGAATACGGCAGTAGTATTTTGGAAATATAAGACTCAAATTTATCATAATTTGTTTGAAATATGTTTTTGTGAATTATCAACAAGATTTTGTTTGTCGTGCTTAATTCCTAATTTTTATTTTTTGATAAAAACACTGAAATTTATTGCTGATGGGATAAGCTATTAACATACGCATTTAACTGGTTGCATAGGCCAGATCATCAGGAAACTTCATCCAAAGATTTTAGAAAATTTAAAGATATTATACAAATAAATTCGCTTAACAGTTTTATTTGTATAATATCATGTACAAGTAAATTTTGGCCATGACTTTGTTTGAGGTGGTCCATTCGGACGGTCCAATTTTGGTCGAATCGTTCGACTTTGTATGACCCGATATGTGTATAATAATTGTGCAATATGAATACAAAAGTGGCTCATACACTTGCAATAACATTGTTCAATTTTACGCATTGTACAATTATATCGCCAATGTGTATGCGATATTCGATGGTAGCACAATATAAAAATACTTTTGATTTTTATTGCACAACGAAAAGAAAGTGAAATGTGTTGGCAACATTGTACAATGCTGTTTATGTTATTCCTATAGTTTATGTTCACCTTTTTATTGAATGAATGAAACCATTGAGCGACTGATTACATAATATAGGACAAAATTGAAATAATATGGCGAATATCATATACAATAATATTGCAAGTGTATGTGCCGCTTTAGACCCGTGCTTGGTAGCCATTATATTTCTTAAGGCACTAATTTTAGGGAATGTTCGGCTGTTTTTTTTTTTGGGGTGATTGTGGGATTCGTTTTGTAAGTTTAATAAAATTTTGAGCTGGTTTGTATTAAGCATTAAAACATATATTTACTTGTAAAATTTCACTAAATAATATTAGCTAATAAAGATTTTATTAGATAAATTAAAATTTATATTGTTTACAAAAACTCATAAAACAATTTTTTGCAAAATGCTACAACGAATTTAAAAATTCTATTAGTTTATGAAATCTAGACACAATTCCCAAGGCTTTGATGTATAATATGTCTACTTTGTAATGCCACTTTTTATCATTTTATTATATGAAGTAATATTTTTTATGTAGATAGCATTTTTCACCAAAAAAAAAACGTCTGTGTTAGATAGCACAAAACAGCATTTATGAAAAAAAACGTTTTGGGGAATTTTTTTTTTCATATTTAAATGACAGATGACCCTTCCGTCATTGAACACGTTTCTATAAAAAAAATTCAGATAGCACTATTTGAAAAATAACCCTCGATATAATCACCCTTACTCTATTTGGCGTCGTCAACAGTAAACAACGCCGTTTTTTATGTTTTGTTTCAATTTCGTATTCCCGTTGGCAATATTGCCATATTTCGATGAATGTTAACATATGTTTGGTATTTTCTAAGAAAAATTGGCGTTGCTGTTGCCTTAAATAGCCCTTGATTTTGTCGTCGGCATTTTTAGTGTTGTCTTGTGCTGCTTTGTGTCGTGTTTTAAAAATTTTACGTTATGGTTGGCTGCAATTTTGATTTCTACGCCGGTTTTGATATTTTTCTTCATTTGTGTTGTCTTTTGATATATTTTTTGTAGATATACTTAATTGAAAAAATTAAAATAACAACTAACTTCCAGTTCGAGAAGCTTGTGGAAGAGCTTGTAAAAAATCCATCACTAGCCAGAGGATTATGCAGCGTCTCTTTTCCTAATAAATTAAATATCCCTTACGATTAAAGAAGAGATGGTGTTTTTTTTTTTTGAACTAAAATTTTGGTGTGGGTTCCGTCCACACAGCCAATTACACCTGGAAATGCTGCTTTTCAAAGAAATGCAACTTTAATTTATCCATTGTGGACAAAGTTCTCTCTTCATGACTTCCAGAGTCTCAGACAAAATTTTTAAACTAGTGGCTGGGACAGTCAAAAGTTGAAATAATTTCCAACGCTGAGCTGGTACGATCCCTGGGCCAAAAAACGCAATGTTGCTGCACATATGTTGTGTTTGGAACAAACGTTCCCTTTTTTTAAATGAGGCTCTATTATTTCCAACACATGTTTGAAAGAAAATTTATTCAGCCGAAAAAAAGTTTCAAATCTTAAAAAGGTTAAAAAAATCCATTAGGCACTTGGGAAAATTTAATATAACAAAAAAATTTTCATTTAAACATAATTTTTTTACAAAAAAATTTTTATTTAACTTTAAATTTGCACAAACAGCACATAATTATTTTTTTCTTATAAAAAAAACAGTAAACAAAATGAATCAGGTGATTTTAATATTAGAGATGTGTGCTGTATTTTATTAACATTATCGATAAATAGTCAACGGCGTCATAATACTCTTACAAAATACCAATTTAACATAGAATTGATGTTGTCTTTGAAAAGAATTGCTGTTGCCTTAAAATTGCCGTTGTTATTGCCGACGCCAAATAGAATAAGGGTGAATGATTTTTTATTGACACTTTAAAAGTTACCAAACCACGTATCATAATGTCTTATGGGTACAATGACATTCGGAATATTTCGTAAAGTATATTTCATAACGCTATAGGGCGTAAAATAGGACAAAACGGGTAAAAGTTACCCCTCCCTATATCTTCTTAACTTATCAACCGATTTTCTGGAAATTTGGCAGGAAATAAGTGTAAGTCCGAGTTTAGACGAGCGAACATTTGGAAGGAAAACATCTGGAATTCTCTTTTGTTTTTTCATTCGCGGTCACACAGACGAACATGTTGCCGGAAACATTCTGTTATTTTGTTGTTTTTTTTTCTCAAAAGCAAAGTAAATGTCAACAAAGAAAATGAGAACAAAGCGTGTCGCCGAGTACCGAACACAAAAACCATTCTCTCTTCCCCACCCGTAATTTGCTACCAAACTAAATATTTCCCTTCCAAATGTTTCCCTGTCTAAATGGGCACTAACATCTGGGAGGAACTTAAGTTAATAAATTTTATTATTTAAGGCGTAAAATAGGGCAAAACGGGTAAAAGCTCCCTCTATCCATGACTTCTTCACTTCTTATCCTCTGCAAGTTTCAAGTCTTGAAGGAACTAAAGGCATAAACTTTTAACATTCACGGCGTTAAATAAAGCAAAAAGGGTAATAGCACCCCTTCCTATACCTTCTTAATTGAAAATTTTATGTATTTTTTGACAAATTTTTTTCTCCGATTATTCTGCTTCGGAATTTGGACCTACCACGGCTGTGCAATGGTACACGATTGGTCGTTAAAAAATTGATGAAAAATGTTATCGGAGCTACCATTTTGAATGGTTAATTACGAATCGAAAATGTTTTGCTGCTACGAACTCCGATGATTGCCACAGACTCCCCAATTGTATTCAAACGCGTTAAATTTTCTATTAGATTGGTATTTGAAATGACAATCAATAAGTCGCAAGGCCGAACGATATCAGTTTGCGGCTTATATTTGGACACACCATGCACGGAAAATTATACGTGGCCTGTTCCCGCTTCGGCACACCATCGAGCTTATTTCTGTTGGCTAAAGACGGACTGACGAAAAATATCGTAAAAATTTATTATCTCTGTTTGATTTTAATACTTCAGTATAAAAAATACATAACTTTTTTATTTTTAAAATTATCTAGCCGCCCTCGTATTACAAACTGTAAATAAAGAAATAAAAACAAAATTTTTTTTTTTAACCCAACAGTATCGTGATAAAGTTTTCTGGCTGCCTCATAATATGGATTTCCGAGGACGTGTTTATCCTATACCACCACATCTTAATCATTTAGGGTCTGATTTGGCAAGATCTATTCTTATTTTTGATCAACCACAGCCTTTAGGTGTAGATGGTTTCAGTTGGTTAAAGCTACACTGTATAAATCTCACTGGTCTTAAGAAACGAGATTCGATTAGAGAACGTCTTCTCTATGCCGAAGAAGCCATGCCAGACATCCTCGATTCGGCCGATAATCCTCTTAATGGTCGCAAATGGTGGACAAAATCCGATGAACCCTGGCAGACTTTGGCGTGCTGCATGGAAATAGCAAAAGTATATAGATCAACTAACCCTGAGGAGTATTTAAGTCGCTTTCCTATACACCAAGATGGCTCTTGTAATGGTTTACAACATTATGCTGCTTTAGGACGTGATAAAGCTGGTGCCATTAGTGTAAATTTAGCTCCCTCGCCCATACCTCAAGACGTGTACAGTGCAGTTGCCACCCTAGTAGAAAAGAATCGCAAACAAGATGCCGAAAATGGTCTTCATGTAGCGCAAGCGCTGGATGGTTTTGTGAGAAGAAAAGTAATAAAGCAAACAGTAATGACGACTGTTTATGGAGTGACAAGATATGGAGCTAGACTGCAAATCGCTCGGCAACTTAAGGACATAGATAATTTCCCTAAAGAATGGGTGTGGCCAGCTTCTACCTATCTGACTACGAAAACATTTGAAAGTTTACGCGAAATGTTCACTTCTACGAGAGAAATTCAAGATTGGTTTACGGAATGTGCTCGTTTAATATCGGGTGTTTGTGGTAAGAACGTTGAGTGGGTAACTCCACTGGGTTTACCGGTAGTACAGCCCTACAATAGGCAAGAAGTTAAACATACACACAGAACAAATATCCGAGTATCTGAAACCATGTCTACCGATTTGTATGAAAAACCCAACATAATGAAACAGAAAAATGCTTTTCCACCTAACTTTATACACTCGCTAGATTCATCTCACATGATGTTAACGTCACTGCACTGTGAACGGGATGGCTTAACGTTTGTTTCGGTTCACGATTGCTTTTGGACACATGCCTGCACAGTGCCCCAGCTTAACAAGATATGCCGTGAACAATTTGTAGCTCTGCATTCTCAAGCAGTTTTAGAAGATTTATCCCAGTTCCTAATGGAGAAATATAGCTTTAAAGAAAGGTAACAAAGCCCCATAATACATTTTCAATAACTATTAACTAAAAATTATTTTCAGTGATTTTTCTCATGATGATACTGCTGAAGATCTTTCGAAACGACATTTAAATCGAGTACTTTGTCAAATGCCTCAGAAAGGAGATTTTGATCTACGCAATGTTCTCGACTCTATATACTTTTTCAGTTGAATCCATTTTTTAATTACTATTGGCTAACATTTGCTATTATTTTTTTCTAAGCCCTACCAACCAAAAATTTCTTTTATGATATGTATTAATTGGTTAAGTAATTTTATATGAAAACAAAAAAAAATTGTTCTTTGTAAGAATTTATTTATGTAGATGTTTATTACAAAAAAAATTAAACAATAAAAACATGGAAAAATTAGCTAAAAATAAAAAGTCCTTTAAATTATTTTACCTTAAGTCCAGTTTTCTTGGAAATCCAGCCTAAATAATTTGTTATTCTGGAATAGACTGTGGGAAACCCAATTTCGCATCCACCTGCACTACCAAATGATGTGACACCCACTTGGTAATCTATATTTTTGTGATGATACACTATAGGTCCTCCAGAATCTCCGTCACAACCGCCACGACCTTTTGAGCCATCGGCACATATATGATCGCGACTGCTTACTAAATCGGGTAAATAATAACACATACACTTTTCGTAGCCAATAATGCGAGTATCCGCATAATATAGTTGCACATTCAATTGGGTATTATTGTCACTAATGCGACCCCAACCGGCGGTAGTAACAACTTCACCTTGCAGAAAGAATTGAGTCATATAACTGTTGGCCAAAGTAATTAATCTTACTTTATTCGACAGTACAGCCGGCTTTCGAAGATAAATCAGGGCTATATCATCATTAAAACCCTGGCGTCCATAACGTTCATGTATTATAAAGTCCTGAGTGGTAACATTGTATACAGAGTCAGCTGTTTCAGCATTAGCATATATGTAAGAACCCAAATATACACGGGCCTCTGCGGATCTTCAGAAAATACAATTGTGAAAGAAACTCGCCTTAGCTTTGTGAATATATAGTAAATACCTGTACAAACAGTGAGCTGCTGTTAAAACAAAACGCTGTGTTATTAAAGAACCTCCACATTGGTAAACACTTGGTGGCTGGTACATCAGTAGCCCAACCAAATATGGAAACATATTCATTTCGGCTTTACGTCCTCCTGTTATATAATTTTTCACTGAATTTACAAGATCATACTTGGAACATTTACGTCTCCAATTATTGATGATAATATCTTCTTCGTTGTCGGGCCAGTTAGGAGGTCCTATAGATAGTCCTCTTCTTGCATTAGCTCTGGTTCTTACAGAACGATTTTTTGCATGCTGTTGCCTTTTTCTCCAATCAGCTTTAGTCATTGTTAGTAAAACTATTAGCAAACTAACAACAAGAATTACAGCGATTGAGTTCATAATGGAAGATCAACTAAAAAATACTTTGTTATAAACATGATCAAATTATGATCACAAATTTGAAAAAGCATGTTTTTATATGCAATATTCGAACAAAGTTGTAACATTTGTACGAGTTTTGTACTGTAATTTGATGCGTGTTAAGTTTTTAATTGAGCGTATTTCGTTATTTCTCAAATAGTTTTCTGTATATACCTTTTAGTAATTTTGAAAGAAAACATTAAATTAAACCGCTATTGGGTCGATTTTTATAAAGTAACATTTTGAAATTCAAATGCGAATCTTCTTCTTCTATCTTCTATATATATAAAATAGGATGTGTGTATGTAACGTATGGACTCCAAAACGGCTGGGCCGATTTTGATGAAATTTTTAGGGAATCTTCAGAATATTCAGGCGGAGGGAGGCCCCGCAGACCGGGCGGAGGGGCGTGGCAAAATCCAATTTTCATTTTGCACCACCAATGCATCTGTATAATTTGGACGATTTTTTCTTTAAAATGGTCGCCATGGTCCAACTTAGATATATACGGAAAGAAAATTTTGCCCCGCCCACTTTTTTCGAATTACCTAAAATCAGAAATTTAAGTTTTCATCGAAAGAAAAATTTACCACGCCTACTTTTACGCCCACTTTTTCTATTAAGTGCATAACTTGAGAACGGCTTGACCGATTTGCACGATTTTATCTTTAAAATTATTGCCATATTCCAACTTAGATTTTTAGGGAAAGAAAATTTTGCCCCGCCCACTTTTTTTGATTTACCTAAAATCAAAAAACAGCTCCATCGATTTGACTAAATTTTCTATCAAATGTTCTTATCTTTTTGACGAATTCTCCTAATTTGGACAGGACAACGTCTGTCGGGTCAGCTAGTAAAACTATACAAATTTTACCAAAAATCAATAAGCTTCTGCAAAAATTATTTATTTTTCTTCACCAACATTTTATTTTCACCTCAATTTTAGGGTTTTCACTAAGACTAGTTTCAGACCGAAGTCACTTTTTTGGGCCGTTGCCAAGTTAGGCAAAATTAGCTGAATTCGGCCAACCCAGCTGCACTTAGCAGTTGATCGCTGGCTTCTTTTGCCATTATCTTTGACCTAGAATCGCGCCCTCAATATTTAGCATAGATAACAGTGCTTTCTTAGTGCTATAATTTAAGGGTTAAGAGAAATTAAAACTGTCCATTTTTTGACCCCATTTCCTTTTTTTTTAATTCTTTTTTAATAGTTTTTTTCATTGAACACATTTTTAATAAAAATTTTTCTTTTTGAAAGATTAAGGCCCGTTTTCACAACTTACCGAAACCTAAAGGTAGGATTTAGTCGGCCTTATAGAAAGTGCTCCACTATTACAAATTTACTTTAACATACCAGGTAGGTTGAACCTTAATCTACTTTATCGCTGACTTTATGCTAAAGTAAGGTTTTAATCATGGAACACTTTTTATTAGGCCGGTTAAAGTCCACTTTTAGCAATCGGTAAGTTGTGAAAATGGGCCTAAATGAGAAAGAAGTTATCTTTGAAATGTTGAAACTATTTTTTTTTTTTTTGATTTTCCTTAAAACTTGAAATTTTTTTGCGAACTATTTATATGTAGTTATAATGCCAGGGTATCACACAAATTTTTGGAGCCTCAACCGCAAAGTCCTCGTTCTACCTAAGCCTTCGTATAGATTATATATGGTTCTCCACCAGTCACATTATTTATTCAAGGTTAAAAACGATTGCATATAGTTAATGTTGAAACCGCAAAAACTGTAACTCGGTGCAGTTATACGACACCGAACCATTAATGAATGTGGGGTGACAACGCAACAAAAGCAGACAAACAAAAATGGTTTGTTTGGCTTTAAGAAATAATGACAAAAAGCGCGAGCTGCTTCTCCACTCAGAGCAGTTTTACGAGTGTGTTGAAACTATTTTTTTTTTTTTTTTTTGTTTTGCTTAAAACGAAAAGTTTTTGGCGAACTATTTAAGTTATAATGCCAGGGTATCGCACAATTTTTAGAGCTTTAACCGCAAAACCTCGTTCGACCTAATCCATCGTATAGGAAGGCGAGAGCTTCCAGAATCCGCTCCAGAGTATTTTGGTCTCCAACAGTAAACGTCTGAGTTATTTCCTTGGTACTCCACCAGTAAAACGTCTGAGTTATATATGGTTCCCCACCAGTCACATTAGAGTTTTTTTCTTTGGTCCTCCACCAGACAACACACATTAAAACATTTAGGTTAAAAACGATTGCATATAGTTAATGTAGAAACCGCAAAAACTGTAACTCGGTACAGTTATACAACGACGACGAAACACTAACCAATGCGGGGTGACAACGCAACAAAAGCAGACAAACAAAAACGACCTGTTTGTCCTTAAGAAATAATGACAAAAAGCGCGAGCTGCTTCTCCACTCAGAGCAGTTTTACGAGTGCGTTGAAACTATAAAAAATAATTTTTAAAATCAGAGTTGTACAATTCAAGAGTTTATGAAAAGAGATCCAACTTTTCGTACTTCGTATTAATAAATAAGAATATTAAAAAAAATTTTTTTAAGAAACGCTTTTCTTTAAAAAGAACATTTAAAAAAATTCCCCCCCCCCTAGATTTTATCCTGGCTACGCCCATGTATTCGTGTATTGTCATCGGGAATATGCATGCCTGCAAAATTGCATCCATTTGCATTGAGTAAAAGGCGGTCAAAAAAGAATTTTACCAAAAAAAACATTTTTGCCCCCCTAGATTTTATCCTGGCTACGCCCATGTATTCGTGTATTGTCATCGGGAATATGCATGCCTGCAAAGTTTCATCCATTTACATTGAGTAAAAGGCGGTCAAAAAAGCATTTTACCAAAAAAAAAATAAATTTTGCCCTCCCCTCCTCCCTAGATTTTATCCTGGCTACGCCCATGTATTCGTGTATTGTCATCGGGAATATGTTTGTCTGAGTTCATACGGCTCATGTCTTATTGACAAGATTCTTCCGTTTTCTTCTTTGAACATGAATTGGCGTTCAAATGATTCATGTCATGTTGACGACATGTGCTTTTTTGATATTGAAAACAATAACAAAATTAAACAACGAATGAAAAAGCAAAACGTAAAGACAGTACTTGCATCTGTGTTCTCGTTTCTTTTCCCCTCGTCGCTCTCGCCTCTAAAGTAGCAATCTTGTCAATAAGACATGAGCCGTATGAACACAGACTATGCCTGCAAAGTTTCATCCATTTGTATTGAGTATAAGGCGGTTCAATTAACGTTGCAAGATTTGATTTTCCGAAGTGAAGCTAAAGAAAAGGTTTTAAAAATTAACAATTTTTTATGAATGGCAACATCATTTCGTTTGACGTTAAAAGTGGAAATTTACATATTTTCCATTATTTCCGTACCCAAAATTGCAATCTTAAAAAAAAAACTAGCAATGTGTTATAAAAGTTTATACAAAAGATTAAGAACCACTGAATATTATTGCAACGTCACCAAGTGCATCAATAATTACTTGCTGCTAATTCTCTAGTTAAATCTTTTGATTAACACGTACTAACAATTTTGTTATTACACCTCATTAAAACTCACATATGTATGTATGTACATGCAGACAGACAGAAATAAAAATAAATTTTAATTTAATATTTTTTGATATTTTTTTTATTGTTTATGAAACATTTTCCTTTTTACTGCTTTATGCATTTATCTTCAGGGATTTTTTTTGTTGTTGTAGGTTTTTGTTGAAATTTTTTAAATGAAATTAAAATAAAATAATATTACAATATAAATTTTAATAATAAAAAACAATAGAAATTATATATAATAATAATAATAATAATAATAGTAATAAGGGGATACAATTGCAATATTGTAATAATAGTAGAATTAATAATTAATAATCCGAATAAGAATATAATTAAAATTGTATTTCATGCATACTTTTTTCTCCGTTCATTTGAGGAGTTTTTTTTCATCTTTTTGTTTATTACACAGTAAATTAAATAATAACGATCAATAACTAATTAATTAATTCTTATTACGTGAATTATTTGTGGTAATTTTTTTTTTTTTTTTTATTTATTTTTTGCTTTTTTTAATGTTTTATAATAATATAAATTAATATAGATATACGAGATAAACTAATACTACAATTTCTTTTAAGACACTTTGTTTTTCCATTAAATATTACTATTTTTATTTTTTATTATATTATTACTTTTTAATATATTTTTTTCCTTTTGTATAAAGTATATTATTAGAATATTTAAGGGGAGGGGGTTTTTATAATTAATATTTAAAGCTTACAACCTAATTGCTTATAACTGTTAATTAATTAATATTTATATTTATTGTTGTTTTTAATATAAAGGTTTTTTTTTATTTAATTTTTTTTTTAGGTAATATTTAGAAATAAAAGCCATAAAGTAGTGTGTGTGTGTGTATTTTTAATTATTTGATACAAACAAAAAGAAAAAGTCTAATTAGAAAATACAAGGAAATGGAGGGCTTTTTTATAAAATTTATTTTTTATGTTTTGCAAAAATACTTTTTTTGTTGTATTTGAAATTGCTTACATTATTTTTATTTGTAGTTCTTTTTCTTTTTTTTTTTATAAATACTTAGCAAAAATAGTATTTTTTATATATACATTGTTTTTTTTTTTTTTTTCTTTTTTTTTAGTTTTTATTGAAAATCTTATTCACAATTTATTGCATACTTTTTTCTATATCATATTATAGAAAGCCTGAGTCTTTCTATACTCGTTTTTATATGCTATACATGTATAATAATTAATATATTTTAAAAATATATACTTTTATTATTTAAGTTTTATTAGCTATTTATACATACAATACATTTTTCATGTGCCTTTCCTATTAAGTTTTGCTATTAGAAATTATTAAAAGATATGTACAAAAGTTTTTTGTTGCTTTTGGTTCAAAGACTAAAGGACAAATTATTACATAAAATAAAAAAAAAAAAATCAGTTGTATAAAATAAAATGTTTATATTAGTCGCACATTATTAACAATCAGAGAATATGTAATAGGTTTGGAATCTTTATTACACTAAATTCAAAAAAAAAAAGCTAAAGAACATTTTTTAGTTAGTCTTTCTTTGCACGCTTTATAAATCCTTCATATTAGAATTCATGAAATCTTCGTTTAAATATGAAAATATATCTGTATAGTTTAACAAAATAATAAAGTGAAATGACTTTTTGAAATAATATAGTACAATGATAATTTAACAAAAGTTGAAATTAGCAACGTTAAGTTGTTATTTGATTGATTTATTAACATTTTTTCTTCATTCAACCTTTACAGTTAGAAAATTATGCAAGAGAAGCAAAATAACAAAATATTGAAACAAACAAAAGCATAAAAAATAATATAAAATATAAGACGTTAAATGTATAAAATTTTTCCTTTAAACAGCAAACCACAGATATTGAGTACTACTTAACTGCCAAAAATCAATCGTAAATAAATGCTAACGAAAGCCGGGAATAATTACAACTACAAGAAATTGGAAAAATAAGAAATTAAATGGTTATCTAATTAAGGTACAAAAGCCGAGTGACATAGAATCCTTTGTACTACATGCGTCGCTTTTTTCAACTGACAACTAGTAGATATAAAGGTTTTCTTAACTTTTAATAAACGTTGAGTTATTGAAAGAAAACAGTTTGTTTAAATTTAATATTTTTGTGTTGTGTGTCAGCAAATATAAAATAAAATAAACTTAACTAAAATTAAATAGATTAGGGGCGCGCTGGAAATCGAAAACTTTTATTCTAATTTTTTTAATTTTTGTTATAAAATTCTCTTAATTAGAGAAATATTTGAATAATATTTGTCATAAAATTCTTTAATTACAGAAATCTTATTAAAAAACGACTTTTAATATTCTTGCGTTTTACGTTTTCAATTTCCAGCACACCCCTGAATAATTTTCTAAAAAAAGCCACGTATGAAGTACAATGGATTCTATGTGACTCGCCTGAAGAAAAAAAAATTGAATATTTGAATTTTTCTTTCATAACGATGCTTTTCGAATGCTTTTCCCACAAATATTTATTATTATAAAAAAAACTCAATGGCCTAAATATTCGAATAATTTTGCATTCCATATCATCGAAGTTTTAGCTGACTTTATAATAAACAAAGTGTTGCCCTGCATCACTTAGGCTGGATTTTTGAGATCTCTGTTAAACTAGGTTTAGTTAATCTGAAAACAGACTTGTGCCGCCATTACCAAGTTTGTATACAAAAATTTGACGCAACAGCTTAGTTTTGCTTAAAATGGTGGTCTCTAATGATATACTAAAAAAAAATCACATTTTGCTGTAAAAATCCGAGTTTCCGACTACGTTAAACTAAGTTTAAACTTAAACCACATTTCAAAAAACCAGCCTTAAAGAAATAGCCTTTAAACTCTACAACTTTTCTGTAGACGATTCCTTAATTCAATTATTGCATGGTAACCGTATTCACTGCACAACGGTTGCGCAATCTTGGCATTATTTTTATTTGTGATAATTCATGCACGCATATGTTTTTAGTGATGGTTTGCAACACTGCGCGTATGAATTTTTTATTGATTTTTAGTTTTAGCTAAGCGCAAGGCGAATTCATTACATTAATCTCCCCTTGAGTTATGCGTCTACTTTTTGGAATTCAAGGGCCACACTAAAATCAAAGAACATTTGATTATTCCAATTTTTTTAAATATTAACCCAAAAACAAACTGTAAACTGAATGATGTTGTTATGCAATTTTTCTTCTAGAAACAAACAAAACGTCCTTACTGTTATAAAAAATATAAATTCTTAAATACAACTCAAGGCATATTCTTAAGGTTTAACCATCAGAGAGTTAGTCCGTCTGCGGATAAGTTTAACTGTTTTGTAAAGTTAAAAATAAGATTAGAAAAAAATAATTGGATGTTTTCTGAAAATAATAAAATGTAAAGCAGGGATATGAAATCTATAGGAAAACTTAAAAAAAGAAGCTGGTAAAGTAGCATTTCCTGAACGTTTTGAATATTCTTCAGAGCATTAGAAGGTCAAGCCGTTTTATGGTTTATAAATATTCTCTTTAACCGTATTTCAAATTTTAAATAAATAGTAGCATTTTTCTTATTGTTATTCGGAATAATTAAGACAACAGAAAGAATTCTTATCTTCTTTTAATTTAGTATACACTACACATATAAATAAATTACAAAAATATTAGTAAATTTTAAGGAAATGCAGCTTAACTTATTCGTAAGAAAAATAATAAGAGAAAAATTTGCTCATAACTTTAAGGGATTTTAATATTTAACAACATAAATTGACTAGAAATGAAAATCAAAATTTCTTTATGGAAACAAAAGGAAAATTTACCTTAAAGGTTTTATAATTGCTGTTAACTTTTTACAAAAAACTGCACTTTTGCATGAATATGGTGTTATCTTAAAGTGTTGTTGTAATTTTGCATAGTTTTTCCGTTTGTATTTTTTTTTTTTTTTTTTTTTTTTTGTAATTTTAGTTTAAAAAAGTTAGAGTATAAGTGTTTTCTTATATTATTGAAATATATTTACAATGCTATGACTTTTGCGTTTAATTACATTATTTAAGGCTGTTTCTTGTTGTGTATCATTATCGTCCTCATTATTATCATCATGATGAATGTTAATATTACTGGTGGCAGCTGTAGTGGTCAGCGAGGCTGATACTGTAGCAGTTGGATTACAGGTTGATTGGATGTTTATAGGATCTACCATCATATTAAAATCTAGATCGTCATTATTATCAATATTATGGGTAGTATTTTTGTCATTTATATGGTTGTGACCATGATGAGTTAAACTATGTCTGGAGGTAATGCTGTTTTCATTATATTTAAAGGTATTATTATTAAATGTTGTTACATTTGTGGTTGTGTTAGTGGCATTAAGAGAAGTGTTGGTAGTATTACTTTCTAATTCAGAGGAAAAACTAAAATCCATATGATCGTCAAATTGTACCATATTTAATAAGTCTTCGTCATTTTCATCATTAGCAGTGTGATGTTGATGATTAAATAGGGATATTTGTTCATTAGGAAAATTGCTTTTACTACTACTACTACAGCTGCTGTTGCTAGCACTACTACTGCTATTAATACAACTTATGTTTTTTTTATTCAAAGTAGTTGTTGGCATTTGATTTAGACTTTTATTTTTAACATCAATATTTACCTTAAACAATTCATCAACTTCAGCTGTTGTTAAAGTATCCGATATTACTACTGATGGCGATAATTCCAGTTGGGAATCAACATCAACGTTTAGAATGTTGTTAAGACATATATTAAACTCATCAAAGTCCACAAAATTCGGTTGATGTTCAGACAGCAACAAATTAGCGGTTTCGACAGCTGTAGCATCATCATTAGCTAAAGCCAACAAATCATCAACAGGCTCATCACCAAATGAGGCAATACTTTGGTAATTATTGTAGTTTTTATTAATATTGTTAGTTTGCTGCTGCTGATGTTCTTTATTTATCACTCCCATATCATTAGCCTCTTTTATTTTCTCGTTATCATAGAGTTCTTTACGATTTATGGTTCTATACTGATTATCCTGCGTCTCGGCCGTACTTGGATCTGCGTTTAGTGTTTTTAAATCTTGGGAATTTTCTTCATCTTCATAATCATCATCTTGGAAAATATAAAATTCGAATTTTTCCTCAGAACCTGTAGCCGAGGCGCAAGACAATGGTCACTTATAGTCTCTAGAGCCTCTTCTGCGACGGCCTTCTGTTAAAACAGTTTCACCTACAACTAAAATTGGAATAAACGAAATAATTTTGCGAATAATAATAAAACTCTAAGATGAGTATTTACCAGCACTGCGTGTTTTTCTTCGGGCGTCTGCAACACTCTCGGAGCTTGAGTTTACCGAGCTTGATTTTCCAGCAATTTTTCCTGTTGCCTCTCCACTACTGTTGCCATTATTATGGATTCCGCGGGTGTAAATCATTTTATTTGCTGCCGCCGAAGCTCTCACACTTCTTCGAGTGCCGATTTTCTCATCACTAGGATGACTGCTGCTGTTGCTAACATTGGCAGTGTGATTAATCGTGGCAGAATGTGTTGCTCCACTTCCAGTTCCCGCTGTACCGTGACTTGCTCCACGTGTAGCATGTGTAGGTGTTGAAGCTGCAGTTAAGTTTGACGTCATTGTTGTGGTTGAATTTGTTGTTGATATGGTTGAGTTAATTAATCCAGTACTAGATCCAGAAATATTGGTATGACTATTTATTTGACCAGAGTGACTGTTGTTTACTTTTCCACTCTTCGAAGTGGTAGAAGTTGATGAATTTGAATTGGTTTCATTGCCAACAGCCGAATTATACACAATAGATTCTACAAATAAAAAAAAAAATATTTCAAAATTAACGTTTGATTAGTGTGCATGAACGAGTAATTAAAGTCCCAATCAAACAAAAAAGTTTAACCTTAGAGAATGTTTGAAAATTTGTTGAAAGCAAATTTAAAATAATTTCAGAATAGTTCATTCGATTTTGTATGTATATAAGAACTCCTTTTAATATACATACATGCTGTGATTTGTATTCTTCATTCTCTTTTCAGTATACATATAAATCACATGTATAAAAAAGTCATTGTGGTACACTCCTTTTTGTTCAAAGATATTGTAATTTTAGGTTCTAAGAATAACACATTGAATTTAAAAATTGAATTGTATATCTGAAATAAAATAAATCGCGTACACGTGCTATTATTAATACACAACACATACATTCATATGAGTTGGAAATATTTTTAAGGAAATTTTCTTCTCAATTTAATAAAAAAAAAGCTTGAGAAAACAGAATTATTCCAACAGTTTTTGTTGAATTTCCTTTATTATTATCAGAGTAAGTTTTTCATAGGTTCCATGGGCAGCTATCAACAGACAACTCACTTGGGTCCTTTATTGGTCCCTTTGTGGTAAGTTTTTCATGCTTTTTGCATAAATAATATGCTTTTAGTGATGACAAATAAGTTGGCAGAACATTTTTTCAACCTACAGTCGTATATAGCTGGATACAAGGAGTTCTTCAAAGAGGTTTCCAAATTCGCTGTTTAAGAAACTTAACCACTGCCTGAAGCAGTTTGTGATAGCCAGTTCCAAGTTAACAACACAACATCTTCTGGAACGTTTATACCGTGTGAAATCGGGATTGGGTGTAATCGAAAGCTATAAATAAATATGTACTTAATATCTGAATACATTAGTAGAATTCAGTATTTTGTGCGTTTTAGTTTGCAACAAATATTGCAAAATTTTGTCACTGACAGTGAGCGATATTTTAAGCAACTTTGCAATACTAGAAGCAAATTATTAGGAAGATCGATTATTATGTTTTCAAATATTCCGAGTAGTTGCTATTTTAAAAAAAACCCCCGGTTTTCTGTTAAGCATTTAAAGAATAACCGGTTAACTTGTTTCATTTGAATAAATAAAAATACAAAAATCAATTTAGTTTTTGAAATAAAAAGTTAATTAGAATAAATTTATTCAAATTAACTTTAGCGGGTAATAAAAGACTCCTCAAGAAGAGTCCCGGGTAGGGTACCATTTTCTCCCGAGAAAACAATCATTTATGATCAGAAAATAAGCTCATATATGCCTATTTTAATCACGCAGAGGAGTCATAAATGACTCGAATATGATCAATATTTTCATTAAATGCTTGCAGGGAAAACAAAACAATTCATAAATATAAGAAACCAACAAAATACATACATAGTTTTGAATTAAGATCCGTTTTCTGTTCTCCAATAAACAACAGAAGCATATTACGTACAAACATTAGTTTTTGTTTCTATTTTTTTTTAACCGAAGGAAAAATTCAAAGGCGTTTTTTATTTTAACTCCTTTTTTGTATTCATGGCTTCTAAATGACAAATTGGCATTACGAAGTTATACATATCTGAGGCATTTTGACAAAATATCTTAAGATGAGATAAGATGGCAAAAGTTTAAAAAAAAAATTTAAAAATAATAATTAAATAAACCAAAATTAAAGAAAAATTTCGTATAATACAAAATTTTAAAAACGAAAACAACAATGTTTTTTGAATGAAAATTCATATCAAGGCCCATTGAAAAGGTCTGCGCAAGAAGCCTGATGATCATTGTTTTCGTTCTTTTGAGCTTTCAAAAGTTGTTTACATACACGTTTTTTTCTTTTGCTTTGTATATGTGGTAGTAAGTTTTTGACAGCTTAAAAGAAAAAGTTTTTTGTTTTTGTACAAGTAAGCAGACCTGATAGATGGGCCTTGATTCATATGACTAACAACATTTTTTCAACTTTTTAAATTTTATTTTATTTATTTATTTTAGGCCCGTTTTCACAACTTACCGATAGCTTAAAGTTGACTTTAAACGGCCTTATAAAAACTGTTCCCTTATTAAAACTTTACTTTTACCAAAAGTGAGCATAAAGTAAATTAAGGTCCATCCTACTTGGTACTTGGTAGGTAAAAGTAAAGTTGCAATAATGGAACAGGTTTTATACGTCCGATAAAATCCTACCTTTAGCTATCGGTTCATTTTGTAATTGAGTTCATTTTGTAATAAGAAGCCCTAAGGCCAATTTCAGTGTTTTTATCAAGAATATAAATTGGGAATTAAGCCAGACAAATAAAATCTTTTAAATTAAAATTTTGTATTACTTTATATTTTTATCCAAACGAATCGACCAGCCATTACATATATGAATTATTCACCCCTATCGTGAATAATTTTTCCCTCGTATTTTTTCCCCTTTTCACATATTTGCGATCATGAACAACTCCAATGAAAAAAGGCAATTCAAAGCAGAATAATAACGTGAAAAAATGTTCACGGGAAAAAATTCCCCTTATCGTGAAAAGTTTTTTCCCTCGTAATTTGTTCACATTTCCCTTAGATTTTCTCACTTTATTTTTGCTGGGGAACAGAACATGTATGTAAGTAGTTCCTCCTATAAATTAAAAATTAAGTGTTAATAAAGTTAATAAGGCACAAACCGATATATTGATCAACAAAATGCAAAACAATAGGTCGATTGTGAAACTTTCGATAGACTTGGTGGCAGAATTTTGGAAAATATTTTACTACATAACATTCAAAAAGTGCAAAAAAACTAACGTTGTATCAAACTATCCCTTCAATACTAAATATTTTGCATTATTATTTTAACTTTTTTTTAAAATATATGTATACATACTTGTATATTTTTGAACAAAAATTTCATTGATTTTAAGTTTTTTTAATCTTTCTTCTTTTTTTTACATTCACTGGAACTGATAGCGTGAAAAATTTTTCACATGAGATTCACGATGGTTTTTTTTCCTTCGAGGGGAATGAAAATTTCATGGAAACAAAAAGGATAATGGAATGAAATAGTTTGTTATTTAATTTTGTTTTTTTCTTTTAACCCACTTACAACTATACAATTCGAGTCGGAAAGAACAATGAATTTCAGTGTATTTATCAAATATGAAAAATTGGGAATTAAGCACGTCATACGGAAATCGTATTAATAAAAATTCAACTTAAAAAATTCGACAAGTCAAGTTTTTGAAGTATGGATTGTTCGGCATTTTATCTTAGAATAACATGCAGAGTTCGATTATCTTATGTGCTGTGGTAAAAAAAAAATCACTCCTTTCGCTATAATAGGGACACTGGAGCATCCTATTTATCTATTTTTATTTAATTTGATAACATGTAATATAAAGCCTCTATGGCCAATATAAAAATATTGCATACCATAAAAAATAGCTAAGATTTAAAACAACATAACTAACATTCTATAGAATACAAAAATAAAAAAATTTTAAATAAAGTCCAGATTACAAAAATAAAAACATCCTAATCATTTAAAACATAAGCTTCCATACAAAATTATAAAAATTAATTATATTTACTTACTATTTTGCTGTTGATGTGATCGACTATTGCGTGTTACTTTTTCAGAAGAATTCTCTACATTTGATGAACTTGACGATGATGAAGTTGCAGATGTTATGTGGGCACTGTTGGTATTAGTTAATAATGAACTGTTGTGTAGATCGTTGCTGCCAGCAGCTGCTGCTTTAGAGTTTCTCACTTTACCAGCCACCTCTATTAGAGGTTCATCCGAATCCGAGGATTCTTCAATTTTCTTTGTTGTAGTACTAGTATTTTTTAAAATTCCCTCATCGGATTTGTTATTACTTGTAGCAGATTCGTTATGGTTTGTTAAAGTTACAGCACTGCTGCCACCGGTACTACCACTTCGAGCCCTTTTTGTATCACCTTCACCAACTCCGCTACTAATACTGCCTTCAGATTCCTGACGTTTTCGTTTATGATGGTTTTGTAGATGCTGAGTTTGGCTAGTATTAGATGCGGCAGTACTTGCACAACTGACGATGGTTGTGTTTGTGCTGGTTGTTGTGCCAAAGGATAAAATTGGTTGAGGCAGTTTAGGACTTAAACTAACACGTTCATGAGTATGCCCTGAGGATCTTGTGGAAATAACATGCTTATTGGCAAGCAAAGTTGTTTGAGAAGATAAATTCGCCTCTAAAGATGGACTAGATTTTGCAACATCCATAGGACTGCCCAAGCGACTACTGGCTCTAGTTCTAATCCGTGGTGCGTCAACATCTGCAGTCTGTGGTATTTCTATTGAGATTGGCGTGTGAATCGATTCGTTTTGTTTATTGGCTAAAACTTCAGATTTATGCTCCATCTTTGATTCGTTGTTTACTTCGACTTTGCTTAGAGATTCTGTGGAAATTTTCTTTGATTCGATTGTTTTTTCCTTGTTGTTGTTATTATTACAAGTGATTTCAATTTTTATTGTGTCATCTTTTTTTATTATTGTTGTAGTATTGGTTATTTTTTCCTCAAAATCTTCGTTTTTAATATCTCTTAATTTGTATTTATTCGTGTGATCATTTTTCTCCTCAAGCTTTTTAAGATTAAGTTGTTCCTTTTTTCTTCGTTCATTTTCCAACTTTTCCTTAGCTGCTTTTTCGCCCGCTTCGTGCTCTTCTATAATACTGGCAGTGAGATTTTTAATTAGATCTTCCTCGTCATCATCTTCTTCTTCCAGATGATGATGATGCATATTGTTATAAACAACTTTATTGTTCTTTTGTTTTAAAAGGTCGCCTTCGTACATGGAGTGATCTCCATTTATTTTTTGTTGGGACAGATCCTTTGAGTTATCACTATCTTTTTGTTTCAGATTAATGTCATCATCATCTGCAAAGCCATCCATTTTTGCTAAAGCCTTTTCAATTTCATCGTCTGCAATGGACAATTGTGTAGCCACTTCCTCACTTGCCTTTACAGTTTCTACCCTCGTAGCTTTAGCCAAAATTTGTTGAGGTGGTTTGTCAGACGTGATTGAAGTTTGAATAGATTGAGGGCTTGTAGATGTTAGTTGGTGTGGCGACTTCTCAGACAATGCATCCATAGACTCGATGCCACTATCTTCACCTCCCGCACTATTTCCATGAGCTGGTGTTCCACCTCCAGTACTGGCTGGAGAGCTACGTAGCGTAGTTGTTAGCGATGACGGATTGTAATTTAAATTTGTGTTAGCATTTGTTGAAGTTGAAGATGGTGTTGCGCCAGCTGTTGAAGGTGATGTTGTTGCAGCTGTATTGGCAGAACTCGCGACTATATTTCTAGCGTTCGAAGACAAATTGTCCGTTTTTCCTGCAGTGCTGTCCACCACACTTACACTTGCCTTTGCGTTTGTACACGTAGAAGATGCTGTCGCTGACGATGATGACGCTGTTGCCGATGTTGTTGAAGTTGTAGCTGTTGTTATAGCCTGGCTGTTGGGTTTTATTGTTGTTGTAACCGGCTCATTAGATTTAATCAAAACGTGCTCAACATTACCCATGGCATCTTTACGCTCTACTTTTGTGATTTCGACTCTCTTGAGTGTTGTGGCGCTTGGTAGCATTGTTACGGCTGCCGCTATCATTTGTTGTTGTGTTTGTTTTTCGGCCAACGCTGCCAGCTGCTGTTGTTGTTGCTGTTTTTGTAATTGTAATTGTTGTACCGCCGTTATGTACGACGGTGGCTTATGGTTTTTTGTAAGAGGTTTTCCCTGTATTGGTGTTATAGTTGCTGTAGTTTTTAGGTTATGTTTTAATTGCAAACTATTCGAATTAGCTCCAACCCCTCCACTTCCACCGGAAGTGTTGGGATTCGTGATGGTGCTTAGAGTTATGCTATTTGGCAAAGATGTAATTTTGGCCAACTGCTGTTGAGTCGATGGTTGTAGTAATTGCTGAGGTGGCAAATGGGTCACTGTACCCAGATTTGTTGAACCTAAACTTTGGGTGTCCATCAATAAATTTTGAGTTTTGTTAGCCTCCATTGTAGCACTATTTAATGTTGTTGTTGTTGCATTTATGGTTAGACCATTTTTCCCCGCAACTAGAGTAGCGCTTAACTTGCTGTCTGCCTTCGAGTGAGGGGAGTGTGTTGGTGTAAGATTTGGCATGCCATTCATTTGACCCAATTTAGAATGTTTGGCTTCTGTTGAACTTTGTTCATCTAAAATTGCTTCTCCTGCAGCAGAACTAGAACTTGGATTTTCCGTATTCATGTGAGCTCGTTTCAGTTGTGATTTCGTTTTGCTGTTATCCATGGAATCATTATCCGCAGTTGTTCGAGTTGAGTTTGCATCGTTTGCATTAGTAGTTGCATTCTGTGTTTTCTTCCGTTCTTTTCTGGAATTTTTTATGACAATTGAATTTTTACCTCCCCGTAAGCTAATATGCAGTGGGGGAACTCTTGGTTCATCGGTAGCGGCAGATGAATTACACGTTACGGCAGTAGTTGTGGTTACTGCTCCTAATGATGTTGGTTGGGGAAAAATACTTTCTTGTTGATGATATTGTGGCGGGTTCATAGAAGAGTGTTGCTGATTTAATTGCTGTTGCATTTGTTGCAGGGAGTGCTGCTGTTGTGTTTTTAAAATAGAATTTTGTTGAAATTGGGACGAGGATAAATGATGTTGGTGTTGTAACTGTTGTTGCTGTTGCATTACGTTACTCGCTAGTTGTTGGGCATTCAGTTGAGATTGTTGCTGTTGGTGCTTATTATCAGAACTAAATGTCACATCAACTTTGTAGGCGGGTGAAACGGGTTCAGCCTTTCCCAATTTCAGTCGTAATTTAATTTTTTCAGTTGCCGCACCACTTGCCCCAGTTGCTGCAGTTGAAACTGTTGCAGTATCCATCGTATTCATTAATGAATTGTTGTTAGTATTTATAGTTGTGGCGGTATTTACAGTTGTTAAATTACCTACTATTGCACTATTTTGTTTATTTTGAGCTAAATTCTGAGTCAAAGTTTGTGCTTGAGAAGCAGCTGTTGCTATAGGTGCTTTCGACTTGCTACCAGCTTTGGCTCTTTCCCTTTTTGGTTTAACGACACCTGCGTTGGCCGATTCCTTATTTTTCTTTTCCCTTACGCCTTGCTGCAGTTTCTCTCTTAACAAATTTGTTTTTGACTTCTTATTTGCAGTACTCCCACCGCTTAACATAGCTCCAACGGATGGGGAAGATGAATTGGATCTTGGAGATCCCATATCACCTGGTTTTGTGCTAGCTACACTTGCATTTACATTTAGACTTCCAACTGATGGTATATTAGCTTTCGTCTTTCTATTCTTTTGTGACTTGTTCGATATTAAAGAGTCTCTTGAACGTTCGTTATCAGAACCAGCTCCCAGTAGTAGTGGCGTCAATGAGCCGCCATTATTTTGTTCACCAGCCGATAATTTTGAAATGGCCGTGCTGCATGAATTAGAATTGGAGTCCTCGGAGAAAAGCGATGATGAATTGGGAAGCAAATCGAAAATGCTGTTTGCGCTATTATTCGGGGTGTGAGTTGTTCCTTGAGAGTTGGAGGTAGTGGTAGCATTTGAGATGTTATGGAGGATGGAATTTGTCTCTTGCTCAGCTTCAGTTTCGCTATCGTCACTGAGACTGGGTTCCAGTTCGCCAGTTAGGGGGTTAATAAGGAACTGTTTTGGCTGAGAGGGAGGAGGAGGGTTTGCTTGCGAGTTACTTGCTGGGCAAACAGAAGTAGATGATAGATTTGCGGTGATTGTTGAATGTTGCTGTTGTTTATGTATAGGAAATTGCTGTTGGTGTTGTTGACTTAAAGTCATATGAAACTGCTGCTGCGGCTGATTTTGAGGCACAATTGTTTGTTGATTTATATGATGTTGTTGCTGCTGTTGTTGTTGTTGTTGTTGCAAACGTTGCTGCAAAATATGTTGAGATTGTTGTTGCTGTTGCACTATATGACTTTGCGGCATTTGCAATTGCCTTTGTTGATGTTGCTGCTGTTGTTGCAGTGGTTGTATTTGCTGCTGCTGCATCAGTTGCTGTTGCGGTTGCTGCTGCTGCTGCAAAATTTGTTGCTGCGGGTGTTGTTGCTGCTGTAATTGCTCCATGGTTAAAGACACATTCGATGGCAATTGTTCATCGCCCGATAAAAGTGATGTTGCAGCTGCAGCTGTTTCATCAATATCCATTCCCTCTATGAGATCCAAGTCCAGATCTTTCGCATCTTGCAGCAAGGATTCCAATTCATTTTTATCATCCAGACTCAAGGATGAATCAATATCACAGCTTAAAGTAGGCAGCAAAGCATCTAAGTCATTTGTAGTTAATGCATCTAAATCGGATAAAGTTATCAAGGGATCTGTCAGTTCATCAACCGTTTGAGTGTCTAAAGCAGCATCTACCCCTTGAACTGCTGTTGAGCTTAACCCTGGCACCGGATTCGAGGTTGAAGAATTTGTGTTTCCTGCTCCCACACTTCCTCCTGAACCGCCAACAACCGATTGCGTTGAAGTTTGCAGATGATTGTGATTTGTCGACGCGCCTGGCAACGAATTTGCAATTTCAGATATAATTTGTTGCTGTTGCTGTTGAGTTTGTTGCTGCTGCAGATTGTATTGCATTTGATAACGAGTAAACTCTTGAAAGCTTGACTTTGTCGCGGAATCCATTGGTTTATTTAATGATGCCGGCCATCTCGAAGCAGAAGCAGCCGCTTGATTGTAATCTGGTGGTGGCGGTAAATTCATACTTGGCGCAGACGGTGAAGAAGGTACTATGTGAATGGAGGAAGAGGAAGCATTGTGCATAAGACCTGTGGAAGGTGATTGAGGTGGAGGAGGTAGCAGTTGCTGCGTTAGATGCGAAGCTGTCAGGGGTGACTGCGCCGGCGTGGTCGATGGTGATAACAATTGCTGCTGGTTTGAGTGTTGAGTTGACATATGGGGACTATGCATCGAATGATGACTGGAGGCCGGTGAATGTGCAGCAGCTGGTGACATGTTGCCGGGATTAACCGACATGTATTGCTGTTGTCCGATAAGACGTTGTTGGTGTTGCTGCAATTGTTGCTGTTGCAATGGGCACGGCTGTGTTTGATGAGGTAATACACCTACTCCACCAGCTGAGCCAATTCGAACCTGCCTCATTTGTTGCTGCTGGTTGCCTAACATTGAATTAACACCCATTGTTTGTTGCATGATTTGTTGTTGATGTTGTTGCTGCTGTTGTTGTTGATGCTGTGGTATGAAACGTTGATTTTGTAGTTGGTTGACAGTCTGCATTTGCTGTTGGCGTTGACGCAACAGTGCGGCCTGTTGTGGCGAAATTTGTTGTTGCTGTTGAAAACGCTGTTGCTGAGCGTACATATTGCTATTGCTTGGACTCAACATAATCTGCTGCGAACCTGGCAAAGAGCAGCGCATTGGATTCGTTGCCGCAGTAGGAGAAGAAGGCACACTAAGAACATTCTCTGGAGTACTAGGTGCTGAAATGATTTGTTGTTGCACCTGATTTGAATGTTGCTGCATTGTCATGAATTCACTGCCCGGTGTTGTCGTTCTAAGAGGTGAATTCATGATTTGATGCTGAGGACTCATTGCCGCCATCATTGGAGATTGCTGCTGCTGCTGCTGTTGCATTAGGGGCAGTTGCTGTTGATGATGTTGTTGCGGTTGCTGCTGCTGATTTTGTGGAGAAGGCAATGAAGATGATTTTACTTGGTTGCTTTGTTGATTTGCCACCGAGTTGCTATCGTTCTGTAGCAGATTTACCAAGAGCGGTGATGACATTGCTATATTATTGCTGTTACCGCTGCTCGAGCTTGTAGCTCCGCCCGTTGGTGATGCTGTTGTAGTTGAATTTGGGGCTACCCGTGATTGCAAGTAACTTGATATAGGCTTCGCTGAAGCCGGAGAATTTTGGGAGGCGGGGGATGTTACCGTTCCAACACCAGGGTAAGGTGGTGGGGGTGGTTGCAAAAATTGTGATTTTCCAGAAGCTGCGGATACTGTAGTTGTAATCATTTCACCGCTTTGAGGATTTTTTATCACTTTAAGAGCCACATTAGGAGGTGGTCCCAACGAACCCATAAGTTGGTGCTGCATGCCACCAACATTACCTGTTACTCCAGCTACTGATGGCTTACCAGCTGTTAAAGAAATTCCCCCAGGAGTTGGTAGAGTTGTTGATGATGGCCCAACTACTGTATTAAGAGAATTATCTCGGCCCTGTAAAACACGGGCTTGGCGCATACTTTCAAATGGAAATTCTCGAGAATTTGAAGTGTTTCCTACACCTATGGGTGGAGGAGGTACCGGAACTTTTCCATCCATTGGACAAACTGTATTTGGTGACTTAAACACAGGCTGCTGAAGTTGTTGCTGTTGCGGCAGGAGTGGCTGTGTACCTAAGTTATTGAAAGCATTTTGTTGTTTTATTGCCGCATTGCTAGTACTGGGACCACCAAGCATCATATTTCGACGCTGTTGTAATATTTGCTGTTGTTGTAGGGACAAAGTGCCATCGGCACCACTTACGCCAACATTAGAAACAAAATTAATATTTGGAGGCATATTCCCTCGCTGATGTGGAATTAAGTTTGCGGATTGTTGATGTTGCTGCTGCAACTGAGTTTGAGGCAATTTCACGAAAGCACTACTTGTGCTACTTCCTCCACTTATATTCCCTACATTAAGTAATTGCGATAAATCACTTATGTCTGTATTGCAAACTTCTCCGCCTTCAATTCCAACCCCACCGCTTCCAACAGCACTAATGGACGTACCGGACGTCTCATGACCAACAATTGATGAAATATCTGTAAAAAATTTAATTTTAAATATGTTCTTTTATTATTTTCGCTTTTTATTAAAAGATACCTGAAACTTTAACATCAATCTGTTGGCCGCCAAGATTGAGTGATATCAGAGAATCCCCCTCTAATTGAACGGAGCGTATACCAAGGGCCCGTAATGTAGGATTACCCTCGGTAGCCAATTGGCGTAACCTTTGCGCCGCATCCTTAGGGATTTGCACTGTTATCCGCATACACGGTTCAATCTGCTGTAAAAAGAATTACAAATAATATTAAACCAATTTCTATACATTTAAATAAGTTAATAAGTTTATTATAAATTAAAATTAATTAACGTTTTCGAAGAAAAATTTTAAGGCTCCATTGTAACAGTATTCTGGATCGATAAAAGATAATTACAGGATACCTTCTTTTCTACCCTCATCCATTCCTTTTAAGCTTAGAAAATGTATTTAATATTTCCTTTGTATGTAGTAATCCTTTTCCTCAGCTGTTACCCCAGTCATTCTAGTTTAATTGTTAACCTTGGCATTATTACGATTGTCATAAAATTTAAAAACACTTGCTTCAACAATTTTTTTAAAAAGCTAATATCTCAAATTATGTCAAGAAGTAAATCTTATTTCTTGTATTAAAAATTTCGGATTTCAACTTAAAAAAAACAACAATATGAACTTGAAGTTTAAAAAATATTAAAGATCATAATACAAGATGTTTGAAAAATAGTACGAACGCAAAAATATATTTAAAATTTTTTTGGAAACTAAAAATCTTAGGCCCGTTTTCACAACTTACCTATAGCTAAAGGTGGAATTTTATCGGCCCTATAAAAAGTGTTCCATTATTACAACTTTACTCTAACCTACCAGGTAGGATGAACCTTAATTTACTTTATCGCTCACTGTAGGTTTAAGTAAATTTTTAATAATGGAACACTTTTTATAAGGCCGGTTAAAGTCTACTTTTAGCTATCGGTAAGTTGTGAAAACGGGCCTTAGTATTTTTTAAAAAATTTTGTTTTGTTAGTGTCAAACAGAGTGTAATGAGTGTTTGAAAATTTAGATTAATTTCGTAATAAAATTGTTTGTAAATGCCAAAGCTGAATTAAATACAAAATTGAAACACTGTAGATAATTAAAATACAGTAAATGACGCCACTAGTTTTGGCTTTTAATATAAAAAATTAATGCATGTAATTCAATTTGTGTTTTCACTGTAAGTTAGTTAAAGTCATATGTATTAATTGTATTAATAAAGGTTGATGTTTTTATTTTATATTAAAAGACAAATCCCCTAAGTGAACATAAAATTCACGAAACGCCGGGAAAAAATGAAAAGGGCCCCCACCAGCTAAAAATATACATATGTATGTACATATAAATATATACTTATAAATAAAATAAGGGGCCGAAATAAAAAAAAATAGAAACAACGGTAAGCTTGCCGAAAGGACTTTACTTTGTTTATCTATGATTTACCCCCCGTTTCCACATGCAAGTGCAAGTTCGAAAAACTCAATACACTCACACTTTTTCACTAACATGTTGAATTCAGATTTTATTCTGTTCTTCTTTATTTTAATACCCTTTGTACACTTGCATACATTTCGGAGGAACGCTTGGAAGATGTTGGAAATGTGAAATACGCGTTCACACTTGAAACATCTAACATTTACCATTAACAAAAAATGTCACCATTTCTGAAAAAAAAACTTTTATTTTTTTTAAATACTTTTTTTCTACAAAAGTACCAACATTTTAAAAGATAACACCAAAATGTATTTCTAATTCATTTTGTTTAATAATTTTAGCAAAATTAAGCAAAAAAAGGCTTGCAAAAAAGAAAAAACTTGAGAAATGGTAACGCTGCTTTCAAAGCAACTGCCATATTGTGTCATTCCACAATAATAACAGAATTTATTGCCACTTTTTTAGTGATGACACTAAAAGAATCGAAAAATGTAAAAGGGAACAAAATGAGATAGTAACATTCTGTAAAGATGTAGAAATATTAAGATTTTTAGCCCTATGTATTTCTTATGGGAAAATTTCAACATCTTCGCAAATAGATGTTAAATGTTGACAAGTGTGAAAAGGCTATTAGATGTGATAATAATATCGATAACTTAACTTATTAACAATAGGGTGTTTCATATATTACTTAAATGTTTATGTAAATAAAATTTTACATTTACATTATTTATGATTACACAACATCTTCTTTTTTATAAAATTAAAAACGTTTTAGTTAATAACTTACATTTGTTGTTCTTATATTAAATATGAAATTATTATATTAATTCATAAAGTAATTGGTAATAAATTTTTATACCCACACCACAATAGTAGAGGGTATTATGCATTTGTGCTGATGTGTGTAACGCCTTAAAATATTGGTCCTAGACCCAACTTAAAGTATACCGATCGTCTTGGAATCACTTTCTGAGTCGAACTAACGATGTCCGTCCGGCTGGCTGGCAGGCTGGCTGTCCATGTAACCTTGTGCGCAAAGTACAGGTCGCAATTTTGGAGATAATTTGATGAAATTTGGGTCACAGGTTTTTATTGGCACAAGGACCAAGCCTATTGAAAATGGGCCGAATCGTAGGACCACGAGGGAAGATAGGGGGAAATTTCTTCCTCTCAGAAACTAACAAACCGATTTTAATGAAATTTAAAACATAGATAGATCCATATCTATATGGACACATTAGCTATACAGTTTTTCAAAAATAGGACCATAACGGGAGGTAGGGGGCAATTTTTGCCTCTCACAAACTTTCAAACCGATTTTCATGAAGTTCATAGACTAAGATAAATCTATATTTATATGGACACATAAGCATGATGTGTTTTTAAATACTGTGGTGTAGGGTATCATATGGTGGGCTTGACCGACTATACTTTCTTACTTGTTTTTTTTTTTGTAATTATTATATTATTCTTTTTTGAATTCATATGAAATTCATAAAACAAAACACACAGTGATGGGAATCATAAATGTTCAAATGGTGACCGTTGTGCAGAAAAGGTACCACGTGATTTAAATGGTATTAAAACATTATTTTGTGTATGTAAAAAATTTTAATAGTTTAATATTTATATTATAGATTTACAATAAATAAATTTGTATTTTAGCATATATAAATTTTTAGCATACATATATTGTAAATGATTATTTAAAATTGATTAACAAAGTTTAAACTTTGTTAATTTCCTGAAGATGCTAACCAAAGGTTAGCGAAATATTGAGAAACAATTAAATATAATATAATTTTTTATAAAAAGACCTCAAGCTTAATCAATTTTAAATAATTATAATAAAAAGGTCAAGTAATACTAAATAATATATTGTAAATGTGCATTCACCAAACAAGGTTTTGATACCATTTAAAGTCTTTTATATGTTTCCCTTTTTCATTGTATGTGTGTATGCATTTGTTTATTTTAAACATCTAAACATATATATATTTGGAAATATGTTGTATTGTAAGTTGTTTTGTCGCAATTCCATAGATATACTGAAAAAAGTACCAAAAAAAGAGCAAAATTACCCGCATTATAGGAGACATACAAGCCGCCCATCACTGTCTTACAAATGTCACGTAACAACGGCATGAAATTCTATTTTATAGAGATTGGTACGTTGCAACTACGGTACATTGCATTTCGGTAAGCTTTTGTATTGGTTTTCATATAACAAAAAGCGAACAGCTGATGGATACAGTACAAGATACGGTACAGCAACGTTCGCCTAACTGAGCCTTAAGCTTAGATTTTTTAATACCGTAACGTAATCGTCTATACTTTCGCCGCCATTTTGTTTCCTTGTAAAAAACGCATGGCGCTCCATTGCCAAATTAACTTTTGGTATACTTGACTTCATTGGCACTTTTATTAAAGGCAGTAAATATATGGAAACTTTTCGGTCCTAAATGATGGAGTAGCGCGACCTTTCTGCCATCTGATTCTTGATCTAGATTCGACGCCGTCATGAATATTTTAAATTGGGCACGCCAATTCTTCCATTCACCGGCCATGTTGGATGCCTTTAAATTTATTTTAGAAACACCACCAATTTCTTTTGTAGACATCTTTGTTGACTTTTATTTGTATTTAACTTTTATTTCTTTACCTTGATTTTTTTTTTTAACTTTTACTTAGACCTTTTTTTTAAATTTTTTGTCTATTTTTTAACCAAGGCGAATTTATTACAGGTGGTCTTAAAAGCCCTGCAGATATTAGCTAAAATCACTGTTGGATGTCAAAATTTCGTTTATTCTCTTTTATTATCTTTGTTTATGTTTTGTTTTATTTCTGTTTTTGACATTGTACAATGATTTTACAAAAACAAATTGGTTGTGGTTGTTGTACGAGTTGTACTTGTTGTAGTACCGAGATTACCTGGGATGAATTCGCCTTGTTTTTAACTAACGAGAACCTGACACCATGTTGAATTCAGATTTTATTCTGTTCTTCTTTATTTTAAGATGTGATAATAATATCGATAACTTAACTTATTAACAATAGGGTGTTTCATATATTACTTAAATGTAAAGTAATATTTTACATTTACATTATTTATGATTACACAACATAACATTCACACAATTTTTTTACTTTCAGCCAATCGGCTGTTTCATCGATTTTTCGTTGACAATACGTATACATTACTTGCATGTGGACACGTGGGGTTATAACATTAACCCCCCATTTTCACATGCAAGTGCAAGTTCGAAAAACTCAATACACTCACACTTTTTCACAAACATTCACACAATTTTTGTAATTTCAGCCAATTGGCTGTTTCCTCGATTTTTCGTTGATAATACGTATACAATACATGCAAGTAATTACTTGCATGAGGAAACGTAGGGTCACAGTTCTTATACCATGTTCACACGGACAGCAATATTCGTGTTTGTGCACCTCTTTTTAATTTCCCAATAACCCCTTTTACTTTATTCCTATAAACACAAACAATTTTCCAGTTACTCGGAGTCCTATATTGAAGGTAATGTCCGTAGGTTAAGTCCCTAAGAGAAGTCCAATAACTAATTTCGTGACTGTCAAGCCAATTTTCCCTAGTAAAACATATTTTCCGTCTCACAACAGGCACAATTGAATGAATTAGATTAATATTAAACATAAGTACCTCCAGCGGGCGGCAAACTAGCTGAGGTACCATCGTATATCGAGGGATATATGTATATTTACGGACAGAAAGGCTGCCATTGCAGCTCTGGCTGGTGTCTTTACGACATCTATGTTGACTGTGGAATGCCGGATGTCTCTGAATGAGATCGCGAAACATTCCAGTGTAACGCTGACATGGGTACTAGGGCACAGTGGGTGCCTGGGTAACCATACTGCGGACAGTCTGGCCAAACGGGGCTGTCTCTTGGACGACATGTTAGTCGACGGCCTGATTGGCACTTCAATGGCCCACTGCAGGACTCTCATCAGACGGGAGTCGTACAGAAGGTCTCAGGGGAGATGGCAGGGAGAGCATACCTGCTTGATGACCAGGACTCTATGGCCTGGCTATGACGCGGCAAGAACGCGCGTACTACTCGGTCTCGGCAGGGACCGTATGAGGACAGTGATATCGGCCATCACGGGTCACTGGGTGATAGGGACTCATGCTAGGAGGATGGGTCTTGCGTATAATGACTACTGTAGGAGTTGTCCTGATGAGGAGGAGGAGGAGACGTTGTTTCACTTTCTCTGCCAATGCCCTGGTCTGGGGGCATTAGGTATAGGCATTTTGGGAGACCGGAATTGCCATGTCTGGACGATTTGTCCAATGCGGGACTGAAATCGATCTCCTTGTTCTGCAGGGAATCGGGTTGGTTCGAGATTGCAGTGACCTCTGGGGAATAGTCTGGTGAATACTGGCTGACTCTTGTCACTGGCTAGGGGTATCACAAAGGGACCGCTATAAGGACCCAAGTGAGTCGTCGTCGTGACGGCTACCCATTTAACCTAGCCTAAACTACCTCCAGTTGCAAGTTAACATCATAAGTAACATACATATTAGTAAAGTCACATTCATGTGTTACAGTCTCTACATCCTCAAGTCTTAGGGCCTTATAATTTGGGTATGAAACATAAAGTGGAGAAAGTGAATTTGGAATATAAGCAGCAATGAAGATAAAAGAATGGCGAGATATACCGGGGCATTGCATTTGACCTGCCATACCTAGAGAAATCAATCAACGAAGTCGAATCACATCCTGCATGGTAATTCGTGGGAAAAGGGTTATGATGGTACGTCAGATCTAAACGTTGACAAATAGATCGAACACAAAGGGAGTCTATTTGGCAAAATAAATTGGTGTTAAAATCACCCATTACGATAACATTGGTATATCTAACTAATAATTCACCCACACAATTCTCAAAGGCATTTATATTACCATCGGGTAAGTAGCACACACCCACTTATAGTTTAAATTCTCGAATAGTGACTTCAACAAGCAGCGCCTCACAAGCATCACCACTATCAGACATAAACACAATTTATATTTATCTTTAAAATGTTTCTTGTTAGTTTTATTCTTTTTCCTACTTTGAAGTGTGATGTTGAAAATACAGCGAGACCTGGATTTTCGATAACAGACGGGACCGGAGCATTCTTGATAGTAAATTTTTTTTTGTAGAATTTGGAAATTTATTTCTCATGGTGAGTAACATTTATTATATAAAATTTTTTTGGAGTGCCCCGGCAGGCTAGCTGGTAGAAAGCTATTCTATTAGCGTCGGGGTTGCGGGTTCGATTCCCGCCAGAGACTCTGGTTTTCTGCAGACAAGCGAAAAGCTTCGCGGAAGTAGCTTAGGGAATTAAAAAAAAAAAAAAAAAAATATAAACCGAATGTGTATTCTAAGTCGTCAAATTACAATTCAATAGAAAATATTACTGGAAAATATTGAAGGAAAAAAAATTATTAAAGTACAAAAGCAATACACATTCGATTAATATGAATGAGTATTATTATGTAAATATTTAAATATGAGGAACAAAGTAGTAGGCAAGGCGAATTAACTACAGGTGGTGTCGAAACGGCATTTGATTTTGACAGTTCGAGCATATTTGTTTTGATTTGTTGGTGTTTTGCTAAGAATGGCCGATATTTTGAGCTATAGGCACTAACAATACAATGCAAAAACCCCTATGTTGTTTCTGTTGTTTTTGGATTGTTGTAGTTCTGACATCACCTGTAGTTGGATTCGCCTTGTACGTAGGGAAATTCTCTTCTTTGTTTACATTAGTTTTTTTTGATTGTTCAAAAGTAAACGAAAAAACGATAATTTGTTTATAATTTCGGATAATAGAGGTAAGTCTGGGATCACACTATGGAAGTTTTCTTTCAGAAGGTCTGAGTTTATGGGTGAGAAGGGAAAAAGGAACAGCATGTTCTCTTCCCCTCACACCAATAAACTCAGACTTTCTGAAAGAAAACTTTCATAGTGCAAACCCAGACTAATGCAGGATAAAAGAGGTAATTTAAATCGATGCAAAAAATTTTTTATTTTCTGGTTAATCAAATTACGTATAATCAAGGCCCTACTGTAAATAAAAAAATCATCGTATAAATGCAAAGTAATTTTGGAAGTTGCTTCAAAAGGGAATCAAAAACAAACGACATCGTAAAAGCCTTCATGTAAATTGAGTGTAAGTCCCAATTTGTTTACATAAAAAACTAGTTTGTATACAAACTTTGACAACCGAAAAAAAAACACCACATGTTGACTTGACCCCACCTTCTAGTCAATTATTTAAAATTAATACTGAGATTTTTGTTTTAAAAACAAAGTGTTTTCAACATAATCGCAGAAAGACGATTTCGCAACTCTATGAAAATTAGAAGATCTAAGGCATATCTAGGCTTCTTCTTGTGCTTAAACACAGCGTAGGTTGTACAGAGGATCATTCTCCTCCAAATTTTCTTTTATGATTTTAACAAACGCTCCAAAGGTCAGTTCTTGTAGACTTATCAGAACTTTTTCTAGGTTTAGGGGTGACCGTGTGTTCAAGCCTTTTGAAATGCGGAATCATGTTTAGTACCTCAATTAAACGTTTTTACGATATCCTTTGTCTTTAAAATTTGCTAGCTTTGTACCGAAGACCAAGAATTGTAGTTAAACAATAGATTTCATTATTCTCTAAACCCTTAAATATTTCATTCAGAACTATTGCTACGTAAGTCGCCTATTTTTGGGAGTATTTTACATCTCAGTTTTTTCATTTATTGCATTTGATTATAATGTTAAATAGCGTCAGAAAATGTTGCATTACCTACGCTTAGATTTTGTAGTCTCTTCGAAGTAACACAAAAAAAGAAGCAGAAAATTCTTAAAACGTACAAATACATACAATATTTATCAATGGGAGAACGTTTAACTATTATGGCAAAACGGCAAAGATGCAGATCCACACCAAGCGTTCATTTTTGCATCAGTCCAAAAAGTAGTCTAAAACTGAGACAAGTTACACAGCGAACGCGTAGAACGCATAGTAGGATTACTTTATACTTAAGCATGCGTCTTTGAAAAAGTTCAAAAAGGTAATATACGCATAGAAAGCGTGGTGAGAACCTCAAGTTTAAGAATTAAAAATAAAAAAAACCATTTATTCTATTTCACTTTTTGAGTGTGTTATTGCTCTTTTAGGCCTTTTACACGGATAAACATCTGTCATCAAAGATGTAGCAAATGTAAAACACTCGTCTACATTGCTCACATCTAAAATCAAACAAAAATGTAACCATTTTTGAAAAAAAAAAAACAAAAGAAATTTATTTGAAGTTTAATTTGTTTAAATATATTAAAAATAAATAACAAAAAACCATAAAAGAGAAAACTTGACAAATGGTAGCGCTGCTTTCAAAAAAAACTTCTTTTTGTCAGTGATGCCACAATAATAATCGAACTTATTGCCATTTTTCTAGTGACGACACTAAAATAATTGAAAGATGTAAAATGTAATAAAATTATGGCGATTTCTTTTCTGAGAAAAATGTTGCATTAATGTTACATGTTCTACATTTTTGTGTTCGTTTGTACAAAAAATACAACTGTGGGACAAATTTTCAAGTTCTTTTGTGAATATGTTGATGAAAAACATGCAAAACATGTTGCATATTTTACCCTTACTTTTACTTAAGGTGTTCATACTGCCCTGTTCTACAACTTTGGTACTTATTACTTTCTTTGTACAACAAATGCTTTATTTTGTTTGTCATAATTCATACCGCTCATTATTTTGTAAAAAATTTGTTTTAAAACAATATATAAAAATATTTACACATTAAAATAAAAAAAGTCTATTAATATTATAATCGCTTTAATTTTTATAAGCCATTAGTGATGTTAATATTTGTTTCCAACCCGTAATAGCGTGCAGAAACCGCTTAAATAGCTTTAAAAATCGCTCATTAAGTACATTAATAATGAAAGTGTAATAGTTGCAAATAAAAGCACTAATTGTGTTCTATTGAAATTGCACAAAATGTAGCACTTCGAGTGATTATAGGTAACATTAGAAAATGTAACATGTATATACTGTAACATATTTTTTTCAGAAAAGAAATCGCCATTAGTTGGAAACATATTTGGGGTATACACAAGGTGTGCTATCATGTTATATTGTCATAATGTTCTAACATTTTACAATGGTTTAAAAATATTGTTGTTGCTTTGTAAACAAAAAGTGTCTTAAATTAATAGAACGTTGCTTGCTATGTTTATTGTGCTGTCGTAATTAATCAGAAGAGACCAGAGCTGAGCGGTTGAGCCGTATCGCGTTAGTTTTTGTAGCCGTCGCCGTTGATGGAATAATTTTATCCGGTTAACATTAAAATTTGACTTGCGGCTAGCAATTTTTGCAAGAAATCACTTGCGGCGTCAAATAAGATCGGCTTAAGACTCTGCTGTTTGGTAAACAAACAAAATAAAATTTATTTCTTATTTGCGTCTGCAAAATGGAAAATAGTCAGGTAAGATCCAATTTAATTTATTAATTCAAGGAAAAGAATTAAAAAATATTATGATGTTTGTTAATTATTTATTTTTTATATTTGTTTTAAATCAGCTGATTTAAATTCAAAATAGCATAGTAAATTATGAGGGGTTGTTCACAACAGTCGTATTTTTTCATGTTATTATTTTAAGAAATATGACTTTATGACACCTTGTGAATCCCCCAATTTTAAAGATGTTGGTTTTTAGCCTTATAGCCTATTAACACTTAAGCACATCTTAGTGGAATGCATGGAAGATGTTGAAAATGAAAAAACTTGCTTACATTTGTAACATCTTTCACTTTTCATCATAAAAATATTTATTTTCACGAGTAAGAGCGAATAAAAACTAAATAAATGATATTGCTGTCCTGCTCTTTTGTATTTTTTTTCTAGTGATGGTATATACTTTTTAACAAATTATTTGTTTTTTCTAGTGATGACACTAAAATAATCGAAAGATGTTGAATGAAACAACATAAGATTGGAACATCTTTAAAAGATGAAAAAATATGATGATTTTTAGCCATGTACAATTCTTATGGGAAGATGTTATCATCTTTGCGATAAGATGAAAGATGTTAGATGTGAGCAAGTGTAAAAAGCCCACTACACATGGGCATTTCCACCGAAAGGTCCACCACAAAAAAATTACAAGTTCTTGAAAAGACTTTGTTTTATCATATTTTAACAGGAAAACAATCCAATTTAATAAAAGTAAAAAAAATTTATATTTATTTATAACCCATTTCAAGATTTATGAATGCAAAGTCGAACAAGTGCAACTTTTCTTAATTGGATATTTCTATTGTACGTTTTGCTATGATAAAAGTTCTTAAAGAGAGACATTATGCATTGACTTTATCTCTCTAACTTGAGGGTTACACGATCAAGTTTTGGCTATCAAGTTTTAATACACTCACACTTTTTTACCAATACACTCATACTTTTAAAAATTGATACGAACTTGCCTCTAAAATTCTCTTGCCAGTGAGTGTATCAATTTTCGTTCAAGAAAACATCTTATTACAAATCTTTTGAAGTTGTTTTTGTTTTTTTTCACAAATATTTTGCCGGCAAAAGCTGAAGTTCTTTTTTTTTACAAATTGTTGCGGGAATTTTAAAATTTTAACTAAAAACCTAAAAAAATAGTGAAATATGTTTATTAATAAAATTTATTTATAAAATTAATAAGCAAAATGATGTTCTGCGATTCATAGAGCTGTACAGAAGCCATGAAATTTTATGAATCTTTCATCATATGGGCGAAATGATTTGAAAATAAAAGCCTACGAGTCTATAGCTTCTGAAACAAAAATGCTAGTGGAAGAAGTAAAGAAAAAAATAAAGTCCCTTCGAACAGCCTACAGTGCAGAAAAATCAAAAGTGGAAAATAGCAAAACATTTTGAGTTGTTTTCTCGGCGACGACATCTTGAAAAAGTAAATTGCTTTCAACTTGCGTGCAGCCTACGTCACAGCTGTCAACTTTTGCATATTTTGACAATCAGTATATGTAAAAGACTATCAAGAAAATCTTGATCGTGTGGCTGCACTGTAAAACCTTTCGGAAAGTACAAAGAGTCAAAATAGAATGCACAAGAAACTATGCGATTAAAAATAACAATAAATTTTTCCTTTGTATTATCTCATATTTCGATGTCATGTGCAGTGTGCTTTTTCGAGCTAAATGTAGCTTTATTTTTTCCTTTTAAGCTTGAGATATTTCATTTAGCTTTTAGCTTTTTTCAACGATGCATTTAGCTTTTCCTAGCCTTTTTTTAATTTCAATTTCGTGTTTATTTATATTTTAAAATAAATTAAACAGTTTATCCGAATACATAAACTTATGTGTGATTTAGTTAAAAGGGTAATAGTCTGGCAGCGCTGAAGAAATCGCTGTTGCAGATTTGATTTACAGTGCAGCCACACGATCAAGATTTTCTTGATAGTCTTTTACATATCGCACCTGTTCATCAAAAGTAACACAACTCAAAATTTACAAGTTTTCAGTAGAGGCAAAAAACTAATTCCGCCAATATGATGGAATTATTGTTATAAACAAATATAATGTTATAAAGGAAACTCACTAATATTTCAATAAAATCACAAAATTTATTTCTCTTCTTCCTTTTTCCGAAATTATTACGGATTTTTTATTTAATACAGTTTTCATGAAATTTTTTGATCTACATGTCAATATTATTTCAAGTTATGCTTATCACAACCCAAAATCAACAGCTATTGATAAACAGATTTTTAACATGAAAACAATCACAACTCGAATTAATACAGTTTCGCTGATTCATTTGAGCACCATAACCCTTGAACACTTCAACGCAACTAAAATTACAACTCTTTAATTGAATCAAAACAAACAATATGAGTACGCAAAGAAAGACATAAAGGCATTTCTCTCATGAAATATTACAAATAGAATACCAAAAATTTTACAGTCGTTAGATATGGTAATCATACACTGTTTCCTTCAAAAAAGTGGAAAATATAATTTTTTGAGTTGTGTTACTTTTGATGAACAGGTGCGGAATACTGATTGTCAAAATATGCAAAAGTTGACAGCTGTGACGTAGGCTGCACGCAAGTTGAAAGCAATTTACTTTTTCAAGATGTCGTCGCCGAGAAAACAACTCAAAATGTTTTGCTATTTTCCACTATTGATTTTTCTGCCCTGTAGGCTGTTCGAAGTGACTTTATTTTTTTCTTTACTTCTTCCACTGGCATTTTTGTTTCAGAAGCTACAGACTCGTAGGCTTTTATTTTCAAATCATTTCGCCTATATGATGAAAGATTCATGTTCCATAAAATTTCATGGCTTCTGTACAGCTCTATGAATCGCAGAACATCATTTTGCTTATTAATTTTATTAATATTAATTTTATTAATAAACATATTTCACTACTTTTTTAGGTTTTTAGTTAAAATTTTAAAATTCCCGCAACAATTTGTAAAAAAAAAAGAACTTCAGCTTTTGCCGGCAAAATATTTGTGAAAAAAAAAAACAAAAACAACTTCAAAAGGTTTGTAATAAGCTGTTTTCTTGAACGAAAATTGATACACTCACTGGCAAGAGAATTTTAGAGGCAAGTTCGTATCAATTTTTAAAAGTATGAGTGTATCGGTAAAAAAGTGTGAGTGTATTAAAACTTGATAGCCAAAACTTGATCGTGTAACCCTCAAGTTACATACACAACAGTGCTGCGAGGGGAAGAATACAAAATACGATATTTTCCAAAAAAATTAAGAAGTTTTGTCAAAAGTTACACATCGAAAAATTTCTTGAATAAACAGTAAATTTATGTGGTTTATAAGAACAAAAAACATACATATTTCTATTCCATATTTCAGTGATAATAGCAAGACCACAAATCAATTATTGAACAAAAGCAAAGCTTAGAGTAAGTTTTATGCCTATGTCTATTGCATGAGAATTTTAAAATAAGGTTTAAGCATACAGTACTTTTCGTTTTTTTTTCGTTTATAGTCACTACAGTTTCTAGCAACTTTAGCGATATGTATATTACAATTTATCTGTTTTTTCTGCCGTTATAAGTAAATTTAATATAAAGGATTTACGTGATAGTCCATGAAAGCATATTTGCCACATAATTATTTCATCTAAAAGCAGGCATCAAGAGCAAAAGTAAATCGAATTATGGGCATTATAGGCTAAACGTTCTACGTTCTTTTTAATTTTCGAAGACTCAAACCATTAAGAGCCACTTTTTGGGTTAGAGATTAGCGATTAAATTAACTTTAATCTCCGTATTTACTTTTTGAGTTGTATTTTTTTAACTTTTTTTTGCTAGTTTAAGCGGCCAACGGTGATGGTTTAAACCTAAACTTAAACTGTCAACATACACATGTTTAACATAAAGAACTTGCAAAAATATAAACAAAAAATACATTTTAAAACATTGCTTAGCATTTTTATATAATTTTTCCATTCTATATTTTTTCTGTAATATATTTTTTCTTTAAACGCAAAAAATTTCTACCTTGTAAACAATATTAAATTCGCGCATTTTCGTCTTCTTCTTCTTTGAAAACATCCATATTGCTTGATAAAAAGTTGATATTTGAAAAAAAATGTTGCCATTTATTTGTGCACAGTATGGTAGCGCTACATGGTTTAAGCCAACACCCAAAAATAACAAATTCAATTAATACTAGATTAACTTAATTCTCAGATTAGCTAATTATAGAATAAAATTAACTTTAATCTCAAACCCAAAAAGTGGCGCTAAGAGAACTAAGAATTAAATCGCTTATTTTTTTCATCATAAAAAAATTAGTTTTTGGCTTAGGTATCAGGGAAAAATATATTGTTTGGCCTTCTTATGAGTGTTGTTTTCGTGGTCGAAATATAGTCGTTTTTAAAAGTTGGTATTATGATTGACGCAAACGACATATGTACGGCGAACAATCCCAGGCAGAAAAAGACAATCACCACGACGCTGTGCCGACGTTGCAGGGGGTACTATCAACATCAATACAACGTACTGTTTACCAAATTTACTGAACAACCTAAACAAAAGCGGCAAGCGTTTTTTAAAAATGAAAATTATATTTAAATACAATTTCAATAAAACAAACCGACATAGCGATCTGTCAAATAAGATTTATCAGCCGGGTGGTTTCTAATTCGCATTCTAATGGTTTGTTTCGTATAAATTGTATGCAAATGAGAAGTTTTGACATACAAAAAACGCTTCCGCTCTTATTTAGGAAGCTCAGTTACAATGTTGTCACAGCATTAAAATCATAATGCCAAATGTGCGTCTTCCGACTCTTCTTTTTAGTGTTGTCACAGTACTGTAAATTTAAATTTACAATGTTGGATTCACGAATTTACAACGTAGTCACAACCGTCTTCCGACTGTTATTTTCAATATTGTTACAAATATAAATTCGCTAAATAAACAAGCAAAAATTTGTATATTTTCTAACCTAAAATAGTTTTTGTGTTTTGATTTTAATACGACACTATTAAATTAATAAGACTGAATTTTTGTATATACAGCGTTGTAGCGGTATAGAATTATTATAAAACACGGTATTAGAAAATAAAGGTTTAATTCTTGTATATATTTACAGTGTTGTAGCGGTATAGTTTTATGGTAAATACGACTTTAAAAAACTAAAGTCGTATATTTGTATTTAGGGTGTTGAATCTTATTTAAAAACGGTATTAAAAAACTAAGGTTGTAATTTTGTATCTACAGTGTTGTGATGGTACCATATTTTTGGTAGAGTCACAATTTTGTATTTACAGGGTTGTGGCGGTCAGCGTTACCGTTGTGATACTAAAGTATCAATTTGACCCTTTTTCGATGGTGTTGATACCTTTTATGACCCTTTTTTTAAATTATACCTTTGTATCATTATCATCTATTTTGTGACACTTTTTGACCCTTTTTTTGGAAATAGCTCTCACATTTTGTTTTTTGTCAACACTGCGGAACAGAAGTGCTAAACAAATGTTTTCGAAATAAGCATTTCTTGATATGGTAAGTATAAACTTACAATTCCATGCTTTCTTCTCCTTGATTTTTGATAGTAAAGTACAATTTCCCTAAAAGCAAACATAACTCATATAAATATTTGTTATTTTTTATTTATTTTATTAAAAAAATGCAATTTGGTGTTTTGCTCTCTTAAACAGTAGCATGTTTTATTCAAAAAAATTCGCCCTTAATAATGGCAAAAGGTATTGAACTTTTCGCCCCATTTTGAATCGACAGTGTTGAGAGTGCCCTAACAGGAATGAAAACAAGAGATACAAATTGCTCAATTAGCGGAAATTCCCAAATATTTGGTAAAAGCGGTATGATAGCAAAGTCTTATATTTATTCAAAATCGTAAAAGCTTTAAAAAACCTGACACTTACAGGAAAAAATCGCTTTAATCGAGAAAATGGTTCGCGAACGATAGCCAAATTTAAAACAAACAGTAAAATTTATTTGACATCGCTAAACGGAAAATTACATAAAAAGTATAAAAAATTAGCTATAATGATAAAGAATAAACTTTTTGTCAGGTGCTTAAAACAGGACAGGGCATTCCATAAAAAAATTAAGTTTTTTGAGCTCTTCCTACCTGAAATATTATTTTTTTGTTTGTTTATAAAAAAACTTGGTCTTATTATGTTCATTAAAATGGGAAATACTGCTTATAAAAAACTTGACCCTTTTTTTTTATTGAAATACCCTTTTTTTGACCCCTTTTTCTGAAAAATCCCCTTTTTGTGACCCTTTTCGAAAATTTCCAACGGTAACTCTGGTGGCGGTACATAATATTTAGAACAGTCATAATTTCTGCCTGGGATGTGTTTTACATAGTCGTCGTGATTTTGAATTTCAAACGGCTACGACTTCGATCACGACAACGACTTCCGTCAACAATTTTTTGAAATTTTCTTGAAAATTTCTGCTAGTAAAAATTTTACTAGTTAAGTTATGTTCATACCTATTACATATTTGGCGTCCCTTGTTTAAATAAAAAAATTATTTGGTTTTGCAAAACGTTTAGCTAGATCAAACATCATTATACAGTTTTTTAATTACATAATACAATTATCTTCTTACAGATAAAGTTAAGCAAATGCATAGAAATTGTTAAAAATAAATCTAAAGTTTGATCAATTTACTGTTCAAGCTTTTTTTGGATTTTTTTTGGTTTATTTATATAATTATTGTCAGCTATAATTACATAAGCAATACTTAATCTATGAAAAAATATCAAAATAATTAAAAGTTACTCCAAGAAGCTATAAAAAAATTTAGCTTTATTTTTTGGCTTTAAATTTCCTTCTTTAGCTTTTTTTTAGCTCTATTTCAAAAACATGATTTAGCTTAATATTTTTAAAAAATCTGGTCACACTGGTCATGTGCGACATTGAAAACCATCATTTTCTATCAGTGCGTCGAAAGTAAAAGTAGAAAGCTCATCAAATTACCAGGCCAAACGGAGATTTTTTATATACATAATTAAAATAAAAAAAATTTCTGTAAAATAGCAAGATTTGTGATCTTGGTACTTATATAAAGTTGTTCACGTGCGACATCGTAAGTGTGAAAATTAAAAATTTGAAAATTATTTTTTTATATATGTAAATTTCAATCATTTAAATCTAGATGAGCAAAAAAAAAAGTACTAAATTCAAAAATAAAGCCATATTCTAGCCATTAACAATGATATACGATACGATGATATTAGACTTTAAATGACGATGCTATATATGTATATAAAACAAAAAGGGCTTTGTAGGGCGCACAGGGGCTGAAAATCGTTTTTCATTGGCCAAAAATCTGTAACTTTTGAACCGATAGAGATAATTTTGCAATTTTTTTTTGCAGGAACTTTTTTGAACTTTTTTACAGTTTTAATTTTGTTAAAATCCGTTCAGTAGTTGTTGAGAAATTTAAGGTCAAAGTTGAACTTTTGATGTTTTTTAGCATTTAGTATGAAAATGCTAATGATTGAGATTGATAACTATGGGGGGTGTGCTGGAAATCGCAAACGCAAAACGCAAGAACTTGGAGGCTGTTTATAATACACTTTTTATCAAATTTTTGTAATTTTCGTTATAAAATTCAGTTTAATAGAGAAATGTTTGTATAATAATTGTCATAAAATTCTTTTATTACAGAAATCTTACTAAAAAACGACTTTTAAAATTCTTGCGTTTTGCGTTTGCGATTTCCAGCACACCCCCCATATTTATCAATCTCACCTGTATGGTATTTTTTTATTAAAAAAGTGGAATTTTTTTTTAGTCCACTGTCTTAAGAACTTTTTAATCTACATAACTGCCGAATTTCGTTAGCATATCTTTGTTCATGTCAGATTTATAGAATGTCAAACCTTAAAAATATTATTTTTTACTCATATTGAAAGCCCTTTTATTCATTTACACTATATTTTTATAATTTTAATGTTTGACATTCTATAAATCTAACATGAATAAAGGTATCATAATGAATTTTGGCAGTTATGTAGATTAAAAAGTTCTTAAAACAGTGGACTGAAAAACATCCCCATTTTTGATAAACAAATACCCAAATTCCCAATCCCGGAAAACGGCTTTAAATTTTTTTTTTTTTGTTCAATAAAGGCAATATAATTTACCATTCGATATTGCTCAGAATTTTCTAGAAAATAATGGACATATTAGAAAACATTACTGTTCTAAATGTATAAAAATCGGTGTGCTGAATTATTAGAATTTTTTACTCAAATAATTTTTTTTTTTTTTTGTTTCAAAAATTTGGTTTGGAATAAGGCATATGGGAGTAAAAATGTCAAACTGACTATAAATTGCTTCTACAAGCATACACTTAATGTTTTCTTTTGAAAAATATAAACATTTTTATATATTTCTGGAGAAATTCGTATTCATATTACCTTTATATGCATATACATTCGCCTCGTATATTCCACTATACCTTTAAAAAAAATGTACAGTGCACTCTGGAAAACGTCAACTAATTAAAACCGCGGGTGTTGACGTTTAACAAATTGTTGATGTTTACGAATGTACAATTTTTAAATAAAAAACATATCGATAATGTGCTTTTAAACGTTTTTATTGATTATAAACTATAACCAAACATAAACAAATTCAAAAAGGAAATAAAAAAGGCATTCAACCTGACTAAAACCATAGAAGACAACTGGAACCAAAAGAATACATTTTAAACGAGATCATATTTTTAATTTTACATTTAAAAAAATCTGTTATATTTTCTGCTGTTTTTTCTATCCAACACTTGGAAGAGAGCCTTCTCTCTTATGGCCAATTTTCAGGATTGATATTAAAACACATTTATTTTTAAAATCGTTTTAAATACAAAATTCCCTTCTTCACTAAAAACTTAAGTAAAACTTAATTCACCGATGTGGTACACTTAATTTCAACTTAAGTTTCCATTGTAATATTTTAGCAAGGTGACCTCAATATCACAACAACAGGCAAAGCATTAACAGTCAGCTGTTTTTTTCAGACCACCTTGTAAATAAATACACTTTTTTATATATTTTATTTTTGTATTTAGTAGTGCTACCATACTTTTATCTTAATTAAATAAGACTTTTCACATAAAACTCAAAAAACCAATCTGTTTTAAATACGATTTAAGTTTGTTATGAAAATTAACTTAATATTGATTTAAATACTATCCTGAAAATTGGGCATTAAACGTCTTAATACATTTAAGTCATTTTGCTCGCATTGAGCCCAGTCCAAAGCCCTGTTAAATATCTCGACGGCTTCGATTGGTTTTATTGTACATTTGTATCTAAAGCGTTCTCCTCATCATCGATCACTTCTAACTCCTCAATTTCACACGAATTAGAAACATTTTCCAGCTAAATATCTTCATTCCACTCCTGAATGTATGACACTGTATAGTCAACCTAAAGAAACAAATTAAAAACTAAGGGGGTAATTTTGTTGTTCACTTCACCTTGCGTTGAGAAAATTTTCATATAAAATTTTGAAAATTCAAAAAATTTTATATGAAAATTTTCTCAACGCAAGGTGAAGTGAACAACAAAATTACCCCCTAAGTCTAGGTTCACACTATGAAAGTTTTCTTTCAGAAAGTCTGAGTCTATGGGTGAGAGAGGAGATATGAAAAGCATGTTCTCTTCCCCTCTCACCAATAAACTCAGACTTTCGGAAAGAAAACTTTCATAGTGTGATCCCAGACTTACTTGCGTTGAAAGAGCATTCTTTTTCTTTCAGTTTTAGATGGACCTCTTTAGCTTTTTCCTTGAGCGCTAAGGCATTTACCGGATAATTCCTTTCTCTCTGCTTAACAAACCAATGGTACAGACGTTTTTCCATTTTCGGCAACTCTGATGCTCTTAATGTCTTTCTTTTTCCTGGAACGGAAAATGTGTTATTAACACAGTCCAAAATCTTCTTTTTTTCATTTTTATCTTGCTAATTGTTGACTTTGTTACACCATATTTCTTCGCTAAAGCTACCGCACTTGTACCCTTTTCTAATAAGTCCAAAATATTTGCCTTTTCTTGTAGTTTAAGCACTTTCGGTTGTTTTGCGCTCATTTTGGTAATGTGGTACTTACGAGAACAAAAAAGCAACTGAACATAAATAAAAATACAATACATACATACAGTTGAAATTTTTTTTATACTCTACTTATAAGGTGGATCCCCAATTTCTGAATTGATTTCATAAAATAAATGTGTGTGTGTGTGTAGACATGTGTGTATTTTAACTGCTGCTAAATTCAAAATTTTATTTTATTCAGAGTTGACGTTTAAGAGCTTTATGGTTGGGTTGACGTTTTAGAGTAGGCAATGTAAAAAAAAACGGTTGACGTTTTGGGATGTTGACGTAAACGAGTGTTGACGTTTTCCCGAGTGCACTGTATAGGCATGTAATAATACCTATGATCATTTTGTGAATATGTTTCTACATTATCAACTCTACAACAGGTTCAACTGGAACCAGTTCCACTAGAAAACTTTTTAGATTAAAAAAATAAATATGTAAGTGTAAATTTTAAAATTTTGTTTTTATTTTTTTATTTAAATAACAATAAGGACAAAAACATATTTTTTGCTTAAATAACAATAAAATTTATTATATCTACTATTGATTCGGTTAGAAAATTGCCTCCAAATATTCCATATTTGGTTTTGTATTATCTTTGTCGTGTAGCAGCCCTTTTGATTCTTCATCTAAGTCCCGATGTTCTACTTTCCATTGACTTCGAATGCTAGAGATGAGCGGATCTGACGTTGCCAACAATATATTAAACAGATCTTCGTTCGTAAAATCTCGTGACATTTTTCTGGTATTGTGCTCCCTATAAAATCTGGAGGCTTATTCTGAATTGCGATGCGAAAATCAATGCGATGCGCAAATGAAATGCGATGCGAAAGAAAATTGGTATTCTGTTAGACTTTCGCATTCGCAATTTATTTCAAATTGTGGCAACGCTGCTCAAATATACGTGAGTGTCAATAAACATCAAATTAAAAATAAATAAATTGTTTGTGTTTCGCTGTGAAAATTGTTTAAATAATTTATTTAGGACATTCTGTAATAAAAAAAAATAATAAAAATGGATTTTGTGGCACTGTGGTTCGACGACGAAGAAAATGAAAATATTTTGTGTGTATTTTAAAATCGGCCCAATCCTATTAAAATTTAAGTTAAAGTCAAATATTTTTGAACTGGTTTATATATTTCATACTTTTTCCATCCTGCAGCTTCTCTAATAGGTGGTCCATTGATATTTAGTTCTTCAGTTAACGTTTGCCACAAAGAATTTGCCGACCGATGAGCATTTGGCTGTGCTTATTCATATATTCTATCATTATTTCAAATTGACGCGGTTTGGTGGTTTTATTGCTTGCTTCCCTGAATTAAATAATAAATATATGATGAATAAATAAATAAAATATTATCTTTCACTAACATGTTTGTACTTTGCGAATGCTATTTTGTTGTCGAATAAATTTTGCGAATTTGACATTTGTTTTCGCAATGTAGAATACCGACTTGTCACCTTTTCACATTTGAAATGCGATTAAAAAAAAACTTGCGAATATCGCAATACAGAATAGCAATTGTTCGCATTTATGCATTTTCACATCGCATTGATTTTCGCATCGCAATTCAGAATAAGCCTCCTGTAATCTTTATTCCTTTTTTCCTGGGCTTCTTCTGACAGATCTCCTAGTGGTACTAAATGATGCCTAATGACATCCTCTGCATGATAAAGGATTTTATGAACCGTTGCCGACATATTTCTCCATGGATATTTGATAGTATATATTCGAGCTGTTTCTTTGGCATAATCCCCAAATTTTCTATAATCAATTTGTTCATTGCATGCAAGTACATCAATGATTGTTTTAAATCTTGATATAAGACTTATATCAACACCTATATATATTTTTAAAATACTCTTCGGATAATTTTTTATAGCTGAAGCTCTCCATTTTTATAGATATTTAAAAATTAGATTGTTATTGCTTAGATATATTTTAACAACTGAAATTTTATACGAATACCACTGGCTTTTATACATAGCTTGCGTTATACTGTGTTCCTAGGTAGCATAATAAGGTAGAATAAAAAACTAAATTGGGCTAAAGTAGGATACGCTTAAAATCCCACAGGTATTGGTAATTATAATATATAAAATACCTAGCAGAACTTGGCTTGGTACATTTATATTCCAGTCATATGAATAGGTAAAATAAAAAGAGCAAAATAAATTTTTCGAATAATTTTACACAAACTAAAAAAGTGTTCTATAGGCTGGTCCAAACAGGTACAAAAGAGCATTTGGGTTTAAAGTAGATACTTTCACCTTCCTACAGCTAGTAAAATCTCTCTAACCCCTTTTGACCCTCATAAATTCTATACTTCTGAATTTCAATTTGACTACAATATAGAACCTGAAAAAATATTTAATAACACAGCAGGTATAATCGGTACAGTAATACAACATAACATTGTTTGAAAACTGCTTTACTACCAATATAAAAAGTGTTGAACCCACTATTGATAAGAGTTTGACATAAAACATAATCCATCCGATTAAAAAACTAGAAAACCCGTTATAAAATCAAGCCAAAAAATCCGTTTTATCCGAATATCTCCAAAGGCAAAGGAGATAACCTAAAAATTTAAGCATTTTTTTTGTAGCACACCTTAAATTTAATTTTTTTTTTTAAATCCATAAAATATTTTTGGTGAATTTTTTAAAAGTTTGAATTTCCGAGGTTACCAATTTTAGAGGTCCGCAAGTCACACTCCCGACCCTCCATTCTTTCAATTCAACTCAAAAGCTATCCGGCTATGACAGTTTAAAATTTCATTCAAATATGTTCAGCCGTTCATAAGAAGCAAAATAATTTTTCAAAACAAAACGTTCGTAAACCCTTGTGTTATATTTCAGTCATATGAGCAGCTTAAATAAAAATAGCAAAAAAAAAATGTTGCGAGTAATTTCATTAAAATGAAAAAAGTGTTCAACAGACAGTTCCAAACAGTTGAACAAGTTTATATGGGGTTAAAGAGGACACTTTCAGCTTTCTGATGGTACTAAAATCTCTTTAACCCATTTTGACCCTAACAAGTTCTACTCCTCTAAAATTCGGATTTAACTAAAATATAGAACCTGGGGAAACATTTAATAACACATCAGGTATAAATCATACAGTGATGTAATGAACCACTTTTTAAAGACTACTACCCCACTAATATAACAAAAAAAATTTCGACCCATTATTGATAACGGTTTGCGAGAAATCATAATTTAGTTCTGATCAAATTTACAAAAATTAATTTTTTTCTTAAACAACATAAAATATTTGTTTCCAGCAGCATGCCACAGCCACAATTATCAATATTTTAATCTAGTTTTTTGGATACCTTAGTTCTAATATGCTTGCTATCGAATGGCATTAAAATTTTTGAAATCGGCGATGACAAAAAATTGGACTTTTGGCCGATGAAATTCAATTTTCAGCCACAGTGGGGCGTGGCAAAAACAATTTTTTGCCACGCCGTGACTGATGAAAATATTTTTGTTTGTATTGGCTTCTACCTGATTAAAGGTAGTGTGTGTGTGAAAAATAAAAAAGGGGCTTAATTTGTAGGCGTGTCATAAAAGTGGGCATATTAAAATCTATACATACGTAGTTTTAGAAGGACTTTCTTGGCACGTAAAAAAAATTTGACATTTGGGGGAAGGGTCTGATATGGCATAATTGGCGCCCAGAATTTGAGATCGGATTAAAAAGTCACCAAAGACAGAAATGCAGCCACTATCAAGCCATGAACAACGATATGCAATATGATGAGATCGGACTTTAAATGGCAGCGCTAAATATAAAAAAACCAAAAGGGCTGTATTTTGGGGCGTGGCAAAAAAAATGTTTCCTGTTTTAGAAACTTCATTGACATATCTTTCATTATAGAAGGTGACAGGCACAACCTTTTTTTGTATGGAGGTCGACCCAGTCTAATCAACATATATATCATGATGGAAAAAAATGTCTTGTGCGACAGATCACGTGCGACAGCGATTAAAGCTAAATAAATAAAACTATACATTATTTTTATTTAAAATGACAGCCATATTTAAGAGACAATGAGTGCATTACATTATACAATTCGCATTCAAATATTGCCTCAGGTTTCGCTGAAATCGGCATTCGAATTAATGGCCACAAAACCCACTTCTGTTTTCGTCACGTGCAAATGCCTTGTTTTTTAGCAATTTTCTTGAAAACGAAACAATTTATCAAAATGAATAATGGCACCAATTATAGGGCTAATTAATAGCTATAACTTGAATCTATTGCCAAAATAAAAATACGTTTTAATTTGACTTATTTTTAACTTTAAATGTGTACGATGGTCACGTTCGACATGATGGAAATGCCCATACAGTGCTGTCTGGGTAGAGTGAACCCCCGATGCTATGAATATCTCGTTAGAGTGAACACCAGAATGATAACATTGACTGCTCTGTAGAGTGAACACTTATGAACCTCTATAGAGTGAACATACTTTATAGTGAGTTTTTAGGTTTGGCTTAGGAGAAAAAACAATGAAAACGAGCATAAAAATTAAAGAGAACATAAAATAACGGTAAAGTAACGATTCTTTTAGAGTAAGTTAACAAGTTACTCTCACAAATACGCATTCTATGAAGTGTTAAATTATTTTAGCCTGCGCGCATGTTCAATTAAGGTCGTGCCTCAAAGTTAATTTCTGAAAAATTGGTGTTATAAAATTGTTATATACAAATGGATTCGAAAAAGCGACATTATAAAAGAAATTTAAAAAGGTGCTCGTGTTACTTCTTTAGCACAGCGTTATGGCGTTGCAAAAAAAATTTCTGGCATAAATAAAAAGAAAATCGGAGTAATAAAGCTTATTGGTAACTATACATTTGGAACCCAAAGAAGAAAGACGCTTTAAAAAGGAGAGTTTCCATGCATGAAAAAAGCTTTGTACAACTTATAACCTATTAATGCATTTAAAATAAGTAAATAAGTTGTTAAATAAAAAAAAAATCAACCTTGATTTAGTGAACAACCTGGGTATAGTGAAATCGCTCTGCAAAAATTAGTTCACTCTACCCAGACAGCACTGTATGTATTTTTTATGGAAAGATGTTAACATCTTCGCAAATTGATGGTAGATGTTATATGTTGATCAGTGTAAAAAGGCTATTAGTTGTTATGCAAAAAATTAGCATTGCAATTAATTTGTTTGTTCAAAAAAACAAAAAAGTATCATCGTACAGGGTTGATAAAGTTGGTACAATTGTACTTTTTTTTGGTACAATTCAAAACTAAAAAGTACGCTGGTACCCCGTGACTAATTTGGTACTACTTATTTCCAAATTTATCAAACCTACATATTTATTATTGTCCAATGAATTTATTGTTAGATTTAACAATGATATTTTGCATTTGCTCTTTTGCAAGACCATTTGTACCAAATCTAAATTTAGTATCAGCGGCAGCGGCAGCGTGCTTTTTCTGATGATATTGACAAGTTTTTAAAAGATATAGGAAACCACTTCTGTAAAAGTTCTACATAGTAGAAGAGGCGAATTCCTCTCAATAATCACCCCTATCGCAAACAACTACTCTCATGAAAATATTCCCATATTTTTTTATTTCGTATTGAGAATGATTCCCATAACAAATTTCTTGGGAATGAATTCCCAAACTTAAATTTGGCATCGCCAATGTTTACTCCCTCGAATTTTTTTACTAAATAAATTCCCAACAAGTGGTAATGTGAACGAGAAGGGAACATGTAAATTTAAATTTGTATTCTAATGTTGTTTTCTTTTCTGACAATAATGTTCCATATATGCTACCATTCGTGCGAGTTTTTGTTCCATTCTAAAAATATATGCAAAAATGTGAGAAGTTGTCGTTTTCCTTTCTAAACATGTTGCAGCAATAAATGGCAAATTTGTTCCATTCCTTACCCGCAATTATAATGCTGGGTACACACAATGCAACCTACATGCAATCTGTTTCAATGCAACCTCAAAATATCAAAGCGTTTTGATGTTGATGCAATCTAGAATGAATGAAAATGAATTTAATTCACTAGATTGCGTAAACGCGTTGCATAGTGTGTACCCAGCATAACTGAGTGTGAGATAATACCCTTTTTTGCATCTGCGTAAAGTACTGTTTTATGCAAGCATTTTTTTCTTGTGTTTGCGGACAATTTGCGTTATATTGTGATTTTTAGTTATATTGTGATGGATATAAAAACTTTTTGTTTTTCGTTTGTTTTACTTTAATTAAATAATTATATTTTTTTGTCGCAAAATTTTTAACAACAGCTGACTTTAATTATTGAAAATCAGTGCTGTTAACGCTTATTGGAATTGTAAGAAAATGTAATGTTTAAAATTGCTACAAGTGTGGTGAATATCGCTTTTAGTACAAACTTTGCAATCAATATTTAACACGCTAAATACACATTAGTGTTGAGTGTAAAACGTAGCTATTATTTTGTTCTATTGTAATTTAGAAAAATGTATCACTTTCTAAGGCTTCGTGTAACCTAATAAATATATTACACAACTATAATGCATCATTATTTTTTAGAAAAGAAAACACCATAAGGTAGGACTCAATTAAATTTATTTTTTATTTTATTGAAGGAGTTTTAATTAAGAAAATGAAGATAAGCGCTATTCATTATTTATTTTATTATTTTTTTAATAGTATTTTATTTTGTAATTTTTCTTTCTCGCGAAGGTTGTCACGTAAGAAGTAATCAACAACATTTTGGAACAGTAAGAGCCAGTATTATTTTACTCCGAATTATTTTGAAGGAGATTTTACAAGCGCTAAATTAAACTTTATTATATTCGGACTTTCTACTCCTTTCCTGTTTCTGCAGTACATATTGAAAATAAATTTGGAAATGCAATTCGAAGATGTTTGTATGCACATATTTGAGCCGTTTATTTTGAAAGTGGCATTAGTCACTTTTTCAAAAAAAATCGAGTTAATAATAAATAATAATAATAATAATATGTACTAAGAAAAAAATCTTTATCATGATGTATCAAATACAAGTGAATCTTCTCGAAAGTTAGCATCCATATTTTTAAACGTGTTAAAACGCAAACCCTTAAATATCTCGACTTAAAAATCGAAATGACTTATGCCACTTTCAAAATAAACGGCTCATTTTTAGAACGCCTAAAATTTCATTTTCTTTTAAAATTCGAGTTGCATTTTGAGAAATATTCGTCAATTTTCCACAAATAAGACGATAAATTCTAAAAAGTGTATGAAAACGCTCTCTGGCAGAAATCAAAAATAAAAATTTATGGATTTCTCGGCTCTATAAGCCGCATGATACAGGTCTGGCTAGATCAAATACAATTTGTTTGCCTCAATTCTTGAATATTTTGGAAAACTAACTATTTTGAAAAATCCGGGGCTCGAAATTAATTTTTGACCTCTTGTTTCTTTGGCAAAGTTTCTTGGAATGACTTATAGAACAAGAATCGCGATTTGCTTTTGACGAGAAAACATTTTACCTACCTTATTATTACGTTTTAAGGTTGCTATCTGCCAGGTAAATGATTTTTATTTATTAAAAGTTAACTTTAACTTTAAAAGTCACTGAAAGATATCGTCCTCATGATAACTTTACAATTTGAAGCTGCCATATTTTCTGCTGAAGATATAATAACTTCAATGACCATTTTATGTCAAATTAGGTGATTGAAACTTTTTCAAAAAAAAAAAACACAATTTTAATCAAAAAACAAAACAATTTACCATAAAAAATTAAAAGCACTAACAATTTATTTCTGCTTTTACCTAAAGAAATAAACAAAAGTCGTTGTCACTACGCATTTTAAGCACAGTTGGAGGTAGGGAATGGTAAATCGATTTCGATTCCAATCGAAAATCGATTTAGTGGCAAAAAATCGATTTTTTGCAATCGAATTTACGTATGCGATTTTATACTGAAATCGATTATTTGGCTTTTAAAATCGATTATTTTTATCAAAATTTTGGCCATTTTTTAATCTTAATTAAATCGATATAGGTTTGCTTATGCAGTTTTTCAAGTCTAAAGTTGTAGTTTAACGTATTTATCTATTAGTACCCTTGTATACTTCCAACTTTAATATAAGGGCTCTTGTTCTTCAGAAATTAAAGTCATCAATGGACAGTGAACAAAGCAGTCCTAAACATGTCGTACCGAACCACCACTGAAAGTCAGCTTCGTAAAAATCAACATATAATAGAAACACAACAGATGAACTAAGCCATGGCATTCCTGTGGAATTACGCTAATATTCAAACAAACCAGTATGTGAGCGAAATTTCAAAAAACAAAAATGATGTAATTTATCCTATCAAATACGAAATTACAAGAAAATATCTGCATCTTTCTGACATCAATGACATGCATCCGTTTGTTTTCTAGAACTAACTTTATAGTAACTTAGCAAAGAAACAGTCGCAACCGATCAGGAACTATTGTCACAATCCTTTGAAATACTATCCATACATTCAGACTTGCCACAAAAATCAATTTCGATCAAAAGTGATTTCGTTTTATGTGAAGCAAGATACGAAATCACTTCCACTTTAGATCGGAATTAATTTATGTGACAGGCCTGGCTGAATTTTAATATGTGAAACAGCGTTCATAAAAAAAATAACGTTTAACTGTAGTCATCTTTCGAACATCTTTCGAACAACAAAAGATGTGAACATTTAATTCCGTTCGGTTTTTTTTTTGAAAATCCACAAACTTCAATGTGTTCGGTTCGGCTCGTTAATGTTCGTTCCTTTTGGCTGGTAAAAAAAAAACCAAACATTTCTTACAATAACAAAATACACACACGAAAAAAACATTATAGAACATTAAAATATAATGTTTGTCTACAGTATCACTTCAATTGTTCTGTTTTTTAACGAAGAAACGAACATTATATAATGTTCGGTTCTTTCTTGAAAATAGTTACGAACGGTATTAAGGGTTGTGTATGCCCACACAATCACTAAAAAAATAGATATCGTTCTTGGGTGTGTAAGCCGAACGTTAAATAATGTACTGTTTATTTTCGAACACTGATGTGAAATGTAAATGCACTTGTCCCTCTAAAGGCCATCTCAAAATTTACACTTTTTTTTTAAATCTCAGTTCAATTTCTATAGTAGTTTGCAAAAAACATGCTGGTGTATCCCCTTTTTTGATATAAGTTATAAGTTTGCAAATTAATCTTAAACGATTTTGAAATCGATTTTGAGGTTAATTAATCAATTTAAAAAACTGAAATAAAAAAAGGCGATCGAAAAATCGAAAAATCGAAAATCGATTTTGGAATCCATTTACCATTCCCTAGTTGGAGGTAGTGCACTAAATATTGATTTAAATTAACATTGTACTCTCACTATATAAAACTCCAAAAAATGAGTTTGCACTATTTTTTCTCACACCACAATAGTGGAGAGGGTATTATGCATTGGTGCTGATGTGTGTAACACCTTAAAATATGGATCCTGGACCCACCTTAAAGTATACCGATCGACTCAGAATCACTCTGAGAAGAAACGGACTACCGGATTTGAACTTCGCTTTTCATTAGGGCCCAGAATATATATACTTTATAGGGTGTAGGATCAATATTGTAGAAATTACAAACGGAATGACAAAGTTATATATCGTTGGTCTCATGTAGAAAGGCCCTAACTCACATAAATGCATCTTTACAGGAGAAGGCAAAAACATAATAGAAACTGTATGTATCATAATTTAAAATGGCTTCTTCAATTGCTTGTTAAACTGAAATTTTTGTGACATAAGTAACATTTTTTTAAACTGAAGTTTGTTGTATAGTTAGTAGCTTTTATTAACCATAAAAGGCCTAAGGGCTCGGTTTTGTAATTGAAGAAAATAAAATAAATAAATGTATTGGAATCACTAAAAAACTCAATTTCGAAAAAAATCAAGTTAGGGCCTTTCTACATGAGACCGACGATATACCCTTTTACCTTCGGTGAAGGGTATAAAAAGAGTAATTTTGGGATTTCAGTATTTTGATTATAAGTCACCAATTTTTTTTACCGATTTGACAGATTTATATACCGACGTGTTTAAGAAGAAATTTGCCATTTACTTGGGTTATAAAACTTGGACTCGGGAAGATCTATGGTTCCCGAAAGTGGAACTTTTTTGCATCTGAACCGATTTTTCCGAGTTTTTCAGAAAATATTTTCTACTAAAGATTTCTGATCTTTTGATATACATATAAAGCTTTGCACAATTTTTGATATTTTTTGTACGGGAGATACCACGCCCACTTCTCCTATCCCGCCCACATTTTGTAGGGTGGTGTGTATTGATCACCTAAACGTTTGTACCTAATTTGAAAACTTTGGCTCTTGCCGTTCTCCATATATACCGAAAAAAATAATAAAAATACAACAAGGGATTTTTGAAAAAATTAGAGGTAATCGTGGTTTTTTGCTCATATCTCAGCCATTTTTGGACCGATCTGGCTGAATTTCAATAGCAAAATTATAATAAAAATACCTGACAGAAATATACACCAACCAAGCCCCCTTCATTTCAGAAAACCTATTTCAACAGACAGACGGACGGAAAACCGGATTTGAACTTCGCTTTTCATAGGGACCCAGAATACATATATATACTTTATAGAGTGTAGGATCAATATTGTAGAAATTACAAACGGAATGACCCTTTGACCTTCGGTGAAGGGTGCCAAAAGCGTCAAAAATAATGAAATACAGGAATACTTACCTGAAAAAATTTTGAGGTAGATAAGTTATAAATTCTACTAGTAAATTAATCACTTTGTATATTTTTCATGCAATTTACGGTTTAAATTTATTAATATTTTTTAAAGAATCGTTAGTGCAATCGTCTTAAGATATTGTCAAATAGAAGTTGCGTTGATTAAAAAATTGTTTCGGAAAAGCTGAAAATTGAAGGTGCAAACAAAATGGGTTGCTCAAGTCAAATAAGTGCAACTGTTATTTTGCACAGCTGCAACATGCAAGGGTAAAAGAAATTGACATAAATTCCTTTAATGTAATTTTGTATTTGCATGGTTTTTGGATTTTTGTAATGATATTATGCATATACAAAGGAAATTAAACAAAGTCTAGTACTCTCTTCAAATTTGTGAAAAATGTTGAGCAACATTTATTATTTCGCACGAAAATTTTGACATGTATCAATGTTATCTATCTTGCGAGTTTGCAAAATTAGATGTTTTTATTCCTGTAAAGTATGCGACATTGTTTTGCCTATGTAAACAAACACCACATGTATTTTAATAAAATTTCTTTTTTTTTAATAAAAAAGAAAGTAAATATGGATAAAAAACTGTTGCCGGTTGTGTTATATTAATTTTTTATTTCTTATTAAATAATCAGTTCATATTTTTTTGCTTTTGCTTAAAATTCCCATAAAATAAGTGCAGCGTATGTACATTATTTCGCAGTTGTAAAAAAATGTTGCCAGAAACATTTCGGAACTTTTTCACAAAAGGAACAGAGTACAACTCTATCAACATTATTTCATAGATATTTCGCACAAGTTTTTTTCATATGCGTTTTGACAGCACTTCACGTAAAATGTTGAGCAGAATACCAGGCTTAACAAACAAACAGTTGGATTCAGTCATAAAAACACAAGTTTTTGATTCTAAATTTGGTGAAAAATTTTTAGTTGCACTCAAATGAGTGAAGAAAAAAAGTTGCAATAAACCGATGATTGCTTTTTTAAATTAAACTATTTTTTTGAGTGCAAAATTTTTTAACATCTCTAGCTATCACTCATGTTTAGTGAGATTGCTGATTATGAATTCATTACTCAATATCAACAAAATGATTGCAATATTTTTTTTTTATTATTTTTATCAGGGCCGAAGCGCCTATCATTATCATTAAGTATTAGTTGAAACTGCAAAAACGTGCACTACCCCCAGCTAGTTTTAAACGACCAAAAGTACAGTACGTGTATGAAGAAAAAATACGAAAAGTTAAATTAATTTTTTCTAAATATTGCATGCGATAAAAAATATATTAAAAAATATCGCATGCGATAAAAAATATTATAAATAAAATACGAATAATTTTAGCAAATAGAATCTGGGAATTATTTCTTTTCATATGTTACTTTATTATATTCAACATTTTTTATTTTTGAATTTATTCGATGAACTTAATTTCACTTATGTATTTTATAAAGCTTTTTGTAATAGTCCTATTCCTTCAATTTTTTTAGGAATGACTTTATACACTACCAGACTATAAGCACTATATCCAAATTGTATTTGTGAAAATTGTTCAGCCTTGTCCATAGTCTTTATTTTGTATTAGGTTTGATTCTAAGTCCAATTTTCAAAAATGTATAAAAATTTTCACAAATACAATTTGGATATAGTGTTTATAGATTATGGTAGCCTTGTCTATAGTCTTCATTTTATATTAGGTTTGATTCCTTGAGATGGAACGATTTGAACACAGTGGCCTATCCCTTACGGAACTCATTCATAGGGATTTCAGTCTAAGGCCCCTATTACGGTAATATCTTAATTTTTGTATAATGGTTTACAACTTTGCTTTATTGCTGTTGTGTCCTCTAATTTTAAATAAAAGTCGAGAGTTTCGATTAATATAGATAGCCTCTTTATTAATTGGTTTCTAGAAAATGCTATGAAAAGAAGTAGTATAACAAAAAACGTGTTGAAGTATTAACACACAAAAGTAATGCTGCCAGCTTAACAACACAATTGACAAGTAAAGAAAGGTGATGCCAGATTAATACGCAACATTTCTTCCCACCGCTACAGCCGGTTAAGGCGAGAACAGAATTCTCTGTCTCCTGGTTCTATTAGACCTCCGAAGCGGTACTGTTCCACCTGACTCTCCACTAACACGTTCCCCTGCAATGGTACACGGGTTAGCTTCCCGTTTGCTCGAAATTGCGTCGGCATCTCCCTGCGGTTCAAATCCAATGAATTCTGACTGTGGTCCCGAATCTTCGTTTGCTGTCGGCGAGGCGGTATTGTTGTGTTGTAGACTTCGTGGTGTTGAGAACCTCATTGGTGTTGAGAATCTTGTTGGTGGCTCCAAACATGAATCATCGATTTCAGACCCGGTCGGTAAGTGTGCCTTCCCCGCATTCAATTGCGGTCGCGTTGTATGATTCCCCGTTTTCACTACCGGAAGCTTTACCCCCTCCGGCTCATCCGTGAAGTTCAAATCAACATTCCCTCTTATTTGGTCGATGTGTCGTTTAACACGTTTACCATTAAAAAGGATTTCATAGTGCAAATCCCCGCAACGGTTCAGTACTACACCTGGCAGCCATTTCGCATGGCGACTACTGTTGGACAGGAAATATACATTTTGCATCGGTTCCACTGTCCTAAACGATGTATAGAATCTCATATACTGTTTGTCTGTAACTTCCGACGAGACTTCCTGAGGCAAAACCAAGTTCAACCGTGAGAATTCTGTTCTCGCCTTAACCGGCTGTAGCGGTGGGAAGAAATGTTGCGTATTAATCTGGCATCACCTTTCAGCCTCAATGTGTTTATCGGACTTATGAATCCCGCTGCTATCAATTTTGTGCCCCAGAAATTCAACGGCCGGTGCCGCAAATACACATTTCGAACGGTTAAGCTGTAACCCTTTTTCTCCAAAACGATTAAGAGTTGTTTCTAATACATGCAACAATTTTTCAAAATCTTCAGCATAAATTAAAATATCATCGAAAAAATTACAAACGTTGGGTATACCCCGCAACACGGATTCCATTGTTCTCTGCCAAACTGCGGGTATATTGGCTGCTCCGTAGACAGCTCTGGTAGGTCGGATCAAGCCATGAGTCGGGGTATTTAGTGTTAGGGCATGTGCCAAATCATCATCAATTTGTAAGTGAGAATAGGCATCCGTTATGTCCAAATGGCAGAATAGTTTTGACCCATTCATTTTATTAAAAATGTTTTCCGGTTTTGGAATAGGATGCTCATCTATAATTATTCTCGGGTTAAGAGTTGGTTTATAATTACCCGTTATCCGGATTCTGCCATCTTTTCTCGAAACCACGTGAGTCGTCGATGCCCATTCCGAAAAATCAACTTTTTTATAAATTCCAGCAGAAATTTTCTTCTCTATCTCGGCTGCGTAGGCGTCCCTTAACGCCACCGGAATCTCCCTTGCCCTGGCGAAAACTGGTTTGGCATCTTGTTTCAAATGGAGTTTAATTTTTGGCATGTCTAGCTTGCCAGCAGTATCACTAAAAATACCTTCAAAGTCAGATAACATGCCCTGTAGTCTCTCGAATTCCCTTGGCGATAAGTGTGGTGTATCCATTTTTATTGTATTAGTTGATTGTGATGGAGAAAACAACTCCCTAAAATCTATTTCATTGACAAACTGTTGAATCCACTCTCGACCAAATAACGCGTCGTAGTCACCATCGACGACGTACAAATTAAGTTTGCGCGTTTTGGGTCCCACTGTAACATTCACCACCACCCGACCGATCAGGTTTATACCATGTCCTGTGTAGCTTGTAAACTTTCTGTTTGTAGGCAGTACAACGAACCGGCCCACTAGCGCCCTTAGCGCTGATTGGCTCATTATGCCACATGGGGCACCAGAGTCCAATTCCATTATCACCCTTTTTCCATTTAATGACACCTCTATCATGTGTTTGTTAGATTTAGAACCACACACTTTATTCAATCTTTGGATTAGTTCTGAATCACTATCAACATCTTCATCAGATGTTTGAGCCGTTCTGGACTTGCACACCTTTGCGAGATGGCCCGTTTTATTGCAAGCATAACATGTGACATTGCGAAATTTACACTGGTTTCTGTTATGGCTGCCACCGCAACCATAGCATTTGCTACCCTTTGCAGAATCTCTACGTACCGCACTTCCTCTGGGGGAAACCCGCTTGTTGGCGTCAAACTTCGTTGTTTTGTAGCCCACCTTGAATGTGGATTCCGTCATGGGGCCAGAACTAGTAGTACTCCCCTTCATTTCAATAGCTGATTTGTGCGAGGCTTCTAGCCTTTGTGCAATTTCATACGCCTCCTTAAATAATTTAGGCTCCTTTGCGATAATTTCATCACAAATGCTACTGGACTCTAATCCAAAAAGCATTTGTTCAGTGAGCATTCGGTCCAATGAATTGCCATAATTGCAATATGCTGCAGCTTGTCGCAAACGAAGCGCAAAATCAGCCACACTTTCACCTTTTTCTTGCACCACCTGCCGAAATTTGACACTCTCTGCGTACTGGTTTCTTTTTCTGCCAAAGTGGTCAACCAACGTTGTTTTTATTTCCTCGTAAGTAAGGTCCTCAGGGACCCTCGGACTGACTAATATTTTGAGGGCATTGTTTAACTCTGCGCCCATATGAACAAGTATATATTTTCTATACTCTGCTGCCGCAATTCTGCTTAGCTGCATCGACCATTCGCAACGTATAAAATAGTCCTGGACGGACGTATAATCCGAAGATTTGTACCCCAAAATGGAAAGGGGCGGTGTTGCAACTCTAGACGTGTTCAGCTGTGAACTATTTGCAGCTGCTGTCTGCATGGCTTGAGATGTAGACTGTTGTATGGCGTCTGCCAGCAACTGCGACAGCGCCCGTAAATCATCGGGTTCCAAAGGCATTTTTTCCTCTTTAACTCAACAAAAACCACTTCTGACACCACTGTTGTGTCCTCTAATTTTAAATAAAAGTCGAGAGTTTCGATTAATATAGATAGCCTCTTTATTAATTGGTTTCTAGAAAATGCTATGAAAAGAAGTAGTATAACAAAAAACGTGTTGAAGTATTAACACACAAAAGTAATGCTGCCAGCTTAACAACACAATTGACAAGTAAAGAAAGGTGATGCCAGATTAATACGCAACAATTGCGATGAACAAAAACATTACAAAAATTACAACTGATCACAACCAGTTGTCTTAATTACAACTCAACTGAGTTGAATTGTGAACCGTAATGGGGGCCTAAGTCATATTTCTTCAAAAATCATAATTTTTAACATAAAAAGACTAATAAAATATCAAATTAGTTTTTAAAATTAAATAAAAAAATTTATTATTTATAAAAACTTTAAAATTTCGTGTAAAGAGTCGTATCTTCTTTATAATATTTTTTTATCGCATGCGATATTTTTTAATATAAGTATGTATTTTAAAAATGAACTTAACTTTTCGTATTTAGCTTTACACTTGTCATTTGACATATTAAGCGCCATATTTTTTTTATCGAAACTTATAAATGGAACATTTTTGTGGGTTTTAATATAAAATAGAGATTTAAATTTAAATAATTTACAAAAAAACCTTTATTTTAATTTGATTGTGTATATTTGATATTGTAAACAAATGCAGATTTCTCACAGTGCAGTCGGACGTTTTTGTCTTGCCAGAATAAATTTTTATAAAAATGGCACATTTGCACACAAATAAAAGTGGTATGCTCGCGATCAATCATAATATGCACTGCAAATTTACAAATTGCAAATTTGCACAGTGACCATCGTGATTACCCTTAGTATTAGAAACAACGTTTGGGAGACTCAATAGCCATGTATACGATTGTGGAATGAGCAAAAATATTTAAAACTAGCTGAGCTAGTTATTTACTAATGAGAAGTGAAAAGGGGACAGTGTGTTAAAAATTTAAGTTCTTCGAGTTCAACGATTAATTGTAAGGATTCAAAATTAATAACAGTTCAGTATAGGAAGGTATATCCTTTTATTCAAATACATCCATATTTATAAAAATGTATACTAAAAATGTTGAGAAATGAAAAGGAGGCAATATATTATAAACTTAAGGCCCTAATTGTGTAAAACGCAACGCAATGCCAAAAATAACATTGAAAGCAAAAACAATGTCAAAAACTTTTCAAAATTTTGTTGTAACTTTCTACAGAAATACATACATATTGCGTTTTAAAATTATACACGCCACAAGATATGTAGCTTTTAAAAATTCAATATAAATTTCTATAGAAAACAACAACAAAATTATGAAATATTTTCGATTTTGTTTTTGCTTTCAGTATAATATTTGGCGTTGCGTTTTACATAATTAGGGCCTTAATTTTCCGGGTTTTACCGGGAATTTTTAAATTTATTTTTCTTTACAAACCATCTGTAGAAAATTTTGAATCGGATAGAAAAAAAATCAGCTAAATCGCTCCAGCCGTTCTCACGCGATGCGATTACATACATGGACTAATTTGTATACATATACAAACATACATAGAAATTGTTCTCTTATTAAGAAAAATAAGATGTGAAAAGGAGGCAATCAGGCAGGCCTGTTCTGAAAATCACTTTATCTCAAATTACGTGATTTCAAATCACATGTGCCTATTAAAATCACAAGTGTGATATTTTAGCGTCTCGTTTTCGTGTGATCTTTAATTGCAGAAAGCACACTGAAAACACAACGGTATGACTTTCAAAACACCACAAAATCACACGTGTAATTTCAAAAGCACAGGCTCGAATATATTAAAAACTTAAAATTTCCTAATTTTACCAGGAATTTTTAAATTTATTTTTCATTACAAACCATCTCCTGAAAATTTCGAATCAAATAGAAATAAAATCAGCTAAATCGCTCCAGCAGTTCTCACGTGATGCGTTTACATAAATGGACCGTTTCATTTATATATATGTATATAGATTTATTTCGCTAGTCTAAATTTAACAATTTAAATCCAAAGAAAATTTAGAAATTTTTTTTAACACTAGAAATGTACCATCAGGAAATCTAGTAACCCGATTAAGATTTTGTGAAAAATGTTTCTTTTGAATATACATATTATTGTTCATTTCATTCATAATATCACTTGGTTATAGATCTTTAAGCCTTTGTAGAATAATGATTTTTGCATAGCATCCATATCTGAACGTTGTAGTCTTAAGTCATGTCTATTTCGCAGAATATAATATTGGACATCCCCAACATATCTTGTTTGTTCTATCAGGTAATCTGGTGCATCTCACATTTTCATTTTTTTAATAAAATTTATCTTCTTTTCTATATGTTCATGCATTTTAGGGTATCCAGCATATGTTTTATTGACGTAAATCGAATAAAATTTAATATTGGATGCTTTATTTTAAACTTTTTTGTAATCTATCTATTTGATTATCTTAACAGCATTTGAATAGCACCGTTGATCCGAATTTAAAATGTGGTTTTATAATCGTATTAGATATATTTATTGCTGTGATAATTGATACTTTATTTCTTAATGTTTAAAAAACCCCGATTTTCCCTCTTTTTGATAAATAGCTATAGATAAATATATATACAGGTATGTTCTGAAAATCACAATATTTCAAGTCACTTGTGATTTATATTCAATATGTTTCTTGAAATTTAACCCCGATATTCATCAAAAATATTTTTTATGAATATGGGGTAAGGTGTATCTATTAAAAACCCAAATATTTTAAATTATTTACTTTTTCTATTATTACATGCGTTATTATTTTTAAAGTTATCTGTTCTTATTAACTTCCATTAGTTTATTTTTAACTTTAATTTATTAATTTTTAACCATTCGTAGATGTTATTTATATCTATTTTTAAGTTTACGTAACATACATACATATGTCTTCTGTCCTGGAGGAACAGAGCCGACTATTAATTATTATTAGGACCATCACAGGCAACTGCAACGAAACTACAACTTGTTTCCGATTTTCAATTGAGTTTATGCCATAGACTCCTTTGAGGGACCACACACGACGCGACCATTTTGAGACCGGTATAAAATGCATTGGAAATCAGTTGCATTGAAACCGGCGTGCAGGAAACTCGTGTTTGCGTTTCATCTGTTATCAAAGAAAATCGAAACGATTGTGATAATTTCATTACATTCTGGTACAATTTAGGTTGCAGGGTGTGTGGAAAACAATAAAAACTGGTTTCAAAACAATAATTTCTAAAGGGTTTCGTTGCAGTTGCGTTTTACCGTCTGTTCTGAACCTAAGGCGTCACAATGGACCATTTTGGTCTCTGTGAGTATATGGGCTACTTAATAAAAATATTCTTTTACATGGGAGAATATGTACATGGGAAAAAATTAAAACAAGGGTCAAAAATCAAATTAATTAATTTGACATTACATGGGTAAATGACAAATCTGTGTTCATACGGCTCATGTCTTATTGATAAGATTGCTACTTTATTGGCGCGAGGGACGAGGGGAAAGAAACGAGTACACAGAAGCATGAACTGTCTTTACGTTTTGCTTTCTTATTCGTTGTTTAATTTTGTTTTTGTTTTCAATATCAAATAAAACAAAATAAAAAACATGTCGTCAACATGACATGATTCTTTTGAACGCCAATTCATGTTCAAAGAAGAAAAAGGAGAATCTTGTCAATAAGTCTCAATTTACACTAGGTACATTTCTTGCCGGACAGACGAAGTTTGTAGGCGAGGGGTCGAAAAGGTAGTGTGTAGTACATGACTATCTGTACTGGAAATTTTTTTCATTTCTCTTTCTTACTTTTCGTATTTTACATACAAGTATTAATTTCTGTCTGACTTCTTATGTTTCATATGTAAACGCTTAGTGCTGGTTCACACAAGTCAAGTTTGACTCTTCAAGTCTCGAGCTTTTAGGAGAGAGGGGAAAGAGAATGGAAAGGGGTACATACTTGACCGTACCAGTCAGTTTTGTATTTTTCTTTTCTTTTTTCATCCGTAATATAATAAAAAGCTACAAAGTTGAAGGAAAAGAAAACAAAAATTAATTTTGTGCATGAACGTGAACGCAAGTTCAAAAGAAAATTTAAATAAAACTGTTCAAGTAAACTTGACCTGTGTGAACCAGCACTTAAGGTAACTACCCGTCTCCACTATCCATCAACTTGGTAAGAACATCACGTCGCACATGAATTCTACTCGTGTAGACTGTTCATGTTTCGTCCATGTGCTGCCATCGTTGCCTAACTACCCGTCTCCACCATCCATCAACTTGGTAAGAACAGCATGTCGCACATGAATTCTACTCGTGTAGACTGTTCATGATCATGTTTCGTCCATGGGCTGCCATCGTTGCCTAAACATTCGTCTTAGCATCCATGTGCGCCATGGTGTTGGCCAAACAATGTATTTTCTGTATACAACCAAACGCACAACAACAAAAATTGTGGTCAATCAGAACATGAACATCAACACGTATTCGCCACGTACAAGAACATGAACAAATTAATACCGTTGCTCTGCCGGCGTTATGGTCATGTCATGTTCTAATCGAAGGCGCATGGAGCCGTGGGGTAAACATTCGTCTTAGCATCCATGTGCGCCATGATGTTGGCTATACAATGTATTTTCTGTATACAACCGAACGCACAACAACAAAAATTGTGGACAATCAGAACATGAACATCAACACGTATTCGCCACATACCAGAACATTAACAAATTAAAACCGTTACTCTGCCGGCGTTATGGTCATGTCATGTTCTAATCGAAAGCGCATGGAGACGTGGGTAAGATTAAAAGAGAATTCAAAAAATGTCCGGCAAGAAATATCCCTAGTTTAAATTGAGACTAACCTGGCGTTTACATTTGCCAGTACTGGCAAGACAGTAGCAATACATGCAAACCTTTTCACAAATACATGCACACTTTTCCAACTGTCTTGTATACTGTCTAGATAATTTTGCAGACAGTAAAATTGGACAGTGATTTGACATTTGCTGACAGTAATCTTAAGTTTTGTGAGCAAAAGAGAAAAAAATCAAAATGTAAAAAAAAATTCAACATATTTTGCTTCGATATTTTATATTTTAGTTAAATTTTATATTTGTTCACACAATAAAGTTATTTAAAGCTTTTTTATACCCTTCACCTCAGGTGGAAAAGGGTATATATAAGTTTGTCATTCCGTTTGTAATTTCTACAATATTGATCTAAGACCCTATAAAGTATATATATTCTGGGTCCTTATAAGGAGAGAACTTGATTTAACGATGTCCATCTGTCTGTCCGTCTTACGTTTGATATGTGTTTTCCGGAGACTCCAGACATGATAGCTGCTTGGTTGTTTTACATTTATGTCACATATAGTCCACCACTTCGTACTTCGTGCTATTGAAATTCAACAAGATCGATCCACAAATGGCTGAGATATGACCAAAAAATCACGACTGCCTCTAATTTTTTCCAAAAATCCCTTGCTGTTGTTGTTGTCGTTTAATAGCTTTTTTTCTGTATATCTGGAGAACGGCAAGTGCCAAAGTTTCCAAACTAGGTGCAAACATTCAAGTTATAAATACCCACCAACAAACAAAATGTGGGCGGGGTTGGAGAAGTGGGCGTGGTAACCCCCATACAAAAAATTTCAAAATTTGTATAATAACCTGAATTTTTTTACAGTAATATGACCTATGGTTACGCCTTATATGTATATCAAAAGATCGGACATTTTTGGTAGAAAATATTTTCTGGGTCCTTATGAGTAGAGAACGGCTGTTTTCCTAAACGCCTGTTGCATTGTAGTAATACATGGCAACATGTTCTTAAATGCAACCATAAAAATTTTGACAATGCATTTAGTTCAAAAATGCAACTTTGTAGTTGTCACTGCGCAGAGAAAAGCAAATAAAGCAGTTAAAATTATGTAGATGAAAACCATATTCATATACAATACAAAGTAGGTGAAATTTTAAGTACACAATGCAATGGTATTGATACAATGTGAACACACGTTTAGGAAAACATTCAACTTGATTTAACCATGTGATGTCCCTCTACCTTCATTTTAATGATATTCGATTAACGTTCCTTCATGGTTCAGTTGTCTAGGGGGTGTGTTAAGTTAGAAACTGAGAGTTCCCTGGTTCGAATCTTGGTTTTTTCAAAAGAAATTTTTATTTTTAATATTTTTATTTTTTTTTATGTTCTAAAAACGATTTAAAAAAAATATTTACCAGTTTTCGCTTTTTAAATTTTATTTATAATGAAGTTTTAAGTATTGTAAATATCGTTACCTAAAACGCAAAACGCCCTATCTAACATTTTGAAAATTTTACAGGAGAAGCAAATTACTATTAAAAATGGTAATCGATAAATTGCCTTAAACTGTTTATAATTTATTTTTCTTCTATTTTTATTGTTAAACCTAACAGTTGTTTTGACAATTGATAATGTTGCATATTATGCAAACTGTTAGTAAGGTCTTTTAGCGCGTATCATATAATCTTTTGTAGACAGGGCCGTTTGTTTTTTGTTAATAAAATCGCTAATTTTGGTTGAAAGACTCAAAAATTTATTGTGGACATTAGTGTTGATGCAATTCATCAGATTTATTGAAAAAGTCGATTCTTAATTTTTTGTTATTTAGGGCCTTTTGTGTTTTAGATAACGATATGCATGTATATCGTCATCTTAAAGACCTAATAACCTATCAGCAAAAATTTCAAAATTGAGTTTTTTATGGATTTTTATTCCCTATATAATAACGCATATGTGTGCAAAATTTTGAACATGTAATATTACAAATGACAAAGTTTTTGTACCTAGAGGACCGTTACGCACAAAAAGAGAAAAATAAATAATCAAAAATCACGATAAAAGTTTAATTTTGTTGCATAGTGTAATTTAAACAAACATTACATAGCGTTTACATTTGCCAGTACTGGCAAGACAGTAGCAATTCATTCAAACTTTTTCACTAATACATAAACACTTTTACAGCTATTTTGTTTTTGCATTGTTTTGCCAACTAATATGTATATGCTTACTGTCTTGCCAGTACTGGCAAATGTAAACGCTGTGTAATATGTATTTTCTTACTGTCTTGCCAGTACTGTCAAATGTAAACGCTGTGTAAGACATGAACCGTATGAACTCAAACTTGAGGGTTACACGATCAAGTTTTGGCTATCAAGTTTTAATACACTCACACTTTTTTACCAATACACTCATACTTTTAAAAATTGATACGAACTTGCCTCTGAAATTTTCTTGCCAGTGAGTGTATCAATTTTCGTTCAAGAAAACATCTTATTACAAATCTTTTGAAGTTGTTTTTGTTTTTTTTCACAAATATTTTGCCGGCAAAAGCTGAAGTTCTTTTTTTTACAAATTGTTGCGGGAATTTTAAAATTTTAACTAAAAACCTAAAAAAAACAGTGAAATATGTTTATTAAATAAGCCAACTTCCCATTAAATGTTTTTTTTACAAAATTTGGTGCTAGCAGGACTACTTAAGTTCGACATTTTATCGTTTTGCCAATCACTTGATGACATTGGTTTTCTTATATTGCTTATACTGAAAACAGATATTTTTAGTTTACGATTTTTAAAAATATTAAAAACTAAAAATAAATACATATTGTTTTTCATTACACAATTTTTCGTAAACAAACATATATGGTATTGCCACTCTTTTTACCTTATATTTTTGTTTAAAAACCGGGCTTAAATCTAGTTTACCGACGCAGCTCCAAATAAAAAAAAAAGTACCTAGTTAGATAGAAAATTAAAAAATAAGAAGAAAAAATAAAATAAAAAAGTTGGCGGAAACGCTTAGTTTTCGAGTTATGGACGTTTTAAGTTTTTATATAAAAGTGTGATTTTCCACTACATTTTTATCTTTATATGGTCAATATTGGTATCATTGTAAAGCTTTTGACTTAGCGAAGCCGGTACTTACTATCCCAAAGAGGAGCAAATCCTTGCGCCCGGCCGAAGGCCGGCTATGCAGAGTAGCTTTACTTAGCGAAGCCGGTTCTTGCTATACCATAGATTAGAAAATCCTTGCGCCCGGCCGAAGGCCGGCTATGCAGAGAAGCTTTAGTTAGCGAAGCCGGTATTTGTCATACCAAAGAGGAGGAAATTTTTGCGCCCGGCCGAAGGCCGGCTATGCAGAGAAGCTTTACTTAGCGAAGCCGGTTTTGCTATACCATAGAGGAGAAAGTCCTTGCGCCCGGCCGAAGGTCGGCTATGCAGGAGTGTTTTCTTTTGCCCATGCCCATGTTTATGATTTGATTACGTTTGTATTACACTTTTATTTAAATAAACTACATACTAACCTGGTGCACTTCTGTAATATTTTGATGTAAAATGCAAAAAGAATGTAATGTGAGGTAAAGAGATAGTAATTTTCAAACAAAATTTTGTATGTCTAAAAAGATATGGTCAAAAGCTTTGAAATGATACCAATATTTTCCATATAAAGATAAAAATGTAGTGGAAAATCGGACCTTTATATAAAAACTTAAAACGTCGATAACTTGAAAACTAAGCGTTTCCGCCAACTTTTTTATTTTATTTTTTCTTCTTATTTTTCAATTTTCTATCACCCTGCGTAATTTTTTTTTTATTTGGAGCTGCGTCGGTAAACTAGATTTGTTCCAAAAACCGAAATATAAAAAACAGAAAAAATCAACCGTTTGTTAAAAGTGCTTGTCAACTTAACCGAAAGTTTATAATTTTTCTTATTAACCACCAATTTCAAATTCCCACAAAATGTATCCAACTATAATCTATCATACATTAATCTGGCAACTTTTTACCAAAAAGTATCGAGTTGGAATAAATTTTATTTCTCAAACACTTTAATACTAGCATAAATTATTTTATTTAAAAGAATATTTCTAAACCTGTCTATTTTTAGTTTAATTTCTTAAACTTTACAAAATTCTTATTAATTGGTGTTTATGACGAAAAAATTTTAATAAAATATACTAGTTTTTGACACTTCTGGTTTTTTTTTGACACACACACATTTAACATTCCAGTACATTAAATAACACACAAACATCAAACGAGGGAAAGAGAACAATCTATGAACACTCAAAAATAACGATTGGGAAAATTATAACCATATAAATAGTTTATTATTTACTTTGTAACATTTATCTAACATTTCTAAATAAAAATTTTTAGTTTTGTAAACAATAACTACAATTAATACTAAGCACATATTAACAAAAAAAATTTACTAAGATTAACTGGCCGCCATTTTGACATACTCGTTAGATTTTTGTAAGCACAGAAAATTTTACAAAAAGTTGGTGAAATTAACGAGTAACGAGTGAAAAATAAACTCGAAATAAGAGTTCCCTATTCACAAACAATTACTTTTTAAGGGGAAGTATTATTTTAAGGCAAAAAAAATTCTTCCAGTTAAAAATACAAATACGGTTTTTTGCAATCCTTTAAAAACAAAAATAAGTTTTTTAGAATTTAAATAAAAGTATTCGAAGGAAAAATCAATTAACATATTTGTAATTTCTCCTTTTTTTAATAAAAGGACAAACTTCTTATTTAAAATTCTTATATGTATTTAAATAAATTAATTTCGTTATATCATGACGATTTTGAGATAGCAGAAAGAAGTTAGCAAAATAAATGTATTTTTAGAATTAGCTATTAATGGGTTACAAGTTAGACATACTTTATATACCTTGTGAAAGATATGGATGATCTAATCTTCTTGGGTTCTTATTTATACTAACAATACATTGTTTAAGAATTTTTAAACTTAAATGATCAATTATTCACAAGCTCGGTGCGTTGGCGCAAAAAATAAATCAAAAAATTTTAATTTTAAAGCACTTTTAGATGCAATATTTTTTTTACTGCCGCAGATATTTGATAAGATCCCAACATTATTTAAATCATAAAGTTTGGCATTTTGGGTAACTTTTCTTATAGACTTGGCAACTCCCCAGTATGTAAATGAAAAAATTGTGAGAATATTTAATATAATTTTAAAATAATATTTAACAGTTTTTCCTAAATACATACTTTTTTATATTAAAATTCATCTATTTAGATACATTTGTTTTACTTAATTATTAAATAATGTTTACACATTATTTTAATTTACCTGTTTAAGTTGCATATCATCACACGACGACAATCACACTTGACGGGGAGCTGTCTGTTTTCCTTATAGAATCTTGTTTAATTTTTATAAAAAATAAACGAACATTCACTAATTTCTTTATTAGCAGAAATCGCGCGAAGATATTCATACATATAGAAAATTAAATTTTGCATTTGTTTTGTTTAATTCTTTTACTGTTTATCTTGAAAATCATCAATTATAGACAAGTACTTTTCAATACAAATTATAGCAGTAACTTAGTATACATATTAGTCTTTAAATCTATGACCATAATTTTGCCATTTTTGTAATAAAGCATATGAAGCACTTAATGGTGGTGGTAGCAAACAATTAAGTATTAATAATTTTAATGTACACATTTGTTTAACTATAAAACATTCTTGTGGTATGGCAACTCTTTAGGTTTTTAATATTTTTTTTGTATAGTACCTATAATAGTTTTTGTATTATTTTTATTAACAAAAATATATTTTTAAAACAATATAAACAAAATCATGGCATATATCACGTTACGTTACGTTTCTGATGTGGCTGCCACTTTTGTCACTTATGCAGCGCTGCATTTTTAAGAGATGTGATATTCTCCTTTTTTACTTTATTATTTTGTTGTTGTTATTGTCGTATTATGTTGCCTTCCCGTACGTTTTGTTTGGGGAGTTTCTTGTTAAGCAAAAGTACCTATTTTTTTCTTTTTATTTTCACAATTTTTTATTTCTTATAAAATTTTCCAAAACACTGAATGACTACTTTATAATTGGATTTATTTTTACCATTATCACCGAGTAGTATTTAATATTCATTTTTTATGTTTTTTTTTATTTTTAACTTTTTTATTTGTTAAGTTGGTGCTTTTTTAAATAAATAGTGTTTTACTCTTTTTTATTTTTTGCAAACGTTTAAACATTTTTTAATGTTTTTAGGACTTTTTGTCATATATGTACATACATATGTTTGGAATAATGAACAGTTTATTATGTATTTGTAACTTTTTTTTATTTGGTAACTAGAGGAGGCCTAACACAACACAAGAAGCTTATTTGGAGATCAAGCAGCGCGACCAAAAAATATTCACAGGCGTAGAAAACGAACCATACGAAGTATCAACTTTTTTACTTCTTGTTGTTGTATTGGTAGCAAGGGGCCAGAAAAAATATGATTGACGACAAATTTTTCCTTTTCTTACACAGACTAAAATTTTTAACAAAATTTTCACTGTTTATATTACAACTTTTCAATAAAACTTCTATACACACGGTTTTTAAGGAAATTATATTTTATTTTTTGCAAAAATCATTACAATTATATTGTATATTCTAGTTGAAAATTGTAAAAAAAATTCGTGTTGTAAAAATTTTCTACCACGAACAATAACAACCGCCATTTGCATTTAACTTCCACTTCGCGACTTGCACGATTTCTCATTTCTTATAATTATTTGTGATTTCAATAGGATTTTCAATCTGTTAAAATGAAACAACACTATATACTAATACTACAACAAAATGAGATGGTAGAATTGCTTTCCAAAGTAGTGTAGCCATTTTATGTAATTAAGAAGATGTGTTTAATTCCATGCAATGCAATTAGTTATTCAGACTGTGTTTAGTATGCATTAGCTAAAATACCTATATAAAAAAATAAATTTATGGTGTATTTAGTTAAACAATTTTATATTGAAATTTATGTAATAGATCAAAATTATACTGTGTTTTTTTTTCTACTTAGTACTCTATTTATATATATTTTAAATGTATTCTGAAAAATATTTCTCAATTAGTTCTAAGAAAATATTAATAACGAAATATTTCAGATATAATTTATATTTGCTGAAAATATTTTAAAACTGTAGTTGAAATTTAGAAGACATTTTTAACAGTTTCGAAAATTAAGAGGATTATGTTAAAATTTTCAATTACAGCGAAAATTTTAGACAACTAGCTAACGTGCAATTTTGTACGAAGTTGTATTTGTTCTAATTTAAACACATTCAATTACGTTTGGTTGTTAAAAATAATCACACTTTTTTATGTTTTCTCGCATTTTCTATATGTTTGCTTAGTTTTACTATTTGCATTCGCATTCGTAAAAATATACTCGAATATTCAAATCGAATATCTCATGATGGCAATATTAATTACATCTGAAAATTGTATTTATTTATTTCGTACATTACCTATAACCTAGCCCTTAAAATTACAAATTTCTACTAACAATTGTAAATAAATTAATATATTAATGTATGTAATACATACCATGTATGTGTATATTAAAATTAAAATAGAGTTAAATTTACGCAGAAGGAAAATATAAAGTGGATATTTGTTAATTTTCAAAGTATAAAAAAGCACTTAATTGATATTCATAAAAGAAAATACTACACAAAATAAAAAAAAAAAAAAAAAAATTGCATCAAAGATACGAAACTACATATTAGCAAGCATCCAAAACCCACAATGAGCTAAATTAATTTACAATTTCTAACGCACTACTCTTAAGAGTGATAAAGCATCAAAACGTATGTTTATATTTATATATATATATGGACTTATTATGCCCAAAAATCATTTTTTGCTTGTAACATATGCATGAAACCGAATTTTAATGGCAATTTCTTCTACAAAAACTTTTAAAGAACCCAATTTTTTAAATTTGATTATTATTATAAATGCATTTTTTATTATTTTGCCTTGTATTCCTTATATGTACATGGGATCAGGATATACATGAAATCGAAATTCTATGGCAATTTCTTCTACAAAAAAAAATTATAGAATTAAATTTTTTTAAATTTAATTATTATTATAAATGAATAATATTATTATTTTACCTTTTATTCCTTATATATGGGATCAGGTCGAAATTCGAAATTCTTTGGCAATTTATTCTACAAAAACTTTTGTAGCTCAATTTTTAAATTTGATTATTATTATAAATGCATTTTCTATTCTTTTGGCCTGTATATTTTATAGTTATATGGGATCAGGTTTATTTCTCGTGTTTTTTGTTATATTTTAATGTATTTTAAAACCTATGAACATTCATATGTATGTATGCAAAAAATATACATTTTTTATTTATCCTTTCAATTTAAATACGTATATACGGTAAGTACAAATGTATTTGAATATTAATTTTTAACATTTGTGAGTGTTCGCATAATAATATAAAATAAATTGCTTAGTGCCAATTCACACGTTGCAAGTCTTATTGATCAGCTTGCTACCTTATAGGCGAGAGAGAGTGAGAGAGAAACATTTATTTTTCTCTCTTCACTCTCGTTATAAAGTAGCAAGCTGATCAATAAGACTTGCAACGTGTGAATTGGGACTTAATATTGATACAAAATAATGAAAATAGCTTAAATTGTACAAATGCGCACGTTAAATGAAAAAATCACTAAAATGAACAACCAGCTTGGTAGTTGATCATAATCTTCTTGTAACAGTATGGCATCATTTAAAATACAGACTTATTAAACACAGCAAAAAATCAATTTCGATATCGAATAAAATTTTTTGAAATAAAAAAGAAATTTAGCGAAAGATTTTGTTGCGTATTCCATTGAAAGGTATTGGACAATTTTATTCGCGTTTAAGTTTTTAATTTAGTAAATGTATTAATTTTTTTTTAAATATTTAGATTTAATTTCGTATATAAAAATTTTACATTTCATTTTAAACAATTTAAATAATTTTGAAGCATTTTGTGATATGAGGAAAAAAAATTAAAAATTACGTAACCTTAAATTTAATTAATTTTTATCTAATTTATTGCAGTTATCACTTTAAACGCATTAAAATGACTAACACATCTGCTCCTGCCACGGGATCTGCTCCAGTTATGCGTGGTTTGCACAATTTGCAAACAAAACGTCAATTGGCTATTGCTATTGCCTTAACTACCTGTATAGCAGTTGCCTTTAAAACTTTAAACAACAACCCTAAGAAGGTTGCTTATGCCGAATTCTACAAGTAAATATAAATATGTATTAAAATATACAGACTTCCTAATATGTGGTTACTTTGTTACGTTGTAGGACATATGATGCCCAAAAGGCATTTGAACGCATGAAGGCTGCCGGCCGTTTCCAATCCTGTTAAATGTTTTATTAGAGGTATACTGTCCTGTGCGATTGCTAGTTTAAGCTTTATCAGTATAAATGAAATGAACTTAAAGAAATAGACACATTTCTATCAGAAAAAATATCAAGTGTTATATTCTTTGTTGGATATTTAATATGTTACTCATCTCATATCCATAATATGTTTGGATACAACATTTACTTCATGACCAGGGCAAGTTTTTTTTATGGAATATGCCATTTTTGCCATTTCTTTAATTATTTCGTGATAAAGCCATTTTTGGTTCAGCTTGCCCAAAATGGCTTTTTTTGCAATCTCGATAAAATTTTTAAATAAGCTTAGCGAATGGCAGAATCTATTCGAAATGCTAAAAGAGTGTTCCAAAAATCGGACGTAAAAAGTGACTAAGGCCCACAACAGACGGTGAAACGCAACTGCAACATCTAGTTATTTTCAAGTTTCATTTGAGTTAATGCCATTGACTCCTTTGAGGGACCACACACAACGCGACCATTTAAAGACCGGTTCGAAATGCATTGGAAATCGGTTGCATTGAAACCGGCGTGCAGGAAACTTGTGTTTGCGTTTCATCTGTTCTCAAAGAAAATCGAAATGTTTGTGATAATTTCATTACATTCTGGTACAATTTAGGTTGCAGGGTGTGTTAAATATACATAAAATCGCACTTTCAATACATCTGCTCAAGTCTCTTGAAATTACAAACAAAAGGGCTTTCTACAAATAAAAGCTTAATGGACAGTGCTAAATTTTAAAGATTTTGTTGAAAAGTCTAAAGTTTTAGATCGTAATACCGGATTACAAGATTAATTAAAATAAGAAATAGTATATGTGAGTAGTCCACCTGCAAACACCTTAAAACAGTGTTCGAAAATAAACACTAAATATCGTTCTTTAATGTTCGGTTCGGTAGATTTGTGGAAAACACAAACGCTAATAGTGTTTGTGTAGAAATTCATTAAAAAAAATAACGTTTCCCTGTTTGTCATCTTTCGAACACAAAAATAATGCTGTTTTCATCATACTCAACAAATGATGAGAACATTAAATTCCGTTCGGTTTTTTTTGAAAATCCACGAACTTCAATGTGTTCGGTTCGGCTCGTTAATGTTCGTCGCTTTTTGCTGATAAAAAAAAAACCAAACATTTTTTACAAAAACAAAATACACACACGAAAAAAACATTATAGAACATTAAAATATAATGTTTTTCTACGGTATCACTACAATTGTTCTGTTTTTTAACGAAGAACCGAACATTATATAATGTTCGGTTCTTTCTTGAAAATAGTTACGAACGGTATTAAGGTTTGTGTATGTTTACACAAACACTAAAAAAATAGATATCGTTCTTCGGTGTGTGAGCCGAACGCTAAATAATGTACTGTTTATTTTCGAACACTGCCTTAAAGTAAAAAAATTCTGTAAAAGTCGCGATTTTATTTGTTTTTTAAATATGCCTTCCTAAGCCATTATCAACCTCGTACAAAACTCCCTAAGTTACGCGCAATTTCTGGTTAATTACCCAATACTCCTGCAAAACTCGCTATATGGCTTGTCATTTCAATTAAAAAAAAAACTTAATCGATTTCTCAGAATTTTGTTTTTTAACTTAGCGGTGTTTGCAATTTTACTACTGATATTTTAATGAATATGATACGCATGAGTTTATTGACAACCTTTCTCCATCTGAACTATTAGCGTTCAAATATGTTCCAGCTACATCTTACAATGTTGAAAGAGTGCTTTCCATTTATTAAACTGTTTTATGCGATAGCAGCAGATTATTTATTTTTGAAAATTTTAAGAAACATGCTATTGTACTACAAAAATTAATAAAATAAATGTTTTTTAATAACAACATGTTTATTTTTGCCAGTTTTGACATTTTGTGCCATTTATTATACTTTTTCATGCCATTTTCAACCATTTTTTGTGCCATTTTAAACTTGCCCTGCTGTAGTTAAATTAGGGTACCGTAGAGAAATATGTATAAACAATCTCAATAACATTAGTGGCCCAAGCCAAAATTAAAGAGAGCCCTAAAAAGAGGCTTACATCTCATTCCGCTGAATGTGCCTCAGCAATTAACGTTTATAAGTAGAACTAGAATACTCAAAGGACTCAAGTGTTCTTGGTAATTGATTGAAAATTCGTGCAACCCTTACATGAAATGATCTCTTCACTAGGGAAGTTAGCTTAGGAATCAAAATTTGACGATTGCGTCTAGATCGACTAAATAAAAACAATGCAATCATACAGGGGTGTGCTGGAAATCGCAAACGCAAAACGCAAGAATTTGGAGGCTGTTTTTAATAAACTTTTAATCTTCTTTTTATAATTTTTGTTATAAAATTCTGTTTAATAGAGAAATGTTTGTATAATATTTGTCATAAAATTCTTTTATTACAGAAATCTTACTAAAAAACGACTTTTAAAATTTTTGCGTTTTGCGTTTGCGATTTCCAGCACACCCCTGATATACAGTATAACCCGGTTAATTACCCCACGCTAAAATGCCTTTCACGTTCGTTTAATTGCCTTAGTACTATTTGACAAAAACACAGCAAGTAATGCAACCAAGTTTTACTTGTTAATAATTTGAAAATATGCACGAAAATTTTTTTTAAAAAATATGCCTTAAAAACAAAATATGGCTTGATTAAAAGCAAAATATTCAACAAATTAAAAGTCAAGATTCATATAAGGGTTATATATTATCTAGATACACCAAATTTATGAGATATTTTGTCTTAAAGAGATTAAAGTTTGAAGTTTGCATGGGGACTATGTGATATTATAGACCGATTCTTACAATTTACATAGGTTTCGTTCTTATGACAATTAAACGTATTTACCCAATTTTATCAAATTATCTAAAAACTGCTACCTTTACTTTTTGCACAAGGTTTACATGGACATACAACCAGCAAGATGGACGGCCGGACACGAAAAGATTACTTAAAAAAGTGTTTCTGATTCGATCGTTTACTAAACGATGAGTCTAGGTTTCTATGTTATAAGTTGCGAAAAACATTTATCTTCAACAAAAACTTGCTTTGGGTTAAAATTGTACAGTGAAAATTTAATGTAGGTGGCGAAATTAAAGCAACAGAAAATTCATCTGTTAACCAGAATTTTAAGCAATTTTTTTTTGCTTAACATGTATTAAAATATGTTTTGAAAACTTAAAATATGTGTGCAATAAAAATGCAGCAATGGCTAAAATATGGAAATTATTTACAAACAAATCGATACCAAAATTCATTAAAAGGTCTAAACGCATAAATATATTGTTTCTGCGTTCATTGGTCGCCCAAGAAAAACCATATTTACGGCTTCCATGAGTAGTATTAGGATATGACAGGACATCTCAAAAAGCACTACAGATCAAATTTAAGACAACAAATCTCATTGTTTTTTATTGCTATCTCTTAAGATTTAGCTGGTACATGTAAAAATTCCTTTCTTAAATTTTTTCATACATCAAAGTTAAGTTATCTTGTAAATAAATACGTCTAATTACCTCACTGAGGTATTTAAACGAATTCGCTTAATTACCTCAATGAGGTAGTTAAACGTATTCTTATTATTACCTCAACGAGGAAGTTAAGCGTATTCGTGTAAATGCTTACCCCGCATAATTACCCAAAAATATTGGCATTTTTGTCGAGGTAATTATCCGTGGAATACTGTATTCAATAGTTCCCCTTTTAAACATATTCAGCCCAATTATGAATAAAAATTCCCCGGGAGAAGGGAGAAAACTCCCGGGGACTTTTTATTCACAGTTGGGCTGATTGTAAAAGCAAAAGCCTAATTTTTACATAATTAGAAAATGAACAGCCAAGAAACTTTGAAACGTACATAGATACATGATTTTGAAGTCTTAAGCAATATAGATATCTTATAACTCTATTGAATAGCACCAAAAGTTTCTTCATATGACACCCAAGTGTACCAGTATAAACTTCAATACCATACAAAAATATAGGCATAACCAGTGTTAAAGTTAACTGAAATAATAACTGGTTGCTCGGTTAAGGTTTGCTACCTTTTTTAGCAACCTTTTTCTTTCGGAGTGCTAACTTATATATTTTATACAGTTAACGGTTAATAAAACATTGTTTTCGCCATCTTCAAGTTTTGTTGTATCTAAATTAGTTATTGACATAACTACAAACCGTTCACTACGATTTTTTAAGGTAAATAAAGAGCTTGGTGAATGTAAAACGAATCGACTTTTATTCTTATATCGTCGGTTGATAATTTAAATGTCGTATGTGGATTTTTTGCGGTTTTGAGTTTAATTCGATTTCTAAGGTTTTTCGAGACCTGATCTTTCATTTGGCGTAATCAGTTTTTCGGTACCTCATACGGTTTTCGATATATGGAGTGTTAAGTTTGTCGTATGTGGCATTTGCTGAAGCAGTTTTCAAAAAACAGGCAGTAAGCCTTATTCTAACAGTATTTTTATATAATAATATTAATTTAACCAGTATGCAAAATCAGTAGAATTTCATTTAAGACTTTTTATAAGCGTGATTTACTATGTATGTGAATATAACTCGAAATATTGTCAAATTAATTGTTTGATTGTCATTGAAACTTAATGTTACGTTCGACAAGAAATGAAGTAAAGGATAAAGGACATAAAAGTTGTATTCAAAAAAGCAAGGGTTTCAAAAGTGTTAAGTGGAAAAGTAATACATATGTATGTACTTATGAAATATTTTATTTCGTTGGAAATTCAAGTCAAAATTTATATTGCGACTCTGAACACCACTTAGAACGTGATACCAATAGAAATATTTTGAAAAAGTGATTTAGGTTAGGTTAGGTTAAGAAGGGTTGTGCGCCCACAGGCACACCTCCACTCGGAGACCGAATACGATCCATTGTGATTCCCTTCAATGAAAATATGAAGTTAGAGAGAGAGAGATAAGACGAAGTGAAGAAATAGAGAAAAGGAAGTAAGATAAAGACAGAAAATTAGAAAGTAGGACCAATACCCCCCTTACAGTCCCCTCAACAGAAACAGCCGCGTTATTTCCCTGACAAACCCCAGTAGATTGGCCGGATTACATCCAGCTATGCACCCCAGTTCGTCGTGAAACATATCACCTAGCCACTTCAGTCTGAGACCCTGCATCCTAGGACAATGGCACAGTACATGCTCGATCGTCTCTAGCTCCTCCGAATCCTCGCATAGCCTGCAGAAGTCCGGTGATTTACTTTCCTTACAAATTCAATATTTATTTCATACTACCTAGTGCACATTATTAATCTTAAAATTTAGAAAATTCAACTTCATATGCAATCGAAAGTAAACTGAAAAATGACAAATTTTATAGTGAAGATCCAAAGATTGTTACAAAAATGATATAAACCCGAATTATTGCATACTGTGTGTATATTTTAATACATATTTGAAAAAATTATAGCTTGTGAAAAGGAAATTGGAAACTGAAAATCTAAGAAAGATTAAAGTTTATTCTATTCCAAATATGGAAAATTGTATTTCTTTAAATTGCTACATGGAAACGTACTGTAAATACTTAAAAATTAAATTTAAGAATTCCACAAGAATTCGATACTATCGATAGATAGTCAACAAACTATCGAAAATATCGAATGTTGCGACTATCGATAGTTTGACAGCTCTAAATTACTATGAATATTTAACAATACCAAGTCGATTAGAATCTAAAAGGTCAAGTTTACTTGAACAGTTTTATTTAAATTTTCTTTTGAACTTGCGTTCACGTTCATGCACAAAATTAATTTTTGTTTTCTTTTCCTTCAACTTTGTAGCTTTTTATTATATTACGGATGAAAAAAGAAAAGAAAAATTGAAAACTGACTGGTACGGTCAAGTATGTACCCCTTTCCATTCTCTTTACCCCTCTCTCCTAAGTGCTGGTTCACACAGGTCAAGTTTACTTGAACAGTTTTATTTAAATTTTCTTTTGAACTTGCGTTCACGTTCATGCACAAAATTAATTTTTGTTTTCTTTTCCTTCAACTTTGTAGCTTTTTATTATATTACGGATGAAAAAAGAAAAGAAAAATACAAAACTGACTGGTACGGTCAAGTATGTACCCCTTTTAATTCTCTTTACCCCTCTCTCCTAAAAGCTCGTGACTTGAAGAGTCAAACTTGACCTGTGTGAACCAGCACTAAAAGCTCGAGACTTGAAGAGTCAAACTTGACCTGTGTGAACCAGCACTAAAAAGTTTGCGTGTTTTAATAGGCTTCAAGTTTTAAAGGTAGAAATTGTCAATGAGAAGATACGTAACTCTTTAGGCAAAACATTCGATAATCTAGCAGTCTAAACAACCATAGATCGTTCATACGTGGAATTATTGCTACGTAAAATTATCATTTGAGGATTTCTTGTAGTTCTAGTAAAGGATATCATTTGTGCAATACTTACAGGATTCTGATATTTAATAATTCTAAAAATATAAATCAAGAAACAAAATTTAAGATAATCGTCAGATGAAAATCTCAAGAAACTTCTCACAAGATGTATACACATCTACTTAATCCTATTCCTGCTACCAATGTTACGTCCTGAGTAAACTTCGATACAATAATTCACCTGAGACATTAAAAGTGCATGAGCAATAGTGCGCCTCACTCGTAGGGGAAGAAGCAGGTTCAAATGGTATAGTCTCCTAAGTGTAAGACAAACCCTGGAGCATATGCTATCAATGTGCGGATCAAAAGACAGTTTCTTATCTATCACCATTTCAAGACCTTTTTGTCTGATTAACAATATCAATTACAGCACCACCAATCTTCAAATCCAAGTCCAAAATATTCATATCACGTCTATTAAATCTAAAAACCATCGCCTTGTTCTTACTGGAATTCACCTGAAGAAAGTTTGTATCCATCCAATTACTCAACTTATTTAAGTCCCGATTAATAACATCCGACCATTCAATTTGTAATTGAATGTCATCAGCAAATGCTAACGGCCTACAACAACTAATGCTCATATTGGGAAATAGTTATTAGTAAATAGCGTGAACAACATAGGGTCTAAGACTGAACCCTGCGGAACAACAGACCTCACACATTCCAGGCCAGAAACTAAGCCATTAAGGGACACATGTTGCCTCCGACCAGCCAAAAATGACCATATCAAGCTTCATGCCGACGATGAAAAACCAAAATTACTATTCAATTTGGTTACCAAAAGAAAGTGTTTCACATGACCAAAAGACTTAAATTGTTCAATAGAAACCAAGATACTTACATTACCCCTGTTTAATTTATTTCTTACAGACCCAATCAATTCATTCAGAAGAAAACCATTATTACGACCAATACGAAAATCAAATTAAGATTCACTAAGCATCCCATTATCTTGTACCCACTGCATAATGGGTGCGTTCGTAAATGCATCACTGCGCTGCATCAGTGATTTCAAGTGGTTATATATTTATCAGTGAAGTAAATGTGGACCAAAAAATTGTGAAATACTCCATAAAAATTATAGTCCCACAATAATAAAAATTATAATTATTTTATCGCTATTAAAAAAAGTTTTCTTTTCTGATGCAGCGCAGTGATGCATTTACGAACGTACCCAATCTGTTTCTTCATTATATTTTCAACAACCTTTGAAAGCACAGGCATTATACTTATACATACAGTAGGTCTCATATTGTCAATCGAAAAATAACCCCTCTTCTTAGGGATAGGAACAATACGCGCAACCTTCCAATCTCCAGGGTACCTAGACGACCTCAAATGTTATTTTCTGATGTGTATAATATATCCCCACTGAGGTACGGAAAAACTATTTTCAACAATCTTAAAACAACTCCATTAGAGCCTACAGAAGTAGATCTAATTATCAGCAACGCAATATGCAAATCAGCCATTGTTACATTAGAAAAAGAAAAACCACTATTATGTATAATCCGTGAATTCAGCAAAATCATGTACCAAATCCTAAATAACTAATTGATTGCCAATAAAGTTCCTGTTTACATCACCCCAGCAAAAGCGTACGTTTCTGTTCAAACACCCACTCTACCCAACCATTTCCACATCTCCCTAGTCATACCGGTCCGAAAAAAACTACTACTGTTCCGTTTCCTTAGCCCTGGTCAGATTACGCAGCCGTCAATAGGCCTCCCAATTACTATCACTCCTATTATTAAAATGTGACCTAAGAGCAATGCCAGTCAACGATCTGTGATAGTTAATGTCATTGGAGAATCTAAGCACATTATGATTCGTACTTGGAGAAACTTCTCTTAATGAAACATAGCGCAAAAGATCACCAAACAGTGTATTAAGAAAAACAATTTGAGTATGTATCAGGATCACCAGACGGCTAAAGTTGTGAAAAGTCCGTTTGTATTATATGATCTTCAATTGCACGAAAATCAGCAATATTATAGTCCCTAGAAAAAGTAGGTTCAGATGAAACATTAGCGGCTATATTCAAAGAGGCACATTTTATAGAATGGTGTGATATATGTAAAAGGAACCTGAAATTGTAAAGATTCAATTACAGTCAATCCTCGACTTACTAAAAAGTAATCGATAAGTGAAGTAGTCAGGTGATATGAGTTATATTGTGTAGGAATGCAGTTATGCAAGCAACTCAAGTCCAACCGTCTACAATGCGAATGTACCGCATTCGATTTTAAATTATGTATTAAAAAGATCATTATTAAAATCTCCAACCACAATTATATGCTGGTACCGAACCAAAAGTCCGCTAAAAAATGTTTGTTTTGTGTTCTTTATCCAATTTAATCACAAATATATCATTACCTAAAACGCAAAAGACCCTAACTAACACAAAATTTAAAATCGACTTTTTCATTGATTTTATAGCTTTTTATGTTATTTTTTTATAATTTGTCTTTTTTAATCGATTTAGCGATCTCAAACTAGTTTTTGGGTTTGTTTGTTTTGCGATTAAAGCGATTTGTTCTTGTAAGTTTTCTGATTTTTTACAGCTTTAACGATTTATAATACAAAGTAAACTTTACTATACGGAAGCTGTCAGCAAACTTTTGCGAATTTCTGCTAATTTTACCGAATTTTTGTTATTCCTTATAGTTTTAGGAACTTTAAATCAATTTTATGGCTTGTTTGAAATATTAAAAATGTTCGCTATTTTGTGCAACTTTTTTTTCGTTATTTTCCCACTTTTTCAGCCCAAGGAATTCTCCCATTTTTCCTATACTTATTCCAAGGCGAATTGACTAGAAGGTGAGGTCAACTCTACAACTACAATGCTCCTGTGGTCGGGTTTCCAAAAATATTGCTAGTAAAAAAAACAGGTTTGTTGACATAAAAGCTAGTTTGTATACAAACTTTGACACGTCGACCACCGAAAAAAAACACCATATGTTTACTTGACCCCACCTTCTAGTCAATTCGCCTTGGCTTTTGGGTAACTTTGTGCAAGTTCGGAATGTTTCGTTACATAGCGTCTTCACCTGACAATTTTTTGCCATACCAAACGTCAAAGTCTACACACAAAAAAATAATTTAGGTAATTTTACCAAGGCGTACATAGGTAATTTATTTTTATATAAAAAGAAAAAACTAAGTTTTATTGTCTTAAATAATTGGTAATTTATACAATAAGTATTGCCTAAAATTTTTGTTAATATTACTAATTGGGTCAGGTATCTTATTCGAATTTTTTTATAATATGTATGTATGTTTATTTTATTTTTCAATTGTGAAAAAACATTCAAATATAAATTTGAATTTAGAATTTTTAAATATAAAATTAAAAAAATTAAATTAAAAACTATTCGGGGGTTGCTTTAAAATCATGTGAGATAAGGCCATTATGGCTTTATTGCTGAATTGAATGGGAGATAAAGCCATAATGGCCTTATTGCCCAATCATTGAGAGGTAAGGTCATATTTAAAATTTTGCCATATTTTTTTCGCAAATGAGAGATAAAGCCATATTTTTTCAGAATATTGTTATGCATGGTGTTAACATTCTGTAAAAGGGAAAATCCTTAGTTATCACTAAAAAACCTTTTTTTATTCTTGTGACGCACGCAGGAAAACTTTATTCAGCGAAGCCACCTGCCACGACCTACTGGAGGAAAAACCCCACGCAGAAAAAGTTTAGTATGCGAAGCCAGATTTCAATACTTAGCTTTAGTGTTTCCGGAACTGAAATAAGAGATAAAGCCATTTTCTAATATTGCTAATGTAAGCTAAGGCCATGATGGCTTTATCTCCCATTGAAATGAAAAAAAAAATAAAAAAAAGCATATATCTCCCTATTGAATGAGAGATAAAGCCATCATGGCCTTATCTCACATGGTATTAAAGCACCCCCAACTATTCAATAAAGGATAAAAATACAACGCATGTAAGTGAGTATTATTAACATAGGATAAAGAACTCCGCTGAACTTTAAAAAAAAACAAGACTGAATATCGACCCCTTTGCGCGAAATTATCGTATGTTACAAAAACCAAATTTTACAGGACAGCCACTTTTCTCTACTTTTCTCTGCTTTCGCTTGCAGTATCAATATTAAAATATACATTCAATTTTTGGAGCAACGAAGTGGAATTCGCCTATAATATTTTGTCAGGTGACGTCTCTTTGAATGTAGAACAAGATTGCATCAAAAACTCAATTTCAAAAAAATTGGCATATACGATAATTTCGCGCAAAGGGGTCGATATATTTACAATAAAACCAATAATTATTTATTACTTTTATTGAAGATTATTAATTAGGACGACACGATGCTGGATCAATATGGATTTCCAAGACAAGATTAGTTTTAATCCTTTGACCACAAATGAGCCCAAAAAACAGCCCGGAACTTTAAGAAACAACAAAAAGTTTCAGTAAATTATTAAATTAATTGATACACATTATGAATTGATAAATAAAATACATATTATGAAATTAAAAAGGTTAAAAAAGTATATAGTTTTTTTAAAAATGCTTTTTTATTAAAATAAAAAGTATGTAGTAAATTTACCTAAAACCTATGTTCTTGTACAAAATTTAACTTAGATAACTTTTCTAAAATAAAAATATAAACTAACTTTGCTATCATTGGTAAATTTCCAAAGTTTCTTTGTAATTTTAACAAAATTATTAGATACTTTTTCGAACATAGAAATTACCTAAGTTAAACGTTTTATAACCTAAGAAACTTAGATACTGCCATGCTACCCTTGCGCTTAGTTAATTTTATACCATATTCTTAGGTAATTTTACCTATGAATTTTTTTGTGTGTATATAAAAAAAACTCGAAAATTTTTGTCAGCGTTTTTTTAATATGAAGTTTGACGTTTGGTATGACAAAAAATTGTCAGGTGAAGACGCTATGTTAAGGAGCATATAGACGACATGTTTTTGTCATCTGACATGTCAAATTTCCCACTGCAAAACACAAACATGTCGTGTTTTACCTTTTTAACTTTGCTTCTGATTTTCTCCTTTTTTTACATTCAACCCAAAATCACTTCCGTTTTATGTCACGTACGATATGCACCTATTTTGCACAACAAGGCTCCGAATTTCAACCCTCTAACTGAAACATATGATATAAAATTTTTCCAGTTATTACTGTTTTTGCAAAATTTCCACATCTCTGAAGGCGTACAAATATCAAGTACGATGACATGAAAATTCCTATATGCTAAAAATTAAAATTATATAACCCTTGTTTGAGCTACAAAACATTTATTTTTATACATATGTAGATATCCCACTCGCATCGCACTAAATGACCAAAAACCTCTTAAAGAAAAAGACCCAAACTTTCTAATTAATCTATTTGGGACAAATTTAGCTAAAGCTTCGTACAGACGATGGTCAGATCTTACAATATTTTAAGCAGGCGTTGCCAACAGCAATATTTTTCTGACAATGGTCCATTGTCAAGCTTCGTACAGACGATGGTCAGATCTTACAATATTGGTAAGCAGCGTTGCTTAAATTGCATTAAAATTGGCTAAAATGTCTTACAACTGTGTGAACATTGTTAGCTCATTTGTATTTGCAGATGTGCAAAATTAATGCATCTGAAGCTTCGTACAGACGATGGTCAGATCTTACAATACTGTAAGCAGGCGTTGCCAACAGCAAAATTTTTCTGACAATGGTCCAAATTTTTTCGTTTTACGTTTTCGATTTTCATGACACCCCTGTATAGTTTTTCTTTAATAAATATTAAATTTGCGCATTTTCTTCTTCTTCTTTGAAAACATCCATATTGCTTGACATAGCGTCTTCACCTGACAATTTTTTGTCATACCAAACGTCAAACTTCATATTAAAAAAACGCTGACAAAAATTTTCGAGTTTTTTTTTATATAGACTTTGACGTTTGGTATGACAAAAAATTGTCAGGTGAAGACGCTATGTGATAAAAAGTTGACATTTGCAAAATAATGTTGCCATTTATTTGTGCTCAGTATGAAAGCGCTACATGGTTTAAGCCACCACCCAAAAATATCAAATTCAATTGATAAAAGATTAACTTAATTCTCAGATTATCTAATTATGGAATTAAATGAACTTTAATCTCAAACCCAAAAAGTGGCTCTTAGACATGGACTAATGCTGAAGTAGAGAAGGTATTTAGTCAAGTGAACATCGTTAAAAGTAATTTGAGAAGTAGGTTACATTTAGCAATAAGGTTAATATTTTTACCATGACAAAATATTTGTTATCTTTTATTATTTTTTAATGTAGCTTTGGACTTAAAAGGTTGGGTATTTAAAACTCATTAAACATGCATGGTCCTAAGTGAACAAGAATAAGTAAGGGGAGCTTCATGGTACATTTTTGTTCGACATCTGGTACTTTGATTAAATTTAATTAATTTTAGACATAGAAACATAAAATTAAACATGCAGTGTCCTGAGTGGATGACAATCTATAAAGAAGATGTTTTGATAATTTCTTGTTTTCTCACGTGGAAGATAAAATATGAACCGGAGGTTAGTCCCTCGCCAAATCGATCAACTAAGACGGAGAAAATAAATGCTAGAAACATGTAAATTCATATATATACATATATATATATGAATTTACATGTTTCTAGTATAAATACTTAGATGTACTGTTTTTTTCTTATGAACATACAAATTAATGGTCAAATTTTGACCATTAGGCGAACACTAGTTTAAGTAAAATATCATAATTCGTGAAAGGTTTAGGCGAACTAAAATAATTTTCGAGAGGGAAATTATAGATCAAACATCACAAAATTCTGTAGAGTGTTTTCTGGTATATAAATCATAAATTAGAACAAATTTCGATATATAAGTAAAATTTGTTATATCGTTTTATAGTTTTAAAGTGGTTTTCAGAAGACTGCTTAATATAAGACCTTAGGTAAATTTCTGGTAAAGTAAAGTAAAGTAAAGTTGTAATAATGGAACACTTTTCGGCCGATAAAATCTTACCTTTAGCTATCGGTAAGTTGTGGAAACGGTGGTAAGGCTGCTAAATGTTAAGAGTGAGTTTTTGACTGAACGAATAAACCAGGACTGGGAGTTAGATTAGTTAACCTATAAAAAAAATTAATCTACCTTTAACCCATTTTTAAGTTTTTGAGTGAAAGATTAAAGCCCTTAAGGCCCAAATACACTGGTCAAATTCCCATCCAGCATTAAGGTAGTATTAGTGAAAATGAGTTTGTATGTGTGACACCGACGATGCTTGATGGAAAATCAATTAGCATGCTTGACAAGTGATTTTGATGAATGTATTGGCGTTACTCTTCAAGCACCCACACACTTTAAACGTGATTTCAAACTGAACAGACACTAAAAATGTCGGATGAAAAACAAAAAAATGCTTTGGAGGAAAAAAATGTTATTTAATAATTTTCTCCTTCTTTTCTTCAATTCTTTTTTTATTTATTAAAAAGCAACACAGTTAAAAGTATGTAATCACACTTAAACACTTTTTATCTATATTTTAATATTTTTTGCTCCTGCTGTTGTCACTTCAAAATAAAATGCAAAATGAATGCTTGACAGCTCATCCAGCAAATGTATGTTCTAATATCAAGCACACGTACACGAGCTTGATGTCAAGCATTTGACAAGTGTATTTGGGCCTTTAGCATTACCATATGAACAGGCAATTTTTTTATGTATAAGTATGGCAGTTTTAGACAAATTTCAAAATTTGTCATACAATTATTGGTCGAAGTGTGAAAAAGAAGAAAAGGTGAAAATTTTGTATGTGTTAAAAATATTAAGCTTATTCATATTGGTTGTATTTGCTATATTTTCATTAATGCCACATTAACCAATACCAAACAATTTGTTGATTAAATTTTATCATAAAGTTTGGTGATTTTCAAAAAATGTATAATTTGTTTAATGGAATATTCTTCTGGAGACGAAAGTAGTTCAAGGGGCAAGTTAGATTCCAGATATTTGAGTTGCGTTTGACAATTTGTTTCATGAAATATTTGCTGATATCTGAAAAGTTCCTAGGAATTGCTTTATTATATTTAAAAAAATTAATAAAATCGAAAAAGAAACAAAACAATCAAGTAATATTTTATAAACGAAGTCAAGGCGAATTCATACAAACGATGGTGGCTATCAAGGCGAATTCATCCCAGGTAATCTCGGTACTACAACAAGTACAACTCGTACAAAAACCACAAGCAATTTGTTTTTGTAAAATCATTGTACAATGTCAAAAACAGAAATAAAACAAAACTGAAACAAAGAGAATAAACAAAATTTTGACATCCAGCAGTGAGTTTGGCTAATATCAGCAGGTCTTTTAAGACCACCTGTAATAAATTCGCCTTGGTGGCAATACTACAACAAGTACAACACCAAAAACACAACATTGTAAAGGGTGTTTTTTATAGTGACACAAGTTTAAATCATAATAAAACAAGGAAAGATATTTTTTATATCAATGAAACGGGCTTTATTGGAAATAACATTTTATGAAATTAATGTTTAAATATAATTTCTGCCATGTGGCCAATTTTCCACAACTTTTCGCATTCTGGCTATCATCGATTTTGAAGACATATGGGCCAATGACTCCGCCAGCTCATAAATACAGGCACAAGCAATTAATTTAAACAATTCCACAAATAATTCGATATTATCAGTAGCAAGGCTGTGGAGTCGGAGTTGAAGAGTCGGAGCTGAGGATTTGTTCTGGAGTCGGAGTCGTAGTACCCAATAAAACTTACGACTCTGACTCCAAAATTTTTCGGCATAAAAACTTTTTTAATATTTTTAAAAATAAAAAAAATGTAAAAGATTCTGATTTAAAAAAAAATGGAGCACTCTTCTTTATATATGTATGAGTAGGTGAGTTTAAAAAATCGAAATAACAATTGGTTTTGACAAATCTTATAGCACTTCATGAGAATAAATATGTATATAGATTGTATCGAAGCATGTCCTTTCTATGTTTTTATGTGTGCAGTTGGTAACTAAACTGGTTCGATCGACTCACCAGACATTTGCAAAACTTCCTCTTTGCATTTTCTGTAACAAAACTCGATGGTTAACTGTTTTAATCTTTCTGTATGAAGTGCGTCAAGCTTTCGTTGATGATATAGAGCCGAATTAGAGAATTTAAGCATGCAAATTTGTAAACAAGTTCGCTTGGACATATTCGTTTTTTATAAATCGTATATTGAAAAATATTTTTCGAGCGATGTTAATACATAAAATCTGCTGTAGCTCCTGGAAAAAATGCATGCCATTGTTCCAGATATATGTACTTCCCATCAATGTGGGGGTAAAGCCGAAAAATGTTTTGAAAATACTTTTTTCTACTCACTTTGGAGAAAATTGGAGAGAAAATAAAGACTTGGAATTTTATATTTTTGTCTTGGACAATGTATATATTGTTACGAAAGTAACTTTAGTTAAGAATAAGTTGTAATTATTGGTTAAGAATTAGATTAATTTATGAGTTATCTTGTATTGATTAGTAATTAAGTATTTGTAAGTTATTTCATTAGTTAAAATTGTTATTGTATAAGCTATGCACACGTCTAGTGTAAAAAAATCAATGTACAGATGTAATGTTAAAATTGTTGTGCATAATTTTACTCCAACCCCACTGTAAATACTCGAATGTTCGTTATTAAGTTATCTTAAATTATGGTAACGCCTAAAAGTATGCCTTAGTTTATGATGCCTTATAACTCAATTAATTCAGCCATAAATATAGTAACTATAGATGAGTACCTAAGATTAATAGCCGTTATGCGGCGAACTTTCTAAAGCCATCTAGACGTTACTAGTATCATCTACACGTCTGGGCTAGAGTATAAATAGGATCGCAAGAGATGGCATAATATCATTCTAAGTTCAGACTTCGTCAATAACGTATCACGCTGAGAAAATTATAGTTGGTTGTGAATAAAAGCTATACAAAAATTACGGTTGTTAAAGTGACTAACTACTAAATAAAGTTGTGTAAATTGTAAACCGTGTTTAAAATTTTGTGATTATTTAGTTTTATTTAAAGTGTAATAAAGAACTCGAAACGGTTTATTATAAAGGAAATAAACCAAAACGTTATTGAAAGGCAGTAACGTAACAATACGTATCCCTTTCAGACCCAAGCTTTAAATTGCTTTCAAATTACCCTAAATCATAAAAATCAAACAAAATATTTTGGTATTTTGTATAAGATAGATCCATAAAATATTCCTACAGGGTCCTTTTTGGCAAACAGGACATCGCACAATTGTGCGGTCTAGGTCAATATCTGCAAAGAATCTTCAAAATGATAAAACATAGCTTGGAACTTTTCTAGCGGTTATTAAACTTAAAAAATGCAGATACTTTACTACCTTATAAGAAATAAAGAATTTAATCAAAGGAGTTTCAAGTTTTTGTTCTATCTACTAATTTTTCTTACAGGATCCTTTCCACATTTACTTTTTCCCCCTATGCTTATCCAGAGGAGCTCTACGCTTGTCTGCAGGAGACCAGTCTCCGGCGGGAATTTAAATCGCAACCCCCGCACTGATAGCATATCTCACTACTAGCAATTTTACTGACTATCACTGCCTATATGTCCTTCCATTTCAAAACAGCTTCAATTTCGATATTGGTAAATTGGGATATTCGCCCCGACTCATTTCTTTGTCCAAAGAGAATTTTACACTACATTTGCCATACTTGTACCTGTTGCTACCAACCCATCTGGTGTAATGCTTCAAAAAATAGTGTTTGTGTAAAAAGTCGGTTCGAAATATATATTAATGGATATAAACGGTCCATGATCAATACCCCAATCTTTAATCTACAATATTTAAAAGTTCACTAAGCCAACTCTTGTAGTAGCACAGACAAGTTTTCTCAGCCCAACGGATTGTGGTTTGGCTTAATTACTTCAAGTACAAGATATCTTCCCAAAAAAATATAATCTGCCCATCAATTAAGTAATTCAAGATTTCTGTTGCCAAATCATAACACCATATTTTGGTTGAACTCTCCACAACTTATTTGTCGAGTGTGGTGTGGAGTTATCTTCAAAATGTGCATATGAACGGAGCTGTAAAAACTTATCGCGGGACATGGAGCTATAAACGGCAGTAGTTTTGCTTCCACTCGCCCAGTACATTCTTATCGCAGGGTAAAATTGAGACACCCCATCATGATCGCGCACCAGTCAAATCTTTTTATATCTGCTGGTACGTCACGCCATGACCAGTTTACTCAACACATACATACATTTTAGTTTGTTTCACAACTTCCTCGGTATAATTCTGGAAATAAGCTTTCAAAATATTTTAATGGTGTTATGAAAGTTATCGGAAATGATAAACTTTTCAATATAACGTGCCTGTTTGGTATTTTGGATCTAAAATAGTTACGCTGTATCTGGGTGGTCCGAGGAGTATGATTACTTAACTGGTGTACTTGTTTGGTCAATCGTGTTAGGGAAAGTGTTTGGATTACATGATCTTTCATAACTTTCTTGTGCATAAGTATTTACATTACAAGGGATCCATGTTTCATTAGTAACATTATCATCAACACTGATGTCAGCATCAGAATCATTAAACATTTTTAGAACTGCCCTAACATCATAATTTCCCTGTAAAATTATTAGGTAGCACAAACGTGAGTATAAAACAAAATGTCATGTTGTGTCTGATCATCACAATTGTGCTATCTGTATTTTCTTGAGCGCTGACTCCTTGTTACTATGCACAATATCAACACTAAAGAGCCTAGTTGTTGCAAATACTCATTATACAGTTACCACTACTAAAACTAAAAACGTATTTCAATATTATTTTACAAAAACACTTTACTTGTGAACGCAAGCTTACACTTGTGGAAAGACGCAATAAAACATAAGCTGTAGTTTTTTATTTCTGCTGGTCAGTTTTTTTCTTTTTTTTTTTTTTAAACAGAAACAAGAACTCACAATCATTGCTTGCCGGTTAATAGACAAAAAATTATTATTTCATGTAATTTGAGGCAAACAAAGGCAGACCGCACAATCGATTCAGTTAGGTCTGAAAGGGGTATACACTACTTGCAAGTACATAATTACTTGCTTGTGGAAACGTAGGGTAAGTATTAAAAAGAAGTAGCTCAGCTGTGCTTTTAACGCCACCTGAAAAATGAATTCGCCTTGAACGAAGTGGAATATTTCAAGGTATATTTATAGCAGGTAGTCTCGGAAAGCCAGCTGGTTATTTTTTATTTGCTTGTTTTGTGATACAAACTGTCAAATGTTGTATAGTTAACAAGTTTTTTGTCTTTATCTTTTGTCTTTTTTGTCTCTTTTCAACCCCTTTGCTGTTTGACAGTTCGTATCACAAAACAACAATAAAAAGCCCTGTTGTTTGTTTTATTGTACAATTGTTGTAATCTCGCGGCTACCTGCTATAAAAATACCTTGGAATATTTAATAAAACTTGGGGATGAAAACATGAACATTGAATGTTTGGTCTAGCAAATTCTTTGTCATTAAATAAATAAATAAAGATTTGGTCCTATTCTTATAGCCCTTGGTTAACTAATAATTGTCGTATTTAAATGTTCAAATATTTAAGAGTCTTCTTAATTATTTAAGAAGTCCATTTTATTATTTTTCTACAATAGTTTTTACTTGTATACAATCATACTTTGTACTTTCATAAGTAAAATTTCCTTTTCTTTGCTGTTAAACCGCAATATTTAAACAATTTTAAGCAAACTTCAAAGATTAAATTTAATTTAATCGCTGATCCTTTAATTAAAAACTGGTCAAAATTCATCTGAGGATCTGATTCAAATTTCTTTTTAAACAATTACTTTGAAAAAAGTATACTGTGAAAATATTTTAACAAGAAAAAAAAAAACAAAATTTTGTTTTTATCATTATATGTACATACTTTTGAATTATTAATCATTTGTTTTAAGTTCCTTTGGGAAACATACAATTTTTACTTTTGGGGAAAAATAAAATTTTTGTGCAATTTTTTACACTTTTTATTATTATAAATTCCAGTTAAAAAATCTAGCAATGAATGATATTAATTCTATGTTATTACCTTTTATATTGGAAACTCTCAATCAAAAACCAGAATTATGTAAGTATTCATTTAAAAAAATATTTGCAAAGTTATGCATTAAATAACAATTAAATTGTGTGGAGCGATTTTAGGTGATACTTATGAAAATCTATATAAAGAAATAAAATACAATTTGTCAACACAAGGACTTAAACAACGCCATGGAAATATAGAAAAGGCCATCAATAGTGCTTTGAATGTTGGCCAAAATTTAGGAATTTTAACAGTAACTGATGACTTAGTAAGAGTACCATTTGCATTACATAAAGGTTCTAAGCAAACTTCAAGTTTAAAAAAGGTATTTTTTCTTTCTTTTGGGAATCATTAATAAAAATTTCTATAATTTAGAATGTGCTTTTAATGAACCAATCTCGAAATACACATACCGTAAAGCCAAATTTAATACCTCATGGGCGACCGAGAAGAAAAATTTCTAGAGGTCGTGCTGGTCATCGACGTAGACGTGTTTCTCGCCGTCGCTCTCGTTCAAGACGTCGTTAATGTTGTCATTGTGATAATTACGTACATATGTATACATTTATGTATAAGAGTTTTGATAAATATTTTGTGAATAAAATTTTTATACATTTTACAAAAATTTCTTTAAACTACCAAACCAGAAATCGATCCATTTTAGTTCTAAATTTTCTCTGTAGACAAAAAAATTATAACAAAATCAATTATATCGAAGAAAATCGATCGAAATTCCCATTTCAATTGTAGTGTAATTTAGATTGATATCGAATGCGGTAATTTGGCCCCAGGTTTCTCTTAAGTTTTATCCCGATAGGTAGCGCTGTTGTCGTGATATTTAAATTTGTAAACGATTTGGCTGAAATTCACAAAATACACAGGCATGTTCTGTAAATCACAAGATTTCAAATTACTTGGGATTTTGAAATCACAATTGTGATGAATGGGTGCAAGAGGGTCGATATATTTAAAACAAAAACAAAAATTGTAAAAGATGGGCCTTGAATGGGTGTTTTGAAAACATCAAAAAATTTAACTTAGTTAAAAATGGTGGTAACAAATAAGCAAGTAATTTTAAATCGGCGGCCAGTAAGCTGATTGGTTTCAAATCACAATTATGAAAAAAGCTTATTTTCCAGAACACCTTTTTTGTAAACTAAAATCACTTTCACAAAAAGTGATTTTCAGAACATGCCTCATATTAATTAAACGAAAATAAGTTTCCTGATAAAATTTTGACTCAGTAGATAGCGCTGGGGTCAAGTTACAAGTTAAAAATCTAAAAGTTAAATATCGACCCCTTTGCGCGAAATTATCGTATATGCCAATTTGTTTGAAATTGAGTTTTTGAATGAATCTTGTTCTACATTTAAAGAGACGTCACCTGACAAAATATTGTAGGCGAATTCCACTTCGTTGCTCCAAAAATTGAATGTATATTTTCATTTTGATATTGCAAGCGAAAGCAGAGAAAAGTAGAAAAAGGCTGTCCTGTAAAATTTGGTTTTTGTAACATACGATAATTTCGCGCAAAGGGGTCGATATATTTAAAACAAAAACAAAAATTGTAAAAGAAAAATTTTTTGAACCCGCATAATTCATAAATTAGTGTTCTCAAATCCGCATGTTTTTGTGTATTCGAAGTTTTTGTTCAAAAAAACCCAAGTTTAACAAAAGATGTTAAAAGTCTTATATTAATTAAAAATTGTGAAAGCTGTACAGAATCACAGTAAAAAATCGCTTCCATCGCGAACACGGCTACAATTCTCGAAAAATTGCAAACTTTCAAACAAACCCTAAAATTTATTTGAGATCGCTAAATGGGTAATTTTTTTATATTTTGCTTAAAACTAAATATTTTTGGCGAACTATTTAAGTTATAATGCCAGGGTATAACACAATTTTTGGAGCTTCAACCACAAAACCTCGTTCGACCTAAACCTTCGTATAGGAAGGCGAGAGCTTCCCGAATCCTCTTCAGAGTATTTTGGTCTCCACCAGTAAACGTCTGAGTTATTTCCTTGGTACTCCACCAGTAAAACGTCTAAGTTATATACCATGCACCAGTCACGTTGAGTTATTTTTGGTTCTCCACCAGACAACACATTAAAACATTGAGGTTAAAAACGATTGCATATACATAGTTAATATAGAAACCGCAAAAACTGTAACTCGGTACTGTTATAAGACGCCGAACCACTAACCAATGCGGGGTGACAACGCAAAACGCACGAAAAGCAGACAAACAAGAACGACCTGTTTGGCCTTAAGAAAAAACGACAAAAAGCGCGAGCTGCTTCTCCACTCAGAGCAGTTTAACGAGTGGCTAAATGAGTTAAAAAACAAAATGTTGGATAATAACAAAACAAATTTGCAGAAATAGAGAAAATTCGAGAATATTTTTAATATTTCAAACAAGCCATAAAATTGATTAAAAGTCCCTTAAACTACAACGAATGGCAACAATTCGGTAAAAATGGCTAAATTAGCGGAAATTTGCTAACAGCGGCATATATCGACCCATTTGCGCGAAATGATCGTATGTGCCAATTTTTTTGAAATTGAGTTTTTGATGCAATCTTGTTCTACATTCAAAGAGACGTCGCCTGAAAAAATATTGTGGGCGAATTCCACTTCGTTGCTCCAAAAATTGAATGTATATTTTCATTTTTATATTGCAAGTGATAGCAGAGAAAAGTAGAAAAATGGCTCTCCTGTAAAATTTTGTAACATACGATAATTTCGCGCAAAGGGATCGATATGTATATTATTTTATTTAAATCGTTAAAGCTGTAAATAATCGGAAAACTTACAGGAACAAAACATGGCTAAAATTCGCGAAAAATTCCATAATTTGAAACAAAGCCATAAACAAATTTGATATCGCTAAATCGATTAAAAAAAATTATCGGAAAATAACATAAAAAGCTTTAGAAAATTAGCCACCATTATATCAAAATCAATGACAAAGTCGATTTCAAATTTTGGGTTAGTTAGGGTATTTTGCGTTTTAGGTAACGATATATTTTTGATTACATTGGATTTAGAACATTTTAAACTAAAAATAAAAATTCATTTTTTTAAATCACATTTGAGAATAAAAGTCGATTCGTTTTACTTTCACCAACCCCTTACTACTCTAATAAAAAAATTATTATTTTTACGACGACACGGCTGCAGGTTTTTGTCTATGCTGATTTACTTTACAAATAGAATATCATTGTTACAAAATCATAATACGGCAGAAGAAATGGTTTTTTTTGTTTGTTAATGCAACTTTAAAGCTTTTAATTTTCAATTTTTTGTGGAAGTTTCTTATACTAATCTGCTACATTTTTAAATTTTCAAGAACAATATAAATAATACTTAACCTGGTACCACGTTTTACTCCTTGGACTTGTTATTAGATTATGTTCCCAACCACAATTATAGAAAGATTGAAATCAATTCCCTACAAGAGGAACTTTTAACTTTTAATCGATTTTGAGCTAAATCATTAAACGAGACATCAAGTAAATTCATAAATTACTTCATAAAATTAACTTTATTATAGTTTTTTGAACGATACATATGATACAATTTTAATTGGCCTAAAATCTACTATTACGTTATGCAAAGTTAATTAAAAGATCAAAAAAATTGTTTTATGTATAACGAATTAATCCCAGCAAACACAGAAATACTCCATATGTATTGTCAATCTTATTGCCTGGATAAAAAGTATTGTTGCGGCAATAATCCACTTCCTTCGGGAAAAACATGTCTCGATGTCAATACTCCTAAGCAATACTAAAGCGATTCTTCTAGATGATAAACAAGCAACATTGCCAGATAGCCATTTACAGTACACGCTTTTAGGGCGATTCGAATTTCCGAATTATTCGAATTTCTGGACGGTTTTTTATAAAAAAATTTAGGTAAATTTGACCATAAAGATATAAAACTATTTTTTTTTCATTTTAGTTTATTAAACATAAAAACTTACCGAAACATAACAAAAAACAAGTTAGAGTGCTATATTCGGCTGTGCCGAATCTTTGATACCCTCCTCCGACAGTTGGAATGCTTAAGGAGTAATATCTTTATGATGTCTATTTATTATTATTATCTTAAACTATGACGATTTGTTATCAGTTATGGTTTTAGGCGACTAAACTGTTTTCCGGTAGTAGGGTTTATATGGGGCCTAGGGTAAATTATGGACCGATCATCACAAAATTTCACAGCGTCATTTCTAGTCCTTTAAAACTGTGACGTACCAATTTCTGTTATGATAGCATTATTAATTATGGTTTTACGTGTACTAAACTATTTTCCGGGAGTAGGGTTTCTATGGGCCTGGGGTAAATTATGTACCGACCTTCACGAAATTTCACAGTATCATTTATAATCCTATAAAACTGTGACGAGCCAAAATTTGTTATGATTGCATTATTTTTTACGGTTTAAGGCGTACTAAACTGTTTTCCGGTAGTAGGGCTTATATGGGGCTTAAGGTAAATTATGGACCGATCATCACGAAATTTCACAGTGTTATTTCTTGTCCTAAAAAACTGTGACGTACCAAATTTTGTTATGATAGCGTTATTTTTTACGGTTTTAGGCGTACTAAACTGTTTTCCGGGAGTAGTGTTTATATGGGGCTTAGGGTAAATTATGGACGGATCTTCACGAAATTTAACAGCATGATTTCCAGTCAAACAAAACAAATTTTTGCAAAATCTTATCTCATTCCGTGCCTTGTTCCAGCATTAATGTTATTTTTTGTAACAAAATTATCAATTTTTTTAGGTGGTGGTTCCACATTTTGATTCATAGCTCTGGTCCTACCGAACCGATTTTGCTGGATTTCAATCCCAAACTGCTCAGGATAACTACAAGCAATTCGGCACCAACTTTGTTCATTTCTTTTAAGTTGTTCGAAAGTGAGCGTGTTTTCAACAGACGGACAGACATACGGACATGGCTAAATCGACTTAGAATTACTCAAGGACCCAGAATATATATACTTTATGGGGTCTGAGATGAATAATAAAAAAGTTTCACACGGAATGACAAACTTAATATACACTCAAAAAAAAGTTTACTAAATTTAAGTAAATTTAACTTAATTTAAAGAAATTCGGGAATGGTTTGGCTCCAAGTAAAATAAAACTTATATTAAGTTTAAAATTTCCTTAAAAAATAGTACAAATTATTTTCTTGCATAAACTAAAATTAAGTACATTTTTACCAAACAGTAAACCAATTGTACTTTATACTAAATAATAATTCCTAAAAGCGAGTACATTTTCTACTACAATTTACTACATTCTTATATGATCTGAGTAAAAGTTTGCTAATATTAAGTTAAAAATTTGTCAACCTAGTCCTATTATGAGGTTATTTTTCCTATTTTTAAGAATGCTTTAAACTTCAATTAAGAAAAAACATCTTGTTTGTATTATGTTCCAAAAAGTTTTTAACTTGCTTTAAGTTGGATTTATTTAAATTGGAGTTCAAAAGATATAATTTTTACTAGAAATTTCATTAACTGAATGAAAAAGTTATACTTGATGTTAAGAAGTTTTTACTTAAAAGAACAAAAAAAATTCTTAATTATAGTACAAACCATTAACTGAATTTAAGTATTATTTTTTTTAATACAAGAAAAGTTTTCTAAATTTGAGTTCAAATTTAAACTCAAAGTAAGTAAGATAAACTTCAAATAAAATTAATTCTTTCTTAATTTAAATAAAAAATTTACTAATATCAAGTATTGAATTTCCTTAATGAATGTATAGCGAACTTACTTCAAGTAGAATGTAGTACTAAAAGCTTAAATAAAAAGTCGTTTTTAATTTATTTATTTTCTTATTTATTCACAAAAAAGTAATTTATTTTTCCATTTGTTTTTTTATATGTTATACAAATAGTTACATTTATATTTACTAGAGTTCGCCTTATGGTCAAAATTCGACCATATTTTTTTTTTTGTAAATATGAAGAAAACATAATTCATCTAAGTATATATGAATTTATATGTTTCGAGCATTTATTTTTTCCTTCAAAAAGGATCGATTTGGCAAGGCACCAACATCAGGTTCATATTTTATCTTCTACGTGAGCTCATTTAATTTTGTAAGTTCAGTAAAAAAAATATCAATTGAAAAACAAAAAAGTCTCCTTTATATATTGTCATCCACTCAGGACGTTGGACTTTTTATTTTATGTTTCTATGTCTATTGTCAACGAAAATTAATCAAAGTACCAGATGTAGAACGAAGAAGTACCAAAAAGCTCACCTTACATGTTCTTATTCACCCAGTTTAATGTATAATTTTTTCTTTATAGGTCGAATTTTAACGAAAATTCAAAAAGTTCCAGTTGAAAAACAAAAAATACCAGCATTTTTTATCTTATAGGTTATCACTCACTCAGGATCTTACACCTATAATATTATGTTTCTAAGTTCTATATTATAGAAAAATTAAAAATTATCACATGAAGCACAGAAAAGTAAAAAAAAAGAAATTTAGTTTCCCATATTTCCCCTTTTTTTCTCCCCATAGAGGTTCGGTTGACAAACAAAGGAATAAAGCGTTCTTTACTGTTTTGACTGGTCTGATTTATATAGTCGAAATATTCGAAAACCGGTTTCTGCAAAATGTCGAATAATCGATCACCCTAACTTTTTATTATTTGATAATTGAAAATAAATTTTTATTTATTTGTGTTGCATTTGTGTTAGTAAAAATTTTGAACGCTTATAACTCTGAAATTATTGAACAGATTTTAATAAAATGTACATTGTGCACTTTTTTGAGGAAATACCTCTTAAATGGTGTATATTTTGTTAAAATCGGTTGACATACAGAGGAGGAAAGTGTTCTTAACTGTTTTCCTTAGCCGATTTATATATAGATTTTTTCATTTTTTTTATTAAATAACTTATACAGTACAATTTTATACAAATAGTTACATTTATATTACTATTATTATTTTGATTTTAATATATTTACATCTAATGGTTTTTTACATTCGGTTCTAAAAACCCTCTTCACAACTAATTGTGGTGGAGGGTATAATAATAATTCAGTTCATTTGACTTTAGTAAGTACATTAGGGTGACCGTTAAAATCAAAAGTTGGATTTCGTTAGGTCTCACCCACCAATTTGGTTTAGGACGAACGGCGAAGGCTAAGCCGTCCCTCACGCCCACCAAAGTTTGAGAAAAATTATATTTTTACATCAAATCTGACTTTTATGTTTCATTTCAATTTTGTAGAATAGTTCTCAACAAGTTTTTTATTATCCTCTCATTAAACAAAATAAACTGAAAAATAGCGATTAAGCGACTAAAAACATCAAATTTTTAAAACCTTTTCTTTAGCTTCACTTCGGAAAATCCAATCTTGTAACGTTAATTTAACCGCCTTATACTCAATGCAAATGGATGAAACTTTGCAGGCATACAAATTCCCGATGACAATACACGAATACATGGGCGTAGCCGGGATAAAATCTAGGGGGGTGGGGGTGCCAATTTTTTTTTTTTGGTAAAATGTTTTTTTGACTGCCTTTTACTCAATGCAAATGGATGCAACTTTGCAGGCATGCATATTCCCGATGACAATACACGAATACATGGGCGTAGCCAGGATAAAATCTAGGGGGAGGGCAAAATTTTTTTAAATATTCTTTTTTAAGAAAAGCGTTTCTTAAAAAAATTTTTTTTTAAATGTTCTTATTAATTTATTAAGGTTAGTTTTTGTTTTCCAGATATATCGTTATATGGGAAATGGAGGAGGTTGCACAACATATATTCGCGTTACTCAAAAACGGTTTAGTTTATTGAATAAACTTAAAAAACCGAAATTCTGCAATAAAATAACCTTAAAAAAGCTTAAGTCTTCTGCATCCCTTGGATATGTGCCCATCCTATGATCCTTTGGGGCAATATGACCCAACATTAAAATGTAAAAAAATTTCATAATTTATATAGGAAATTTATTTGTTTTGTTTTTTTTTATTAAGTATAATAAAAATCACTAAGAACCTTTAACCTAAGAAATTTTATTTTACATAGCTTACTTTTCTTATTTCTGTCATTATGTAAAACTTGTATGTATGGAAGCTGTCCACCAAAAATTAAACTGAATTCCTTGAAATTATTTGACTGAAAAAATTATTGATTGATGATTCTGAATGAAGATGAGCTCAATTCAATTATGTTCAATAGGAAAAAAATTACTGGAATTAAACCTGCAATATCGCTTGCAAGGTCATCTTATTGCAAAGGATATTAAATGTGTGTAAATCGTGTTTTTAAATGTTGAGGGGGGTGCAAAAATTTAAATTTTATTATTTTCATTTAAATTTGTAATTTTCGTCCCTGTAATGGATAAATTAAAGTTTCACGTCCATATCTTATATTTAAAGGAAAAAATTTTGCGTTTGAAAACCAAAATTGGGTCAAATTGACCCAAGGAGTGCAGAAGGGTTAAAGGTTTTTTTATATCCGCATTCATTTTAGAAACATAATTTTTTTTAGAAAAAAATAAACAATTTTTTCTTTAAAAAATCATAAAAAATTAAAAGATGCAGCTGTGCTTATAACTTTTTTAGACATACAAAAACGAATTTGCAAAAGAAAGCCATAAGTGATTAAAATCTGTTCACAACTTTTGATTTTATTCACAAAAAATGCCTAAAAAGTGGTGATAAAGGGCAAGTATGCTATTTGAAAATGTTAAAAACAAAAAACCAATGGAGGTCGGTCATACATTTTATCCTCCTTGGCATTTATGGGACTTTTTCTTCAATATATGTAGGTATGCTAAAAACAAATGATGGCGATAGAAAACAAAGTGGGATCGGTCATACATTTGACTCATCTAGGGGCATCCTACGTGCTGCAGGAGCCAAATTTAAGATTTTCATTAAACTGTCATATTTGTATAAGGCGTTTTTCTTCAATATATTTCTAGTCTGTATTTGACAATTTTGTATGGAAGCCCCCTTAAGGAAAAGAGATAGCGGGTAGGTATGGTAGAAACAAATGATATGCGTTTGACTATATTTTTCTGTAAGCAAACGCACACAAACGCAAATATTGAAGCTAAACAGACGTGTGTAAGCAAAAATAGTTCCAAAGAAAAAACTCTCTCTATGCTGCTGTTTGCTCTTATTTTGGTTACTTTTTGTTAAATATGAGATTAAGAGAAAACTTGTTAAAATAAAACTTCACTAATAACAAATTCTTTGAAAACGAGTTTTATTTAAAAATAATATTTTCCGAGTTATGAGGCATACAAGTCGGACTTCACGATTTTTCTCAAACTTTGGCGGACAATTTAGCCTTCGCCGATTGTCCTAAAACTTTTTTTGGTGTCGTTTTTTTATCAATACCCACCGAATTGGGGTGTGAGATCATGGAAAAATAGAAAACAAATATGCTCCATACAGTTGACGACCACCCTAATTAATAAAATTTTTTTAAGGAAAGTAAAAATAATACATACTTTGAATTCTCACTCAGTCTTGTTAATCATATAATCAGTATTATTAGTCTGTTTTGTAGGTTTTTGTATTTCCGACAAAACAATATCATTACGGAGATCTAAAAGATTTGACAAGTGCTTAGTGGAAAATAATTCACTGCTTTTGTACCACTTTATTAAATTATTTACACTTGCAGTAGCTTGGGAATAAGAAATATTAGGTGGCATTTCCACATCACTATCTTCATCCGTGTCTAAAGACAAACTTTCGCTGTCAAATATATGGAAATCATTCTCAAAGGCATCTTCATTCCATCTTACGATTTCTCTTACAGATATAGAATTATTGCGGATCAATTTGCGAATTCTAGGTTGATTTTTAAATTTGGTAAGCCATCCATCGTTGTCCAGTGCTTAATGCTGGGTACACACTATGCAACGCGTTTACGCAATCTAGTGAATTAAATTCATTTTCATTCATTCTAGATTGCATCAACATCAAAACGCTTTGATATTTTGAGGTTGCATTGAAACAGAACGCCTTTGTTAATTTTTTCCAATATTTTTAATTTGTCTTGCACAGACAAAGTGTTTTTCTTACGTTTGTTTGGCATTTTTAGACCCCTCTCATATTTTTATAAATGTTAAACCGTACAAACACAAAAAAAACTAACTTTTAAACTCTAACAACATCAACAAGATTTGTAAAACAACTATTAAAATGTATATTTTAACTGCGTTTGGTTAAACCAAATTGTCAAAATTTTAGTTTTTATAATAAAAAAGCAAAAACCGCTCGGAAATTCGAATTTTTGATTCTAATTTTAGAGCGCCAAATGTAATGAATAGGGATGATTTTTTCATGTACTAAAAAATCGAAAATATGCGCATAAAATATGCACTAAAAATGCAATTTATGCACTAAAAAAATAAAAAATATGCACTAAAAACTTAAAAAAAATTGCATAAGAAATCGGTTTTTAATTTTACTAAAAACAAAAATATATAAAATTCAGCCTATTGTTATTCAAATATCTTTAAAAATTTAATTAACTAAGTTTAATTTTTGTTTGTTTAAATAAATAAGTACTGTTTTATTAAAAGTAAAACTTTGTCTTGTACTTGAAGAATGCCAATGCATTTTGGTAAAATTTGTATGCAGGTCCCACTTTGTTTCCAGATCAGATCAAAAATATTTGAAATATATTTTATTTTTTGAAATCCTTAATTTTTTTTTTGCAAAACGTTTGGGGGGGTTTTTTTTTAATTTGTCGGGCTTCCACATTGTTACACGCAAAGAAAAAACATGGTTGTGGTAAACATATTCTAAGAGCAACATATTATGATAAGATTCATGATTGTAGTCACCATATTAAGATTATTATTGAATCATATAATGGCTAAATATATTCGTAATATTACATCATAATATTTTTCCCTTAATCATATTAATATTCTGTTAATCATAATAAGTTAAGAAACAATCATATTATTATCATGTTAATCATAATAAGCTAAGAAATGAATCATATTATGAGCATGTTAATCATAATAAATTTAGAAGCAATCATATTGTTACGAAAGTTAAATTATCTTAGAATTATTTATAGTTATAGTTATAAGCTATCTTGTAAGTAATAGTTTTATGTTACTTAAAATTGTCATGTATAATTTTCAACACAACTGTTATTTTAAAAATAATTCCTATATAAATTTCCCAGTAATTTCTAGAAATGGTTATAGAACATAATAAATAGTTTTTACGGGAAGGTTCAGGAAAAATCTAGAAATAATTATGAAATATAAAAAGGGGTGACTCATGTAAAATTAGATTAGTTTGTTTTCAAAAACGGTTCTGTTCGTAACTAACAATTGTGAACAAAATAATTAATTTCAATAAAGTTTGTAAAGTTGAATAAGTGTGTGTTTTTAATCGGATTTGCAATTAAAAGAACTCAAACGCGTTTATTAAAGGAAAAACGTAACAATTGGTGTCAGAAGTGAAATTGCAATAAAAAAAAAAAAAAAAAAAAAAATAAAATAATAAAAAAAAAAACTATACAAACAACAATGAAATTCGATGAGCTAAAAGTTGAACAGCTGAAGAAAGAGTTGGGCAAGTTGGATCTGCCTACTGCTGGAAATAAAGCTGAGCTGCAGAAAAGATTAATCGATGAATTTAAGCGACGCAATATTGACATCGCAACTTATGAATTTGAAGAAAAAGAAGAAATAGAAGTTGCTACCCGTGCAGTAACAAGCAACATGGATCTTGGTACAATGTTTGCTGCTATGATGGAGAAAATGGAAAAAATGTCGGCAGAAACTTCTAAAAAAATGGAAGAAAATTCTAGAAAAATGGAAGAAAATTCTAGAAAAATGGAGGAAATGGTAAAAGAAAATTCGGCTGTAACCTCTAGAAAAATGGAAGAAAATTCAAAAGCTATCGTAGCAGAAAATTCTAAAAATATGGAGAAGATGGTAAAAGAAAATGCAAGCACCATCTTAGCCGAAATTCAAGAAAATTCTAAAGTGACAAACGAGAAATTCAGGCTACTAATGAAAAACTTGAGAAGCTTCAAGAGATTTCTACTGTTATAAACGAAAGAGTAGACGATATGGAAATAGAATTGTCTGATGTAAAAACACAAGTCACTGATGTAAAAACTCAAGTCACTAATGTGAAAACACAAGTCACGGTTTTTGATGGAAAACTTCATCATCTGGAAGAAAGAGTAAATAGTCTTCAGTGCCAAGAGGGAGTGGTGCGAGTTTTTCCAGAAGTCTCGAATAGAATAAGAGCTCCAAGTTTTGACGGCAGCTCACCATTGAATGTGTTTAAGTTCCAGTTTGACACAGTTGCCAATAAAAATGCTTGGAACAATGAAGAAAAAGCCATAGAACTGATTCTGGCTTTAAAAGGAACTGCGGCTGAAATTCTAGAAAGTGTACCAGTAAGTTGCAGAAATAATTATGATGACATTATGGCAGCACTGCAACGCAAGTATGGTGGTGAACATAGAAAAGAAATATTCAGAATGGAATTACGGGGTAGAGTACAAAAGCCAAACGAGACGCTACAGGATTTCGCATTAGAGATTGAGCGCTTGGTGCAGCTTACTTATCCAGGTGAAAGTCATCCATTGCTAGATCATTTTAAGACCGAGGCATTTGTAAACGGTATACGGGATGCTGATGTAAAACTAGCGGTATGTGCATCACAGAAGCCATCATTTGCAGAAACGGTATCATTTGCCCTAGCACAAGAAACCGCTAGAATAATTTCAAAACCGCATATATGCAAGGTGCGCAAGCTCGATATAACAGCCGAAGACGAAGGAGATATTTTGAAGGAAATGGGAAGCATGAAGGAGGCAGTTTTGCAGGCTTTGGGAGAGAAGCAAAGTAAAAACAAAGTAAAATGCTATAACTGCGGTAAAACTGGCCATATTCAGCGAAACTGCAAAGCACCAAGACGACGATCGAGATCTTCCTCGCCACCAGGAAACAACCAACGTGCTAGTCACCAGGTGGCACAAGAGTCACCTTTAAACTAAAAATAGCTAGCACCGCGGGGCATGGGCTAGCTTCCACATCTGAGGGCCCCACAATCTCTATATCAGTAGTGCAAAGGAGTAACAGGAATCTTACTGCTTATGGTTACATTAATGGTCAAAAACGCATTCTTACTGTGGACACTGGGGCATCACATTCCATTATAAGGCCCGATTTAATACAAAAATCAATCGAACCACTAAGCGGGGTAAGTCTGCGAACAGCTACAGGCGAGTCTGCCACTGTCTATGGAAAAGTAAAAGCAAAATTAAGTATGGCCAATGCAATCGCCCATCACGTATTTATTGTGGCTGATATTGTAGACGAGGTAATCATTGGCGCAGATTTCATGATTGAACATGGTATTCATTTGGATATGGGTCAGCAAATTATGTATTGGCGTGATGCGGAAATACCCCTTGAAGTTGGATACGAAACCAAGGCCCATGTAAGACAGCTAATCGCCCTTCAACGTGAAAAACTGCCACCCAAATCAGAAATCTTAGTATGGGCGCGAATGGAGGGAGATTGTGAGGACAACAGTTTATGGGTGGTAGAGCCAGCAGAAGTTAAAGGAGATATCGTAACAGCGAATGCCCTCGTAAAACCCAGCAAGGGTCTAGTTCCTGTGAGAGTATTAAATTTATCCAGCAATGAAAAAGTCCTTACGCAGAACTTCAAGATTGGACAATGTACTTCAACAGAGGCAGTAATTAATTGCGAGCAGCATCAAGGCGTAGCCAGGAGAATTAGCAAAGACCACGAGCCACTAGAGGAACATGTGCGAAAATGGACCGAAAAGCTAACACCGCCTTGCAAAAATAAGGCCAAACAACTACTAAGAAAATATGCCTCTGCATTCGCTTTGAAAGGTCAAAACCAAGGCAGAACGTCAATCGTGAAACACGAAATCAACACAGGCGAAGCTAAGCCAATAAAACAGGCGCCAAGAAGCATTCCTCTAGCAAAGCGCAATGAAGTAAAAGAGCTAGTTAGCGAGATGGAAAAGAACGGAGTTATTAAACCATCGTCAAGTCCTTGGAGCTCACCAGTGGTTTTGGTGAAAAAGAAAGATGGGAGTACCAGATTCTGCGTAGATTACAGAAAACTGAATGACGTCACGAAAAAAGATAGTTATCCATTGCCTAGAATTGATGATACCTTGGACACGTTAGCCGGAACGGAATGGTTTACTACATTGGATTTGCAGAGCGGTTATTGGCAAGTGGAAATTGCGGAAAATGATAAGGAGAAAACTGCGTTTAGCGCAAGTGATGGCTTATGGCAGTTTAATGTGATGCCATTTGGACTCTGCAATGCTCCGGCTACATTCGAGCGTTTAATGGAGCAGGTGTTAAAAGGTCTTCACCGAAAGACATGTTTGGTGTACCTTGACGACATTATTGTAATGGGGAAAACATTTGATGAACACCTGAAAAACCTAGAAGAGGTGATGAAACGTATATCAATGGCAGGACTAAAACTAAATGCTAAGAAATGCTCACTGTTCCAGAAGGAAGTAAAATATCTGGGACATCGTGTAACCTCCAAAGGCATCTCAACGGACGACGATAAAATAAGAGCTGTAATGGATTGGCCACGCCCGAAAAATATTCATGAATTACGCAGTTTTCTAGGCCTATGTACATACTACAGGCGCTTTGTGCCAAACTTTGCAAATATTGCTGCAAGTTTACACGAATTGACTAAAAAGGCGCAAAAATACATCTGGAGTGAAGCACAGGAAACAGCATTTCAGAAACTAAAGGAATTGTTGTGCTCAGCACCAATTTTGGCTTACCCCGTTACTGGAGAGAAATTTGTGCTTGATACCGATGCGAGCGGATACGGAATTGGAGGTGTGCTTTCCCAAGTGGTCGATGGCGTAGAGCGAGTCGTGGGCTATTACAGCCGAATACTTTCGAAGCCTGAGAGAAATTACTGCGTGACGCGAAGAGAGCTTCTGGCAGTTCTAGAGTGCGTAAAACATTTCCACAAGTATTTGTATGGTCAACATTTTGAGCTAAGAACAGACCATTCTGCACTAAGGTGGTTGCTGCAATTCAAGAATCCGGAAGGTCAGATAGCTCGCTGGATTGAGCGCCTACAAAGTTATGATTTTACCATTGAGCACAGAAAAGGTGGAAAACATGGCAATGCGGATGCTCTATCAAGACGACCCTGCAAACTGGAATGCAAGCATTGTGTAAAGGCTGAAGGAAAGGAATACAACTGTGAAGTTCGCCTACTGCAGATAGAGTCCAACGAAGACTGGTCAATGGCACAGAAAGCTGACCCTATATTAGAGAAAGTTATGATGGCCAAAGAAGAAGGCAGAAGGCCGAATCGAAACGAAATATCATCTGAAAGTCCCCTAACAAAAGCCTACTGGGCCCTATGGAACAGCCTACAGTTGATAAATGGCTGCCTGTACCGAGCATGGGAAAGTGCCGATGGAAAATCAGTTCGTAACCTCATTGTAGTGCCATCGTCAAAAGTACATGAAGTTTTAAATGAATTCCATAATGGTCCAAGTGGTGGCCATCTTGGCGTAACAAAAACACTAGAAAAATTAAAACAACGTTTCTACTGGGTTGGGTGCCAACAAGCTGTGGCCGATTGGATATCAAATTGCACCCAATGCATTGCCGCCAAAGGACCAACAAGGAGAAGTCGGGGACCGCTTCAACAGTACAATTCGGGTGCCCCATTCGAGCGAATCGCAATGGATATAGCCGGACCTTTTCCTGTGAGTGATGCCGGCAACCGTTATGTGTTAGTTGTTATCGATTACTTTAGTAAATGGCCAGAGGTGTATGCCATCCCAAATCAAGAAGCCAAAACCGTTGTGGACGTATTTTTGAATAACTGGGTGTGCCGCTACGGAGTTCCAATAGAATTACACTCTGACCAAGGCAGAAATTTTGAATCTGCTGTGTTCAAAAAAATGTGCGAATTGTACGGAATAAGGAAAACTAGAACAACTCCTTTGCATCCACAATCCGATGGCATGGTTGAAAGATTTAACCGCACATTAGAGGAACACTTGCGTAAAGTAGTAAGCACTCATCAGAAGGACTGGGATGAACACATTCCAAAGTTTCTGTTGGCATATAGATCAGCTGTTCATAATTCCACCTCTCGTACACCTGCCAAAATTGTCTTTGGAACGGAGCTCAGACTACCTGGAGATCTAGAATTTGGTGTTAAGCCTGGACCAACAGATGGCAGCAATGAAGGCTCTACCTCACAGGAACAAGATGACCTTAATGAACTTCATGAGTTCGTGCGAAGTCGGATTAAGCTGTCCAGTGACAAGATGAAAGCCAGATACGATCGAGCGGCAAATTCGGAAGGTTTCAAAGAGGGCCAGTTGGTTTTACTTTTTAATCCGCAACGAAAGAAAGGACTATCTCCAAAGCTGCAGACTCATTGGGATGGCCCATATAAAGTAATAAAGAAATTGAATGACGTGGTGTATCGGATCCAGAAATATAAGAGCCCAAGATCGAAAATGAAAGTGGTACATCTAGAACGACTAGCCCATTATGGAAAAGGAGAATCTGAGTCTATTCGGGACGAACAGGCTTAAGTGGAGGGCAGTGTTACGAAAGTTAAATTATCTTAGAATTATTTATAGTTATAGTTATAAGCTATCTTGTAAGTTATAGTTTTATGTTACTTAAAATTGTCATGTATAATTTTCAACACAACTGTTATTTTAAAAATAATTCCTATATAAATTTCCCAGTAATTTCTAGAAATGGTTATAGAACATAATAAATAGTTTTTACGGGAAGGTTCAGGAAAAATCTAGAAATAATTATGAAATATAAAAAGGGGTGACTCATGTAAAATTAGATTAGTTTGTTTTCAAAAACGGTTCTGTTCGTAACTAACAATTGTGAACAAAATAATTAATTTCAATAAAGTTTGTAAAGTTGAATAAGTGCGTGTATTTATTTTTATTTGCAATTAAAAGAACTCAACGGTTTATTATAAAGGGAGTAAACCGAACGCGTTTATTAAAGGAAAAACGTAACAATATTATGATACAGCTCCTTTAATAACTGTCATAACAATACAAAATAAGTTAAAATTTTTATGTATCGATTTTTTATTTTGTGACTTTTTACAATTTTTCTTGATGTAAATAAAATAGCGGAGTTCAATATTTGTTGTTGGATTTAACTACGATATTTTGCACTCTTAATTATTAATTATTTTAATTTCTTTAAATTTATTATTTTTTATGGTAATTTATCTTGTTTACCCGCTCACATATAAAACAAACGACACAACTGATTCAAAATAATTTTGCAAATGGCGCTAGCATAATATTATTAGAGTAAAAATAGCTGGATTGCATCTTAAACATAATATGATAAATGCATAGAAAGTTATCATGTTATGGCTATTAAATATCATGATATGGTTGTGGGTTATTTAATATGTTTTGAAAGTTATCATAATTTAGTTGTTAGAAAAATAAATATTTTTCGATCAACAATACTCATATTTATAATTGCGATAAACATTGATATGTTTACAGTAACTATAATATTGTTGATATTTATTAGTATTATTATTTAATTAAGCTTGAGGTCTCTTTTTTTTTTTTTTTTTTTTTATATAAAAAACAAATTATTTTTATTTAATCCAATATTTCGGCACTCCGTTGTGTGCCTTCTTCAGGGTTTTTTCTTGAATGTTTGACAAAGAATTAAAAATTCTTTTTTGGATTAAATAAAAATAATTTGTTTTTTATATAAAAAAAAAAAAAAAAAAAAAAAAAAAAAAAAAAAGAGACCTCAAGCTTAATTAAATAATAATACTAATAAAATTTTGTAAAGGTCGAATAATGGTCAATTTATATTGTTGATATTTAATAAAAATAACAATTATTTGTGTACGACAACAATATATTGTTACAATAAACATAGTTTTGTTGCCGTAACCATGCCCAACCATATTTTTTCTCTGCGTGCAAATATGTATTTTGTTATACCCACACCACAATAGTGGATGTTTATGCTGATGTGTGTAACATCTTAAAATATACCGATCGACTCAGAATCAATTTCTGAGTTGATCTAACGATGTCCGTCCGGCTGGCTGGCTGGCTGTCCATCTAACCTTAGTATAATAAAATTTGGCACATAGGTTCTTATTACCAAAAGGATCAAGCCTATTGAAAATGGGCCAAATAGGGGCAATTTCTGCTTCCCAGAAACTATCAAACCGATTGTGATGAAATTTAAAAAATAGATAAATTCCTATTTATATAGCCATAAACTCTCAAAAATTTGTTTTTAAATACTGTGGTGTAGGGTATCATACGGTCGGGCTTGACCGGCTATACTTTCTTACTTGTTTTTAATTAATTAATATATAATAAGAGGTGGTAAAACCATAATCCAAGATGTCAACTGCATTGTCACACCTTAGCGTCAAGTTTTTTGCGCAGCTTAATTTGACCTTTCTTTGTTTCAGTATTTGACATTTTCTACCATTTAGAGGTACACAATTGAGCAGCTCGTTAATGTTGTTAAAGCCTTTTACGAAAATGGGCGTTCAATCAAAATGCATTTCGTGCTCATCGTGATGTTTTTGGTCAGCATAATCGACCAAATGTTTCTACAATCGGAAGAACTGTGGGCAAATTTCTGAAAACCGGGTCTGTAGGAAATGGGAAAACACATGTGCATGCTCGCCCAGTTAGTTCTGCGGCTGGCGGAGTTATCGGCCCGTACTTCTTCGAAAATGAGGTCGGCCAAGCAATTACCGTGAATGGTGTTCGCTATCGCGAGATGGTTACGGACTTCCTATAGCCAGAAATTGAGAAAATGTACCGAGACGATATGTGGTTTCTATGTGTTTACTGGTCAAACGGTTTCTTGATACCGTTACTGTTGCTCCAGCTTTGGAAAATAATCAAAAATTTAGGACTAATTTCTATACCAAAGTGAAACGATTACTTTTGACCGATAACGAGTATTTTTTTTACCGATACTACTTGGTTGCTAAATATCAATTACAAAAATACTTGGTGCTTATATAAAAGTATCGAATATATACTTGTATTTACTCGTATCCTTTCATGCCTACCTCCAAGTAAAAGGAAGTCAGCTGATTGAATTTATCTTTTGTTGGAACCAAATGTCGTTGATGTTTAGCTGCCAAGTTTTAGAAAACAAAAATTCAGTCAGCATTGCTCTAAAGCGCTCACCACTCACCGTGCCGGCAGGTTCTTGCTCATTTTGAAAGAGCGTTTAAACTGCATTAATCAGCCAATTTCTATTGATCTTATGGTGATTCGTTAACGGCTTGAGGATTGTCTTCGCTCTAAATACGGAAAAAATGTGAAATGAGCTTCGTAAAATCGACGAAGTGCTCTATCAATTTTGCGAACAGGTTTCTTTTTTTAAAAGTAAATTTCCACAATTTGGAAGCGTTGTTCTATCGTTAAATGATTCGTGATTACTTGCCAAACCTTAATGTACCGAAACAGAAAACAGAAAACAGAGTTCGGCATTCTCTGCTGCCTAATTATAGTTATTGATATCGATAGTTCTCACGCAGCTAAAAAGAACACCCTATATAATTAATTGTATTAATATGTATTGTTCCATTGCACTTTCATTCGAATTTAATTTTCAACACTTCAGGGCTTATTTTAAAATTTTTTTTGAGCTTTAATTTTATTTTATTACAAAAAAAATATACAAATCAAAACAGTTTTAAATTTCAAAAGTTAATTGATTTTTTAGTCTTATGAATATTTGTGTTATAAATTAAGCAAAAAATTTGGACTAAAACCTAATTTCGAATGATTTATAATCTAAACGATTTAGTGTACCCATATTTCGTAAATCACATTTTTCAATTTGGCAACCGGGAGATCCTTTTGTCGATAACCATTCAATCCTGCAATAAAAAAAATAATTTATTTTAAATAATTAAAATTTTGTATATTTTAAGTAGATCTGAATTACATTTTGTCCACTTCTTCTTTAGGTCCCTGCATTTTACCCACAATGGTTCCTTGCTTAGAATTTTTTACCCAACCCATTATACCAGCCTTGGTGCATAGGTCACGTGTGAATTTGGTAAAATAACAACCTGAAATAAATAAATTCTTAAATGGATTTTTTTTTTAATTTTTGTTATTTATTTATCTATAAACTTGGATTTTTTTATTTCAAATTTAAAGCTGCACTAATTTGATCTACTGATAAAAACTGTAAAGTTTGTATTTAGAAAAAATGGATTTTTTATGTTTGTTTTTAATTTTAAAGATTTTTTTAACAAATGCTGAAATGTTATGAATTAAAATCAAGAGCGGCTTTCTTTTCTATTTTATTCTATAAAAAAGTCTTGAATTTTGCATACAATATTTACATTACAATATGTTATCATGATGACAGGAATTCTTTTTTAATTTGCATTATTCAAAATTTTTTTAAAGATAGATAATTTTGTTTTTAAAACATTTTTCAGTGAATAAAATTATATTAAAAAAGAAGATGAAAAGAAATTTGTTTTGATTTTGTTTATAACTACATAATTGTGTTCCCTTAACTTGTGTACTAAAAAAAATAAAACACTTGTGTTATTTTTACCAATATACTTATGTACATATGTAGCAAGTTCATTCATCATATATTTGTTAATTCTGCAAGCTTCGGAATGATTTATACATTGTACATAAATTTATTACATGCTGTACAGCAAACATAGAAATACACCACATGTATTGCCTGAATGAAAAATATTATTGTGTCAATAATCGATTTCGTATTGCGAAAGATACTTCCTTCCGGAAAAAACGTGTCTCCATCAGTGTTGCCAATACAAAAAAAAAATTGTAACCAAAATGTAAAAATAGAGTCACCAAATGCAATAAAAAGTAACCAAAATATTTATGTATTAAAAATACTATTTTATTTGCATTTCACTTGGAGAATGTGTTCATCACATCGAGAATTTTCCAAGAATGCCTGAGGTCTCGGGAGGAGCTAGCGAGACATTCAGTGGTTACCCTTAAGTCGGTCCCCGAACTCAGGGACATACATGGAAACTGTATGGCGGAGTCGTTGGCACATGCATGCACCACTTTGAATCAAAACGATTAAACATATGATATAGATGTTTCACTCCCAAGGAGTAAGCAACTTTTTCCACACAAGTTTCATATTATTGAACCTTACGAAGAGGTGCAAAGTTGGTCCATGGAGGAAACCTAAACTAGGGGGTACTAGCCTGGAACTTAAATACCACACAAAGTACCTGGGAGTAATACTGGATAGCAAACTGTCGTGGAGATTGAATGTGGAGGAGAGGGTGAAAAAGGTTTCGAATGCGCTCTACGCATGTAAGGGAATGCTGGACAAGACGTGGGGTCTAACCCCTGCTCTTACACATTGGTTCTACACATCGGTGGCGAGACCAATCTTACTCTACGGGATACTTGTATGGTGGACGGCATTGAATAAGAAATCGTACCGGAATATGCTCCAGGCGGAGATATTTGCGGCCAAGATGGCTGCTGATTTGGCACGTAATTCCATTACTGGGAACTCGCACGTGAATTTTTTCATCGATAGTCAGGCGGCGATCAGGGCGATAACCGCTGATTATTCATACTCTTCGATCGTCCAGGAGTGTAGGGACCCGATGGATGGACTCTGTACGAATAGGAGAGTTCACATCTATTGGGTACGCGGCCACCAGGGCATAGAAGGCGGACGAATTGGCGAAACGTGGGGTCCATTTACCATACGATAGGGTGATGGCCATTCCGGCTCCAATTCAGAATATATCCCTCCTATACTGACTCTGCTATACGGAGGAGATCAGAGGCGATTTAGGAAAACACCAGAACGTGCAGGGTCTCCAAGGTAATGTGGGGATCCTATGATCCGGAGTCGACAAAAATTCTTCTGTCGCTATCGAGAAGGAACTGTAGACTTCTGGTAGGTTTATTTACGGGTCATTGTTGGACTGCGGTATACGCCCAGAGGGCGGGCGGTTGAATAGTGACAATTGTAGATTCTGTGGGGTACCAGGGGAAAAGGAGACAGTGGAGCATTTACTCTGCTACTGCCCGGCACTCGTGCGCTCCAGGGCAAATTGTCTGGGGGATCATTACTTCCAAAGTCTCGGGGAAGTCTCCGGAATTGGGTTAATGAGACTCCTGGCATTCGTCAAGAGAGTGTGGGGTACTCTGAGTACCATTACATGACCTTTTTCTAATATTCTTCTGTGGACTATCGTACAACGTGGTAACGCTAAGGACCTATTTGGTCTATGCGGGGTCTTTTTGACCGACCACTCTAACCTAACCTAACCTTCATATTATTGCCGGTCAGAGATGGCTTGATGAAACCACCTGGGGAAAATCAGGAAAATCTGGCTCATAATAGATGAGCTGTCCAGACATCACCTCAGAAACATTATTGCGGTTATAACTGACCACTGGCCCATAGGGAGTCGCGCCCAAAGGCTAGAGCACTCTTACAAATACCTATGTAGAAGTTGCGGCGACGAGGAGAAGGAAGAGTCAACGAAACTACTTCTTTTTTAATTGTCCGGCATTCGAAGATCTAAGACTTAAACTGTTTGACCGAAAAACCCTTGGAGACAAAATGTGTCTCCCTAATATTGATTTAAGCGGGATCAATACCTTTATTGAATCGACTGGGAGTGATAATATTAGCAGCCAGGTAACATAGGACCAATTGACCTAACCTTGCACTTCAGTTAAAAATAAGTATGTATATAGACACCTAATCGATTTTTATAAAATTTCGACAGTATGTTACTGATAGTCTGGAAGATACAATAGGTTTTATAATTGTTCGAAGTTCAAGAGCTTTCAAACATTTGAAGAAACAACAGACTACAAATCTATGTACATTACCAGGTTTCATATTTCGCTGGCAGGAGTAGAGAAAAGGAAACCCAGCTAGTGTTTATTATTTACAGTATATATAAAGTTTATATGGTTTAATTGATAATCGGCTACATAAAAAATCGTTATAAAGTTAATGAAATAGTATAAATGTTGAATGCATTAATACTTTACTTGAATGAAATTGAACAACATAACTTTAAAGAGAAACTGTATGCAAATTTGTTTCAAATTAAAAAAGTATAGGTGAATTGGCAAAAAAGTTTTGAGGGTATTTAAACTAGCAGTGTAAAACCGTCTTCTCCCTCAATTGGAGGCCACACGATCAAGTTTTGCCGTTCAAATCCTTTTAATTTGCAAAACACTCTCACCTTTTTACTTACACAATTATAATTTTTAAATTGACCACAAGATTGCTTTCAATTTTACCTTTCCATTTGTTTGTCAATTTTACGTTCAATTAAACAGCTGATAACAAGTTTGTCTTTAGTCTGAGTTCATACGGCTCATGTCTTATTGACAAGATTCTTCCTTTTTCTTCTTTAAACATAAATTGGCGTTCAAATGATTCATGTCATGTTGAAGACATGTGCTTTTTTGATATTGAAAACAATAACAAAATTAAACAACGAATGAAAAAGCAAAACGTAAAGACAGTACATTAGGCCTGCCATACGTCCTGGTTTTCCAGGACTGTCCTGGTTTAGGACTACTTGTCCTGGTGTCCTGGTCCACTATTAAATTGTCCTGGTTTTTTGTACAGGTCAAGACAAAAAATTTGTTTTTTGTTGGTTTTAGTTGTTTACAATGTTTAAGATTTGCTAACTGCTAACAAGGCAATTGTGTTAACAACTTTAATTAAATTCAAGTGTTATGTGGCGTAAACGTCGGTTAACTAAAAGTTTTCAATAATATTAGATAAGACTCAAACGTCTTTCAAATTTTGTTTCAGCTAGGTGCTGTAAAAAGTTATACCGTGTAAACAACTTTTATAGGTAATCGAAAACCGATAACAAATTGCTTTCTCTAAAGCAGCCCATACACGTTTCAATTCAATTGTCAACTGAGTCGGTTGTTGTCCTAATCAAAGCGTATATGGCTTTGTCAATTGATGAGTTTGACAGTTGTCGTGTTGGTTAAAGAAGAATCAAAAGACTTTGATTTTTTCAAGTTGAGTACTTTGTCTGCTCAATGGACTAAAGAAAGAAACTCGTTAAAGACTGAAACACTGGAGAGTATTATTCAATGTAAGTTTAATTTTTATATGACATGCTGCCTGTTTTATAACTATATCAAAGACCGAAATTCAGTTCTAGAAAAAGTGCAATCTTCTGAAAAGTATTATAGTTTAGAACATTTTAAGCTCAACTTTTTATTATTTTTCATGATTTTTATGTACATGAAGTTAATTTTTTTTTATATATGGGACTATCAGCGCAGAAGTGGTGTAACCCGAAACTACTTATTATGAGATAATGAGGAGTTAACACTACTCTTGCACTATAGTACTTGGTTTGCAAAACAATGTTTCTAGCGCCATCTGTTTTGGATACAAACAGTTGGCTAACTCGACTATTGCACTGTTATGAACAGTGCAAAGAACATTTCTTACACCAGAACCGTAACCAAATTAAATTAATTTAATAAACTTTTTGTTGGTGTAATTATTTATCCATTTTTTCTGTGTCCTGGTTGATAGGTTCAAACTTCTGGCAGCCCTACAGTACATGCATCTGTGTACTCGTTTCTTTTCCCCTCGTCCCTCTCGCCTATAAAGTAGCAATCATGTCAAGAGCCGTATGAACACAGACTGAGCTTTTGCATTCAGCAAAATTATTTTTAAAATAGAAAAACAACGAAAATGTTTACAAAATTGCAAAATGTTTTTTTGTCTTCAAATGCAAAAATAAGTTGGAGATTACATACATATATTATGTATGCTAGCTACTATCTGCGGGGCGTATGTTCTCCTCTTAAAATATATGTATGCGTTTTACTTTCTTAATAAGTTGCACAAACAAATAAATATTTTTATATTATATATAATTCAGGGTAAAATAATAAAAAGAAGCTGCGAGTGTTTTGCTGATTAACTTTATTCCTGTGTTTGTGTACACATGGTTTTACAATGTGAAAGTGTAATTAACTAAAATGATCGTACACGTTGTTGTTCTAAAAAAAGTTTATTTTTTAAAACAAATAGGGCGCAAAATTGTTTTCAGAAAGGGGCTACTCTCTTTTGCGATGCGAATCAGTGATGCAAAACGTGCCACAATTAGGCCATTTTTGGCACTTTTGAACGTTTGATGGCCCTTTAGAAATCTATGTTGGCCCTTTTAGGTCAAAATTTAACTAGCTGGTAGTGAGCTAGTCTATCAGTGCAGGAGTCGCGGGTTCGATTCCCGCCAGAGACTCTGGCCTCCCGCAGACAAGCGTACATCTTCGGGGAACTAGTAAAGGAAACAAATCGGTTAAAACATTTCTCAATGTTATTTTCTTACTTTTTCGAACAATACTTTTATTTACGAAATTGTTTTGTTTGTACAGGACCAAAAAAACCACACATATATGAAAATCAAAAATATTCACAAAAACATCCTGTTTGGTTTTGTCAAACTTTTTTTATTGTTTACTTGGCCCTTTACATTTCATTTCATTTTTATTGTTTCCAAAATTCATATACATGTTTGATCTTAACATAGAACTTAAAATTAACTTTTTTCCTTACATACTTTAGTATTTTACATGGACTTTCCAATACAGCCTATATTTACATAGCAATTTTCTTGTATCACATATGTTTTCCTTATATATTCTTAACATTAAACATAACATTTCCAAAAAAGGGAAATCAATTTCAACTAATTCTAATCTTAAAACTAATATACAAATAAGAAAAGAAAAATATATACAAAAGAAAGAAAAGGAAAAATATTTGGCCCTTTACAGTAAGAACTGTTACTTTTATATGCAAATCAGTCTTGTTTTATATTAAAATTATTTTAAGTAGGTAAATACGAAAAAATCAAAGTAGACCGTCAAATGACAAAAATGCTCCATACATAAATTAAACATTGAAAAATTAAATTTCATGTTGCTTTTGAGCAATGGTTTTTGTGAAATATAAAGTTTGTAATATTAAAGTAAAACAAAAATGGAAAAAACTATGTTTTACTATTGGATTTATTTAATTACAAACATAATAATCACATACATACATATGTATGTATGTATGTATATTAAAAAAAATTGTTTGGCCATTTAAAAGGTATTTTGGCGATAAGAGTCCAATTTAGTACTCAACACTTCACCACTTGTGGTGAATGAGGGTATACTAAGTTGCCATTCCATGTGAGACTTTTATAACATTGGGTCTTCACCTGACAATTTCTTGTCATAATAAACGTCAAACTTCATATAAAAAAACGCTGACAAAAATTTTAGAGTTTTTTTTTATATGTATAGACTTTGACGGTTGGTCTGACAACAAATTGTCAGGTGTCAGGTATTCATCTAAAACCTCATAAACTATATATATTCTGGGTCCTTCAGTAATTCTAAGCCATGCCCTTCTGTCTATCCATCTGTTGAAAAAAAGCTAATGCGATAAGAGTCCAATTTGGTTAGGGTTTACTAAGTTGTCATTACATGTGAGACTTTTATATATTCATCTAAAACCTCATAAAGTATATATATTCTAGGGACTTGAGTAATTCTAAGCCATGCCCTGCTGTCTATCCATCTGTTGAAATCACGCTTACTTTTGAACGACTCAAAAGAAAACAACAAGCAGCTTGGGATTGAAATCCAGCAAAATCATTTCAGTAAGATAAAAGTTATAAGTCCAAATGTGGAGCAGCCGCCCTAAAAATTGTTTTTTTTTACAAAGACTTGCATACATAATTGGTGGCAGAATGCACGGATTGACACTGGATTTTGACATGAAATGACAAGAAACATACTACAAAATTTCGTGAACATTGGTCCATAATAAACCATAGGCTCCATAGAAAGCCTACACCCGGAAAACAGTTAACTACGCCCAAACTTTAACGAATTATGCTATTGTAATCAAATTTGGTTTGTCGCAGTTTTATAAGCCTAGAAATAACTTCGCTGAATTACGTGAATTTACAATATTCCCTATATAAAGCCCCATTTTTGAAAACACTTTAGTTCGCCGTAAACCATAACGAATAATGCAATTGCAATAAAGTTTCGTCTACAACAGTTTAAAACTTTAACGAATAATGATATTGCAGTAACATTTGATGTGTCATAGTTTCATAAGACTAGAAATTACGCTGCCAATTATCGTGAAGATCAGTCTATAATTTCCCATACGCCCCATATAAAGCCCACTTCCCGACAACACTTTAGTACGCCTTAAACAGGAAATCATCAAAATACGCTTAAGCCGTTAGCTTAATTTGACATTTCTTTGTTTTAGTGTTTGGCAAATTCAACCATGGACAGCTACACAATAGAGCAGCGCGTAAAGATTGTCGAAGCCTTTTAAAAATAGTTTTGGTCAGCATAATCGAGCACATATGTCCACAATCAGGAGAATTGTGCGCAAATTTCAGCAAACCGGGCCTGTAGAAAATGTGAAAACACCTGTTTGGTGCGGTTTATGGGCTGGTGGCGTCATCGGGCCGTACTTCTTTGAAAATGAGGCCTGCCAAGCAGTAACAGTGAATGGTGTTCGCTATCGCGGGATGATAACGGACTTCTATTGGCCAAAAATTGAGGACATGAACCTGGACGATATGTGATTCCAACAGGATGGTCCCACTTGCCAAAAAGCCAACGAAACAATGGCCTTTTGCGCGAGAAACTCAATGGCCGTGTTATCTCACGTAGTGACGATATTAATTGGCCGTCACGATCATGTGATTTGACACCGTTGGACTTCTTTCTATAGAGATATTTAAGAGAAAAAGTGTACGTCAATAAGCCAAGAACAATTCAATTGCTAAAGGATAAGATAATTCGGCACATTAACGACATTGGACCACAATTATGTCTCAGAGTCATTGAAAATATGGGCCATCGGTTAGATGATGCCACCGAAGCCATGGCGAGCATTTGGCCGATATTTTGTTTCACCTCGTAATTGTCATATATCCTTCTATAATAATAAAAAACAGTATTAACATACATAATTCTCTAAAAACTTTTTGGTTTGTTTACAAGTTCGTTTTGGTTGACCCACGCTTTAGATATTGTGGTAAAATTTGGTCCAGTTAAGCTTTTTATGGACAGAGATACTTTGCTATATTTTAAATTTGTGAAGGATATCAAAGATTCGGTACAGCCGAATATAGCACTCTTACGTGTTCAGAAAAGATTAATATCTTCGTGCAATCATGCAAATCGGTTGTATCAAGTTCTATACAATTGTTCCAAATTCGAATCTTTACCTTGACTACAGTTTTGCTATAAAACTTTAAAAAAATTTAAGATCGAAACTCATCTGCCATTCATTGATAAAGAATCAGTTAGCGGAGAGTAACAGTAACTTCCCCTTTCCGTAAAAAAGTAAGACTTACAGATTGAGAGGTGACATCTTACTGCTTACTATAATCGTTCTAATTGATTTACATACAACAAAATGAATCAGCTGATTTGCAACGTTAGTGTTACTCTTGGCTAACTGAGCCTTAAACATATGCGGCCGTGTTCTGGAAATCGAAAACAACTGAAATTTAAATCGACGGTCGATGGTAAAGTGCGAAGTATACAAAGGTCATATTTTTATAGACTTTCAGAAACGCATCGTTTTCGAAATTTGTTCGTTTTAAATTTTACTCGGATTCGATTTTCAGAACATGGCTGATTATAAAAAAAAAACTTACCCTGTACATGACCATACACTTCAAATTCAACTGTTATTAGTTGTCGTATATCTGGAATACCCATTATGGTAGCAATTTTCACTTATTTGGCTAAAAATATTTAACCTTCACTTATTATGTAAATACCTACTAAAAGTTACTAATAAAATTTCTTTATTATCAGAAACTTTTAATACAAAAAATTGTTCGCAAGCACAATTTTAAAGCACAAATTATTTTTTATTTATATTCCATTTAATTATTTTGGAAGTAATTTTTATAGCTTTTATTGTACATAAATTTTTTTTAAATAAAAGTGTAGATATTTTTTGTTTTAAATTTCTATTTCGTAATTGTAAAAAATTACTAATGCTAAGAATCGGTATTTTCTTTTCTAAATACTTTGCTCTTTAAAATTAAACTGAATTGAATGAATTCAATTAGATTGTGATTTCCCTTAAGTAAATTTATTTGTTTGTTTCGCCAACTCTTGAAACGTGTAAAAAATTTTTTCATTTAAAATTGAAAATACAATTGAAACTGTCCTCGATTGATTTGCATTATAATTCAACAACAACCACATGCCTTGTTTGAGAATTTTCTTTTAAATTTATTTTCTTTTCTTTTCATTTATTTGGTTTTAGATAAAGTTTTTTTTATCTGCGGTTGGTTTTGCATTAATTTCACGTTTTTATTGAAATATTTTTAACCCTTGAAGGGGCTAAAAAGCGAAACTAAAAATGCTTAAAAATCAGAAAATTTTTAACAACTCATTAACGTAGTAAAATTTTTAAATATCGCACTCTTTCAACAATACTGTATTAACTCAAAATTTAAACATTTTCAGTAGAAGCAAAACTATTTTTAATTCTACATTAAAGGCATATCGAGGGTTATTTTTCAAATAGTGCTATCTGCAATTTTTCAAAAATGTGTTTTTTATAGAAACGAGTTCACTAACTGAAGGGTCATCTGTCATTGAAATTTGAAAAAAAAAATTTTTTTTTTCTCAAACCTTTTTTTTCATAAATATGGTATTGTGCTATCTAACACACACGTTTTTTATTTTTTGGTAAAAAAGTGCTATCTACATACAAAATATTACTTTATATAGTAAGTAGACATATTATACATCAAAGAGTTGGGAATTGTGTCTAGATTTCATAAACTAATATAATTTTAAAATTCTGAAAATTTAATTAAACTTACAAAACGAATCCCACAATTCTCAAAAAACAGCCGAAAATTTCCAAAAATTTGTGTTTATTTAGAAATATAATGGCTACCAAGCACGGGTCTTAGTATTTATATTGCACAATTATTATAAACCTATCGGGTCATACAAACTCGAAAGAGTCGCCCAAAATTGGACCGTCCGAATGGACCACCTCAGACGAAGTCATGGCCAACATTAACATGATATTATACAAATAAAACTGTTAAGCGAAAATATATTTAGTTTTTCTAAAATCTTTGGATGAAGTTTCCTGATGATTTGGCCTAGGCAACCAGTGAAATGCGTTTAGGAAAAGCTTATCCCATCAACAATAAATTTCAGTGTTTTTATCAAATACAAATTGGGAATTAAGCATGACAAACAAAATCTTGTTGATAATTCACAAAAAAATATTTCAAACAAGTTTGGTTCTGCTTCTGTGATACTAAAACTCATTTAATACAATTTAATTATACTGTGATATTTTTTATTTTTATTTATATTTTTGCATTTGCATTTGCTTTGTTTAATTAAATTTATGTTTTATGTTGTGTTTATGTAAAACAGAATGTGTGTTAAATATTCAAAATGAAGAACTATTGACGAAAGATTATATACATATCTAATAAAATATCCCTGATGAAGTTGGGAATCCCCAAAAAAACGTCGGAAAAATAAATTATGAAATAATCTTTTATTTGCATAGAATACATGACCTTAATAAGCCCGATTTAGAATTTTCTAAACAAATCAATAATAAAATAAGGAAAATGTCGATAAAAAACTTAAATATAAATAAGGATAAATTTGAGTCTTATACAGTAGTATTCCTGTTTAACGAACCTTCGATTCTGCGAACTTTGGATTTAACGAACACACAAGTTTGCTCCATTGAGTACCTTATAACGAACAAAAAATATTTTTTGTGCTCAATTTAGCGAACAAATAGGATTCATAATTTTAATATAAAAAAGCATAATGTGAAATAATTTCTAACTAAAAACAAAGTGTGTAGCAAAAAGTACCACAATTTTAGGTTTTGTTTATGAAGCATTTTTGTTTGATTATGTGGATGAATTGTGGATGATTACCAAAATGGATTGCGAGTTGTGGATTTGTGCAAAAAGTAACAAGATGTACAAACTTTGGGTTTAAAAATAGGAAAGCCATTAAACAAGGTGAATTGCTAAGAATGAAGAAACAACTTTTTTCTTGGTTTTTAAAACAACGATATTCATACATGCATTGTTCTAAAAAAAAACAAACATTACTCGACAAAATTTAATGTAAAATTTTCAAGGAAATTGAAAATGAATTTGAACTTATTTTTAATTAAAATTATTTTAGGATTTACGCTACCAGAGTAATGAATTGTACCTTTTTTATTTTTTTTTTTAATATATTATACAGATCTCAAAACATATTTCAAAATAAACCACAAATAAAACAGTTCTAGTTATTTATTTCATAACGTGGGTACTAGACATAATTATGGAATATAACGAACTTTTCAGTTTAACGAACAGGCCTCACAAAGTACTGGCTCGTTAAACCGGAAAACTACTGTAATTCCAAAATTCTAGACCAATTATAAATTATGAAGAACTCGGCAAGAGCATTTCACTAAAAAATTATATTAAGCATCCAGCTAAAATGAAGAATTAAGGATGGTTTTTAGTTTTTGTTATACCCGAGATGTCCTAATTTGGGAATCTATAGCACCTCTCCTGCTTAGCCTATAGACCTAATCTAATCTAAGACTATAACTCGACTACAACTTTTTAATTGTCAACTGCATTCCAATCCAACCAACCGTTCATAAAATATAGAATTATTTCCATTTTTTTTTTCCAAATTTCCCACACTGTGCAGCGATCATATAAATAGAAGCGAAACCATTACAATCTGGCTCACGTTTTTTTAACTAAGCAAACGGATGCATTTCCAAAGCATTGAAGTCTGCTATTTCGCAAGAATATCATTATTTTTATGATTTATTTATTTATTGCTTTTCAATAAACGTTAGTGTGAAATTTTTTTATATTTCGAGTTCTGTTAACATGATTACGCGTTTCTTTAAATTTTACTAATTATTTTAATAAAAATTCGTGTAACTTATGCTAAAGTCTCAAATAATTTTTATTACAGCTCATTTTCATTTTTGTTCAAATAGTGCTATCTGCTTATTTCAATGTTCAAATTGATAAAATTTTAATTTGTAAATAGTGCTTTTAGACATATAAGCGCGAATATCTGGAATTAAGAAAAAAATTATTATATGTATGATTTAGACGTTGTTTTTTAATAACAATAGTGGTATTCACACCGAGCTTGTAAGTTTGTTAGTCGTTAATCGTTACTTTTTACACGCATTTTGTTTTTGTATATTTAATGCGCTACCGGATTAACATTTAACAAATTAACGACACGGTACCCCTGATAAAATAGTTGTTAGTTGGTAACTCACAATCAGCTGTTGCAGTTTCTAAATAAATATAATAAAAAAGTAATTTGTGATATATTTCTAAAAAAATATTTGTGTTTAGGCAATTTTCGTGAACATTGAGAGTATGTTGAGTTTCTCGTGGCATGTTTTATTTTTTCCAGAATAATAAATTGTATCAGAACAATAAATCAGCTGTTTTACTATGAAATTTACCAGACTAACAAAGTTTTAAAAAGGGGGTCGTTCACAGTTGGTAAATTTAACAAATTAACAAACTACTTAGTAACAAATTAACAAGTTCGGTGTGAATACCACTATTGTAAAATAAAATTTAGTTAAGGTGCTATCAGACGGGATGTAATTTACATATGTACTGTCAAATTTTCCATCTGTAAAAGTTGTACACATGAAACTTTGCATGTGTAAAATACATGTGGAAATACATATGTAACTTTTTCGATTAGAACACGCTCTATTTTCCTGTAGCAAACATAAACAAAACAGCTGGTTTGTTTTGAAACCTAAACAAAAGTCAGCTTTTGTTTACATTTATAGGTTATGTCATAAGGAAAAACATAAGCAGGTGTGATAGCAAAAATTATGAATCGTATGTAAAATGGAAATTTTGACATACATACGGAATTACATATGGGTAAGAAAAGTGACAGTACATATGTAAAATACATCCCGTCTGATAGCACCTTTAATACTCTTATAGTTATCGAAAAGATCAGTTTTTTCGCTCTCCTGTAAAATTGTGATTTTGCTGATAGCACTATTTGAAAAATAACCCTCGATATGAAAAATAACTTTTCAACCAAACGTTACCAAAAATCAGACAAAATGGCACGATATTTTTTGACAGCGGTTAGATACAAATATTACGTGTCGATTTTTAGCAAAAAGTGAATATATAAAAATTTTGGGTTCATACACTATGGTTAAACAAGTGCGATATATTTATGTGCTGAGATTAACTAATCTGATTTTAATTACACATTTGATGTTCAAATACGAAAATTAGCTGTTCAAGTGTTAAATAAATCGAACATGATTTTTTTATTTTATTGTCAGGCCAAGTTTTTCAGGCTTATTGTTTTTAAAAGAAGTTTTAGCATATATGTATGTATATTTTTATTTGCAATCAATCTCTTGACAAAAATATGCATTTTTCCCACCAAGAGCTATAAATATTTGGAAATCTCTGATAATCAAAATGCAATTTCAAATTTTTTTTTATTACTATTTAAAGGCCAGCTTAATTATATTTGAAAATCAAACACACAACAAAAATAAATTAAATCGCACTTGTTCAACAAGAGTGTATTATCGAAAAATTTTTAGTTTTTCACTTTTTGGAAAAAATTGACACTTAAGTGCTGCTTCCAGGTGACAAACAATTGATTGTGTAGAAAAATTTATATAAAAATCACTCAGTTTTTTGAGTGCTTTTCAAATTAATTTTACTACACAAACAATTGCTCGTCACCTGGAAACAACACTTTTTAGTAATGAAACGGATGTCTTCAAAATTATTTTTCATTTGCCTTTAATTTTAATTTAATTTTTTTGGTTCTACTGAAAATGTTTAATTTAAAACAGGGGGCAAATTATGGCAGTCGTGATCGAATACTTTTTCGATTCGAAAGCAATTTTATTTCAGTCAATATTGAACGAATCGAAATTATTTTTTCAGTGTTGTGAAATCTCAAATAAATGCTTTACAACACAAAAAAAATAATTTCGATCCATTCAGAATGGACAGAAAGAATTAGAAATAAAATTGCTTTCGTATCGAAAAAGTATTCGATCACGACTGCCATAATTTGCCCCCAGTTCTGTTGAACAAGTGCGATATGTACGAAACCCCAGCAGGAAAACTCAGAAGACCTTTTTACTTTAGGCCTTATTAAAGGCTGTTTAAAAATTTTTTTGGTTCAATTACCATTCTTATTTAACAGCTAAATAATGCCTATTTCGTTTAAAAGATAAGATACACATTTCACATTTCCTTTTATTAGAAGGGAGAAGAGAAGGAGTAACATTTTTTGTTTTGTATTTTTTGATCCAGTTACCATTCATATGTAACTGCAGTGTTCCCAGTTTTGGGGATTTATCCCCAAATTGGGAATTTTCTTTTATAATTGGGGATAAAAATTTCGTGAAAATCCCCAGGAGATTTTTTGGGGAAAAACACTTTTTTCGCTGGGGATTTTTGGAGATAATATATTATTATAAATTTCATTTTTGCAATGGCAAGAGCGATTTGGTCAAGATGTGGGTACAAATTTTAGTCTTTTTTTTTGGTTTAAAACTATTTCAAGAACTTGTTGCAATAGTCTTAAAAATGTTTGTTGTACCAACTAGCGTTACTTCTGTTGAACTAGCTTTTTTCTGTAATACAAACAAAATCAATATTTGCAACAGAATGCAATATGAGTTATTAGGAGCTCTTCTTAGAATAAATACACACTTTAAAATAATGCAGCTTGCTGTGACAAATTTATTCAATAATCTCAAATGCACTTTTTAAACAAACAATGTTGTTTGTTTAACACAAAATTGCATTGGCTTATGAATTAGAAGATTATGATTCCCTAGTTTTGGAAATTATAAATATGTATTGACGCATAATTATTTTTCTTTTGCGTTTTTACGTTACCCTTGCACATAGATATGTAGAACTCAAAAAATTACATTAGTTTTAATAATATATTACACAAATAGATTTATTTAAATAAATGGATGGATGTATGCATATTTTTCCATTGGCATAATATTATGTATTTTATTTTTAAGAACATTTGGGGATTTTTGGGGATAAGAAAATGGCTATTTTGGGGATGAAAAATGGCAAATTGGGGATAAGGCTTAAAATAAAACTGGAAGGCCTACCCGCAAGTGTCAACATGTGTAAAAAAGATATGAGTATGGCAAAGAGCAACCACAATGACAAATAATATGCGTTTCTGTTCGTTGCACAATTAAAATATCGTTGTGAGGATAAAATAATTCAAAGAAATATACTCAGGACAGTACTTGTTTCTTTCAAAACTTTTCAATACAATAAAAAAAATCCATTCCTAGTATTTGAAAATTACCGCGTGCAGTCTGAAAAAGTGTATTGTATTTACTTGTGGTCGTATTTAGCGGACGCATACAAAGATTTTTTTCCAAAGAAGTGTTATTGCAAACAAAATATTTCATTCACAAAAAAATAAAGATTGTGTGTATTTTTTTATCCCTCATTGTTGCGTGAATTTTCACTTCCTTGTATTTTTAAGAGTATTTTTTATACCCGCACTTTCACTATAGTGAAGCATTTCTTTTTTGCTTCTACACGTTCACACACTTACGTAAATTGGTCGTCTACACTTATTTTTAGTATTTGCTTGTGACAGCGACTCTACAGTAACTATTAAGTTTGAAATCAGTGTTCGAAAATAAACACTAAATATCGTTCTTTAATGTTCGGTTCGGCAGATTTGTGGAAAACACAAACGCTAATAGTGTTTGTGTAGAAATTCATTAAAAAAAAATAACGTTTCCCTGTTTGTCATCTTTCGAACACAAAAATAATGCTGTTTTCATCATACTCAACAAATGATGAGAACATTAAATTCCGTTCGGTTTTTTTTGAAAATCCACGAACTTCAATGTGTTCGGTTCGGCTCGTTAATGTTCGTCGCTTTTTGCTGATAAAAAAAAACCAAACATTTTTTACAAAAACAAAATAGACACACGAAAAAAACATTATAGAACATTAAAATATAATGTTTTTCTACAGTATCACTACAATTGTTCTGTTTTTTAACGAAGAACCGAACATTATATAATGTTCGGTTCTTTCTTGAAAATAGTTACGAACGGTATTAAGGTTTGTGTATGTTTACACAAACACTAAAAAAATAGATATCGTTCTTCGGTGTGTGAGCAGAACGCTATATAATGTACTGTTTATTTCCGAACACTGTTTGAAATATATATTCTTTGATCATCATCACTGTTGCCAGAAGTGCAGATTTCTCTGCATTTTGCTGATTTTTCGTTGCAAAAATGACGAAGTGATATTTGCAGATTTTTGCTATCAAATTGCAGATTTTTTGATATTGAAGAAATTGTAAAAATTGGACTTTTATATTGAACTTTGTGACTAACTTTTTAAAAGATTGCATTTTGGAGATCAATTAAAATTTTTAAAAGGAATAAATCCAAATATTTTAGTTAAATCAATATTTGAAATTTTATAAACAGTTTCCAAATTTAATATGCAAAGAAGATATGCAAACAATTGACTCTTGATTTCCAATACTTGATAAATAAAAATATCAATTTATTAAACTTTTGGAAAAATAAATGTCAAATTAAAAATTTTGACTCAAGATTAATTTTCCCAAAATCGTGCCTTTTGGTTAAAAAAAATTTTGTTTTTAAATACGTATTTCAATTTAAACAGTTTCCATATAAGAAGTATTTTCTTTTAAAAAAATTAATAATTTCTACTTTTTTGCCCTAGTTATCAAAAATTTTAAGATTTTTTTCTTCAAAATAAGATTTTTTTTCGCCAAATGAAGATTTTCCTTCCAATTCTTCTGGCAACGCTGCTTGAGGCGGCTAGCATAATGAGATCATTCTAAGTTCAGATTTCGTCAATAACGTATCACGCTGAGAAAATTACAGTTGGTTGTGAAAAAGAGCTATAAATTACTGTTGTTAAAGTGACTAAGTACTAAATAAAGTTGTGTAAATTGTAAACAGTGTTTAAAGTGTTGTGATTATTTAGTTTTATTTAAAGTGCAATAAAGAACTCGAAACTGTTTATTATAAAGGAAATGAACCAAAACGTTATTGAAAGGCAGTAACGTAACAGTATTAACGTAAATGCTCTTCAACAACTTCACTAATTTACCATTTACACAGTGCCTATAACATAGCACTTGAAGAAGATGCTTCACCAACAAAATCAAAGGGGGCTACAAGTGGTCCAAGGAATAAATAATTCAAACAAGATTCTTCGATCGATTCTCTAGAGGAAATTATTTGCCGAAGCATTGCAGAGGATGAAATGTACGTGAAAAGTTACAAAAAATCCGATGCTATATTGACTCTTAACATCTAAGTGCCCGAAAGAAAAGCAATAATTTGAGCTACATTGACAAGTTTTATTTAAAAAATAATGTTTATTCACTCAAGTACTAATTTTTTCTAAAATTATCCAAAAAAATCTCGTAATTCATAAAATTTCAGGATTTAGAAATAAAGGATTAATCGATTAAATATAAAATTTTATTCGTTTAATCGAATAAGTTAAAAATGTCAAATATCGATTAGTCGTTAAATCGAGCAAAAATTAAATTCGATTAATTGAACACCCAGCCAGCACATTAAAGAAGAAAAAATAGATTTTTTTATTTTACTTCATATGGATAAACCGGAAGTTAATAATTTTTAATGTCAGAAGAACTTTAATTTTTTATAAAATTTGTCGGAAAATTATCGAGAGTTAAAATAAAAATGTTCACGGAATTTTTTTTTAACATTATTGCTTGCACATTAAATTTTTTTTTTTTGCATACAAAAACTTGCCCTGCTTATCATATTTGTTTTACAAAATAAGATAAATCTATTATAAAAATAATTTGTCTTGTTTGTTTATATAAAAATATTTAAGAATTTTCTTAAACAATTTGGCGCCAAAATACATATAAAAACGTAAATATTTTGAATGAAATATTTCAATAACATCAAAATGAGAAAGTCATACTTATTATTTTTACATGGTAATTTGTTACAATGCCTACAAAATTATATGCATTGTATAGCATTAAATCACTTCCACCACAACATGTTTTCAATAATGTTTTTATTTAAAAATGTTTGTCTTTTAGCACAAAATTAATGTAATCGAAATAATTTTAAAGCAACGCGTGTGGTTTTCATATCAAAACATTTAAAAAAACCATTTACAAAACAAAAACGTTTTACCAAAAAAACAAGTAAGAAAGTACAGTCGGTCAAGCCCGACCATATGATACCCTACACCACAGTATTTAAAAACACATCATGCTTATGTGTCCATATAAATATGGATTTATCTATGTTTATAAACTTCATGAAAATTGGTTTGAAAGTTTGTGAGAGGCAGAAATTGCCCCCTACCTCCCCTTGTGGTCCTATTTTTGAAAAACTGTATAGCTAATGTGTCCCTATAGATATGGATCTATCTATGTTTTAAATTTCATTAAAATCGGTTTGAGAGGCAGAAATTGCCCCTATCTCCCTTCGTGGTCCTATTTTTAAAAAAATGCATACATTCTGTGTCCATGTAGATATGGTTCTATCTATGTTTTAAATTTCGTTGAAATGGGTTTGATAGTTTCTGAGAGGAAGAAATTTCACCCTTTCTTCCCTCGTGGTCCTACGATTCGGCCCATTTTCAATAGGCTTGGTCCTTGTGCCAATAAGAACCTATGACCCAAATTTCATCAAATTATCTCCAAAATTGCGACCTGTACTTTGCGCACAAGGTTACATGGACAGCCTGCCAGCCAGCCGGACGGACATCGTTAGTTCGACTCAGAAAGTGATTCTAAGACGATCGGTATACTTTAAGGTGGGTCTAGGACCAATATCTTAAGGCGTTACATACATCAGCACAAATGCATAATACCCTCTCCACTATTGTGGTGTGGGTATACAAATTAAAAAAAAGTACCACACACCTGAACAACGATAAGTATTAAATTTATTTTATATATCTTTTAGTTTTTACTCTTTTTACCCCCTTTGCATTCGAATTTCCAAAAATCCAGTCACAGTGGATTTCAATTAATTCAATTAAAGTCAGTCAGCACCGTTACAAATTTATGTATGGGTAATTACGTGGTATATTCGCTTGGTATTATAGATCCATTGCTGAGAACGGAAGTGATATCGTACCTCTTAGCTTAGTAAAAATACGAGATAATTTAACCAAGAGATAGTGTTACAATTTCCAATATTTGAAATTTTTTTTTTCAAAATTATCACCAAATTTCATTCAAATCGAAAGGGGTCGGTCGGGTCCCACTCTTGGTCGATTTGACATGGAATTACCCATATATAAAATTGTAACGGTACTGACTATCGTAAAAGTTATTATCGCCAATTTGCATGTTAATACCAACATTAATAAGGAAGTTATGGCAATAAAAGCTATTTAAAAATATGTTCTACTTTGTATGGGCGCTATGGTCGAATATGGACCGATTCCAATAAAATTTAGTAAGAGAATTTTGATTGCAACAAAATAAGTTTGGACCAAATGTAATCGATATACCATCATAATAAGATGGTTTATGGCAGTGATGCCCAACATGTAAATTGTGGTTTGATTGATTTATATTAGTATTAGTGAATAGAGAGACAAGTATTCTTAATAAAAATATAAGAAATATGTAAGCAACCGGCGCATGTGCACACGTCGCTTGATAATTGACAACTGAATTGTGTGCTCTCGTGTGTTAAATGAAAGAGCGTTAGAATGCGTGTGGAAATTTGTGTGAATTAATTTCAACAATTGTGGTATGGGGTGGACGTCAATGGTTTATGGGCACAAATACCCTATTCCGGAAAGAAGCTTGTATGGGGGATATGGGAAATTGTGGATCAACAGGCTTGGTCTTTGTCCCAATTAGAACCTGTATTCCACTCGTACTTTGCGCACAAGGTTTACATGGACAGCCAGCCGGACGGACATCGTTAATTCGACTCAGAAGGTGATTCTGAGACGATCCGTATACTTATAGGTGGGTCTGCGATCAATATTTTAAGGTGTCAGCACAAATGCATAATAAGGGAGGGTATATTGTGGTGTGGGTATAAATATGAGTTTTGTACTTTTTCCAATTCGAATGTTTAAGGGGTGAAAATCGTACTTTTTTGTGGTACTTTTTCTATATTTGTGGTACTTTTTCTCTTAAAGCGATTTAAGAGAGATGGTATCGATGGGACTTATGTTCACGTTTGGACCTACCGACATAACATTTTGCCACGAAATAGTCGCCAAATTTTATATCAACACTTAAAAAAAATTTTAAGAAAGTTGTGACATTAAAAGCTGTTTTCGGGAGTGGAATTTGTATGAGAGATATGGTCCAATGTGGACCGATTTGAAAAAAAATGATGATTTAAATTGCTATAAAATATTTTTGGACCAAATTTAATGTCACTACCAACATAATCTTTCTATTCCGGAAAGACATTTTTATGGTGCTTATGTGAAACTATGGACCAATTCTCACCATTTTCATAGAGTTCGTCCTGATGACAATCAACATATGCACCAAAATTCATCAAATTATCTTCAAAATTGCGACCTGTACATTGCGCACAAGGTCACATGGACAAACAACCAGTCAGCTTGCCTGTCCGGCGGCCGGGTGAACATCGTTAGTTCGACTGAGGAAGTGATGCTGAGTCGATTGGTATACTAAAAATTATCTCTAATATCACTTACTATAAAGAATTTAACAAATCACAATTAAGATACTTTAAAAAATAATGTGATTTTAATAACAACAACTTCACAAATTCTAGATGTTTTTTCTGTATTCCGATGCAAAAGTTAATGCGACTCAAAAATATGTATGTACATATATAATGTACATATATAAATGCGAACAATTGCTATTCTGTATTTCGATGTTTGCAAAGTACTTTTGTATCCGCATTTAAAATGCGAACATGTGCCAAGTCGTTAGAGATGGGCAAAATCGTTCCTTTTGTAGAACCTTTCCGACCGATCCGAAAGATCAAAGGAACTAAGTCGGTCCTGTTTTTACTTTGAACAATGAATGAACGAGGAATGAGAAAACTTCTCTGTCGTTCGTAAAAACGTCAACAAACAAATATCTGTTATTGTTTGTCTTCATGTTGTGTCGTAACAACTACGTAAATAAGAATTATGTATTTTTTTAAATGTTTGTAAAAAATAATAACTTATTCAATATACCTATTTCATAAATGTTTTAAGAATTTCGTAAATTTATACCTGTTTTAATCTGCGCGTAGCCTAATGCCAATGCTGGACGTGAACGAGTGGTATATTGCTAAAATATATTGCTTTGAATCACATTAGTAATTAAGTAAATTAGAAATTTGTTATAGTCATGATATACATAAATACACAAAAGTCGGCCACACTGATCAGCGGACAAAAAATGAAATACATCTGATGATCCAACGGATTGCAACTGCAGAACGAGAAACGATAAAAAAGGAATTATTAAAAAATCCGCACCGTTCCTTTTAGGGAATCGTTCAATGGAAATAGGTCGTTCCGGAACGGCACAACTCTACAAGTCGTTATTCTATAATGCATGTGAATATGTGAATAATAATATTTTATATAAGTACATGTGTATGGATTTATTTTTTTAATTGTACAAATTATTCAATTATTAATTATGGGGCACATGCTTCTTGGCTATTGGCCAGTGTTGAAAAATTCAGTACTTTGGAACTTTTTCAGTACTTTTTCATATTAAAAATACCGCAGTACCCCCGCGTTGTTTTTAGTACTTTTTTATCCTTTGAGCTTTTTAACTGTGATGGATGTGAACATTTGGATATCAGGCTTTGATCATCATGTGTTTGTTGCAAAATTATTATTTTTTTTTTTTTAATTATTAACGACGTTAATATTGAAATGCAAAGCGTGGACGCCAGGATTAATATTTTGCTTTCCAGAATGGGATATTTGTTCATACAAGTGGCATGAACATTTTTAAAAAGGGATGCATTGGATAATATGTTAGTGGAAAACTTAAATTCAAATGAAAACCATATTTATAGAAACATGCAATGTTAATGAAATGGTTTTTAAAGTAAAGGAACTGTGAAATCATTTTATTCGACAATAAGAACTTAATTTTATTTTGAAAATAAAACCTTAAGTGATAATTAGCTTCACTCCTGAAAATAATAGCATAATACTGTTGTTATTTACAAACGATAAAGAAAACTATAAAAATATCAATTCTCAACTCCGTGTTCTAGCGGATCTTTCAGAGATAAAGCATTTCAGAACTGAATAAATTTAAATTTCTTGGAAAAATATAGCCAATATTAAGAATGAAACTAATGTTTACTGACATTTCACATATGGGCATTTCCTGGGATCGTGAACGTACGTTCGTACGCTTTTGATGTACAAATAATATAAAAAACAAAACTTTTCCCAGAATTTTTTGCGATGCGATAGCATTTGGGTAGCTCTATGTTTAGTACAAAAGATGAATTTCATCGAGTTTAAGTTTTCATAATAAGAGTTATAAACGTGTGGTCACGAACGTACGCAAAATTTCGCCTGACAGTAGTGAAATGTAAAAATCTGCGTAATGAAACGGAATTTTCAAAAGTGATTAATTTATTTTAAATGTGTATAAATGTAGGTCTCCATCCAGTATTTACAAAATAAAATATCTCTCTTGGTTTTTATTTAATTGGCTTATGTACCGGTCGCGAACGTACGGATCGCGAACGTACGATTTTTCACCATGCATTTTACCATAAATGTCTTCAAATTTTCTTAACAAAAAAACTTTATACTCCTTTTACAATTGATTGTAATGGAGAGATTATGAAGAAAGAGTGAAAACATAACATATTTCTTGCATGTAAAGTAAGTATATAAAAATGTCTTTAGAAGTAGAAAATACAGGAAATTATAAGATTTTGCAGTTTCCAGCCCAATTTCCTCATTAAAACAGCTCAGATATGCTAGGACACCATTCTTTTATAAGAACATAAACTTTGTTTCTAATAATAATCAATAAAAGACGATGATAATCAACATTTTATTTTTTCATCCTGTGCCCATGTTCTGTTACTATCGCGTCGAGTAAGTTTTCGATTGAAATGTGTGAAATGAAACAAAAATGCCATAAATTGAAACAAACAGCTGTTTTTCTCACTTAACTGTGTCTGTAAATTTTTTTTGGCGAGTACAAGCTGTCACGTATGGAAATTACTCGCCAATTTACGGAAAAAGTGTGTCTGTAACATTTTGGTGAGAAAAGTTCCCGCTTTGAACTGTCAAATAAACTCAAGAATAAAAATGGGGCGAGAAAAAAATGTTAACACTAAAAAACAATTAAAAATGCAAAGTGCACATTTTTCATTGTTTTATTATTTTGCTTTTAATATTTTAATAAAATATACGAATGTCTTCAAAGCTCGTTTGCAAACAACAAACATTAAAGTCGCTCTTTACACAATTTGGTATAGCCGACGGTTGTATTTTCGCCACCGTCGTTGAAAAATTTTAAATTTTAGTAAATAATCCAAATTTTTAATATTTTTAATTAGGCTTAAGTTCATTAAATTTAATTTTCATTAAATTATTTTTATGAAGAAAGGAATTTTACAACATGAAAATTAATTAAAATTTATTGATAATTTTTCATTCTTGACTCAATCTGGGCTCGAACCCAGGTGTTTACGGACAGGTTACCCTGACATGTTTCGATTGCAACCACTCAATCTCCTCAGAGGGCTTGCCGTTTAACACTCGCAGCCATCGACGACTGCTGACGTCATTAGTCAAACATCAATCCTTAAACCAAATTGTATTCCACCTTTGGTAGATCGAAATTTGCTTTGAATGATTATCTATTTTTATTTATTTTAACATGTTATTCCTTTACTTCTGTTTTTTCGTACTTTTGTCAAGAATTCTTCTTGAAGTTCAAAGTACATATTTTTTTGTTTTTTCATTTTTTGTCTTTCTTATTCTTGTTGACCTTTTCAGCACAACTTGAAGGACAAATGCAAACATAGAGCTCGTGCCTTAGCTTTAACAATTATTAGTATTGTGGTTATTTTATTGAACTATTTATGGTTTTTAATCCAAATTTTTAATATTTTTAAGTGTTAAACGGCAAGCCCTCTGAGGAGATTGAGTGGTTGCAATCGAAACATGTCAGGGTAACCTGTCCGTAAACACCTGGGTTCGAGCCCAGATTGAGTCAAGAATGAAAAATTATCAATAAATTTTAATTAATTTTCATGTTGTAAAATTCCTTTCTTCATAAATATAATTTAATGAAAATTAAATTTAATGAACTTAAGCCTAATTAAAAATATTAAAAATTTGGATTAAAAACCATAAATAGTTCAATAAAATAACCACAATACTAATTTTAGTAAATGTTGATCGCCGTCAACGATATGTGTTACTGGCGTTCTGAACGTCTACAATGTCACATCGGCTTCGAGTGCAATATTATGACATTTATAATGTAACGACGTAATCTCTTTTGATAGTTTTCGACATGAGTTACAGACACAGATTTTTCTCATTTTTCGAGAAACGATGGAATATTTTGTTTTACATCTTTTCGATGCAAGAAGTTCTCACTAAAGTTACAGAACATGGGTACTGGTAGACCATTCTGGGGAATATTGATTTTTGTATTTTATCGATACCACATTTCAGAGCATCAATTGAACGCACCTTTTTAAATGCAAAATGATGTAAAATACAAAGGAAAAATCGTTTACACGTAGAAACGATACAAACTAAAGATCTATTAAAATCATCTGGTAGTTGTTGTTGTAGTTATAATATTTCTTATCATCTCTTAAAGTAAATTTGCTTTATCTTATAACACTAAATTAAAAGCTTTATTTTTAAAAATTAATGTTTTAAACTTTATTTAGAACCAAGTTCTAAGTATGTAAAAGTCTGAATAATGTAACTTTGCAAAAGTTAATACATATATAAATATAAATACCAGTATAAATTTATGTTGACAAAAATAAAATTTTTAATTTATTTACTTATCCATAAATATATGAGCTATTTCAAATATTTTTTTTTTAGAAAACACTAAAAAAACGTACCTTAAGCGTTTTTAGTTGGCAATAATTTACTATGTTGTTTTGCTTTAAAGGTTACGTTTTTTTTTTAATAAGAGTTGCGCCATATTTTAATTGAAACCATTTAATTGAAACCATAGTCCAATATAGAAATAATATGGCGAATAAAATATACAATAATATTGTAAATGGATGGGGTGCTTGACGCTTATGTATAACAGAAATATTATTTACATGTGTACCTCAAATATTAATGGGTACGTTCGTAAATGCATCAAAACTGTGCATCCTTTTATTTTCATAAATTATTGTTTTACTTCTTTTAACAAAATATACCATTTGTTGGGGAAAATAGGGTAAAGGCCGCTTTAGCCAACCGTAAATGTAATTAAATGCAATGTAAAGTACCGTAACGTACTGTAAGCTCGTTTGTGCACTTATAGAACATGTAAGAACGCGTCAGCTGTTTTTCACAACCAAAAACAAAAAAGCATTAGTATACATAAAACAACACACACAGTGATGAGAATTAAAAATGTTGAAATAGTGACCGCTTTGCAGAAAAAGTACTAAGTGATTTAAATACATAGTATTAAAACTGTATTTCTTGCATGTATAAATAAATAAATAATTTAATATTAGATATTAATATTACAGATTTACAAAAAACAAATATTTATTACATCATATTCGTACACATGTTCTTACATTAATTTCAAAATGTGCATACACCTAAACAAGGTTTTGATACCATTAAAAACCAGACTTTGTTTGTTTGTGGATATGTATACATTTGTTAATTTTATACATCTAAGCATGTATTTGTATAAATGAAAATATGTATGGATTGTTACTTATTTTGTCAAAAGTCCACAGATATTATAACTGAAAAAGTACCAAACAAAAAGAGTGATTTTACCCGCATTGCATTTAAAATATAAGCAGCCCATCACTATCTACAACTGTCACGTAACCTCGTAATGAAATTCTATTTTCTACAGGTTGGCACGTTACGGTTAAGTGACATTACAGTCAGTTAAGCATTTGCATTGCTTTCCATATAACAGAAACGATCAGCTGTTTACATTACATTTCTACATTTACGGTCGGCTAATGGGACCTTAAAGCTGTAGGTCCATAACACGCGTTTTCGCCTCCACGCAGCGCATGCTTTTATAACCTTACTTGCGTTCTACGTTTCAAGTTACATGCAACGCTTTTTATGCAGCAGCAGCACAAGTAAAAATAAAATTTAATTTGTCAAAATCAGCTGGTTTGTTCGAACGCTGCTTGTGACGCTTACAAAAGTAGAAAGTAAACCTACTTTTCGCCTCAAGGCATCTACGCTTTTGTGCATGTAACTTACTACGTATAACTACACATATTCTACTTTTTTGACAGCTGCGTATGCTGCGAAAAAGCGAGTAACGCGTGGTGTGGACCTCCAGCTTAAGTTCGTAAATGCAGTTGTTGCGCATTTGAATGTTCGTAAGTGCCGGTTCACACATGTCAAGTTTGACTCGGGAAGTCTTGAGTTTTTAGGAGAGAGGGGAAAAGAAATGGCATTCTCTTTTCCCTTCTCTCCTAAAAGATCAAGACTTGAAGAGTCAAACTTGACTTGTGTGAACCAGCACTAAATGCATCACTTGTAAGAAACTTGGCATTACTTTCATACGTCAAACGTTTTTTTATGGAGTGATGCCGCAGCTCTGCTGCAAATGTCAGTTAATTTTCTGATGCAATAACTTTTAACAAAAGAAATCGGTATATTTTTCTTTTTTGATACTTTTTCTTGTAATTTATAAAAAAACTATCACTTTTTGGTTCATTATTTTCAATAAATTTTGCCATCGCTAATTTCGATAAAAATTTTTTATTATCTTATGTTCGCTTATAAAACTTTTAAAATTTAGCTCGTGTTCAAAAATTCAAACTTTGCTTAAGGCTAGATTACACTATTATACTTTGTATTAATACATGTCAAAAACTTAAGTAATATGACAAAGTGTGATAGTGTGAATGCAATGTGTCACGAAATTGACAAGTATTAAGAAAAAAGTTTGACATCACATACGACTTCATCGTTTTTTGAAAAATTTCTAAACAATAATACTTTTCATTGGATTAGGGTTGCATTTTATTTCATGTGTGAGTGTTTATACTTTGTGTGATGGTCTGAACACAAACTGTCATATTACGTTAGATTTTTTGACAGTCGCATCAAAACTCATTAGATTTCTATCTCACAAAGTATTATGGAATACGTAAGACTTGTGAGATAGAAATCTAATGAGTTTTGATGCGACTGTCAAAAAATCTAATGTAACATGACAGTTTGTGTTCACACCATCACACAAAGTATAAACATATAAAAGTATTATTGTTTAAAAATTTTTCAAAAAACGATGAAGTCGTATGGAATGTCAAACTTTTTTCATAATACTTGTCATTTTCGTGACACATTAGGTCTGTCTGGGAACTTTTCCAGTAGCAAATACTCATTAAATTTGTTTAGGAGAGTAAGACCAATATTACTCTATCGGCTGAAAAAATCTCAAAAAGTACGCAGACAGTATCCAGTGAAATTTTGCAAGAAAACAGCTGATCGGTGTGTAAACAATTGAAATAACAAAGCAAAAGAATTTAATCATATGTGTACGCAAAATTTAATTCTCGGGGTAAATTAAAAAATTATTAATTAAAGTGAATCTTAAAAAGTGTTGTAAATTAAAAAACTTGTTTATTACACTGTTATTAGTTTGGTAAATTCAATTTCTTCTTAGTTTTTAGTTTTATTTGTCGGGTTTTTCATAAAACTTCTTTTGCTTACATTGCCCAACATAGTGCCGGCTTACTCTGGAAAAAAATGAAATGCCCAATACAGTGCCCTCCAACAGCTTGACAACGGAGAAAAACATTTTGGATGGCTCTCTCGCTGCAAGAGATTTGGAGTACGCAGACAACATTTTGCAAGATTTTGCGTAAAATATGTGTACGCAGGCAGACCTATTGCATTCACACTATCACACTTTGTCATATTACTTGAATTTTTGACATGTATTAATACAAAGTATAATAGTGTAATCTAGCCTTTAGCTGTTGTGCAGTAAAAAAGCACAGCACGCATCAGCAACAAAATGTTGCATCACTGCAGCAGTGATGCTCAGTTTTGATGCATTTACGAACGTACCCATACTCTTTTAGCTAAAGTTCAGTACCATTTCGAAATTTCAATTTTGACCTAATTTTTTTGAATCATTTATTTCGAAAAGGGCTCAGGTACAAAAATACAAAGTGTTCAGGAGACACATAAAACTGAATATCTCTTAAACCATTTGGTTTTTAGACGGGATTTTTGAGATGTGGATTAAGCTTAAACTTAGTTTAACGTAGTCTAAAACTCGGATTTTTACGGCGAAATGGTCTTTATTATATTATTAAAGACCACCCTTTTAAGCAAAACTTAGCTGTTCCGCTAAAATGTTGTGTGCAACTTGGTAATGGCGGCACAAATCTTTTTTCAGATTAACTTAACCTGGGGCCTAATTCTGGCAGTCGTGATCGAGTAATTTCTCGATTCGAGGGCAATTTTATTTTAGTCGATACTGAACGAATCGAAATTATTTTTTCAGTATTGTGAAACTCAAATGAATACTTTACAATACTGAAAAAATAATTCCGATTCGTTCAGTATTGACTGAAATATTAAGATATTAAATTGCTTTCCAATTGAGAAACTACTCGATCACGACTGCCTGGTTTAACTCAAAACCCAGCCTTAGTTTTTTTTCTAAAATTGTAAGCTCTGTTTATGTTAAAGTTATTTTAAGTAATATTTGAAAGAGAAAAAGGCCATTACAGTTTCCGGAGATGAGCCCTTTTCGAAAATTATTTTTGAATTTTCGTTGTTTTAAGTGGCTCATAAACTTGCAATATTATTGTTAAATTTTACGTATTGTACAATTGGCGTTAGGTCAAAACGCCCAAGGTCGTAACGCCCAAAACCAAAAATGTCATAACGCCCAAATCTTTTTATATTGCCCAAAACCCAAAAATAATAATGACAAAATGCGGGATGATAAATGAAAAATTCAATATCGTACCAACGAACTTTTAAAATCGTACTTTTTCGGCCCCAATAGTACCAAAGCATTTTTTTTCACGGGGGTACCAGCGTACTTTTTAGTTTTGAATTGTACCAAAAAAAGTACAATTGTACCAACTTTATCAACCCTGATCAGAAGTAAAAGCAACGGTTTATTTTTGTCTAATGAAAAATCAGAAAGTGGAAGAAAAAGCAATTTTTTGATTTTGACTGCAGCTTTTTAAACCCTGGTTGAAAGCAGTTGAGGACATTAAAATCCTTCTGTTCTTTTGAGTGACGCCAATGCCTCGAGTGGTATAAGAAAAGTTTTTAAACGAGTTTGCAAGAGGTAAGTCGATTTAGAATGTTACCCGGCGCGTGGAGGAGGGTGGGTTGAGTTCGCGCCCGACGCGAACAGCGCGGCGCGACGTGGCGCGCTATCCACCACACCGCTACCTATCCAACGCTATACAATATAATTGTTTGCTATATGTACATATAGAAGTAAAATAAAATTGTTGACGAATATTTTATATTTTTTTTACTTTTTGGGCCTTATGACAGTTTTTCTTTTGGGCGTTATGACCTAGACTATAATTTGAAAAAACATATCGCCCAAATTCAATGTCATATAGTCCAAACGGCAAAACGATAAAATTTTTGGGCGTTATGACAATTATGGTTTTGGGCGTTACGACCTTGGGCGTTTTGATCTAACGCCGTACAATTTTTAGGTGGCAAATATATTGGCAATAATCCAAAGACTTTTGATTTTTATTGCACAACTAAAAGAAAGTGAAATATACATATTGGCAACATTCTACAATTTTTTTTTATTGAATCTTTCTTGTCGAAAATTACAATATGTATTCAAAGCTAAATCCTAATTGTTATTTATTAGCCATTACCAATGTTACCGCTACATAATTGCATATAAGTGTCAAAAAAGCCTGCTAGGCACAAAGTGTCGGTTCTTTTCAGACTCCGGTGACCTACGAACTTTATTAGATCCCGAGCAAGGTAGTTGGGATAGACCATTAGTTTATCTATCTATTTGACTGAATACTTTTTAATTTCTTCCTGGATGGTAGGGATGTTAAGATCTCTGTCATTACGTATATACATATATGCCAGGTGGCGCAGACGATTTGTCGTAACTGACTTTCGCATTACAATACAGAAGTATCCCCTTGTTATTTTTAACCCATGGTGCTTTTATTTATTGTTTCAATCGAAGTCCGAAAAACACATGCAAATTTTTTTCTTTTTCTGTCATAAAGATTTTCTTTAAGCACCCTGCCCTTAAGCATTTGAACATTTATACTAAATTAAACGAAAAGGCGTAATTTTTTTTAGTATGGTTAATTTAAAAAATTAAAAACAAATGTTTAACTATTTAAAGCATATATTTTTTCTTTTGTTTTGTATTTTCGATTTGTATATTTTTTGTTTGTTTTGTTTTTAAATTTGTTAAAATTTTGCTAAAAAAATCGTGTACTTACAGACATAATAATGAGAGAATACGTTAAAACATACATACAATATAATTTATAGCAACTAAATACATATGTACGTCTAGGTATATAAATAATTAAATTCGTTAACAACAAGGAATGTTTAATAAAATAAAAGGTATTTAAAACTTAAAATATAAAATACAATGAGTACATACAAAATCAGTTAGCAGCTGACGATTAAAGTGCTGCGTCTCTTAGGACATTTAGGCCCTTATTATGTAAAACGGAACGCAACGTCAAAAATTACATTGAAAGCACCAACAAAGTCAAAAATATTTCATAATGTTGTTGTTGCTTTCCAAAGAAATTGAAATTGCGTTTTAAAATTTTCAACGCCACAAGAAATGCAGCGTTTTAAAGTAAAAAATTTAATACCAATTTCTGTAGAAAGCAACATCAAAATTACAAATTACTTTTTTCTTTGTTTGCTGTCAGTGTAATTTTAATGCTGGGTACACACAGTGCAATCTACATGCAATCTGTTTCAATGCATCCTCAAAATATCAAAGCGTTTGGATGTTGATTCAATCTGGAATTAATGAAAATTAATTTAATTCACTAAATTGCGTAAATGAGTTGCGTAGTGTGTACCCAGCAAAACACAAGTAGAGCCTTATGGTTTATTTCAATCGTTGTTTTTGTTGTAGCAGCTAAACCTAAAGTAAACAATCTCTGGTCGTTGTTCGTTTAACTCCGAGTCGTTCCAGTGCGTAAAACCGTTTGTCGTGTGATTGCGGAAATTTCAATCGTAATGGAGGCTGGTGTATAGGAGCAAATATTAAAGTAATATGTTTATTTTTATCCTTAACTTGAATCCCCAAGGTATATTTACACACGGTAAACTCGTTGGCCCATATGTTTGTCAGCTGATTACCCCTAATTGGAACATATACGTCAAATTTCGTGTATATGAGCCAAAATGTGTACATGTGTGCGTTAAATTGTTTTTGTGTTATATGAAGACAATTTTGACAAATAGGTTCCTTTTATAGAGCAGCATGACTACACTCCCAAATGAGTCTACCTTGTGTAAATATACCTTGCTTGAATCTACTTAATAAAATAAAAATATAAAATTAGTTTAGAGAAGTTAAATTTCTATGTTGAGAGGGTATATTTGGTTTCATTAGATTACCGATTTTATATATTTGTATTGGTATAAAGGTAAAGTTATTGCTACATTCCTATCAATCCATTAGCTTCAGTTCCCCTTACGTAAAGTAATGTTCTAACTAATCATTGCTGCTAACATGAAAGCAGTCGTCAATAAATGTTTTTTTGGATTCTTTTGATTGTAACTTTCAATATCTTAATTAAATACTTAAATTTGTTAAATTATTATACTGTGTTTTTTTTTTTTGTACAATTTTACATAATTATAATTAATAGCTTAAATATCTACTTACATATGTGTAAATAATGGAATTAATATAAATTTAACCAAAACATTTTAAGGAATTTTTCTAAAAGACAAAATTATAAAATTATTGTTTTCTTTCGTGTTTAAGTATTTTTGAAATACAGGTTTATAAAAAAAAAATTTTTTTTTATTCTCGTAATTCAGTCCTGCCCTGGTTAAACCAATTGCGTTGCATCCATTCCAGATTGTATTTTAATTTCAGATTTCGTTTGCTTTTCAATTAGTGAACATTGCGCCTCCTTCTCCTTGTCATGTGGCGATTTTATTATAAGATTCGGTTTTGATTGGGAGTATATTTTTTGATTAGCAGAGCTTTTCTTTATACGTTCTCTTTCGAAATGTAATTTCACATAATTAATAGGTATGTCTACCGATCCAGGTCCTTCGGCATCAATATAAACACCACGTACCAATATCGAATTGGAACATTTTAAAGCAGCCAATAAAAGAAATGGTATAAGGTGTGTTAACCAGTAACTTAAAATTTTATTATCTGAAAAAAGTTAATTCACATAAAAATAATAAAATAATTTTAATTACCCTGTTATTTTTAAATATTTACCTGGATACAAATAAACATCCAATAGTACCCATATACCACGCCAAGCATTGACAGCTCCAAAAAATTCCGCAAAATAATAAATATCGCAAAATATTAATTTCATTAGACCGTGAACACGTTTGCATATCCAACGTACTAAAGGATGCAAAATAAATGTAAAGAATACCGTTATATAGCCCATGATCTATAATTGAAAGAGCGGCCAACTTAGTTTTTTTATTGCGAATTTGAAATTTTCTTTAGTAATACTTGCCAATGAACCCCACGCTGATTTCGCTCTATCTTCGGGAAATAACGTTAGATCCATAATGCCCCAGAGTCCTCTCCAGGCTATGACCACAAGTGAACCAATAACAAATATTGAAAACAATGTATCCATTATATATAAGCCAGGCTGGTGAAATCCCTGTTAAAAAATAAAGATTATTTTTATTATTTTTTTATTTAAAAATAATTATAAATAAGTAATCAAACCAAAAGGAATGCTTTAACCTGGTTCAAGGCTTAAAAGATATGGATTTATATTCTGTTCTTGTAAAGGCTTTTGTTTTAAGTTTTAAATTAATCGTTTTTTGAAAAGAAAAGAGCTTTGAAAGGAAAACTGCCTTGGATCTTTAGAATATTGCAGGCTATGCCGAATCACCATGGTATGATAAGAACAGAATGTGTAAGAAATAAATAAATTCACATATATGTACTAGTTAGTCCCGCTGCGCTTTGCTACCCAAAAAATCTCCAGATATATTTAACAAAATAAATTTTTGATTCCGCGCCCATTCCTCCAAAGCCGCCCACTTTTTTTAATGTCTTTTATTGGTATCGAAGCTTTTTGTACTTTATTTTGTAACTATTGCTGTTAGTGATCTATTTTGTACTTGCATGTGAGTTGGGTTGGCACGCCCACTTATACAATAACACCCACTTTTTGGCGGATCTTGTGTATTGACCAGCTATGTGTATGAAAATTTAACAGTTTTTGTTGTTACCGTTTTCCACATATAAAGTAAGGTATTTTGTGCCACGCCTACTTTTTGCCATATGTCATGCATTGCATCGAAGCTGTTTGTACTAAAATTGAAAAACTTTTACTGCTACGAAACTCCAGATATACAGATATCTAGTTTCTATTTGTATGAGAGGTGGCATCCTACTTATTCAGTCCCGCCAATTTTTTTTAGAGAGTTTGTGCATTTTCAACCTAGTTATCTTAGCCGAATTTGGACACTTTGTTCTTTTCGTCCCTTGTATAAAAATAAAATCTTTTTTTGTGCCACGCCCACTTCTCAAATTCCGGCCCACATTTTGTTAACCAAGATGCTTGTATCTAATTTTAAATCTTTGGCTCTTGGTGTTCTCCAGACATACAGAAATGTATAATCTATTTGTGAGAGAAGTGTCACGCCCACTTCTTCAATACCGCCCACATTTTATAGGTTGTTGTGTATATCTAACTATATCTAACGTCTTGCCGATCTTAAGATATAAAAAAACTTTCATGTAGGATGCTGTGTATTCATAACCAAGATGCTTGTACCTAATTTTTAAAATTTTGCTCTTGCCCTACTCCATATATACAGAAAAAAAGCAACGACAATAATAACAAGGGATTTATGGGTAAAATAAGAAGCAGTCGTGATTTTTTTGCTATTTTCTCATTCATTTATGGACCGATCTAGCTAAATTTCAATAGCAAAGTTTAGCGGAGTATATTTATGTGACATATAAATATAACAACCTCTTATTCTTCTTTCTAGTTGTATCAGCCAGGGTTGTCAGATTTTTTTGAGCTCCATCGCCAAACCGGATGTCAGAATTCGCCAAAAATCGCCAAACGTCGATTTTGTTCAGTTTTTGTAAAATTTTCTTTTTTTTTTAATTTAAATTTTGCATACAAAAAACGCTAGTATAATTTTTCAGTCAAAAATCGCCAAAAACTAAGAAAAAATACAAAAAAGTCGCCGAAGTAAATTTTGTTTTGTTTCTGTAATTTTTTTTTAAATTAAATAAAATGGAGATTATATTCATATGTATTCAGCTAAAAACTTAAATTAAGTACACAAGTCTATAATATCGTGCACTTTAGCCTCACCGATTTCATTACTGGAGTTTTGACCTACATACTTATAGAATTAAATAGTGACTGAGTATAAAATTCACTTAATATGTTTTTTTATATTAGTAATGATAACAAAAAATGACAAGTTGTTAAACAAAATCGCCGAAATAATATAAATGCTAAAAATAGCCAAGTTAATCGCCAGCCATATCTGACAGCCCTGGTATCAGCTTCCAGTTGTCTCGGTTTCTCGCTTTGCTTGTCCAGTTTTTAATATCACTAGCCAACAAGGTTCTGGACTGGAGCAACTAAATATCTTTCCTAGGGTAATTTGGTGGGCTGAATTTGAGATACAAAAAATGTTTTTATTCGTTTCTTACATAAAAAATCACTAGTTTATTTAAAAAAATCCATGAAATTTCAAAAGTGAATGGCGTTATTTGAACGTCGTTTGTATTTTGTTGGTTCGGTTTCACGTATTAGAGTCCAGCAATAGTATCCCATCATGCTTTTATCCCAAAATCCTTGATTTCTTTCAATTTTCATTAAATCTTGATGAGCACGAATCCCTTGTTCTTCGCTCAGAGCACCTAGGTTTTATGGAAAAAAAATCTTAATGCGAATGAAGAAAATGCAAAACATAGTCGATGTCCACGGTTTGTCCAAGTTTCTGGCTGCAAAACCAAAATAATGTAAATAGGCATATCCTTTTTCCAAGCAAATATTCACCACACACAAAGCAAAAACAGCTTGAATCAGTGACACACGATCTCCCTGACATGCTTAAACGCTACTTTTATGAAGATTTAGAATGAATGTGGGCTTCTGTCAAATAAATAGTTGTGTCAGTATTGACTGTTTTACAATATTGCCAGCATGCAATACAAAATTAACATGACGGGATAGCCCAATTTTGGTGCCAGATTCGAATTCAGCGCACCCAATTTTTTTCCAAATTTGTAGACCAGTGTATTTAGCAGTTTTGCATCGTCTTTTCATGTATTTTTCCAAGTTATTTTTGGATTGCCCTGAATTCTTGAGCTATTAGGTTCCCCAAAATGATTTCTTAGCAATTTCATCTTCTTCCATTCGAATAACATACCCTGCTTACTGTAGTCTTTGTAGCCCCCTAATACACTCATTGTTGTAACGTTGTCAGAAAGTCCCGTCATTCGTTTTTATTGGCCCTAATATTCTTCTTAAAATTTTCCTTTCGAATACATTTATTCTTCTTTCGTCTTACTTCCGTATTTCCCACGATTCAGCAGCATAAGTTATATGAACTTTTAATTGTCTTGTATAATTTTCAATTTTGTTTTCTTCGTCAAAACTGCTGTTAAATAGCAGCAGTAGTCGTGATAGGGGAGCCCAAGTATATAAAGGTGGTTACTCACTCAAATTTGTAGTTGCCTAAAGCTGGGATCACACGATTGCCGCAAATGCACCAATATGGCACAATTTTGATTGTGCTTTATTGACGCACAATAATGAAATTGCACCAACCAAATATTCTGAAATCACACGATTGCCCTGTTTTAAACAAATTTAATTGCCGCTAGTTGGTACATAGCGAAATGGGTACAAAAGTTGCCGCAGCACAGTCACACGATTGTTCCTACTTCTGTGGACTGCGAAAACAGCTGTTTTGGTAGCTTTTTTATTGTAGTTGGTTTGTTCATTAAAAAAAGAAAATTTTAATTTTTAAACAAATTTTTGTTGAATACTTTTGTTTGAAATATTTTAAGAAAAATATATGAAATATTAAAGACAAATATCTGTAAAAGAAATAATACTTATTTTTTTTAATATCTTGATTTAAAATATTCACACTGAATAGCTATGCTTGTGAACATACATATTTCATTAATATCAATAATTAAAAAAAAATATTATAACGCATAATAAATAAAGTCATATTTATCTTTATTAATTACTAAAAGAAACACTAAAAAGTAAATTTAATAAAAAAATGGCAAATATTGGCGCGAATTGTGTTGTTTGATTGCCGCACAAGAACACAATAAATATTGGTGCATTTTTGTTATTTTTATTGACGCGCGGTTGAAAAGCAAACAGTCACACGATTGCCGCACCTGGGTTACATTTGATTGGTAAAAGTAAGCACAATATTGGTACATGAGCCATTTGGTTGTGCAGGCACACGATTGGGTATTAAAAAGTGTAAAAATTGGTGCATTGCGGCAATCGTGTGATCCCAGCTTAAGGTTATAAAGCGTTGTGAATTTATAGCAGTGGTGATCATTTCATAGAGCAATTGCTTTTTGGCTCCACCCATCACTTTTTTATGCTCTTTTATTTCAGCTGTCTTTCAGACGGCAAATAGTGCACATGCTTGGCGGATGCTTTGGTTGATTTTAAAAAATAGTGCGTAAAAAAAATGTTCGTACCATTACGAAAATTTTTTATGATAAATACTGCATTTTGTTTTGTTTTTTTTTACCTTTAAAATATAAGGAAACATATTTTGTTTTACCAAATAGCAAATTAATTGTGTATTGAAGTATTAAACCGATTTTTTAAACCAAAACAATTTTTACGATTACATTTTTATAAAAATCTTTTCATTTACTTTTTTGTTGTACTGTATTTCAAAATTTGTCTCATATTCTCACCAATACACAAGCATTTCAATTTTGATCAGCACTGATTTATAGTTTTCAAAGTGCACATGTATTTTGTTTTCTCTTCATTTACGTGCTGTCTTAGTTTTTTTTGCCGCACTGACTAGTTTAAGGAAGTTATATTCAAGAGATACGGTTGTTCTGCTGATTAAGTCAATATCTTAGGCAGATGTTGTGATGATTTATTGATAATTGTGTTATTAATATTTGTTGCGACAAATTGTAAATAGCAACCCTGTTTCACTCAAATATTCGTACTGAATGGTTCCAATATTATGTCTTCTGAAAACCCATTTCAACATACACACGGACAAAAGGACATCGTTATATTCGCTTATCATAAGGACCCAGAATATATATGTTATAGGGTCTAAATATCAATATTGCAGAAATTACAATCGGAATGCCAAACTGGTGAAGCTTATAATAAAACAAGCTAGAGTGCTTTATTCGGCTGTGCCGAATCTTTGATACCCTCCACCGACACTTTGAATGTTTTAGGAGTAATATCTGTATAATGTATATTTATTATTATAATCTTTGTAAAAACAGACATCTGCATTAAAATTTGTTGCGGTTAAGACCTATATAAAATTATTGACCGACAATCAGAATCAATTTAAAAAAGCTTGAGTAGGATATCAGTTTAAGCTGAACTTAAATGATTTTCAGGATAACAAATTATATAAAAGAAATGGTTAGCTATGAACCAATCATCACAAATTTTGCAGAACGATTTCTGGTATTAAAAAACATAAATTTCAATACAGCGTGCTGCAGCGGTGCAATTAGTTTAAGCGTTTGCAGTGAATTTCAGAAGGCTGCTAAAATGGAATCTAAGGTAAATTATGGACCGTATATCACAAAATTGCATAACATTTTTTCTGGCCATATGAAGCTAACTGGAAGAAAGTTTACCGGCTATTTAATTATTTTACCAGAGTGGGCTTTAAATGAGGCCTATGGTTAGTTATGCACCGATTTTCACCAAATTTCACAGTGTCATTTCTAGTTCTATAAAACTGTGATGTGCCAGTTATGATAGCATTATTTTTTGCGTTTTTAGGCGTACTAAACTGTTGTCCGGAAGTAGGGTATATATAGGGCCTAGGGTAAATTATGGACCGATCTTCACGAAATTACACAGTTTTACTTCTTGTTCTATAAAACTTTGATGTACAAAATTTTGTTATGATAGCGTTATTTTTTACGGTTTAAGGCGTTCTTAACTGTTTTCCGGAAGTTGGGTTTATATGGGGCCTAGGGTAAATTATGGACCGATCTTCACGAAACTTCTCAGTATTATTTCTAGTCTTATAAAACTGTGAAGAGCCAAATTTTGTTATGATAACATTATTAATTATGGTCTTAGGCGTACTAAACTGTTTTCCGGGAGTAGGGTTTATATGGGGCCTAGGGTAAATTATAGACCGATCTTCACGAAATTTTACCGCGTGATTTCCAATTGAATAAGACAAACCCTTGCAAAATCTTATGTTACCTTGCATTATTCCACCATTTATGTGAGTTTTTGTAACCAAATTATCAAATTTTTTTAGGTGGTGGTTCCACATTTTGATTCATAGCTCTGATCCTACTGAACCGATTTTGCTGAATTTCAATCCCAAACTGGATAGCTACAAGCAATTTGACACCCAGTTTGTTTAGTTCTTTTGAGTTTTTCGAAAGTGAGCGTGTTTTCAACAGACCGACAGACAGACTGACATGGCTAAATCGACTTTGAATTACTCAAGGACCCAGAATATATATATTTTATGGGGTCTGAGATGAATAATAAAAAAGTTTCACACGGAATGACAAACTTAATATACCCTCTTCACAACTAATTGTGGTGGAGGGTATAAAAAAGTTTTTAATTCGGTATCAGTATGTAAATTATGTCGGTAGAACGGTACAGAAACTTTTAGGACGGTATAGGTATAACAGTTTTAAAATTTAATTATCCAAAACTAACGAGAATGTTTCAAAAACATAAGAGGGATCTTTAGGACTTTGATGACACATTTCTCTAAAATATTGTAAAGGCAGCAGAAACGAATTTCGGTTTCGGTATTAATACCGGTTTTAAAGTATTTGTTATGTTGGTATCGGTATTAATACCGGCATTAAATTTTAAATAGTATTTATGCGGTATCGGTATTAATAACGGTATCGGTTAGTAATCTTGCACACCATGCATTGTTTCATATCTATATTTGCCATTACTTCATTCTCTTTTAATCACTGTATTTTAGTTTTCATAAAAATACTTTTCTCCATTTAAAAATTGTGGATAAAACAATGAATACGTCCGGCATTGTAGACGATGATGTTGGTTGAATTTAATCCTGATTTGAATCAATGATAGATAGAATCAATTTCAAACTTAGTCCTTATTTACTAGGGTATTCATTTAATCGACCTTTTGCTTTAATCGGTTAATCGCACGATTAATTAGCCGAGGTTTTGATTTAATCGGTTAATAATCGGTTAATTTTGTTTTCGATCGGTTAACCGATTAATAAAGTTTTTTTTATAAATTAAGTAATTTCAATATTTTTTTTTTTTTTTTTTTTTAGGACCAGCACTCAGGGGATGACCCCCTACTAATGCATTGCATTGTGTTGGAACTAGGAAAATAGGTTATGGGAAGGAGGATAGAGGGAGTAGTGTTTGTGAACATTCGATTTGAACTTAATCATGTCGTAAGTGAGAGGGAAGACTTCTGCAGGAAGGTTATTCCACATACGAACAGTCCGGGAAAAAAACGAATTCTCTCTGTAATGCGATGTACGATTCACCTGCCAATCGACCACATAAGGATGGGCTCTTGAGGAAAAACGTGTATTACGAACAAATGTACGGGTTTCGGGAACCAGATCCCTGATTTCGTCGGAACACATCCCATTGTAGTAACGATAAAACAGGCAAATACAACCCACATTGCGACGGTGCTCAAGGGAGTCAATAGAATTGGTTACCCTACTGTCACCAATGAGTACCCTCGCCCTCTCCTGCACGCGGTCGAGAAGCTCCAAAATAGACTTTGAAGCACCGGCCCACACATGAGAGTTGTATTCCATAGGCGGTCGGATATAGGTGGTATAAATAGTAAGGAGATCAGATGGATGGAGTGAAGTATATCCTACACCGTCTTAGAAAACCGAGGCACTTGAATGCTTCTTTCGACACCTTGAATATATGTTCAGTCCATCGGACGTCACATTGTATCCTCATGCCCAGAACATCAAGAGATTCTGATTCCTCAATAACTATACCACCCATATATACAGATGAGGCACCTTGGTTTGTCGCGCGTTTATGCGTAAGCACGCAACATTGGGTTTTTCGGGCATTAAAATCGACCCTATTTGCACGACCCCATTCCGAGACTATGTCAAGGTCTCGGCCAAGCGTATCATTCATATTCTGCCTCATAGCAACGACATCGGATACGCTTGGTCTGCACTCGAATGAGTACGAATGGCAAAGGTTGCTGTCATCTGCAAAAGAGTAGATAGGGTTGGAAGTTTGACAAAGGAGGTCATTTAGAAAGATAAGAAATAGAGTACTCGTTTGACGAAACCCCATCTATAACAACTCGTATAGTGCGATCTCTGAGAAAACTCGATATAAATCGAGAGAAATTATCACCGACACCAAACGCAGCAAGTTTTGACAAGAGTGCACCATGCCAGATTCTGTCAAACGCCTTGGAAATATCCAAAGCAATTACCTTACTTTCGCCAAAATGGTGAATGGAACGGCACCATTTTTCCGATAACAGAGCTAGTAAGTCTCCAGTAGAGCGACCTCTACGAAAGCCATACTGGCGGTCGCTTAGTAGGTAGTTTGACTCTAAATATTTGACAAGATGGTAATTTACCATACTCTCCATAACTTTGGAAAGTGCCGAACAAATTGCAATTGGGCGGTAATTTTCAGGGTTATTAGCGGTTCCCTTTTTAGGAATTGGCGTTACATTAGCAACTTTCCAGCAGACTGGAAATTCCGCGGCAAGGTATAAAGTGCTGAAAAGATTTGCTAAGGGACGAGCTATTGTCGAAGAGCACTGCTTCAAGACCAGTGCAGGTATACCATCCGGCCCAGGAGACTTGTTTACGTCGAGATCCGCAAGAACCCTTTTAACAGCTCGACCCCGAAAAAATATTCTAGGCATAGTTACGGATACTTTTTCGAGTTCGGGTAGTGGTTGACTGCTAGCTGGTAGGTAAGAATTATTAGCAAATAATTCAGCAAAACAATTAGCCTTATCAACCGGGTCCGTGAATGATCGGCCATCCTTTAAAAGAGTTGGTATTGAAGAACTAGCATTAACCCTTACTCTTTTAACGAATGACCAGAAGCTTTTACTACCCCGGGGAGCAGCAAGAACTTCAGCACGAAGACGTTGCTCGTGAAGAGTTTTTTCCCGTCTAAGTACTTTGGCACACGAAGACCTTGCCATTTTGCGTAGCAATTCAGTATCAGCGTTTTTATTTTTACGCCAATTTCTGAATGCTTCCTCTCTGGATCTGACTGCTGATTTGCACGACTGATTAAACCAAGATTTGGATCGAGGCTTATTCGAAGCTTTTTTAACTGGAATGAAAATTTTCATTCCTAGCATTATTACGTTTTCAACCATTTTCGCCATTTCGTAATTTCAATATATAAAAATGCCTTAATTGTTTATTGTTGTGTTTCAAACAAAATAAAAATGTTAATGCTGTGTTCATTGTTTCGTCATAACTGTACAGTAGAAATCTAAATTATAAGCGGTAGCCCACAACAGTCATATCGTTGGCTTAATATGCAAACTTGCTAATTCAATTTCAGCACATTTTTCAGGAGAGACAAAAAACTTTTTTTATTTCATATGTACAGCTTAAGAGAAAACCCAAAAATATAGTTGATTTAACACACTGCAAATCTCAAATTGAAGAAAAACTTCATGCTGGTCGATGAGGAGTATCTTTCTCTACCACACGGCCTCAAAATCTCAATTTACATAAAAAGTGGATTAAGTCGGTTGGCATATTAAGCCGACGATATATATTTCTTGTAATTATTTTAAGACATAAGACTTTATGACTACCTTGTGAACCATTTGGTCGAGTTATTTATAAAAAAATAAACTGAGATACTTTTTAGTTATTTCAATAGTTAAAGGACATCTTATAAAATAATCTTTTAGAAAAGTAATTTGGTTTAAATTTTTAGGATTAAAGCGATTATTTTCATTAGTTTTGACAAAACTTGACTTGGAAAAAATTCTTTCACTTATCATAGATGAATATCTAATTTCTCAGTCCTTTTCCAGGATTTCTCTAAACCTTTAAAATACTCCATTATGCCATTGGAGTTTTTTTAAATTTTAACACTTCTAATTGTTTCGGTTAATTCTGCTTAAAGACTGATATGAGAAGATATGAAAAGAAACAAGTAACTAAACACATACATATGTACATATAAAAAGTACGTGAAACAAAAAAAAATGTGTTGGCAATCAAACATTTAACCCATTTTTCGCCACATTCCTGTTGATCCATGTTGAAGATAAAAAATCATAAAAAAAAATTGTAATTTTAGTCGCCGGTCGGCGGAAAATGGGTTAAAATGAAGATCACTTTTTTAAACACATACATTTTGTATATAAGACGAAATAAATAATTAAAAACACAAAAAAATATGTTATAATACTAGAAAATATTGAAAATTTTGTTACATCGGTTAATCGGTTAATCGATTGAAATTAACCGGTTTAATCGTTAATCGAAAAAAGCCAATTTGAAATTAACCGATCAGTTAATCGGATCGGTTAACCGATTGACGGTTAACCGAATGAATACCCCATTATTTACACTATGCACATTTCTTACCGGACAGAAAAAGTTTGTGGGCGAAAGGGGCAAAAAGTTAAGTGTGTCACGCATACAGCGTCGCCCCGTACCAACAAACTTTGTCTGTCCGGCAAGAAATGTCAATAGTGTAAATTGGGAATTAAATAAAAATTGTATACAGTGAGACATTGCTATAATGAATCGACTAAGAATTAAGTAGATTTTTTTTTAGCTTTTAACGTAATTCCCTGTATCCGTATTAAGGAGAACGTAAAAAAATCATTGGAACTGGTGTACATTTAAAGAGCGTTTAACTGTATATAAGAAAAGCTATAAATTTTATAACAAAGTTCTCAAAAACCCTTAAATTTAAACAAACATATTAATCGCAAAAATTGCACATTCAAATATTTTGCTAAAATGGTAAGAATTAGAAAAAATGAGTTTAAAACTTACCCTCACTTTGAACATCGTTTCCACTTCAAAATAGTCACTCTTATGATCCATAACAACGGAATATGGAGCAGCTCCCAGATTTCGTACGGTCCGTGTTGCAATTAAAAACAAAAGAGCCACTAGTGTCACTATACAAATAATAATTAACGAATCGGCACTTGTTAGCCAATCGCATAACACCCAACACCCCCTCCACATGTTAACACACACTATGCCAAAGATAAATGTGTAACAGCGAGAAAAAACATAGAACGTTAGACGATGTTTATCTGGATGAATGTTATCTATGAAGAAATGCTGCGTCAGTGTAAAAAGCATGTGACCCATACCTCCGATTAGGAATGAACAAAGCGCTGACAGGGGTACATTTTTGGGAAAGATTGTGACACCCATTAATTCCCATGTGCCACGCCAATAGGCAATGACACACGGCGCTACAATTAGACATGAAAGTACACAATCTAATGTGTTGAGCAGCAGATCGTGTAGACTTCGAGGTTTTTTTGTAGACGTCGATGATGGGTGATTTGTGGCAGGTGCATTCTGTAGAGGCGTATGTTGGTGATGTAGTTGTGATTTGTGGCAGCTTGTATGACATGGTGCTGTAGATAGATTTGATTGAGTTGTATCACTAGTTAGCACCATAGTGATATTATTTGAGACTTCTTTAGTTTTTTGTATTTTTCTTTTGAAATTGTAGTTAAAAGGCAGTTTTTTTTTTGGTAATAATATTGAGAATTTTAGTTTTGTATTTTTATTATTTCTTACAATACATTTTCAACAACAAAATCTTTAAAAATGTTGTCTGCTAATTTGTATCATTAAATACTTGTTTTGGTCTAGACAATTGTTTAAAATTATTTGTTTTTATTTAAAAAAAAATAAAATAACAATTATTACTATATTTAAGATAGTTGTACAGCGATTACTTTCTTTTTTTTCTCTCCCTCCTTTTTCGGCTCTGGTTACTCTAGATTTGTAAAAATTTCCAAAATGTCAAGGTGCCTTTCCCCTTAACACATCCAACATGATGTTTAAGGGGTTTCTTTTTGCCTTTGTCTCAATATTTTGCCTAAAATGTTGTTGGTGTGGGGTTGAATACTTTATTTTAAATGTTTATTCTGTTTAAAGATGTGATAATTGTTTATTTTGTCTCTTTATTATGTAGTTATTTGTGTATTTTTGCTTGTTTTGTAAATTGTTATCACTGTTTTTCAACCTCGATAGTGCTTGTGTTATTTATTTGTTATTGTTTAATTAGGTTTGTAAATTTTTAAATAGAGTCTTAAATAGATTTAAAAAAATTTTCCAATTGTTGACATTTATTATTTGATTTGTCCACTTTTTCTGTTTTGGTGTACAGCTTAGATTTTACACACTTCTTCCAATTTAATGTTAAGTTCAGAGCTGATGTTGTGTTGGCGAACTGTAAAAAAGAAATTAATTGAATTATTTAACAATTTATTTATAATAAGGGGAATAGTAGGCAGGGGTTCTTATGAAGCTATTCTGATTTATTGGACGCCATAGATTAAATTTTTTTAAACGGTTGGAAAATGTCTGTCATACGGTGTTTAAGTTGAAAAACACAATTATTTTAATCTATTTTTAGCTTATTTGTGCTCTAGTTTGATTGGTTAATAGTAGACTATTTTGGTCTTACTTTAAAGAAATGCTACACTCGTAATCTTCCCAAAATATCGAAGAATATATACAAATAAGAAAGTATAGTTGGTCAAACTCGACCATTTGATATTCTACACCACAATTAATAAGGAAAATTTTTAGAGATCCTACCATATTTGGGACTTAAGCAGAACCCCCGCTGATTTGGGCTGTCGCACAATAAAGCCCGAATCGGTTCTGCTTAAGGATAGTTTACACTCAAAACTCAAGATTTATGTAAAAGACTGATCGTGTGAATGCATGTGTGATGAAAATGACAAGTATTATGAAAAAAAGTTTGACATCCCATACGATTTCATCGTTTTTTGAAAATTTTCTAAACAGTAATATTTTTAATTGGATCAGGGTTGCATTTTAGGTCATGTGTAAGTGTTTATACTTTGTGTGATGGTGTGAACACAAACTGTTATATTAAATTAGATTTTTAGACAGCAGCAACAAAACTAATTAGATTTCTACCTTACAAAGTATTATTGAATACGTAAGACTTGTGTGATAGTGTAAAATAGCCTTAACCGGGAAAAGCGGTTTTGATAAAAAAAAAATTATACGTGTCTCGGCGTTTTGCTGGGTCAGGTCTACGAATCGATATATATCGATTTGAAGTTTATAAGTATCGTATGTTGAAAGCTTAAGGGAAAAAAACAAAACATTACACGCAAAGAAAAAACATGGTTGTGGTAAACATATTCTAAGAGCAACATATTATGATAAGATTCATGATTGTAGTCACCATATTAAGATTATTATTGAATCATATTATGACTAAATATACTCATAATATGTCATCATAACATTTTTCCCTTAATCATATTATTATTCTGTTTATCATACTAAGTTTAGAAGTAATCAAATTATTGTCATGTTAATCATAATAAGTTAAGAAATTAATCATATTATTGTCATGTTAATCATAATAAGCTAAGAAGTAATCATATTATCATCATGTTAATCATGATAAATTTAAAGGCAATCATATTATGATACAGCACCTTTCATAGCTGTCATAAAAATACAACATAAATTAAAATATTTTTGCATCGATTTTTTATTTTGTGGCTTTTTACAATTCTTCTTAATGTTATTCAAATAGCGGAGTTCAATATAAGGCTTGCAAAAGAGCAAATGAAAAATCTGTGGTTTTCATGGGCAACCGCGTGTGTCCATTTTTTCGATTTTAAGATGTTGATGAAATATCGTAGCACTTTTATAAAATATAACGAAATCTCTGTGTGTTTTGTTGTTGGATTATACAAAAAAACTATGATATTTTGCATTTGCACTATTACATCACTAATACTTGAATGAACTCCGCTAATATTTTAATTTTTAAATTTCTTTAAACTTATTTTTTTATGGAATTTTATCTCTTAATTGTTTAACCGCTCACAAATAAAAAAAAACGACACAACTGCTCCAAAATTATTTTACAAATGGCGCTAACATAATATGATTAGAGTAAAAATAGTTTGATTGCATATTTAACATAATATGATAAATGTATAGAAAGTTATCATGTTATGGTTATTAAATATCATGATATGGTTGTGAGATATATAATATGTTTAGAAAGTTATCATAATTAAGTTGTTAGAAAAATAATTATTTTTCGGTCAACAATACTCAAATTCATAATTGCGATAAACATTGATATGTTTACAGTAACTATAACATTGTTGATATTAAATAAAAATAACAATTATTTGTGCCGTAACCATGCCCAACCATATTTTTTTTCTGCGTGTACAGGAGAAGGTTTTTTTTATTTCATATACATTTTGTATGAAGGTTGTCTCTTACGATTAAATGGTTTTTGCTATAAAATCGTAACGGTACCATATGTGACCATGAGATTATGCAATGGCAACACTTAAAGTCATTTATTTTTTTGCGGTAATGCAAAGTTATGTTCAGCATCTCATGCTACACAATACTGAAACACAAACGTGACTAATTATATGTTTGAGCTGAACGCTCAAGACGGCTTCCTGGCTATTAAATTAGCGGGGATTTCATGAGAGTAATAAACCGTAGGGACGACACTGGGGCAAAAAGTCATTTTTAGGGGATCAATTCATATCTCTTCAGCTGCAATAGTGACGCACACTAAATTTGATGTGCGTAACTCTTAGAACAAACAGCATGTTCTAACAAAATCTTGGAGTTATAGGGTGGTCAAGAAGGATACCCCTTATGCAAGAAAATTATTATGTTGCTTATAGCTGAATAACTAAAATAGTAAGGCACACAAAATTTGATGTGCGTTTCTCTTAGAACAAACAGCATGTTCTAACAAAATCTTGGTGGTATAGGGTGGTCGAGAAGGATACCCCTTATACAATAAAATTATTATGTTGCTTATATCTGAATAAATATCATAGTAAAGCACACAAAATTTGATTTGCATAACTCTTAGAACAAACTGCATGCTTAAACTTAATATTGGAGGCATAGGAGGCGGAGACGCATACCCCATACAAAGAATTTATTATTTTTCTTATATCTTCAGAACTACACTAGTGAAGCACACTAAATTTGATTGATTAGAAGAAAGTGCATGTTCAAAAAAATCTTGGTGGTATAGGAGGGGGAGACGGATAGCCACCATACAAACAAATTATTAATAAACGTAATTTTTAATCACGCAAGCTTTCGCTGAATAGCCTGCCATTGAATGAGTTCGGATACGAATTACCCAATAACTGATTTTTTTATTATTCTAAGTGAGTGCGTGAAAGTTAAATTTTTAAGTTCACACTCTCAATCTTTTAATCATTACAATATGTAATTATAACCACGGTCATGCGTGAATCAAGTGTGACACAGGCGGTAAAAATCACAACATTTGCACATCTCTAATAAAAACACATAAAAGCAATGACAACAATCATGGCAAGAAAAGCGGAAGTCGCGAAGCGCTTTTTGCTGAAAAACTCAACGCGAGTTGGTACTAATTTGCACATAACTTATAAGGCTGATGCCCAGCATACATTTTCCTAAAATTACGCCCATTTGTACAAACTTTAAAATAAAGGTAAAATCTCTGCTTTATTGAGCCAAATTAATAACTTTATGTCCACTTAATAGGGTGATCGATTATTCGACTTTTTTCAGAAACCGGTTAACCGCTTAACCGGTTTTCGGTTAAGCATTTTAAAAATAACCGGTTAGCCGGTTTTAATTCGAATACATAAAAATACAAAAATCAAATTAGATTTTGTAATAAAAACTTAATTAAAATAAAAACAAAGCAATTCACGAAGGCAAGGAACCAACAAAATACATGGATATGACTTAAGGTTTGTTCAGACGTAACAAATATTTGACAATAAAATCCAAAAAAGCGTGACCAGTAAATTGATCAAACTTTGACTTTATTTTAAATATTTGCTGTTTATTTACTTAACTTTATTCCCAAGATGATAATTGTATAATGTAATTTAGAAACTGTTAAATAGTAATGTTTGCACTAGCCTAACGTTTTGCAAAAGCTAACAATTCTTTAAGAAAACTAGTGGTGATGTGTAAGACATCAAATATTTAATAGGTGTGAACATAGCTGTAGAAGTTTTGAAACACTTTGGTTTTAGAAAATTATAGGAATTTAATAAATTTATTATTTGAGATATTCCCCCAAATTTATTTTTAATGAGTTTTAATTGATGGTGGTTAAGCATGTCTATATGAATCAGTAGACTTCAAACATATTTTTGAAAAGTTGCAAACAAAACCTCTTATCTAGGATTATATATTTTAAATTATTTTATTTCAGCAGTATAAAAACGAATAGTAATATGAATATCGTTAGCTAAAATGCAAAAAGACGTAACTAACAAAAAATTCAAAATCGAGTTTTTGATTGTCTTGACAAAATTTTACACTTCTGCGATCAAAAATTGCGATTTGATTAACAAAAAACAAAGGGACGTAACTACAAATTTTTTTGTTTGATGTATGCAAAACGACGTAATTACACATTTTTTTTTCTAAGAAAATATAATGAAATGGTTTTCTTTGAAAATTGGTTGAAGAATTCCATGGACGACTTATCAATGCATGTTTTTTTGACATGTTTATAGTTTTCACTTTACAAAGTTTTTTGCTTCTCCTGTAAAATTATATTTTTGTTAGTTACGTCTTTTTGCATTTTAGCTAACGATATGCTTTTTGTATGAAATATCTGTCAATTCGTCGATCACAATTTAAAGCCTTCCATGAGATTGCTTGATTCTTTAAATTTTGCTTTAAATTCTTTGTAATTAAAGATAAATAAAACTTGAGAATTTTTCCACATCGTTGATTTCGCCGGTATGTTGTAGTTTTTAGCATGAAGATATGCTAGAACTGCTTAACAGCCGTACCACAAAGCATGCCTAAATCATTTGCGAGGGCAGCTTTCGAAGAAAGAGAAGGAAAACGTTTTTTGGTGATGAAGTGGCAATGTGTAAAAACAGGCCGCTACTTTCAACACAAATGGCGTAATCAAAACAAAAAATGTTAAAAAGGCAGCTTTCGAAGGAAAAGACAGAAAAAACACAATATTTTCTGTCTCGTAACGCCTCTGTGTGCTCTGTGGCCGTAACAAAAGAGGAAGGTGGGACGTTTTTATACGCTTACGCTGATATGCCATACCCAAACAAGAGTATCAACGTTGTGCCCCAAACAGTAGTGTTAACTTTCTTGTTTAATAAAACCCACATAATAGAAATAAAAATAAGAGAAAAAACCGATTGATTGACAAAAAATAGCTAAATTGACATTATTTATTAACAAAGCGGCCAACATTGTAAAGCGTTGACGCCGCACTATTTAGGGATGCTTCATACAACTTGTATTGGCATGAGAATTTTTGACAAATAGAAAGCGCTTTCCGCTCTTGTTTAGGTATGGCTGTAAGAGTTTTTCATTCTTTTTTGGCAGCTTATTTTGGTAAAGTATTATTTGCAGTCTCTTAAAAACTACTTAGAGCAGAGTTAAGTTTTACTTGGCGTTTATTTTGTCAAGCTTGTGGACTAATTAAAGGTGATTAATAAGTCGTGACGTTGAAGAACCTTTGCAACTTATCATTTGGGGGCTCATTAACCACCTTTACCATCTTTATAAATATATATGTATACACATAGTATTTAGAATACTGTCAAATTGCTAATTACTTTTTAAGCTGAATATTTTTTTGAAGTATTTTGAATTGTTTTTGGGTTTTTTTTACAAGAACACATGCTTTTATTAGCGATTTGTATTTACATTGCTCATAATTACTTTTGTTACACTTTGTTTTGCTATTCTTTATAAAAAATTCAAGTTTGCCCAATATTCAAGTAGAAAAACACTTAAATTACGGGTCAATTTATAACAAAAGAAAGGAAAATGTATACATATTACACATGACAAAAATAACCGGTTTATTTTACCAAAATAACCAGCTTATTCGATATTCGAAAAATAGACATTTTAAACTATTCGACTTGGGCAAACTAAAATAACCGGTTAAAACCGGTAGAATACTATTCGATCGATCTCCCTACCACTTAACTGAGAAAATTAATTTTATTTTTTTCCCATATAAACTTAAAAACATGAGAACTTTCACATATAATTTGTTTACTTGATGGGTGCCTTCCCAGCCAGCAAAATACTCCGAATTTGTCTGAATCAGGCATTGCTTGAAAATGTCTGACTTCATTCTTAGAGACTTCGTTCAGATTTCTATCAGACATTGAATATACGTACTGTCTGGCCGCTTTCAGATCCATTACGCATGGATATAACGGGGGAATTTATGTACCGATATGTCTTATAGATTTCTGACGGAATTCATAAATATGTGCCTAATGGAACTTTTTGTATAAACGACAATTGTCATTAAGTTGAAAATAATTTAAATTTTATATATATGTATACATAGGTAGATTTCTATCGGATTGGCTAAGACACAATGAAAAAACTCATGGGACACAGAAATATCTTTTTTTGTTTTGCAACATTTAAATAAACACATCAAATTGGAGCTAGTATCCTTTAATAAAATAACGTGGAACAATCCTAAAAATCGCAAGGTAATGTAAAATATCTGTGTTCTAAAAATTACCTTCTTTTATTCAATTTTAACTTATTTTTTATAGTATTTATGTATACGTTATATTGGTTTGAACATATATCAAGAACAAAAAGCTGCTCCGTGGATGACATCGACAATCAATTTTTCAACCTATTACTATGTATCAAAGTATAACGTCTGTACTTTTAAAGAAAAAACTTAATAAAAAAAAAAACAATATGTAAAAGTCTCGTTTAACTTTCGATCACATTTCTACAAGACATCAGAGAACCTCAAAATTCACTATTTTTGTGCATTTATTCATACGCTAAAATTTACAATAACTCTATACATGCAAAACAAAGTTCAACGTTGGTAATTTTTACATCCTTTCGTACACATTTTATTTTTGCATTTATTCGTTTTTTATTGAAAGTGCTTTATTTGCATTTTTGTTGCTTACGCAATATAACACAACTGAGTAAATTCAAAAGAACACATTCTTATACTTTTGTTTACATTAACAACAACAATAAACCACTCGATCCCTGCAAATAAAATTGGACCACCTGACCCATTTTGATAAAATGGACTACTCCATGGACTAGTCCGATGTAATGCAAGCATGGACCATGCCATTGTTAAAAAGTGTTTGTAGTGAGACGACATGTCTTCGTTTTTTAACGACATGCTTTCGTGTTTAAACGACTTCAAAACTAATCCTCTTGAGTATACCATGGAGTAGTTTTAAAACTACTCCTTACTGGTCCAAAGGTGGGTTATATACCATGGAGTAGTTTTAAAACTACTCCTTAGTGGTCCAAAGGTGGGTTATATGGTCCTCTCCTAGGACATCGTAATGTTAAATAGACCAGGTTTTTTCCATACGTTTGGGTTACTTGTGGACTAGTCCTGGTCCCTTGTGGACTACTCTTTACACGCGTGTTTGGACTGGTCCTATTATTTGCAGGGATGAGACGCTTTTTCCAAATTAACAACAATAACAAAAATACATTGTACCCCAGCGGGAAAACTCAGAAGACCTTCTTACTTCAGGCCTTTTTAAAGGCCTGCTTAAAATTTTTTTTGATTTATTTACTATTCTTACGTAACTGCAAAAGAATGCCTTATAGAAGGCCTCCACACTCGCTGCTATGAGAAGCGAGAAAAGAAGGAGTAACATTTTTTGTTTTGTTTTTTTGCACAAGCAAAAGCAAAAGAATTCAGATCCCTTTACAAAAACAAAGTAACATACATATGTTGTAAATTATTTTAGTTGAAGTTGAAAAGAGAATGAGTAAAATTTTTTGTTTTGTTTTTTTTCGCCAAAACGAAAGAATTCAGATCCCGTTATAAAAACAAAGTAACAAATTAGGTGCATATTAAAATACAAAATAAAAACAATAATGTAAATCATTTTAGTTGAGTTTTTTCCATTAAGGAAGATAGGTACTTGTGCTTAAAAGTTTTATTTTATTATAAACTTTTATTTGCAATCTATTTTACAATATTTAGCAAATTTGATTATTCCAATAAAAAAATAGGTATCACATGTTTTATTAAACTACAATAAGTTTAATAAAATATATAAACATACGTTTGTACAATAGGTATACATACCTACATATATAAAAAGTTAAATAACAGGATAACCTTTTTTTATTTATTTGAAGGCCTTTAAGAAGCTCTGGGGAAGAAAGGAAAGCGGAAGGCCTTCTCCGCAATGACAACGCGTGTAAAAAAGATATGAGTATGGAATGGAGCGAGAAGGCCTTGTTTATCCAAAAGAAGGGGTACAGAGGCCTTCTGAAAGGCCTCCGTACTCCTTCTTTTTCCCGCTGGGACATACCTACTACTACTACTACTGTACTTTTTAAAATGAAAAAAAAGTCTGTTTCTATGGAAATTGTGTGTACCTACATATGTATGTGTGTTTAGTTTGATTTCAATTTTTTTTCTTGTACTACATAGTTAATGCTGAATAAATCCATGAGTAAGAATGCTTGATTTCTGGCTTTTTTGTTTGTATTTTTTTTTCTGTACCAAAACAACCATTTTCGAACCGAACACAAAAACATCTTTATTAAAAAACGAAGCTAACGATTGTATAAATAACAAAGCACGATGTGCGTTATTTGAATGACTGCAAACCAGCAGCGAATATTTGCGGTTGAGGAAATTTCATTGTATGACCGCAAGCGAGTGTATTTGTTGCTGTTAATTAAATGCGATTTTTTTTTCAATTGCATAAAGCTGTTCTCTGCAAGACATCCCATCTGTAAGAAATCTGTGCGTTTAGTCGATCAGCTATCTGTCAGAAAACATTACGAATGTCGGTTAATATATCCGAATTTCCCATGCCTTTTTCATTCGATTTCTGTCAGATATATCTATCAGAAATGCTGCCAAAAACCCAGAATTTCCCACGAAATGTCTGCCAGAATTCGTGTCAACCACTTCATACATTTTTGGGTCAGAAATCTGACAGAATTCGTATACGATTCCGACTTTTTTGCCGACGTTTCTGTTAGATATCTGGAAGACCTCGGACTATTTTGCTTGCTGGTTTGTTTGATATGTATATGGGACAGCGCAAAGAGAAAGGGACCAGTAAGGTAAAGGCAACAATAAAAACCAACTACACAAAACAAGAGGTAGGGACGTTCTACGTGCGTTTTCAAGGTTGACCAACAAGGTTGAGAAGAGTCGCTTTTAAAAGAGACCAATACCAACACGCTCAGTGATGGTACACCAAAGATACAAAGATAAAATGGCTCTCCTTAACAAAACCCTTAGGTCCCTTTCTATTTTGCGCGTCACATATGGGGGATTTCATGTCAAGTGACCCAATTTTTAAATCGATATCTTCCGATTTTTTCTGAAATTTGCACCAAGGTTAGTCCTATTGGATACTAGCTAAGACGCAAATTTTCAACAAGATCGGTCAAAAATTTCTGAGATAGAGGGGGCCTATTGGCATTAGCAAAATTTATCCCAAGTAGTTTCGATAGCTATTTGATCAAATTTTTGAAATAAAAATTTTCTTGTGTTTTAAAATTTTTTTTTAAATTTTTTTTTAAATTTAAAACTTTTTAATTATTTTTTTTTCTCCGGAATGTTTTGTTTTTTTTTTGCTTAAAAGATTTTTGTATGACGTGCTAAATTCCCAATTTTTTATATTTGATAAATACACTGAAATTTATTGTTGAGGGAAAGCTAGCCTCTATGCGCATTTCACTGGTTGCTTAGGCCAGATCATCAGGAAACCTTTTCCAAAGATTTTAGAAAAGCTAAAAATATTATACAAATAAAACGAATAAGAAATAAGAATTTTAAACACTCAAAGTCTTACTTGTAACAATATCAAAGCTTAAACAAAACATCAACAATAAACAGTGAGTTTATCTTTCCTTACATCCCCCTACAATTGGTTGTGTTCTTTCCGACTCGAATTGTAGTTGTAAGCGGCTTTTCCTTTTTTTTTGAGCAAAAAGAAAAAAACATTCCGGATAAAAAAAAGTTTTAAATTTAAAAAAAAAAATTTTTTAATAAACAAAAAAAATTTTTTCAAAAGATTGATCAAATAGATATCGAAGCTATTTGGACACATTTTGCTAACACCAATAGGTAATTAATTCAAATGAACTCGAAAAATTAATTTGTTATTAATTTTCAATTTATTTGAATCGAATTGATTTTGAAAAAAGACTGCTGTAAGTAAATGTGAAAAAGGATTACTCCCGTTTTGTTATCTAACTCATTTTATTATATCAGACAGCATTACACTCAATTCATTTTTTCTAACTCATTTGAATTAATTCAAAGTCAATTCAATTCAAATGAATTGGAAATGAATTGTAATTCATTTTACCAATTCATTTGAATTAAAAATGAATTGCAATTCATTTTACCAATTCATTTGAATTAAAAATTAATTGCAATTCATTTTGCTAAATTCAAATGAATTGACTCAAATTTCATTCAATTCATTATTTTGTGTGAAAAGAATTAATTCAAAATTTGCTAATTCAGTGCATGAATGATTCACGAATTAATTCAAAAATGAATGATTCATTTACATCTGTGATACATATATGATGATAATTTATATCAAAGTATATTAAATTGAAAATAAAACAAAAAGTTTTCAGAGAATTATCTCAATATTTTAATTATTATAGAAGAATATATTAGAATTACGGGGTGAACAAATTTTTGGCCAAATGCTCGCCACGGCTTTGGTGGCATACCACTATCCGATAGTCCATAGTTTCAATGACTGTCAGATATAATTAAAGTTCAATGTCGTTATTGTGCCGAATTATCTCAGCCTTTAGCTATTGAATTGTTTTTTGCTTATTGACGTACACGTTTTCTATTAAATATCCGCAAAGAAAGAAGTCCAACGGTGTGAAATTACATGATCGTGACGTCCAATGAATTTTTCGCGCAAAAGAGCCATTGCTTCGTTGGCTGTGTGGCAAGAAGCATTATCATGTTGCAACCACATAACATCCAGGCTCATATCTTCAATTTCTGGCCACAAGAAGTCCGTTATTATCTCCCGAAAGCGAACACCATTCACGGTACCTGATTGGCTGACCTCATTTTAAAAGTAGTACGGCCCGGTGACGCCGCCAGCCCATAAACCGCACTAAACATTTACTCTTTGCGGATGCCTCGGCTTTTCAACAATCACTTGTGAATCTCATTAACAAAGAAAAACGGCAATTCTGCTTCTAACTAATTTACTAAGGTGAAAGTGTGCCACGAAATGCATTTTGATTTGACAGCCAATTTTCGTAATAGGCTTTTACAATCTTAACGCACTGCTCAATTGTGTACCTCGCCATGGTTGAATTTGCTAAACACTGAAACAAAGAAATGTCAATTTAAGTTGGGCAAAAAACTTGACGTAAATGTGTGACTCACATTTAACATCGTGTATTATGGTTGAACCACCCTATACGTATATATAGATAGATTTATTTTAAGCTTGGTAAAGAAAGACGCAAAAACACTTTGAATAAAAACTTATTTTAAAATGGTTTTTACGTTTTTGATTAAATTTTAAGTTTATTCGTAATAAATCTATTTAAAACCCATTAGCACACCCTATTCTATTTGCTAAATCGCCTTTTTAAGAAAAATTCAAATCATTTGAAAACACTTGCATTTATATTATTTTATATAAATTTATCATTAGTAATTTAAAAAAGTAAACAATTCAATCGATATTAAAACAAATGTAATTTCTGAATTTATAAATAGTAGAATATTTGTCATTGAAATCATGTGCATAATCATTGTAATTGTTTATTATTTTAATAAACGTTCTCTGTTAATTAGATGCAAAACTAATTGTAAAACCTAACACAGCTTTTAGTTAAGACTTGTTGCGTATTGGCTTGAAAATTAATATCACAACTGGAAATGTCAATAGAAATCGAATTGTGGTGTCACCTTATAAAATGAGATGTAGATTGAAAGGTGTAAATTTTAAATACATAAAGAGATTTACTATTATTTTGTTAAGACTGCAGATGAATTATTAAAATTTAAGTGCCAGTTTAAAGTCATTGTCGATAAAAATCCAACAATAATACAGGTTAAAATGGCAATTAGTTCCAGCTTACGTCAAAAAGTAATTTGAATAAAAATCAAAGCGTACCGCTAAACTTGATGAAATAAATAAATTTTTAGTAAATTTTTATTTAATGATCATTATCTTTTAATACAAATTATCAAAAACTTTAATGAAATAAACTAATCACAAAACAAAACGTAAACTTTTTGTAAACATAAACAAAACTTTGACATAAGATTGGACAAACAATGCAAAATCAAAGGCTTTGTAATGCCACCTGTTTATTTCATTTCACATTTCCAGCAAAAAGTAAATAAAAAAAACTTTGTTTGACTGACGGTATCACAAAAAATCATTAAAATCATTTGATTGTAATGTATTTTACGCCATCTCAATTTTATTGAAGAACAACTTTGTTTTTAAAACTTTAAAGAATAGCAAGAAATGGAAAGACAGTAGACAAATTTCCTTTTCCATTAATCTAACTAACATTATAATAATTTCTTAACTGCCTGGTTTAGAAAATGAAAACAAGTGAGTGAGTAGAAATTATACTGAAAACAACAATAAAAAACGAAAATTTGTTTTTTTTTTTTATATAATTTCTCACTCACTCACTTGTTCTCATATTCTAAAAGCAGGCAGTACCCTGCAGGCAATTCAGTTAACTTTCAATTAATTTAAAGCCAACTATTTCTCAAGTAGTGGTGGTTGACAATTGGATTACTTTTATATGTAATTAACTAACTTTTTTAACATTGCGATGTCCTAGGAAGTAGTCAATTGTCCGACTCTGCATTACTTTCAGTTAACTTAAAAGTTAACTTTTTGTAGCTACCCAGCAAAAACTTTATAAAAATATATAGTTACACAAAGTCAATAAAGTAAATTTTTTTTTATTTTTTTAAATTTTTGTTTTTATTTTTTTTAATTTAATTTAATTTTTTAATTATTTTTTTTTTTTATTTTTTCTTATTTTATTTTACTTTATTTTATTTTTTATTTTTTTTTTCTGTCTCTGGTGGGATTTGATCCCGCAACCTCGGTGCTGATAGACTAGCTCGCTACCAGCTAGTCTACCGGGGCAGTGTAGTTTTTGTATTAAAAAACTATGTTTTTTGACTATAATGACATTTTGTTTGCCAATCGACATGGCTCTCTCTACTTTAAATATACAGTGTTTGTATACACTTTGGTTAATGTAAATTTTCCATTGCTTAGTTGTTGGCTTTAAGTTAGTCTATACAAGCTAACTTAAAGTTGGCTTTTTTTGTAGTTAGCTACTCATTTGCCGGCAGGGTAATTATAACAATCTATATACTTGTATATAAAATAGGATGTATGTATGTGTGTATGTAACGTATGGACTCCAAAACGGCTGGTCCGATTTTGATGAAATTTTCAGGGAATCTTCAGAATATTCAGGCGGGTGACACTGTGAAGTCTGATTTTTGATTTTCAGTCTGCGGGCGGAGGAGCGTGGCAAAATCCAATTTTCATATTGCACCACCAACGACTTCTAAATAATTTGGACGATTTTTTCTTTAAAATGATCGCCATGGTCCAACTTAGGTTTTTACGGAAAGAAAATTTTGCCCCGCCCACTTTTTTCGATTTACCTAAACCGGCTCCATCGATTTGACTAATTTTTCTTTTAAATGTTCGTATTAATCCATTTTAAGTTTTCATCGAAAGAAAAATGTATCACGCCTACTTTTACGCCCACTTTTTCTATTAAGCGCATAGCTTGAGAACGGCTTGACCGATTTTTTCTTTAAAATCATCGCCATGGTCCAACTTAGGTTTTTACGGAAGGAAATTTAAAAGGCCGTAAATTTCGTTTAAAGCTCAATTTAAATCGTCTGGCAATACAACACTAATGTTTGCTTAGGGCCAGCAACGCGGACCGGGTCAGCTAGTATACTAATAAACATTCAAAAATTTGAATAAGATATACGATAAAAATCGCGTTTTATGCGCATTAAATATGCAGTAAAAACTTGAAAATATGCCCTGAAAATTGTAAAAATATACCGCAAAAAATTGCTCATTTGAAAACAAAATATTTAAATATTTACAGTACTTTTCGCTTATAGTCACATCCTTTAGTTGCAACCATAACGTGGACTATATCGCTAATGTGACTATAAGGCTAATTCACATATATGCCACTATGACGCATATAACCGAATTCAAATATAATCAAGTTATGTGAATAAAGAAAATAAAAAATTCATAAAAATTACACCGACATCAGGCTAATGGTTTTACAACAGAGTTGCATACTGTATAAAAAATAATTAAAATAATAACAAGATATTTCATAACTAACACCAACGGCAAAAACTAATTTTTTACGAGGAGAGAGTTGATGACAAATATTAAATGATTTAATTCATTCTTTCTTTTGATGGATTGTGAATTTAAAAACTAAATAGAACTTAGTAAATTTTGCTAATGTGACTATAACGCCATTAATTTGCTTTACTTATCCCTTTGATGACTGTTGATGGATGGCATATATGGCAAATGTGCTTATATCGCTAATGGACTACAGCGTTAATACTTTATATTAAATTAACTTATAGCGGCAAAATAAATAGATAAAATGGACTATATCGCTAATGTGACTATAAGCGTAGTGACTATAAACGAAAAGTACTGTAATAACATTTTCATTAAAAAAAAAAACAAATCCTAAATTATAATCGGCATAGCCCATACACCATAGTATTTACTGACTCACAAAAACAAAGTTATGTTAAGAGGTTAAAATTCATAAAGAAGATGTTTGTGCCGAATATTATCTAAATATTAACATCCATATTTATTGTCTTAAAGGGATTTAAGGTACGGTCGCTAAATTGTTTAATAGTGTTAACATTTAAAAAGAAGTTCAAGCTATTTAAGGATGGAAGCTTTGGGCAGATGTAAACCGGCTCAAAAATAATTTAATTTGCAGTAAAATATTTTGGGGCTAATAATAATTAAATGGCTTACGGACACAAAGATTCTAATTTGGAAAGAAGTATTTATGAGGATTATGTGAAATTATAGACCGATTCTCGATCAAAATATCTACAAAATTGCAACTTGTACTTTGCGCACAAGGTTAACAATGACATACTACGTTTATACGTAGCCTATTCGCGAATAAAAATTATTTGCGATTAACTAACTTACTGTTTATATGTCTATTTCTTAATGAAAATTTTTATTTTTAAGTGATGCCAGATGGAAAATCTATTCATTAAGTAGCACTGTATGTTTATAAACTTTTTATTTTTTAAATGAAAAAGATCAAAAATTATTGTGTATTTTTAAATTTATTTGCACATTTTTGATTTAATTTTACTTTTGTTGTCATATGAATGTGTCAAATCGAAATAAAAACGTAAAACCGTTAAAAGTGTGGCAATGCTTAAAATCTTATTTGCAAATAGTGTCGTTGATCAGGAATTGTTTTCATGAGTTAGTTATTCGCAAATAAAAATTTAATTCACTGTTTATGCGGCAATATTCTCTACTTGCAATATATTTATGTGCGAATAAGTGGTGCGTATAAACGTAGTAACAGACAACCAGCCAGACGAATGGATGGACATCGAAAGATCACTTAAATAACATGTATCTTTAAATAACATTTTTCTTCAATGACAACCTGCTTTGCCTTTTAAGAGTAAAAATTAGGATGGCGAAATTGCAGCAACACTTTGGGTATATAGATAGATATTTAAAACAGAAAACCAGAATTTCGAAAAAAATTAATTTTTTTATTTGCTACGAAAGCTTTTTGTAGGCATCTATAAAAATTCCACATGTATCAAAATATGCCTTAAAAGTCAACATTTGCCTTAAAAAGGAAAAATATGCGCTTTAAACTTAAAAAAATGCTACAAAAATGCTCTTTTAAATAAATTATGCAAAGAAATGATGCAGATGGTAAAATATGCAAAAATATGCACCAACAAATCGATGCCAAAATTCATAAAATGCTCTAAAACGGATAAATATATTGTTTCTGCCTTCTATGGTCGCACAAGGAAAAATATGCAATTGCATATTAATGGTTTCCCTGGTAATCACATTTCCATTCTTATTAAAATATTATTCAAAAATTATATAAAGACGTTTGACAGTAACGATTGACGTCAGTAACGACACTAACATTCTTCGTTACGATCGTATGTATCACTTTTTGTTTGCTAATATCTTAGAACCTCACTTATTCAAAAATACAGATTTAACTGGTTTTCGAATATTTCGAATAGTTACTATTTTTAAAAACCCGGTTTTCGGTGAAGCATTTTGAAAATAACCGGTTAATCGGTGTTAATTCGAATATATACAAATACAAAAATCAAATTAGTTTTTGTAATAAAAAGTTAATTAAAATAAAAACCTTCGTGAATTGTTTGGTTTTTATTTTATTAATAATACTAATAAAATAAAAACAATTCACGAAGGTAAGGAACCAACAAAATACATAGATATGACTTAAAGTATGTTCAGACCTAACAAATATTTGACGATATAATCCAAAAAAGCGTGACCAGTAAATTGATCAAGCTTAATCTTTATTTTTTGTAATTCTTTTTATTACTAAACATAATTCCTAAGATCATAAGTGTATAATGTAAATTAGAAACTGTTAAATGATATTTGATCAAGCCAAATTCAAACAATTTTTTAAGGAAACTAATATTTGTGTAGGACGTCAAATATTTAATAGGTGTAAGCATAGCTGTAGAAGTTTTGAAAAACTTTAGTTTTAAAAAATTATAGGAATTTAACAAATTTATTATTTGAGATATTCCCCCAAATTTATTTTAAATGAGTTTTAATTTGTTGGTGGTTAAGCATGTCTATATGAATCAGTAGACTTCAAACATATTTTTGAAAAGTTGCAAACAAAACCTCTTATCTAGGATTATATTTTCCAAATTATTTTGTTTCAGCATTATAGAAACGAAAAGTAATATGAACATGCTTTTTTATAAAATATCTGTCAATTCGTCAATCACAATTTGAATCCTTCCATTACATTGTTTGATTCCTTCAGTTTTGTTTTAAGTTCTTGTTGTTTTAATAAATAAAACTGAAGAATTTTTCCACGTTGTTGATTCCGCCGGTATGTTGTAGTTTTAAGCATGAAGATATGCTAGAACTACTTAACAGCAGTACCTAACAAAAGGCGAAAGGCGGAACGTTTTCTTCCGCTTAGCTTTACGCTGATATGCCATACCTATGCCACATACGTTGTGCCACAAACAGAAGTTTTAACTTTCTTGTTTAACAAAAGAGCATTTCCATTTTATTTCACCGGTAAATTTCTCGATCGTGTCCGATTTCAATAAAATTTGGTGAGTGTGTAAAGTAGTATATGTGTGTAAGAAAAATGATTTTTTTTTTTTTTTTTTTTGAAAACTGTGGCAACACTATACCTTTGAATAACTGAAAATTTTGGGTTAGCGACCTCACTCTAAAGTTCATAACTTTTGTTGTGTAAAAGATATTAAAAAAATTCTTTTTGCATAAGAATGGTATAAAAATAGGGTTTTAGAAATTAAAAAAAAAAATAAAAATAAAAAAAAATTTAAAATTAAATTTTTGAAATGATTACCCCCTTTAATTTTTTTTATTTTTTTTATGTAACTTATTACCAATTGGGGTTAGCAAAATTTGTCCCAAGCAGCTTAGATAGCTATTTGATCAATCTTTAAAGAAAAAATTTTTTTGTTTTTTTTGAAATTTTTAAAATTTTTTTTTAAATTTACAACTTGGCAAAAAAAAAAAAAAAAAAGTTTTAAATATAAAAAAATATGTTAAAAAATTTTTTAAAAAAACCAAACAAATTTTTTTAAAAAGATTGATTAAATAGCTATCTAAGCTGCTTGAGACAAATTTTGCTAACCCCAATTGGTAATAAGTTACATGGATGTGAAAGAACACCTGTATGGCCAAAATTTCAAACTTTGACCCTCCCAAACTCAGAAACTTTTTGACCGATCTTGTTGAAAATTTGTGTCTGAACTACTATTCAATGGGACTAAAGGTGGTGCAAATTTCATCCAAATCGAAAGATTTCGATTTCAAAATTAGTTCACTTGACATTAAATCCCTCTTTTATATATATAAAACGTATATAAAATGTTTGGAATTTTGTTGTTATTTTCTTAATTATTTTCTTAAATATTAATTTTAGCAAAAAACTTTCTTCGAGGCTAATGTTGTTGACTAGAAGAGCTAAAATATTGCCATATACCATGTTCTTGTAAAATGTTGTTTTTAAGAGATAGTCATATGCAAACAAATTACATTTGAATAAATGGCTTGATGGCAACCTTTGAGGGGCCGACGCCCCCCCTAAAACACAACTTATCGCTACGAAATTTTTTTGTATTTTTTTTTACATAAAACTGAACCGATTTGGGGGGGGAGAATATAAGAAATAAAAAAAAAAAAAGTTCTCCATACAACTAACGGCCACGCTAATGTATATTGTAGTAACTACATAGCTCTACATATCTTGAAAAGTTTAAGTGCTACCACATTAAAATTTTCAGGGTGGTTAGAGAACATATGTGGCTATTTGCATAAAAAAAATAAAAAAAATTAAAGGGGGTAATCATTTCAAAAATTTAATTTTAAATTTTTTTTTATTTTTTTTTTTATAAAAAAGTTTTTTTTTTATTTTTTTTTTAATTTCTAAAACCCTATTTTTATACCATTCTTATGCAAAAAGAATTTTTTTAATATCTTTTACACAACAAAAGTTATGAACTTTAGAGTGAGGTCGCTAACCCAAAATTTTCAGTTATTCAAAGGTATAGTGTTGCCACAGTTTTCAAAAAAAAAAAAAAATCATTTTTCTTACACACATATACTACTTTACACACTCACCAAATTTTATTGAAATCGGACACGATCGAGAAATTTACCGGTGAAATAAAATGGAAATGCTCAAAACCCACATAATAGAAATAAAAAGAAGAGAAAAAACGGCTAGATTGTCGAAAAAATAGCTAAATTGACATAATTTATTACCAAAGCGGTTAATTTTTGACAGCTAGAAGACGCTTTCCGCTCTTGTTTAGGTATGGCTATAAGAGTTTTCGTTCATTGTTGGCAGCATATTTCAGTAAATTATTATTTGCACTCTCTTAAAAACTACTTAGAGCAGAGGCAAGTTTTACTTTACAATTTAAGGTGATTAATAACTCGTGACGTTGAAGAACCTTTGCAACCGATCATTTTATATCCCTTTAAGCACCATTGTCTTTTAAATCAGTTCGAATATTAAGAATACTGTCAAATTGCTTTTAATTTTAACTTTTTTTTTGTAGTATTTTGAATTGTTTTTGGTTTATTTTACAAGAACACACGCTTATATAAGCGATTTTTATTTACATTGCTCATAATGTTTTTTTTTTTTGACTTTTGTTACATTTTGTTTTGACATCCTTTATAAAAAGTGTAAGTTTGCCAAATATTCAATAAGAAAAATACTTAAATTACGGGTACATTTTTAACAAAAGTAAGGAAAACGTATATAAATTACACATTATTAAAATAACCGGTTTATTTTACCAAAATACCCCGGTTTATTCGATATTCGAAAAATGGACATTTTAAAATATTCGACTTGGGCAAAACTAAAAAAACCGGTTAAAACCGGTCGAATACTATTCGATCGACCACCCTACTAAATATAATGCTAGTCCAAAATGCTATTCTAAAATTATAAGACGTACAACAGTAACGTTCGTCTCCTTGGAAATGCTCATATGTACATACGTATGGAGTAATCAAATACACATAACAAAAAAATACAAGAATATGTATCTAAATTCCAGTATTCAGGTACATTCATATAAAAAATTCTTATCGAATTTAAATACAAATTGCTTATATATCCACATACATACATATACAAATTATAACAATTATTGCATTTTTATAAGATTATTTAAACAATAACAATTAACGTAATGACAGACAATAGATAGTTGTACAGTGGGTCAGTAGGTGGCAAGTCATGGCAGTGCATGGACATTATGACACTTTTCGGTGTTACTTTACTTTCAAATTTGTGACATAGTCCACTTAAGTAAGCGAAACCGGTGTTTGTCAAAATAAATTCGAGATTTACAAATATTTGGGATTTTGTTAAATCTAACGTCCCAGAGCTTGAAAATAATGGAATCAACAACTAATTGAGGCGGCATGAAATAGCCCCCCCACGAAATAAGTCCCCAAAAGGGAAATGAAATAACTCTCCAAAAAAATATATGAGAGGCAACAACAACGTTTTTTGGGGATTTATTTCATTTTTTTGGGGACTTATTTCATTTTCATATTTATTCCAAAATCGTCAAAAATGCAGATTATGTCGCGTTATAATACGTAAACAAAACTTGTTTTAATGAATGGTCAAGACCACTCATTCATTAAAAATAATACTTTTTTTTCATTCGAATGGGAGACAAAGCTATCATGGCCTTAGGACACATAAGTAATATAAGGAAATGGCTTTATCTCTTATTTCAGTTTTGAAGAACTTTTCCATTAATTAATAGTTTTCTTATTTTTATAATTCAGAGGTAATGATTTTCCCTTTTACTAAAGTTAAGTATTGAAATCTGGCTTCGCATACTAAAGTTTATCTGCTTGGCGGCCTCCGGCCGTGCTTAGGGGTTTTTTCCTCCAGTAGGACGCGGTAGGTGGCTTCGCTGAATGAGTTTTTCTGCGTGCGTCACAAGAATAAAAAAATGTTTTTCAATGATAACTAAGGATTTTCCCTTTTACAGAATGTTTACACCATGCGTAACAATATTCTGGAAAAATATGACTTGGCCTCTCATTTGGGGAAAAAATATGGCCCCGAAATTGAGCAATAAAGACATCATGGCCTTACCTCCCATGGTAAAAAAGCACCCCCTATTTTGAATTGATTGGATGTTTTGAATACTTTTTGGGGATTTATTTCATTTCAGGAAATGGGGACTTATTTCCAATGAAATAACTCCCCAATTTTTGGGAATTTATTTCATTTTGATCGTTTTAAAATTGGGAGTTTATTTCATATGAAATAAAACCCCAAAAATTGGGGAATTTTTTCATAATTTTGTTGGGGACTTATTTCGTGGGGGACTATTTCATGCCGCCCTAATTGATTATAACTCACTAAAAAGTTCCACGATAAACAATGACACTTTTGAAAGTATGACATGCTAAAAAATTTCACAATATCCATGAACATTAAGACACTTTAAAAAGTGTTATAAGGTCCATGGACACGGCGACATTATCCGTGCTATGTCACTTTCAAATGTGTCGCAATTTCCACTCATAAAACAAAACTAAAAAAAACATATGCGTACATATTTTGAAACTTTTTTTTTTTGATAATATTACATTTACTTTCAACAATTTGTCCACAATAATGACTAAAAATTAGTATTTTTTAAAGTTGTTATTTAAATTTTTGCAATCGGAGAGCAAATTTTTAAATCTTTCTATTGCATTACATCGGACCAGTCCATTTTATCAAATGGTCAAAAAGTGGCACAGAATAGGTGAAAATGATACAAAAGTATAATTTGAAAAAAGGGTCATAAAAGGTATCAAGACCGTCGAAAAAGGGTCAAATTGATACTTTAGTATCACAACTGAATGACATTTTGCCATTTTTACAATTGTTTCGTTAACCTTCGTGTTGTGTGGGTGAAATTCACGAAAATTGCTCGTCCCCTGGGGGCATAGCGTGATGTACGTTGGAGTCAGCAGTAGTAAGCAACTCATTGCGCACAAGTTTCATATCATCGCCAGTCAGAGGTGGCTCGTTGAAAATACCTGTGGGGAAACCAGGAAAATCTGGCCCATCATAGATGAAAAAAGGACACGGCGGGAATTACAGCTGTCCAGACATCATCTTAGAAACCTGATTGCGGTTATAACCGGCCATTGGCCCATTTGGAGGCACGCCCAGAGGCTGGGGCTCCTTTACAATGACTTATGTAGAAGTTGCGGCGAGGAGGAGGAGGAAGAGTCAACGGAACATCTTCTCTGTAATTGCCCGGCATTCGGAGATCTAAGACTCAAAATGTTTGGTCGAAGAGCCCTTGGGGACAAAACTTGTCTCTCTGATGTTGATGTAAACAGGATCCACTCCTTTACTGAATCGACCGGATGGCTGCGTGGGAGCACTAGCAGCCAGACAACATAGGACCCATGGGAGACGGTGTGACATGGTAACACAACGGGAACTAATTAATGGACCCACGTGAGCTGTGCTTGATCACGGCTGCCAATGGAACCTAACCTAACCTGGAGTCAGCGTTACCGTTGTGATACTAAAGTATCAATTTTACCCTTTTTCGATGTTTTGAATACTTTTTGGGGATTTATTTCATTTCAGGAAATGGGGACTTATTTCCAATGAAATAACTCCCCAATTTTTGGGAATTTATTTCATTTTGATCGTTTTAAAATTGGGAGTTTATTTCATATGAAATAAAACCCCAAAAATTGGGGAATTTTTTCATAATTTTGTTGGGGACTTATTTCGTGGGGGACTATTTCATGCCGCCCTAATTGATTATAACTCACTAAAAAGTTCCACGATAAACAATGACACTTTTGAAAGTATGACATGCTAAAAAATTTCACAATATCCATGAACATTAAGACACTTTAAAAAGTGTTATAAGGTCCATGGACACGGCGACATTATCCGTGCTATGTCACTTTCAAATGTGTCGCAATTTCCACTCATAAAACAAAACTAAAAAAAACATATGCGTACATATTTTGAAACTTTTTTTTTTTGATAATATTACATTTACTTTCAACAATTTGTCCACAATAATGACTAAAAATTAGTATTTTTTAAAGTTGTTATTTAAATTTTTGCAATCGGAGAGCAAATTTTTAAATCTTTCTATTGCATTACATCGGACCAGTCCATTTTATCAAATGGTCAAAAAGTGGCACAGAATAGGTGAAAATGATACAAAAGTATAATTTGAAAAAAGGGTCATAAAAGGTATCAAGACCGTCGAAAAAGGGTCAAATTGATACTTTAGTATCACAACTGAATGACATTTTGCCATTTTTACAATTGTTTCGTTAACCTTCGTGTTGTGTGGGTGAAATTCACGAAAATTGCTCGTCCCCTGGGGGCATAGCGTGATGTACGTTGGAGTCAGCAGTAGTAAGCAACTCATTGCGCACAAGTTTCATATCATCGCCAGTCAGAGGTGGCTCGTTGAAAATACCTGTGGGGAAACCAGGAAAATCTGGCCCATCATAGATGAAAAAAGGACACGGCGGGAATTACAGCTGTCCAGACATCATCTTAGAAACCTGATTGCGGTTATAACCGGCCATTGGCCCATTTGGAGGCACGCCCAGAGGCTGGGGCTCCTTTACAATGACTTATGTAGAAGTTGCGGCGAGGAGGAGGAGGAAGAGTCAACGGAACATCTTCTCTGTAATTGCCCGGCATTCGGAGATCTAAGACTCAAAATGTTTGGTCGAAGAGCCCTTGGGGACAAAACTTGTCTCTCTGATGTTGATGTAAACAGGATCCACTCCTTTACTGAATCGACCGGATGGCTGCGTGGGAGCACTAGCAGCCAGACAACATAGGACCCATGGGAGACGGTGTGACATGGTAACACAACGGGAACTAATTAATGGACCCACGTGAGCTGTGCTTGATCACGGCTGCCAATGGAACCTAACCTAACCTGGAGTCAGCGTTACCGTTGTGATACTAAAGTATCAATTTTACCCTTTTTCGACGGTCTTGATACCTTTTATGGCCCTTTTTTTTAATTATACTTTTGTATCATTTTCACCTATTTTGTGCCACTTCTTGACCCATTTTGGAAATGGCACTCACATTTTGTTTTTTTGTCAACACAGCTGAACGTAAGTGCTAAACAACTGTTTTCGAAATAAGCGGAGATGGAGGAATGAACTTCAAGTGATAATTTAATACCAAAATATAGAACGCAAATTCCTAAAAAGGTAGTTAGTATTCGTAAAAAGTTTGTGTTAAAAAATTCGTTATGACTTCTAAATTAGATTTTCGATAATAATAAAGTACAAATTAAAGTACAATTTCCCTAATAGCAAACATAACTCATATACGAATTTAGTATTTTTTTTATTTATTGAATAACTTATGGTGGTTTCTTTTCAAAAAAATGTGACATTTTATTTAAAAAAAAAAAATGCAATTAGGTGTTTGTTTCTTAAAAATGTGTTGGTCTCTTAAAGAGAAGCAAGTTTTATGATAAAAAAATTCACCCTTAATAATGGCATAAAGCATTGAACTTTTCGCCCTCTTTTAAATCGACAATGTTAAGAGTGCCCTGTAAAATAGGTGTGTTAGGTTTATGTATGCGGCTGTTTTTAAAACGACGACGATTGCCTCAAAGAGCAAAATTTTAAAAACTCGAAAAAGTTTGCAAAGATAGCGCCATAAAATTGATTAAACGTCTCTTGAACTAACAGAAATGAAAAAAAAATTGGTAAAAATTGCTCAAACTTTCAAATATTTGGTAACAGCGGTATGATAGCTAAGTCGAGTATTTATTAAAAATTGTAAAAAACTTTTTCAAGAATCAGAAAACTTACAGGAAAAAATCACTTCAATCCTGAACAGCACTAAAATTCGCGAATGATTGCAAAATTGGAAACAATCCCTAAAAATTATTTGAAATCGCTAAATCGGTAAAAAAGAAAATGTCGGAACATAACATTAAAGGTATTAAAGAAATGAGTTATAATGATGAAGAACAAACTTTTGGTCAGGTGTTAAAAACAGGAAAGGGCATTCCATACAAAAACTTACTTTTTTAAGCAATGCCTACCTGAAATAAATATTTTTCGTTTGTTTATAAAAAACTTGGTCTTATTTTATTTATTCAAATAGAAAATACTGCTTTTAAAAAACTTGACCCCTTTTTTTATTGAAATACCCTTTTTTTACCCCTTTTTCTGGAAAATCCACTTTTTGTGAACCTTTTCGAAATTTTCCAACGGTAACCCTGGTTGGATTACAGATACCTTCTTTTTCCCGCTAGGTACATACATACATACAATTTGTACATATGTACACACACAAAAATTCATAGGTAAAATTACCTAAGAATATGGTATAAAATTAACTAAGCGCAAGGGTAGCATGGCAGTATCTAAGTTTCTTAGGTAATAAAACGTTTAACTTAGGTAATTTTTATGTTCGAAAAAGTATCTAATAATTTTGTTAAAATTACAAAGAAACTTTGGAAATTTACCAATGATAGCAAAGTTAGTTTATATTTTTATTTAAGAAAAGTTATCTAAGTTAAATTTTGTACAAGAACATAGGTTTTAGGTAAATTTACTACATCCTTTTTTTTTAATAAAAAAGCATTTTTAAAAAAACTATATACTTTTTTAACCTTTTAAATTTCATAATATGTATTTTATTTATCAATTCATAATGTGTATCAATTAATTTAATAATTTACTGAAACTTTTAATATTTTTAATTAGGCTTAAGTTCATTAAATTTAATTTTCATTAAATTATTTTTTTATGAAGAAAGGAATTTTACAACATGAAAATCAATTAAAATTTACTGATAATTTTTCATTCTTGACTCAATCTGGGCTCGAACCCAGGTGTTTACGGACAGGTTACCCTGACATGTTTCGATTGCAACCACTCAATCTCCTCAGAGGGCTTGCCGTTTAACACTCGCAGCCATCGACGACTGCTGACGTCATTAGTCAAACATCAATCCTTAAACCAAATTGTATTCAACCTTTGGTAGATCGAAATTTGCTTTGAATGATTATCTATTTTAATCTATTTTAACATGTTGTTCCTTTACTTCTGTTTTTTCGTACTTTTGTCAAGAATTCTTCTTGAAGTTCAAAGTACATATTTTTTGTTTTTTCATTTTTTTTGTCTTTCTTTTTCTTGTTGACCTTTTCAGCACAACTTGAAGGACAAATGCAAACATAGAGCTCGTGCCTTAGCTTTAACAATTATTAGTATTGTGGTTATTTTATTGAACTATTTATGGTTTTTAATCCATATTTTTAATATTTTTAATTAGGCTTAAGTTCATTAAATTTAATTTTCATTAAATTATTTTTTTATGAAGAAAGGAATTTTACAACATGAAAATCAATTAAAATTTACTGATAATTTTTCATTCTTGACTCAATCTGGGCTCGAACCCAGGTGTTTACGGACAGGTTATCCTGACATGTTTCGATTGCAACCACTCAATCTCCTCAGAGGGCTTGCCGTTTAACACTCGCAGCCATCGACGACTGCTGACGTCATTAGTCAAACATCAATCCTTAAACCAAATTGTATTCAACCTTTGGTAGATCGAAATTTGGTTTAAGGATTGATGTTTGACTAATGACGTCAGCAGTCGTCGATGGCTGCGAGTGTTAAACGGCAAGCCCTCTGAGGAGATTGAGTGGTTGCAATCGAAACATGTCAGGGTAACCTGTCCGTAAACACCTGGGTTCGAGCCCAGATTGAGTCAAGAATGAAAAATTATCAGTAAATTTTAATTGATTTTCATGTTGTAAAATTCCTTTCTTCATAAAAAAATAATTTAATGAAAATTAAATTTAATGAACTTAAGCCTAATTAAAAATATTAAAAATTTGGATTAAAAACCATAAATAGTTCAATAAAATAACCACAATACTAATAATTGTTAAAGCTAAGGCACGAGCTCTATGTTTGCATTTGTCCTTCAAGTTGTGCTGAAAAGGTCAACAAGAAAAAGAAAGACAAAAAAAATGAAAAAACAAAAAATATGTACTTTGAACTTCAAGAAGAATTCTTGACAAAAGTACGAAAAAACAGAAGTAAAGGAACAACATGTTAAAATAGATTAAAATAGATAATCATTCAAAGCAAATTTCGATCTACCAAAGGTTGAATACGATTTGGTTTAAGGATTGATGTTTGACTAATGACGTCAGCAGTCGTCGATGGCTGCGAGTCAGAGACCTGCGCCGTCAATTTTAGTCGGCGGCGGCGGCTTGCAAAAATATTGCCGGCGGCGGCTCAAAGCCGGCTTAAGCCGACTTAAACTTAGCCCAATTTAAACATTATTTTTTTTACCAACTTTCATATTTTAGTTTGAAAAATAAAATTAATTTGCCTAAACATATATTTATTTTAATGCTTGTGACTATAATCTATTCCTAAATGAGATTTTAAATTTTTACCGAAAACCCTTTAAAAATATACAAGGACTATACCTTGGTCATTAACATTTTTATTTATTAAAAAAAAAAAAATGTTTTTATTACAAATAAGAAAGAAGAATGGGAAAAAATGGTTTTCTAGTTTTGGTTATACATTTCTTGTAGGGAATACTCGATTAAATGACTGTGACCGGCGGCTGATTTTAAGCCGAGTTAAGTCGATAAATTTTCGGCGGCGGCGGCTGGTAAAAATAATCGGCGGCGCGGCTCAGCCGGCTTCAGCCGTCAAGGCGCAGGTCTCTGCTGCGAGTGTTAAACGGCAAGCCCTCTGAGGAGATTGAGTGGTTGCAATCGAAACATGTCAGGGTAACCTGTCCGTAAACACCTGGGTTCGAGCCCAGATTGAGTCAAGAATGAAAAATTATCAGTAAATTTTAATTGATTTTCATGTTGTAAAATTCCTTTCTTCATAAAAAAATAATTTAATGAAAATTAAATTTAATGAACTTAAGCCTAATTAAAAATATTAAAAATTTGGATTAAAAACCATAAATAGTTCAATAAAATAACCACAATACTAATAATTTACTGAAACTTTTTGTTGTTTCTTAAAGTTCCGGGCTGTTTTTTGGGCTCATTTGAGGTCAAAGGATTAAAACTAATTTTGTCTTGGAAATCCATATTGATCCAGCATCGTGTCGTCCTAATTAATAATCTTCAATAAAAGTAATAAATAATTATTGGTTTTATTGTAAATATATCGACCCCTTTGCGCGAAATGATCGTATATGCCAATTTTTTTGAAATTGAGTTTTTGATGCAATCTTGTTCTACATTCAAAGAGACGTCACCTGATAAAAAATATTATAGGCGAATTCCACTTCGTTGCTCCAAAAATTGAATGTATATTTTAATATTGATATTGCAAGCGAAAGCAGAGAAAAGTAGAGAAAAGTGGCTGTCCTGTAAAATTTGGTTTTTGTAACATACGATAATTTCGCGCAAAGGGTCGATATTCTGTCTTGTTTTTTTTAAAAAGTTCAGCGGAGTTCTTTATCCTATGTTAATAATACTCACTTACATGCGTTGTATTTTGATCCTTTATTGAATAGTTGGGGGTGCTTTAATACCATGTGAGATAAGGCCATGATGGCTTTATCTCTCATTCAATAGGGAGATAAATGCTTTTTTTTATTATTTTTTCATTTGAATGGGAGATAAAGCCATCATGGCCTTAGCTCACATTAGCAATATAAGAAAATGGCTTTATCTCTTATTTCAGTTCCGGAAACACTAAAGTTAAGTATTGAAATCTGGCTTCGCATACTAAACTTTTTCTGCGTGGGGTTTTTCCTCCAGTAGGGCGCGGCAGGTGGCTTCGCTGAATAAAGTTTTCCTGCGTGCGTCACAAGAATAAAAAAAGGTTTTTTAATGATAACTAAGGATTTTCCCTTTTACAGAATGTTAACACCATGCATAACAATATTCTGAAAAAATATGGCTTTATCTCTCATTTGCGAAAAAATATGGCAAAATTTTAAATATGACCTTACCTCTCAATGATTGGGCAATAAGGCCATTATGGCTTTATCTCCCATTCAATTCAGCAATAAAGCCATAATGGCCTTATCTCACATGATTTTAAAGCAACCCCCGAATAGTTTTTAATTTAATTTTTTTAATTTTATATTTAAAAATTCTAAATTCAAATTTATATTTGAATGTTTTTTTTTCACAATTGAAAAATAAAATAAACATACATACATATGTATTATAAAAAAATTCGAAGAAGATACCTGACCCAATTAGTAATATTAACAAAAATTTTAGGCAATACTTATTGTATAAATTTCCAATTATTTAAGACAATAAAACTTAGTTTTTTCTTTTGATATAAAAATAAATTACCTATGCACGCCTTGGTAAAATTACCTAAATTATTTTTTTGTGTGTATATGTATGTATGTAAATCAAACTTTTGCATATTTTAAATTAATTTGAAAGCAAAATTAAAAGAATGTTTTTACTATATTTTCATTAGCCTATTGTACTTTATAGAAATTGTGAAACTTTTTAATTTGCAAACTTATTTAGTATGTTTTCTATTGCATAAAATTAAGTTTATTATGGACAGGGACCAATTATACATACATATTGTTCATAAATATTTACGAATATTTATTTTTACATGTGCATGAATTTACATACATACATATGTACAATGTATCTACATTGTACATAGATATGTACATACATATCGCTCATTTGCTGCAAGACCGGCATAACTCAAAAAAATCCATTTCGAGATAAACGCATTTAAAGTTTTTGATTCGCACTAGCTACTTAGAAAAAAAGAAGACACATTTTCTTCAAACTGGGAAAGTATAAAATATATAAAGATGAATTTAATACACAATATAAAGAAAAAACAAAGCGAAAAATTCTGCATATCTTACTCCAAAATTTCATTTTTTGAGTTATGCCGGTCTTCCAGCAAATGAGCGATATGTATTTATTCCTTAAAATCACATTATTAAGTGATTTCTTTTGTTGTTTTTCTTTTGTTGCTTATACCTACCAAATTGTTGTAAAGATAATTTAATTAAATTTTTCTTTGATGACGTTTGAAAAAAAATCAAAGATAAACTAATATACAAAATAAGTGTGTTTTGTGTGTAGAAATTTAGTTTTTTTGTTATAACGTCTGTAATTAGAACACAAATGGCATGAGCTACATATTTATTTTATTGTAAGTAAAATGTTCCTAAAAGTATTTGAAAAACTACCAAACGCTGAGCAAGGCGAATTCAACTACAGGTGGTGTCGGAACTATAACAATCCAAAAACAACAGAAACAACATACCGTTTTTTGCATTGCATTGTTAGTGCCATTAGCTCGAAATGTCAACCATTATTAGCAAAACACTAACAAATCAAAACAAATAAGCCCGAACTGTCAAAATCAGATGTAGGGATGAAACGATACGAGTAAATACAAGTACATATTCGATACTTTTATATAAGAACCAAGTATTTTTGTAATCGATACTTAGCAACCGAGTACCAAGTAGTATCGTTAAAAAAAAATCGGTATCGGTCAAAATTAATCCTAAATTTTTGATTATTTTCCAAAGCTGGAGCAGCAGTAACGGTATCAAGAAACCGTTTGCCTAGTAAACACCTAGAAACCACAAATCGTCAAGGTCAATTTCCTCATTTCTGCCTGTAGGAAGTCCGTTATCATCTCGCGATAGCGAACATCATTCACGGTAATTGCTTGGCCGACAACATTTTCGAAGAAGTACGGCCCGATAACGCCGCCAGCCGCAGAACTAACTGGGCGAGCATGCACATATGTTTTCCCATTTCCTACAGACCCAGTTTGCTGAAATTTCCGCACAATTCTCCCGGTTGTAGAAACATTTGGTCGATTATGCTAACCAAAAAAAAATCACGATGTGCACGAAATGATTTTTTTTTTATTAACGTTTATTTAAACAAAAAACATATAATTAATTATAAATAAACAAATAGTAGAAATATAACTTAGTTATTATACACAGTCCCATAAACGTGCTCTCAAGTATTTTCTATATGTAATTATAATTTTTTGGATAATATACATATATTTATTCCTAATAATACGACTTATGTATTTCTATATAACTAAATGCAAAGAAAAAATTTGAAAAAACCCTTACTTATATATTTTAGAGAAATAAAAACTGAAGTAAAAAAAAAAAAAACAAAAAATAATGGCAATTATCTATTGAGCCACCAATGTTTTTTAATATTTATATTTGTGTCTATATTTTTATCCGCTGAGTAAACGCTAGTATCAATTCTACTTTTTTGTATTGTAAGATCTTTGCTATATACATTCTTTATGTTTGCTCTTCTATAAATGTGGTAAAATATAGGAGTGCAAGTTTCGTTTTTTATAAAACCTTGACTGTCGAGGTTTAGGAAGGCCTCAGGGGGTACGAATCCATTTTGTTACGTTTTCTTCATATACTTGTCACTAGCATTATAAGGTGCCATAATTAAATTATTTTCGTGGCTTCATTTCATTTTGATTGAACGCCCATTTTCGTAAAATGCTTTAACAATCTTAACGCGCTGCTTAATTGTTAAATACTGAAACTAAGAAAGGTAAATTAAAGTTGCGCAAAAAACTTGATGATACGGTGACTCACAATTATCGTGGATTATGGTTTTACCACCCTTTATTATATGTTTCTCAATTTAAGAATAAATTACTTATTTTTTTTAAACATTTTTGGCCAACTATTTAAGTTGTAATGCCAGTCCTCGTTCGACCTAAACCTTCGTATAGGAAGGCGAGAGCTTCCAGAATCCGCTCCAGAGTATTTGGTCTGCATCCGTAAACTTCTGATTTATTTCCACCAGTAAAACGTCTGAGTTATATATGGTTCTCCACCAGTCACATTAAGAAATTGAGGTTAAAAACGATTCCATATAGTTAATGTTGAAACCGCAGAAACTGTAACTCGGTACAGTTTTACGACGTCGAAGCATAAACCAATGCGGGGTGACAAATTTTTCGAAAGGAAATTGGTACTAAAAGTGGTCTCAATATTTATACTTTTTGTTTTGCACAAAAATTCTGATGGGTAGCAATGATGGGATTTGTGGTACAATTGTACCAAATTTGGTACAATCGAAACTTCATTGGTATACTCTTACAATTCATCCCTTTTTGGTACAATTAAAAAAAAATTCCCACGAAGTTTAATCATTTAATTTTCATAATATAAATTGTACTATTTAAATTAATGTTCGGATATTATACAAACATATAAAGTACATACATACATAAGTATATGTACTCGTATCCCTGCAGAAGCCTAAGATTAAGTGTTTCCAAATCGTCGATTGTTTTGGTGACATTCAGGTATGTGATAGGAATCGATTTTAAAAACGAAAAATATCGTTTTCAGTATATTTTAAAAAAGATCTTAAATACATATTCCTTTTATTTTCAGTCTTTATTCTTTTAAATTTTATATTATATACGTTAACTTAAGTGAACTCTTATCGAAAATTTAAGACTATAATTCAGAAATGGCTTTTAAAAACATGAGAATCGTTTTGGAATCGATTGATTTTCATCACATGCTTGATTGTCAACCGAGTGTATTAATTTTTTCTGCCTTTGAGATAAAATAGAAAAAGAAAAATTTTTGCTTCTTCTTAATTTTTATAACCATACCGCAATAGTGGAGAGGGTATTATGCGTTTGTGCTGATGTGTGTTACACATAAAATAATACTTTTTGAGTCGATTTAACGGTGTCCCTCCGTCCGGCTGGCTGGTTGTCTGTCCATGTAACCTTGTTCGTAAAGTACAGGTCGCAATTCATAAGGACAAAGCCTACAAAAAATGGTGAGAACCGGTCTATTATTAAACATGTCCCCATACAGACTTCTTTTCGTAATAGTGTTTGTGCCTACATATAAACCACCCATTACGTTGGTATTTAGATTAAATTTGGCCCGGACTTATTTCATTGCAATCTAAATAATCTTACCATTTTTTTTATTGGTATCGGTCCATAAACTTTCTTATAAATGTTGGTTTTGATATAAAAATTGGCGACAATAACTTTTACGATAGCCACTTTGTCAAGACAAAATATTGCGCTGGCGGGTCCAAAATAAACCATAGGTCCCATATAAAGTCCCTTCCTAAAAGCACTTAAAGGTAAACAAATTTTATATAGATGAAAATAACTTATCTTACCTTAATAATAGTCGACACAAAAACTTTTATATAAATCTTAACTTCATAACATAATTTTGTTCTGGCGTGTCCACTATTGCCCATGGGTCTCGCTCTTGAAAATTTGTCTGTATATACTGTGGTGTAGAGTATCAAATGCTCGGGCTTTTAATTAAATAAAAAAAGTTATGAATTCTTACAATTTTGGTACAATTTATGTCAATTTGGTACAATTTTGCCATTGAGAGGGTACAATTGAGGAATTGTCAGATCCCAACAGTGATGGGTAGTAGTTCTTATTGTATATACAATATTGTATAGTTCTAAAACACTAATAGGAACGTTTTAAAATGCTGATTTCTATTCTTTTGTGATACAAACCGATACAAGTACCGATACAAGTAAGTATCGATACTTTTTTTCGATACTAAGTACGTACCGATACTTTTTTTCGATACCACATTAAGTAAACGTATCGCTACCTTAGAGGTATCGTTTCATCCCTAATCAGATGCCATTTCTACGCCACCTGTAGCTAATTCGCCTTGACCCTGAGAAGGGTGAGAGAGTGAAAGAAAGTAATAGTAAAGTAATATTAACAGCAATTTTTAATATATTATAACCATATGTATTTTTTAATAAAAACAAATGTGTAAATAATAACAATTATTATTGTCTAGACCAAAAACATAAATATCGATTGCATTTTTAAAAAATTGCTGCAAAAGTAATTGCAAATCAATTAAAATTTTTGTTTTTAGTTTTTAGAAGTAAATAAAGAAGTTTGAATACATATTAGTTTATCATTCCCTTTTTAATTTCTCCAATATTGATACTAAAGGGTGGTCCAACCATATTGCAGTTTTTTGCCCAACGTAATTTGACATTTCTTTGTTTCAGTGTTTTTCAAATTCAACCATGGATAGGTACACAATTGAGCAGCGCGTTAAGATTGTTGAAGCCTTTTACAAAAATGGGCGTTTAAATCAAAATGCATTTCATGCACTTCGTGATTTTTTTGGTAAGCATAATCGAGTAAATGTGTCCACAATCGGGAGAGTGCAAGCTCGTCCAGTTCGCTTATGGCGGGCGGCATCATTTTCAAAAATGAGATCACCCAAGTAGTTACCGTGAATATCATCGCGAGATGATATCGGACTTCTTGTGGCCAGAAATGGGAATATGGATATGGATATGTGGTTTCAAAAGGATGGTGCCACTTGCCACACAGCCAACGAAACAAAGGTTCTTTTCCGCGAAAATTGGCAATGTTAATTGGCCGCAACGATCATGTGATTTCACACCGTTGGACTTCTTTCTTTGGGAATATTTTATAGAAAAAGTGTACGTCAATAAGCCAAAAACAATAAAAATGCTAAAGGATGAGATAACTCGGCACATTAACGACATTGAACCTCAATTATGCCTCAGTGTAATTCACCCCTATCGCGAATGTTATGGGAATATGATATATATGATATATGGGAGCAAACCTAAATTTCCATCCCCAACAAATCGGTATCGCAAATATTTTGGGAGTAAAAATTTATAATGTGAATTATTTGTCAGTGCTTTGTAAACAAAAGTCTCTATTGTGAATAACATGTCAGTGCTTGTATTATGAAAGAAAAATATACAAAATTAAATACTAATAAAAATATAATAAAATAAAAAATGAATAGTGCTTATCTTCATTTTCTTTATGTACACTTCTTCAATAAAAGGAAAAAAAATTTAATTAAGTCCTACTTTAGAATACAAAATAAAATTTACATGTTCCCTTCTCGTTCACATTACCACTTGTTGGAAATTTATTTAGTAAAAAAATTCGCGGGAGTAAACATTGGCGATGCCAAATTTTTTAAGTTTGGGAATTCCCAAAAAATTTGTTATGGGAATCATTCACAATACGAAATAAAAAAATATTGGAATATGTTCAAGGGAGTAGTTGTTTGCGATAGGGCTGATTATAAAGATGGACCATCGGATAAAGATATGCCACTAAAGCCATGGCGATGATTTGGCCGATATTTTGTTCCATACATAATTGTCATAGATCCTTCTTTCATAATGTTAACTCCTGCTTGGAGTTATGGTTTTCTCCGGCAAAAACTTTCAATTAAAATAAAGAAAACACGAGCTTATTTCAATATGCGTCTCTTCTTAACGAATTATTGGTTTTTAATTGATTTCATACAAAGTTTACAACTTCAGTGAACAAAAAAAAGAGTTGCCAGAAGGGCAACTTAAATTTACACAAAAAGAAATATACTATATAAAATTTCGGATAGCTAACATTCGGCCATCCTTCGGTTATATCGCCCTCGATCCTATTATGGTTCATAATCATTTAAGTACTTGGGGGTACTTCTGTTTCGAGCTGATCTCCTTGGCTGTGAGTTTTCATCATCAGTAGTATCACCATCATCATCAATGGTATCTGGTGGAGGCATCACACGTTTCATGTCATCCGCCGCCACCACTCCCTTATAGAATCGTTGAGTACGCTGCATTTCAGGGAAGTCTGCAACACGGTAACGGTCATTCGGTAACACTTCCGTTACCATATACGGACCTTTATAATGAGGCAAAAGTTTTGTTGATTCTCCAGTACTACCAGGATCTCGTCGTATCATAACAGAATCACCAGGAACATATGTTTGTGCCTCACATCGTCTCTTATTAAATTGTAACCTCTGTTTGTTTTGGTCTTCTCTAATACGCTCAATTACCTTCTGCCGTAATTCGATAACATCTTCTTTATCGTCGTTATTGGAAATATCATCATCCAATTTGTTAGGTATAAGTCTTCTTGGTTCATAGTTAAAAAGAACTTTAAACGGTGACATTTTCAATACGTGATGTATGGTGTTATTGACACTCCATTGTACTAAACCAATATGCTGGTCCCAATCACTACCATTTGGCTTTCGACATAAAGTTGATAACATTGGAGTTATAGTTCGATTTAATCTTTCACACTGACCATTTGCTCTTGGTGTTGCGGTTGCATTCAACACATGTACGATATTCTTTTCCTTACACATCTTCTGAAATGGTAAACCAGTAAACGATGTACCCCTATCAGTTATAACCCGAGTTGGTGTTCCAAAAATAGCCACCACATCATTAAACGCTCGAACTGTTGTTTCGCTTTTCACATTACGTACAGGTTTCAAAATACAAAATTTAGTAAATCCATCAATTATAACCAAAATATGCATATTTCCATATCTGCCCCTTACAAAAGGACCCAAATGATCAGCATGCACGGTATGGAAAGGTATGCCAATTTTATCTATTGGATGCAAAAATCCTTGTTTTTTACCAGCAGGTTGTTTATTATACAGGCACTCAAAACACGCACCAACAAATCTTTTCACATAATTTCTCAGTCTAGGAAACCAATATTTTTCCATAATTTTGGAAACAGCTTTGTCGACACCTACATGTCCCAATTCATCATGACATGTCTGAACAATCTTGTATCTTGCGTTGTCAGGAATGTATAAATAATCCTTACTGTTCTCAACTTTAAATACTCGACCATTTTGAAGTTTGAATTCATTTTGTATACGTAAATCATCTTTAGTCAGCTCACTTCGTTTTTGAAGAACTTCCACAATATTTTGTATCTTAGAATCGCTTTTCTGCAAAAGTGTCACCCAATCTGTAGTATCAAAACTTGAATGAAGCACACAAATATCTGCCACTGTTGTAGTATCTTCAGGCAATTCATTCGTATTACGACTCAGTGCGTCGGCATGTCTATTTTCAGTTCCAGGAGTATGCTGAATTTCAAAATCGTACTCAGACAACTTCAACCACCACCTTCCTGTTCTTGGCAAAATATCTTTCTTTGTCATAGAACTTCTTACGGCATTACAATCAGTTTTCACAACAAATTGAACTCCAATTAAGTAGACACGGAAACGTTCCAACACCCAAACAACTGCCAATGCTTCCAATTCCGTTGAATGATAACGAGACTCTTCTTTAGTAGTTTGGCGACTTGCATAGGCTACGGGATGGAATTTTCCGTCAATTTGTTTCTGAACTAAAATTCCAGCTAAGCCATCTTTACAAGCATCTGTATGAACTTGAGTATCTGCATCTTTACTATAAATACTTAAGACGGGGGTTTCAGTTAAAATTTTCTTTAAAACGTTAAAAGCATTTTCTTCTTCTTCATTCCATCTCCAAATTACTTCATTTTTCGTCAAACGGGTCAAAGATTTTGCCAACATTGCAAAGCCCTTAATAAAATTTCGAAAATAACTGGTTAAACCAATAAACTGGCGTACCCCGTGTACAGTAGTAGGACGTTTAAAGTTATTAACTGCATTTATTTTGAGTTGACTTGGCGCAATAACTCCATTACAAATTTCATAACCCAAATACTCGACCTTTGTCATCAAAAATTTACACTTACGGATATTTAATTTCAAATTTGCTCGTCTTAATGCATCCAATACAATCTTAAGATTTTCTAGGCACTCATCAATATTAGAGGATGGTATAAGTATATCGTCAAAATATCCCATCGCAATTGTAAAACGTAACGGACCCAAAGCTGAATTGACTAACTTCTGAAAAACGGCTGGGCCATTTGACACACCAAAAGGCATCCTCATAAACTCGTAGTGGCCATCTGGCGTCACAAAAGCAGTTACATTTCTAGAATCCTCAGCGACCTTTACCTGATAGTAACCACTTCGCATATCAAGCACATTAAAATATTTCATGCCGTGAAGTCTGTTGATTTGATCAGCGACGATAGGCAATGGATATTTCATTTTTCTGGTCACACGATTTAATGCTCTGTAGTCAATGCATATTCTTTTATCACCAGTTTTCTTACGAACGATTAAAATTGGGCTCGCATAATTAGAATCTGATTCAACGATTATACCAGCATTTTTCAATTGAGCCATCTCTTCACGCACAAACGCTCTTTCAGATTCACTTAATCTGTAGGGCTTATAAGTAATAGGTGTACTATCTTGAAGTTCAATTGTAAATTCGGTGTTTTTTCCACAACCAAGCTCATTGAGATGTAATGCAAAACAATCTTTGTATTGTTGTACCAAGGCTATTAATTTTTCACCGTACTGCTCAGGTATTTCGGGATTTACAAAAATCAAATCAGAAAAATTCTCATCATCTTTGTTGGTGTAATCAGAATCCACTTCCTTATCATCAAAAATACACAATTCGCCCTTAGTCACTCTTTCACCTTCTTTGAAGACTACATCAGTTGTAGAAACATTAACGATTGGCACTGCTAAACCATCAGCATTACCATTTATAACGCAAGCAGGTATAACACATCCATTTTTATTTGGAGTTGAATTTACAAAAAAATCCTGATTTTCCGATACTGCATCACTCGTGGTAACAGCAACAAAACCCACATGATTCGGTGGTAACACGGTAGCCTCTTTTACCCATAAACTAGTTTTCAACTTAGGAAGATTTGGAACTTCAATTCGATTCAAATCATTTTCAGGCAATTCATGCCGTTCAAAAATTCGCAAATACTCCCCTCTCTTATAATAAATTACATGTTCCTGCTCCGTAAATGGTTGTCCAATCAACAATGGTATATCAAGAGTATCATCTGTCATTACATGTACGACAACATCAGCCTCTGCCTGATCAACTTTTAATTTTACATTACACATACCCAAGGGAGAAGTCATACCACCTCCTACGCCTCTAATAATCATCCCATTAGTAATTGGATTTAATTCAAAATTTAAGTCTTTAGCTGCTGACTCCTTCATCATTACACATTGACTACCAAAATCTACGTATGATTTTACCGGCATTCCATCTACTTCAGCATCAAAGAAATATTTCTGATTAAAATTCCATTTCGCATCTTGATTTCCCACGACAACACAATTATTTAATTGACTACCAGATTGTTCTTCTCTTTTAGTACCGTGAACACTAGAAACAGAGCAATTTTTTTCAATATGACCAGGATTATTACATCTCCGACATACAACAGGAGAAGTACAATTTCTTTTAAGGTGTCCCTTCATTTTACACCGGAAACAAGTCACTTCAGCAAGACCCTTCTCTTTCGGCAATGATTCTTTAACGTCCTTCTCTTGTTTCATTTTTGTAAAATTGGTGTTACGATCTTTTACCTGCACTCCCATTGTTCGATAAAATTCACGGACATCCGCCAACAATGCATTCGACTCGTTGTGTGTTTTACAAAGCAAAAACGTTTTCAAATCACGATCGTAAAGTCCTTGCATTATCTGAACTTTTGTTTCCAAAAACGGTATCTTTAGATTATCACATAATCTCTTTTTCTTAAAATAATAGTCGAACGTATCTTCATTTCTTCCCTGTCGGTAATTTAAAAGTGCAGACCACTGCTCAGCCATACTGGCTCTGCCCATAAATGTACCCTCAAATTCGCTTTCAAATTCCTGCCATGTTCGGATACTTAATGAATAAAACCAATCGGCAGCTCCTTCTACCAGATTAGATCGGACCAGCTCTAGTCTAAACGAATCAGACCAATTATGCAGGTCACCCATGCCTTTAATGGACTCGATCCAATCACTGGCATCGTTTTCCGACCCCTTACCATTAAATTTTCTGATAGATTTATGTAAATCCTGTACAACATTAAAATTAGCAGATGCACCAGAAGACGCAGAATTACTCAATGTCAGTGCACGAATTAATTCGGAATTTTGATTCAATAGCTGTGACAGCATTTCAGTAGACACAATTTCATTCCCCGGATTCATATTTACGCCACTCGAACTCGCATTTACCAATGTGCTATTGTAAAAAAAAAACCAAGCCACCTATTGCCGCCTTCAAAAACCGCCTGCAACAACACCAACAACTCAGTCTTTTTTTTTTTTTTTTATTCCAATGAATTTCACCACCCGACAACAACAGCAACCAAACAATGCATTCGTTTGTGTATGACAGCTACAACAACAAATACTGCAATGAATCGACGTCTTTACAATAAATTTTACACAAAATGTTTCGCCTTTTCCTTCCTCTACGGCTCACGGATGCTTAATCCCACTTCTGAATGTTAACTCCTGCTTGGAGTTATGGTTTTCTCCGGCAAAAACTTTCAATTAAAATAAAGAAAACACGAGCTTATTTCAATATGCGTCTCTTCTTAACGAATTATTGGTTTTTAATTGATTTCATACAAAGTTTACAACTTCAGTGAACAAGAAAAAGAGTTGCCAGAAGGGCAACTTAAATTTACACAAAAAGAAATATACTATATAAAATTTCGGATAGCTAACAATAATAATATTACTTAAATAATTCTCTTAAAACTTTTTGTTTTATTTACAATTAATATCGTGCGTTTTTTGACCACCGAAACGGCTCAACCGATTTTTATAAATATTTTTTTAGTATGTATGAGAATCGGTCGTAAAAAAATATTTCATATCGCGAGATGATAAGAGTATCCCTATCTAAAAAATTTTACCTATAACCCAAAATTTTCCATCTCCTACTCTCACCCAAACCACATCCTCCCATTTTCAATCATGATTTTTGTATGAGCAATATCCAAATAATTTTTATCTATATTTGTTAAGTATGCGAATAGGTCGTAATATATATTTCATACGGCTAGGCCATTAAGGAATCCATACCCAAAATTTTTTTTTTGCATTTATTTTTATTTGGCATTACAAAAAATACACCAATTATTAAGTATCGGCGCTGGAAAGTTGATGTCTATTACAATACTGGATGCATAAAATTGCCCACTAATTTCTGCACAACTAATAGTTGCGTTCGAGAACACAAAAGTCTTTACAATTTTTTACTGAACTTTACTGCATTTTACGAAATTACGTTCGAGTACACAAAGTACAGTAAATGAGAACACAAATTGAGAGCGTTAAGTGACAGTTCTTGTCTGAGTATTTACAAATTTTTACTGCACAAATTTTTGCAGTAAAATTTAGTAAATCAAAAAAAAATATGTTTCAAAAGGTAAACAAACAAAAATAACAAATAAAAAAGCATACAAATTGTGAAAAATTGTTAAATAAAAAAAAAGTTGAAATAAAAATTAAACCAAAACAAAAAGTGAATAACTATTAATTAATTAAACTTGTTTGCGAAGCATTTATTTGGCTAAATCCAAGGCGAATTCAACTACAGGTGGTGTCGGAACTACAACAATCCAAAAACAACATACGGTTTTTTGCATTGCATTGTTAGTGTCATTAGCTCGAAATGTCAACCATTATTAGCAAAACACTAACAAATCAAAACAAATAAGCCCGAACTGTCAAAATCAGATGCCGTATCGACACCACCTGTAGTTAATTCGCCTTGGGCTAAATACAAACTTTTGAAATTTTTTTTGTTATGTTAATTTTTTAGAGTTGTAAAAGTGTGAAGTATTTGGGTACTTAAGTAATCAATAGCAAAAAAATTATTCATGTTCTTTTAAATAATTTAACTATTGTAGCGAGTAAAATCAAATAACATAGAAAACAAAAGAAATATTCGTGTTATAAAAAGTATTTTTTTTTTTTTTTTTTTTTTATTCAAAATATTTATTTTATACTGGAAGTAGGTGCCTCAGCGCCACTAGGACATTATAGAGGCAAGCTAGCAACTATTTACAAAATTTTTAACATATTCATTGATTTTAAATTAAATTATATAAAAATTAGATTATTCTATAGCAGTTATAGTAGAAGCATTTCCAAATTTTCATATAAATATTCTTTTAATCTCTTTTTATAAATTGAGATTGTTTCAGCCTCTTTAACAAATTGTGGTAATTTATTATATTCCACACTACCCAAGTATTGAATTCGCTGTTTTGTAGTTTCTAAGCGACATCTTACTACACTGAGATCAGTACGGTGTCTTGTATTGAAATTATGATGACCGGTTTCCAATCGGATACTGTGATATCCTATGTTATGCAATATTTTATAAACATAAATTAGTAACTGCAATCTATGAAGGCCGAAAATAGGCATAATACCTTTAGCAATGTTTTGATATAAGTCCAAAGTAGGATATGATCTGGGAAGGTTATATATCAGCTTCAATGCCTTATTTTGGAATACTTGCAAAGATTTTATATCGGAGTTCCTTTTATGTCCATATATAAGTACAAGGTAATTCAGATGGCTTTGAATTAAATATTGATAGATAAGCAGCTTTGTATGTCTATCGAGTTTGTTTCTCATCTTATATAAATATCCAATGGCCGATGATAATTTACGTTTTAGTTGATCTATATGCGACTTCCAGGATAGGTTGTTCTGTATATGGATCCCAAGGTATTTAATGACGGAAACCTCTTCTAGTTCTTTTCCATCAACAAAATTTACACAATTTTGTTCAATACGATTTGACTGCGCTTTAAACCGAATGAACTTTGTTTTAGTAGCATTCAGTACCAGTTTGTTAAGTCGTGCATATTCAGATATAAACAGCGCATCTCTTTCGGCATATGTTTTTAATACTTGTTCATTCTTATATGGGTATAATAAGCATAGGTCATCAGCGTACAAAAATATTTTCGCGGTAAGTCCAAGGTTGTTGATATCATTAAGGTCCCAAAACACTACCTTGAGGCACACCACATACAACATCTTGTATTGAACTTTGACTTGTATTTATTTTAACATATTGTTTTCTGTTTTCGAGGTAGCTCTTAAATAACTCCAACTCTTGGCCACGAATACCATAAAAAGGAAATTTTTCACATAAAATGATATGGTCTACAAGATCAAATGCTTTTGAAAAATTGTAAAAAATACCTCCTGCACCAGAAAACCCTCTGTCTAGTCCATCTCACACATAATTCACGACATTGATTACTGCTTCCTCGGTACCACAGCCTTTTTTAAACCCGTATTGATTTTCATACAACATATGATTATCTTCCAAGTACGTGGATAGCTGTGTGAATAATATTTTTTCGTATTTAATCGAGTACCGATAAGAAAACGAGTATTGATTTAATTTTCTTATTTTAGGATAATATACTTCATTTAACTTTTAAGAGGTCAATAAATGCATATGTCTGTTACGTTGATAAAATACATTGAATTGAAAAAATAGATGGTTGGTGTTTTGCTTTTTTCTTAATGGCGGTCATCATCTTCAGCGGTACATCCTTCTTGCTGTCATAGATTCAATCCCCTAACACTAACTTTTGATATTTTTTATTGAACAATTAAAATATTCACTAGATGGAATTTGTATGGCAGAACATCATGCGGAAAGGTAAGTTTTAATTTAATTCCTTAAATTTTTACTTGACTACCTCTTGATTTTTAAGAATTTATATCTTTACTTTTATTTTTTTGCCCCCATTTTGTATAAATCAACTATGTAAACGTCTCTAGTAACTGTCATTTGTAAGAAAAAAAAGAAACAACCCTGGTCATTTGAATGAAATTAGTTTAAAAAAAAGTTATTAAACCTGCTGTTTACTAACCTTTGTGTAACATTTATTATAAAAACTGAGATAAATGGAAAAAAAGTAACAACAAAATATGCAGAAAAAACTAAAAACTCAGCAAGACTTCCTCGATTTTAATGAAATAGTTTCTGCTTTTATCTGATTTTACATTGGCATTGTGTAAACTGCCAGCCAGACCTCCCTCCATACAGCCAAGGAGCTTGTTGAATGCAAAAGTACGCGCAATGGAATTGTCAATGCATAGTTCGTGTATGTGTGTGTATGTTTTATATTAGATATATTAAAATAATCAACAAACAGCCTTCATTTATGGATATTTTTAAAAGCATTTAATATTAATTTTATTACACATTTTTTGTGCAAATTTGTGTTTAAAACCTACAACAAAAAGTGCAGCAACAAAAAGATTTACTAAACATGAGAAATGTTTGATAGTATTTGAAAACACTTATGAACATATTTTCAAACAAATGCTTAAATATGCAACATAAATGCATGTGTGTATTTTATGCATTTGTTTTTATTGCACATGTGTCCGCCCGTCTATTCGTCTGTTTCGTGTCGTATAATTCATTATTTAATATGCGTTATTTGTCACCTCCAACTGCATTACCGACATTTAGATTTATGATTTAAATCAACAATTACAAATTAATTTCATTTCTTTTATTTTTATTTTATAGTTTAACATAAAGAAAAAAATATTATGCAAATTAACGTTGCTTAATAGCGCTTTAACTTAATTCGCTCTAATTGTTTTTAATAGCACTAAAGACAAGAATAGATCTCAATTAGGCTTAGTTATTTTTTTTCACCCTATTACGATAACAAACTTTCAGTGTTTAGAAATAAACGTTACATTACGAAGCATACGGTTCATACACCCAGAAACGGTAGCAATTTTTTTTAGTGTTTGTGTATACAAAAACAACCCTTAATACCGTTGGTAACTATTTTCAAGAAAGTAACGAGCATTACATAGTGTTCTGCTCAGTGTTCGCAAATAAACAGAACATTATTGAGCGTTCGGCTCACACACCCAGAAACGATATCTATATTTTAAGTGTTTTTGTGTAGACAAACACAATCCCCAATACCGTTCGTAACTATTTTCAAGAAGGAGCCGAACATTATATAGTGTTTTGTTCAGTGTTCGCAAATAAACAGAACATTATTTAGCTTTCGCCTCACACACCCAGAAACGATAGCTATTTTGTTAGTGTTTGTGTATACGAACACAACCCTTAATACCGTTGGTTACTATTTTCAAGAAAGTAGCGAACATAACAGAACATTATTTAGCGTTCGGCTCACATACCCAGGAACGATATCTATATTTTTATTGTTTGTGTAGACGAACACAATCCCCAATACCGTTCGTAACTATTTTCAAGAAGGAGCCGAACATTATATAGTGCTTTGTTCAGTGTTCGCAAATAAACAGAACATTATTTAGCGTTCGGCTCACACACCCAGGAAAAATATCTTTTTTTTTAGTATTTGTGTATACGAACACAACCCTTAATACCGTTGGCTACTATATTCAAGAAAGTAGCGAACATTACATAGTGTTCTGTTTAGCGTTCGGCTCACACACCCATAAACGAAATCTATTTTTTAGTGTTTGTGTAAACGAACACAACCCCTTATACCGTTCGTAACTATTTTCAAGAAAGAGCCGAACATTATATAGTGTTCTGTTCTTCGGTAAGAACCAAAACAATTGTAGTGATACTGTAGCCAAACATTATATATTAATGTTCTATGTGTCTTTTTTTACATTGTAAAGAAATGAACAAACAAAAAATTTTAACAACGACCGCAGCACGAACAGCTTGTGTGTGTATTGTGTTTTGTGTGTGTACAATTTTTTCGCTGGCTTTTTGTTTTTTTTTTCGTTTATGTATTTTGTTTTTTAAAAGATTTTTGATTGTATTTTTCTACTAGCCAAAAGGGTGTGAATCACAACTGAAACGAACGAACATTAATGTGCTGAACCGAACACCGAACGAAGTTTGTGGTTTTTTTTTTATAAAAAAACAGAACGTAATTAAATGTTTTCATCTTTTTGTTGAGTTGGATAAGTACAGTATTATTTTTGTGTTCGAAGATCACAAACAGAGAAACGTTATTTTTTTAATGATTTACTACACAAACACTATTAAGGCTCAGTAAGCCGGGAGTTACATTAACGTTGCAAATCAGCTGCTTTATTTTGTTGTTAGTAAAGCAATTAGAATGATTATAGTTAGCTGTAAGATGATACGTCTCAATCTGTAAGATATAAGTAGATTGGTCTTACTTTTTTGTGGTTAGGTAAAGTTATTGTTACTCCCGGCTAACTGAGCCTTTAGCGTTTGTATTTTCTACAAATCTACCTAACCGAACACTAAGGAACGATATTTAATGTTTATTTTCGAACACTGCTTTTAATTCTTACATACCTTTCATTCCCCTTAATTTGTAATTTTTGCCATGAACAACTATAAAGTAGTGGAAATTGAACTATAAGGGTATTCACGTTACAAGTTGCACACTTGCAAAAAAGCAAAAGTGCAAAAACATAACAACAACCACAAAGACAATTATTTACGCACAACTATTTGTCTGTGTGGTTGTTGTTATATTTTTGCACTTTTGCTTTTTTACAAGGGTGCAACTTGTGACGTGAATACCCTTTATGTATGCATTTTTTACACGTTAAATTTATTAAATCGAAAACAGGAATGTAACAATGGAAATCGAATTGCATTGAATAGTTAATTTAATTTAGTTTGAGTCACCCAAAATATTAAAATAAGTAGGTTCTTACTTTAAATATTATTTTAGAGTGCACCAAAAATGTTTGAACAAATCTGCACTTCAAATTTCTTATTATACCCTTCACCGAAGGTAAAAGGGCATACATATCGAAATATGATTTCAAAAAGCCCTAAGTTTCAAAAATTCAAACCACGATGATGCACCACCCTATCAAATAACATGTTTCTTGAAAATTTTGAACTCCTAAACAAAATTCTAAAAGGTCCTGGAAAAACGCAATTCGATTACTTATAAATAGAAAACTCAAAAAAGAAAATTTTGTATTATTGTTTTTGATTACACTGTGCTAGTTGAAAAAATAGAAAAGCCCGGCACATAGCGTTTAAACATAATGCGGGAACGCTGAATCCAATGGTGCTAACCGTTTTTTTAAGGTTAGCTCTGGTTTTTGAGGTATAGCGTTACTTCGAAAATGGAGGAGGTTGCACAACATATATTTGCGTAACTCAAAAACGGTTTAATTTATTAAAACTACTAAAAACCCGAAATTCCGCAATAATAATTTCCTTTAAAAAACTTAAAACTTTTTTCTAATATGCGTAGTAGACTGGTCGCATCTTGTATGGGATTTTTTTTTTTTTAAATTTAATTGTTTGCGCTGCTTAAAATATGAGGTTTGTTGTAAGAAATCATGATCTTATTTTTCAGGTCAATCCGACGGTGCCTAGCCGTGCCGGGTGGGGCCCAAAGTTCCCCATATTATAAAAAAAAACATATTTTCTCTCAGATCTTTGTAGTTACTTCGGTACGATCTTCCGCAGAGAAAGTACTTCAAGTGTACCAAATTTCGGCTTCCTATGTCATCAGATGGCTTCAGAAAGTTGCGGAAGGAATAGGACATTAATGCAAACATCCTGACTTACTAAGAAATTATATATTGTATAGATAGATTAACATATAAAAAATTTAAAAAAAAAACATACAAAACAAGCCATAAACGATTAAAATCTGTTAGCAACTTTTGATTTTATTCACAAAAGTCGAATTATAATTAATTTAAGAATTTCATAAAACGCAATATTTGTATGGGAGCCCCCCTAAGAAGTGGAGCTAAGGGACAAGTATGTCTCGAGAAAATGTTAAGACCAAAAAATTAATTGAGGTCAGCCATACATTATATTCCACCAGGGGCGACTCCTGGGCATTTGTGGGACTTTTCTTCAATATATTTTTAGTCAGCATTGAACATTTTGTATGGGAGCCCCCTAAAGGAATGGAGATAGCGGGTAGGTATGTTAGAAATAAATTATTGAGATGAAAAATAAAGTGGAGTTGGTCATACATTTGACCCATCTAGGGGTCAAAATTAATTACTATAGAAAGCAACAACAAAATTATTGTATTTTTTGACTTTGTTTTTACTTTCAATGAAATTTTTGTCGTGAAATTTGGGTCGTGGTGCTTTTGGCCTTTAAATAATTTATAATAATAATGATGAAAGTGTTAAAATCTAAAAATGTTGGTATTCAGGTGCGAAGTTAATATTTTTAAATTTAGTCACCGGAATGTCATTATAATGCAAGGCGAATTCACATCTTCGAGTCATCTGTTTTTTGTTTATTCTTTTGTGTCAAACTTTGTTTACATTTTGTGCAAAAATTATTTAAAATTTAAAATTCAATAAAAATCTAAATAAATACTTGCAAAAAACTTATTTAAATTTTTGAAAAACAAAAAAGTGAATATAAAATATGAGAAAAAGGGCGGAAGGAATAAGTGGAATCACAACAAAATTTCATGTTTTTTCTTGTGTGAATAACGGAAGCAAAAAATACATTTATCCCTTTAAGAGCTTTTTATAAATTTTGGCATCGAATTTAGTCAAAAAAAATTTTTTTCCAGAATTTTTCAAGTTTATAGTGCATATTCCAACTTTATGTAGCGTATTTTGATACTTGTTGAATTTTAATTGAAATGTATTAAAGGCTTCTTCACTATTTAAAATTAGTGCTTGGAAACTATCGATAGTCTTAAAATATCGAAAATATCGATAGGAAAAATATAAATATCGATGTTTTTATTATTTAAAATACAGCTATTAAGACATCTAACAGCAGCTATACACACACAGTTCTTTGGCGCAAATTTTTACTTGCTATTGTTAATTCGCGCTGAATTACAGCAATGAATACAAACAACAAGAATGGCAAGTGGTATGGATTGCTTAGCAGTGCTTTATTAGGCCTGCTGCTAATTAAAGGCCTTTAAGTCGAAATTTGTACATGTTTTTATAGGGACTGAAATGTCAAATATTTATGTAACGTTTAAAAAAAAAAATGCAAATCCAAATGCAATTGCAAGCATAGCCCAAAACAATGAACGACTATTAGAGGATAAGTCCGCTAGATTAATTACCTTTTTGGGTTTAGAATTTAGAAAATTTTTTAGAGTTGCAATGGAATATCTTATAGTCCCTGCTACTTCGGTTCCTTCAGAAAGGTACTTATCAATTTTTAAAAAACTGCCATCTAAAATACCGTGCGTATATACATACGTCTAATACATTCAATAAAGTGATAAAAACAACGGACATTAAAGTTTTCCTGCACAAGTACACACATTCAGTAGATAATAATATCGATAAATCGATAGTGAAATCTGAACTATCGATAAATATCGATAGTATCCCAGCACTATTTAAAATACCTACATATTTTGTATAAGAATCGTGTTGCCATCTATATTTTGTTTTCAACTCTTCATTTAGGTATTAAAGGTATTAAGTAAAGGGTATTATACTAATTATGCTAATGTGTGTAGCACAGAAATATTGAATCACTTTATAAATACATCTGACGATGTCCGTCCGTTGGTCCAGCTGGCTGTTTGTCTTGTGCGCAAACATACAATCGGTGCATAATTTCATGTAGTAAAACAAATTTGTTCGAACTGCCAAAGTCAGTAGGTTTCCGGTGCCACCTGTAGTGAATTCGCCTTGGACATATATTCGTAAGGTATACCCTTTGTACACTCGCATGGAAGATGTTGAATATGTGAAATACGCGTTCACACTTGAAACATCTAACATCTACTATCAATAAAAAATGTCACCATTTCTGAAAAAAAAACTTTTATTTTTTTTAAATACTTTTTTTCTACAAAAGTGCCAACATTTCAAAAGATAACACCAAAATGTATTTCTAATTCATTTCGTTTAATGCTTAATTAAGCAAAATAAGGCTTGAAAAAATGGAAAAACTTGAGAAATGGTAACGCTGCTTTCAAAGCAACCTCCATTTTATCAGTGATGCCACAATAATAACAGAATTTATTGCCACTTTTCTAGTGATGACACTAAAAGAATCGAAAAATGTTAAAGGGAACAAAATGAGATAGTAACATTCTGTAAATGTGTTGAACAATTTTGATTTTTAGCCCTATGTATTTCTTATGGAAAAATTCCAACATCTTCGCAAATTGATGTTAAATGTTGACAAGTGTGAAAAGGCTATAAGTTACAAGTTAATTTTTTGGTTTTCACATTATCTATCACAGTGTTAACATAGGTATTCAAATGTAATTTTCTGGCGCCGCCATCTTTTGCAAAAGGCTGAGATTTATTTAGATTTGGGGAGGTATAAAAATACATTTTATTTGAATCTAAAAGTTATTGAAAAATGTTACATCGATGAAAACACTTAACAAGTCCCTCAAAAATATGTACAAACTAATATTTTTAACTTGTTGTCTAATATGACGTTTGTCTTGTTTTAAATTATCAACTTCCTCTAGAAATTAAGGTAAATTAATAATGAATTAATTAAAAATGTTATTGTGGTCTTTTATTTTGTTTTTATTTTACAAATTACTTTTTCGCAATGTTTTTGTTGTTGTTAGTTCTTCTTTTTAAGCCTTTTTAAATTGCTGCTGCTAAATTTATCAGTGTTTTAATTTAACATTGATCTAATTAAAAACAACAACAAATATCATCACCCATAATTTTACAACTACTATTGCAAAAAAGAAGAAAAAAAAAAACAAATGAGAAATAACTAATTTGTTTAAAAATGTCATATAAATTTTAAATTAGTACGTGTCAACAGCAAATTACAATATACGTGGGCTGCATAATAATTTACTTAAGAATTCATTGAGTTGACGAACGAACTGATATTATAATGGCGCCATTGTTGAAAAATTTTAAATTTAAGTTATTATTCTATACAAATCTTTTATGCTATAAAATGTTTTATAAAGTCACAGGGTGGCGCATAAGTAACGTTATGGCTTAATAAGTGAATACATTTTTTTGTTTACGTTCCGATAATTTTTAAAAGGAAAATTTTTAAATTTTCTTTCCATTGTTTTTGACTTAAATAAACGTTTTTTTTTTGGTCATTAATGTCAAACGTTACGATAGAATTAAATTTTTCGACAGTAATTTATTAGCGGTATAAATGCAAAAACTGTATAAATAAAGCCAAGCTCACGGTGTAAAAAACGATTATAAAATTAAACAAATCTTTCTTAAGTAGAATTTTCATAGAAAATTTAGAACCTTTATTAAAGCTCTATAAATTTTTATAAATATTGACGAAAATGTTTAATAAATATTTAACATAATAAAACAGGAATGTCAATTATTCTGAGTTCAAGCAAATGCTTAGTAAAATAAAGACCCCTAATTATACCCTTCATCATGGGGGGGGGGGGAGGGTATACCTAAGTTAGTCACACCGTAATTCCTACAATATTCATGTGAGTACGCGAACTAACGGACGAATGACAAGAAGTGGCAACTTTTATTAGAATTACAACATGACATGACAAGGCGAATTGACTAAGTCTGAGTTCATACGGCTCATGTCTTATTGAAATGATTCTTCTTTGAACATCAATTGGCGTTCAAATGATTCATGTCATGTTGACGACATGTGCTTTTTTGATATTGAAAACAATAACCAAATTAATCAACGAAGGAAAAAGCAAAACGTAAAGACAGTACATGCATCTATGTACTCGTTTCTTTTCCCCTCGTCCCTCTCGCCTATAAAGTAGCAATCTTGTCAATAAGTCATGAGCCGTATGAACTCAGACTCACGAGTGACAGGGAAATGAACGAGTAGAGCATTGATTGACGAGAGCAGGCCTAGGGGTTGAAGCCCAACCATAATGTGCTTAAGTTGGCTTAAGGAAATGTGCGAATACATGTAAATCACATGAGACAAACCATATTGAACTTAAGGAAACTTTTTGTTAAGTTGTATGAAACTGTCATTTGCTTAATGCCGGTTCACACACATCAAGTTTGACTTGTCAAGTTTTGAGTTTGTAGGAGAGAGGTGAAAAGAAATGGCATTCTCTTTTCCCTGCTCTCCCAAAAGCTCAAGACTTGACGAGTCAAACTTGACGTGTGTGCGCCGGCACTTACGCAAACAGGTCGCACATTCCGAACGGAGTCAAATGTTTTTTGATTTTGTTTTTGTTTTTTTTTAATACATTTGAGAGACTTTTTGTTGGTTTTTGGCAGTAGGTTAAGCACGGATATGCATATTATAGTTGGGCCTTAAGATTCTGCACAGATAACTACATAATTTATTAGCACGAAATCCATTTACAATTTAATAAAATTGAACGAAATAGGAACTAGGCTGTTATATGCACGCAGAGAAAAAACATGATAAAATATGGTCACCTCCAACAACACTATTTTTAAAGAACATTTGAAACATATTATGTTTAATTTAACCATATTTTTGTTACCTAGAACCATATAATGGTTAAATTAGTCCTCCATCTAGAGGCCACAACTATATTATGGTGTTGGCTTTGCTCTAAAACATATTAAAACAATACAAACAATTCAGTTTTTTTTCTAAATTTACATTTTATGCTTTCCCGGAATTTGAAAAAGTCTAATGCAACGAAACCCCTAGGGAGGACCAGTTTGCTTTGTGTATGTTAAATATTTTTAATTAAATTAAAAATTCAGATTTTGTATTATTTGATGCTTATTATTTTTGGCTAGAGAGCAGTGTAAAATAAAAAAGAGAAATAAATTTGCAGATCCTAGAATCGATTAATAAAACTTTAAAAAAAAATTCTCATATACACAAATAGTAGACCTGTAAAAATGCATTAAATAAGCAAATCTAACGACAATTATTAAACATTATTTTACTTATTAAAGTAGTGCATTAATATTTGAATACAACTGAAGCGTATACCAATGAATGCATTTCATTTGCGTTATTACTAAAGCACATCACGAATAGTGACTGCATTATCACTAGAAATTGTAGATATGAATAATGCACTATTATTACATCATCACTAAAACATATTGTGAACAACAAACTTAAATAAATATTGGAAAATTTTTTTCATCATACAAAACAAATAGGCAGGGACCGTAACAATTACACAGTTATCACAAAAATTTAAATACATATGCGGGTGTGCTCTAAAACCCAAATTCACTCGAAAGTTGAATACTTCAGCATTTTTGGTGATCTGCAATTCACATGCACATGTTTTATTCGTTTTCAATTAGAGTAGTCGTACGCATCAAAAATGCAATAATATTTTAAGCAAAAAATATTTTTACGTTTTCTTAACCCTTAAATTATAGCACTAAGAAAGCACTGTTATCTATGCTAAAGTTTATGGAGGGCGCGATTCTAAGTCAAAGATAACGGCATAAGAAGTAGCGGTTCGAACGTGAAAAAAACAGAAGTAGTTTTTGTGGCCATGTATAAAAAGGCGTAATTCAGCGAAACCTGGCACAATTTTTTAGTCAAACTACTTTCAGAATTTTACGTAGCAATGTAACATTAAAATACCTTGGTTTGATTCCAAAATCTTCTGGGGTCTAATCACCGCATACAATATCGAGCAAAATTGATCGAAATTATTTATTTCGGTATCATGAAACTCGATATCGAATGAAATGTATTGAATTTGAAATAATCGCATTCGATATCGAGTAACTCGACAATTCATTTATCGAGTTTTCATTCGATACGTCAGTGTCTATCGTGTGCAAAAAAATTCGATAGTTTATTCGATACGATAGTATTGAATGCGGTGATTAGACCTCTGTATTTTCTTTTTTTAAGCCAAAATCTGGGTCGATACGTGACATTTCGAACGTGAAATTTTTCCGTAATAATTTAACTAATATAATAATAATGATCAAAATAAAATAAAAGTTTACCGTTAATCCGAATAGCATATTTCTCTTTGAACTCTTCCTTAGGTTCCAGACCATGTAAGAAAATTTTTTTGTAATAATTTTTATCATATATCACCTCTTTTAAGAAAGATAAATATTAAAGAAAACATACAATAAAACATTCCCACATATAAGAAATTACGTTTGCACAACTTTTCAGTCTGATTGTTCATCTAAGTGAAAGTAAATTTATAAAATTGGTAAAATCAAAATATTTCTCTATAACAATATCGTAAAATAATCAGCTTTTAATAACTTTTAAATTTTCGGTCACAGTGGAACTTTTGACGGAAATGCCCATATGTGATAACATTTTAAACCAAAACAAAATTTTGGTTTTTAGTTTGAACTAGTGCTGGGATACTATCGATGTTTTCTACTATCGATATTTATCGATAGTTCAGATTTCACTATCGATATACCGATATTACTATCGACTGAATGTTTTTACTTGTACAGGATAACTTTTATTATTTTTTTATAAGGCTGCAGTCCGTTGTTTTCATCACTTTATTGAATGTATGAGACGTATGTATATACGCACGTTATTTAAGATGGCAGTTTTTTAAAAATTGATAAGCACCTTTCTTAAGGAACCGAAGTAACAGGGACTATAAGACATTCCATTGCAACGTTAAACATTTTTCTAAATTCTAAACCCAAAAAGGTAATAAATCTAGCCGACTTATTCTCTAATGGTCGTTCATTGTTTTGTCGTATGCTTGCAATTGCATTTGGATTTGCATTTTTTTTAGAACATTACAAAAATATTTCACTTTTCAGTCCCTATATAAACATGTACAAATTTCGACTTAAAGGCCTTTAATTAGCAGTAAAAAGCACTGCTAAGCAATCCATACCACTTGCCATTCTTGTTGTTTGTATTCATTGCTGTAATTCAGCGCGAATTAATAATAGCAAGTAAAAATTTGCGGCAAAAAATTGTGTGTGTATAGCTGCTGTAAGATGTCTTCATATCTGTATTTTAAATAATAAAAATATCGATATTTATATTTTTCCTATCGATATTTTCGATATTTTAAGACTACCGATAATATCGATAGTCTATCGATAGTTTCCCAGCACTAGTTTGAACTGTTCTTTATTCAATTTAATCAAAAAAAAAATATATATATATATATATATATATATATATATATATATATATATATATATATACTAGAGCGACTCACCAAAAAAGTGCTCGATGTACCCTCCTAAAAATGAATTTTTTGACTTTTTTAAGATGACATTTTAAATATTTCGGCTCGAGCTTTGTCCTCTCGTGAGCTCGACCAGTTTGAAAAAGGGTATATTTTGCATGTTTTGTTAATTTGAGAACCTTTTTCCATTTCAACATATATAAATTGCATGCCCTTTTTTTAAGGATTATCTGTAAAAAAAACGGGGTTTGAATTTTTTGTTCGGGGTTGTTTGTATTAAAAATGCCAAATTAACATATTTTAATCTTTAGTCGATTTAATTAATTACGTGTCTAAGCATTTTTTGAAATTCGTGCTAGTTCGCTCTTGACAAAAATGCAATGGGGTGGTAGCCCTTCATTTTAAATAGGGCAATATGGGTATCAAACTTTTTCTTTTGCCAAGTACATCATCTTTTTATGTAAAAAATATGGATTTTTGCAAATTAATGCATTTTACACCGTGCTCTGGAATATATGAGCCGTTTATTTTGAAAGTGGCATTAGTCACTTTTTCAAAAAAAATCGAGTTAATAATAAATATAATAATAAATAATAATAATAATAAATACTGAGAAAAATATCATTATCATGATGTATCAAATACAAGTGAATCTTCTCGAAAGTTAGCATCCATATTTTTAAACGTGTTAAAACGCAAACCCTTAAATATCTCGACTTAAAAACCGAAATGACTTATGCCACTTTCAAAATAAACGTCTCATATATAAATGCAATTTTTTAGTAACTCTGATATGATAGCGGATTTAGTTTCTAGATCATGTATGGATGAAAATAGGACTAAAGAAAGAAAAAAAGAAATGATGCAAAAATAGACCCTTTTTCAAACTGGTCCAGCTCACGAGAGGTCAAAGCTGGAGCCGAAATATTTAAAATGTCATCTTAAAAAAGTCCAAAGTTCATTTTAAGGAGAGTACATCGAGCACGAATTTTGCTTCCATACAACTTGAGTCGCTCTAATATATACATATGTATACATATCGCACTGGTTCCTCTAAAGGGGATGATAAAATAAAAATTTATACATTTTCAGTACAGACAAAAAACTGTTTTCTTTTTATATCTATCTACTCTTATACTACAGAGGGGGATAAAATTATACTTTTTTGACAAAATACTAGAGAAATTGATCTAACATTTTAACAGTGCGTAGATATGACCACTGTTCATCGATTTCTTGCAAAAAGTGACAGTTGAAAAATTTTTTTGTTTTAAAAGCACAAGTGCGATATGTATATATTCACACAAATTGATAAATTTAGTACATACTATTTGTGTAAGAGATGATGACAAAAGTGAAGCATTAACATTTGAGGAGATTTTTAATGCAGCAATTAGTAAAGAAAACGCTGATTCGATTCAAAGAAAATATTTTTTTTCTTAAAAAAAGAACTACAACTTTAAGGAAGTGGTGCAAAAATAAAAGTCTTCACAGATTATATTATGCTCTTTTGAATATAAGGCCAACATCCACAGAACGTGAACGTGCTTATCATTGGCAGGACACTTCTTAAACAAAATTAGAAGTAGGCTGTCCAACGATTCTGTAAAAAAAACCCCATAGCCAGGGCTGCCAGATGAATTTTCGAGGAAATCGTCAATTTCCTGAGAAAAAATCAAAAAATCGTCTTTTATGTTTCGAAAAATCGTCAAAAAAATTAATCAAAATAAAATTTATTTTTTTTTTAAAAAATTTTTGTAAAAATTAACATTCAAACAAAAACATAATAACTTCATACCCAGCTAGCCATTTCAATATTGTAAGAGCTACTGGGAGTCTCATGAAAAGTGTCTTTGATCGTCGATAACCGCATTTTTAATCGTAGAAGATTGCTTACACGGAAAAAACTGTAAGACGAGTGAGATTCTTCCATCGCACATTGATTATCTAACGAGTCTTTCATGTCATGTATCGTTTGAGGCTCATGTAGATATTCACCCTTATTGTGTTTGGCATATTTAATATATGCCTACGACTGTTTGGTAATATATTAAAGGAAATAACAGCCTGTTCATGGATTTCGAACGTCATCGTTCGCATAGAAAATTACATTTAAAACAAAAACAAAATTCGAACATTCTTCGAACAACTCGTAAAATGCTCGCCGTATAATTGTTGTAAATATGATTTATACAGAGAGTCGTAGAGGTTTAATCGATGCTGGTTTGACGAAAGATAGACAAAGTGTTGTTTTTGTACTCTGAAAAGAATCATTTAAAGATTTTCTTAAGACTTGCATATTACAGCCGTACCTAAACAAAAGCGGCACGCGTTTTCTAGGTACGGCTCTTAAACATTATAAACGAACGTTTCAGAAAATTTTATGTTTTATTCAGACTTCGGAGACTAAAAAAAATCTTCACTTTTTCGAAAAACATTAGCAAATCGGCACTTTGCTAGTTTCGCAACAAAAAATCGTCAAAATGACGATAAATCGTCAAATCTGGCAGCCATGCCCATAACTGCCAAGGAATCGCTGCAAGGGGGATAAAATGTATTTATGAATTTTGGCATAAAATTTAATTTTTTTTTTCAAAAAAAAAAAAAATATGTTTCAAAAACGACGGCTCATATTAGAAAAAAATTTTTACTTTTCTTAAAGAAAATTTTATTGCGGAGTTTTGGCTTTTTTAGTAATTTCAATTAACTAACCCGTTTTGGAGTTACGCGAATATATGTTGTGCAACCTCCTCCATTTTCGAAATAATATCTCGAAAACCAGAGCAAATCTTAACCGAGAGCACCCCTGGATTCAACGTACCTGGATTATGTTAAATCGCCATGTGCCCGGCTAGTCTGGTTTTTCAACTTGCATAGTGTTATGAATGAAAATTCTCCAGGAGTTTTTCCCCTTCTCCAATTTTTGCTATTAAAATTCAATTGTAAAAATCGGAAAAGGGAAAAAATAAAAAAACAGAAATTTTTTATATTTCTTTAACTTTCATTTCATGCATTTATAAACTTATTTAGGGCCATTATTACAACTTGAAGTTAGCTAAGTTAAGATTAAATTGACAGATAATAATGTGTTATCTGTCAAAAAGCGTCTGTTAACTGTCGGATAACAACTAACGCCAAGTTATAATAATGGCCCTTAATATATTAAATTAAAATCCCTCTGAGGAGATCGAGTGGTAGCGATCGAAACTGTCAGGGCAACCAGCCGCCTGGGTTCGAATCTCAGGTCAGTCAAGAATGAATGATTATCAATAACAATTTAAATTAATTTTCATGTTGTAAGATTCCTTTCTTAAGCCTTAAGCCTGATTAAAAATGTTAAAAATTTGGATTAAAAACCATAAATAGTTCAACAAAATTACCACAATACTAATTATATATTAAATTAAATAATATTTTGCATCGTTTTGTATTGGGCGGGAATTTAATCAATCTTGCTTTCCCGAAAATAAAAAGGAAAACTTCAGCTGTATGTCATTTGGCATTGTTTTGTTGAAGCTACATATTGGATACATTAACATTTAATTTTACCACGTGAAACTCTACTGGTGGTTGATGTTAAGACAATATAATACCGACCACCAGTAACGGTCGCACTTGACTTTCGACGTTCTCTTAACCCCAAATAGGCTAACTTTAGCAATGATCAAAACCATTGTGGTAAAACTGTACATAATGGCGTAAAACAATTTTGCTCAATAATTTGCTCCAGATTTTCAAAACGCATTATCTCACGCAAGCAAAACTATTTTCAAAACTTTTGAATTTTCCCTCGCAAACGTCTACATAAAAAGAAACGAATTGCTTTGCTAAAAATAAAAAGGGCGCTAAAGTTTTTGAAATAAATGTGTAAACACCTTTTAAGCATCATGACTTTGATATGAAATATTTCCTTAAAAATCAACATCACATTTGTTTGTTAAAAGTCTATTTAAAATAGTCTATCTTAACTTAAAAAGTGCGTTTTTTTTACGCAAAAAAAAAGTAGGAAATAGAGAAATGTGTTTAAGAATTAAACACACATAAATAAATTAACTGTGACATACTTAAATAAATTTAAAAATAAAAAATTTCAAACAAAACAAAGCTGAAATCTTTCTCTAATCTTCTTCAGTTATGTGTGTGAATTTTTATTTTATGTACGAGCTTTAGATGCTAAAGTCAAGGCAAGATTTTTCTTGAGTTTTACATCTCTCCAAAAAAAGAACAAGATATTTAACTAATTTTTCATTTGTCAAAGTTTCGTACTTATACTGACACACAAACGTTTTTGCTTCTTCTTGCTTAATCCACTTAATGCGAATAAAGCACGACAAATTAGATTTAGTATTCGATGGCTAATTTTGTCATAAAAAAGTGCGTTGACTTTTTGTTTATATCTTAATTTTATTTGTAATTTTATATTGTAGTGGATAAAAGTATTATTTGTGTTAGGTCAAGGTCTTTTAATAATTAATATGTTCAAATATGGACCGATTAAAAAAAAAATGGTAAGACGGTTTATTTTGCAATATAATATTTTTGAGTCAAATTTAATATAAATACCAACATTATAAGATAACAAGTTAGAGTGCTATATTCGGCTGTGCCGAATCTTTGATACCCTCCACCGACAGTTCGAATGTTTAAGGAGTAATATCTGTATGATGTTATTATTATCTTAAACTGTGACGATTTGTTATTAATTATGGTTTTAGGCGACTTAACTGTTTTCCGGTAGTAGGGTTTATATGGGGCCTAGGGTAAATTATGGACCGATCATCACAAAATTTCACTGCGTCATTTCTAGTCCTTTAAAACTGTGACGTACCAATTTCTGTTATGATAGCATTATTAATTATGGTTTTAGGTGTACTAAACTGTTTTCCGGGAGTAGGGTTTCTATGGGGCCTAGGGTAAATTATGTACCGATCTTCACGAAATTTCACAGTATCATTTATAGTCCTATCAAACTGTGACGAGCCAAAATTTGTTATGATTGCATTATTTTTTACGGTTTTAGGCGTACTAAATTGTTTTCCGGGAGTAGTGTTTATGTGGGGCTTAGGGTAAATTATGGACGGATCTTCACGAAATTTAACAGCGTGATTTCCAGTCAAATAAAACAAATTTTTGCAAACTCTTATCTCATTCCGTGCCTTGTTTCAGCATTTATGTTATTTTTTGTAATTTAACCCAGAACAGATTCATATGGGTTTTGCTTGGCATTTACTCAAAACTGCATATTTTGCCATAGGCCCTTTTAACACTAAGCCACATGCTTATTAATATTAAACAAATAGAAAAAAACCAAACATATTTTGAGTTGTAGTTCGAAATGTTAATGATGTTGCATCCAAACAAAAATTACACTTGATAAAGTTAATAAGCATTAGGGAGATCGATTATTCAACTTTTTTCAAATCCCGGTTTTCGAATATTCCGAATAGCTGCTATCTTAAACATTTTCAAAATTACCGATTAACCGGTTTTAATTCGAATAGATAAAAATCAAATTAGTTGATGTAAAAAAAGTTAATTTAAATAAAAACAAAACAATTCACGAAGGTAAGGAACCAACAAAATAGATAGATATGACTTATACCCCTGACAGACATAGGATTTCTATACGATACTAGCATGGCATACTACATGTGTGTCAACCTAAACTACAATTAAACCATGCAACAAAGTGTTATATTTCTGGCTTATATACTACGAAAATGTACGTAGTATAAATGTGGTATCTTATTTAAAGTATACGTACTACAAGTCTGCCAATATAATATCCCAATAAACCATATTACGATATGATAGCGAAAACGATATTATATTTTACGGCGTGTATAATAGTATTTACTTATATTTAAAACGATATCGCTACGACATCATTTTACTAAAATATTTTTTTCCAATTTAAAAACAAAAATTTGAAAAAAACCTCAAATATTTTTAAACATAATAAATTATTTTAACAAAGATTAATATAAAAATTAAAAACAAAGTTTTTATTAAAATATGTATGCACATTGTGATCGAATTATCCTATCAATATTACACAAAACTGTAAGTATTAGCTATTATATTTCAAGAATTTTTCTTTCATTTAAAAAAAAATGAATTTTACCTTGTTATTAGATACATATAATATCATTATCAGTACAATAAAACGATAGTTTTTCGAAAAGTTTAAAAATGCGATTTCACTATCGTTATTATTGGAAATTATGATATCGAAAACGATATCATAATTTTATGGAAAAACGATATTATAAGGAAAGGTACAACTTAGTCCGTAAAAACTATCGTTTTCGATTCGTAAACGATTATCACTTGTGATACTTTCTATCACCTATATGATATCATTTCGATATCGTTACAATATCGCTTGGCTTACTGGGATAGAATATAAAACCGTAGTATACATACCATGGTATGTAAACTATTTGTCTGTCAGGGGTATTAAGGTATGTTCAGACCAGATCCAAATTAGGCCCGTTTTCACAACTTACCGATAGCTAAAGGTAGGATTTTATCGGCCGTATAAAAAGTGTTCCATTATTACAACTTTACTTTTGGGAGATCTTTCATTTGTTTGGCCTTATTTCATTTCTTTTCGATGAACTGTTTTTGGAAGTTATTTCATTAATGTCTTTAGGAGTTATTTCATAATGAAACAACTCCCAAAAGTTGGGGTTTGTTGCATTTTAGACTTGGAAATTATTTAATTTTTTTGGTTTTTATTTTTTTCCAGTCTGGGACTTACTTCATTTATTTTGGGATTTATTTAATTGGGAGTTATTGCTCTGGGGATTATTGCACCTGGGGCTTAGTTCACAGAGCCTGTTTTTTGACATTTGTTACATTTTGCTTTGACATTTTTCATAAAATAACCGGTTAAAACCGGTCGAATACTAACTGTTCGATGTCGCTTATAGGCATTTAATCATAAACAGATACATACAAACTTTGTCAATTTTTTTTATTACCTTCACCAATTCACTAGTCAATTAATAACAGCCCTGTCGGACATTCAGTTAACTTTAAATTAACTGAAAGCTAACTATTTCTCAAGTAGTGGTGGTTGACACTTGTATTACTTTTATATGGAATTAACTAACTATTTTAACATTGCGATGTCCTAGGAAGTTGGGGTTGCCAGACGTACTGTTTTTAGCAGTACATGTACTGATTTTTGTCAATTGTACTGTTTTATGCACAACACCCAAAACAGTACGCAAATGTACTGTTTTTTACACTTTGTACGGTTTTCTGTACTGATTTTTAAGTTTAGTGTTCAAAAAACAAAGATATTAAGGAAAATCGTTTTTAAATAAAACATATTTGGGAATTTTTAACGGTATGCTATCAAGCCATATTGTCATAATATCCTTATCTTAGAATTTATTCACTCTCTAACTCTCATTTTGAGGGGTACTTTTTGCCCTTTTCCCCAACTCTTAAACAAAAGTATACTAGACGGCACTTATTAGGGTTTAAAGAATTCTCGAAATTTCGGGCATTGAAATTTTTGAATTTCTTGAAAGGGCGTTTGGTACAAGTCAAAAAAAAAAAGACTATTTCAGATGTCTTCAGTAGAATTGTTTGGCAATTCTTTTCATAGAATATATTAACCCTCTAACACCCATTTTAAGGGGTAATTTTTTTAACTTCTACACTAAAAGGGTACGTTAGAGGGTTAAAATGTTCTATGAATATTTTCTGCATCAAATTTCACTAGCGGTCTTCCAAGACCAAAAAAGCGTGCAATGTATGTAAAACGGAGTTTTGAAAAATTAAAAAAAATCAAGGCCCGGATTTTTGGTCTTATAAGACCCCTAGTGAAATTTGATGCAGAAAATATTGGTAGAGCATTTTAACTCTTATAAGTGCCGTTTTAGTATCCTTTTTTTAAAAGTTGGGAAAAAGGGCAAAAATGACCCCTTAAAATGAGAGTTAGATGGTTAATAAATTCTAAGAAAAGAATCGCAATACAATTCTACTGAAGACATCTAAAATTATTTTTTAGCTCAGAAGAACATTTATTATATTTATTTTGACCAAACGCCTTTTCAAAAAATTAAAAAACTTTAGGGGCCCATATTTCGGGAGCCCGAGCTAATTTTTCAAAACCTTTTGGCACATTTGATCCACAAGTAGTCTACTTTCATTTCGCGGTGCAAGTGTTGAGGCTGCTGGCGATGACCCTAATTTTGTTGCACACTCTATTTTACAATATTTAGTTTAAGAAATTGTTGTTTTGCAAACAAAAAAGTTGTAAAATAATTAGAATTTTTGTACTGCGTCTATTGTTTTGTCAAAAATACACAGATTAAATAAGAAGTTGCTCACATCTTTCATATATTTTCGTGTTATTATTTTAAGACATATGACTACCGTTTAAATTAAAGAAAGAAACAAATATTTTCTGAAATTTATGCGATAGTTTCACAATATGTGTGTGGTGAAAATTGTTTTAAATACCAATATGTTTTAAGAAAATTCTATTAACCCAATCAATGAATAAGTTTTTTAAGTTAAATATAAACTAAGATATTTAAACATTATACATTGGAAAATGATACAATGGCCAAATGCTTCGTTTGTGGTGTATGCTTTATAAACGCAAATGGTGTGATTTTGTATATGAAATACCATTAAATGTAAATCTTTCCTTTGATGTTGATGTTGATGTTTTAAGTCTATTTCTTTATATTATTGTTGTTCAAGAGTTGTCAATATTTAGTTATGGTTTCGTAAAAAAATGTACTGTTTTTTTCTTGATTGTACTGTTTTTTCATAACCAATGTACTGTTTTTCCGAATTCAAAATCTGGCTACCCTATACGAAGTAGTCAATTGTCCGACTCTGCATTACTTGCAGTTAACTTTAAAGTTAGCTACCTAGCCGTTAACTTAAAGTTAACTTTTTGTAGCTAGCTATAAACTTACTACTTTAAGGCCCGTTTTTACAACTTACCGATAGCTTAAAGTAGACTTTAAACGGCCTTATAAAAACTGTTCCATTATTAAAACTTTACTTTAACCAAAAGTGAGCGATAAAGTAAATTAAGGTCCATCCTACCTGGTTGGTAAAAGTAAAGTTGCTATAATGGAACACGTTTTATACGTCCGATAAAATCCTACCTTTAGCTATCGGTAAGTTGTGAAAATGGGCCTTAGTGGGTTTTTTTAAATTAACTATTTTATTAAAATTGTATTTAGTTATTTTATTTAATTTGTTCATTATAGTATAACCTGGCCATTACCGATTACTAGTTTCTACTCCTTATATTGTAATAATGGCCCTAAATGATTAAATCTTTTGTGGGTCTTGGAGCCGTTAGTTTGCCAATCGACTTGGCTCTCTCTACTTAAAATTCACAGTGTTTGTATACACTTTGGTTAATGTAAATTTTGCATTGCATTGCATTCCCCTCTCACCAATAAACTCAGACTTTTTGAAAGAAAACTTTCATAGTGTGAACCCAGACTTAAGGCCAGTTTACACTGTAATACAATGTATTACGACATGTCGAAAGATTATGTAGAATGAGAAAAATCTTATCATGTAAAAGCAAATTGTATTGAGTAAGAGAGAATACGGATACAAAATCTGACAAGCGGTCGGTAAATGTTTTTTTTCTAAACGATTTTAGAAACCTATGTATTCTCATCACCCCAGGGGTGTATTTTAACAGAGTAAATTGAAGGTGATAGCATTTTTATACGATTACAAAAACAACTAAAATCAACTCAGGAAATTTTCATGTTGTTTTGTAAATATTTAAAACTACAACCATCTGATTTTTTGTTATTATTTTGGATTTTACTTATACCATCCGTGTAAACATGAACTATACTTACAAAAGATTTTTATTTTTTTTCTTTTAAACACAGAGAGAATTTCATAATATTTTGATTCTACAAAGTCGTAATACATTGTATTACCCTGTAAACTGGCCTTTAGTTGTTGGCTTTAAGTTAGTCTATACAAGCTAACTTAAAGTTGGCTTATTTGTAGTTAGCTACTCATTTGACGGCAGGGAGTGTACAAACTTACATACATATGCACATCCATGTGTATAATATAACACTTTTTTTTTATCAATTTAGGAAGTTAATCAATTGGGCATTCATTATAGGTAGGTAAAATAAATTTACAAATTTTAAAACCGGGACCGTAACAGTTATTCCTTTTTTCATAAAAGTCATATGATAACAGCTATTTTTTGATTTTAATTTCTTGAACAAAAATAACAGTAATTTTTTGATTTATATTTTTTCGATTCAAAATAAGTAAATTTTTGATTTTGATTTTTTTGAGCAAAAATAAAAGTTATTCTCTAAAGAAACGTACATGTTATAATAATTTAAATCAAAAAATAACTGTTATTTTTGATCGAAAAAATAAAAATCAAAAAAAAAACTGTTATATTTGTAAAAAAAAATAAAAATTTTAAAAATCAATACTTGAAGCATTTTTAGCCTTCCCTAGATATGAGCCACCAATTGTGAAAGAAGAACTCATTGTTTTTAGTTTTTAATATTAATTTTTTTGTTATTATTATTGTTCAATTTATTTTGAGTAAAGCGGCTAATTTTTAATTTTGTAGGTGGTAACACAACAATCATTTCTTTTAATAAATAAAGCAATTATGATCATAATAATTTTTTTAATTGCCATTTAACGAGCTCAATAAATTTTAATAAACTTAAATAAAAAACGATTTAAATTTCTATAAATAATTTACCTTTTTCTTTAGTTAATTCCAAGGCAAGTATGATGAAAATTCACCAGTCTAATCCGTTCAATCTATTTATTCTCCTCTTTTGTTTGATCTCATTCGATCCGATTACGTTGAATCAGGCTTTTAAGATCGTCAAGCTTTTAATTCACAATAATTGTTTTTATATAAAAGTCTGATTTTTCATTGTTCAAACATGCAACAAATCTCGTAAGAATCAAATTATGCTCTTAATTGATTTAAACTCTTTCTTTTTGTGTGTTTTTTTTTTTTAACAGTTACATTTTTATGCCAGCAGTTATCTTTATTTTAAATTTCTTTAATTTTTAACCAAAAAGGAGATAATAAATAGGAAAGATTTTAAATTATAAATGGCACTGTTATAACTACAAAAGTGATAACCTAGAAAGAGGAATTACATAGTTAAAGCTGATGAGGATAATGTTCAAACTGATAAAAAAAAGATTATTTACTTGAAGTTTAAACAGCATGTGTTTAATAAGCAAAACAATTGTTATAATAAATAAATATTTCTTTCTTTTGTTGTTCACTTTCAGCACATTTTCTAAATGATTGTGTAAATAATCGCCATCACACAATCACTATTCGAATAAATATTATCATTATCTTTATAGTGATGATGATGACTGGACGTTCACAGACGAGATTAATTTGTAAACGAATAATTTTTGTTCTATCAATCACACACGGTAGTGAAATAATCTGGCATAAAATGTATACATACGTGTACACAGCTTTGTATGTGCATATAAGTGTGTTTTTGTAATTACCTGCTTGACCACAACAGACGAACATAATATCGCTATCAGAAAATTATCAACGTTTCTCTGATAATACATTCGAGAACGACTATTGCTAGTTAAACGAAAAAGAACTCGTAGAGTTCACCCTTCAATAAGTTTGCGGCAGCAAATCTTTCGATCTCGAAGGCTTGCTTTGATATTAATAGCGAACAACCTTAAGATATCACTAAGGGCCATTACTACAACTTGAAGTTAGCTAAAGTTAAGATTAAATTGACAGATAATAATGTGTTATCTGTCAAAAAGCGTCTGTTAACTGTCGGATAACAGCTAACGCCAAGTTATAATAATGGCCCTGTGTTTACTAGAAGTAGTTCTAAATATTCGAATTTTCTCTCGTCAATTATTAGTTTTTAATAGTTTGACAAAACATATCTCGAAAGTGACGATTTTGCCACTAGTTTTGTACTATATACATACATATGTATGTGCTACGATATCTTCTTCAAAATTTTTGGAAACATCAAAAAAGGAAATTCGTGTGATATTTTATTTATTGGAAAATTGAAATATTTTTTTTGAAACACGCGGAACTATTTTCTGTTGTTGTCTTTTAAGAACGGAATTAATGCAAACAATTTCTATGAAATTAAATATGCCAAAAGTGTCTTTTGATCATTGTAAATATGTAGCTAAATTGGCAACACTGCAAACAAAATATGGAATAAAAACAAAATAAGAGTTTAAAGAAAATCTAAAAAGAATGATGAAAAATGAGTGACTGGATGCATGACAGTTTGTTGTGGTGAGTAAATAGTATTTAGTAGTGGTCGTGATAATTATTAGCGGTAAAAAAATTTGACACAGATTTGTAGTTTTTATTTTGGCACAGCTTGTTTTTTTTTTTTTTTTTTAATATTTTTCTTGTTTTTGTAAATGGTCATCGAAATGGCACATAATTATTTTTTTTAACATCTATAAAAAATACCTACATACGTATGGTTTTAATAAAAATTGAGTTTATGTTTTAAAATCTTACTGCCGTATTCATAAAAAATAAAACAAGTTTGAAATGTGTTTTAAGGCAAAATTTTCATACAAATTTTTCTTAAAATGCATTTCAAATCTATTAATACATAATTTTTTCAAAACAAAATAAACCGCAAATTTAAATATTTCATAAACCGGAAGTACCTGAAAGGATATTGTTTTTAAAATATTAAAAAAAAAAAAATTTTAAAATAAACACTTTTTCATTTGTGTTTTAGTTTAAACTTATAACCGATTTAAAGATATTTTTAAAAATTTCACTAAAATTTAACTAAAATATTTTGAGTTTAATTTTGTATTTTTATTGATCTTTTGAAACAATAACATTTTGTTGTTTTTCTACGATTAAGTCTTTTTTTTTTTTTAAAGATTTTATGTTTTTTTGTTACGCGAAAACAACAACCTGTTGCAGGAAAAACTCGATTAACAATGCGTTCAAAGCATCCGATAGACTCTCACATGATTAAATACTACTATTATTACTTAGTAGACTTATTTAAGATTGTGTCCGAGCTCGCACGATAATCGTAGTGAACTAACTAGTTAGTTACTGTTTACGAGTAGAAATGTAGTTTATTACTGCAAAAATTTTTAAAAATTGTTATTTTACATAGAATTTAAGTCAGTGGCACCGACGTATGTACATACATTTCATTGTGTTATGTCGATTATTGTGTTTGTATTTGTGTTCCATTGTGATTTTGATCTTTCATCATAACGGAACAATACTCAATCTTATCACAGGCACACATTTTGTCTCGCTTTTTATACTCACACGTAAAAAAATAATCACTCAATAAAATGTATCAAAGAGATTAAAGATACTGTTTTTATTTTTATTTTTGTTGCTGTTATTGTTTTACTATTTGTTGATTTTTCCATACACTTGGAGAAATTTGTAAAGTCATTTTACAGGAGAATCAAAAAACTATTAAAAATGTTAAATTTAAAAATCGCTTATTTTTTTTATAAAACCTAGCGGTTTTTTTTTTTGACAATTAACAATGTTGCATATTATCACAGAAAGAATAATTAACTAAATTTTGCATGATTCTCGTCCACCGAATCATTAAATTTGCGTTAAAATGACATCGATTTGTTTTTGCATATTTTGGTGAAATGCATATTTTTCCATATTTAGGTTTTAAATTAAAATTTTGCATATTTTCACATTTTTGAGTGTTTTTTTTTTTAAATTTCCAAATAATAATTAAAGTTCTTAAAAAAAATCTTTTTACACAAAACAGCTTCCAAAAAAAAAAAAAAAATAAAATCAATAAATAAATTCCTTTGAAGCTTTGCTTTAAATACAAGATTTTCAACATTTCGGCAAAAGATGCTTCTATTCTAAAGTGATGCAGATCGAAAACTGTTACAAAATACTTGCCTGTCACATTGGTTATACCGCGTATCGCTCATTTGCTGCAAGACCGGCATAACTAAAAAAAAATCCATTTCGAGATAAACGCATTTAAAGTTTTTGATATGCTCTAACTACTTAGAAAAAAACAAGACACATTCTCTTCAAACTGGGAAAGTATAAAAGATATAAAGATGAATTTAATATACAATATAAAGAAAAACAAAGCGAACAATTCTCCATCTCTGACTACAAAATTTCATTTTTTGAGCTATGCCGGTATTGCAGCAAACGAGCGATATTTCAACCATTAAGAAGAATTAAATTTATGGTGTTAGTTATCAAATTCTAAAAAGATTTTTATAAATTCAACAAATCGAACAGACCTGGTATAAATAAAACACACATAAAACTGGCTCATCAAATTTACATTTCTCTAATTGTGTTACTTATAAAAAAATTCGTACGTATGGTTTGATGTAATATTGATGAAAATCAAAATATTTGATTTGATTTCATTAAAATTTTAAGCCAATTTGATGCGTGTACTAAGTGCATTTTGGGTTCGTTTAAAAATATATGAAAAAAATTTCGTCTTAAAAATTTTTTTTATAAATTCTTTTTATTTAACAATAAATTTAATATTTCCCGACAAAAAAAAATCCATTTGTTTTATTTTTACAACAACTTTTTAATGAGGTTTGATTGTGTGAATTAGATGTGTGGGTGTGCTAAGCAAAACAAAATATTACCCTTTCATCAGTTTAATGCTCTTAACGGGCCCCTCTTACAATGACTTTTGCTTTAACCCTCGTAAGATTTTTTTTATCATTTATATGCATCGTAAAAAAAATAAAAATATAAAACACAAATTCAAAACATGCTCTGAAATAAATAAGCATTTATGTATATTTATTTATTTAACACACTGTTCCGATTACTTGTTGGCGGACTCTCCCGATGATTTTATACACACGCACACACACAAGCTTTCTCCCTCTTTTTGCACTGAGTTCTTTTTGTTTAGGGGAGCGTATGAGTGATATAAAATTTATTATAATCATATTTTTATATTGTATTTGCCTTTATCATTCTTTTTCTTTCTTTTTAATACATTTATTTTTCCATCATTTTATTTAGTTATAAAAATGATTAAATATTTATCTTTATTTTAATGTTAATTTTAATGTTATCTCATATTTTATATTACGACAAGTATTTTGTTATTTTCCGTTTAAAATGCGGTTAAAAACAAGTGACTAAATAATAACATAAACTTTATGAATAAACTTTGCTCCAATTTTTTTTTTTTTTTTTTTGTCATTATAATGATAGTAATCTACTTAAAAATGTGTGTTTAAATCTCTTATTACTCTCTTACAAATGATCAAATATGTTCACAATTTCGAAAATCACGGTTGTTATTTTTGTTTGTTTTGTATTTATGAGTTGTTTGTTGATCGAGGCGAAAGCTGAGTTGCATTTTTTGTAGTTGTTCAGTTTAAAGTACATATTTAAAAAGTCGTACATAGTTTTTATTTAATTTTTATTTTTCCAACATTAAAGTACTTTTAAGAAAATTTTATTTTTTTTAATATATATAGTTTTGTTAAAGGTACTTTTTTTAAAATTTATAATAACACTGTACCCATGTTCTGTAACTTTAGTGAGAACTTCTCGCATCGAAAAGATGTGAAACAAAATATTCCATCGTTTCTCGAAAAGTGAGAAAAAAGTGTTTCTGTAAAGCAGCCCATACACGATTCAATTCAATTGTCAACTGAGTCGGTTGTTGTCCAAATCAACGCGTGTATTTATCAATTGATTAGTTTGATGGTTGTCGAGTTGGTTGGAGAAAAATCAAAAGATTTTGATTTTTTCAAGTTGACTACTAAGTCTTTCAATTCGATTGTACTGTGTGTGCTCAGTCACTTGATCAGTTGTCTAAATTAATTTTTGTAGTTAAGTATTTTAAAAACTGTCTTTTATTTCATTAAATTTTAAAATAAATTTAAAATCCTTCAATACAGTTGATGAAGTTGTCAACTGAGTTGAAAGACTCAATTGACAACTGAATTGAACCGTGTACGGGGCGCATAACTCATGTCGAAAACTATCAAAAGAGATTACGTCGTAACGTTATAAATGTCATAACATTGCACTCGAAGCCGATGTGAGATGACAAACTTGAGGACGCCAGTCACACATTTAGTTGATGGCGACCACAATTTACTAATATTGAAAAATTTTCAACGGGGCGTCGCCACAGCGGCGAAAATACAACCGTCGGCCATGCCAACTAATTTTAAGTGCGACTTTAATTTTTGTTGTTTGCAAACGAGTTTTAAAAACATTCGTATATTTTATAAAAATGGTAAAAGCAAATAGTTAAACAATAAAAAATGTGCCAAGAACAAAATATTATTATTATTATTCTTTGTATTTTGCATTTTGAATTGTTTTTTAGTGTTAAAATTTTTTCTCGACCCATTTTTATTCGTGAGTTTATTGAACAATTCAAAGCTGGAACTTTTCTCACAAAAATATAGCTATAATATTTTACTTATTGAACCAAAGGAGCATACTCAAATTAAACATAGAAACACGGGGAAGGAAAATTTACATAAAAACCTTCAATAAATTAAGAAGTATAGATATATTATATGAAATTAGCAATATTTACAGTTTTAACATAAATAGTTTTTTTTTTTAACATAAATAGTGCTTGTTACTACAAGTATTAAAATTTAACATATGTTCTGTATGAACTAAGATTAAAAATAAAATGTTTTATGAAAACAAGTTGCGAAGATATTCAATGTCTGAATAAGTACAAGAGTTCTGAAATTGTTCAGTTATTTTTCCAATACGATCGATAACAAGATCAACATTACAAAGTCCATGGAGTCTGTTTGTGGAGTAATGCCACGGCAGATTCAAAATCATTATTGTTTTTTACTTAAATTTTTTTAACTTAAAATGTTTTGTTTTTCAGATGAGTGAAGTACTTCCTTAAGGCTAGATTACACTATTATACTTTGTATTAATACATGTCAAAAACTCAAGTAATATGACAAAGTGTGATAGTGTGAATGCAATGTGTCACGAAAATAACAAGTATTATGAAAAAAGTTTGACATCCCATACGACTTCATCGTTTTTTGAAAAATTTCTAAACAACAATACTTTTCGTTGGATCAGGGTTGCATTTTTGTTCATGCGTGAGTGTTTATACTTTGTGTGATGGTGTGAACACAAACTGTCATGTAACATTAGATTTTTTGACAGTATCAACAAAACTCATTAGATTTCTATCTCACAAAGTATTATGGAATACGTAAGACTTGTGAGATAGTGTAATCTAAGCTTAAACAATGTCAAGAAAGTGCAAAAATTATCCCGACAAGTTTTTTTATATTTGTGATGAAATGACTTTTATAACTGAACGAAGGAATTAAACACCGTAAGCAAAAAGTATTTATCTAAGTTAGTTTGTTTATTCTCACACCTGTTGTGTTACATCGCGGGGCTTCTTACGAAATGTTCCATAATTAATCGATCTACACATGCCTTTCGGAATTCCGCTTCTATTAGGATTCTTGGGAATACAAAATTCTGTTTTTTTCTTTGGGCATGTAACAGAAGGGATAAAACCATGCACCCTCATCGTGGTTGGCGAATTTGAAATACGCCAGCGACTGTTTGGTAATAGATTAAAGGGAACGTGAACTTATTTTCTTAAATCTATTGCCAAACAGTCGCAGGCTTATTTTAAATTCGCCAACCACGATAAGGGTGATTATTTTAAGAAAAATTACTTCTGGGATGTAAAAGATGCTTCATAAGTAGAACCTGAAGATATAACTTCACCACCTCTACATATAAAACTTGGCATAATAAAAAACTTTGTGAAAGCAATGAATCGAAATGGTGCTGGATATTATTAATTTCTCAAAATTAGTAACGCCAAAATTAAAGAGTCCCCAAATCGGGCAAATGATAAACGATGCAATATTTAGCGAAAAACTTAATTATCAAATGACTATGAAAATATTGTCGAAGGACTTTTAGGTAACTATAAGAAATAATAAGGTAACTATATGAAACATTTTGTACATTCACATTTGGACTTTTTTCTTCAAATTTGGGCTGCGTTTGTAATGAACTCTGGGCAAAATTTCAACAAGACATTTTACCCATAGAAAAAACCATACCTGGGCCTGTTTTTCAAAACTACAAGTTTCAAGTAAAATAAATTTAAAACAAAAATTGTAAAATTGTTAATTTTTTAAGCATGGTGAAACAAAAAAGGTGGTAGCACTACGCCATCTAATCTATTGTCAAAGTTTTGTTTATGTTTACAAAATGTCCACGTTTTGTGCTGTGATTATTGTATTTTATTAAAGTTTTTATTTATTTCGTCACATTCAGCGGTACGCTTTGATTTTTGTTTAAAGTATTTTTTAACGTAAGCTGGGATATAATTTCCATTTTTGTTGTAATGTTGTATTTGTTGCCGTAACGATGCCATCTGCTTATTTCACCATGTTTTTAAGGTATTTTACTTGTTAATTTCTAATTTCTAGTTTTGAGAAACAGGGCCCAGGAGGGATGGAGTCTTACTATGCTGGCAGATTACTGTGGGGGGTTACAAGCTAAGTTCCTGAAGCAAAGTACAGGAGAAAATCAGAAAACAGTTTTTATGTACATATTGTCGGTTGATAATTAAATTCTGCAGTCGAAACCAAAAACTGTCGAACAAAAACGAAAGTTTGTCTACAATTTTTCGCTTTTTAATTTGGTTTGACAGTGACTGTTTACAATTAATGAATAAGAAGCAAAAGCAAAAGTTTTTTGGCCAACGACAACCCTACAAGAAATGCATAACCAAAAATAAAAAAAAAAAAAATACTAACACACTTGCAACAATTTTATATTTCATAAATAAAGCCATTTTTTTAATATATTTTTGTCAAACGCTTGTTAAAATTTTGAATTGAGAATCAATTAGTTTATTTCTATAATTTAAATATTAAAGTGGAGCTAAAAAAAAATTGCTAGAATACTAGTGGTAAGGTACTGATGGCGGCCTCAGAGGACGTGGTGGTGGATTCTCTGGAAACAGAGGTCATGTACAAAGCGGTGGTTTTGAAACGAGTGGTCGTCCAACAGTTAGCGGCCATGCGGGTGTTGGATTTGACTACGATAATCGTTTAAGATTTCCCGGAGGTAATAAAGGAACAAATAGGGTTATTCAAAATCATGATAACTTTTCAAGTACGTACTATTTGATTTCTTGGTCACACGTACGTTTACCTCCATATCCAGACCGATGCAAGAAGTGGAACGTCATAAAGCAGCCACAGATATAACGATACGTTGCATATACTTTACTAATTTCCTATGAATTTGATTACATTTTTTTACAAAAAAAATTTTTTTACAAATGAAAAAAAATGTTATGTATTTTAAAAAGGTTAGTACTAACCAATATTTACGTTATGAATAACTAGTTAGTACTAACCAATATTTACGTTAAGACTAACTAGTTAGCGTTAACCACTATTTAGGTAATCATTGACTTATAAAAAACAGCAGAGTAAGCAGTACAGATATATATTCCGTAGACGAGAGGAAATAATAAGTTAGAGAGGGAGAGAGAGGCAAAATCACATGTACACAAGAGTTTCGGTAAGTTTCACCAAGTTCGGTTATAATTAACTATCGGTTATAGCTGTCAAAACATATTGGTAACCGGAACTTTAATTGAAACGTAGTTTTAACCGAACTTGGTGAAAATGACCGTAAAAGAAACTTAAACTAATATATCAGTCAACACTACCGGTCATATAACTAGTAAAATGGCCGGTAGTGTTATTGTAGGGAAATGCTAAAGTGGAAGAAATGGCAGTTTTTCTACTTTGACTGCAGTTTTTAGGCACTGGTTCCAACAAAAAATTACAGGACTACACGGGTTACAAATAAAGATATTGTATAAAATTTAAAAAAAAAACCCTGATAAGATAAACGGACTTTCTTCAATAATTTTTTTCTTTTGCTTAAAAGGTGACTTTTTCAGTATATTGCCTTTTAAAAGCTTAAGATAAGATTAATAAGAAGCTGTAATAAAAAAATAAGAAATTTTCATTCGTATTCGGCATTTTATGACAATGTCAAAATTTATAGCAACATTCTTAAATTTTACTGTTTCTTAAATCCTTTCATTATCACACATTTCAGAAAATGGCAGTTAAAATGATAATAATTCTTTTTTTTATTACAATCTTATTAAAAACTGCGCCGTACTCCTAACCAAATACTATAATAATCTTCATTTTATTTTCCTCATATATTTAAATGTTTTAATATAAAAAAAGCTAATTTGTTTTTAAATGCAATGCTGCAATTAATTGAAGCACAGCCGCGAATAACGTTTTAAGTTACAAAATAATAATTTTTCAGGAGAGCAAAAAAACGTTTTTTGACAGGCAGCATTATTTGTTTTAAAAATTTTTTTTTTCTATTATTAAAAATAATGATAATAAAAACTTTAATGCAAAAGGCTTTTAAAACATTATTCCGCACTGCAAAACCATTTCGGTTTCATCATTTTGTTAGTAACTTGCAATGTTCTTCCACTGGCTGACACTTTGTACGCCTTTTTGAAGGCGTTAAGGTGCATAGTTTTGGTTGATTTGATGTTTAAACTGTGTAAGAGAATAAGGTCAACGGTTATCTGCAAAAAAATAGTTTTAGCAAAATGTGGCGTCTACAACGTTATTCGCGGCTGTGCTTCAATTATCTAAATTATTTGAACATACATTTGATTTATTTTTACTTTAATAACATTTAATTTTAAGAATCAACAAATTGTAAGACAAAATCACAAGTTATAAAAATGAAATCGTCTGTAAAATTTAAATAATTATTGCGCTTTTTAGCGCCGTCTGTTTGCTGGCTGTCTAAACATTTAAATTTAACACATGTGTTTAAGTAAAGTTTTTTCAACTATTTAATTGTATTCATCCATAATTACACTATTTAACAAACAAAAAAATTAAAAGGAGTAAAGCCATGATGAAATATACACAGGTGGAATTACTACGCCAGATGATGATTTCTTGCTCTGGCATTGCTTGCCCAATCTTATGTCAAAGTCTTGTTTATGTTTACAAAAAGTGCACATTTTGTGTTGTGATAAGTTTTGACGTAAGCTGGGACTAATCCATTTTTGTTGTAATATCGTATTTGTTGCAGTAGCGATGCCACCTACATTATTGCAACATGAGTAAAAATATATTCAAAAGATGTGTTATTAATTTTAATTAATTAATTTTTTTTAAATTTTCCTAAAATTTTGGGTTTTGAAGACACTGTTCCATCGATTTTATCATATTGTTACGGAAGTAACTTTAGTTTAGAATTAGATTAATTTATTAGTTATCTTGAATTGATTAGTTATTTAGTATTTGTTAGTTATTTCATTAGTTTAAATTGTACAATGTACAGATGTAATGCTAAAATTGTTGTGCATAATGGTACTTCATCCCTGTAAATACTAGAATGCTCGTTATTAAGTTATCTTAATTTTTTGTAACGCCTAAAAGTATGCCTTAGTTTATGATGCCCAATTTATTCAGCCATATAGATAGTAACTATAGATGAATAAGTTTAATTAACAAAATAGCCGTTAGGAGGCGAACTTTCTAGAGCCATCTAGACGTTACTAGTATCATATACACGTCTGAGCTAGAGTATAAATAGAATCGCAAGAGATGGCATAAGATCGTTCTAAGTTCAGACTTTTGGCCTGTTCGTCGATAACGAATGAAGACTTCGTTCGCATAGTTTACATGCAAAACAAAAACAATATTTTATAATTTGTTTTTCATTCGTTATCGACGAACAGGCCCTTTGTCAATAACGCATCACGCGGCGAAAATTATAGACATTGAAGTGAGTTGTGAATAAAATCTGTCAATTACAGTTTTTAAAGTGGCTAAGTTCTAAATAAAGCTGTGTAAATAATAAATAAGTGTTGTAAATTAAAGTGTTGTGTTTATTTAATTTTATTAAAGTGCAATAAAGAACTCAAGAGGTTGATTATAAAGGAAATAAACCGAAAACGTTATTGAAAAGGCAGTAACGTAACAATATTTAAAAAGGGAGTTATCCAACTTTATTACAAAAAACGCTAAATAACTTTATATAAAAGCCACCCTTATTGTGGTTGGCAAATTTAAAATACCAGTCGCAGGCGTATTATTATATAGATTAAATGAAAAAATGTTCACGTTCTCTTTGATCTATTACTAAACAGTAAAAGTGAGTTAGTTGAAGAAAATGAACGAAAAAAGGAAAGTGATTTTAATACTTTTAATTATATTATTTTTTTTATTAAATTATTCAGTAAAAAAACTATTATTTCAACTTTTGTGTACAAATTGAAAAAAGTGGCAACTCAGTTAATTTTGTTTTGAACATAGTATAATAAGTACCATAGTATAATAAGTACCAAGGCCCATCTATCAGGTCTGCTTACTTGTACAAAAACAAAAAACTTTTTCTTTTAAGCTGTCAAAAAATTACTACCACATATACAAAGCAAAAGGAAAAAAACGTGTATGTAAACAACTTTTGAAAGCTCAAAAGAACGAAAACAATAATCATCAGGCTTCTTGCGCAGACCTTTTCAATAGGCCTTGATAAGTACCAGGTAGGTTCATTAGAGAGAGTTGTCAATTTTTTTACCCATGTAATGTCGAACAAGAGAAATAGAATAAAAAATAAAACAAATTACCGAATGACATACAGAAAAGTTTTGTTTATTTAAAAAAAAAAAATAATATTATAAAGGACACAAACGAATAAAAAAAATTTACCAGAGAATGTATAAGCATACATCAGAAATTCGTCTATTCCTTTTACAGGAATAACAGATGGTTTAGCAGGGCATCAAACGGGCACCATTTGATTTTTGATTCAGATAAAAAAAATCTGTGTTTTTAAAATGAAACATACAGATTTTTTAATGTTTACTTTATCAACACCGCATGAATCACTCCACAATTTCAATTTATTTTCGCAACATGTATAAAATTGTACTTTTTTTGTTCAAAAGAACAATTGCAAAAATGTTGTCGGATTTAAAAAATTATTTTAGTAACTTTTTTATTTTAATTTTAAAATTTATTTTACTTTTTGGCATTTTCTTTTGTTTGAAATAAATTTGACATTCTATGGGTTTTCTAATTGAGAACAACATTTCTAATGACTATACCTTGTATTATTCTACCATGGCTTTGAACAAAAATTAAAATTAAAACAATTCAAGAAAAAAATGTCTCTCTCTCTCAGAAGTCAATATAAAAAAAAATGTGTCCAGACAAAATTTGTTCGGAATGCATGGATGAATAGCTTTACTCGTGCTAATATTATTTTTTTTAGGAATCGTTCAGATTGCGGTCTGACTTATTTTATTCGAAATATACACATGGCTTTCCTATTTATTAAAAAAAAAAGTTTTTCCCATTTTTTACATGTTTCGAGAATAACCACATTCTTATTATTAGAATTATTTGCAGTTTTACCCTCTCCTCAACTGCGATGGCTTCCAGTATATAGTCAAACATCAATCTCTTAACCACCACCAACAACTAGTGGTCCGTCTGTCTGTCCTTTTGTTGAAAACCCACTCACTTTCGAAAAACTCCAAAGGAAAGTATACAATGTTTGTGTTAAATTACTTCTAGTTATTATAGGCAGCTTGGGATTGAAATCCAGCAATATCTATTCAGTAGGGTAAGAGTTATGAATCCAAATATGGAACTACCACCTTAAAAAAATTAATAATTTTGTTATATAAACTACAATAAATGATAGTATATTGCACGAATTGATATCAAATTTTGCACATTACTAGAAATTACAGTGTAAAATTTCGTAATGATCGGTCCATAATGTAACATAGGCCCCATATAAAGCCCACTCTAGCAAAACTCTCTTACCAAATAAAAAATATTTTTCATCAATGCGGTCTGAATTATTCCGGAACGGTTTACTACATAAAAAATATAATAGTATTTGCACGACTTTAAGACAGTTTTATTTTAAGTTATTTAGCGTTTCTTGCAATAAAATTGTATAACCCTTCCTAAGTATTGATAAAAGCGGTGAAACAGTCTCTTGAATACTGTCAATTTTAGAAAAAAAATTTTCAAGCAAAATTTATCCATAGAATTTTAAATTTTTACTATTTTTTAGTTAGGGGACCATAACACATCAGAAAATGTAGTGGCCAGTCATCAAAGGTCATGACATAATTTCAAATTTGTTGCAAAGTGTTATTTATATTTTTGAAAAGCATATTAAATTAATTTAAATGCAATAGATTTTTTTTTTAACTCATAAATGCCTGATAAAGGCAACTTTATTATGAGATAAAAAAAAAAAAAAAATTTAACACTTTTTATAGAAAAAAAGCTATTTATTATATTCCATTCATACATGTTAATGAATATTGATTGATATGGATCGTTAGCAAAAATAAAAGCAAATACAAATTTTATTAAATGTTTTGTGTGAGTTGTATTGATAATTTAAATCGCACTCATTATTTTGACGATACATAAGAAACCATTTTAAGGGATTATTAAAAATGAAATTACTATAATAACTCTGTACGATTTAATTGACAAAGGGAAAATAAATCTGCAGTTTCTAAATGCACGGTCCGTTTTTGGCAACATTTAACATATCAATAGCAGATGGGTAGTCGAGTGGAAGTTTTTGGAACGTCTTGGTGTAATGGGTTCGCACTTTGGATGCGAGCCCATCCTGACTTTGATTTTATGCCAGAGATCGGCAAAAATACTTCACCGTGCTTTTTTTCTCTTTTAATCTCAAACCTTTGTGCTGGCTGCTTGCATTAAATGTTGCCATTTTCTCTTGTTTTTATATTATTTTAAAAAAAAGACGAAATCTGTCACGGACGCCAAAATTTCAGCAGAACCCATTTGGTAATCGTTGCTTTAAGAATGTAATTTTCGTCTGAACAATTTTCTACTAATTTAGTTTTAAAGCAACACTGCCTAAATTGATCCCCTACAAGAAATGCATAACCAAAGCTTAAAAAATAACTAACACACATGCAACAATTTTAGATAAGTTGTTCCACTCTAACATTTCCCAAATAATGCCAATATTTTAATATATTTTTGTCATACGCTTGTAAAAATTTGTGAATTTCTTAAAATTAATATTTACGATTGGTATTAAAGAAAAAAATCAATTAAATTAAATTTATAATATGTGACTAAAGTAGTGAGATAAAAAAATTACTATAAAAAAGTGACACCGCCAAAAAGCTGTAATCAGAATGCTAGTGGTAAAGGAGCGCGTATTGATGGCGGCTTCAGAGAACGTGGTGCTGGATTATAAGGAAACAACAGACGAAAAGATCGTTTTGAAAGGAGTTCAACAGGAAGCGGTCATTCGGGTGGTGGTCTCTGGCCAGGATAATTGTTAATGATTTGGTGATGATAATAAAGAAACAAAAAGAATTATTAAAAATCCTGACGGCTTTTCAAGTATGTATATGATTTTTTGCCACAAATTGCTAACAATATAAAATGTCTTTTTAAGATCTACGATTAATTGATTGGAAAGACGTATGTTAACCTACATTTCTAGACTCATGCAAGAAGTAGAACCTTAAACAGCAGCCACAGAAATAATGGTACGTGGTATTTACTTTACTGAAATCTAATTTCCTGACTGTAAGTACTAATGAAATTCCATTTAATTTTTTTAATAATTTTGTATTAATGACTAACTAGTTAGCATTAACCACTATTTTGGTTATCATTGACCAATAAAAAGCAGCAGAGTAAGCAGTACAGATATATGTTCCGTAGTCGAGTGGAATTCATTAGTTAGAAAGAGAGGCAAAATCACATGTACACAAGAGTTTCGGTAAGTTTTTTCATTTTGCGCTTAATAAAATAAAATAAACTTTAACCAATATATTGGTCAACACTACCGGTCATATAACTAGTAAAGTGACCGGTAGTCTTCTTGTAGGGTCTCTATTCTCACTTATACTACTAAACTTGTCGTATATGAACGCTAAAGAGCAGACATTGTTGAAGTTACTCATAAATGAGATCTCTAAATATGTTATTTCTTTTTCATACATAATATGAAAAATTGGAAACATTTTGTTTTTGTTTATTCATGTATGAGATAATTTAGTTTCGCGTTCACGTTCTTTTCGCTTATTTGGAGGGATCAGAGCTGAACCGAACCAAGTCATAAAATAAAATACATATAAATATTGCTCCTTTATTGCAATATAGTCATATCTCAAAAAATCAAAAATTTGGAGTTACTTAAGCAAAATTGCTCCTTCATACCTTCTCTATATGTAAAAAAAAATATATTTTATTAAATCAGTAGAAAAAGGTTAATTTTGAAAACTTTATCCGCAATTTGCCAAGTTTGATATTTTTTTTTTGAGATATGACTATGTTGCAATAAATGAGCGATATGTATTTTAAAACTGGTGCGAAATTCTCCGTCAAGTTTAATTCTTTTCAGTTCTGTAAAGGACTGAATTAAAAAGTGTTTCGTACCTAAGGTAACTGTAATAAACCCACTTCAATGGCTCCAGAAATAACTGGCTTTCACTTTCTCAAACTCAAAATATTTTCGTATTTTCTTTTTTGACTTGGTTCCCTTCAGCTCTGAGCCCTCCATATATGAAAAATAATAAAATCAAAGAAACTAATTATCTCGATCACGAATGGACAAAAGCATAATATTTTTATTCTTTATATTCTATATATCGTCACCTAAAATGCAAAAGGGCGTAACAACACTTTATATATTTTTTTTTTAATTTTATAGGAACATGTTATTTAGTCTAGTCATCATAATCAATCAAAAACTCGATTTTAAATTTTTTTTGTTGTTACGCCCTTATGCATTTTAGGTGACTATATATAAAAATTATATGATGTGCGTTGCTACCCGCATCACCCAGGAACGGCTGAATCGATTGCGGTTATTTATTCTGTTGGCTGGCCGTGGCACCTTCAATACAAAGACAAAATAGTTGTCTGTATAACTGGAGAACAATTACAGTTTCCAAATGTTGTACAAATATTATGGTTAGCAATAAAAAAATCTGTCAAAAAGTTGGCTCAATTGGAAAAGTGGGAGTGGCACCTCCTATACAAAGACAATTTGAATAACCTTATATCTGGACCCGTACAGTGAACGTTTTTAAATTTGAAAAAATAACTTGGTTATCAATACACAACATCTACCAAAGAATAGCCGTGGCACCACCTATACAAAGACAATATAGTTTTCTGTATATGGGTAAATCCAAAGTGTTGAACGTGACAGTCGTACGCATCAAAAATGCAATAACATTTTAAACAACAAATATTTTTACGTTCTTTTAACCCATAAATTATAGCACTAGGAAAGCACTGTTATCTATGCTAAAGTTAATGGAGGGCACAATTCCAGGTCAAAGATAATGGCAAAAGCAGTAGCGGTTCGAACGTGAAAAAATAGAAGTAATTTTTCGTGGCCATGTAGAAAAAGACGTAATTGAGCGAAACCTGGCATAATTTTTTAGTCAAACTACTTTCAGAATTTTACGTAGCAAAGTAACATTAAAATGTCTTTGGTTTGATTCCAAAATCTTCTGTATTTTCTTTTTTTTAAGCCAAAATCTGTGTTGATACGTGACATTTCGAACGTGAAATTTTTTCCATAATAATTTAACTGAATAATGATTAAAACAAAATAAAAATTTACCGTTAATCCGAATTACATATTTCTCTTTGAACTCTTCCTAAGATTATAGACCATGTAAGAACATTTTTTTGGAATAATTTTGATCAAATATCACCTCTTTTAAGGAAGATAATATTAAAGAAAACATACAATAAAATATTCTCACAAATAAGAAATTACGTTTACTCAACTTTGCAGTCTGATTGTTCATCTAAGCGAACAAATTTATGGGTAAATTTATAAAACTAGTAAAATCTAAATATTTCTCTATAACAATATCGTTATATCTATATATAAAGGGTGGTTAAATTGTAAGGGCCGATGTTGAATGTGAACCACACCTAAACGCCAAGTTTTTTCCCCAATTTTATTTGACATTTCTCTATTTCAGACTTACTCCATTTGAACCATGGAGAGATACACAATCTAACAACGTGTTAAAGTTATCCAGACTTATTATGAAAATGGGCGTTCAAATCAAAATGCATATCGTGCACTTCGTGATTTTTTTGGTCAATTTGATCGTCCAACTGTGCGTACAATCGCAAAAATCGTGGAAAAATTCGAGCAAACCGGGTCTGTAGAAGATGTGAGAACACCAGTGCATGCTCGTACAGCTCGTACTGCAGGAAATATTGCTGCTGTTCGCGATAGTGTGGCTGAAGAGCCGTCCACCTCAACTCGTCGTCGTGCCCAACAATTGCACCTCTCACGCTCGTCGTTGATGAACAATATGCAAAAAGACTTGCATTTACACGCTTCCAAGGTGCAATTGGCTCAAGAACTAAAGCCTCTTGACCATTCCAAACGTCGTGAATGGGCAGAATGGTGGCAAGAAATGGCAACAGTGGATGATCAATTTTCGAAGAAAATCATCTTCAGTGATGAGGCACATTTTCACCTCAGTGGATTCGTCAATAAACAGAATTGCTGCATTTGGGCGAATGAGAATCCAAGAGTGATTGTCGAAAAACCAATGCACCCACAAAGAGTGACTGTTTGGTGCGGTTTATGGGCTGGCGGCATCATCGGGCCGTATTTTTTCCAAAATGAGGCCGGTCAGGCAGTTACTGTGAATGGTGTTCGCTATCGTGAGATGATAACGAACTTTTTATGGCCCGAATTGGAAGATATGGATGTGGACGATATGTGGTTTCAGCAGGACGGTGCCACTTGCCACACAGCTAACGAAACAATGGCTCTTTTGCGCAACAAATTCAATGGCCGTGTTATCTCACGTAATGGCGATGTCAATTGGCCGCCAAGATCATGTGATTTGACACCGTTGGACTTTTTTCTTTGGGGTTATTTGAAAGAAAAGGTGTACGTCGATAAGCCAGCAACAATTCAAGAGCTAAAGGATGAGATAATTCGGCACATTAACGGCATAGAACCTCCATTATGCCTCAGGGTCATCGAAAATTTGGACCATCGGATGGAGGTGTGCCGCCGTGGTCGCGGCGCCCATTTGGCCGATATTTTGTTCCATACATAATTGAGTAATACCAATATATCATAATAAAATAAAATTACAATAATTTCCTAAATAGTTTGTGTTTTATTCAAAATCAACATCGGCCCTTGAAATTTAACCACCCTTTATAAAATTGGATGTATGTATGTATGGACTCCAAAACGGCTGGTCCGATTTTGATGAAATTTTCAGGGAATCTTCAGAATATTCAGGCGGGTGACACTGTGAAGTCTGATTTTTGATTTTCGGTCTGCGGGCGGAAGGGCGTGGCAAAATCCAATTTTTATATTGCACCACCAATGACTTCTAAATAATTTGGACGATTTTTTCGGCGCTGCGAAATATGGCCCCAGGAAATATGGCCCCAAAAAAATAAATGAAAATTGACCCCAAATTTGGGGCTATTTTTCATAATGCAATATGGCCCCATTTTTTTAATAAAAAATTACCCCCAAAAATGAAAAATAACCCTAAAAATAAAATGAAATATGACCCTAAATTTGGGTTTATTCTTCATTATGAAAAATCACCTCAAAATTTGTAATGAATTTGAACCCCAAAAAAGAACACAAAGAAAGTTACATTAAACATTTTCGGTGGAGTTCATATGTCCAAAACTAAAAATCACAAATTAAGAATCCCGATTTCAAAATCCGGATAATTATACAGTTTTGGTTTTAAAAATCGTACTATTGATAGCATGGTTGGGCTTTCGGCCATGCGCAAGGATTTTTTTCTCTATGGCTCTGCTTACTAAAGCTTCACGTGATAGACGGCCTGCGGCCGGACGCAAGGATTTTCTTTTCTCTGGTATAACGAACGCTGGCTTCGCTCAGTAAAGCTTCTCTTAAAAGCCGGCCTTTGGCCGGGCTCTATGATTTTTTCCTCTATGGTATAACAAACACCGGCTTCGCTAACTAAAGCATCTCTACATAACCGGCAAGAATTTTCTCAACTTTGGTATAAGAATTCGGGTTTTTTATACTATTCCTAGAAACTTTTACATAGAATTTTATTAAATTTGTGTAAAAATATTTGGGGTGATTTTTCATTTCTTAAAATTTGCATTTTTTATTAGTAGACGAAAAAAAGCCCCAAAGTAAAAATTGTGATTTTATTTGGGGCCATTTTTCATTCCTTCCAAAAAACCAAAAAATGCGCCAAAATTGCGTGTTGTTGTGTCTCATGTAAAATATTGGGGCCATATTTCCTGGGGTCATTTTGCGCACCGCCGATTTTTTCTTTAAAATAATCGCCATGGTCCAACTTAGATTTATACGAAAAGAAAATTTTGCCACTTTTTTCGAATTACCTAAAATCAGAAAACGGCTCCATCGATTTGACAAATTTTTTTTTCAAATGTTCGTATTAATCCATTTTAAGTTTTCATCGAAAGAAAAATTTACCACGCCTACTTTAACGCCCACTTTTTCTATTAAGCGCATTAATTGAGAACGGCTTGACCGATTCAAACGATTTTTTCTTTAAAATGATTGCCATGATCCAACTTAGGTTTTTACGGAAATAAAATTTTGCCCCGCCCACTTTTTTCGATTTACCTTTAATCAAAAACGGCTCCATCGATTTGACTAATTTTTCTTTTAAATGTTCGTATTAATCCATTTTACGTTTTCATCGAAAGAAAAATGTATCACGCCTACTTTTACGCCCACTTTTTCTATTAAGCGCATAACTCGAGAACGGCTTGACCGATTTGGACGATTTTTTCTTTAAAATCATCGCCATGGTCCAACTTAGGTTTTTACGGAAGTAAATTACGTTTAAAGCTCAATTTAAATCGTCTGGTAATACAACACTAATGTTTGCTTAGGGCCAGCAACGCGGACCGGGTCAGCTAGTCGTAAAATAATCAGCTTTTAATAACTTTTAAATTTTCGGATACGGTGGACCTTTTGACGGAAATGCCCATATCTGTGGAACGGTTACAGCACAAGTCTCCAAATTCTGAGAAAATATCATGGTTATCAATATGAAACATCTGTCAAAAAGTAGAATGGGTTACAGGATTAACAAAGCCGATATAATTTGACGCCGCAAGTGTTTTGTTCCAAAAATTGCTAGCCACAGGTTTATTTCGGATATAAGCCGGATAAAACTATACCATCAACGGTGACGGCTACAAAACGTTCCCGTGACAATTGGGTCTACGTACCGGAACGACTCGGAGCATCAATTGCGCCGACCAATGATTGTCAACTCAGCAACACCAATACCAATACAAGTCGAGCTGTTACAACAACAACAACAACAACGGCTACAAAAACTAATGCGGATCGGCTCTTTTTAAACCATTGTAAAATGTTAGAACATTATGACAATATAACATGATAGCACACCTTGTGAATACCCCAAATATTCATTTCTCTATATCTGGAGAGCAGTAACAGTAAAAGTTTTCAAATTTGAAACAAGTAGTTTGGTTATTAAAACAACATCTGTCAAAAAGTAAGGTGGCTTATAGAAGTAAAAACGCAATATAAATTTCTGTATATCTTTGGAACGGCAACAGCACAAATTTTACAATTTGCTACAAATAGTAATTTGTACGAACAGTTTTCCGCATATTAAAAAATCTGGAAAACAAAAAATTGAGCTTTCCGAGGAGATTTTAAAATTGTTTTTTTCTTTTTATTTACAAAAGTGCCGTTACTGCCCATTTGCCACTACAATTTTGTGAATAAACAAAAGCATTCCGAATCTGAAGAGCCTAAAACAAAAACGATTGGAATTGCAATTACGGAATCTAAGCCAATCCGATCGGAATGTGATATGAGTGAAATAAACATGATAACTCATTGCGCGTTCGTTCGTTTGTTTTGAAAGCCAATTGATAATAAAAAAAACCCGGGAGTCTTCTCCCATTTTTCCTATGTTAATTCAATTTTAAAAAGTAAGAAAGTACATTTGGTCAAGCCTAGCTATATGATACCCTACACCACAGTATTTTAAAACACATTTACGAGAGTGCACCCTATTTGGGACCCATGGAGAATCATGCTTATGTAGCCATATAAATATGGATCTATTTATGTATGTTTTAAATTTCATTATAATCTGTTTGATAGTTTCTGAGAGGCAGAATTTGCCACTAGCTCTCGTGGTCTGATTCGGCCAATTTTCAATAGGCTTGGTCCTTGTGCCAATAAGAACCTATAAGCCAAATTTTATCAAATTATCTTACATGCCAGCCAGCCGGACGGACATCGTTAGATCGGTATACTTTAAGTTGGGTACAGTACCCATATTTTAAGGTGTTACATACAATAGCACAAATGCATAATACCCTCTCCACTAATGTGGTGTGGGTATAAAAATGGTTACATGGACAGCCAGCCAGCCTGCCAGCCAGCCGGACGGACATCGTTAGTTCGACTCAGAAAGTGATTCTGAGTAGATCGGCATACTTTAAGGTGGGTCTAGGGTAGGGTAGCCAGATTTTAAATTCGGAAAAACAGTACATTGAATACAAAAAAACAGTACAATCAAGAAGAAAACAGTACATTTTTTTTTGACGAAAACATAACCATTTGTTTTAGTTAGTAACCCCCAATTTCACCAAGTTCAGCTATAATTAACTATCAGTTCAAGCTGTCAAAACATATTGTAAGCTGGAAGTTAAAGTAATAGTTTGTTTTAACTGAACTTGGTGAAATTGGGGTAAATAATTTAAACTTTTGATTGAATATGCAACAACAATTATATAAAGAAAAACACTTAAAATGTGTAACGTCAAAGAAATTATTTCCATTTTATGGCATTTCATAAATACATATATGAAATTACTCCATTTGCGTTTAAAAAGCAAACACCACAAACGAAGCATTTGGCCAGGAAAACCATAACATTGCTGTAAGCCATATAAGAAAGATGAAAAGCCTTACGTAGCTCAAAACAATTAACTCATTGATTGTGTAAGTACGATTTTCTTTAAGCATATTCGTATTTAAAGCAATTTTCACTACACACAAGTTGAACAAATCATAAAGAATTTGAGAAAATGTTTGTTTCCGAAACTAATTTTCCAATTTTAAACAATTTTTAAATTATTTATAGCCAATTTTACCAAGTTCAGCTATAATTAACTATTACTAAAACAATAAGTTTTTTAACTTTTATAATGAGAGTTATTTAAACCTGCAAAAAATCAGTACATGTACTGCTTAAAACAGTACGTATGGCAACCCTAGTCTAGGACCACTATCCCTGCAAATAAAATTGGACCACCTGATCCATTTTGATAAAATGGACTACTCCATGGACTGGTCCGATGTAATGCAAGCATGGACCATGTCATTGTTAAAAAGTGTTTGTAGTGAGACGACATGTCTTCATTTTTTAACGACATGCTTTCGTTTTTAAACGACTTCAAAACTAATCCTCTTGAGTATACCATGGAGTAGTTTTGAAACTACTCCTAAGTGGTCCAAAGGTGGGTTATATGGTCCTCTCCTAGGACTTCGTAATGTTAAATACACCATGTTTTTTCCATACGTTTGGGTTAGTTTTGGACTAGTCCTGGTCCCTTATGGGCTACTCCTTACACGCGTGTTTGGACTGGTCCTATTATTTGCAGGGATTTTAAGGCGTTACACATATCAGCACAAATGCATAATACCCTCTCCACTATTGTGGTGTGGGTATAAAAATGAGTAAAGGGAAGAAACTCCTGGGGAATTTTTATTTATAATTGGGCTGATAAAGTTTTGTCCTCTGTAACGACACAAGACTTTTTTGAATTAAGAAATGTGCCATCTGTTTTTTGTTGCTCCATGCTTTCGATTTGAAATTTTAGATTTTTGGTAACCTCAATTAATTGCCCGATTCGGCTGATTTTCATTTTTGGTCGTAGTGAAAGTTATTTTGTTATACATATTAAAATTAAATTGCAACACATATGTATGTATGTACGTATACAACAGTAATCTTCAGATATAAGCAGCTGTTCCTTGTTGTCATATTTTGTTATTATTTGTATTTTATTATGGACTAGCTGACCCGGTCCGCGTTGCTGGCCCCAAGCAAACATTAGTGTTGTATTACCAGACGATTTAAGTTGAGCTTTAAACGAAATTTACAGCCTTTAAAATTTTCCTTCCGTAAAAACCTAAATCGGTCAAAAATGGAATAATGGAATAATACGAACATTTAAAAGAAAAATTAGTCAAATCGAAGGAGCCGTTTTTTGATTTTAGGTAAATCGAAAAAAGTGGGCGAGGCAAAATTTTCTTTCCGTAAAAACCTAAGTTTGACCATGGCAGTCATTTTAAAGAAAAAATTGTTTGAATCAGTCAAGCCGTTCTCAACTTATGCGCTTAATAGAAAAAATGGGCGTAAAAGTAGGCGTGGTAAATTTTTCTTTCGATCAAAACTTAAAATGGATTAGTACAAACATTTGAAAGAAAAATTTGTTAAATCGATGGAGCCGTTTTCTGATTTTAGGTAATTCGAAAAAAGTGGGCGTAAAAGTGGGCGGGGCAACATTTTCTTTCCGCAAAACCTAAGTTAGCCCATGGCGATCATTTTAAAGAAAAAATAGTCCAAATCGGTCAAGCTGTTCTTCAGTTATGCGCTTAATAGAAAAAGTGGGCGTAAAAGTAGGCGTGGTAAATTTTTCTTTCGATGAAAACTTAAAGTTGATTAATACGAACATTTGAAAGAAAAATTAGTCAACTCGATGGAGCCGTTTTCTGATTTTAGGTAAATCGAAAAAAGTGGGCGTAAAAGTGGGCGGGACAAAATTTTCTTTCCGTGTAGATCTAAGTTAGACCATGGCGATCATTTTAAAGAAAAAATCGTTCAAATCGGTCAAGCCGTTCTCAAGTTATGGTTTTTGCCACGCCCCTCCGCCCCCAGACCGAAAATCAAAAATCAGACTTCCCTATGTCACCCGCCTGAATATTCTGAAGATTCCCTGAAAGTTTCATCAAAATCGGCCCAGCCGTTTTGGAGTCCATACGTTACATACATACATACACACATCCAATTTTATATATATAGATTTCTCTGCTGGGCGAATAAAGTAGTTCCATTGAACTTGTAATATTAACCTGTATTACTTATGTTTATATTTTATTAATCGATTTTTTTAATTAAACAAAGTTCGAAATCAGTTTAAGTGTATATTTGTTTTAATTAATCGAGAACGAGACTTAAAGATATGAAATAAAAGAGGTAACATTAAATAAAAAAAACTTTTAACTAATGAATCAAATAATTAATGCGCTTTGTTTATTTGACACTTCTTTCATAATCTAAATAGCTTAACCCGGTTCGCTTCGCTTTCCCCTTTGAAATAAAATTAGTAAACTGTTTTTTAAAACGAAGAATTTTTTAACAAATCGGGATATAGGAATTTATATTGCGTTTATATTGAAGATGCCGTGCCTACTTTTTGACAGATTTGTTTTAAACTTAAAAGTAGTAAGAGTTACTTCTCTTAAAAAGCCCACTTTTTTGGCAGATGATTTGTACTGATAAAAAACAATTTGTTCCAAATTTTAAAACTTACTGTAACCAATCCGCAGTGTAAGATTGAGCAAGTTTAAATGGACATAATAAATATCTCGGTAAGTAATTGATGTAGAGTTTGAATTATCGTATAACGCATAACTAGCCAAACGTGCAACTTTTCTAAATATTTAAATAAATTGGATAAATGCCACGCCCACTGCCAATACTAGTACATAAATTTTGGTGAATATTATTTAGGATACTGCCTTACAAAAAAAATCAAAGTTCACATTAGTTAACCAATAAATTAATCCCAGCAAAAGTGCAAGGGAGATATTATTAAAAAACGCAAATCGAACAGCTTCCACACCCATTTCCCATGCAAGTACAAAATATTTCTTTGGATACGGTTAAGGTTTTATAAATACCATTCTTTATATACAAGTTAATCTTTTCTGTGACACGCCCACTCCTCCAATCCCGCCCATATTTTGTCGGATGTTTAGTATTGATAACCTAATTTGGAAATTTTGGCTCTTGCCGTTCTTTAGATATATATAGAAATCTATTATGTGTTTGTACGGGAGATGCCACTTCCACCAATCCCGCTCCACATACATACATATGTGCTAGGGCTTCAATCGGGATTGGTTTTTCTGAATCCCGGGATTCGGGATTAAAGAAAATATTTCGGTATTTCGATTTCGGGATCCCAGGATTTTCGGGATATTTTGAATCCCGGGATTCACGGGATTTTAAAAAAATGTTCGGGATATTTCGGGCTTTTTAATTTTTTTTATACCAAATAAAAAAAAAATATTAAACTGTATAAAAAACCATTTAATTTTCGAGTTAAAATACACATTTGACGAACGTATATTTTTTATTTGTAAAAATATAATAAAAACAAACTTAAATTATTAATTAATCAAAATTTATAAAGACAATGTAAAGCGGCACATACACTTGCAATAAAATTGTTTAATTTTACGTATTATACACACAATATATTGCCAACAATCAAAAGACATCTTGATTTTTATTGCACATTGTACAATGCTGTTTATGGTATTCCTATAGGTTAGTTCACCTTTTTATTGAATGAATGAAACCATTGTGCGACTTATTGCATAAAGCCTTGTTCTCTGTTCAACATTTCACGTGAAATGCTGTCGTAACGCATATGAAAAAACCTTGTGCGGAATATCTATGAAATAATGTTTTTGTTAACCGCACTAACACAGAGTTGTAAACCATAATACAAAAACTGCAAAATTTCAACTGAACTAGAGTTGAGTTGACCAACATTTTAAGCAAAACTAAGCTGTTCCGTCAAAATTATGTATACAAATTTGGTTATGGCGGCACAAATATGTTTTCAGATTAACTAAACCTAGTTTAACTGACATCTCAAAAACCCAGCCTAAATGTATTTTGAAATTATCCAAATATTTTAAATTTGTCAAATATATTTTAAAATTGTCAAAATATATTAAAAACTTTCAAATACAATTTAAAATTGTCCATATGTATTTCAAATCTATCCGAATGTATTTTAAACTTTTTTTTGCAACAAATACACGTATCATTATACAAGTTATTAAAAAAAATTTAAAAATAATAAAGAATATAAAAAAAAATGGGCATCCCGAAAATCCCGGGATTAGAAATTAGAAATCCTGAGATTCGGGATTCGCCTAATCCCGAGAATCCCGGGAATATCCCGATTGGAAGCCCTAATATGTGCATATGTGTAAAAACGGAAAAAAAAAATAAAAAAACGTTTATATGTACCACAACATGGTATTTTATGGCAAAAATTAGCGGCAGTCGTGGTTTTTTGCTCATATCTCAGTCATTTATAGGCCGATCTAGCTATAAGTTTAATGTCCGAATTAAAGAGTAAAAAAGTGATACTTTCAGGTTTATAGCAGTGTTCAAAAAATCGAAAAATCGCTTGTCTAGATTATCGAGATAGTACTGTACCTAAACCCTTTTTCAGTAAATGGTATAAAAGGTAACCAGCAAGTTAACAATCAATCTACTCAATATTAACCTTTTTTGCAACGTATTTGCTGCTATTTATGTGTCACTATAGTTTTGACAACATTTGCTTAGAAATTTAATAATCAACTTTTGCACAAAACTATTCATTAACCGTTTCGCTTTAAATTTTACTAAAATTAAATGACTGAAAAAAGTTTTGAAAGAGTAGTTTCTCGGCTTAAATCTAGTTTACTGACGCAGTTTCAAATAAAAAAAATTACCTAAGGTGATAGAAAATCGAAAAATAAGAAGAAAAATTAAATAAAAAAATTGGCGAAAACGCTTAATTTTCAAGTAATGGACGTTTTTAGTTTTCATAGAAATATGTGATTTGGCTGAAGTGCAGTTTACGGGGCTACGAAAAAAATAAAAAAAATATGCCACCCGATTCAGAATAGAAAAAGAAAAAAACCAAAATTAAAATTTAAGGGGGCTGAGGCCCGTGGGGTCCCCTGGAATCAAAAAACTGCCCCGCCCACTTGTCGATATGTGTGGGTACTCAAATTAAAGGTAATTTGCTCATGATTGCAAATATGTATTTTGTTTTCGTATTCGCATATTGTTTTCCTCTTAAGGTAAATTTAAGTATTTTTTAGGTGCAGAAAAGTTTTGGTTAGCGAAGCCGGTGTTTGTTATACCATAGAGGAGAAAATCCTTGCGCCCGGCAGAAGGCCGGCTATGCAGAGAAGCTATAGTTAGCGAAGCCGGTGTTTGTTTTATCATCGAGGAGAAAATCCTTGCGCCCTGCCAAAGGCTGGCTATTTAGAGAAGCTTTAGCTAGCGAAGCCGGTGTTTGTTATACCATAGAGGAGAAAATCCTTGCGGCCGGCCAAAGGCCGGCTATGCAGAGAAGCTTTAGTAAGCGAAGCCGGTTTTTGTTATACCATAGAGGAGAAAATCCTTGCGCCCGGAGAAAGGCCGGCTATGCAGAGAAGCTTTAGTTAGCGAAGCCGGTTTTTGTAATACCATAGAGAAGAAAATCTTTGCGTCCATGAAGTTTTTGTTTGCGACATTGGTGTTTGTTACTTCATAAAATTTAAATAAATTATACACTTAGTACACAAAAACTGTAATGTGAGCTAAAGATTTAAAAATTTTTCAATAAATTCTTTATATCCACGAATATCTAGTCAAAACCTTTAAAATGATACCAATATTGGCCATATACCTTTAGAAATGTAGTGGAAAAATAACATATTTCTATGAAAACTTAAAACGTCCATAATTCGAAAACTAAGCGGTTGCGCCAATTTTATTATTTAATTTTTTCTTCTTATTTTTAATTTTTCTTGGAACTTTTTTTTATTTATAGCTGCGTCGGTAAACTGGATTATTTCCATTTTCTCAGGTCGTTTCCTTATGGCAACACTAAAAATTTGTACTTTAACCAAGGTTGGATCCCGAAACAAATTTAGGTATCAGTATCGGTTAGAGTTTCTACGCGGGAAAGAATTCCCGGGAATCCCGGGACGTTTTTTTTAAATTAATCCCGGGAATTCTATACTAAAATTACTTAAAATCCAATTTTTTTCCTACGCCAAGAAATCAACGGTCTTTTTAATTGCTGATGAAAAAGCTTCTTGAAGTAGAAAATTAAAATGTACATGATACAACATCACCAACACCAGAACCATCTACAAATTTTAAAAAATAAATGTAAAGAAAATACAAAAGCTTGAAAAAATCTTAAAAAAGAATTTGACGTCTATGAAGTCATGGGTAACAGGCCAACAAACTTATAATCTTTAAATGAGGCGCTTCTTACTATAAAACCAACGTCTGTGGAATGCGATAGCACGTTTTCGGTAGCAGGCAATATACATATCAACAAGGATTAGAAATAGAATCTCTGATGAACTTTTAAATGCTTTAATAATACTAAAAAAATGTTTCTTAAAAGAAAATCAATTTTAACAAGTTGCTATTAATAATGACTACTAAAAATTAATAAGTTTTAATAATTCGTGATCTCCAAAAAAAAAAAAAAAAAAAAAAATACATACATACAAATATAATATGAATGTAAAAATTTATTTGGTATTGTGTTGGTGTTCTGTGGAATTAATAAAGCTATTTTTCAAAACTGTTGTATATGTGTATATTCTTTTAAAAAAGTAAAAACTTTTGTCTTGAACTCATTAATTGAAATCATTGTTTTATTCAAAGAATCCCGGGATTCCCGGGAATAAGATTTGTTTTGTTTCGTTTCCCGGGAATAAAAAAAGTCCGGGAAATTAGAAACCCTAGTATCGGTATTAAACTTTTTTATTTAAACGTTATTGGTTAAACTTTATAGGTATCGTTTGCCAACCTTGCTTTTGCTTTGATTGATGCATTGCGTATTTATTTATTAATTTTAATGTTTTATTTGGCATATCGATGCCTTACTTCCTCAACCTCGTAACTTAAAAATACGGTTTTGACTTTTTCATATCAAACGACTGCTATTTTTGTGTTCTAACGCAACAACCAGCGTTACCGTTCAAAATTTTCAAAAAGGGGCACAAAAAGGGGATTTTCAAAACAAAAGTGGCACAAAAAGAGGAATTCTGAGAAAAAAAAGGGGCAACTTTAAAAATAAGACCATTTTCATTTTTATTTTCACTGAAAACATAAACGTTACATTTTTCTTCTTATGTATAAATAAAAGGCCTAACTCCACTTTTCGAAAATTTCTCAATTTTGTTATATTGGGCCATGCCACAGAGTACAATTCCGTTCGGAATTGAAGAAAACATATTTGTTTGTTGATGAAAAGTGTATTTTGATAGTTTTCTGGCCTTTCAGATACAGGCAACTCCCATACCGTTGATGAAAACAAAAATGGTTTCATTCCGAAACATTTTTTCGTCATTTTCTGAAGCACCAAAATACGGAATGAATTCCGTTTCCGAACGGAATTGTACTCTGTGACATGGCTGATTATTTTTTTTTATTTTTATTTTATTTATTTATTTCTTTCATTGATTTTCTAATACAACAAGACAAACATATCTTATAATTTACAGTATTAGAATTAGACAAGTTACATTAACAAAAGATAACTATCTAATTAGCTGTGAACTCTTTGAAAATGATTTTGTTCTTTTATAATTTAAATATTTTCCATTAAAAACAAGTAAGAAAGTATAGTCGGTCAAGCCCGACCATATGATACCCTACACCACAGTATTTAAAAACACATCATGCTTATGTGTCCATGTAAATATGAATTTATCTATGTTTATAAACTTCATGAAAATCGGTTTGAAAGTTTGTGAGAGGCAGAAATTGCCCTCTGCCTGCCCTTGTGCTCCCATTTTGTAAAAACTGTATAGCTAATGTGTCCTTATAGATATGGATCTATCTATGTATGTTATAAATTTCATTAAAATCGGTTTAATAGTTTCTGAGAGGAAGAAATGTCCCCCTATCTTCCCTCGTGGTCCTACGATTCCGCCCATTTTAAGATCCTATGACCCAAATTTAATCAAAATATCTCCATAATTGCGACCTGTACTTTGCGCACAAGGTTACATGGACAGCCAGCCGGACGGACGGACATCGTTAGTTCGACTCAGAAAGTGATTCTGAGTAGATCGGTATACTTTAAGGTGGGTCTAGGACCACTATTTTAAGGCGTTACACACATCAGCACAAATGCATAATACCCTCTCCACTATTGGTGGGTATAAATATGAAAAATTGGTATAGGGCTTAAATCTTATTTGATTTTTTCAGAAGCTACCAGCCAGATAAAAGGAGAATATACATAACAAAATTAGGCCATTATATATTGCTTAAATATGAATTACTAAGCTTCGCATGTCTGGCAAATTTCTTTTTATAGCATTTTAAATTTTGAAAATCCATTTTTCCAACAATACTAATTTTCTCTACTTTTTATTTTGTGGAGTAAGGCCTTTTTTTAACTTTTGACACATCCATATACAGTCGAACTTCACTATATTATACAGAACTAAAATTTTTTCTACTTTTGTTTATAAAAACTGGTATTTTTTATTTTTATATTTAAAATTGGCTTCAATAATATCCTTATAAGGAAAAGTTTGAAGACTTTTGCGTTAAGTGTTTAATTGCTTGTAAAAAATAAAGGGCTGGAAAATAATCTGTAGGCTACAAAACCTTTTGTGCTGCTTATTTAACTTTTAATGATCAAATTTATTTTAAAAGAAATGCTGCTATATTTTTGTCCACTAAAACGAGCGACTGTTGTTAAAATCGTTATCAAGAAACTAAGGAGATCAAATTATAATAATTTTTAAATTTGTTCATTATATAGAAAGCTTCATTTTATAGAACTTCACTATAGAGATGTTCGAATGTATATATACTCAGTGAAAACACACGTCTTGTCTGCAAGTTAACGTTTATGAACTGTTGCATATCATTTTACCCTTCACCACAGATGGAAATATATAAGTTCGTTTTTATATAAGTTTGTCATTCCATTTTTAATTTAACAAAATCGGTTACTAATTGAATTAGTAATAGACTTATAACCACGTTATTATTCCCAAAATAAGGTATCTACTTTCAGTCTATTGGACCACTTATTGTCTTATAATGGTAATTTAAAAAAAATCCGTGTAGCGGATGCAGTTCTATGCGGTAAAGTAAAAACATACAGTCATGTAAAAGCTGGAAGTTCAAAAAGGGGCACAAAAACATACAAAATGATACAAAAGGGGATTTAAAATAAAGGGGCAAAAAAAGTGGCAAGGCATTAAGAAAGGTGCAAAAATGCGACTTTAGTCGCATAACGGTAACGCTGGCAACAACTTATTATTTCAATACAATATACATAGATGTAATCAATTCTTTAATAATTCCATTTTAACTTTAACCCAAACACCGAAGTATACAAAGATGAAACGTTCTGTCCTAAAAAGTTGTATATTTTTAAGATACAAGGTTGAGAAAGTAAGGCATCGATATTTCACCTTAATAGTTCCTTAAAAAAAACCTTTTCGAGGTTTTAAAATGTCATAAATAAACGTGGCATACTTTAAGGATTATGAATATGTTTTGCAAGTTAATATATATTTTGATAAGCTTGCCATACTTGTAAATTAACCGTTCTCTACAAACTTTTAAAAAGCTTTAAAAAATTGGGGAAGCATCTGTATCAGGGATGATAAATGAGAAAACCAATATCGTACCAAAGAACTTTTAAGATCGTACTTTTTCGGCCCCAACAGTACTCAATAATTTTTTTATAAAATTCATTTGTTCATGTAAAGTATAGATAGCAAAAAACACATGATCATTAATTATACATAATAATAGGGTGGGTAAATTTTTTTCGCGTCAAAAGCACATCGCGATTCTTGTTCTAAAGGTCATTCCAAGAAATTTTGCCAAAGAAACCATAGGTCAAAAATTAATTTCGGGCCACAGATTTTTCAAAATAGTTAGTTTTCCATTACATTTACAAATTGTCGATTTTAAGGGTCGAGAAATCCATTTATTTTTATTATTGATTAATAGGGAGTGAGTTTCCACTGTTCCAAAATTCTGTTGATTACTTTTTGACGTGACAACCATCATGTTGACGAATATTTGAAAAAGTTATGAATGCGTTCCAAAATAATCTTAAATTGAGAGGAAGTCGTCTTTTCTTCTATGTAGAACGTTTGCAGAAGTGGTTTAAACTTGTCAATATCATCAGAAAATGCACGCTTTTATGCTGCCGTTGATACTAAATTTAGAATGTGGCATAAGCAATCGTTTAATGAACAAGTGCAAAAATCTATTCACAATAGCGGAGTTGAGTGTTTGGTGCAAATGGTCTTGCGAAAGAGAAAATTCAAAATATCATAGCTGTTTTGTTAAATCCAACAACAAAAAATAGAGTTTCCCTTAGATTTCATAAAAAAGCTATGACATTTTCCCAATACTAATTTCACCAAACACTAAACTCCGCTTATTGGACAGTAAATACGAGTTGCCATTTTATATCAACTATAAATATGTAGGTTTGAAATAGTAACAAATGAGTCACGGGGGTACCAGCGTACTTTTTATACCCTCCACCACAATTAGTTGTGAAGAGGGTATATTCAGTTTGTCATTCCGTGTGAAACTTTTTTACTATTCATCTCAGACCCTATAAAGTATATATATTCTGGGTCCTTGAGTAATTTTAAGTCGATTTAGCCATGTCCGTCTGTCTGTCCGTCTGTTGAAAACACGCTCACTTTCGAAAAACTCAAAAGAAATCAACAAACTTGGTGTCAAATTGCTTGTAGTTATCCTAAGCAGTTTGGGATTGAAATTCAGCAAAATCGGTTCAATAGGATCTGAGCTATGAATCAAAATGTGGAACCACCACCTAAAAAAAATTGATAATTTTGTTACAAAAACTAACATAAATGGTGGAAAAATGCACAGAATGATATAAGATTTCGCAGCAATTCGTTTTATTCAACTGAAAATCACGCTGTGAAATTTCGTGAAGATCCGTCAATAATTTACCCTAGGCCCCATATAAGCCCTACTCCCGGAAAACAGTATATTAAGCCTAAAACCCTAACTAACAATGCTATCATTACAAATTTTGGCAAGTCACAGTTACATATGACTAGAAATTAAACTGTTCAGTTTCGTGAAGATCGGTCCATAATTTACCATAGGCCCCATATAAAACCTACTTCCGGAAAACAACTTAGTACGCCTAAAAACGTAAAAAATAATGCTATCATAACAAAATTTGGTACATCAAAGTTTTATTGGACAAGAAAAAAATTGTGTTATTTAGTGAAGATCGGTCCATAACTTACCCTGGGCCCCATATAAACCTTACTCCCGGAAAACAGTTTAGTACGCCTAAATCCGTAAAAAATAATGCTATCATAACAAAATTTGGTACATCAAAGTTTTATAGGACAAGAAATAAAACTGTGTAATTTCGTGAAGATCGGTCCATAATTTACCCTGGGCCCCATATAAACCCTACTCCCGGAAAACAGTTTAGTACGCCTAAAACCGTAAAAAATAACGCTAGCGTAACAAAATTTGGTACGTCACAGTTTTTAGGACAAGAAATGATACTGTGAAATTTCGTGAAGATCGGTACATAATTTACTCTAGGCCCCATAGAAACCCTACTCCCGGAAAACAGTTCAGTACACCTAAAACCATAATTAATAATGCTATCATAACAGAAATTGGTACGTCACAGTTTTAAAGGACTAGAAATGACGCTGTGAAATTTCGTGATGATAGGTCCATAATTTACCCTAGGCCCCTTATAAACCATTCTACCGGAAAACAGTTTGGTTGACTTAAACCATAATTAATAACAAATCGTCACAGTTTAAGATTATAATAACATCATACAAATATTACTCCTTAAACATTCGAACTGTCGGTGGAGGGTATCAAAGATTCGGCACAGCCGAATATAGCACTCTAACTTGTTAGTTTTGCATTGTTCCTTCCTTGAGGTATTTTTCAATTGCCTTTAATTTTTTGGATCAAAATTTATTTGCTAATAATAAACACTAATGCCAATTTTATAATTACAAATGTATTCATTTTTGGTGTTATCCCGTTTAAGAAAATTTGGTTTATTCAGACCCCTTTCACACTCGGCAAGTTACTTGCCGACAACAACAAAGTCTGTACAAATTTTTTTTTTTTCCTTACCCCGACCTTACAGCTGACGACTACAAACCGAGAGTTGCGCCAGAGACTTGTGCGTGTGATTTGTTAGCGTTCAATTTCTCCACACACGAAGCATAAATCACAATAACCTAAAACGTCAAAACGAAAACATGAATTGTGGAGCGGATACAATTGCACTTTTAATCATTTATTTGTGTACACCGCAAAACAAAAGAAAAAATTTAAGAAGAATATAAAATATATTTGTATGCTAAACAACTCTGCAATATATTTTTTACAATTTGACGTATCGTTGTACACTTAAATGAACAAATTTTAAAACGTGCGCGCAAAAGCCCGTGTTAGCAGGGCTTGTGAAAATTTTCAATTACCCCGGGTCTCCACGTAACAATATTTATTGCGGCAAACGTCAAATTTGATTGCTCCATAAAATTTGCGACGTATAGACCGCATATTGCTATGAGTGGCAATCCATTGCGCAATGATTGCTCTTCTTATTGCTTGAGCAATTATTGCTTAGCAATCTGCTGTCAAATCAGTTGTAATTTATCTGACATTTCATTTCTCTGTACGGTTGGTTATTTATTAGTGTGTTTATTTATTAAAAAAGCAAGTAAAATACTTCAACAAAATACAGAAAAAGTTTTTATATATTATATTTTTAAATAAACGTCAATATCAACAAAAGCAAACGACGAATTTGTTTTTTTTGTATATTTTTATTTTTTCAATAGAAATATACAAGTTTTAGGTTTTTTTCATACGCAAATAAACAAAAAAGCAATACAAAACACAGCTACGACAATTACAATTTTATTAATTTAAAAAAGAAAATTTAACAATCACTTCAAAACACAACATTTTTTTTTTTTTTTTAATAATTTATTTTTTATTATTGAATCTTTCTTATCGAAATTTACAATATGTATTCAAATCTTAATTCTACTTGTTGTTTATTAGTTGTTACCTGTGTAACCACTAACTGCTGTATTCAAATTTTTAAGACTGTCTTCTAGTAAGGCTCAAAGTATCGGTTCTTTTTAGCCTCTGGTGACCTTCAAACTGAAGCAAACCCCGAGCGAGGTAGTTAGGGTGAACCATTAGTTTATCGATGTAGCTTATTGAATATTTTTTAATTTCCTCCTGGATAGTGGGGACGTTGAGATCTCTGTGGATAATATCATTACGTATATACCATGGGGCGCAGACAATTTGTCGTAATATTCTAGACTGTCTTCTTTGAAGCTTTTGGATGTTAGATGCGCATGCAGTACCCCATAATTGGATGCCATATGTCCATATTGGTTTTATGATGGACTTGTATAGAAGAACTTTGTTGTCTAAAGACAAGTTTGAGTTTCTACCGAGAAGCCAATGTAGTTGAGCTGCTTTAAGTTTCATAGCCGTTATTTTCGCTTCGATATGACGAGACCAGGTCAAACGTCTATCTATATGAACTCCCAAGTACTTTACATGGTTTTCTACCGGAACAGTGATGTTATTTATTTTTACTGCTGGGCACGTTTGTCTTCTGAGCGTGAAAGTTAAGTGAGCACATTTAGCCGGGTTAACCTTTATTCTCCATTTTTCTAGCCATGCCTCTAGTTCATTGATGTGGGACTGCAGATTTTGCGATGCGACTTTTGGGTCATGGTTAACGCTAATAAATGCTGTGTCGTCTGCAAATGTAGAGGTATGCGTGCTCAGGTTTGTTGGCATATCCGCTGTGTATATTATATATAGAAGCGGTCCTAATATGCTGCCTTGGGGAACACCAGCAGTAATTTTCTTGAGGGGGGAGTATTTATCTTGCGACCTTACTATGAATGTTCTGCCTGTTAGATAGCTCTCCAGAAGCTTGTGAGTGTTTTGAGGAAGCATTCGTGTTATTTTGATGAGTAGCCCATCATGCCAAACTTTGTCAAATGCTTGGGAAATGTCTATAAACAGGGCTGAGCAGTATTGCTTTTTCTCAAACGCCGATCTAATAAGGGTGACAATTCTATGCACTTGCTCTATTGTACCATGTTTCGCTCTGAATCCGAACTGGTGATCCGGGATGATGTCGTGTTCATTTAGATGAGGAGTTATACTTAAAATGAATATTTTTTCGAAAAGCTTTGATAGGATTGATAATAAGCTTATCGGTCTGTACGACGCAACCTGGCTAGCATCTTTTCCTGGCTTGGGAATCATAACAATTATAGACTTCTTCCATGAGGATGGGAAGTATCCGACTCTTAATATAGCGTTAAAAATGAACAGCAAGATTCTGGAAGCAGACGAAGGTAAGTTTCTTATCATTGACCCTGTGATACGGTCAAGTCCGGGAGATTTTCTAATATTCACTTTTTCTATTGCAGATTTTACTTGAGTAATGTTAAATTTTAATGGATGGTTTACCTTATCAGGAATGGTTGGACGACAGGAACAAGTATGTGTATCATGTGGCGTGAAAACTTTCTCAAGATGGCCCGCGAAAGCGTTTAATTTTTCATCTGTGTTTTTCGCCCAAGTGCGGTTTTCCAGTCTTAATGGAGATTCTTGGGTTATAGGGCATTTCATATGCCGTACAGCCTTCCATAAGCTATAATTGGAGTTTTTTGTGGCATCTAGGCTGTTTAGATAGCCTTCTATTGCAGACTCGTGGTTCTGTCTCAATTTGTTGCGAAGAGTTGTCAGGCATAATTGTAGTTGGGCCTTAGTGGTTGGGGAACGACTGTTTTGCCATTGTCTTCTTAACTTCCTTTTTTCTCTGATAAGGGTCTCTATATCCGTCGATGTATTGTAAGGAGCACGTTTAATTGTCCGCTTGATTGGGGTTGCATTTCTTGCTGCAGCATCCAAGACTTCTGTAAATCGGTCGACAGCTATTTGGATGTCAGATGAATTTTTTAGGGGAATGCACTGTGATAGGTGAGAGCTCACATACATTTTATACTTTAACCAATTTGTGTTTCTGTTTGGATAGGAAAACCAGTTTGCAGCTGCGGCGTCAGAGTTACATTTTAAAATGAGGATTGAAGGTGAATGATCAGACGAAAGATCATAGGAGGAACTAACTAGTACCTGATCGCGCTTGATGTTTTTGATTACAGCAAAGTCAATAAGGTATGGTAGCTTGTTGAAGTCGGTTGGCCAATAGGTAGGCTCACCACTCGATACCACATCAAAGTTATTTGCAGTTACGGTATTATATAGCTGATTACCTCTAGGACTAATAAGTCTGGAGCCCCAATATGTATGTTTAGCGTTGTAGTCGCCAGCAGCAATGAATTTCTGGCCCAATGTGGAGAAGAAGTTGAGAAATTTATCGTGTAGAATTTTGTGCCTCGGGGGACAATAAACGGATGTTAACGTTAGTTTGAAATCAGTCAGATTTATAGATGTGGCCTGGATACAATCTTCTTCGAACTCTGGCAATGGTAAGTGTCTGATGTGTTTGTGCACAATTATGGCTGTGCCACCACAAGCTCGTCCGCTGGGATGTTTTGTGTCATACGTAAGGTACACAACATAAAACATTTGTTATAAATACAGCCACAAAACTTTATACAACTACTCGAGGTGAAAATTGCAAATTTATGGCAAAGCAATAACAAGGGTTCTCCAGCAATATAATCAGCAATCATTGCTCCATTGTTGTGTCATTGTTCTGCCGACGTTATTGCTTGTACTTAGCAATAAAAATTGCTACGTGGAGACCCAGCGTTACTTGTGATTTGTGCGCGCACAGCCTCATTAACAAGACTTCGAGCCAGGGGTGCCAGATAATTTTGATAAAAAATCGGCATATTTAAAAAAAAAAATCGGCATTATCGGCACTTTAATATAAAAAAATCGGCAAAAAATCGGAAAATTAAAAACACCTATTTTAAATACAATAAAACATATTCTTAATTACAAATAAGAACAATTCAGAATTATCTAATGTTTATAACTTATGAAATTTCAAAAGAATCAATCAAAATAAACGTTTTACAAAGAAATTGTAGTTAAATATAAAGTTTTTTTTATCTTTCTTATAATTAAGTATATTCCATATACAAATATTTGAGTTTGACATTTTTAATAAATCCGTTTTAATATTAATATCAAAACAGTTTAAATTATTAATTTTTAAATAATCTTTAAAAAACGAATAACTTGCAAAGATAAATTTTCCAGTGAACATCAAAACTCTGTTACATTAAAAAATTCTTTCCACATTTGCGGAAGGACCAAAAATTGTACCAAATGCTGCCATAAAATGTTCACGTTATAAATCTGAAATTTTTTGCCAAAAAGTTTGCAAATTTATTTAATTTTCCGTACATAAGAATTGGCTATTTAATTTATGTACTAACATCGTCCTCAATTGCGTTATAATCTTAAAAAAAAAAATTATTTAATTATCAAAGTAATTATTATTCATTGATAGTGAATATAAATTTATCTTACGTTTATTCTTTTGTAAGTATTAATCTATCCATTTTCAAATTGGGCTGTTTCAGCCCAATTATGAATAAAAATTCCCCGGGAGTTTTTTTTCCTTTTCCCATTTTTACAATTGAATTAACATAGGAAAAATGGGAGAGGGAGAAAACTCCCGGGGAATTGTTATTCATAATAGGGCTGAAAGTGTTGTATATTTTCCTAATAGAAAAAAAATTTTAACTGAATTATTTTGGCACTATGCGCCCACGATTTGGCGTAAAAGCAACAAATTATTATTATTTTAGGCTTAAAAATTATTTCTTTTTTAACTTTGGCCTTTAATTCTTCATAGTGGAATATTTTTCAAATAAAAATGTATTAACCCAACACACATAACAAACACTGCATTTAATATTGAATAAAACTAACCCCTTTTTCTTTAGTAGAAGCGCTGACTTAATAACAGTTGTCTCTTTTCAATGTCAGTATCGCTTAAAGTTGGTGTATTAATATCAAACAAACAAAAAGTAATCGCCTTTTACGTGTTAGTCAAAAAATCGGCATTTTTGGAGCAAAAATCGGCAAATCGGCACTTTGATAATTTAGGGGCAAAAAATCGGCAAAATGCCGATAAATCGGCAAAAATGGCAGTCCTGCTTCGAGCTCACACATATCACTAGCAGTGATGCCAGTGGAAATTTCAGGAAATCCCCACGTTTCTAAAAAATCCCTATTTTCCCTACAACCAAAAAATGTTTCTACAACTTTCCCCATGTTAAAAATGTATTGTTTTTTGCAACATTCAAACAAATATATATTTGGTTTACATTTTGTAAATATGTATTATAATAAAAACATTTATTAACAAAAAGAAAAAAAAAGCGAAAATAATTCTTATGTATTTTTCACGTAGTTTTGTTGCTTTTTGAGGCAATCGTCGCAAATAAAAAAATTCGATATTTTAGCAGACTTAAATTTTTTTCCAATTTTCACGTAGCTTTGTTGCTCTTTGAGGCTAACGTCAAAAATTAAAATTTATCGCGAATTTTTGGTATTTTAGCAAACTTTTCCGAATTTTTGCGTAGCTTTGGTGCTCTTTAAGGCAATCGTCGAATATAAAAAATGTTCGCCTTTTATGAATTTTTAAAAAACAAAAATTTCGAAATTTTTATAAAAAAATTATTTTATTTCCAAAAGTTTCTAAAACGACTGCGCAAAATAGGAAATTTTATTGTGGAATTTCGGTTTTTTTTTTAGTAATTTCAATAAACTAAACTGTTTTTGAGTTACGCGAACATATGTTGTGCAACCTCCTCCATTTCGAAATAACGGTATATCTCGAAAACAAGAGCTAACCGAAAAAAAACGGTTAGCACCATTGGATTCAGCGTAATCGAATTTTGTTAAAACGCCATGTGCACGGCTTGTCTATTTTTTCAACTATTATTGTCAATAACGACTAAGAAAATACAAATAGACCTTTATAATAGGGGTGATTATTTTGATATCTTCATATTTAAGATAATTTTTTGACTTTTGAAATGATTTAAGGGAGTATGTTTATATAGGACATATATTTAATTCAAGACCTACCGACTCCAAATCGGTAGTTTCTGTCGTCTAATATTATGTCAATACTAACGAAAGCAACACAATTAGGTCGCACGTCGTAAGACAAATATTCATTTAATACGCGCCGCGGCGTATGAAATAGAAATTCTGCCTGTGCGTGATTTTATTCAAAAAGTGAAAATATAAATATTTTGAGTTACTCACTTATTTTTGAGCAAGTGCGACATGTAAATACAAAAATTTCTAATAATTCTTTGAAGTTAGGCAAAAAGGGTTTAAGTCAGAAATTGAACATTTTCGTAATTTTTAATTAAAAAAATTATAATTACTTTATTTAATTAACTTATTTACTAAAGAGCATGTCATTACGATTAGAAGCAGCTGTGTTAGACTTTAACCGATCCTGGAGAGACAGAACGGATTGCAGAATGTCCAGGGCACTATGGCCCAGATTGGACGCGGGGGCAACCAGGGTTCTACTGGGATTGGATAGGGGTAGTCTTAGAACACTTATAGGGTTCTTGACGGGTCATTGTCCTGTCAGGGCTTTTGCGGGCAGATGGGACAACGCCATACCGAACTTCTGCAGATTGTGTGATGATTCAGAGGAACTGGAGACGATCGAACATGTACTGTGCCATTATCCCAGGATGCAGGGTTTCAGGCAGAAGTGGCTAGGAGATTGGTTTCACGACGAACTGGGGTGCATCGCTGGATGTAGTCCGGCTGATCTACTGTGGTTTGTCAGGGAAATAGTGCGGCTGTTTCTGTTGAGGGGACTGTAGAGGGCAATAGTTCAACGCGACATCTACTAAATTCTATCTTTCTTGTTTCTATCCATTTCATAATTCTCTTCTTTACTGTCTCTTATTTTTTTCTTTTAATTGAAGGGATTCACAATGGACCGTATTGGTCTCCTAACCTAACCTAGACTTTAGTTATTGATACCAAAAAAAGAGTAAAACAAATTTTTTTACCCCTTATCAAAAACTCAAAACGCACTTTTTTGACTAAAGACCTTTTGGCATAACGTCAAAGAATTATGCCTGTATTCACAAAAATTTTTAAAATTTCATAAAGGTTTAAATAACAAATTAACTATGAAAATTATCCCTAATAAACGTTTGTTAAATTTACTAATCGTTTATAAATACGGTGGTCTTCAGTAAAAATAAAATTTTAAACACGCTTCTAATATTTTAATTTCCTTTATTATATTTCTATAAATATAAAGTATACATACATTTATAAATACATATTTCTTTTTTGTTTAGATTCTTTTTTTGTTGTGGTAATAAATTCATTTTTTATTTTTTTCTCATACATAAAAGTATAAATCCACTTATTTAAATATTTTTCACAATATACAATATCAATTAAAAATTTTTAGTGCAAAATACCTAAAGATACATTAATTCTATAATTAATAACGTTATATTTATGTTTTGCATATTCAAAAAATATTGTATTAGAAAGTATTAAAAAAAAGTATGTATGTATGTGGAAATCATTAAATTGTATGAATAAAAAGGAAACAACTTAAACTCAAGTAAGGATTTTGAGAAACTATAAAAAAGTTATTTAAAAAAAAATCAACTAAAAGTAATCACAAAACGATATAATTAAATTTAAATTATTTGGTAGATTATAAAAAACTTATAATTATTTAAATTACATTGTTTTTTTTTTTTTGGTTGGTGGTTAGATTGTTTAAGGAATGTGTTCACTAGTATGATATTTTAAACCGATAAAAATAAGTGTTATATTTAAATTACAGCCGATGAGGAGTCATTTATGTTGTGTAAAAAAAAATTGGACCTACTTGAAACACACCATAAACAAGTCCACATCAGAGTTGATAACAACTTACAAAACATTTACTCGTAGTAGCAAAGTAATAATAATAATAATAATAATAATAATAGTTAATAGATAAGTGCAAAAATTTATATAAAAATGAACATTTGATGTGCATTTTTTATTTTTGCAATTTGTGATAAAACTATTCCTTTAACAATATTTTTAAATTGGTTTTATATAATTATACATACAAAAGATGTGATGTGTGATGCTTAAGATTTGTAAACTATTTGCAAGTTACTCATAATTGTTGTGTGTGGAATGCAAATATTTTTTAATTTGGTATATGCCACCCTAAGAAAGAGAGAGAGGGAAAGAGATGCCTTAAATTTAAAATTAAATGAATGAAATGTGTGCGCGTTTGTTAACTTTATGAAGTTAAATTTGGAGGCTATTTAGAAATTCTAAATTTGTTGGCTGTCTGTTTACTTTGACGGTTTATGCCTAATTGATGATTTTATTTAATATGCTCTCTATTTTTTGTAACGACTTTTCTTCCACCAAGAATGTGCGGTGGTTGCCTTCAACGGTCAATACATCAACAGATTTCTTGCAGACCTATAACATGTACAATTTTTAAAAAAAATATTAATTAATTGTTTTGGAAAGGTTTAATTATAAAATTTACCTCATTGAGACCGTAGTCTTCTTCTAATTTAGCGTAGTTTTCTGTAGGTTTGACCAGAGTAACATCACACGATACTTTGGTAGAGGGTACATATTTATCAGCAGCCAAAAGTTTCTTGTAAAAAGATGTAGCAGCTTGTACAATCTGCAACAAATATGTAAAAGAGAAGTTTGTTAGTTAATTTATAAAAAAAAATTTAGTTAAGTTATTAAAAAAAAATGATTTAGAAACTAAATCAGAATGAAACTCACTAAATCTGTGGGTTGATTAATTTCGGCTGCCACTATTTCTGCGCATTTGGCTACTTTACTCTCCCATGTGGGAATATTCAGCAACACCTTGGCTACTAAACTGTAATCGATGTTGGCCACAACCATACCAAAGTAAGCCAAACCATAAGCTTCATTTTGATCATCGGAAGTATTCAAACGTTGTTTAAAGTTGGTGGTATACCAGTTGACATATTTAGGAGCACCATCTAACATTACAAGGCAGGCCTTTTCCTTCACCTTCTCTAGTTGTTGAACAATGACGAAAGCTACTAAAGCACCAAACGAATAGCCAGCAATTGCATAGGGACCTTTAGGTTGGACAGTGCGAATTTGTTGTAAATAGAATTTAGCCAAAGTGTCGATGGAATCGAGATTGGCTTCAGCTGTACATTGAAGGCCATAGACGGGACAATCTAAGCGACAGGCTAATTGTTTAAGAGCATCAGCAAAACCTTCAATGGGTGAAGCCACAAAGAGTGGACGCTTCTTAGAGTCGACAGGAGCAGCAGATTGTAAGCGTACAATGGCTTGCGTGGGCATAAGCTCTGTGCTGAATACCACCTGAGTACCATCACCAAATGGACTTGGGCTGGGTGTTCTGTGTACAGGAGAAGCTGGAGAGGCAGAAGCTTCGTTGCCCTCAACACCACCGCTTAGTTGTTTCAACTGTCCGAAAGTCAGTTGTCTGATTTCTTGTGGGGACATAACAATATCGAAGTTGCGCTCAAGCGTTTGTTTGATTTCAGCGCCCATTAGGGAGTCCATACCCAAATCAGCCAAAGAAGCGGAATCTTGCACATTTTTTGTGTCTCTTAATCCCAAGATGTTGGCAACGCAGGAAATTAAACTGACACCTCCCGATTGGTCGGATTTACGTTTCTCTGCTACTACCATTGAGGCCAAGACTGGGTGTGGTTGTTGCAGGAAGAAGTCAATAGTTTGTAGACAGGATGTCATTCTCTGGGGCAGAGTTCCACCAATTACTGTATCGTTGTCGCCAAGATTTTCAATAACCAAACCAGTGTCACCAATAGCACCCCATTGTATGGCCAAACCAGGGAAACCACTAGCTTGTCTCAATTCACAGATACGTTCCATTGCAGAGTTGGCCAGACCGTAGTTAGTTTGACCAATATTACCACGACCGCAGGATACACTTGAGAAACAAATGAAGTAGTCAAGTTCGGAGCACATAGTTCGGGAGTATTGATCCAAGTACTTGGTTCCTTGCACCTTTGATTCGCACACAGTTTCAAAATCTTTAACAGTTTGATCTTCGAGCAAAGCATCTCTTAATACAGCAGCCAAATTGAAAATACCCCCTACTAAGGCGAGTTTGTTGGCATTTTTCAAAAGTTGTTGGCAACCCTTGGCACTCTTAACATCACTGGTATCTACCAAAACTTTAACGCCTCTCTCTTGCCATCTTCTGATCATAAGAGATTGATAGCCCGTCTTAATGCCAGATCTGGAGGTGAGTACTAGATATTTGGCTCCTCGGGACACCAACCAGTTCGTAAGTTCTAATCCAAAACCACCCAAACCACCTACAATTATGTAACTTTTTTCGGAATGCATGTAGGTACGAGGTATGGCATTGACTAACCGAGCTGTGGGCTTAAGAGTTTTATGGCCTACTTCTTCATCTCTGACCTTTACGACGACTTTGCCGATGTGTTTTCCGGAGGCCATGAAACGGAAAGCAGACTCAATTTGATGTTCGTTGAAAACTGAGGTGGGTAAAGGTCTGACGGCTCCAGACTTAATACCTTCAGCTACCAGGGACACAACTTGGTTTTGCATGGCTTCTTCGCCTTCCATGACACTGTCCAAGAGAATACCATGGAATGAGGTGTTCTTAAGGAATACAGACATGCCCAATGGAGAATTGTTGCTTAAATCGAATTTACCGATTTCCAAGAAACGGCCGTTCAAACCCAAACAGCGTACGGAAGCTTGCAATTTTTCTTCAGCCAGTGAGTTTAAAACCAAATCCACACCACGTCCTTGAGTTTCCCGCATAATCATTTGTTCAAAGGAACAGTCACGGGAGTTGCCGATGTGATTATTCTTAAGTTGAGGGAAACGTTTTTTTAAGAATTCCCTCTTTTCTTGGCTACCAACGGTGGTAAAAACGGTTAAGCCATTATGTAAGGCAATGGAAATGGCAGCTTGACCTACACCTCCAGAGCCAGCATGGATCAAGACCTTTTCACCCTTCTTCATTTGACCTCGTACCACCAAAGCGTAGTAGACGGTGGCATAAACACAAGGTACAGTTGACGCTTCTTCCATAGTCCAGTTTTCCGGAATCTCCCACATCATGTTCTTGGAGGCAATGCAAGTTGTAGCCATTGATTTGGCAGGTACCATAGCCATTATTCTGCGACCCTTAGAATCGCGACCAGAGAACTCCAAACCCAAAACACAATCCTGTTGTGCCAAATCACCAGGTAAAGCATCAGCAGAAAGCTTGCCTGAAGACAACATGACGTCACGGAAATTAATGGGAGCATAGTAGACGGTGCACAATTCCGAGCTATTCTCTAATAAGGCGGCATTAATTTGAGGGGCTTCAATCCATTTCAGGGAAGCAAGATCACCCTTTGTCAAGGCATTAACATAAGCATGTTCGACTTGTAAAGTGGCAGCATCGGTCTCCAACTTCAAGTGACGGAATGTGCCCCAGGTGGAATTTTTGAAAACATTGTTTATAAGATCCTTGGACAATTGTTCAGCATACAACTTGCTAGTGATGGAGAATTTTTCGGCGTTCTTATCTTGAATGAATACCATTCGAGCGAATTTGCCACCATTTTCGTTCTTGATGCAGTTCATGAAACCTACAGCACCGAATAGTTCCTCTCCTTGACATACAACGTAAACATGACGTTCAGTTTCAGCGGCCTTACCCAAAGCTTTTTTAAGGTCTTCCAACCAGTTGAAGTTGGCTTCAGTGACACGGACTACCACAATTTCTCGTTGTTTCAAATCAACAGGTTTGCGAGCCATTACCAGAACTCTGGAGCCTCCAATGACTTGTTCTGTTACAACGATCAAACCGGACTTTTTCAATAGTTCACGTCCAGATTTGTCATACGAAGTTGTAGATTCTTCAAAAATAAGAAAACCACTATCCTTAATAGTGGCTTTGCTATTTTCTAAGATCATAGTATCAGGTCTCGACAAAACATCCAAAGCGTAAAGGAATTGACAGTTCTGCTCTACCGGTTCTTCAATAATGTTTTTGGATATAATGCGAACACCTGATTCGGCACCTAAAGTTGAAGCAATTGTCTCCTCGTTGTTGTTATAAGTGGCAACAGCAATATCAGCAGTAATTGTAGGTTCTGCTTCGATAATTTGAAGCAATTTTGCGGCCATGAGAACATCGGGGTTGCGGCCATTAGCTAATTCAACACCCTTAATTTTTATGGCTCCTTGGGAGTTTTCAATTATAGTATGAAGAGCCACAGTCAAAGAATGCAAGCGCGATTTTTCTGAGTTTTCATGCAATTCAGTGTGATGTACATTTGGTACAAAAGTATAACGTTCCAAGGTAGGAGGATTTTGAGTTCCAGGTCTCTTTGAGGCCAGGGAGGCTTTTAAACCTCTCATTTCAACACCACCACTTTTAATGACATTAATGTCGCCGTACATGTAAGCAGGTATACCGTTTTGTGTTAAATATTCTTCGGACAATTTGGACATTTCTTCAAAATGTTTAGCTGGGTTTAGGACTGCCTTTTCAATACGAGTAGGCAAGTACAATTCTCTCAAGTTCTTGCTTAAAATGCTGAATTGAAGCATAGTATCCATGAAACTAATCCAGTTTCCTACCCATTGCAACTTAGCGGCATTGGCTACGGTATCGGACTTAAGGATTCCTCTGAAGATGCCAGAGTAATCGTAACCACGGAGTCTCAGCTCCTTGTAGATGTCGTTAGTGTTTAATTCTTTGCCTAAAGAACTGGCTGACAAAGCATTCAAAGGCAATTCTTCTTTTTCAATATCTTCAGGAATGGAAATTTTGCCTGAAACAGCTAAACTGCCACCTTCGCAAATTTCAAAGTTGCCAGTGCCATCAAAGAAGTTAAGACCGAATTTGACTACGCCTTCTTTGTTTAAAATTGTAGCTCTGTGGAATACGATATTTTCCATGACAACGGGGCACTTTTGATATTCCATGCCCTTCATTTTGGCAAAAGTCATCCAGGCTAAAGTCATGTAACCGGTAGCAGGGAACAAAATTCTGCCATCGATTGTGTGTCCTACTAAAAAGGCATCTTCCTCTTTACCCAAATTGATTTCAATGACGGTTTCGCCAGAAGTTGTCTCTTTGCCGTATTTGGGCACAATCCATTTTTGAGAGTGATCCCAGCCAAGCTTAGAGTTCAACATAGGAGTACCACGGCCTACAGGATATGAAATTGGTTTAAATAGAGTCAAGATCTGAGGTTGGCCACCAGCAGCATATATTTTACCAATGTTCATTAGCAAGAATTCAACATTGTTTTCATGGCCACGTTTAACCAAACTGACATTGGTGGCATCGGGACCTAAAGCCCTCTTTAGAATGGCTTGCAACAAACCAGTGGGAGCAATCTCGATAGCAATAGCGTTCTTTGGAATGTGTTGTATAGCCTCGTGGAACAAAACTGGGGAAAGTAAATTGTTAACGTGATAAGCAGCAGAAGACTGTTTTGCTACAGGTGTATTCCAAGCAGACTCGGGAATACTAGTACTAATCCACCTGCTGGTACGGTTCTTGGCATTGGGAATAATTTTTTCCAAGCTCTTGCGTAATTTTGGTCCAGCATCAGCAATGTATTTGCTATGGAAAGCATAACCGGAGGACTTGACGGCCTTGGCAAATGTACCTTCTGAGGATAATTGAGCTACCAAAGCTTCGATAGAGGCATCAGGACCGGAAATAGTGCAGTTATCCCCACTGTTGTGGCACACGGGGAAACAATCAGCAGGCATACGTTTGTGAGCTTCTTCCCAGTCTAAGCCAACTGCAGCCATTTTGCCAGAGGGCAATTTGGTATCTTGAATGCTTTTGCCTCTCCAGTAAGCAGCTAAAACAGTTTGCTCGGGCGTAAAGCACCCATCAGCGTAAGCGCAACCTAATTCACCTACGGAATGACCCACAATACCATCGGGTTTGATATTTAACGAAGTAAGGAGATCGGTCAAAGCAACCTGCACGGCGGCAATAGATATAAATGAGTTTAAAATGTTATCGAAACTCTGTTCGGTAGATTTGGTTAAAACATCTATCAAGTCTACGCCTTCTGGTCTTAAAGCCTCAGCACATCTGTGAATAGAATTGGCAAAAACTTCAAATTGCATTAGATCCTTAGCCATACTGGCCCATTGACTGCCCATGCCAGAGTATATGTACCAAATGGGACGGTTTTCGTCGTTAAATTCTACCACCTCACGTTGCAACGGACCCTTGTTATCCATGACGCAGTAACCACGGTAGTAGTGGAGAGAAATATTCTTGGAATGAATGTCGTTAATCAAAGCTAAGTATTCATCGTCATCTCTGTGGGATGTGGCATCCTCTAATAATTCTTGGACAGCATCAAAAGTACGTCCGGAGCAAACAACCATTTTTGGTGGTCCAACAGTAGGAGTAATTGCCTTGGGCTTAGGATTAGATTTTAAAATAACGTGGGCATTGGCACCGCCAAAACCAAATGAGTTTATGCCAACAATGCCACCTTCCCAAGGAAGATTTTTATCAACCACCTTCAAGCGACCATCCATTAAGCCATAAAGGTCAGGATTCGGATTCTTGTAATGTAAATTGGCTGGAATAACACCTTCTTCCATGGCAATCAAAACTTTAGCAATGGAACAGACACCAGAAGCGGGTTCTGAGTGACCCATATTCGATTTAACGGAGCCAATAAGCAAAGGAGTTTTACGATTCTTGCAGAAGAAATCGGTAATGGAATTGACTTCTTGAGGATCACCCACTTTGGTGCCAGTTCCATGTGCTTCAACATACACCACATCGTTGGGATCCAAATTAATTTCTTCATAGGTTTCCCGGATCAAACGATTTTGCATTTTACCATCAGGATAAGTTATGCCCTGTTCTTTGTAACCATCAGTGTTGGTGCGAACATTCAAAATTGTAGCATAAACACGTTTGGAGTTGCTGGTCTTTTGCAAAAATATGACCACACAACCATCGGATCTAACATAGCCATTACCAGACTCATCGAAAGCCTTGCACATGCCATCGGGACTTAACATGTTAAGACGCTTGAATTGCAAAGACATGGTGGGCTTCAAAATAACACCTAAGCCAGCTACTACAGCGGAATCACACTTGCCATCTTGCATATCGGAAAAGGCCTGTTCCAAGGCATACAAAGAACTGGAACAAGCAGTATCTACACTGTAACTGGGTCCCTTAAAGTCGAAAGTGAAAGATACACGATTAGCAAACATAGCTCTGGCACATCCGGTCAAACCGTAACCATTAACACGATCTTGATCGGCTGTCCAGTATTGCTCAGTTTCGGAGGCAGAAACACCAATATAAACACCTGTACGAGATCCTCTTACTTCAGAGGGATTAACACCAGCATCAATAATAGCCTCGTAAGTACATTCCAATAACATTCTCATTTGGGGGTCCATACATTCGGCCTGTTTTTGATGGACACTGAAGAATTGCTGATCGAAATGCTCCAAGTCTTCATCCTTGATCTTACCGATACGATCGGGCAAGCCGTACAAACCCTTTTCCCATCTTCTGGGGTCATCATTCACCATATCAACACCTTCGAAAAGATTTTTCTTGAACTCTTCAATGTTGGAACTTTCGGGCAAACGACCAGAAAAACCAGTAATAGCAATATCACTGGTACTCATAGTGCCATTTGAACGTGCACCGAAACGTCCCTGTAGGTCATGAACATTATGGTCAGCGTTTTCATTTATAACACCATCAGCGAAGCGGGCAGGCATATTGTTAAGTTGGTTATTAGCTGTGTTGTTAGAATTTAGAGAAATTAAACTGGCTGTATTGTAAGTTGCAGCTGATGACAATAGAGATGATGTGTTGTTGGTTGTTGTCTCTTTAACTACCACTACTATCTGATCAGTTTCGGCGTGCTGTTGTTGTTGTTCGTTATCTTGTTGCGTTGGTGTTGAATTTCGTTGCTGTTTGTTGCGTCTCTTCTTGCGACGATTTGCTGACTTTCCTTTATTACCAGACTTTTGCAGAGATGGCGATGATGATGAGTTGACGTTATTTGAATTATTGACTGAATGTTGTTGCGTTGGGTTAACAGTTTGCAAAGAATGAATCTTATTCTCGGATTTCAACAGTTTGGAAGATACCTGTAATTAAAAAGGATATACAATTAATATTTATAAAATTTGTTTCCTTTTTTATTTTTGATCTATTATTGATTTATTTAAATTGCAGTATTTGCTGGACCGTAACTGTTGTAAATATTTTTATAAAAAAACCAGCTATTTTCTGATTGATCATAAAGAGGGTATTTATTAACTCAAAATAAGTTTTTATTTTTTCACTTTTTGGGGAAAAAATCGACACGAAATATTCATTTCTGCCCGCTGTTAAAATATGGGGTATAGATGCTCAGACTGCAATGTCCACTTTTTTCACAAACGTAACTAATAATACCTCTTAGGGCTAAAAAATCAGAGCAAGTTAAACTCTCTTTTTGGTTTAAAACTATCGTTAAACGCATAAAATTGGGCGTTTAAACTACCAATACAGGCCATATGAATTTGATAAGATTTGTCGTAGTGCTGCCACATGTTATTTTTTATCCACGTAAATACATGGGACACTGATTTATAGTTGTTGAGTTTAAACTACATATAAATTCAAGTTTAGTTCAACTAAACCAGCGTTTAAACCATCAACGATTTGAGTGCCCCGGTAGGCTAGCTATTTAGTAGTGAGCTAGTCTATCAACCCCGGGGTTGCGGGTTCGATTCCCGCCAGAGACTCTGATTTCTTTCCTGCAGACAAGCGTCAAGCTTCGCGGGGATTAGCATAGGGAATTACAAAATTTAAAAAAAAAAAAAAATATTAGCCAATAGAGCGGGTTTTTTACTTAGAGTTTAAACCAGGATCAATAGTAAGATTTGTTAATCTTATAATAAAATTAATCTAACCTTAATCCTCTTTGGCGTTTTTGAGTGGAAGATTAAAGCTTTAAGCATTGCCATATGAATTGACAATACTTTTATGTATAAGTGTGGCAGTTTAAAACAAATGCAAAAATTGTCATCAAATTACTGTTCTTAACGTGAAAAAGAAGAAGAAAAGGCGAGAATTTTGTACTGTGTTGTATAATATTTTATATTTATAAATAAATGAAATCGAAAAAGAAGCAAAATAATCAAGCAATATTTTATCTTACGAGGTGGAATATTTAATAAAACTTTAAAATAAAAAAAAAAAAATAAAAAATATTTCCTTTTATAAGCTGTTCGTACTTTTGAAAGTTCTGTCGCAAGTTTAAACCGCCAACTTTGAGCGTTTAAACTTGGAAACAAAATGAAATAATCGACTACCCAAAATCGAATTTCAAAGATTAGTTCTAATTTAATCGCTGATCTTTATGTCAAAAACTGGCTCTTAGTTGTATATAATGAATGCTTTAATTAGGAAATAACATTACCAGAAACACTTTTATCCCATAAAAAAGTATGTATGTTCAAAAATTAAGAATTGATCACAGTTTGTTAAGCTCTTTTTCTCTCAACTATTTGCGAAAATTCACGCTATTTTTTTTATTCTGTTTCTTTTTTTGTTAAACAAAACTAAAAAGAAATTAAAAAATCTAACAAATTATTTTTTTTTTGAAACAGTTAGTTTTATTGTTCATTTTATAACTTTGTCATTAGTCTTAATTATGGTTATGAAGTTCCTCCAAATCAATCAAGAAAAAACTAAGCCTTTGTTAAGTTTAAGAATTTTATAACTACTGATTTTTTTAAGTACTTGTCGATGTAAAAAAGCAGCAATGTCCATTTGATTAGAGCAAACACAGCAATCTCCAATTTTATTATTATAATTGCCAGCAAACCGCTACAATACATACATAAATAAGAATATACTTTTGAGTTAATACCCTCTCTATGATTAGGTGCGATTTATTTTCTGATTCTTATTTTTTGTTGAGCAGGACTAATGAAACTTATTTATGATTTTTTAACAATAATAAAAATTTAAGTGTACAAACCAATTGCCATTTTAGAAAAAACATTTTCTTATAACTTGCAATTTTTGTTGCAGCAATTCTTGCGCTTATTGGTGAGGGAGGTGAACTCAGTTTTATTTATTCTGCAACTTTCTTTATTTTTGTAATTCTCGCACTTTTCAACTTAAAATTGAATGTACATAGGTGTGTTTGTATTTATGTACATGTACAAATGTATAATGTATATAAATGCAAGATGAAAATACAAAAATTGCAAGACTAGAAAAACTTCATAATCTGGACACATTAATGAAACTTTAAAGCAGAATTTTAAAAAATTGCACCAACAATAATTGCTAGTCTGGACGATGACATACATTGGTCAAATGCTTGACATGCAGGCGAATTCACTCGTGTACCCGTTCTTGACGTTTTATTCGCCGTTATATCCAAATTTTTTGACTTCCCATCAAGAATCGTAGGTGTCACACATACAAACACATTTTAACTAATACAACCCTAGCGCTTAATAATTCTGCAAATAATAGGACCAGTCCAAACACGCGTGTAAAAAGTAGTCCACAAGGGACCAGGACTAGTCCAAAACTAACCCAAACGTATGGAAAAAACCTGGTCTATTTAACATTACGATGTCCTAGGAGAGGACCATATAACCCACCTTTGGACCACTAAGGAGTAGTTTTAAAACTACTCCATGGTGTACACAAGAGGATTAGTTTTGAAGTCGTTTAAAAACGAAAGTATGTCGTTAAAAACCGAAGACATGTCGTCTCACTACAAACACTTTTTAACAATGACGTGGTCCATGCTTGCATTACATCGGACCAGTCCATGGAGTAGTCCATTTTATCAAAATGGATCAGGTGGTCCAATTTTATTTGCAGGGTATGTATATGAAAAGAAAACCATAAAAAGCGCACAAGAAGAAAAAAATACATATTTATAGGTATGTATATCAATGTTATCATTAAGGGTAATCACGATGCAAATGTGTGCAAAAATACACAGATTTGCACACACGACAACAAAATGTACGTATTAACAATTTACTTCATTTTACTCCGTTTGCACTAAAAACACAAATTACAAATGTTTATCATAGAATCTGATTCAACCGCCAATGCAAATTTGTTGAACATTTCATTTGTTAAGGGTGTCCAAAATTGAGTTATCATTTCAATTTTAATAAAAAAAGTTTTTTTTGAGATATTATTTTTATTTTTTAAGTTTATTACAAATAGGTTTTGGTTAAAAATGCAAATTATATCGGTCAAGTGGCCCCTTTTACTGGTTCGGCAAGCTCCCAATCTTTTACCAAACTCCTGAATTAACGTTTTTCAATAACATGTTGTCAATGGTTGATACCTGCTCGATAATGTTGTTTTTAAGCTCTTTAACCCTTTCGATTTCAAAGATCCTACAAAAAATAGTCTAAATAGTCTACGATAAAAAAAAATGAGATTTTCAAACTTTTATTTCAAAAGATCCATTGTTTCTCTTGCTGTGTGGTCTGTTAAAACCACACATTCTCTACATCAAAGCGGTATCCATTTACCGATGATATCTTTATTAAAAAGTGTTTGAAAAGATTGAATAAATTTGTCATAGCAAACTAAAGTTTTTTTAAGTGTTCATTTATTCTAAGAAGAGCTTCTAATAGCTCATACTGCATTTTGTTGCGAATTTTGGTGTTGGTTGTATTCATTATAATTAAGTCACGTTTAACGCAAGGGTTACTTGTTACCACAGAAAGCTTTTTATGAAAATGGGCTAAACGAATTCTTAACTTTGTACCCCACATCATGAGCAAATCGGTCTTGTTATTTCATTAATTGAATTTATAATAATAAATAAGGGATTTTCACAAAATTTTTGTCCCCTATTTGGGGAGAAATCCCAAGAACTGAGAACTATGATGTCAAGCATTTCAATAGTGTATGACAGTAGGAATTGACAATTCAGCTATTTTGTGGTTAGATTTAGCCATTTTCCATTTCGTTTAGCCATGAAAAATCAGTTTATCCATAAGCCATTTTTATTTAGCAAGATTTCCTTAGTTTTTTAAATTTTTAGACCAACAAATTTTATAAATGCAGCATTAATTGTGTTGTAACGTTGAATTTTTCTTAATTAGCTAACGCAAATGACTTTTGCAATAAAAATACATCAATTTTATCGATAATTCATTTTTCAAAAATATTTGTTATGTTTAGATTATTATTACTTAACATTTAAGTATAAACAAAATAACCTCTTGCGTGTAATTTTTTGAATTTGTGTAAATATTGATCTGATTTTTGTAATAAAATCTTGTTTAGCTATTTTATTAAGCCATTTCTAATAAAATCTTAGACATTTTTAGAAGTGAAGAGTTACCATCATTGGTGTATGGTGTCCTTAAGAAATCGGATCAATCAGTTAAAAAAAAAAAATTTTAATTTAAAAAATTTGCAAAATGAGCCATTTAACATAAAAAGCAAAAAATTATGACACAAAACCGGTTAAAAACATGAAAACGTTTTTAATTCTAAAAATCGGCTTATTTTACAAATTGTCCTGAGAAACAACGCAATTAACTATCTTCAAAGTTGGTTATGTAATTGTGCTGACTACTACTACTTTTCATTACTCGATAATACTCAAAACATTCCATCAAGTTTGATAAGATTATAAATCATTCTTCCAAATTTCGTTAAGAACTGTCCATAATTTTTTAAAGATCCCATATAAAGCCCACTCTGTGAAATCATCTACATATATACGACTAAAACTGTAATAAATAGATGTAGATGTTTTCGTAAATTTTTGTCTAATTTAGCATAATATTGCAAGAAATGTTATTAATGATAAACGGTCCATCATTTATCATAGGAGTTTTTTTTACAGTTGACAATGTTGCATATTTTGCAAACTGTAGGTTAGGGCTTTACGCGTTTATCATGTAATATTTTGTAGATAGGTCCTTTTGTGTTTTTGGTTAAAAAATAGCTAACTACTAAATTGTTTTTATTAAATAAATCTATGTATGTATATAATTTTTTTTATATAAACTTCATTTTATTTAAAAGAAATATAATATTTTCAGGTTAATTAATCACCCCTATCCAGGCCTGCCATTTTTGGCGATTTATCGGCATTTTGCCGATTTTTTTGCCCATAAATTATCAAAGTGCCGATTTGCCGATTTTTGATCCAAAAATGCCGATTTTTTGACTAACACGTAAAAGGCGATTACTTTTTGTTTGTTTGATAATAATACACTAACTTTAAGCGATACTGAAACAGTTGTAACATTGAAAAGAGACAACTGTTATTAAGTCAGCGCTTCTACTAAAGAAAAAGGGGTTAGTTTTATTCAATATTAAATACAGTGTTTGTAATGTGTGTTGGGTTAATACATTTTTATTTGAAAAATATTCCACTATGAAGAATTAAAGGCCAAAGCTAAAAAAAAAATAATTTTTAAACCTAGTTAAAATTTCTTTTTCTATTAGGAAAATATAAAACACTTTATATTTGTGTTTGAAAATGGATAGATAAATACTTACAAAAGAATAAAGGTAAGATAATTTTATATTCACTATCACTGAATATAATTTAAATAATAATTACTTTGATAATTAAATAATTTTTTTTTTTAATTATTACGCAATTGACAACGATGTTAGTACATAAATTAAATAGCCAATTCGTATGTAAGGAAAATTAAATAAATTTGCAAACTTTTTGGCAAAAAATTTCAGATTTTATTTTTGCAAGTTATTCGTTTTTTAAAGATTATTTAAAAATTAATAATTTAAACTGTTTTGATATTAATATTAAAACGGATTTAATAAAAAGGTCAAACTCAAAGATTTGTATATGGAATATACTTAATAAGAAAGTTAAGAAAAACTTTATATTTAACTACAATTTCATTGTAAAACGTTTATTTTGATTGATTCTTTTGAAATTTCATAAGTTCTAATGTTTATAGATAATTCTGAATTATTCTTATTTGTAAGTAAGAATAGGTTTTATTGTATTTAAAATAGGTATTTTTAATTTGCCGATTTTTTGCCGATTTTTTCATATTAAAGTGCCGATAATGCCGATTTTTTTTTTAAATATGCCGATTTTTTATCCAAATTATCTGGCACCCTCCCATGAAAATATTCCCATATTTTTTTTATTTCGTATTATAAATGATTCCCATAACAAATTTTTTTGGGAATGAATTCCCAAACTTAAAAAATTTGGCATCGCCAATGTTTACTCCCGCGAATTTTTTTACTAAATAAATTCCCAACAAGTGTTGATGTGAACGAGAAGGGAACATGTAAATTTTAATTTGTATTCTAAAGTAGGACTTAATTAAATTACTTTTTCCTTTTATTGAAGGAGTGTACATAAACAAAATGAAGATAAAAACTATTCATTATTTACTTTATTATATTTTTATTAGTATTTTATTTTGTATATTTTTCTTTCACAATACAAGCACTTTCAAGTTACTCACAATAGAGACTTTTGTTTACAATCCACTGACAAATAATTCACAATAGAAATTTTTACTCCCAAAATATTTGCAATACCGATTTGTTGGGGATGGGAATTTAGGTTTGATCCCATATATCATATTCCCATAACATTCGCGATAGGGGTGAATGTATAATTCATTCATTAAAATTATACAATTATTTGGGAAAATTTAGCATTTTTTTTAGCATTTTCAAATTATATTTTTAGCATCCCATTTTTTTTTTTTAAGTTGTGGTCACACTGTAAATGGGTTAAAAAGCTTTTACTCTTTGCTTGTGTTCAGGGTTGCCGAACATGGTCTTTTCCGACCAAATTTGGTCGGATGTTTTTGGTTTGGTCGGATGGTAGGCCAAACCTAATTTTGGTCGGTTTTAGTAAATTGGACGGATAGCAGACAATTACAAATCTCATAGCTTTTTTACCAAACACAAACATTTTTTTTTTTGAGTGTTGATGAAACTATGGATATGGAATTGATATTACGTTAGGAGCAAGTTACTTTGACGGTGTTAGTTTTATAAAGGATAGTTTTGTCATCTTATTCGAGCTTACCAAGTCAGATGCCGTTTAAATTTTTCTTCTTATAAAAAACTTTTTATCAACAAACAATATTCCTATACAAAATTTGATAGGATTGGCAACAAACGGCGCTTACGCCATGACTGGAACTGTTGCTAAGCTTGTAGCCTATCCATCGATGTCGAACGTAGACTTCGTTCGCTTAATTACATGTAAAACAAAGACATTATTGTATAATTTGTTTTCGTTTTAAATGTTAGTTAAGCGAACGAAGTCTTCGTTCAGAAATAGATGAACAGGCAGTTAATATTTAAAGTTTTTTCACATAGTCCTAAAAGAATAACATAAATAAAAGAATTTCAGGGATTCTGTTCTGTATTAGGTGTTTCTTATACAATATGGACTTCTTAAAGGAAGATGTTGTAAGAATCGTAGAACAGTGGGATGCTTTGATACTGTATTTTGAATCATAGTTTTATAAAGGCAATGCCATAAGAGCCACAAAACTTCCAAAAAGTATGGATGAGCTTTAATTGTACAAACTTAAGTTAATAAATTTTGATTCATATTTTTTAGAGGTCTATATGTGTTATTGCATAAGATTAATGAATTATTCTAGTTTATAAGCGTTATTAAATGAATTTGTATATATAAATTTTATTAAAGTTAATCGTTACCAGCAAATAAACTTTTAATAAAACTAGGGGTTACGTGTAGGATGTTAAATATTTAATAGGTGTGAACATAGGCTTACTTTTTTGTTTTTACTATAATTGCAAATTACAAAAAAAAAAAAAAAGTAATATGTAGATTTAAAGCTTTATCCAATAAAAAATTTACTTTTTATCGAAAATACATATACATACATATCGTCATATAAAATGAAAAAGAGCCTATTTCAAGAAAAAGAAAGATAACTTAATAAAGACAGCTATAGTGATTATTACAACGGGGTTTTCTGGTTAATATCGTTAACACATTACACATGATTGACACTATCCTGAAAAATTGTTTTTGTAATCTCAGTCGTATCGCTACTGAAATTTTTTTAAAAATTATGATAGGCCTTTTTGCATTTTTATGACGATATAATTGTTTTTAAATATTTCAAAAATTTGGTCGGTTTCAAGAGATTTTGGTAGGCTTTGCAGACAATTTTGGTCGGATAAAAATTTCTCAAACGGCAACCCTGCTTGTGTTGTAAAATTTAAGAGAATCTTTTTATTTCTGTGCTCTTAACACTTTCAAAAGAGTTTTTGGTTTTTTTTTGTCAAGATTGTAATTAAACGGCGTTGTTATTTCATACCAGGAATGGGGATGATTATTTTAAAATTGTACTTTTTTGACTTTTAATGTACCAAAAGATTTTTTTTAATAAAATTATATCACAAAAAGGTATTATAAATCTTATTCATACTTATATACAATAATATAAAAAAAAAACAATTTAGTTTGGTATATAAACTAGAAAGTGATGTAAATTTTTAATATTTAGTGGTGTGCTTGAAATCGAAAACGTTAAACGCAAGAAATTGAAAGCTGTTTCTAATATCTAAAATCTCTGTTTAATAGAGAAATATTTGTATAATATTTGTCATAAAATTCTTTTATTACAGAAATCTTATTAAAAAACGACTTTTAAAATTCTTGCGTATTACGTTTTCGATTTCCAGCACACGCCTGATTCGCTAATACAAATACAAATATCTGCACCAAAATTCGTCGACTACGAATATCCAATCTGAACTTAAGCGCCAATCGATATTTCAATTAATTGTAAAGAAAAATTTTAGCATTTACTAAATGCATTTAACATGTCAACCACATTCCGATAACTAAATTTGAAATTAAAAACTTGCACCTGAATTGAATGCCTTGAATTTTTAAAATTAAATTATTATTATTATTTAAAGGCCAAAAGTACAGTGGCTAAATGGATTTTTTGTTAAGTGTTCACTGAAGTAGATTAAGGCTACAAATAAAGCCAATTATTCTGAACGGTAAGAGATTCTATACTTTACCTGAAGTACTTTTTTCCTTGTCCCCAAAAAATAAAAATAAAATCCCCAAAATATTTTTAATATTTTTAGTAAAAACATTTTTTATTTATTTTGTTTGTAGCGACTGGTTTCGGCACGTTTTTCAAATCCTGTTTAAGGTGCTATCAGACGGGATGTATTTTACATATGTACTGTCAAATTTTCCATCTGTAAAAGTTGTACACATCGTGTGATACATATGAAACTTTGCATGTGTAAAATACATGTGGAAATACATATGTAACTTTTTCGATTAGAACACGCTTTATTTTCCTGTGGCAAACATAAACAAAACAGCTGGTTTGTTTTGAAACGTAAACAAAAGTCAGCTTTTGTTTACATTTATAGGTTATGTCATAAGGAAAAACATAAGCAGGTGTGATAGCAAAAATTATGAATCGTATGTAAACTGGAAATTTTGACATACATAAGGAATTGCATATGGGTAAGAAAAGTGACAGTACATATGTAAAATACATCCCGTCTGATAGCACCTTTATGCGATTCCAGTGAGGAATTACAAGCAGAACAATATGCTGTTTTTAAAGACGAATGAGCCAATTTATAAGAATTTTGAGCTTGTTCAATCGGTTTTAGCCATCCTTTAAATCAACAATAAAAATACATATATCCGTCATTTATTTAGTACTTCTTTTTGCTAAATTTTTCTTTCATAAGTACTTTTTTTTTGTGGAAGACATATTTGCTTGAAAATTGTCTTTAAAAAAATCAAAAATTGTACGTGTTGTCAACGGTATTAGATTCTTTTAAAAAAAATTTTTTTAAACACTCACTCAAGAAAAATAGCAAAGTTTATTAATTAGTTTTAACACACTCATCAAAAATGGTGGTCTTAATTAGGACCGTTTACACCGTTTTGCTACTTATTTTTTGATATTTAATATACGAATCAAAAAAAAATAAGCCTAAATAATAGAAATGGAAAAATATGTTCAAAATGTGTAAAACTCCGAAAAATACCCGAATTTTTTTTTTAAATCCCCAATCCCCAAATGACTTTCTTTATCCATTTTGCTCGCATGAAATTCAAAACTTTGGGGTTAAAGCCCAAACAACTCTTGCAACCCTGCCAAGGAACTTTATTTTGCTTGCATACTTACACTTAAATACTTTCAAATTTCGTTTGTATAACTTTTTTGCGCTTTTACTTTTACTTTTTCGCAGATGCTACAGCCACATGTATGCGGAGGGTTTTCACGTATTTAATTCAGGGGTTTTTCTTAACTTTGTTTTTCATGATGTTCAATAATGTATATAAATTTTTTTAGCTTCCCACCAATAATTATTTATAATAACACTGTTCAACATTTTTGATGTCATCAAGGGCAAACTCCTCCTCGTGTGGATTTTCTCGAAGTATTTATCGGAACTATTGCAAACACATAATACTGATAAATTGATTTTTTTGCCTTTTGATAAATTTTAATACATTTTTCGAATTTTTGATGATACAGAAATACATATATGATTACATATTACTTTACTGAATTTCCCACAGTTTGGCAACTTTTAGCAAAAAATGGTGAAAAAGATACATACATATCAAAAGGGAAAATTTGTCACCATATTAGCAATTTTGAGACACTTGTTTTACACTTTTTCCCCCTAGTATACAGCTACAATTTAGCCGAAGATAGGAGATCAAAATTCCAATTGGTTCCTGCGAGAAAAATTGCTTGTTCTTCAAAAAAATCAAGTTTTAGTAAAAAAAAAATAAACATTTTCTGAAAAATGTCGAATAATTGATCACCCTACTGCATAATAATATGACTGAGCTTAATAGTACCAAAATAAAGTACAACTGTACCAACGTTGCCAACTCTGTTTAATACTGTCTTTTTTTGTTTATTTTCTTTTTGTGGTTGTTGCTGTTTTATTTGAAGTATGCGGAATTGAAACGTTAGTATACATTTTGAAAATCAGGTGATTTTTGGACTAACTTCAATGTTATGGCTTTCTTATTCATGTGGATGGATATGTACATACATACTTACATACATATGTATACCTACAATGTACATCATTTATGTACTATATACAAAAAGAGTAGGATAAGTAGTTGGTATTTGTAAAATTTGCGAATACATATGTATGTATCTATGTTGATGAATTTGTTTTGCTGTAGCGGCAAATTTGTATGGTACATACGATTTTTGATTTGTTAATGATGCCGGTAAGATTTGTTTTTTCTTGTGTAAGAGATTTGCAACGAATTAAAAATACTCTATAGGTACCTACTGTATGTAAGTAGCTTTGTACATATATTGTAGCTACATATGTACATTGTACATACTCACAGAGATAGGTAGTTCCCAGCTAGCATTTGGCTGATAATTTTTTGTTAAAATCACCCAAATGATTCTTTTCAGATCAGTTTTGATGATTAAAAACTGATTTATCACTTAAGTGATTGAAAAAGGATTCATACCTACATATATGATTCATTTAGGTATATGTTTTAATAATTGAAATTTTGTTTTTGCCAAATGAAAACATACCTATAAAAAGCTTGACTAAAAAAGAAGCCCAAAAATTATTGACAATTTATAAACTTATGTAAATGTTAGTGCAAATTGTTTCTTATCTTCTTTGCGAAAAAACAGTTCCATTTTTTTGGTTCAAAAGCCATAATGGTGCTGATTTTTTGGAGAAAAATTAAAAAACATGACAATTAAAAAAAATGATATGAAATAGGTACATATAATCAAAAACTATATAATTTACGATTAAAAAATAAGACAAAAACGATTCAATAACGATTAGAAAAACTAACATTAAAATGATCAAAAAGGAATCAGAAAATGGTATCACAAATGATTCTTTCAGGTGATTCATCGGTAGGGTACCATTTTCTCACAACGAGAGTATCATTTATGATTGAAAAATGAGCTCATATACGGGTATTTTGCCCTTGAAGCTGATTCCTAAATGATCAGATTATGATACAAAATGCTAGCTAGGTTAAACAAAATACATAATAATTTTATTATTCAAGACTGTTAAAAAATGTCTAAAAAAATATAAAATTTATTACCTATGTAAATCCAAAATTTAACTTAAAATTTTTAATTATTAACCTCCGTATTCCTCTTATTAAGGAAAATTTTCATACAAAATTTGTTTTGTAAACCTTTATTAAATTTAAAATATTTTTATGAATATGTACCTACATATGGGTAATTCCAAAGTGTTGAACGTGACAGTCGTACGCATCAAAAATGCAATAACACTTTAAACAAAAAAATATTTTTAAGTTCTCTTCACCCTTAAATTATAGCACTAAGAAAGCACTGTTATACATATATGTATGCAAAAGTTTATGGAGGGCGCGATTCGAGGTCAAAGATAATGTATGTACCTACATGCATTAATTATTTTTTTTTTTTTCAATATTAGGTATTAGAAAGTTCGAAATTAATTGCGAGGTTAAAACAATTTTTTTGCTGCATTAGAAATACATACATACAGTCCGGGTCCACTAAACGTTATCGGATTCGCCCCAAATTTTGCTTCTTTACTTTTTAATAGGTATAAAGGAACAAAATCTGCCCGGCGAACTGGAATCAAAACATTTTAAATTTGGCCATACAAATCGGGAACAGCTCAGTAGATATTTTCCGTTCAAGCATTTTAACACCACTTCTAATTACATTAGATTCTTAACGATACTGGTTCATTAACTGCCAATGACGAAGAAACGTCTTAAATAAGAGGTTTTTTTATCAATAGAATTCATTGCTTCACATCACCCTTGGATTCCACTACGCAGTAACTAAGGTAGAAGTGAAAACGATTATTCTAGGACTAAATGTTTTAATAAAAAAAAGGTTAATAATAAGATGTGATTACCATGCAGGAGATAAGAGTTAATTGTCAAAATGCCACTAGTCCAATTACTAGAACAAGAGGTACTAGGAACACCCAATGTGGCCCAAGTGTACTAGTACACGTCTAGAACCAATAGTACTACATAAAGATTTTCCTAGCACACTTAATGCTTTAATTAAGATGGTATAGAAAAGTTCACAGTTGAGAGCTATAGTATGTACTGAATCTTTTTGTACTAGTTTAGTTTCAATCTCCAGCAGGGCGTTGGCAAAACGGGAAATTACGCGTTCTAGAAACTTCCATGCAATTAAGCCCAAATTGCCGTGTGGCTCGTGGAACCGTCTTGTTAAAACCAAATATCTTCTTGACCATAATCTTCAATTGCAGGCCAAAAATAGTACGGCCCTAGCGATAATCGACAAATACGGATTATCCGCCACACTTCTACCAACAGAAGCGTTTTATTCTGCAGTGCGTACATTGCGATAACAGACAGGGCTGACCACATCTGTTACGCTTTCAGCCTCTTCCAATTTCTTTCTAATGTTGCCAATTCCTTGCACAGTAGGTCGATTATTACGACCGTACTGCTCCACCACTTTTGTAATAATTTTCATCTATTTTTGCGCGTTCTTCGGTTGTAAACGATCCATATTTATTGGTCGTGTTCTATAAATCGAAATTAAGTGGTTTTAAAATCGAACAAAGTTTGAAGACAACCTGTAAGGAAATTTCATAAGAATATTCCTTTTTAAAATTTCGTATTTTGAGTACCAATTATCTTTACAGGAAGAACTCTTAATAACAGGAAAAACAAGTCATTTTGTAAATAATTGAAATCAAAATATCGATCTCAATTCCACTTCATTTCGTTTTCTAGAACATGCTCGTATATTTAACAGCTGACAGCCTTGCCAGACCGGCGGTTTTGAAACCACTTAATGGATAACCCGTTATTCGAAACAAAATTACTAAAACAATAGCTTTGTTCATTTACTTTACCTGGCCTTTACACGTGAAAGTACTTTCTTGCAAGTAGAGTATACGTATTATCAACGAAAAATCGAAGAAACAGCCGATTGGCTGAAAGTACCAAAATTATGTGTGTGTTAGTGAAAAAGTGTGAGTGTATTGCGACTTTCAAGAAATTTACTTTCACGTGTAATGGCTAGATTACAAACAGAAACAAGCAACGAGAAAGTTAATTTAAAATTCACGACATTTTTCTCCTGATTACTCAAAAATATAGAAAAGTAAATGAACGCTTTACCGGCAAAAACTAGTATATTAAAGGCGTTACTAAGCTACCTAAATAAGAGCGGAAGCGTTTTTTGTATGTCAAAACTTCTCATTTCCATACAATTTATACGAAACAAACCATTAGAATGCGAATTAGAAACCACCCGGCTGATAAATCTTATTTGACAGATCGCTATGCCGGTTTGTTTTATTGAAATTGTATTTAATGTGCTGTTTCCAGGTGACAAGCAATTGATTGTGTATAAAAATTTATATGAAAATCACTGAGTTTTTTGAGTGCTTTTCATATAAATTTTACTACACAATCAATTGCTTGTCACCTGGAAACAACACATAAATAAAATTTTCATATTTAAAAAAACGCTTACCGCTTTTGTTTAGGTTGTTCAGTAACTAGCTATAATATCCCTGCAAATAAAATTGGACCACCTGATCCATTTTGATGAAATGGACTACTCCATGGACTGGTCCGATGTAATGCAAGCATGGACCATGTCATTATTAAAAAGTGTTTGTAGTGAGACGACATGTCTTCGTTTTTTAACGACATGCTTTCGTTTTAAACGATTTCAAAACTAATCCTCTTGAGTAAACCATGGAGTAGTTTTAAAACTACTCCTTAGTGGTCCAAAGGTGGGTTATATGGTCCTCTCCTAGGACATCGTAATGTTAAATAGACCAGGTTTTTTCCATACGTTTGGGTTAGTTTTGGACTAGTCCTGGTCCCTTGTGGACTACTCTTTACACGCGTGTTTGGACTGGTCCTATTATTTGCAGGGATGCTTAAGTTGGCTTAAGCAACGATGAGACTACTTGTTAATCATATGTGTCTAGTCATATTGAACTTAAAGAAACTTTTTGTTAAGTTTTATGAATCTGCCATTTGAGTTAAAGTGCTGAACTGGTATCACATAGTCGGGCTTGACCGACTATACCTCACTTGTTTACAAAGGGCTAAAAGAAAAATTCGCACAGATATCGTGTCGTATTAAAACTGTTTTTTTTTTTTGTTTGTTTGTTTGCCAATTTCTCTTGCAAAAACAAATCTTTATCGATAGATAAGGTGGCGTGATTAAATATTTTTCAAGTTCAATGTGAGAAATGGAAAAAAACACCTCGCATGATTAATATTGTACACATCCATATTTAACTATGTATGTATGTGTAAGCAAGTGTGTTGTGATTTTTAATAATTTTTTTTCAGAAGCGTTCTCAAATCGGTGCATTCAGTGATGCCAACTCTTGGGACACTAAACGCATAAGACGGGTTAAATTGGAAAAATTATTATTCATACCTACATACATATTTTAAAAAAAAAAAATCAATTTTTACCTTTGTTGCTTTTTTTAAAAAATTTAAAACAAAACCATGTTAAAAAAAATATTATTGAGTATAAAGCTTTGTTCACAATAGGCAGCAACATTTTCACTGGTGTTCTTAATAGAGCAAAAATTTTTTTTCGCGACCGAACACATTTTAAATAACAAAACCGTTTGCAAATTTTGCCCAGAGCAATATTACGTATACGTATTTATTATAATTTGTTAAAATTTTCATTCAAAACTAAATAAAATTATTTTTAACGTCAGAAACAATTTCATACAAATCAATTCAAATCGACTCAATTGTTTAAAAAAAATTTAGTTACATTTTTGCTGTGGCTAAAATTTGCAAACGGTTTCTTAATGCAAAATGCGTGTGGTTGCAAAAGAAATTGTTGCTCTATTATGAACAATAAGTGAAAAGTATTTTTTTTATTTTGTAGTAACACTAATATGATAGCGAATTCAGTTTCTAGATCATGTATGGATGAAAATAGGACGAAAGAAAGTAAAAAAGAAATGAACCACGACTTGAATTTTTTTTATTTGCAAAAAAAAAAAATATGCCGCCAAAAAGTCGTGGATCATTTCTTTTTTTCTTTCTTTAGTCCTATTTTCATTCATACATGATCTATAAACTAAATTCGCTATCATATTAGTGTTACTACAAAATTGCATTTATATATATTCCAGAGCACCTTGTAAAATGCATCTAATTTGGAAAAATCTAAATTATTTACATACAAAGATGATATACTTGCCAAAAGATAAAATTTGATACCCATATTGCCCTATTTAGAACGAAGGGTTACCACCCCATTGCATTTTTGTCAAAACGCGAACTAGGACGAATTTCAAAAAAAGCTGAGACACGTATTTAATTAAATCCACTAAAGATTAAAACATGTTAATTTGGCACTTTTATTACAAACAACCCCGAACAAAAAATTCAAAAATCGTTTTTTTTTTACAGAAAATCCTTAAAAAAAGGACATGGATGATCGTCCTTGGACAAATTGTATACGCAGTTGGACGCGCCTTAAAAAAACCTTTCTTACGATACCCAATTTGTATATGTTGGTAAGGAAACAAATTCTTAAATTAACAAAACATGCAAAAATAGACCCTTTTTCAAACTGGTCCAGCTCACGAGAGGTCAAAGCTGGAGCCGAAATATTTAAAATGTCATCTTAAAAAAGTACAAGGTTCATTTTTAGGAGGGTACATCTAGCACGAATTTTGCTTCCATACAACTTGAGTCGCGCTAACCTACATAGTTTAATTAGAATTTTAGACTTAAACGGCAAATTGTAGCTTGCAACCAATCTGAGCGCATACGAGTTTTCGAATGGGCACCAAAAGAACATACGAATTTACCAGCCGTGTCATAGATTCCGTTCGGAATGCTGTCAATTTCGTAATTTTGGTGCTTTAGATTCCAACCGTTTTCATCAATCCGAAAATTTTTGTTTAAGCGTATTTATAATGTATGTACTAGGGAATAGTAAATGGATTCCAAAATCGATTTTCGATTTTTCGATCGACTTTTTTTATTTCGGTTTTTGAAATCGATTAATCGAACCTCAAAATCGATTTTAAAATCGATTTCAAAATCATTTAAGATTAATTTGCAAACTTATACCTTAAATTACACCAGCATTTTTTTTGGCAAACTACTAGAGATATTGAACTGAGATTTTTACAGTGGGTAGATATGACTACTTTTTAAGTAGATATTTCGTGTAAAAAGTGAAAATGTGTAAATTTTGAGATGGCCTTTAGAGGAACAAGTACATATACATTTTACATATTAAAATTGTAATCTTGTATAGTCAGTCAGGCCTGTCATATAAATTAATTCCGATCGAAAGAGGAAGTGATTTCGGATCTTGCTTCACATAAAACGAAATCAGTTTTGATCGGAATTGATTTCCGTGACAAGTCTGAATGTATGGATAGTATTTCAAAGGATTATCACAATGGTTCCTGATCAGTGCCGATTTGTTTTAGAAAACAAATGTTTGCATGTCGTTGATGTCAGAAAGATGCAGAGATATTTCCTTGTAATTTCGTTTTTGATAGGATAAGTTACATACTTTTTGTTGTTTCACTCTACTTATAACTAGATTAAAATATCGCTCACACACTGGTCTGTTTGAATATTAGCATATTTCCACAGGAATGCAATGGCGTAATTCACCTGTTGTATTTCTATAATATGTTGATGTTCACGAAGCTGACTTTCAGTGTTTGGTTCGGTACGACATGTTTAGGACTGTTTTGTTCGATTGGAATCGAAATCGATTTACCATTCCCTAGTATGTACCTATAATATGGCAACAAATTTACTTAGCAAAACAAAAAACAGTTGTTAACAAAAACTTCGCTTATAGTCACATCCTTTAGTCCTTTAATCCTCGAATATAATCAAGTTATGTGAATAAAGGAAATAAAAAATTCATACAAATTAGACCAACACCAGGCTTATGGTTTAACAACAGAGTTGCATACTGTATAAAAAAAGGTAAAAAATTAACAAGATATTTCATAACTGATACCAACGGCAAAAACTAATTTTTTACGAGAGTTCATGGCGAAAATTAAACGATTTAATTCATTCTTTCTTTGGATGGATTTTTGATTCGAAAAAATTTTGCTAATGTGACTATAAAGCCATTAATTTGCTTTACTTTTCCCTTTGACTACTGTTTATAAATGAGCCAATTTAGACTAGACTAATTGTTCTGGCAGAAAACGACAGTTTGTAGGCGAAAGAGGTGAAGAGAGTCGTTTTTGGTTGGCATAATTTTTAATCCAGCTTCAACCCCGCATTAGCAGAACAAAACCAATACATACACACTTATGAAAAAGCAGGTTCAGTGTTTTCTTTTTTGCAGAACGTCAAATAAACAAAAAATACTAACACATACAAAGCTGCGTGTACGTATACAATTTTATACCAGAATAATTAATCCAGTCTAGTTTGGAAAGAACAAAAGTTAATCCGACTAAAAATTAGTCTAGTCTAAATTGGCTCAATGGCATATGTGCTTATATCGCTTAGTGGACTATTACGTTAATACCTTATATTAAATTAACTTATAGCGGCGAAATAAACAGATAAGCGTAGTGACTACAAACGAAAAGTACTGTAAACTTTAAAATTTGTGATATTTAAATAGTTAACCCCGGGTCTCCACGTAGCAATATTTATTGCGGCAAACGTCAAATTTGATTGCTCCATAAAATTTGCGACGTATAGACCGCATATTGCCATGAGTGGCAATCCATTGCGCAATGATTGCTCTTCTTATTGCTTGAGCAATTATTGCTTAGCAATCTGCTGTCAAATCAGTTGTACTTTATCTGACATTTCATTTCTCTGTACTGTTGGTTATTTATTAGTGTGTTTATTTATTAAAAAAGCAAGTAAAAAAATACTTCAACAAAATACAGAAAAAGATTTTATATATTATATTTTTAAATAAACGTCAATATTAACAAAAGCAAACGACGAATTTGTTTTTTTTGTATATTTTTATTTTCTCAATAGAACAATACAAGTTTTAGGTTTTTTTCATACGCAAATAAACAAAAAAGCAATACAAAACACAGCTACGACAATTACAATTAATTATTTTATTAATTTAATTAATTAATTTAAAAAAGAAAATTTAACAATCACAACATAAAACATTTGTTATAAATTCAGCCACAAAACTTTATACAACTACTCGAGGTGAAACTTGCAAATTTATGGCAAAGCAATAACAAGTGTTCTCCAGCAATATAATCAGCAATCATTGATCCATTGTTCTGTCATTGTTCTGCCGACGTTATTGCTTGTACTTGGCAATAAAAATTGCTACGTGGAGACCCAGCGTAATATGCCAGGCGTAAACTTTAGCAAATGTATATATTTTAAATTTTGCTTTGTTCTCTTCAGTGTTGTTTTCTTTTGTGTGATGCCGGTATGCAAATTTTGGCAAAATATGACAAAAGAGAGATATGGCAATGCTTCATAAATCCATTACGAAAATTTTGTTTTCTTGTAAAAGAATTTGTAAAGAGTATTAAATATTTGTAAAATAAAGCCTAAAAATTATTTAAAATATACTTATTTTCAAAAATAAGAAAAGAAAACATAGTTGTTTGCCCTTTTACATACAGAAAACTTCCGTTTCATTCATGAAAACAAAAATGGTTTCGTTCCGAAAATATTTTTCGTAATTAATTTTCTAAAGAACCAACATACGAACTGAATTCCGTTTCCGAGCGGAATTTTACTCCTTGACATGGCTGTCTACAATATTTATCTCTGGTATAGACATTTAGCTTTGCGATAGAATAGAAGCAAATGAGAGATTGAGAAAACCAAATTTCTTTAATGTGCAGTTTTTCGTTGGGAAAAAAGATAATCGCCTAATGAGAAAACGACCATAAGGTGGATATTTTGTGCAATCAACTTGATTGAATCAAGTATGTACGCACTTGGTTGGATATTTGCGTAAGCAAATAAAGCATGTATTCCCTATCTCTTATTATTAAAAAAAATAAAAATTCTTTGGAATAATCTATTAGTAAAAGCAAAGATATTTAAATTGAAAAATTTAGGACGGTATAATTAGTAAATATTAAATAAGTGGGTAGGTACATAACTACTGCATACCTATTTTAAAAATTTAAAATTCATAAAAAGCATCTGAGCATTCAGTGCTTTTTATAAATAGAATTCAAACCTTAATTATCCACTAAAATTCTATTTCCAATTTTTACTTTTTTATATTATTTTGTATACTAACAAACCTTTTTGTATGCATTCATATTTTTTTTTTTATGCTATTAAATAACCGGGAAACACGGTAAGAATTTTGTTTTGCGTTTCCCAGTATATCAGGCGATATAATATTACGTCATAGAAACCAAAAAAATGAGAAAAAACACACAACAAAATAGGTATTTTTCGTTTTAAAACAATGCGAATAAATATATGTATGTACATATGTATCTTCATATTAAAGGGATTACCAATCGGCATTAAAGACTTGCATAGCTATATACATCAATATTTAGTACCTAAAAATAAAAAAGTGTGTGTGCTATATACACATAGGTATTCAATAATAATAATTTTTAGTTCTGTTATTAAATAACTGACGTGTAACATTGATTACAAAAATTAAAACTAATGTCTTAATTTCTAAAAAAAAACAAATTGTATGCCCCTATTGCGGTTTACAAATCAACTCTAGTTCAAAATTTGCAGTTTTGTATTATCGTTTGCAAACCTGTGTTAAGTTGGTGATTCACACCATGCGTTTATGCGTTGTTCCGTTCAATGAAACTGTCAAAAAAGTAGAATCCGCGAAAATAATTGTATGTAACAAGCAACATAGCAAAACGCATAGAATGCATATAAATACGTATCAACGCATGCAAGTAGGTTAAAGGGCAAAATAAACCGCACAAACTGCTTGGCAAACATGTAAAAATTTTAGGTTCGTACAAATGTTTTGTATTTTTAATTGGTATGTTTGCTGTTTGGACAAACATTTGAAGCATGTTTGTAGAAATATTAAAAAAAATTTAATTTCAAAAGATTTTGCATTCCCAAAAATTGAAATTACTTTTTTTTAAAAAAATTTTAATATTTGGCAGACATGTTGAATATTTGTCAAACTTTTTGTGGGGTATAGTGCTGAATGTAATACATCAAAATTAATTTTTTCGATTACTTTTATGTTCTGAGTACCATTTTCGTTGTATATTTTTAACAAAGTGTTATTATCACTGTTGCCAATTTTGAGATTTCCCCGCTAAATCTAGAGTTTTTGAAACGTCAATCGCGGGAAAAAATACGTTTTAGCGGTAAGCGGGAAATTTAGCACTTTTCAATCACCTCTCAGCGGCTAATTTTCGATACAAAAACCTTTTCAAATTTTAAATTTACACATTTTATACTTTTTCTTATTAAATTTTTTTGTTTTTCTCGCTAAAAGTACTTGTTTGTGTTCACGGTTTTACTTACTTTGGAAGTTTTAGTGAACTGAAGATTGTATGTGACATTTTTTTCGATTTTCAGTTACTTCCGGGTGAAACTGTTTTAATATTCATCTATAACTCAATAAAGTAAATATTTTCTGGGTCCTTGAGTAATTATAAGTCGATTTAACCATGTCCGCCTGTTGGATAAGATAAATATTGGTAGCAAATTGTTTCTAATTCTCCTAAGCAGTTTTGGATTGTAATCCAGCAAAATCGGTTCAGTAGAAAAAGAGTAATGAATCAAAATGTGAAACAACCACCCTAAAAAATGTATAATTTTGTTACAAAAACTTGCATAACTAGTGGCGGAAAGGACATATTGATATACCATTTTGCACAAATTCGTTCTATATGACTAAAAATTAAACTGTTAAATTTCCTGAAGATCAGCCCATAATTAACGAAAGGCCCAATATAAAGCCACTCTCAAATACTTCAAGTACACCTAAAACCGTAACAAATAATGCTATTGTAACAGATTTTTTTTTTTTTTTTTTTTAATAATTTATTTTTATTATTGAATCTTTCTTATCGAAATTTACAATATGTATTCAAATCTTAATTCTACTTGTTGTTTATTAGTTGTTACCTGTGTAACCACTAACTGCTGTATTCAAATTTTTAAGACTGTATTCTAGTAAGGCTCAAAGTATCGGTTCTTTTTAGCCTCTGGTGACCTTCGAACTGAAGCAAACCCCGAGCGAGGTAGTTAGGGTGTACCATTAGTTTATCGATGTAGCTTATTGAATATTTTTTAATTTCCTCCTGGATAGTGGGGACGTTGAGATCTCTGTGGATAATATCATTACGTATATACCATGGGGCGCAGACAATTTGTCGTAATATTCTAGACTGTCTTCTTTGAAGCTTTTGGATGTTAGATGCGCATGCAGTACCCCATAATTGGATGCCATATGTCCATATTGGTTTTATGATGGACTTGTATAGAAGAACTTTGTTGTCTAAAGACAAGTTTGAGTTTCTACCGAGAAGCCAATGTAGTTGAGCTGCTTTAAGTTTCATAGCCGTTATTTTCGCTTCGATATGACGAGACCAGGTCAAACGTCTATCTATATGAACTCCCAAGTATTTTACATGGTTTTCTACCGGAACAGTGATGTTATTTATTTTTACTGCTGGGCACGTTTGTCTTCTGAGCGTGAAAGTTAAGTGAGCACATTTAGCCGGGTTAACCTTTATTCTCCATTTTTCTAGCCATGCCTCTAGTTCATTGATGTGGGACTGCAGATTTTGCGATGCGACTTTTGGGTCATGGTTAACGCTAATAAATGCTGTGTCGTCTGCAAATGTAGAGGTATGCGTGCTCAGGTTTGTTGGCATATCCGCTGTGTATATTATATATAGAAGCGGTCCTAATATGCTGCCTTGGGGAACACCAGCAGTAATTTTCTTGAGGGGGGAGTATTTATCTTGCGACCTTACTATGAATGTTCTGCCTGTTAGATAGCTCTCCAGAAGCTTGTGAGTGTTTTGAGGAAGCATTCGTGTTATTTTGATGAGTAGCCCATCATGCCAAACTTTGTCAAATGCTTGGGAAATGTCTATAAACAGGGCTGAGCAGTATTGCTTTTTCTCAAACGCCGATCTAATAAGGGTGACAATTCTATGCACTTGCTCTATTGTACCATGTTTCGCTCTGAATCCGAACTGGTGATCCGGGATGATGTCGTGTTCATTTAGATGAGGAGTTATACTTAAAATGAATATTTTTTCGAAAAGCTTTGATAGGATTGATAATAAGCTTATCGGTCTGTACGACGCAACCTGGCTAGCATCTTTTCCTGGCTTGGGAATCATAACAATTATAGACTTCTTCCATGAGGATGGGAAGTATCCGACTCTTAATATAGCGTTAAAAATGAACAGCAAGATTCTGGAAGCAGACGAAGGTAAGTTTCTTATCATTGACCCTGTGATACGGTCAAGTCCGGGAGATTTTCTAATATTCACTTTTTCTATTGCAGATTTTACTTGAGTAATGTTAAATTTTAATGGATGGTTTACCTTATCAGGAATGGTTGGACGACAGGAACAAGTATGTGTATCATGTGGCGTGAAAACTTTCTCAAGATGGCCCGCGAAAGCGTTTAATTTTTCATCTGTGTTTTTCGCCCAAGTGCGGTTTTCCAGTCTTAATGGAGATTCTTGGGTTATAGGGCATTTCATATGCCGTACAGCCTTCCATAAGCTATAATTGGAGTTTTTTGTGGCATCTAGGCTGTTTAGATAGCCTTCTATTGCAGACTCGTGGTTCTGTCTCAATTTGTTGCGAAGAGTTGTCAGGCATAATTGTAGTTGGGCCTTAGTGGTTGGGGAACGACTGTTTTGTAACAGATTTGGTCTGTCACACCTTTTTATGATTTAACGCTCTCAATCTGTGTCCTAATTCAATAAAAAAATTGTCAGCTATAGTTTTATAAGACTTCAATTACTTTTTCAAATGTGGTGAAGTTCGGCCCACAATTTACCAGAAGTGTTCCAAAAAGTTGGCAACGGTGGTTATTATTCATTCAAAGTTTGATTAAAATTTAGCAAATTTAAGTTTTGAGGAAGTATTTTTTAGGTTATTTTTCAAATGACTCATGTTTAAAACAATTCTTTGTTTTTCACCCAGTTTTTTTTAAACTGTTTTGCAATGTTACATACATATATCGAATTAAGATATTTTGTAAAAATGCCATAGAATTTTAATTTGTAGGTACCTACCTATAAGAATTTTTTCAAGCAATTTATCAAAATTTAACCTGTTTTAAATGAAAAACTATTATTGCGCAAGTTGGGTTGCTTTAAAGCGTTAAATGTTTAAAGCTGCTGTTCAGGTAAGCGATAAATAGTAATTAAATAATTGTATCTATAAATACAAAAAAAATTGCTTCAAATTATTTCATTATTTATGAGATCCACATGGAAATCTATTGAAATTTAAGAACTCATTTTTATTATTGTAGGTTTTGAGTAGAAAAAAAATTTAATTGTTTAATAATAAAAGTTTATAAATATGTACGTACATAAGTATGTACATACATGTGTTAATACGTACGCACATCCATACATAAATCGTACGATCGAAAAAATTTTGTTTGCAGTGTAGCAACACTTGTATCTATCAACCTAAAAGATTTTTTTCATGTTTTTTCCTCTTTCTATTTAAATAAGTAGCAAAAAGTTTGTTTATTTTCGAGAGTTTTTGAATGTACATTTTATAAAGAGATAGAAAAATAAAGAGAGAGTAGGTACTATATGTGTAAAATTTTGCAAAAGTCGTATGATTTTTTTAGTTCTTGTTAAAAAATTTTTTAAATACCTATCAAATGAGAATAAAAACAAAACATACATTTGTATATTTATTGTGGGCGATTGCTGTATTATTTAGCAAAAAAAATCTACTATGAATTCTCTGAGTATTGGATGGCAACCACATGCATGTGTGCATGTAAGCCACACGTTTGCGTTATATAAGTAATAGGTACCTACATATTCGATGATGATTTTCAAATGAAGTTCCGAGGACCCTTTTGTGTTTGTATCAGCTTTTTTTGGGGTCCAAAAAATTGTTTCAAATAGGTAATACCTACATACATATGTATATTAGAGCGACTCAAGTTGTATGGAAGCAAAATTCGTGCTCGATGTACCCTCCTAAAAATTAACCTTGGACTTTTTTAAAATGACATTTTGAATATTTCGGCTCCAGCTTTGACCTCTCGTGAGCTGGACCAGTTTGAAAAAGGGTATATTTTTGCATGTTTTGTTAATTTAAGAATCTGTTTCCTTAACAACATATAAAAATTGGGTATGGCAAAGAAGGTTTTTTTAAGGCGCATCCAACTGTATATGCAATTTGTCCAAGGACGATCATCCATATCCTTTTTTTAAGGATTTTCTGTAAAAAAAAACGGTTTTTGAATTTTTTGTTCGGGGTTGTTAGTAATAAAAGTGCCAAGTTAACATATTTTAATCTTTAGTCGATTTAATTAAATACGTGTCTTGGCATTTTTTGAAATTCGTGCTAGTTCGCGTTTTGGCAAAAATGCAGTGGGGTGGTAACCCTTCGTTTTAGATAGGGCAATATGGGTATCAAATTTTATCTTTTGGCAAGTTTATCATCTTTGTATGTAAATAATTTAGATTTTTGCAAAATAGATGCATTTTACACGGTTCTTTGGAATATATATAAATGCAGTTTTGTAGTTACTCTAATATGACAGCGGATTAAGTTTCTAGATCATGTATGGATGAAAATAGGACTAAAGAAAGAAAAAAAGAAATGATCCACGACTTGAATTTTTTTTAATTTGCGAAAAAAATATGCCGCCAAATAGTCGTGGATCATTTCTTTTTTTCTTTCTTTAGTCCTATTTTCATCCATACATGATCTAGAAACTAAATCCGCAGTCATATTAGAGTTACTACAAAACTGCATTTATATATATTCCAGAGCACCGTGTAAAATGCATCTATTTTTCAAAAATCTAAATTATTTACATACAAAGATGATAGATATACTTGCCAAATGATAAAATTTGATACCCATATTGCCCTATTTAAAACGAAGTGGTACCACCCCATTGCATTTTTGCCAAAACGCGAACTAGCACGAATTTCAAAAAAAGCTAAAACACGTATTTAATTAAATCGACTAAAAATTAAAATATGTTAACTTGGCACTTTTATTACTAACAACCCCGAACAAAAAATTCAAAAACCGTTTTTTTACAGAAAATCCTTAAAAAAAAGGACATGGATGATCGTCCTTGGACAAATTGTATATACAGTTGGATGCGCTTTAAAAACCCCTTTTTTACCATACCCAATTTTTATATGTTGGTAAGGTAACAGATTCTTAAATTAACAAAACATACAAAAATATACCCTTTTTCAAACTGGTCCAGCTCACGAGAGGTCAAAGCTGGAGCCGAAATATTCAAAATGTCATCTTAGAAAAGTCCAAGGCCCTATCACCACGCTGTAGCCGATGTTGTGCTGAAATCGAAAAATGTTTCCTCAGGTCATTTCAAAACAAAAACGTTCCGCGTCGAAGCCGATTTCTGAAAGCCCTTCAAAATTATTTTTTTTTTATTTTTTCAAAATTTTTTATTTTATAATTATTTAACTATTTACATTTCTTAGACCCGTTTTCACAACTTATCGATAGCTAAAAGTAGACTTTAACCGGCCTCATAAAACGTTTTCCATTATTAAGACTTTACTTTAACCTAAAGGGAGCGATAAAATAAATTAAGGTTCATCATATCTGGTAGGTAAAATTAAAGTTGTACTAACGGAACACTTTTTATATGGCCGATAAAATCCTACCTTTAGCTATCGGTAAGTTGTGAAAACGGGCCTTAATGTAATTATATGATTATAATGAAAATTACAATCTAAAAACTATCTTAGTTAAGTGAAATTAACTTTAGATTAAAGCTGCGTTCACAATCAAAAAAACATTTTCACTTGGTGTTCAAAATAGAGCAACAATTTCTTTTGTAACTACACACATTTTGCATTAAGAAACCGTTCGAAATTTTAGCCACAACAATATTATGCATTTATTTTTATTGTTATAAACATTTTGTTAAAATTTTCATTCAAAACTAAATAAAATTATTTTAAACGTCAGAAACAATTTCATACAAATTGTTTCTTAAGTTCTAGTTGACTCAACTTTAGTTACATTTTTAAAAAAACATTAGTTACATTTTTGTTTTAAAAATGAAAGGAAAATATATGAAATACTTTGGAAAGAAACAAGATAGAACAAAAAACGAAATTGTTTTTTTGATTGTGAACGTAGCTTAAGAGTTCGTGTTGATTTGCATTGGGGAAATATCTCTTGTACGACTTTGATGGCGCGTTCCGCACATATGTTGCTGCGTTGTGTTTTTGGAATTCTTGATTTATCTTTCACCCAATGTCATAGAAAGCATATCTGAGCATTAGTAAAGACCGATAATGATTTGCTTCAGGCTTCGGAGTAATTTTTATTGTAACAATGATCTGAAAACCAAATGTTGTACCAAGGGCCACATATACAATTTTGAAAAAACAGTTGCATTAGCAAAAATCGGTTGTTTGTAACTAGCTTATCTCAGCTTTTTGTATTTAGTAATTATTTGATAAAGTATTGGGAAGAAGCTGTCAAAATTGTTAATAAAGAAACTTTTCTCTATTTGTGCTTAAAAAATCCTCTATTACATTTTTTTGAATTAATTTATGCCATTGTTTCCCTTACTCAACAGAAGATCTAAACTGAATATGAAAAACAAAATATTGTTACATACATACATATATAAAATGTGTATTAGACCAATTATGACTTACGGCAGTCAAGTCTGGTTTCACAAAACTGCGAAAACTCATACCAAAAATAAGAATTTGAAAATAGTTCATAATCTTCCACGTAGGTATCCGACAAATTTACTTCACAGTAACTTTGGAGACAAGATGATGAACGAATTCACTAGAGAACTGGCACTGACATTTAATGAAAAATGAAGACTGTCAAACTTTGAATCAATAAGAAATCTACAAGGTAATCACTAAGATTCGTTCGTTAAGAATGAGGTATTACTGATTATATAAACAAATTTCTATATAACTTCCATATAGATCAAAAAAGGTTTTTGTGAGCTATTTTTCCTTAAGGCTGTATATTTATTGTTATTAGTTTTGTTAATTTAATCATAGACTCTTATTGTTGTAATACTTTTAGTAAAATCTCATACCTCTGTATATTTTATATTTTAAACTTGTAAATGAAAAAAATTTTAATTAAAAAAAAAAAAAAAAATTAATTTATGCATACAATTAAAAATTATATTCGCAAAATTTGTTTATTGTAAAGAAAAATTCACGACAAAGTTGCTTATTATTAGAAATTCACTACATATATGTATAGAGAAGTTCGGAGGTATAACTTCATCATAATGTAATTTTTTTTTTCGCCCATTCTGAACATAAGTTTAGTTTTAAATTGTTTATGTAAAATTAAAATGTATTAACGGATCATTGAAGCAAAAAACAGTGTTATCTTTTCGTCTCTTGCATTTCAAACATTCCGAAAACGAGTTTACAGCTTCAATTTTTTTTTTTTCTTTTTGAAATTTAAAAATGTTATTATTTAATGTTTTTTTTTTTTGTTTTCTCCATTTTAATTTTCTTATTTCGTTTTCTTCTATCTTTTTTAACTTATTATGTACCTAGCTGTTTGTTTAAAGTTTTTGTTTAAGCATAAATAACAATAAAAAAGTTCAATGGCTTGTTTGTATTTTTTTGACATAAAACATCATTATTAAATTGTTAAGTGAAATATTTCTTAAATATTTTGTTAAAACAATTTCTTTTTCAACCCCTTTCTTTTAAAATCACGCCACTTTTTTGTTTAATTATGTACATATATACATATTTAGTCAATATTTAAATATTAATTATAATGAATACATACATAAGTACAAAATAATGAATATAAAAAGTGCTTATTACGATGTTATATCTATGGCGTTAGTTAAAAAGGTATTAAGTCAAAAACGCCATTTTGTGTTTTAGATTGGGTTTTAATCAACTTTTTTTCTCCGCTCAAGTCTACCACAACTGCTTACAATCGTATTCATTTGATCTTTAGGAATAATTATTATTTCACTTTAACGTTACGAAAACTATAGTTTTTGACTTAACCCCTTTTTGCCTTACTTCATAAATATGAAATAATCAATAAATTAATTATATAAATTTTGTATGGTATCCTTTGTTGATTACTTATGTATATTACTAAGGAAGTCATATAAAAAACAAATAAGAAAATAGAAACCTTAAGAAAAAGCAATAAATTGTATACTAAAATTGCCTAAATAATAGATATTTTACAGTTTAACAAAAAAAAAAATGATATTTTTTGATTTGAAGTAGGATTTCTCTGAATATTTGCAAGTTTTTTTCACAACTATATTATTATTTATTAAAACGTCATTTATAATTTCATACAAATTGTTGCTTTAGTAAAAGTAGACTAAACCTTTTTAAAAAAAAACCTAGTAACATTTTTACGAAAAATGAAAGGAAAATTATGTATGTATGTAAAATCTAAATTGTTGCTCCCATTATGAACAAAGGTTTAATGTAATTTTCTAAAAAAAATAAGATTGTATGGAGCTGAAAAAAGTGATGTTGTTACCCCTCTGAAAATAAAGCTTGATATGTTTTATGATGCTTCCCAAAATATTTTGGTTCTAGCGTTGACCATCCGTGAGCTGGACCATTTTTAAAAAGGTATTTTTTCCAGTTTTTCGATTTTTTTTGTACTTTGCTCCAAGATGACATAATTAAAATTTGGTATCTTAAGTGAGATATTTAACTAAATACATATTTTAATTTCGGGTTTTCATACAAATTCTACGTATGTGGAAATAATGTTCTACTTTCCAAAATGAATCTGTTTTAAAATAATGTTAAATTAAGTTTTTTTTTGTAACTATGATTTCACATAAAACGCGAAAATCGCGATATATTTTATCTTTTTTCATATGGGTATCAAATTTTTTCATTTTTCAATTTATCAAAATGTGAAAAATACAATTACATATGTACATTAGAGCGACTCGCCAATAAATGTGCTCGATGTACCCTCCTAAAACCTTGGACTTTTTTAAGATGACATTTTAAAAATTTCGGCTCCAGCTTTGAGCTCTCGTGAGCTGGACCAGTTTGAAAAAGGGTATATTTTTGCATGTTTTGTTAATTTGTGAATCTGTTCCCTTACCAACATATACAAATTGGGTATCGTTAGAAAGGTTTTCTAAAGGCGCGTCCAACTGTATATACAGTTTGTCCAAGGACGATCATCCATGTCCTTTTTTTTAAAGGATTTTCTGTAAAAATAACGGTTTTTGAATTTTTTGTTCGGGGTTGTTTGTAATAAAAGTGCCAAATTAAAATTTTTTATTCTTTAATCGATTTAATTAAATACGTGTCTCAGCTTTTTTTGAAATTCGTGCTAGTTCGCGTTTTGACAAAAGTGCTAAGGGGTGGTAACCCTTCGTTTTATTTAGGGCAATATGGGTATCAAATTTTTTCTTTTGCCAAGTACATCATCTTTGTATGAAAATAATTTAGAATTTTGCAAATTAGATGCGTTTTACACGGTGCTCTGGAATATATGTATATAAATGCAATTTTGTAGTAACGCTAATATGATAGCAGATTTAGTTTCTAGATCATGTATGAATGAAAATGGGACTAAAGAAAGAAAAAAATAAAGGATGCACGACATTTTTGCGGCATATTTTTTCGCAAATTAAAAAAATATTCTAGTCGTGGATCCTTTCTTCTTTTCTTTAGTCCCATTTTCATTCATACATGATCTAGAAACTAAATCTGCTATCATATTAGCGTTACTACAAAATTGCATTTATATATATTCCAGAGGACCGTGTAAAATTCATCTAATTTGCAAAAATCTAAATTATTTAAATACAAAGATGATGTACTTGGCAAAAGAAAAAATTTGATACCCATATTGCCCTATATAAAACGAAGGGTTACCACCCCATTGCATTTTTGTCAAAACGCGAACTAGCACGAATTTCAAAAAAAGCTGAGACACGTATTTAATTAAATCGATTAAAGAATAAAATATGTTAATTTGGCACTTTTATTACAAACAACCCCGAACGCGCCTTAAAAAAACCTTTCTTACGATACCCAATTTGTATATGTTGGTAAGGGGAGAGATTCACAAATTAACAAAACATGCAAAAATATACCCCTTTTCAAACTGGTCCAGCTCACGAGAGGTCAAAGCTGAAGCCGAAATATTTTAAATGTCATCTTAGAAAAGTCCAAGGTTCATTTTTAGGAGGGTACATCGAGCACGAATTTTGCTTCCATACAACTTGAGTCGATCTAATGTACAAACAATAAAAAACATAAAATTTATAAAAAATCTTTTCGCGATTCTATCTTTGTATAAAGTTTGCACGATTCCATTTTGTTTGCAATATAACCTGGTCGATTACTTCAATTTGAAAAGGAGAACATTATTTCCACATACGTAGAATTTGTATAAAAACCCGAAACGAAAATTTGTATTTAGTTAAATATCTTAATTAGTAGGTCGCAAGTTGTCAAGTTTTATATACCATTGGAAGCTGCTTCAAAAACTCTTTTCGATGATACCAAATTTTATTTATGTCATCTTGGAGCAAAGTACAAAAAAATTCGAAAAACTGTAAAAATACCTTTTTTAAAAATGGTCCAGCTAACGGATGGTCAACGCTAGAACCAAAATATTTTGGGAATCATAATAAAACATATCAAGCTTTATTTTCAGAGGGTAACAAAATCACTTTTTTTTTTGAGTCGCTCTAATATATGTATATAAGGTCATGTTCTGGAAATCGAATTTCAGTCAAAATAAAATTGAACAAATTTTATTTTATGCTTTGTAAAAAGTACCTAATTTTGGTTAAAAACTAAACAAATTTTTAAAGGCACTTACGTACATACATAGTTACATTACTGTTTAAACTTGGCACTTTAAATTAAATTTTGAAAACATAACGGTTTAAAACCGAAAATATCGTTTTCAGTTTCTTTAAAAATTGATTTCTAATACATTTTCGCTCTATTTCTTGTCGGTATTCTTTTAAATTCTTTTAAAAGAATACCCGTTTAAAGTGGCCCACTCAAAATTTACAAAATATTCTGAAGAGGGTAGTTGTAGATACATATGGGTAATTCCAAAGTGTTGAACGTGACAGTCGTACGCCTCAAAAATGCAATACATTTTAAACAAAAAATATTTTTATGTTTTCTTAACCCTTAAATTATAACATTAAGAAAGCACTGTTATCTATGCTAAAGTTTATGGAGGGCGCGATTCTAGGTCAAAGATAATGACAAAAGAAGTAGCGGTTCGAACGTGAAAAAACAAGTAGTTTTTGTGGCCATGTATAAAAAGACGTAATTCAACGAAACCTAGCACAATTTTTTAGTCAAACTAATTTCAGAATTTTACGTAGCTATGTAGCATTAAAATGTATTTGGTTTGATTCCAAAATCGTCTGTATTTTCTTTTTTTTAAGCCAAAATCTGGGTCGATACGTGACATTTCGAACGTGAATTTTTTTCCGTAATAATTCAACTGAATAATGATTAAAATAAAATAAAAATTTACCGTTTATCCGAATAACATATTTCTCTTTGAACTCTTCCTTAGATTACAGACCACGACTACCTATAGCATTATTGCAAAAAGATTTGACCCTCTTTTGAGGAACCGGTTCGATCGATATAGGTATTAATTAATCTGTATTTTAAACAAAAAATTGAAAAATTAAGAATTTAAGTTGAAATTAAAGTTTATTTTATAGAAGAGTACTGGGTAGTGAAATTAGCTAGCAAAACCCTTTCAAAGCTATTCCGGGTTAAATTAGACATTATTAACTGTGTCAGCAAAATAAAAGAGAGTAAGAAAATACACCTAATGCGATGACTAACTCAAACAGCAAAATTATGACATTGGCCTTTTTAGCACTTAGCCACAGAATTAAGAGATGGATTTTAAAATAGCTTGAAATTCATCACACCTTTTTAAAACGATAGTTATGAAATCGATCGATTTTCATTAATAACATAACAAATTTTTTTTTAATTTTGCAGTTATCAACTTATAGTTTTCCTAATCTAAAATGTTGACTTATAACTTTCTTTTATAAAAAAACATCAGTTTATTATGCTTTAAATCAGTTACTTTTGCCGGCTGTTAAGGTATGAATATACATACATATGTACGTATGTATGTGATGGCACACGATTTCTTTAAGTATGTTTTATATGATTTTTAAGTGTTTAAGATAATTATTAATTAATTAATTTATAAATATTTCTGTAGTTAAAAGTAAAAAAATGATTTCCAAAGTATGTATGCATGAGTATGTAGGCATATGTATATCGTTAGCTTAAATGCAAAAAGACGTAACTAACAAAAATATTATGTATGTATGTATATTAACATGAGAATATATGTACATAGGTATATTAATATGAAGATTAAGTTAAAATAGTAAAAAAATAATTATTTCAATAGTTTATCAAATTGAAAACAATTTGTTTTCTTGTTGCCGGAAAATTTACTAGCATCCATATTTTCACTACGCGCCAAAAAAGTATAAATAATAATTAATAAAAATAATTAAAAATAAAAAAACCAAGGATTTTTTGAAACATTTTAAATACTAATGGCCAATTTCACCAATTTTCTATTTAAATATCTATTCATATTTATATAAAGTTTTTCAAATCATTTTATTTTTTTTATTTGACATGAAAAACGAATTTTAAACATAATTGATATTTAAATAAATTGGTATAATTGGCTATAACTATCAAATTAAAAAAAAATGAGTAGCTATGTACTTAAAAAATAAAACTAAATAATTTTGGAATTGTTTCCCCACTTCTGGCAATACTGATTGGAGTACCTATACGTTTTAATTTAGTAGAACAATTAGGTATGTATCTTTATTAAGTTCAATGTTTTAATATTAATAAGTTTACGAATATATCGGCCATGTTCTGGAAATCTAAATCGGGTAAAATTTTTTTGTTTAAGCTTTGATATTGTTAGAAGTAAAACTTGGGTTTATAATTCTTATTCGCTCAACAGTTTTATTTGAATAATACCTACCTATCTTAAGTTTTTCTAAAATCTTTGGATGAAGTTTCCTGACGATCTGGGCTTAGCAACCAGTGAAATGCGCATAGGAAGAAATAGATTATCCCATCAACAATAAATTTCAGTTTATCAATAGTATGGGAATTTAGCACATTTAAACGAAACCTTGTTTGAAGCAATGAAGTATTTTTTAAATGACAGAATCTTTTCCTTATTTTAAAAGTAATTCTTATAAAGATGAGCGTTACTCAAAGTATTAAGTATATAAAAGGGAATAATTTCACATAGGTAGGTATGAACTTTCAAAACAGGATCGGTTCTTAAGTGGGAACAGAATAGCGCTTCAAGCTGTTATAAGTTAAAAACGTCAGTTTCAAAGTAGTGTCAACAGAATAAGTATTTCTAATAGTCGTAGCTGATGGCCCTGGAAGCCAGTGCTAATTTGTTCCGCAATATTTTTCTTGTACATAATTTTATTATAGGCTGATAGTAAAATTTTCTTTTAAGACGATTCACCTTAATTGTGACCTCTAATTATTTTAGATTGTACCTACATACATATATTTTTATCAGCTAATTATAAATAACATACACATTTTATAATAACTAATGTTTAAAATTTGCAAGAGGTACCTTAACAAAGAAGGCTAAACAAATTCTTTCAGGAACGTTTGTGGATTTAATTCCATGGTCATTTAAAATTCTTCTACAGACTACTATTTGAAAACGTTGCTAGAATTGAAAACATTAAGAAAACATCCATAGTTCCAAACCCTCAACTTTCTTCCAGTTGTTTTTGGTAAAATATGTATTTATATATGGACATAGATGTACCTAATTGAACAATAAAATTACAAAACTGCTATTTGCACAATCAATCGATATTTTTAACCAAATTAAAATCCAGACATCAAATTGAAACTTTTGCAAAATACCTACATAAGTAGCTCGTAATTAAATATTTACTTTTACCGGTCTTGTGTACATTTTTATTATTTTACCAACTAAAATGTGCTCGTTTTTGCAAGGACACACCTAAATGTCATCATATCAGGTTTTTTTCTTCAAAGGACCTACTGTTACAAATACACACGCGTTTCTATAGTTCACATACACATATTTATGTGTTAAAGACGAATTGAATACATACCTTAATATCAGGCGACTTTTATAAAACTCAAGTATGTACTGTTTTTCTTGTTCTTGCTGTTTTCTTTGTAGCAGAAGTCCTTAACTACTTATCGGTTGCTTATCCTTTTTGTTGTATTAAATAGTATGTATAAATTAACTAAAGAGTGCTATACTGTAGGTCCAGTAAAGTAAAGCACAAGGTTTAGTCAAAACGATACTTTTGCACCAAGAATTTAATCGGATGCAAATGGCATTTAATATTTCAAAATTATTTTGAAATTTAAGTTTTTCTTTAAAGTTTGTATTTTTTTCAATAGTTTCTTTTGTAATTATTTTTGCACTTTTTTCTTAATTTCTTTTAAAACACTTATTTTGCTGTTATTTTTCTAGTAGCGGTTTTAAATAAATTCCGTTACTTTTTTATTGTTGTTATTTAAGTATGTATACAATATTTTTTAGTATATAATCCGTTTTTATTGGAATTATTTAGAAATAATAGTCCTCAATATTTATGAATAGCGATTTCGGGAATAGTGCTTAACTTTGCTCTCCAAACTTTAAACGTCTACTCGTTTTGAACTGTCAATGAAGACTAATTTAAAGTTGCCAATGTTAGCGCACATTTAACCCACTACAAAAGTGGTCTAAAAATCCATTTGGAACAGAACGTTGTCGTGTCACTATACCAAACAAGAAGAAGCATAATACGAGAAAAGCTACAAAACACAGGCAAAAATTGGAATACAAAAAACTCAAAAAAACTGCAACAACAGATGATGTGATGATGTTAAATGAAGAGGAATCGTGTATATAATAACAGAACAGCAACAACAATAACAACAACCAGACCGCCCCGATATAAAACACAAACATCAGGCGACATGAAAGTTTATGTATGTACTCTTGTGCTTTTTACACGTTAATATTTGTTGTATTTGTCGCTGCTTGGGACTACTTGAATTGAAACACAACTTAGTATTAAAGAGAGAAAGTGTATTAGAAAATTATTGTAAAAAAAGAGTATAAGAAAAATATGCAAAAACAAATTTAAGAGAGATAATAAGATAGAGTGTTGCCACTGTTGCCAACTTTTTTTGAGCATTTCCCGCCAAATCGGACGTCAAAACCGCCAGAAACCTCTAAATTTTTAATTTAGCGGGAATTTTTTTAAAAATACCGCTAAAACCTAAACATTTTTTAAAGTTTTATATAAATCAAGATATAGGCTGCTTTTTTAAAGGTATATGACTCTCAATTACATTACATACTATGGTTTCCAACTTCCCTAGTCATTTTATTCTTAAAAGAAAATAAGTTATATATTCATCTATGCGAATCTTTGATACCCTCCACCTACAGTTAGAATATTTCCGAAGTGGGTTTATATGGGACATATGGTAAATTATGGGCTGATCTTCACAAAATTTTAACAAGTAATTTATAGTCTTATAAAACTTTGACTGACCAAATGTTATTATAATAGAACATAGATTGAAAGCTTTACGGTTCTACGCGTTCTATAGCTTTTTTCGAGAGTATGCTTTATATGGGGCCCATGGTAAGTTAAGGATTGATCTGCACGATAGTTGACAGTGTAAGTTCCTGTCATATAAAACTGTGACAAACCAAAATTTAAAAAATAGCATTATTTTTTAGGGCTTTAGACGTTCTGTTTTCCAAGAGAAGGTTTTATATAGAGCCTATGGTAAAATATGGACTGATAATCACGAAAATTGACAGCGTGATTTCTAGCCATATTAAACTGTGGCGATAAAAGTAATTAAAACCGTGAACATAAACCAGAAGTTTTTAGCCAAAAAAACAAAAAGAAAAAGTAAAAAATCTGTAAATTTTTAATTTGAGAAAGGTTTTTGTAGCGAAAATGAGCCGCTGAGAGTTCTTTGAAAATCGCTAGATTTCCCGCTTACCGCTAAAACGTATTTTTTCCCGCGATTGACATTTCAAAAACGCTAGATTTAGCGGGAAAATCTCTAAATTGGCAACAGTGAGTGTTGCCGATACAAATTGTTATTACCCCCCTACAAGAAGACTACCGGTCATTTTACTAGTTATTTGACCGGTAGTGGTGACTGATATATTGGCTAAAGTTTCTATTAGTTTATTAAGAGCAAAATGAAAAAACTAACCGATACTCTTGTGTACATGCAGGGATGTCAGATGTGACGATTTTACGTCATTTTGACGATTTTTTTCGCTGAATTTACCAAAATGACGATTGACGATTTTGAATGTAGAGTCACTTAGGTGTTGACGATTTAATCCCGTTAATAAATTTAGTTTAAACTTTAATCTTTCATCAAATTTTTAACACTTTAATCTGTCAAGTAAAGTTTTTTTCTTGCCGAACGTTTCCACATGCAAGTAATTACTTGCAAGTAGTGTATACGTATTATCAACAAAAAATCGAGGAAACAGCCGATTGGCTGTTTCCTCGATTTCCTCGAAATATTAAAATTTTTAATATGATTTATTTGAATGGAATCAGTAGAGAGCGATTTGATGTACAAAAATCTATAAATCACTAAATATATAAACCATCTTTAAACGCATAAAATTCGGCGTTTAAACTACCATCACAGACCATATGAATTTGATAAGATTTATCGTAGTGCTGTCACATGTTATTTTTTTACCACATATAACACATGGGAGAATGATTTATAGTTGCTGAGTTTAAACTACATATAAATTCAAGTTTAGTTCAACTAAACCAGCGTTTAAACCATCAGTGGTTTATTAGCCATTATTGTACAAGTTTTTTTTTAGAAAAACTAAAAAACAACTAGTTAATATTAGTCAGGGCCATTTTTTGATGTTTTTTTTATATTGGCAGGACGATTTTTCGAAAAAAAAATAATCTGACAGCACTATTTCACTTGTTTGTTTTATTTGAGTACAATAACTGCCTGCTTTTAAAACACGAGTGCAAAACTCCTTCAAATTACTGCCTGCTTTTAGATCGCGAGCACAAAAGTGACTCGTTTAACTAATATTTAAAACAAAATTTAAAAATGTCCATTCCTTAAGGGGTTCCCATACAAAAAGTTTAATACAGACTAGAAATATATTGAAGAAAACGTACCATAACAGCCAAGGAGTCTCCTTAACAATTTTTCGAGACATACTTGCCCCTTGTCACCACTTCTTAAGGGGGCTCCCATACAAATATTGCGATTTATGAAATTTTTAAATTAATTAAAATTTTTTGACTTTTGTGAATAAAATCAAAAGTTGTTAACAGATTTTAATCATTTATAGCTGTAATTTTTAACAGATTTTTAACAAACAAAAATTTCGAAATGTTGATTAAAAATTATTTTTGTTGCCAAAAAAAAAAAAAAAAACAAAAAAAATATGTTTCTAAAACGACAGCGCATGTTAGAAAAAAATTTAACGTTTAAAGGAAATTTTATTGCGGATTTTCGTTTTTTTTTAGTATGTAATTTCAATAAACTGAACCGTTTTTGAACCGGTATTGGATTCAGCGTACCCGAAAAAAGTTAAAGCGCCAGTTGCCAAATTCTAGCACAGTGTAATTGTTTGATAAAACTTGCGAAAAGCAATAAAAAACATTTTTAAATATAACAATAAAAAGAAATAAATTGGACTTTATATTTATACTGTGTACTTTTTTTCTTAACCTTTAATAATCAATGTACTTTAACTGCTACCAAAAAAGTTGGGAACCCTATATGTAGTTGTCCTGCGATTTAACTTTGAATAATTAAGTTTAAGTTATCGACGTCCTTATTCTTCGCTGCTATTATTGCCCGTTCACCAATCCAATCGAGATTTTTGTAGTTTTGTGCAATGTCGGGGAACACTTTGCTGATGAGCTCCTCCTTGGACGATGTGAATTCACAAAAATTTTCAGGGAACGATATCAATCCATTCGAAACATCAATAGGAATTTGGCCGTTGCCAAGCTCCAGCAGTTGTCTCGAGAATTCAGGGTCGTTCTGCAACACGACTCTAATGTTTGCGGTCAATTGCAACTTCCGGACATGCCTTCACAAAGACGACGATTTCAGGCAGGCGTTAAGTTCATTGACGAAAATCTCCGGAGAGCAATATCAAAGCCTCACCAAATCGTCTTAAGTATTAAAAATTCTATATTTTTTGGTTTTGTATGATTTTATAATTAATATTTTTTTATGTTTTAATAGAGTGATATATCCGTGTTTATAAAAAAACGATTTTTTTATATGACGATTTTTTGACGGTTTTTTTCAAAACTACTGACGATTTTGACGATTTTTTTTTTTAAATTTTGACGATATTTCGAAAAAAACATCTAACATCACTGTGTACATGTGATCTTGCCTCTCTCTCTAACTTATTAATTCCACCCGTCTACGGAATATATATATCTGTAGTCAATGATAACCTAAATAATGGTTAACGCTAACTAGTTAGTCTTAACGTAAATATTGGTTAGCACTAACTAGTTATTCATAACGTAAATATTGGTTAGTACTAACCTTTATAAAATACATAATAAATTTTTTTAATTAAATTTTTTATTGAAAAAATTATCATCATATTCATAGGAAATTAGACTGCAGAAAATTATATACCAAGTATCGTCATCGGCTGCTTTATGACGTTCCACTTCTTGCATGCGTCTGGAAATGGAGTTGAACGTACGTGTAACCAATTAATTGTGATCAAAAAATCACATATGCACTTACTTGAAAAGTTATCAGTGTTTTTAATAACATTATTAGTTGCTTTATTACTACCGGCATATCTTAAAAGATTATCCTGGCCAAATCCACCACCCGCATGGCCGCTACCTGTTGGACGACTACTCCTTTCAACTACCGCTTTAAAAAACCAAAAAAAAAGAGCCGTAGCTTGGTATATGCAAAGTGTTAAACAAATTAAAAATAGCTGACAGAAAATACTTTTATAATGAGCCATTTTTCATGCGCTTTAGTTTTCCACGTGTTGTGCACTTCTACCTCTAGTGCTATTGAAAAAAGGTTTGACTAAGTATCAGAATGCAAACATACATGTTTTTTCTATTTTACACCTTATGTGTGTTCTTTATTCAAGAGCGTACATATATATATTAAAATAATTGGATAATATCATAGCCAATTGTTTGATTAAACTTTGCACGATTTTAATTTGGATTTTAGATTTTCGTTTAGATTTTACCGATAAAATACAAGGATGTTTATTGAAATACATGCTGTCATTAAGTTTTTTAAACAATGGTCGGTCATTGCAAATTTTCGGTAATTGCAACAGGCCAGATTTTTTCGAGTTACCAAAATCGCGCTCGCACTGTATTACTTTAAAACGGTTTTAAGGCCAGTTTAAACTCCAAATGATTTGGATGATATTATTTTTATTGAAGATAATAATAATACATTATTAAATGTTTACATATATACAAATATAAACATATTTATGTATTATTTAATCTTAATTGAAAATGGTCCCCATCAACGCCGTCAACTTTTTTTTAACTTTGGAGGTATATAATATTCGGCACAGCCGAAAGCAACTTGTTTTGTGTTTGATTAAATTGTAAAAATGGCTTAGTGCTTTTTTACGCTTTTTTTTTGCTCGAAATAGTGCTTTTTAGTACTTTTTTTAAATTTTAAAGTGCTTTTTGCTCTCAAAAAGTTGGCATCACTGAAATCAAGCGATATTGTAGATTACGATATCATAAAGGTGATAGAAAGTATCACAAGTGATAAATTGTTATAGGTACATATAAACAAATTGTTATTGCAAGAACAAGTTATTCTGCTTAATTCTCTGCAAGAAAAAAATTTTTCACATTTAAAAAATTAAAATTAATCATTAAATTTTATTATACAAGTATGTGATAAAATTTTAAAAACGAAATGATTTAGAACCCAAAATTTTCGTTTTTAATTTCTTTTTATTATAAATTGATTTTAAGTACCAAGGTCTATCCAATAGGTCTGCGCAAGAAGCCAGATGTTTATTTGGTTTATTCCTCAACGATGTCAAAAGTTGTTTACATTTTCCTTATACATTTATATTTTTGTTTACGTTTTACGGGGGGTTTTTAAAGTGCCCCCCTTTTGGCCTGATCGTGCAGCATATCGGTATATGAAACTTTTTACATCTGAGGTATAATCCATGTTCAACAACTTTGTAGAAAATGTTCCGGTCATTATTTTTGTGAAACATATTAACCCTATAAGTCCCAATTATAACGGCAATTTTTGGCTCTATCTTTTCTAAGAAATCGTTAAAAAAAAAACCCCTATAAAGGAGGTGAACGGGGATACAATTTTCTAAAAAAAATTTTGGCAATGATTTTTTACTATATGTTTTTTATAACATGAACAGCAAAAAATAGCAATACTCAAGAGTCATTTATTCATTAAGCCCAGAACATATATTATGCGGCACGAACAGGCCTATCAGAATCCATTCTTAGAACCCCGTTATTTCCGAAGAAGTTATAAATTGTTGAACAGTGGAGTATATAACTGATCTTAATTATGTTAAAATGGGTTCCATCTAAGAGCTTGTTTAGATAAATTGGTGTAATTTCGACGGAGGATGTGTCCTATCCATTGCCACTTTCTTAAAAGTATCTCGGTTGCAACTTGTCTTTGCCAGCAACTCGGCATCTGATATCGTTCTAGGCCAAAAAATGCGTAATATTCTTCTACGGCAGCGGTTAATAAAAGTTGGGAGTCGTCTGGGTATGACGTTTGTGACCTTCCGTACACCGATATAGGAGCACCGACTTAACATTTGCTTCGAAAATTCTCAGCTTTGTGAATTGGCTGATTTTATTACTTTTCCAGACCCGGTATTGTTTATTCCAGCGACTACATCGAGTTCGGTCACTTGTCTCAGTTAGGGAATTAAAAAAAAATGGTTAGTTGTTGATGGTCATTAGAACTGTTGTTGTATCGATACTTCGTGTTTTTGTTTTGGCTGCCTTTTTTTTAGCCCGTGTATTATTGCAGCTCGAAATATCAAGCAAATCAATAATAAGTTTCTTAATTCATATCAAGTTTTCTATAAGTAACTTTTCTTAGTTCGAACCATATTTTCTGGTAATTTAGTATGAAAAAAAATAACCACATACGGACACCACTTAGTGATAAAAGACAAAACAAAAAAAAAAAACACCCGTGCCTCCCAATTTTGCCCAAAGTCATGCACTTCTTTTTATGGGCCCCCAAAGATTTGGGGCCTCGGTGTCATTTTTGAAGATGAAGCTTTTTTGATTTTATATGTTCAAAATTTTTGTTCTTTATGACAAGAGCTACAATTTTGTTTCATAGTGGTATCCGTATATGGTTATTTTTCCATGACTTAAAAAATTGCACACAGTGTAATTCTTTCCGTGCAGCCGAACCTCTCCTTAGTGAACTTCTATACTAATTCGCTCCTTCCTAAAATAAATTGATTTTAAAAACACTGCTTTTTTTATCTCTTTCTTAATTCTAACGTATGGATGCTGTGTTTAGTGGGAGTCATTGAGATTGGCTAGTCGTAGGAACCTTCTTTCTAAGGCTAAGAGGTGTGCTTCAATCGGCATGATAGGTGCCATGAGAAGTACTCCTCAAGCGACTCTGGATATCATTCTACATCTTCTGCCTATTGAGCAGTATGTGATGGGAATGGCGGCCAGGAGCATTCTGAGGCTGGGGGAATTAGGATTGATGGGGAATGTCACGCAGGGTCTCTCACGGATTCTGAGAGAGATCCACTGATTATGTGGGCACTAGGGTGGATTTTGGGCGGTTTCCGGAGGTAAAAGTTCCTTCGAGGGAGAGCTGGTCAGGTAGGGGCAGATTATTTAGTGGATTTGCTATTTTCACTGATGGCTCGAAGATGAGGGGCACGTGTGCGGGGGTCTACATTGAGGATCTGAACATCAGAAGGTCACATAGGCTTCCTGACGACTGCAGTGTTTTTCAGGCGGAGGTTCTGGGTGTCTTGATGGCCGTAGAACTGATGAGAGACAACATTGATAGGGGCTCGGAGGTCACCATATATGTGGACCGCCAGACGGCTCTTATGGCCGTAAGGGGCTGTTATGTGAACTCCAAGCTAGTTGATGATTGTAGGAGGGCTCTGGAGGGAGTCTTAGGGGAGTATTTGCTTAGGTTGTGCTGGGTGCCGGGTCACTGCGACATATACGGAAATGAGTTTGCTGATGAGTTGGCGAGATGGAGGATCCTAAATGTATGGAGGCGGTTAGGCCTCCAATAGGCTTCTATTTTGGAACAATCAGGGAGTGGATTCTGGGCGCGACCAATCGGAACTGGGGGAAGCGAAGGGATTGCCGAGTATCGCGGACGCTGTGGCCGGTGCTTAGAAAGTCCGATTCGGGGTCGCTGCTGGGAAGGAGTAGGGTCTGCGTTAGGACCATGATAGGAATGATCACGGGCCACTGTATGATAGGCAAGATGGCGGTGAGGATCCGACTTGTCGGATGTGTGCAGGTTGTGTGAGGACCCTAAGGAGTTGGAGTAGGTTGAGCACATTCTGTGCCACTGTCCCAGGTTACAGGGCAGTAGGCTGAGGTGGCTGGGCAGTAGATTCCTGGGCGAATTAGGGGATGTTTCGGGTTGTGGACTCGAGAATCTGATAGGATTCGTAATGGGGATGGCCTGGCTGCGCGAGAGGAGACTTGGTGCTGGCCGCACGTAGGGCGAATTTGGTTGAGTAAGATCTCTCTAGGTCTGGTCCGAAACCTTCTTTTCTATCTATCTTTTCTGACTTGTGCTTTCGCTGTTTACTTCACCTAATTTCTATCTTTATACAGATTTCTCTAAATAAGGCGTCACAATGGACCATATTGGTCTCTGGGTGAAGGTGTGAAGGTGTGAAGGAGACTTCACACCAGCCTTTCTACCTACCTACCTACCTAATCTCTTTATAATAAATTCCCATAACGTAAATTTTTCTTTGCAATGCACAAATTTTGCAGATAAAATTTTGACTCTAATGCATTTTTGTCTCTACATTAGGAATTACATATTCCAAAAAATTTCTTATAGTCTTTTCCAGAAAAAAAAAACACTCTGTGATAACAACATCACTCGTTAAACTTAAAGGCAAACAGGTCGTTCTTGTTTGTCTACTTTCGTTGCTTTGTCACCCCGCATTGGTTAATGGCTTGGCGTCGTATAACTGTACCGAGTTATAGTTTTTGCGGTTTCAATATTAATTATATGCAATCGTTTTTAACCTCAATTATTTGACTGGTGAAGAACCATATATAACTCAGACGTTTTACTGGTGGAGTACCAAGGAAATAACTCAGAAGTTTATTGGTGGAGACCAAAATACTCTGGAGCGGATTCTGGAAGCTCTCGCCCTTCTATACGAAGGTTTAGGTCGAACGAGGACTTAGCGGCTGAGGCTTCAAAAAGTGTGTGATACCCTGGCATTATCACTTAAATAGTTCGCCAAAAATTAATTTTAAGCAAAAAAAAAAAAAAAAATAAAAAAAGTGATAACAACAATCGCTCGTGTTCAACATTAGTAGTATTTGATAAAGTTAAAAAAGAAATAACAATTCTTCCCAAACCTTTATCAAATTAAAACAATGCAATTTTTCTAAAAATGCAGAAGACAAGCCGCCGTTAAGCAAAAAGCTTTGAACCTGCCTTGTTAAGGTTATTGATAAAGCAATGCTTTAATGAATAACCACCGCATGTCAAATAGTGTAATTTAAACTAAACATGGAAACAAATTTATTCTGAAGTATATGAGCAGTAATTCTTGAAAGTGGTATAAGTCAACTTTTTAAACAAAGTGAGTAACCGTTAACTTTAATTAGGTATAGATAGATACTTTATATCCATATTTTTTTATCATCTATTCAATGGAGTGCGATTTGGCCAAAAAATAAACAAATTTTTTTAAACAATAAAATTGTATCGTAAAAATCTTTTTTTGAAAGTGGATTAAGTTCATTTCATTTAATTATTATTAAAACAACTTTCATATTGCCATTATTATTTGATTTTAGCGGACTTAACTTAGCTAGTGACAAATTATAAAAATCATGTTAAGAAGATGACGGTTTTATTGTGCTGACGAAATGGTAATTTCTCTGATTTTTTTAGGATTCTTTCAAGCCCATTTTTATATACATACTTGCAATTAACCCGCTACTTCGTTAGCGTCTAATTTTTCTTCGTGGACATATTTTTATGCCAAAGTTTATTTTTCTAGGTTTAAACTTGTTTAAATTTAAGCATTTAACTCACTACTTTGTAATCCGGCCTTTCCTTTCATGAACATACATATTTATATGCCAAAGTATATGTAAATAGTTCCAACATTTTTCACCTCATAGGTTGATATTGACACAGGACTTTGCACCTATAATTTTGTGCTTCTAAGTTCATTATAGAAAATTCAAAAAGTACGACTCGTAGAACACAAAAGCAAATGAAAGAAAGTTAATTTCCCGTATTATCCTTTTTGGTACTTTTTTCTCCCCATTTATGTATTAAAAATTTCAGTGTTGCTGTGGGAGCCCATAATTAATTACATTTATGTCATAGAATGAAGAAAATGTTTTGGTTTAAAAGATAGATGGCATGACAAAAAGGTTCCAAAATATGTACAGGTCGTACGCGTTTACTCCCCAAAAGGACCAAATTTCAAAAACGTACCAGGATCTCTTAAATTTTGGATTTTGAGGTTAGCGGGATAGAGATGGAGAAAAATGTTGTGAAAAAAGGAACAAAATTAGGAACGATTTTCACACCTTAAACGTTTGAATTTCAAAAAAGGTCCAAGTCTGTTTTGTATTTTTTAGATAAGCTAAAAATGCGATACAATATTTATTTACCCTTTTACACCCTTACCTTAAAAAAGTACCAGACATCTGTCCGCTTATTTTTTTAATGAACAATAATTAGCATTCAACTTTTGTATCTCTTTTTGTTTAGGAGATATAAGGTAAGCGAATTTTTCTAATGAACAACAATAAGTGCTAATGTTTTGTATTTTTTTTTAGTTTATGAGGTATGAGGTTCGCAGGATCGATATACATAGGTACAATTTTCACCCCTTAAAAGTTCGAATTTCGAAGAAGTACCAAAAAGCATTTCGTCATCTTAAAGACCAAATAACCTATCTGCAAAAATTTCAAAAATGAGTTTTTTATGGATTTTTATTTCCTATACCATAACGCATATGTCTGCAAAATTTTGAACATATAATATTACAAATGACAAAGTTTTTGTATCTAGAGGACCGTTACGCACAAAAAAAGAGAAAAATAAATCATCAAAAATCACGATAAAAGTTTAATTTTGTTGCATAGTGTAATTTAAACAAACATTAAGTACTTGTTTTTGCTTAAACTAGTAAAAGAAACTACTACTGTAATTATTTAATGTATATAATATTCATGTGTAAAGAAATTTTTATTTATTCATACTTATTAGTACTGCAGATAGGTTATTTGGTTTCAGATTTTTACAATTCCAAAAAACCTAAGTGTCATTACATAAGCTGTGATTAGAAAAACACAACTTTCTCAACCGATATATATTACTGGTTTCATTTTAATCAAAATGTGTAATTTTCGTTTTAATATCATAAAAAGTTCCAATTTTATAACGTTTTTTCCCTCTCCTGTAAACTTTTGAAAACTGCAGATAGGTTATTTCGTCTTTTAGGTGACGATTTGTATTTTTTTAGATAAGTTACAAATGTTGTATAACTTGTATTTCTATACGTATTGGTTTAAAAGCTAGATGGTGAAAAAAAGTTCCAAAATACAGGTGTTATCCGTTTACTACCTTAAACGACCGAATTTCGTAAAAGTACCAGACACCAATTTGCTTTTTTATTTAATGCACAAAAATAAATATTAAATTAAAAAAAGTACCAGTTTATTTAAGAAAATACCAGCTAGAGAACGAAAAAGTAGAAAAAAATTATTTTATGTATCTAGATCCAATAAATACGGAAATATAAAAGGTACCAGTTAAAAAACAAAATAGTACCAATAAGCCCTCTTACAGATTTTCATTCACTCAGGACCTTGCATGTTAAATATTATTCTTTTTTATGTCCAATACCAACGAAAATTCAAAAAGTACCAGTCAAAGAATAAAAAAGTACCAAAAAGTTCATTCTTATAGATTCTGATCCACCCATAACATTGCATATTGAATTTTATGTTTCTAGGTACAATACTAAAGGAGATTCTCATTCACTCAGGACCATGCAGGTTTAATTTTATGTTCATTATAGAATTTTTACACCGATCAACTTCTAACATCTACCATCAATTTGCCGCATAGGGCTAAAAACCAACATCTTTAAAAGATCTCATTTGATTCCGTTCTACATAGGCTAATAGATCCCACTAAAAGATTCTCATTTACACAGGATCGTGCATGTTTAATTTTATGTTTCTAGGTCCAATACTGACGGAAATTCAAAAAGTACCGAAAACTTCCCTCTTGTAGATTCTTACCCACTCAGGACCTTGCATGTTTAATTTTATCTTTCTAGGTCCAATACCAACGGAAATTCAAAAAGTACCAGTTAAAGAACAAAAAGTTCCGTCATAGATTCTTATCCACTCAGGACATTGCATGTTGAATCTTATCGAGCCCTAACCGCGAAAATAATGTAAGCACCAAAAATCAAATTTTACAGGAGAGAGTGTTTTCTATTTTATTTCATATGAAATTTGTCGCTTACAATAAAATTGTTCATGCTAAAAAAAACGTAACGGTACCTTTTGTGACCATGACATTTTGGGAGATGATGCAAGTGTTACCAATAAAGTCATTTATTAAAAAAAAGAAAATCGAAAATGATGTCGCTTACGTTATTTTCGCGGTAAGGGCTCGTTATGTTTTTAGGTCCAACATAAACGATAATTTAAAAAATACCAGTTGTAGAACCAAAAAGTTAAGTAAAATATCAAATTTCCCGTATTTCCCCTTTTTGGTACTATTTTTCCCCCATTAAAGTACAAAAATTTCATTATTATAGTGGCAGCCCATTATTTAGTACGAATATTTCAATGAATGGAGAAAAATGTTTTTAAAAAAGTACCAAAAATAGTTACGATTTTCACCCTTTAAATGTTCGAATTTCCAAAAAGTACCAAATTTATATTTGTATTTTTTTGATAAGTTTCGAATGTGGTATTTACTTTGTTTCTATGTTTATTGGTTCAAAAGATAGATGGGGTGTCAAAAAAGTACTCAAATTCAGATTTTACCGGTTTACTCCCACATAGAGCCGAATTTCAAAAAAGTACCAGACACCTGTCCGCTTATTTTTGTAAAGAATAACGATAGGTATTAATTTTTTTTGTATTTTTTTTAGTTTTGGAGATATAAGGTTACCGAATTTTCTCGATTTTACCCTTTTTTACCCCCTAAACATTAGAATTTCCAAAAATCCCTTCTTAGTGGATCGATTTGGGGAGTGACCAATCTCTGGTCCAAAATTAAAGTGTTTAGCTTCAGGCGTTTAGGCTGTGCGATGATGAATCAGTCAGTCAGTCAGTAACGTTACAATTTTATATATATAGATTAGGGTATTTATTTAACCGGGCTTTTGCTTTTATCGGTTAATCGCTAAATTTTTCTTTTCTACTTACAACAATGCTTAAACTACCGCTTAAGTGTACTCCATGCTGTAGTTACATGGAGTACTTTTAAAACTAACCCACTTTAGTACTCCATGGAGTAGTTTAGGGACTACTTCGGTGGGTAATATGGTCCCTCCTAGGACATCGTAATGTTAAATGGATCACCTTTTACCCATATATTTGGAGTAGTTTTGGAGTACTCCTACTCCTTTATGGAGTAAGCTTTACATGCATGTATGGACTAGTCTCGTTATCTGCAGTGATAGTAAACAATTAAACAAATTTGTTGTCCTTACCTTGTGTCTTTTTTGTCTCTTATTAACCCCTTTGCTGTTTGACAGTTTGTATCACATAACAACAATAAAAACTCCTTTTGTTTGTTTTATTGTACAATTGTTGTAACCTGGCGACTACCTGCTATAGATATACCTTGATTTTTAGAATTAAAGTGTTTTAACACCGTTTTATTTTATCTTGCAGACACACGTACAAAGATGGGTGCAAGGCGAATTCATACAAGGTGGTATTGGCTTGCTACGTAAGCAACAGCTGTTTACTAACTATATGTCAAAATGATATGCTGTTACTTTTTTTTACATTTAAATGTTTGAGTGTTAGTGCACAGCTAGTTTGCTAACTTCAGTGTTGTATTATTTTGACACAACGTTAAAGTATTTTACAGTGTTGTATCTGTTTTCGAAATAAGACCACCTTAAAATGTGTATGTTTTTGTTGTATAACGCATAGATTCTCTCGAAAGTATATGTCAAGTGGTCGAATTTCGGCCACCGGGCGATCCTAGTAATAATAATTTTTCACAATAAAATTTAAAGGGTGTAGAGTGGTAAGCACATTAATGACTCTTATAGATGATCATTCGCCAATATTTTGTAACTAACTCAAGCATAAGCCCTTAAATAGTCTGGGATGACACTATGAAGGTTTTCTTTCAGAAAGTCTGAGTTTATGGGTGAGAGAGGAGAAAAAAATGCATGATCTCTTCCCCTTTCATCTATCAACTCAGACTTTCTGAAAGAAAACTTTCATAGTGTGAACCCAGACATACTTTGAAACATAAAAATATGGACTTATACCACTTTCAAATATAACAGCTAGTATAATAACTTGAAAAAGTGTAAATGATCGTACTTTATGCTTAACTTATTATTCTAAAGACTATTCAGGCTCGAAAACACTATATGTATTTGACACTAACAAAATAAATAGAATTAAAGTTGGATATTATGGAATTCAATTTTAAAAATAGTCAAAATTACTAAAAACGTCAAAGTAATGGTATAGCAACAAAAGAAGAAAGTGAAATTATATTGTATACTTGCATCTTGTCCTGTTCTATTTTTATGCTTTTAATTTTAAATTAAAAAAATAAATAAATAAAATAAAAAAATAAATAAATTAAAAAAATAAAATAATATGTAATTATGTTTATTCAAGGTTCTACCTGAAATGGATTTTTAATTATTTAAAATTCAATTATGCTTTTAGCTATCAAATTAAATAAATTAAAATAAAATTATTTTTTTTTGCTTCAATGTAAAATTTAGTCTCATCGGCCGCACTTTCAGAGTTTTCCTATTTTTACTTCATCAAAAATTTTAAAATAATTGTAATTGTTTGGGTTATAGAAGTCTACATAGTACTAAGGGGGAGGGGGTGGGATGAAATTATTATTCAACGAGTAACTGAGCTACCTAAATAAGAGCGGCAAGCGTCCGTTTTATGTCAAGTTTATACGAAGAAAACCTTTAGAACGCGATTTCAACAACACCCGGCTGGAAAATCTTATTTGATTGATCGCTTGGTCGTTTTATTTTATTAAAAATGAATTGGCAATAGAATTTTCATGTTTAAAAAAACGATTGCCGCTCTTGTTTAGGTAGCTCAGTAAGAGTGCTATATTCGGCTATGCCGAATCTTATATACCCTTCGCGATTGTTCGGCCACATTTTGCCGGATGTTGTGTATTGATAACCGAGATGTTTATACCCAATTTGAAAACGGAAAGACGGTCAACCCAGAATTTCTACACTTTTTACAAAGAAAGATGTTTATTTTCTAAAGTAACGAATTTTGTTTCTTTAAATAAAAAAATCCAAAAATTATTTCTTGCCTTTTTAATCCAAACTTTAATATTTTAATTGGGCTGAAGTTCATTAAATTTAATTTTCATTTTACAACATGAAAATTAATTAAAATTGTTATTGATAATTTTTCATTCTTGACTGCAGCTGGGGCCGAACCCAGGCTTTTACGGACAGGTTACTCTTACATGTTTCAATTGCAACCAATCAATCTCTTCAGAGGGATTTGCCGTTTAACACTCACAGCCATCGACGACTGCTGGCAGTCAATAGTCAAACATCAATCTTTAAACCAAATTGTGTTTAACCTTTGGTAGATCGAAATTTGCTTTTGAATGATTATCTACTTTTAATTGATTTAACATGTTTTTCCTTACTTTGGTTTTTTCTGTGCTTTTGTCAAGAATTCTTCTTGAAGTTGTACCAAATTTGTTACAATTGAAACGTTTTTAAGGTTAAATATTTCTCTGAGGTAGATTAATTCACTTTTCTTTTTAATAATAACATATCTCCAGCCCTGACCAGAACTACATAAATTTGCATTATTGTTGATTTGGGTTCATGATGTTAACCTAACATATTAAGTACATACATAAGTACATACATAAGTAAATGTACTCTTACCCCTGTGGGATGCCTGGGATAAAGTGTCCAAATCGCCACAGTTGTCGATTATTTTGGTGACACTTTTGTCTGCCTTTGGCAAAGAAGAGAAATAGAGAAATTTTTGCTTCTTCTTTTTTTGTAAACCCACACCACAATAGTGGAGAGGGTATTATGCGTTGGTGTTGATGTATGAAACACTAAAAAGGATTGATCCTTTTAGTAAACCGATCGACTCAATATCATTTTCTAAGTCGTTTTTAAGATGTCCCTAAGCCCGGGTGGCTGACAGGCTGACTCCCTGTAATAGCATTTAATGCCATAACTTCCTTATAAACGTTGGTATTGACATACAAATTGGCTACAAAAACTTTAACGTAGCTACTGTCATGAAAATTCTGGTTCTGGTTGGTCGAAATTTATCCATAAAAAAATCTCATATAGATAAAGATATCTGAATAATATTCCGCACAAAGAACTTTCACATGAATCTTAACTTCATAAAATATTTTTGATCTGGCCGGTCCATGATTTCCCATGGGTCCCAAATAGGTTACGCCTTCGAAAATTTGTCTTTATATACAGCGGCGTAGGGTAAAAAAGGTCTAGCTTGCCCAACTTGACTTTTTTACTTGCTTTGCTTTTATTGAAGAAAACTGTGTTATGAATTACTATGTATGTTTTTTTATACCCTCCACCACAATTAGTTGTGAAGAGGGTATATTAGGTTTGTCATTCCGTGTGAAACTTTTTTATTATTCATCTCAGACCCTATAAAGTATATATATTCTGGGTTCTTGAGTAATTCTAAGTCGATTTAGCCATGTCCGTCTGTCCGTCTGTTGAAAACACGCTCACTTTCGAAAAACTCAAAAGAAATAAACAAACTTGGTGTCAAATTGCTTGTAGTTATCCTAAGCATTGGATTGAAATGCAGCAAAATCTGTTCATTAGGATCTGAGCTATGAATCAAAATGTGGAACCACCACCTAAAAAAAATTGATAATTTTGTTACAAAAACTAACATAAATGGTGGAAAAATGCACAGAATGATATAAGATTTCGCAACAGTTCGTTTTATTTAACTGGAAATCACGCTGTAAAATTTCTTGAAGATCCGTCCATGATTTACCCTAGGCCCCATATAAGCCCACTCTGGTCAAATAATTAAATACGCGGTAAACTTTCTTCCAGTTAAGCTTCATATGGCCAGAAAAAATGTTATGCAATTTTGTGATATACGGTCCATAATTTTCCTTAGATTCCATTTTAGCAGCCTTCTTAAATTTACTGCAAACGCTTAAACTAATTGCATCGCTGTATTGAAATTTATGTTTTTTAATACCAGAAATCGTTCTGCAGAATTTGGGATGATTGGTTCATAGCTTTCCATGGCTTTTATATAATTTGTTCTCTTGAAAATCATTTAAGTTCAGCTTAAACTGATATTCTACTCAAACTTTTTAAAATTGATTCTGATTGTCGATCAATAATTTTTATAGGTCTAAACCGCAACAAATTTTAATGCAGATGTCTGTTTTTACAAAGATTATAATTAAAATTAAAAACAATCAAAAGATTATAATAATAAATAGACATCATACAGATATTACTCCTAAAACATTTGAAGTGCCGGTGGAGGGTATCAAAGATTCGGCACAGCCGAATATAGCACTCTAACTTGTTTTATTTAACATCGTAATTTTGCTACAATTTTTGTCAATTTGATAAAATTTTGCCATTCAAACGGTACAATTTCAGAATTGTCAAATCCCAACTGTTTTTGTTGTAAGATAAAAAAAATTTGTTTAATGGCGATTTCTTTTCTGAGAAATATGTTGCATTAATGTTACATGTTCTATATTTTTGTGTTCGTTTCAAGTTCTTTTGTGAATATGTTAATAAAAAACATGCAAAACATGTTGCATGTTTTATCCTTACTTTTACTTAAGATGTTCATACTGCCCTGTCATAGAACCTTGGTACTTACTACTTTGTTTGTACAAACAAAACCCTTTGTATCGTTGTATCCATTGTATGTTGTATAAAAAACCAATACATAGTGAGCTATGAATTTAAATACAACATACAATTGATACAACGATACAAAGAGTTTTGTGAATACGGCAAATGTTTTATTTTGTTTGTCATAATTCATATCGCTCATAATTTTGTAAAAAAATTATTTTAAAACAAAATATAAATATATTTACACATTAAAATCAAAAAAAAGTCTATTTATATTAAAATCGTGTAAATTTGTCTAAGCCATTAGTGTTGTCAATATTTGTTTCCAAGCCATGATTGCGTGCAGAAACCGCTCAAATAGCTTTAAAAGTCGCTCATGAAGTACATTAATGATGAAAGTGTAATACATAGTTGTAAATAAAAGGAGCTAATTGTTTTCTATTGAAATTGCACAACATGTAACACTTCCAGTGATTATAGGTAACATTAGAAAATGTTACATGTTTTTTTCAGAAAAGAAATCGCCATAAGTAATTCAAGAATCAAAAAAGTACATAGTACAAACAATGTAGGTATTAATTTATTTTTGATACCGTCAATTTGCAAAAATATATCAGTAAAATAATTGACGAAAGCAATTCAGTTTTGCAACGATAAGCTCGCATCGTTGTATACCGAAATTTTTTTCTTTGAAACATAAATAAACAATAAGCCCTTAATAATAAAAAACGACAAGAGTGCTATACTCGGCTATGCAGAATCTTATATACCCTTCACCATAGTGCGATAAGAACAGAACTTTCAATAAATATATATATCGCTCATTTGCTGCAACGTCCTCATAACTGAAAAAATTAAATTTTTAAGTTTCATCTTTATATCTTTTTTACTTTCCACTTTTGAAGAAAATGTGCCGTTATTTTTTTTTAATTAAAAACTATAAACACGTTTATTTCGAAATGTATGTTATTTTTAATTATGATGTTGCAGCAAATGAGCTAAAATAAATAAGTAGTAAGGAGTCCTTCTGAAAGCCCTTATTTCTTAGACAAAAAACCTTACTACCATGGTATCCCTACAGATAATATTGGACTACGTGGTCCATTGTGGCTTAAATGGGCTACTTACAACATGGTCCAATGTACTGTAGTATGTACCATGTTATAAGAAATTAACATGCAGTGCTGCCAACAACTTTTCAAAAGTTTACAGTATTACACATTGGTAGCCCTGATGGTGTCCATTATTAATTGTTTATTAAAAAGTGAAAGTTTGTGGACTTTTTGGAAAAAAGGTAAACAAAAATTAATAATACCAAGTAAATATATTTAATAATAGCAATAATAGACTACAGTACACACCATAAAAGGCGATTAGTAAAAAATGAAAAAGAAAAATGTTTAACTACCCCTTAAGTGTAGTCCATACTGTAGTAACATGGAGTACTTTTAAAACTAACCCACTTTAGTACTCCATGGAGTAGTTTAGGGACTACTTCGGTGGGTTATATGGTCCCCTCCTAGGACATCGTAATGTTAAATGGACCACCTTTTACCCATATATTTGGAGTAGTTTTGGAGTACTCCTACTCCTTTATGGACTACTCTTTACATGCATGTATGGACTAGTCTCGTTATCTGCAGGGATAAGGAAAACAATGTAGTGCCACTCAAAATTTTTTGACAAGTATTGTGTTTTGCTCTGTTGTATTTTTTATTCAGGTTTAAAAAAATATTGCCACATTAGGAAAATGGTCAGAGATTCCCAGAAATTACGAAGTTAAATGTGTAGTTTTAAATAAATGAAAATTACGTAAAAATTTTAGGCTTACGGCCAATTTCACCATGTTCGGTTATAATAAACTATCAGTTATAGCTGTCAAAACATATTGGTAACTGGAACTTTAATTACAAGTTCGTTTGAACTGAACTTGGTGAAATTGGCCGTTAATCTTATATTTAATGAATTAAAAATATGTTATAGAAACCGTGTTTAAGAAACCGTTATTTACCCTGGTAGTTCTGTTTAGTTTAGTTCTGTGAAACTTGTGATAGAGACATTTTAATTTAAAATAGTGATGAAAATCAGTTAAAATTTATTTGATACATTTTATTAACTAATTGCTTTTTTTATTTTTGTATTTACATGCAAACGGTTTTTATATTTATGATTCAACTTGCGAATTTATAAAAATGTTCTCCCTAAAAAAAATCTTTTTACAATGTTATGGTCTAAATTTAAATCGCACATATTAATTAAAGTTTTCATGTAATTTGCTTTTGTTGATAATTGCTCACGATTAAACTTCAAAAAAATAGTGTTAAGCCCGTTTAAATACTCATCACGCTCTTGAATACATGCTTAAAGATATTTTTCAACATGGGACTCAAAACATTCATTAAGCCGAATGAAAGATAATTTTTAACTATAATTAACTATAAAAACAAAGATGTTCTTTGGCATTGGATGCCTGATCCGTTCTCAATGAACCATCATATATAACTACAATGTTCCAAATTACGTGTTTTGTAAGGGAATGGCATTCCTATTAATCCTTGCATTGTGCTTATTCACTTGAAGGTCTTCTTGAACGTAATGAATTGAGCAAACAAATGATTATTTTTTCGAATTTTCTTCTTCCTTCCTGCAAGCGTTCAACCACATTTTACGTAAGAACGGCAACAGCGGTATTTGAAAAATGTGATATACAAACGCTTACAGTTGCACTTTGTGATCTTGCAGTCTTGGAATATGCAGCTCATTTTCTCTTTGTAAAAATGTTAATTTAAAAACTTTTTGTGTTGTTGAAAAAAAATAAAAGTTTTATTTTGACAAAAAAAAAAGAAGAAAATGGGATTATTAAGAACAGTTTTTACAAAACACGTTACTGAACAACCTAAACAAAAGCGGCAAGCGTTTTTTTAAACATGAAAATTTTATTTAAATACAATTTCAATACAACAAACCGACATAGCGATCTGTCAAATAAGATTTATCAGCCGGGTGGTTTTTATTTCGCATTCTAATGGTTTGTTTCGTATAAATTGTATGCAAATGAGAAGTTTTGACATACAAAAAACGCTTCCGCTCTTATTTAGGTAGCTCAGTAAGTTGTCAAAAGGCAATATGTCAAAATAAAATCCTTATAACATGCTTACTACCCTAATTAACACCCAGTCCCACAATGACACACGTTAACGTTCGCATAGAAAATAACATTTAAAACAAAAACAAATTTTAGAAATTTTTTTCTCTTACCGCCTTTTAGCTTTTTCATTCATTCTAGTTTTCATTGTAGGGATTTTTTGTTAAGCGGTGTCAAGCCCAACTTCAAGCACTTAACCTGGGGAAGGTTTCGCCGCTTCCACTTTAGCCGTCGCGGTTGATAAAACATCGTTGCCCGGGAGCGTCCACGCTGAAGTCTTTGAAATGAAAATTCGGCAATGCGAGGAGATTAAGGCACATACATATATAGAAGCAGAAACGACGCCAGAAAATTCTCCCAACGGGTTCAACATCAATTAAAAGACTCGCCCACTGGCATAACTTCGTGTAGATATGAAAATGGGAATTTAGAGACCTACACGTCAAGTGTGCTGAGGATTTGAAAGCAACACATGCCCCGTTTGTTAACGGTTGTAGAACTATGTGAAGAAAGCAACCGGTAACCGATCGCCGGTCTAATGCAGATGAAGAACCAGAGGAGAAGTGATGATAAGGTGCATGCATTAGCTAGTCTGCGTCATCTGGGATTTCGAAAGCATGCCCTATGATTAGAACCTCAGCGGATAGTCATCGCGGAACAAGTCTTTTATCCGTGGCTTAGATAGGATCTTATACTATCGAACATATTGTGCTAAAGATTAAAGAACAGACTCTACGAACTGATCCTATCAGTGTGGCTTTAAGCCGAATATATCAACTATCGACCAAACCTTTACACTGGAAAATACCAATAAAAGGAAAAGCGATACATACCATCTTTTCGTCGACTATAATGCCGCCTTCGCCACGCCGATAAGGGGAAATTTATTTAAAACCATATCTGCTGCCTATGTCATCCCATAAAAACTTGTACGCCTTTGAAGATCGACTCTGAGTGACACTAGATCCTTAGTAAAAATAAGAAACGACCTCTCCAAACCATTTACCACTACATGAGGTCTTTGACAGGGTAACAACTTATAGTATAACTTCTTCCATATACGGATGGAAAACTATTGGAAAAAGCAGAAGTTAATAAAACGGGCACATTAAACACCAAAGCCCAAATTCTCCTTGCATATGCGGAGGACACTGATATTGTTGGAAAGATGAAGCTTTTTCCAGAATCGAGAAGGAATAGCCGAAACGTCGCAACGACGGAAGGGTTATATTGTGAAGGTGGGCTCTTGCAACGTCGAGGTATTAGAGAAATTAATTTACCTCAGCTCCGCCACTAACAGAAATAGGGTTGCCATTCGTACTGATTTTACCAGTACACGTACTGGTTTTTATTCAATGTACTGGTTTATGCATAACACCCAAATCAGTACGCAAATGTACTGGTTTTTTTAAATTTTGCCTCCAAATAGTTTTACTTGTTTAAAACTGGTTTACTTCCCTTATTAATTTTGATTTGTTATGAATCACCCAGTTAAAATTTAGTCTTACGTTTTATTTTTGTTAACTCTTCAGTTACCACACTAACTTTGTATTCAAATAAATAGAAGTGTCATTAGTTCTTTTCAAAATTCAAAAACAAAAAATTTTAAGTGGATTTAAAATTAGAACCTATAACAATATGGCTAGATAGGAGACCTCGTGAATACCCTCATTATATTGACAATAATTTGTATGAATTTAGAATTTTTTGTGCATTTACAACAAATGTGCCGATCAATGACATTACTTCTATCTATTTTTAATAATTTAACGTGATGTTTTTATTATATGTATTTTGTTAAGTTCTTGCCTTAAAAAATAGAAAAATGAATAATTTTTAATGTGCAATTTTCTAAAACTAATGAATTCAATAAAATTTTGGGTCAAAATTTGTGTACTGGTTTTTTTTTCGTATGTACTGGTATTTTTCTTACGATGTACTGATTATTCTAATTTTAAAAATGGCAACCCTAAACAGAAATAATGATGTCAGTATAGAAATAAGTTGAAGGACCATGCTGGCAAACAGATGCTACTTTGGGATAAGTAGAGCCCTCTTTCGACAAACTAAAAAAGCATTATATAACACGCTTATTCTACCAGTTCTTCTTTATGGCACTGTCACATGGTTGTTTGCGAAATCAGATAAAGTGGCCCGCCCTGTGTTAACGTGTAGTAAAAGCGTCAAAAGAACCTTGAGCTCTATGAGCTATATCCCGACATGTACGCAGTTCAGCGCATCAAAACTGGCTCCAGCCAAAAAGGTGTTGGAGGACAACTACCACGGCAGGACCAAGTATTTGGTATAACAAACTGGATAAAGCAAGCACACGACGAAAGTGCTTGGAAATCATTCATTAAGCAGGTCAAGACCAGGAACAGGTTGTAGAGATGACTTAAGTAAATATATTCTTTAGATTTAACTCTTGACGTTTTTCAGTTATACAGAAATTTAAAATGCCTTTGTATGGAAAGTGCCAGCCTATTTCTCCAAACCTGCACACATTTTACACATATAATTTAAATAGCTTGAAGTCATATTTATACATCTACTTGATATTTTTTAAGCAATAAGTGTAGCCGCAGCAAAAAAAATTTCAAGTAGCAATGTTTTAGATTTCATGCTTTAGAATCAATAGTTTTTACTAAAACTAGCAATAACAAATGTAGCAATGTAGTATCATATGATATATCAACAAAGTATAATACGAATAAATCATAACAATAAAAAAGTTATCTTTACCGCAACTTGTACGACATATGTATGTATATTCGGAAACACGGTCTATTAATGAACGTCTTTTTACATTTAAAGACCGAATTAAACAACAGCACATTACAATTTCTTTTAATGCTACCTTAGCATTAAGACGATCTTATTATACTCACACCACAGGAGAGGGTGTTATGCGTTTGTGCTGATGTTTGCAGCACCTTAAAATATTGGTCCTAGCTAGGCCCACGTTTTGATGTACTGATCAACTTAGAATAACTTTTTGAATCGATCTAACGTTGTAAACCTTGTGCGCAAAATACAGGTCACAATTTTGGAGCTAATTTGATGAAATTTGGTACATAGGAGTCTTTTCGGAAAAGAGTCTTTGTGCCCAACAACCGTCTTATTATGCTGGTAATGAGTAGCGAAGTTGATTCAACGATGTCCGTCTGTCCTTTGAAATGGGGTTTCCAAAGACCCTACACAGAAAAAATAATTTATTTCAATTCAAACAAAAAATTCCTCGGATCAAAACCTGTGGCCAAATTACGGCTCTCGATATCGATCGAAATTTCCATTTGAATTGTATTGTAATTTCTATCGTTATCGAATGCCGTAATTTGCCCCCTGATTTTTTCAAACAAATAATTGTGATTATTTTCAAATTTGTTTTAGATATTTGAAAAAATGTTCAAACAAATCATTTAGCGGAATCAAACAAAAAAAATTTACTGAAATTAATAAAAATTTCAAGCAAATCATTTTGCTGAATCAAACAAAAAAGTTTCCACTTTTTGCACGAGCACCCAACCAAGCACTGAAAGCAGAAGATGATGGAGAAGGAGGCGAGATAGACGGTGGCATGGCTGGCGTTGGGACCAGGGTTGTCAGATTTTTTTGAGCTCCATCGCCAAACCGAATGTCAGAAATCGCCAATAATCGCCAAACGTCAATTTTGTTCAGTTTTTGTAAAATTTTTTTTTTAATTAAATTTGCATAAACTGAGCAAAATACAAAAAATTTGCCAAAAGTAAATTTTGTGTTGTTTCTGTATTTTTTTTTTAAATAACATAAAATGGCGATCAAATATGTATTGAATCAAAATTTTATTCGATAATTTTTGACGAAAGCACGGATTTGTCGAGGAAAAGCCAGATTTCCTTATCTTTGAGACATTTCAACATACAACAAAAAGTTTTCAGGGAAGAATTTATTGGCTTTGTTGTAAACGCATTTGAAGAGGCTTCATAAGATATTGATGACGTTGATGTATCAATTGATGCGAAGGCACTAGGTGCGTTTGAGTACTTTTACAGTAAAATGCAGTAAATGAGTAAACTGAAAAATTTGCTCTCACAAAAAGCTGTTGTCCAAAAAAGTACGCGAACGCAAAATTTTTAAAAATTCGTAAAATAAAGCGAACAGCTGACGGCAAATAATTGAAGTGTTGAAAAATATTGACACTTTAGACTACTTAACTCGTTTTCTCATCGGTACTCGATTAAATACTTTTTATAGCACGAACATTTTTAGAAAATACAAACAAACTATTTTATGTAATCTTTCATATTTGTTTGTTTTTTATTTTATTTGATTTTACTAATTTGTAGCGGGTTAATGCTATTGATTACTTAAGTATCCAAATACTTCACACTTTTACAACTCTAAAAAATTAACATAACAAAAAAAATTTCAAAAGTTTGTATTTAGCCAAATTTATGCTTCACAAACAAGTTTAATTAATTAATAGTTATTCACTTTTTGTTTTGGTTTAATTTGTATTTCAACTTTTCTTTTATTTAACAATTTTTTCACAATTTGTATGCTTTTTATTTGTTTCTTTTGTTTGTTTACCTTTTGAAACATATGTTTTTTTGATTTACTAAATTTTACTGCAAAAATTTCTGCAGTAAAAATTTGTAAATACTCAGACAAGAACTGTCACTTTTCGCTCTCAATTTATGTTCTCATTTACTGCATTTTGTGTACTCGAACGCAATTTCGTAAAATGCAGTAAAGTTTAGTAAAAAATAGTAAAAACTTTTGTGTTCTCGAACGCAACTACTATCATCAATAGTTCTTAAAGCTTTGACAAATTTTGGTCTTGACCTAAAAAATTGTGTAGGAGATGGAACAGATGGGTGACCCTGATGTCAGCAGAAAATGGAGCTGTTCAAAATTTCTGGAAAAGCGACAAATGCGAAACAAACGCCTTGCTATTCCCATAAATCGAACAACTCAATTTCTAAAAGCAATAAAGTGCCATGAATACAAAAAGTTGTATCATTTGTTAAAGAAACGACAAAATTTTTTAAATATCATCCCAAGCGAAACGCAGTTTTAGCAAATTATTTATTTGGGAGCCAAACTCTCTTCATTATGCGTCTTTGCAACAAGTGTACATCATATAGTAGAAGCTTTGGAAAAAATATCTGAGTGGAAAGGTAGTATCTCTACCTTTATATTAAGGAACTCACTTAGTACTTCTAAATATATTTGACGAATATACATATATTTAGTGTGATACCTATTGTAACACAGCCACTTAGTATCATTTTACAAAAGCACGATATAGATCTTCAAAAAGGATCAAGCCTTATCAAAATTTTAATCATGTGCCTTAAAAAAAAAAAGAAATAAAGCCGAAAAACAATTTAAAGCGATTTTTGAAGAAGTTAAAGTTATTTATGTAGAACAATTGGTTTCTATTTTAACTATGTATGATCATAATATATTTTTTATTTAATATTGAAAATATTTATAAAACACAAAATTCAAAGAACAATATTTAAAGCAGTGTTCGAAAATAAACAGTACATTATTTAGCGTTCGGCTCACACACCGAAGAACGATATCTATTTTTTTAGTGTTTGTGTAAACATACACAAACCTTAATACCGTTCGTAACTATTTTCAAGAAAGAACCGAACATTATATAATGTTCGGTTCTTCGTTAAAAAACAGAACAATTGTAGTGATACTGTAGAAAAACATTATATTTTAATGTTCTATAATGTTTTTTTCGTGTGTGTATTTTGTTTTTGTAAAAAATGTTTGGTTTTTTTTTTATCAGCAAAAAGCGACGAACATTAACAAGCCGAACCGAACACATTGAAGTTCGTGGATTTTCAAAAAAAACCGAACGGAATTTAATGTTCTCATCATTTGTTGAGTATGATGAAAACAGCATTATTTTTGTGTTCGAAAGATGACAAACAGGGAAACGTTATTTTTTTTTAATGAATTTCTACACAAACACTATTAGCGTTTGTGTTTTCCACAAATCTACCGAACCGAACATTAAAGAACGATATTTAGTGTTTATTTTCGAACACTGATTTAAAGCTAATTGTAAAGTAAAATTCAGTGTATTTATCAAATATGAAAAACTGGGAACACGTCATACGAAGATCGTATTAATAATGAACTTTGTATTCCCGAAAATAACTTTGATATTTTTAAAGTATTTATAATACAACATCTTCCCTTTAAAAAAAAAAAAAATTAAAATAATGTTTTAATTAAATAATTATAAAGGCTTATAAAAAGTTACTGGTAATCTGATACGACTACTTCTGCGTAGATTGACAGTATTTTCACTCATATTTTCGTTGCTATTATTTATTACATTATTATTTGTTTTTCTATGTTTAATATGAAAAGAATTTCTTCTATAAGTTTTTTCATCTATCAGACTTTTAACAATATAAGACCTTGGAGCATTGTGATATGCAATTATTAGACCAGGTATCCACTTCTGTGAAGAATTTATTTTAAAAAATATGTTGTCCCCAATTTTAAACTCTGATTTTCTTTTTGTATTTCGATTATAATACTCCTAAAAATTTTTTTTTTTCTTTCCATTTCCTTCCTTATAAATTTATTATTTATATATTTTGAATCAGGCTTCAACAATTTGTCAGTGATTGGAATTTTAGTTCTAAGACGCCTATGTAATAGTAGTTGTGATGGAGAATAATTTAAATCTTTAACTGGAGTATTCCTGTACTCTAATAATGCGTTATAAACCTCTTCTTTAGTTTCACATTTTTTTAAAATTTTCTTCGCAATTCCCACAGTTCTCTCTGCTAATCCATTACTCCTGGGATAATTTGGGCTACTTGTTATTATTTTAAAATTCCATTTGTTAGAAAATTCTAAACATTAGTAAGAAGCAAATGGCATATTATCGGCTATTATAATCTTTGGTATAACGTACCTTGAAAATATTTCTTACCTCGATTTTCAATACATTAATTCAAACCATTTGCTATAATAATCTACAACTACTAAATAATTTTTTCCCGAATATTCTAAAATATCACAACCAATTTTCTCAAAAGGTAAATTCGGAATTTCATGACAAATTATTGGTTCTTTAGCATTTGAAGGCCCTAATTCCTGACATTTCCTACATTTTAAGATATAATTCTCAATATCTTGATTCATATTTATCCAATATAACAATTCAGAAGCTCTTTTTCTTGTCTTCGAAATGCCCATATGGCTTTCATGTAATCTTTCTAAAATAATTCGTTGCAAATTTTTCGGCATCATGATACGATCATTGTAAAATACTAATTTACCATCTAGTGTAATGTCATTTCTTTTATTATAATATCCTTTAATAAAATCCGGAATTTTATCTTTTCCTGGCCATCCATCCAAAGAATACTTTCTAATTAAACAAAGCAGTTCATCATTTTGTGTTTCATTTCCTACTCTTTCTAAAGTATCATCTGCTACACTTATACTATGTATCATTTCCGTTACACCCGATTCATGTTCCATATCACCAGTGTTAATGAAATTCCTAGAAAAATAATCTGCTGCAACTATACTTTTACCAGGTTTATATATAACTTCAACATTGTATGGAAACATTTTCAACCTTAATCTTTGTAATCTAGAAGACCCTATTTTATTAATATTTTTCTTAAAAATTGCCTCCAAGGGTTTATGATCGGAAATAACAGTAATTTTCTTCCCATATATAAACTGATGAAATTTTTTACATGAAAATACTATTGCCAAAACTCTTTTTCAATTTGGGCGTATTTTTTTTCACGTTTGATAACGACCTTGAAGCAAATGATATAATTTTGTCATTTTGAAACAAACAACAACCTATACCATCTTTTGAAGCATCAGTTTAAATTACCACATTTTTTTTTCATTAAAAGGTGTTAAAATAATATAATTTGCTACCATTTTTTTATTCTGTTAAAACATTCATCATGAATAGGTAACACTTTATAATCAGTACCTTTTTTCAACAATTCTCTCAAAGAAGATGTCATATCCGCTAAATTTGGTATAAATTTTCTTAAATAATTTACAAGACCAAAAAACGATTGAAGACTGGTTTTATCTTTTGGAAATTTTAGGGCTAAAATAGATTCTATACGTTTTTTATCAGGTGTTATACCCCTATTCGAAATAATATGTCCTAAAAAATTTACTCTAAATAGAATTTTATTCTTATTCAATTTAATTTTATGTTCCCTTGCTCTTTCCAAAAACATAGTCACATTTCTGTCATGTTCTTCTATTGTTTTACCTCCAATCATTATATCATCTATATATATATATTTACTCCCGGCAAATCCCCAAAAGTCAAATCTAAGAAAAATATTTCAAATTTTCGTTTCAATGCTCGTCAGTAAAGCTACGAGCGGGAGGTCATTTCCTACGATTCGTCGAATAAAAACATGGCTCGGATTAACAATGACATTGCTTATTTAAAAAAAGATTAATGTATATTGAACTGATCTTATATTTTATTTAAGGAAAATTTTCATAGAAAATTTGGTTTTCAAGCCTTTATTAAATTTAAAATATTTTTATGAATACAGGCATAAATACATAAAATAAGCAACTGTATAACAAAAATGTAAAGCTACATATTTTTTTGGGTTTAATGAAATAAATTTTAAGTTTAAAGTGCGAGTTGATTTACATAATGGAAAAATATCTTGTGCAACTTTAATAGCTCGTTCCGCGCTTATATTACTACGCTGCTGAAAATTATCACTGTTTCATATATCCGCCAAACAACTCATCTATCACAACATCTATCATTGGCCATTAAAATTTAGTTTATTAAAAGAACCGCGAAATAGAGTCACGATTTTTGTTGCGCTCTTCAGTACAAATGGTAAGATCTTGTTATATTCATGAAATTATTAGAAAATACTTAAAATTTTGTAATTAAATGTTAATTTTGTATTGTAAGGAGAAAAATTGAAATTCAAAACTTTTCACGATCGCGAAAAAGTAATACATCATTTCTTAATATTTTTTCACGGTCTATACGGCTATGCGCACAGAAAAAATTTTTAGTAATTTTTTATCAATTAAAAAAATTATTTAAACTTAATATATGTACATAATAATTGAATCGATTATTTTTTTTTTTTGTTGAACGAAAATTAAAAATATAATTTTAATTTAATTAACATTTTAGTTGTTTTGAAATTAATTTTGAATTAAAATAATAATCAAATAATAAAAAATTATTTCGTTTAAAATAAAATAATTTTAACTTGTGTAATTGTTGTTGGAAATTGTCAAAATCAATCAACACATTGTTTGAAACGGCAAAGTTTTTTGATCATTTTTTTAATTAAAATTAAAAATATCAATTCTTGAAAAAAAAATCTTCAAAATATAAAATTTTTACAATTTTTAGTAATCAATATACAAATCATTTTGGTTATAGGTGCAAAATCAACAAATGGGTTGCTTGATTCTATGAATTTGGTATAAATTTGGTGATTAGAGGAAATTATTAATTTTTTCCGTTTAATAAACTTTTAAAAATAAATTTTTTACTTTTTTGTATCATACAAATTTCCCCCCCCCCCCCCCCAACCCTAAGGCTCAAGCTGGATCCGCGCCTGGTATTTGGAGAATGGCAAGAGCCAAAATCTCTTAATAAGGTACAAGTATCTTGGGTATCAAAATACAACATCCGATATAATATGAGCGGGGGTGGATAATAAGCTACGCCTAGATTTTTTTATATCTTAAGGACGGTAAGAGAAAAATTGTCCAAATTTGACACACATAGCTGGGTTTATTAATACGCAATCTCTCAAAAAAAAAAAAAAATGGACGAGATTGGAAAAGTGAGTGTGGAACCTCCCGTAAAAAGGCATTAAAGGTTTCTGTATACTTATATATGGAGAACGGCATAAGCTGAAGTTTCCAAATTATGTACAAGCATCTTGGTCATCAATGCACAAAATGTGGGCGGGATTGAAAAAGGGCATGGCCTAAAAAAAATTAATTTATATGCACACAATGGTATTTATATAACTTTCTTATCGCACCATGGTCAGTGGTAGATTTACGCCTAGGCCCGTGAGGCTCGGGACGAACTTCGCATAGTACGACGAATTCGTTGTGTAAATTCGTCAAATGAGACACAATAAGTGCGTGAACCTAAATTTTTTTTTAATTTATAAAAAACTATTAATCGAGTGTTTTCTAGAATCCGAATCCACTCGAAGTGGGTTACTTCAGCATTTTTGGTGTTCTGCATTTCGATTTTGCGATCTCAAATTAGTTTTTGGGTTTGTTTCAAATTTTGCAATTTCTCGCGAAATTCAGCCGTGTTCGCGATTGGTTCCCGTTAGTTTTCTAATTCTTTTCAGTTTTCACGATTTATAATAAATAGTAGACTTTGCTATCATGCCGCTGTTAGCAAATTTTTGCGAATTTCCGCTAATTTAGCAATTGTTACCGAATTTTAGCCATTCCTTATAGTTATAGGGATTTTTAATTTATTTTTTTGGCTAGTTTGAAATATTAAATTTTTTCGCGATATTTCGCCATTTTTGCAACTTTTTTTTTGCCATTTTCCGACATTTGGTTTTTTTCACTCATTTAGCGATTTCTAATAAATTTTAGTGTTTGTTTAAAAGTTTGCAATTTTTTCGTATAATTTAAACACTTTTTTTAAATTGTATGTACATTTCCATACAAAAAATTCGAAAATTTTAATTTTTAGAGATCTTAAAACGTCATTCGATTTCGCTTAAATTTGGAACATATGTTGGTGTGGTTCATACGCAATGATCCAGCCTTGAAGAGTATAAATTGGACTTCTTCAGACGATTTTGAAGCACATTTATAAAATTGAATACACAATAATTTTAGTATTTAAATTTTTTTTTGGATAATCACTCCTATATAATCAAAAAGGGCGGCATATTAAAGAGTGCCTAGGGCGGCAGCAGGCCTAAATCCTCCACTGCCCATGGTAAAGTGTTAATAAGATTCGGAATAGCAAAATATGTATAGCACTCTTACTTGCTTATGGCCAGGGTAACCAGAAATATGCAATTGCAAGTTTTTCCTTGTGCGACTAATGAAGGCAGATTTATCCGTTTTAGAGTTTTTTATGAATTTTGGCATCGATTTGTTAGTGCATATTTTTGGCATATTTTAGTTAAAAGAGCCTTTTTGCATCCTTTTTTTAGGTTTATAGCGCATATTTTGCCTTTTTAATGCATATTTTGATTCATATTCAATTATTTTAGATGCCTTCAATAGCTTTCGCAGCAAATAAAATTTTTTTTTTTCGTAAATCTGTTGCTTCAATTTTGACCTCTACATTTAATTTTTACTCTAAATTTGTAAGACAAAGCAGGTTGTCATTAAAGTTAAATGTTATGCGATTTGTATCTAGACCAATCTTTTAGTATGCCGATCGACTAAAAGTGATCTAACGATGTCCATCCATCCGCCTGGCTGGTTGTCTGTCCATGTTAGCCTTGTGCGCAGAGTACACGTTCCAATTTTGTAGATAGTTTGATCAAATATAGACGAAGTCTATGCAAATGGTGAGAATCGGTCTATAATTTCACATCCAAATTAGACTCTTTGTGCCCGCAGGCTATCTAATTACGATGGTATTTAAATTAAATTCATGCCGAAAATATTTTACTTTTCACACATTTGCTCAAAGCTCCCATCCTTAACTAGCTTTGAATTCCTTTTATATGTTAACATTTGTTTACAATTTGGCGACCGTACCTAAAATCCCTTTAAGACAAAAACCCATATGGATGTTAATATCTAGATAATATTCGGCGCAAACATCTCTTTATGAATTTTAACCTTTTTTAGGTTTTTTTTTTAAATTTTGTAAATTAATTGTTGAATATTGTCCCCCGTATTTATAAACGATTATTAAATTTAACAATCGTTTATTAAGTAGAATTTTCATACAAAATTTGTTTTGTAAACCTTTATTAAACATAAAATTTTTTTATAAATACAGGCGTGTGTCTTCAAATGACAATTTTTAATTTCTAGGGAATATTTTTAACATTTTTCAGGGCATATTTTCCAGTTTTTACTGCTTATTTAATGCGCATAAAACGTGTTTTTTAGAGCATATTTCTGGTTTCCCTGCTTATAACTAATGCTGGGTACACACCGTGCAATCTGCATGCAATCTGGAATGAATGAAAATGAATTTAATTCACTAGATTGCGTAAATGCGTTGCATAGTGTGTACCCAGCATAATATCGCACTAAAATTTCGTTCGTTTGACATATGTACATTTTTTACAATATCTTATTACATGCGAGTTTTGATCACTTATCTGTAACAAGATCTTGTGCCACCGACAATACCTTTACAGAAGGAGCGCTGGATGCTGGTAACATAAATATTTGTCAGCTTAATTGATTTACATAATAATGGAAATATGTATATTTTTTCTCTCATGCCACCATTTAAGAACATTAAAATCACTTTTTATATTTAATTTCATTAACAATTTCGTTGGAAGTTTTTCTCTCATGGTTTTACATACCATTAAAATATTTTTGATGAATTTGCTCCAGATTGTGGGTCAATATATGTAGGTATAAAACATTTGAATAGGGGAAGCAACAACCCCAATAAGCATTTTGGCTGGAATTCAAGTGGAATTACATTTGAAATCCAGTCACAATTTCCAATTTCCAGTGTTGAATTACAGTTGAAACACAGTGGAATTCAATAGCGAATCCAGCAAAATTAACCATTGAATTACAGTCGAACAAAACAGTACCTTTACAGTGTAATTCCAGCCTTGAATAACAGTGTGATTCAAGTTGAACCGAACCTGTTTTTACACTTGAATTCAAAAATGTCTCTGAAAATTTAACTATAAAATCATCATCACCGCCGCCAATGTATGTACCATGTACCATACATAACATATGCTTCAAACAAATTTGTTGTCTTTTAACAACCTTTAAACAGACTGGAAAAATGATGGATTTTAAATGTAATTCAAGCTTGGATTCACACTGGAATTCCAACATTGGAATTCACAAAAAAATTGTGCTTATTGGGACTACATATTGGCAGTTGTTTATTATTTCTTTTCGCTCTTCTATGTTAAATTGATTAGCAGGAGGAAACAAAAAGTGCACATTTACATACATACATACATACATATAGTAGATCCACAAATAATTTTCCTTTCGGTGATAAAGAATTTTTGTTTTGTTTATTTGCATATCAACTAAAAAAGCTAAATTAGCAAAAAAAAAAAAAAAAATAACAAACTGTATAAGCCATTAAACTTATGATCTATTCATTAAAATTTTAGACTAGTCGTTGAAGAAATCTAAACTTAAAAAAAGCGACGACAAATTAAAACATGAACAATTTGAATGTTTCTCTGAAATTCGGTGATATCTCTTATAAGGAGCACACGCAGACCAAGTGAATAATTCGTATTATACCACAACTCGGGCACGGGCACAAATCATGTACAAACATACAAAAAATGTTATTTGTATGTTATAATATTTCAAATCAGTGTTGCCAGAAAAGAAGATTTGTGTCCAAATTCAGGATTTGAACATTTTTTTGACGAAACTTTTTATATATTTTATTTTAAGATTTTGCAAGTTTATTTGCTCTTTGGTGAAGCGTCTTAAGGGTATACACGATCGAAATGCTTGCTAACAAGCTTGTGTGCTTGACGCTATATCTAACACCCGTACCTAAACAAAAGCGGCACGCATTTTCTAGTTTTCAAAAGTAAAGTTTTAAGAAGTCTGTTCTTGTGTACGTGTGTTGGACGTAATATTCGCCGTCATATCTAAATTTTTTGATTTTCCATCCAGTATCGTCGGTGTCTCACATACAAACACATTTTTACGAATACTACCATAGCGCTTGATGAAAAATGCTTGACTGTGTGCAGACCCCTTTATTATGGGTAAAAACTATTAGTAAAATATACTGCCAACCCCGGTAGGCTAGATGGTAGTGAGCTAGTCTATCAGCGCCGGGGTTGCGGGTTCGATTCCCGCCAGAGACTCTGGTTTCTCTCCTGCAGACAATCGTAGAGCTTCGTGGGATTAACTTAGGGAATTAAAAAAAATCAACTCCGTTACTCATTAGGATCCATTATACATACAATTTATAGTGTCTAACATTAATATTGTAGAAATTACCAACGCAATGAAAAACATACTTATGTGTGTATGTTAATAAAAACAAACATATTATAACTTTTCCACCTGTGGTGAAGGGTATACAAATGGGAATTTTCGGGGACATAAGACAAAACTTTTCTGGCAAACACCGTTTCGAATACATATGTATACATGTACTACGTGATAAGTGTGGTCTGATGTTCAGACGATGAGTTTATAGTAATAACATGCTAATAAATTGTTTTTTTTTTTTTTTTTGCTTTAATATATTTTTGTATAGATTAATAGGTATGATCACGCGATAAGGTACCAAATAATAACATAACATTTAGCTAAAACAAAAACAAAAAACTGATAATATTTCAAGTGCACACTGGAACGAATGTGTGTACTAGTGATGTTACGAATATTTATTTGTATTCGAAGTGCCGAGTATTCGGCTATTTTATGAAATTCGTATTCGCTAATTCCAAGCGTAAATTTCAAAAGAACACAAGTATATTGTAAGTATTTTTCAGTCATAAAAATGTTAACACCTTCAAGATATCGCGACCTTAGGACAACAAGGTTTTATTTGCACCTTAACTGCATGTAAGATAGAGCCTTAAGGTCCTAAGGTCCGCGATATATACTGGTTATGCTGCCAATGTTTACTTTAAAATACACCTCTAGTGTGATGAGAATACAGAAGTTTCTAAAATGTTTTAGAAAATAAATATTGGAAAATTCACATTTAAGGCTTGTTAATACAAAGTAAAATAGTCAAACTTTGTATCCATATTCTCCTAAACTCAATATATTTTGCTTTTACTTTATAAGATTTGTTTAATTCTACATAATTTTTTACGTGTCGTATAATAGTTTAAACTAGCCTTTACCGACCGCTTGTCAAATTTTGTATCCATATTCGCTTATACTCAATATATTTTGCTTTTACATGATACAATTTTTTTTCATTCTACATAATTTTTTGACTTGTCGTACCATGTAAATATGCATTAAGCATATTACCATTTGCAGCAATTGTCTAATTATTGTAAGAAAATGATCAACAACTGGAATGGATCAATAAAACATCAAGATAATTCCAATCCAATTCCAAAGTGAAGAATATAATAAAAATAACATATAAAAAGAATTAATTTTCACGTTCTGCATGTCAAGCCACTTATACAGTTTCGTTATAGTTGTTCAATTTTTCGTATTGCACAATTATATCACCAATGTGTGTGTGATATTCGAAGTTGGCACAATATATTGGCAAGAATCAACATCCTTCTAATTTTTTTGGCACGAAGAAAAAAAGTGCAATATACTATGAAATGTGTTGGCAATAATGTACGATGTTGTTTTGCATTAAGTGCCGGTTCACACACGTCTAGTTTAACTCGTCAAGTCTTGAGCTTTTTGGAGAGAAGGGCAAAGAAATGGCATTATCTTTTCCCCTCCCACCTAAAAACTGAAGACTTGACGTGTGTGAACCGGCGCTAAAGGTTATGTTTGGTTTTTATAAGAGTTACGCCATGTTTTAATTGAAACCATTGTGCCACTTATTGAATTATATAGGGCAATATACAAATTATATTACGAATAATATTGTAAATGGATGGGGCGCTTTAGTATAAGAATGCAAGCAGAATGTAGTTCCTTAGAGTAATCTTAAGAAATTCAGGTGAAGTATATAATATCTCACTTTAATATTTTACTTCAGTGAACACCTGGGCTACACAAAATATCCTTTGGGTCGCGGTGCTTATGGTGTTTACATCGACGCAAACGGGAGATTTTCTTCAATAAATATTTAAAGGTTGGATATTCGTATACGGCGAATATTGCCGCAGATATTCGGATTCGCGAATACTAAAAAAATATTGGTAACTTCACTAGTGTGCACGGTTAATTGTAGTCATATAAAAATTAATAATACGGTTTTGATTATTTTAAATTGTTATAAATTTAAAATTAGTTTTTGTATTAGTAGAAATTATTGATAAGTGCATTTTTTTGGGATTTTCTAAAAATATAACGTTTCAAATGTTGCTAAAGCGAAGTTTATTAAATATATTAGCATTCTTTGCATTCGTGTTAAAAGAATGGCAAATAATGTTTACTCTTAATCAAAATTTCTGAAGATTTAATCATGAATTTATTTTATAATAAAAAGGTTATTTTTAAAAAGGTGCTTAAAAAGAATTTTAAGTTTTAGAACAAAGGATACTTTTTGCAAAAATTAAAAAAGAATCTATGTACATACCTAGGTACTTTTAATTCAAACAAAGTACTTTTGTTGTTGTTTAAGGAAGTCATGTTATTTTAGGTTACTTGTTTTTTAAAATAATGTTTTGTTGAAAAAGTATGTAATTCTTGTCATAAAACATTGTTGAAACTTTTTATTAAAAATGTATTTTATACCCACCGCCATAGAGAAAGCGGCATGGTTTTAACTAGTTGCTCAAAAGGTACTTAAGAGGTTTTTAATTTGCAAGCTGGGCGCTTTTTTTTTAAGCTTCTTTTTTGTTTAAACGGCTATCTTTTCTATCGTTCTTCCCATTAAAAGTTCCTATTTAAAATAAAACTTTAAAACGGTAAACATTAAAACGTTGCTGATCGGAACATTAATTGACTTACACAATGTCTTCTCTAGTGAAAGGTTTTGCTACTATAGGGTGAAAAAAGACTGCCTTTAAATATGATATGTTTCCAAGTTTCCAAATTAGGTACACTCATTTAGGTTGGCAATACACACCATCCTACAAAATAAGGGCGGGATTGGAGAAGTGGGCGTGGTACCTCCCGTACAAAAAAAATTAAAAAGTTATGACCAAAATTAAATTGTTTTTTTTTAAATACCCACTTTCGGGAACCATAGGTCTCCCCGAGTCCAAGCTTTGTAACTCAAGTAAATGGTAAATTTTTTCTTCAACACGTCGGCATATAAATCTGTCAAATCGGTTAAAAAATGGCTGAGTTATAACCGAAATACTGAATCCCCAAAAATTACTCTTTTTTATAATTAACTTTGTTAAAATATATGTATACAAGTATATATTAATGTTTATATATAAATATAAATTAAGTAAATGATAAAATTCTTCCTAAACACGTCTATCAAATTGGTTAGACAATGGGTAATTTATGAGCAAAATACTTCAAAAATGGGCTAAAAAACATCAAAACTAAATTTTAGGGCTGCCATACGTCCTATGGATATGACTTAAATACCAAAATATCGATTTTTTTTAGTAGAACATATTTAATGACCATTGTTGATGGGATAAGCTATTCCTATGCATTTCACTGGTTGCTTAGGCCAGATCATCAGGAAACTTCATCCATAAAGATTTTAGAAAAACTAAAGATATTAAACCAAATAAAACTGTTAAACGTATAAGACTTATAGCAACAGTTTTACTTGTAACAATATCAAAGCTTTAACAAAACACATCAACAATAAAAAAAGTGGGTATATCTCATCTTCAATTTCATAAATTTCAAGTGTTTTTATCAAGAATAAAAACTGGGAATTAAGCACGAATAACAAAATCTTTTAATATTAATTTTACTTTAACAAAAGAAAAAAAAAATTAATATAATTAATATCTATATATCTATATCTATATATATAAAAGAAAGTCGTGTTAGTTACACCACTTATAACTCAAGAACGGCAGAACAGATTTGGCTGAAAATTGGTAGGGAGGTAGCTTAGAGCCAGGAGACGGACATAGGATACTTTTGCCCCGCCCACTTTTACGCCCACTTTTTCGATTTACCTAAAATCAGAAAACGGCTCCATCGAGTTGACTAATTTTTCTTTCAAATCTTCGTATTAATCCATTTTAAGTTTTCATCGATAGAAAAATTTACCACGCCTACTTTTACGCCCACTTTTTCTATTAAGCGCATAAATTGAGAACGGCTTGACCGATTTGGACGATTTTTTCTTTAAAATGATCGCCATGGTCCACCTTAGGGTTTAACGGAAAGAAAATTTTGCCCCGCCCACTTTTACGCCCACTTTTTTCGATTTACCTAAAATCAAAAAACTGCTCCATCGATTTGACTAATTTATCTTTCAAATGTTCGTATTAATCCATTTTAAGTTTTCATCGATAGAAAAATTTACCACGCCTACTTTTACGCCCACTTTTTCTATTAAGCGCATAACTGGAGAACGACTTGACCGATTTGGACGATTTTGATTTGACTAATTTATCTTTCAAATGTTCGTATTAATCCATTTTAATTTTTCATCGATAGAAAAATTTACCACGCCTACTTTTACGCCCACTTTTTCTATTAAGCGCATAACTGGAGAACGACTTGACCGATTTGGACGATTTTTTCTTCAAAATGATCGCCATGGCTTAACTTAGGTTTTTACGGAAAGAAAATTTTGCCCCGCCCACTTTTACGCCCACTTTTTTCGATTTACCTAAAATCAAAAAACTGCTCCATCGATTTGACTAATTTTTCTTTTAACTGTTCGTATTAATTTATTTTACGTTTTCATCGAAAGAAAAAATTACCACGCCTACTTTTACGCCCACTTTTTCTATTAAGAGCATGATTTGAGATCGGCTTGACCGATTTGGACGATTTTTTCTTTAAAATTATCGCCATGGTCCAACTTATTCTTTTTTGATTGAGCCCATATCCACACCATATGTAAGTTATTTTTTAAAAAAAATTTATGATAGGTATTCCATGGATTTTTATTTTAAAGGCCGTAAATTTCGTTAAATGCTCAATTTAAATCGTGTGGTAATACAAAACTAATGTTTACTTAGGGCCAGCAACGTAGACCGGGTCAGCTAGTTTTTATATAAAAAAGAACTCAAACTTAAAAAAACTAATATAAATTTAACTAATAAAAGTCGAATAAGAAAAATTATATTAATAAAAATAATTTTTGTAATTTTATTTTAGTGTTTATTAAATTCATTAATTTAATTCTTTTACTACAATTATAATTGGCTACCATTTCACAAATTTAATTTCTTTCTCACGCAATTTGCTTATATATTTTTCTTTTTTGCTTCTTTTTTTCTCAATTGACCACCCAATTCGACGTTTTATGTAAGCAATAATTGTCAACGAAAATGGACTAACAATTATTGCAACATAAATTACCGGCAATAAATGAGCCGTTTATTTTGAAAGTGGAATAAGTCATTTCGGTTTTTAAGTCGAGATATTTAAGGATTTGCGTTTTAACACGTTTAAAAATATGGATGCTAACTTTCGAGAAGATTCACTTGTATTTGATACATCATGATAATGATATTTTTCTCAGTATTATTATTATTATTATTATTATTATTATTAATATTATTATTTATTATTAACTCGATTTTTTTTTTGAAAAAGTGACTAATGCCACTTTCAAAATAAACGGCTCAAATATGTACAAAAAATTGCAGTCTACATTAGAGATAACATAATTTTGACATTTACTGCATTATATGTCGCAATAATTATCTCTGGTATAGACGGGCAGTTAAAAACCTTTATAAAGCTCCGTGGCCACACATAAAATTGTTTTACCAAATTTACGTATGTATGTGTTGGTAATATTTTGATTTTCGTAGCACAGTTACACATTAAATTTTAATCGTCAAACTTTAAGCAAAATGTTTTATTACACTGTGTGTAATTTTTTAAATCATGGAAAAATAACCATATACGGACAGCACTATGTGATAAAAGACTAAATAAAAAAACCCCCCGTGTCTCCCAGTTTTGACCTAAAGGCTCAGTTAGGCGAACGTTGCTGTACCCGTAATGTAACGCACCGTACTGTAAGCACGTTGGTGCACTTATAGAACGTTTAAAAACGTGTCATATGTTTTCCCATACATACATAAACAAAAACATAAACATAAACATAAAACAAAACACACAGTGATGGGAATCAAAAATGTTCAAACGATGACCGTTGTGCAGAAAAGGTACCACGTGATTTAAATGGTATTAAAACAGTATTTTGTGTATGTAAAAAATGTTAATAATTTAATATTTATATTATAGATTTACAATAAATAAATTTGTATTTAAGCATATATACATTTTTATCATACATATATTGTAAATGTGCATACACCCAAAAAGGTTTTGATACCATTTAAAGTCTTTTATATGTTTCCCTTTTTCATTTGTCGCAATTCCATAGATATACTAAAAAAAGTACCAAAAACAAAGAGAAAAAATTACCCGCATTCAATGTAACATACAAGCCGCCCATCACTGTCTTACAAATGTCACGTAACAACGGCATGAAATTCTATTTTATACAGATTGGTACGTTACAACTACGGTACATTGCATTTCGGTAAAGGTGCTATCAGACGGGATGTATTTTACATATGTACTGTCAAATTTTCCATCTGTAAAAGTTGTACACATCGTGTGATACATATGAAACTTTGCATGTGTAAAAAACATGTGGAAATACATATGTAAATTTTTCGATTAGAACACGCTCTATTTTCCTGTGGTAAACATAAACAAAACAGCTGGTTTGTTTTGAAACGTAAACAAAAGTCAGCTTTTGTTTACATTTATTGGTTATGTCATAAGGAAAAACATAAGCAGGTGTGATAGCAAAAATTATGAATCGTATGTAAAATGGAAATTTTGACATACATACGGAATTACATATGGGAAAGAAAAGTGACAGTACATATGTAAAATACATCCCGTCTGATAGCACCTTAAGCTTTTGTATTGGTTTTCATATAACAAAAAGCGAACAGCTGATTGATACAGTACAGATACGGTACAGCAACGTTCGCCTAAATGAAACTTAAGTCAAGCACTTTTTTTATGGGCCCCCCTAAGATTTGGGGCTTCGGAGTCATTTTTGTAAAAAATGATAATTTTCTCAGGCTCATACATTGCAAACCGTTCGGAATTTTGATTTATCCTCTGAGACAAAGTTGTAGCTCTTCCCATAAAGAACATATCAAATCAAAAAAACTTCATCTTCAAGATCAAAATCGCAAACAACTTTTAAAAATCCGATTTTTTTTTACCTTTTTTTGCCCTGTTATGGTCTGTAAGTATCCGACGGATGCGTTGAAGTTCATCAATGACAGTCAAGTATCCAGATCTATTAACTCATTATATCATCGTCGGAATGGGGGTGGTGTGTCATTGTTCTATCGATATTACCACGGTAAATGTTTAGCTGAGATGGCGAACACCTCCCTGAGATGCGGGTGCATGCCCGTAGTACTCGCCTTTCCAGCACTACATAGAAAATTCGCTTCTCAGTTAAAGTAGCCTTATGTGAAAAAGACTCCAGGCAGAAGTCTTCCCAGTTGGCTACAACTTGGAAAAATTAAAATTAAATGACAACAAAAACTACACCCTCTTTCCTTCTTCTCATATCCTATTTTCCTAATACCAACGAAACGCATTGCATTAGTAGAGGGGCTTTCTTTTTAATAATTGAAGCAAATAACGTTGTAAAAGACAAATTTTGCAAAACCTGTTTTTTGCAGATTACCGTTGATTTAACTTTCTAACATTGCCCGAACATCAAACCACCCAGAATTTTTTACCTTATCGCCGTGTAAGTGCAGTGGAAGAACATTGTAATTAACCTACAAAATGATACGAACGAAATTGTCGGAAGTGACTAATATGTGGAAGAGAAGTACAAAAATTAAATTTTTATGTGGAAAACGAAAAGATAATGAGAATAAAATGTTAAGAATTGGCAAAACTTCATATTAAACAAGAAAAAAGAAGAGCATACCACCAAAATCCGCTGTAGTCGTGAATCGTGAAATAACGGTTAACTATCAACGTCATTGTTTTTGCCATAGACTTACTTTGCTCCGCGTCAAGGAAAACATCATATCTTTCTATATATATATATAAAATATATATAAAATAGGATGTGTGTATGTATGTAACGTATGAACTCTAAAACGGCTGGGCCGATTTTGATAAAATATTCAGGAAATCATCAGAATATTCAGGCGGGTGACACTGTGATGTCTGATTTTTGGTCTGCGGGCGGAGGGGCGTAGCAAAAAATTTTCATATTGCACCACCAATGACATCTATATAATTGTGACGATTTTTTCTTTAAAATGATCGCCATGGTCCAACTTAGATTTATACGAAAAGAAAATTTTGCCGCGCCCACTTTTTTCGAATTGCCTAAAATCAGAAAACGGCTCCATCGATTTGACTAATTTTTCTTTCAAATGTGCGTATTAATCCATTTTAAGTTTTCATCGAAAGAAAAATTTACCACGCCTACTTTTACGCCCACTTTTTCTATTAAGCGCATAACTTGAGAACGGCTTGACCGATTTGGATGATTTTTTCTTCAAAATTATTGCCATGGTCCAACTTAGGTTTTTACGGTAAGAAAATTTTGCCCCGCCCACTTTTTCGATTTACCTAAAATTAAGAAACGGCTCCATCGATTTGACTAATTTTTCTTTTAAATGTTTGTATTAATCCATTTTACGTTTTCATCAAAAGAAAAATGTACCACGCCTACTTTTACGCCCACTTTTTCTATTAAGCGCATAACTTGAGAACGGCTTGACCGATTTGGACGATTTTTTTCTTTAAAGGCATCGCCATGGTCCAACTTAGGTTTTTACGGAAAGAAACTTTTGCCCCGCCCATTTTTTTCGATTCACCTAAAATCAGAAAACGGCTCCATCGATTTGACTAATTTTTCAAATAAAAGTTCGTATCTTTTTAACGAATTTTAAAAATCGAACGCAAAGATTTTTCCTAATTTAGACAGGACAACGTCTGTCGGGTCAGCTAGTCTATATAAATATATAAAACAGGATGTGTGTATGTACATATGTATGTATGTATGTAACATATGGACTCCAAAACGGCTGGGCCGATTTTGATGAAATTTCCAGAGAATATTCAGGCGGCTGACACTGTGAAGTCTTATTAATTAAAAAAAAAAAATTATGTATCGTCAAAATTTTTTGTACCCGGTTAGAGTATATAAAATTCTACATCACTTGTCGTTAAAATACATGTCAAAAGTGCTCTGGTGTTTTTGTAGTGAAACTTCAAAGTCAAACTTTATAGAAATTTCTGTGCAGAAAAGGCTGAAAAAAGTGAAAACTTTCCCGTTGAAAATTTTATTTATTTTAAAAAGGATTACAAAAGTTAACAATTTTTCAATGGAACCATCAAGTTCAGGTTATTTTACAAATACTTCGTTAACATTTGTGTATCAAATTGTGTGTGGAAGTGTTTTAAATTTAGTTATTTATATTGGAAATGCCAACAAAATTAGCATTTTTATATTTTAAATGGATATATAGTTATTAATCGTCCACATTCGTGTCATAATTTTTAGTTTATATTAAAGAGGACATGAATCTCTATTATATTGCAAAATTTTACGCTGCCTTTTAGAAGCTATGCATTGCTTAATTCAACTGCTGCTGTTGTTGTGTTTTGTTGTTTTTCATGTTACTTTTTTCTATTTATTTGTGCTCTTCTTTTCAGTATATTAATGATGTTATTTTTGTTTCTTTTATTACTCCCCGTCTACAACTGACATGATTTGCTGTTATAACATGATGTTATAAAAGAGTTGTTAAAACATTTGCATTAACAACCGTGTTATAACATGAGAAAACCTCTAACATGATGAGTCTATACTTAACACTAACATCATTTTAGTGTTAATGTTAAGCATTTCATGGCAGTTGTAGACTGTATGTTAATATTCTTTGTTTCAATAATATTTTGTTTTTGATTATTTTAATAATATTCTTTGTTTTGACAAATAGTGATCATGTTGTGCAGTTTCAAGTAATCGGGTAAAAGGGATTTTTGAACGGTTTTTTTTTGTATTAGCATTATTTTTTTTTTATATAGAAACAAGTTCGAACGTTGTTTTTTATACTCGTCGAAGCTTATTTGATATTATGATGAATTCAAGCGCTCAAACAATGAATGACAAGATGAAATTTTTAACTGAAGAAATCAAAAAACGCACCAACTGCTCAACTGAGGATAATATGTGTGATTTTAATAAAAGAGTTGATGTTTTCTTTTATGAATTTAAATCTAGGTGGACTAGAGCGCATAGAATGGAAATGAGGTTTATTACTCAAAATAAAATCTGGTTGGAATCCTCTATTGGTTTTACTCTTGCCCCGACTGCAAAACGTGGTCGAAAAGAAATTAGTTTTACCGAGTCCAGTGGTTGGAGTAAATATAAAAAACAAAGATTTTAAGAGACACCATATCATTGCCAGAGTTACTTTATGCTTCACAGGTTAAATTACAAACCGCATGTTATGTCGAGGAATCAAAAGTGTTGCGAGCCATATATGAAAAGTGTTGCAAGGGCATAAATTAAAAAAAAAAAGTTGAAACAACCACTTCCCACCTTGAAAATATCGAATACAAAAGCTTTGGCTGTTTTTGTAGAAGCTAAACTAACACGAAATCAATACAAACAAAAATCCTACAACAATATTCAAACTGAAAAACAAAAAACTTACCCAGAATCGAGCAGCTTTAAAATAAGCGAGACATCCGTTGAAGTAACTTTACCAGGTCTTCTTAATCACACAGCGGAGCGACTAATAGAACTTCAAAAAACTGTTATTGACTCATTAGGCATTACGAACTCCAATGTTGTATTAAATTCAAAATGGGGCTTTGATGGAAGCTCTGGCCATAGCTCATACAAACAAGCCTTTCATGGATCTGATACTAGTAATTCATCAGTTTTTTTAACCACAATTGTACCACTTAGGCTTATGTTTGAGGAGAAGGTTATTTGGCAAAATCCACGGTCGTCTTCAACTAGATTTTGCAGACCCTTGAAAATTGAATTTACCAAAGAAACCGCATATGTGTCAATTAATGAAAAAAAAGAGTTGAAGAGAAAATACAGAATTTAACCTGTTCAACTGTCACGATTGGTGAGAAAGTTATACATGTTTTCAACAAATTAATTTTGGCAATGGTAGACGGAAAAGTTTGCAATGCCTTAACAGAAACCACATCAGCACAAAAGTGTTACTTATGTATGTGGAGCGACAAGTAAGGATTTTAATAATATAGAAGCCATGATCCAAAGACCTGTACATGTAGACAATTTAATATTTGGCCTTTCCATTCTTCATGGCTGGATAAAATACCTTTACAAAAGTGCCAGGCTAGAACTGATTTTGAAAAAAGAACAGTAGGACCGCATTTACATCTGTGCAATTAACGCCGAGTTTTTTTTCTATTTTCTTTTAAAGTAGTTTCTACGAAACTCTTTTCGCATTTACATTTACATTTTTTTCAAGCATTCTTTCAACTTTTTCAACCCCTTTTTCTTTCCTACATCTCTTGCTAACAAACAAAAAGTTGCATGCGAAATGTAAATATGGACTAGCTGAAACAAAAAAAGAAATTCAGAAAAAATTTAAAGAGAATATGGGATTAATAGTTGACCAAGTTGGAAACACGAATGATGGGAATACGGCAAGACGTTTTTTTTTCAAAACGCTGAAAAATCTGCCGAAATAACAAAAATATATATTAATTTAATAAAAAAATGCACGTGTTGCTTATTGCTGTATCCAGTGGCCATGAAATTAATAATGAAAAATTTAAAATATATGCACACAATGCAGGACGACTTTTTGTTGAAAAGTATCCTTGGTACAATATGCCTCCAACTTTGCACAATTATTTTATTCACGGACCCGAAATTGTGTCAAATGCCATTTTACCTACTGGGCAGTTATCAGAAGAAACGCAAGAAGCTCGAAATAAAGATTTTAAAAAATATAGGGAGTTTCATTCACGAAAGTGCAGTCGCGAAAAATCAAACCAAGACATTTTTAATATGTTTTTGATAACCTCTGACCCAATTATCTCAAGAAGGTTCAAAGCTTGCCAGAGGAGGCAATTGATTTAATTGTACCTGCAGCTCCAAACAAGAACTATTTCAGTGATGTTGAAGTTGCTTATGCTGCTGCTGATAATGATGGTGATGATAACGATGATGATGTTGATGATTAACTTTAAGATGTATAAAATGTAATCTTTAAGTTCTCATACTGTACTCATTGCACTATATATGTACATACCTACACTGATATTTGGCATTATTTAATAAAATTATACTCAAATATACTTAGAAAACATTTTTTTTACTTATTTAATGGTATTAATTGAAAACTAAAGAAAAATTATACGAACATAGCTTCTCTGATTTGATCCAAGAAAACATGCTATTCTAACCCACTATGGAGCGTGGCAAAATCCAATTTTCATATTGCACCACCAATGACATCTATATAATTTGGACGATTTTTTCTTTAAAATGATGGCGATGGTCCAACTTAGATTTATAAGAAATGAAAATATTGCCCCGCCCACTTTTACGCAAACTTTTTTCGAATTACCTAAAATCAGAAAACGGCTCCATCGATTTGAAAAATTTTTCTTTGAAATGTTCGTATTAATCCATTTTAAGTTTTCAACGAAAGAAAAATTTACCATGCCTACTTTTACGTCCACTTTTTCTATTAAGCGCATAACTTGAGAACGGCTTGACCAATTTAGACGATTTTTTCTGTAAAATGATTGCCATGGTCCAACTTGGGTTTTTACGGAAGGAAAATTTTTCCCCGCCCACTTTTTTCGATTTACCTAAAATCAAAAAAACGGCTCCAACGATTTGACTAATTTTTCTTTTAAATGTTCGTATTAATCCATTTTACGTTTCCATCGAAAGAAAAATGTACCACGCCTACTTTTACGCCCACTTTTTTTATTAAGCGCATAACTTGAGACCGGCATGACCGATTTGGACGATTTTTTCTTTGAAATCATCACCATGGTCCAACTTAGGTTTTTACAGAAAGAAAATTTTGCCCCGCCCACTTTAACGCCCACTTTTTTCGATTTACCTAAAATCAGAAAACGGCTCCATCGATTTAACTAATTTTTCTTTCAAATGTTCGTATCTTTTTAACGGATTTTAAGATTCGAACGCAAATATTTTTCCTTATTTGGACAGGACAACGTCTGTCGGGTCAGCTAGTATGAAATAAAATTTGATATGGAGCACAAAACGACAAAATGTTATTTTAGAAAAACCATTTAAACTTTGGATTTATTGCATGTAAATTCATGAAAATGTATAGTTTTGTTAAAAACATACGTAGCAATCAATTAGGAGCGTTAGAAAATCTATCGAGTAGTTTTTGAGAAAATTGATTGTAAACCCATGGTGGAATAAACAGGTGGCAGCACTACGCCAGATGACGATTTTTTGCTCTTGCATTGTTTGTCTAGGTTTATGTCAAAGTTTTGTTGATGTTTACAAAAAGTCCACATTTTGTGCTGTGATTATTGTATTTTATTAAAGTTTTTTGAACATTTAAATTAAAATAAATAATATAGTGACCATAATTAAATAAAAATTGGCTAAAAATGTATTTATTTCATCATGTTCAGCGGCACGCTTTGATTTATGTTTAAAGTACTTTTTGACGTAAACGGTGATATAATTTCCATTTTTGTTGTAATGTTGTATTTGTTGCCGTAACGATGCCACCTACTTATTCCACCATGTGTAAACCTATTTTATCGTTTTTCTCAAAATCGACCTGACGTAATGTCATTTATATTTATTTAACGAAAGTTAATTGACAAAAAGCGTCTGGGCGCCTCCGCTATTCTTTTTCTTTTGTTTAAAATTTAAATGCAAGTGGACCTAGACGTGATACCGAATGCCAAGGAAATCCAGTAATTTGTATACCAAAAAGTATGTAAAAATAATTTAACTGCCAGGCCCACAATGTCGACAAGAAAATTTCTTGGGCATATTTATATTGAAAACAATAATAAAACACTAAAATTAGTTTTTGTTTTCTTGTCGACATCGTGGGCCAGGCTGTAAATCTACTATGTATGTATGTATATATATTTGAAAATATTTTATAATTGTTTTTAAAGGAATTTGCATGATACATCAAGTCTTTTATTGAGCCTTGGTATTTTATTCAAAATCCCGTGGAAATTGCTGGCTCGGCTGATAGCCTTCTCAACAATTAAAATTTCTTGATTTTTTGCATTTAAATTTTTAACTAATATTTTTGATAATCTCAAAAAAGAAATAAAAAAAATAAATAATCTTGCCTATTTTCTCTCCTCACAATCATTGCTTCAATCATTATCGTCTATAGTGGTGGAGGGTAAACAAACTAAAAGTTATAGACTAATACATACATAATATTTTAGTAATTATAATTCCGTTAAACAGAGGTGATTTATATAAATCCGTTTAGCGATTTACGTCAGAAATGTGCACTGTATATTTGTCATAATTTTGTATTTAATTAATTAATTAACTCGTAGTCGTTTTTCAAGTCGAAAATTGTTATAATATTCCGAAATGTTTTTCAGTTAATAATTTTCCTCCAGGGCAGGCGTATTCTGTAATTCGCTTAGTCTGTGTTCATACGGCTCATGTCTTATTGACAAGATTGGTACTTTATAGGCGAGAGGGACGAGGGAAAAAGAAACTAGTACACAGATGCATGTACTGTCTTTACGTTTTGCTTTCTTATTCGTTGTTTAATTTTGTTTTTGTTAACAATATTAAATAAAACAAAATAAAAAACATGTCAAAAAAAAAACATTCATGTTCAAAGAAAAAAAAAATAAATTTTTGTCAATAAGACATGATCGTTTCGAAACACTTTCTGAGTCGATTTAACGATGTCCGTCCGGCTGGCTGGCCCTGTGCGCAAAGTACAGGTCGCAGTTTTAGAGATAAATTAATTTAGAAATTTGGCTCTAACTCTCGCAAGGACCAAGCCTATTGAAAATGGTGAGAATCGGTGCATAATTTGATAAAGCCCCCCATACAAGCTTCTTTTCGGAATAGAATATTTGTGCCCACAAACCTTATTATTATTAGATTAAATTTGGTACAAACTTATTTGATTGCAATTTCAATCATCTTACCAAATTTAATTGGAATTGGTCCATATTTCAACATGACTCCCATACAAATACTTATCTTGGAAATAGCGTTTAATGCCATAACGTCATTATTAGGTCTGTCTGGGTACTTTTCCAGTAGCAAATACTCAGTAAATTTTTTTGGGAGAGTAAGACCAATATTACTCTATCGGCTGAAAAAATCTCAAAAAGTACGCAGTGAAATTTTGCAAGAAAACAGCTGATCGGTGTGTAAACAATTGAAATAAAAAAGCAAAAGAAATTTAGCATATACATATTTCTCAAGGTAAATTAAAAAATTATTAATTAAAGTGAAGCTTAAAAAGTGTTGTAAATTAAAAAAAATTGTTTATTACACTGTTATTAATTTGGTAAATTCAATTTCTTCTTAGTTTTTAGTTTTATTTGTCGGGTTTTGTATAAAACTTCTTTTGCTTACATTGCCCAACATAGTGCCGGCTTACAATGGGAAAAAAGAATGAAATGCCCAATACGGTGCCCTCCAACAGCTTGACAACGGAGAAAAATAATTTGGATGTGAAGTTCTCGCCAGGAACACAATTCCAAATACTCGCCTCTTCAATTGCAAAGTTTGTCCCACAAAGTTCTGCTGGTTCTATCGGTTCTGCCATCTCCACTCCACTAACGCCACGGTCGCACTGTATATTTGGACGTTTCTAGCATGAAGTAAAATGTTTTGTTTATTATAATTTATTATAAACGTTAAAAATCAACACAATTCTAACTACTTACCTCTGTCATTGTTAAATTTAAATTTTTATTTTCATTTCACAAAAACTATTTCATTCAAACAGCTGTTCAAACTATTTGCAAAATCTTGCAAGCGGAAATTTCTCCAGTAACATTTTGCAAGTTCTCTAACTTCCAACTGTCAAAAAATTCTCTTTTTGGCTCTCTCGCTGCAAGAGATTTGGAGTACGCAGACAACATTTTGCAAGATTTTGCAACATTTTGCACAAAATATGTGTACGCAGACAGACCTATTAGTGTTAGTATTGGCATACAAATTTGCGACACTAACTTTTACAAAAGCTACTTTATCATGACAAAATATTGTGCTGGTAGGTCCAATATTAACCATAGGTCCCATATAAACACCCTCCCTAAAATCATTTAAAGACAATATATTATATACATATGTAGGTGAAGATGTCTAAATAATATTCGGCACCAATATTATTTTCACTCTTTAAAATTTGCATTTAAATACTGTGGTGAAGGGTATCGTATGGTCGGGCTTGTCCGACTATTTTTTCTGACTTGTTGAACTTGTTTCTTTCCAATCATTTTGTAATTTAAATTCTGGTACGACTTTTAACACTTTTTCGTTATGGATCATTAATTTTTTTAGCAATCAGCTACTTTTTTTACAAAAATAAATAATATGCAATTAGTAAAAAACTCAGCTGACGTTATAAAAGTTAAGACAGACGCATTTTAACACAGAGAACACACAGAGGGAAAAATCCGGTATAAAAATACCAAAATTGACACCATCCGTTGTCAAAAGTGAGCCAACTACGTTTGTGTTCAATTTGATAACGGATGGTATCAATGTTTTTTAACCACCTCGTTGTCAGTTTGTCACCATTTGTTCTCAATATGACATCAAATTGGTTATATATTATCACCATAATGGTACCATACCGACAACATGCTGTTGTCATTTTTGACAACACACCGTTAATATATTGACAACATTCGGTTGTCGTTTCGATAACACATTGTTCTGATTGTAGTATGTACTTAATAACCCATTCTGAACCCAAGTAAAAAAATGGAATAATGTAAATTTATTAATTTATTTCACATTAAATAATATACTTATAAAAAAATACATAAAAAATTCACACTTTTACAGCCAGGCCCACGATGTCACACGTTAACGTTCGCATAGAAAATTAAATTGAAAACAAATTTTAGACATTTTTTTTATTTTATTTATTAAATTTTTATTTATTAATTTAATCACAGCACTGAAACTTTTCACTTTTTACTTTCGAATACCAAAGTTGATTGTGGGATAACTTGTATACGCTGTTAATAATGACAACAGGGCGATACCTATTTGACAACAGGGTGTTATCAATTTGACAACAATGGTACGTTTTTTATCTAACGGCCCAATTTGACAACATTTTGTTTAAAATTTAACAACAAATGTTGTCGAAATATTGACAACAGTTTGTTATCAATTTATTACCACTGGTTGACAGTTTTTTAACGTTTTTTTTCGCTCTGTGCAGAGTTAATGCTTTATGAACCGTATTAAACCCACACCACAATAGTTGTAACATTTAAAAATATTCTTTCCACCTTTTATTTTACCGATCAGAATCTCTTTTTGAACCATCTATCGGTGTCCGTCCGGATGGTTGGCTGTCCATGTTAACATTGTGCGCAAATAACAAGTCACAGTTTTAGAGGTAATTGATGAAATTTGGTACAGAGGTTCTAATTGTTACAAGGGGCAAGCCCATTAACAATGGACAAATCGGCCCATAATTTCACACAGCCGCCAACAAGCTCTGTCGGGAATAGAAACTTTGTACTCATAAGCCATTTTAATACATTGGTATTTATGTATATCAAACTAGCTGTTAAGTCAATCCCTGTCAGGCAGGAAGAAAAACAACTTTAAGCGGCTCATATACTTACAATAAAATTGTTCAATTTTTTGTATTGTACAATTATATCACCTATGTGTATGTGATACTCGAAGGTGGCACAATATATTGGCAACAATCAAAAGGCTTTTGATTTTTATTGCACAACGAAAAGAAAGTGAAATGTGTTGGCAACATTGTACCATGATGTTTATGTTATTCCTATAGGTTATGTTCACCTTTTTATTGAATGACAATTGAGCAATATTTAAATTGAAACCATTGTGCGAATTATTGCATAATATAGGACAAAATGAAAATATATCATAAACAACAATATTGCAAGCGTATGGGCTGATTTAAGGTTATGCCATGTTTCCACGACGATTTGAATCACCTGCTTCGCTCTAGGAATCATGTTAATGAATCATGGTGTTTACACGACGTATCTACTTGCTTCGATTTGACAGTTGTCTTTTATGCTGGGTACACACAGTGCAACCTACATGCAATCTGTTTCAATGCAACCTCAAAATATCACAGCGTTTTGATGTTGATGCAATCTGGAATGAATGAAACTGAATTTAATTCACTAGATTGCGTAAATGCGTTGCATAGTGTGTAGTAGAGTATTCATTTAATCGACCTTTTGCTTTAATCGGTTAATCGCTCGATTAATTAACCGAGGTTTTGGTTTAATCGGTTAATTTTGTTTTTGATCGGTTAACCGATTAATAAAGTTTTTTATAAATTAAGTAATTTCAATATATAAAAATGCATTAATTGCTTATTATTTGGAGTGTATAAGTAAAAAAAAACAATAACATACCAAACATAACAATTCTTGAACTAAAACGAGCAAGCAAAAAAAAAAACAATTCATAAATATGTAAATTGTAATGCTGTTTTCATTGATTCTTCATAACAGTACGTTTACATTTGACAGTACTGGCAAGACAGTAAGAAAATACATAGTAGTTTCCAAAAACACTACTAACTGTTTTCGTGACGTAGGCGTCCAGACAGTAGTTAAGACAGTTCACTTTTAAAAATAAGTCAAACGTGAATGTTGCTGTTCAAGTCCAGCTAAACGTGTTTTACATGAACTAAACAAACTTAAAAACAGCTTAAAATACTTAAATTGTGTTAACAAACATAACACTTAACTAAAATATAAAAAAATCAAAGCAAAATATGTTTAATTTTTTTTACACTTTGATTTTTTCCCCTTTTGCTAACAAAACTTCAGATTACTGTTAGCAAATGTCAAATCACTGTCCAATTTTACTGTCTGCAAAATTTGCTTGACAGTAGACAAGACAGTTGGAAAAGTGTGCATGTATTAGTGAAAAAGTTTGCATGTATTGCTACTGTCTTGCCAGTACTGGCAAATGTAAACGCCAAGTAACTGTATAGTAGAAATCTATATTATAAGCGGTAGCTTACAACAGTCATATCGTTGGCTAAATATGCAAACCTGCTAACTCACTTTCAGCACATTTTACAGGTGAGACAAAAAACTTTTTATTTTTCCTATTTGAAGCTTGATAGAAAATTAAAATTACAGCCAGTTTTACACACTTCAAGACTTTAATAGAAGAAAAACTACATGCTGTTTGACGAGGCGTATCCTTCTCTACCACACGGCATCAAAATCTCAATTTAAATAAAAAGTGGTTTGCATATTAAGCCGACGATATATATTTCCTGTAATTATTTTAAGACATAAGACTTTATGACTAAAGCTTCGTACAGACGATGGTCAGATCTTACAATATTGTAAGCAGGCGTTGCCAACAGCAAAATTTTTCTCACAATGATCCATTGTCAGATGCATTTATTTTGCACATCTGCAAATACAAATGAGCTTACAATGTTCACACAGTTGTAAGACATTTTAGCCAATTTTAATGCAATTTAAGCAACGCTGCTTACCAATATTGTAAGATCTGACCATCGTCTGTACGAAGCTTAACTTGTGAATCCACAAAATATTTACGTATTTATTCAAAAATAAACTGAGATAATTTTATTAGTTATTTCAATAGTTAAAGGACATCTTAAGCTTCGTACAGACGATGGTCAGATCTTACAATATTGTAAGCAGGCGTTGCCAACAGCAAAATTTTTCTGACAATGATCCATTGTCAGATGCATTAATTTTGCACATCTGCAAATACAAATGAGCTTACAATGTTCACACAGTTGTAAGACATTTTAGCCAATTTTAATGCAATTTAAGCAACGCTGCTTACCAATATTGTAAGATCTGACCATCGTCTGTACGAAGCTTTATACAATAATCATTTGGTTTAAATGTTTAGGATTAAAGCGATTCTTTTCTTTAGTTTTGACAAAAGTTGACTTGGAAACAATTCTTTCACTTATCGTAGATGAATATCGAATATCTCAGTACTTTTCCAGGATTTTTCTTAACATATAAAATACTCCATTATGCCATTAGAGTTTTTAAAAATTTTTAACACTACTAATTGTTTCGGTTAATTTTGTTAAAAGACTGATATGAGAAGATCTGATAAAAAACAAATAACTAAACACAAATATATAAAAGGTACGTGAAACAAAAAAAAGGTATTGGCAATCATATATTTAACCCATTTTTCGCCACATTCCTGTTGATCGATGAAGAAGATAAAAAAAACATTGAACAACAATGTAATTTAAGTCATTGGTCGGCGGAAAATGGGTTAAAATGAAAATCACTGAACACCTTCTTTGTTTGTATGAAAAAATATTTTCTAAACAAATACATTTTGTATATGAGACAAAACAAATAATTAAAAACACACAAAAAAATATGTTATAATACTACAAAATATTGTAAATTTTGTTACTTCGGTTAATCGGTTAATCGACTGAAATTAACCGGTTTAATCGTTAATCGAAAAAAGCCAATTTGAAATTAACCGATCAGTTAATCGGGTAGTAATTGACGGTTTACCGAATGAATACCCTAGTGTGTACCCAGCATAATAAACAAATCAGTGCTGTCAACTTTGCATTTTCAAAACGCAGAAAAATGGAGAAAAAAACGCAGCAAGTTTAAAATTTCTTTTTTATTTAACTTGAGGGTTACACGATCAAGTTTTGCCTATCAATTTTTAATACACTCACACTTTTTTACCAATACACTCATACTTTTAAAAATTGATACGAACTTGCCTTTAAAATTCTCTTGCCAGTGAGTGTTTCAATTTACGTTCAAGAAAACAGCTGATTTCAAGGTTAGTGAGCAAATTTTTCGTTTCTCTTTATACATTTTTTTTTTAATGACATCTTGAAAGTAAATTGCTTTCAACTTGCGTGCAGCCTACGTCACAGCTGCCAATTTTTGCATATTTTGACAAACAGTATATGTAAAAGACTATCAAGAAAAGCTTGATCGTGTGGCTGCAATGTAAAATATTGAATAAATTTTGCATAACATTTTATATTAAAAATACAGTAGAATAGTAAATTGTAGTTCCAGAGGAGTTGTGCACTTTAAACCAGCCGGTGCAAATTAAATCTAAGTAAACTTATTAAAAATAAGTCATTTAAAAAAATTTAGTGTGTTATTTTCGAAAAATTTGCTTATTGTTGCATTTTTTACAATTAAATGCCGCTTAGAAAATTTAATAATTCGAAAAATTTAACAACCCTTGGAATATTTTGGTTTACTTTTTCGTGATTCTACTGTATAACAATAAAACAGTCTTTCCAGTTCAGAGTTTTAAGAAAAAAAAAATTAAAACTTATCAAAAATAAAAAAAACTACAAAAATTTGTTTGCATCTATTTAAGGCTGATTCAACAACGTAAACTCTTTAGAGCAACTGCTCGTCAGCTGTTAGGTCCAATTTGTCAAAAAAAATTATTGTTTAATTTGTTTGTTTTTATTACCTTTAATTGTCGAAGTTAAATTATTTTGAAAATAAAAACTCATTTTGTGTGAATCTTTTATTAAAATTGATAACAAAGAATGTATACTTCTGTTGTTTTTGTTAGAGTTGTAATTGTTGAATTCGACTCGATATTCATATGTACTAGATAAAAAATTTTAATTGCATAAAATATATACAAATTTTTATACCCTCCACCACAATTAGTTGTGAAGAGGGTATATTAAGTTTGTCATTCCGTGTGAAACTTTTTTATTATTCATCTCAAAATAATCTGTCCGTCTGTCCGTCTGTTGAAAACACGCTCACTTTCAAAAAACTCAAAAGAAATAAACAAACTTGGTGTCAAATTGCTTGTAGTTATCCTAAGCAGTTTGGGATTGAAACCCAGCAAAATCGGTTCAATAGGATCTGAGCTATGAATCAAAATGTGGAACCACCACCTAAAAAAAATTGATAATTTTGTTACAAAAACTAACATAAATAGTGGAAAAATGCACAGAATGATATAAGATTTCGCAACAGTTCGTTTTATTTAACTGGAAATCAAGCTGTAAAATTTCTTGAAGATCCGTCCATGATTTACCCTAGGCCCCATATAAGCCCTACTCCCGGAAAACAGTATAGTAAGCCTAAAACCCTAACTAACAATGCTATCATAACAAATTTTGGCACGTCACAGTTAAATAGGACTAGAAATGAAACTATTAAGTTTCGTGAAGATCGGTCCATAATTTACCATAGGCCCCATATAAAACCTACTTCCAGAAAACAGTTTAGTACGCCTAAATCGGTAAAAAATAATGCTATCATAACAAAATTTGGTACATCAAAATTTTTTAGAACTAAAAATAAGACTGTGATCGGTCCATAATTTACCATAGGCCCCATATAAACCTTACTCCCGGAAAACAGCTTAGTACGCCTAAAAACGTAAAAAAGAATGCTATCATAACAAAATTTGGTACATCACAGTTTTATTGAACGAGAAATAAGACTTTAAAATTTTGTGAAGAACGGTCCTTCATTTACCATAGGCCCCATATAAACCTTACTCCCGGAAAACAGCTTAGTAAACCTAAATACGTAAAAAATAATGCTATCATAACAAAATTTGGAACATATAAGTTTTACAGGACTAAAAAAAAAACTGTGAAATTTCGTGAAGATAAGTTCATAATTTACCCTAGGCCCCATATAAACCTTACTCCCGGAAAACAGCTTAGTACGCCTAAAAACGTAAAAAATAACGCTATCATAACAAAATTTGATACATCACAGTTTTATAGAACTAGAAATGAGACTGTGAAATTTGGTGAAGATCGGTGCATAACTTACCATAGGCCTCATATAAAGCCCACTCTGGTAAAATAATTAAATACGCGGTAAACTTTCTTCCAGTTTAGCTTCATATGGCCAGAAAAAATGTTATGCAATTTTGTGATATACGGTCCATAATTTTCCTTAGATTCCATTTTAGCAGCCTTCTGAAATTTACTGCAAACGCTTAAACTAATTGCACTGCTGTATTGAAATTTATGTTTTTTAATCGAAATCGTTCTACAGAATTTGGGATGATTGGTTCATATAATTTTATATAATTTGTTCTCTTGAAAATCATTTAAGTTCATCTTAAACTGATATTCAACTCAAACTTTTTAAAATTGATTCTGATTGTCGATCAATAATTTTATATAGGTCTAAACCGCAACAAATTTTAATGCAGATGTCTGTTTTTACAAAGATTATAATAATAAATAGACATCATACAGATATTACTCCTAAAACATTCGAAGAGTCGGTGGAGGGTATCAAAGATTCGGCACAGCCGAATATAGCACTCTAACTTGTTTTTTATAAAGAGATCAACACTTAATATCTAGTAAGGATTCAAAATGAACAATAGTTCAGTATTTATCGTTTTTTTTTAAATATTTTTAAAAATATATATTTTTTTAAGGAGTTTAATATTTTTATATTAAAAATATAACAATAAAACAGCCTATTACATTTTACATAGTTAAAAAAGAAAAACTAAAAACTTTATAAAAAAAAATTAAACAAATTTCTACATAAATACATACCCCCATATTCATAAAAAATAATTTGGCTTTATGACAGGTTTATTAAACAAATTTTCATATAAAATTCGTTTTATAAAAAGCAATAGTATTTATGTATTCATTTGTCCAAGATGATATATTTTCATAAATTAATTTAATAAATTCTGTTAAAAACTTTTTAAAAAGTGATAAAAAATTTATTATAATTATTCCAAATTAATAAAGTTAATATTTTCATCATTATTGTTATCGCAGAAAAAAAATTAAAAAAGCACCGAAAATGGTGCGAAACGCACCGAGTTGACAACTCTGAAACAATCGATTTTGACGGTAAGTTCAGATAAACTTTCGATAAAAATTGGAGAAGAGAGTAATTTTTCGTGCTTCGCAAGTAGATTTAATATGAATCTACTTGCTTCGCTCTTAAAATTTTGTATGGCGAAGCAGTTGCTTCGTTCATGATTGGGATGTGAAGCATGAGTAGAGAGCGAAGCACGTACCGTGGAAACTTGGCATTAGCCCCAACGTCAGTACCATATAGTGCTGGGATACTATCGATATTTTCCACTATCGATATTTATCGATAGTTCAGATTTCACCATCGATATTACTATCGACTGAATGTGTGTACTTAAGTAGGAAAACTTAAACTAGTTTTTTATCAGGCTACAGTTCGTTGTTTTTATCACTTTATTGAACGTAAGAGACGGGGGGGGGGGGGGGGGAAGGAAATTTCCCCCCGTAAATTATAAAAATATGTTTTGTTAATTTCGATAATACAAGAATACCCAATAATAATATTTTTTTTATGTACAAAATTTTTGGAAATCCCAGCAAGGTTTTTTTTTGTTTTTTTTTTATGGAACCTCTAACGATTTTCAATAAGTATCCATATCTTAATCCTTATAGTTATTTATTAGATATTTCCAAAGAAACATCTAGTTTACCGTACACAGAAAAAAATGTTTGCGCCAGTAAAAGAATTAATCAAAAATACAATCAGTTTTAATTAAATATTTAATCAGGATAATTAAAAATTTAATCAAGTGAATTAAACGTTTAATTGAAATATTGTCAATTAAACATTTAATACACTTGATAAAAAGTTTAATTCATCTGATTAAATATTTAATTAAAATTGATTTTATTTTTGATTAAATCTTTTACTGGCGCGAAAATTTTTTTCTGTGTATTCAATTACATACTTATTATTCTACATTCAATCCCAGCAGGTGCCATCTATATCCAAAGACTAAACGTTTGACTTGATAATGCGTGCGGTTGAATTATTAAAAAGCCTTAGTATTTACAATATTTATGTATGTATGTGTTATATGAATCAAAATTCTATTCGATCATTTTTGACGAAAGCACGGATTTGTCTGGGAAAAGCCATATTTCCTTATCTTGAAGATATTTCAACATACAACAAAAAGTTTTTAGGGAAGAATTTATTGGCTTTGTTGTAAACGCATTTGAAGAGGCTTCAAAAGATATTGATGACGTTGATGTGTCAATTGATGCGAAGGCACTATCATCAATAGTTCTTAAAGCTTTGACAAATTTTGGTCTTGACCTAAAAAATTGTGTAGGAGATGGAACAGATGGGTGTCCTCTGATGTCAGCAGAAAATGGAGCTGTTCAAAATTTCTGGAAAAGCGACAAATGCGAAACAAACGCCTTGCTATTCTCATAAATCGAACAACTCAATTTCTAAAAGCAATAAAGTGCCATTAATACAAAAAGTTGTTTCATTTGTTAAACAAAAGACGACAAAATTTTTTAAATATAATCATCCCAAGCGAAAAACAGTTTAAGCAAAGTATTTGGGAGCCAAACTCTCGTCATTATGCGTCTTTGCAACAAGTGTACATCATATAGCTTTGAAAAAAATATCTGAGTGGAAAGGTAGTATCTCTACCTTCATATTAATTAATTAACTTATTACTTTTAAATTTATTTGCGGAATATACATACAGTCAAAGCCCGGTTTAACGAATGATATAATGTTCAGACCTTTCGTTATACCGAGATATTCGTTATATCGATCAGTAATTTGTAACCTTAAAATTTTATAAAAAAAAACGGTGGTCCACAATTTGAAAAACATCAAAATTTAATTGTATTTTTAATTTAGTGTAGAAATGAAACATTAATAAAATTTTGGTATTCCATACTTTTGGGATATTACTAAAAGATTTACACCTTTCTAACACTCTTCTAAAATTTTTATATTTTTTATCAAAAGAAATTCTTTTTCGATTTGACATCTCGTTTTCACAATAAACCAAACAAAACTTAAACAAAATAACAACGCATCGTGTTCTTTCAATACAAAGCAAAGAAGCCAAAAACACACACAAAAATCTAACGGTTCTGTTACGATTTTTTTATTTTGCTTTGTTATTCGTTTAATCGGGATTATTTTTTTCTGCCATTCGCTTTATAAGGTAGTCAATGTAAAAATTAGGTCATTCGTTATATCGGATATTCGTTAAACTGCGTATTCGTTATACCGGGATTTGACTGTATTAAGTGTGATACCTATTGTAACACAGCCACTAAATATCAATTTACAAGAGCAAGATATATTTCTTCAAAAAAACTTTTTTACTATTCATCTCAGACCCTATAAAGTATATATATTCTGGGTCCTTGAGTAATTTTAAGTCGATTTAGCCATGTCCGTCTGTCTGTCCGTCTGTCCGTCTGTTGAAAACTTGCTCACTTTCGAAAAACTCAAAAGAAATCAACAAACTTCAAATTGCTTGTAGTTATCCTAAGCAGTTTGGGATTGAAATTCAGCAAAATCGGTTCAATAGGATCTGAGCTATGAATCAAAATGTGGAACCACCACCTAAAAAAAATTAATAATTTTGTTACAAAAACTAACATAAATGGTGGAAAAATGCACAGAATGATATAAGATTTCGCAACAATTCGTTTTATTCAACTGGAAATCATGCTGTGAAATTTCGTGAAGATCCGTCAATAATTTACCCTAGGCCCCATATAAGCCCTACTCCCGGAAAACAGTATAGTAAGCCTAAAACCCTAACTAACAATGCTATCATTACAAATTTTGGCAAGTCACAGTTACATAGGACTAGAAATTAAACTGTTAAGTTTCGTGAAGATCGGTCCATAATTTACCATAGGCCCCATATAAAACCTACTTCCGGAAAACAACTTAGTACGCCTAAAAACGTAAAAAATAATGTTATCATAACAAAATTTGGTACATCACAGTTTTATAGAACTAAAAATAAATCTTTGAAATTTCGTAAAGATCGGCTCATAATTTACCATAGGCCCAATATAAACTTTACTCCCGGAAAACAACTTAGTACGCCTAAAAACGTAAAAAATAATGCTATCATAACAAAATTTGGTACATCAAAGTTTTATTGGACAAGAAATAAAACTGTGTAATTTCGTGAAGATTGGTCCATAATTTACCCTGGGCCCCATATAAACCCTACTCCCGGAAAACAGTTTAGTACGCCTAAAACCGTAAAAAATAACGCTAGCGTAACAAAATTTGGTACGTCACAGTTCTTTAGGACAAGAAATAACACTGTGAAATTTCGTGACGATCGGTTCATAATTTACCTTGGGCTCCATATAAACCCTACTACCGGAAAACAGTTTAGTACGCCTAAAACCGTAAAAAATAATGCAATCATAACAAATTTTGGCTCGTCGCAGTTTTATAGGACTATAAATGATACTGTGAAATTTCGTGAAGATCGGTACATAATTTACCCTAGGCCCCATAGAAACCCTACTCCCGGAAAACAGTTCAGTACACCTAAAACCATAATTAATAATGCTATCATAACAGAAATTGGTACGTCACATTTTTAAAGGACTAGAAATGACGCTGTGAAATTTCGTGATGATCGGTCCATAATTTACCCTAGGCCCCATATAAACCCTTCTACCGGAAAACAGTTTGGTTGCCTTAAACCATAATTAATAACAAATCGTCACAGATTAAGATTATAATAACATCATACAGATATTACTCCTTAAACATTCGAACTGTCGGTGGAGGGTATCAAAGATTCGGCACAGCCGAATATAGCACTCTTACTTGTTTTTTTTAATTTCCATACACATTATGTATGGTACATTTATTGTTTATATATCGTCACCTAAAAGACGAAATAACCTATCTGCAGTTTTCAAAAGTTTACAGGAGAGGGAAAAAACGTTATAAAATTGGAACTATTACCGATATTGAAACGAAAATTACACATTTTGATTAAAATGAAACCAGTAATATATATCGGTTGAGAAAATTTTGTTTTTCTAATCACAGCTTATGTTATGACACTTAGGTTTTTTTAATATTTGTTTAAATTACACCATGCAACAAAATTAAACTTTTATCGTGATTTTTGATGATTTATTTTTCTCTTTTTTTGTGCGTAACGGTCCTCTAGGTACAAAAAACTTTGTCATTTGTAATATTACATGTTCAAAATTTTATGATATAGGGAATAAAAAATACATAAAAAAAAATTTTTTAATTTTTGCAGATAGGTTATTAGGTCTTTAAGATGACGATATGCTACATATATATTTTAGCCCCCATATTCATAAATGATTATAAAATTTAATAAACGTTTATTAAGGAAAATTTTCATAGAAAATTTGGTTTTCAAGCCTTTATTAAATTTAAAATATTTTTATGTATACAGGCAACTGTATAACAAAAATGTAAAGCTATTTTTTTGGGTTTAATGAAATAAATTTTAAGTTTAAAGTGCGAGTTGATTTACATAATGGAAAAATATCTTGTGCAACTTTAATACCTCGTTCCGCGCATATATTACTACGCTGCTGAAAATTATCACTGTTATATATATGTATATCCGCCAAACAACTCATCTATCATAACATCTATCTTTTGCCATTACAATTTAGTTTATTAAAAAAACCGCGAAATAGAGTCGCGATGTTTTTTCGCCCTTCTTCCGTACAAATGGTAAGATCTTGTTATATTCATGAAATTATTAGAAAATACTTAACATTTTGTAATTAAATGTTAATTTTGTATAGTAACGAGAAAAATTTAAATTCAAAACTTTATCGCGTTTGGTGCGCAAACTTTCTTCACGATCGCGAAAAAGTAATACATCATTTTTTAATATTTTTTCACGGCCTATAGAGCTATACGATGAAGAATTGGATGTTCGCAAAAATTGCAATATAATATAAAGTTACCTTCGGAAGGAAATAATTCCCAGTTTCTATTTGTTAAAATAGTTGAGTTAAATACATTCAATTTATAAAGTAACACTATCTAGTGAGACATAAAGAATGCTGACGACGGCCGTAGCGGGCCAGAAAATGCATTACATTCTGCTGGTGTCTAATAATTGAAAATTTTTCTGTACATTCAATATACCTCATTGCTTTCCAACGGAAGGCTAAGGTAAAATGTAAAAAGAAAATACAATATAATAGTCTGGTAGTGTATAAAGTCATTTCTGAAAAATTGCAGGAATAGAACTATTACAAAAAAGCTTTATAAAATACATAACTGAAATTTAGCTCATAGAATAAATTCGAAAAATGAAAAATGTTAAAATTTAATTTGTTTCACACCCCTTTTTCATCTTATTTACCCGCCCACAGGCCAAAAAAATCCGGCTATATAGTAGGCGGGTGTGCACCGATTTTGCAGTTTTAACTCATACTAAGTAAAAGATGCAAAATAATTGCAATCACTTTGTAGATGTTGAGTGAGTGATACGTTGAAAATTAGCAATCTCAATAAACATAAATACATAGTTTGATTTTTTTTTTTCTTCACTAATTTGAGTGCAACTTAAACATTTTGCACTGAATTTAAAATCAAAGACTTGTTTTTCCATGATTTAAGCCAAGAATTATTCCGTTATTGAAATTTTTCTTTGCTTATGCATACCTTTATGTAGATACTCATAAAAATCAAAAACGATGCACATACAAACCTATTTTTAAATTTTAGTGAGACAATGTTTATATGCAGCTTTTTTGATTTCAAATTCAAATTTTGCAATATATGAATTGAGTGCAGATTTTATGCATTCAATCACAGCTAGTGATAGTAGTTGCGTTCGAGAACACAAAAGTTTTTACTATTTTTTACTTAACTTTACTGCATTTTACGAAATTGCGTTCGAGTACACAAAATGCAGTAAATGAGAACAAAAATTGAGAGCGAAAAGTGACAGTTCTTGTCTGAGTATTTTCAAATTTTTACTGCAGATTTTTGCAGTAAAATTTAGTAAATCAAAAAACATATGTTTCATAAGGTAAACAAGCAAAAGTAACAAATAAAAAGCATACAAATTGTGAAAAAATTGTTAAATAAAAGAAAAGTTGAAATAAAAATTAAACCAAAACAAAAAGTGAATAAATATTAATTAATTAAACTTATTTGTGAAGCATTTATTTGGCTAAATACAAACTTTTGAATTTTTTTTTTTGTTATGTTAATTTTTTAGAGTTGTAAAAGTGTGAAGTATTTGGGTACTTAAGTAATCAATAGCAAAAAAATTATTCATGTTCTTTTAAATAAATTAACCCGCTACAAATAAGTAAAATCAAATAAAATAAAAAACAAACAAATATGAAAGATTACATAAAATAGTTTGTTTGTATTTTCCAAAAATGTTCGTGTTATAAAAAGTATTTAATCGAGTACCGATAAGAAAACGAGTTAAGTAGTCAAAAGTGTCAATATTTTTCAACACTTCAATTATTTGCCATCAGCTGTTGCCTTTATTTTACAAATTTTGCGTTCGCGTACTTTTTTGGACAACAGCTTTTTATGAGAGCAAATTTTTCAGTTTACTCATTTACTGGCTTTTACTGTAAAAGTACTCAAACGCACCTATAGTGAAAAACATTTGCAGTACCACTCAATTTTTTTAGTGCTAGTGAAAAAACTACCAAACATCACTAAAGTTGGTAAATAAAATATATACATATATATATATGTTCCCGTCGTTCCTATAAGGAGCATAGGGCCTCAACAAAATCTTTCCATCTTGATCTGTTCATAGCGATTTTTTTTACTTCGTTCCAGCTTGTTTGTATATTTGACGCTTCGGTTTCAATTTGTCTTCGCCATGTATGAGCTGGTCGACCTCTTCTACGGCTGCCTTGAGGATTCCACTCGATCGCTGTTCTTGCAATATCTGTGACCGGTTGTGTATGGTGTGTCCAATCCAGTTCCATTTTCGCCTTTGTATTTCAATAGTTATGGGGGATTGATTCGTTTGATGCCATAGTCTGTTGTTTGATATGTATTGTGGCCAAAAGACTCGTAGGATTCTTCTAAGGCATTTGTTTATGAAAACTTGCAGGGAATGCATATCACGAGGGGCGCATTCCACGTTTCGCATCCGTATAATAATGTAGAACGGACATTGGAGTTGAAGATTTTTAATTAAACACGGCGAGAGAGAGTAGAAGAGTTCCATATCTTATTAAGTTGGCCAAAGGCTTGAGTCGCCTTTTTTATTCGATTGGCAATATCTGCACCCGAACCGCCTGATGTTGTGATGACAGCTCCGAGGTAACAAAACGAATTAACTTCCTCCAGAGGCACATTATCAATTGTAAAGGCGTTAGAGTTTTCCGTGTTTATTTGCATCACCTTAGTTTTGCCAGCGTTTTTGGCCAGCTCCACAAGACGTTGCAGTCGCATGTTCATATCGGAGTATCGGTGGGAGAGAAGGCAAATGTCGTCAGCATATTCAAGATCATTTAACCGATCTAAAAGTCCCCAACCAATACCTCTATTGCCCGACATAGCATGGTTCATGACAATATCCAACACAATGTTAAATAAAAGTGGTGACATCACACAACCTTGCCGCACTCCTGTACCAACATTAATCTTTCTGCTCAGTTTGCCTTCGTGCTGGATACGGCAACTTGCATTAACATACATACATGTTTTTAATGAGTTGGATTATTTTTTGTGGGACACCCTTACAATGAAGGGATTTCCAAATAACATTGTGATTGAGGGTATCGAATGCTTTTTCGAAGTCAATGAATATTAGATATAGAGGAGACCGCCATTCGACCGACTGTTCCACTATTATTCTAAGTGTGTTCACATGATCAATACATGATTTGTTTGGACAAAAGCCAGCTTGTTGCGTTCTGAGTGTGATAGCATCAGAGATTCTTTTGGTTATTATATGGCTGATTATTTTGTTCACCATACTGAGCAGAGTGATACCTCGCCAGTTGTTACGGTTAGTTAGGTCGCCTTTTTTGGCAATTTTATTATTACGCCTTCTTTGAGCTCTTCAGGTAAACTTTCATTTGTCCATATATCTTCTATTAAAAGAAGAAGGATTTGGGCACTAGTTTCAGGGTCTATCTTGAGAAGTTCCGAAGATATGTTATCATTTCCTGGACTTTTGTTGTTCTTGAGCGTCTTAATCGCAGATATTATATCAGATACTGTTGGGGTTGCGGTTGATATATTTTGTATATTTTCGTGGGTGGTACAGTTACATATACTCGTAGAATCATCGTAGTTATGCCTCGGGGATAGAATTGAGGAATAATACTCGGCCCATAGATCACGCTGTTCGTCTTTAGACGTTACGAGTATGCCATCATTATTTCTGAGTGGTTTACCAGATACGTCCGACTTTTTTGTAAGCTTTTTGACGAATTTTTACAGATCTCCACTGCGATTTGTGTCGGCTTCCTTTTGAGCTTCCGTGGCTATGTTGTTTATCCACGTACGTTTATCTTTGCGTGCACTGCGTTTTACCATCTGATCTAAATTAGAATATTGTGCACGAAGATTTGCTTTTTAGTTTCGCGTTTTGGAAGAGTTGAGAGCAGCTTTCATCTCTTTTCTCTTTGCTACCAATGCCCATGTGCCGTCAGATATCCACTGCTTACGCTTTTGATTTTTTGAGCCAATATGTGCCTTAGAAGCCTCAGTAATTATATGTTTAGTGGTTTGCCAATTTTTCCGCTGTTCATATGAAGTTGATGCAAGTGATTGCTGTGAGGCGTTAGTATAGTTTGAAGCTACGGTGGGGTTTCTAAGTCTGCTTACGTCGAATATTTTCTGTGTTGTTTAAAAATTCTTGTTGACTGCTGCCAATTTTATGCGAGCACATGCTATAAGTAGATGGTGGTCACTTGCGATGTCAGCACCTCTCTTGCATCTTACATCCAGAAGAGACCCACGCCATTTCCGACTGATTGTGATGTGATCAATCTGATTCTCAGTTACGAGATCTGGCGATACCTATGTTACCTTATGGACGGGTTTGTGGGGGAATAGTGATCCACCTATCGCGAGGTTGTTTGCCGCGCACATATTTACAAAAAGCTCGCCGTTTTCTGTTCTTCTCCCTAGTGCGTGCGTACCCATTATGTTCTCTAAGCTTCTGTTGTCAGGTCCAATTTGAGCATTAAAATCATTACAACATCGCCGATGTTGGAGGACGATATTGCGTGGTCAAGAAGGCTATATAATTCTTCTTTGACAGTCTATTTTGAGACGTCTGTAGGTGCATAGCATTGTATACATGTCATATTACGTGCACGGGTTCGAAGCCTCACTGCGATTATTCTATCGGAATATGGTTTCCAACTTATTATAGCATTGTGGGCTTCTTTTGACAACAGCAGGCCAACTGCAGATGATCTTGTTTCATTTGCTGGTTTACCGGAGTAGAGAAGATAGAGTCCCTCAATTGTCATGATTTCACCAAAATCTGGCCAGCGAATTTCACTTAGTCCTAGGAGTAACAGGTTAAATTTCTTAAATTCCTTGCAGACCTGAGCTAATCGCGATGGTTCTAGAAGAGTTCTTACGTTCCAGGTTCCAAATCGAGTCCGTTTTTTCATGCTGAAGGTCGTCATCATTAAATCAGATCTTTTTGTTTTTCTTTTGTTTCGGTTTCCGTAATCATTTTAATTTAGGATGTAGTAACTGATTGGACTTCTCCACCCGATCCTGGTGCCGGGGCTGCCGGCATGCCTCCAGGCCGACGTTCGACAGAGCCTCGTTAGCTTTAACAGGGGTCACCAAGCCCATTCTGGACAGTGGGTGAGGTTGTCAGTTGGAAAGGATTGGCTATGAGTACAAATATACGTTCTATTTGTATTCGCTTCACTTTCCCATTTGACCCCCGGTAAATAAAATAGTGCAAACTTATTTCTTTGCAGTTTTATTTAGTGAGAGGGCAATGTTGGCTTAATATTTAGTGCACTACTCCCAACTATGGGATTTGGCTCAGGTGTTTAACTACATATTAGAGGTCTGCTTTGAATAATTCACTTGTTTGCCTTTATTCAAAGTGCACAACATTTACTCAAATATTAAAAATTCAAAAATGTAAGAAAAGAGTAAAGCTAAGATCCCACTATCGGCGCAATGTACCAATTTGTGTCGTATTTCATGTGCCGATAGTGGGAACGGTCAACATTTTTGAATATGCAACAATCTGTGCCGAAATTGTGCTGACTGTGGACAATCAAAATTTACCTTGATGCGCCGATAATGTGAACACTCTTTTGCACAACACGGAGCAATCAAATTACTTAATATGTACCGATTTTAATCGGCCACTTGTGCGCCGATAACAGTCGCCAATCAGCGCCGAAACAAGGGATGGCAAAACGAAATTTTTAAATTGCACCAACTGGCTAAAAAAATTTTACTTTTTTGAGCTTAATTGTACCAAAATACATTTGTTTTATCTATTATTTATGTATTTAAACGTTAAATAGTACATTTCTACTGTTAAATGAAAGACAACAATTCGCCTTCACCACAAAACATTGCAGCTGTATCGATCTTGCCGTCCCTGGTTTGTAAACATCTTTTTACAAAACAACAATTACAAAAAATTAACAAGTGCAGTAAGTTTGAATAAAATTGTATACATTTTTTATTATATATAAATATATTATTTAAAATTGTTAGGAAACATAATGGAATATTCAGACGGAGAATTTTGCGAATATCTAAGGTAAAATGATATCTGCCAACAAGCAAATAAGCAAAAACATATGATTTAATTTGCCCAAATAGCACGATAGTGTGACCGCATTGTACCGATTATTGTCGCAATTGAGTTTTAACCGATATGAACCGAAAACAATTGTCACAATGTGCGACGATAATGGGACCACCCAAGAATAAATTGTGCAATGTTTTAAAATGTGCGCCGATATAGCACGATAAAAATCGTCACAGATTGTGCTATTTGAGCCGATAGTGGGATCTTAGCTTAAGCCATATACAAAAATAAGAGATAATGAATTGAATAAAATACTTGTTTACTGTAAATGAATTTGAGAGTCATTCATAAATAACAAAACAGTGGAATCACCCGTTAGAGAGAGCAAGTTTACAAAAAATATTCGAATAATTTAAATGCAAATAAAATTGAACCACCTGACCCATTTTGATAAAATGGACTACTCCATGGACTAGTCCGATGTAATGCAAGCATGGACCATGCCATTGTTAAAAAGTGTTTGTAGTGAGACGACATGTCTTCGTTTTTTAACGACATGCTTTCGTGTTTAAACGACTTCAAAACTAATCCTCTTGAGTATACCATGGAGTAGTTTTAAAACTACTCCTTACTGGTCCAAAGGTGGGTTATATACCATGGAGTAGTTTTAAAACTACTCCTTAGTGGTCCAAAGGTGGGTTATATGGTCCTCTCCTAGGACATCGTAATGTTAAATAGACCAGGTTTTTTCCATACGTTTGGGTTACTTGTGGACTAGTCCTGGTCCCTTGTGGACTACTCTTTACACGCGTGTTTGGACTGGTCCTATTATTTGCAGGGCATTGACATTATATGTGTGTAAGCTTGTGGCTTCTTTTATTTGTAAGAGTTAAGCTTACACATACATACGTAATGTGTATGTACAGAAATTTTACATTCAAATTATATATGAATATTTCACTCATTTGACTTGAGTTGACTGAATTGAAAGAGTTTTTATTCGTTTTGTCTTTGGTTATTCTTTCATTTGTTTCTTTATTATTGGGTGCTCGACACATTGTGGTTAAAAAACAAATGAGTGTGTTGAAATTGGTTTTTATTTATTCTTGCAGACCTCTACTACATATGTTTGTATATTAGGGCGGGTCAGATTGTATGGAACGATTTTTTTTTGATGAAGCTTATAGCGAAAACGTTATCTATAGATGATTCTGAATAATTTTGCTCAAGAGACCATAGCTCTAAGTCGGGTTTGGAGCCCCCCAAAATGTCAAAATAGATATTTTTCCATATATACATACATAGAATAATTTAATTAAATTCGTCATAAAATCGGATAGAATTATAGTAGATTTCTCAATATGGGCTTGTTTGAAAGGTATTTTTATCACCTCTCAGAATCTGTATGTTTTTTTTTTTTTATTTTGAGTAGAGATATGAGGAATGTTTTGTCGAAAAATAGCCTAAAATGAACTTTTAACTAATAAATTCTGAATTTTCTTCGATTTTTTTTGATCGATTTTCCTACAAAAAGAACAAAAAAATTTATCGTAATAAAAGTTGTTGGAAATTATCTGAACTTTCATAATCAGCAAAAAAAAATCTCGGAAAAAAATCGAAGAAAATTCCGAATTAATTAAAATATGGAAAAAGATCTACATACTTTGAAATTTTGGGGGGCTCCAGCCCCGACTAAGAGCTATGGTCTCTTGAGCAAAATTTCTCAGAATCACCTATAGATAACGGTTTTGCTATTCGCTTCATCAAAAAAAAAAAAAAAAAAAATTAACCCGCCCTAATGTATATGCGTGCCAATTTTCAGGTTTCTAGCCCATCAGTTGTCTTCAAAAAGCTCTGGATAAACAAAAAAGAGGAACACACTAAGGAAATTATATACTATGTACATACATATCGTCACCGAAAACGCAAAAGGCCCTATCTAACATTTTGAAAATTTCATGTTTCGGAATCTTGTTAATTTTATTCGTTTTATTCAAATTAAAACGTTCAAGACAAAATTTATTTAATTATAAAATGTTCGGTTCTTCGTTAAAAAACAGATTGTAGTGATACTGTAGACAAACATTATATTTTAATGTTCTATAATGTTTTTTTGTGTGTGTATTTTGTTTTTGTAAAATTGTTTTTTTTTTTTACCAGCCAAAAGGGACGAACATTAACGAGCCGAACCGAACACATTGAAGTTTGTGAATTTTCAAAAAAAAAACCGAACGGAATTAAATGTTCACATCTTTTGTTGAGTTTGATAAAAACAGTAATATTTTTGTGTTCGAAAGATGACTAACAGGGAAACGTTATTTTTTTTAATGATTTTCTACACAAACACTATTAGCGTTTGTGTTTTCCACAAATCTACCGAACCGAACATTTAAAAACGATATTTAGTGTTTATTTTCGAACACTGTTTAAAACTGTATAAAGTGCAGATGCAATACAAGTAGAGTTTCTATTTTTTCAGGGAATTTAAAATTAAGTTTTTTGAAATTTTAATTTGTTAGCATCGTTAAAATCAAAAACGAGCAATAAAAATATATTCTTTACTAAAATTTCTAAAAACTTCCTACAAAACGAACTTTTTTTCCTACGCCAATAAATCAACGGTCTTTTTAATTGCTGATGAAATGTCTAAAAAGCTTCTTGAAGTAGAAAATGTACATGATACACCATCACCAACACGAGCTGATGAACTATCCACAAATTCTAAAAAAACAAGTTAGAGTGCTATATTCGGCTGTGCCGAATCTTTGATACCCTCCACCGACACTTCGAATGTAATATCTGTATGATGTCATTATTATCTTAAACTGTGACGGTTTGTTATTAATTATGGTTTTAGGCGACTAAACTGTTTTCCGGTAGTAGGGTTTATATGGGGCCTAGGGTAAATTATGGACCGATCATCACGAAATTTCACAGCGGCATTTCTAGTCCTTTAAATCTGTGACGTACCAATTTCTGTTATGATAGCATTATAAATTATGGTTTTAGGTGTACTAAACTGTTTTCCGGGAGTAGGGTTTCTATGGGGCCTAGGGTAAATTATGTACCGATCTTCACGAAATTTCACAGTATCATTTATAGTCCTATAAAACTGTGACGAGCCAAAATTTGTTATGATTGCATTATTTTTAACGGTTTTAGGCGTACTAAACTGTTTTCCGGTAGTAGGGTTTATATTATGGACCGCTCGTCACGAAATTTCACAGTGTTATTTCTTGTCCTAAAAAACTGTGACGTACCAAATTTTGTTACGCTAGCGTTATTTTTTACGGTTTTAGGCGTACTAAACTGTTTTCCGGGAGTATTGTTTATATGGGGCTTAGGGTAAATTATGGACGGATCATCACGAAATTTAACAGCGTGATTTCCAGTCAAATAAAACAAATTTTTGCAAAATCTTATCTCATTCCGTGCCTTGTTCCAGCATTTATGTTATTTTTTGTAACAAAATTATCAATTTTTTTAGGTGGTGGTTCCACATTTTGATTCATAGCTCTGGTCCTACTGAACCAATTTTGCTGCATTTCAATACCAAACAGCTTAGGATAACTACAAGCAATTTGGCGCCAAGTTTGTTCATTTCTTTTGAGTTGTTCAAAAGTGAGCGTGTTTTCAACAGACTGACAAACGGACATGGCTAAATCGACTTAAGCTAAGATCCCACTATCGGCGCAATGTACCAATTTTTGGCGTATTTCATGTGCCGATAGTGTGAACGGTCAAAATGTTTTAATATGCGACAATCTGTGCCGAAATTGTGCTGACTGTGGACAATCAAAATTAACCTAGATGCGCCGATAATGTGAACACTATTTTGCACAATGTGGAGCAATCAAATTGTTTAATATGTACCGATTTTTATCGGCCACTTGTGTGCCGATCACAGTCGCCAATCAGCGCCGATACAAGGGATGGCAAAACGAAATTTTTAAATTGCAAAAACTGGCTACTACAATTTTACTTTTTGAGCTTAATTGTACCAAAATTACATTTGTTTTATCTATTATTTATGTATTGAAACATTAATTAGAACATTTGTACTACTAAATGAAAGAAAACAATTCGCTTTAACCAAAACATTGCAGTTGTATCGATGTTGCCATCCCTGGTTTGTAAACATCTGTTTACAAAACCATAATTACAAAAAAAAAAAGAACAAGTGCAGTAAGTTTGAATGAAATTGAATATATTTTTTATTATACATATATTAATATATTATTTAAAATTGTTAGGAAACATCATTTAATATTCGGACGGAGAATTTTGCAAATTTGTAAAGTAAAATTATGTCTGCCAACAAGTAAATAAACAAAAACATTTGATTTAAATTGCCCAAATAGCACGATAGTGTGACCGCATTGTACCGATTATTGTCGCAATTGAGTTTTGGTCGATATGAACCGAAAAAAATTGTCACAATGTGCGACGATAATGGGACCACCCAAGAATAAATTGTGCAATGTTTTTAAATGTGCGCCGATATAGCACGATAAAAATCGTCACAGATTGTGCTATTTGAGCCGATAGTGGGATCTTAGCTTTAGAATCACTCAAGGACCCAGAATATATATACTTTATGGGGTCTGAGATGAATTATAAAAAAGTTTCACACGGAATGACAAACTTAATATACCCTCTTCACAACTAATTGTGGTGGAGGGTATAAAAATGTAAAGAAAATACAAAAGCCTGATTATATTACAAAAAAGAATTTGACGACTATGAAGTCACGGGTAACAGGCCAACAAATTTATAATCTCTGTATGGAAGCGAGAGCACGTTTTCTGTAGTAGGCAATATAAATACATATCAACAAGGATTATAATAGAATTTAATGCTTTAATAATAATAAAAAAAATTTCTTAAAAGAAAATTAATTTTACCATGTTGCTATTAATAATAACTACTAAATACATACCTATTAATAAGTTTTAGTAATTCGTGATCTCCAAATATATATATATATATATATATATATATAATGTGCATGTAGATATGAATGTAACAATTTTCTGTGGAAAGCAAATTTTTTTAGACTGTTGCATATGTGTATATTCTTTTAAAAATTAAAAATTTTTGTCTTGAATTCATTTAATGAAATCATTGTTTTATTCAAAGATTCCCGGGAATAAGATTTTTTTTTCGTTTCCCGGGAATAGAAAAAGTCCGGGAAATCCGAAACTCTAAATTCAAGGTACATGTCGTTAGCTAAAATGCAAAAAGACGTAACTAACAAAAATATAATTTTACAGGAGAAGCAAAAAACTTTGTAAAGTGAAAACTATAAACATGTCAGAAAAACATGCATTGATAAGTCGTGCATGGAATTCTTAAACCAATTTTCAAAGAAAACCATTTCATTATATTTTCTTAGAAAAAAAGTGTAATTACGTCGTTTTGCATTCAACAAACAAAAAAACTTGTAGTTACGTCCCTTTGTTTTTTGTTAATAAAAGTGCAATTTTTGATCGCAGAAGTGTAAAATTTTGTCAAGACGTGTAGTTTTATAGCATTCATAATAATCAATCTAAAACTCGATTTTGAATTTTTTGTTAGTTACGTCTTTTTGCATTTTAGCTAACGATATATATAAAAAAGGATTGCCATAGTGGCTTAATGATAAATGATGCTAGTTTTGTTACGTTTGTGCGATTTTCAACACTTCCCCTTGAATCTGAATTCACGTCCATAAAGTTCTCTAATCTAACAATCTCAGTCCAATTGATATAGAACACTTGTTCTGCTTTGGTTTCTAGTTAGTATTTTTAGTTTTTGGCCTGACTCAAGGCGAATTCAACTACAGGTGGTGTCGGAACTACAACAATCCAAAAACAACAGAAACAACATACTGTTTTTTGCATTGCATTGTTAGTGCCATTAGCTCGAAATGTCAACCATTATTATCAAAACACTAACAAATCAAAGAAAATAAGCCTGAACTGTCAAAATCAGATGCCGTTTCGACACCACCTGTAGTTAATTCGCCTTGGCCTGACTTTAAAATTTTTTATTCCGTATTTTTCGCTGTTGCTAGCGATGTCTTCTTCGTTTGTTTGCCGCTGGTTCGATGTGTTCTGTTCTTTTGAAGTGGCATTTGTATTTTCACGATAGTGATTTTCACTTTTAATTTATTTGACTTATCTTCAGCAAGCTTTCATTTAATACCCATATTGTAGGAATGCATTAAAAAAATTTGTCCGTCATCTTTGGTGTTCCACCATGTTAGATTAAGATTTTACCCGAACATACATTGAAAGTTAAATAAAAGCTTTTTTGTTCGATTTTTTTCATCACAATTATTGTTTATTTATATAATAAATAAAATAACATTTAATCGATATTCAAATAACATTTAATCGATATTGAAATAACATTTAATCGATATTGACAACAACTTTTCCGCGTAAATGACCGTTGCGCACTTTCTCAAAAGCTGCTGGCAACTGTTCAAATTCAAAAGTACTGTCAATTAACGGTATTATCTAAGAAAAAAAGGGAAAGTTAAAAAAATTTTAAAATATTTAATGTCAAAATAAAAAAAAATATACAAATATTGCACCTTTTTATGTTCCGCTAAATTCTTTAAAAGCTTAATACCTTGAGGAGTGGGAGAAAAAAAGCCCCATTTTACCAAACCGTTCTGTTTAGAAACAGATTTGAAATTTGTTTCCAAAATATTGCCAATATTTTTTATAAGTCCTATACTTAAACCAGAAGTATCGATATTTTTCAAAAGCGGTGATGAAAATGTAACGTATTGTTTATAATTAAAATTTAATCTTTCAGCACCCTGAGATCCTTGTCCACTGCAATCTAGTACGACATCATAAGGAGCAAACGAACGCAATTTTTCCATTTCCTCTTGGTTATTATAGTCAATTACAACGTCGGTACCTAAAGATTTTACTAGTTCCTTTGCATTTTCATTGCAGGTGGCCAAAACTTGAGCACCTTGAGCTTTTAGCATTTGTATGGCCAATGAACCTACACTGCCTGAGCCTCCCAGGATCAAAATACGTTTTTGTCCACCTCCACCATCGGCCGAAAGAGCACCGCAGATCCCACCTATGTTAGCGGTTACATAAAGACCGGACCAAGCTGTTAGTCCTGCGTATAAAACAGAAGCTGCTTCTTCATCTGTTAGATTTTTAGGAGCTAAAGAGAGCTGTTGGATTAATGTAGTAAATGTTGCTCTATTTGATTTAATTTAAATTACACAATGATTTGTTGCTGCCACATATTCAGCATGTGCCCCATTTATATTGTGTACTGGTATTACACCCCAAACTCTTTGACCCAACGGTATGTCAACATTCATGCCTTTCTGCACTAGAATCCCACAAAATTCACGGCCCAAAGTCAAAGGAAATTCTATGGACTCGCCCCGACAACGCATGGTGTTCAATACGGTGGCCCCATAACCAGCTAAAAATACAATTTAAAACTTTTCATATTTTAATTTTATAGCTTTTTAAATTACTTAACATCGCCACATCAATTGGATTGACTGTTGTGCTAGTTACTCTAACGAGACATTCGTTAGCCTGTTTTAATTGTGGCACTTTTAATTTATCAGTAAATTGCAACTCATCCACATCTCCATAACTGTGTATTTGCCATCCATGCATTTTTAGTTTCGATTTGTTTTCAGTCTTTTCCCTTTTTCTGATGGCAGTTTTCGTCTTTTCATGTTGCTTGTCACCAGTACTATCCTCTGGTCCAGTACGTTGGCTGTGCATCTGAGTTAGAAACCGCCGGGTTATACAAAAATTATAACGGCTTAAGGGCCGAACCATCGATATTATTTTCATTTTTACTATTTTCTATAACAATTAATTTTTTTATAGAATTTGGAGTTTATTTGTTAAATTTTGTCAATTATTGTTGTTTTTATTTTGTTTTGATCAGCTGTTTCTTTTTTTCTTTTTGTTGTGAAAAGAGTTGCCAAGACGTTTAATCTGGTTGAGGTGACCATAAGACGCTTTTAATTTTTTCCATATCTTTTTAAATTATAAAAAAAATGTTTTTAATTTCAAAGCTATTTATTGAAAATATCAAACGATTTCCCATTAGAATCACTTTACTTAATATTCTGTTTTGTTTGGTACACATATTCATATCGTCTAGTTTGCCGACGCAAAAATAAAATTACCAAGTGAGAGAAAATTGAAAAATAAGAAGAAATTGTTAAGTGAAAAAAGTCGCTCACACGCATGGTTTTCGAGTTATAAACCTCTAAATAGTTTCTGAACGTATGTGGCCATTATTGATATAATTTTAAAGCTTTTGAATAGATCTTTCTGAAAACACAATTATTTAAAAATATTCTTGTTAACTTCAGCCTACTTTTGCAATTTGAAGTTGACAAACTTCTTGCGATTGCAATTTACATAACACATATTATGAGATTTCAAGTCAAAATCGCAAATGTTAAGCGTTTTGCGATCATGTACGAAAAAGAAACTAAAAAATAGATCAATTTAGTGGTCACGCTTTTTTCGTCACATATGCATTTAATAAGTGTGAACATACTTTAATGATTTCATTTTTCATATACAGTGAAACTTCGATATAACGAATCTAGAGGGGATCGAAAAACACTTCGTTATAGCTACTTTTTCGTTGTACATATGCATTGTGAAACCTTGGTATAGCGAAATTTAAAGAAATACGAAAAAATTCGTTATAACTACAGTTTTTTTTGTCCAAATTCTATTTTATTTAAGGGACTTCCCCGTTTTGCTAAAAGTTTAATTTTGCTTTGTTCTAAATTCGTTGTATGGAGGCTATAGTTCAAGACTTCGTTATGTAGAGGCTTTTGATAACGGAATTTTAATGACTTACACACTTAAAATGTTATATGTATGTATTTCTCAATTATAATTTCGTTATATAGAGGCTTCTGAAAAAATACTTCGCTATATAGAGGCTTTATAGTTCAGAATTTCTTCGTTATAGCTATAGGGCATTTTTGTATGAAAAACTTTGCAATAAAAAGGTTTTTTCAGGGGACTCAGCTAAAGATTCGTTATATTAAGTTTTTCGTTATAACGAAGTTCGTAATATCGAAGTTTCACTGCATCAATTTTTGAAGCCATAGATAGAATTACAGAATTTTACAATCTCCATGCTTAAAAGTTATATTAAATTTTATAGTTGTTTTATTAAATTGGCTATAAACACAAACAAGTATTTGTATATTAGTTATTTTCGATTAAAATACACTTTAGAAATATACATATATATTATTATATTACAAATGTACTTATGCATGTTATTGTAATTAAATAACATAAAAGAATGAAGCTTTTACTTTTAAAAAGGCAAAATGAAAAAATGAAACGACTTAAATAGAAATAAAATACAATATCACATTAAGAAATCTTTAAACATGATGATGACCACCACTCTGTAGTGTTGACAAGTTGGAGTCTGAATTAGAAAAACACTGAATTTGTGTTGAAAAGCAAACATCCTCTTCGCTATCCGTATAAGAGCCTACAGAACGACAATTTCTGAATAAAATACCAGTTAGCAAATGTTTTCTATAGAATGTTCAAGGATCTCTTACCGTTGTTGATTTGCTGTTATAAGTACTGAACGATCTTGTATGCCAATTGGATGTGAACTTATACGTGTTGCATGTAACAGCTTATCAGTTGTTAACGAAAACACAGGCACATTATGATGATGGATTATTGTAGTAGGCGGCATCATATGACTCATATCGACGGATGAGTGTGATTTTGATAAAGAATAATCTTGTCCACCATTCTTAGTTGACATTGGACTAGGCAAACGATGTTCATGGTGGCTATTAACATTATGTTCTTGATGATCAGGGTTGTAATGATGCTGATGAAGATGTTGTTGATTATGTTGATGATGGGAACCATCAATTTCATTGGAATTATTTATTTCAGCTAGAGTTAAACGTTTCACTGATGAAGTTCTTTTATACATGTGTATTTCGTGTTTGTTTTGTTCAATTTGGACAAATGTTGCAAATATGTTAAGTAAATTATCAATGGTGGCACGCATATCACAACGTATTCCGGTGATATCGAAACACAGTTGGGCTATATTTTGATTTAACAAATTAACCGCATATTTGACGGGTTTCGTGGGTATTGAGGATCTACTGTAGAGAGGAAATCTGAAGAGGAAATTAAACAAATATTAATCATTATTTTGATAAGAAATAATTTGCAATTATTGTTTGTTTTTTAACGTACTCTCTTGATGAATACGAGGGTATATCTTTGATAACGTCCATAATACGTGTTCTTGAACCTTCATGTATAATTGGATTTCTGTAAGGAAATAGGAATTTGTCATAAATAAATAAAACACAAGTTATATGGAATTTTTGTTGCCCTTCATTTAACACGTTTCAAACCACAAATTTTCAGACAACAAAAGTGTAAAAATTGTGTCCTAAAACCGTTAAGAACACTTTCCTCCTCTGTGTCAAACGATTTGAACATAATATACACAATATACATATGTATGTATATATTATTAACATCTCTTCAATATTTTCAGAGCTATGAGCATTCAAATTTGCTACTAGCACATATGCAGAAACAGAACACAAAAACCGGTTTTCGAATATTTCGACTATAGAAATACGGGAAATTAAATTTCTTTCCTTTACTTTTCCGTGCTGAATTTGATTATTTTTAAATTTTCTATAATATTGAACTTAGAAACATAATCAGCCCAATTATGAATAATAATTCCCCTGGAGTTTTCTCGCTTTTCCCATTTTTCCTATCTTAATTCAACTGTTAAAATGGGAAAAAGCTCAAGGGGAATTTTAATTCATTATTGGGCTGAATATTTTAGGTGCAGGGTCCTGAGTAAATGAAAACCTATTAGATGAAAAATGTTGGTACTTTTTGTTTTTCATCTGGTACTTTTGAATATTTGTTAGTGTCCCACACAGTGATGCCAACTTTTTGAGAGCAAAAAGCACTTTAAAATTTAAAAAAAGCACTATTTCGACCAAAAAAAACGTAAAAAAGCGCAAAGCCATTTTTACAATTTAATTAACCCTGCGGCCCCACGATCAAGTTTTTCTTGATAGTCTTTTACATATACTGCTTGTCAAAATTTACATAAATTGAAAGCTGTGACGGAGCAGCATTCAATTTTTGAGCAATTTACTTTCAAGATGTCATCAAGAAAACAATTTATAAAGATAAACGAAAAATTTCCTCACTAACCTTTCCTCACTTTCTTGAACGTAAATTGAAACACTCACTAGCAACCCAGCCAGCAAAATAATCCGACGTCGTTCAGATATCTGAGAGAAACGTCGGCAAAAAGTCGGAATCGTATACGAATTCTGTCAGATTTCTGGCTTAAAAACGTATGAAGTGGTTGACACGAATTCTGACAGACATGTCGTGAGAAATTTTGGTTTTTTGTCGGCATTTCTGATAGATATCTGACAGAAATCTAATGAAAAAGTCATGGGAAATTCCGATATTTTAGCCGACATTCTTATTGTTTTCTGATAGATAGCTGATCGACTAATCGCACAGACTTCTTACAGAAATCTAAGGGATGTCTTGTAGAAATTTTATCAAAAGTTAAACGAGATTTTTATAGATTGTTTTTCTGTTTATTAAATTTTTTCAATCCTATCCAATAAAGGGGCAGACTTTGATGCATAGTACAGCTATTCTTTGTTACATACATAAATAAATTTAATTTTCTTTAAATTGACTTCTTTTAAGTCTTTATTGCGCTTTTCATCTTTTCTTGGATAAGTTGAAACATTTTTTTGTCGATGCCATCCAAGGAGTAGATTCTTGTTCTTGATACTCTCTTCAAACAAATATTAAGAGAAGTATAAAAACTTAAAAAGAAATATGTTTTAGTTGCATTACAAAAAGACTACTCCACGTTATTTTATTAAAGGCTACCAGCCAAAATTTGATGTGTTTATTTTAAACTTGCTAAACAAAAGAACGATTTATCCGTTTCCCATGAATTTTTTTGAGTCTTAGAAAATCCGAGACATCTCTACCTATGTACATATGTTAACAAAAATCCGAGGGCTATAATTCTATTGCAAAATAAGACTATATAATTGACAACTTTGCACGTACGTACCATTTCTTAAACTTTTTTTGAACAATAAAATAATATGAAAATTATTTTCAATTTAATGACAATTGTCATTTACATAAAAGTACCGCTAGACACATCTTTATGAATTCCGTCAGAAATCTATTAGACATATCAGTTGATAAATTCCCCCCGATATATCCATGCGAAATCGACCAGAAAGCGGTCAGACAGCAGGTATATTGAGTGTCTGACAGAAATCTGTACGAAGTCTCTAAGAATGAAGTCAGACATTTACAAGAAATGTCTGATTCAGACAACGTCGGAGTATTTTGCTGGCTGGGAAGTTTTAAAAGTATGAGTGTATTGGTATAAAAGTGTGAGTGTATTAAAACTTGATAGGCAAAACTTGATCGTGTAACCCTCAAGTAAACACAAAACAAGTTGCATTCGACTGTGCCGAATATAATTACCTCCAAAATTTAAACAAAATTTTTTTGTACGGTTTCCGACTGCATGTTTTCTAACAATGCCTAATTTTTTTCCAAGCCATTTTCTATTTTTGAAACAGTGTCTACATTTTTAAAAAAATGTTTACCGAAAAACATTGTTTTATTACGATTACTAAAAATTTTGTCAACGCTAAAAAGTGCAACGTTTCGTAAAATTTCCAAATTGCTAGGAAGCCTAGCTCTTACCTCGTAAATAAAGTTTTTGAAAAAACGAATGCAAGTTTGTTTTATAACTTGTTTATCATTTGGAATCTTAAAATCTTTACAGGCCTTCTCAAAATTTTACTCCAAATAGCAAATCATCTAAATCACCCTCTATATAACAGAAGTTTTGAAAAATGGTAGAAAAAAAATAAAAATTGTAAAAAGCACTAAAGGCACTAACGAAAAATTGAAAAAGCACCAAGTTAGTGCTTTTTCTTAGTTTGGCACTATGGATAAAATTTTGGCGTTTTGAGGCATCAAAAAGCACCATAAATAGTGCCAAAAGCACTAAGTTGGCATCACTGGTCCCACATATAAAGATAAAATTAAACATGCATGGTCCTGAGTGAATAAGAATATGTTACCCTACGTTTCCACATGCATGTAATTGCTTGCAAGTAGCGTATACGTATTATCAACGAAAAATCGAGGCAAAAGCCGATTGGCTGAAAGTACAAAAATTGTAAGAATGTTAGTGAAAAAATGTGAGTGTATTGAGTTTTTCGAACTTGTACTTGCATGTGGAAACGGGGGGTTAGAGGAGCTTTTTGAAACTTATTCGTTCAACATCTGAAACTTTGATTAATTTTCGAAAATATAAGACATAGAAAAATAAATTTAACATGCAATGTCTTGAGTGGTTGACAATCTAAATAGGATATTTTTTTGTTTTTTAACTGATATTTTCTGATATTTTTATATTGAACTTACAAAATTAAAATAACTCACGTTTTCGCCAAATCCATAGACTAAGACCGCATTTACATCTATACAAAAAAAAATAGTTTTTTTTCTATTTTCTTTTAAAGCAGTTTCTACGAAACTCTTTTCACATTCTCATTTTCTTCCCTACACCTCATGCTAACCCCCTTTTACAATGTGACAGACAGAAGGCAGACAGACGAAGTTTGTTGGTAAGGGGGCGACGCTGTATGCGTGACACACTTTACTTTTTTCCTCTCTCGCCTACAAACTTCGTCTGTCTGCCTTCTGTCTGTCACATTGTAAAAGGGGACTTACAAACAAAAAGTTGCATGCGAAAGTTGCGGCAAGTAAATATGGTCTAAGACGGAAAAAATAAATGCACGTGTAAATTTATATATACTTATGTGTGCTATGTTTTCTTCATATGTACATTAAAATTTATTGTCGAATTTTGACCTAACGGTAATCGTCAAAACTATTAGAAGAATACAAAGATGTATTCAATACTTTAAGAGTTATTCATTTCGAGGCAAACCACGTTAATTTTCTTCAAATATGATATTTATCAGGTATGTTCTAGGTTTCGACTCGAATTGAAAACGAAAAATTTTTTAAATCCGCATAATTCATAAATTGGTGTTCCCAAATCCGCATGTTTTTGTGTATTCCAAGTTTTTGTTTGAAAAAACTTTTTTTGGACTAAAGATCGCTAATTTGCTAACCGCAGCATGATAGCAATGTTTAATATTTTTTTAAAATCGTGAAAGCTGTAAAGAATCACAGGAAGAAATAGCTTCTATCGCGAACATGGCTAAAATTCGCGAAAAATTGCGAACTTTTAAACAAACACTAAAATTTATTTGTAATCGCTAAATCGTTAAAAAAAAAACAAAATGTCGGAAAATAACAAAAAAAAAATTGCAAAAATAGCGAAAAATCGCGTAAATTTTTAATATTTCAAACCAGCCATATAATTGATTAAAAGTCCCTAAAACTATAAGGCTTGGAAAAAATTAGGTAAAAATTGAAGCACAGCCGCGAATAACGTTTTAAGTTACAAGATAATAATTTTTCAGGAGAGGAAAAAAACGATTTTTGGCAGGCAGCATTATTTGTTCAAAAACATTTTTTTTTTCTATTATTAAAAATAAAGATAATAAACACTTTAATGCAAAAGGCTTTTAAAACATTATTCCGCACTGCAAAACCATTTCGGTTTCATCGTTTTGTTAGTAACTTGCAATGTTCTTCCACTGGCTGACACTTTGTACGCCATTTTGAAGGCGTTAAGGTGCATAGTTTGGGTTGATTTGATGTTTAAACTGTGTAAGAGAGTAAGGTTAACGGTTATCTGCAAAAAACAGTTTTTGCAAAATGTGGCGTTTACAACATTATTCGCGGCTGTGCTTCAATTGCTAGATTCGGGGAAATTTGCTAACATCGGCACGATAGCAAAGTCTACTATTTATTATAAATCGTTAAAGCTGTATAGAATCAGAAAACTTACTGAAACAAATCGCTTCTATCGCGATCATGGCTAAAATTCGCGAAAAATCGCAAAATTTTAAACAAACAAAAAAACAAATTTGAGATCGCTAAATCGATTAAAAAAACAAATTGTCTGAAAATAACATAAAAATCGTTAAAAAAAATAAGCTTTAATTACATCGAAATAATGAAAAAGTCGATTTTAAATTAAGGGTAAGTTAGGGACTTTTGCATTTTAGATAACGATATATTTTTGATAAAATTGGATAAAGAAGATTTTAAGCTTAAAACAAAATTTATTTTTTTTTTAAATGTTATCAAATATTAGAATAAAAGTCGATTCGTTTTACTTTTACCAACTCATTACTACTCTAATTGAAAACGAATAAAAACTTGTGGATGTGAAATGCAGAGCACTAAAAATGCTAAAGTAATTCACTTTCGAGTGGTCGGATTCTAGAACACACCCGTATATAAAGCTTTTATCACCCTTTTAAAGTCTATGACAGCTATTTAAAATAAGTTAGAGTTTCAACTAGAACTGTCCGACCTAAGAACGGTTAAACGACATCGTCCAAATAACTTATTATTTGCAAAAACACTTTTGAATACTGAATAGTATATGCTCGTGAAAAACATGCCAAAACGTGTTATGGTCGAATCTAAAATGTATACAAAAACGGGGTAGCCGCCTAAAAATAAAGAACCATGATTCCGCTACTTATTAAATATACAATTTGTTACACCTTTAATGGAAACCTATATGTATGTATATGTGGAAACTCATAAAATTTTACCGTTATATCTTTTGCTTATAAAGGTATGTACATAAATCTATCTATGACTAATTGTTTTTTTTTTTTTTTTGGCTTCAAATTGTTTTTGCCTTAAAGGAAAGTTAAAACTTAATTTCAGTAGAATATTTCAAAAACATATACTTTTAAACTTACCTTAACTGTCGATTTAATACAACTGATATCATTTCGATTAAATGAGCCACATAACCCAATGAAGCACTCAAAGCCATTGGTGTAATATTCTCAGATATATGCACACTTTGAGCACTAACTGAGTCTAAAACATAGCCATCCATTGTAGGAAAGGGTACACCACAGATTGTATAGAGACCATAACGATTACGAGCAATTGGATAAATGTCTCTGAGTTCCAAACTCAACGATGACATTATACGTTCTACATGTTGTGTAACTGAACGTCTGCGTTGACGACGTTCTAATTGCTCAACTTGTAAATGTTCTAAATTCAACTTGTCTTCGTGTAGTTTACGTCGTCGCGCTAACAACCATGTTTGTAGTTGTTGTCGTGACGTAGAAGCAGCATTTAATTGTTGCCTTAGTTGAGTAGTACGTATAGAAAGTGTATCCTGAGCACTAATTAGGAGTCTCTGTTTACTTTTCAATGACTCTAGTTGTTGTTGCAGCTTTTGGGCTAGTAGCAGTTGATGAGGATCAATATGCTGTTGTTCGGCCAGCAGTAGGCTGAGAGTGCGCCCCATGGAATGATATTGATAGGCAGTTGATGCAGACGATAAGTTTGATGAAGTTATCGAAGTGGTACGTGGTTTTCTTATCAATTGTTCTTTGGTTATACATCTTAAGCTTAAACGTTTAATGTCAGCTGTCATTTCTACAATTTCGCGCTGGGTTTGAAGACGTTGTCTTTGTTGCTGTTGCAATCTCAACAATTTCATCAAGTCATAACTGGTCCTGACCTCGGTACGAACACAGTTCAACTGAACATACCGAGTTTTCGACATGCGCAATAAATCCTTTTGCCAATCAACAGCCACAGGACTAGAGCTACGCGATACTTGGGGTGAGTTTATGGTAAATTCATCCGGTGTGGGAATGCTACACTTTGGCACACTGGCCGAATAACGTTCGTAGTTTAAGGCCAACTGTTCGCGTAAACATTCCGTACTAAAGAGTTCCGGCGCGGCAAAATACTCATCATTCATTTGGAATATTAAACAGTTTGGACAGCACTTGATCTCGGTGTTTTGAGATAAAGGTATAAGACCCGAGAAATATACAGCCCAACTGAAAAGCAAATTGTCTGAGGGTCGTGGCAACTTTTGGAATTTAATGAATTCTTTTGTTAAGGCACTAAAAAGTCAAAACTATTTTATAAATATTTTACTTCACAGGGAAAATATAAACATACCTCATGGGTTCCTTAATTTTCTTTGTTCTCAATAATGTACTTCTGCTTTCTGTTACTTCTTTTTGGCCTTCGGCAGGATCATAAACTTTTATATTTCCAATGATATCAGTCTTGTTTATACAAGCCCACACTTTTATACAAACACAATTAGCATTGGACTTTAGTATTTCTGGACATTGTATCTCCGCCCATTTAACATGCAAATGCTTTCGCAAGGCCACCTTTTCACTTTGATAAAATGGCTCATTTTCTGGATGATCATGCAAAGTGTAATACAACATAGTCTGTGTATAATTACTGTATGATGAGGATGAATTTGGACTAACATTTGTCTTAATTTCAATATTAACACCTTGTATTGCTTGAAGGTTTCTTAATCTTAATTGCTGCGTACTTAAGGGCAGCCATTCACGACATCTGGGTCTTATGTTCATTTTGATTATTAACAAATATTTACAAAATTTTATTGGTAAACTTTAAATTAAACATAGTTTCGTTTTAATCACTTTCTTTCACTTTTTTCTGCAAAATAATGCAATTTTTCACTAAAATTTTCATTTATGTTTTTCTTTTTCTCTTTTTGTTAAAATGAAATGTCAAAAATCCATTGCGGATAGAGTTGCCATGACATAGCATTTTAATAGCTGGGCATAATGCTACCACTAGATTTCTTTGATACAGTGGACTCCTGATAATTTCTAGTCGCAAGGGACCGGCCATTTCTTACGAATTATAGAGGTTTTCGATTTAACGGGTTTAAAATAAAATATATACGAATTAACGGGGGTTTTCAATTTATTTACTAAAACGATAAAAAAAACGTAATAAACAATTGTTAAAAATAGAATACATATCTGTTTTTTTTTTCTCCATTGTCAATGGCAGCATTTTGTAACACCGATAGAGTTTTTATTATTCATGTAACAAACTGATCTTAAGAAAATAAACACACACACAAACAAAAGCAAAAACCCACGCAAAAAAAATAGCGGTAAACAAAAAAAAAATAGTCTTTCCATGTTTCTGTTGTTTTTATTATAAATTAAAAGTGGTAGTAAGCAAACAACTACGATTTATAAGAGGTTAAGAAGATTTTATTTGAAAAAAAATACGAATTAGAGAGGGGACCAAAATGTATGGAAATTTTACGAATTGACGAGATTTTTTAAGTTTATTACGAATTATCGGGAATAACGATTTATCGGGATTTTAAATTTTGTTACAATTTTGACAAAATGTTTGATATTTAAACTGTTGTTTGCTTGGCTTTTTTAAAAATATATTATAAATTTGCCCGATAATCTATGATCGTCTTCAGAGTATGGTATGTAACAGACCGTCTAGATTAGTCATCGCTATGTTAAAACAACAAGCAATTTCTTGTGCATACCTGAATTTCGATAGTGAAGACTGCTGTGATCGATGTTAAGTTACCCATAGACCAGTCAACATTTGTCGAAACATGTGTGTATTTCGCTACATGTTGCTACGTGTGTGGTAATGTTTCTGGTTGAAATTCGTGTTACCTTTTTGGTGGCATGTTAAGTTCGTTAAGGTAATGGTGGCAGTTTTGTTAAAACCTAGTAAAATCTTTTCCAGGGTGCACATTATGTCAGTCGTGATCAAATACTTTTTCGATTCGAAAGCAATTTTTTTCTATTTCTTTGTGTCCATACATAAAGCATTTATTTTAGTGTTCATAACACTGAAAAATTAATTACGATATGTTCAGTATCGCCTAAAATAAAATTGCTTTCGAATCGAAAAAGTATTCGATCACGACTGCCATAATTTTCCCCCAGGCCAAAAAACATATCCGAGTGAAATTGGTATATTGACCGTCGCATAGTAAATATCCTCATATATGTTAGTATTTCGATTCTAATTTTCCGCGCTTTTTCATTCGCATTCAAAAATAATAAAAGATGATATCAATTATGGACTGCCAGACAGACGAAGTTTGACGAAGAGAGGTAGAAAAGGTAGAGTGGGTGTTACATGACCATCTGTTCTGGACATTTTTCGCTTCTCTTTTTTACTTTTCGAAGTTTTCCTCTTGTTTCCTCATATCGTTTTTCTCAAGACGTCATAATTTTGGCTTGTAACTGCAAGAACATTATGCAAAACTGACTTAAATTTTTCCATATGTAAAAGCTTCACGCAAGATTAAAAGAAAATTAAAAAATGCCCGGCAAGAAATGTTCCTAGTGTCAATTGGCACAAACTAGTTTTATCTTTTTGTGCCAAAATCCTCAGGATCGTTGTCAAATCTCCTCATCGCATTACAAATATTTTAACAAACAAATTGTAAATGAAATGGGGAAAATGTATATTCTAAAATTTGCTACTTTTTATTTGTAAATTTTATTTTTTTTTATTTGAAATATATTGTAATAATAAAAGCCTTCAGGGCCAAACCATAATATTACAATAGATATTTTTTTAAGTTTAATATGGAACCCTATATTAAGAATCTTAAAATAGTTGCTATTTTTTTTTTATTTTATTATATATTTTATAAATATACTTTAGTTTACATAATTTTGATTTGCCAACTCGCCTCAATAATATGTTCAAGATGCAGAGGCACTACATATTGTAAACAGTTATTATGAATTAAGAATTAAATAAATAAAAAAATATTCAAGCTGATATCTTCCAATATATGCTTGCAATAAGAAGATTTGACATTCTTGTTTCTTATGCTAAACATTTAATATATAGTATGTTAGATATACATAAGTTGCTTTCTAATGCCCATCATTGTCGAATTTAACTGTTACGATTGTTATAAAATATTAAATTGAGGAAGGATGCGTTAACTTTTGCTCCAGTAGAAACAATTGATTATTTTTGTTTTTGTCTTCATGACCAAACCGGTACCTAGTACTACCTGATGTCAAGATCCGATACTTATTCTTATGCGTCCCGTACACGTTGCGAATTGTTGTATAATTAATTATATATATAATATTCGCCATATTATTTACATTTTGCCCTTTATTATGCAATAAATAGCACAATGGTTTCAATTAAAATATGTCGCAACTTTATAGCAGTATATTGCACAATTCTTTGTTGTGCAATAAAAATTAAGTACATATTTTTATTGTTGCCAACTTCAAACTTTGGTGATACATATAATCAGGGAAACCAGAAAAAGGCTCTAAAAACACGTTTTATGCGCATTAAATATGCAGTATAAACTGGAAAATATGCCCTGAAAAATTTTAAAAATATGCCCTAAAAATTAAAATTGCTCATTTGAAGACACAATATTCATTACTTTAATAACAAAATCTAAAAAAAACCTAAAACACGTTAAAATTCATATAAGAGATGTTTGCGCCGAATATTATCTAGATATTAACATCCATATGGGTTTTTGTCTTAAAGGGATTTTAGGTACGGTCGCTAAAATGTTAACAAATGTTAACATTTAAAAGGAATTTAAATTAAATATCATCGTAATTAGATAGCTTGCGGACACAAAGAGTCTAATTTGGATGTGAAATTATAGACCGATTCTCCCCATTTGCATAGACTTCGTCCATATTTGATCAAATTATCTACAAAATTGGAACTTGTACTCTGCTCACAAGGCTAGCATGGACAGACAATCAGCCAGGCGGATGGATGGACATCGTTAGATCACTTTAAAAAGTGACTCAGAGTCGATCGGAATACTAAGATTGGTCTAGATACAATTCGCATAACATTTATTCTTAATGAAAACCTGCTTTGTCTTACAATTTAAGAGTAAAAATTAAATGTAGATGCCAAAATTAAAGTAACAGATTTTTGAAAAAAATTTTTTATTTATTTGCTGCGAAAGCTATTGTAGGCATCTAAAAATATTGAATATGTATCAAAATATGCATTAACAAGGCAAAATATGCGCTATAAACCTAAAAAATGCTGCAAAAAGGCTCCTTTAACTAAAATATGCTGCAAATGGTAAAATATGCACTAAATATATTGTTTCTGCCTTCATTAGTCGCACAAGAGAAACATGCAATTGCATATTTCTGGTTTCCCTGCATATAATTATACATTACGAAAAATTTAACAATTATATTCCTCGTCGCTTTAAAAAAAAAAAAAAAAATAAGAAAAATGTCTACTTATTTCCGTAAAAGTCATTCGCGCTTACTTTATGTCTTCATACATCATGAAAACTATTAAATTTTACCATTGTTCTAATAAAAAGGCCACGCCAAAATAATCTTTGATAAAAATTACTTACCTTAAAAAACAACTATTTTCATATAACAGCTCAGTTTCTGCATGCATTAAAACTAATCATTAAGTCCACAAAAAAATAGGGCGTTAAATGAAAGTTCGGTTATAACGAACTCCGCGGGCCTGGGTAATTTTGTTGGCTATAGGCCTAGTTTCTTTTAAGTAAATCTTATTTCTTTCCAGAAAAAAATTAATAAAGTTAATTTTTATTCTTTTTTATAAAACATTTTTGATACAACAACATGCAAATGTGTATAAAGTAGAAATTTCAAAACCCGTATTAAAGCATAAATAAAATAAATAAGAAACATATTTTTTACATTTTATCTTAAAAAATTATACAGTTTTTAAAAAACATGCTTTCATTAGATTGAAGAAAGTAAATGAAAATATTTATTAAATATGACCTGTACATGAATTTGTGTTCATAATATTAGCATTTAAATAAATCTGCTATTTTCTTTTGGGAAGTGGAATTAATCACATCTTTTTCAAAAAAAAGTTTTCCAAGTTAAAAAAAATTATTAACACTTCGAGTCATTACCGCAAAAAAAGCTTAAGTGACAAAAACAAAATTTTACAGGAGAAGGTTTTTTTTTATTTTATTTCATAAAAATTTTGTATGAATATTGTCGCTTGAGATAAAATTGTTTTTGCTATAAAATCGTAACGGTTCCTTATGTGACCATGACATTTTAGGAGATGATGCAAGAGTTGCCAATAAAGTCGATAATAAAAAAAAACTAAAATGGAAAATGGTGTTACTTAAGCTTTTTTGGCGGTTATGGCTCGACTTATTGGAATTTTTTACAAAGTATAATAATCATGTATGTATATTTTTAAGTTTTCAAATTAAAATGATCTTCGTTGGCATACAAAACTAAGTTACTAATACTGCCCCGTGCCTTAACATTATTAGTTCCCATGGAGATAAAGAGTCAATATATTCATCGGTTTCGCTTTTATTAAAATATATGTATTTCTTTACTTGGCCAACGTTTTAAGACCAAAGCCCATCCATAATGTGAAAAAGCTGACTAAAGCAACTGTGCGAATACAAGTAAACCATATACATATATCAAACGTAAGAACATTTTTTGCAAAGTTTTATGAAACTTTCATTTGATCAAGCAAAGTGTGAAGCTGATCGCACATTCCGTACGAAATTAGATGTTTTTAATTTGTTTTTTAAATGCATTCGACAGGCTTTTCGTTAATTTTTGACAGTAGCTTATGCTTGCTCAAATAATTATAGTTGGGCCTTAATAGCTTAGTTAAGTTTTCCAATAAATATATGTATTATATATTGACGATTAAAAATTTAGTTAAGTTTTTCAATAAATATTTTATTCTCAATTTTATTTCCTTTTTATTTTACGTCTTCTAATTATGAATAATAATAGCCCGAGAGTTTTCTCTCTTCTCCAATTTTCCAAAGGGAAAAAGCTCCCGGCGAATTTGCATTCATAATTGGGCTGTTAAACTAATCCAGGGGTGTAATTACCGCATACGATATCGAGCAAAATTGATCGAAATTTTTTATTTTGGTATTATGACTCTCGATATCGAATGAAATGTATAGTAATTTGAGATGATAGCATTCGATATCGAGTAACCAAAGCCATTACAACTCTCTAGTTTTCATTCGATACGTCAGTATCTATCGAATGCAAAAAAATACGATAGTTTACTCGATACGATAGCTTACTCGATATCGAATGCGGTAATTAGGCCCCAGCACTACACTTATCTGCAGGAAACCAGAGTCTCTGGCGGGAATCCAACACGCAACCCCGGCACTGATTGCCTACATAGCTCACTACCAACCAGCTAGCCTATCTAGAGGGGAAAATGAACTAATACAAAGACAAAATACATATTTGCAATCGTGAGAAAATAACCATAAATTTGAGCAAAAATACATTACACTAAGTGAGCGGGAGGTTTTTTGGATCCAAGTCGCCCAACGGTCCTAATTTTGTTTTTCTTTTTTATTTCAGCATCGGTTGGCATATTTCTTTTTTCAATTTCAATTTCAATTTATTGCAGGTAATATAAAAGCCTCATTAGGCCAATAAACTATATTACAAAGAAATATACCTGAGTTAATACTAAAAATATTTAAATTATTTAAATTTAGAATTTGACTTAAATCCCTAGGTCCCAAACCAAAATAAATATCAATATATATATATGTACACATATACATGCACATATATATATATATATATATTTAAAAGTAGAATTAAATAGAAAATATCAAAAGACAATTGATCCCATATATAAGCAACATCACGTTTAAATTAAGTATGAAGAATTGTTCACTATAAGTTCGTAAGAACAGCCAAAATTTTCACACGAAAGACATTATTTGAGTGTGAAAACACACGAAGCTCAATGGGTAATGTGTTCCAACGACGTGCAATTCTTACAATAAAAGACCTTTCAAATAAAGCATTGTTAATTCTAGGCAATATAATTTGAGGGTTCCTTGTTGAATCGGAAAAAAGAAATTTGGAATAAAGTTGCGTGGGAAAACCGCTTTTTATAATTTTATAGAAAAACACCAAGAACAGCCCATGAAGCGTTTAACATATTCAGATATGTGATCATTTCTACGAACACCATAAACGTACCGTACAACCGTGTTAGCGATACGACCTAACTTAGAGGTTATATAATTCATTGAACCAGAAAAAACTTCAAGACCATATAAGATCTGTGGCATTAAAACTGCATGAGCCAAACGCAATTTAATTCGTTGTGGCAAATAAATATTCGTAGAGTAAAGTTGCCGCACTAACCCTGAAACTTTCCAGCTAATGTTATCAATATGAGTCTCAAAGTTTAAACATTTACCTAAATAAATTCCTAGACACTTCAACCGATCCAAGAAGTTCACGCATGTTTCACCAACATGTATGTTCAAATCAAGTAAATGCTGCTCATTAATACCAAAAGCAAGAGCTTTTTTTTCGCATGCCTCGTAGCTGTATTTCAGTTTTCACATAATTTTGCTTAAGAAAACTTGTAATTGTAAGAATTTATGTACAATTTTGTTTAGGCATTTATAAACTTCCCTCGATTTTAACAAAATATTTTATAGTATTTTTTTTTCTGGTGGCAGCACTATTTTGTATGTTGACACAGCTGTTTGGGCTGGTGACATCTCTGTTCTGTTTTGACTCGTTTCCTCTTTCATTCTCCCTTTCCAAAACAACATCACAAAGTATACAGAGATGAAAAAAGTGACGTATGAAAAATGCCTAAATCATTTGCGAGGGCAGCTTTCGAAGAAAGAGAAAGAAAACGTTTTTTGTTAGTGAAGTGACAATGCGTAAAAACAGGCCGCTACTATCTACACAAATTGCATAATCAAAACAAAAAACGCAAAAAGGGCAGCTTTCGAAGAAAAAGACAGAAAAAAACACAATATTTTCTGTCTCGTGACGCCTCTGTATACTCTGTGACAACATCAAAAAGAATTTGACTGGTCGATTGTAAAAACGTTTATTTTGTTTTCATACGCTTACGAAAATATTGATACATTTATAAACATTCTATTGGTAAAAAAGTAACCTTTAAAAATGGGTAATCAACAGACAAAAAAAGGGGAGCAGCTACCCTTTACAGCTGATGAACTAAAAGTTTTGGAACATTCATTCCGCCATACATCGGGCGGGCATACAGAAAAAATTACCGAAAATAAATTATTGGTAAGTATTAATCCAGATAAACCGGTCTCTCTAACAAAAATCACATTTCAACACACACAATTTATTAATTAATGCGTAAAAATATGTAAATGTAACAAGATCCGTGGCGTAAACAATAAAAAATGCAAGGTCAGCAAATTTAGTTTCCGTTTGCTTTATTTATCCAAAAACAAAATTTATAAGGCAGACATAAAATGTGCAAAAATATACAAGCAATTTATTTTATTAATAATTTGAATGGGGTATTTTTTAAAGAGTTTTTTAGAAAGTCATAAGACATCAAATAAAAATCGTGACAATTGTTTGTGATGGATAACACGAACAAGAACTACACTTGCTTATTCATAACAAGGTCTTCGAATGCGCTATTATCAGTTAAAAAAGTCTACATATGTAAAACGATCATGATGACGAAAGCATTAAGGCAATTAAAAATAACAACACTAAACTAAAGCAAAAATTTTCAAAAAGTACAAAAAATAAAACTGATGAGGCTGACAGTGCCAGTGTTAATGGCAATTGCTTATTTTGATGTTTTCTTTATTTATTTAATTTTGGAGGTGAGTGCGTGACGTTGAGTTTTTGAATCACGCGTGATAGTGCCTCAGTTTACAATATAAAATATGTGTGCGTGTTTTAAAAATTGTAATTAAGCATTTACGAATAATTCCTTAAGAATGTATTGAATACATAAAAATCGAAAAGAATTTCGAGTCAAAAATATTTATAACTAGTGCCATATTCTACTGTGTCGAATATTTGATACCCTGCATCTACAGTTAGAATGTTTCAGGAGTGGGCTCTTTATATAAATTATAAACCGACGGCTGCGGCTTAGACCTACATATGTATGTTAAATTATTGGCCGACACTCATATAAAATTTAATTTGAACTCATTCGCAACAAGCTTAGCCATACATAAATGAAATTTATATTGTACCATGGAGTGATTTCTGGTATTAAAAATACAAAATTTTTTTAGCGTTTTATAATTTTACCACAATATCTAAATTTAATGCGGTTTAAGCGTTTTTTAAGGATTTCACAGAGTGGGCTTTAAATGGGAACTTTCACATACCAATGCAATAGTATTATTCATTACGCTTTTAAGTCTCTTAACAGAGTGGGCTTTATATGAGGCATATGGTAAATGTACTTGGCACTGTTTCTTTAAACTACAAATCTAGAAATAAAATATATTTGAAACAAAAATTGTAAAACTGTTGCTTTTTTTAATGTATTTTACTTGTAGATTTGTAACTAGCAGTTTTGAGAAACAGCGCCCTTCCTGATTTCTACAGAATTTTTGCTGTGATTTAAAGTCCTTTGAAACTCCGATAGATAAAATCTATATATATAAAAATAAGTCCGTTTATGTACGTCGCCGAACTACTCATAAACGCGTCGTGCGATTTCAACCAAACTTATACACTACGTAGGCAGTGGCCCATATATGGTTTATATGAAGTTTGGTTGAAATCCGATAACGCATGTGTGTGCGGTGCGTATGTGAAGTGAGTGTGTTTTTGCCGCAGGAAAACCAACTTTATTAAAAACAAGTGTGTTTCTTTTCTTATTTTGTTTTGCCGTGCGAAGCAGGCAACGGGCCCGCTTATAGTTTTACTATAAGATCATTATTTGTTACGGGTAAAGGCGTTATCAAGTAATTAAGTTATATAAAACGAGTTTGTGCAAAATCATATATCAATTCGTGCGTTTTGCCAACATTTATTTCAGTTTTTGCAACAAAAATATTAATTTTTTAGGTAGCTTTTCCACATTTGGATTCATGAGTATTGTCCTACTGAACCGGTTTTGCTGGATTTCAATCCCAAACTGCTTAGGATAACTAGAACCAATTTTACACCAATGTTGTTACTTTCTTATGACTTGTTCGAAAGTAATCTTGTTTACAATAGAGGGACCGACATAGCTGAAACAACTTAGAAATACCCAAGAACCCAAAATATACATACATACTTTACCATTTCTCCACACACGACTAACAAATCACGAGTACCTTAAACTTCAAAAAGACAACATGAATTGTGAAGCGGACGATGCAATTACATTTTTGATAATTTATTTGTGTACACAACAAAAAAAGAAATTAAAAAAAGAGAAGAAAATCTAAGAAAAATACAAAAAAATGTTTGTATGCTTAACAACTCCGTAATAGATACAATTCGACGTTTCGTTGAACACTAAAATGAATCAAGTTTAAAATGTTCGCTCACAAGCCCACTTACACATTGAACGAATCACAAGAAATTGAACATTTTAAACTACTGTCCCATTAACTAGTAACAAAACGTTAAGCTCGCACAAATCACTAGTGTGTGTCAAGCTTAAACAAATTTTTTTTGAATGAAAATTTGTGTGATTAACACAATTTTTTCCAACTTTTTTTAATTTGACATAAGATGTTTTGTCAAAATGCCACAGAATTTATGATTCGTGTTTCAATAAAATATTCTCTTCTTTAATAAAATACATATTTCTTAAGTGCGTTTGATTGTGTTACTTTGAACAAAAAAAAAATTGCTTAAGCGTGCGTGATCGTCAGTATTTAAAATATTCCTAAAGCTTAAGCGTGCGTGATAACATTTCTTTTTCTGGTGAACGTGTGTGGTCGTGAGTCGTAACCAACTCATGCGAACAGTTCTAACTATTTTTTTTTGTATTTCTGTGATAAATCATCTAAGGAAATTGATAATGAAAAGAAATAGAATAAGCGTTATATAATTTTACAGTTAAATACTTTCATTCTAAATGAAACGGATAATAACAGAATGATCTTACAAACAAAAACTGTACGACGACAACAACGCATCAATAGGTACACAAATAAATCAAACAATGTTTATTTGTTAGACTAATTGACAATATTTTTATTTAAATATAAAATACACTTAATTTTGTGTACTTTAAACAGATAGATTAAGCTTTAGTATATTTACCGCTATAATCGAAAAAAACTTAACTTTTGTTATAAAAAAACTGTTAGACTTTAAAATTTTTTTTTATTGTTAAACTAATTTAATATTTTAGATTGTCTTATTTGTATTTTAAATGCCACTTAAAAATGTACCATTTCCAGCCGTATTTAAAAATACTCAATTTTTACTTCAAAATTCTCTAATTGTGTTTCAAAAATTTATTATAATACAAACTTTAGAAGTTTACACAATATTAATAACACAAGGGAACAAGGTTTTTGTTGATTAAGAACTGAATGTTGTTTTTAAGATAATTTTTCTATCCGCTCGACTTTTCGGGATATACAGTTATGTTCAAAATTAAGGTACTTCCGCTACATATATTGGAATAACTAAAAATAATATTCAGTTAAAAAAAATTCAAAATTCGTCAATGTTATTATTTTTAAGCCGTGTTTAAATTGGTTTTTACTTTGCCCAGTAGTTTCAGAGATATCGTTGAAGTTTTAAAAAAATAACAATTTAAAACAAGTAAGAAAGTATAGTCGGTCAAGCCCGACCATATGATACCCTACACCACAGTATTTAAAAACACATCATGCTTATGTGTCCATATAAATATAGATTTATCTATGCTTATAAACTTCATGAAAATCGGTTTGAAAGTGTGTGAGAGGCAGAAATTGCCCCCTACCTCCCGTTGTGGTCCTATATATATGGATCTATCTATGTCTTAAATTTCATTAAAATCGGTTTGAGTGGCAGAAATTGCCCCTATCTCCCCTCGTGGTCCTCCTTTTTTAAAAATGCATACATTTTGTGTCCATATAGATATGGTTCTATCTATGTTTTAAATTTCATTGAAATCGGTTTGATAGTTTCTGAGAGGAAGAAATTCCCCTTATGTTCCCTCGTGGTCCTACGATTCGGCCCATTTTCAATAGGCTTGGTCCTTGTGCCAATAAAAACCTATGACCGAAATTTCATCAAATTATCTCCAAAATTGCGACCTGTACTTTGCGCACAAGGTTACATGGACAGCCAGCCAGCCAGCCAGCCAGCCAGCCAGCCAGCCAGCCAGCCTGCCAGCCATCGTTAGTTCGACTCAGAAAGTGATTCTAAGACGATCGGTATACTTTAAGGTGGGTCTAGGACCAATATTTTAAGGCGTTACACACATCAGCACAAATGCTTAATACCCTCTCCACTATTGTGGTGTGGGTATAAAAATCTTTGTTCTTTAAACATTCATAAAAAATAAAAATGCGACAAGAATTTTGGTTTAAAAACATTTAGTTAAACAAATTTCGAATAAAATGATTTACTGAGAAAACTGAAAACATGCGATTTCCATACAAAAATAAAATTTTTTAATATGTCTGTGTTTGCTTCTGTTCTATTTATGGACGTTTTTTCCTTCACTTAAAAATTAGGTACCTTCACTTATTTATCTATCTTCTATATATATAAAATAGGATGTGTGTATGTATGTATGTATGTATGTATGTATGTATGTATGTAACGTATGGACTCCAAAACGGCTGGGTCGATTTTGATGAAATTTTTAGGGAATCTTCAGAATATTCAGGCGGGTGACACTGTGAAGTCTGATATTTTATTTTCGGTCTGCGGGCGGAGGGGCGTGGCAAAATCCAATTTTCATATTGGATCACCGATGACATCTATATAATTTGGACGATTTTTTCTTTAAAATGATCGCCATGGTCCAACTTAGATTTATACGAAAAGAAAATTTTGCCCCGCCCACTTTTTTTCTTTCTTTTTAACGGATTTAAAAAATCGAACGCAAACTTTTTTCCTAATTTGGACAGGACAACGTCTGTCAGGTCAGCTAGTTTGTGAATAAAAGCGAAATGTGTTCATCGATTTTTATGATCTATGTCTCATTTTGTTCAAAGGTAATGCGACTTTACGTAAAAGTAATAAGACTTTAACTTTTTCCGGTTTTGTATTTTTCAGTATTTTTTCAAATACAAAATTTGTAATAATTTTTTTAATTTTTTTTACGTAAACTCAGCTATTTTTTGGTGATTTAAAAAAATTACATTGTTTTTCAAAGCTAACAATTACATCTTAAAAAAATCGCTTGATGAAGTAGAGTTATGCACCCTTATTGTGTTTGGCGTATTTAAAATACGCCTACGACTGTTTGGTAATAGATTAAAGAGAACGTGAACTTTTTTTCTTTAATCTATTACCAAACTGTCGCCAAACACAATAAGGGTGATGATTGTTTGAACTTTTAATTTTTGGAAAAAAGTCGAAAATACGATTACAGGTACTAACTTAAAAAAGCGAGCTGTTGGAGAAAAACTGAGATTATATTAGAAATCCTCAACTTCAAATTAGTAAAAAATTGCATCAAACTTACAATCAACACAAAAAAAAATTCCATTTTGTTTCCTTGTGTAATTCACCAAATTAAACATGGCTAAAAAGTTTCCATTTATATTTCAGCAAATTTTAAATTTATTTCAGAAAGTTTTCAATAGTGGTTCGGCATTTACCAAATTTGTTACTCATTTTTTAAAATATAATCACTAATCTCAAAAGTTTCCGCGTAAATAAAAATTCTGAAAACAAAATATTAAAAAATACAAATTTGTAGGAGCAATAGATATTATTATATCGTCGGCACATTTTACAGGAGAGACCAAAAACTTTTAAAATTTAATTTTTGTACCTTGAGAGGAAAACCAAAAATAAAGCTGGTTTTACACCCTTCAAGACTCAAATTGAAGTTTCAGTTAAAAGGGTCCTTAAAATAGACAATACGCTCTTTCTAATGCAGCAAACTGCAGCTTTCTATCTGCATTACTTTTGTCATAAGTAAATAAACCTTTGATAAGAAAAGAAAAATAAAAGAACCCGATGTAGCAATAATCCGTCACATTTTATCTGCCATTTTGAATTTTTAAAATCTAATAACAGATTCGTAATCTTCAACCTCAAAAACCCCTGGATGATAAGTTTCAAGCCATAAAAGTGTTCAGGTGTATCGAAAAGTCCGCCATGTCTAATCCGCCATTTTAAATTTTCAAAATATAATGTCAGATTCGTAATCTTCGACCCCAAAAACAACCAGGTAACGGGTTTCAAGCCATAAAAGCATTCAGGCGTATCAAAATTCACTTGTTTCAAACAAATCCAATGGATCCGCCATTTCGAATTTTCAAAATCCAATGCCAGATTTGTAATCAGCGACCCCCAAAACCCCCTTTTAACGGGCTTTGAGCTATAAACGCGTTCAGGCGTTTCAAAATTAACTTGTTAACTTCAAAATCCTTTTTCTCCAAAACTCATTTTTTGCCATTTTTTAACTGAAACTGACACATATGCTGATCGACGAGGCGTATCTTTCTGTACCACACGAAGTGAGATGAAGTGTTTTACAAAATAGCGGGCTAAATTAAAATTCGACATGACTTTAAACTACAATTTCGAATTATTTTTAGACCTAATTAAAAAAAGTCTAGTTTTTTATTAATCGTTTTTCTTCTATCTTATTTTTCCTAAAGCATTTCGCATATCGCACTTGATCAACAAGAGGTTATTAACTCAAAATTTTTATTTTTTCACTTTTTTTCAAAAATCAAAGCGTATTATTCATATCTACCCGCTGTGAAAATATCGCGCTTTATTTTTCACTTTTTGGTAAAGAAACGGTTGGTTTAAAAAATTATTTTACAAATGCCTTTAATATAGAATTAAAAATTGTTTTGCTTCTAGTGAAGATTTTTAATTTTTGAGTTAATACCATCTTTTTGATGCGATATGTTCCTTTAATTTTTAGAATAAAAAAAAAATGTAACCAAAGTTTTTAAAAATAATTGAGACTCTCACACGATTGAAATGCAAGCTAGGGAAAAGCATTTTCAATCCTGTAAGAGTACTTGGAAGAGCATTTTTAATCGTCGACGAGCGCACTTTTTAATCTTAGAAGATTCCTCGCACGGAAAAAAACTGTTACACAAGTTGTTTTATTGAAATTGTAATGGCAATAGAATTTTCGTATTTAAAAAAAGTCGTAAAAGGTTCATTCGATAATAGTTTGACGAAAGTTAAACAAAGTGTAACATTGTTGTTTTTGTACTCTTGAAATAATCATTGGTAAACACATCAAGATTAACAGACGAGCGTGCCAGAAAAAAAGTAAAAGATAAAAAATTGTATCTAAATGTTTTTGTTTCCGATGATTATTTTAGGAGATGTATACTAAACAGTGTTACCGAATATGAAAATAGAAAAAACACGAAACTTTGCTTTGAGTGGTTGTGATATTGTTCATACTTTTTACTGGGCTCTTACTACTTTATGTAGTTAACACATGTACAAGTAAAAAGTCATTGTGTAATATTTTCATGCATGAAGCTCGCTTTGTATGAAGAACGAGCCAACATATCAGTAAAAGCGAGTGCTTCAAATTATTCGAGACTAAAACTGATTTAGTAAACAGCGAGTGCGCTCGCAAGTACATATTATGTATTGTTGCAGTTCTCTGCTAAACACAATTGTCTAACAAACAGCCTATGCTAGCTGGGTCTACTCCAGCGTGTGCGATATGTAGCACTAGTTCCTTTAAATTTATAAATTTTCAGTAGAGACAAAAACCTATTTTCCTTTTACTCTTATACTACAAAGGGGGACACAATTGTATTTTTTTTGGCAAGATACTAGAGAAATTGTTTTAAGATTTTAACAGTGCGTAGATAGTGAAAATTAAAAAAATTTGATTTGACTCACTTTAGAGAAACAAGTGCGATATGTAAATAATTTTTATAAAATTGTAAATGACTTTTATAATAATTTTTATTTCATTAGGAGTAACGAATTTTCGAATTTCCGGGCCTTGAAATTTTTGAATTTTTCGAAAACCCGTTTTACATAAAAATTCGATGCAGAAAATGTTCGTCGAACATTTTAACACTCTAAAGTACCATTTTAGTATACTTTTGTGTGAAGGTTAAAAAATAACAAAAATGACCCCCTAAAATGAGTGTTAGAGGGTTAAAATATTCTAAGAAAAGATTCAATTCTACTGAGGACATCTGAAATAGTCTTTTAGCTCAGAAGTACATTTAGTATATTTTTTTTTTGACTTATACCAAACACCTTTTCAAAAAATTCAAAAACTTTAGGGGCCGATATTTCGGGAACCCGAGCTAACTTTTAAAAATCTTTTGCAAGATTTGCTCTACCAAAGTCTTGTTTCATTTTGCGTTGCAAGTATTGAGGCTGGTTTTTTTTTTGTTGCACAGTGTATTTAGACCGTTATGTTTATTGTGAATGTTTCAAATTAGACTGACAGTTAGCATCAAGGCTGTGCAGTCGAAGTTGAGGTTTTTGCACCAAAGTCGGGATCGAAGTACCCACAAAAACTCTCGACTTCGACTCCGACTCCAAAATTTTTTTGCATAAAAAATTTAAAAAAATTTTCTAATATTTTCCAATATAAAAATTCTTCGAAATTGGCGTTGCAATATTTAAAATATCGACTTGAAATTTTTACAGAATAATTTTCTTGCCATATTTAAACATTTGAGAGTTTTTGCATTAAAGAAAAGAGTTAAAATTCAAATAAGGACCAGTCTCATGTTTAGCATTGATGTCAGAGAAGGAGTCGGAGTTGGAGTCGGATTTAAAAAATTTCAGCGGTTGGAGTCGGAGATAAACTATTTCTTGACGACTTCACAGCCCTGGCTAGCATGGTTAACGGTTCAGCAGTTCAAGTAAAACTCGATGTTGTGGTCTACAAATCTTTAACGTTCCAACGACAATCGGTTCTATGCAAAGGAATGACTCAGAGTAACAACGACCAAGTTCAACTCAACAACAACTGGTCTTTAAATCTCGCTGCTACAACAACAACGTATATCTTATTTTTTTACTTTCCAAAGATCTTTATTTTCAATTTTTGATATTCTTTAATTATATCTTTAAAATATCAAAATATTCTTTAATTTATTTTCTTTAATAAGTAACTTTTCTTTTCCTCTTTAACTCCATTTAAAGCAAAAAAACAATTTCTGTTAAAGTAGAAATTATTTTAATATTCATTTCGGCTATCACTTAAGCTCGATTCACCCATGCGTTCCGAACAAAATTTTTGTCCGGACAAAATTTTTTTTATATTGAGTTTGACGTTTTACTTTTGAGAGAGAGCAATAATTTTGTTCGGAACATATTTTCTTGAATTGGTTTAATTTTAATTCTTGTGCCGAACAAAATGAACTGAGATGCCACTTTTTTCAATTTGTACAAAATAAAGTTAAAAATATTGTTCGGAACGCATGGGTGAATCGAGCTTTACGGAAAAATCTATTAATTTCGCTATATCAAAAATTCTAATTCATTAAAAAACGAAATTTAATTAAACCCGCACCACAATAGTGAAGTGGGTATTATGCATTTGTGCTGATGTGTGTAACATCTTAAAATATTGGTCCTAGGCCTACCTTAAAGTATACCGATCACTTTCTGAGTTGATCTAACGATGTCCGTCCGGCTGGCTGGCTGACCATGTAACCTTTTGCGCAAAGTACAGGTCGCAATTTCGAAGATAATTTAATGAAAAAGGTTTTAATTGGCACAAGGGCCAAGCCTATTGAAAAATGGGTCGAATAGGTCCATAATTTCATATAGGCCCCATACAAGGATAGATCCATATTTATATGGACATATAAGCTTTGCATTTTTTTAATAATAGAACCACGAGGGCATATAGGGGGAAGTTTCTACCTCTCATAATCAAGGAAATTTAAAACATAGATATATCCCTATTCATACAGCCATACACTCTCGAAAATTTGTTTTTTAATACTGTGGTATAAAGTATCATATGGTCGGGCTTGACCGACTTCTTACTTGTTTTTTTTTCTAATTGTAAATAAATCCAATGATTTTCTTTGTAGGAAACATGGTCCAACATTGTGGATAAAAATTTAGCACAATTTATAGCAAACTTTCTGTATACGGAAAGACGCACACAACAACAACAGCTACAACAAAAACAACAAAGTCAAACTAAAAGAGTGGGCACAATAGCTTTTAAAAAATATGCCGAACCCTATTATATAGTCGAACGAGGCTCTCTAGATGATCAAATCCATTTTATACATTTATCATTGGCAGGAAAATCCTCAAATGAAATCGACTTGAAACAGTTTGAAATGGTAAGCAATTTTCCTCAAGACTTAAAATTCTATCTCGTTATAATAACCAATCAATTATTTAACAATTACAGTATATTACTTCAGTTTTATTAAGTTATTTACACATAATGAGAGATAAGAATTCACCGGAATATGAATCATGGATAAAGTTCGGCTATCATTGCAATGATCGTTCTGCACAATGTTTTGCCAAAGGCTTAATACGTCTATTAAATATAGAAACCGAATCAGAGTCCACAGCTACTTTGTATGCTTTGGAGAAATGGTTGCAAATAAATCCGACATTTCTTATAATATGGCGTAATGTTTTCTCCTATCTCTATAGTCATAATAATGGCAAAAATGGTAAATTAGGATCGAATCATGTAAGCCAACAAATATTGCCGATTCAAGAAGGTTTGTGAAATGTGTAAATAAGCTAAATCTTTTTTCTTGTATTTATGAGGAAATATTTGTTATTTTAAGGTCTACCTACTGACACAAATTACTCACCCATATTGGATATACCACATGTGATTTTTATTAATAGCAATATGCCCGCAGACTTAAGAAACAAATGGCGTTTCTTGTTTTCTTCGAAAATTATGGGCGAAAGTTTTTCCACCATGTTGGGTAAATTACTCAAACGAGGTCCTACTCTTTTGGTTGTGGAGGATGAAGATCATTATATTTTTGCTGGCTACGCCCCGGAATCTTGGGCTTTAGGACCTAATTTTACAGGTATAGGAAAGTTTTTTTTTTTTTGTAAACTGCAATAAATCTATTTTTGTTTTTCGGCTTTTTAAGGTGATGACACTGCAATGCTGTTTACTTTAAGCCCAGCTATGCGCTGTTTTAATACTTCAGGATATAATGATCATTATCAGTATTTAAATTTAAATCAACAGACTATGCCAAATGGCTTGGTAAGCTTATAAGCATTTATTTATTTATTTTTGTTGTTTAACTCATTCATTAAGTTTTTATTTACAATTAAATCGCATTCAGTTTTAATCTGTAGAACATTTGACTTGAGCTTAATTTTCTGTTTAGAAAGAAAATAAAGCAAAATCTTACTAACGATTTCTTATTATCTTTAATAAAATTTTGCTGTATTATGAATAAAGCACATCATTCATAATTAATTGTTGTCTTCGAAGTCAATTTATGTGTGTATGTGGTTTAGTTTACTCTTTAGCTACAAAAATAGTTTAAACTTATTTTAATTCTTTCGGTTCCGAATCTAATTTTGGCAGGAAGTTTGTAATAAAAAAAGGCGACAAGATAGGAAGCTGAGAGAAGATAAATCAGATTCGTGTGTGTAAAATATTTCAGTTAATCAAACATGAAAAATTTAATTCTAAATTTTTTAGTTAAAAAAAAAAACACATAAAATGATCGTCCAAAACTAATTGAAAAAATTGTTCTTATCGTACAAATATTAATAAAAAAGTTCAGGTTTTATAAAATTTAAGTTTTGGAAAAATCTAGATTTTCATACCTCTCTCTCTATATCTCTCTCGTTACTCTCAGTCTTTGATTGAAACAATTAAAAGTGATAATTTTTTATTCAAATTGAATAAAATGGAAAGTTTTTTGGATTTGGATTTGTTTATTAAAATAGAGCACTAGCGAATTTTTACAAAAGTAGTTAATTTCTTATATTTCTGATAAGAATATTTTTTTTTTTTGAAATTCAAGATCGTTGGTAATAACAAGTGTTTTTTTTTTTGTGAAAATGTTTTATCAATTTATTGATTGAAGTGATTTTCATGAAAACATTGTTTAAGGCAAAAACTATTTCATGAATAAAATTTTGAAAAATCTAATCTAATTTCAGTAATATTTTAGTCTTAGGATTTATTAAATTACAATCAAAAATAAAAGAATTTTCAATATTGCCGATTTTTTTTTAATTCGTTATTATTCTGATTTTATTGATATTTTATGTTTGAAATTTTGGCTTGAGTTCATCAAATTTAATTTTCATTAAATTATTTTTACTGAAGGAAGGAATTTTCCAACATGGAATTAATTAAAATTTATTGATAATTTTTATTCTTGGCTGAGCTGGGGTTCGAACTCGGGTTGAATTAACGTTTCGAGTATAACCACATTCTCATCTTCAGAATTCATTGCAGTTCTACCCTCTGCACCACTGCGGTGCCTGCCAGCCGACAGTCATACATCAATCTTTAGTCAATGGTATTGGTGGTTCGAAATTTGCTGTAATTAATTATCAGGAAAACCAGAAATATGCTCTAAAAACGTTTATTATGCGCATTAAATATGCATTTAAAACTGGAAAGTATGACCTGAAAAATGGAAAATATGCCCTCAAAATTATAATATGCTCATTTGAAGACACAATATTTAACAATTAAATAACAAAATTTAAAAAAAACCTAAAAATATTATCGCTTAAGCCCATATTAGGTTAAAATTCATATAAGAGATGAAGCTATTTAAGGATGGGAGCTTTGAGCAAATGTAAACCGGTTTAAAAATAATTTAATTTGCAGTAAAATGGGACCAATTTAATTTAAGTACCATCATAATTAGATAGCTTGCGGACACAAAGAGTCTAATTTGGATGAGAAATTATAGGCCGATTCACACCATTTGCGTTGACTTAGTCCATATTTGATCAAATTATCTACAAAATTAGAACTTGTAATTTGCGCACCTTTATGGCAACCTGCTTTGTCTGACAATTAAATGAAGATGTCGAAATTAAAGTAACAGATTTTTGAAAAAAAAAATTTTTATTTACTGCGAAAGCTATTGTCGGCTTCTACACGCTTTAAACCTAAATAATGCTGCAAAAAGGCTCTAAACTAATTTGCAAAAAAAAAAAAAAAAAAAAAAAATGCAAAAGGTAAAAGGTAAAATATGCAAAAATATGTACTAACAAATCGATGCCAAAATTCATAAAAAGCTCTAAAACGGATAAATATATTGTTCCTGCCTTCATTGGTCGCACAAGGAAAAACATGCAATTGCATATTTATAGTTTTCCTGTTAATTATCAATTTTATTTACATGTTTCTTGCTTTTCTTCTGTTTTTTCGTACTCTTCTGTTAAGACTTTGTCTTGAATACCTGAGAACAATTGTTTTTTATGTTTTTTTTTTTAGTTTTTTCGTTAATATAACAAATTTTAGCTATCGGTTTTGATCGTATTAAAAAAAAGTAGGGTCCTTGATAAAAAATTTAAATAAACCAAAAAAATTACACCAAAAGTCACACCACAACAGCTTTATAAGAACATTCTGAATCTGTCATTTTACCAAAAAGAAAGGTAAAATCTTGGGGCTAATTCTGGCCGTCGTGGTCGAATACTTTTCGAAAGCAATTTTATTTCCAATTAATTGTGTCGATACTGAACGAATCAAAGTTATTTTTTCAGCGTTCTGAAAATTCCAATAAATGCTTTTAAACACTGAAAAAAATTTCGTTCTGTTCAGTATGGACTGAAAGAATTAGAAATAAAATTGTTTCGAATCGAAAAAGTATTCGATTACGACTGCCAGAATTAGCCCCAAGATTTTAGCTTACTCTTTGGTAAAATGTCAGACTTAGAATGTACTTATAAAGTGACCTCAGTAACGCAGCTGTTGTGGTGTGACGTTTGGTGTCAATCTTTTTTTGGTTTATTTAAATTTTTTTTTTTTTACATTTGACGTTTTAAATGTAACAACAAAATGCCTATTGTTTTTTTATTGTTGTAGTACTGAGAGGTCACTGTTTTAATAAATTTTGGTAAGATTTTTTTTTTTTTTTGATTGGCTTTTATTGTTAACATTTTAAAAGTAATTTTAGAGGAACTTACAAACTTCTTAAATTTATGAACTAATTTTCTTCGATAAAACTCTCATAACACTTCATAAAAGCCATTTTTTTTATTATTATTAAATATCACTTTTTAAATACTAATAAGTTTTTAACTTAAAAAAACAATTCCCAAATTTTTTGTTTAATCAGGGAATGGGTGGTCAATTTAATTATTGGGGTCTTTGGTTAGACTGTGAATATGGTTTGGGTCATAGTTCTGAATCCTGTACAACATTTAAAGATTATGTGCAGCTAAGTAAACGTAAAGACTTTCGTATACGTAACCTAGAAGTTTGGGGCATTGGAGACGAACCCAAAGAAGACGATGATAGTGGTGAAGAAGGGGATGTAAGTACATTTATTCTTTTTCAGTAAAACTATTTAACTTATTCAAAAAATGCTTTATAGGGCACAAACAAACGTTCCATATTGGATAAAAATTTAGAGGATCGCGTTATGTTAGAGCTTGCAGGACAAAAAATGCATTCAGATGGCCTAAGAGAACCCGATATGGATTTTTAAGTTAATTTGTAATATTGAATCTTCAAATATTTTGAAAACTATTTAACGTAAGTTCACAGTGGAACACTTCCTTTTATTACGGGTCTTTTTTTTGCAGCTTCTTCGTTACTTAGTTTTAACCCTAGACAATAATGAGATCAATATTTTGGACAAAAATTAAAACGAAAAGAATTTTTATTCCGAAAAGTTTAGAATTTAAAACACTCATTCCTTATACAAACATTTTTGAAATTTAAATTAAACTTTTCTTTCTTTACTCCTAAGACAAGAAACAAACTGTTATTTAAAGTGTTTCATTTTATTTTAGTATATAAGCTTAAGCTCTTATTTTTATTTATTTAGTTACAAATTTTTTTCAGAACAATTCCAAACCAAGCATCATTAAAAAAATATAATAAAAATTTATGTTTGTATAACATTTTAGATTTTCTACAAAAATAGAAGCTGTAACTTAAATTTCGTATTCTTCTTCATCATTGTTGGTTGCATACGCATCGTCTGTCGATCTACTAGCACTATAGTCATTGGAGTAGCTGCTTGTCTGTTGATTCGTTGGAGAAACGTCCCTCTGATTAAATTTAGAGGCTCCAAATTGAGACGAACTATTTTCTTCGAAACGTCTTCCGGTGGGACGTAGTTTTGGCGGCTGAAATGATTGATTGTTTTGATTAAATTCATAAGTCGTTGAATTATTTTCTGGTCTATTGTAGTTTGTTTTACGTAACATGGCCTTAAAGTTAAAAGGTGGTTCTTCTGAATTCTATAAAAAAAATTACAATAAAAGTTGTTGTTGTGTATCTATTAAAACATATATAACCTCATCATTGTAAGTACGACGTTCTAGGAGGTTTTGCAGTTCATTTACAGGATTTTGAGCCGGTGGATAAGAATTTCTCACATTCTGGTTTTGCTTTTGGTTCATTTGCCTATTGTACATATTCTGTTGCATGGTGGGCATGGGGGGCGGTGGTGGTGCCGGATAATTCTTTAAGCTGTTACGCCTTGAGCCCGTGCGATTACCTTGCCAAGAAGGAAATGAATTATTATAATTGCTATAGCTATTATAAGCATTCATTTGCATTTGCATTTGGTTTCTGTGAAAACAAATTTATGTTTTTTATAAAAAAACCAAAGGCTTTCTTACTTAATTGTGTACTGACCTTCTCATTATGTTCGGATCACGATAAAAGTTTTGATTATAGATGACATCACTCTCTCCCATGCGATCCCAATTAGTTTGACAAGCTTGTTCCTTCTTATAGGCATTATACGTCAGTAGGTTAGATGTCATTGAAGGATTTCTCTGCAATGGGCTATCCCAGGCTTCATCATCATCCATTGTATTGGTAACGGTTGATGTATAGGTTTGCCTTGTTAACGAATTCGCCGGATCAACCATATATTGTGTATCATAGAATGGTATTTGATCTAAACGCATTGGTAATTTACGTAAAGCCACCTTTAAGATTTTATACAAAATGGGAATAAATAAATAAACAAAAAAAAAAAAAAAATAATAATCAGCCTTATTCCGATTGTCGTTGCCGTAATCGCTCAAGTCGTTTAGATTAAAGTAACACACAACCAGTGTTCTTTAATCTCTTACAAAAAACGACTTGAGCGATTACGACAACGACAACCGGAATAAGGCTGAATAAAACTTACTGGCAACGGTCCTAATTGCGATGAATTCACTTCCCTGGTATTAATGCGATCGAAAGGTACTGTACGTGTACATTTATTTAGACCAGCCACAACACGTTGATTATAAATGTGAACCTGAAAAGGAAAAAAAGAAAATTATTGTTAGAAATTAAAGAAAAAAAAATTAAGTTTTAAATTTTATTGAAAATGTTTTTAATTTGTCTGGGTATATCTCTTGAATTTATTTTGTATGTATTTAGTATTGAAATCCATTATAGAATACATCTCAAATTTGTTTGATGTTTATTGTGCAATAACCTACAGTAGAGCAAAATCCAAAAATATTTGGGAACTCTGGGATGTCTCTTTTTAATCTCTCTTCTCTTTTATAACATTTAATTTATTCTTATTTTGAAATTATTTTAAAGCCTTAAAATTAATATGCCTTTTATTATTTATAGGTAAGAATGACAAAAATACAAATAATTTGCGAATAATTGGAACTTACTTGTTGGCATAAGTTTACAAAATCTTTAAATTTTACAGCTCGATAGTGTAAAAGTACTTGGAATAATGATTTCACACGCCATTTACGCACATAATGACGTATAAATTCAGCTGTCTCTTGATTTACTTGACCAGTCTTTTCATTTACCAAAGGAGCAAAACGTTGGCGTTCACGAAAACCACGGTAAGCTATAAATAACAACAAAAACAAAAAATAATAAACAAATACAATTTAATAAAAATAAAATGAAATAAAAAGAAAAAACAATACAACACAAAAGAGTTTAAAAATGTTAATAAAATTTACAATTAACTGAAACCTAAGATGACAGGTAACAAGGAGAATAAAGAAAGACAATTTGTATGTTAACAAGAGTCTTACATTTGTTACATGTGTCAAGGCTATTGCGTGGTTAGAATTTGTCTTTGTATCACGTTAATTTAATTAATTTTTCATTTATTTTCAATACTATTTTTTTTTTAAATTTTATTTTTGCACCGATACCAGCTTTCATTCAATCGATCGAAATCAATCGTTATAAATAAAAAAATATGTTTTAAATAGTGTTAAAAGAGGACCGTAATAAGAAGCTTTTCTTTTTAATCTCTTGACACTTTAGCACACACACACATTTTGTTCGGTGTTTATGATTATTTTTTTTTGTCTAGTTTATTTCATTTAAATGACTTTTAGTATTTTCCAGGAAAACATGAAAATTAACCAAACCTTAATTTGGCAAGAAACCAAGAAAACTTTTTTGTTTGCATAATGTTTTACATTCAAAATTTATTGAAACTCATTTTTTTTTTAATAAATAACAAGATTTTATAACATATTTGAAGGTTTTTTTTCATCTAATAGCGTAAATATCGCAATATATGGGAAATATGCTTGATTGATATATAATATAAATATGTTTGATTATATGTTATAGACGTTAAGAATACGTCCGCTTGAATGCATTTTTTGCAACAAATAAAATGTGTATTTCTCTTAGTCATCTTGATTGATTATAGCACTTTCACGTTCAGCTAAAAGAGCGGCTGCTAAGGCCTCTTCTTTGCGATCATCTTCAAATGTCTCTTCGGCTTCAGAATTGGTCTCACTTATATCTAAATAATCAACTTCGGGGACATTGAGTAGATCAACCTCAACCTCACCCTCATTTTCATTACCTTTTTGTATTTTTGCAGCCGCTAAATCTTTTTGTCCCGCAGCTTTGACTGAAAAAATATAAGAGAAATAATAAAAATTTCTGCTGCATACTATAAATTATCAGCTTAATATGGTCTTTTATTTACCTTTCGAAGCACTGCTAGAGCCACCCTTCATACGTTTGCGTGCCAATAAAGCTCTGATCATGGATTGAACTTTTATTATTTTCTTCACTTGAATTTCATATAATCTGCAAGAAGAATGAAGTTTTTCAAATAGTCCTTTAATTGGGTTTTAATCTAATAAGACATTTAACTATTGAATAAGTAAGCATAGAGGAACCAAGTTTGCCGGGAATGTTATTATTCAGTGAAAAACATGGATAAAAATACAAATGTGTTCTGCTTTTAAAGGCTTATTTCGTATATATAAAATTATATTTACCTTGCTAAAAACTCATCATTATAGTATCGCAAAAATACTTTTGATTTTCCAATAGCCCAACCTTCCATTTTTAAGCGAATCAGTAGCAAACGACAATTCTCGTTAGTTATATCAACTGTTTCATCAAAATCGAATGCTAAGAATTGATATCTGAACAGAAATTTAAGTTAATTTTTTGTATTTAGCTTTTATTTGACCTTTTTTAATTTAATAACTGTTTTATTTTTAAATCAAGCTCTAGGTCTTTTTAATATTAAATTATTTATTTTCAATATTTCGCTAACCTTTGGTTAGCATCTTCAGGAAATTAAATTTTTAATATTATTAATTAATATTAATGTTAGCGAAATATTGAAAATAAATAATTTAATATTAAAAAGACCTAGAGCTTGATTTAAAAATAAAACAGTTGTTAATTTTTTGTAATAAACTTTCTAGGCCCCAAAATAATTTATGTTTATACCTCTTAAGGAATTCCTCAAAAGACAAACGACATGAATATCCCTGCTGTCTGCCAATAATAGTATCCAATACGCCCAATGCTTTCATTTGTTGTTGCACCATATCCATATGGAAATTTCTTGGCTTATATTCTAAATCTGCACGAATACATCGTACAAAATGAACGCCCACATTGGCGTTTTGACTTAAAATTTTGAGCATTGTCAAGCAAGTGTAACGGAAATTGGCAGCCAAAGTTCGTAGATTATTAACTTGAGATATGGCACCGTTCGATAAGTGATTTAGAATCTTGAACCAAATAAAATAAAGATTTCATAAGACTCTGTGTTTTATTTGAAGTCTGGTTTAGAAATTCATAATTTCATAAATGATCCAATAAAACATACAGTTTTGACTACATAATGTTTAAATATGTATCAAGAATTTTAATATTAGAAGTTAAATTCAAGATGCTCCATTTTTAAACTAAATTTATTTGTACTCACATAAACTTGTTTTTTATCCGCGTCCTTGTGTTGCACTTCGAAATTCATGGTTAAATTACCAGCTTTAGTCAATTGGTTCGTGAACATGATCATTATATTCTCATCGCAAGATGATCGAAAAGTCTCAATCATTTCGGGTGGCACAAAATCACGATTAATATCAGTAAATGCACGAGTATCATAAATAATGCGGCCCGTGTAGTGAGCCACCGAAATTTCCGTGGCTGTGTGCTTCTTAATAAACTGACTGTGTTTCTCTACAACCCGATCTACGTTAAAATTAAAGCTTTTAAATATGCGCCGCAATATAATAATAAAATTTTTTCAACATACCCATTATTAAATCTTGATCTTGACTCATGCGTGAGGCATCATCTATAATATGGAAAAGACCATCAGGTTTTGTAAGAAGATTATCCAAAGCTACTTTGTTGTCATAGAAGTTTAAATTAATTGTTGGTACATCTTCAGCTTCCTTCAAAAGCCAAATTATTAATTCAAATAAAGATATGATACTAAAAATTCTCTTATTTTCACTAAATCTTACCATTTCCATCATTTCATTCACAAATATGCGTTGATTATAATGATATTGCAGCTGTTCATTAAGAGTATTGATCATTAATTGCTCCAAACCATTCCGATTAAAGCATTCGAATCCATACATGTCGTGTATGACAATTGTATTCATATCACCACTATTTGGGAAAAGAAGTAAATTTTATATTGAAATCGGTTTTAAAACCGCCATCTGCAAATACTTACAAAACAGCTCTGGGAAATGCCATATTCATATTGATCTTATTAATTATCCAATCCACTAATCTGGAGTATATTGTCGAGGCAACTGCATCGCGGGCATCTCTCGCCTCTTCTGTGGTATATTGACGTCTCTCTGCTATGCCACCCTTGATCATAATAAAATTTGTCAATGACCACATAAATTTCTTTTCATCCACTTTCAATAATTCAGCAATACGGGTTACAACCTCGCTATTGTCTACTTCTGCATATTTGCCTGATTGGCGGAATCTTATATTACCGATATTCAATATGGCAGACATAATTTTGCGTATAGTTTCACATTGTTTATGATTAAAATCGAGATCTTTGAGTATAGACTCGAATTGACGATAACGTTCTACATTACCTTGGGGATCATCGCGATGGTATTTAATTTTGGTGGGTGGAACATCGTTTGGTAAACGTAAATAGCGATAACTACGTTCAGGCTTTAGGCTGTACTCTTTTAGCAAGCCCTCTGCATTCATGAAGTCATAGAAATAGTAAAATATATGGAAGTTATGCTGATTTCTGTAAATAAGGAAAAATCCGTATATAAAATGATTTTTAAATAACTAACTGTAAATAATTGTAACTCACCCATCTATAGTAGAAACTCTCAGTTTTTCCAACATATACATATTGAATACCGCACCCGACATTTTTCCAGTTTTGCCAAATGTTAAAAAGTATTGCAGTACACAGCGTGTTGAGTCATTGTTGATGGGTGTACCGGCATTAACCAACATCATTATAACTTTAATAGAATTTTCTACCCGCTCTGTGGCACCTCTATTGCCCGCTCCCAAATAGCACAAATGTTTAACCATGAGTTTAACATTCGTAGATTTACCCGAATAACTTTCTCCCGAAAAGACTACATGTTGTGGTTCCTTGTGATGCAACATATCCTGATAGGCCACATCGGCTACCGAGAAAATATGTGGTAAATTTTCCGATCTCGATTTACAATTATATTTTTTATGGAATTCCTCCGGAATTTCATTTTCCAAATCATTCGAATTAAGCGACAACAAAATGTCCCCAATAAATGAATAAGAGTTTCCCAATTCCAGACGTATGCGTAAATTTTCCAAAACTGTTTCCTCTACTGGATTTTCAATAGCGGCCAAATCTTCTTGATACATTCGCTCAGGCTTACCCTTGAAACATTTTAGAAAGCCGCTATCAACAAATATTTCGGGTTCCTTATATAATTCGCCAGCATCACGAGCGAGATCAATCAGTTCGCGTAATTCAGTTTGCATCTGTATGTTGAAATAAATTTATATTGAATTTTGTGTGAAAGCTTTAAGAAAATGTCCTAAATTTGGACTTACGAATTAAAAAAATCTGCTTTCTTACGAAATCGTTTTAAACTTTCTTAATTTTTTTTCAAGAGCTTAAAAACTATTTTAGGTTATCCACATTTTGTTATCTTGATATTAAAACAGAAGCTTAAAAAACAACATTAAATGCCTCAGTAGCCTTAAGGGCAAAATAAACCACAGAAATTGTGGTTTGCCAATACATAACACAAATTTACTTCGTACAAACATTAAGGCCGCTATTACGGTTTACAACTCAACTCAGTTGAGTTCTAATTTCTTAACTTTTGTATAATGGTTTACAACTTTGCTACATTGCGATGAACAAAAACATAACAAAAATAACAACTGATCACAACCGGTTGTCTTTATTACAACTCAACTTTATTTTACTATTGAAATAATTTTAATGCTTTTTTTCAATGTTTTCACTCTGCAAAATTTTCGCTGAAGTTAATACATTTCGAAGACGCCACAAAAAGTTTGACAAATCGCTGCAAGACCGGCATAACTTAAAAAAATCCATTTCGAGATAAACGCATTTAAAGTTTTTGATTTGCTCTAACTACTTAGAAAAAAAGAAGACACATTCTCTTCAAACTGGGAAAATAGAAAAGATATAAAGATGAATTTAATACACAATATAACGAAAAACAAAGCGAACAATTCTGCATCTCTAACTCCAAAATTTCATTTTTTGAGTTATGACGGTCTTGCAGCAAGTGAGCGAAATATCTAAAGGTATGTTCAGACCTAACAAATATTTGACGAAAAATCCAAAAAAAAAACGTGACCAGTAAATTGATTGAACTTTAGCGCTTTATATTTAACAGTTTTTATTGACTTACCTAACTTTATTTGTAGGAAGATAATTGCATAATGTCATTTAGAAACTGTTAAATGATATTTGATCCATCAAACGTTTTGAAAAAGAAAATAATTTTTTAATAAAACCAGTGGTTACGCGTAGGACGTCAAATATTTAATGGGTGTGAACATAGCTTAACATGTCTGCAAATATTACATTATATTACATTAAATATATTACAGCAAACACCCCAATTAACAACACAAAATATTTGTACGAACGTAAAATTTTTACATGTTTGCCAAGCCATTTGTGTGGTTTATTAATAATAATAAATAATAATAAATTATTATGCCCTTTACACAAATTTAATTTTCTAAAGAATCTTTGAAATAATTAGAAATTTTTAAAAGTACCTTCAAGCAAATGCCGTACAAAAATTTTGAACGCCGGGGGTACTGCGAAAGTACTTTGAGAAAGTCTAAACGTTTTCTCATGTTAGCATGGATCCGAAAGTTTTAATTTTTAAAGGAACATTTAAATTTTAAAATTACTCCGTATATAAAAATTACGTTGTGAGAAAATAATGCAAATACCTCATGATGTAAAAATTGCATTGAAAGCAAAGAACGATCTTTAAAATTATTCTTTTTGGGAATTTTGTTGTGATACTGATTAATATACATATGATATGATATGATATATGATTAATATTCGACTGAAACAAACTGGCTTTTTTCAGACGTTTAATATCAGTTTGATCTATTTTGTAAACAAGTTCGAGCTATAGAACAATTTCGCAATCTATAATGCTATATACTAAATATATTAAAGAATTAGAAATTGGGAATTATTTCCTTGTGAAGGTTACTTTATATTATTATAAACATTTTTTTCATTTTTCGAATTTTATTCTATGAGTAAAATTTCAGTTATGTATTTTGTAAAGCTTTTTTGTAATAGTTCTATTCCTTTAGTTTTTCAGAAATGATAATAGTCTGGTAGTGTATAAAGTCATTTCTGAAAAACTAAAGGAATAGAACTATTACAAAAAAGCTTTACAAAATACATAACTGAAATTTAACTCATAGAATAAAATTCGAAAAATGAAAAAAATGTTTATATTAAAGAATGTTAATTTCTGAATGTATAAAGATTACCTCCTGATCGTTATCAAACAACTCAGTCAAAAATGGATGTTCCACCATCTCTACCATCATGGGTCTATTCTCTTGATTCTTCTCCAAACATTCGGCAATGAAATCGTTCATTTGTTGAGACCAATTGGAAGGTTTAAATAAAGTTGGTGGTGGATTGCGTACAATCTGAAACAAGGCACGTGATGGATGCATATCGGCAAAGGGAGGTTTGCCATCGGCCAATTCAATGGTGGTTATGCCTAGGGCCCAAACATCCACTCGAGTAGTGATTTCAGGGTCTTCTAAAATAAAGAAGAAATACAAAATATAAACAATTAAAGTCTTAAAGAAATATATATTTGCCCCCAATACTTACTAGAATCCATGGCTTGGACTGTTTCAGGTGCCATCCAGCAGGGAGAACCAATGCAAGTGCTACGTTTATCAAAAGTGGAATCCACTTGCCGAGACAAACCGAAATCGCACAGCTTTACACGTCCATCTTTTGTTAGTAGGATATTATCGCCACGAATATCGCGATGCAGAACATGATTGCGATTGAGTTCAATTGCTCCACGACAAGTTTCACGAATTATATAAGAAACATGCTCCTCACGCATGCGACGATCCATTTTGAGCAATTTATTAACCAAATCTACAGATGTTCCACCTCCACAATACTTTAAATTGACAAGGTAAATTACAAATAGAGAAATCGGCAATAAAATCATTTAATACCCACCTCCAGGGCAAACCATATTTCATCGGGTCCATTATCCTTTACCAATTTGTAAGCACCATAAAACTCTGGTAAGTTAGGACTATTGCAATAATCTCTTAGAGTACGATATTCCTCCTCTATGGATACTTGATGTTCCTCATCGTAGTGTTGGATTTTCAGAGCCACAATACGATCATTTTCCAGTTCTTTTCCCCGAAATACTTTGGCATTGACACCCTGAGCAATTTCTTCATAAATCTCAAATTTATCCGTCGGATCCGGTAGTTGAGTGTAAGGCAAATACATTTTGTTATAAGATTTAAAATCTCCGACTTAGTCCAGCAACTGTTCGCAATGGAATGAAATTAAAATTAAAACGTCTTTTCAGCTATGCAGTTTTTGGTCAAGTGTTTTGCAACGAACTTTTAAAGTTCCAAAATACTTTGAAAAAAAAAAGAAAATAAGGGTGGGTGAATTGTTTAATTGCACATTCCTTGGCGTTTAGCGGTTCTGGGCGAAGGGGGTACATTCAATGTAAATCTCATTAGTCATGATGTATTTTTTGTGTGCAATTTTTGTGTCTGTTTTGGTTGTAAGAAGATGAAGCCTTACAAAAGAACGATTTGACTGACCCTGGTTTAAATGAGCTTTTACATTTTTTTGTTTTTTATTTCGATTTGCTCAAAAAAATTGTTGCCAATTTTACATAAACGTGCTTTAAGCGACCAACCATTATACAATGTTATAGTATATGTTATTCACCATATGTGTTGCCATTTTGCCCTACATTATGCAATAAGTGACACAATGGTTTCAATTAAAATATGGCGTATCATTAATTGAAAAAAAAAACTATAAGCAAAACAACATTGTACAACGTAGTCAACACATTTCATAGTATCACATTCTAAAACATTATAATTTGTTTATATGTGGTATTTTTATATTCCATGGAGTAAAGTAGTATCTACCATATATAACAATTTACCATTCGGAGACGAATACTGATATGAATTTTACAGCTAGATAGAATTTTTATGTATTTAAGAAATGGTGTTCTGGCCATCTCTACACTGATTGAAAAGGCGTCACAACGCTGATGAATTTTGACATCAGTACTTTGACAAGTTCTGCGTCGGCCTTAGCATTACTTGGCAAAATTGTCAATGGGATGACACATCGGCATCACAGAAATTACGAATCGGAGTCAGTTTAATAAAAAATATCATCAATGCGATGACTCAATAACATCGGAGATAGGACTCCATAAATTGAGTCATTGGGATTGAAAGAATATTACTTTTTACTTTCCGGTGTTTGTTTCACTTTTGTTGTTTGTTTACAGAAGAACTCTCAATTATGAGACACCAGCAGCATGTCCGATATGGTTTTCGTAATCATTCTATTTGGAAAATTTGATCTATTTAATTAAATAGTTAAAACAAATAGAATATGGACATTTTCGCTTCTTATTTTACTTTTTAAACATAAAAATAGTGTTGATAATACACAAAATGTGGCATAGATGACGCACAAAACATGAAAAATTTTTAATTGATTCCATTTGTAAAAGCATTAATGTCACAATTATGATTTTAAGGCATCATCAATATAAAGATGAATTTTTCTATGAGTGTAGCCTCCATTTTACATATACATATCGTCAGCTCATTATTGGTGAAATTACCATGATATGCGCCAAACCAATAATAAGAATGAGCTGACGATATATCCGCTGAGCCATCTTCAGTGAACCAATTACCTAAATATTTAAACTTTTCGACACATTCAATTGAATAGTCCACTTGCAAACACCGCAATGTTAACAGAAAGGAATTTTGAGAAAATCGATTAAAACTTCTAGTCCTGAAATGGAGCTATGAAAATTTATATTACTGCTTATAATTGAGAATTATTGTCAGAGGGAGCCATTTTCTTATAATAATTAAAATCACGCTTTAATAGGAATCTTTAAATTTGTAGTTTTAATTTAAACATATCCAGTTTTGCAAATTTATTTCGAACATAACATGTAGTTGTATAAAATTATCGGTTCTAAATCTAAATAAAGCACTATAGACAATTATTATACTCTTGTTTCTTCTTCATCATCCATTAATGTTTCTTCGGTATTGGTTGCTTCTTTTATTGCAGCCCCATGTTGTTCTTCTTGGAGAAATCTATAATATTTTAGACTATCAAGAGTAGCCCAATCCTCTCTAAAATGTTTTATGAGTAGTTTCCTCACATCATTTAATTTTTCTAATTTTACGGTAATATGATTTGTCTCTTTTACTATGTCAGCCAAGTCTCAGTACCGTGCCAAATTTTTGGAAAATATCAAAATAGGGTTCTGGTTCTACAATCACATTAATAGGCCGTGTTGCCCTTTTTATACTTCCAAAAATACGATGGCAAAAATGAATGCTCTACGATAGGATATATAATTGTTATATTTTTTATATTAGTTGGAGCAGAAGTTACTACGTAACTTGGCGACTTTTGAAAGTTTATATGTAACTTAGAGTTATTTGAAAGTGAACAGCTAAACAATATAGAGAGTTTTGCAGGAGTATTGAATATTTAACCAGAACTTACGCGTAACTTACAGCGTTTTGAACGAGATTGATAAGGGCTTAGGGAAGCATTATAAAAACAAATAAAATGGCGGCTTTTACAGATTTTTTTTTTTTTTTTACTTAGCAGTGTTTGCAAGTGGACTCCTCAATTATAATGTTATCTATTTTAATATCATCATCCTAGTCTTTTAAATATTAATTTTTAAGTCATAACCGTTGCTGTGTGCATTAACTGCTTGTAGAAGAAGTTAAAGATCGTGGATGTTGTCAGATTTAAAGGTGGTATCATCGGCATAGAGTATGTTATTGATGTACTCTCCGTTTACCTTGATACCTTTATGAACTTCATGACAGGCTTCATAAGCTATGCCCAGCGGGAAATAGTAATCAATAAAAAAATAATCATAAATTATTTTAATGTATCCTGCGAATGAATTTAATAATTCATTCTTGATAATACAAATTAGAAGACGACATAACAAAAGCAAGAAATAACGGATTTTTATTTATTAAGAAAATATGTAAAAGAAAAACACGAATAATAGTCACAAACAAAAATAACACATTCCTTGTTCTGCAAAAGAGGGAATATACGTGGTAATCAATTCATAATTATTTTGTCTTATAAAATTACCTTCTCGATTCCAATGAACGCATTATTTTTCTTTCGAAAATAATACATTATTTTTTTAATTATTTATATAATCAATTCCTCATTTTCCCGCTGGGTGGCTTCGGCATAAAGATTAAAAATCAGAAGAGAAAGAAAGTCCTGCATTCTTGTATTGCACTTCTTCTCGTTGTGCAAAAAAAATCAAAGGCCCAACTATAATATGCTTAAGTTGGCTTAAGCAACTGTGCCAATACATGTTAATCATATGTCTCAAACCATGTTGAAGTTAAGGTAAATTTTTGTTAAGTTTTATGAATTTGTCTATTGCTTAAGCTTATTGTGAAACTAATCGCACTTTCCATACGGAATCAAATGTTTTTTGATTTTTTTTTAGAATGCATTCGAGACTTCTTATTAAATTATAGTTGGGCATCAAGTCTTGATTGTTGCTGAAATCGTAATAGAGAGAAACGACAATGAAGGTTTATCTTAAATATCTAAGGCTCAGATGTGTGCATCGATCGGTATGAAGGGGCCTTGAGAAGTACTTCTCAAGCCGCTTTGGATTTATTCCATAGAGAACACAGAGGCGTTACTAGAAAAAAAAATGTCAAAATAAATAATAAAAATGTGGACTTAGCTCCTTTACGACTGAAGGTACCGTTTGTCTTTGTATAATACATAATTAAACATAACCAGCGTTGTCAATCACCCTTATCGTGGTTGGCGAATTAAAAATACGCCTGCGACTGTTTGGTAAATTTTGCTTGTAAATACTTTGGCGGAGACCTGACCATTTCTACTTATTTATGCAAATATTTTAAAAATAGTTTTTTAGTGCATATTTCCGGTTTCCCAGATAATGTTATAAATTATATCCACTTTATATGCTTTTGGGTACCCCGGTAGTCTAGCTGGTAGTAAGCTAGACTATTAATGCCAGGGCAGCTAGTTCGATTACTGCCAGAGACTCTGGTTTATTTTATTACAACGAGCTGAAGTTCCATCTTACTATTGCTCGGTAAATTTATCATAATATATGTAATTCGATTCGATTTTTAACACGTGATATTGATAACACACCTAATAATCACCCTTATTGTGTTTGGCGTATTTAAAAAACGCCTACGACTGTTTGGTAATAGATTAAAGAGAACGTGAACTTTTTTTCTTTAATCTATTACCAAACTGTCGTAGGCGTATCTTAAATACGCCAAACACAATAAGGGTGAATGATTGTAGGTTGGGTTACAGATATAAAAAAACAAGCTAAAGAACATTTACGGTGACACAAAAATTCTGGCCAATTAAACCCTTAGAAAAGCATACTCTACACTCATAGAATGTCAATGTCATCAATGAGACAAAAAGTGACATCAGTTCAATGAAAAATTAGTGGTCATGAAATTCTTGAAGACAAATTCGAAAAATATAAATTTTTACTACTTTCATTATTATTTTGAGTGAAAACTTCAAACAACAACAAAAAAAATCCTATATGGGTAATTCCATGTCAAAACGACCAAGAGTGGGACACGACCCCGTCCGATTTTAATGCTCCTAGATGGGTCAAATGTATGACCAACCCCACTTTATTATTTATTGCCGAATTTCGGTTTTTTTTGTTATTTCAATAAACTAAACCGTTTTTGAGTTACGCGAATATATGCTGTGCAGCCTATTACATTTTCGAAATAACGGTATATCTTGAAAACGCGAGCTAACCTAAAAAAACGGTTAGCACCACTGGATTCAGCGTCCCAAATTAGGGTAAAATGCCAGGTGCGCGGCTCGTCTGTATTTTGCAACTTGCACAGTGTACTTATTGCTCAAAATAACAATATTAAAATTCTATTTTAATAATTTTTTTTTAAGGGTTGCGCAAGGAAAAAAATCATATCTTAAAAAAGAAAAAAAACACCTCCTTCAAATTTTCAGGATTGTTAAAGAACAGTTTGAGGTATTATACAAAAAAAATTCAGCCAAATAAAAAAATAGGTTTTTGACTTAGTCCGTTTTTAAAATTTAACATTTTGCAGATATTACATTTTTCAAAAAAAAATTTTTTTTTTCAATTTATAGTTTGTAGCGCCAAGTATTCTCTTTAAAATGACATCAAAATCATCATCATATGTCAAGTAGTTTTCGAGATATTGAAGAAATAAGCGCAACACCTTCGGCTAATTCTGCGAAATTATGACATTTTGAATATGACATAACTTTCGAAAAACAAATTTTAAAAATTTTTTTCGTTCATATATGTTCCTAATAACATAAAAGGAACCTTCTCACCAAATTTCATTAAAATCGGAAGGGGTCGTGTCCCACTCTTGGTCGTTTTGACATGGAATTACCCATATGATAATAATCAAAAAATTATATATATAATTATTTTATTCGGATTTTAACGGAAATTTAACAACAACCAATTCTACTAATCTAAGGTTTTAAGTTGATATCGAAAAAAAAGATGATACAAATTGTATCGTCCATACAATCAAATATTTTTTGCAGCAACTTTACTCAATTCTCTTTGAAACTGCATTTGTTTCCATGCAAGGATACATTGTTTCGCGGTATTTAAGTATTGTGTATACCTTGTTTTGTCTTCCTTTCAATACCAAATTAAAAAAAATGTTTGCAGAAGACACAAAAACTTTCCTTTTGTCTTTCCCCTTTCACCCTCAAACTCAAATTTTGTGCATCATATGTTTCATAATATGGACGAGGACTTGAAAAAAGTTAAGCAAATGTTTTTGAAATATAATACGCCTTTGCCGTTCTCTGCTCCAGTACCTAATGCGCTTATGGTACGTTCCTCGAAGAAATAAATTAAGTGATAATAATTTTGAAATGCTTGTTTTGCTTAAAGCAAACAATTTTTAATATTTTTTTTTATTGCATTCTATTGTTTTTGAATTACTGTTCATTTTTTTGTTTTTTTTTTTATGAAGTTTTGTCTTAAATTTTAAATTAGTGCACAAAAATAAACTCAAGTCAATTTAAACTTGAAATTGAATGCAAAATTTTTAGTTGGACTCAAACGAGTGAAGAACAAAAAAATTGCAATAAACTGATGATTGCTTTTTTTTTAAATCAAACTAATTTTTTTTGAGTGCAAAATTTGTAAACATCACTATGCTATGGCCACAGTGACATAAATTTTATGCCACATTTTGTGTTTTATTAACATTATTTTCATATTTAAAAAGGGAAATAAGTGGCAAAGATTCCCATATTCTATTTTTTTTAAATTATTTGGTTAAATACATAAAATGTTCAAAGCAGAATGATAACGAAAACCATATCGGGCATGCTGCTGGTTCTTCTGTTAACAAAGAGCGGAATACAATGAAAGTGAAACAAACATTTGTAACACAGGTACATAATTAAATAATAATATTTTCTCACTTTGACTAAAGTCAATCCCAATGACTTAATTTAATAACAGTTTGTCTTTAAATTTAGAATATTGAGTCCTTTCTCCGATGTTACTGATTCATCGCACTGAAGAGGTTTTTTAATAAACTTACTTCGATTCGTTGTTTCTGTGAGGCCGATGTGTCATCCCATTGATGACATAATATCAACTGATGGCCAAGTGATATAAAGGCTGCAAAGATAAAAACTGTCATGGAATCAAAAACGAAGACACTTGTCGTAGTGTAGTGATGCCAAAATAAAGCAGCGTTATAAAACCTTTTCTTTTAGTGTAGTCCTAGAGTTTCGACTTTTCCCAAATTTTACGAACCTGTGTTAATTCAAAATAAAATTTGTAAAATTTTAAAATTAAAATTTTTAAAATAATAATTTATTCAAGCTCAAGGTAAGTTTTTTCTCCTTTTAATTCTTTTATTTCAATATTTCGACATCTTAAAATAAAAACAATCAAAAATAAATAATTTTTCAATATCATTATAATATTAAACAACATAAACATATGTAAACAATATAAAATTAACACTTACACCTAGTCACAGTGACAGTGATATTGAAATATACCTGAAGATGACATCCAAAGGATGTCGAAATATTGAAAAATAAAGAATTAAAAGGAGAAAAAAACTGACCTCGAGCTTGAATAAATTATTTATTTTAAAAATTATTATTGAAAAAGGTCGAATAATTAAAAAACTTAAAAAAACAAGTAAGAAAGTATAGTCGGTCTAGCCCGACTATATGATACCCTACACCACAGTATTAAAAAACACATCATGCTTATATGTCCATATAAACATGGATTTATCTATGTTTATAAAAGTCATCAAAATCGGTTTATAAGTTTGTGAGAGGCAGAAATTGCCCCTACCTCCGCTTGTGGTCCTATTTTTGAAAAACTGTATAGCTTTTGTGTCCATAAAGATATGGTTCTATGTATGTTTTAAATTTCATTAAAATCGGTTTGATAGTTTCTGAGAGGAAGAAATTTCCCCCTATTTTCCTTCGTGGTCCTACGATTTGGCCCAATAGGATTGGTCCTTGTGCCAATAAGAACCTATGTCCCAAATTTTATCAAATTATTTCCAAAATTGCGACCTGTACTTTGCGCACAAGGTTACATGAACAGTGATTCTGAGTCGATCGGTATACTTTAAGGTGGGTCAAGGACCAATATTTTAAGGCGTTACGCACATCAGCACAAATGCATAATACCCTCTTCACTATTGTGGTGTGCGTATAATTAAAATTAAACTAAAAGCCTAAGCTTTGATATCGTGGCAAATAATACTTGAGTGTTTGTAATTCTCGTTTGCTTTACAGTTTTATTTGTAGAATATCTTTAGCATTTTCAAGGAATTTGGAAAAAGATTTCATGATAATCTGGTCTAAGCAACCAGTGAAATGCGCATAGGACCTAGCTTTTACCTCAACAATAAATTTCAGTGTATCAATAAATATTGGGAATTAAGCACATTATAATTAATGAAAAAAAGTTTTCAATTTAGTGCTTACGTCTGTTTTAACAACGCTGAATATAAATATATATAATTAGTTGCATATGATTTTTGAAAATATCCTAAGTATTCGCTTCCGCAAAAATTTAATTTGATTATGTATTCGCTTTCACATTCGCCGCACCCTTATAAAAATCAATAAACTAAGTAATTATTGCCATATATGAAGTTGAACGACCTTATGCAAAAAATTAATGCGAACTTCAAGAGTTCGGCTGACTTCATAAACGCAGTATTGCAATGCAATACTAGAATGAATAGCTTTATAAACTCCGCAACTTTTCTGTAGACAATGCTTTGAATTCATTATAGCATGGTAACTATATTCACTGCACAACGGTGGTTGCGAAATTCGTGCATTGGTTTTTATTTGTAATGCCTTTTCAACGCATTGGTTTTTAGTGATGTTTTACAATACTGCGCTTATGAAATCCGCCTTAGCTAAACCAAAAAAATTTGGATCACAAATTTTTTTGCAAAAGGCCGTTATCCTTCAAAGTATATAATTTTGTTCTTTGGTTTTAATATCTTCCAATTGTTTGTTAAGTACCTTTTATTTAAGAATTAAAAACTAATTTTTGCTCGTTATCCTGAAATTATTTGATTAATATCCTTTTTTTCGTGTCCTTTGTATTTTGCTGATTGTAACTTTTTGTGTTTTAATTTAAAACATTTTAATTTTTTAAGGATTTTTATTAAATTATCCTTTTCTCTTTTGAAACCAGATATTTATCTTAATTATCCTTTTTTCTAAGAATTTATTTCAGTTTTTTTTTATTCACCACACTTATGCCGTTTTAATTACTTTCTGGTTAACCGATTGAACATGCAGCCTAACAAGCTACCAAAAGCCAACTAAAAATGGTAACACGACATAGAAAAGGTTTAAGCATTTGTAATACCCCCTTTAATGAAACCTTACATAATATGTCTCATATTTCCAAATCAATTTAAGTCCAGGGGGGAAAAAAACCTCCAAAGAAGAACAAAAACCATTGAAATGGTGGAAATAATTGTCTGTCGAAAGTAAAACTGTGGAGCATTGAACGTTAGGCGCCCATCAAAAGGTTAATTCAATTAAAATTGTTCTTTCTTAGATTTAAAATACTACGAATAAAACTAGACTAGACTTATTTTCTTAATCCTGTAAATCTGTAAAAAAACAAACATTATACTATTTTATTTTAATGAGCATATTACTATTAAAATTATTTTACTTTATTTTTATATTTGATTTTCTTTCAATTCAATATTTACAACTAAAAATTTAGATTTATTTGCTTTTTTCTTACATATTTTGTTTTTTGTTTTAAATTGCCTCTTTTATCTTTGTGTTATTTGTGGTTTTTAAATTAAAAGTTAAAAAAAAGAAAAATATTTAGTAATACGAGCATATTAAAAAAAAAATAAAATTCTTCTAAACTATATTTTACAACAGACACCAACTTTAAGTACATGTTTCTCTTTTTCATTATTTTTATTTTTATATTCTCATTGTTACTCATCATCTAAAGGTTTTTCTTTTTCTGTTAGAAGCATTGATTTATTGTTTAAGTATAAATAATATTTAATATTATTAAGTGTTTTTTAAGTATTTTTATTATTAAATTTTGTGTAAAAAAAGTCTTTGTAGATGATGTAGAATTTATGTTGATTGTGTTTGTTTTTCTATTTTCGTTTTCGTTTTTTTTTTCATTTGTTTAATTGCACACACTAATCCATTCTTCAACATGACATTCGTCACATTCTACATTACAGCACCATTGAAATTTACAATGACAACGTTCGGCACGTCTTTCCTTAACTAAACTGTAACCGCGGCCACAGCATAAAGAGGTGCAACCATCACTTAAAGTGCTATTGCGATTGCACTTGCGACCCACAGTGCCTGGGAATGAGAAAAAATTTAAATATTTTTGGGTGAGTTAAAATAATACCAATACTAAAAAAAAAAATATTCAAATAAATAAAAAACTGTTTTTTTATAGTGGTTAAAACGCTAATATGCCTTTTTGTCAGCAAAGACATTTACCAGATTTGTATTGTTTTTAGCCTGGACACTAATCGTATAACAGTTTTGTCTTTAAACTTAACATCTGGCATCTCTATTTCCTTTGTTTTGCTTGTAGCTAAGATTGCAATCATTATTTGGTTTTCTTACACTTTGCTACAATTAAAATTGGCAACTCTATTTTCCAGTTTTATTTATTTCTTTCTGCCAATCTTTGTTATTACTTTTTTCTAAATCCTAATGGTTAAATCAAGTATTAAAAGATTTGTATGTATTTTAATTTGTTTTCACATCATTTAACAAAAAGCACATTTGAATTTAAACAATTTTTATGGAAATATTTAACTTTTAGGTGTTAACATAAATTGACACTTTGCCAAAAATGGTGATACCTACTTTTAGTAAACAAATCAATTTAATCAGGTAAACAAAATTATTCGGTTTTAAACATGCTTATCTGTCACTGCAATTAGTTACATAAGTGTCATAGATAACCATTAACGAAAAAGGTGTTTATAAAGCAAATTGTAAATTTGGAAAATGTAAAAAGATTTACGGCAAATTTTTAGGTTTGATATTATATCACAATTACATACATATGTATACCTATGTACATAGTTTTGACTTACGGTGTTTTCTTTTCTGACAAAAATGTTTCATGTATGCTAACATTCGCGCGGGTTTTTGCTCTATTCTAAAAATATATGCAAAAATGGGAAAAGTTGTCGTTTTCCTTTTTAAATATGTTGCAACAATAAATGGCAAATTTGTTCCATTTCTTACCCGCAGTTATAATTGAGTGGGAGAAAATACCCTTTTTTGCATCTGCGTAAAGTACTTTTTTATGCAAGCAAGTATTTTTTTTTATTAATTTTTTTCTTGTGTTTGCGTACAATTTGTGTTACCCTGCAAATAAAAATGGACCACCTGATCCATTTTGATAATATGGACTACTCCATGGACTGGTCCGAAGTAATGCAAGCATGGACCATGTAATTGTTAAAAAGTGTTTGTAGTGAGACGACATGTCTTCGATTTTTAACGACATGCTTTTGTTTTTAATCGACTTCAAAACTAATCCTCTTGAGTATACCATCCAAAGGTGGGTTATATGGTCCTCTCCTAGGACATCGTAATGTTAAATAGACCAGTTTTTTTCCATACGTTTGGGTTACTTTTGACCTAGTCCAGGTCCCGTGTGGACTACTCTTTACACGCGTGTTTGGACTGGTCCTATTATTTGGAGGGTATATTGTGATTTTTAGTTATATTGTGATGGATATACATATGTAAATACTTTTTATTTTTCGTTTGTTTTACTTGTGCATATAACGAGACTAGCCCATACATGCATAATGCAGTAGGAGTACTCCAAAACTACTCCAAAAATATGGGTAAAAGGTGGTCCATTTAACATTACGATGTCCCAGGAGGGGACTATGTAACCCATCGAAGTAGTCCCTAAACTACTCCATGGAGTACTAAAGTGGGTTAGTTTTTAAAGTACTCCATGTTACTACAGTATGGAGTACACTTAAGGGGTTGTTTAAGCATTTTTCTTTTTCATTTTCTACTAATCGCCTTTTATGGTGTGTACTGTAATCTATTATTGCTATTATTAAATATATTTACTTGGTATTTTTAATGTTTTTACCTTTTTTTCCATAAATTTCACAAAATTTCACTATTAAAGGCTTGATTACACTATCTCACAAGTCTTACGTATTCCATGATACTTTGTGAGATAGAAATCTAATGAGTTTAGTTGCGACTGTCAAAAAATCTATTTAAACATGACAGTTTGTGTTCACACCATCACACAAAGTATAAACACTAACCCATGAAAAAAATGCATCCCTGATCCAATGAAAAGTATTATTGTTTAGAAATTTTTCAAAAAACGATGAAGTCGTATGGGATGTCAAACTTTTTTCTTAATACTTGTCAATTTCGTGACACATTGCATTCACACTATCACACTTTGTCATATTACTTGCGATTTTGACATGTATTAATACAAAGTATAATAGTGTAATATAGCCTTTAATAAACAATTAATAATGGACACCATCAGGGCTACCAATGTGTAATACTGTAAAGTATAGAAAAGTATACATCATGCAGTTGTTGGCAGCTCTGCATGTTAATTTCTTATAACATGGTCCATACTACAGTACATTGAACCATGTTGTAATTATAATGCATCATTTTTTTTAAGAAAAGAAAACACCATTAGCTGCCTTTTGCTTAAGTGCACTTTTGACTTAACTGCACAAAATGAATATTTTTTGCCATTATTCTTTTAAATCCCATACAAATTTCTTTTTTAAGTGCACTTTCTATACCTGCACATTTAAGATAAATGCACAAGATTTTTGGCATTTTAAAATTATTTTCATACAAAAAATCAAACTTTGACTTGACTGCCCAAAATACATATTTTCTGTAACTATTCTTCCAAATCCGTCTTTACGTGCCTTTTGTATACCTGCATATTTATCATATATTTCATTTAAAACATTAAAGGTAGCTGCCAGTGTTGCTGAAACTTGGTGAACAAAAATGGCTAAATTTACGGAAAAAATTGCTAAAAAATGGGCTAAAAAATGGCTAAAAGCTTTTTTAAATAAAAACACATTAAAATTCAATAACAAAAAATAATTAAATTATTTAAAGTTGTTTACGATGAAATTGTGAGTTAAGATTAATTTGTTAAATAAAGCTTCGTACAGACTTTTCTGACAATGATGCCATTGTCAGATGCATTAATTTTACACATCTTCCAAAGAAAATGAGCTTACAATGTCCACACATTTGCAAGACATTTTCAGGCAATTTTAATGACAACATTGTAAGATCTGACCATCGTCTGTACGAAGCTTAAGAATAAACGTAAATTAATATTAAAATAAATTAATATTTAAAGAATTAAATCATCGAAAAATTCGATGTCGTTATTGTTCATCTCATAGGAATCACTCATTAGTTTCAAATAATCAAAAGTTTTAAAAAATTTGAAGGTAAATCATAATCACGACAACATTTACCCAACCTTTTGAGTCCAGATCTACAATAAAAAACAAGTAAGAAAGTATAGTCGGTTAAACCCGACTTTATGATACCCTACACCACATTAAAACCTTAGTACCAAATTTGATCAAATAATCTCTAAATTGCGACCTGTACTATGCACACAAGGCTTACATGGACAGCCGGACAAACATCGTTAATTCGACTCATAAAGTGATTCTGAGTTAATCGGTATACGTAAAGGTGGGCTAAGGACCAATATTTTAAGGTGTTACAGACATCAGCACAAACGCATAGTACCCTCTCCACTATTGTGGTGGTGGTATAAATATTGTATTGTTATGGTAAAAATATTTACCTAGTTGATAAAATCGAATTAACGGTTGCTTAATGTAACCTATTTCTCAAATTACTTTTAACGATGTTTACTTGGCTAAACACCCTCTCCACTTCAGCATTAGACCATGGAAGTAAGAGCAACTTTATAGTCAATTCTGAAATTTCTAAAACAATTTTGTTACCGCCTGCATCCCTTTATTGAAATACTTGCAACCAGAAAGAAACAGCGATGTTTGTGTTGGTCCATTTTATAAATTTAATAGTGGAATACTGTTTCTTTATTTTGAAAGATGTTTCATCGTCAAAGTTTATAGCGATTTTTAACATTTGTAAAAGTTGTGATTTAAATTAAAGGCGCTTTAATTCTTCAAAATGTTTATTTTACTTTTATAAATTTTTATAATAAAAGACAAATTATTCTTTTAAAAGAAAAACGGCAAAAAAATTTATGGCTAAGCAAGTTGAAAAATGGCTAATGGCTTAACTCATTTTTTAATGGCTAAACAGGGTGAAAAGTAGCAATCATGTCAATAAGAGATGAGCCGTATGAACACAGACTTAGAAAAGAGTCGAAAATTAATTTAAACTAAAAAAAAAAAAAAAAACGAATCATAACCCAATACAAATTTGAGCTTCTAACGAGGGAGAAATGTAAAAGTTTCGCTAAGTCTGTGTTCATACGGCTCATGTCTTATTGACATGATTGGTACTTTATAGGCGAGAGGGACGAGGGGAAAAGAAACCAGTACACAGATGCATGTACTGTCTAAACGTTTTGCTTTTTCATTCGTTGTTTATTTTGTTATTGTTTTCAATATCAAAAAGCACACATGCAAACGCACGACTATTCAAAATAAAAAACATGTCGTCAACATGACATGAATCATTTGAACGCCAATTCATGTTCAAAGAAGAAAAAGAAAGAATCTTGTCAATAAGACATGAGCCGTATGAACTCAGACTTAAGGCTTAGTTAGCCGGGAGTAACAGTAACGTTGCAAATCAGCTGTTTAATTTTGTTGTATGTAAAGCAATTAGAACGATTACAGTTAGCAGTAAGAGGTTACGTCTCAATCTGTAAGAAATAGATTGGTCTTACTTTTTTACGGTAAGGTTGCTGTTACTGTTACTTCCGGGTAACTGAGCCTTTACCATCTCGCTTACGGAAGGCCTGAATTTTAAACGGTCAGTTCCCTCTTTGAAGCAATACATTTTTGACACAAAAAGCGCTTTATTCAACGCATATTAAAACTGGTAAATGAAGCTATCAACTTTACACACTTAATGTTTTGTTACAGTTATTTCTCATGTATTCTCCCTTAAGGCTCAGTTAGCTGAGAGTATATAAAATTTGTTAAGAATTCGTTCACTTACTTTACTGCATTTCTTTATATCTTATTGCGTAGCGCATGATTGTGCGTTTATTTTTTTAAATATGCCATTGACTTATCGAGAAAAGTCGCATATTCTAATTTTCTTATTGCGCTGAATAGTATTAAATTAGTCAAATATGACTTAAAATTTCAAAAAATACATGCAGGGTCCTAATGTCACTGATCGGAAGTAAACATAAGTTTTGATTCCAAAAGTTATTTCACATTAAGAAAAAATAAGCAAACAGGTATTTTGATATTTTCTACAATCAAATTGAAACTGTGCCCATGGGAACTTTTGAACGTGAAGATCTCAAAAGTGCAATTAACTCAAATTTAGCTTAAGTCAAGTTTGTCAACAGATACATACATATATATTTTACGCAATAGACTTTGTCCAAACTTATTTCTGTTAAAACTAGATACATCTATAGAAACCAAATAAAAAAAAGTTTGAAAGGTTAGCAACAATTTAAAGAGACTATAAACTTAACCGTTTTTAAGTTACGCGTATATATGTTGCGCAACCCCCTCCATTTTCGAAATAACGGTATATCTCGAAAATAAGAGCTAACCTAAAAAAACGGTGTGCACCACTGGATTCAGCGTACCCGAATTATGCTAAAACGCCATGTGCCCGGCTTGTCTAAAAAAAAGTGTAAATTTCGAGCACAGTGTAATTATTTTAATCGCGGGCGTGAAGTCAAAAAAGACTCGAATATGATCAATAATTTAAAAAAATGCTGACTGGAAAGTGGTCTGTACACGGTCAAAATTTCTCATCAACCGCTATGGTAGTATGTATTATTGAAAATTTTTTTGTATGTTGACACCGAACCCAGCGGGAAAGTTCAGTATACCATCTTACTTCAGGCCTTCTTAAAGGCCTCATTGACATTCCACACTCGCTTCTATGAGAAGTGAGTAGAGAAGGAGTAACAGTTTTTGTATTGTTTTTTTTTTGCACAAGCAAAAGCAAAATAATAATTTCTTTGATCCCGTTACTATTCCTATTTACCTGCTAAAGTAGCGAAGGCGAAAAGCCTACTCCGCACTGACAAAGACCGTATTTACATTATGCAATTAACGCCGCAACTTTCGCATGCAACTTTTTGTGTGTTAGCACTAGAGTTGTCAATTATTCGCCTTTCAGCTTTGTTCGAATAATTCAAATAATTGTTTTTGTTCGTTCGATCAAACGATTAAATCTGAAAAATTATTCGATTAATCGATGAGAATAACGAATAAAAAAATGTTTTAAAAAAAAATTGAATTTTTTAAATAAGATACATCCGTCCGTTTACAACTATGGAAAATCTTCCATTTTCTTCTTTGTTTTTTCTCACATCCACTATGACTTCTTATATATTTGATGCGTACAACTTTTCATCTTAACTCCATAAAGCGGTTGCCGACCTTCCACCTTCAGCCAAACTTCTGCGTACAATTTCTTCTATATAACAACCGCTGTCTGTCTTAATGTATTTTTCCATTGGAACAAGTTCGGCATTTTTTGATGTCGTTGGATTATCTTATACTGCATCGTTTTCAATATTGTATCACTTATACTATATTCATACTTGGGTTCTTAAACGCGTTAAAGCAACTCGAACGTGATTAAGTTCTTATCACATCAAAATCGAGATGGTTAACCATATATTGAAGTGCTTTGTTAATCACTTCAAATTGACATGATTACAACTTAATCACTTCATTAATCACATCGAATCAATTGGTCACCATGAACGTACCCCTCACGTGTACAACTGACCACGATCTCTTTTTAATGTTTTTAATTTTCCTTAAATTCAAATAATTCATAATTTTCACAATTGTAATATGTTTAAAATAATCTTCTAATCATTTTGTAAAAGTATTTGTATCCATTTTTAAAACTTCAAAGAAATTTAAATTTGTTTGTTGTGTTTTTTTTTAATCAACTGTCATCTTTATCATCTCAAATGTAATGTGAGCGGCTCTGATCAACATTTTGCTCAAACACGTTTAAAAACTCAAGTGTGAACATAGCATTACGCAAATGGCAAAGTTATGTATATATAATTTACAATATATATATATATAATACAATAACAGCTCTGTATTTTTTAGCTTTTTTTTATTTCTAAGTATTTTACCCGAGGGTGAAAGATCCCATTTCTTGAAAATTTTTTGATTTAAAAAGAAAACAGCTGTTACAATTGTTGGTCAAAGATTTGTTTAATAAGAGCATAAAATACATTTTTGAAGTACTATAAATACTCAACACGGTTTTTGCTTACTAAACATTGAGATTGAGATCTACAATATTTTTTACCTTTCCTTCATTTTGTATTAAATCGCTAAAAACGTATGATCATTAATCAAATTCTAAGCTATAATTTCTTATGTCTTTTATCATAAATGTATTTTTTAATAAAAAAAATGGTTCGATTAATCGACATAATGTAATCGATTTATTCGTTATTCGAAAATCGGCATTTTAAAATTATTCGAACAAGAGCTTGTTTTTGTTTGATCGATTAATCGAATTATTCTTAATCGGTTGACAACTCTAGTTAGCACAATAATAAATAATATTGATAAAGTTGAAAAAATGCTTGAAAAAAATGTAAATGTGAATGTGAAAAGAGTTTCGTAGTATCTTCTTTAACAGAAAATAGAAAAAAAACTCGGCGTTAATTGCATAGTCTAAATACGGTAAAAGTGTGTAAAAAAGATATGAGGATGAAGTGGCGCGAGCATTCTAGAAGTTAAAGTTAAACACAGCAAAAACTGTAACTTGATACAGTTATACGACGCCAAGCTAATAGCTAATGCGAAATTAAGCGCAAAACACAAGAAAGGCATTGCCCTTTAAAAATAAAGATAATGCTAACACGCTCAGCACATTTATGAATCCTAAAATTGTCAGCACTGTATTCTGACAGCTGATTTGATAGTTTTGGTAGTGTAGACTCAAAAACCTAACCAGAAACATTTTCTATTGGATTTTTTGACAATCATTTTATTTTATGAGAGCAAAATCTTAAGATTTGCAGAATAGTGTAAAGCGGACCATACACTTCCAATATTATTGTGTATTATATTCGCCATATTATTTCCATTTTGTCCTATATTGTGCAATAAGTCGCATAATGGTTTCATTCATTCAATAAAAAGGTGAACATAACCTATAGGAATACAATAAACAGCATTGTACAATGTTGCCACCACATTTCACTTTCTTTTCGTTGTGCAATAAAAATCAAAAGTCCTTTGATTGTGGCCAATATATTGTGCCACCTTCGAATATCACATACACATTGGCGAAAAAATACAATACGTAAAATAGAAAAATTTTATTGCAAAAAAGGGGCTTACAAAATATATAAGCTTAGTCCACATAAGATCCTAAAATTGCTTAGAGCTTCTTGAATTTAAAGAAAAAAATATTAACTGCATTCATTTTTCTAACGCAACATGTTTTTTTTTAAATCACCTTAAACGTCATTTCTTAGAATTTTTAATTCTTATTTTAACAGCTAATTATTTTATTTAACATTTAATAATTAAGCAAAATTTGCTACTTAAAATAAAAAAAACAACAATTTATTAACTACTGACTAATTAACTGCCTTTTTGGTCGGTTGGTTGTTTGTTTATTCGTTATTATTTTGTATTTTTAGTTGCCGGTCCATATTGAATTTAAATAGCGTTTATTTATTAATAAATTTAACGCAAATAAAAACATACAGCAACAAATTGCATTTAATTTTTAATAACAAATAACATGAATGAAATATAAAATACAATTTATTATTAAATAATTAACACTTTTTTACTGCAATCTGTCAATTTGCAACAGTAACAGCATGAGCTACGAGTTTTATTAAAATTTTTTTTTTTTAATTATTTAAAATAAGTTAGATAGCGAGATGTACTTGAATACGCTACACGGGCAAAATGTGAGTTTTTTGACGGAAATTATTTGGAAGAGTTTTTTTCTTTTAATAAAAAAGTAATTACAAAGCGGATAAATAAATCCGTAACTTTTAGCAATAACCAATAAAAATCGTCACTACTGCCTGCAAGTTCAATCCGTTAAGCCTAGTACGTTGCTCGAGCTTACGCAAAATATAGAGCAACATTGGTTTTATCGCATGAAAAATTTGACATGTATCAACATAATCTATCTCGCGGTTTTGGATAACTTAGAGCACAATTATGAATAAATATTCCCCGGGAGTTTTCTCCCTTCTTCCATTTTTCCTATGTTAATTCAATTGTAAAAAATGGGAAAAGAGGAAAAAAACTCCCGGGGAATTTTTCTTCATAATTTGGCTATTAATGTTTTTATTAGTTACAAGTATACAACAACAAAAAACTTTACTGAATTTTTATATTTTCTTTTTGAAATTATAAAAACCAGTATACAAATACAAACTACAAAAATGATCAGCTGTTGCTTAATATTCCGTGCGAAACAACTGCAGCTGATATTTTTGCTAGAAACAGCGTATAACTCTATTAAAATCCTTTCGTTTGTATTTCACAGGAATTTGTATACCCTTCACCGAAGAAAAAATAGTACGTACTCAAATCAATCCGAAGCTGTATTAATAGTACGGATTTTCTTGAATCAAGTACAGAAAGATTGACTCAAGTACGGATTTTCAATCGCAAAATACTTAAATTATCGATATTCAATACCGATTTCGTACTTAAAATAATCCGAAAATGAGATTAATTTAAGTAAAACTTCGATTCAATCAATCTCAAAATGCGCTTGATTCAAATATTATAAAGTTTATTTTATCCCGAATTAGAAAGAAAATAATTATTCTGATTGATTTACTTACTCTTATTACACCTTACAGAACGATAAAACACCAACATCATGCCCGATATGGTTTTCACTTTAGAGATTTTATGTACATATTTAACCAAAAATATAAACTAAATGAGAAGCAAGAGTTCAAATTTACTTTTTAAACCTTCGTGGTACACATGAGTCTGGCCAGACCTTTTTTCAATGTGTAAAGAAAATCAAAACATTCGTAAGCCGGAGGGTTAAACACAATGAAAGTTTAATCTGTTTTTACTTGATTTAAGAATTTTATACTTATTTCAAGAAATTCCGGGATGGATATTCGAAAGTAATTCCATTTAGGATTGTTTTAAGTACGTTTTAGTGATATTCGTACTTAAATTTTGGCTATACAAAGAAGCTTTAGTTAGCGAAGCCGGTCTTTGTTATACCATAGAGGAGAAAATCTTTGCGCCCGGCCGAAGGCCAGCTATGTAGAAAAGCTTAAGTTAGCGCAGCCGGTTTTTGTTATACCATAGAGAAGAAAATCTTTGGGCCCAAAAGTGTTTTCTATATATTTTTAATTTGGGGACTTAGTTCACTTTCATTAGAGGACTTTTTCGGAAAAAATTTATGGCGTTAAGTCCCATTATATTGAGACTTAATGGCATATGGCCTTATGTCTCAATGGAATGGGACTTGACGCCATATGGCTTTATGTCCTATGGCTTTATGACACTCCACCTGATATAACGGTCAACAATTCTCAAATTTATAATTGCAATAAACATTGTAATGTTTACAGTTACTATAATATTGCGGAAATTAAATAAAAATAACAATTTTTTCTGTACGACAACAATATATTGTTACAATAAACATAGTGTAGTTGCCGTAACATTGCCCAACCATATTTTTTCTCTGCGTGTACGGGATACTATTTTTCCATATTCTTTTATGTTGTGTTTCACATAATTAAATCGATTTAAGTTTTTTATTTGTCCAGGAAAAGCTGCTTGCGCCACAATTTTGCATTTATGTATATTCCAGTAAAAACTCAAAAAACTTAAAAAAATGTTTAATTTTCATATAAATTTTGAAGCTCTTTCCAAAATACATTTTGATTTTTCTTCTTTGCTTTTTCAATTTTATCGTTACTCCAAATAAAAACCACGTGTGCCCTTAGTTTTGCGTTTCCATATTTTGAGGTTACATTAAAAAATACCGATTAATTCACAATAAGGGTAATCACGATGGTCAATGTGCAAATTTCAAGTGCATATCATCATTTATCGTGAGCATGCTACTCTTATTTTTTGTGCAAATGTGCTATTTTTCTTAAACTTTATTCTGGCAACACAAAAACTTCTGGCAGCACTGTAAAAAGTCTGCATTTGTTTATAATTATACACAAGCATATTAAATAAATTTTTTCTTTAAAAATTATATTTATATAATTTAATTCTCTATTTTATATTAAATCTCACGAAAATGTTCAATTTATAAGCTTCCTTAAAAAACAATATGGCGCTTAATATGTCAAATGCAATTCTTTACATTTGTTTGTAATGAGCAAATATTCACTACTAATTTTGCTCATGGTTTTTTTTTAGTGCAAACGAAGTAAAATAGAGCAAATTGCAAATACGTATATTTTGTTGTTGTGTTGTGCAAATGTGTGTATTTTTACAAGCATTTGCATCGTTAGCACACTTTGCGCTACCCATCGTAAATTCCCTTAATATTTGTAAAAAAAATTATAATATTATTAAAACAAAATGTGAGTTTTGTGCAATGCAAATTCATTAAGATCTTTGTGGTTTTTGTACGAGTTGTAATACCGCGTATAGATGTAACAAATTCGCCTTGGTTTTGTGCTAATATTTTTGCTAAAACATAAAAAAATTAGCAGAAATTTAAAAAAAAAAAATTTGATGTGTACTGTACTGTATGTCCACCCTTTCCACATGTAGCGAAGTCTATAAAAGGTTGAAATCCACGAATTTCCCTACAAATTCTTTCAGTGTATACATATTATTATTAGTATTATTTTTCCAATCTGCATTCATATATTTTTTGCTTAAAAATTATTTTATCTTTATTTATAACGAACGCCATTTATGAGGTGTGTATGACTGTAAGTGAGCATTTACCAGAGTGGTGGGTCGTGTAAAGCGAATAAAAAATTACAAAAAAAGAGAAAAAAAAATTGTTAAATCGGTGTTGAAAGTTTTAATTTGTTGTTGCTGTATGTTTTCATTTATTATTATTATTTTTTTTTTCTTCTTCTTTATTCACTTCAAGAGGTGTTTATTATAAATTTTGTTTTTCTGCGCCACACATTCAATTTGTTGGTGTGGTTTTTTTTTTATTTTACAACGGCGAATGAAGTTAAAGCAGCAACTGGAGAGCAGACCAGGAGTAGTGGAGGGTTTAAATGCAAAAAATATAAAAAAAACACACACAAACTGTTTTGCATATTTCATTAATAAGCCTGTCAATTAAAGTGTTTATTAGCATGATATTGCACGTTTAAATTAAATGCATTTTCTTAAACAATTTGTTATCAGCTGCAATTATAGCAGCATTTTCAATTTATCATTTAGTAATTAAGAGTTTTAGCAAACAATTAAATACACATACAGCCCAATTATGAATAAAAGTTCCCCGGGAGTGTTTTCCCTTTTCCCTTTTCCCATTTTTACAATTCAATTAACATAGGAAAAATGGGAGAAGGGAGAAAACTCCCGGGGAATTTTTATTCATAATTGGGCTGATAGAATGTTATGGAGGTATTTCTGTTAAAATCTTAAAAAAAAAAAAAAAAATAAAAAACACTCGAAAAACTTACCCAAAATATCCGCCGAAGCATCCTTTTCACAAAAATTCGGCGATCTTTGATAATAGAATAATGATGTTTCTAATTTTCTGGCCGATCTTTGAGCGTTTTTTTCCGTATTCGCTTTGGCATTTGAGGGCCTTTCGTGTCTTTCATTGGTTCTTTCGGTATTGGTTAGACCATTATTGGATTTTTTATTTCGAGATCTTTTTAGCACCACTATGGGTTCTCCATTGCCTAAATTTGATTGATCGACCAACAGAGCACGGCGAAATTGGTGCTTTAATACTTTGCCTACTACATGAAAGTCGGGAGCAGATTTCCAACATGTTTTTAACTGACAACTACCGGACATGCCGTGACATTTACAGCGAAATTCCATGTTATTGGAAACAGCCTGTGAAAGAAAAAATAAAAAATTTTATTATCTATCAAACATGTTTTGGAATATACGGATATTGTAAAGGTTACCCTTGTCTGATATACATATGACAAGCTTATAACTCTAGCTTGTCTCTTGCTTAACATTATTGCTGTGGGGTAATTCTGTAACTTTTTAACGACAAAAATTTGTCATTAGAACTGGTTATTGTTAAGGGAATTTCTGGGTTTTGTGGTCTAAATCGGCGGTTGGGAGATTTGGCCAATCGTGAGAACTAAGTCTTAGATAAGTAAAATCGTAATCAACTGTAATATGAATAAGGTTTCTTAAGCTTCTGTCAAAAATTAACAAAAAGCCTCTCAAATTCATTTAAAAAAACCAAAACAAAATCAAAAAAGATTTGATAAAGGAATAGTTACACTTAATAAATGTTAAACGAAAAACCCCGAAAAAGGTGCCCACTAGAGGTCTGCAAGAATAAATAAAAACCAATTTCAACACACTCATTTGTTTGTTAACTACAATGTGTCGAGCACCCAATAATAAAGAAACAAATGAAAGAATAACCAAAGACAAAACGAATAAAAACTCATTCAATTCAGTCAACTCAAGTCAAATGAATGAAATATTCAAATATAATTTGAATGTAAAATTTCTGTACCTACACATTACGTATGTATGTGTAAGCTTAACTCTTACAAATAAAAGAAGCCACAAGCTTACACACATATTATGTCAATGTATTCAAATAAATGTATGGACATTCAATAATTCAAAAATTATTCGAATATTTTTTGTAAACTTGCTCTCTCTAACGGGTTATTCCACTGTTTTGTTATTTATGAATGACTCTCAAATTCATTTACAGTAAACAAGTATTTTATTCAATTCATTCTCTCTTATTTTTGTATATGGTTTACTCTTTTCTTATATTTTTGAATGTTAAATATTTGAGTAAATGTTGTGCACTTTGAATAAAGGCAAACAAGTGAATTATTCAAAGCAGACCTCTAGTGCCCACTATATTTGCGACCAATTTGGTTTCTTTTTAACATTCTTTTTTGGTATGCCAAACTTTATTCCTAAAATATATCGTAGGTAAATGTAAGTTATAAAGTGGTTTGGTGTGACAAGCAAATATTGAATCAAAATAGGGGTGTGGAGTGTCAAATGTTTGTTAAGTGTGTCCAGGTTCAACTAAAGGCACATTTAACAAGGTTACCTCACTAGGGACAGACATAATATCCCAATTGTCAAATTTCGTATGAGCCAAAGTTTGTGCATTAGGGATATAACCAAATTTTTGGCATAGTACCACGGAGTGGCCAAGAATGTTTTAGTTATGAAAACACCTGTGTCCCGTAGTTTTGCGAAAAAAACCTCACGCAGGGAAGAAAATTTCTAAAACCTTCGAAGAAATTTTGAACCGCGATGAATTGTAAACCGTACAAAATACAAAATATCGGCCAAATGGCCGACGCAACCTCGGCGGCATACCTCCATCCTATGGTCCAAATTTGCGATGACGCTGAGGCATAATTGAGGTTCTATGCCGTTAATGTGCCGAATTATCTCATCCTTTAGCTCTTGACTTGTTGATGGCTTATCGACGTATACCTTTTCTTTCGGTGTCAAATCACATGATCTTGGCGGCCAATTAACATCGCCACCACGTGAGATAACACGGCCATTGAATTTGTCGCGCAAAAGAGCCATTGTTTCGTTAGCTGTGTGGTAAGTGGCACCGTCCTGTTGATACCACATATCGTCCACATCCATATCTTCCAATTCGGGCCATACAAAGTTCCCCAGTAAAAAATGTTAAGGTTTTCGGAAGCAAGAAAAGTACAAGAGCGCTGATATATGCGCTGGCTATTACATACTACTTAGTAGCAACAGGGAAGCGAAAACCATTGAAGTAAATTTTTAATATAAGTAAATGAAAATTATTTAATAGCTTCCCATAATCCCCTATAAGTAAGCAGGTTGTAAGGGAGTAGTTGAAATGATTATTTAAAATAAAAAATTTACGACCAAAGTTCAAAGTGCTTCTGTTAATCCCTTACATGGAAGCACGTTGTATTGCAATGATTTCAAAATGTGTTTACGATTATTCCCGACTTGTAATCGAAAACAACAGATGCTTAAAATTACTTCTTTTTTATTACGCAATCAGTCGGCAAATTGTTTTTGAGCAGAGAGGACGCAAGCAAATTTTTGTGTGGTCAATTACAAGATTTGTTGTTGTTTTCTTTTTAATTTGCGTACAGTTTCGTTCTATTTTAAAAATTACATATTAACTGTGTTGTGTGTTTGTTTTGCTTTTTGTTATTTTGCATAAGTTTTTGCTTCTATACTGTTGTATACAGTATAGAAGCAATTAATCAAAGGTATGAAAGCTGCGGTTTTTGGAAGCTATTCCTTCACGGAATAATGTAAGCCATGAAAAACGCAGTGATTTTACAAAAAAGTAGTGCTTCCAAGTGGGAATTCGCCATATAAAAATCATGCCTCTTGTAAGCAGGTTTGTAAGGGGGAATTGTGCTTCTCTCCCTTACAAACCTGCTTACCAGTAAGCACCATTTTTTACTGGGTCGTTATCATCTCACGATAGCGAACACCATTCACAGTAACTGCCTGACCGGCCTGATTTTGGAAAAAATACGACCAGTACATAAAACGCACCCAACAGTCACTCTTTGTGGGTGCATTGGTTTTTCGACAGTTACTCTTGGATTATCATGCGCCCAAATGCGGCAATTCTGCTTATTGACGAATCCGCTGAGTGAAAATTGATCATCCACTGCTGCCATTTCTTGCCACCATTCTGACCTTTGACGACGTTTGGAATGGTCAAGAGGCTTTAGTTCTTGAGTCAATTGCACCTGTGCAAATGCAAGTCTTTATGCATAATGTTCATCAACGACGAGCGTGAGAGGTGCAATTGTTGGGCACGACGACGAGTTGAGGTGGACGGCTCTTAAGCCACACTATCACGAACAGCAGCAATATTTTCTGCAGTACGAGCTTGCACTAGTGTTTTCACATTTTGCTCAAATTTTTGCACGATTTTTCCGATTGTACGCACATTTCAACGATTAAATTGACCGAAAAAATCACGAAGTGCACGGTATGCAATTTGATTTGAACGCAAATTTTCATAATTAGCCTGAAAAACTTTAACGCGTTGCTCGATTGTGTATCTTTCCATTGTTCAAATTGACTTAGTCTGAAAATGAGAAATGTCAAATGAACTGCAGAAAATAACTTGACGTTTAGGTGTGGTTCACATTCAACATCGGCCCTTAAAATTTAACCACCAATGTTCTTCCTTAATAGTCTACCTTGTTAAATGTGCCTTCGCTCAGCTTGTCAAGGGGTTTCTCGCTACGTAAACTGTAGTAGGTGCATTTTGTTAACCCGATGTTAGGAACATATTAATAATAAGACCGTTATGACAGTTATCATCGATAATCTTGAAAATATCAAAAGAACCTTAGACTTTAGCCTAATAAACGACTTATAATCAGAGAAACTGATCTACTGCGGCAGGAGGTGAAATATCAAGAGAATTGGGGCTTATCAGGTGTTTGATTTGGAGGGCTCAGAGCTGAAGCGAACCAAGTCAAAAAAGAAAATTCGATAATATTTTGAGTTTGAGTAAGTGAATTGTCATTAATTTCTGGAGCCATTGACTTGGGTTTAGTTCCGTTACCTTAGGAACGAAACACTTTTTGATTTGGTCCGTTACAGGACTGGATAAAGTTAAACTTTGCCAAGAATTTGAAATACATATATGCATTTTATTTAATGACTTGGTTCGGTTCAGCTCTGAACCCTCCATATGAACTAGGAGTCGGAATATCAGACTAAATATGGTCCAAATTCATTGTAGGATTACTCAAAAAACTACTGTCAATTCAACGGTCTGGGTTGGTGTTTGTATTAAAGGAAATAAAAATTAACGCTTTGAATAATTGAATTAATATTTTCTTTAGAATCGAAAGTCCTGAAAGGTTCAAGTCGATATTACATTAAACTAAAACCATCACGTAATTGCCAAAAGTATCTTTTAAACGGAAAAGCAAAACTTTATCACAGTTTGTCCTCATAACAGATAAGCATACTAACGGAGACCTCAACCAATAATCAGTCCAGTATCGCGATATCGGGCTACAGATTCCCGTGTCACCAGATACGATCTTTGGTCAGCCGCGATTGCTTCTGATTTCCCCGGAAGATGTTACACCAGTAGGTTAACTAGCCTTAAGATTAATGGGTCGATTACGGATGGCCACTGAACAGAAGTTGAGTTGCCAGCAGCGAATTCAGGTAACGCCGCTCATGTTCAAATATAAAATAAAAAAACTCGTATATTTTAACATGAGCGGCGTTGCTTGATTTCGCTGCTGAGAACTGAACTGAAGTTGAGTTGCCACCCGTAATCAACCTATAAGTTAGAAACCGTTAACTATATCTTGTAATTTTAGGGAGCAGAGCTCGTTTTATTTAAAAGATCGAAAATACTTCTCTTTAACCCCTCTCCTCTAAAAATATTTCATTAACTTTTATTAGATCAACTTTTATGTCATATGCCTTAATATCGATTCAATGACCCCCATTAAGAATATTGTGAAAATTGTAATAGCTTTCTATCTTCTGAAATTTACTTACTATTCTTCCAGCATGATTATTGTGTAGATTAATTTTTGATTGTATATCGCCTGCTTTCTCTCTACAGTCCAAGAAAAGCTTCGAAAATTCCACACCAAAGTCCATATTATGAGAACATCCTCCCCATTTCCAACGGCTGGCAATTTTCGATCTTTCATATTTCTTTTCATCTTCGGCCGTTAAGATTTGATTTGTTTCCAGATATTGTAGGAATTGTTTCTTCTCCTTATCCAGACTTTGTCTTAGATTTTTATTAAGAGTTTTGCGATTCACCGAAGGATCACAACCGCATGACATCAACCGACCCTGGCTGCAGGCGCGGGCTACACTGTGTGCTACCCCGGCTGCAGAGATGGCAAATGCAAAAGCACTTTCTCGATAGCCTGGAAAAGAAAAAGCAAAAATAAATTTAATTAATTCAATAAGAAATTTAATGAAGTCTTTTAGTAGTGAAAGATAATTCAAATTTCGAATGCGCATTTATTTTTTTTTCTTAAATTTTAAAATAAATTTAGTAGTTGTAGTTGCCTTTAATGGCAGAATTCCTTGTTTTTCTTTCTGTAATGCCACTGTGTTATAAAATGGTAAACCAAAACGTAATAAAAAAAGGAAATGACCTTCTTGAAAATGTTAAGAATGCCCTTCTACTTTATTTGCACTACGTATTAAATAAAAGTCAAGTAGTTCAGAGATGTGTTAAGGAGCCGTAACATTCAGTTAACTTACGCTTTTATACTAATCTCCTGATGCCAACCTGAACGTTTCCCATGGGATTTGTTTCACAGCATTTTTGCGGCACTATTTTTCTTGCAACTGAACTTGCAACAAACTTTTGCAAATCGAACAGAAACAAAATCAAAAAAACAAAAAAGGTAAAACAATACAAACATAATTCCAGCACATAAAAACAGTGTCAAAAGACACATTTCAGTAAGTGTGACATGCCGTTCAGGAGGTTTAACGTGTGGCCGTTTGAGAGTGTTGAATTTGGACTGAGTCCCTACATAAGAAACATACAGATAGACAGACGCATCGACTGTGTGGTGGTGACTATTCTGCGTACATTGTTGTAAAGCTGTAGACAAACAGTACGTAAATGATTGGCATTCTACTTTTGCTTTGTTACGCATTGTCAATATCGGCTCGAGGATACAGAATCAAATTAAACTCTAGACAAAAAATCTTTACAAAGTTTAAAAAACCCAAAAATTTTGCATTAAAATAATAGTAAATTTCCCATTTTTTTCATTGTACGCTTGCTTTGTCACAGATATGCTTGGTACAGTGGGCCGTTACTAAATTTAAAGTAGTATTCTGCGAGTATATACGATCTTAGGTCATAATTTTTGTTTCGATTTTAAATACTGTTTTATAGATGGAAATTGTAAAAATATTACTTCTTATACTCTACACCACTTTAAGTCGGGAGGATATTATTAGCCCTAGACTGAGCTTTTACTTTATATTAACCTGGCCTATGGAAAATGTTGAGAATTGGTCCATATTTTTTTTAGCCACCTTATAAATTTCCTTTTTCAATAAAGCATTACTCTTTATGAACCTTCTAACTGTTTAAGTATTTTTATTAAAATCAGTCCAAAATGTTTTATGACAACCGTTATGACATGAAAGAATTAAATGGGAACCGGTTCATATTTGACCATAGGTCTCATTCAAGTTCGACTTCCAAAAATTGCTTTTTCTACCACAAGTTTCACATAAAAATTTTAGTATCGAGATAATCACCCTTATTCTATTTGACGCCGTCAATAGTAAACAACGCCGTTTTTATGTTTTGTTTCAATTTCGTATTCCCGTTGGCAATATTGCCATATTTCGATGACTGTTAACAAATGTTTGGTATTTTCTAAGAAAAAATTGGCGTTGCTGTTGCCTTTAATTGCCTTTGATTTTGTCGTCGGCATTTTTAGTGTTGTCTTGTGCTGCTTTGTTTCGTGTTTTTGATTTCTACGGCGGTTTTGATATTTTTCTACATTTGTGTTGTGTTTTGATATATTTTTGTGGAAATAATTGAAAAAATTAAAATAGCAACTAAGTGCCAGTTCGAGAAGCTAGTGGAAGGGCTTGTAAAAAATCCATCACTAGAAAGAGGATTTACAGGGTCTCTTTTCTTAATAAATTGAATATAGAGATGGTGGTATTGTTTATTTTTTTTTTTAGCTAAAATTTTGATGTGGGTTCCTTCCGCACAGCCAATTACACCTGGAAATGGCGCTTTTCAAAGAAATCCAAATTTGTGGACAAAGTTCTCTCTCTATGACTTCCAGAGTCTCAGACAAAATCTTTAAACTAGTGGCTTGGACAGTCCAAAATTTAAATAATTTCCAACGCTGAGCTGGTTAGATTCCTGGGCCAAAAAACGAAATGTTGCTGCAAATATAGTGTTTTTGGAACAAACGTTCCCTTTTTTAAATGTGGCTCTAGTATTTCCAACACAAGTTTAAAAGAAGGTTTATTCAGCCGAAAAGAACTTTCAAATCTTAAAAAGGTTAAAAAAATCCATTAGGCACTTGGGAAAATTTAATAAAATAAAAAAAATGTATATTAAAACATTATTTTTTACATACAAATTTTTATTAAACTTAAAATTTTGCAAAAACAGTACAGAATTTGTTTTCTTATAAAAAACTGTAAACAAAATGAATCAGCTGATTTTAATATTAGAGATGTGTGCTGTATTTTATTAACATTATCGATAAATAGTCAACGGCGTCATAATACTCTTATAAAATACCAATTTAACATAGAATTGATCTTATCTTTGTTAAGAATTGCTGTTGCCTTAAAATTGCCGTTGTTATTGCCGACGCCAAATAGAATAAGGGTGAATAGTTTAGATCCAAAATTGGCCACAGACTCATTTGGGACCCCCTGTCCTCATTAAAACCAATTAAAGCTCATATAGATTAGATTCGGCCCAAACAATTCGACTATATTTATAATTAAAAACGTCATTACAACATATTTGGCTCTTTGTCAGTGATGCAAAATAGTACATGGTTGGCCTTACCCGTCTATAGTTTCCTAATTGTTTGTTTTAGGCTGATTTAAATTTTCAGTCGCAATTTAACGAATTAAATAATTTTTTCAGTTTTGTAAATACTCAGATAAATGCTTTACAATTCGATTCGTTTAGTATCGACTGAAAGAATTAGAAATAAAATTGTTTTCGAATCGAAAAAGTAATCGATCACGACATGCACAATTGGCTCCCTGTTTTTTTTTTTTGGTTATTTTACCTTCGCTGCTGCGGAATGTGACCCCAGGAAATATGAGCCCAACGTACTAAATGAGGAATGGCCCCAAAACTTTATATAAAGCCCAACAATATGCCATTTTAGGGCATTTTTTTGGGTTTTTTGCATTCTTTCGTTGGGGTGTTTTTGCAATTTAAATGAATGAAAAATTACCCGAAATCAAATTTAAATTTTTAATTTGGAACTATTTGTATACGTTTTAACCTTCGGTGAGGGTTAGGGCTATAACTTTACACTTTTTGCGAATATCAAAAACGGCATATTATAGTCGTGTAGAACATTAAAAGTTATTAATAAAAAATATAATAATTTTTTCGGATTGTTTAAAAAATTCACGCAGGGATTGGGTTGAAGTTTGAAAACAACAATTTTTATCTCACGGAAATTTTAAAAAATATTCACCTGATATTTGTATATATTCCTATACGTATCATTTAAATGCTATTTTGGAATTTATTCACTGCTTTATATTTAAAAATTTTCCTACGGTTTACAATTCATTGCGGTTCAAAATTTCTTCGAAGGTTTTAGAAATTTGGTTCCCTGCGTGAGGTTTTTTTCGCAAAACGACGGGAGACAGGTGTTTTCATTACTAAAACATTCTTGGCCACTCCGTGGTACTATGCCAAAAATTTGGTTATATCCCTAGTATACATACTGTGAGCGTCAAAATAAAGTGTACAGCTTGTTTTCCAATATAAAAAGGGTTATGTTAATTATAAAAAGTTAAATTTCTACTTTGCCAAATTTGATCAGACTTCAAGCTTGCTGTCATCTGTGAAAAATACGTTGCTCCAAAAAGTGACAAAGGCAAGTTGGAAAAAAACGTGATAAAAGGTAGAAATAAGAAATTCAACGGAAAAAATATAGTATCAAAAGTAAAGCGTGATAGGGTTAGCTTTTGTAAAACGTCCTAAAACAGATGGATCAGCTCAATAGTCGCTCGATATCAACTCAAGTAAACATCTGAAAACATTTGGACAGACAAATTAAAAAAAAAACATTAGCAGCAAGCACTCTCTGAATAAAATTCTGCAGGAAGGGTAGCCAAAATTGTCTACTGAGCTAACTTTAAAATGGGTGGAATTGATGCCAAAGAGACTAGAAGCCGTCCTAAAAGCAAAAAGAAATCAATCAAAGTATTAGCCACTTCACTTTTCTTAGTATTTTAAAACTGTACACTTTTTTGACGCGTTTTAAACGGAGTATATTATTTTTTTGTATTGTTTTTGTTGTTTTTGAAGTATTTCAAATTTTTAATTTTAAATTGTAATAACATTGTCCAAAGTTTTGTAAATGATAATAAACTTCTAAAAATTTTAATTATTTTTTGCTAAAATAACACTTTTTATATTGGAAAACCAGTTGTACACTTTATTTTGACGCTGACAGTATATCTTAAGCTGGAGGTCTACACCACGCGTTACTCGCTTTTTCGCAGCATACGCAGCTGTCAAAAAAGTAGAATCTGTGTAGTTATACGTAGTTAGTTACATGCACAAAAGCGTAGATGCCTTGAGGCGAAAAGTAGGTTTACTTTCTACTTTTGTAAGCGTCACAAGCAGCGTTCGAACAAATCAGCTGATTTTGACAAATTAAATTTTATTTTTACTTGTGCTGCTTCTGCATAAAAAGCGTTGCATGTAACTTGAAACGTAGATCGCAAGTAAGGTTATAAAAGCATGTGCTGCGTGGAAGCGAAAACGCGTGTTATGGACCTCCAGCTTTAGACCCTATAATGTGTTAATTCTAGGTCCTTATTAGTAGCGGAGTTTACTAAACGATGCTTTTCTGCATGTCTGGCCGTCTGTCTGTTGAAATAGGTTTTCCGAAGACCACAGATTTGATGGGGACTTTGTTGTTATGTATTTCTTTCATATCTTCTCCGTATAATTTTGCTATTGAAATTCAGCCAGATCGGCAAATAAATGGCTGTGATATTAGCAAAAAACCACCATTGCTTTAAATTTTTTTCATTAAAACCCATGTTGTTGTTGATTTTTATACCCATCACCGAAATAAACAAGATATTTATAATAATTTTTTTTTTATATTTTTAATTAGGCTTAAGTTCATTAAATTTAATTTTCATTAAATTATTTTTATGAAGAAAGGAATTTTACAACATGAAAATCAATTAAAATTTACTGATAATTTTTCATTCTTGACTCAATCTGGGCTCGAACCCAGGTGTTTACGGACAGGTTACCCTGACATGTTTCGATTGCAACCACTCAATCTCCTCAGAGGGCTTGCCGTTTAACACTCGCAGCCATCGACGACTGCTGACGTCATTAGTCAAAGATCAATCCTTAAACCAAATTGTATTTAACCTTTGGTAGATCGAAATTTGCTTTGAATGATTATCTATTTTAATTTACTTTAACATGTTGTTCCTTTACTTCTGTTTTTTCGTACTTTTGTCAAGAATTCTTCTTGAAGTTCAAAGTACATATTTTTTGTTTTTTCATTTTTTTGTCTTTCTTTTTCTTGTTGACCTTTTCAGCACAACTTGAAGGACAAATGCAAACATAGAGCTCGTGCCTTAGCTTTAACAATTATTAGTATTGTGGTTATTTTATTGAACTATTTATGGTTTTTAATCCAAATTTTTTTTTATATTTTTAATTAGGCTTAGGTTCATTAAATTTAATTTTCATTAAATTATTTTTATGAAGAAAGGAATTTTACAACATGAAAATCAATTAAAATTTACTGATAATTTTTCATTCTTGACTCAATCTGGGCTCGAACCCAGGTGTTTACGGACAGGTTACCCTGACATGTTTCGATTGCAACCACTCAATCTCCTCAGAGGGCTTGCCGTTTAACACTCGCAGCCATCGACGACTGCTGACGTCGTTAGTCAAAGATCAATCCTTAAACCAAATTGTATTTAACCTTTGGTAGATCGAAATTTGCTTTGAATGATTATCTATTTTAATTTACTTTAACATGTTGTTCCTTTACTTCTGTTTTTTCGTACTTTTGTCAAGAATTCTTCTTGAAGTTCAAAGTACATATTTTTTGTTTTTTTCATTTTTTTGTCTTTCTTTTTCTTGTTGACCTTTTCAGCACAACTTGAAGGACAAATGCAAACATAGAGCTCGTGCCTTAGCTTTAACAATTATTAGTATTGTGGTTATTTTATTGAACTATTTATGGTTTTTAATCCAAATTTTTTTTTATATTTTTAATTAGGCTTAAGTTCATTAAATTTAATTTTCATTAAATTATTTTTATGAAGAAAGGAATTTTACAACATGAAAATCAATTAAAATTTACTGATAATTTTTCATTCTTGACTCAATCTGGGCTCGAACCCAGGTGTTTACGGACAGGTTACCCTGACATGTTTCGATTGCAACCACTCAATCTCCTCAGAGGGCTTGCCGTTTAACACTCGCAGCCATCGACGACTGCTGACGTCATTAGTCAAAGATCAATCCTTAAACCAAATTGTATTTAACCTTTGGTAGATCGAAATTTGCTTTGAATGATTATCTATTTTAATTTACTTTAACATGTTGTTCCTTTACTTCTGTTTTTTCGTACTTTTGTCAAGAATTCTTCTTGAAGTTCAAAGTACATATTTTTTGTTTTTTCATTTTTTTGTCTTTCTTTTTCTTGTTGACCTTTTCAGCACAACTTGAAGGACAAATGCAAACATAGAGCTCGTGCCTTAGCTTTAACAATTATTAGTATTGTGGTTATTTTATTGAACTATTTATGGTTTTTAATCCAAATTTTTTTTTATATTTTTAATTAGGCTTAAGTTCATTAAATTTAATTTTCATTAAATTATTTTTATGAAGAAAGGAATTTTACAACATGAAAATCAATTAAAATTTACTGATAATTTTTCATTCTTGACTCAATCTGGGCTCGAACCCAGGTGTTTACGGACAGGTTACCCTATATAATAAAATATAATAAAAAAAAAAAAAAAAAATTTGGATTAAAAACCATAAATAGTTCAATAAAATAACCACAATACTAATAATTATTTATAATAAGTATAAGTATAAGTTGGTTTTTTTAATGGGTACACTTTTTTTGCACACAAAAAAAAACATAGTACATTCATAGCGCAGTTGGTTTCACGCTGTCCGTCGGTTTTTCTGTATATCTGTAGAATGGCATCTTTCTTATCAATACACAACATCCCACAAAATGTGGGCGGTGTTGGAGAAGTGGGCGTGGCAGAAAAAAGATTTATTTCGAATGCAGATTGTTATACTATAGTGGAAATTCATGTTATCTATCGCGCGATTTTTAAAACGAAAACTGTAAAATTTTTCGGGACATTAAAATTCATGGGTCTAATCACCGCATTCGATACTATCGTATCGAATAAACTATCCAGTTTTTTTGCATACGGTAGGCACTGACATATCGAATGAAAACTCGTTAAATGTAATGTCGAGTTACTCGATATCGAATGCTATTATTTCAAAGTATACCAAAATAAATAATTTCGATCAATTTTTCTCGATATCGTATGCGGTAATTAGACCCCAGGATTTTGGAATTCGGAATCTTAAGTTTCGGGCATACGACCCCTTCCCAAATTTCCAATATAACTTTCTTTTAGTTTTAACTTTTATGTATATGGGCAAATCCTGCGTGACGAACGCTACATTCGCTTGCGTTTTCTGATTGAAATATAAAAATTTTTTGGTCTTTCAAAAGAGATAGCTTCAACTAATATATAGTATTTAGTGAATTTCTTAGCAAGTATTTGTTGCGAAATAATTGATCACAAAGTTTTGTGACGTACGCTACAAAAAGTGGAAGTAACTTCAAAGGTTAAAGTACGTTTTCCTTATTTTTAGCGAATTTGGCATGATAACGTATAAAAAATCTAATTCCTAAAAGAAAGATGACTATAAGAGAATTCTAAACGCACTTATTCGCAGCCAAAAAATGTTGTGATTTTTTGACAAAAGCCGTAAACCCTTTGTGACGTACGCTACATAACGCACGCTACAGTTTTTCCAGTAGTATTTTATTATTATATTTTATTTATTTCAACAAAACAAATTATATTTTTATGAATTGCATTTCTTAAACTAATTTCTTAACTTATGAATATCAACTTTTTTTTAACGAAATTTATATTTTGATAAGTCTGCTGTAAGTGCTATTTTAAGCACAAAAATCACCTAAAATAATGCTAAATTCACGTATTACATTAAGAAATCAGCAGTGGGTAAAAATTATTGCATTAATGATCATTGAAATACATATTTTTTAATATAAAAATGAAATTAAACATCTAGTCTTATATTCCATTAAAAAAAATTCATTTGAAAAATTTTTGGTTGGTGGACTGTTTCTGGGATTTATTTACAACTGAATTAAATTACATATGGGGTATTCACAAGGTGTGCTATCATGTTATATTGTCATAATGTTCTAACATTTTACAATGGTTTAAAAATATTGTTGCTGCTTTGTAAACAAAAAGTGTCTTAAATTAATAGAACGTTGCTTACTATGTTTATTGTGCTGTCGTAATTAATCAGAAGAGACCAGAGCTGAGCGGCTGAGCCGTACCGCGTTAGTTTTTGTAGCCGTCGCCGTTGATGGTATAATTTTATCCGGCTCACATCAAAATTTGACCTGCGGCTAGCAATTTTTGCAACAAATCACTTGCGGCGTCAAATAAGATCGGCTTAGGACTCTGCTGTTTAGTAAACAAACGAAATAAAATTTATTTCTGATTTGCGTATGCAAAATGAAAAATAGTCAGGTAAAATCCAATTTAATTTATTAATTCATGGAAAAGAATTAAAAAATATTTTGATGTTAGGTAATTATTTATTTTTTATATTTGTTTTAAATCAGCTGATTTAAATTCATAATAGCATACTAAATTATGAGGGGTTCTTCACAACAGTCGTATTTTTTCATGTTATTATTTTAAGACATATGACTTTAGGACACCTTGTGAATCCCCCAATAGTATATAAAACAATTGTAAAAAGTTCGAAGTGAACTTTTATGTGGTCAATATTTCTAAAAAATTTATGGTGATTTTTCATAGAGAAGAATACTCTAAATTTAAAGGGCATATGGCTATTTCCACAGAAATGTCAACCACGTGTGAAAAAATAAAAACTGAAACCCCGTTTCTTTTTTAATGTCCCTAGAGGAAAGGGAACTAACACTTAACTTGTCACGTGACAGTTCTATTGTGATAGGGACCGGTTCGAGATCTAACACTTTATATGAAGGGGACTTGTCACTTTAACAAATTGATGTCCTACGAGGGGGTTAATTGGCACCTTTTTGACGCTTTGTAACAGGTCACAGAAACAACCAAAATGGACACATTCAATTTCATTTAAAAAAATGCCTGTCGCAAAAATTGTCCCAAATGAACAATGTTATAAGGGCGGATCCCCTTTATTAAAAGTAATAGAACCAGGTAGAATCAATCAGTCATTACCCACACAAAATCCAGTTACATGACAAGTTGTTTGTCAATTACTTTCTGGAGTAACTCTTTAGCACATTATCACCAGTTAAGTGATATATTATGTTTTAACCTATCACAATTCGCTACTTTTTATTATAAAACTGCTTTCACTTGTCACGGGATAAGTGCCTTAAAACCAATTGACACAAATTTCCCGCAGGGGTTTTATTAAAGAACAACACTTAAAATTTATTAACCTAAAGAGTTCGAAACGTATTTTTGGACTTCAAAGTTATGCAAGGGCCTTAGTCACCTATTTTTGAGTTTTTAATGGTACTTTCTCTTAAATATTTAATTACTTAAAAGTGGTGATGGGAGAATCATCTTTTTGATAAACAGTTCTAACAACAATAATAAATTAACAACAAATACAAATATCTGAATATAAAGATCAATTAACGGAAAATTTTCAATTTGTTTTCATCAACATTTTAATGTAACACTCGTGACCACAAAACATCATAAATTGTAATTTTTTCTGAGTCGGTGGTCGCAAGTGTTTCAAACTTTTTACGTTAATAAAGTTTGATGGTCTTAATTTATTAAAACATTAAATTGGACCATATTAACACGGTTATATTTGTATAGTACTTTAAACTTCGTCACGTCTGTCACCTGATAAAAATTATCGTAAGTGAAGAATTTTGCATTGTGGTTGTTTTTGTTTTAATTACATAAATATTTTACGTAGATGGAAGGATGACGTGCCAAACATAACTGGAATACAAAAACCCATTACTTTTCGTGTAATGAAGAATTTTACATAAAAATAGTATTAACTGCATATTCCCCAAAAAGTATTCACAAAGAAGACAGCAGGACAATTTTAAAAAAATTTGTATAAAAAAAAGCTCAATTTTAATATTTATTTTCATACTAAATTTTCTCAAATGCCTTGTTGTCTTCTTAATGAATTAGGCCCCTATATTTTATAATTCAGTCATTTAAAAATAATTTAATTCATTTAATTTACAAAATAAAATCATCAAATAAAATGTATAACCTGTAGTGGAATTCTCTAACTTTTAACAACTAACGTTAACGTTAATTTTACCGGCACAGTTTATTGCTTACGGTAACAATACAGCAATTCAGTAACTAAATTTTAACAACATAGCTAAAAATTTCAATCAAATGGCATCTTTGTTAATTAATTAGTATATTAAACGAACACTGTCATCGAGAGCAAACTACTTCTCGTGTGGAACTACTTGGAGTACTTTCGAAACTAACAAAACCCCATTTAGGATTTGATAGTCTAGCGAAAATTGCAAAAAATCGGAAAATTTGCAAAAAAAAAAAAAACGAAAATTTTTAACTTTTCAAACAAGCCATAAAATTGATTAAAAGTCGCTAAAACTATAAGGAATTGCAAAAATTCGGTAAAAATGTTTAAATTAGCGGAAATTCGCAAAAATTTGCAAGCAGCGGCTATTTATTAAAAATCGTTAAAGCTCTAAGGAACCACAGGAAAAAATCGCTTATATCGCGAACATGGCTAAAATTCGCAAAAAATTCCAAACTTGGAAAAAATCGTAAAATTTATTTAAAATCGCTAAATCGCTTAAAAAACAAATTGTCGGAATATATAAAAATTTTTTTGCAAAAATAGCGAAAATTCGCGAAATTGTTTTATATTTCGAACAAACCATAATATTGATTTGAAGTCACTAAAACTATAAGGAATGGCAAAAATTCGGTAAAAATTGCTGAATTTGTGGAAATGTGCAAAAATTAGCTAACAGCGGCATTATTGGAAAGTCTAACACTTATTTTTTGTGTAGAAAAGAAAACCCTATTAGTGATTTCCATAAGCTGCATCTTAAATGTAATACTTTTTTTGAAGTATTATATTATTTTTGCAAAATGTATGTAAATAACGTGAATTTTAAAAATGTTAATCTGGCTTTTACTTGCCAACATTTTTGTTTGTTTGTTTTTTTTAATAACTACGAATTTAAAAATAAACAATGAAAAATATTTTGCTGTTAAGATAACTTAAATACCTGACGTTAAGATAGAACTTAGCAGTAAACGTTATTGTTAAAAAAGTTACTGAATAAAATTTACGTTAACTTTGCTGTTAAATATTTTTAACAATTTAAATTATGTTAAAATTGAATAGAGAATCGCACTACTGAAATGAAAGAAAACATAAAATAAAAAAAAACAAACAGTTATTGAAAACAAAATTTACTACAAGTATAGTATTACATGATAAACTATGTCACGTTACATCACGTAACGTCACAAACTAAACAACGGGCTGTAGGGGATAATCCAGAAAAGTTTTGTCAGTTCTAAAAATCAAAAAAAAAAAATCACTTATAATGTTGGGAATTATGACAAAAAATGTTTGCAAAATATTCCCAAGAAATTCGCAGAGTTTTGCATTTTTGCTAACAAGGAAAAAACAAACTTCTATTTTTGTCACGCCACGTCACCGCCTTTAATTGCTTATATTTTATGGGGTGCATGTTTAATTATTTTTTCTCATTTATTCATTTATATAGCTTTTAATGCTCCACACAAAACCACAAAGAAGTAAGAAAATTGTTAACGATTTCGTTGGTTTTTGTCTCATTAAAGCGTACGACGTATGTGACTATGGAATTACCCATATTTCATTTTTCATAACTTTGAGGGGACATTTCCTTAAAAAAAAATTGGTTAACATTGCATTCTGAAAAATGGATGCCAGCAAAATCGCCTAAAGTAATAAGTATATAAAAAAAAAAAATAATAATAATGGAAATTGTATCTAAAAATGGTGGAAAAGGCCCAAAAAATAATTAAAAATCAGCCAATTTTTATTTTCAAATTATTAAAAATGACAATGTCAATTTGCAAAGTGTCTTAATGCCCACGGACGTTATGACATTTTGACAGAAGTGTCACAGTGTCCATGGACATTACGACACTGGACTTTATGACATGATACTGAATAGTGCACAAAGTTTGGCGGAGGGCTCAAATAAGTATTACTGTCCATACTGCCGCGCAGCTGTTGAAGATACAATGCAATTTTTTACATAAAACTTACATTTGTATGTTACTAAATTTATATGAATAATAAACACTGTTTTGCAAATTGGGTAATTTTTAATTTTTTTTTTTTTTTGGGAAAAATTCGTTTTTTTTTTTTGGGTCATTTTTCATTTTTATTTTGGGCCCTTTTTCGTTTCCTTTGGGCAAAATTTCATACATAGCTTTTTGGGTAATTTTTCATGTTCTTTTGGGCGATTTTTCATTTGGGCGATTTTTCATTTTTTTTTGGCCATTTTTCTTTGGGCGGGATTTTCGAAATCGGGTTTCTTGTTTTACTCGATCTTATAGCCGTTTTTTTTACCATCTAATTGAAGAATTTGTCAAAACAAGAAAAGAAAAAATCGCCCAAAAATGTTTCTTAACTATGTAAAAAATTAATTATTACCCAATAAAGACGAAAAGTCGCTAAAAAAAAAATTAGGTGATATTTCCTTTTTTTGGGCGATTTTTCATATATAACTTTGGATGATTTTGCTGGCCCTAAATTTGGGGTAAATTTTAATTCGCTCGTAGGCCATATTTCGCAGGCCCTTTGCCTTCATTTTCAAAATGGCCATCAAGATCCTCCCAGAGATATAGAGCTTTAACTAGACTTATAGTCATAAAAATTATTTATAACTGCATATATAAATCCTAATTTTCTTGAAAATTCTCCACTGTGCTCTTTTCATTTAAGATGATTTTACACAAAAAATAATCACTCGTCTTGGTGCAACAAAAATGTGATGAATCTCCGTATCTCTCTCTCTCTCTCTTTCTCTCTTTTTAAAGTGGTAGTGAAGATTGTGTTCTTATTCCGTGAATATTGTGGAAATACTAGCAAAGATTATCTCAAGAATTTGTCTACACTTTTTCGCGTACAAGACTAATTAAAAATATGTTCAGTTAACTGTCTTTGGCAAAAAGATTCTAAAACCAATATTTAGTAGTAAATAAATTCCCCAAGATGCAAAATTTCAATCCTTAAATGTTTTAAACCTAGAACAAATACTTGTAATTATTGCCATATCTTAAGATTTTTAGTGTGTGTATGTGTCGCTCTGTGTGTTTGTGCGAGGGGGAAAATAAAAAAAAAGAAGTTGTATTTCCATTTAAATCGTTCATCTGTCATTTAAATCGCTTGAAAAGATATTTTCAAAAAAGACAACTTCTATCTAAAGATACTCGTATCAAAGAAACATCTTTAAATCTTCGTTGTCGTTCGTATAGTCGTTAGCATGAGAGCGGCTTAATAGCGTTTAGCATATCTTTAGCTTATTTCGTTTTTTTTCTCATTTTATTTTTCCCTCTAAGTAGATTTTTGTTTAGCACAGGGAGGACTGTAATTGAAGGATGTGTTATGGGCCTTTAAACAGGGCTGGTACAGAATTTTCTCGGCTTAACAAAATAAATAATATTGTTAGTAATTGTTTAAATATGTGAAAACATTGAAGCTGTCAGGTTGAGACAATTTTCAAGAAATTTGTATATGGTATTTCAATAAAAGTCTAATGGCCATTTTCTCATTAGGCGATTATCTTGTTTCCCAACGAAAAACTGCACATTAAAGAAATTTGGTTTTCTCAATGTCTCATTTGTTCGATTTTATCGCAAAGCTAACCGGCACTCATCTGCCAATTATTTATTTTCCTTTTATTTGCCGTACAGATAAATTCAATCAGCTGACTCCCAACTTTTACATGTATTTTGAGTGGCGTTGCCAGCTGAAAACTTTGTTTTTTGTCGGTATATTGAGAAACCCAAAATCGTTAACGGACAGTTTAACGGTCCAATAAATTTATGTTGACATTAAGTAACAGACAGTTTGTCGATATATTGAGAAAATGGCCATAAGAACTAAAAAAAAATCTTTAAAATATTCTAAAATCAAAATTTTTAACAATAATCATGCCAAAAAGTCAAGCTTAGATTTCAGCTTTGTTAATAGGGAAAGGATGGTTTTTTTAGACGTATATTCCTTTCGATAGGGATAACTGTTAAACAAGCTGTCATACTAGTGAAATGTGTTCGACTGTTTTCTCAGTATACTTTGGCAAATCACCATGCAAAGACTAACACAAAAACAACGCTTTCAAATCGTAGAAATTTATTTCCAAATTACAATCGTCCAACTAAGCTGCTAATACGGATCGGTTCATGACGACATTAACTCTTTTGGATAATATTCATCTAAAGTGCAATTTTCTAATAGGCATAAAAAAGCTCTCCTTCGACATCAGCTGCATTTTTCAATTCTACGCGACGCTTAACGATTTTCAGTTGTTCCTTATAAAGGGTGGCCCAACAAAAACGCACGATGTTAATTGTAAATAAAACAAAAAGCGTTCGAAAAATTATCTTCATATTTTCTATTATTATAGAAGGATCTATGACAATTATATGAAAAACAAATTATCGGCCAAATGCTCACCATGACTTCGGTGGCATGCAGATGGTTCATATTTTTTTAAATCACATGATCGTGCCGGCCAATTACCATCGTGACGACGTGAGATAACACGGGCAAAATAGCCATTGTTTCACTGGCTGTGTGGCAAATGGCACCATCCTGTTGAAACCACATATCGTCCAGGTCCATATCCTCAAACAAAAAAAAAATTTTTATTTTGAAGCCCCCTAATGTACAGTGATTTTTCTAATGAACATAAATTCTTAAAGATAATTTAAATGTACCGAGCAAATACTACATCACAACCGTGAAGTGTTCAGCTTTTAACTATTTCTGGCTATTTTAACAAACCAATCTTAGTTTTAGCGTAAAAAAGAGTGAAAAGCGACAATTTGTAAGGTACAATGAGCTATTTTGTTGTTCAGCTTTACCGTAGTAAGTCTAGGTTCACACTATGAGAGTTTTCTTTCAGAAGGTCTGAGTTTATGGGTGAGAGAGGAGAGATGAAAAGCATGTTCTCTTCCCAATAAACTCAAACTTTCTGAAAGAAAACTTTCATAGTGTGATCCCAGACTTACAATTTTGCGGAATACTGTTAGTGAAACAATTAGGAGTGCCCGTAAGTTATTCGAAAATAAGTAAAAAAATTTTTTTTTTACCAAAAACCATCTTTTGGCAAAAAATTTAAACAAAATATATTGCGGACTCTTAGCTATATTTTTGCCATATATAGGTAAGCGGTATCATGAAGTCTAAATAAGCTGTTGATCAAAAATTAATGATCCCTTGGCTTCAAAAATCGCCAAACTGAGTATAGGATTTGGTTAGGAAAGGTTGGAAATACAATCGAATCATTACTGTCCAATCCGTGGGGAAGCCTAAGATGTCAGTTCGTCGATGAGCCTTTCAAGTCATCAGGTCGGCATCAAGTGCCCTTGTTCCACCTTCTCGCGGTGGCTCCTGTTAACAGCTTGATATTTCCAGTTGGCTAATGCACAGTGTTAAAATATCAAGATACTGTACTATTCTTCTCAGGAAGGGTAGAAATATACTTAGAGGATCGCTTTTTTCTCTTTGTAACAATAGTGCAGGATTAGATTAAAATGTTGTAGGACTGGGTTCGTATATTAAGAGCAATCCCCTTTTAGTAAAGGCGTGGTGCAAGGGCTACAATCAGGAAATTGGTCACGCCTGGGTTCCGCAAGGAACCAAAAGGTGGCCAAATATCATGAAACACGGTGATATGCTTGGGGATAAATTCCCCCTTGCATTACTCTCAGTGATTAGAGCAAGTTTCCAAGCAGCGTCGTTTATATGGAATTTTCCCTTTGTATAAATGAAATGAATTGGATACAATTAAATGAACTATGTATTGGTAACAGTACGCTTATCATAGAGAAGCCGTTTGGATGTATCAGAAGGAAAGTATTTCTTTCCTGCGGTAGAATAATTGCCATTGAGTCCTCCGGGACTAAGACGTGGTAGTGGCTCGAGGGGCATAACTGGACTAGGTCTGTCGTGTTGATTTATTCATTCGGACATTGAACATCAATGGGAGCACTGGAGTATATCTAAAATGACAGGGCTCTTGAAGTTACCGGATTTCTTGGGTCTGTGGTGTTTACCTAAACACCCTTCGAAGTGTTATTTTAGACGCCACGGAAAGTCATATAGCACCCGGAATTCACAACCCGGCATGACTATATGGTGAGAACTCTGCTTGCAGAGTACACGTGGTGGTTGTTGGTTCCATCCTTGATGCTTGATCTTAGGATCGTTGTGACTCTCTTTTTGAAACTGCTTGGATCATACTAGTCAGTGGAGACTAGATAGCTCCAACTCCTAAACAAGGGGTGGTGCTTAGATTCTGGTATTTTACCTGTGTGTGACTGAATGATCCTGCACACACAGGGGCATTTGGAAAGTGCAATATAACTCACTAAGTGGTTAAGATCCAACGTGAGACAGACCGAAAAGGAGGTGCTCACGTAAATCCAAAGCATACTTGTCCAATCCGTGTGTTGTTCGCACAGTTGCACTGTGTAATTTCCCTTTTTATACAGAAATCAATTTTTTTTTACAACAAAGTAGAATATTAAAGTAAAAAAAAAATCGTTTTATATAAAATCGAAAGTACTTTTTAACAAAAAACCACTTGTTTGACAAAGATCTTTGTAGCCCTTGAATTTACCCTCTGGTTCAACCCTGTAATTTTGGTATGTTAGAACCTTAAGAGTCGTGTGTATGAAACAGAAAAAAATTCCTTTACATCTAAAAGGTATCACAGCCAGCCAACAAACAAACTAACTACTACTGCAATTCTAAAAATATATGGCATTGCGTTTTTTAATCTTTCCTGATTTACTCATTGAAAACATTTTTGCATACTTTTGTATCGTTTTAAAATCATTTCATCGTTTATTTTGCGCATCCGTCAACTTGTGATAGCAATTTTTTGTTTTAACGTCCGTTTTTCAGATTTTTTTTTTTTTTTTTTTTTGAATCAAATCGAACCGAATGAAGAGATTTAGTAACAATATAAAATTATACAGCACATGCAAATAAATTACATTTGTACGCCTGAAAAAAAATATTTTTCCCTCTACTTAGTTTTTTTTTTGTGCTTGTTGTCATTACAATCGCAATCATGAACATCAATATCCTCGTCATGTCCGCCATTTTTGAATGTTTTGAATGCATTGTTTTGCGGTTTACAAGATTCTCAACTCAACAATTTAATGTTGATGATGATTATTGTTGGTCAAAAAATCTCTCAAAAAAAAAAAAAAAATTCAAAAAGAATATCTTTAAAAACAATTTAAAAAAAAAGTAGTTAAGACGCGCTGCTGTTGAAGAGATATTTTAGTTACTGTGTTGTTTGGAATGCCATTGTAAAGCAGTTTGACATGTTGCTGACACATTTTGTCTCCAGAGTGTTTTTTAAATGTCGTACTATTTGCTGGATTATGGTTTTAAAAAATCATGGTCTTTAAGGTTGATTTGTAGGAAAAAATAATTGAATTAATTGGATTTTTTTTTAGGGCTTTAAGAAATCGAATGGGGGGGTTTTAAAATAATTTTAAAACTTTTTTTTGTCATCCCTAACACCAAACCTAAACACCAAACTAAATGTTAACAACAATTAAATCAATGTTATAAGAACAATAAAAAGATATCCAGATTTTTTCAATCGCTCTCTTTTTAGGTATAAATTTTATTTACGCTAAGCCAGGGATGATGAAAAAGCATCTCAATAAGAAATATCAACGATACCGATACGCATATACATACAATCTCAATTCAAGTTAAAATTAACAAAACTTTAGTAAAATTGCATTGTAAGAAATCATTAATATTTAAAATTTATATTAATAAGATTTATGTTAAAAAAGCAAGTATTCTCAGGTCCGTTGGAACCTGACCTGCAGTAGAGAAAACTCTGTCAGATGCAACAGAACTCATTGGAAAACTAATGTAATGGGTGATTTTTTAGCTATTATCTTTTTGGCAACACTGGTTTAAACAGCTGACTCACGTTTCGTGTTTTGTTTCACTGTCAAACATCTTCAGTTTGGTCTATAGTTTAACCATGAATCGTCTTACAAACGAACAACGCTTGCAAATTATTGAATTTTATTATCAAAATGCGTGCTCTGTTAAGAAGGTTCATCGCGCGCTTCTTCCTTTTTATGGTCAGTTTAATCGGACTCAATGGGTACGTTAATAAGCAGAATTGTCGATTATGGAGTGAAGATCAGACAGAAGCATTGCAAGAGCTACCAATGCATCCAGAAAAAGTCACAGTTTGGTGCGGTTTATGGGCTGGTGGCATCATTGTACCGTACTTCTTCAAAGATGATGCGAATCGTAACGTAACTGTGAATGGTGATCGCTACCGTGAGATGATATCCAACTTTTTTTTACCCAAAATGCAAGAGCTTGACTTGCATGACATGTGGTTTCAACAAGACGGTGCCACATGCCACATAGCACGCTTAACAATGGAATTTTTGAGCGGCGAGTTCGGTGAACATTTTATTTCACGTTCGGGACCGTTCAATTGGCCGCCTAGATCGTGCGATTTAACGCCTTTAGACTATTTTTTGTGGGGCTATGGTAAAGCTCATGTCTATACACACATGCTCGCTTCAATTGACGCATTGGAAGACAACATTGGAGCATTTATTCATGAGATACCGGCCGAAATGTTGGAAAGAGTATGCCAAAATTGGACTAAGCGGATGGACTATTTGAGGCGCAGTCACGGTCAACATTTGCATGAAATAATCTTCAAACATTAAATTATATGGACCGTACTATCGATTCAAATAAAGATTTTTAACTTTCCTATAGCTCTTAAAAAATCACCCGATATTTCTGCGGCATTTTCTTAAAACTTGGATATAACATGTTATTGCGCCAGTTAATTAGGGGTTCATATTTTATATTTTCTAATAATAAATTTCGAAGACAGTCTAGAAGCAAATTAGCGTCAGACAATGTAGGAGTGGCTTTGCTTAAGAACTTTCTATCCTTTTCGAAGTAATCCAAGATTTTTAGCAAAATAATTTGTATACTCGCAAATATCAACTTAAATAAGCAGAAAAATCTTAAAACTTGCAAATACATACAAAATTTAGCAATAAGAGAACATGTCACTACTAGGCACAATGGGTTAAAACATTGGTAAACTAAGGATTAATTCAGGGAAGCTCATTAATATCGATATTTATATTTGTTTTTGAAATAAAAAAACATTATCTAGTAAAAAATAGCTTTTGAAATAAATTGATGGATTTTTTTTTTTATTTAAAAAAGAAGATACAAATTATATGTACCTACATATGGGGTATTCCACGCCAAAGCGGATGGTTAAAAAACAACATCTTATTTTTAGTTTCCCAATTTTTCGATATATTTTTGGACACTTCAAAGGGGCCTTCCTGGTAAATTTTAAATTTTTTTTTATACTCTTTTTCTTTTGGTTTTTTTGTTAAAAGGCCTCTCCAGTAGTGGGCCTTCAATATTTTGTATTTCTTTTGATAATTGAAAAAAAAAAAAAACAAATTATTTTCTGGTACATATATAAATTTTTTGTTTTTTATATTCTTCGGCATGACGAAATGAAAAGTTGGCGTGGCTCAATTAATATTAATTTATACATATCTAAAGAACGTTATTTATGTATATAACTTTTTGTTCTTATGCCATCATGCTGAAGGGTATATAAGATTCGGCAAAGCCGAATATAGCACTCTTACTTGTTTTTTTGTTTTGTTTTTCTGACCAAATTTTAAATATTTTTTTAAAATAGTAAGAAAAATTTTAATAAGACTGGTTTCGGCATGTGAGGAATTACAAGCAGAAGAATATGCTGTTTTTGAAGACGAATAAGCCAATTGATAAGAATTTGGAGCTTGTGCAATCGGCTTAAGCCATCCTTAAAATTAACCATAAAGATACATACATATATCCGTCATTTATTTAATACTTCAATGCATCATAAGTACTTTCCAATAGCCCAGCATTCTTTTTCTAAAACTTTATTATATCGTATTTCATATTTATTTATTTTTGGGGAAGACATATTTGCTTGAAAATTGTCTTTAAAAAATCAAAAATTGTATGTGTTGGCATCGGTTTTAGATTCTTTTTAAAAATTCTTCCTTTTTAAAACACTCACTCAAGACTATAACATAAGTTTATTAAGTACGTTTTACACACTTAACAAAAATCTTAATTAGGACACTATACACTGTATTAGTTGTTGATAGGAGTAAGATAAAAGTATTACTACTTTTTTTAATATTTTATATACTAAACAAAGAAAAATAAGCGTAAATAATAAAAGAAGGGAAAATATATTAAATATTTGTTTAAGACCTTAAAAAAAATCCCCAATCCCCAAATGACTTTATTTGTCCTTTTTGCTCGCATGTAATCCCCATCTTTGGGGATAAAGCCCCAAGTCTGGCAGCCCTATTAATGGAGTACTCTAAAAAAATATTTAAAATATTTCCAAAACATTAAACAACACAAAAATTATTTTATTAGGTTCCCAAACGCCTGATGGTTGCATTATAATTTGTTTACTTTAAGAAGACTTAGTACAAAATACTAGCACTCGAAATGTCCCACTTTTCAATTTCAAAAACGGCACGCAAAATTTGTTAAAATTATTTGCCTATGACCGCTCACTGCCCATAAAGTAAGTTAGTCAAAGCGGTAATTTTAGCAATTAGTGATGTAGAATTTGATTTAATTTCACCCAACATCTACCAAATGTGACTGTGAAGGATAAAGTTCAGCTTTTGAATTAAAACTCACATCCCTCTGTGCAATGGTGCAAAACAAAAAAGGCTAAGAATTATCAGCTGTTTAGTGTATCCTGCTTTAAACTTTATATCACAAATGCTGTCATAATTGTTACAGTTAAATTGACATAAATAAATAAAACATTTATTTTTTTTGAGAACTCTTAAAAAAATATCATTGATATGCCATTTAATCTACATAATTTCAAATAACAATTTTCAATTCATTGTCCATTCAAAAAGATGGAGGCAATGATGACTTATAAGGTGAAGAATTCCTTGTTTGTAAAATGGGTAAGGCACCCAAAAGATTGCCAAAAACAAAACAAAAATCATAACAAATATATTCCCCACATGGTCAACAATCAAAAGTAATTTGACAAAATTCGCACATATTTAATGTGAATTGAATTTGACAGTAGCTCAAATGTCAAGTTAAAATGCAAATGTTGTTGTAGCAGTGACATTTATTTAAATTCAACAAATTTAAATTCAAAAACACTTAAACACACACACACTCACATACAAGTTCTCTAAACAAACAATCCGTCAAACCAAAAGTTAAAAAAAAAAATAACAAACCAAACCAGCAACCAATCACATCACATCTGTTGTCAATCACATTGAAATACGAAAAATAATAAAAACAAGCATAAAAAAAAGAAATAATGAAAAAAAAAATTATGTATAAAATGGCGCAAGGTTTACACTGAATGCCTGCTGCAACAAGCAGCAATATAATTCAAATGAATTAAGATATTTCTACCACCATCAGCAGTATGAACTGCAACGTAACAGCGCCACCAGTCTCAGCATTAACTTTAAAACCAACCTGGTTGTTTGTTTGCTTGTTAGTTTGCTGGTTTGTGTGGTGAGATGATGCCTCTAAATTGAGCAACCGATTGATTGTTTAACAACATGTCAATTGTCATGATGGCAATCAATAAATATACAAACAATGTTGTTGTTGTTCTTGTTGCTCGTTGTCAACGTTACTGTGTTATTTGCATAACATCATCAACACATCATTGTCAAATCAGCATACATCAATTGTCAATCTCCCCATCCATCCAAACATCCATCCATCCACACACAGGCACAAACACACTCACACACATTTTGCTCGCATGCCATTACGCTTCAAATCTACGAGAACTTGTTGTACATATTCAAAACGTCAGACGACTTACATCATCACTTAGTGGACAATCCTTTCTTCATTATAGATTAAATAACACGCAGGGAGATATTCAGAATAATGTTGTTAAATCACACAAGATCAACTAAAATTTTTTTGTAATTTTTTTGCGGATCGTACACTTAAAAAAAATGTTTTAAAAGCAAATACATACAAATGTCCTCTCAATTGCTAAAAGCTAAAATTTTCAATTAAAATTAAGCACACCACTTTTAAATATCCAAATTGTGCTCTTTGGCAAATAGTATGATTTTAAAAGTTTCCCTACGCCTTTCCTTATAAACTAATTCCATTTATGCCGTTAAAATGAATCCGTTAAGATAAGTAGGGGGATCCGTTTTGTTACGTTCATGTTCGAAAAATGTGTTCTTCTAGCTATGCAACTTAGCCCTTTGAGTTATTCCTTTGGATCATTTCTGGTCCAAACAGCGCAGTCAATTGAATGTATATTGCGATCTAACAAACTGATACGAATCGATGCCGCAAATTAATCTTATTTTTCGATTTCCTTAAGCCCAGATTACACTATCTCACAAGTCTTACGTATTCCATAATACTTTGTGAGATAGAAATCTAATGAGTTTTGTTTCGACTGTCAAAAAATCTAATGTAACATGACAGTTTGTGTTTACACCATCACACAAAGTATAAACACTAACCCATGAAAAAAATGCATCCCTGATCCAATGAAAAGTATTATTGTTTAGAAATTTTTCAAAAAACGATGAAGTCGTATGGGATGTTAAACTTTTTTTATAATACTTATCATTTTCGTGACACATTGCATTCACACTATCACACTTTGTCATATTACTTGAGATTTTGACATGACTGAAGTAATATGACAAAGTGTGATAGTGTGAATGCAATGTGTCACGAAAATGACAAGTATTAAGAAAAAAGTTTGACATCCCATACGACTTCATCGTTTTTTGAAAAATTTCTAAACAATAATACTTTTCATTGGATCAGGGTTGCATTTCATTTCATGTGTGAGTGTTTATACTTTGTGTGATGGTGTGAACACAAACTGTCATGTTACATTAGATTTTTTGACAGTCGCAACAAAACTCATTAGATTTCTATCTCACAAAGTATTATGGAATACGTAAGACTTGTGAGATAGTGTAATCTAGGCTTTAGCAATACCGGACCAAAGTCTTCGGAAAAGATATCTCATCTAATCTTATGTCTTTCTCAGTTAAAATATCAATTTCGAGGTGGATTATATTTAAAGCTCATTAACTTTTTTTTTTATATATCACTTAACTTTCTCTTTGAAAATATCTGCCAACATAATATGACTTTCTGTTTTTCCCGTACGGACTACAAAAAACTGAACTGTTTATTATCGAACATTGATTGGAATACTATTATTTCAGGTGATAATCTGGATAACGTCGTATCAAATTTGTATGCTGTGTTACATCACTGCTTGTTGGAAACTGTTCCTATAAAAATTATTCGCAATAATAATGGCCCACCATGGAATAATCTGTATTTATCTAAATTGAAAACCAGAAAAATCAACGGATATCAAGAAGATATACGGCTCATCTATTGATTTTATTGTATTATACGATCTAATTACAATATAGCTAGTAAACTAGCATATAAAAGATATTTAAGTCATATGAGAATTAAAATGAAAACCAACCCTAGATTGTTCTACAGTAAGCGTCGTGCAAGTGTTTATCCTAATTATTTGAAATTCGGATCTCGGAGTGCTGGTGATGATGTATCTATTAGCAACTTATTTGCTGATTTTTTTTGCAACTACGTATTCAAAGAAGTCTTTTGTTAATCAAACTTCTTATCCCTATAATATATCTCATTCTACATGTATCAACTTTTCATTTATTGAGACTAAAACGGTACTATCCAATTTAAAGTCTCTGCAGTGCTCTCTTAATCCCAGACCGGATGGTATACCTAACTGTATTTTAAAAAATTGTGCAGAATACTTATGTATTACTCTTACAACTATCTTCAATAAATCTATTGAACTCACCCCCTTACCACCTGAATGGAAACAATCATATATTACTCCGTTGTTTAAAACCGGAAGTAAACTGGAAATATCGAATTTTAGAGGAATTCCAAAGCTGAATGCGACTCCCAAACTTTTAGAAAAGATATTGACTGATAGTTTATATCATCAAATCTCTTACCTTTTATCACCATGTCAACATGGTTACAGGAAATCACGTTCAACTAACATTTTACAATTAACAACTATTGTAAATTAAGGTTTTATTAATAATAACCAAACCAACGTTATTTACACGGATTTTAGTAAAGCTTTTGATGAAGTCAACCACGATATTTTAATATACAAGTTATCACGTTTGGGACTTAGTAACAACGTAATACGCTGGTTTAAATCGTATCTTTTAGAAAGAATCCAACAAGTAAAATTTTAAAATGCTACCTCAAAACTTATTAATGTTCTCTCTGGTGCTCCTCAACGAAGTCATATTGGTCCCGTTTTATTCACATTATTTATTAATGATCTGCCATCCGTTGTTCAGCACTCTAACATACTCATGTATACTGATCAGAGATCAGCAATGAATCGTTTTTTCGCTACTCATACTAACTCATGCAATTGTAAGTATAAGTGCGTAAAAATCATTTCAACTTAACCTCAGCTTGATTTATAATTTCAAGAAAATACTTACAATACTCACAATGATTCAAATCATTTAGCTCATCCATTTACCGTTTTAACACAACAAAGAAAACACACAACTTAATAATCAGCGCTGCCAGATATATTTGCCGAAAAATCGTCCACTTCATACATGTAACTTTAGTAAACTGTAATTGCCAAATCGTCACTTTGCTATTTCGGGGACAAATCTGGCAGCCTCGCATTTTGCTTCGCCTATACACATTGAGTTGAGTAGATTCTAAATCAAACACAACAAATGTTGTTAAGTATAAGTACGATGAATAAAATGAAACTTTTGAGTGAATATGAGTTTGAATAACATTGGAATAAGTATGAGTGCGTATAAGTACAAGAATGTATGAGTCATGATTTAGCTCTACTCACTTTTTCACTACTCATTGCTGATCTCTGATACTGATGATGTAAAATTTTTATATTCGTTTAACAATATCAATCCTCTTTGAGGGCTGACATTGAACTTTTCTCTCAATGGTGTAATTACAACTTATTGAATTTAAACTTAAAAAAAGAAACACATGCCATTTTTCCGCTTATTAAAACTTGATACTAGTTATTATCTAAATGGAACATTACTGAATAAAGTTCACAATATTATTGATCTCGGTATTCTATTAGATCATAAACTAAAATTCTGTGATCACATTTCATTGATGGTAAATAAAGCTAATGAAGTACTTGGCTTTATTAAGCGTTGGTGAAAGAATTTTCTGATCCATATATCACCAAACATCTATATACATCTCTGGTTCGCCCTATTCTGGAATATGGATCAATTGTATGGGATCCTTACTTTAATACATATATCAACAGTATTGAATCTGTACAGAAACAGTTCCTTTTATTTTGTTTAAGAGGTCTTGGATGGAATTCGCTCGTATTACCTTCATATGAAAGCAGACTTGTTCTTATTAAGTAACCGACGTTAAAAAGTCGAAGAGCAATGCTTAGTATGTCGTTCTTAATGGGTCTAATACGTGGTGATGTCGATTCCGATTTATTGTTGATTAAAATTAGCTTAAATGTTCCAGCTTGACTTTCACGAAACTTTCAAATGTTAAATTTAGGTATTATCGTTCTGTTTACGCTAAAAACGACTCCTTTTGTCAAATTTGCGTTAAATTTAATAGTCTATTGGCCATTTTCTCAATGTATCGACAAACTGCCTGTTACTTAATGTTAACATAAATTTATTAGAACGGTAAACTGTCCGTTAATGATTTTGGGTTTCTCAATATACCGACAAAAAACATTGTTTTCAGCTGGCAACGCCACTCAAAATACATGTAAAAGTTGGGAGTCAGCTGATTGAATGTATCTGTACGGCAAATAAAAGGAAAATAAATAATTGGCAGATGAGTGCCGGTTAGCTTTGCGATAAAATCGAAGCAAATGAGACATTGAGAAAACCAAATTTCTTTAATGTGCAGTTTTTCGTTGGGAAAAAAGTTAATTGACTAATGAGAAAATGGCCATATATCATCTAATTGACTTTTCTGAAAGTAACGATGTTTTGAAAAGAAAACTTATTGTTTATTTAAATTAATTAATAAAATAATTCTTTATTTATTGTACTCTAATTTTTTCTGTAAGGATTTTTTAATCTATAGACAGAAATAAATAAATTAAAATAACAAAGGATAAAACCTTTTGTTTTACCTCAATCTTAACTTTTTGTGATCATATCATGTCATAAACCATGGTCCGTGCGACTGCTTGGAGTAGAATTTTAAAATAAATCAGCCTCATGATACAAAGCAGTCAATTGAATTTGAGATTCTGTATGAAATTAAATGATAGCGGGAATGTACATAAATCAGTGTTCGAAAATAAACAGAACATTATTTAGCGTTCGTCTCACACAACCAGGAACGATACCTATTTTTTTTTAGTGTTTGTGTAGACGAAGACAACCCTTATAACCGTTCGTAACTATTTTCAAGAAAGAGACACACATTATATAGAGGTCTGTGCTTCGTTAGAAAACAGAACAATTGCAGTGGTACTGTAGACAAACACTACAGTTTAATGCTGGGTACACACAGTGCAATCTACATGCAATCTGTTTCAATGCAACCTCAAAATATCAAAGGGTTTTGATGTTGATGCAATCTGTAATGAATGAAAATGAATTTAATTCACTAGATTGCGTAAATGTGTTGCATAGTGTGTACCAAGCATAATATTCTATAATGTTTTTTTTTTACATTGATAAACAAAAAATTTTAGCAACGACCGCAGCATGAACAGCTTGTGTGTGTATGTTTTGTTTGTGTAAAATTATTTTGGTGGCTTTTTGTTTTATTTTTTTTCGTATTTGTATTTGATTTTTGTAAAAAAATTTGGAAACAAACGAACATTAATGAGTTGAACCGAACACAATGAAGTTTGTGGTTAAAAAAACCGAACGGAATTAAATGTTCTCATCTTTTTGTTAAGTTGGTTAACAACAGTATTATTTTTGTTTCGCATATCACAAACAGAGAAACGTTATGTTTTAATGATTTACTAACAAACACTTTAAGTATTTTCCACAAATCTACCGAACCGAACACTAAGGAGCGATATTTAATGTATATTTTCGAAAACTGAAATAAATAAATTAACTGTCGGACTGTTTAAAATATTCGGTACTTGTGAAACCCAGGGGGGCTACTATCTATTTCGATGCGAAGGAAAATTGGTAGCAAATCGAGTGATTCGTACTCTTTAATGCCAGAGCTATTTCGTTTTCAAAAAATTTTGTAAAAGCGTTTGCGAAAACGATGGAGAGTACCAAATTATCGCACTTATCGTCCATATCGAAATTGCATTTGCATCGCAATAGAGAGATGCAGGCCAGAGTTAATTTTTTTTTTATAATCCTTGATATTTTCTCATTGATGAATTTGTCCATGAATGAGAAATCCAAATTTTGTTACTTTATTCACAGCCATAAACGAAACTTTCACTTTTTGTGCAGTCATTCTGTTATTAATATGAAGAATATGTAGAAACATAATGCTTTTGTTCATTCATGAATATGAAGAATAATGTTTTGTACAGTATGTAATTGTCTTATGTATAATTAATTGAAGGGCCCACTCGGGAAGACTTAAAAAGTTGCAGCGAATGGCCTCGCTGTGCATTACGGGGACTGGAAATAACTGCGGATACTGCTGGCTTACGAATACGACAATCTTAAACAGGAAATTGTTTTGGTTCACGTTTGCCGTTACAGAACCCTTAAGCCAAGCTTCAATGTATAAAAAATGGTGTTCCAGGCAAGAGGGAAAGAGTGAACTTCTATACTGGCTCACACTACCTGTTGTGTCGACGACTGCTGTGGGTTTTTACACGTGCCGCCGTCATTGCCTTGTATTCCCTCTCTGAAACTCAAACATCCCTAAACTGCCGTTTTATTTCAGGATCATTGGGGTCCAAGGGCACAGGGATAAACTGGAGTACATTAGGGCAGATGAGCTAGCTCGTCTTGGCACTTGATTACGGGTCTTACTGGATTCGGAAGGCGTTGGGGCACCTCTGATCTCGAACTTCGGTGATCGACCATCGGTATTTTTAATAACAGATGTGCCGCGAGAACGGAATGCAGGATTTCCAGGTTATTGTGGCCCCGCATGGATAACGGGCGAAACATGTCTCCGTCATCGATCACCAAGAGGACCGGAACCCATTTTTGGTATCTGTTGTCACGGGATACTGTCGCATGGGTGTGTATGCCCAGCGTTTTGGAGTCGAACACTTTGTTTAGTGCTGGTTCACACAGGTCAAGTTTGACTCTTCAAGTCTCGAGCTTTTAGGAGAGAGGGGTAAAGAGAATGGAAAGGGGTACATACTTGACCGTACCAGTCAGTTTTGTATTTTTCTTTTCTTTTTTCATCCGTAATATAATAAAAAGCTACAAAGTTGAAGGAAAAGAAAACAAAAATTAATTTTGTGCATGAACGTGAACGCAAGTTCAAAAGAAAATTTAATTAAAACTGTTCAAGTAAACTTGACCTGTGTGAACCAGCACTTACTGCCGCATCTGTGTTAACGTAAATGAGGAGGAGGACGTAAAACACCTTCCCTGTCACTGTACTGCATTGTCGAGAAGGCGACTGGCCAATTTCGCGTGCATATTTGTAAATTTTTTTGGGAATATTTTCATGCATATTTTAAAGGTTGTTTTCAACATGCGCAAATGTTGAAACTTGCTTGATCATGACTACCCGTCTCCACCATCCATCAACTTAGTAAGAACAGCATGTCGCACATGAATTCTACTCGTGTAGACTGTTCATGTTCATGTTTCGTCCATGTGCTGCCATCGTTGCCCAAACATTCTTCTTAGCATCCATGTGCGCCATGATGTTGGCCATACAATGTATTTTCTGTATACAACCAAACGCACAAAAACAAAAATTCCGGTCAATCAGAACATGAACATCAACACGTATTCGCCAGATTCAAGAACATGAACAAACTAATACCGTTGCTCTGCCGGCGTTATGGTCATGTCATGTTCTAATCGACAGCGCATGGGGACGTGGGGTGAATAAAAATAAGCGGCACAATATTATAACGTGTATATTTAAACATGAATGAACGATGAATGAATTTTTCTTAATTCTTTTGAAAACGTCATATGAAATATTAAGAACTGTCGTTGGACAGGTAGGAGGCAATCTATTGACCTGCATGATCTAGACGTTAAATCTTTTATAAAAAAAAACGAAACAAAATATAATTTTGCCATATTTAAAGAAAACTGCCATTTTTGTTAAAAAAAAAATCAATTTATTGAACAAATTGCCCTATTTAGGCCCGTTTTCACAACTTACAGATACCAAAAGGTAGTATTTTTCTGGGCCATTTCTCTTTTCCAACTTTACTTTAACCTACCAGGTCTTAATGTTAAATAAAAACTTTTAATAATAGAATACTTTTCATACGGGACTTGGTGAACATTTTTTAATTAAAGGTTTTTTGGTTAGAACGATTTCTTATTATTTCAAGTGTATCTACAGTTTTTTTCTCAAATAATTTAAAAGATTTTCTCTGAAGGTGTTCGAAAGGTTTGACAAAATTGTCGATTGATTGTTTAACATACGTCAACATATTGGCCAAATCCATCATTAAATAATACACTCGTCTCTTTGGGCTGCATTTAATGTTCACAAGAGAATCAAACATAAGTCTTGACAAGTCGATCACTACGAGTAGAAATGTATGTGTGTATGTGTATCAATGTACATATTCGCTTTTGAAAGTATCTTGAGCTTAAGCTTGTCAAGCTTAATAATCAATCTTATTTCAATAAAATAAAATTCGTTTGTGGCTGTGTCTGTCGCCTTCAGACCATTTTACTCTAAATCACTACAATGTGACATTTGCAAATCACTTTCGTTTATCGTTGATCATTTTTGTTGTTGTTGTTTTTATTATTTTTGGAAACAATACACCGACCAAGTGTCATTTGCATTCCAATAAAGTAGTAGCTGGTCAACAAAAAAAGAAAAGAAAAAAAAAAAACAGTCAGTCATTCAGTTAAATCAAAGAAACGAATGTTTCATTGAGTCTTTGTTGGGGCCCATAAATTACTTGTACTGACCCTTAGTTTTGGTCTTGGTTGGGTTTCTCAACGGACTTTTTTTTTTCGTTTTTGTTTAAGTTTCGTTTTTGTTGGGCAGCGTAATTGCATTGTAAGTTACATAAGTTTGGTTGATACGTTATTGTTTGCGACATTCTTTATCCTATCGTCATCATCTTTTACGTCGTCTTAAGCGTCGCCGTTGTCATGGTTTCGTTTTTGTTTTTTTTTTTAGTTTGATTTTATATTTGAAGATAGAGATCCTTGTTGATTCATGATCACAAATGCCATCTCTTAAATACACTTTACTAAACTATTGATTGACAATAATACATTGTTTATTCTTTTACTCCATCTTCTCTTGGATCTTCTTGGTTTCGTTGGTTGGTTGGTTGGTTGGTTGACTGTATGTTTGGAGTATTTTAAGGGAAAGCAGTTTCGGCAAGAAGAATGTCTGTATGTGCATTTTCAACAACCAGCCAGATATGCAAAATAGTTGACCTGTCATTAAGTTAGCAGTCGTCAACTAGATTTAAAGTTATGTCCGTCTGTCTGTCTTTCTCATTGTTTCTGTCAATACTTTAACTCGTTACTTCAACGTCTACGTTTACGTTTACCAATTTTGTTGTTGTTGTTGTTTTTTCGTGTTTTATTTTGTGTTGTGGCTGCTGCTGTTGTTTTTGTTATTGCTGGTGATGCCTGGTCCCCAGTTGACATCAGATTTCCATATTGGTCTTGAAGTTATTGGGAAGTTAGTTGTTGCTCAGAATGCAAACGACTAAAGATTTATGGTCAGCATTGTTGTATAGTATTCTTCGGATACATTTGGGAAAATATGGAAATTACTTTATTTTCGTTTTTGGCAAAGTAAAACCGAAATAGGATACAATAACAATGCATTTGCAGTTGTAGTTGTAGAAATTGGAATGTAGTAGTTGCTTTTCTCTTTAAAAAGTTACGATAAATTGCAAGGATACTTTTTCTTTTAAATTGGCTGGATGTTTATTTGCTTTATTTCTTAGTTATTTTATTGTTGGTATAGCTGTATATTTTTTTCATCATTTTATCAGATCAAATGTGTTTTTAAAATTATTGTTTCGACTCGCAAATAGGAGAGTTAGAGTTAAAACCATCCTCTTTAATTCCAGTCAATTCATCTTTTTCAAATTAAAAACACAACATTCGTTTCTCATTTAAAACTAACGGTATTTATTGATTAATGGCATTGACAGGTATTCACAAAAGATAAATTTCAACTCTTCCTTTTATTTTTTTAGAAAATATTGTTGGTGGTATTTTTTTTTTGCAAGAATCCAAAATTGACAACTTATTTTCTTTGCCAATCAATTAATTGAGATTTATTGTTAAGCTTCATTAACTTTTTAGTAAAAGTTAATGTCATTAATAAAATTTAAAAGGATTGATTTTTGACAGATGACGAAGCCATTATTTTTTTCATTATTTTATTGATGAGATTTTATTTTAAATGTTAATCCAAGTTTTTGTAAAGCTGTTCTTAAGATTCTAAATAATTTGGGAAACTTGAATACTGAAAGAGAGAGCAAACATATTTTTTTGTTTATTTCGTTAATTTAATTATAGTTTTTTGTATATTTGCATGGTTTTCATTAGTTTTTCAATTGTTGTATGTAGCGTTTAAATGAGATAATGCTGCCGGGCTAAAATAACTTATAATATAAATAATACAATCCTCCTTTCATCCCCCTAGATTTTGAAATTTTTTGTAGAGTAAAAACATAGGATTCTTTTAACTTTAAACTGTCTTAACTAACGTTGATAAGTTGGATTGTTCAAACAATCAGTAAATCGCCAGATGATATTATTAAAATAGCCATCGATGCGAACCTCCAAGGCCAGTGACGTTTTGCCAGGCCTGCCCATACATGGAGAAGGCAGCTCGGTCTGGAGATCAGAACTTTATCAGTATGATAAATGAAAGAGATGATATGATTAGAACTACTTTGTTGTGGCCCCATGTTGCCTATACGAATTACAGGATAGTGCCATAATTCGACCCAACAGGCCAGTGTGGCCTTGCCACACAGAAAAAAATTTTGCCCCAGTAAACGCATTAATCAAAAATAAAATCAGTTTTAATTAAAAATTTAATCAAGTGAATTAAACGTTTAATTAAGAGAATTAATTAAGAGAATTAAACGTTTAATCAAGTGTATTAAACGTTTAATTGACAACATTAATTTGCACCAGTATACAAATTAATAATATCAATTAAACTTTTAATTCACTTGATTAAACGATCCCCTCTATATTGCGCATTTATAGACTTTGCTAAAGACTTCGATACCCTTCACTAGCCGGCTATCTGGCAAGCACTAGAGTGTAAAGGAGTTACTTATACCGGGATTCAACATGCATGGTGGAACATGAACGCAATCTAGGAAGACCGTTTAGTGTTAACGCAGGTTTACGGCAACACTGTGTTTTATCTCCATTGCTGTTCAACATAGTACCAAAAGAAGAGGCATCACTTCGGGCTTAACTGGACGCCTCGAAGATCCCGATTATGCCGATGACATATGTCTCCTAGCCCACGCATTCAACGATATGACAGTCAAACTAGAGGAAATAAAATCCACGGCAAGGGATGCAGCTCTACATATATTAACATAGTACAACCAACTCCCAAAAAATCCAAATAGAAAACAAAGATGTAGAGAAGATGAAGATGTGCAATCGTTTATATATCTGGGTAGTGTCAGCAGGCGGCGCGTGAGAAGATATTACAAGTCGTTTCAAAAAGGCAAATTAAGCATTTGGGGCACTGCCAAAGGTATAGAAATTAAGCTAAATTCAGCTGAGGACCAAACTCCACCCCTTTTCATCTAATGTGCGTTCCGTTCTGTTGTATGCCTGTGAATCTGAGAACACCACAGCTAGCAACTTGCAATCCTTGCAGGTATTCATTATTGCTCGTTACGAAAACTACTCAAGATATTTGGCCAAATGTTATCTCAAAGAGAAACCTGTGGGAAAGAGCAGGTGAAACAACAATACGTATCTAGATCATCAATCGTAAATGGAGTTGAATTGGCCATGTTCTCAGACGCACCAATAACACCTGGAGGAGACAAATCGAAAGTGAAACAACCTCAATTGGAAAGTCCTGGACCGAACTGAAGCAGATAGCGAAGGATAGATCACAATGAAAGAACTTTGTTGTGACATAGGAATCAATATTATTAACAATAATGCAAAGTAAAATTTTTGTTTTGTTCCTAAAAACATTTGCGTACATTTACGACAGATCTTCACCTATCGAATGACATTTGAAGAGAATGCATTGATCGCCTGACTACTCGTTATCGAAATTCACCACAAGGTATTCGATATCGAGAACGGCGATCTCAAATATTAAGAATTCAATGAAACTCATTCGATCACGAATGCGAAAGCAATTTGGTCCTACTTAGTTCGTTCAAAAAATCTTTTATTAAACTAGATTATGTGTGAAATACTTTCGATCTTTGCTAAAGCTGATCACACACTAGTGATTTGTGCGTGTGATGTGTTAGCGTTTCATTTCTCCGCACACGACGAACAAATCACAATAACCTGAAACATCAAAAAGAAAACATGAATTTTGAAGCGGTTGATGCAATTCCACTTTTGATAATTTATTTCTGTACACAACACAAAAAAAAAATAAATTAAAAAATAAGAAAAAAATTTAAGAAGAATACAAAAAAAAATTTTTTATGCTTAACAACTTCGCAACTGACACAATTTAATGTTTCGTTGTACACTTAAATGAAAGAATTTTAAAATGTTCGCGCACAAGCCCACTAACACATTGAACAAATCCAAAGAAATTTAAAATTTTCAATTAATTCTGATTTGTGCGGGCACAGCCCCATTAACAGGTAACAAGACGTCGAGCTCGCACAAATCACTAGTGTGTGACCAGATTAAGGTTTAAAAGAATAAAAATTCCTTTACGGAGAATAGCAGATCAAGTTAATAATTATATTATAAGTGTGGATTTATTTTTAAGACACTCGGTGTATTCGTATGTTAGTACCGGTTCACACACGCCAAGTCTTGAGCTTTTAGGAGAGAAGGGAAAAGAGAATGTCATTTCTTTTCAAGCCCACTAATTATTAACAAAATTAGCGCAATTTTTCCTTTGTTCTGCAAAAGATAATTGCTCCTTAATGTATAATCTACTTTGGTATGAAACATATAAAAAGGCATATTTTTATGAACATTCTTTACAATCTCGTTTGCGATAATTTTGTTCTATTTTAAATCCACTTCATTTCGATTTATAGAAAATGCCCGATAGCTTCCTTAATTAGCCTCAGTGGGATAGCTCTCGTTTGCTATTCTGCATTTACAACATAACAAGTACCCAAACCTTCATCGGTTGCCTTAGAGGAACTCCCTAAAGTATCTTTCAAAATCTCCTTAGTATCCGTAAAATTGTTATAAAAGCTTTTTGAAAAGCTCGATTATATGTATGTATTAAATTCTATTCGAACAAAACTTTGCCGTAATGATGAATCGAATCGAATAGAACTCTTATTCACATAAAACGCTTTCGCCAATGAATTGAATAAAACGTTTTTGCCTTTTCTTCTTCAACTCCGGATTCTATGTAAATTAAATAAACAAAAAATAAAAATGTGTCAAATTGTCTATTAATATTTCTTTTCTATCTAATCGCATCAATAAAAAACTGTTCTGTATGTTCAATTGGCCACAAAGACCACACATTTAGTTGTTTTAGAAGTCAAGCTCTTCCCTGCAGCCGTAATAAAATGCACAAATGTATATTAAATGTAAGAAAATTTAAAATGTCAAAATAAAAAGTCAACTTCATTCATTATTTTGCATGTGTAACGAGCTACTGAAGTTGGTAAAATAAATACAATATATCGATACTTGTTGAATAGGAAAAAGTCAGGGTTTGGGACAAATTCTTAAATTTTAAATTAAATTTTTAAATCCGTGAACAACATTGAAAATTTGATTAGATTTTTCCAATAAGAGGCATATTAGAAACTTTTTTCCTTCTGCCTAGGTTTTAATTTTAAAAATCGGGCTTTTGGTGTCAGTAATGATTTCTCTCGATTTATATCGAGTTTTCTCAGTGATCGCACTATACGTGTTGTTATAGATGGGATTGCATCAAACGAGTTTCAGCTAAATTCAGGAGTACCGCAAGGTTCTGTCCTTTCTCCTACGCTATTTCTTATGTTTCTTAATGACCTTCTTGGTCATACTTCAGATCCTATCTACTCTTTTGCAGATGCCAGCAACATTTGTCATTCATATTCCTTCGATCATAGGCCAAGCCTTGTTGAGATTGGGGGCAAAAGGCAGAATATGAAGGACACTCTTAATCAGGACCTGCCTGCAATCTCTGAGTGGGGTCTAGCGAATAGGGTCGAATTTAATGCACGCAAGACCCAATGTTGTATGTTGACCCACAGACGGGCCGTGGGACCAACTATGTCATCTGTATTAATGGGTGGCATTGATATTGAGGAATCGGATACTCTTGATGTTCTGGGCATGAGAATACAGTGCGATGTCCGCTGGAATAAACACGTTTTTAAAGTGTCGAAAGAGGCATTCAAGTATTTAGGTTTTTTAAAACGATGCAACATTACTTCACTTCATCCGATCTCCTTACTATCTATACCACCTATATCCGACCGAAGATGGAATACTACTCCCATATATGGGCAGGGGCTTCAAAGTCTATTTTGAACCTTCTGGACCGTGTAAAAAGGAGGGCGGTGAAGCTCATCAATGACAGTAGGGTATCCAACTCTATTGACTCATTGGAGCATCGTCGGAATGTGGGTTGTGTGACACTTTTCTATCGATATTACCATGGGAGGTGTTCCACTGAAATAAGTGAACTTATTCCACCCGCCCGAGTATTTCTTCGTAATACTCGCTCATCCAGTGGATCACATCCGTTTGAAGTCGATTGTCCTGTGTTTCGCACAACGCATTATAGAGAAAATTAGTTTTTCAGTCGAACTATCCGTATGTGGAATAAACTTCCCGCAGAGGTCTTCCCCGGTACTTATAATTTATTAAGATTCAAGTCAACTGTCCACAAACACTATTCCCTCTTTCCTCCTTCCCAAACCTTATTTTCCCGATCAACACAATGCACTGCATATAAAGGGGGCATCCCCTGAGTGTTGGTTTATCGTTAAAAAAAAAAAAAAAACAATCTGAGCTATTTCGGTCCTTAACTCTTAAGCTAATAATCCGTATTAAATAATATATCCGGAGCAAGTTTTTCGCAAATTTTTGCTGATTTATTTTTCAATTAGTGGATGCCCCGGTAGGATAGTTTGTAGTGAGCTAGTCTATCAGTCCGAGGGTTGCGGGTTCGATTCCGGCCAGAGACTCTGGTCTGTTTCACTCCAACGGGCTGAAGGTCTACCTTACTATTGCTCGGTTAATTAAGTTAGAATATAATTTGTAATTGTATATCTTATTAAATAAAATAAATACAAAATTTTTCAATTAGTTATTGTATGTTACAAATACAATTACAAATTATATTATAAACAGACCAAATCTCAGTGAAACAGACTGGAGTCTCTGGCGGGAATAGAACCCGCAACCCCTTACACTGATAGACTGTCTTGATACCTTTTTTGTTCCCAGGTTATTTCCATCAAATTACTTTTCAGACGTCAAATGCAAACATCTTTTACCTGTTTCAGACTATGCGATATAACCCTCCAACAATATTTGTATTTGCGTTTGGAGTCCCTTCGAAAACTTGTACATGTTTAGACGTTATGTTTTTCCTTGCAAGCCACAAGCTACAATTTGATGTTTAAATATAAATAAAACTATTTATTTTATTTATTTTATTTTATTTTTACATTACGTATAACCTAGCCTTTAAAGGCCATAATCGGTTACAAATTTCTACTAACAATTGTAAATAAATTAATATATGAATGTATTATATAAAAATTAAAAATATATTAAAGTTAAATATAATTACAAAAGGGTTAGATAGCTTAATTAAAATGTAAGAGTTTTAGCTATGAAAAATCCCAAAACGAACGATTCAGAAAGTTATATGAAAAAAAACATGTATACACACATATGTACTTGCATACCCATATATGCGTGTATACATACATATACGCATAAGTAATAAAATAATAAAAAAAAATTCGAAAATACTAAGAATTAATACATTAATAAGTTTACACAGAAGAAAAAAATATAAAGTGGATATTTATTAACTTCTAGAGTACAAATAATGATTTATTTTATGTTCATAAAGAAAATACTACACAACAAGCTTCATAGAAATAAATTTTTAGATCTCATGAATATGAACCTTTAATGAATATTCAACACAACAATATAAAACAATTACATAGAAGATTGATTTCGTGAAAGTTCCAGAAACAGTCTTTTTTTATATGTGTTAGCAGAAACATCAAAAGTTTTCAAAAAATTAGGCAACTTATTATAAGACCGTGCAACTCTAACATAAAAAGAACGTTCCAATACGGCAGATAACTTCGGTATCTTTAACTGTCTATTCCTCGTTGATCTACAAAAATCAAATAACTGAATTAAATACCCAGGAGTTTGCAACCTATAAGACTTATAAAAGTGAATAAGATTTCTAAAATTTATGAACTCCACAAATGGAAAACCTAAAAATTTTAAAACAAATGGTGAGACGTGCTGTCTTATTCTCAACGAGTAAAGATATCGCATAACTCGATTAAAAACCAATCTTATTTTTTTTAGAATATAGCCAACTGTTCCAGAATACACCTCCACTCCATATAAAAAAACTGGCATTATAAGCCCATAAACAATTTGTTTCTTAACATAAGTTGGCAACATTAAATCTGTATTGTACAATTTACGTAAAGTAAAGTTCACTTTAGATATTATGAAATTAACATGACCTTCAAATGATAGTTTTGTATCAAGTATTACACCTAGACAATTAAGACGATCAACAAACTCAATTTCACCACCACTTAGCGTAATAGTGAACTCAGAACTACTACATTTGCCAAACAACATAGCCTTGGTTTTACCAGTATTAACTACAAACGCATTATCCAGAACCCAAGTATCTAACAACTGAACTGTATAATTGATCACATTTTGCAATACATCAGAAAATTCAGGTGTGCCCTTAAACAAAAGCTGCACATCATCAGCAAATGAAAATGGAACACACGAATTGCTAGAAATGTTATCAAAAAGGTCATTAATAAACATAATAAAAAGTAAAGGCCCAAGGACCGATCCCTGAGGCACACCGCTGTGAACTGGAAGCAAGTTAGAAGCCCGATTACCACTAACAACATATTGACTTCTACCAAAAAGATATGAAGATATTAACTTGCAAGCAGAACTTGAAAAGTTATAATATCTGTGCAATTTTTGAACAATTAGATAATGATCTACTCTATCAAAAGCCTTAGTAAAGTCTAATGATAATAAAATACAAATACCTTCTTTAGATAAATTATTGCGAATATTATCCGTTAAGCCAATCAGTAAAGAGGTAGTACTCCTATTAGCTCTAAAACCAGATTGACAATCATGTAGAAAATTATTACGATCAATATGTTTTAAAAGTTGAATCTTCATAAGATGCTCCACAATTTTAGATAGAACAGGTAATATGGATATCGGCCGTAAATCGTCAGACCCAGTTGTTGAGTTACTTTTACTTATGGGAACTATCCTCGCAATCTTCCAAAATAACGGAAATTTCGACGTTATCAATATTGTATTAACTAAATGGAGTACATAGTTCCCAATAACTGGCATCAAAATCCTGATAAACTTAAGCCTAAAGCCATCCACTCCAACAGCATTTGACTTAATTAAATAAAAAGCCGAAACCATTTCGGATAATTCAACTGGAAGAAAAGAAAATCCAGTTTGATTATAAATTGATCTATCAACTGTTCTATTGCTATTATTAATTTGATTGGAAGAAAAGACATGATTTAAATAGTCAGGATCAACATCACCTAAGTTTTCATCATTAACACCAATTCCATGCCTATTAAGGATTGACCAAATATCCTTAGCGTTTTTATTTTCAAAAATTAAACTGTGCACCCTCCTTTTTATTTTCCTTATAACAGATTTTACACGATTCCTACAGCGACAAAAAACTTTCCAATTACCATCCGTTCTATCTGATAAATATGTCCTATAAGCAAGGTCCCTAAGAGAGACATTGTATTGAATCTCTGGATCACTTATCCAAGACTCACTACGATCGCCAAAAAAACGTTTCCTTAAGGGAACAAGAGAATGCAAATTTCCTAAATTATAAGTTAAAATGTTTAATTGCTCATCAACATTACTAGTCAGAAATATGTCCCCAAGGTTACAGTCCAACAATGCAGATTGAAAAGAACTAATATCTACCGCATCATAATCATAAAATTGATAAAATCTTCTTTGCTCTGATAACAAAATTTCAAAAGACAAAAAAATAAAAGAATGCCTTGTTACACCAGGACATTGAAATTGACCAGTAGATTTCACTAAGTTAGTAGAAGACACCAAAAAATAATCAAGAAGAGAAGTGGTATTACTAGTAACATACGTTGGCATAGAATTATGTATTAAGAAAAGATTCAATCTACTGCAAATATTTCTTACATTCAAACCTTTATCAACATCAAATAGATTATTGTTGAAATCACCCATAATAACAACATTTGAGTAACGCACAAGCACCTCAGATATCTCCTCTTCAAACGCATCAAAATTACCATGAGGTAAATATACAACTCCCACCAACACCTTCACTTCGTTAAAAACAAGTTCAACAAAGAGACATTCAGCAACACCATAACCCTCACCAACAAATACAACCTTATGTTTTATATTCTCCGAGACATAAAGGGCCACTCCTCCACCTCTACTGTTTAACCGATCATTTCTATGGCATATATATCCTGATATATTGACAGCATTAGAAGATATTTCATTACGTAGCCAGGTTTCAGTAAAACCCGCAACATTCAAATATCCACCATCTAATATTTTCCTAATTTCATTAAATTTAGAAGAGTTCGGTCTTAAATTGAAACTTGTACAATTTAGATGACCGATGTTAAGATTTTGCTTAAAATTAATCAATTGGGATTTTAAATAGCTATTATCACTTACAACATTTCCTAAATTTTGTCTTAAATTCATAGCAATACAAAATTAAAAATACAGTTATTAAGATAATAAAAATAATAAATTAATAAAAAGCAAATAATAGAAGAAACATATATAAAAATATTAATAGAAAACAAATATAACGAAAATGGCAGTTAAACAATCTTTATTAGGCCAACTCAACCCAACATTCTAATAATACACACAAATCTATATTTTTATAATTATATAAAAATATTAAGTACTTTATACAAAGAGTTTTTCAAATATAACATTAAAACAAATTTAAATCAACATTAAGTACAATAAGAAATTTTGCATTGAACTGGCCTAATACATTTCCTTAAAAAAAATAGCAAACAAACAAACACAAATATTAAGGTTTTCACGATGGTTAGTACAGTGTCAAAACGATGCAAAAGTGTGCAAAAATACACACATTTACTCAACACAACAACAGAATGTACATATTTGCAGCTTGCTTTATTTTACTTCGCTTGCACAAAATAAACCTCCGAGCAAAAATAGTAGTGCACATTTGCTACAAGTGCAAGCAATTACATTACATATAATAAACAATATATTTGTTGAGGAACTTATAAGTTCAAAATGTTCGTGGTTTTTAATATAAGATAGAGAAATAAGTTTAAATAATTTAAAAAGAAAAAAAAAATACTTTAACATGCTTGCTTATAATTTAAGCAAATGCAGAACTTTAACAGTGCTGCCAGAGGTTTTTTTTTTTTTTTTTTTTTTTTTGTGATGTCAGAAATTTTTTTTTTTAGATAGATCGCAAATTTCCTAAAAAAATTAAACTTAATCATAATATTCACTGAAATGACCATCATGATTACCCTTATTAATTTAGTTTAACTGCAATAAAAAGAATTGTGTGAATTAAAATTTAATAATAAAAAATAATAGAAAAAGGTTTAGTTATGTAGAATGTGCATTAGCTAGAATTGAGTTATTAACAGATGAAAAAGATATATCGCTTAAATCACCACGTCCTTCAGAAAGATTAATGCAATCATCATAAGATAGGAGCACCTCAGTTTGATCCGACTTTACTACTTTCGCTTTAGGTATGTCATAATTTATAAATTTATATCTTAATATCTTGCCATCTGTTTTGAGCTTACGACACAGATTAACTAGCTTTTTAGCAGCATCAGTTAAATGATCCGAAAGAAAAATCCTGGATAGATTATTGTTATCATCAAGGCGAACAATATTTTTTAAAAACAAATTACGACTTCTGTTGTAGTTAATCATTATTTGATCGCGAATTTGCACAGAATTAAATTTTACAAGGACAGCTTTTCCACCAGCAAAATAAGTACAGTGCTGAATATCGTAGTCATATATCTATTTAGTTATAAAAATTTTTACGAAACATAATAAAGAGGAAAACAAGTTGCTTGATTTTACATTTCGAGGGGTATCGCTTACCCCGGAAGCGTTTCTGCACCCTTCGTCCTCCATCTTCTATTTCATAAAATATTTCTGTGTGACATGTCACATAGCGTGAAACAGGTTTTTTAGAGCCCAAAACCACAAACAAAATTTCAGGATTTTATATTATAAGAACAAGATATTTATTAAATAAAAAAACTATTATTTTTATTAATTCGGAACCCTGCCTTTAACTAAGCAATACATACTCGTACATTACCAGAAAATTTACGAATGTTGACTTGCATCAAGTGATCATGTCAATCGATAAACGATCGATTGTAGCACAATATTTTTTTGTTAATGCAACCGAATCACATGGCAGAAAACAAAAAATTAAGATTTGCAAAGAAACCAAAAAGAAGAATTAAAATATTTCAGACACACACACAAAAACCAGCTTCAGTAATGATTACCATGAATACCAGGGGCATTATAGATTGTTTTAATAGTTGCTGCTGCTGCTGATGATGATGATTATTGTTGTTGTCGATGTTCTTTATTGTCGTCTCTGAAATGTTGTCAATAAAACACTGGTTGTTGATTTTTCCAAATATCGCCAATGATTTAATGGCAAGTTAAAAAGTTTTTTTTTATACCCTTCACCCAGGTGGAAAGAGCACTTGTATAGATAAGTTTGCCATTCCGTTTGAAATTTCTCTTAGATCTTAGACCCGATAAAGTATACATATATATTCTGGCGTTAATGGGCAGCGAAATGTATTTCACTATGTCCGTCTGTCCGTATATATGTTAAAATTGGTTTTCCGAAGACCCCAGATAGGAGGGGGCCTAGGTTGTGTTTGATTTATATCACATATAGTCCGGATAAGTTTGCTATTAAAATTTGGCCTGATCGGTTCATGAGATTTGAGTACAACACCACCAATACCTCTAATTTTTACATATAAATTTAAAAATTTTCCACACACTTTTCACTTTTTGAAGTTTCCTTAACATTTGTGAAATTTATTTTTTTTTTTTTTTTATTAATTTAAAGTAAACTTAGTACAGGATGGCGCATAATGAACGTTATAATTTAATAGGTGAATACATAATTTGTTTACGTTTTTTTTCAGAATTAACTATGAAAAATTTATGATGGAAAGACTCGGCACAGAACAAAGAAACAAAGCTGTTCAATTTGATTTTGAAAGTCAGTATTTGATTATTCAGACACAAGTATCATATCGAATAATGGGCAATGAGGGCAATTTCACCTCGATGATCACCTCAATAAAAATATAGGGTACTTAATCCAATATTAATTCACGTACTTAAGGTAGTTTACACGATCACACAAGTCGTACGAGCTGACGAGTATAAGGTAAAGTGTTCCTACTAATCTTAGCAATCTACTCCAAGTCGACTCGTAGATCAACGTGCTGATCCCATTGCTACGGCAGTGGCCTCCTCGTTGTACTCCCTGGGGACCACCTTGGTTGAGGTGGAAGCAAATTCGAGCGACGGTCTTCAGCATATCCGAAGGGTTATTTAAAAAAAAAATTACGTCTCGGGAAGTAGGCATATTTGCTAAGTTTGCTATTGACTTTCGCCAAGCCTGGCTTCCCCAGCACCAGCCTAGGAGAGCTATAGGCCAATCACTTATTCTATCCCAAGTTAAGATGATTACTGAGATGATCTCTGTGCAACCGCGATCTAAAGAAATACGAAAATTTTTAACTCTGCCGAATTCCAGGAATTAACTGCACTTGTTTTCCCCAAAAGATGTAATACTGAATGATGGAATAACCTTTAAATGTTTTCCATTGTACCACTGGTGAGGGGGGTTTGGTTTGCCACAAAAGCACCCATATTATACAAACTAGAAGGACTTAATTTGGCTCAGCAATCTTTTTCAAATATAAAGAGTCTTTAATATTGAAAATGTGCCAAATCGGTACATTATTTTACGGGCTCCATTCATGTGTCCCCCCGAATGAAGGGTTTTGGTACGATAGGGTCCCTATAAGGAGCGTAGGGCCTCAATTTATTTTATCTAGCACCCATACACATATGCTCCCGGAATAAGGATTTTGACACGATAGCATGAGCTAGGAAATAATTGGCCTTTAAGGACTATGGTGAAGGGTAAAAAAGGTTCGGCACAGCCGAATATAAAACTTTTGCTTGTTTGTTTTTTATTATGTTCAAGGAAGCTGCTTCACACTAGTTGGTACTTTGGGAACCCTTAAACAATAATTGCCTGTGGCTGGGAAAACATTTTGTTAACATGTAGATGTTTTCAGTGGGGTTTCAATTTATTTAGGTGTGAAATATCAAGGGATTTAAGCGGTAAATAAAAGAAGAAGCAAAAATATACATTGAAATCGTTTTGACTAGATATGTTAGATGTTATTTCAGAGCTGTGTTTTTAAGTTAATTTCTATTGTGTTTTGCGGTTTTGTAGTAAGTCACTCGTAGAAGTTGCATTTCGCCAATTAGAAATTAAAACAACAAAGCAACATTATCGGGGTAACACTATTATTTTCTCACTGCTTTCCCGCGTGTTTTTCCCATGCGAAAGAAAGAAATTGTATGTTCAGCGTTTTTTTTTTTTTGAAATAAAAGAACTTGATGATAAGGCACGCTTCAGAGCTTTATTCGAGTAATTTGAAACCTTTATTAAGATACAGATTACAAAGAGATTTTGCCTGCCTGAAGATTTTTTTACTTTAAGATGTTGTTGAAATGTGTAAAACAACATAATGGGTTAATAAACAAAACTATAAACAGTTTTAATTTTATTAGAAGATTTGTTTTTAAATGTTTTGTACAGTGTTGGCTAAAGTTGTTAGAACATTAGAAAATTTTAGTTAATTTATATGAAAAGCACTCAGTTTTTGAGCAAAATATAAAAAATTTTCAAAAATAAAACGCCATAATTAAAGAAATCATGAAAATCTTTTAAGTATCGGGTGATTTTTTAGCTATTACCTTTTTGGTAACACTGGTTTAAACAGCTGACGCACGTTTCGTGTTTTGTTTTACTGTCAAACATCTTCAGTTTGGTCTATAATTTAACCATGAATCGTCTTACAAACGAACAACGCTTGCAAATTATTGAATTTTATTATCAAAATGCGTGCTCTGTTAAAAAAGTTCATCGCGCGCTTCTTGTGTTCAGCGACGAAGCTCATTTTTGGCTCAATGGGTACGTTAATAAGCAGAATTGTCGATTTTGGAGTGAAGATCAGCCAGAAGCATTGCAAGAGCTACCAATGCATCCAGAAAAAGTCACAGTTTGGTGCGGTTTAAGGACTAGTGGCATCATTGGACCGTACTTCTTCAAAGATGATACGAATCGTAACGTAACTGTGAATAGTGAGCGCTACCGTGAGATGATATCTAGCTATTTTTCCCAAAAAGCAAGAGCTTAACTTGCATGACAAGTGGTTTCAACAAGACGGTGCCACATGCCACACAGCACGCTTAACAATGGACTTATTGAGAGGCGAGTTCGGTCAACATTTTATTTCACGTTCGGGACCGGTCAATTGGCCACCTAGATCGTGCGATTTACCGCTTTTAGACTATTTTGTGTGGGGCTATGTTAAAGCTCATGTCTATACACACATGCCTGCTTCAATTGACGCATTGGAAGACAACATTGAAGCATTTATTCATGAGATACCGGACTAAGCGGATGGACCATTTGAGGCGCAGTCACGGTTAACATTTGCATGAAATAATCTTCAAACATTAAATTATATGGCCCGTACTATCGATTCAAATAAAGATATTATGCATTTTTCTGAATTTTATGTGTTTTTTTTTATACTTTCCTATAGCTCTTAAAAAATCACCCATAAGTAAAATTTAAAAAAGAACGCCGTAATCGAAAAAGTTGTGAAAATCTGTTAAATAATAAACTTCCTAATATTGGTAATACCCCCCCACCAAAAAAAAAAAATTTATTGTACTTAAAAATGGAAAAATTTTAATTAAGATAAAACAGAAGTGAGAAAAAAAACATATAAAGAAAATTTAAAAAAAAGTGATTATTTCCAGCAAATTTCGATCCTCCAAAAATACCATTAAAGATTTGTGGTATAGACTGTCAGCCGTCGCAGTGGCGGAACGGGTAAAACTGCAAAGAATTCTGATGATGAGAACGTGGTTGTTCTTGAAACATATAAATTCGACCCGAGTTCAAGCCCCGGTTAAGTCAAAAAATATTATAAATTAATTTTAATTCATTTGATGTTGTAAAATGAATTTTTTCATTAAAAAATTTAATGAAAATTAAATTTGATGAATTTAATCCTGATTTAAAATAAAAAAAAAAAAAAATTTGGATTAAATTTGAATCTTGGCAAAATACAAATCAATAACTCCACAAAAATGTCAAAGAGAAAAAAGTTATGATCATCTTTACAAATCAGCTAAGAAAATCTCTAAGTACAACTATTTAATGCCCACACTGTTTTCCCTACTCCATTTGAGGAAGATTTTAATTCTCTAGAAGCAACAACAACGAAAATCATCTAAGAAACATAAAATACTTATGCATGTATGATAGTACAAATAAAATATTAATACTCTCAGCTGGCATGCGGTAAAATTAAGATGATCAAAGATTTTGCGAATTAAATAACTTTTTAAACAGCTTAAAACACAAACCGCTTTAAAAAGACACTCGCTCGCTAGCACACACAAACCCCAACTCTAATGTGAAATAAGTAGAAGAATTAATAGCAAAAACATACGAACGAACACACACGAATTAATAGCGATGCGTCAAAAGTAACATGATATGTGGTCAACATCAAACACGAACTCTCTTCTAGTCAACGGGTCCATCTTATATGCTGGTACATAACTACTCCTCATCTAAGACTCAGGCATCGATGTAGATGGACTGGACTACAAGAGTTTGTCATGGATATTCGTTTAGGCAGCGAACTAACCATTCGAAAGCAGTAGCTCACAAGTATTAGAAGAGACATTAGAGACGATGTTAATGCAACAATAATAAAATAAAAAAAGATAATAAAATTCAAATAAAAATTTAACTCTGGGGTAAAACTAAATAACTAAAGCAGTTAACGGCAAATAATCACACATGTTAAGGTTCACTGCTTCCCAGGTTTCGTTGTTGTTTTTTTTTTAAATTTTTTAGCCCACAGACTCTAGTCCGTCATGTACCCCGTTCCTCGCCAGCTTCTTCTTCTGGCTTTTTCTGTTTGTTATAGTTTTTTTCTTCTGTTGGCTCGACTGCGAATGAGTATTCATTCATTCATTAATCTTCGTTGTGGTTATTTTTATTCAGATTTTGTAATACAATCTACTTGTGCGAGTTAAAATACAACACAGATATTTTATACACTCATAATGCTTACACATACATACACGCATATACTTTCTGAGATACACCTGTAACAAAATGTTAGTTAAATATAAATTCCTTAAATATTCGTATTGTAGTACTTTATTAAATAGTTTTTATACCTGATTCAGACAATGCGACATTCACACAGAAATATTTCATGAGACTGAAGCTCTAATTTATCTACTATGTCTTTTCACCGTTAAAGCAAGCCGATAGAAAACGTTATGCTTTATAAGCTATTTCGATTGGTTTTAAATCTTTACTGCATGATTTGCTGATATAACTTGAAGTTATTAAAACATTTGCATTAACAACCGTATTATACCATGAGAAAACTTCTAACATGATAAGTCTATACTTAACATTAACATCATATTAGTGTTAAAGTTAAGCATTTCATGTCAGTTGTAGACTGCATGTTAAAAAAAATTAAAATGAAAGTTTTTGTAAAATACGAAACTGTCAAACAAAAAAAAAAAAAAAAAAAAAAAAAAAAAAAGGGTGGCAGCTAAAAAATCTAACCAAAGTTCTGAAAAATGGTTATTATCAGCAAAAATGGAAAACCACACGTGTATTATTTCCTAATAAAAAGGTCTTTTAAAAAACGTCGATTAAAATTAACAAAAAAAAAAAAGCTTAACAAAACCGGGGTAATGAAAAAAGTTCTCATGGTTTTCAAAAATCGTAAAAGAGTTTTTAAATCAAGAAATTATAACTTCAACAAAAATCTCCAGCGCTAAAAAAAATTACACGAAAAAAGGTTAAAACAAAGTGGTTTATTATCAAAGTAATCAAGTAAAAAAGAAAAATCGCTAAGATCAGACAAAAATATTTATAATTTCAAAGAAATACAGAAAGCACGGCCATTTGATACCCTACACCACAGTTTATAAATATAAATTTCCGTGATTGTACTCTTTTTAGGACCCATGGCTAATCATGGATTTGGCAAAACAATATTCTGTTATGAGGTTAATGCCCCTATTGCGCGTTGGAGTCAACCCAACTTATGCGCAAGCAAACTCATTTTAGGTATTCTGATACCCAACTGTTTTTAGTTGAGTTTGCTATAAAGTTGCCAACTTAAAATATCGATTTGCCAACTTTAAATATAACGTTTGACAAGTGAAAATTTTATCAAATTAAATAATTTGTTAAACTAAAAGTATTTTTAATTGTTGTGTTAAATAAAAAGTATTTATAATTGATATTAGTGTCGATTTATTTTATGATGATGAAAAGGAAAACTCTTGTATAGATGCGTTACGTACAAGAAGACAGGTTCGTGATGATTCCAACCCTCTTGAGCTTCCCAGTGCTAAGTAAGAACTTATAATCAGTAACGAAACTTTCTTGTGCCTGATGAGTTCTTCATCTGGTTGGGGTAGCTGCTGGCCAATCGGGTAGTTGTTTTATTGGTTCAACTGACTCAGTCAAATTGTCACTTGATGGTGGAATATTTTCAACACCAAATACTTCGCCAGACTTGCAATACAAGAGCTGCGAAACACTATCCGCAAGGCTATTTAATGGAACTTCTTGTGATAGCCCTCCCCCTGTCGCTTGAGTGTTTCTTTTATTTTTGGCAAGATTTTTCTTTATACTTGCCTTGAAGTGTATCCAAACCTGTGCCAAGTATATTAAAATTAGATTAAGAAGATTATAAGTGTTCAAAAGAAGTTCGTGTCGTGGTCCCAAACTATTTAACTCTTCCCATAACTTCTTACATGCATTTTTCATCATACCAAACTTTAATGTTTTCAGCGAACAATTTCTAAGTCTCTCTAAATAAGCTGGACGAGCCGCTCAAATTGAGCTTTCGTTTTTATTTGCAAACTAATAAATTAAAAAAAAAAACCGAAAAAGTTATTACAAAAATGTATATATACGATTTCTCCATTTTGTTTTCGATTTTAATCGAATTAAAAAAAAAATTAACTTTAACTGCCAATAACACAACTACTTTTAAGTAGTTGTGTGTATTTAACATTTTTGTCGACCAAACTTTTGCAAAGTTGAAAACGGCAATAGCAAGAAGCAAACAGATACACAACTGAATAGCCAACTGCCGGTTGAGTTGAGAATGGCAATGTGAATTTATCAAAGGCAACCAAATTGTTACAAAAGTGGAGAACCGCAATAGGGGCATACGAGGCATCAGAGTTCTTTGCGCCGAATCTCATCATCGATCGTCATCAAATTTTCACAGAAGGCTATTGTTCTGAATTAATGTGTCGTAGGGTTCAAAAAGGTGTGATGGGACAAAGGCGCGGTTCCATATTTTTTCGTGGATGCCAATATTAAATATCGCATATTTTAAGAGCCGCTGCAAGCATTTTGTTGAACTTTTGGTAGTTGGATCTTCTGAGCCCTAAAATTTAAATAAAATAGCAACGGGGGAAGTGGTACCCCCCATAGGACGCCAATGTTTAATATCGCATATCTTAAGAAGTGTTATAGTGAGAAAATCAAACTTTGTAGAAGTCATTCTAATGGTATACTACACTTGTGAAAGTAAAAATAAAGCGGGTAGGCGCAGGGGGAGCAATACCTCCCATAAGATGCAAATATTAATTATTGCGTTACTGAAGAACTATGATAGCTAGAGTCTTCAAACGTGGTAAAATCCACTATTATGGTAAATTTACGAAAATCGCTGTATTTTTTTTCCTAAGTACCGTTTTTTAGATAACGGTACTTTTGTGTTTTTCGGTGTATGGTCCCACTCAAACCCTTGTGGAGCCCAACCAAAAAGTCCGATCGAAATAAATAGCATATCGTTGGAAAGGTAATCGAATGCCTTTTCCATCGATATGCTACAAATTTCTATCTGATAAGAAATTTTTAATTTTCATTTCGTTTTTTACTACGTTATATTAAATATCTGGAATGTTTTATTTCTTAACCAAATAGTATATTTAATTACCAACATTTTAAGCGTAGTTTGAAAAAAATCGGATGAAAAATAAAGTTTTTATTAAGGATTTTGTGGAACGACAATATTTTCATCTCATATAAAATTCCGTGTTTTTTAAATACGTTTAAACTGATGGATTAAAAAACACGGAATTGTATATGAGATAAAAATATTGTCGTTCCACAAAATCCTTAATAAAAACTTTATTTTTCATCCGATTTTTTTCAAACTACGCTTAAAATGTTGGTAATTAAATATTCTATTTGGCTAAGAAATAAAACATTCCAGATATTTAATATAACGTAGTAAAAAAACGAAATGAAAATGAAAAATTTTGAAAAAAAACGTAAAAAATTGACATTGACACTTTGAGGTGCACTTACTCAGCCATTTCTGATCAGATAGAAATTTGAAGCATATCGATGAAAAAGGCATTCGATTACCTTTCCAACGATATACCATTTATTTCGATCGGACTTTTTGGTTGGGCTCCACAAGGGTTTGAGTGGGACCATACACCGAAAAACACAAAAGTACCGTTATCTAAAAAACGGTACTTAGGAATAAAAATACAGCGATTTTCGTGTTCAGGAGGTCCCAATTAACTTATCTAGGCATGTGGTGTTCTTGGTATATTTGGCTGTAAACCAGTTTTATAATCTAAAGCCCAACATAATAAGATGGTTTATAGGCATAAATACATAGTCTATTCCGGAAAGAAACCTGTAGGGATTAAAATTATGGACAGATTTTCACCATTTTAAATAGGGTTGTGATGATTAGAACCTATTTACAAAATTTCATCAAATTATTATTATATTATTATCAAATTGCGTGATGAACTTTTCGCACAAGGTTTACATGGACAGCCGGCAATACAGACGAACGGACATCGTTAAATCGTTTTAAAAAAATGATTCTATGTCGATGTGGGCTTAGGACCAATATTTTACGGAGTTAAGAACATCAGCACAAACACATAAATACCCTCTCCACTATTGTGGTGTGGGTATTAAAAGGTCTCATCATTTTTAAAAAACGTAAAAAAGTTTGAAAATTAAGAAATTTTTACTTAAACAAAATCGCCAGAATTAAAATATAAAATTACCAAAAAAAAAAAAAAAACGTTAAAATAAAATCTTTAAGCTTAACTAAGAAAAAACTTTAAAATCGCTAAGTCAGACAAAAATATTGATTATTTAAAAGGAAAATTATTAAATTCGATTTTTGTTTTATTTCATATCAATTTATTATTTTCGCTGAGTGTATTTAAATACGTGTACATTGTTATTTAGCTTTTTGACTTTTGCATGTCTAATAATACGACTTAATAACTTAATGTTACGTTTTTTTTTTAAGTTTAAGTTTTTTGTCGATTTTCTATCTTCTTCTACAAAAGAAAAGAAAAAACACTTCGATAGATGGTTGCTGGCTGGCTGGATCGCTAGTTAGGTAGTGGTCACATTATTATGTCTCTAATATTAATTGTTTGTGTGTGCATAAGCCTATTTGTGTGTGGGTCCTCTAAGTCTAACAGCAAATTTAATTAGACACTTTTGTATGCACGAGTTCATGTTACGACAACGTGGAAGGCGAAGGCAGTGTTTGAAATATACGCATGTGAGTAAAACAGTTTGTGTGCAAGTTAAGATGTTAGAGTAGGGGAAAAACGCAAGGCCTTAATTTTTGTTTGCATACTACTAAAAGGCATTTTCTTGCCCTTTCTCACTTCTTGAGGATGAGGTTCCAATGCATTTTTCTATTCTTTTTATAAAAACTGCTTAAAATTTTGCTTAATCTTAATTTGGCTACAAAAAAAGGCCTTCAAAAAGAAGGCCACTTTAATCCTTCTTTTTGACTTGTGGGTATATCCCAGTATTTTTGCCCGTTTTTTTTTGGCTTAAAACCCGATTTAATTAATTTTAATTTGTTGCTGCTTTTTAATACGTGTGGAAGTTAATTGATTTCGCCATGGATTACTTGGTAATGTGTAAAGTTTATATGTTTGACTACTTAAGACCAGCTGTATGATGGATAATTGGTAACCATTAACCGGTTGTTTTAGTTGATTCTTTAAGTTAAAATCAGTAGCACAAACTCCAAAAGTGTAGTGAGCTCTACGAAGATAATTCCAAATACTAACACATGTGTATAATCTATAGTTGTGGATAAAATTAAATGAACACTTTTATTTTTAAATACAGAATAAAGAAACAGTGCCTAAAACCATTCGAGGCTTGATTATTTTTCCTTTGATAAGAAATTTTTCGAATTTTAAATGTTTGAAATTTATATGCCATTCCATTATTATGAGTTGTGCGAATACTTATCTAATCTACTGTACATTTTTTTGCAAGTAATTCGCTAACAGAAAAAAACAAATTTGAAACTTAATAAAAATTTCCTGATTCTTAAATTTAAACCACAATAACGTTGACAGTGTGTTGTGGTTTCTTACTCACGCTTTTCAGCACACACTTACATGGGATGTCTTGACATAAATGTGTGTACATATGGATGGATAGATGATGGTATGTTTCCATGTGTAAAGTCTTTCCTATAAACAGAATACTACATATATGTCTGTATGTTTTCCCATCTGTCCATTAAACAAAATTAAACATGATTTTTCCAGAAACTTGAGAAAAAAACGAAATTTTTAAATACATTTTCTTGTCAAGAAACTTAAACATTCTAAAAGTCTCAAATGGCCGTTAAGCTGTTCTTAATAGCACTTATTATTATTTAATTTTTTATTAGTGTTATAACAATATAAAACAAACTATATGCCAAACAAAGTGATGTTTTGACTAATATTTACAGCTACTGCTGCCACTGTGTGAAATTTTTTTAGAACATTTAAAAACTATGAAAAAACATGAACTTACCTTTTTTCAATAGATTTGAGGCATGGGGATTGCGACTTTTTGTATTTAATGATGAACAATTCCATCTATGCCATTGAAACTGTAATGGGAAATGAAATGATTACTTTGTAAGTTGTTGGCTCTGAAATGATGTTGTTCTTATTTACCTGTATTTGACACTCCCTTATGGCCAGATCTAATCCTTCTAAGGCAGCCGTGGTCACGTCACTGGCTTTATAACATAATTCCAATTGATCTTTGGTTAGACCGGGCACCGAACGACAGGTCGCTCGACCATCAGGTAAACAATGAAGCCTGTAATGAAATGAATTAAAAATTTAAGTGTTTAAAAGGCATATTTTAAAGACTTGCCTCCGTATTTATAAACGATTATTGAGTTAAACAATCGTTTATTAAGGCGTAAATACGGGCGTTGTAATTATTATTTATAATTTTTGATCTACTGTGGTTAAATCAAGAAAACCCCACTTTTTTATATTCCCTAAGCTAATCCCGCGAAGTTCTACACGCTTGTCTGCAGGAAACCATAGTCTCTGGCGGAAATCGAACCTACAACCCCGGCGCTGATAGACTAGCTCACAAGCACCTAGGCTACCAGGGCACTGAAAAGCAGAAAAGATTTGTGTTTGCTATGAGTAAAAATTCGATGTAAAGTCATTTAAAGGATAAGAAATAAAATTTCAAAATTAAATATCTTCTAAGTTGTAATAGATATCGTATACCTTCAAGGAGATGGGTCTTTACTTCAGACTTGGACCAAAGTAAATTGTTGCGAATTCTACGTGTACCTGGGGTGTCCAACTTTGCAACCTGCTAGGAAGTAAACTGGATTTCACCTCTAAAATTGATATGTACAATTTTTTATCTAAATCCTACTTTTAACTGCAGATTTATTTCTCCTTTTCTATACCGTTCACCACAGGTGAAAAGGGCTTGTATTACTTTGTCATTATGTTTGTACATAGTTTCTACCATATTGATCTTAGACCTTATAAAGTATATGTATATATTCTGGGCTCTTATGAGTAGTGAACTTGATTTAACGATGTCCGTTTGACCGACTGGACTTGTGTATGTTGAAATGGGTTTTCTGAAGACCCCAGAAATGATGGGCACAAGGTTGTGATATATTTGTGTAACCTATGCTCCGTTTAAGTTTGCTTTTGAAATTCAACCAGATCGGTCCACAAATTGCAGAAATATGAGCACAAAATCCACGACTGCCTCTAATTTTTACCAATAGAATCTCTTGTTGTTGTTTTTTTGTTTGTATTTTTTCCTATAACAAACACAAACATGATTTGCCGCTTAAATAGAGTAATTTGTGTTAAATAAACAACCGTAATCCATATATTTTCTTTTAATGCTTTTTGGCAATGTACGTTAGTGGCTGGGACATGTCTAACCCAGCCCCTTAGACCACCCAGCCACATGTTCTTATCGCACCATGGTCAAGGGTATATACATATATCACTCTTACATGTTTCATTAGAATACCGTTGTTTTCGTTGTGTTCTATCTCTCTAACGTTTTCATAGAACTAGTTCTCATTTACTTTTTCTACAGCAGTTCTAAAACACCAACTAGTTTTAAAGGTAAAAATAAAAAATGTCCCAAATACTACACAGAAAAAAATTTTGCACCAGTAAAAGCATTAATCAAAAATAAAATCAGTTTTAGCTAAAAATTTAATCAAGTAAATTAAATGTTTAATCAAGTGAATTAAACCTTTAATTCATATTATTAATTTGTTTACTGGTGCAAATTAATATTGCAATTAAACGTTTAATACACTTAATTAAAAGTTTAATTCACTTGAATAAACGATTTATTCACTTGACTAAATTTTGTATTAAAACTGATTTTATTTTTGATTAATGCTTTTAATGGTGCAAAATTTTTTTTTGTGTACGAACAATGTTAGCCTTCCAGACGTCAATTTTGTCTGGCTGATCATCAAAAACCAGTGACTTTACGTAGCTCCACAAGAAATAATCAAGGAAAACTGCTTTGGAGCCGTTTAACTGGCCATTTGTTATCTTCAAATTTTGTTTTAAAAAAGTCTTGCCGTATGTTACGTTGGTAAACCACCTCCGCCCGAATCAGTGTCATCCATATTAAAAAAAAAATCATTGTTCATTTTGCAGTAACTATCTCTATTGCCACTAACGCGAGTTCTGGTTCCATTTCTGAAGAAAAAAGATGCGAGCGTATAGACCGCACCAAACAGTGCATTTTTCTGGATGTAATGGGGTTTGTTGGGTCTTTGTGTATTGGTCTCACTCCATATGCGGAAATGTAGTTTTTAACAAACTCGTTAAACCAAAAATGAATCTCAACAAAAATGAGCCTTAAAAATGACGAAGTCGTCTATAAGTCACTTGAATCAGTTAATTTTAATAATTGGGACGTGTTGCTCAATCGTGAATCTATTCATGATGATTTTCCAGAGTATAATGGTAATAAATGTCAAAAACTGAGCGCAGCATGACAGTTCGTTTGATAGCTAACCCGGTCTTCAAAAACACTATTTATATAAAATGTTACAAACGGCTTCGTGCAATAACTCCCAGGTGCAATAAGTCCCAAGAAAAAAATGAAATTAGACCCAAAAACTTTTCATACAAATGTGGGAGTAATTTCATTATGAAATAGCTCCCAGCCCTCTCGGTTTTATTTCATTTTTTTGGAATTTATTTCATTTTTTGCCTGGGAGTTATTTCATAATGAAATAAAATCCAAATGAAATAAGTCCGCGAAAAAATTAACGTGGAAGTTATTTCATTTTATTTTGGTTTTCGGTGTTATTTCGGCTGTAGGAAATATCGCCCAAAGAAAAATGGCCCAAAAAAAAAAAAAAAAAAATATGAAAAATCGCCCAAAAGAACATGAAAAATTACCCAAAAAGTTATATATGAAATATTGCCCAACAAAAACGAAAAAGGGCAAAAAAAAAAAAAAAAATGAAAAATGACCCAAAAAGCAAAAACGAATTTTTCTGAAAAAAAAATTAAAAATTACCCAATTTGCAAAAAAGTGTTTATTATTCATATAAATTTAGTTCCATACAAGTGTAAGTTTTATGTAAAAAATTGCATTCTATCTTCAACAGCTGCTCGGCAGTAAGGACAGTAATACCGGCTGCGCAAACTTCGCTAAGCTTCTCTGCATAGCCGGCCTTCGGCCGGGCGCAAGGATTTTCTCCTCTATGGTATAGCAAACACCGGCTTCGCTAACTAAAGCTTCTCTGTATAGCCGGCCTTCGGCCGGGCGCAAGGATTTCCCCTCTATGGTATAACAAACACCGGCTTCGCTAACTAAAGCTTCTCTGTATAGACGGCCTTCGGCCGGGCGCAAGGATTTTCTCCTCTATGGTATAGCAAACACCGGCTTCGCTAACTAAAGCTTCTCTGTATAGCCGGACTTCGGCCGCGCGCAAGGATTTTCTCCTCTATGGTAGAACAAGTACCGGTTTCGCTAAGTAAAGCTTCTAAAATCTGCCTTGTTTTCGAACGAAGGCCATATACGCAGAGAAGCTATAGTTAGCGAAGCCGGTGTTTGTTATACCATAGAGGGGAAATCCTTGCGCCCGGCCGAAGGCCGGCTATACAGAGAAGCTTTAGTTAGCGAAGCCGGTGTTTGTTATACCATAGAGGAGAAAATCCTTGCGCCCGGCCGAAGGCCGGCTATACAGAGAAGCTTTAGTTAGCGAAGCCGGTGTTTGTTATACCATAGAGGAGAAAATCCATGCGCCCGGCCGAAGGCCGGCTTTGCAGAGAAGCTTTAGTTAGCGCAGCCGGTATATATTATATCCTTGAGGAGAAAATCCTTGCGCCCAAAAGTGTTTTCGTTATATATTTAATATAAACACCCAGAGAAAAAACAACAAACTTATTTTTAAATAAATTACAATTATATTAAATAAAGATGGCCCGAAAAAATGGGCTATTTTTCATATAATATTTTTGGGTGATTTTTCATAACGAAAAATCACCCAATTTAAAAAACGAAAAATCACCCAATAATAACGAAAAAAAGCCCAAAAATTTTGGGTCACTTTTCATATGAATTAAGGCCCAATTTTACATGGAATTTTTTTGGGTGATTTTTCATTTTTTTTTTTGGGCCATTTTTCTTTGGGCGATATTTCCTACAGCCGTTATTTCATTTGCTGTGGGAGTTATTTCATTTTTTGTGGGAGTTTTTCAATTTCATTTTCAATTATTTGCAATTTCTTAAAATTGTTTAAAATTTTAAACGGTATTTATAACGGTATATTTCAAACTATTTGAATACAATGACTTAAGTTTATCAAAGAAGAAAATTTTGCTAATTGCAATTGCATTGTCTTATGGTTACCGGCTATGCAGTGAAGCTTTAGTTAGCGAAGCCGTTGTTTGTTATACCATAGAGTATAAAATCCTGCGCCCGGCCAAAGGCCGGTTATGCAGAAAAGCTTTAGTAAGCGAAGCCGGTGTTTGTTATACTATAGAGTATAAAATCCTTGCGCCCGGCCGAAGGCCTGCTATGCAGAGAAGCTTTAGTTAGCGAAGCCGGTGTTTGCTTAAGTTAGCGAAGCCGATGTTTGTTATACCATAGAGGAGGTAATCCTTGTACCCGGCGTGCTTAAACTGCAGGCAGTTGCCATTGCAGGAGGTCAGGATATAATAAAATGCCCCATTTGTTGTCAAAATGTCGAGGACTCAATGTTAGTTTTTTGGTAACCTAATATGTAAATATTCAAGATAAACGAATACATATATGTATAATTAATAAATAATAATTGGAAGTTGTTTCATTTTTTTTGGGTCTTATTTCATTTCTTTTCGATGGGCTGTTTTTGGAAGTTATTTCATTAATGTCTTTAGGAGTTATTTCATTATGAAATAACTCCCATAAGTTGGGGTTTGTTTCATTTAAGACTTGGAAATTATTTCATTTTTTTGGGATTTTTTTCTTGTTTCCAGTTTGGGACTTATTTCATTTATTTTGGGATTTAATTCATTGGGAGTTATTGCACTGGGACTTATTGCACCTGGGAGTTATTGCACGGAGCCATTACAAACATATATAAATAAAATTACTGATCAATCACGTGGCGTGAACCCTCAAACTAAACGAAAAGCAAATTACTTACTGGCTTACAGGGGAACCCTGAAAAGTTAAGTATTACAGACCAATTATGAATAAAAGGTCCCCGGGAGTTTTTCCCTTTTCCTATTTTTACAAACAAATTTAAAGAGGAAAAATGGGAGAGGAAAGACATTTAGGAATTTTTATTCATAATTGGGTTGATTGAATTTCGTTTTTTTATGAGACGAATAAGGGAAGTAAATTTGTATGTCACTGGAAGTGATTAAAAAATTTCTTTTAAATTAGTTTCATTGTAAGCAATTTCGTCAATTTATATTATTATTGTATTCGGTGTATAATTTAAAAACAAGAATTTTAGCGTTTATTGTAACATATTTGTACAATATAAAACTATTCAAAGTATGGGCAATCGTTAGCCAATACCTTTTACCATCCTTCCAGCATATTAAAGATTTTGCGCCAAAAAAATTGCTTATTTTTTTTTAAGCCAAGAACAAAAGCAGTCAATTTCGGATACCCTGTCCAAAAGTGAAACTTATTCAAGAGAAAGTGTTTTGCATCGATCGAATCAAATGGCTGTCGGAGCAAGGTCTGCAATATTCGCTTCAAATAAAACAATAGTCTTCGGAAAAGCCCCCCTGTGATCGCCTGGTCTAAGCTCGTAATAATTAAGCATTAAGGTCCACCAAGAGCATTATCTTGGCGTGATAGATATCTGGCTTTCAGCTGAAATTAGTCGAAATAGATCATCTTTTTATTGTCAGAATAATTTGAGGCAAAACTTACTTCTTTTTATGACGTTTAAGCAGGGGCCAAAATATGGCATTCGATATCGGACGAAATAACAACACAATTTAAATGGTCATTTCGATCGATTTCGAATGCCGTAATTTGGCCCTAACATTCGGAACATGCAAAATTGTCTTTAAAGGTCTCTGTTGGCTCCAACGCGCGCTGTCTTAAATTTCCTTGATTTTTAATGAATCCTGCTGCATTCAAACATTTTAAAAATGTTGGTTAAATCAGTTTCACGCTATAATACATGTCTTAAGTATTTTAAGAATAATACAATCACAGTTTGTATTGTTTTTTGAAAATTTTCAGAGATCAGAGAAGCATTAATTACTTAAATGGCTTTCAATACTTTTGCAAGTTCATCTTGCGTTTGACAACAATAAACATAAGGCAACGCCTCCAATTCATTAACTTTGAACTTTTTATTTTGGCTGACCTGGGCGTTCTTAAATTCAATAAATATTTAATATATAAAAAAAAAAACTTCTGAAAGCATATTTTTCACGCTAAAATCGATAGAACATATTAGGAAAAACCTTTCGTAAGAAATGGATGTGCTTAAGCTCCTCTTTTTTCCAGCTGCAGTGGTAAAGAAAAACTTTTCGCATTTTCGGAGCAAAAACAACTTTGTTGGGTTCACTTTTTCATTCCATTTCTAAGTGAGAATAAATGACAAATGTTTGCTCTCCAATATGATCTTTAAGTTATTAAAGAGACAAAATGTGTTAAGATATGCCATCTGTTTGGAATCTCGTTTTTTTTAAGCCCAATAAGTATTAATTAATATTTTTGATTTCAATACTTTGGATGCGATGCAGAAATTGAAACACTAAACTCCTTCACATATCAATGAATTGAGAAATAAAGCCATATGGCTTTATAACCACCACCCAAGTGCAATAACACCATAATCCTTTAGCAACCAAAGTGGAAATAACGCCATAACAATGTAATTGTTATGGTTACAAATTGGCAAAAGAATGAGTTTAAAAAGCTTTCCTGCAAAGATTTTCTCCTCTATGGTATAACAAAAACCGGCTTCGCTAACTAAAGCTTTTCTGCATAGACGGCCTTCGGCCGGGCGCAAGCATTTTTTCCTCTATGGTATAACAAAGACCGGCGTCGCTAACTAAAGCTTCTCTGCATAGCCGGCCTTCTACTCTATGGTATAACAAAAACCGGCTTCGCTAACTAAAGCTTCTCTGCATAGCGGGCCTTCGGCCGGGCGCAAGGATTTTCTCCTCTATGGTATAACAAAGACCGGCTTCGCTAACCAAAGCTTCCCTGCATAGCCGGCCTTCGGCCGGGCGCAAGGATTTTCTCCTCTATGGTAGAACAAGACCGGTTTCGCTAAGTATAGCTTCTAAAATCTGCCTTGTTTTCGAACGAAGGCCGAATACGCAGAGAAGCTTTAGTTAGCGAAGCCTGTGTTTGTTATACCATAGAGTAGAAGGCCGGCTATGCAGAGAAGCTTTAGTTAGCGAAGCCGGTCTTTGTTTTACCATAGAGGAGAAAATCCTTGTGCCCGGCCGAAGGCCGGCTATGCAGAGAAGCTTTAGTTAGCGAAGTCGGTCTTTGTTATACAATAGAGGAGAAAATCCTTGCGTCCAAAAGTGTTTTCCTTATATTTTTTATATAAACACCCAGAGAAAAACCAACAAAACAATTTTTAAATAAATTGCAATTACATGAAAAGAAAAAAATTTAAATGGGTAATAAGGCCATGTATGGCTTTATTTCACTCCCTACATGGAAATAAAGCCATATGGCGTTATTTCTCAATTCATTGAGAAACCATATTCAGAGACACTAAAATAAAAATCTTAAATGCCAACGAAAAGCCAGTATGTAAAACGTGGAACCCATGCAACCGCGAATTGCAAACACTGCGAAGAATTCTTCAAATATTCTAGACTAACATCATCACAAATAATAAGTTATTGGAACGGATGCGGCAGTGGTCCTGGGTAGGACACACCCTACGCAAATTACAGGTTGATTTAATGAGTCAAGGTATCGACTGGTCTCCTCAAGAAAGCTTTTTCAAAACCTGGCGTAGATTTGTGAAATGTAATCAGCGTAGGCTGTTTATCCTGAAGCGAAATTTAAGAACGACAAACCTAGATGAAAAACCTTTGTTGAGGTCTTATAATTGGAACTACTGAATAATATATATAAAATATATTTGTTAAATTGAATGAAATACTGAATTAATCGTATCATCCGATTAAGTATTTAAATTACCTTATCAATTACAAAACTCTTATCTGGAATTCACATCTCAAACGTAGAATCACGTTTATTTACGTTTTCAAAAGATGTAACACTCAAAACTAAATCTTTTATTAAATCCTCAACCCTTCTATGTCAATATCAAGTCAATTGTTGAAAAAAACTATTAAATAAATAAAACATAGAAAAAAACTACAAACTTATTTAACTGATAAGAAATGACCGGGAGAAGCCATGAAAAAACACAAAATTTGTTGTCACTTATTTCGTTTCAATCTTTTGAATTCGACGTTTGTGTGTAAAAAAATATTTAATTAATAAATCGAAATAAGTCCAAAAAGCTAAAAAATAAATAAAATGAAAACAGTTCCGCAAACTCTTTTTATTTTGCTGCTAATAATTAAAGTAAGTTTTTTAAATTTTTTTTTAAATAAAATTTTATTCAATTCAAACAAATTCTTTAACCAGAATTTCTCCTATGGAGAAGAATTATCGCAAAATGAGGAGATCACAACAGTTAATATCGAACTGGGGAATATAAAAGACAATACAACAGAAAGTGCTGTTAAAAATTTGGAATTGGAGATAAATCAAAAAAACTCTACTGATACTTTTTTAAAACTAGAGGATACTAGAGAAAATACAAACAACTATAATACTTCAGAAGCTGAAATATCTCTTAAAGAAGAAACTTTTAATCAAACATCCAATCTAAATGAGACATTCCTTATTCAAATCGTATTGAAAGACCCAAATGAATTTACAATCCAACCCAAAGAATTTCTAAATATTTCGGAAAGCTCTACCGAATCATCGGCTGAATTGATCACAAACACTACTTTGGAAAGTGAAACAACTCTAAAACCCTTGATTCCCCTGGAAGAATATGCTGTTAAACAAATGAATTTCATACTGGATCACTTGCTCTTGGAGACCCAAGAGTTCATAGCAAAAGTTTTGCAAGCTAGTGTCAATTCCGTATTCCCAAGAGATTATTTAAAGCGTTACGCCGAGGGCTTGAATCGTTTATTAAACCCCGATAACGATAGCGAGTACAGTGACGAAATTATTGAGGATAGAAAAGTTTTCACACAAGATGAACTTTATGAGGAAATTCTACACAAATTAAATTTCCTGAAAAGCAATCCCAGTAAATATTTGCAAAGACATTTGCCTCAAGACTGGGTTAACGACTATCGGAATAAAAGAGCAGAATTGGCCATATGGCTGGGTAAGGCCTCGGAGCAAATGCACAAGGAATTCAATCGTTATGTTTCAGAGGAAGAAGATCACATCAAGTGTCGGTACTTCAGTGAAGCCTTTGACGATATTTCGAGAGCCACTGAGATCCATCACAAATTGGCCTTGCTGGCGGACTTGGTTAAAATAGTAAAAAATAAAAAACAAATTACATTTATGGATTTATACATGCAAACATAAATTTTAATTTAATTTATTTTTTTAATATAAAATGTTAATATTAAAATATTTCATTGGCTTTCAATGCCTTAAAGCGTGCAAATAATTTCTCTCTTAGAACAATATCGTGTTCGTCATTGATCTCTTGTAACAAGTCAAAGAGTTCCCTATGACGTTGAACACTCTCTGCACTAAAACGTTGACGTAATACAGTGGCTGCTTTGGAAAATTTATTATTGCATTTACGCTCCTCTATGGACAGGCGGGCCAACAACTCAAACATGCCCAACAAGCCCCGTCGTAGGATGACGTCTTCCCTTTCCTGTTGAGCCAAACCAGATTTTATGGTGGCAATTAGCTGCTGCAATTCCATTAATAGATTCTCTTTATCCTGTATGCTGCCTCTCTGGTTCCTTAAACGCTGTGAATTTACTCTATACTGATGCAATAATTCGGCCGTATTGCCTCTATCCCCCAGGGGTATAGAGTCTAGCAAACTCTCCGTAAAGTCTTGGGTCATCTTAAGCATATTGTCCAATTTAATGTGCATTATAATATCCACATAATTGTAGAATTGTGCAATAATTTTGCGTTCATCTTCGGCATTATTGACTGTATAAGCAGATTGTACAGAAATTACCTGAAGGAGCAAGGTAGAACAAGACGCAATTAGTAGTTATTTATTTTGATGGTTTGTTTGTTTGTTTGTTTTTCAATTGTCCAACTTACTTCAAGACCGATCGCTATGAAAAATATAAATGTTGTTGTTGATACTTTGAAACTCATGTTCCACCCGTAGTTGTTGGAATTACACTGTTGCTTTAGGTCTAATCTCTGTTTTAATTTCTCAAAAAAACAAATTTAATTTTTCATTTTAATCTCTTCTGATAATGAAATCTCTTCTTATACTCTTTCAGTTTCAATTATAATAAAGTTGCTCAGTTTTAAATTAATTGATTGTTAAAAAAATAGAAGAAAATTTAAGAAAAGTATGAACATAAATATAATGAATGTGTAGAAAAAAATCGATTAGAATGATACTGTAGCTCTTCGTTAAAAAAAAAATTGTATATTAAATTCGATACACATTTCGTCACTACATAATCATTTAAGAAGTCTTTAACATCCAGGCAATGAACTTAAGCTGAACTTGATCTAAATTTAGTTAAATTTTATCTGAACTAGAAGCACACAGAAAAAATTATTTTTCCAATTCAAACAAAAAATTTGTAGAATCAAACAATTTTTTGTCTAAAATCGACAATAAAACCAAATTAGCATATTCAAACAATTTATTTGCATTTTGTTTGTTGAAAAAACACTGATTTTTTAAACAAATAATAATAATTTAACTGAATCAAACAAAAAGTTTACTGCAATTCATTTAAATTTCAAACAAATAATTTTACTGCAAACAAAAAAGTTTTTGCACAATCAATGACGCACACACAAGCAAGCACTGTAGGATAAGATGAAGGCAGAGCAGAGCGGCCGGCTGGCTTTTAGACACATTTTTTTGTTTGAATAATTTTTGAACAAAGTCTTATTTATACACACACAATGTTTTTTTTCTTCATCACTCACTGTTGCTGTATCCTTTCCTTTGCTAAAGAAGAAGAAATGTAACCAAAAACGGCGGCAGACCTACTCGATATTTTTTTCGTCATCATTCTATTTTTGTATTTGATGTATTTAACTAAACAGTTTGAAAAAATTGAATACGGGATTTTGTTTTTTTTTTACCAACTTTGAAACCAACCAAAAATTTATTTTGATTCTTATAATGTTGTGGTTGATTCTGTTGTTTAAAAAAAGTGAAACGTTTTTTTACCTGGTATTTTTTTTGTTTTTTTTTTTTACTACAAATCTCGTCAAGCTATTTTATCATCTTTCTTATTGTTGTACTTTTTTAAAGTGTCCAAAAATATACTGTATGTGTTTTTTGTTTTAGTTCTTATATTTCACATAAAGAAGTGTTGCTTACCGATCAAATAAAAAAAATTAAAAAGACGACAACATTAAAAAGCGTTAAATATTTCATACAAAATTATGAAAACTTGAAACCAATAACGCGTATATTATATTTTTGAATAGTTGTCCACATTTTTGTTGGTTAAATATAAATCAAACAAAAATATTAATTGGATCAGTAAAAAAATTTGTAGATATTTAAAAAAAATTTTCAAACAAGCGTTTGTTTGAAAATAATTCGGCAATAATTTTTTCTGTGCAGTACTAAACTTAACTAAAATCGAATTGAACTCGAACTGAACTAATATCGGGCTGAATTCATACTTTACTCAAACTAAACTTGAATTGATCTTAAACATAACTAAAAAGGAACTAGAACTGAACTAAAACAGAGCAACAACTGTACTGAACTTAACTAACGGAATTGAACAAGAACTGAACTAGAACTGAACTAGAACAAGAACTAGAACTAGAACTAGAACTGAACTAGAACTAGAACTGAACTAAAACTGAACTAAACTAGAACTGAACTGAACTAGAACTAAACTAGAACTGAACTAGAACTGAACTAGAAAGGAATTAGAACTGAACTAGAACTGAACTAGAACTGAACTAGAACTGAATTAGAAATGAACTAGAACTGAACTAGAACTGAACTAGAACTGAACTAGAACTGAACTAGAACTGAACTAGAACTGAACTAGAACTGAACTAGAACTGAACTAGAACTGAACTAGAACTGAACTAGAACTGAACTAGAACTGAACTAGAACTGAACAAGAACTGAACTAGAACAGTGCTAGAACGTTTAAAAAGTAAAACTCTTGCTTCTCATTTGGTTTATATTTTCAGTTATTTTTTAAAATGAAAACTATAAACATGTAAGAAAAACGTACATTGATAAGTCGTCCATGGAATTCTTCAAACAATTTTCAAAGAAACTAATTTGATGATATTTTGTTCAAAAAAAGGTGTAATTTTCTAGTTTTGTATGTTTAAAGTAAACACACTTGTAGTTACGCCCCTTTTGTTTTTGGTTAATAAAAGGCATCGTTTCCTTCTAACTTCACTTTTGGTTTATTTCAAGTAAGAATTCGGGATTGAACATGGAAAAGTTAAGTATTTCGTAATTGAAAATCCGTACTTGAATTGATGTTGCTGTACTTTATTCAAGAAAATCTGTACTCACCGTACTGTTAATGGATTGAATTTTTTTTGAGTGTAGAAGCTATGAAGCTGAACCCAGAATTTTGTTACTTGCGGTAGGGTGTTTTTTTTTATTCGACTTCAAATTCATTGTTTGTTTTCTGAGCAATAGTATTTTTGTTCTCATGTTTAAATTAGATTTAATTAAAACGTTCTCAGATTAAAAGCAAGCACAGTGGGTTGTAGGTGGTGATAAGGGAAGGAATGGAGGCATTTACTTGTATAACCCCGTATATATTAAATGATTAATAAAGCAATTGTTTACAATATAGATTACTAGAGCAAAACAAATGAAATGAGATAATAAAAAAAATCTGTTATTTAACCCATTTTTTCCTAAAAATTTTTTGAAAAAAATAATTGCAGATCGTAATTGTTTTTCGACGAAAATATGTAGTAAAAAATATCAATGGGAAAGTATTATAATATCTGTTCTGAATAGTTCTTATAGCTCCGTCTGGACCACCCAGAAGGGGTTAATATTAAAAAATTCAAAAAACATCATCTTATACTGCCTGCATTCATATTGTATTTTTTTTTTTAATTCGCCGCAACTAAACTGCAAACTATAAAAGCCAGATACAATTCTACGAGTTTTGGGAATTTTTTTGTTAAACTAAATGAAATTTTTTCGTAAAAACAAAATTAACTTCAATCTTTATTGTCCAAAATACACAATAGTTTCACGCTTCATTAACAAATAAAATTACTGTCTATGGCACACAGTAAAATAGAAAAAATTCAAATACTCTAAACAATTTTAACGGCATAATAAGTGAATTAAACAATTTGTGACACATTTGAAAACTTAAACAAATTTCAATAAAACTGAAAATCCTATAGAATCAAATAATTTAAAAAGGTATTTTAATTTCGTTATTGCACTTAAATTTTTATAAACTTTAAAGGCAAAACTTAACTTGATTTAAAATTTGTTACGGTCTCGTACAAACCTAAAATGATGAACTTCAACTGATACTCGTTTCAGAACGATACGCGTACTACATTTTTGAACGTGTGTGAAAATGACACGTACACATTTAAGCGTACGATTTTTTTTTAATTTAACGTATATCCACAATAAAATAATAAGATATCTGAAAATAAACCAATGAAAATTACAAAAAAAGCTGTTATAATATAAATATATGCTCGTATATTTATACCAGCAAGAGTTTGCGGTATAAATTCAAGCAAAATTGCAGTTACACTGTAATTTTTATAAGTGAAATAATAAACTTGATAACCACGAACAGGGAGGGATATTACAATAAAAAATAATATTTTTTTAAATCCAAATTTTTAATATTTTTAATTAGGCTTAAGTTCATCAAATTTAATTTTCATTAAATTAAAAGAAAGACAATAATGTAAAAACAAAAAATGTACTTTGGACTTCAAGAAGAATTCTTGACAAAAGTACGAGAAAACAGAAGTAAGGAAAAAACATGTAAAATCAACTTAAATGGATAATCATTCAGGAACGCAAATTTCGATCTACCAAAGGTTAAAATACAATTTGGTTTAAGGATTGATGTTTGACTATTGACGTCAGCAGTCGGCGATGGCTGCGAGTGTAAGACAGCAAATCCATCTGAGGAGATCGAGTGGTTGCGATCGAAACAAGTCATGGTAACCTGCCGGCCAGGGTTCAAGCCCCGGCCACGGTCAAGAATGAAAGATTATCAATAACAATTTTAATTAATTTTCATGTTGTAAAATTCCTTTCTTCATAAAAATAATTGAATGAAAATAAAATTTGATGAACTTAAGCCTAATTAAAAAAACTGTTAAAAATTTGGATTAAAAACCATACACAGCTCAACAAAATAACCACAATATTAATTATTGTTAAAGCTAAGGCACGAGCTCTATGTGTACATTTGTTCTTCAAGTTGTGCTGAAAAAGATCAACAGAAAAAAGAGAGACAAAAATGAAAAAACAAAAAATGTACTTTGGACTTCAAGAAGAATTCTTGACAAAAGTACGAGAAAACAGAAGTAAGGAAAAAACATGTAAAATCAACTAAAATAGATAATATTCAGGAAAGCAAATTTCGATCTACCAAAGGTTAAAATACAATTTGGATTGAGTTTGGATTGATGTTTGACTATTGACGTCAGCAGTCGGCGATGGCTGCGAGTGTAAGACGGCAAATCCATCTGAGGAGATCGAGTGGTTGCGATCGAAACAAGTCATGGTAACCTGCCGGCCAGGGTTCGAGCCCCGGCCACGGTCAAGAATGAAAGATTATCAATAACAATTTTAATTAATTTTCATGTTGTAAAATTCCTTTCTTCATAAAAATAATTTAATGAAAAATTAAATTTGATGAACTTAAGCCTGATTAAAAAAAACCGTAAATAGTTCAACAAAATAACCACAATACTAATTATTATAAAAAATATTGTAAAAAAATATTTTGTTTTTTTTTCAGTTCTAGTCCAATTCTAGCTTAATTCTAGTTTAGTTCTACTTCAGTTCTATATAACTCTATAGGGTGTTTTTTTTAGATGTATAAAACTTTCGACGGGATAACTGTCAAACGAGCTGTCAAACTAATGAAGAGTGTATGATTATTTTATTCAGTACACTTTGGCAAATCACCAAAGACTTACACCAGAAAAACGATTGCAAATCGTGAAAATTCATTTCAAAAATCTGCGCTCTGTTCGCTAATCTTTAGAGCACTTCGTCACATCTGAGTAGATAATACGCAACACTATAAATCGATTCATGACCACACTGAAAGAATTTTCTTCGCAATACTAACGAATTTTGACATTAATCCCATGAAAAATTGCATTATAAAGGAACCTATGCAGCGCTTCGTTGGATCAATGAAACCTGTTTCATTAAAAGGACTTAATGAAACATTACATTAGATCCATGAATATTATTCATTGGATGAATACTTTCAATAAAGTAAAATTTTTTTTTTTCTTTTTTTTTTTATTTATTTTTTTTTTTCTTTTTTCTTATTTTATTTTACTTTATTTTATTTTTTATTTTTTTTCTGTCTCTGGTGGGATTCGAACATGTAACCTCGGTGCTGATAGACTAGCTCACTACCAGCTAGTCTACCGGGGCAGTGTAGTTTTTGTATAAAAAAACTATGTTTTTTTCTCAATTAAGACCGTAAATATGAGATTAAATTGTCCATAATAACAATAACAACGTTGATTGAAAGTGGATTGAAAGTTTTTGTTTCATTACTATAATGACATTTTTATTGTCATAATGAAAATTTAAATTTATGAAGGCAATTATTGAAATATGTTGCTTTTATAAAAAAATTTTTTGATTTCATAAATTTAATGGCATACATGTAACATTAGATGTATGAAGTTATTAAATCTTACATTTTTTAAATAACAATTAAACATTTTTTTAAGAAAACTATAATTTTGTATTAATTTATGAATATAGTTGTTTGTATATTGTTTTTTTAAGTTCCCAATTAAAATTTTTTGTTTAACTTGGACACCCTTAAGTTTTCATATATCCAATGAAAATTTTTAACGTAATTACGAAATCTAATGAAGCGATTTTAACGAAAATACTTCATCAAACCTATGAAATTCCATTTAGACAATGAAAATTTTCATTTACCCAAGGAAAACTTTTTTATGAAAATGATTCATTAAATATATGAAGCATTTTTCTTTCAGTGCACTTTAACTGTCTTGGATTATATTAATCCAAATCTAAACCGTACCATGCTTAAAGAAGAAGCCATCACCGCTGCATACGTGAGCGTGATAGAAAACTCAAATTTATCGATCCGAAGCCGTTGCCAAGACCAAGTTGCTGAGGTCTCTGCCCTTCCACTACTTGGTTATTTTTGAGGAAAGATCTTCGCCTACATCCATATAGCAGCCAACTGGTGCAAGAATAAAAGCTAGCGGACCATCAATTGCGTCGTGTGTTAGTTGAATGGGCTGAGAATCAACTGGAAGTGAAACCAGATTTTGATTGAGCAAAAAATAATCCTCGATGAAGCTCATTTCCGGCTTAACGGGTATGTAAACGAGCACAATCCTCGTAAGAATCTTGAGACTCCATTGTATCCCATCTAAAATCACTATTTGGGGCGGTTTACATACTGAGTGCGCCATCAGCCCATTTGTCTTTAAATCCGAACCCGTGTCAACATTACCGTGAATGGTGAACGAATAGTCAATTATTCTTAATTTTTTATTCCGCAACATCCCATACAGAAACCATCATATAACTTTGTTGAGCCAAACGATTGGTGAACGAATTATCTCATGAAATGGACCTGTGAATTAGCCAACTCGTTCGTCAAATCTCTGGCTTTTGCTAATAAATCAGCAACAAACATTCGACGGTCCATAGACGAAATAAGGCCAGGTATGCTCGAAAAAGTGATGGAAAATTCATATGCCGCAGTCGCGGAGGTTAAATGTTAACATTTGAGATAATAAAGCCAACATTTTGGTAATTCCTTCGAATTTGTTGTGTTTTATCTAAAAACATTTCTATACTGCTAAAAACAGCCCTCAGTTCAGTTTTAGTTCAGTTTTTATTCAGTTCTAGTTCAGTTCTTGGACAACTTCCAACTTATTATTTTGAAAATTGTGGCAATTCAACACCAGCGTTGAATAAGGCACACTGAAAGAAAAATGCTTCATATATTTAATGAATCATTTTCATAAAAAAGTTTTCCTTGGGTAAATGAAAATTTTCATTGTCTAAATGGAATTTCATAGGTTTGATGAAGTATTTTCGTTAAAATCGCTTCATTAGATTTCGTAATTACGTTAAAAATTTTCATTGGATATATGAAAACTTAAGTTTGTCCAAGTTAAACAAAAAAATTTTAATTGGGAACTTAAAAAAACAATATACAAACATAACTATATTCATAAATTAATACAAAATTATAGTTTCCTTAAAAAAATGTTTAATTGTTATTTAAAAAATGTAAGATTTAATAACTTCATACATCTAATGTTACATGTATGCCATTAAATTTATGAAATCAAAAAATTTTTTTATAAAAGCAACATATTTCAATAATTGCCTTCATAAATTTAAATTTTCATTATGACAATAAAAATGTCATTATAGTAATGAAACAAAAACTTTCAATCCACTTTCAATCAACGTTGTTATTGTTATTATGGACAATTTAATCTCATATTTACGGTCTTAATTGAGAAAAAAACATGCTTTTTTTATACAAAAACTACACTGCCCCGGTAGACTAGCTGGTAGTCAGCTAGTCTATCAGCACCGAGGTTACATGTTCGAATCCCACCAGAGACAGAAAAAAAATAAAAAATAAAATAAAGTAAAATAAAATAAGAAAAAAGAAAAAAAAATAAATAAAAAAAAAAATAAAAAAAAAAAAAAATTTTACTTTATTGAAAGTATTCATCCAATGAATAATATTCATGGATCTAATGTAATGTTTCATTAAGTCCTTTTAATGAAATAGGTTTCATTGATCCAACGAAGCGCTGCATAGGTTCCTTTATAATGCAATTTTTCATGGGATTAATGTCAAAATTCGTTAGTATTGCGAAGAAAATTCTTTCAGTGCACAAATAAAACAAGAGAAATTTGTTACTTACTTATTGGGTTTTTTTCTCTTAGAAAACACTGGAGGTTTGTTGGGTTTTAAACTTAAGTCGGTTTTTATTTGGTTTTGTTTTTTCACAATATTTTTTTTGTTGCATCGGAGCTATGGAGGTGTTTGGAGGCCGTCAGTCAAAGTCGATAATTCCGCCATCGAAGTCGATAAAATCGTCTTCAAGATCGATAAGATCGTCTTCGATAATGGCTGATCGATCTTGAACAGTTCTAGTTCAGTTTTAGTTCAGTTCCAGTTCAGCTCTAGTTCAGTTCTAGTTCAGTTCTAGTTCAGCTCTAGTTCAGTTCTAGTTCAGTTCTAGTTCAGTTCTAGTTCAGTTTTAGTTCAGTTCTAGTTCAGTTCTAGTTCATTTTTAGTTAGTTCAGTTCCAGTTGAGTTTTAGTTGAGTTCTAGTTCAGTTCTAGTTTAGTTCTAGTTCACTTCTAGTTCAGTTCCAGTTCAGCTCTAGTTCAGTTCTAGTTCAGTTCTAGTTCACTTCTAGTTCAGTTCCAGTTCAGCTCTAGTTCAGTTCTAGTTCAGTTCTAGTTCAGTTTTAGTTCAGTTCTAGTTCATTTTTAGTTAGTTCAGTTATAGTTTAGTTCCAGTTCAGTTTTAGTTCTGTTCTAGTTCAGCTCTAGTTCAGTTCTAGTTTAGTTCTAGTTCAGTTCCAGTTCAGCTCTAGTTCAGTTCTAGTTTAGGTCTAGTTCAGTTTTAGTTCAGTTCTAGTTCAGTTCTAGTTCAGTTCTAGTTCATTTTTAGTTAGTTCAGTTCAAGTTCAGTTCCAGTTGAGTTTTAGTTCAGTTCTAGTTCAGTTCTAGTTTAGTTCTAGTTCACTTCTAGTTCAGTTCCAGTTCAGCTCTAGTTCAGTTCTAGTTCAGTTCTAGTTCACTTCTAGTTCAGTTCCAGTTCAGCTCTAGTTCAGTTCTAGTTCAGTTCTAGTTCACTTCTAGTTCAGTTTTAGTTCAGTTCTAGTTCAGTTCTAGTTCATTTTTAGTTAGTTCAGTTATAGTTTAGTTCCAGTTCAGTTTTAGTTCAGTTCTAGTTAAGCTCTAGTTCAGTTCTAGTTTAGTTCTAGTTCAGTTCCAGTTCAGCTCTAGTTCAGTTCTAGTTCAGGTCTAGTTCACTTCTAGTTCAGTTTTAGTTCAGTTCTAGTTCTATTTCAGTTCTGGTTAATTTTTAGTTAGTTCAGCTCTAGTTCAGTTCTAGTTTAGCCCTAGTTCAGTTCTTTCTGGTATTATTTCTACATTCCATCAGTAGAGAATGCTATCAAACTTTTTGGATTAAAGTTTTTGTTTTGTCAGAAACCCTTTCCTTCTCTCGGGCAGCTTTCGCATGACGTAGAGTGTAAAGACGCCACTTAAATAAACATTTGTAGGGGTTTCATCGTTGTGGTTGTTAATGTTTTAAAACAAATTTATCTAAAATTTTAGATCACCTCTTGACCTTGAACATGCCAACATGTTAGCCAAATGAAGATATGCCACAGCTATAAATTCTTAATCTTCCTTTAAACGTCTTGAGGTGTGGCTTGTGGGTTTTTTTAGGTTTATTTCTTTCTCTTTCAAAGAAAAAGCCACTTTAGACATAAGCGAAATCTACAAAATTGTTCTGTTGCTGCTGCTGTTGCTTCTGATAGCGATGACTTTTTTTTATGATGGTGATAAACAAATTATGAAACAATTTCATTTCAACAAATTTACGTTTTTAATGGTTTAAAGAACATGTTGGTTGAAATTTTAAAGCATTCTTTAATGTCTGCTTTATGAGTTGGAACCTGTCTGTCTTGTGACATGTCAATCATTTCGTTTATGCCGTTCAGTGAATCATCACTCTCTACAGCTCAAGACTTTTAGGGCTTTATGGCGGATTTGTTTTTGAATTAAATTTTTTTTTTTTTGTTAGATTTAAGCAAATCTAATAATCGGTAGTCATAAAAATGTGTGTTCGTATGTCTGTTTGTTGCGTGAGCTTTTTTAAAAAAATATTTATGATTATTATTTCAGATTTAATTTTAATTAAATTCTCGCTAAAAGTAAATTAGAAACAGAAAACAAACATTATTAAAATAAAATTCCATGAATTTTAAAACAGAATCAGATGTTGGAAATCAGCAAAAAAAATGCAGTAGCATTTCATTTTGAATCCATTAAAATATGACGTACAGCGGTACGAGTAGATACATGTTTGATTAAATCTGTAAAATGTTGTGGAACAAAGCGAACAGACATTTGTTCTCTTGTTCTCTTCTAAACCAAGGTTAATTATTTAAGCAAACCTTTTTTTTTGATTTCGTTTTTTTTCAACGTTTTTGTTCTATGATTTTATTTTTTATTGCATACGAGATTTAAGCTACGAATAAATGCCTGATTAATTTGATTTTCAAACATCAAAATCTTTTTTTATTAAAAGTTTATCTGGGTGTTTGTGTATTTTACATTGTTCCAAACCTCAAAATTAAAAAAAAGGAATTTGTTTCTTTCTACACACATTCCTAATAAATTGAAATTGTTGTAGTTTTTTTTGATTTAATTTTAATTTTAGACTTGCGGTTTTTTCTTGTTTTTTACTTTTAAAATATAAATTTTTGTTGGTTTTTTTTTTATTTTTGTTGTTGTTGTTAACGTCTTAACCTAAAAGCAGACAACTGTTTCTATTTTTATTTTATTCCCCAGTTGGCCACGTCTTTAAGACATCCTCGAATACGGATGCACGACAATGTTAATTCCTGCTCGACATGTGGGGGACAGCGGGAACAAATCGTCAACGACATTTTCGAACAAGTGTTGCGAAAATCGTGCACGACACAAAGAAAGACAATGTCGCCTACTTCATCATCAACGACTACATGCATGACAATGTCATCTATTTCGACGTCCACGACAAAAATTATTATATGGTTATCTATTTCAGACAGTTTTTTAGTATACTTGGAATTTTAATTTCTGTTATACGTTTTATATTCGACTCCTATAAGCAATCCTAAAGCTGACAGTTAAGTATGTAACCCATTTTCCAGCCCGCGAATAATTTCATCAACATTTTCGGTTTTACTGTTTAGAACTAATTTGTAAATTTTTTGTAGGTACACTGAAAGAATTTTCTTCGCAATACTAACGAATTTTGACATTAATCCCATGAAAAATTGCATTATAAAGGAACCTATGCAGCGCTTCGTTGGATCAATGAAACCTGTTTCATTAAAAGGACTTAATGAAACATTACATTAGATCCATGAATATTATTCATTGGATGAATACTTTCAATAAAGTAAAATTTTTTTTTTTTTTATATTTTTTTTATTTATTTTTTTTTTCTTTTTTCTTATTTTATTTTACTTTATTTTATTTTTCATTTTTTTTTTCTGTCTCTGGCGGGATTCGAACATGCAACCTCGGTGCTGATAGACTAGCTCACTACCAGCTAGTCTACCGGGGCAGTGTAGTTTTTGTATAAAAAAACTATGTTTTTTTCTCAATTAAGGGCGTAAATATGAGATTAAATTGTCCATAATAACAATAACAACGTTGATTGAAAGTAGATTGAAAGTTTTTGTTTCATTACTATAATGACATTTTTATTGTCATAATGAAAATTTAAATTTATGAAGGCAATTATTGAAATATGTTGCTTTTATAAAAAAATTTTTTGATTTCATAAATTTAATGGCATACATGTAACATTAGATGTATGAAATTATTAAATCTTACATTTTTTAAATAACAATTAAACATTTTTTTAATGAAACTATAATTTTGTATTAAGTTATGAATATAGTTATGTTTGTTTATTGTTTTTTTGTGTTCCCAATTAAAATTTTTTGTTTTACTTGGACAAACTTAAGTTTTCATATATCCAATGAAAATTTTTAACGTAATTACGAAACCTAATGAAGCGATTTTAACGAAAATACTTCATCAAACCTATGAAATTCCATTTAGACAATGCAAATTTTCATTTACCTACGGAAAACTTTTTTATGAAAATGATTCATTAAATATATGAAGCATTTTTCTTTCAGTGTATTTAAATCAACAATTAAAAAAAAGAATGTGAGAATTTTAAGAAAACCAAGCAAGTGATTGAATAGCATTCAAGAAAACTTTGTCGTCAATAGCTTTTATACAAGACAACTTATAAGACAATGGCGCTCATACTGTCCAACAAAGAGTTTAATAGAGGACAACTTATAAGACAAAGTCCTTCATACTGTCCCATATAAAGCTAAATAGAAGACAACTTATAAGGCAGCGTCGCTCAAACTGTCGTACACGACGATTTACTGTAAATTGTCTTCTAGAAAACCTGAACATCAGGGGACAATTCGTGCATACATCATTGACGACGATGTCGTCAACGGCAATCTGGCCAAATAGGTTGTTTCATGGTACATATCGCACACTTACTGGAGTTGTCCCGTTTACATTTTTGATTAAAAATATCGTCCGAACACAAAATATATCGTTTATTCAGAAAAAATTAAGATGTAATGAAGGCCCTGGCAAAACTAAGATGTGCCATTGTTTTAAGAATTAGAATAACGGCACAATTTTATCACAAGCGTTAAATTTCTAATGATTTAAAAACTATTTTTTAAACAATATTAGTCATGCTATTTCGCACTATTAGCAAACTACCAGCCTGACCCACTACTATCGCTCGCTTGCATTTTCATCGACAAACAAATTTCCAGCACGATAAGTCGATTGAAAAGCGAGCGATAACCACAAGTATAAAAATCAGTTACTTGTGTTGTGATTATCGACAGAGACATTTAATTGCAATTTTAAACGAAATCATTCTTTAGGTAACAGAATGCAACTAGCGCTTATTGTAGTCAGAGGACTGGCTTGCGGTGTAATTCTCAGTTTTTTTATGCTTTCCAACGATCTTCAGAAAGTTAATGACAACTAATTTTTGTTTTCCAGGTCAAGCAAACTTGGTAATAAAAACGATATCGTTAACGATTCCAATTTGGGCCTTGCAACAGATTTAATTGGGCGTAATTTTTTCATTAGACTGTTTAATTTTTTTCTACCAGGCACATTTTTATCTCTTTAACAACAAAGCTAAAGCATCTCTAAATCACTTGGAAAGGTATCTTGAAAATCGTTTTAGATAATGCACATTTTCCGGGCTGGTAGTGCGAAAACCAGATCCGAATTGTAGCCATATCCAGTTGATCAAGAAAGAGCAACATTTTTTTATTTATTTTGAAACATAAGGTTATTAGAAATATCTCTCTATTTGATAATATTTTTGATGCCTGTTAAAATGAGAATTCTGTAATCGATCGCTGTTCTTTCTTTTAATTTCGATTACAAGAACCCAATATTTTATTTGTTATACTGACAAACATGCTTCCAAACATTTGGGATTTTTTTAATTTCAATGTCATAGTGACTTTGCAATTGAAGGGATGTGGTTATTTGTTTTGAAGATGTTAAAATAAAATCAAGATCGGCCTTTATAAAAGTGTCGTTATCATAATCGAAAACCAGTCGTTTCTGTTTTGCAGTAAATTTTAACGAATATCGGAAAACATATCAAACGACTATGACTCGACCATGAAAACGACTCGCGTAATAAGTCCGGATGTTATTTAAAAGCTTGATAATGTCTTACAGTTGGATATTTGGCGACTATTTTGTTTCATAAGAAAGGTATATCATCTGCACGCGATATATAATTTTCCACTTTTAGTTTGGAAACGATTAATTATACCGAAAAAATAATTGCTGAACTACTTTCAAACAAACGTCTTGTTTGAAAATTTTATTAAATTTCTATAAATAATTTTAATTTTTCTATTAATAAAAATAAATAGTTTTTTCGAGCTCAAGGCCAATTATTGTAAAAAATATATAAAATATTTATTAAATTATTTGTTCCAATATTTCGATACCCATCGGATATCATAATCAAGGAATGAGTTACAAGTATATTCGTAACAGACGTATTACAATCTCCACATTCCATATTGGCCTCGAGCTCGAAAAAACTATTTCTTTTTATTAATAAAAAAGGTCGAAGGAATACAATTTAATTTAATAGTTTCTATTAATATTTTTTGAAACTCCCCGGGAGTTTTTCCCTTCTCTCATTTTTGCTATCAAAGTTCAATTTAAAAAAATAGGAAAAGGGGAATTTTTATTCGTAATTGTGCTGAAAAAAACAAACTTTTTTGATGAGTTTCAAAGTTGACAAATTGTGTTTTTTATGCAATTTTTTCATTTTCAAATGTTTTCCGTTTAAAATGTAAAACAAAAGGTGAAACTTCTTATGTTATGGCAGCATTTTTTTGTTAAATGATTAAAACATAAGATAATTCACAATGGAAAAAAGGTTTAATTCCCGAATTCTATTTGTGAAAACTGTTGAGTTAAATATACCAAATTTTGAAAGTGAAATAAAAACAAAAACCATATATTGAGAGTTCTTCTGTAGCCAAGGAAAGAAAATACAGCAAAAGTGAGTAAATGAAACAGGAGAAAGATAGTTGAGAGATAATAAATTACATCTCTGGTTAAGAATAATTACAAAATAAAAATACAAATGGGTTGTGTCCTGAAGTTCTCGCGCCTTGGTCGTATATAAAGTAAAAAGTATGTTGAAAATATGGACCGAATAGAAACAAGCTTTAAATGTATTTATTTTTATTTTTTTATACAAATATTTTTAAGCAATTTATTTATAGATTCAACGAAAAGTTTGTTAGAAATTGACTTCTAAATTTAATAAGCAGTTTGTTTGTTTCTGTTAAAAAAATTTGTTTGTAAAGAAGTTTTGAGTAACGTTTTTGTTTACAACAATTTAATTGAAAAAAATTATTTTTTTTTATAAAATTTTTCCAAATGTTTGTGTTTGAATTTATAATTCTTCACAGAAAAGAATAAGAAGTAAGAAAAGATAAACTCACTGTTTGTTGTTGGTGCTTTGTTAAAGCTTAGCTATTATTACGGTTAAGAGTTTTAAGTGTTTATAATTCCTATTCGCTTAACAGTTTTATTTGGTTTAATATCTTTAGCTTTTCTAAAATCTTTGGATGAAGTTTCCTGATGATCTGGCTTTAGCAACCAGTAAAATGCGCATAGGAATAGCTTATCCCATTAACAATTAATTTCAGCTTATCAAAAGTAAGAATTGGGAATTTAGCATATTAAAACTAAATCTTATTAATGAACAATTTTTCGACTCAAGAAATCCTTTGAGGATGAAATATTAATTCGTGGAATTTTCGCAAAACTTTAAGGCGGATTTGGTTGAAGATATTGTGAAAAGTTGTTTGGGAGCCTTAACAAACTATGCCACTTGAAATTTAATGCATCCAAAAAAGCTCTCTGTTTGCCAAGTTCACAGTAACTTTACAGAATGTATAAATTTGGTGGAAATGATTTAGGATCACAGACTTTTTAATCGTCTTCAACGTTGCTTTTATCAATTTTAACATATTCTTTTACAATTTTGCGAAAGTTTCCTTTGAAGATCAATACTGGAGCAGGAAATTTTGAAATTATCCAGTTTTTCTGAATGTACTAATTTGCAAATGACTTCCATTTCTGTGAATTTTGTTTAAAAACTGCCAAAATATTCCCACGAATTCTGTCTCGATTTAATTTTTTTGAAAAACTTAAGCAAAACAATAATTGAGAAATATTTCTTAAATATTTTTTAAATATTTCCTTAAGCGCCCTTTTTAGTCCCTTTTTTTAATAATAAAATACTTTCAAAGAAGATAAAAGTTTGTCCCCGTTAACAAAATACTTCTGTATTTCTTCAACCAACAAATTTAAAATTTATAGAGTTTTAAGTTTGACCTTCGATTTTGTTATTTTATGACTAGACTCACAAATCGAAAAGGAAATTTTAAACGACGATCTTAAACAAATGTAAATCTTTGATTTATTAATAATTTGCGGTTTATTTGATGATGAAGGCGCTACAAAAGAATGTCAGCTTTCCATCAATTTTAAAAGGAAGACAGACAAAAATAAAATAAAAAGTTTTTTTTTTTCTATAAAAAAAGTCCACGAAATCCTTTGTTTTATTTAAACCGTGGGAAAGATTTAAAAAGCTTTTAATATATTTCACAGGTTTCTTTATTTTCAATATTTTTTTCTTAACGATTTGAATGGGAAAACTAAAAGTGCAAAGTCAATGTATTGAAACATTTTTTTAATGGAACGTTACAAAATAAAAAAAATAAAAAAAAAATTACCAAAAGATCGCAACATCATCAGAAGATTATCGAATAATAATAAAAAAAATGCCAATAATAATTATAAAAACTCTTAGTCTGAGTTGTTAAGCTGTTGGTGATACACTTTCATTTGATCATTAACTGCAAAATTAAAAGAAGATGAAGAAGAAGAAAAAAAAACTTGAAACACTTTTTATCTAAAACACATTTTAACGCTGATAAGCGCCACATTTAACACAATATTCAGCTTTGTATTTAACAGACAGACAGATGGATGAACAGACGGACGGACTGACATTCAGACAACAGATATAGAGAGTTGGATTGTGTGTTGAAAGGACTATCATGGTCATTATATTCATTTATTTTTCAACTTTAAATGCATACCAACGATAAATTTATAAGCGATCAATTATCGATCGCTTAAAAAGTAACGTTGCTCACCATCATCACCACACCACCCTGAGCCGCAGGATCATCGGTAAAGTGATGTTGATGATTATGATCATCATCATCATCATCATTGCGTGTTTTACAATCTTAAGCTGTAGTTAAATACTTAAGTCAGATGATTCACCGTTTACACATGCTGGAAGAGTTTCCTGGCCTGATCACTTTACGATCAATTCACACTTAATTGTTCTGCTTGTTCTTGTTGGCTTAAACTATTTTCTTAAAATCTTTAGCATTTCAATTCTTATCAATTTTATTGACTTAAATACTGTTTATATTAAAAAACAAAAACAACACTGAAAAAAATTTCATTAAGAAACAAAACAAATACAAACAAAAAAAAAAAAAACAACAAGAAATGAAATCATAAATTGCCAATTAGCTTTTATCTAAATTAATTTTACTCTCCTTTATTTCTTTTAGTTCTTTTCTTTATTTTTGTTAGCTTTTCTCTCCGTGTATTTTAACTCCTAGCCCTACTGCGCATACTACTTTATGTTAAGTTTATAAAGCTGTTAACACAAAGTATTTATCTTTTTGTGAATCTTTATTTGAAATTCTTTATCGGTTTTTTTTTTTTTGTTTAACATTTGGTGGAAGAAAAAGCGATGCAGGTCTTAAAATTGCAGGAATGTTTTGCATTAAAATTTTTGAATCCAATTAAAATGCATTTTGTTTGTTGCATTATCATATTTTTTGCATCGCCATATCTCGAACGAAATGCTGAAGAACTAAATTGAAAACTGAAACTGATAATAAACTATGTTTTCTTTATTTATGGCTGCAATGCGTTTTTTGTATTAAAAAAAACTATTTAAATATTTTTGAAAATTAAAAAAAACTGATTAAGATTTTATTGGTAGAATTTCTTCGCAGCCTTTAGCTTAAACACAATCAGTGCGACAGGCGAGTTTCAAGATGGATATTGGAAAGAAATTAACTTTTTTGTAAAGTTGACGTGATTTGTAATCGTTGTTCTGGTGTAAGTCTTTGCATGGTGATTTGCCAAAGTATACAAACTAAAAAAAGTCAAACACATTTTATAAGTATGACAGCTAGTTTTACACTGATTCCTATTGGAAATTCTCTTTTTCTTTAAAAAACACCCTTTATATCTAACAAAGAACTCATAAACCTCTTTGGAAAAATTTAATTCCTAAATTAACATATTGTATTTCAAAATTTGGCTGTATTCTTCGAATGGATATTTTTCTAAACGAATCTCGATAATATTTTATTTAAAAATTTACTCTGAACTGAACAAGCAAGGCATGTGCTGTGAGCTCGGCATTGTTTTCTTTAGAAGCTGGATCTGTTTTTGGATTATCCCTATTTAAACGATTTTTATACAGATAACGGCCATTTTCACCAAGTTCGGTTAAAACTAACTTTCAATTAAAGTTCCGGTTACCAATACGTTTTGACAGCTATAACCGATGGTTAATTATAACCGAACTTGGTGATAATGGCCGTAAATCTGAGAAGGTTAAAACGTAAGTTCAAGGAGACTCTACTCAACACTCTCGAAAGAAAATTCTTCTATCCGAACTATAACTACATTTCCATCAAAGATCTATACGGAATTTTTAAGACCTTCTGAGTCTCAACACAGAAAAAAATAAAAATTTATTTCAATTAAAAAAAATTGTGATATTAATTTAAAAAAAAAAAAAAAAATAGCACGAGTAAACAAATTATAGTATCAATTAAACGTTTAATTCACTTGATTAAACTTTTAATTCCCTTGATTAAACTTTTAATTCACTTGATTAAACGTTTAATTCACTTGATTAAATTTTTAATTAAAACTAATTTTATTTTTGATTAATGCTTTTATTGTTGAATTATGGATTATTATTTCATGGGAGATTAAATCAAGAAAACAAGTTGGACGATTTAACTGACAGGAAACTCTCCAAAACGAATCTAAATGGCATTTCCTTTAGACCAAAAATGTCAAGTCTTTCTTTTCGATTCAGATAATATTCTCTATAAATATCTGGATCTGGTTATAAATCAACATGATTGCCGACCTTCGTTCTGAAAATATCGGTTGTTTAGTAGGAGAGAAGACATACTTTGTTTAGAAACAAAATATCTTGACTAGTGATGCGAATGTATTAGTGTGATATTCAAGTATACTTTTCATGGCTTCTTGATAATCTCTACTGTTTCTGAAAAAATTGAAGACAGTATTCTTTTTAAGTCTTTAGAATTTAGATTTTGGGATGATCCTTATTCCACTGGCGTATCGCACAAGACGAACTTTAAGCTAAGAGTTGGACTGTGGGCAATATGATATGAGACTGGGATAAGACTCCATTTTCCTTTGCATATGAAACTGCAATAAACCAAATTAACATCTTTTTTTCGATGATTTGGCTTTATCTCATTCATTAATTCATAAAATGGTCCTTAAGGGAGCCTCATACCCATCAATCCTTAAGTCCTGGCAAGGCTCTAATTTTTGCTATTTTTAAGCCTCAGACAAGCTTGAAAATATTGGCTGAATCAAGAGGAAGTTGCTACCTTTCGATGCGAGGAGTGACAAAAAGAAATTTGGATTTACTTCTTTAGATTATCAAAAAAAAGTGCAGCTGAAGCACTTCATTCAATTTCTAAAGCTTATCTGGGATATATTCCATCGATTTTAAGGTGATGGCTGAAGACCAAGACGACCCTAGTCAGCCAAAAAAGTTGGAAGGGGATGAATTGGAAGCCTTGCTTACTTAAGACAGTTGTCAAACTCCAGAAAAAGGTGATGGCGGAAGACCAAGACGACCCTAGTCAGCCAAAAAAGTTGGAAGGGGATGAATTGGAAGCCTTGCTTACTTAAGACAGTTGTCAAATTCCAGAAAACCTCGCAAACCCATTGGCAGCCTCTTACACTGCAGTTTTGAAAACGTTTGTAAGCCGGAGGAATAACCCAAAGCAGCCCTGTGGAGTCAAAGTTAAGGAGTCGGAGTTGATGGTTTTGTACCGGAGTCGGAGTAGAAGTACCCACAAAAACTCGCGACTCCGACTGAATAATTTTTCAGACGATGCAATATTTATAATATCGATTTGTAACTTTTACATAATAATTTTCTTGCTATATTTAACCATTTTAAAGGTACTGCACTTAAAAAAAAGAGTTTAAAGGGAAGCGTCGGAGTTGGTGTCGGAGCTGGGGTCGGTCCTTAAAAATTTCAGCGGTTTGAGTCGGAGTTAGAACTATTTTTTGACTACTTCACAGCCCTGATCCAAAGGCAAAGAAATAAGCTGCCACACCAGTTGAAGTAGAGATTAAATGCCATAAAAAATGGAATTTTTGCATGAAGTTTCGACAACCTAAAGCGCATGAAATCGTATATAAAGCCCAATTTATTTGTTATATCTTTAAGTAGAAAAACTCCACTGAAACAAACGAGATTTAAAAATTTAGTTAACAATAACCAAAGTACTATAAACTCATTCCACAATTATGTTTAAAATAATTTTCTTCTACGTTAAAGTACCCTTTTTATCGTATTCCAAATAATATTACTAATTGCGTTCTTTTAATAAGCACATATTTCAACCCCTAGTGGCCTTAAGGACCCTTGTTTTAGAAAAAAAAGAAAATATGGTTGAACATTTTAGGTTGCCTATAAGGAAATAACTTCAGAACTTTTCTTTCATTTAGCTTCTTCTCTATTGTCGGATTCATATTGTACAACTACTTACTAAGACTTAAAATAACTCACTCGCCTCCAGAATAACAATTGTATTCTCTTAATAGGCGGAGTAAAAACTTCTTTCGTTTGCCACCATCTTGCGTAAAAGTAACAACATTCTTTCGAGACACTTGAATTGTGCGTCAAATTGGTAACAATAACAATGGCAGCCTTGCATATGTGTAGGAGCAAAATCCTTTGGTGCGAACATGTTTTCTCAAACCTCATTCTAGTAAGAGAGCTTTCATGAGGCCAATAATAACTTCAAAGCTTTGTTAACTTGGCGCTACACATTTTCCATTTCATACACACTCTTAAGAGGCTTTTCATTCAAGGAGAAGCGTAAATGCTTGTGGCTATTTGGAAAAAAAAAAATATATATTTGTATGCGAGTTAAGAAAATAGTTAAGTGAGTGCGAAACTTTCTCTCTTCAGCAAAAGTATTTTCCCCTTCTATTTCGTTTTTTATTTTTATTATTTTTCATTTTTAATTACAAAAGAAATTCTTTTTGTTTGTTTTTGTTTTGCAAGTGAAAATATAAGAAATAAGTATTGCATACTTCAAGTTACAATTAAATGTGTAAAAAACATTGCATACTTTTAGTTGTTGCTATTGCTGCTATAGAGCATAGGTAAATTTCTATTTTAATAAGCTTCTTTTTCGCGTTAGAGGGCTCATATGATATTTAGTATTTTTTCTGAATTAATAAAATATACAAGAATGGAATGACCTCAAAGTGTAAACGCATCTTAATTACGGTGCTGGGTAATATGAAAATAATAATAAAGCTGAAAAGAAGTGTAAGAAGAGTTATCATGTGTGTAGGATTTTTTTGCTTGGAAAACATGCACAATTTGACACTCAATTAGGAGGCATATTATTAGAACCTGTAAGCATCATTTGCATTTTTTACATACATTCATTGTACATATAAACATTACGTGTACACACTTTGACGCACAGACGTAATAGATGGTATAGTGCTACAGTGGGGAATTTGGGAAAAAAATTTAAAAATAATTTTTTTTTTTTAATTTTAGTAAAGATATATTCAATTTATGTTAAGCAAATCGTTTCTAATTGTTCGACAAATAAAAGGTGAAATTGAACAAATTAAATTCGAGAGTTAAAGGGACACTACAAAAAGTAAAGTTCGTATCTTGCAAGTGTCGGGCTAAAATTTTCCCCATTACAGTTTTTGTTAACATATGTATGTAGGTGTTAAGTGCTCTTCTTATCGGATGAGCTCTGCAGTATCTCTTTTTTTTAATCGAGTGTAGCCACCATCACTTAAAATCTTTCCAGCTTGTGGACTTGGGTGCAATTTAAGCCATTTTAATTTTTTTAATGCATATTTTGTGACCATATTTTTTTACTAATGTCACATTGAGGTCCTGGTGACTATTTGAGTTTTCAACATACCAGGGGAGGGGGCTGATGTGATTTTTCGAAGAAGTTTATATTTAGCAGCAGATTGGCTTAAAGATAGAGTTGTAAAGTGAAAGTTTGCAATCAAAACCAAGGACAGAATTTCTTTCAATTAGCCAATTAATTTTTATTGCTCTAAGCCTCACTTAGGGTAATTTTGCCTCTATATGGCATTTCCACGTTAAGTGCCTATCTAGATTGATACCAAGATATTTTACATTCGAGTGTTAAACAATTTTTAGGCTATGGACTTTAATAGGAGGGCATGATTCCCGTCCCAAAGTGAATGTTATAATTACGTATTTTTGCTCAAAAACCTTTATCTTTCATTGTTTTAACCCCATTTTAATAAGGGGGCGTGGCACTTCCGAAAGTAACCCATTAAAGATTTCTGTATAGCTGAAGAACGGCAACAACCAGAGTTTCCAAATTAGGTAGAAGCATATCGGCATTCCCATCAAAAAGTCCACCGTGACCGAAAATTTAAAAGTTATTAAAAGCTGATTATTTTTCGATACATATTGTTATAGAGAAATATTTAGATTTTACTAATTTTATAAATTTACCCATAAATTTGTTCACTTAGATGAACAATCAGACTGCAAAGTTGTGCAAACGCAATTTCTTATTTGTGAGAATGTTTTATTGTATGTTTTCTTTAATATTATCTTCCTTAAAAGAGGTGATATATGATAACAATTATTCCAAAAAAAGTTCCTTACATGGTCTGTAATCTAAGAAAGTGGTTGAAGAGAATTATGTAATTCGGATAAACGGTAAATTTTTATTTTGTTTTAATCATTATTTAGATGAATTATTATGGAAAAAATTTCACGTTCGAAATGTCACGTATTGATCCAGATTTTGGCTTAAAAAAAAGAAAATACAAACAATTTTGGAATCAAACCAAGACATTTTAATGGTTCATTGCTACGAAAAATTCTGAAAGTAGTTTGACTAAACAATTGTGCCAGGTTTCGCTGAATTAAGCCTCTTTATACATGGCCACAAAAACTACTTCTGTTTTTTTCACGTTCGAGCCGCTACTTCTTTTGCCGTTATCTTTGACCTGGAATCGTGCCCTCCATAAACTTTAGCATAGATAACAGTGCTTTCTTAGTGCTAAATTTAAGGGTTAAAAGAACGTAAAAATATTTTTTGTTTAAAATGTTATAGCATTTTTGATGCGTACGACTGTCACGTTCAACACTTTGGAATTACCCATATTGGTTATCAATACGCAAAATCCGACAAAATTTTTAGCGAAATTGGACAAGAGGGCGTGGCACTTCCCCTACAAAGACGTTAAAGTTTTCTGTATATCTGGAGAACGGTTATAGCCAAAGTGTCCAAATTAGGTAGACTCATCTTGGTTATCAGTTCACAATTTCCGACAAAATGTGGGCGGCATTGGACAAGTGGACGTGGCCTAAGATTGAATTATTTATATTTAAAGAACGGTACTTATATAACTTCCTGTTATTTCCCACAATGGTGAAGGGTTTATAAGATTCGGCATAGCACTCTTTATAACAAAATTATTTTAAGAAAATTATTTAAAATTTGTATGTATTTCTGAAAAGATGAATTTTTTTAATGTGTTTTAATAACAAATGACAATGAAATATAAACTCTAAAAAATTATTTTTTAAATTACCCCATTGTGCCTGCTAGGAACCCATCATTGAATGGCTGCAGCACACAGAAGAGGACAATATCTGACAAATGCAAAATGAAAACGCCTTTTTTTTTTGGTTGAGTAGGGATGCTGGTTGTGCTGCTGGGTAAAAATAAATCATGCTTAAGCTTGTCAACTAACTGCACCATCTACACGATGTAAAGCTAATTTATATACTCCTCTTAAACAAAACATTCAGCCAACCCATCCAAAATATAATCCACATCATCTTCATCTAGCATCATGAGTATCATCCAAACAGTGCGTGCGTTTGTATTGGAATTTGAAAGTGTGTGTGTATGTGCAAAACTCATTATGCATTGGCAATTATGACTTGGAATGGCGTCAACAACGTTGCTGGATGATGCTGCAAGATCTAGTGCATTGCAGTTAAGTTTTTAATGCAGTTCTTAACAATTTTATATATTATTTTATTATTATTATTATATTTTTTTTTTGTCTTTAACTTGTTCATTCGTCAGCAACCGAGTCTTAAGATGTCAACAAGCCTGAAAATTATGTTGACAACAATAATGATAACAACTGGAGGAGAAGAACATTTCATATCGGTTGCACAGTGTTCGAATTTCGTATTTTAAAATATTTTTAAATATTTTTGGAAAGTAGACAAGCAGAATTTTATATGCGCACTAAAAGCAAATTTGTTCATTTTAATATTTTCATTAATGAATTATTATATGCGACTGAAGACGGATAAACTCAATAGTGAAGCATATATTGGGTGTATAACCAAAAAATTCACAACAAATTCTTATTTAAGAATAAAACGAAATAGTGCTAACCTGAAATCTTCTAACTTTGCTTCGATAACATATTTGCGAGAAGTTTTGTTTTACTTATTTTCTTTAAGCAAAAGTGCATGTAAAGTACAAGGTGCCGCTTGATAATGGCGATTAATGTCAGTTCTGCTTTGACATTTGTGAAGTTAACAGATACAAAATACACGTCAATAAGAAATGGAGCGCTATACTGCTCAGTAACTTGGAATAATCGCTTCGAATAGTTTGAAGAGGCCCATTTCCATTTCTGTGGATACGCGAATAAGCAGAGTTATCGGTTTTGGGACACCGCAAATCTGCGTATAACATACAAAGAGCCTAATATTTTCGAAAGCGTCGCGCGCCAAACTATTATTGTAAACGGCGAGAGCTACAGAACCATACTCAACGACTTTCTTCTACCTGAACTAGACGAATTGCGACAAGAGAACACAATGGAGCAACGGCACATAATCCACGACCAACAAGCGAAAATTTAAATTCTACCAGCCGAGTTAATCCAAATACAAGGAAATTTTGTTCCACTTAAAATGAAGTAACTACCAAGACCATTTATTTAAGTAAATGGTTTAAATTTGGTGTCCAACTTAAGAGAAGCATATTTGATCCCTCCTAAAGCTGACCACACACTAGTGATTTGTTAGCGTACAATTTCTCCACACACGACAAACAAATCTCAACAACCTTAAACGTCCAAAAGACAACATTAATTGTGAAGCGGACGATGCAATTGCACTTTAGATAATTTATTTGTGTACAGAACAAAAAAAGAAATTAAAAAAAGAAGAAAAAAGAAAATTTTTGTATGCTTAACAACAATTCGACGTTTCGTTGTACACTAAAATGAAAAAAAATTTAAAATGTTCGCGCACAAGCCCACTAACACTTCGAACAAATCACAAGAAATTGAAAATTTGCAATTATTTGTGATTTGTGTAGAAATTGAAAATTTTCAATTACTTAACAAGTTACAAGACGTCGAACGCGCACAAATCAATAGTGTGTGGCCAGCTTAAGACTTGAAAAGGGTGATTTTTTAAAGAGCTATAGGAAAGTTAAAAAAAAAAAAAACAAAAAAAATTCAGAAAAATGCATGAAATCTTTATTTGAATCGATAGTACGGTCCATATAATTTAATGTTTGAAGATTATTTCATGCAAATGTTGACCGCGACTGCGCCTCAATTGGTCCATCCGCTTAGTCCAATTTTGGCATACTCTTTCCAACATTTCGGCCGGTATCTCATGAAAAAATGCTTCAATGTTGTCTTCATTGAAGCGGGCATGTGTTTATAGACATGAGCTTTAACGTAGCCCCACAAAAAATAGTCTAACGGCGTTAAATCGCACGGTCTAGGCGGCCAATTGACCAGTCCCGAACGTGAAATAAAGTGTTCACCGAACTCGCCTCTCAATTAGTTCATTGTTAAGCGTGCTGTGTGGCATGTGGCACCGTCTTGTTGAAACCACATGTCATGCAAGTCAAGCTCTTGCATTTTGGGCAACAAAAAGTTGGATATCATCTCACGGTAGCGCTCACCATTCGCAGTTACGTTACGATTCGCATCATATTTGAAGAAGTACGTTCCAATGATGCCACCAGCCCATAAACCGCACCAAACTGTGACTTTTTCTGGATGCATTGGTAGCTCTTGCAATGCTTATGGCTGATCTTCACTCCAAAATCGACAATTCTGCTTATTAACGTACTCATTGAGCCAAAAACGAGCTTCGTCGCTGAATACAAGAAGCGCGCGATGAACTTTCTTAACAGAGCACGCATTTTGATAATAAAATTCAATAATTTGCAAGCGTTGTTCGTTTGTTAGACGATTCATGGTTAAATTATAGACCAAACTGAAGATGTTTGACAGTGAAACAAAACACGAAACGTGCGACAGCTGTTTAAACCAGTGTTGCCAAGAGATAATAGCTAAAAAAATCACTTGTTACATACGGGGGTTTAACATTAAAGACCCAAAAGCATAAACAAGACTGAAATAAATGGTATTGGAGGAGTCTTATGTAAAGATAGTACTACTAATTTGTATTTGTATGAAAGCTTCTTAACTACCCGTCTCCACTATATATAAACTTGGTAAGAATAGTGAACAAAACATAGTTCGCACATCAATTCTGCTAGTGTTAACTGTTCATGTTCATATTTCGTTCATGCCTTCGTTGCCTTAACATTTGCCTTAGCAACCATGTTCGCCATGATGTTCGCCTAACAATGTCATTTTCTGTCTGCCAAACGAACAACCGAAAAAATAAACAAAGTAAACTTTTTAATAAACTAAATATTAAATCGGAAAATCGGAACATGAGCATCAACACTTATTCGCCACATAAAAGAACATGAACAAATTAATTCCGATGCTCTGCCGGCGTTATGTTCATGTCGTGCTCAAATCGATAGCGCATGAAGACGTGGTGGTGAAAGGAGAATAGAACACAATTTTAATTTTATTTCTGTCTTTATTACTTTAGAAGATAAATGAGTTACCAAAAAGGACTACAACTTTATGTTTGCCCTTTTTGTCACAAAAATGTACAAATTTAAAAAAACTACCAAGCACCTGCCAATTTAATTTTCGATTCAATAATAATATAAAAAAATTATCCATTTTGCTCCAGTATCAACAGTATCATAGCTAACCAAGAGCTTAATTAAGTAATCTGTAATCAAAATTTTATTGAAATTAAAAAAAAAATTATTTTTGCCGAAATGTGTTTCACAATTAGCCTTTTTATGGAAGTCGACGTCGACACGAGTCGACGGCACTAAAACAGTGTTGTTTTTTCTGATTCGTTATTGACAATAATCGATTACTATTGACAGTCACTTGCTATTTTCTAAGGCGCTTTTAAGTCGACGTCGAGTAGAATAGTCTCTGTTTTATTGACAGGAAATTTTGCGACGACTCTAAAGAAAGTTATAGAAATTTTAAATAAAATGTAAACATATCTGTTAAATATGTTTAAAATAAAAATGCAAATTTAAAAGAAGTTATGGGTACAAATTTTACTAGTAAATTTAAACGCAAAAATTGCGTAAATTCGCGAAAATTTTTAATATATCAAACAAGCCATAGGAATGGCAAAAATTGCTAAATTAACGGAAATTCGCAGAAATTTGCTAACAACGGCATGATAGTAAAGGGTTATATTTATTAATAGCACACACACACACATTTTTTTGAGAGAAGCTGGGTACCTGGCGTTTTAACCTAATTCTAATTTTTTAGAATGGCTCTGGTTTTCGAGATATACCGTTATTTCGAAAATGGAGGAGGTTGCACAACATATATTCGCGTAACTTAAAAACGGTTTAGTTTATTAAAATTAATTAAAACAAGTTAGAGTGCTAGATTCGGCTGTGCCTGTACCCTCCACCGACAGTTCGAATGTTTTAGGAGTAATATCGTACGATGTCTTTTTATTATTATAATCTTTATAAAAACAGACATCTTCATTTAATTTGGTTGCGGCTTAGACATATATAAAATTATTGACCGACAATCAGAAAGTTTAATGCTTTTTTTTTATAGCAATTTTAAATAGCTTGAGTAAATATCATTATTCGTAACAGTTTAAGCTGAACTTAAATGATTTTCAAGAGGGCATTTTATATTGAAGCCATGGTAAGCTATGAGCCAATCATCCAAAAATTCTGCAGAGTGATTTCTGGTATTAAAAAACATAAATTTCAATGCAGCGGTGCAATTAGTTTTAGCGTTTGCAGTGAATTTCAGAAGGCTGCAAAATGGGATCTAAGGTAAATTAAAGACCGTATATCACAAAATTGCATAACATTTTTTGCTGGCCATATGAAGCTAAGCTGGAAGAAAGTTTACCGCAATATCTATGTATATCTGCTACGGCTTAAGGCGTATTTAGTTATTTTACCAGAGTGGGCTTTATTTGGGGCCTAGGGTAAATTATGGATCGATCTTCACGAAACTTCACAGTGTTATTTCTAGTCCTATTAAACTGTGACGTGCCAAAATTTCTTATGATAGCATTGTTAATGAGGGTTTTCGGCTCACTATACTGTTTTCCGGGAGTAGGGCTTATATGTTGCCTGGGGTAAATTATGGACGGATCTTCACGAAATTTTACAGCGTGATTTCCAGTTGAATAAAACTAATTTTTGCAAAATCTTATCTCATTCCGTGCCTTGTTCCAGCATTTATGTTATTTTTTGTAACAAAATTATCATTTCGAAAATGAGCGTGTTTTCAACAGACGGACAGACAGACGGACATGGCTAATTCGACTTAGAATTACTCAAGGACCCAAAATATATATACTTTAGTATACTCTCTTCACTTAGTATACTCTCTTCACAAACTTAGTATACTCTCTTCACAACTAATTGTGGTGGAGGGTATAAAAACCGAAATTCCGCAATAAAATCTCCTTTAAGAAAAGTAATATAAGCAGTCATTTAAATTTGGCCCCTGTAGTGCCTAGGATGCCACTTTATTTTTCATCTAAATCATTTATTTTTAGCATACCTACCTGCTGTCTCCATTCCTTAAGGGGGCTCCCATACAAAAAAGTCAATACATATTAGAAATATATTGAAGAAAAAGCCCCATAACTGCTAAGGAATCGCCCCTAGGGGGATGAAATGTATGACAGACATCCATTAGTTTTTTGTTCTTAATATTTTCTTAAAACATACTTGCCATATATCTCCACCCCTTAGGGGGGCTCCCATACAAATATGGCCGTGTAATGAAATTCTTAAATTTGGACCCTGCGGCGGGTAGGATGCCCCTAGATGGGTCAAATGTATGAGGAACCCCACTTTATTTTTCCTTTCAATCATTTATTTCTAACATACCTACCCTCTATCTCTATTCCTTAAGGGGGCTTACAAAATGTTCAATGCAGACTAAAAATATATTGAAGAAAAAGTCCCATAAATGCCCAGGAGTCGCTCCAAGTAAGATAAAATGTATGACCGACCTCAATTAGTTTTTTGTCCTTAACATTATCTCGATACATACTTGCCCCCTTATCACCACTTCTTAGGGGGGCTCCCATACAAATATTGCGTTTTATGAAATTCTTCCTTTTTTCTTCTCTTCTCGACTTTTGTGAATAAAATCAAAAGTTGGTAACAGATTTTAATAATTTATGGCTTGTTTTGTTCACAGAAAAAAATAAAAATTGATTTCAATTAAAAAATTTGTGATATTAATTAAAAAAATAATTACATTTGCACCAGTAATCAAATTAATAGTATCAATTAAACCAGTTAATAGTATTTATTAAACGTTTAATTTACTTGATTAAACGTTTAATTCACAGGATTAAATTTTTAATTAAAACTGATTTTATTTTTGATTAATGCTTTAATTAGTGAAAAATTTTGGAGAATTTTTTCTGTGTTTGCAGCTTCGTTTTTTATATATCAGCAACGAAACTGCAAAGAAAAGTTCAAATGTGCTAAAGTCCCTTTGGCCATTAATTGGCCATCCATCGTTCATCTCTTAACATGAAAAACAAAATTCTTATTTTTAAAACTGTAATAAGTCCAACATTGACTTACGCTTGTCCCATATGGCTCAAAGCTGCCAAAACACACATTAAAAAATTACAAATAATTCAAAATAACTGCATAAAAATTATTTTTAACCTACGCTAGAGGTTCCCCACTGATCTTCTTCATAGTAGAACTGGATTTGAACAAATATATGAATTTATTTCCAAAACAAGTCAAAAATATTTTATCTTAAGCGCGCATTCCTCTTATCCATTAATAAGGGCATGTCAAGAATTATAAAACAAAACCATAAAGAAAATTATCATCCTGAAAACTTAATGTATGTATAAGACTGTTAACCTAGTAAACTGATCTTTATGTATTAATGTTCTCTATCAATGTTTGAAGTAATTAGATCAGAGAAAGGTTTTTCCTATTTTTTCCTTTAAAATTATTAAAAATACATACTTTAAAGAAGTCATAAATAAGTTATTGATCTCATTTGTTTTAATATTAAGAATAATATCTCAATCCTTGTAAATATGTAGTAATTCCATGTCAAAACGACAAAGATTGGGACACGACCCCTTCCGATTTTAATGAAATTTGGTGAGAAGGTTCCTTTTATCTTATAAGGAACATATATGAACGAAAAAAAATTAAAAAATTTTTTTTTCAAAAGTTATGTCATATTCAAAATTGTATCTGCAAAATGTTAAATTTTAAAAACGGACTAAGTCAAAAACCTATGTTTTTATTTGGCTGATTTTTTTTGTATAATAACTCAAACTGTTCTTTAAAAATTCTGAAACTTTGAAGGAGGTGTTTTTTTTTCTTTTTTAAGATATGATTTTTTTCCTTTCGCAATCTTTAAAAAAATAATATTAAAATTGAATTTTAATATTGTAATTTTGAGCAATAAGTACACTGTGAAAGTTGTAGAAAACAGACCAGCCGCGCACCTGGCATTTGGTACGCTGAATCCAGTGGTGCTAGGCGTTTTTTTAGGTTAGCTCGTGTTTTCAAGATATACCGTTATTTCGAAAATGTAAGAGGCTGCACAGCATATATTCGCGTAACTCAAAAACGGTTTAGTTTATTGAAATAACTAAAAAAATCGAAATTCGGCAATAAATAATAAAGTGGGGTTGGTCATACATTTGTCCCATCTAGGAGCATCCTACGCGCTGTACCATACAAATATTGCGGCTTAATAAAATTCTTTAATTTGGCCCCTGCAGCGCTTAGGATGCTCCTAGATGGGTCAAATGTATGACCAACCCCACTTTATTATTTATTGCCGAATTTTTGCTGTTGCCGAATGAATTGCTGTGCAGCCTCTTACATTTTCGAAATAACGGTATATCTTGAAAACACGAGCTAACCTAAAAAAACCAGGGACCGTAACAGTTATGCGTTTTTTCATAAAAGTCAGATGAAAACAGTTATTTTTTGATTTTTATTTTTTTGAGCAAAAATAACAGTTATTTTTTGATTTTTATTTTTTGGAACAAAAATAACTGTTATTTTTTGATTTTTATTTTTTCGATCAAAAATAACTGTTATTTTTTGATTTTTATTTTTTCGAGCAAAAATAAAAGTTATTCTCTAAATAAATTTACGTGTTTTAATAATTTAACTGTTATTTTCGGTCCCTGAAAAAAACGCTTAGCACCACTGGATTCAGCGTACCAAATTATGGTAAAATGTCAGGTGCGCGGCTGGTATGTTTTTTGCAACTTGCACAGTGTACTTATTGCTCAAAATTATAATATTAAAATTCAATTTTAATATTATTTTTTTAAAGGTTGCGAAAGGAAAAAAATCATATCTTAAAAAAGAAAAAAAAAAACACCTCCTTCAAAGTTTCAGAATTTTTAAAGAACAGTTTGAGGTATTATACAAAAAAAAATCAGCCAAATAAAAAAATAGGTTTTTGACTTAGTCCGTTTTTAAAATTTAACATTTTGCAGATATTACATTTGTCAAATAAATTTTTTTTTTTCAATATATTGTTTGTAGCCCCAAGTATTCTCTTTAAAATGACATCGAAATCAAGTAGTTTTCGAGATATTGAAGAAATAAGCTGAACACATTCGGCTAATTCGGCGAAATTATGACATTTTGAATATGACATAACTTTTGAAAAAAAATTTTTTTTCGTTCATATATGTTCCTTATAAGATAAAAGGAACCTTCTCACCAAATTTTATTAAAATCGGAAGGGGTCGTGTCCCACTCTTGGTCGTTTTGACATGGAATTACCCATATACTAAAACAAAATTAATTTTCTTAAATTTTATTGCGAAATTTCGGTTTTTTTTAGTTTTTTCAATAAGCTAAAGCGTTTTTGTGTTACGCGACCATATGTTGTGCAGTGTTGCCAAAGCTTGGTGACCAAAAAAATCTAAAAGCTTTTTTTTAAATAAAAACACATAAAAATTCAATAACAAAACAGAAATAATTCATTTAAAGTGGTGTACGATGACATTGTAAGTTAAGATCAATTTGTTAAATAAGAATAAAAATTAAAAAAATTAAATCATCGATAAATTCGATGTCGTAATTGTTCATTTCATAGGAATCACTCGGGCCTATTAGTTTTTAATAATTTGAAGGTAATTCAAAATCACGACAACATTTACCTAACCTTTGGATCCAGATCTACAATAAAAAACAAGTAATAAAGTATAGTCGGTCAACACCGGCTATATGGTACCCTACACCACATTAGAACCTATGTACCAAACTTTATCAAATAATCCCTAAAACAGCCAGCCAGCAGGACAAACGTCGTTAATTCGACTCAGAAAGTGATTCTGAGTCAATCGCTATACGTAAATGTGGGCTTAGGATCATTATTTTAAGGTGTTACAAACATCAGCACAAATGCATTCTACCATCTCCACTATTGTGGTGCTGGTATAAATATTTTATTGATAAAATCGAATTAACGGTTGCTGAATGCATCCTTTTTCTCAAAATTATTTAAACGATGTTTACTTGGGTAAATACCCTCTCTACTTCATCATTAAACCATGCAACTGAGACCAACTATATAGTCCATTCTGAAATTTCAAAAAAAAAAAAAATACTTGCAACCAGAAAGAAACACCGATGTTTGTGTTGATCCATTTTATCAATTTAATATTGGACTACTATTGCTTTATTTTGAAAGATGTTTCATCATCATAGTTCATAGCGATTTCCAACATTTGTAAAAGTTGTGATTTAAATGGAAATGAATTTGAATTGTTAAAAATGTTTATTTTACTTTAATACATTTTAATAAGAAATTGAAAATTATTATTTTAAAAGAAAAACGGCAAAAAAAATTTATGGCTATACTCATTTTTTAATGGCTAAACAGGATGAAAATGGCTCAATTGGCAACACTGATGTTGTGCAACCTCCTCCATTTTCGAAATAACGGCATATCTCGAAAACCAGAGCCAATTTAGAAAAACGGCGAGCACTACTGGATTTAGCGAATTTTGTTAAAACTCCACGTGCCCGCTTGTCTGGTTTTTCAACTAGCATAGTGTAATCGTTAAAGCTATAAAGAATAGGAAAACTTATAGTAAAAACTAGCTCTTATCGCGAACATAGTAACAATTTGCGGAAAAATTCAAAATCGGAAACGAAATCTAAAATTTATTTGAAATCGCTTAATTGGTTAAAAAAACCAAATGTCGAAAAATAGCATTAAAAAATTATCCATAATGATGAAGAACAAAAATAATAGAAACAAGTAAGAGTGCTATATTCTGCTTGCCGAATCTTATATACCCTTCACCATTGTGCGAGCAGAATACAGAGCAACTAGACAAAAAACTAAATATTTTACATACCTATACATACATATTTACAATATTAAAACTTCATTATAAATAAAACTTAAAACGCGAAAACTGGTAAATTTTTTTTTAAATCGTTTTTAGAACATAAAAAAAATAAAAATATTAAAAAAAAAAATTTTCTTTTTAAAAAACGATCTCGCCAACATTTTGTGGGATGCTGTGTATTGATAACCTAAATGTGTGTACCTAATTTGAAAGCTTTGGCTCTTGCCGTTCTCAAGATATACAGAAAAAAGTAATAAAAATACCACAACAACAAGGGATTTTTGGAAAAAATTAGAGGTAGTCGTGGTTTTTGCTCATATCTCAGCCATTTGTGGACCAATCTTTCTGAATTTCAATAGCAAACAATTCCGGACCATATGTGACATAAATGTAGAATAACCCCATATATGGGGTCTTCGGAAAATCCATTTCAACGGACAGACGGACAGACGGACATGCTTAAATCAAGTTCTCTCCTGATAAGGACCCAGAATATATATACTTTATAGGGTCTTAGATCAATATTGTAGAAATTACAAACCCTACCCTACCTGAGGTGAAGGGTATAAAAATAATTGGATGGGATTTTTTTTTTGTCAGATTTTCGATTACTAGTCCACGTCGACACAACTTTCTTATCGACTTGATATGACAACAATTTAAAATGAATGAATGAACATTTTGACGTTTGAAGCATGCTAAAAAAGGCTCAATTTTAAGTTACATCTTATCAAGATATAATTGTTTTGTATTTGTAATAAAATTTATCTATTAAATGTGTTGAGAAACATTTTAAAATGCTGTTAAAATCGTTTTATTTTTTGTTTGTTTTTTTTTCCAAAATTTTCCCACTGTATGGTCGGTTTTTTTGTCCTTTTTTTAATAATATTATATAACAGTTACAAATATTGACATCATCTCAAGCAGTGGGATTTGCAAATGCACCATCATCATCATCAATTACCCAACCAAAATTGTGTGTTTGTGTGTGTATATTGTACAGTAGTTGATACCTGAAGTGCCACTAGGGTTGGCATCAGGTTCTTAAGTTGTGAAGAGTAGCTGCAGCAGTAGGAGTACTTACAGTACTCTAGTGGTAGTAAATGTCAATGTGTGTGCTCTACAAAAACAAAAAAAAAAAAAACGGAAACATTTGTCTGGGCAGGAGACCATCCTTGCGAGGATGTTAATGTGCATAGTTTAGCAAAATGACTGACTGAATGAAAACGCATCTCATTAGTTGCGTACAGGCCTAAAAGTATGCTGTATTCTGCATAGAAAATATGTCTGAAAAGGTACTTAATCTTATCTTTATCCTTCCCCCTACTTGCATATTTACTTATTCATATCGTTCATACGTGAATATGTGGATTCATAAATATTTATGCAGAATGTTCTTAAGATTTATTTTCTAAGTGGCTCTGAAGGAGGATCAGCACATCAACTTACTCATGAAAAGTTAAAATAAGTTATTTTTTTTTCTTAGATTATTAACTAAATTTACTGCATAAAAAATATTTAAGGCTGAATTTGTTGTTTCTATTAAAGTGATATTTATGATATGATTTTTAATTTAATTAAAAGTAAATAAAATACAGAAAAAAAGTTTTCAAATAACAGTTGATTGTTTTAAATTTGATTTGCTTTACAGGAACTGCAGGCACTCAAATTTCAAATATTTAATGCTGCCATACGAATTTATTGTTGGCAGAGTAAAATTTTAATCATAAAATAAACAGTTGGTTTTTGTACATAAATTTAATTAAACTGATCATTGAAAGATTTAATTGAAGAAAACTAATATATTTTAAAATACACATTTGTTTTTGTACCTGAGCTTAATTAAAATTATTTATAAAAAAGAAAACAGGTAAATAAAGGATTTACAGTACTTTTCGCTTATAGTCACATCCTTTAGTTGCAACCATAACGTGGACTATATCGCTAATGTGACTATAAGGCTAATTCACATAAGTACATATATGCCACTATGACGCATTAGGGTGGTCGTTAACTGTATGGATCAATTTTTTTTTCTATTTTTCCATGCTCTAACCCCCCAATTCGGTGGGTATTGATAAAAAAACAACTCGAAATTTTTTTTAGGACGATCGGCGAAGGCTAAGCCGTCCCTCAAGCCCGCCAAAGTTTGAGAAAAATCGTAAAGTCCGACTTGTATGACTTATATTTAGGAAAATATTAATTTAACATAAAAATCGTTTTCTAAGAAGTTGTTGTTAGTAAAGTTTACAACAACTTTTGCCCTAACAAATTTTCTCTAAAACTCATATTGAACAAAACCTAATTAAAATAAAAAGTAAACAGCAGCATTGATGCAAATTGTTTCTTTAGAATTGTTTTTTCTTACACACGTCAATTCAGCTTTAATATTTGTGTTTGTGCGCGTTTGCTTAAAAAAAAAATTGTCAAACGCATATCATCTGTTTCTAATGTACCACGGTTGATAAAGTTGGTGCAATTGTACTTTTTTGATACAATTTAAAGCCAAAAAGTACAGTGGTACCCTAGGGTGGCCGTTAAAATTAAAAGTTGGATTTATTTAGGTCTCACTAGCCAATTTGGTGGGTATTAATAAAAAAAAAAACTCAAACATTTTTAGGACGATCGGCGAAGGCTAAGGGGACGGCCCACCAAAGTTTGAGAAAAATTATAATTTTACATGAAATCTGACTTTTATGTTTAATAACTTAGAAAATATTAATTTTGTAGAAAATTTGTTCACAAGTTTTTCTTTATCTCTTATTAAACAAAATAAACTTAAAATATCGAAAAAGCCACTAAAAAATCTAATTGTTAATTCATTAAAGAAACGCATTTTCTATGAATTAGTTTTGTTGAAAAACATTTTTATTATTTATTTAAAAAAAAAAACCGACCAGCCGGGCACCTGGCGTTTTACCCTAATTCGGGTACGCTGAATTCAGTGGTGCTAACCGTTTTTTAGATTAGCTCTTGTTTTCAAAATTTCGAAAACGGAGGAGGTTGCACAGCGTAACTCAAAAACGGTTTAGTTTATAAAATAAACTAAAAAAACGAAATTCCGCAATAATATTACCTTTAACCATTGTTATAGGTTTTTCTAACATGCGTAGTCGTTTTAGAAACCAAATTTTTTTTGGCAATGGGGATAAAACAAATTATGTGAGGTTGGTCATACTTTTGACCCAACTGAGGGCAATCTTGACGCTGTAGTGGCCAAATTTAAGAATTATATTAAACCGGCATATTTGTATGGGAGCCCCCCTAAAGGGTGGAGATGCAAGGCAATTATGTTTTAAGAAAATGTTAAGCACAAAAAACTAATGAAGATCCGTCATATATTTAATCCCCCTTGGGGCGATTCCTTGACAGTTCTGGGGCTTTTTCTTCAATATATTTCTAGTCTGTGTTGACAATTTTATTTGAGAGCCCCCTTAAAGAATAAAGAAAGCGTGCAGGTTTAGTACAGGGATGATAAATGAGAAAACCAATATCGTACTTACGAACTTCTACAATCGTACTTTTTCGACCCCAATAGTAATAAATATTTTTTTTTTTATAAAAGAGAGAGACTTTAGTTTCGGTTACACTTGAAACCATTGGTACATACGGTCTATTTCGTTCCTTTGTTTTTATAATATTTTGCCATGAAGCCTTATATGCTGCCGCTGATACTTGATTTAGAATGTGGCATATGCAATCGTCCAATGATCAAGAGCAAAAATCTATTCACAATAGCGAAGTTTAGTGTTTGGTGCAAATGGTCTTGCAAAGAGCAAATGCAAAATATCATAGCTGTTTTGTTAAATCCAACAACAACATACACAGAGTTTATTTCAGATTTCATAAAAACGCTACGAAATTCTGCATTTGCACTTTGGCAAAACCATTTGCACCAAAGACTGAAATCAGTTTATATTCATTGGACAGTAAATACGAATTGCCATTTTATATCAATTATAAATATTTAGGTTTGAAAAATTTGGAAATAGTACCAAATGAGTCACGGTGGTACCACCGTACTTTTTGGCTTTGAATTGTAGCAAAAAAGTACAATTGCACCAACTTTATCAACCGTTGTACGTTAGAAACAAATGATATGGGTTTGACTATTTTTTTTTAAGCAAACGCACACAAACACAAATATTAAAGCTGAATTGACGTATGTAAGAAAAAACAGTTCTAAAGAAAAAATTCGCATCAATGCTGCTGTTCACTTTTTATTTTAATTAGGTTTTGTTCAATATGAGTTTTAGAGAAAACTTGTTAAGGCAAAAGTTGTTGGAAACTTTACTAACAACAACTTCTTAGAAAACGATTTTTATGTAAAATGAATATTTTCCTAAATATAAGTAATACAAGTCGAACTTAAAGATTTTTCTCAAACTTTGGCGGGCTTGAGGGACGGCTTAGCCTTCGCCGATCGTCCTAAAAAATTTTTGGAGTTGTTTTTTTATCAATACCCACACCGAGTGAGACCTAAATAAATCCAACTTTTGATTTTAACGGTCACCCTAATGACGCATATAACCGAATTCGAATATAATCAAGTTATGTGAATAAAGGAAATTAAAAATGCATATAAATTACACCGAAATCAGGCTTATGGTTTTACAACAGAGTTACATACTATATAAAAAATTGTTAAAATAATAACAATACATATATTTCATAACTGATACCAACGGCAAAAACTAATTTTTAATTTTTAGGGCGAAAAAACAAAATTTAAAGTTTTAAAAAAATTTGATTCGGGAACACTTTTTATGTTGAATTGTTGAAAATTAGTCTGAGTTCATACGGCTCATGTCTTATTGACAAGATTGCTACTTTATAGGAGAGAGGGACGAGGGGAAAAGAAACGAGTACACAGATGCATGTACTGTCTTTACGTTTTGCTTTTTCATTCGTTGTTTAATTTTGTTATTGTTTTCAATATCAAAAAAGCACATGTCGTCAACATGACATGAATCATTTGAACGCCAATTCATGTTCAAAGAAGAAAAAGGAAAAAGCCGTATGAACTCAGACTTACCAAATCTATCTGAATATAATGTTAAAATTTATGTACTTAATTTTTTATAAATTCTAGCAAGGTTTTTGTATTTTAAAATATAGTTTTGTTAAAAAGATCACAAAAATATAAAATTACTACGCTATAGTCCATTTAAATTTTATAATTATAAATAAAAAAGAGTTAAGTGCCAAACAAACTGAAGGATATGCATTTCTGATACATTTATGTATGCCCTTTTAATATTAAATAATAGCAAATAATTATTAAAGTAAATATAATAAACAAGTACAATTTGGTGTTCCGGAAAAAGCACAAAAAATGACACGTGTGGTGTTTGCTTTTCTAAAAAAATAATAATGCATTATAATTGTGTAATATATTTATCAGGTTACACGCACCCTTATAACGTGATACATTTTACTAAATTACAATGGAACAAAAAAATAGCTACGTTTTACACTCAACACTAATGTATATTTAGCGTGTTAAATATCGAATGCAAAGCTCGTTCTAATAGCGATATGCAACGCTGTTGTAGCAAATTTCAACATTAAATTTTCTTTGTACTACAATAATCGTTAACAACACTGATATTCAATAATGTAAGTCAGCTGTTGTTAAAAATTTTGCGCCTAAAAAAGAATAGGTTTTAAATTAAAGTAAAACAAACGAAAAACAAAAAGTTTTTATATCCATCACAATATAACCAAAAATTGCGTACAATTTGTATAACACAAATTGTACACAAAAAAAAAAGTTAAAAAAATTTATTTGCTTGCATAAAAAGTACTTAACTCAGATGCATAAAAGGGTGTTATCTCACACTCAATTATAACTGGTGGTATGAAATGGAACAAATTTGCCATTTATTTTTGCAACATATTTAGAAAGGAAAACACAACTTCTCACATTTTTGCATATTTTTTTTAGAATAGAACAAAAACCCGCGCGAATGGTAGCATACATGGAACATTTTTGTCAGAAAAGAAAACACCATTAATCATGTAACATTTACATTTGCTTAGAAGGCTAATGTCGACATATACATATAAACCAAGGGACTTCACTTGAAAATGACAGCCTCTAGCCTTCACTGGTTAATTAGTGACAAATCCAAACTAAGCCTGGACTATAAAGTCATACTGGGGAACGGCTAGCAATTTAGTATCGTGTATAAGAAACAATAACATCCATACGGATTTAGAGATTCTTCTAGTAAATGATGAATTTCGCAAAGTCAATGCAAAATATATTATTAAACTAGAAAATTATCAAAATCCGCTTAAAAGGCACCTTTCTCAACTCCAAACGCGAATAAGGCTTCGAAGATCCGCTCTTCCATCCCTCTAGGCAGAGTTTTGTCTAAGCATAATTTTTTTTACTGAATTAAGACAAATTTATAGTTTTTAGTTTTAAGAGTTTTACTACTTACTGTAGGCCTGCATCTGACAGATTCATAAGAACAATTTCTTATGAAAAATACTTTAATTAAATTTTCTTTGTTATTGGCGAATGGCAGTCTGTTGCTTGTATCAGTGTTTTTCTTATAAGCGTTTTTTTTTTAAACAGAATACTTTTTATACTTAACCATATTGAAACAGAAATGGGGTGCTTCTGCCACACTTTCTTATAAGTGATTCTTGCTTATATGAAATGTTCTTATATCCACTATTTACTGTACTGCAATTTTGAGGGGGGTGCTTTAAAACCATGGTAGATAAGGCCATGATGGCATTATTGCTCAACAGAATGGGAGATAAAGCCATAATAGCCTTATTGCCCAATCATTGAGAGGTAAGGTCATATTTATAATTTTGCGAAATGAGAGATATAGCCATATTTTTCTTTTTGCAAATGAGAGATAAATCCATATTTGTTCAGAAAATTGTTATGCATGGTGTAAAAATCCTTAGTTATCATTGAAAAACATTTTTTTATTCTTGTGACGCACGCAGGAAAACTTTATTCAGCGAAGCCACCTGCCGCGTTTTACTGGAGGAAAAAACCCCTAATCACGGCCGCAGGCCGTCACGCAGAAAAACTTTAGTATGCGAAGCCAGATTTCAATACTTAACTTAAGTGTCTGCGGAACTGAAATGAGAGATAAAGCCATTTTCTAATATTGTTAATGTGAGCTAAGGCCATGATGGCTTTATCTCCCATTCAAATGAAAAAAAAAACAAAAAAGGCTTTATCTCACTATTGAATGAGAGTTAAAGCCATCATGGCCTTATCTACCATGGCACTAAAGCACCCCCCCAATTTTGATTGATATCGAATGCTCTGAATTGATGCCAGAGCTCCGCTAAAAACGACATTGACAAATTTAATACAACTTGATATTCTCACTTTTCATGTGAATTTAAATCTCTACCTTAATTTTCCTTTTTTTTTTTACAGATTTTTGAAAACCTGAAAGTTCTTTAGAAAAGTAATGCAAACAGAAGATCATTACGAGATTTTATAAAATTATTGTAATTTAATGATTGAATTGATGTTAAAATGATTAAGACATCTTTCGTAAACATGTTCAGAGAATAATCATGGGTAAGTGACAGTTAATTTGTTTAAACATTAGAGGGGCTGCTCTATTTGTCATGCAAATTAGTTGTCTTATTACGTGTAAATGGGCGTATTTGAGATCTTGGTTTTTCTTCTTCTTCTATTAAATGACAATTCTTTTAAAACTGTACAGTTTTAAAGGGGTCACATTCAACACAATTAATTGTGTTGATGTAAAAATGAAATGATTGATTAATTGGCCTTGCCTTGATGTGAGTTGTGTTCATATTGCTGTTGTTGGTGTTTGTGGCCTGGTTAACAATCAATTAAGAAAACACCTTTTTATTTAAAAACACTTTTTGTTTGGTCTGTAAAAAAGTTGTGAAGATGTCAAAGAGGTGGATGGTTGGTTGGTTGATGTTAATGATGGTTGGAGGTTTTGCTACGAATAGTTTCATCAGTCAACACTTGTTTGGTTGTTGTTGATGATGATGAATTTGTTACGATTTTTTCCATCGCTTATTTTTTTTTTTTGGCTGGTTGGTTGGTTGGCTAAAAAATGATGTTGCGATGTGTGTTTGAAAATGTACTTACCATGTTGTACAGCAGGCCAAGATAATCACAATAATTAAATGCAAATGCAGGTGTAGGCAACGAGGCGTTACAGTTAAATTTTCCGTTGTTGGTGTACACGTTGTTAAATACAGAGGTGTTGTTGTTGTTGCTGTGGTAGTGTTTCTGTTTCTGTTTTTGTTTTTCTTGTTGTTTGCTGCTGACAACTGTGTTGTAAATGATGAACAATTTTTTGCTGTTGTTGTTTGTTGTAAACTGTGTGCTGTTGGCCATGTTAATGATGATTTGTTGATTTGTGATTGCTTTTGGTTCTGTTGCTGTTGGTGTTGTTTGCCCTTGTCGTTTTGTCGTTGTTGTGTGAGAAATTGGTATGACTGTCGATGTTGTCGCTGTTCCTGCTGATATTGTTTTTGATGTTGTAGTTGTTGCTGTGGGGTTTGATGTGTGCTTAACTGTTTTAAATCGGGCAATACAAACATTGCTAATTCTTTTGTAAATTTGTTGTAATTGCTTTAATTGCTGCTCTTGGTCCTGCCGTTGTTGCTGTTGCTCTCTTTTTCTTTGTTGAAGTTTAACGTGTTGTTGCTGTTGTTGTCTGTGGTGTTTGTGGCGTGGCTGCTGTTTATGTTGGATTTTCGTTTGATTTCGTTGTTGTTTTTGTTGGGAATTTGTTAGTTTTTTGTTGATGCTGTTGTTATTCCTTTGTTGTTGCTGTTGTTGTATTTTAATAACACAAACACTCTGACATGGCTTAATAAAAATTCTTGTAATTTCAAAAATGGCCGTAAACATTTTTGCGGTAACAACGGCACAAAATACAATTTAAACATTGAATATTCCAACATTTAAGCAACTTTAAACTTTTTTTTTTTTTAACTTGCAACGTTTTTTTTAAATATATTTTTTTCTTTCTTTTGTGATTTTTTCGACAAAAAAAAATTTTCACTGAGATTTATTTTTCACATATTTTTTTTTTGAAAGAAATATTTTACGAAACTGTTGTGTTTGTTTTTGTTGCCTTTAATGAGGCCTAATTATAAATAATTATTTGATTTTTTCTCTTGGCTTTAACAAATTTAGTTGAAATCATTAACAAATTACAAAATTGTTTTGTTTTTATTATTTTTAACTTTTTTTTGAAGTTGTTGTAGTTTGTTCTTTAAAATTTTTCGTTTTTTTTTGCTGTTTTGGAAATGAACAACTGGCTGAGAGTGTTTAAAAATGACTGTTTGTTGGTTGTTTTGTCTTCTTGGTGGCGCGGCTGTTGTTCTTGTCTTGTTGTCTTTAAGAGTCTGAGTTTAACTTCTGTTTCTGTTGTTGGTTGGTCTTTATTTTTAGATTTATTTTTTTTAAGTGTTGAAGTTTTGCTTCAGTTGTTCTTGTTGTTTTTGGTATTATTGGGCGGTATTTGTTGAGGTTTTTATGTTGTTGACTTTTGTATATTATATACTTTTAGTATTCATTATGTATTTTTTGAATTTCGTTGTTAAATCACTTGGCTTTTGGGTAGGTTTTTTTGTCCAGTGAGCAGTTTTTTTTTTATATCACTTCAAAAATAGTTCTAGTTTTAAGTCGAACTTAATTAATCATTTGTCGGATTAGTTTTTTTTTGTATTTTTTTTAATGATAAATGATATTTTTTAGTTATTCTTTATTTGGTTTAATTAATATTAATCATACGTCTGAATTTAAAAACAAAATTAAGTTCATACATGGTTTTTGTAAGAATTCAAAGCTTAAATATCTTAAAATTTTCTAGAGAGCTCTTGACCTCTTTTAAACCCATCGATTTGAAATCACTTTCTGAGTCGATCTTACTATGTCCGTCCGTCTGAAAAATGAATCCATAATTTCATTTAGGACCCATATTTAATTTTCCACCCTAAATAGAAAATTAGTGTCCACTAATCATCTTATTATGTTGGTATTAAAACAAATTTAGACTTTAAATTATTTATTGTAATCTTAATCATATTGCCAATTTTTAATTTTGGAAACGGGTGAGAATTTGATAATGGCTTCCAGACAATTACCAATCTGGAGAATCTGTTTTAATTGACATAAATCTTGTTGTTACAAAAACAATTTTGCAAAACGTCATGAAAAATAACCGTAAGTTTTATATTGTATGCTCCCAAAAACCACTCGTGTAAAACGAATAAATCTTATAAAGATATTGAATTCAAGATGAAATTCAGGACAATATTTTATTTTTAAGTCTTAGCCTGATAAATATGTTTTCTTCCAGAAGGTCCTCGATACTGATCTTGCCGAAAGAAGGAACGGTCTGTTCTGACTTAAAGGGCATGACGAGACTTTTCAATCTGGTGATAAACGTGGTAGAAATGAGCCTTTCATTGAAGATTGTGACGGTGGCTTTCAGGAGAGACACTCCTTTCTTGTTGTTGGCGCAAGATACACAAATAAGTCTGAGAGCAAATAGTAAGCTCCAGACTTCAGAAATGGTCAAAGATATAACAACAAACTTTCCATCATGTGTGGACAAACTCACTGTTTATTGTTGTTGTTTTTGTTTAAGCTTTGATATTGTTACAAGTAAAACTGGGTCTTATTATTCTTATTCGCTCAACAGTTTTATTTGCTTAAAATCTTTAGTTTTTCTAAAATCTTTTTGGATTAAGTTTTCTGACGATCTGGCCTAAGCAACCAGTGAAATGCGCATAGGAATAGCTTATCCCATCAACAATAAATTTCAGTTTATCAATAGTATGAAATGGGAATTTAGCACACTTAAACAAAACCTTGGTCATTAATTTTTTGAATCCCAAGAAAAACTTTAATAGACTTTACTAATGCTTTTCAAAACCTTCTGCAGTCTACACAGGAATCATTAATCTGTTTTTGTTGCCCAAAAACTTGCTAGACGTTTCTTTTAAAATGAGGAAATTTCAGCACATATCAGAAAATTGGATTCAAAATTAATAATAGATATTCAAAATAACAAAAGGAAGCAATTCGTTTACCAATATCACTCACGTCCCGGTAATGAAGTGATGATGATAATGATTATCTAATGAATTTTACAGATAATGATCTATGAAGACTAGAAATTACCGACAAAAATAAAATTTGCATTTAAATATCGGGTGATTTTTTAGCTATTATCTTTTTGGCAACACTGGTTTAAACAGCTGACGCACGTTTCGTGTTTTGTTTCACTGTCAAACATCTTCAGTTTGGTCTATAATTTAACCACGAATCGTCTTACAAACGAACAACGCTTGCAAATTATTGAATTTTATTATCAAAATGCGTGCTCTGTTAAGAAAGTTCATCGCGCGCTTCTTCCATTTTCTGGTCAGTTTAATCGACCCACTGAAGCGGCTATTAGGGCTATTGTGACCAAAATTCACATCAAATTTACATTGTTGGACATTAAACCACCAACACGCTTACGTAGAGTGCGAAACGAAGAAACCATCGCGCTGTTTCGGCCAGTGTTAATGATGACCATAAATTATCGATTCGTCGCCGTAACTGTGAATGGTGAGCGCTGAGATGATATCTAACTTTTTTTGCCCAAAATGCAAAAGCTTAACTTGCATGGCATGTGGTTTCAACAAGACGGTGCCACATGCCACACAGCACGCTTAACAATGGACTTATTGAGAGGCGAGTTCGGTGAACATTTTGTTTCACGTTCGGGACCGGTCAATTGGCCGCGTAGATCGTGCGATTTAACGCCTTTAGACTACTTTTTGTGGGGCTATGTTAAAGCTCATGTCTATACACACATGCCCGCTTCAATTGACGCATTGGAAGACAACATTGAAGCATTTATTCATGAGATACCGGCCGAAATGTTGGAAAGAGTATGCCAAAATTGGACTAAGCGGATGGACCAATTGAGGCGCAGTCGCGGTCAACATTTGCATGAAATAATTTTCAAACATTAAATTATATGGACCGTACTATCGATTCAAATAAAGATTTCATGAATTTTTCTGAATTTTATGTGTTTTTTTTTTAACTTTCCTATAGCTCTTAAAAAATCACCCATTATAATTTAAATATGTATATAAACTTTACTGCCTGTATTCACAAAAATTTTTAAAATTTAATAAAGGCTTTAAGAACAAATTTACTACGAAAATTATCCCTAATAAACGTTTGTTAAATGTAATAATCGTTTATGAATACGGGCGTTAATTCCCACTTTTGCGACATATTTATAAATTAATTTGTATTTCTCCCGTTTCCTACTCCGCCATGTTTTCACCTAACTTTGTATCCCCTCTTGAAATTAACTTACACCAAATCAGAGTCCTGTTACTATCACAGCTTTGTGGATAGCAGATGATTAATAATAACATTATATGGGTAATACCCCTTCCCTTAATCCTATTCCTTAATTATTTTGCCTAACTTCAAAGCTTGCTTTTTTTAAGTGAAACTGGTTTAAAAAAAACCTAATATTTTAAATAAGGGAAGTCACTAGGAATTAGTTCCCCCTTTTGGCATTGAAAACCCTATCGTGCGACATCGCATAGTAGCTGAGAATAGTTTTTCAATGGCTTAAATTGTGTAACTTCTGAACTTTTTTAAGGAAAGATGATTTCTTGAATTTTTTCCAGTTATGATTTCTTTTAAATCGGTTAAGCAGTTGTTGAGAAATTTTAGGACAAAGTTGAACTTTTGTTTTTTTTAGCATTTAGTACCCAGTAAAAACTTCGCCTACTTTTTCAAAATGAATAGATTATTTAACTCATTATTTAGTAGCTTTCTTCTATAACTACATGTATAACAACTTCTATAACTACTTTTTTCTAGATGTATTTAAGTAAAAAAATAATGACTTACTTTAAAATGGTGGCATGTCATAGCGTCCAGTGTCATAGTGTCCATGGACGTTATGACACTTTTGAAAGTGTCCATTAAAGAAATGTCATAGCGTCCGCGGACGTTATGACACTTTGCAAAGTGTCATTATGTCCACAACTTAACTTATAATGAAAAATATTAATATGTAAACAAATTTGGGATCATAGCCAACCTTCGGCCGGGCGCAAGGATTTTCTTCTCTATGGTATAACAAATACCGGCTTCGCTAAGTAAAGCTTCTTCAATCTGCGTTGTTTCCGAACGAAAGCCGACTATGCAGAGAAGCTTTAGTTAGCGAAGCCGGTATTTGTTATACCATGGAGTAGAAAATCCTTGCGCCCAAAAGTGTTTTCGTTATATATTTAATATATACACCCAGAGAAAAAGCAGCAAAACCATTTTTAAAAAAATGTTTACCATATTATGTTTCATTTAACCAAATCGTTGTCACCGACAACCATACTATGGTAAAATAAGTTTCTTTAAAAATAGTTTTGTTGGTTGTGACCATAATAAAACATTGTTTTCTCTGCCTGTATGTAGATCTTTTTTTGTATTTAACAACTTTAGTAATTCTAGACCTAATGACACTTTTAAAGTGTCATAATGTCCATTTGCAAAGTGGCATAGTGTCCATGGACGTTATGACATGCCACCTTTAAAATGCGTTCATTTTGGGACATCCCTTGTAAAATTCATTGGTTCTTTCAGTAGAATTGTAAGTAGTGCCTTCTTGTTTTTCTGATTACTCAACACATTATTTTGTAGGCGAAGTTTTTACTGGGTATAAAAATGCGGGCTTTTCCAGTTTTTATACCCACACTTCCACAGTGGAAAGGGTATTATTCATTTGTTCGGATGTGTGTAAAACCTACAAATTATTTGATGAAATTTAGCATAAAGGTTCTTTTTTCTCCAAAGACCAAGTCAATTGAAAATGGTCTGTATCGGTTCGTAATTTCACATAGCACCCAGAAAAACTTCTTGACGGAAAATAGTCTTTGTGCTCATAAACCATCTTTTTATTTTGGTATTAAGACAAAATGTGTCCCAAAAATATTATAACGAACTAAATCTTCCTATCAAATAGTATCGGAATCGGTCAATATGTAACTAAAGCTCTCATACAAACACCATAACTTTTATAATAACTACTGTCCAAAACTACCCATGGGTCACATATACAGTGAGCAAAAAAAACCAGAGATTAAAGTAAACCATAAGAAAGGGGAAGCACTTAATCTACGAATCCAAGTGCAGCATGGAGACAGTAAGGGGAAGCACTTAATCCACGAAATATTTTTCATACTGCTAAGCACGGTAATGTTATGGTTTGGGGGTGTATGAGTGCTAATGGAGTAGGTAACCATGTGTGTATCGAGGAAATCATGAATAAAATAGATTATTTAAATATTCTGAAAAATAATTTGCCATAATCCGCCCCAAAAATGGGTTTAGGGAATGATTTTGTTTTCATGCAAGATAATGATTCAAAGCATTCGGAATGGTTGCTTTAAAACACAAACAAAGTTTTGCCTCATTCTCCCCAGAGCCCGGATTGATCAATTGTGGGCTCATATGAAAACAAAATTAAGAGATTACCACATACCCGGAAAATAATCCTTAAAAAACGCTCTCAAAGATATCTGGAGTTCTATTCCCCAAGAAGTTACAACAAATCTTGTCCATTCGATGCCAAGAAGACTTCTTTCTGTTAAAGAAGATAAAGGACACCATACAAAACACTGGAAACCTAAATATTTTAATCTTTTTTAAAGTTACGTTAAGTTTTTTGTCCTGTTCAACTTTTTTTTGTTTATGAGTTTTAGGATATTTATGTTTTTGTTGTTTTTTTTTTTTAAAGTTAAAATATACAAAATGAAAAAGAAGTTTTATTTAAATTAAAATAAAGATCTGAAAATTTAATTTATGTGAAATAAAAGTTAGAATATGGTTCTCTTTAATCTCTGTGTTTTGTTTTATTTTAATTTAACAAGTGTACAAGTTTTTTTTTTTGGCTCACTGTACTCTCTTTCCAAAATCGCCTTAAGACGAAAAAATTACATATAGAGTTGATAACTAGATAATATTCGCTACAGGGAATGAATGTTAACCCCATATTATTATTTTGGTGTGCCGGGTCTATGATTGCCCATGGGTCCAAAATAGGGTACACTCTCCATACGTTTCTTAATAGCAATATAATGGGATAGTTTACCTAATTGACGACTTTGGCTCTTGCCGCTCTCTAGATTTTCATAAATCTAATTTTTTATTTGGAAGTGACACGCCCACTTTATAGTCCCGATCACATGTTGTGAAATGTTGTGTATTGATAACCAAGATACTTTCACCTAATTTGAACATTTTGGCTCTTGCCGATCTACATATACACACAAAATAAACAACAAGGGTTTTATGGGTGAAATAGGAGACAGTCGTGGTGTTTTGCTCGTATCTCAGCCGTTTGTAGACGGATCAGGCTGAATTTTAATAGCAAAAAATTACGGTCTATACGTAACGTAAATATATTACTACCGAGTCCTCTTCATATCTTATGTCTTTGGAAAACCCATTTCAACGAACACACGGACAGACAGATAGACATAGTGATTACGTCTTTGCTTTACACTAAGGATTTTTTGGGGACTGTAAAAACTGTCCGTTTATGGAAAGTGTCCGCTGAATAGGAGTGTCAGTTAGGAGAGAGAACTTAAAATTAATTCAAAAATTTTCAAAACAATTTATTCCTTTATGTTTTATAAGACTTTACGTACACAGAAAAAAATTTTGAACCAGTAAAAGAATAAATCAAAAATAAAATCAGTTTTAATTCAAAATTTAATCAAGTGAATTAAACGTTTAATCAATTGAATTAAACGTTTCATCAAGTATGTTAAACTTTTAATCAAGTATATTAAACGTTTAATTGACAATATTAATTTGCATTAATTCACTTCATTAAACTTTTAATTTATGATAGTTAATACTTTTAAATAAAAACTGATTTTATTTTTGATGAATGCTTTAACTGGTGCAAAATTTTTTTCTATGTAACTTTTGAATGGAAGGGATTTACAAAATAAACCCCTTATTTTTGTGTTGCCCATTTTGAAAAGCAATATTTTGGGACAAATTGCCTTTTTATGCCAAAATCTTTTATAGACTCGGAAAAAATGTTTTTAGTCATATTTAATGTTTATATTTTGATTCGAAAATCATCTTAGTATTTTGAAAATTGGTTTAGTAATTTTTTTTTTTTAAATTTTGCTTTAAAATTAAGCCAAAAAATTTAAAGAAAAAAAAAAAAAAAAATCAAAAATTCAAAAAATTTTCGAAAATTCGTTCTAAAAATTTTTTATTCAGAACCACAATTCGTTATTATTAAAATAAATGTACAGAAAAAATTCTAACCATTTTTGTTTCAATTACACCATTAATCAAAAATAAAATCAGTTTTAATCAAGGGAATAAAACGTTTACTTATATCAACAACATTAGTGCAGAAAATGTTGTTAATTTATACAAAAAAAATATTTAATTGATACTATTTATTTGTTTACTGGTGCAAATTTAATTAATTTTTTAGATAATATCACACAATATTTAATTTAATCAATTTTTATTTTTAATTTTTTGAAAATTTTTTTTTTTTTTTTATATTTCCAACAAATTAATTTTAACAAAATTTTAAAAGAAAAATATTTGTTTTTTTAATCCAGTGTCTTTTGGTTTAGAATATCTGAGTTAAGAATTTTTTATTTATTATTATTTTTTTATTGTTTTAAAACTTTTGTAATTGCACACTTTATTTTGAAATATTTTGAATCGTTCTCAAGCACTTTTCACATTATTTCATCACTAAAGTTTTGAAAATTTATTAAATAATTAATTTAATTTTTTTTATTATCGATTGTGTTTATAATTGTTATTATTCTTATTAAACTTTTTACAATTTTTAAATCTCAAAATTTCTATTAAGAAATTAAATCTTTAAACTTCTTTTAGTGGTTGTGTCCTTAAATTCTTAAATTCAAGAATTCTCTCTCTTTAATAAAATTGCAACACTTTTAAAATGTTTGAATTTTCCAAGTTCTTATAATTTTCTCTCAACACTTTAAATTTAAATAGATTCCAGTTAGAATTTAAAATTTATCCGTTAGAAACATCCTTGCACGGAGATGGATTAAAACATTCTGAAACAAAATGTTACAAAATTTTGTTGATGCAAATTCTCATGTCAATATTGTTGTTTTTTTTTATTCTTTACTTTGTTTCAACTAACAAATTAACAGCAACAATAACAATAACAGCAACAATGAAACAATAAAAAAGAAATAACACGACGACAATACGCTCTCTTACACATCGTTTAAGTTAGAATATAAAAACAAGAATAAGAAGAAGCAGTAGAAAGGAGCTGATGATTAATTTCCTGTAAATAAATGTGTGGTAGTGCGCGTGGCAAACGTCCTTGTTGGGGTGCGTATAAACAACGAATGATACAAAAGCTTAAACACAACAAATAACAAGGATATAAAAGCCTTTACACAAGTAACCACAATAATAACGACAACAACGACCACTACAGCAGCAACAATAATAACAACAATACAAACACCTTTTGATTATTAGACGACAGGATGCCCCGAACATTCAAAATGGATTAAAACAAAAGGAACAAACGAACGAACGAACGAAAAACAACAAATCAACGGTGGATAAGCAGGATTAGAAAATGGTACAACAGCACCAAACCACATTGTTGTAGGGATAAAAATATAAATAAATCTCATCATGCATCGACTGACATCAGTCATCTCACTGACTGACTGACTCCTTGCTTTCATGCATGTTGGGTAAATAGATGGATGGAGGAACGAAGGAATGAAAGAATGAACGAATGCACTTGCAACAACAACTACAATTCATATACCGAATTCTAAATGAAATATTTTTCCCTCTAGAACTGCTGACGAGTGAGTGCATCCAAGGAATGTGCTATTGAGCGTTGTTGTTGCTGTTGCATTTAAAAAAAATATTTGTTTGGTTTGAAGCAAAACAATTGAATATTCGGATGGATGCGTTTGTATTTCAATTGCAGCTTAATTAACTGCATTTTTCGTATCGTTTTTATTTTTTTGTTTTATCAAAGATTAAAGAAAGTTCAAATTGTTTGAAATTAACACGTTTCATTGGAATTAGATAAAAAAAAAACATGTATAAAAATGATTAAACAAAAAAAAAAGTGCCACATCTCACTTTCTTATGTTGAAATGCAAAAAAAAAAAAAAAACAACAGCAAACATTTTTTTCAAATACTCGAGACATTTTTCTCTCTCTTTTTTAACTCTCTCTCTCTCTTCCTCCAGTTCTAGTTAGCTAATAAATCGCTTCATTTAAAACAATTACTCTTTGATTCCTGCTGTTTTTTTAACTTCTACCTTAAGGACAGAGTCTTAAAGGAAAGATTCTTCCTGCAGAGATATGCGATTTTAGACTAGAAAAACAACCTTCGGCTTTACTAAGTAATGTAAAGTGCGACTTTAATGTCTGTTGTTTGCAAACAAGCTTTGGAAACATTCGTATAATTAATAAAAATGTAAAAAGCAAAATAATTAAACAATAAAAAATGTGCCAATAACAAAATATAAAGGGTATTCACGTCACAAGTTGCACCCTTGGAAAACAGCAAAAGTGCAAAATTAAAACAACAACCACACAGACAATTAGTTGTGCGTAAATAATTGTCTTTGTGGTTGTTGTTATATTATTGCACTTTTCCTTTTTTGCAAGGTTGCAACTTGTGACGTGAATACCCCCATAGTTGTTATTATTGTTTGTACTTTTAATTGTTTTTTAGTGGGAACTTTTCTCACAAAAATGTTACAGACTCACTTTTTCTGTAAATTGACAAGTAATTTCCTTACGTGACAGCTTGTATTCGCCTAAAAACGTTACAAACACAGTTTAGTGAAAAAAACAGCTGTTTGTTTCATTGTATGGCATTTTTGTTTCATTTCCCACATTTCAATCGAATAGTTTCTAGACGCGAAAGTTACAAAACATGGGCACTGGATAAGCATAGACCAGAAAAAAGAAGAGACTATAGACGATACGATGGACTTAAGGCGAGACTGTAAGAAGAGGTTATAGACTAGACTAATGCCTAGATCAGAATATAGACGAGTCTATAGGCGAGACTATACACGATATTTTAGACGGCATTATAAGCGAGAGAAAATGAGGCTGTAGGCGAGACTGTATACGAGACTATAGACATGACTTAAGACAAGATGTACGAACAAACTGTCGATTGGACCATTGACGAGACTATAGACGAAGCCACAGACGAGATAATTGTCAAGATAATACCATATACGAGACTATAGAAGAAACTTTAGATGAGAATCTATAACTATTAATTAGATCAGACTATAGACCTGGATATTGACTCATGTATAGACTAGAATAACGACAAGCCTCATGTGTGACTACAGACGACACGATAGATCTAAGGCGAAATTAAAGACAAGAGATACACTGGAGATAAGCCTGTATTATCTTTGGAAGTAGAGATAACACGCTACAGAGACTAAAAAAAACTATTATATTGACTAATGTAAAGTTAAGAACATAGACAAGTCTATTGTCGAGACTAAAGACGACATTATAGACGGGATTATAAGCAAAAGAAAATTAGGCTGTTGGCGAGACTGTGTAAGAGATTATACACATGATTATAGACAAGACGATAGAACAAACTGGCTATTAGACCATAGACGAGAGAATAGTCAAGGCTGAAGATAAAGCCATATACGATACGATTGACGAGCCTTTAGATGAGTATGTAAACGAGACTATAGACGTGATTATAGACGAGAGTCTATATTGGAACATAGATGAGACTATAGCCGATACTATAGACAAACTTCTAGGCTAGATTATAGGCAATACTGTCAGTAAGACCGTAGAAGAGATTATACACGAGACTTAAGATGAAACCATAAACGAGACTATAGGCGAGACGATAGACGAGATGAGGCTGTAGACGAGACAAGTATATGGGTATTGACAGAATGGCGACAATTTGCAAGAAAAGCTATTAAAATGGAGCAAAAGCCATTAAAATGGGAGCAAAAGCCATTAAAATTGATTGCTGGGAGCAAAACCCATTAAAATTGGACCAAACGGCATTCAAATTGGATCAAATTTCAATGGCTTTTGTTCCCATTTGAATATGTATATCTCCTTTTATTTATGTATATAAATGAATTGATATTGTACATATCGCTTAATTATATAAAAGTTCATTTTGAAAACAGGGCGTCATTTCAAGCCTTGATGGATCAGTAAGAGTTTGAACGTTCTATGTTCCAAACTTTATCTGTTGCTTACAGACAAATTTCGTCATCGTGTGGAGTTTTTTCCGGAAGAGGGATATTAACCCGCAGCCCAACCTGCTTGAAGGCGTGGGATCTGGAATTGGCATTGGTTATTGAATGGGCCAATAGTTCGCCATGACGATTAGAGCCTCTACGGCACTCAGAACTTAAAGTCACACGTTGCCAGGCGTGTCCATCTGAGACTTCCTTCTCCAATCTGCTGAGTTGTCCGCCACTGCTATTTAATTCGCAGGTACGCTCCCTACTACATGGTAGGCTTCTCTGCTATCCGCAACCAGCGGAGACGTCCCTCAGCACTTCAGCCATGCTTCCCGAAAAGGTTCTTTTATATTTATATCTGCGTGAGAAGAAATCCCGACGAAGAAGAAATATTAAAAACCCCATTTGAATGCACCAAAGATGAGACTATGAGCAAGACTTCAGGCGAAAAAATACATTCAATTATAGACGAGACAAGACTGTAGATGAGGTCATTAAAGAAACTTTAGATAAGACTTTTCACGAGACTGTAGACGAGACTTAAGACGATACCATAGACTAAACTATAGATTATAATATAGGGTAGAATTTAGTCAATACTACAGGCGGGACTGTACTTGAGACTTTAGACGAAACTTAAAAAAGACAATAGACTTGACCTTAGGCAAGACTAGAGACAAAACTAGAAACGTGAGTCGAGACTCGACTATTTTCCCATATGCATATTTCCTTATTCTTCCATTTATTTATTACATTTAAGATTTAACTCCTTTCTTTTACTGCCCATATTAAATCTTTATTGTCTTGTCCTTATTTATTAAATCATCAAACGATTAAGGGGTTTCCTTGCCATGTGTTCAGCAATTCGACAAGGACATCCCTGCAGTCTGAGTGGCTCTTCAGGGCTGAATACTTAAAAAAAGTATAGAAAAAACGCAAAAAATTCCTAAATAAAAAAAAACTACATCAAAGGATTTTTATAAAACCATTAACATGAAAATTCCAAAAAATGAGGGAAAAAACAGCGGCAGTGGCAGTGTATAAAAATAAAAACGAGATCAGAAGGCGTCGTTGTCGTCATTGTGTCTAACTGGTTCACGCATAAATATTTTTTTTGTATGCGGAAGCACAAGAATGATGCTAATTTGAAGATGAATTTTCAATTTTGAATTTAAATTTGAATATTGTGTGCTAAAAGGCGAACAGCCAGACAAACCAATTGACAGCTAGTGGGGGCAAACAGACAAAGTGACTGTGGCTGACTGACTGAATGAATAAAGAGTAAATTGGTACATGAAACATTTAATTGATTGTTGTTCTAGGTTGTTGTCGTTGTTTTTGATGTATGAAATTAAATACATGCAACTCATGTCATGTGTTAAGCCGAGTTATGTTGAGTCAAGTCAAGACCTGGAATACTTAAACTTTTCTCATTCTCCCAGTGTGCGGTGTGATAAAATTGCTTTGTAATGAAATGTATTAAAAGGAATCTGGGTCGGCTTTTGCTTTTTGATTTCGTTTTATTGTTGTTTTTTTTTTTTTTTTGATTTTAACTTTGAACTTTGAATATTAAAGTACTTGTTTTTTTATTTGTATTTTTATTTTTGCATTTTTTAATATCTTATAAAAGCAGCAAAGGACACTTGTTGCCTGATGTTGTTTGTTGGTGTTCGTTGTCGCATTCTTGCCTTATTTCAGAATTTCTTCTACTGAGTTACCAGACATTGCTTGGATTTAAGTGGGACAACAAAGTTTGAAGGTTCATACTTTGAAAAAATTATTTCGAAAGTATAATTTGTGATAATTTTTAAGGTTATCACCAAGCAACAAACATTGTTTGAAGAGTTAAATCGAAACGTTGTAATTTCATTTTTATACTTCCCACATAATATTTTAATATCAGAAAGCCAGTATTATAAATAAACACGATTACAACTTTTTGAGAGTCACAACTTATGGCATGAAGGGGTCCTGTTTTGATTAATGCAATCCGTCACCTAAAATGCAAAAGGGCGTAACAATACTTTTTATTTTTTTACAGGAGAAGCAAAAAACTTTTCAAATTCAATAACAACAAGGTGTACTTTGCATTTCAATTTCTTCAATAAAGTCGACATTTTTGATCACAGGGATCTAAATTTTTTTGTGAACATGTGGTTTAATAAAACGAACAAAAACCAATCAAAAACTCTATTTAATTTTTTTTTTTTTTTTTTTGTTGCGCCGTTTTGCATTTCAGGTGACGAATTTTTTGAATAGATTTAAATGTGGTCGCGAGTGAGCAACCAACATATTGGCCTATTGATCAGCAAATAATTCCAGTTGTAGTCGATTATGTCGTGGTGAAAATCATCCCCATAGAAACGCAAACTTCTACTTTACAACTCTATCTTTAAGTCAATCTAGTGGTACGGTATTTAGTTATGGGGTACTGCATCGGCCTCTAATATCGAAAAATTTCAAAAGCTCCAAAAAAGCTTCTTCTTATTATCACAGCCGTCCCCTGGTATGTTAAAAACTCAAATATTCACAAGGATTTTTACGTGCCATTAGTAAAAACAATGATTACGAAATATACAGTTAAATATTCAAAAAGGCTTAAATCCTCTAGCTCAAAATGTTCTAAGTGATGGTAGCTTCACCCGCCTAAGAAGAAGAGATCACGCTGAACTTATCCGACCGACATATGTGAACATAAGCCGGTATCGGGAAAGTTTTCGTCAGGCACTAAAACGGCATAAACAAACCATTAGAATAAGTTTTAATAGCACAAGTCGACATTGAAAAAGTTTTTTAATCCTCCGACACGGCTTTCATACCGCTAGGTCATTAGGGTGTCCGAAACAGTTTTTCCATTTTTTGTTGGCAAAAACTTTTTTTTAGCCTTTTTGTTTTTATTTGACATCAAAAATAGCTATAATGCCAAATTTGTACGCTCCTTCCCTCACCCTCCCATATTTAAATCGCGATTTTATGGTCTGTTCATCGATTTTTAACGAAGACTTCGACTTATATACATGAATATTAAGCGAACGAAGTTTTCGTTCGGAAATAGATGACCAGACAGTTAGTATTTATTTATGAGCAATATCCAAATAATGTGTAACAGAACGAAACGGCTCTACCGATTTCCATGAAATTTTGTATGTTTATTTGGTAAATATGAGAATATTATTTCATACCTTTAGGTTATTAGGGGTACCTACTCAATTGAACTCCTCCGAAACGACTCAACTGATTTTTATAAAGTTTTTTTATCTACATATATTTGGTAAGTATGAGAATATGTCGTTTAAGGTCGATGCGTCGATGCGTTCCAAACAATATTTTTGTTCGGACAAATTTTATTTTGTATTTTGTTTGACGTCTTACTTACTTACGTCTTATTGAGAGAGAGAGAGAGAGAGCAATTATTTTGTTCAGCAAGTTTTTTTTTTGAAGTAGTTTCATTTTAATTTTTGTTCAGAACTGAATAACAGTGTTGCCACTTTGTGGGTAATTACCCGAATTTGGTATAATTTTTACGGTCGTGGGTAGAGCGTGGGTAATTTCTCTTAGGTGTAATTCAGGTGTAATATGCAATTTTTACTTCAGATGCCCTAATAAAATCAAGATTCGATTTCAGTGATGACATTTATTTCTTTTTAAATATTGTTGCTAAGAAATGAACAGTCTTTTGAATCAAAGTCTCGGTTTATTTTTAAGAAACGATTTCAATCATTAAACATACATATATTTTCAAATGGTTGGTAGTGAATGTCGCAAGATGGACCCTTAGATTTGGATAAAGATGCCTATCATAGTGATTTAGAACCTGAAGTTTATTGAAAAAAGTTATTCAAACTAAAAACTTGCCTGGAGGAAGATATGTTTCCAATATTGCAACATATAATTAATTTTTTTTCTATCTTGCTACTTTATAATGTTTTAGTAAATAATATTTAACGCCTTTTACAGTTGTAAAACTGAATTACGAAAGGGACAGTTGTATAAAACTCTGCAGGCATTTTGTTTACTAAATAAGGTATAAAGGGTATTTTTTAACACCATGAAACTTGAAATGGTAGGCAACACAAAAATAAAATTAATTTTAATCGCAGATTGATACACGGCATTACCATTTGAAACTGATTTAAAACAAATAGACACCGCACCGCGCCTGTCCTTGACGAAACGCATTGCAGACGTCCAATTTTGTTTCTCTTTTTCGAATAAAATGAACAATGTTGACCTCCAAGACACCGATTGTCACAGCCCTACGGAAAACAATCAATAAGTGTCACATCGCACGGCCTTGAAGTCTAATTGACAGTTTATTTTCTCTAAATCAACACATCGCCTACATTTGTGAAAAAAGTTGCGTTATTTAAATCATTAAGTCACCTTTAAGTTGCGAAAATCGATGGCTGATTTTCAAAGTATATTGGATAATTTGGTGGCGTTGTTCAAGCATGAATCTATTCATGATGATGCGCCTGATCAAAAAGTGAAAACAGTATGGCAATTCGTTTGACAGCTAACCTTTCGTAAGCTCTATGGGGCTAAAAAGCATCCATTATAAAGCAATGACAAGGAACATTTTAAACCTTCCCAAGATATATCAACCAAATGTGGTAGTTAAACTCATTATTTTAGCAGTTTTATTTTATTTTTAATTAATTTTTTTTAAGCCTTTAATGTTATTTTTGTTAATTTAAATAAAATTAACAGCTTGACTAATATTGATCTTGTTTTAATGAGTTTGTTGTGTTTTTGCTTCTTTGTAAATGTCTTTTTATTTAATAAAACTTCAATTTTATATCAGGTGTAATTTCGTTTAAATCGGGTAATTTTGCTTCATCTCAAGTGTAATTTTGAATTTTGCTGGTGGTAACACTGCTGAATAAGGTGAGCTGCCATATTTTTAGTTTTTACATAAAAGTTGAAAAGATTGTTTTTTGCTGAATAATTAAATAAAAAAAAAAAAAATAATATAATTATATGTAATAAAATCACTTTCCTTTTTTCTTCCATTTTCTTTAACACTCTTTTAGAAAACAATTCAAAATAACTGGTTTGCTACCCAGTAAAAACTTCGCCTACAAAATAATGTGTTGAGTAATCAGAAAAACATAAAGGCAATACTTATAATTGTACTGACAGCACCAATGAATTTTACTCTTGTAAAATGTCCAAAAATGAATGCATTCAAAAGTAAGTCATTATTTTCTTACCTACATACATCCAGCAGAAAGTAGTTAAAGAAGTTGTAATAGGAGTAGTTATAGAAGAAAGCTTCTAAATAATGAGTGAAAGCAGCTATTCATTTTGAAAAAATAAGCGAAGTTTTTACTGGGTAGTTGTGCTGCCATTTTGTATAATTGTTTACATATCTGTAAACCATAAGTAGCTTTGGTTTTCCGGACAAATTTTCCAAAATGGGTGAATCGTTCTGCGGAACACTCTGAGTAAACAAATTATTTCCCGGACAAAAATATTGTTCGGAACGCATGAATAAAGTCATTTTAAGCATATTTCAAGGCGAATTCATGTAAACGGTGGTGTCGATACTACAACAATTAACAACACCAAAAACACAACAATGTATTTTGTTGCTGGTTTCGTTGACCGATAAGTCAAAAAAACAAGAAACTTTTGACATTCCTCTCTCTAATTTAAAAAAAAAAGTAGCACAGCCGTGCTTTCAACGCCACCTGAAAAATGAATTCGCCTTGGTATATTTCATACCGCTTGGTCACTAGGGTGTCCCTTAGGGCGGGTCGAAAAAAAAAGTTGTGCCAGTCACCCCCTAGAATGAAAGATATGTCAATGAAGTTCCTAAAACAGGAAAAATTTTTTTTTGCCACGCCCCAAAATACAGCACTTTTGGTTTTTTATATTTAGCGCTGCGATTTAAAGTCCGATCTCATCATATTGAAATGCCAAGCCATAGAAAGTGGTTTTCAGGATTATTGAATAATTAACCAAAAATTGCGCGTAACTTACAGAGTTTTGTACGAGATTGATAATGGCTTAGGGAGCCATTTAAAAAAAATAAAAAGGGCTGTAATTTAGGGCGTGGCAAAATTTTTTTTGAAGTTCTTAAAACTTAATAAATATACCTTTTATTCTAGGGCGCGACTGATGAAAATTTTTTTGGTTTGTATTGGTTTCCCAGCCAGCAAAATAATCCGACGTCGTTCAGATATCTGAGAGAAACGTCGGCAAAAAATTCGGAATCGTATACGAATTCTGTCAGATTTCTGACCCAAAAACGTATGAAGTGGTTGACACGAATTCTGACAGACATGTCGTGGGAAATTTTGCTTTTTTGTCGGCATTTCTGATAGACATCTAACAGAAATCTATTGAAAAAGGCATGGGAAGTTCTAATGTGTTAGCCGAGATTTTTTTTGCTTTCGAACTGATAGCTGAAAAAAATAATTTTATTGCAAAATATATACATAATTATAAATTTTACACGTACGTACCTTTTTTATGCTTTTTATCTTGAACAAATAAAACAAAATTTAAATTATTTCCAACTGAATGACAATTGTCATTATTTTAAAAAAATAATAAGTTTCTTTAGACAAATCTGAATGAATTCCGTCGGAATTCTATTGGACATATCTTTACATAAATTTCCCCCGATATATCCATGCGAAATCGATCAGAAATCGGCCAGACAATAAGTATATTCAATGTCTGACAGAAATCTGAACGAAATCTCTAAGAATGAAGTCAGACATTTGCACGAAATGTCTGATTTCGACAATGTCGAAGTATTTTGCTGGCTGGGTTGGTTTAATGTAGTATGCATGTGAAAAAGAACAAAAGGGGCTTAATTTGGAGGCGTGTCATAAAAGTGAGCATATTAAAATCTATACATACGTAGTTTTATAAGGACTTTCTTGGACCGTCAAAAAATTGGACATTTGGGGGAAGGATCCAACAGTGATGCCAACTTTTTGAGAGCAAAAAGCACTTTAAAATTTAAAAAAAAGCACTAAAAAGCACTATTTCGAGCAAAAAAAAGCGTAAAAAAGCACTAAGCCATTTTTACAATTTAATTAAATACAAAATAAGTTGCGTTCGGCTGTGCCGAATATTATATACCTCCAATATTGAAAAAAAAATATTATTATCTTCAAAAAAATAATATCATCCAAATCATGTGGATCACCATCAGCTGAGTTTGAATTGGGCCAGAAAACAGTTTTAATGTAATATTTATTTTGATTTTTTCTATGGTTCATTGGAAGAAAGTTCTCTACAGACATTAGATGGTTGAGTGAAATCATTACAGCATGAATTATGTCGACGAAGTCCACATATATCGTGAAGAATTGAATTAACAGAGTTTAAGGATAATCGGTTTCCGATTTTGGATTTACTGTAGTTCATCGAACTAAATGTTCTTTCAACGCCCGCGTTAGAGTATGGAAAATTTGAAATTCTTAAAACAAAATTGGACAATTAAAATCGTTGACTTCTATCCAAAAAATATATGTTCGTTGTTTATTTTTCCATTCACAATTCCTAATATTTTCCAAGCCATTTTCTATTTTTTAAACAGTGTCAAAATCTTTAAATAAAAAGTTTACCTAAAACAAATACATCGTTTTTACTACGGTTACTTAATATGTTATGAACCCTTAATAGTGCAACGTTTTGTAAAATTTTCTAGCTCTAACTTCGTAAATAAAATTATTGGTAGAACAAATACAACTTTCTTTTATCATTTGAAATCTTATAATCTTTACAGGCCTTCTCAAAATTGTACTCAAATAGCAAGTCTCATCTAAATCATTCTCTATATAATTGTATAAAATTGTAGAAAAACAATAAAAATTGTAAAAAGCACTAAAGGCACTAACAAAAAATTTAAAAAGCAGCAAGTTAGTGCTTTTTCTTAGTTTGGCACTAAGGATAAAATTTTGGCGTTTTGAGGCATCAAAAAGCACCATAAATAGTGCCAAAAGCACTAAGTTGGCATCGCTGGGATCCAAGATGGCATAAGTAGCGCCCAGAATTTCAGGTCGGATTGAAAAGTCACCAAAGACAAAAATGAAGCCAATATCAAGCCATGAACAACGATATGCGATATGATGAGATCGGACTTTAAATGGCAGTGCTATATATAAAAAACCAAAAGTGCTGTATTTTGGGGCGTGGCAAAAAAAATGTGTTCCTGTTTTAGAAACTTCGTTGACATATCTTTCATTCTAGGGGGTGACTGGCACAACTTTTTTTTTTGTATGGAGTTCGACCTGGTCTAGTGTCCCTCTACAGAAATATTTTTTCCCAAAAACTTTTTTTTTGCATTTGGCATCAAAAATACTTAGAATATCTTTCATTCTAGGGGGTGACTGGCACAACTTTTTTTTTTGTATGGAGTTCGACCTGGTCTAGTGTCCCTCTACAGAAATATTTTTTGCCAAAAACTTTTTTTTTGCATTTGGCATCAAAAATACTTAGAACGCTTCTACCCTCACCCTGCCATTTTTTGATTTTGATTTTAGTATTTTTGTATGAGAAATATTCAAATAATTTCAAATAGAACGAAACGGCTCTACCGATTTTTACGAAATTGTGTATGCGTATTTGATAAGTATAAGAATAGGTCGTGAAGTATGTATCACAGCGCTAGGTCATTAGGATGTCCCTATCCAGAAAACATTTTTTGTTTGTATTATTATGGCGTTATTGGTTTGTTTGTTGTTTTTTGATTGGCGGTCATCATCTTTATAAAGTGTCGTATAATGATAAAATACAATGAGGAACATTAGTTGCGGCCCTATGTATGTATTCACTAGAAATAATTTGTATTGCAGAATAACTTTTGTTGGGTCAGCTAGTTACTTCATAAAAAATTTAACGTTTGATATAAATGTTAACTGACAAGTTATTTTTGCTTTTTTTTTTTTGGAAAAGTCGTTCACGAGTTTTATAAATGATACAAATCTATCAGCCCAATTATGAATAAAAATTTCCCGGGAGTTTCTTTCCTTTTCCAATTTTTATAACTGAACTAGCTGACCCGACAGACGCTGTCCTGTCTAAATTAGGAGAAATGTTTGCGTTCGATTTTTAAAATCCGTTAAAAAGATACGAAGATTTGAAAGAAAAATTAGTCAAATCGATGGAACCGTTTTCTGATTATAGCTAAATCTAAAAAAGTGGGCGTTAAAGTTGGCGGGGCAAAATGTTATTTCCGTAAAAACCTAAGTTGGACCATGGCGATGATTTTAAAGAAAAAATCGTCCAAATCAGTCAAGTCGTTCTCAAGTTATGCGCTTAATAGAAAAAGTCGTCGTAAAAGTAGGCGTGGCAAAGTTTTCTTTCGATGAAAACTTAAAATGGATTAATACGAACATTTGAAAGAAAAATTTGTCAAATCGATGGAGCCGTTTCTGATTTTAGGTAATTCGAAAAAAGTGGGCGTTAAAGTGGGCGGGGTAAAATTTTCTTTTCGTATAAACTTAAGTTGGACCATGGCGATAATTTTAAAGAAAAAATCGTCCAAATTATATAGATTTCATTGGTGGTGCAATATGAAAATTGGATTTTGCCACGCCCCTCCGCCCGCAGACCGAAAATCAAAAATGAGACTTCACAGTGCCACCCGCCTGAATATTCTGAAGATTCCCTGAAAATTTCATCAAAATCGGCCCAGCCGTTTTGGAGTCCATTCGTTACATACATACATACATACATACATACATACATACATACATACATACATACAAGATCCCTATTTAGGATTTTTGGAAAATTTCGGACTACGAGGTGAGGGGAGCATAGTAGCACACGCTGGGTATCCACTTGTTTTATATAGTTTTGAAAAGGAGATAAAGTAAGTTATTAAATGGTATATGTATAAATATTTAATAGTATATCTCTTTTATACCTTCAATTCATTTTGCTCCTTCCATAAATATAATCAGGTATAAGACTTAAAAAAACGAAACGATTTAAAATCGATAATATCGTTTTCAGTTTCTTAAAAAAATTGATTTTTAATACGTTTGAAATTCATTACACTTTTCAAAAACGATCGTTTTTAAATCAATCGCTTTTCATCACATACCTGATAACTTTATCTTAAAATGTAATACTTTCTAAAAAGTAGTTCTACATAGTTATTCTGTTTATGTTTAACTCAAATAAGTGTAATTTTAAAATATTAACTTGCTCTTTATAAAATATTTGTTTAACAATTTTAAATATTGGCAAAAAAAAGAAGAAAAAAATAAATGTCGTTTCTCATTGTTCCAACAAAACGAATATCATTATCTCTGAGTTGCATCTTTCACGTATAGTCGCAACTGTAAACATCCTTAAATTATTAATTCAAAATGACATTCAGCATTGTCACTGATGACAGAAAAAAGTGTCACAACAAAACAAGCTGCGGAAAACATTTTTTTTTTTAATTTAAACACTCTATAATAAGTACAAATGATTCATTAACCCTTTAACTGTTAGAGCCAAAATTTAATTAAGTAATTTTAAAGAGTTTTGCTTGTGTATTCATAAAAAATTTTTTATTTATTTATTTAATTTATGAATATGGGGATTTTTGTTTATTTATACTTAGCAAAAAAATTCAATCAATGATTTTCTTTTTAATTTGTTTTTTATTTATTTTTGCACAGAGGTAAAAGTTAATTTGCCTTTTCGGCAACCAAGAACGTTTGAGGGTTAACATTGCTTAGAGGTTAACCGTAAGAGGGCTACCATTGGCTTATTGAAAACTTTTTTATCTATGGGCACTGCTTTACGTTCAATTAAAATTGACCGCTTTATATTGAACTTTTAGCATGCAGCATTGATGGATCCCGATCCATATCGCATAAAGCCTAATTTAATGTGATTCACGATCTGGAACGCGAATTACATGATAAATATTTGGGGTTAGCATAGTTCGTAATATAAGTTCGTTTTACGTTAGTTAAAAGGGGGAAAAAAACAAAACAAATGAGAAATTAAAACATTTTTGTATAGTTTGGGCTTTAACGAAAAAACAGGCAAACTTTTTAAAAAGGCTCTTTTTAGTTTTCTGGCGGTTTTATTCTATACAAAATATCTAGATATTCCTAAAGCTGGAGGTCCACACCATGCATTCTACGCTTTTTACCATCCTACGCAGCTGTCAAAAAGAAGAATCTCTGCAGTTTTTACATGCACAAAAGCGTAGGACTTCTTGTCACGTCGAATGCCAAAAGTATATTTACTTTCTACTTTTGTAAATGTCACAAGCAGCGTTCGAAAAAATCAGCTGATTTTGAGAAAAAATATTATTTTTACTTGTGGTCAAGGCGAATTCACGTAAACTGTAGTGACAATACTTCAACAAGTACAATACAAAAAACACAACATTGTATTTTTTGCTGCTTTGCTTGGTTGGTATTTCAAAAACACAAGCAAATTTTAAAATTTCTGTTTCTTAGAAAAAAAAGTAGGTCAGCAGTGTTTTAAACACAACCTAAAAAGTGAATTCGACTTGATTATGGTGATGCCGCACAAAATGCGTTGCATGATTTTGCTGGTGCACACTTTTTAAGTTTTAACCGTAAATTCTTGAGCTTTTAGGAGAGAAGGGAAAAAAAGAATGCCATTTTAATTTCCTCTCTCTCCTAAAAACTCAAGACTTGAAGGCTAAAACTTGAAATGTGTGAACCAGCACTTACTTGAAAGCTATGAAAAACATGCAATGTTAGTGGCAAAAATGAGTGGTATAGATCTTATGCTTAAGTTCTCTTTTTCTTTTTTTTCTATACAGCCTACTTTTCAGGAGTTTCTGTTACTTACGAGACGATCATTCGAGTAGACTCAATTTTTGGCTTTCACGGTGGTTGATTTTTTTTTTTTTGAAAAACGTGAGCTTACACACTTTTGCCTAAAATAAGCATATATTATAAGGATTACAACGACATCGAGAGATGACAACAATAACAAAAATAATATAAAAACAACAAAAGTACATCATGATGTATTTTACGTTTCTTTTGTTCATGAAAGTGAAATCAACAATAAAAAAAGGGAAAATGAGAGTAATAAATAAATAAAGAACCGTTGCATTTAAATTCGATCATTTACCGCTGATAACGATGCAAATGGTACATCATCTACATTATTAATGTAAATTACAGTTGATGGCCAAAATACTGGCAACGCCTATTTTATGACTTCATAGAAAAATAAACTTAAAATAATTTTTTTTTGCTGAGGGAACTGTCATGGTTTTGAACTTATGAAGGGGAAGGATGTAAAATGTAAAATTGATTTTGCAATTAATCGATTGTTCAGCGTGCTGTTTGGCAAGTTTCGCCGTCTTGTTAGAACCAATTGTCGCTTATCTCTAGCTGAACAAATCTTCAGTCAGCCTGGCTCGGTAGCTTTCGCCATTCGTCGTAATGGTAGCTCCATGCTCATTTCGAAGGACCGTGTAAACCGCAAAAAACAGCCAATTTTAATGGATGCAATGGTAATTCGTTAACGGCATAAGGATTGTCTTCGCTCCAAATACGACAATTTGTCTTATTAGCGCAGCCATTTAACCAGAAACTGAATGAACTTGGGAACAGATTTATTTTTTTCAAAGAAAATTTCTATATTTTGGAAGCGTTGTTCTAAATAGCGTTCAACAATTCATGATGTCTTGCCAGACTTTACTGAACGGAAATGTCAACACAGTTTGACATTCTCAGCTGTCCAATCATAGTTATCCATATCGATAGTTTTTATGCAGCTAAAGAAACACCAGATACAACATTTCTTTGTCTCTTAGGTTATTATTTTTTTAAATTCATACCCATTAACAAAACTTCATAGTTGAAATATAAAGAAAATTTCCTTACTTTTTTGGCCACACACTGTTTTGTTTAATAAACGAAGGTGTGTGTTCATGGGTACTATGGGAATAGTTGTGATATGAATGATGGAATAAGTTTAATGTATAATTTACACAAAATATTATTTTCACATCTCAATTACACGTTCACACACACACAGCAAACATAATATTTAATGCACATTCATTGATAGAGATTTACATACGAATGAAACCAAATAACACAGTTTCATTCATCATCGTCATCTTCCTCTAATTCAAGCCAAAAATGTTTTATTAGCATCATCAAGTCAGTTGTGACAAATTATCACATCTTAAGCCTCCAGGAGGGAGGGTTTGATTGTTGTCTAATTATAAATTTCTGTTCAAATACCAAACACACACGCACACATCTGCATTTATACCCCTGCATTCAGATTCGTAAACGACTAAAAGGTTTACTGGACTGACTCACTGATGTTAGAGATTATGTGGCGTGTTTTGTTTAGGAATACATGTTTATTTTTGCTGGGCATTTGCATGTGTTCTTCCTTTTTTCAAATTAAGTGGTTTTGAAAAGGGTTGTTAACTATTACGTTTAAGCGCGTCTTTTTACCGATGACATGTTATTGATATGTCACAACAGCATATACTTTTCGTAATATGATTGACCCTAAAATTCTTCGAAGGTTTATACGGATTTTGAAAAATCAAAAATATTTTAGAGCTTCCTTTCTATTCCTATTAAGATTAAACTGTAAATCGATGTTCCAACTGTCCGAAGTGTAAATTAAAAATGCAGTGCTTTTGGCATTTTTTTTTTTTTTTTTGGCTTTTTGTGAAACACCTGTCTATTTTTCAAGTATAGCCCATTTCTAGCTTTGTTTTGTCCTAACTTTCTGGTAAAATATGAATTCCAAGCTAAGAGAACGGCTTATTTTGTTTAAACCACTAACGAATAATGCTTGAAATGGTATACCCTGTTTTGAAGCGAAGAGTATTCCAGTGAGAGCGCCCTTTTATCGATTTAAACAAAATGGTTTTCGGATGGAACACGTTCTGACCTTTAAGCTGAAGGCAAAACATCCCAACCCCAATTCTCTAAAGATTTTTAAGCTGATCTTGCAACATATCGAGGAGTAACTGCAAAAAAAGCTTAAGCGACAAAAACAAAATTTTAGAGGAGAAGGTTTTTTTATTTAATTTCATATAAATTTTATCGCTTATGATAAAATTTTATTTTTATACAATCGTAACGGTACCTTATGTGACCATGACATTTAAGCAGATGATCCAAGTGTTGCCAATAAAATCATTAAAAAAAAACGAAAATGATGTCGCTTAAGCTTTTTTGGCAGTAATGCTTCGAGCATTATCATGACGGAATATTGTGGTTTCTTTTCTGGTCGCATATTATCGGCGTTTTTCAGACAATGATTGGTTTTAATCGAATTAATTGCATTAGATGAATGCCCGCTTTTTTTCCGCTCGATTTCAGCAGTTTGAATAACGCCCTTATGATCTCATCAAACACAGAGCATTACCTTACTCGTATAGATTTTTAGCTTTGGCGTTTATTCGGCTCTAGGGCCGGGCTTCACACAAGATTCCTAACGCAGAATATGGAAAATTCAAATCATCTTTTAACTTTTCTCGGCATTAACTCGCATGATATTTACTTTTCTGCTGCTTGCAAACGCTTTAAAATTTGTGTTTGAGGTCCCTTCTGGGGGAAGTGTTGCTCCTCTTAGGGTATATTATGTGTGGCCAATGCCTTAAATTGATTAGGGCATGGCAACAGGTCCGCGCATCATATAGAAGCTGCCGAGAGGTATCGGAAGATTTTTCTTTTCCGTTTTATAGTCGTGAATTTTTGGAGTTCTATTAGAGCAAATAGGCTAGAGGTGAATTGGTAGTTTCTGTTGTGTTGACATTCTTTCCTCGTAAGTTGAAAATCTATTAGCGTGAAACAGGTGAATGCAAACTGCGATGTACCAAACATCCAAATGTAAGTGCTCCTTAGGCTTCAATGGATTTCAGGGGGTTCTAGGTTTTACCTCAGTGCTTAACTGAGGTGCCACAGGAGGCAGTACGCCTGACTATTGGTGAGTTCTCCCTTAGTATGCTTCTTGCGAGAAATGCTTCCTGTCTTTAAGGGCCATTATTACAACTTGAAGTTAGCTAAAGTTAAGATTAAACTGACAGATAATAATGTGTTATCTGTCAAAAAGCGTCTGTTAACTGTCGGATAACAGCTAACGCCAAGTTATAATAATGGCCCTAAGGATGATTGTCTTTGCGGAAACCTTGCTTCTCCGATTGAAGGTTGTTTTCATAGTAAGTTAACAGTGTTCACCGTCCGATGGGGGAGTGCCTTTTTCAAGGCTTGGACTCACAAAGGGGTTCAATTAAGAACAGTTTCTTTGTCGAGGAGATACTATCGGGGTGCACATGGTGGCTGTGGCTTAAAACCAAAGTCGCGGGCAGGGTAACATTTACATGGAAGGCTGATTTTTCACACTTGTAGGAAAGTTCGGCGTGTAGATGGCCCTAGGTGCTGTCGCGATTCAACAGAAGTTGCTAGGATTAATAAATGAAAAAAAGGTGGGTTTATAATTTTTGTTTGATTATACAATGGAATTGCTACCTGTGTGTGGAAATGATGCATAACCCAATAAAAACTTTTATCATATTGCGAAGCACTAATGGTACATATAAAAAAATAAGCGCAGAATTATGCGCTACGCAATACGACATACAGAAATGCAGTAAAGTAAATGAAAGAACTCTCAACAACTTTTATAAAAAAAATAACATTTCAAGTGCTACGGCATTCCCTTACTACGAAGCAGGTTTGTAAGGGAGAATACTAAAAAATAACTGTATCAAAACATTCAGTGTGTAAAGATGATCGTTACATCCAACAATTTTATGTGCGCTGAATAATGAGCTTTATGTGTCAAAAATGTATTGCTTCAAAGTGGGAACTCGCCATATAAAATTCATGTCTTCCGTAAGCGCAATGGTAAGCGAAACCCCTATGTTTCTCCCTTACAAACCTTCTTCGTTGGAAGCTCCATTTTTTATTGGGTAGTGTGTTGTTAAAAATGAGACCAAGATTTTTTGCCTTATCAACTATTTCAATTTGTTGGCCGTTGATACAGATTTTAGGACGTTGATCTATTTTCTGGGTTCTCCTTCGTATTATAATACATTTAGATTTTGAAGGATTTAAACTTAAACCATTTATATCTGCCCAATGGGCAACACGTTTGAGGTCTTCATTCAACTTGGCAGTACATGCCTCCATGTTTTGTTTTTTTGTGCTTATATATAATTGGACGTCGTCAGCATACAAAACAGAACAGTAACGGTCCGAGAATGGAACCTTGGGGAACGCCCCTAATAATTGGCAAAAACTGTGAAGATGTCAAGCTTTTAGTTTCAACATACTGCATTCGACCTTCAAGGTAAGACAATATCAATTTAACCGAAGTTACTGAAAAATTCATAATTTTTTCAAGTTTTTGAGCTAATATTGTATGGTCCACTGTATCAAATGCCTTTGAATGGTCTAACAATATAAGCATTACTAACAGCCATCATCCACTTCCTTTCTAATATCTTCGGAAATATAAGTCAGAGCAGTAATGCAGCTGTGGTTTGCCCGGAACCCACATTGTTTTTCAGTAAGTAGATTGTTACTATTTATATATTGAACTATCTGCATACGTAAAAGTTTTTCAAATGCCTTTTACAGATATGGTAAAATATCAATTGGCCTGTATTCAGTCGCAGATTTTGGTGTTGGTAGAATTTTGGCTTTCTTCCATCTTAGCGGATAACTGCTTTTTGTTATTATTGTGTTGAAAATGTATGTTATAAATGGTAATAGTGGTTGAAGAATAATTTTTATGAAGTTTGGATGAATGCCATCAATACCTGTTGCATTCGACTTGATAGAACAACAGCTTTTAAAAACGTCGAACTGGTTTACGCACTCGAAATTAAACTTAATTTGTGGTATATCTTCATTATGATGGTTGACATAATATGAATGATTTGCTTGTCTCATAGGTATATTAACAAAATTTTGATTTATTTTATTTGGATCAAGCAAGCTAGCGTTTTGTTGGTTGCTTTTAGTATTCACAATACCAATTTCCTTAATTGCACTCCAAGTAGTCTTTGTAGAAACTGAATTTGTGAATTTCTCAGCATAATAACTGGATTTAGCTATTCGTATTGCTCTTGTAACCGATTTTCTAGCTCCACGATATGTATTATGCAGATCAGATGTTTTAAAGCGCTTCCACCTAGAGAATGCATAGTCTCGAGCTGTTATCAGACATTTTATTTCCTCATTAAACCACGGTCTATTGCGGTTATTAATTTTTTTAGATTGAATAGGTACTGTTGCGTTATACAAAGATAATAGGTTTTCCTCCAAGAAGCCAATCTGATCATCTACTGAATGCATGTAGTAAATTCACTCCCAATTAATATTGAGAAACTCTTCTTCTAAGATGACATAATTTATACGTTTGAAATTACGAAATTGAATTGTGTTAATACAGGTTTCCAAAGGAATGTCAAATCTCAAGAAAATAAGATCATGCCTAGAAAAGCAGGAGGCAGATAACTGGTCATTAGGGTGGCAGCTAAATGTATGGAGCAATTTTTTTGTATTAATATTGATGTCTCCCGGGCGGAATATTGTGCCACATGGTCTAAAACTGATGTGGAAAAAATTTTAGCCAAATCGGATAACTTTTACCCCTGCCCCTTTGAGGTCAAAGTTCAAATGATAAAAAAAAAATTCGAAAAAAAAATTTTTTGCTTGTATGGATTTTTTTTTATCATTTGAACTTTGACCTCAAAGGGGCAGGGGTAAAAGTTATCCGATTTGGCTGAAATTTTTTCCACATCAGTTTTAGACCATGTGGCACAATATTCCGCCCGGGAGATGTTGAAAATCCAAAGTTGAAATTTAGCTGGCACCCTAGTAATCATGCTCTTAAATATGGCCAAAAACTGAATTTTTCCAGTTTTTTACCCTAATTTAGAACAAAAATGCGATGTCGAAAAATTTTTTTAAAAAAAATTTAAAAAACCTGGTATTAAGAGCAACAAAAAATCTTTAATGTGTGCTTATCAAAACTAAAAAAAAATTTTTTTTAAAATTTTTTAGAGTAAGCCCCTAACAAGCCTCAAATTTTTTTTTCAGAGTCACTTTTGAAACGGAAAATCTTGTCCGATCGAAATGAAATTTTTTGTTGTTAATATGCTAATAAAGCTTACTAATATTAAAAAATAAAAAAAAAAAAATCGAAAAAAAAATTTTTTGCTTGTATGGAAATTTTTTTTTTTTTCATTTGAACTTTGACCTCAAAGGGGCAGGGGTAAAAGTTATCCGATTTGGCTTAAATTTTTTCCACATCAGTTTTAGACCATGTGTCACAATATTCCGCCCGGGAGATGTTGAAAATCCAAAGTTGAAATTTAGCTGCCACCCTACTGGTCATATTTTAAAAATTTTCTTATCGGAGACAAAAAATAAATCGATCAAAGTGTTACTAGATGATGTGAAGTGTGTAGCACTGCTAGTATTTGCGGAAATAAGGTTGAATAATTTCATATTCTGTGATAAGTTTGATTCAACAAGCAGATTAGAGTTGAAATCGCCTGCGATAACAACATCACTATAAAGTGGTGTAACATCAGCTAAAGTTTCGTAGAAATGGGAAAAACCGATGTTATTCCTGGGTCGGTAGACGCAACCAACAATAAATTTCCTTCCCATACTAGCTGCCTCATTAAAAATATATTCAACTTTGTTGTTATTGTCTATTATATCATATCGCTACTCCACCATAGCCATCCGATCTATCATTTCTAAATAGATTGTAACCCGAAAGTGAGATACCCTGGATCAGTAATATGTCTGCCAAACCACGTCTCAGAGACACATATTATATGAACACCTGAATTTTCAAACATATATCTAAATACGTCGATTTTGTTAAATAAACTTTGAGCGTTAATGTGACAAACTTTTAAGCCCCTTCTCTGCGTGGCAAGAATTTTTACCATGGAAGCCGTTACGTCTCTAGAAAATGTACTATTATCCCTTATTGAACTCAAACTTTAGATAAATGATGCTAAATACCCTACCAGCAACGCTCAAGCAATATATATTTGAAATAAATATTTCATTAAAACAAGTAAAACAAGTAATTGATATTAGACATAAATAAAGTACATAACTTATAGAGTGTTTATTTAGGTATAAAAATTATAATAAAGAGTGTCTATATAAGTATAAAAACGAAATATCAATTGGTGTTGGAGTTGTTAGATTCATGAAAAAAGCTGGTGTAGCTCATCGTACAGTTCAATAAGTATTGGGTCATCAGAACCATGTTTTTTAACATAAATCAAACCTCGATGTGAATAAGATGTTGTAATTTTCCTTTCGGTTGTCAGTTTTAAAGCCGCTCGAAGAATTTTATGGTTGTGTGTTGTTAGGTTAAGTTAAGTACCAACAGCACCTAGGGATAATCCTCCCTCAGACCGAACTTCCCCACAAGCAGTTAAATATCGATATTTTAGTGTGACTTTCAGGATATCCCTAACCGCGACTTTGGGTAGCAAACACAACCACAAAGAAAATCCTTCTAAAATTCAGAAAGCATTTTCAGCAAGAAGCATACTAACTAATTCCCGTCATACGAGATGCGTACTCCGGTCAGTCGCGATCGCAAGACATCGTCAAGATCTCCTGAAATCTGTAAATTTATATTTTTGCTGAATCCCAGATACTGAATGAATGTAACACCAGAATGTAAAATATTCTTATGGGGATTCCTTCAAAACGCCCGGGGCACTATTTCTCCCAATGACTGAGTGGGAACAAAGGACGGATTTTTGCACTTTTAAATGCCATAATGTCATATGCCATCTTTAAAAATACGGTATATCGCAGAAAAAAGAACCTATTGATAAATAGTCGATCTAATCTTGTTAACAATTTTCTCTTTAACTCATTTATGCCGCAGCTATACTCTTCTTAACTTTCAATTTAAATACTTTCAAAATTTTATGAAAATTCCACGCTGTGTAAAATTTTATCATAAAACAATTTCCTCAAGATTGTATTTGAAATATTTCTATTAAAAAATATTCAAATTCCTTTTTTTGCTGCAACTGTTTGTCAAATTAAATTTCTTTCAAAGTATTTTTCACTAAATCTTAACTTCAAAAAATGTGTTCTCGTTCACTGAAAATAAACCAAAGTAACCAATTTACTTACTAACTCTAAGTTTAAATTGTATTTAAAATGAAATTTAATTGAAATTCATGCACTTTTTTAAACAATTTTAACCAAAATGGTAGTAAAAGCAAAAAATAAAACTACAACCGAAAGATTTTTGCCTACAAAATGTCTACATACCGTTCTACGATGATGCGATGAAATGTATAACGAAACTCTCAAGCTAAAGTATGCTTCTTGCCACAAAGATTTCATCCCAAAAAAAAAGTCCAGGAAAAAAAGTAAAACAACCCACCCCAAAGCGATGTGGAAAGGAAAAATAATTCAAATAATCAGCTCAAGTGGCTGAAAGGAGAGACTGAAAATGTTTTAAATGCCACGAGTAGTGGCTGTGTTTTACAAGTATGACTACGACTAGGACTACGATGAGACACAGTGGGGAAGATTGAGAAAAAAAATTTTTGAATAAAATTATTATTATATTCTAAATAACGAGGCAGATGGAGGAAATACACGGATGGTATCTAACATGGACTTAAAACAAAAAGTTACAAGAATCCTGCAGACTTTTACTTTTTGGCCAGAGACTGTTTGTAACATCGATGTTTTGCGCATGACACATAAATTCTCTATTGACCAAGACATCATACGAAGGAAGCCTGGTTGGATTGGTCACACGTTAAGGTCGGAGAACATTATCGCTTAAACTGCTCTTACATACAACCCAAAGGGCACTTGGTGACATGGTCGCCCTTAAACCACTTGGCGGACTTCAACCTTAAAGCAGCTAAACTGGGTTACAAAAATTTACTGATTATAATGGGGAAAACCTTTAGCGGAAATATAATAGCAATATTTTCTAGGCTTCGAATGTGTTTAACAAAATTTGCTTTCAAATATTATGAAGAATATCCTTAATCATTTCGAGCTGTCAAAAATTCTCATATCCATACAATTCGTATGTAGCATAACGAAACAGCAAGGCTTTAAAATTGGAAAATCTGATTTTGATAGCGCGTTTAATAGTGAAGTAAGCCGCCCTTGTTAATAAATAATTTAAGATCAATCTTGCGGTTTTATCTCGATTTTTTATTTATATAATTTGAGTTTTATTAACCAGAAAGTTAACACTACTATTCGTTACACTACGTTGACGCATGGCATATCAATAGGGTGTTCAGTCGATTAAATATTGTTCGATTAATCGAACAATTTATGACGATTAAATGTTTGAATAATTTAAAATTGCTAATTTCGATTAAAGATTTAATCGAAGAATTTATACCGATTATTCGAACAAGTTCTTACGATTAAATATTCGCATAATTTAAAATTGCTAATTTCGATTAAAGGATTGATAAATCGAAGAATTTATACCGATTACTTGAATGATAATAAAATATAGTATTTCTGTTAAATGTATAATTTTTTCTAAGTTTAATGTCGAATAAACAATCTAAATGTATGTGTCCGTTGGAATTAAAAATGACAAACTTATATATACCCTATTCACCACCTGTGGTGAAGGGTAAAATAAAAAAAGTCATGTTTAGTGAGTAATTTAGCTTAAATTTTTGGTATATATTTTTATACCCTCCACCACAATTAGTTGTGAAGAGGGTATATTAAGTTTGTAATTCCGTGTAAAACTTTTTTATTATTCATCTCAGACCCCATAAAGTATATATATTCTGGGTCCTTGAGTAATTCTAAGTCGATTTAGCCATGTCCGTTTGTCTGTCCGTCTGTTGAAAACACGCTCACTTTTGAACAACTCAAGAGAAATGAACAAATTGCTTGTAGTCGGTTCGTAGGACCAGAGCTATGAATCAAAATGTGGAACCACCACCTAAAAAAATTGATAATTTTGTTACAAAAAATAGCATAAATGCTGGAACAAGGCACGGAATGAGATAAGATTTTGCAAAAATTTGTTTTATTTGACTGGAAATCACGCTGTTAAATTTCGTGAAGATCCGTCCAAAATTTACCCTAGTCCCCATATAAACACTACTTCCCGAAAACAATTTAGTACGCCTAAAACCGTAACAAAAAACGCTAGCGAAACAAAATTTGGTACGTTATAGTTTTTTAGGACTAGAAATAACTAGAAATTTCATGACGATCGGTCCATAATTTACCTTAGGCCCCATATAAACCCTACTACTGCAAAACAGTTTAGTACGCCTAAAACCGTAAAAAATAATGCAATCATAACAAATTTTGGCTCGTCACAATTTTATAGGACTATAAATGATACTGTGAAATTTCGTGAAGATCGGAACATAATTTACCCTAGGTCTCATAGAAACCCTACTCCCGGAAAACAGTTTAGTACACCTAAAACCATAATTAATAATGCTAGTATAACAGAAATTGGTACGTCAGAGTTTTAAAGGACTGGAAATGACGCTGTGAAATTTCGTGATGATCGGTCCATTATTTACCCTAGGCCCCATATAAACCCTACTACCGGAAAACTGTTTAGTCGCCTAAAACCATAATTAATAACAAATCGTCACAGTTTAAGATAATAATAACATCATACAGATATTACTCCTTAACCATTTGAACTGTCGGTGGAGGGTATCAAAGAAAAGAATATAGCACTCTAACTTGTTTCAACACAATTTAATTATCATTTCACAAAAGAAAAAACGACAAAGGTTTATATTTATTTATCGGGTATGTTCGAGAAATGGAAATGAAGTGAAATTGAAATCGAACTATAATTTAAATCGAATTACTATTTACAAAATGACCGTAGTTTTTCGTGGTTTTAAGTGTTGTTCTTGCAAAAATAATAGATACTTAAAGAATGAAGTATATAAAATGGAATATTTTTATGAACTTTCATTACAGGGTCGTTTTTAGAACTTGCTCGATTTTAACTCCACTTCATTTCGATTTATAGAACAAGCCCGTATTTTTAACAAAACAGTTTATACGTTTGTCTCTTTAGAATGAGTTTGGGTGAAAAATATTGTACGAAGGATAAGTCTTATAATGCTAAATGTAACAGGTGTCCAAAAATTTATTAACTTAAATGTTTTTCAACAATTTCACCAATTTACCACTTACACAGTGACTATAACATAGCACTGGACAAGTGGTCCAATGAATAAATATTTTAAACAAGATACTTCGATCTATTCTTTAGAGGAAATTATTTGCAAAAGCATAGCAGGGGATGGAATGCCCGTGAAAAGTTTCAAAAAATTCAAACTGATATTCACCCTTATTGTGTTTGGCGTATTTAAAAAACGCCTACGACTGTTTGGTAATAGATTAAAGAGAACGTGAACTTTTTTTCTTTAATCTATTACCAAACTGTCGTAGGCGTATCTTAAATACGCCAAATACAATAAGGGTGATTGACTCTTTTAAAATCCAAGTGCCCGAAAGTGAAGCAACAATTTGGAGCTGCATTGACAAGTTTTGTTAAAAAAAGAATGTTTATTTACTCAAGTACTAATATTTACTAAAAGTATAAAAAAAAATTCTCATAATTTATAAAATTTCAAGATTTAGAAATATTCGATAATTCGATAAATCGATTAATTTTAAAATTTTATTCGTTTAATCGAATAAGTTAAAATTGCCAAATATCTAAAAAAAGCTCGTAATTTATAAAATTTCTGGATTTAGAATTATTCGATTAATCGATTAATTTTAAAATTTTTTTCGTTTTATCGAATAAGTTAAAAATGCCAAAATTCGATTAATCGTTTAATCAAACAAAAATAAAACCCGATTAATTGAACACCCTACATATCAGTGTTAAAGATAAGCGGAAGAAAGTGTGCTGCTTTCCGCCCTTGTTCAAATATGGCTGTATGTCCCTCTCCACGGTTTCATAAAAGTAACTTAGAAAATACATAATTTTTAAATGGCATCGACTTTTGTTAAGTTGTTTAAGCTTCAACTCAGTTGCAAACCTTAATAGAAGTATTCGACAACTTACAAAACATCCTGTGTAACGAAATTTTTTTTCATAGAACTTTGGTCCACGCTTATGATTGGTATATCGTAGGCTTAACCTGCTAACTCCCTTTCAGCACATTTTACAGGAGAGACACACAACTTTTTATATTCATAAATGAACCTTAAGAAGAAAACCAAAGAAAAACTTCATACTGGCCTCAATTTGCTTAAAAAGTGGTTTGAGCAGGTTTGCATATTAAGCCGACTATATACCAAATAAAGAGCATTACCTTGGCGCAATAGATATTTTGCATTAACGTTGATTCGGATGGTTGACTTCGGGTAGTCGGAATGCGCCCAAACTTATTCACCAGTAATGATTTGATGCTCAAATTATTCCTTTAATGGCGTTTCAGCAACATTTTGGACTTGCAAAATCGTACCACCAACCCTCTCCCGTCTTCAATTTCTTGCTTTTCAAATGAATCCTGCTGCTTGCAAATATTTTAAAATTTCCGGTTGAGTGGCTCCTAATAAATTTGCAAGTTTTTCATGAGTTTAACGTAATTAAATTTCCTCTTCATTATGTCTCTTCATAATCTGCGAACATTTTTTGTCTGACCTTGGCGGTCTTAGTATTCCTGTCAAACTGGAAAAACTGCAATTTCTTCCACTTCTTCATTTCTCATTGGCCCGAAAAAATAGTTTCATTTACTTCTAGTTCCTTAAATGTAAACAGCCGCTGTCAAACCAACTCATAAAGCGAAAAGTTGTTCACACATTTTCGTTTTTGGTTCGACATTTTTCGGGTTTGACTGCAGTGTTTTAAACTCTGGTCAAAACTACAAAACGAACTATTCACTAAAAGTTGTTTGTACCAAATATTTTCAATTCTGACACAGTGTATTTCACTCTGCAGTAAATTTTCTGAAAGTTAAGGTTATTTTCTTCCCATAAATACTTTATAAACCTTTATTTGCTTACAATTATTTCGCAAACGGACCCACTGTGCGAGTTTAGCAAGAGCAACAGCAAAAACGGTAGGATGTAGTACAAAATCCACCTCTCTACTATCTATGTGTAGATGACGTATGTAGCAGTGATAGCTGGCAGTGGTAGTGGGAAAGAGAAATACACACATAAGCATACAAGTTAAGTTACAGCCAAACACACGGACGGACACAAATATCTCAACAACTAACCATCTATCCATCCATCCATCTATCTTTCAATATATACACTGACATAAACAAGCTAAGGAATTTCAGAATTTCAATAATGTTGATATAGAAGCAGCAGCAACAACAGCAATAACAACTACATATAGCAGCAACAATAAAATACAACTTAAAAAATACAATTAAAAATAGTTGCATGTGCTTTAGAAAACCACAAATAAGTAATAAACAAAGAATGGAAGAAGAGAAAAAAAATAACAACAAATAAATAAATAAATAAATACGTAAATAAAAATAAAAAATTACATACGAAAAAATCTCCATCATCATCAACATCATTCGAAGGTATTTGCAACAAACATTAAATTTTGTTGTTGTTGTTATTTTGCTATTGTTGTTGACTTCTCATGCTTCTGCTGCTGTTGCTGATGACGATGATGATAAAATGAAAGTTCAAGTGCATGTTGTGTAGCAAATTTCAGCAATGGAGCAACAGCAATAGCAGCCATCTTTAAAAGTGCAGGATGTTGTTGTTAAAGATGCGGATGCTTACGATGATAATGACGATTTTGTTCTTGTCGTTGCTGTAGAAAATGATTATGATGATGATGATGAACATGAAATTTTTACAACAACAGCAAACGACGACCATGTCAAACAAATCAACCAACCAACCAACAAATAAAATGAGGCAAATAAAACCGGGGGAAAAAATATAATCAAAACAAATACAATCACATACATTCAAACATAAATATGAACGTGCAACATCAACAGTGCAACATATAATAAATTGTAAATTGTATATTTGTTGTGATTTTACTCTCAAAAATTACAACATGTTTTCATTTATTCAACATTCGAATAAATGAATAACGAAGTCTGACTGACTGACTGACAAACCGCCAGGCTGTGGAACAATGTAGGAATGAATTGTTGTTATTGCTTATCAGCAGCGGTTTCATTAGTGCAACAACATTCGTAATGCCATTATCATCACTGCCACATGGCACTCAAAGAGTAGCAACAGTTGTTATTGCTATTGTTATTATTATTGTTTATGTTGTTCTTGTTGTTATAATTTAAGTACCACCAACTTGAGAAAACCAAAAAAAGACGTTGATTTCTTCTGTTCTTCCTTTCGAATGGATGGTTGCAATTTAATAATAAAAAAAATGAAAGGGCGTGTCTGTCGATTAAAAGCAAAAAAAGTTACTTTTTTTTTTTTGTATTGACAACACAGATACACTTGAATATGAAGTAATTGTCTCTTGAAATGTATATCATTTTATATATCCGTACAAGTTCATTTTGAAGATACTTCTTTTTTTGCCTTTCTTTAGACATCAATCTCTTTCTTTAAAATTTAAATATTAATGATTTTTGCAGCTGTATTATTCCTTTTAAATAACAATTATTGAAATACTTGGGAAAGACAACTGAACTGTTACAAATCTCCATAAATTTTAAGACAAATTTAGGTCTTTATCTAACGTTTATAAACGTTAACAGAATTTATAAAAAATTTTCATTTATTTCAAGAAATGTTTTAAAGTTCAGAATTAAATTTAACAAATTAATTTAATCAATATTAATGGGTTGTTAATTTGATGCAATTTATTAATCATTGCATATGAATTCAATCCAAACATATTTTTTTTTATATAGAATATTTGTAATATTGATAATTGGGGGTTCACAAGGTGTCATAAAGTTATATGTCTTAAAATAGTATATATGTTCCCGACGATCCTATAAGGAGCATAGGGCCCCAAAATAATAACAAGAAATAAATATTTAGCAAAAATAAAAATTATTTTTAATAATAATCCATGAGTTAATAAATTAGATCTTACACAGAATAAATTTTTTGCGCCAGTAAAAGAATTAATCAAAAATAAAATCAGTTTTAATTAAATATTTAATCAGGTTAATTAAACATTTAATCAAGTGAATTACACGTTTAATTGAAATATTGTCAATTTAACATTTAATACACTTGATTAAAAGTTTAATTCACCTGATTAAATATTTTATTTAAACTGATTTTATTTTTGATTAATTCTTTTACTGGCGCCAAATTTTTTTTCTGTGTACCCTACAATTTTCCATTTCTCAGACTTAAATCAGAAATCAATTTTAATTTGTTTGTTTACCAGTCAGCAAAGTCCTAAGCCGATCTAATTTGACGCCGCAAGTGATTTGTTGCAAAAATTTCTAGCCGCAGGTTAAATTCGGATGTTAGCCGGATACAATTTTACCAACAACGGCGACGGCTTACAAAAATTAATGCGGCTCGGCTCAGCCGATCAGCGCAGGTTTCTTCGGATTAATTACGACAGCACAATACACATAGCAAACAAAGTTCTATTTAATTAAGACACTTTTTGTTTACAAAGCAACAACAATATTTTTAAACCATTCTAAAATGTTAGAACATTATGACAATATTACATGATAGCACACCTTGTGAATACCCCAAATATTTTTTTTTGCAATACTTTGATCAAATGAAAAAAAAGTTTTCGGTTTTGATATTTCTTAAATCTGTTTGATAATTGACTTAAATAAAATTTAATTAACTTCGATGGAAAGATTGGTTAAATTTTTGCTAAATTTAACATAATTTTTCATTTATCTAATAAAAATGCCTTTAACATTTGTATTGCTACATATTTTTTTAAACTTTTTTTAATTATTCAACTTTATAGAAAATTGCTGACCTTCTTCATCATATAAACAACTAAATTAACAAAATTTTGTCAATCTAAACCAATTTAGTGAAATTAACAAAATTTTGTCATATTAACACAATCTTGTCAAATTAACGAAATTTAATTAAATTATCAAGTTTAACCAAATTTTGTTGATATGACTTAGTTTTTGTTAATTTAACTTAATTAAGTCAATTTAGCAAAATATTGTTAAATTAACAAACGTTATATACATAAACTAACAAATTTTGCTGAAGTAAACTTAACAAAATAAATGTAAATTAACAAAATTTAGTTAAATTAACAATATTAAGTCAAAATAACAAAATTTAATTAAATTAAAAGAAATTAAGACAAATAAGCAAAATTAAGACAAGATTTAGTTTAATTAAAAAATATTAAGTCAAATTAGCATAATTTAATTTAATTAAAATGTTTAAATAAATTTGGTTTCTTTGAAAAATTTTTGTTTATTTAAATAAATTTTATTTGACTTAATTTAACTTAATTTTGTCAAATTAACAAACTGTTGTTTTATAAATAAAATTAGTCAAATTAAATAAAATTAACAAAATATGTCAATAGTATGAAATAGGAATTTAGCACAATATAACGAAACCTTGATAATTAATTTTTGAATCCCAAGGAAAACTTTGATAACTAATATGCATGTGGCAATGCAAATAAAACTGAACTGGTAAAATAAAATAAAGAAATTTGTTTTATTTTTGCTTTTTCTTTACCCACTTACAACTACATTTAGACCAATTGTGGTCGGGATTGTAAGAAAAGAGAAACTCACTGTTGTTTTTGTTTAAGCTTTGATATTGTTACAAGTAAAACTAGGGCTTATAATTCTTATTCGCTTAACAGTTTTATTTGGTTTAATATCTTTAGTTTTTCTAAAATCTTTGAATGAAGTTTTCTGACGATCTGGCCTAAGCAACCAGTGAAATGCGCATAGGAAAAGCTTATCCCATCAACAATAAACTTCAGTTTGTCAATAGTAAAAAAAATGGGAATTTAGCACAGCACATTATAACGAAACCTTGATAATTAACAAAATTTAGTACAAAAAACAAAATTTAGTTAAGTTGACAAAATTAAAGTTAATTAATAAAATTTATTTTAACTTACGAAATTAAGTCAAATTAACATAATTAACAAATTTTGTCAAATTAATAAAGTTTAGTTCAATTAACAAAATTTTGTCAAATTACAACTTTAAGTCAAATTTACTAGTTTACCCATATTTTATTTATTTGACAAAATTTTGTCAATCTTTCGAAATTTTGTTAATTTGACTAAATTTTGTTATTTGAACTAAATTTTGTCAAATTAACAAAATGTTAAATACACAAAATTTATTAGAACTAAGATAATTTAGTTAAGTTAAAATAGCAAAATCTTGTTAAGTTAGCAATATTTTGTAAAATAAAAAAAAAATCAAGTCAATTTAACAAAATTAAGTTCAATAAACAAGTTTTGTTTTGGATCAATTTAATCTTTTTTTTTAACTACTACGCGATACTACTATTAAATTTTTATTGACTTGATACAATTTTAATCAGTTTTATTTACGTTAATTTAAATATTTTATTAAAAATATTTTTTTAATTTTAATAATCCAAAATCAATTCGAAAAAGCTTTTGTATTATTGATTTTTGATTATTTCATCACTGAGAATATTTTGCCAAAGAAATTTTTTTACAAAATTATGAGTGCTTTAAGCATTTTTTCTTATTCTCTCAATTAAATAACGCTTAATGCTGCCCTGACTATCATGGGAGTTATATTTTTTAGCAATTAAAATTTGTTAAATTTACAGGCTTACATTTCAGGCAGCAAACAGTCACTTTTCGCTTTGCAAAAAACTTTTCAAAAAACTTTCTATTCCTTAAAAAACTCGTTTTTCAGTGTTCCGTCTGAAACTTTTCTAATTACCCTTAAACAACATGGCTCGTAGTTCCAACAAATATTCCCAATTAACCACTATGATTAAGGAGTACAAGCCAACCTTTAAACAATTAACTGCAGTTTATCGTTGAAACTTTTTGCTTCATTTTAATTTTTTAAAGCAATTTTCTCTTTAATAATCGTTAAAGAATTTTCCATTAATTTGATTTTCACTTCTCTTGGTCAGTTTTCGACTTCATATAAAGTTTTAGCAAATCTTTTTCTTTAGTTGAATATTTTCTTATTTTATTTGTTGTTTTAGGTTGGCAAAAATCTCAACTCAACTTTATACGTTTCTCCTTAAAGTAACAATTAAAAATGAAAAATGTTCCCACGAGTTGGTCCGACAAAAAATGAAGAAGACCACTCACTACTGCTGCGACCAATACCACCACAACTCCACAAACATCTTCTGCCTTCCATTGAGCCATCCAACTAAACAACAAACAAAACAAAAAACGGCCATGTTTTGTTGTGAACTTTTTTAAAGTTGTAAAAGAAAACTTAACAGAACACCAAAAACAAGTTGTACAATTTAACCTTTTTGTTGGTGGTACATGATTGGAACACACATCTGGTAAAAAAGGTTGGCTGTGAAGTAAATATATTTTAACGAATGGTACTTTAAAGGGGGGCAGAGTAGTACCTTTTGCCAAGGGTTTTAAAGTGGGGCAACGATCCCAAAAATGGCAGCTTAATTGTGTTAAAAGGCTTGGTAAACCAGTTTTATTTTTCAATAAAGTTATTATTGAAGATAAGGACTTATTAAGATTTTCGTTAAAATTGCCTACAAGAGTTGGCACAGTGTTGCCACTTTGTGTAAAAACATGTCACCGTCTCTTTATACACCCAGCAATCACAAAAACTTAATACTTAAACTAAAGTTGAACGTTAAAAACAAGATTGATAATCATTTGAGAAAAATAGCATTCTCAAAATTTATTCATTTGTGTTTGCTGGGTATTTGAGAATAAAAGTATTCTCAACAAAAAAAGGGGTTCCTTTTTCGAGTTTTTCTTAATAGTATTCGGAGAAAATTTCATACAAAAGAAAAAAAAAATCGAAATTTATTCAAACGTTTAGTTTATGTTTGCTGGGTATTTGAAAATAAAAGCATTCTCAACAAAAAAGGTAAGTTTTTCGAATTCTGTTTAAAAATATTCCAAGAAAGTTTGATATTAAAGAAACAAATATACATAATTTATTCCAATATTAATTTTTGTTTGCTGGGTATTTAAAAAAAAATTACATTCTCAACAAAACAGGGCAATTTTTTCGAGTTTTTCTCAATAGTATTCGATAAAAGTTTCATATTAATGAACAAAAGACGAAATTTATTCAAACGTTCAATTTGTGTTTGCTGGGTTTATGAGAATAAAAGCATTCTTAACAAAAAGGGTTCCCTTTTCGAGTTTTTCTTAATAGTATTCGGAAAAAATTTCATATAAAAGAAAAAAATACGAAATTTATTTAAACGTTTATGTTAAGTTTGCTGGGTATTATAAATAAATAGACGTAATTCATTCCAACATAAATTTTTGTTTGCTGGGTATTTTTAAAACAATAGCATTCTCAACAAAACAGGGCAATTTTTTCTAGTTTTTCTCAATAGTATTCGATAAAAGTTTCATATTAATGAACAAAAGACGAAATTTATTCAAACGTTCAATTTGTGTTTGCTGGGTTTATGAGAATAAAAGCATTCTTAACAAAAAGGGTTCCCTTTTCGAGTTTTTCTTAATAGTATTCGGAGAAAATTTCATATAAAAGAAAAAAATACGAAATTTATTTAAACGTTTATGTTAAGTTTGCTGGGTATTATAAATAAATAGACGTAATTCATTCCAACATTAATTTTTGTTTGCTGGGTATTTTTAAAACAATAGCATTCTCAACAAAACAGGGTAGCTTTTTCGAACTTTTCTCAATGGTTTTCGATTATAGTTTCATATTAAAAAAAAAAAAAAATCATTCAAACGTTCATTTTATGTTTGCTGGGTATTTGAGAATTATATCATTCTTAATAAAAAAGGTAACTTTTAGAAATTTTCTTAATAGTATTCTATAAAAATTTCCTATAAAAAAGTACAGTTTTTTCAAACATTTAATTTGTGTTTGCTGGGTATAAAACTAAAATGAAGAAACGTCCCTGGAAAAAAGTTCTTTGGTTGCATACAAGTTCATCTCTGATACATATTATGTACAAGAAGTCTTGTACATGAAACAACAACAATAAAAAATTTCGATAGCAACAACAACATTAAAAAAAATCTCAGCAACAACATCTTTCGCATACCAATACAAATTACACTGAGCTTTGTAATGGTGCGTAAATGATTCGCAAATGCACATACTGATTCACTCAGTTATTTACTCACTTGTTCACTCACTTTACTACATGCAACAGCAGCAACAACATCAATTGCTGTATTTAACCAAAATATATTGTTCTTGTTGTTGTTGCAGTTGTTGCCTAAGTGAAGGTTTTAAACTGAAATTTTCAAACCCAGAAACGCACATTCTCTAAGAAGAAGAAGCATCAGTTGAAGTCATGTCATGACTGCATTTCATTTTTTTCGTTGCCAACAAAGATGCACTGATTTCATTTTCTTGTCCAGGAAGAATAAATGCAAAAAGTTAAGATTTTTCTTAAATTTTGTTGTGTGTTTGTTTTGCCTTTTTTTTGTCTCAAAAAAAAAAAAAAAAAAATCTTTCACTGGATTTCTGGCTTTAAAGGAATTTTTCCCATAAAAATTGGCAAACAATTCACAAGCAAATAAGTACGAGTAGAAAGGGACTGGACTGACTTTTTTTGCCACCAGATAAATATTTTCAAACTCTTCTGCACTTCACAGATGTGTTGATTTCATTTTTTTTTTGCTTAATTTGTTGATTTCTTCAAGTTGGTAGACAGTACTTACTACTGCCTTCTTGCATGCTTTTCTACCAACCCCCCTCCACCCCCCCCCCCCCCAAAAAAAAAAAACTCTATCTTTCCTTAATCATTGCCACAAAAAATTTGTTCAAAAAAAATTAAGAAATAAAAAACCAAAAAAATTGCAAAAGAAAGATGGAAAATATGCCATTTGGAATTTTGATTCGTCGTTTCTTTTTAATGAGGAAGTGAAGCGCGAATAAAGTTTTTGTTCTTGAAAAATTATACTTTTTTTCTCTCTTTCTCGTTCTTTAAATTACTGCCAACAATTTTGTATTGGTTTTTTATTTCTTATTTTAACAAATTTTTTAAATTTTTCTAAAAATTTATTTGTTTTTAATTTTAAAATTCCCTGAGAATAAAATTTTGTTAAAAATGTTCGAGATTTTTTTTTTATTTAGAACAAAAAATTTGTTGCAACATTTTTAAAATGCAGAAATTGTTTTCATAAAAGTTTGCTAATTTTGTTTTTTAATTCCATTAGAAATTTTTTCACTTTATTTGCAAATACTCTAACATTAGATTGAATATATTTGGTTTAAACCACAGTGGGCTGATAAATATAATGTTTTTTTTATTTAAAAAAAATTAAATTTTAAAACTTTTTTATCGCAAATTTACTTCGAAACTTATTTATTTCACTTATTTTTTAAGGCTAAGATTTTGAGATCTCAGTTAAACTAGATTAAGTTAATCTGAAAACAGATTTGTGCCGCCATTTTTTTTTTTTTTTGCTTAAAATATTGGTTGTTAATGAAATATAATAATAAAAAAATCACATTTCGCCGGAAAAATCCGATTTTCAGACTACGCTAAAGTAAGTTTAAACTTAATCCACATCTCAAAAACACGGCCAAATACAATTACAATTTATATTCTTACTTTGCTAACCGAGCAATATAAACCTAGACCTGCAGCCCATTCTAGTAAAACAGACCTGAGTCCCTGTGGGAATCGAAGCCGCAAGCCACCTACAAAAAGACCAGCTAACTACCAACTATCATACCGGATCACCCTACTTCCACACCAACTATTTACGGAGAGTTTTGCTTTACTCCTTTAATTTAAAAAACCTTCCCGCCCAAGCTTATCGATTTCAATTGCCAGAGATGATTTGTGCAGTTCAAAAGTGCATTAAAGTCATTTCGCCATGAAACTTGTTGCCAAACTTAAGATGAACTTAGAAAAGCTTGAAAGCTACAAAGTTTTCAAGGAGAAAAATCATTCAAAAATAACAAGTTGAAGGTGTTAGACTTTAAATAATGTAATGTTTTTAACGAATCATTAATTATTGGCTATGAAAATTGATCCCGAACGCAAAAAAAAATACTTATATGAAGCAAAATCCGGCAAGATTATGCACTCGCCTTGATAAGGAGCTGAAGCTATCTACACCCAGAGATAAAAAAATGTTTAAATATGGTCACCTCCAACAATTCTATGTTTAAAGAAAATTTTAACCATAATATGTTAAATTTAACCATATTATTGTTAACGACAATAGTCCTCCATCAAGAAGCCACAACCATATTATGGTTGCCTCCGAACATATTATGGTTAATAATAACTAAAATATGTTTAAAACCACAACATGTTGCTCTTGAAAAAGAGAAAAATACTATTTTTTATACCCTCCACCACAATTAGTTGTGAAGAGGGTATATTAAGTTTGTCATTCCGTGTGAAACTTTTTTATTATTCATCTCAGACCCCATAAAGTATATATATATTTTGGGTCCTTGAGTAATTTTAAGTCGATTTAGCCATGTCCGTCTGTCTGTCCGTCTGTCCGTCTGTTGAAAACACGCTCACTCCCTAATCAGTTTGGGATTGAAATCCAGCAAAATCGGTTCAGTAGGACCAGAGGACCAGAGGAACCACCACCTAAAAAAATTGATAATTTTGTTACAAAAAATAACATAAATGCTGGAACAATGCACGGAATAAGATAAGATTTTGCAAAAATTTGGTTTATTTGACTGGAAATCACGCTGTTAAATTTCGTGAAGATCCGTCCATAATTTACCCTAATCCTCATATAAACACTACTCCCGGAAAACAGTTTAGTACGCCTTAAACCGTAAAACATAACGCTACCGTAACAAAATTTGGTACGTCACAGTTTTTTAGGACTAGATTTAACACTGTGAAATTTCGTGACGATCGGTACATAATTTACCTTAGGCCCCATAAAAACCCTACTCCCGGAAAACAGTTAAGTACGCCTAAAACCGTAAAAAATAATGCAATCATAACAAATTTTCGCTCGTCACAGTTTTATAGGACTGTAAATGATACTGTAAAATTTCGTGAAGATCGGTACATAATTTACCCTAGGCCCCATAGAAACCCTACTCCCGGAAAACAGTTTAGTACACCTAAAACCATAATTAATAATGCTAGTATAACATAAATTGGTACGTCAGAGTCTTAAAGGACTGGAAATGACGCTGTGAAATTTCGTGATGATCGGTCCATAATTTACCCTAGGCCCCATATAAACCCTACTACCGGAAAACAGTTTAGTCGCCTAAAACCATAATTAATAACAAATCGTCACAGCTTAAGATAATAATAACATCATACAAATATTACTCCTTAAACATTCGAACGGTCGGTGGAGGGTATCAAAGATTCGGCACAGTCGAATATAGCACTCTAACTTGTTTAATTTAAAATCATATAATTGCCATATTAAAACATAACATGTTTAGAGACAACCATAATATGGTTGTGGCTTCTTGATAGGGGACTAATTTAACCATAATATGGTTGTCGGTGACACAAATATGGTTAAATTAAATATTATATGGTAAAAAATTTCCTTAAACATAGTATTGTTGGAGGTGATCATATTTAAACATGTTTTTTCTCTGCGTGTACCCTCAACGGCTTTGGGAAATATGCTAGCATAACCTGTTTAGTAGCAGCAGCACCTGGTGATAATCCTTCCTCAGGCCGAATTCTCCTACAAGTGGTGAAAAATTATTTGCGGGATTTTCGGGATATTCCTTACCGCGACTTTGGGTAGTATATCATAACAAACATGTGATCTTTTCAATGGAAAAGCAAAACTTCCGCAAAGAAAATCTTCCACAAAGACAAAAAGCCTCTTTCGCAAGAAGCATACTAATGAAGACATCAACCAACCCGTACCTTGTCACCGGGATCTACTAAGACTCGTCGTACCAGAAAGGAAATCTGACCCACCCCGATCGCAATAGATCGTGAAGACCTCCTGAGATCTATCAATTTTGGATTCTTGAAGAATCCCAGGTATTGACTGCATCTGTATTCTTTGGAGGATATAAAAGTTAAAGGTGATATATCCCTCAAATTATCCCTGCAAAACCCCGGAGGTCTATTATCTGAATAGACGATCATAGGGGACTTACAACGTGCACAATTGATATTCCATTATGACAACGCTTGATCAAATGCTGCGAGAGCAGTTAAAAACTATTTCGCAAAAAGTAGCTGTAAAGCGTTACCAGACAACTATTTCGTATCTATTGATGTAAAACGCTCTCACAGGAATACGCTTCCCTTCGGAACAGGGTATCCGAAATTGGTTTGATTCGAAACTAAGACCCGTTTCACACTCGACAAGTTACTTGCGCAAGTCTCTTGTGCAACTCTTGGTTTGTTGACGTTAGCGGTATGGTCGGGGTAAGGGGGAAAACATGTTGTACAGACTTTGTTGTTTTCATCAAGTAACTTGCCGAGTCTGAAAGGGGTCTAACGATCGTTAAGACTTTGCATAAATTTATATTGTATTAATTTCCTCATTTCTCATTTTAAAGTTATCTATCAAAGAAAAATTCTAAAACACAATATGAATAGTAAAGTTTTCTTGTCTTGTATAATAAAATCCTTTAAATGGTTTCCCTGGCAAATCCCCATAATTTTATTTGTATCTAATTTAAAATTCACGATTCCACTACAACTATCAACTGAAGTGTTGCCTACTTAATAGTTAAAGCGCTTAAAAATTCTTTTTGATTATAACACTTTTAAGCGTTTCTATGGCAAGAACTAATTTGTTTTACTAAAAGCTTGATTTACGAACACACTTCTTAACTACAATTTTAATTAGCAACAATGCCAACTACAATTCTTGTCTTAATTTAATTAATTTCGTATGACATTTTCAAAAATGTGTGTTTAAACTTCAAGTGCACTCTCGTGTCTTGTTCTCCAGCAATGAAATGATTTTCGCATGTGGTGGGATCACTCATTTTATAAAGTTTATTTAAATTTTGGGGTTGGCTTCTACACACATTCTCATACACATACACACAAACACACCTACACGTGATGTGTGTTATTTTGAATGGGTCTGTTTGGTAGAGCGCATGACTGCTGCCTCATAGAGAAAAAGGAGGAGTCATAATTAAAATGGCATAAATCATTTTATTACAATAGAAAACTTTTTTAAAGCTTAGGCATCTTAAAGCTTTGTTAAAGCTTTTTTCTTAAGAGCTTTTACAAAAGCTTTTTTTGATGGTTAAGTTAAAAAAAGTCAAATTGCTGGGGTTTTTTGAGAATTTTTAATTTTCGTTTTTGAAGGCTTTTAAAAGCTTTTAGGCCTTCAAGGGAAAGCGCAGGCCTAAACTCCATTAAATGTTGTAATCATTTTCATTGCATATTGGATTGTTAAGTATTAATGTGAAAAGAATTCGTTGATTTTGTTGCTTTTTTATGTATAAAAAAAATAAATAAATAAAGTTTAAATATAATCTTAATTGATAACATTTTTGGTTATGGAAGTTATTTAAATTTTCTTTAATTACGCCGGCTTCTTGTAAAAAGTTGTAGTAGATCTGTTAGCAAATTTATTTCGTTTTTTAATCGTTTAATCGTTAGGAACCAATTTTCGCGTGCTAAGTCCCTAAAAGAGCGATAATGCTAAAAAACAACTTTAAAAACGTGAAGACTTCACGCTGAGTTCTTAAAGTTGAGAATTGAAAAAGAAATAAGTTTATTAAACGTTTACATAATTCATTGGTTTTTTGGTTTTTCTCTACAAATGACTTTGCATTATTTAATTTTAGATCAGCGATAACTTTTACATAATTTCGTTTAAAAAATTTTACACTTAAAAAAAAGAAACCATGTGCAAATATTATGATCATTTATTTTTGTGAGTGTTTGAGTTAAAATTATTTATTATTTTTAATTACCCAGTAAAAATTTTTATCATTTTGCGAAGCACTTATGGTACATTTAAAAAAATAAGCGCACAAATATGCGCTACGCAATAAGACATACAGAAATGCAGTTAAGTAAGTGAAAGAACTCTCAACAACTTTTATTAAAAAAAAATAACATTTCAAGTGCTACGGCATTCCCTTACCACGAAGCAGGTTTGTAAGGGAGAATACTAAAAAATAACGGTATCAAGACATTCAGTGTGTAAAGCTGATCGTTACATCTAACAATTTTTATGTGCGCTGAATAATGCGCTTTATGTGTCAAAAATGTATTGCTTCAAAGTGGGAACTCGCCATATAAAATTCATGTCTTCCGTAAGCGCAATGGTAAGCGAAACTTTTATGTTTCTCCCTTACAAACCTGCTTCGTTGGAAGCTCCATTTTATATTGGGTAGGCTTAAGTTCATGAAATTTAATTTTTCATTAAATTATTTTTATGAAGAAAGGAATTTTACAACATGAAAATTAATTAAAATTGTTATTGATAATCTTTCATTCTTGACGTGGCTGGGGCTCGAACCCCGGCCGGCAGATTACCATGACATGTTTCTATTGCAACCACTCAATCTCCTCAGATGGATTTGCCGTCTTACACTCGCAGCCATCGACGACTGCTGACGTCAATAGTCAAACATTAATCCTTAAATCAAATTGTATTCTAACATTTGGTAGATCGAAATTTGCTTTTCTGAATGATTATCCATTTTAATTGATTTTACATGTTTTTTCCTTACTTCTGTTCTTTCGTACTTTTGTCAAGAATTTTTCTTGAAGTCCAAGTACATTTTTTGTATTTTCATTTTGTCTTTTTCTTTTCTTTTTCAGCACAACTTGAAGGACAAATGTACACATAGAGCTCGCGCCTTAGCTTCAACAATTATTAGTATTGTGGTTATTTTGTTTGATGGCTGCGAGTGTAAGACGGCAAATCCATCCGAGAAGATTGAGTGGTTGCAATCGAAACATGTCATGGTAACCTGCCGGCCGGGGTTCGAGCCCCAGCCACGTCAAGAATGAAAGATTATCAATAACAATTTTAATTAATTTTCATGTTGTAAAATTCCTTTCTTCATAAAAATAATTTAATGAAAAATTAAATTACATGAGCTTAAGCCTAATTAAAAATATTAAAAATTTGGATAAAAAAAACCATAAATAGTTCAACAAAATAACCACAATACTAATTATTTATTATTTTTAATTTCTACAAATGAAAACAACATTATTATTCTTCATTTTTATTGCCCTTTGATTTTTTTAACTGACTTTTTTTTTTTTTTTTTGAATTACTTTCACTCAACACCCTGTTGGTGTGAATTGTTTGCCGGTTGGGGGTCTATTGTTGTACACCTTTTTATATATTATTCTTTTTTTTTTTTGTTGTTTTTTTTTCTCTTCATTAAAAATTTATTTGATTTGATTTCAAAAATTTTGTTACCAAAATGTCTTGATGATGAATGTATGAGCACATTTATGTCGACATCAATTTTATTGTGCTCGACGTCAACACTTTGTGTTCTCATTCAATTAAATAGTTATTGCCCAACCACTCAATCACAATCAATTCACTTAGTGACTTAAATTCTTTTCTATTGTCTAAACAAATTACTGCAAACAACTACAACTGAAATGGTGAAATCGAAAAAAAAAATTAAAGACAAATTGCAAAATAAAATCCTCGTGTATTTTTTGTTGTATTTTTTGACTGTTCGAAAAAAGAAGGTGTCGGAAATGTTGCCATGTAGGAATCGAACGGGGACGGCGCTCTTTGTTTGGAAATTAGCCAAAACTGTTTTGAAATGTTTGCTTTTTATTCTTTAACCCTTGAAAGCAAATTTCAGTTATTGTAGTACTAATTTTCAAATTTAAATTGTCGGGCTTAATATTGATCAGATGTTAACCAAATATGTAGAAAATTAAAAATAAAAACAACAACAAGAGATTTGTGGAGAAAAAATTAGAGACATTGTGGATGTTTTGCTCATATTTGTGAAGCGCATAACTCAAAAAGAAAGTTTGGATGAATTCCTTTATATTTGGCATAACTATAGTTTTATATGAATCACTGTTGTGATCTGGAAATTCTTAAATTGTACCGTCTAAATGGCAAAACTGTACCAAATTGACATAAGTTGTACCATAATTTCGCTATAAAATAAAAGGGCATACATACATAGTAAGAATTCACAACAACAACATTCACAAGCCCGAGCATTTAATACTCTACACCACGGCATATAAAGACAAAATTTTTATAGTGTACCCTATTTGGGACCCATGGGCAATCATGAACCCGCCAGAACAAAATCATGTTAGGGGGTTAAGATTTTAAATATCTTCATCTATATGAGATTTGTTTGCCCTTAAGTGATTTTAGGAAGGGGGCTTATATGGGATCTATGGTAAATTTTGGACCTATCAGCACAACATTTTAATATGACATAGCAGCTGTAACAGAAGTTATCGTCACCAATTTGTATATCAATACCAACATTTATAAGGAAGTTATGGCATTAAAAGCTATATGGACGATAGCTCCCATACAAAGTATTATTTGTATGGGAGCTATCGTCAAATATGGACCGATTCCAATAAAATTTGGTAATATGATTTAGATTGCAATAAAATAAGTCTGGTACAAATTTAATCTAAATATGTACCAACGTTGTTCATTAAATTAGATTTTATTTTGGATTATACGGCCTAAAGTTCTATATGTAATTAAAAATGCATTTAATCCATAGTTTCCCCAACCAACTTTATTAGATAGTTTATGGGGGCCATGTGAAATTATGGACCGATTCTTACTATTGTCAGTAAGCTTTGTCCTTATAAATTAAAACCGATGTAAAAAATTTCACCGATTTACCTTAAATATTGCGTAATGTTCTGGCGCACAAGGTTACATGGACAGACAACCAGCTGGATGGAGGGACATAGTTAAATCGACTCAGAAAGTGATTCCGAGTCAATCGGTATACTATTTATATTTTTTAGTGTTCACACATCAGCACAAACGAATAATACCCTCTCCACTATTGTGTTGTTGGTATAAATGTATTTTATCAAAGGCAGACAAAAATGAAGATGCTTGGTTGATAGTGTCACAAAATAATCGACAAAAGTGGCGAATTGGAGACACTTGATCTCTGTCTTTCTACAGGGACGCGAGCACACATACTTATGTATGTATGTACTTGATATATTAGCATAACATCATGAAAATATATTAACAGAAAAATGTTCCATTCACAAAAGATCGATATAGTTGGATTCACAAGGTGTCATAAAGTCATATGTTTCAAAATAATAACATGAACAAATACGACTGTTGTGAACAACCCCTCATAATTTAGTGTGCTATTTTAAATTTAAATCAGTTGATTTAAAACAAATATAAAAAAATATTTACCTTAAATAAAAATATATTTTAGTTCTAATTAATAAATGAAATTAGATTATAATTATAAGTTTTGATCGACCTTTTTTTGATTGCTCTTAATAGTTTATATAGTTTCCTATATGCAGGCTTTCAAGGTCATTAATTTAATGTAAATAAAAGATTATTTATTTAATTTTCAATTAAATCCGGCGTTTCGTTGGTATTCTTTTCAACTTCTTCAGGAATTGAGTTTTTTTTTTAAATAATAATCTTTTTCGTCAGTTTTCATCATCTATAAATTATGTCACAGTATTTTGAATAGGTGGACAACACAACACAAAACTAGATTTTAGTTGATTAGATTTTACTTGACTATTTTCCATTTTTCAGACCTAAATCAGAAGTCAATTTTATTTTGTTTGTTTACCAAACAGCAGAGTCCTAAGCCGATCTAAATTGACGCCGCAAGTGATTTTTTGCAAAAATTGCTAGCTGCAGGTTAAATTCGGATGTTAGCCGGATAAAACTATACCAGCAACGGCGACGGCCGGTCAGGGCTGGTCTCTTCTGATTAATTACGACATCACAATAAACATAGCAAGCAAAGTTTTATTTATATAAGACACTGTTGGTTTACAAAACAACAAAAATATTTTTAAACCATTGTAAAATATTAGAACATTATGACAATATAACTGATAGCACACCTTGGGAATACCCAATATAATTTATAATTTACAAAATATCGTATTTAAAATGTTAAAACATGGTTTCGCAGCTAGTGTAAACATTATCTTTCAAAACGAAAACAATTGCGCTTCCATTCTTTTTTTCAACTCCTCATGATTCTCATGCCAAGTGCCTGCACAATGGACACATGAAACATAAAAAATTATATTAATTTCTGTTTATTACCCAGAGGCCAATACATCAGCACATTAATTTTTATATTTAGTATTAAAATACAAAACACAAACATTATTTATTTTTCTCGACATCATTCCTTAAAAAGTTTAAAACAAAAAAAAAAAAAAAAAAAAAATTAAACACAAAACTTTTATTCCTTTTAGTATCTTCTCCTGCTTGTTGTTGTAACATTTAACCATATGGAAGGCAAAAAAACAAAAAAAAAAAAAATGAGAAGGAGAATTGAAGAAAAAAAATGATGATGGACATAAATGGAGACCTCCGAGGTGGCAAAATAAATATTTTAAATCACACACAAACACAAAAACGGGCATAAAACACAAAATTTATAATCGAACCGAAGAAAAGAAAAAAAAAAAAAAAACAGACCCACCACCAAAAACACCATTCAAGATTTCGCACTTGATCTGTTTCACATTTTCTTCATTAAAATTTTTTTTTGGTGTAACATTTTTAATTTTTTTTAATCCTTTAACGTGTTTCTAAGATGGTTTCAGAGTGCGTGTTGTTTTTTTTTTGTGATTTAAAGAAACACAAAAACTGTTAAAATGCAGTTAAATTTTTTAATAAATATTGTTTTTTTTTTTTTTTATTTGTTGTTCTTAATGACTGGATGGCCCTTTCAGTTAAACTTTTAACACCCGCTGTGCTTGAATGGTCCCAACCACAAAAATTAATAACTTAATCTTTAAAAGCACTTTAATCGTTCAACATCATTTCAATACCAATTCTTTACTGAACTCCCTCTCCTTTTAAACCACCTCCCCCTTTTCTTTGCTCAAGCAGAGTAGTAGAGATTTAATAAACTCAGCTTCTAAATTTAAAAGCTTTATTTTTCTTTTGATTTTAACTTTAAGTTGAAAGAAAAATAATAAGAATGTTTGTTGGACAATTGTTAATGATTTTTTAAGCTCAAGGAGTTCGAAGGTAATGGAGTCATGTCATTTAACGCTGTTTCTAAAGGATCAAAGTTTATTATATTTTGAAAAGTTTTTGCGCGTTTAAAGTGATTGAATGATTTATTTTTTTATTTGGTTGTTGAGGGAAATTAATTACTTGTTTTTTTCTTGTTCGCACCTAATTTGACCCCTTGAATGCCCTCGAGTAAAATTGGAGATACAAAATAACTATAGCACATAATAAGTTTTATTGTTTTTAGTTTATTTCTTAAACACAGTAGGAAGTATTTAATTTAATTTCAAATTAATTTGGAAATTTTATAAATCGAAAATCATTAATTTGATATAAATAATACAGTGCAACAAAATTCAGGTCATCGCCGCCAGCCCCAATACTTGCAACGTGAAATTAAACTAGACTATTGGTAGAGCAAATCTACCGAAGGGTTTTGAAAAGTTTGCTCGGGTTCCCGAAATATCGGCCCCTAAATTTTTTGAAAAGGCGTTTGGAATAACTCAAAAAAAAAAAAAAAAATACTTCTGAGCTAAAATACTATTTCAGATGTCTTAAGTAGAATTATATGGTGATTCTTTTCTAAAAATATATTAACGCTCTAACACTCATTTTAAGGGGTCATTCTTGTCCTTTTTTAACTTTCCCACAAAAGTATACTAAAACGGCACTTTAGAGGGTTAAAATGTTTCACAAATATTTTATGCATCAAATTTCGCTAGGGGTCTTCTAAGACCAAAAGTTCGTGCAATGTATGTAAAACGGATTTTCGAAATTTCGTGCATTGAAATTTTTGAATTTCTTGAAAAGGCGTTTGGTACAAGTCAAAAAAATTTACTAAATGTACTTCTTAGCTTAAAGACTATTTTAGATGTCTTCAATAGAATTGTATGTCGATTCTTTGCTTAGAATATATTAACCCTCTAACACTCATTTTAAGGGGTAATTTTTTCCTTATTTGTAGAACGGCACTTTAGAGGGTTAAAATGTTCCACAAATATTTTATGCATCAAATTTCGCTAGGGGTCTTCTAAGACCAAAAGTTCGTGCAATGTATGTAAAACGGATTTTCGAAATTTCGTGCATTGAAATTTTTGAATTTCTTAAAAAGGCTTTGGTACAAGTCAAACAAATTTGCTTATTGTACTTCTTAGCTTAAAGACTATTTTAGATGTTTTCAATAGAATTGTATATCGATTCTTTGCTTAGAATATATTAACCCTCTTACACTCATTTTAAGGGGTAATTTTTGTCCTTGTTTGAACTTTCCACAAAAGCACTTTAGAGGATTAAAATATTCCACAAATATTTTATGCATCAAATTTCGCTAGGGGTCTTCTAAGACCAAAAGTTCGTGCAATGTATGTAAAATGGATTTTCGAAATTTCAGGCATTGAAATTTTTGAATTTCTTGAAAAGACGTTTGGTACAAGTCAAAAAATATTTGCTAAATGTACTTCTGAGCTTAACGACAATTTCAGATGTCTTCATGAGAATTGTATGTCGATTCTTTGCTTAGAATATATTAACCCTCTAACACTAATTTTAAGGGGTAATTTTTGTTCTTGTTTGAACTTCCCCACAAAAGTATACTAAAACGGCACTTTAGAGGGTTAAAATGTTCCACAAATATTTTATGCACCACATTTCGCTAGGGGTCTTCTAAGACCAAAAGTTCGTGCAATGTATGTAAAACGGATTTTCGAAATTTCAGGCATTGAAATTTTTGAATTTCTTGAAAAGGCGTTTTATATGGCGATTCTTTTCTATGAATATATTAACCCTCTAACACTAATTTTAAGTGGTCATTTTTGTCCTTTTTTTAACTTCCCCATAAAAGTATACTAAAACGGCACTTTAGAGGGTTAAAATGTTCAAACGAATAAGACCAAAAAATCGTATAATGTATGTAAAATGTTTAAAAAAAATTGAATTAACAAATTAACAGTCTTATTACGAGAGTCGATGTCGTGGTTAAAGTTGTAGTAGTTTGAATTTTTTTTTATATCATTTAAATTTTACGACAACGACAATGTTAAATACAAAGGAAGGTTGTCGTATTTATGTCGCTTACGAAAATTAGAATGCCGATTTTTGAAAACGACTGGTTTTCCGACTTCGATGACGACCCCCATAATAAGATCTTTTGATGCCTGCCATCAGTATCTTCGCAAGCTGCTGCTTTTTGCTGTAACTGGTCCATAACGGATGCCAAAACTCGTTGACCAATCGCAATAATTTAGCAATTATTTTGTTGCCGACCTTGCGGTTTATTGGCGTTTACAAAATCTTCAAATAACCCCACAAAAAGACATCTGATGATATTAAGTCAAACTCATTGGGTGTTTCTCGATGGCCAATAAACATCTCGAAATCGTGAAACGGTGAGGTTCCGGGTCGTAGTTAATCGCTTTTTTATCGCTAGTTAACAGATCTGCTTTGACATGCATAATCGTCTTATAACGTTTCTTGGCTTCAATATGTGTGATATTAAATTTCCTTGCTTTTGGTTGAATCCTGCTGATTTCAAGCGTTAAATAATAATTAAATTTATAATTAGTTCGTTCTTTTTGAGTTTGACATTAGTCTTCATTGAATAATTAATCGAATTCATCTTCTTCAAATCGTTGATAATTTATGGTGTCTCTTTTAAACCTTTTTGGAATTTAATGACATCAATAGATACGTTATATACCAGTGCTGCCAGAGAAATTTATTTGAAAATTCCTAATACAAAAAAACCCGATTTTTCCCTGCATTTCAAAAAATAGTTTATCCTACATAAATCCCTAAAAATCTCTATTCGACGACCTTTTTCCGAGATAATATTACCCTTAGTTTCGCGTGATTCCAGGTAAATACAAGATGTTTCCAAATGCCTTTGCAATTTGCTGAGGACTCGAAGCTGTCTAGCATCTACAACAAATGCAGTTGAGTTTTCTAGGAGCCGATTTACATTAAGAGTGATGTCGCTTTGACAATGCTAACGTTCTCCGTTGGAAATTAATTTGCATAAATACTTTTTTTATAACAGTCAGGGAACTTTTGGACATTATTCGTTCTTATTCGTTCAATCGTAGCAGTGTTGCCATAAAGTAACGAATTGTTAATTTCTGAAATGTAAAAGAAATGTGCTAAATAGGTAATACTGACCACATTTTATAAAGCAGAAGTAGACATTTTTTAAAAGGAAAATGTCTGATTTAACAAAGAAACAAATTTTTGTAGAAATTGTAGACCTAACTGAACTTGCTGTCGAAACTTTTGGTTTGGATAATGCTGAAAATATTCTAACTGGCAATACTGTACATAGATAACAACATAACGTAACAAAAATTCGAGAGAAAAAAATATGTATCAGAAAAGTGTAAAAATTGTCGCTTCAATTCTCTTACACCCAGAGAAAAAAAGATGTTAAATATGGTTATCTCCAACAATACTATTTTTAAAGAAAATTTAAAACATATTATGTTTAATTTAAACATATTAATGTCACCAACAAATATATTATGGTTAAATTCGTCCTTTATCAAGAAGCCACAACCATATTATGGTTGCCTTCGAACATGTTATGGTTAATAATAACTAAAATATGTTTAACACTTATAATAGCATGGTTGGTTTTCAAATAGCACGTTGCTCTTGGAAAAGAGGAAAATACTATTGTTAACTAAAAAAAAATTAGTGTCATATTTAATCATAACATGTTTAGAGAAAACCATAATATGATTGTGGCTTCTTGATGAAGGACTAGTGGAACCACAATATGGTTGTCGGTGACAATAATATGGTTAAATTAAGCATAATATGTTTAAAATTTTGTTTCAAAAATAGTTTTGTTGGAGGTGACCATATTTAAACATGTTTTTTCTCTGCGTGTACGTGTGACGTTTAACACCCTACAAGCTTTTCTACACTTGCTGCCAACAAACACGAGTAGCGGGCCACGTGTCGCAGTGTCATCAACCTTAATGTAAACGGCCTCTAAGCAGGCCGATGTTTTATTCATATCGGGCCATCCTTTTAAATTAGAATAGCTGTATATTTAGTTTCCAATTTCCGAAATATTCCCCCACTGTGCAGCACATCAAATAATGATTTTAATAATATTAATCAAACATCATTTCTATATCATCTTCAGAACTGCTGGGTAGTGATTTGTTGTTTTTTTAGAAGTTCAAATAAAAGTTCTGCATTTCTAACTGAGCAATCTGAACAAGAGCGGCAAGCGTCTTTTTAAACATGAAAATTCAATTGCTAAAACATTTTCAATAAAACAAACCGACCAAGCGATGTGTCTAATAAGATTTCCCAGCCGGTATTGAATTCGCACTCTAAAGGTTTGTTTCGTATAAACAGTATGAAAATTAGAAGTTTTGGAATATATAAAAGAAAAACGCTCTGAGCTCTTGAGGTACCTAAACAGCCCAGGAAGATTTTAAATTCGTATTCTTAAATATTTAACAAGTATTTTTAGAATACTTTAACCAGAAAATCAAACACTATTGTTATTTACAATTTTTTTCTGACTTAAAATCTTTCCGTTTCACTTGTCAACCCTAGAAGACACTTTTTTGTTTCTTATTTCGTTATCTTATTTGACGTAGTTTCGCCTAATGAGATTTACTTGTAACTGTCTGTCTGTGCCAAGGAAAAGATTCGTATCATTTACTCTCAATTAATTGCATCACAAGTTATTAGTCATCAATCTAAAGGCAACATGATTTGAACATAGTGTTTGTTTTTGGTGGTGCCCCAAACAAAAATTAAGAAAAAAAAAAAAAATAAATGAAAACAAATGAAACTAAAATTTGTTCAACATTCGAATGAATGAATGTAAATGAGTGAGGAAAAAAAACAAAAATAACGACCACCAGAAGAAGAGTGGGAATGAAGGCGAAGAGTGTGTGGCTGATGAAGAAGCCAGCCGTCCGTTGACCCAATACCTTAATCAACCTTGATTTTGAATATTGATAAGATTTGTTTGTTTTGTTTCTGTTTTGATTTTGAATATATTTCTTTTTTTATTTTATTTAAATTAATTTGGCATAGCGCCACAACAATGCAAGGGGTCTTCCTGGCCTGATTTCAAAAAAAAAGCTAAGCAACTAAAGGACAGACAGAAAGACTGTTAAGCAGATAAGGGGTTTCTGTTTTAAAAAGCGCTTAAATAGTGGGCAGAGTAGTAGCTAGTACAAAGCATTAAAAACAAACTAAAACTTTTTATAAAAAGTGCGATAAATATAAAATACGATAAGAGATTTGTTTTTTTGTTTCGTGGAGATATCTCCACCGAAAATTTAAACAAAAAACAAACACCATTAAGAAAGTGCATTAAAATTTTGTATTTCATGGGTGATAAATTTAATAGTTTATTCCCAACATGGGCTTTTAAAACATGTTTTCATTCGGCGCTAAAAATGGCGCCTTCAAATTTTCGTTAATGACTTGTCCCTAGCGAGATCATCAGCTTAATCTCTCTTTCAAGATAAATGTTTTAGATTTTCAACATGATTTTACATTTTGTTTAAAACGATTTTTATTTGGATTCTTTATTTTGTTCAAAATCCCAAGAAGCTTCAAAAAAAAAAAAAAAAAAAAAAAAGAAAAGAAAAACGTAAAAATTTATTTCATACTTTAGATACAGGGAAAAAGAGTTAATGGCTTTATTTTAACTGGGCAACACCCGATTTAATTTACTCTCTATGGCATTGCCAAAACTTTTAAAAGTCTTCTGCAACCAGCTCATGTAGAAAATTATATTGGCCAAAGGATAAATGATCTTTGCAATCATAAAGTTGATTATGATCATAATGATCATGAAGATAATGAGTATAAAACTCATATAAACTAAAGACTATTCTTTCCAATTCTTTTTCTTTTTGCATCAACTCTCAGCTGAAGCAGTTGAAAGGAAGGCTGGAACATGGTACACAGGCTCTGTCTTTGCCCAAGAACAACAAACCATTTTAGCCAAATTGCATGTTTTAAACATATGTCCGTCTTTTTTGTTAAATCATTTGCCAGACTTGGTTCTATGCCAGTTTCATACCAGGATGTTTAAAACACAAAAACACACACACACACTCTCTCATCTTAGTCAAGATCTTCTAGAAGGCCTCTCTTTTGTGTGTTTAGGAAAAAACAAAAAAAAAAAAAAAAGAGTAAAAGAAACATGAAATTCCTGAGTAATTTGTATGGAAAGGCGTGAAGAACACCAACGAAGGCAACACCTTAATTAATGTTATAAAATTGGTATGGAAAAGAATGCAACTGAGGCAGCCAGCCAGCAGTCGCAACCCCATCTCTATATAATGGCCACAAAATTTTTAGAACAAACTGGTGGATTTTTTTTTATTATTTATTTATTTATTTTTTTTTTTTTTGGTTAAAAAATTAACAAAGATCGTTAAAAGGAAATACAAATCGTAGAAACCCAAAATTTAGAGATTTTATTTCTTTTGTTTTATCAGGTGACTTATTACTGGGGGGGGGGGGGGGGGTATTAAATCGTCCAATCGGGTAAATTTTAAGTAAATCAGAAGAAAGTCTTACTTTATAAAATGAAGTATTTTGTAACGTATAATTAGAGAAAGGCTCAACCCGGCATTAAGACGACAAATTATTCAGATGTACTGCGAAAATCCGCGTCACACGGTTGGAGTACTTTATAGCCTCTTCGTTCCGCTTGCCTACTTTAAAAATATGATTTTCTTGATAAACCTGTGTAACAGGCTTTCGGTCTGAGCTCATCGCGTTCAAATGCATTTAACCTTTTCTCTAGAGAAAGAGCTATTTTACCTGCACACTGTGCCATTTGCCAGCAGATTAAAATGCTACTGGCAAAGGAATTCTTTAAAATTTATCACCACTTAAAGCATAGATCAAAACTTAACGAAATCCAAAAAAAATTATTTTGAAACCGGTTTAAGTCCGCAAATTTTTATTAACTAAAATGAAACGTAAAGATTTTTTATACAAAACCTCTGGAAGAAGCAATTCATAAGATATTAAAAAACACTAGTGGCGAACCTGTAAATTGTTTAAGGATAAGTTGGATGCGATTTATAAAAAGTGAACCCTATAAAATGTTTTATAAAGAATCTATGGAAGTGGATAAAGAGTTCAAAATACTTGACTTATAACCCTGTCGGCGAAGACCAAGGAACTTCAACAAAATAAAATTAACACCATTATACAAAAATGTACGTCCCATTTCAACTCCTAAGTATAATGATATGATGGAGTTACTAAGGTATATACCACCTATGCACCATGAATATTTTAACAAAACCTCACACATAACCTAAATGAGGAGAAATAATATTGCAAAATCTTTAATATTATCCTTAATAAATAAATGTAAATTTAATTTTTTAATAAATAAATTCATGTTTATTTTTAAAAACATTTTTTTAATTACATAAATAAAAATTTGTATCTAAATTGAAAGCTTCCCTATTTATTTTAAAGCTATTACATTCATCTACATCAAACATAAAATATTTACAATTTCTATTGCTTAATTTCTTTAAAATAAGTGGACTTATTCCTTTTCACAAACAAAAAAGTCATTTTATTAATTTTGAAAGTGGTTTAAGTCCATTTTAGGTTCTGAAACACAGCTTATTTTTCTAGTAAAGTTTACAAAATGTATTACGTTATATATTCTAACATGTTTAAGGTCACAAAGCCATAAAACAAAAATTAATACCACTTAACAATATTTTTGAAACAAATCAAACACAAACCCTTAAATATCTCAATATAAGAAAAAATGGTATTAAACCACTTTCAAAATAAACGACTCAAATATTCCCTAAATAACCACTATATATTTTTGATCCGCTATAGTCACCTATAGTGCTGGGAAACTATCGATAGACTATCGATATTATCGATAGCCTTTAAATATCAAAAATATTGATAGGAAAAATATAAATATCGATATTTTTATTATTTAAAATACAGCTATGAAGACATCTAATAGCAGATATACACACACAGTTTTTTGCCGCAAATTTTTACTTGCTATTATTAATTCGCGCTGGTTTACAGCAATGAATACAAACAACAAGAATGGCAACTGGTATGGATTGCTTGCGTTTTACTGCTTATCAAAGGCCTTTAAGTTGAAATTTGTACATGTTTGAATAGGGACTGAAATGTAAAATATTTTTGTAATGATGTAAAAAAAAAATGCAAACCCAAATGCCAATTGCAAGCAAAGGACAAAACAATGAACGACCATTAGAGGATAAGTCCGCTAGATTGATTACCTTTTTGGGTTTAAAATTTTGAAAATTTTTTAAAGTTGCAATGGAATAGCTTATAGTCCCTGTTACTTCGGTTCTTTCAGAAAGGTACTTATCAATTTTTAAAAAACTGTCATTTAAAATAACGTGCGTATATACAAAAGTCTCATACATTCAATAAAGTGATAAAAACAACGGACTGTAAAAAAAATAATTAAAATTTTCCTGCGCAAGTACAAACATTCAGTCGATAGTAATATCGATATATCGATAGTGAAATTTGAACTATCGATAAATATCGATAGTAGAAAATATCGATAGTATCCCAGCACTAGTCACCTAACTGCAAAAATCATCATTATTTAAAATTCTGTGGTACATAATGTTTTTTTTTTCAAAAAATTTTTTTTTTAATTTCAAAAAATTTTGTTATTCGTGCTTAATTCCCAGTTTTTATTTTTGATAAAAACACTTGAAATTTATTGTTGATGGGATAAGCTATTCCTATGCGCATTTCACTGGTTGCTTAGGCCAGATCATGTTTTTGATAATAAACAGGCAAGTGCACGGCCAAAAAAAAACACTTAATTGACAACATGCTTTTGTAAGTTGTTGTTGTTTTTATTTTGTTTTTCTTAACCTACTTACAACTACAATTACTGCCTGTTTGTAGAACGCGAGCACAAAAGTGACTCGCTTAACTAGCATTTAAAACAAAAACAAATTTTGAAATTTTGTTTTTGTTTTAAATGTAAGTTGAACGAGTCACTTTTGCGCTCGCGTTCTACAAACAGGCAGTTAATGTTGAGAAAATGTCAACTAATTGTAGCGGGGAATGTAAGATGAGATAAACCCACTGTTTATTGTTAATGTGTTTTGTTTAAACTTTGATATTGTTACAAGTAGAACTGTTGCTTATAAGTCTTATACGTTTAACAGTTTTATTTGGTTTAATATCTTTAGTTTTTCTAAAATCTTTATGGATGAAGTTTCCTGATGATCTGTTCTAAGCAACAAGTGAAATGCGCATAGGAATAGCTTATCCCATCAACAATAAATTTCAAGTGTTTTTATCAAGAATAAAAACTGGGAATTAAGCACGAATAACAAAATCTTTTGAAAAAAAAAATTTAACTTAAAAAAAAATAGTAAAATTCACTGGAAATTTTGCTATTATTGCTGAAAAATAAACAATTGTTTGCTTTCAAATTTGTTTACACTTATTTATTTATTCAAACATTTCATACATATCGCTCATTTGCTGCAAGACCGGCATAACTCAAATGTGGATAAAAAAAACCTTTTAAAAATATTAGCAGCAATAGATTTTAAAAGCTTTTGTAACAATGTTTCTGTTTATTATTATTTTTTACTAATACAATGTCTGTCTTAGATCTTATGAATAATAATTATTGCTCAATTAATTGAAATATTGATTGCAAATATTCCATATTCTGTTCTGTGTTATTTTTGTTCTTTAGTAGTTTTTTGACTTAATCTAAATCCCGATGTTGCACTTTCCATTGATTTCGAATACTGGAGATGAACGGATCTGACGTTGCCACTAATATATTAAATATATCTTCATTAGTGGAATTTCGTAAAATTTTGCTCTCTATAAAATCTGTAATCGTTATTCCTTTTTTCCTGAGCTTCGTCTGATAAATATCCAAGTGCCACCAACTGATATTTTATGAAATCTTCTCCATGATAAAGGATTTTGTGAACTGTAGCAAACATATTTCTCCATGGGTTCTTGGTTGTATATATTTTTGCAGTTTCCTTAGCAAAATCTCCAAATTTTCTAGAGTCAATTTCTTCATTGCACGCAAGAACTTCTAGGATTATTTTAAATCCAAAAAAGAGGTTAAAATCAACACCTGTTTTTTCAGATGCTGTTTCTGGATCTGAAAAGAATCTTCTTGCGGTATTGCCATCACTTGTAATGCCTGACCCTGGCTTCGGCTGATCTATAATCAACCAAAATTTGCGACATTCATCTTGAACATGTTTCCTTTTTGAACTTCTTAACTCCTTGTTTGTTTCGTTGTTTATTATTGATCCTGAAGATCAACTGATTTTAAGTATGTGTTCCATAAGTCGTATTGGTCGTAAAAAGACCAAACAAAATTTAAAAATCCCTTCTAAGGTGGGATTCACAATATACCTGTTTAGTGTAAACGCGTGTCTTAGCTCTTTATTCTACTATAAAATACGCTAGTGTAACGGATAAGGATGAATCAGGGTAGCTATACGTTTTTCTGATTGTGTAACATTAATAAAATTTTTTATATGTACTACCTGTATTATGTTCGATCACGATCAATTTTCCCGATATCATAAAATTTTTCTTGAAGACAATAGCACATGATTTCTGTTACTTCTGCAAACATTTTTGCGGAATAAAAAAAAAAAAAATTGTAAAAAAACAATTTCAAAAAAAAATATTTTTTTTGAGTAATTTCTTAAAATTACCTTTCTACCAATGGGTTTACCTTCTTAATCCCTTTTGATCCGCAAAAGCTCTATTGTACTTAAGTTGAAATTTGACAAAAATATAGTAGTTTAGAAATTTTTGTTGGAGTAATTTCAATAAAATTAAAAAAGTGTTAAACAGACGGGTCCAAACGGGTACAAGAATATATACAGGGTAAAAGAAAACACTTTCACCTTTCTATCAGTGGTTTCACCTTCTTGGTCCCTTTTGGTCCGCAAAAGTTCTATTCTACTAAAGTTGAAATTTGACAAAAAAATATAGCAATTTAGAAAATATGTCCTAACATCTCAAATATAAATAACACAATAGTCGCAAATATTACCTTTTTAAAGATAACATGACTACCAACCTAGCAAAAAAGCAAGCAGGTCATTATCTCTGATAGTTTTTGTGCAATGATAATTTCTTTCGGATTAAATATTAAAAAAAAACACTTTTTTCTGAATTAAAAAAAAAAGTTCAGTTTAACAACATGGCACAACCACAATTATCAATATTTTGACCAAATTTTTTGGCTACCTTAGTTTTAATATGGTTTCTTTTAAATCAAATTAAAATTTTTGAAATCGGTGACAAATAAAAATTGGACTTTTAGCCAATGAAATAAAATTTTCAGCCACTGTGCGACGTAATATCTTTCGATAGTTTTCGACATGAGTTACAGACACACTTTTTTCTCACATTTCGAGAAACGATGGAATATCTTGGGTCACATATTTTCGATGCCAGAAGTTCTCACTGTAGTTACAGAATGATACAGAAAGTTTGAAGTGTATAAAATAGCAATAGTTTTTTAAACTTAAGGAACAGGATCATTTACAAAATTTGTTAGATTTCAATTTCACACAAATACGATTTCCAGAACATTCCGGATATTTTTATATTATCGTCTTATTAAGCCTGATACTCTGTTCAACATTTCACGTAAAATGCTGCCAAAACGCATGTGAAAAAAACTTCTTCGGATTATCTACGAAATAATGTTGATAGAGTTGTACTCTGTTCATTTTGTGAAAAAGTTCCGAAATGTTTCTGGCAACAATTTTTTACAATTGCGAAATAATGTTAACTGCATACGATTTCGAAATTATTTATTTGGTATCATGAAACTCGATATCGAATGAAATGTATTGAATTTGAAATAAAAGCATGCGATATCGAGTTACTATCGTATGCACAAAAATTCGATAGTTTATGCGATACGATAGTATCGAATGCGGTGATTAGACCCCTGATTATTTAATAAGAAGTAAAAAATAACACAACTGGTAACAGTTCTTTTTATCCATATTTACATTCGTTTTTTTTAAACTTTTAAGTAAAATACATGTGGGGCTTGTTTACATACGCAAAACTATGACGTATACTTTGAAGGAATAAACACGTCAAATTGTAAAAACTCGCAAGATAGGTTACATTGATACATGGCAACATTTTCGTGTGAAATAATAAATGTTGCTCAACATTTTTCACAAATTTGAACAGAGTACTAGGCTTAAGGTACTATATTTTAGTAACATTTGATATTTAAAGTAATACAACTTTTGAGGGTTAAGAAAGATCAAACAAACTCCGCTTCCAGCAAAAAGGTTAAAGTGTCATCTTTATTCCCATGTACACTTTTGTGCCCACGCAAAAGAAAATCTTTACAATCTCCACTTATGTATTATGCGTTTGAGCTGATGTGTGTAACGTATACAAATATTGGTTCTAGACTAGGGCTGCCAGATGTTTGAACCTATCAACCAGGACATATGGAAAAAAATGGATAAAAAATTATACCAACAGAAAAGTTTTTTTTTAATACATATGTGTGTAGTATATCGCACCCTAAATACTGAAGGGTCACAACTCAAAATTTTTCAAAAATGACTTTTTTCATAAATTAATTATCAAAAGGCATAGCAAAACTTTCTTCAAATTGGACTTTTTTAATAATGGAACTAATTTTTTTTTTTTTAATATTAGCACCATTTTTACATAAACATTTTTTTGCTCTCCTGAAAATTTAAGAATTTTGAGTTGTTACCTTTTAGTATTTAGGGTGCGATATGTAAAAACCATCCAGTTTTTATTTTTAAATCCAACAATATATTGAAAAAAAAAATTAACGTGTACTTCATGTACATAAAACAATGAAAAATAATAAAAAGTTGAGCTTAAAATGTTCTAAACTAAAATAATGTTCAGAAGATTGCACTTTTTCTAGAACTGCATTTCGGTCTTTGATATAGTTATAAAACAGGCAGCATGTCATATTAAAATCAAACTTACATTGAATAATACTCTGCGGTGTTTCAGTCTTTAACAAGTTTCTTTCCTTTGTCCATTGAGCAGCCTAAGTACCCAACTTGAAAAAAATCAAACTCTTTTGATTCTTCTTCAACCAACTCAACAACTGTCAAACTAATCAATTGACTAAAGGCCCAACCAGAATGTGCATAAACAAACTTAAGCTACTGTCAAAAATAAACGAAAAAGCCTTTCAAATACATTCAAAAAACAAAATAAAAAACATTTGATTCCGTACGGAATGTGCGATTAGTTTCGCACTTTGCTTAAGCAAATAACAGTTTCATAAAATTTAAAAAAAAGTTCCCTTAAGTTCAACATGGTTTTACACATATGATTTACATGTATTCGCTCAGTTGCTTAAGCCACGTTATTCACATACTGGTTAGGCCTTAAGCCATATACGCTTTGATATGGACAACGACCGACTCAGTTGACAATTGAATTGAAACGGGCAAGGTCTATCCAATAGGTCTGCGCAAGAAGCCAGATGTTTACTTAGTTTATTCCTCAACGACGTCAAAAGTTGTTTACATTTTCCTTATACATGTGTAGTTTTGTTTACGTTTTCGGTTTTTTGCACACAAATCACATTTTTTCTTTTGTTTTCCCTATGTAGTAGTGAGATTTTGACAACGGCGGGGAATTTTACACAAACAAAATGCCTGTTGTTTTTTTGTATTGTTGTAGAAGTAAGCAGACCTATTGGATAGGCCTTGGAAACGGGTATGGGCTGCCTTAGAGAAAGCAATTTGTTATCGGTTTTCGATTACTTATAAAAGTTGTTTACATGGAATAAATTTTTACAGCCACTAGTTGAAACAAAATTTGAAAGAGGATTGACTATCATCTAATATTATTGAAAGATTTTACCAGTTTTACACCAGATAAGAGTTGAATTTAATTATAGTTCTTTATACAATTACCTTATGTTAGCAGTGTTATAACAGAAATCTTAACCTTTGTTAACAATTTAAACCAGCAACAAAACTAATTTGTTTGTCTTGACCTGTACAAAAAACCAGGACAATTTAATAGTGCAGCAGGACACCAGGACAAGAAGTCTAAAACCAGGACAATCCTGGAAAACCAGGACGTATGGCAGGCCAATTCTAGACCCACCTTTGAGTATACCGATCGACTCAGAATCAATCCTGGCTGGCTGGCCTGTTAGATGTATGTCCGTCCATGTAACCTTGTGCGCAAAGTAAAGGCTGCAATTTTGAATATAATTTGATGAAATTTGGTACACAGGTTTCAATTGTCCTAATGACGATGGTTTATCTGCACAAAGACTCTATTCCGGAAAGAAGTTTGCTATGTGAAATAATGAACCGATTGTTACCATTTTCAACAGGCTTGGTCCTTGTGGCAATTAGAACCTAAATGCTACATTTAATATTATATTATTATTGAGCATAACGTTTACATAGATATTTAACTAGCTAGTCGGACGGGCGGACGGACATTGGTATTTTATGAAATTAAATTTTTATATTTCATTAAAAAAGTACTTAAGAATTTAAATATTCCTCGTCCGTGATAACATATTCTTGTTTTGTAAGCGTGCCTGATCGTACGTCAAAAACTGCTCACACGCACATCTCTAGCGTAGAGTATAAATGCACACGACATTTTATTGTTTAAAAGAAATAAAAGTCATAAAATAAATTTTAAACAAGACAAAAAATAAATAAACAGTTAATTATTTGCAAAATACAAATAAAATGAACATAATTTCGACAAAAATATCAAATAAATTTAACCAAAATACTAATAAAATTAATTGATTCTCACGATGGACAGACAGACAAAAAAAATTTAATGACGTTTTTTGTTGCACATAAAAAAATCAAAAAACTTTTGTTTTTATTTTTTATTTTACCTAGGGTTTACACTTGCAAGTGCAAGTTCGAAAAACTCAATACACTCACACATTTTTACTAACACCATCACATTTTTCGTACTTGCAGCCCAACTTGCAAGAGAATTTGCTTGCAAGTGAATTTTTGACACTTGCAGTAAGTAAAATGACAAATGAAGAAACAGTGTTACCATGGATGACTTTTGTATCAATTTACTAGTACTTAGTAATATAAAAGTTATGTTTATAGCGGATTTTCTGTGTATTTATAAAAAATAACACGTAAAAAAGAGAACAACTATACAACACCCCATCTCAATGGTAATTTTATCATAAATTTCAAGCATTTTGAAAAAAAAATTGTTAATGAAAATAATTTCTCAGTAATATTATGAAATCGCCACTACGGCAATACTGGAGTCAGAAATTTTATAAAATAAACATAATTTTTTCATCAAGATGGACCGAAAATTAAATAAAGAAGGAATTATTTAATTTGTTTTGTTATAACTTGTTAATATTTTTAACATGGTAATGTTGTTAAACCAAAAAACAAAGTTTTTTTTATAGGAAGTTTTCGCTTCGAGAACATTTGAAAAATGAACTTACAACTGACTGTGTAAACACTCAAGCTACTTGCAAGACTTTCGGCTTTTTCTTCGACTTTTTCGTTGATAATACGTATATACTACTTGCAAGTAATTACTTGCATGTGTAAAGGCAGGGTTACTCGTTTATTCACATATTTTTGATTTTTTGTTAAGATGATGAAATATTGACATACATAAAAATATCTTATGGAGTGCACACTATACTTCTGTCCGTCCGTTTCTAGGAGCCTTTTAATATTTTTTAAATTTTAATTTACATACATAGTTTTTTTTTTATATATTTTTCCTTAATTCTTATTAAATGTTTGTTAATTAATACAAAACGGTTTTCGTATTTGTTTTCGTTTAATACTTTATTATTCGTATTACATTTTTTATTTATTTCAATAAAACATTCCCATCATTAGCACAAAATTAAAGTCATCATTTTGTAATTTATTATTTAAAATTAATGTTTTAAACGTTGATTCATTCATTCGTTTTTTAATTTAATTCATTGAATATTTATTCAAATCTATTAACTAGTTTCATTTTAGAAAAAAAACAACAACAACTGAAATATAAAACAAATTTTTTTAATTGATAACTTATTTTTATAGTTGCTGATCAAGATAAAGTCGTTTCGTTAGTTAATACACTCACGAGAAAGAGTTAGTTAAAATAGAAAAAAAAAAACAAGTGGATAAAACTTTGTTATTTAATATAAATTTTTGAATAAAAAATATTTGAAAAAAAAAAATAATGACCAGATTTATAAGTTTGAATATAGTTTAAGACTATTCTAAAAGCTCAACTTTTGGCGACTTTTTAAAGAATTTGGAGCAATGCTTCAAACTAATTTCTGGTTCTGGTTTAATCGCAAAAAGGTCCAAATAAAATAAAAATAAAACCCATCTTTATGCAGAGCTGCCTGTGCAGGCTCTACCTAACCTCCACTGCAAACAAATTTTGTTGAATAGTGCAGCACACAGGAACACCTGCCTGCCTACATGCCAAGCTTCATTTAGTTTAATGGCTTACTGATTTCCTTGGCATCAGTTAGGACTTTCATCAACTGCGGCAGTGAAATTTTAAGTCGTAGACAAATTTGTATTATTGGCTGCACCTCTAGTTTTTCTTCCAGAGTGCAACGCCAAGAAGCGTTCATAAAGATGCTGTCTGTAGGTTTCAAAACTATTACAGCCGTAACTAGAATGCCGATTAAGCTTGTTGGCACAAAGTTAATTCATAACGAACTTTTCTCTATCTGCCAAATCAACTCTAAATTTTAATGATGCCATATTGTAGTACTCAAAAATGCAACACGTTTTGCATTAATCATCGCTGAATTTGTCATTTTTTGTTTTTTTTTGTTTTTCGCTTCACATATACAAATTTTATAAAGTTTTTAAAATTAAAATAAATTATAATTTATTTTATTTTACATAATTATGTAAAAGACAGTTAATTAAAAAAAAAAAAAACAGTTATTAAAAAAAACCAACAAAATTTTTTGACATTAAACGGCTGTTTTTCACAAGTTGGCAAACGTTTGGCAGCTCGTTAACAAGAGTTTGGTAAATCGTTAGCCAGAGTTTGGTTAGTGTATTATGAATAAACTTTTTGCTAACTTCATGCCAAATTTTCATTATGAATACGGCTGTTAATGTCCGACAAACTTTGCATTTCCATAACTTGACAATTATTGATTAGATCGCTTTAGATTGGCGGTAAAGTTTTTGCACGCCTTAGTTTTAAAGAAGTATGGACCAATGGCCCTAATTTGTACCTAGACAACCCCTTGAGGATTGTTATAGCACGTTGATTTATTTCTTCATACTTTTAAAATTTTTGCTTATTTTCACGGTCATAAGGTCTAAAAATTATTTTGATTTTCAAAGTAATTTTTGGGAATACAAAATTTTTAATTAACAAGATTTAGCTTGTCGTGCTTAGTTCCCTATTTTTGTAACAATATCAAAGCTTAAACAAAAACAACAACAATAAACAGTGAGTTTATCTTTTCTTACATTTCCACTCAATTGTTTGGAATTCTACCAACATTAATTGTTGTTTTAAGTAGGTTAAGGAAAAACAAAATGAAAACAAAACAACTTGCATTATTATTTTCGCAAGAAAATAAAAAATAAACTATTTTGATTTCTGATATTACACTAAAAACGTTTTTCTGGACTTAAACACCATTATCGAAATTTCGGTTAAGATTTTTTAATGTTTTGAACTTTTTTCGTCAAAGCAATACTCTTGTCAACACTGCAGCTTTGATCAATGTTTCTGGCAACATTGTGTCTAGTAAAAATTAAAAATTTTCTTTTGCAGCGTGAAGCACAAAGATAAGCATTGCACATTTTTAAGGTTTCAGCAATGTTGTTTGATATATGCAGCAAAGTCTGTGTTCATACGGCTCATATCTTATTGACATGAGTGGTACTTTATAGGCGAGAGGGACGAAGGGAAAAGAAACGAGTACACAGATGCATGTACGGTCTTTACGTTTTGCCTTTTCATTCGTTGTTTAATTTTGTTGTTGTTTTCAATATCAAAAAAGCACATGACGTCAACATGACATGAATCATTTGAACGCAAATTCATGTTCAAAGAAGAAAAAGGAAGAATCTTGTCAATAAGACATGAGCCGTATGAACTCAGACTTAAGGCTCAGTTAGCCGGGAGTAACAGTAACAGTAACCTTACCGTAAAAAAGTAAGACCAATCTATTTCTTACAGATTGAGACGCAACATCTTACTTCTAACTGTAATCGTTCTAATTGCTTTACATACAACAAAATGAATCAGCTGATTTTAAACGTTACTGTTACTCCCGGCTAACTGAGCCTTAAGTAAACAATATTTTTTTTATCAACATTGTTTCGAGGAACATTGTGCCTAGCAAAAATTGAATCGTTCACCTGAAAGATTTTTCTTCTGGGGGCTACTCTCGAAAGAAAAATGGTAGCAAATCGAGCCATGAGTACCACGGTGAAATAATACAGGTGGCATCACTACTGCAACAAGTACAATATTAAAACAAATTTAATAAATTGTTTAATTTATATCACAAATTTTTTTAATTGAAATTTATTTTTTTTAGTCTGTGTAGCTGTAATGTTGCTGGCCACATTACACAGAATTTTTTTTTTTTTTTTCAATTAATCAAAAATTAAATCAGTTCTTATTAAAAATTAAATCAAGTAAATTACACGTTTACTTATATCAACAACATTAGTGCAGAAAATTGTGTTAATATCAAAAAATGTTTAATTGGTTATGTTTAATTGGTAATGTGTTAACTCGCGCAAATTTAATTAATAATATAAAGCTAGCGACAACATTAAAATAAATAAAATAAATATCGCTCCTTAGTGTTCGGTTCGGTAGATTTGTGGAAAACACAAAAGCTTATAGTGTTTGTGTAGAAAATCATTAAAAAATAACAATTGCTTGTTTGTCATCTTTCAAACACAAAATAAATACCGTAGTTGTCAAACTCAACAAACGATGAGAACATTTAACTCCGTTCGGGTTTTTTTAACGCCAGAAACTTCATTGTGTTCGGTTCTTACTGGTAAAAAACCAAACATTTTTTACAAATACAAATACACATTCGAAAAAAAAAAATAACAAAAAGCCAGCAAAATAATTTTATACAAACAAAACATATGTATACACAATACACACACAAGCTGTTCGTGCTGCGGTCGTTGGATGTAGGAAAAATCGCCCAAAAAAATAAATGAAAAATCGCCCAAAAAAATTCCATGTAAAATTTGGTCCTGAATTCATATGAAAAGTGACCCAAAATTTTTGGGCTATTTTTCGTTATTATTATATATTATAATGAAAAATCACCCAAAAATGTTATATGAAAAATAAATTTCGTCAAAATCTTACATACTATTTGTCTAAATCATTCATTATTACTATACGTCGAATTCCTAAATGTTATTTATAAAAATAACGGGACATATTGAAAAAGGTGGCATGTCATAACGTCCAGTGTCATAGTGTCCATTTACAAACTCGAAAGCATAGTTTACAAACTCGAAAGCATAGCCGGCCGTTGGCTGGGCGCAAGGATTTTCTCCTCTTTGATAAAACAAGTTCCGGCTTCGCTAAATAAAGCTTCTATGCACAGGCGGCCTTCGGCCGGGGGCAAGGATTTTCTTCTCTATGGTATAACAAAAACCGGCTTCGCTAACTAAAGCTTCTCTGCATAACCGGTATTTGGCCGGGGTTAAGGATTTTCTCCTCTATGGTATAACAAATACTGGCTTCGCTAAATAAAGCTTATCTGCGAAATCGGCCTTCGTTCGGAAACAAGGCAGATTTAGGTAGCTTTACTTAGCGAAACCGGTACTTTTTATACCATAAAGGAAAAAATCCTTGCGCCCACCCAAAGGCCGTCTGCGCAGAGAAGCTTTAGTTAGCGAAGCCGGTCTTTGTTATACATTAGAGTAGAAAATCCTTGCGTCCGGCCGAAAGCCGGCTATGTCGAGACGCTTTAGTAAGCGTTGCCGGTATTTGTTACACCATAGCAGAGAAAATCCTTGCGCCCAAAAGTGTTTTCGTTATATGTTTAATATGCACCCAGAGGAAAAACAACAAAACCATTTTTAAAAAAATGTTGACCATATTATGTTTAATTTAACCAAATCATTGTCACCGACAACCATATTATGGTAAAATAAGTTTCGTTGGTTGTGACTATAATAAAACATGTTTTTCTCTGCGTGTATGTAGATCTTTTTTTTGTATTTAACATCTGTAGTAATTATGGACCTTATGACATTTTAAAAAATGGCATAACGCAAGTTGCAAAGTGTCTTAATGCCCACGGACGTTATGACATTTTCAAAAGTGTCACAGTGTCCATGGACATTACGACATGCCACTTTGCAAAAAGCTATATTCTGTTTTGAGTAATAGATTATAACTATGCAGTGATTATTTAATATTTAACTATTGAAGAGTGCACAAAGTTTGGCGGAGGGCTCAAATAAGTATTACTGTCCATACTGCCGAGCAGCTGTTGAAGATACAATGCAATTTTGTACATAAAACTTACATTTGTATGTTACTAAATTTATATGAACCAGTGATGCCAACTTTTTGAGAGCAAAAAGCACTTTAAAATTTAAAAAAAGCACTAAAAAGCACTATTTTGAACAAAAAAAAAAGCGTAAAAAAGCACTAAGCCATTTTTTAAATTTAATTTAACACAAAACTCGTTGCCGAATATTATATACCTCCAAAATTAAAAAAAGGCGATGGCGTTGATGGGGACCATTTTCTTTTAAAATTAAATAATAAATATATGTATTTACATTTGTATATAAACATTTTTAAATTTATTATTACTAGTGTTCGCCTTATGGTCAAAATTCGACCATAACTTTTTTTTGTAAATATGAAGAAAGCATAATTCATCTAAGTATATCGTCACCCAAAAGACGAAATAACCTATCTGCAGTTTTCAAAAGCTTACAGGAGAGGGAAAAAACGTAATAAAATTGGAACTATGAACGATATTGAAACGAAAATTACACATTTTGATTAAAATGAAACCAGTAATATATATCGGTTGGGAAAATTTTTTTTTACGTGTTCAAAATTTTGCACACATATGCGTTATGATATAGGGAATAAAAATCCATAAAAAACTCAATTTTGAAATTTTTGCAGATAGGTTATTAGGGCTTTAAGATGACGATATATGAATTTATTTGTTTCGAGCATTTATTTTTTCCTTCAAAGTGGATCGATTTGGCGAGGGACCAACCTCCGGTTCATATATTATCTTCTAGTTAATTTAATTTTGTAAGTTCCGTATAAAAAATACCAATTGAAAAACAAAAAAGTATCAAAAAGTCTCGATTATATATATTGTCATCCACTCAGGACGTTGCACGTTTAATTTTATGTTTCTTTGTCTAATATTAACGAAAATAAATCAAAGTACCAGATGTACAACGAAAAGTACCAAAAAGCTCCCCTAACATGTTCTTATTCACCCAGTTTAATTTATAATTTTATCTTTATAGGTCGAATGTTAACGAATTTTCAAAAAGTTCCAGATGAAAAACAAAAAATACCAGCATTTTTTATCTTATATGTTATCACTCACTCAGGATTTACACCTATAATATTATGTTTCTAAGTTCTATATTAAAGAAATTTTAACAATTATCAAATGAAGCACAGAAAAGTAAAAAAAAAGAAATTTAGTTTCCCATATTTCCCCTTTTTTTCTCCCCATAGAGGTTTGGTTGACAAACAAAGGAAGAAAGCGTTCTTAACTGTTTTGCCTATTTGATTTTTATAGTCGAAATATTCGAAAACCGGTTTCTGAAAAATGTCGAATAATCGATCACCCTAATTTTTTATTATTTGATAATTGAAAATAAATTTTTATTTATTTATTTTGCATTTTTGTAAGTTACAATTTTGAACGCTTATAACTCTGAAATTATTGAACAGATTTTAATAAAATATACATTGTGCACTTCTACCTCTTAAATGGTGTATATTTTGTTCAAAACGGTTGACATACGGAGGAGAAAGTGTTCTTAACTGTTTTGCCTTAGCCGATTTATATATAGTACATAGATTACCTTCAATAAAAATTATATCAACCAAATCATTTGGATCATCATCAGCTGGGTTTGAATTTGTCGTAAAACAGTAATAAAGTGCGAGCTAGATTTTCGTAGTTAGAAAAAATCTGTCCTGTTGCAATTACCGAAAATTTGCAGTGACCGACCATTCCTTATAAAACTTAATGACATCCCAAATTTTAATAAACAAAATATGTTGTCAACGCAAAAAAGTAAACGTTTTGTAAAATTTCCAAATTGCTAGGAAGCCTAGCTCTAACCTTGTAAATAAAGTTTTTGGTAAAACGAATGCAACTTTCTTTTATCAGTTTTTTTTTATCATTTGAAACCTTAAAATCTTTACAGGCCTTCCCAAAATTGTACCCCAAATAGCAAATCTCATCTTAATCATCCTCAATATTATCGAAGTTTTAAAAAATGGTACAAAAAAAAATAAATATTGTAAAAGGCACTAAAAAGCACTGTGAGAAATTGTTAAAAGCACTATAAATACCCGCTTTTCAAAAACGGGTGTTTAACAAAATTTCGGGTATTGCATGAGCAAAAAAGCACCAAAAAATACCCGAAAGGCACAAAAATGGCAACGCTGATATGAACACTTTTTTGCAAATTGGGTAATTTTAAACGTTTTTTTTTTTTGGTAAAAAAATTCGTTTTTTTTGGGTAATTTTTAATTTTTATTTTGCCCTTTTTCGTTTCTTTTGGGCAAAATTGCATATTTAACTTTTTGGGCCATTTTTCATGTTCTTTTGGGCGATTCTTCATTTGGGCGATTTTCATATTTTTTATTGGGCCATTTTTCTTTTGGCGATTTTTCCTACAGCCGCGGTCGTTGCTAAAATTTTTTGTTTGTTAATTTCTTTATCAATATAAAAAAAATAAGCATTATAGAACATTAAAATATAAAGTTTGCCACTATACATATAATATTCAGCTCTTTCTTGAAAATAGTTACGAACGGTACTAAGGGTTGTGTTCGTCTACACAAAGAATTAAAAAAATAGCCGAACGCTATATAATGTTCTGTTTATTTTCGAACACTGATTAAAAGAAAACATATTTTTAAATTATGTAATTTAATTAAACCTTGCGTTCAACGTTCTGTCTAGCAACAATGTTGAAAAGTATTGCTACTGTTGGCAAAATAGTGTCTAACGAAAATGTAGCTGGCAACATTCTTCGTACTAAAAGTGTTGCAGAAATTAATTTTTATAAAAAATCTAACAATATTATTTTACGAGTAGAGCAAAAAGTCAGTTTAAGAGATCTTCAACTAAAAAAAACTACAAAAAATCCTTATTTAGTTGTTTGTTAAATTCGTTGTGTACCTGCTGTTAGCGGAAAATATTTGTTCATTGCTGCGCCACACAGTTTCGGTAAATGTGTTGCATATTTGGCTGTAAAATTTAATGTTTAATATTTTCTTTAGTTTGTATAAGTGTTTAATCTTTAAATAATTTAAACCCATTCGACTTACCAACACAGTTGCCACCACCACCACCACCACTACCAGCAACATTCGATCAACTACACCAGCACTAAGAAAACACCAATCATTATCCAAATAATTAATAATAAAAAAAAAAAAACAGCAACATCTCTCTATGGTAGATGATGATGGCACGGATGAATGAATGAATGTTTAAACAAAGTAAAGAAGAAGAAGAATAAAAAAGGTGAGAAGAAGGCGTTACCACTTTTGTCGCTGATATGCATCTTAGATCTCACCTTTTAAAGAAACCTAAAGGAAAATATTCGTTTATTTATTCCTTTTTTTTTAAAATTTGCTGTTGTATCGGAGATTTTATGAATTGTGTTAATATTTGTTCTGTTTTTGATTATAATTTTTTTTCGTTATTTTTCTTTCAAATGTCTTCTCCGCTCAAGTTGAACGTTCTGACAGTGAGAATTTTATTTGATTGCTTTTTTTATGTATTTATATGAATGGCTGCTAAGGCACATACAAATGTTGCTAATGTTGCAACCTTTTCAAACAAGAAGATAAAAGAGATCACTAATTACAGCATTAAGGTGTCAAAATGATGACTTGTATAGATATAGATATAAATTCATAAATTTTATTTGTAAAAACAGGTTGAGAGAAGGGTAATTTACCCCCTTATTGCCAGTAGTCCAAAATATTACATGATAACTTGGTAGAACCTAATTAAGTTATAAACTTTGTAATGTGAAAAGGAGTCAATTTATCTTATAACATAGATTTTTTGGATATTAGCAACATAGCAGAGCTTATGTGGGCTTATCAATTAGTTCACGTTGTGTTACCATATTTCACTCTCTCCCGGGGGTTCTACGTTACCTGGCTGCTGACATTCTCATTCTGTTTAAATCAATGCCTTAAGAGTTCTTTGACAAACATGACAGAGAAGATGTTCCGTTCGAGACTATTGCTTTTTATGACCTTCATAAAATATTTTAAAAAAATGCATTGCTTATGTGTTCATATTAACATCGTAGCTAGCATAGGCTGATTGTTAGACGATTATGTTTAATATACAAATCCTAAAAGAATTTTCTGATGATTATCTGACGATTAACAAAAACAAAAATATCGAATTTTATTTATTTATTACATTTTTACAAATTTTTTGACACGCTCGTCGTTTAATCTTGGAATGAACCTTTTGCGACTCTCTGTAAGAGTCATATAACAATTACTAAATAAGAGCGTTTTTGAAATATGAAAATTCTATTGCCAATACAATTTCAATAAAACAAACCGACCTAAGGATCTGTAAATAAAGGATTTTCCGAAAGGATAGTGTTGCTTTCGCAACCTTTAAGGTTTGTTTCATGTAAATTGTATGAAAACTAGAAGTTTTAACATGAAAACGACGCGTGATGCCCCTTTTTAGGCAGCTCAGTTATACGGCTGAGCATTGCACGAGTTTTAAAATAGTCCCTACATGAGTCTCATACGACTCTTGGCATGCTTTTTTAAAGACTCGTTAGATAATAGAAGCGTCTTTCGCTGCGTTATAGAAGAATCTCTCATACGCATCAGCACGTGTAACAGTTTCTCCCGTGCTAGAAATCTTCTACAATTAAAAAATGAGCTCGTTGACGATCAAAAACACTCTTTGTGAGATTCCCAATAGACTCCTAGACGATTGAAAATGCTAGCTGGGATGGATCTATCTATGTTTAAAACAATGTTTGAAAATAAACACTAAATATCGCTCCTTAGTGTTCGGTTCGGTAGATTTGTGGAAAACATAAACGTTAATAGTGTTTGTGTTGAAAATCATTAAATAAATATGGTTTCCCTGTTTGTCATCTTTCGAACACAAAAATAATACTGTTTTTCCAACTCAACAAAAGATGAGAACATTTGATTCCGTTCGGTTTTTTTAAAAACCACAAACTTCATTGTGTTCGGTTCGGCTCATTAATGTTCGTCCCTTTTGGCTGGTAAAAAAAAATCAAAAATTGCTAACAAAACAAAAAGGCAGCAACATAATTTTACACAATACACACACAAGCTGTTCGTGCTGCGGTCGTTGCTAAAATTATTTGTTTGCTCATTTTATTATAAATATTACAGAACATTAAAATTTAATGTTTGTCTACAGTGTCACTACAATTGTTTTGTTTTTTTTTTTTAACAAAGAACAGAACAATATTTAATGTTCGACTCTTTCTTGAAAATAGTTACGAACGATATTAAGGGTTGTGTTCGTCTACACAAACACTAAAAAAATAGATATCGTTCTTGGGTGTGTAAGCCGATAAGCTTGATAATTTACTGTTTATTTACGAACACTGGTTGAAAATTTCAATAAAAGTGGTTTGGTAATGGGCACAAAGTCCATATTCCGGAAAGCAGCTTGAATGGGGGCTATATGAAATTATAGACCGATTCGCCCCTGCCAGCCAGCCAGCCGGACGGACATCATTAAATCGACTCAGAAAGTGATTCTTAGTCGATCGGTACGCTTTAAGGTGGATCTAGGACCAATAGTTTAAGATGTTATACACATCAGCACAAATGCATAATACCCTCTCCACTATTGTGGTGTGGGTATAATTAAATTGCTCTCTTCTAGGAATGATTTTTTAAGAGCTATAGGAAAGTTAAAAAAAACACATAAAATTCAGAAAAATGCATGAAATCTTTATTTGAATCAATAGTATGGTCCATATAATTTAGTGTTTGATCATTATTTCATGCAAATGTTGACCGTGACTGCGCCTCTAATGGTCCATCCGCTTAGTCCAATTTTGGCATTCTCTTTCCAACATTTCGGCTTCTCATGAATAAATGCTTAATTAAATGTTTTCTTCCAATGCGTCAATTGAAGCGGGCATGTGTGTATAGCCCCACAAAAAATAGTCTAAAGGCGTTAAACCGCACGATCTAGGCGGCCAATTGACCGGCCCCGAACGTGAAATAAAATGTTCACCGAACTCGCCTCTCAATAAGTCCATTGTTTAGCGTGCTGTGTGGCATGTGGCACCGTCTTGTTGAAACCACATGTCATGCAAGTCAAGCTCTTGCATTTCAAGTTGGATATCATATCACGGTAACGCTCACCATTCACAGTTACGTTACGATTCGCATCATCTTGTGACTGTGACTTTTTCTGGATGCATTGGTAGCTCTTGCAATGCTTCTGGCTGATCTTCACTCCAAAATCGACAATTCTGCTTATTAACGTACCCGTTGAGCCAAAAATGAGCTTCGTCGCTGAACACAAGAAGCGCGCGATGAACTTTCTTAACAGAGCACGCATTTTGATAATAAAATTCAATAATTTGCAAGCGTTGTTCGTTTGTAAGACGATTCGTGGTTAAATTATAGACCAAACTGAAGATGTTTGATAGTGAAACAAACCACGGAACGTACGTCAGCTGTTTAAACCAGTGTTGCCAAAAAGATAATAGCTAAAAAATCACCCGATAGTCTACAATCATTTTTAAATTCAGAGCGGTAAAAACTTCTGTAATCGACAATATAAATTCGACGATATTATTGCAAAAACTTTGCTAGCAATATTATGTCTAGTAAGAATGTGGCTGCCCATTTTATCAAGTCTGCTTGTGACTGTGGGAAATTTCTAGATTTATTTGAAAATCGAAGCGTTAATTGTGAGAGATTGGTACAATATAAATTTAAGAAGGTTATGACCAGGGCAATCATAAATATGCAACTGCATGTTTTTCTTTGTGTGACCAATAAAGGCACAAACAATATATTTATCCGTTTTAGAGCCTTTTATGAATTTTGGAATCGATTTGTAAGTGCATATTTTTGCATATGCTACCGTTTTCTGCATTTTTGTACATAATATAGTTAAACGAGCATTTTTGCAGCATTTATTTAGTTTATAGCGCATATTTTGCCTTTTTATAGTACATTTTGATACATGTTAAATTTTTTAGATGCCTACAAGAGCTTTCGCAGCAAATAAAAACTTTTTTTTTAATTTTTACTTTAAAATTGTGAGGCAAAGCAGATTGTCATTAAGTATAAATTATATGCAATGTGTATAATATATAGAAATCTTGACCAATCTTTTAGTACACCGATCGACTCAGAATCACTTTTTAAAGTGATCTAACGATGTCCATCCGTCCGTCTGGCTGGTTGTCTGTCCATGATAACCTTCTGCGTAAAGTACAAGTTCCAATTTTATAGATAATTTGATGTCCGTAAGACATCTTATTATGATGGAACATATTTAAATTAAATTCGCCCCAAAAATATTTTACTGCAAATTAAATTATTTTCGAATGGCTTCACATTTGCCCAAAGCTCCCATCCTTTTAAATGTTAACCTTTGTTAACAATTTAGCGAGCGTTCCGAAAATCCCTTTAAGACAAAAACCAAATATCTCATATATGAATTTTAGCCTAATATGGGCTTAAGGGTGGCATGTCATAACGTCCAGTGTCATAGTGTCCATGGACGTTATGACACTCCAAAAAGTGTCATAGTGTCCATGGACATTGTGACACTTTCAAAAGTGTCATAACGTCCATTGACACTATGACACTTTGCAAATGGACATTATGACACTTTCAAAAGTGTCATTAGGTCCATAATTACTAAAGAAGTAAAATACAAAAAAATTGATCTGCATACACGCAGAGAAAAACATGTTTCATTATGGTCCCAACCAACAAAACTATTTTTACAGAAACTAATTTAACCATAATATGGTTGTCGGTGACAATGATTTGGTTAAATGAAACATAATATGGTAAACAATTTTTTAAAAAAGGTTTTGCTGCTTTTTCTCTGGGTGTATATATTAAATATATAACGAAAACATTTTTGGACGCAAGGATTTTCTCCTCTATGGTATAACAAATACCGGCTTCGCTAACTAAAGCTCCTTTGCACAGCCGGTCTTTGGCCGGGCGCAAGGATTTTCTTCTCTATGGTATAACAAATACCGGCTTCGCTAACTAAAGCTTCTCTGCACAGCCGGCCTTTGGCCGGGCGCAAGGATTTTCTCCTCTATGGTATAACAAACACCGGCTTCGCTTACTAAAGCTTCACTGCACAGCCGGCCTTCGGCCGTGCGCAAGGATTTTCTCCTCTATGGTATAACATCACCGGCTTCGCTAACTAAAGCTTCTCTGCATAGTCGGCTTTCGTTCGGAAACAAGGCAGATTTTAGAAGCTTCACTTAGCGAAGCCGGTGTTTGTTATACCGTAGAGGAGAAAATCCTTGCGCCCGGCCGAAGGCCGGCTGTGAAGAGAAGCTTTAGTTAGCGAAGCCGGTATTTGTTATACCATAGAGAAGAAAATCCTATGATCCCAAATTTGTTTACATTCTTTCTTGCTTGTAAGAATTTTTGGCATTGTACTTACTTATTTTGATATTTCAAAACAAATTTTAATATTTTTCATTATAGGTTAAGTTGTGGACATTATGACACTTTGAAAAGTGTCATAACGTCCGCGGACGCTATGACATTTCTTTGATGGACGTTATGACACTTTTGAAAGTGTCATAATGTCCATGGACACTATGACACTGGACGTTATGACATGCCACCGGCTTAAGCGATAATAAGTTTTTTTTTAATTTTGTTATTAAATTTTTGAATATTTTGTCTTCAAATGAACAATTTTTGATTTTTTAGAACATATTTTTAACATTTTTCAGGACATATTTTCCAGTTTTTACTGCATATTTAATGCGCATAAAACGCGTTTTTAGAGCAAATTTTTGGTGTTCCTTTTCTGAAGACATATTGATTCCACTGCTAAATACGGCTCATTATTAGTGGCCAAAAACGAATCAAGCTGATTTCGGATACCCTCGGTAGGGTAGTCGTAGGGGGGCAAGGTGTGGACTATAAGCCAGGTAAGGCAAAACATCCTTTCCTATCACAGTTATTAACTGATATTGGTTCACGCCTGATTGTGTATTCCATCCCGCCCGCTTCAAGCTGTCCTCTGTGTCCGTCTTTCATAATTTCTACACCTTAAAATAAATAGGATACTTCTGGTCATACCAAATACAGAGCATCAGCATGGTGTTAAAAATATTTTGCTTTGACGTTGTTTCGTTGCTGGTTGGTTGAATTTCACATAACATTTCTTGCACCTGGGATTGTCGCGTCGCAGTGGATCTATACATTATTGTTGGTCATGATAAAATGCAAAAAGGTTTTCTTTTTATGACGTTCAAGCCAAATTTCGGCGCCCTATGCTCCAGTGAGAGTTAGAGGAATATATATATATAAGCCAAATTTCGGACGTTTCTAGCCTCCAACTAGTGTGTCACCCAATTTCCTTTGTTTTATATGAATCCTGCATCTCGAAAACATTTCTAAATTGATGCCTGGGTGTTCTTCTTGAGTTGGAGTAATGATTCTAATTCATTGTCATCAAACTTCTTTCTCTCCCTTCTGGGGCAATATCCTTTGTCAAAATCAGGTGCAGTCAATACCTGGAATCTGGCAAAAATCCAAAATTGACAGATTTGAAAAGATCTTCACTGCTAACCAGAGCTCCAGAAAGCTAGTACCACGGAACACCGTAGCCCTGGTGACACGGCACCGGACTAACTATTATATAAACGGTTCTGTTAGTATGCTTCTTGCGAAAAATACTTGTGGCCTTTAAGGCAATGACAGAAAAAACTTTTGCTTCGCGTTGCGTTAGAGATTCGCTTTGATATCTTAGATGAAATATTCAAATTTATATGAAACATGTCACATTAAGTACTTTAAACGAGCGAAGCGAAAAGTTAGACAACTCTCATCTTTTAGCGCGCTTTGACAATCTGGTAGTTTGTATGTATCATTTCTTTTATTTATTTATTTTTTAACACACAATGCGTGAGTGTTGTCAAAGTTTTTATTGTGCCCTACACCTTTTGCTATACGCTTTTCTGTCAAAGTTAGAAACGTCACGTCATGCTTCGGCCTTTAGGGAGATTGTCATTGCAGAAGCTTCGCCTGCGCGCTGATGGAGTACTACCGCTAATCACAGGGTTATTTAGATCTACTACCTAAAGTCGCGGGAAGGAGGATCCTGACAACCCCACTAAATGACTTATTTTTCACCACTTATGGGCGAGTTCAGCCTGAGGGATCAATCCTAGGTGCTGTTACTACACATCAAAAGCTGCTGGCATTTTCCAAAAAGCAGCGAAGGTTGCTTTGCTCCAGCTCCTACACAAGGGGCGATTTTGCCGGATTATACACACTAATGAATGGTTGGTTAACCCATTATTTGTCCCCAATATGGTTGAGATCCACCATGAGATTAGGCCATGTGGCAGGTGCTTAAGTAAATCCTTTCCACAACTGTCTGGCCTGTACTGTCTTTGTCTTTCGTGTGAAAATCTTCAGCACAAGCAATATCTCGCACATTGAAATCAATGAAACATAGTCATGACAAGCTTCGGTGAGCAATTAATGTACAGGGTGATTTATTTAACTGCATGAGAACTTAAAATGATGATACAAGAGAGAAATATTGTTGGAATGAATTTTTTTTTATTATAGTCTGCTAGATAATTTCATGGCATTTATTTCTTACATATGATTTCTGGCATATGTCGCTGCTTCTACGAGTAACACGGTCCATTTGATGAGTCTAGTTTCTTTTTACTTTTTCAAATAAATCTGACCGTATGCCGTCAATGGTTGCTTAATTATTGGCTTTTTATGATTTAGTGATTATGATTTATGCTAGTTTGTGACCATAACCAATGACTTAACAGAGCCCAGCCTCATAGAAAGTAATCCAGAGGCGGTAGCTCGCACGAACGAGGTGGCCAGTGAACTGGACCACTTCTGAAAATAAAGTTGTCACCAAATTGATTTCGCAATCAATCCATTGTTAAGCGAGCTGTATAGGAAGTTCCGCCATCTAGTTAGAACCAAATTACTTTTGATTCTGCGTAACGGCAGCTCATTGCTCATTTCGAAAGAGCCTGTAAACCGAACCAAATAGTCAATTCGGATGGATGTACTGGTGATTTGTTATCAATCTTCGCTACAAATATTGCAAATTTGCTTATTGACGTGGCCATTTAACCAGGAATGATCTTCGTAAATATGACGAAGTGCTCTATGAACTTCGTGAACAGATTAATTTTTTAGAAATAAATTTCCACAATTTGGAAGCATTGTTCTAGCGTTAAACGGTTCATGATGACTTGCCAAGCCTTGCTAAAAGAAATGTTATAACAGTTTGACATTCTCAGCTTTCAAACAATAGTTATCGATAACAAAATTTCATATGCAGCTAAAAAAACAACACCCGATACATCCAAATAACGAAATTCTAATTTATTTTCTTAAATACTTTACCTGCTCCTACATTCAATTTTAATCTTCACACATCTTTCACAATTTTACTTTCAATCGTTTATTTTAATCGCATTTAACTAAATTATTTACAAAATTTAAATAAAAAAAAGATACATTTTACAGTTACACAAACGTATCTTTAAGTTTTTGTGTACATAAGTTTTGTTGTTTTTTTATCTAAAAATATTTATAAAGAGATTCTTTTCTAGCCTACTTTTTTCAATTAAAAATAGTAGAAGTAGTAGATTATAAAATAAAATAATAAAAACAATTAATAAAAATATTACAAATATTATCACGTTAATACATTTAAATACAAAAACAAACTAAATATAAAAAAAAAATAATACAAAATTCTGAATGAATACTATAGCGTTAACTTAAATACTAAAACAGCTGGTTAATAAATAATTTTTAAGTTATCACGTGTAATGGAAAGCTTCTTTTTTTCAATATTTTTTCATTACAAAACTACTGTTAATTATACTTTGGAGAATAATACTCTCCTTCTAACTATAGACAAGTATTTATCTCCCGTTTTTCGAGACATTTTTCACAAGTCACCTCGCAGCACCACTTAAATACACATTTGCAATTAACCCATTCGGATACAATGTGATGTTTGTGACCCCGACTGCAACACAAGAGATCACAGCCGTCGACACCGATAGAGGTGACATTGCACTCACGATCTTGCGTGCCCAGCGAACCAGTTCGTATATTCGGCGCACAGAAATCGGCTGAATCGTCTGAGTATACAAGATCGTATTTTGTGGGCAGTTTGATATTTTCACTTTCGGGCATAAAACTGTTGCCATCATTGCGCAGTACAACCTTGTAGGCACCATCAAATTTCTCTCGTAGCCTGGTAGAGACTTCACGGAAGGAGGGCATTTTTAACCAGCACGTTTTGACGGTACATGAACCCGAAAGGCCATGACATTTGCATTCTAGTCGTATCGAATCTCGAATTGCCTGGAAATAAAAGAAAAGTTCTATTACTATAATTTAGCAGCAAATTCAAATATTTGTAGTCTTCTAAAAACTTCCTTAAAGTATGTTCATAACTAACAAATGTTTGACGAAAAAAATCAAAAAAAAAAAAAAGAGTGACCAGGAAAGCGATCAAACTTTAGCTTTATTTTCAAGAATTTCTTTGGATTCACTAAACTTTCTTTGTTAATTAAGAAACTATTAAATGATGTTTGACGTTTTGCAAAAGCAAAAAAGTTTTGAAAAAAACTAGTGGTTACGTGTAGGTCGTCAAATAAAGGGTGGTTAAATTTTAAGGGCCGATTTTGATTTTGAATAAAAAACACAAATTAATTAGAAAATTATTGTCATTTCTTTTTATTATATTAATATTGGTATGGTTCAATTATGTATGGAATAAAATATCGGCCAAATGGCCACCGCGACTTCGGCGGCACACCTCCATCCGATGGTTCAAATGTTCGATGACGCTGAGATACAAATGAGGTTCTATGCCGTTAATGTGCCGAATTATCTGCTCTTGAATTGTTGCTGGCTTGTCGACATACACCTTTTCTTTCAAATAACCCCAAAGAAAGAAGTCCAACGGTGTCAAATCACATGAGTTTGGCGGCAAATTGACATCACCACCATGTTAGATAACACGGGCATTGAATTTGTCGCTCCGTCCTGTTGAAACCACATATCGTCCACATCCATATCTTCCAATTCGGGCCATAAAAAGTTCGTTATTATCTCACGATAGCGAACACCATTCAAACCCAATAAAAAAGTTTATCATTTTGCGAAGCACTAAAGGTACATGTAAAAGATAAGCGCACAATTATGCGCTACGCAATAAGACATACAGAAATGCAGTAAAGTAAGTGAAAGACCTCTCAACAACTTTTATTAAAAGAAATAGCATATCAAGTGCTACGGCAGTCCCTTACTACGAACAGGTTCGTAAGGGAGAATACTAAAAAATAACTGTGTCAAAACATTAGGTATGTAAAGCTGATCGTTAAAAATTTATTGCTTCAAAGTGGGAACTCGCCATATAAAATTCATGTCTTCCGTAAGCGCAATGGTAAGCGAAACTTTTATGTTTCTCCCTTACAAACCTGCTTCGTTGGAAGCTCCATTTTTTATTGGGAAGTAACTGCCTGACCGACCTCATTTTGAAAAAATACGGTCCGATGCCGCCAGCCCATAAGCCGCACCAAACAGTCAACCACTCTTGGATTATCATTCGCCCAAATGCGGCAATTCTGCTTATTGACGAATCCAGTGAGGTGAAAATGAATTCACGAAGTGCACGATATGCATTTTGATTAACCACCCATTTTCATAATAAGCCCGAATAACTTAAACGCGTTGCTCGATTGTGTATCTTTCCATGGTTCAAATTGCGTTAATCTGAAATTGGGAAATGTCAAATGAAATGCAGAAAAAATTTGGCGTTAAGGTGTGGTTCACATTCAACTTCGGCCCTTAAAATTTAACCACACTTACAATAGATATGAACACAGCTTAAGATCATTTTCGGAATGATGCCTATTAATGTTATAGAGGTTGGTCTTAACTTTGTGGAAATACCTTGTTGCTCACCCTGTTAAAAACAAGAAGAGTTTTGATCGAACGCAATTGGTTCGATTGAAAAATAAAATATATTGTCAACCGAACCAATTTTTATACAACTTATGTCTATCAGGATCAGGCCGTATCAGTTATTTTGAAGATTATGTGTTGTAGTGGGGTATTTTTCCGATCAATTCATTTTATAGAAATTCAGAAGAGATGGTAAATAGAACTTAGCCAAAAACTAATGAAATACGGTTGCTTTTTAAGACTTTTAGACCCTTAAAGCCTCGTTACTCATACGTAAATGGTGCGATCGACCTCAGTAGTTGATAGTTAATACAAATACGTAAACGTGTTGAAATGTGTCAAATTTTATATAATTAATAAATTTTAGCTATAGTTATTTGTGCGTATCAAAAAAAAATTTTAAAAAGCGTCGTGTACGTCAATATCAATGAACATGCACATAAAAGCTTTCTCATTTTTATCCGCAACGTTACGTAAGAGTAGCTTGAAAAGGAAAATGAATCAGCTGATCCGCAACGTATACGTTACGTTAGAGTAACGAGGTTGTTGAGAATTTATTTAAGCCCTTGAAGCTTAGGATACCGCAAAGCGAGAAATTTAAAACGGATTCCGTGCTTCTGGACAATGGGATTTCGGTCTAAAGAGCCTTACCAAAATGTAAGTCGCTGCTTATTCGTAAGTACTCTCTAAAGACCGTAACCTTTCATTCGCATTAAAGTTAACTGGTACCCGTTACTAAAGCCGTGGGACGGTGCAACAATTTATTTTTTATAGAACATGCCCATTCCCCCCATTCAATAAAACGACTATTAAAATTTAAGATACTTAAAAAAATCGTGATTAAGTTGGAATGTGTTGGTTAGAATTGATCTACATTAAAGGCCAATTCTCACCATTCTTTGTAGAAAACACTTCCGGGTAGTTTAGGCACCTTACCACCAAGGGATCAAATTGTTAATAAATGTCGCGCATTTAACTCAAAATTTCTATTCACTTAGTTGAGTTGCGAAATAGCTAAGGAGGACAGAGGTGTATCCCTCCTAGTGTAGGCGTTAGTACTGGATACCTTGCCCGTCCGTTATGGGTATGGCTGGAAAATTTACTGTAGAAATAAGTTCAATAACTTTTTTCGGAACCCGAAATTTTCATTTGACCTTTTCGGTTTCGTTTGTTTTTAAGAAAACCGAACTTCAGGAAAACAATTTGCGTCTTAAGTATTTGGCAACCAATTCCCAGCACAATTGTGCTGATAACACTTTTATGCATTTTCTTATGCTTTTTCTTTTAGACGTCAGTAAGACAACAAAACTTATCCAGCAACCATTTTTAAATTCATAATAATATACGAAAAATATTTCATGATAAATAACATACATATTTGGTAACTTGCAATGCATTTCTTTCCTCCATTACCCCTTTTGGGAGCATATGGCATCCATAACGCCTCTCAGTCTAACTCGATTTTTTGCAGTTATTTTCGCGTCTTCCCATGTCAGATTACACTGTTTTAGTTCTGGAAGTATCGATGCATTTACTAGGTATCGTTAATCGGTTGTTGTTCCAGCTAATTATGCAATTGGTTTGTTTAGCAGGTAACATTGTAAGTTTGCACTATCCTAGTTCTTGGATCATCGATCATCAGCTAAATAGATCATTGGTCTGTTGTAGATGGTCCTAGGATAATGGCCCAGCGGGAAAAAGCAGGAGTTCGAATGCCTTCAGAAGGCCTCCTTCTTTGGATATACAAGGCCTGCACACGTTGTCAGTGCGGGTAGGCCTTCCGCTCTCGCTTTTTGTAGCAGTTACACAAGAATGGTAACGGGATTAAAAAGGAATAATTATTTTGCTTTTGTTTGAGCAAAAAAACAAAACAAAAAATATTTCTTTTTCTCTACTTCCATTTAAAAAAAGCGAATTTGGAAAGTGCATCTTATCTTTTATACGAAAGAGCCGAAGGGTTCTATGATGCATTTTTTAGCAGTTAGATAAGAATAGTAATTAAATCAAAAATATTGTTAAGCAGGCCTTTAATAAGGCCTGGAGTAAGAAGGTCTTCGGAGTTTTCCCACTGGGGGGCTGCCATCTGTCGTTGCCTAGAAACAACTCCCTTTGTGTATTTGGTATAGTGATGGGGAACCTTGTTAGTCTCTTAATTACTACCTATTTTCCTACCTTAACGTTATAAAATATTTAATCAAATAAAAGGGAGAAGGTCATTCAAAGACATTATGGTGTTTTTCACAGTTATATAAATAATTTTAAAAGTAAACTGTAAATACTTCGAGACGAATTATTGCAGATAAAATGAATGTAATAGAGATCTGGAAAAATTTGGATAATTGTATCGTTCTTTCGCTCTTCTAATTACTGTGAGCCATATTATCTAATCTAAAATTAATTTGATCAAAACAGCTGGCTTAAGAGTAGAAATACCGACAATTTTATTGTATAAATAAATTTTGTTTGCTGGGTAAATCGCTCACAAATACAACTTTATTTTAAGCTTTGGCTGGCTATAATGTTAAGGTTGAGCCTTTAACCCAGGGTTTAAAAAACTGCAGTCGAAACCAAAAACTGTCGAACAAAAAACGAATATTTTGTATACAACTTTTCGTTTTATGAGTTGGTTTGACAGCAACTGTTTACGTTTAATGAATCAGAAGTGAAAGCAACAGTTTTTTTTTGGTCAATGACAAATGAATAGGTGGAAGGAATGGCAGTTTTTCTACTTTGATTGCAGTTTTTTAAACGCTGATTAAACCTTATCAAAACTAATTCTGACTATTTTCTTAAAATAAAACCTTTTCAACTTTTAAAGATGTGGCAGCACTTTCTATTCTGATGTCAAGAAAAAAAATTTCGGATGTAAAAACAACAGCAAAAAACTTAAACAATATTTTTTCAATAATTAGTATTGTGGTTATTTTGTAGAACTATTTATGATTTTTAATCCAAATTTTTAATATTTTTAATTAGGCTTAAGTTCATGAAATTTAATTTTTCATCCAAATTTTTAATATTTTTAATTAGGCTTAAGTTCATGAAATTTAATTTTTATTAAATTATTTTTGTGAAGAAAGGAATTTTACAACATAAAAATCAATTAAAATTGTTATTGATAATCTTTCATTCTTGACGTGGCTCGGGCTCGAACCCTGGCCGGCAGGTTACCATGACATGTTTCGATCGCAACCACTCGATCTCCTCAGATGGATTTGCCGTCTTACACTCGCAGCCATCGACGACTGCTGACGTCGAATACAATTTGGTTTAAGGATTGATGTTTGACTATTGACGTCAGCAATCGTCGATGGCTGCGAGTGTAAGACGGCAAATCCATCTGAGGAGATTGAGTGGTTGCAATCGAAACATGTCATGGTAACCTGCCGGCCGGGGTTCGAGCCCCAGCCACGTCAAGAATGAAGGATTATCAAAAACAATTTTAGTTGATTTTCATGTTGTAAAATTCCTTTCTTTATAAAAATAATTTAATGAAAAATTAAATTTCATGAACTTAAGCCTAATTAAAAATATTTTTTCAATCTTACTTATCTATTTCCATTATTTTCTGGAAAATATTTTTTTTTGTTGCCTGAATAATTTTTTTTTTTTTTTGTTAAATGACTTACCAACCTCCCCGCCATGTTGTTGTGCAATTTAACCAACGTCGTTAAATCACGTCGTCGACGATATTTTGAATCCAAAAATATTCTTGAATGACGAAAACCAAAATTAACATTATCGCTGCAACCGCCCCATTCCCATTCTCCCTCCGGAAATTTGATGTTTCTTAAAAGTTTTCGCCTTCTATTGCCATTGCCCCTTCGGCTATTGTTTCCGTTATGTCTGGACCTCGTTGAATTTTTTTCATAGGCAGCCTGTTGTTTTTCCAAAGCAGCCACTGCTGTAACGGCATTCACCATTTGTGGTTGACCACCATTGCGACGCGAGTGACTTTTGTCACAAGAACACTCCACCAAATTGCCCAGAGTGCAGGCTTTCGTCACCGCATAAGTAACACCGGCTGAGGTGATTGCGTTTACAAACCCAGTTTCTCGAGTGTCTGTAAATAAATATGAATGAATTACGGCTAATGAGTAATAGTCGATAAAAGTTGAACTATAATTACAACTTATTATATTGCTAATAAAATAAATTAAAAAAAAAAATATATTAACAATTATTTATTGTTTTTTTTAACAACAACAAAAAGAAAAAAGTTGGTGTGTCAGTTTAATTGTCAGAAGACCACTTAAATATGCATGTTATGCTAAATAAACACACTTTTAAAGTGACAACTATTTGACATTTGTCACGTTCTCATTTGCATATTTGTTCGCCAACTCGTAGGAGAACGCTGCCGGCATACCTGAGCACCACCGCCGCCTCTTTTATCTTAGGTGTAGTACAACATCCGTAAAATCATAAATAGAATAAAATTAAATAAAAACCGAAGTAAAATGTGCAAATAAATACATCTAGCTGGAAATAAAAACGAGTAATAATCGTGAGAACTTACAAAATGTAACACCCGAACTGCAGCAAACAGACAGATACTTGGACGCAGTCATCGATCTCTTACGAAAGAGTGTGTGTGTGTTTGCAACTGTCATTCAATTACAGATGACACATTGACTTAAATACTAACACTTTTTTGTATTTTTATTTTTTTTTTTTTGAAAATTGTCTATTTTATTTCGTTTTTTATTTTAAAATTTATTTCTATTTGTCTGACTGTGTTTCTTTATCTCAATTCAACTTTATGTCAATTTCATTCATTCAAACGTGGAGTGTTTATGTTGGTGAGTATCTGTGTGTGTCATGTAAACAGTGTTAAACGACTCAATGAGTAATTAGCATTATTTAGCAACTTTGTGTTTGCATTTGCAAGAGTTTTATTATTTATTTACACACTTTTTTTGACGTGTTTTACATTATTTTCTTACTTACGTTCTTCATTTTGACACTTTGCATGTCAGTTGTCAAATTATTTGTAGAAAAAATAAAGTTTTTTTTTATTTTCACACACGCATTTATGTATGTATAAGAGCTGTCATCAGTCAGTCTGTTAGTCGGTAGCGCGGAAAAACACAACCTTTTTTTGTTTTAAAGTTTTTGTTTAATTATCTGTTTGTTTTATTTCAGTTATTTGTTAATTTTTGAAAGTTGTAAATAATATTTTGTTGTTATTTAATAATAGTTGTGGGGATTTTTGTTGTTTTATGGTTTTTGGCGGTGACAATGAAGATGACTTCATATGACTTTTCCTATATACGTATGCATACATATCTGTGGTCATAGGGAAGAGTAGCTTAAGTCGACATAAAACAAAATTGGGTTGTTAGAATTAGAAAAGTTGTAAAAACTTTACATAAACGATTATTAAATTTAAAAATGTTTATTAAGTCAACTCTTAATAGAAAATTTGTTTGCAAACCTATTACGGCAGTTAATATTTACAATTTTTTTTAAACATTTAGAACTAAACTAGAAGTGAACTAGAGCTGAACTAGAACTGAACTAGAACTGAACTAGAACTGAACTAGAACTGAACTAGAACTAAACTAGAACTGAACTAGAACAGAACTAGAACTGAACTAGAACTGAACTAGAACAGAATTAGAACTGAACTAGAACTGAAATATAACTGAACTAGAACTGAAATAGAACTGAACTAGAACTGAACTCGAACTGAACTAGAACTGAACTAGGACTAAATTAGAACTGAACTAGAATTGAACTAGAACTGAAATAGAACTGAACTAGAAATAAACTAGAACTGAAATAGAATTGAACCAGAACTCTACTAGAACTTAACTAGAACTGAACTAGAACAGAACTAGAACTGAGCTAGAACTTAACTAAAACAGAACTAGAAGTGAAATATAACTGAACTAGAACTGAACTAGAACTAAATTAGAACTGAACTAGAACTGAACCAGACCTGAACTAAAACTGAACTAGAACTGAACTAGAACTGAACTAGAACTGAACTAGAACTGAACTAGAACTGAACTAGAACTGAACTAGAACTGAACTAGAACTGAACTAGAACTGAACTAGAACTGAACTAGAACTGAACTAGAACTGAACTAGAACTGAACTAGAACTGAACTAGAACTTAACTAGTACTGAACTAGAACTGAAATAGAACTGAACTAGAACTGAGCTAGAAATGAACTAGAACTCAACTAGAACTGAACTAAAACTGAACTAGAATAGAACTAGAACTAAATCACAACTTAATTAGAACTGAACTAAACTAGAAATGAACTATAATTAAACAAGAAATGAACATAAGCTGTACCATTTGGAAAGAACTCAATCTGGATCTAAATTTAATTAAATTAGATTTTTTTCCTTTAAATAAACTATTTGTTATTATCAGTGTTCGAAAATAAAGAGTACATTATTTAGCGTTCGGCTCACACACCGAAGAACGATATCTATTTTTTTAGTGCTTGTGTAGATATAAACAAACCTTAAAACCGTTCGTAACTATTTTCAAGAAAGAACCGAACATTATATAATGTTCTGTTCTTCGTTAAAAAACAGAACAATTGTAGAGGTTCTGTAGACATACATTATATTTTAATGTTCTTTAGTGTTTTTTTTTAATTACAAATACATACAAGTTTGGGTTGCCAGATTTATTTATTTTAAAAAGCATTAAAAAAACAAGATATTTGAATGTCTCGCGGGACAAAAAGATAAAATAAAATATGAAACTCTACTTTAAATTATTTTTAATTTAGAAATAATTAGTAATGTTAAAAAAAGCAAATAAAAATGTTTATACATACAAATTAAGCAGTTTAAACTTTAAAGTAAAAGTGAAACAAAATTATTTTTTTAAGTATTTAATTCATTGAGTGCCTTTATTAAAAATTAGAGAAGTTTAACAAAAAGTAAAAAAAGGATATAAACACACAGAAAAAAATGTTGATATAGAATCATAGTAAATTTCTGCAAAAGTATGCCCTTTATTTAAATGAATCATTATTTAATATTAATTTTAAATGAAAAATATAAAAATAACCTTAATCACGTTAATTAAATATTATTCACTGTTAAAATAACATTGTTCAATATTGAATTCATACAAACCAGTTTTATATTAAATTAACATGCATACATACTTAAAAATTTTTTTATTTTCATGTTTTAAATATGTTATAAAAAGAAGACAATTGCCGTAATTAAAATTATGTATTGAGTTAAATAGTACATCAAGTTTTTAAAGTAGGATGATGACGAAAACCAAATCGAGCCATTCTGCTGATGCTTCTGTTAATTGACGCTTTTTATTTTATACATTATATTAATTCGGGTACGCTGAATCCAATGGTGCTAACCGTTTTTTAGGTTAGCTCTTGTTTTCGAGATATACCGTTTATTCGAAAATGGAGGAGGTTACACAGCATATATTCGCGTATCTCAAAAACGGTTAAGTTTATTAAAATTACTAAAAAACCGAAATTCCGCAATAAAATTTCCTTTAAGAATCGTTTTAGAAACATGATAAAAATTTCGAAATTTTTGTTTTTAAAAAATTTATAAAAAAGGCTTCTAATTTTTTCCAAACGTAAAAATACATGTATAAAAGAAATTGCAAACAAAACAAGCCATAAATGATTAAAATCTGTTAACAACTTTTGAAGTTATTCACAAAAGTCGAAAATTTTTAATTAATTTAAGAATTTCATAAAACGCAATATTTGTATGGGATACCCCCTAAGAGGGGGAGATAAGAGCTAAGCATTTTTTCGAGAAAATGTTAGGGAAAAAAACTAATTGCGGTCGGTCACACATTGTATTCCCTTAGGGGCGACTACTGGGCATTTATGGGACTTTTTCTTCAGTATATTTCTAGTCTGCATTGAAAATTTTGTATGGAAGCACGCTTAAGGAATGGAGATAACGGGTAGGTATGTTTGAAATTATTGATTTAGATGAAAAATAAAGTGGGGTTGGTCATACATTTGACCCACAAAGGGGTATCCTGCGCTTAGGAGGAGATAAATTTAAGAATTTTATAAAACCGCCATATTCTTTAATTTAGCCGGTACATACGTTTCCAAGACTTTTTCCATATAATATTTTTTTTTTTTTTAAATTTTCTATCACAAAATGTATTTTATTTAAAATCTCAAAAAACAGCAATAAACAAGATTTATTTTTTTTTTTCATCTGGCAACGTTAAGCACATCTGAAACGAACGAACATTAATGAGCCGAACCGAACCGAACACAATGAAGTTTGTGGTTTAAAAAAAAAACCGAACGGAATTTAATGTTCTCATCTTTTGTTGAGTTGGATGAAAACAGCATTATTTTTGTGTTCAAAAGATGACAAACAGGGAAACGTTATTTTTTTTAATGAATTTTTACACAAACACTATTAGCGTTTGTGTTTTTCACAAATCTACCGAACCGAACATTAAAGAACGATATTTAGTGCTTATTTTCGAACACTGGTTATTATGCGCTTCGTTATTGTTGTTTTTTCTTTTTTTCCAGTCCAACGACAGTTTAGGTCATGAGAAAATAAATAAATTCTATAATCGAATTCATGTGGTTTGAGAAAAAGTTATATTCAAATTTATTTAACTTCAACATGCTAATGATTTTATCAAATGGATTTAGGGCTCAGTTAGCCGGGAGTAATAGTAACAGTAACCTTACCGTAAAAAAGTAAGACCAATCAGTTTCTTACAGATTGGGACGTAACATCTTACTGCTAACTGTAATCGTTCTAATTACTTTACATACACTCACAATATTCTATACGTAAAATTAACTGAAATTGTAATATAAAATGAATGAAAATTCAATTAAAAACCGGTCTACTTATTTTTCATTTATCTTTAACAAAAAGTTCATTTATTTTTAACAAAAAGTTCATTTAACTTTTACTGTCAAAAATTCAACACCATATTCTGTAAAATCAATTAAATATTCAGTTATTTTATTAACCCATTAAGGCCCGAGCCATGATCCCGTTGAGTTATAATGACGAAACTTTTAAAATTTTATTGTTTATACCTAAATAAGAAAGAAAACAAATTTTGGGCAAATCGGCTACGTGGGAGCCCAGATAACCCCCGTTGCGAAATGCAACGTTTGGCCTTAACGATATAAAAATTAAGCGCATTTGCAAACATTTTAAATTAAAATTTTTTATTCACGTCTTTAGGAAAAAAAAAATTAAAAAAGATATTCATATACATTTCATTTTTAACCTATTAAGGCCCTGCGTTGCGTTTTCGCAACGTTCGCTTAAACCTCCCCTCAGGCATTTTGTTGTTACGTGATATTGTTATAAAGCACAGAGAAATAAAATTAAACTTATTATCTAATCGACCTGTTTTTGGATTTGTATCATACATAAGATTTTTTTATAAAAATTTTTAATTTAAATTTTGAATTTTTCCTGTTTTTTGGGTACTTTTAGAAAAAGTTAAAAAAAATAAATATCTGAAACTTCTGAAGGAGATAGCTAACATACGAACATTTTTATTTCTACTCAAAAATCCAATCATCGTTGACATTTGAGACTTTTTTTATGATTGGATACATCCGTGATGCGAAAACGCAACACTGGGCCTAAACCATATACAAATAACATAAAATTGTCAAATAAAATATATTTTTCACTTGCTATTTAAATAATTGGTTTATTATTTACCATAGGCCTCATATAAAGCCCATTCTCGAAAAACACTTTAGTAGTATAACACCATAACAAATAATTCTATTGTAATAAATTTGGTTCTGTCACAGTTTTATAATGACTAGAAATCACACTGTCAACTTTCGTAAAGATCGGTTCATAATTTACCACAGGTCCAATATAATGGCCACTCCTGAAATATCCTAGCTGTCAGTGGATGGTTTCAAATATTTGGCATAGCCGAATATAGCACTCTTACTGGTTTTTCTTTAATATCCTGGGAGAGGATAATTTCACATTGATTGTTCGATTTTCTCTTATTGTACCTATTGAAGAACCCTGGGGAAAACAGTTTGGTCCTGGGATTTGTGAAAATAGAACAAGGAGAACTTATTATCTAACTGGTATATTAAGAACAAAAAGGTTAAAAACTAATGAATTACAGTACATTCTTGTGACACTTTTTTTTGGGACTTTCTCAAATTTGATTCTTAAATCTAGTTCTGGGGACTTGTTTTATTAACATAATACTACATTGTATCGAAATAATCTAACATTGTTATAACTAACACTAAACACGTTCATTGAGAATAGATGTTAGACTGGTCAAATAGTGTCAATTGACCAATGACAACCCCATGTTAAAGTGATATTTCTTATCTTATCACCAAAGACCTATCACGGGACTACTTTGGTGTAAGTTCGCTTTCCTTTAGGAAAATAACACACTTTGGGCATAAGAAAAAAAAAGGAATTGTCATAGAGAATTTACCTTCTGCGAAATATCCTGCATTTTAAAACTTGGAAATTAGTTTGAAAAAGGTGAAAAAATTATCGAAAATTTCAAAACACATAAATAACAACAACTTATAATTAACATATGTACATGCATGTTTTTATTATGCTTTTTTAAATAGCAAGTGATTGTATAAATATGTTTGTATTTAAAAATTGTATGTAATTTGTATATCGTTTAGGCCCAGTGTTGCGTTTTCGCATCACGGATATATACAATCATAAAAAAAGTCTCAAATGTCTACGATGATTGGATTTTTCAGTAGAAATAATAATGTTCGTATGTTAGCTATCTCCTTCAGAAGTTTCAGATAGGTATATTATATATTACTTTATTTTTTTTTTACTTTTTTCAAAAGTACCCAAAAAACAGGAAAAATTCAAAATTTAAATTAAAAATTTTTATAAAAAAAAACTTATGTATGATACAAATCCAAAAACAGGTCGATTAGATAATAAGTTAAATTTTATTTCTCTGTGCTTTATAACAATATCACGTAACAACAAAATGCCTGAGTGGAGGTTTAAGTGAACGTTGCGAAAACGCAACGTAGGGCCTTAATGGGTTAAATTCAGTAATTTTCGTTTACTCCACAAAAGAGCCGAATTTCTAAACAATACCAGAAAGACACCTGTCCGCTTGTTTTTCTTATAAGCGAGAGAGGGAGAATATTATTATTTACTGTTACACACGTTTGTTTAACTTTTGTTGGACTGACCACGTTGTTTACAGAAGAACTCTCAATTATAAGACACCAGCAGCATGACCGATATGGCTTCGCGATTATTTTACTTTTAAAATTTGATGTATTTCACTAAATTATATTAACAAATAGAAAATGGGAATTGCTTACACAAAACAAGCAATTCATTTTTTATGGATAAGTAAAAATTAATTTGTGGTAGTTAAATTATATAAAACTAGCAAACCCGGCGAACTCCGTTTCGCCTCCAGATGGCTTCGTTTTATGTAACATTTCGTTTGGTGATTAAAAGATGAAGAAACATTTTTTTTTGTTTTATAATTGAAAAGGAAAAATTTTATCTCATTTCACAACAGTAATGAATTCATTTCGATTACAAAAATGAAGTGTTATTAAGTTGAACTTCTCTAAGTAAATGGCGTTAAAATTGAATGCCATGTCGGTTGGAATCATTGGGATCCGAGGTATCAAAACATTTTCTCCCTTGTACTTTCCTTTAAGCATTGTTGCTTCGATGACGTTATTCATCAGTTTTTTTACCGTAAGTCGGGTGCCATTACAAAGACGTGGTTGGTTTATATTTCTTAACATTATGATTACCGATCAAACTTTTAGTTTGAATTTATGAGGAGGTAATCCGGGTAATCCCAGGGAGTTCGATTGTATAGTTGACGACATCGTTCTGAGAAGTAATGGAATCTACCGATTTGTACGTCTCCAATTTGCCAGCGATTTCACTTTGAATCTTAAAATTCAGTTCGTCGACATCAACGTAGCTAATATAGCACGTTCGCTCAACAAATCATGATTTCTCTAATTTTGTGTAATGTTTGAAAACACCTTTCGGATGAGTTCGGACTTTGATTCGGTGAACCGGCAGAAATTGAAATATCCACCGGGATTTTGTCGTTTCCTATGTCCAGCAATTGTTTGGAAAATACGTCTCGAGATTGATTGTTTTGCAGCTCGACCCGCATTTTCAGAGTCAATTTGAGCTTTCTAACGTGTTTCCACAAAGCAGACGACTTCAAACATGCATTTAATTCATCGGCGGGCGTTGATCGTGGTATCACTGGAAGTGTTTGCCAAAAATCACCTGCCAACAAATCATCGTACCTCCAAATCGGCTTTGATTGTTTCGTAGTAGGCGTAAAAGTAGGCGTGGTAAATTTTTCTTTCGATGAAAATTTAAAATGGAATAATACGAACATTTGAAAGAAAAATTAGTCAAATCGATGAGCCGTTTTCTGATTTAAGGTAAATCGAAAAAAGTGGGCGGGGAACAATTTTCTTTCCGTATAAACCTAAATTGGACCAAGGCGATAATTTTAAAAAAGAAATCGTCCAAATCGGTCAAGCCATCCTCAAGTTATGTGCTTAATAGATAAAGTGGGCGTAAAAGTAAGCGTGGTAAATTTTTCTTTCGATGGAAACTTAAAATGCATTGATACGAACATTTGAAAGAAAAATTAGTCAAATCGATGGAGCCGTTTTCTGATTTTAGGTACATCGAAAAAAGTGGGCGTAAAAGTGGGCGGGGAACAATTTTCTTTCCGTATAAACCTAAGTTGGACCATGGCGATCACTTTAAAGAAGAAATCGTCCAAATCGGTCAAGCCATCCTCAAGTTATGTGCTTAATAGAAAAAGTGGGCGTAAAAGTAGGCGTGGTAATTTTTTCTTTCGATGGAAACTTAAAATGCATTGATACGAACATTTACAAGAAAAATTAGTCAAATCGATGGAGCCGTTTTCTGATTTTAGGTAAATCGAAAAAATTGGGCGTAAAAGTGGGCGGGGAACAATTTTCTTTCCGTATAAACCTAAGTTGGACCATGGCGATTACTTTAAAGAAAAAATCCAAGCCATCCTCAATCTATGTGCTTAATAGAAAAAGTGGGCGTAAAAGTGGGCGGGGAACCATTTTTACGGAATTCGCGGTTGAATTTTTTAAAGTAAAAATTAAATGAACTTTTCGTTGCCTTAAGTTACATTTTTATTTAATTTATCATAAAGAAGAATTTAAGTCAATCAACGGACAATATTAACTGCAACTGAAAATCCGTATTAATATGCACTTAGTTTTTTGAATAACTGTTAGAATCAGTTAAAATAAATTTACTTGGAATTTTAAATGTTTATTTATTTAAAAATTACTGAACGGAATATTTCTTAAATAAAGTACAGTCCGTTACTGTAATAATATTGTGAGTGTACTATGAATCAGCTGATTTTCAAAGTTACTGTTACTCCCGGCTAACTGAGCCTTTACACTTATAAAACTTTAATTTTTTAAAATATCAATTTTATTTGGAACTGTGGTTGAAATTTAGTTTTTGAATGAATAATTTAATTAGTTTTTTTAACTGTATGGCTAATTAAAACATGGCAACCCAAAAAAGAAAGGCTGAAGACTTTTTATTAAACTAAAATTAAACATTAATTTGGCCTTAAATTTTTTTTAATTTCGAAAACAAATATTTAAATTCAATTTAATTTTCGTTAAACTATTTGAACTTTTTATTAAACTAAAATTAAACATTAATTTGGCCTTAAATTTTTTTTTAATTTCGAAAACAAATATTAAAATTCAATTTAATTTTCGTTAAACTATATTAATTATATATCTTAAATAAAAATAAATTACGATTGAACTGCTTTTCCCTTGGAAGTCTCCTACTTTAACACAAAGATTCACATTTTAATCTCCATGATTTCTTAGCCTAAAAGTTTCATAACTTTTAAGCTCCTAAATTAATCACTTTAATACCCAGTGACATTGATTCACTTAAAAGCGAACCGTTTAGACAACTTTAGCGAAAACCTTAAGACAATTTAACTAAATAAACCACAATTTACACAAAAATTCCACAAAAAAAGAGCAGAATATAATCGCAAAAACGCAAGAAAAGTAATTTCGTAAAAGGAAGAAAAAAACTACTCTTCTAAGAAAGAATAATGTTTGCAAAATGTTTAAGCAATAAAACACAATAATTCAACTTAAAAAAGCAATTGAAACTTCCACAGGAAAAAGAAGACCGAAGGGAAAGGAAGAGTTTAAATTGAGCTGATTTACTCGTAATAAAATTGACTAAATCCCTGTGTACGTGTTGTGTGTTGCGTTGTTGTTTTTTTTTTAAATTATTTTGGCCATTTATTTGTTTGTCCCACTCCCTTTCCTTGACATGGTTTAAGTTGAGCTCTTAAGCAATTGATATTCGTAATAAATTTCGCATTAGTTAACTAAGTTGGACATTTAAATTGTTACAAATGACACTTGGTATTTTGTTGTGTTTGTTGGACTGTCTGTCCAACTGTTGAATGTAAAATGGATGAAGATCAAACAGGCAATAAGTGTAACGAGCCACAAATACAAGAGAACACAACATCTGTAATGAGTTGAAAAGACATTTAAAAACTACAAGTTGACAGATTGACACAACGTAACGAAACACAATGAAACGCAATGGACTCATTCTGAAAATATTTAATGTTTAACAGAAACCGATTCACATCAGGAATATTGAAACAAACGAATTTTAAAAACTTTTTTGTTTTGTTTTTTTTTTTCGTTTAAATCAATTGTTATTCTTATTTGTTAAGAAGGTGTAAGTAGGTGCCAGTTAAATTACCCAACAAACATAATTTTTTCAAATGACTGATGGTCCAATTTCTCACCTTTTTTTAAGAATAGCCACCCCTTATTTCTTCAATACACGCTTACATTTGTTCTAAATGATCAATTGTTGCTGGCTTATGATCAAAGCGAGCCCTAACTGCGAAAATAACCTAAACGACATTCTTTTCAATTTTTGTTGGTAACACTTGCACAACTCCTAAAATGTCATGGTCACATAAGATACCGTTACGATTTTATAGCAACAACAATTTTATCGTAAGTCTGAGTTCATACGGCTCATGTTTTATTGACAATATTCTTCCTTTTTCTTCTTTGAACATGAATTGGCGTTCAAATTAATCATGTCATGTTGACGACATGTTTTTTATTTTGTTTTATTTGATATTGAAAACAAAAACAAAATTAAACACCGAATTAGAAAGCAAAACGCAAAGACAGTACATGCATCTGTGTACTTGTTTCTTTTCCCCTCGTCCCTCTCGCCTTTAAAGTAGCAATCTTGTCAATAAAACATGAGCCGTATGAACACAGACTAAGCGACATTCTTTTCAATTTTTGTTTCTTTTTTAATAAATGACTTGGTTGGCAACACTTGCACTATCTCCCAAAATGTCATGGTCACATAAGATACCGTTACGATTTTATAGCAACAACAATTTTATCGTAAGCGACAAAGAATGTGAAATAAAATAAAAAAAAAAAAATATCTCCTGTAAAATTTGATTTTTGGGGCGCACGTTATTTTCGCAGTTTGCCCCACAAAAAGTAGTCCAAAAATGTCAAATCACACGAACGAATTGAGCAATTTACAGGTCCATGTCTTTCGAAATTTGGCCAATTAACGTTTGGCTCAACAACGTTCTGTATGGCATGCTGCGCCGTCTTTTTGGAACCATTGCTTCTCGAAATGATTTTTTATGACATGAGGAATTAAAATAAATCCAAAAACACTTGACTGTAGCGTTCGCCATTCACTGTAATCAGTTTCGGATTTAAAGACGAATGTGCCGATGACGTCTTTGGCAGGTAAACCGTACCAAACTCTGATTTTTTTTTCGGGATGTGAGGATTGTGCTCTCTCCAAAAACGACCATACACGTTAAGCCAGAAATGAGTCTCATTGATGAAGATAATTTGGCGATAAAAATCTGATTTCACTTCCAGTTGATGTTTTTTTTTTTAAATTTTCCAAGTAGTGGACGAGCAGAGACCGAGTTGTTGAGACCGACGTCGGATAGATAAGTTCTAGTCCCCTGCCACACTCACGTCTACAGCGGCGTTGACAGCTGTCTACAAGGGCTCGATTTGAAAGAATTTTAACCAAAAGAGCAAATTTGGTCATGAATCGATCCACAGTATTGCATAAGTATTAGCTGCTTAGATGGACGGCTATGCGCATTTGTAAACGTTGTTTTGGTGTTAAGGCTCAGTTAGTCGAACGTTGATGTACCCGTAATGTACCGCACCGTACTGTTAGCACGTTGGTGCACTTATAGAACGTTTAAAAACGTGTCATATGTTTTCCCATACATAAACAAAAAGCAATAGTATACATAAAACAAAACACACAGTGATGGGAATCAAAAATGTTCAATGTTGTGCAGAAAAGGTACCACGCGATTTAAATGGCATTAAAAAAGTATTTTGTGTATGTAAAAAATGTTAATAATTATATTATAGATTTACAATAAATAAGTTTGTATTTTAGCATATATAAATTTTTAGCATACATATATGTATTGTAAATGTGCATACACCAAACAAGGTTTTGATACCATTTATAGCCTTTTATATGTTTCACATTTCTATTGTATGTGTATAAGCATTTGTTTACATTAAACATCTAAACATATGTATATTTGTATATTTGGAAATATGTTGTATTGTAAGTTGTTTTGTCGCAATTCCATAGATATACTGAAAAAAGTACCAAAAAAAAAGAGCAAAATTACCCGCATTCAATGTAACTTACAAGCCGCCCATCACTGTCTTACAAATTTCACGTAATAACGGCATGAAATTCTATTTATACAGATTGGTACGTTGCAACTACGGTACATTGCATTTTGGTAAGCTTTTGTATTGGTTTTCATATAACAAAAAGCGAACAGCTGATGGATACAGTACAGATACGGTACAGCAACGTTCGCCTAACTGAGCCTTTAGCCTTTGCGTGGCAATTTTCCAAAGTAGTATACTCAAAAAAGATTTCTTACACACTTCATTCGAATGACAGCAAGTTTTACAGTTATCCCTTTCGGCAGTTCTGTGTGTCTAAACACCATTTACAACTAAATTTGACTGAACTAGAATAAAACTTATCAAAGTTATTTTCGGGAATACAAAGTTTATTATTAATACGATTTCCGTATGACGTGCTTAATTCCCAGTTTTTCATATTTGATAAATACACTGAAATTTATTGTTGAGGGAAAGCTAGCTTCTATGCGCATTTCACTGGTTGCTTAGACCAGCTCATCAGGAAACCTTTTCCAAAGATTTTAGAAAAGCCAAAAATATTAAACAAATAAAACCCTAAAGCGAATAATTTAACCCACTTACAACTACAATTCGAGTCGGAAAGAACCCAACCAATTGTAGGGGGATGTAAGAAAAGATAAACTCACTGTTTATTGTTGGTGTTTTGTTTAAGCTTTGATATTGTTACAAGTAAGACTTAAAGTGTTTATAATTCTTATTCGCTTGAGGGTTTTATTTGTTTAATATTTTTGGCTTTTCTAAAATCTTTGGAAAAGGTTTCCTGATGAGCTGGTCTAAGCAACCAGTGAAATGCGCATAGAAGCTAGCTTTCCCTCAACAATAAATTTCAGTGTATTTATGAAATATGAAAAACTGGGAATTTAGCACGTCATACGGAAATTGAATTAAAAATAAAACTTGAATTAAACTTAAATTGAATCACAACTATTCTAAAATTAAGTATTAGCAAAATAAACATCTAATATAAATGTTTGCTGGACCATTCGTCCAAACCATAAACACTGACTGGGAAACAGCAATTTAATCCACGTTTAAACTTTGTTATTTATTACTGAAGATGATTTGAGAAGTTTTTTTTTTGGTGTCATGCGGCAATTATATGCAAGTGATTGTCCTGTTTATGGCACGTTAAATATTGCAACATGCCAGTGTTAAACGCAAGAAATCTAGTGACATTTCAACTTCACACAAAACCTTAAAACGTTAAAACTCATTTACACAATCATTTTCAGCACTCTTGTAAACTACTGACACCTTATTTTTCTGTAACTGTTCTGTAACTACATATAAAAAACGTCCGGGGTGGGGGGGTTAACAAGCAAATATTTGCTCAAAGCTTAGTAAAAGTCAGGGTGTTGAAGGGACTCAAAAGTGATCAGTAGCTGGACTTCTTTGTTTGAAAATTTTAATAATTTTACTGCAAGAGGCGGCTTTTGTTTTCTTCAGCAAAACTTTTTTTTGCAAACAAAATCTCTTTTCTTGGCCTGGTACTGGTACCTACTTTGGAATTCTTTTACGTTTTAATTCTCCATGTCTTTGTGTCTTTTATTCCTTCTGTTTCTTTTTCTTCGTTTGTTAACATGCAATATATTGGAGTGGTCTGAGCGTGGCTGACTGTGTGTGGATGGCGGCTGGCCATAATTTATTTAAATTGACAGCATGGATGCTCATTTTAAGCGCTATTCATCAGGTTTTATTATGCAACTTGATGGATGATGTGGTTTTTAGGTCTTTTGAATGACAGTATGTATTGCAAATTGTTGCAATAATTAGTTAAACTTACAATGAATGAATGAATAAGTAAAATTAAAAAAATAGTTAATAATGAACATTCATTTTGTATTTGAAAAAGAAAGAAATTTTGCAAAAAAAAAAAAATATAAGTTAAAAACAATTTGATTATAAGGCAATTAAGACAAACAATGGGTAATATTAAAACAAAATTACTAAAGGGCACTTTACACTATCATAAAAGTCTTACGATACAATAATAACACAGGCCAACACTCAATTTGCTTCTTTGAATTTATCAACTGATTCTAGTTAATTTGGGTGCGCTGAATTCAAAACTGTAATCAGTTTGTCTCTATCAGTTTTTCTAGTTTTTATGATATAACTTTCTATACCCTCCACTTAAATTCAAAGAAGCAAAAATCTTTTTTAATTTTGTCGGGCTGTGTAATTTATAATTTTTTTGGAATATTTTCAAGCAAAAATTAGTTTAGGGCACCATTTGCGCCAAAATACTTAAGACTTGTGTAATTGTGTTAAATGGCCTTAAGAAGAAAAATACTGTTTCTGATATGTTATTTTATGTGTTAAACTTTACTTTTTTATGGAAGGTACCTTTGAAGTATATTACAGGTATTTTTAATGCTCCAAGTAACTTTTGTTTGTTAAAGCGAAATGGTTGCGTTGAATACAGCGTGTTAGATCGATGTTAGGGTTGTTTTTGTACCAGAGTCGGAGTTGAAGTACCCACAAAAACTCGCGACTCCGACCCCAAACTTTTTCGGCTTTTTTAGCATTAATATAAGAGTAGAAGTCGCAGCTGGAGTCATAGTTAGAACTTTTTTTTAGACGACCCCACAGCGCTGCTTAAATGTATAATTTTTTTTAATGTATTTTTCTAAATGTACTAAGTGTTTTTGATTTAAAATTTAACTATGTATTATCAAAAAGTAATTTCAATTTTTGGGAATACAAAATTTTAATTTCAAAAGATTTTGTTATTCGTGCTAAATTCCCAGTTTTTATACTTGATAAAAACACTTGAAATTTATTGTTGATGGGATAAGCTATTCCTATGCATTTCACTGGTTGCTTAGGCCAGATCATCAGGAAACTTCATCCATAAAGATTTTAGACAAACTAAAGATATTAAACCAAATAAACCAAATTTTGTTCAAGCTTTGATATTGTTACAAGTAAAACTGTTGCTATAAGTCTTATACGTTTAACAGTTTTATTTGGTTTAATATCTTTAGTTTGTCTAAAATCTTTATGGATGAAGTTTCCTGATGATCTGGCCTAAGCAACCAGTGAAATGCATAGGAATAGCTTATCCCATCAACAATAAATTTCAAGTGTTTTTATCAAGAATAAAAACTGGGAATTTAGCACGAATAACAAAATCTTTTGAAATTAAAATTTTGTATTCCCAAAAATTGAAATTACTTTTTGATAATTAACAGGCAAGTGCACGGCCTAAAAAAAAACACTTAATTGACAACATCTTTTGTAAGTTGTTGTTTGTTTTTTATTTTGTTTTTCTTAACCTACTTACAACTACAATTAATGTTGAGAGAATTTCAACTAATTGTAGTGGGGAGTGTAAGATGAGATAAACCCACTTTTTTATTGTTGATGTATTTTGTTCAAGCTTTGATATTGTTACAAGTAAAACTGTTGCTATAAGTCTTATACGTTTAACAGTTTTATTTGGTTTAATATCTTTAGTTTGTCTAAAATCTTTATGGATGAAGTTTCCTGATGATCTAGCCTAAGCAACCAGTGAAATGCATAGGAATAGCTTATCCCATCAACAATAAATTTCAAGTGTTTTTATCAAGAATAAAAACTGGGAATTTAGCACGAATAACAAAATCGTTTGAAATTAACTATGTAGTTTAAAAAAAAAAGTAAAATTACTTAAAAAAAGAAAATAAGGGTTTTCATCATATCGCTTAAAAGTCTCGCAATCTCTGCAAACTGTGCATTTGTACGCAAATGAACTGTCAAGAATTGTATGGTTAATATATGAGGATTTGTTTTTAAAAATGCACAAAGAAAGCCAAAAGACTAATTTGCTCATATTATGTGCGTTCGTTATTCATGAAACGAGTCTCGCAAGTTTGCCCATTTGCACAAATTACAATTTTAAGCGATGTCATGAAAGCCATTAATAATTTATTTGTATTAAAATACTAGCTGACCCGACAGACGTTGTCCAATCCAAATTAGGTAAAATGTTTGCGTTCGATTTTTAAAATCCATTAAAATGATACGAACATTTGAAAGAAAAATTAGTCAAATCGATGGAGCCGTTTTTTGATTTGAGGTAAATCGAAAATAGTGGGCGGGGCAAAATTTTCTTTCCGTAAAAACCTAAGTTGGACCATGGTGATAACTTTAAAGAAAAAATCGTCAAAAAAATCGAAAAAGTGGGCGTAAAAGTAGGCGTGGTCAATTTTTCTTTCGATGAAAACCTAAAAAGAAAAATTTGTCAAATCGATGGAGCCGTTTTCTGATTATAGGTAATTCGAAAAAAGTGGGCGGGGCAAAATGTTCTTTTTTTATAAATCGAAGTTGGACCATGGCGATCATTTTAAAGAAAAAATCGTCCAAATTATATATATACATATATATATATATATATATATATATATATATATATATATATATATATTTATGTCATTGGTGGACCAATATGAAAATTGAATTTTGCCGCTGCGCTCGCAGAACGAAAATCAAAAATCAGACTTCACAGTGTCACCCGCCTGAATATTCTGAAGATTTCCTGAAAATTTCATCAAAATCGGCCCAGCCGTTTTGGGGTCCATACGTTACATACATACATACAAACATACATACATACACACATCCTGTTTTATATATATAGATTTTTTAATAGGTATTTTTTGTTAAAATAGGATTTTTTTTTTCAAAAGGGTACCTTTTTTTAAAAATATATTTTTTGTTATGTACATAACTTCTTTTAAGCAATAAACTTTTTGTAAAAAGGTACTTTTTGTTAAAAAAAAGTATTTTTTGCCAAACTAATTTTTTAAATAAAAGGTACGTACTTTTAACAAAAATGGTACATTTTGTAGAGACGTACTTTTTGTGTAAAATAGGTACTTTTTGTAAAAAAAGAACTTATGTTTAAAGGTACTTTTTGTTAAAAAGGTTTAGTTGTAAAGAGGAGTACTAAGTTTGTCATTCCGTGTAAAATTTAAAAGGTTAAGTTGTAAAGAGGTGTACTAAGTGTGTCATTCCGTGTAAAATTTTTTAAAATTCATCTCATACCCCATAAAATATATATGTAGTATATTTTGGGTCCTTGAGAAGTTCTAAGTTTATTTAGCCATGTCCGTCTGCTGCCTGTCTCACTGTTGAAATCATGCTCTCTTTCGAAGGACTCACAATAATAGAACAGTATTCGTCTCAAATTCTTTCGAGTTACACTAAGCAGTTTAATGATGTTTTCTTTTCTGACAACAATGTTCCATATATGCTACCATTGGTGCGGGTTTTTGTTCCATTCTAAAAATATATGCAAAAATGTGAGAAGTTGTCGTTTTCCTTTCTAAACATGTTGCAGCAATAAATGGCAAATTTGTTCTATTTCTTACCCGCAGTTATAACTGAGTGTGAGATAATACCCTTTTTTGCATCTACGTAAAGTACTGTTTTATGCAACCAAGTATTTTTTTCTTCTTGTGTTTGCGGACAATTTGCGTTAAATTGTGATTTTTAGTTATATTGTGAGGGATATAAAAACTTTTTGTTTTTCGTTTGTTTTACTTTTATTATATTTTTTTTGTCGCAAAATTTTTAACAACAACTGACATTTATTATTGAAAATCAGTGCTGTTAACGCTTATTGGAATTGTAAGAAAATTTAATGTTGAAAATTGCTACAAACGTGGTGAATATCGCTTTTAGTACAAACTTTGCATTCAATATTTAACACGCTAAATACACATTAGTGTTGAGTGTAAAACGTAGCTATTATTTTGTTCCATTGTAATTAAGAAAAATGTATCACTTTGTAAGGGTTCGTGTAACCTAATAAATATATTATACAACTATAATGCATCATTATTTTTTAGAAAAGAAAACACCATAAGATTGCAATCCAACATAATCAGTTCAGTAGGAACAGAGTTATGATTCCAAATGTAGATCAACTTTAGTAAAAAGTTTATAATTTTGTTGCAAAAACTAACATTTATAGTGGCAGCATGCACTTAAACGTGAAATAAACATAATGCCACAACCGTAACGATGACCATAGAAACAAACCTTCAATTGGTTTGTATGGTAATGGTAATATCGTTATTTTAAGTCAACTATAATCGAATACAGTGTTGCCCATAAGTTCAGTTCAATCAGCTGTTTTGTGTGGTTATGATTATGTAACGTCATATTTGAGCTTAAAGCCCAGCCTCGGAAACACTTTAGTCCACCTTAAACGAATAAAGCTACAGTATAACCCGGTTAATTACCCCACGCTTAAATGCCTTTCACGCTTATTTACCTCGAGTTTTAAATCCCCGATTTTTTTCTTCCATTTTTTAGACAAAAATCCACGTTTAATTGCCATACGCTTAATTACCCGATTCGGATAATTGCCTTAAAAATTTAACTCTCAAAACAAAATTATACCTAAATTTCATTCGTTTAATTGCCTCAGTACTATTTGACAAAAACACAGCAAGTAATGTAACCAAGTTTTACATGTTAATAATTTGAAAATATGCACTAAAATTTTTTAAAAAAAATATGCCTAAAAAACAAAATGTGGCTTGATTAAAAGCAAAATATTCAACAAATTAATATTTGCATTAAAAGTTATGTTATGCGATCAAGATTCATATAAGAGTTATATATAATCTAGATACACCAAATTTATAAGATATTTTGTCTTAAAGAGATTAAACTTTGAAGTTTGCATGGGGACTATGTTTCGTTTTTATGACAATTAAACGTATTTACCCAATTTTATCAAATTATCTAAAAACTGCTACCTTAACTTTTCGCACAAGGTTTACATGGACATACAACCAGCAAGATGGATGGACGGACGGACGGACACGAAAAGACTACCTAAACAAGTGTTTCTGATTCGATCGTTTACTAAACGATGCGTCTAGGTTTCTATGTTATAAGTTGCGAAAAACATTTATCTTCAACAAAAACTTGCTATGGCTTAAAATTGTACAGTGAAAATTTAATGTAGGTGGCGATATTAAGGCAACAGAAAACTCATCTGTTAACCAGATTTTTAAGCAATTTTTTTATTTATTTTTTAAAAGCTTAAAATATGTGTGCAATAAAAATGCAGCAATGGCTACAATATGGAAATTATTTACAAACAAATCGATACCAAAATTCATTAAAAGCTCTAAACGCATAAATATATTGTTTCTGCTTTCATTGGTCGCACAAGAAAAACCATGCAATTGCATATTTACGTCTTCCATGTGTAGTAGTAGGATATGACAGGATATCTCAGAAAGCACTACAGACAAAATTTAAGACAACAAATCCCATTGTTTTTTATTGCTATCTCTTAAGATTAAGCTGATACATGTAAAAATTCCTTTCTTAAATTTTTTCATACATCAAAGTTAAGTTATCTTGTAAATAAATACGTCTAATTACCTCACTGAGGTATTTAAACGAATTCGCTTAATTACCTCAATGAGGTAGTTAACCGTATTCTTATTATTGCCTCAACGAGGTAGTTAAGCGTATTCGTTTAAATGCTTACCCCGCATAATTACCCAAAAATATTGGCATTTTTGTCGAGGTAATTATCCGTGGAATACTGTATTGCAGTAAAATTTGGTCTGTCATAGTTCATTAGTCTAGAAAAAATTAAACTTTGTAAAGATTTTCGTCTATAATCGACCATAACCCACAGAAAAATCCTACTCCTTACGTATTTCAAACTCTCGGCGGAGGGTATCAAAGTTTCGATAAAGCGGATTATAGCACTATTATTTGTTTTTTAAGCTACATTTTAAATATTAAGCTAAATGTTTCCTGAAAATTTACCTAAAAATCTCATTTTACCACCACATTTTATTTTTGTTAGTTCCAATTAAAGTTGACAATCTTTGACTTAATCGAAATAAACATTTTTACTCGTACAGGCAACTTAACGTCAATTACCTTTTTGTGACTCATTCGACACAAAACTCTTTAAATTATTATTTTTTTTGGTCTAAAAAAAAGCTAAAACTAATAGTTTTATAAAAACACACATTAATTTATGCAGTGTTAATTTAAGTTATTGTTGCTCTTGTTACTGTGACTTTTTTTCTTAGCGATTTTCCACAGCAATTTTAACAACTAGAGTAGAGTTATAAAGAAATGAAGAAAAAAAAACTTAATTCACTTTGTTTAACTAAACATGTCAACACTTGCTTTACACAAGCACACACATTTTACATGACAACAATCGTTTTCCTGTAAAAAATGCATACAAAGCGCCGCGCTAATAGATGACGACAACAACAAGAGAAAAGATCAAACCCCAGCGATCAACAACATCACATTTACATAATCAAACACAGTGTGTGTGTGTGTGTCACATATCCCCACAAACAAACAACACTCCAGTGCACATTTAAAACACTAACAACAACGGAATTTAATTTAAATGCACACGCTTACTTACGATTGTTTGTGTGTGTGTGGATATGTTTATAAGTGTTTGTATGTAAATTAACGTGCCTGCTTCAATGAATGCATTTCAGCAACAAACAAACAAGTGCAATGAGTTGTTGTTGCTGTTGATGATGTCTCTTCTCCTGTTGCTGGTGGTTGTTGGAGTTGACGTTTAGGTTGATCTTGATTTGGTTTAAATTTTTTTCTTTTTAGTTTTTTTTGTGGCACAGTGTTGTCAACACTGCATAATAATGAAGTTAATTTGTAACATGTTAATAAAACTAAATAAAAATCAACGGCAACGGCAATGACAACAACAACAATCAAAATGCACTACATCAGCTGTAACTATGATTTAGAAGCGATGTTTTCCTAAGGACTGAGATCAGTGAAAACTTTTTCTAAGTTTTTAAAAACAAGTGCGAATTCGATTTTAATATTCAAAAAGTTTTAACAAATTTGTCTTAATTTATGTATGTGAACAACATTTTCTGCAATAATGTTGTTGATATAAGTAAAAGTTTAATTCACTTGATTAACTTTTTAATTAAAACTGATTTTACTTTTAATTAATGGTTAATTGAAAATAATGAATAAGCAAGAATTTTTTCTGTGGTATAAATATGAGAGGAGAAAACGATCATGATTAAATTTTAAAAGTCAGTTTGCTTGTTATTAAATTCAGAAATTAATAATATAATCTTGTTTGCTTGTCCAATTCTTTCAACCGATGATTTGATATAAATTTTCACAACAAAAGTTTGAAATTGTATTAATTTTATTTACCTCGAATACTAATTTAAATTATCAAAAATATTTTGTTTTTATTAATCCAATGATTTTGTATATTTAGTTCACTGTATTATTTTAAACTAGAGTCCAGCATCCTTTTTGCATGATCTTATTGTAGCTGTATAAATTCGTGAATACTAAAGACTGAAATTTTTCCGATTTTTTGGATTTGTAAAAACTTTAATAAAGTCAAGTTGTCAAGGCGTGCTGCAAGTTGAGGCGACAGTGACTTAAGTTTTGACACCACACAACTCACCAAGAGTAGGATCAAGCGTGACACTAGTGCAAAATTGAGGTGGCTAGAGCCAGCCCGTTGCATTGAGATATTTTACCAAGTTGCCGGGTTTCATTCGCGATATCTCAGAGAGTCTTGTAGATGGTAATTTCTAAATGATTCATGTCGTGTTGAAATAAACACTGGACAATCACATAGGAGAGGAAGACCTGTCTCCTGTGTTCCAGGTTCTCTGCAGCTGCGGCTGCATTCAGTCTCAGACGGATGAACATCGTTAAATTGACTTAGAAAGTGATTCTGAGTTGATCGATATACTTAAAGGTAAATCTAGCAACCAATATTTGTATGTGGTACACTGATAGAAATATGTATCTTCATATTGATGATGGCCTAACATCAGCATTGTGACATCAATGTTACTACAAATGGCATCAATGATGCAAAAAGTAACATCAATCCAATGACTAACGTCTTCGTACAATTGTGCCATTTTTTATGTGTCATCTATTTTATGACTATAGTGACATCAATTCGATGCCCGATGTTACTGCGTCATCACACTGAGGACATGTTCGTGTGTTCTGTCATCGCATTGATGAAATAATTTCATTTTGACCCTGACGAAACTTTGGCCCAGTGATGTTAAGGTTGACATCAACATGATGAAAAGTGTCATGGGGTCAAAAACGAAGACACTTGTCATTGTACCGATGTCAAAATACATCAGCGTTATGACGCCTTTTCTATCAGTGTACACTAGGGCTATCACTTTTTCACACTTTTTGCGAATATAAAAAACGGAATAGTATAGTCGTGTAGAACTTTCAAAGTTATTAATAAAAAATATGATATTTTTTCGGATTGTTAAAAAAAATCACCCAGGGTTCGGGTTGAAGTTTGAAAACAACCATTTTTATCTTACGGAAATTTAAAAAAATATACACCTGATATTTGTAAAGGGGTTTACGTTAGATTTATAAATTTTCCTACTGTTTACAATTAATCGCGGTTCAAAATTTCTTGCAAGGTTTTAGAAATTTGCTTCCCTGCGTGAGGTTTTTTTTTCGCAAAACGACGGAAGGCAAGTATTTTCATTATTGAAACATTCTAGGCCACCCCGTGGTACTTTGCCAAAAATTTGGTTATATCCCTAATGTAAACACCTCAGTACAAACGCATACCGATGCAGTTAAAATCGTTACAAGTGCTATTTTTGGAGTAGTTTATTACTAGTTGTTAGGCGTCGAAAAATAAGAAAACTAATAATTTATACGTGACGTCGTATAAAACTACAAAAATTGGTTAAAACGATTTACTACTTGTTCGTTGTAGGCATGACAACAACACTAGAAAAGTAGATAAAAAATAATAATTTACTTGTTTGTTGTAGAAACAACAACAACACTTTATTGGTTGGGTTAGAGTTACAAATTATGCGTATGTTTAAAAAAAAAGGTAAAAATAAGGAAAATTCCCGAATTCTTTTTGTTTAAATTATAAAGTGATGAATAAATGAAGACGATGCCCATATCGGGACACTCTGCTGTAATGTTAACAATGGGGATAGCAACAAAGGTGAAAAAAAATAATAAAATATTCTCTCTATCGCTGGTTCCAGAGGTTAGTGCTCAGAATTATTCTAAATTAAATACATACTGGTTAAAAAGCAATAATTAACTATGACAAAACATTGAAGCTAATTGTGAAATTTAGTTTTGCTTTTATTAGACTCATACTGTTAATAAAGCATACAAATGCATACAAATTAACTAGTTGAGCTCCTAAGACAACCTAAAGTTAAATACGATAGTTTGATTTATAAAAAAATCAAAAGTTTAAAGTAAAACAACCAATCAGTAAATTTATAGCTAAATACTAATTACTTTGTCTACAGGGACCCTCTTCACTATTGTGGCGCGGGTATAAAAATTTAAAGGAAATTGTCGAAAACTTTCTCTTTTACTTTTCTACAGTGACGAGCAGGCGACTGGCTGAAATGTGATTTACCATTTTCGAAGCATTGTTTTACATCTCTGGCATTGAACTGAAGTGCATTTTACACTTTGTCAGGAGTTTGGGTTGTTGCTATGGTGGGAATTCTGTTAAGAGGTGTCCCAACTCTATATAACCTTAGGAAAAACTAATAGATATGCAAATTAAAAACAATTTTTTTTTATCGCAGTCCTTAAAAGACTAAATAGTTGCTTAGAAGGAATATAAAGAATAAATGCCACAGAATACAAGTGCCTCTCAAGAAGTTGAATGTATATTGTAAAGCTAGTTGCATTTAATTTGTTCCATAAGCAAATTACAAAACTGTTTTTTTTGTTTTGTTTTGTGTATGTCTGACAATAATGGGTTAACAGGGTCTAAAACTTCATTGTCTCTGCAGCTCCATCTTCTTCATCATACAAAAGAGCATAAAATTATAAAAAAAGGATTCATTACTTGTTCTTTCCCCAGATATTTACACGTTATTTTCCCTGTGCCTCTGGCTCTGTTTTGTCATTCAAAACGTCAACAAAGAACCAGATAAAAATGGTGATGATGATGATGAAGATGAAGATAAAGACAAAAGTTATATTTAAACTTAATATAGAGTTCTTACCTCTCATTAAGATTTTCCTCATGCTTTTGCGTAAAGTTGTGCAATTCCAGCGACGATTTCGAAATTGAAATTCACATTCTCGGAAGCCTAGATTAATGCCGTTGATGATCTCTTTTAGCAGGGCGGAATCGTGTCGGCAAATTTCAGCCATTTTACCACGTAGACGACGTGTCTTTTTACACATTAAATATGGATCAAGTAATATATTAGAGCCCTCTGCCCTGAGGTTTTTGTTTGTTTTTATAATTTTAAAAAGTTCATTGTTGTTGTTATTTGTTGTTTGTGATGATCATGATTTTTAGCAAAAGATAACCATGTAGTGGTGGGTGGAAGAGGGATGTCGTTGGTGAGTCATAAAATAAAGAGAAAGAAAAAAATATGTAAATAGAAGTTATTGGTGTAAATTTTAAAAGGATTGAAATTTGATACTTTGATTTGTATGACTAAACTGATCAATAAAAAAAAAACCGAAAAGAATATAAAAACTTGCAAGTTTAAAAGCTAATTTTATGGTGGTATGTTCCTTCTGGACCGATTAAAACATCCACTATTTCTTCCTTCGGTATTTGGTTTTCTCCTTTTATTTCTCAAGAAAAAGCAAAGGATCATGCTAGTCTCTGGACGATGGCAGTCAAACCAGCCTTACTACCTAACATATAGCGAATTTCAAAGAAATATATCGTTACCTTAAACGCAAAAGGCCCTAACTAACCAAAAATAAAAAATCTACTTCTTCATTTATTTTGTTGTATTGCATGTCCACAAAAAAATTTTGAAATCTTTCGACCAAAACAAGCAATTTTATTAACACAAAACAAACGGCCCCAACTACAAAAGATTATATGATAAACGCTGAAAGACCTAATCATCAGTTTCCATCATATGCCTTTTGCGAATTTTTGAATTTGAATCTTTCTAGTACTTTAACAACACTACGTGACAAAATTTCAACAAAGTCGTGACCAAATGAATCTGGCAACTAATCTTTATGTAAAATTTTCCGCTGAATCCGAATATGAAGTCAGAATTGTCAAAAAGTTTTTGAGATATTCCAAAATAACCGTTATTTGTGTTTTTAAAAAAGATGATGTGACTGAAATGCAAATATCTTCAAAAATTGTAAACGGATTATGTAATTCTTTCTTTTTAGGAAAGGTAATATAATTTCTAAAATAACCATCGATTGCTTGTGAAGATAAGTCAAGAAATGACTGAGTTACAGGGGACAAAAGTTCAAGCTTCATTGAAAATTTTATGATTTTGTTCAATTTTGCTCTTTTCAAGTTATTTTTTTTAAACCAATGATTTAAAAATCCTAATGTTTTATTGCATGCGAAATTAGATTATTTTTTCATATGAACATTTTGCGCCCTACACGACATATATTGGTACAAAAATGACAATGCTACAGACGATTTAGTAAATTAGCCCACATACAAATTCAATAGTTTTAAGCAATTTTTAATATTTATTGTTACTAAAAATTAAGCTTTGTATATTTTTTTGTTGTAGGTTAATTCAATTAATCTACTTTTGACAATTCTGACTTCATATTCGGATTCAGCGGACAATTTTACATAAAGATTAGGTGTCAAGTTCATTTGGTCAAAAAATTGTCATGTAGTGTAATAAGCGATTAAATTTTTAAGAAAACCCATTTAATTATGTTTTTGTCACCGAAAATCGACTTTGCGCTGAAAATCGTAATTTGTAAAGCAAATGAATTTGTTTTAATTCGAAACTGTTGCATTCTCCAAATGTCGATGTCAATGAAAATCGAAATTATTTTCAAAAAGATAAAACAGAATTTATATCAAAAATTTTTTAGCAAATCGATTCTTTACCGAATCGATCGATTTTTTTCACCTGAATTTTTTTTACGATTAATTATCTTCAATCTTCTTGTCCAAAAAGTCGAAAGAAATCGACTTTTTATTTTTAATTGACCAACTTTTTCACCGAAATTTTTTTCTCGAAAATTTTTTTTCCCGAAATTTTTTTTTTACCGAAAATCTATTTTTATACCCACACCACAATGGTGGAGAGGGTATTATTCATTTGTGCTGATGTGTGTAACGCCTTAAAATAGTGGTCCTAGACCCACCTTAAAGTATACCGATCTACTCAGAATCACTTTCTGAGTCGAACTAACGATGTCCGTCCGGCTGGCTGGCTGGCTGTCCATGTAACCTTGTGCGCAAAGTACAGGTCGCAATTTTAGAGATAATTTGATAAAATTTGGGTCATAGGTTCTTATTGGCATAAGCCTATTGAAAATGGGCCGAATCGTAGGACCACGAGGGAAGATAGGGGGAAATTACTATCAAACCGATTTAATGAAATTTAAAACATAGATAGAACCATATCTATATTGACACAAATTGTATACATTTTTAAAAAAATCGGACCACGAGGCCTCTCAAACCGATTTTAATAAAATTTAAAACATAGATAGATCCATATCTATAGGGACACATTAGCTATGCATTTTTTTAAAAATAGGACCACAAGGGGAGGCAGGGGGCAACTTCTGCCTCTCACAGACTTTCAAACCGATTTCATGAAGTTTATAAACATAGATAAATCCATATTTACATGGACACATAAGCATGATGTGTTTTTAATACTGTGGTGTAGGGTATCATATGGTCGGGCTTGACCGTCTATACTTTCTTACTTTCTTTCTTTTTTTTAATTCATTCTGAAATTGGTTTTTTGGATTGTTTTTTTTAATTGAAAATCTAAAATATATTCCACTTAAAGCAACTTTTTCATCAAAATTTTTTTTTAACGAAAATCTTTTTTTTCTCGAAAATCGTTTTTTTTTTTAAATTCATTCTGAAATTGATTTTTTGGTCTGTGAGAGTCGATTTTTGAGCTGAAAGTAGTTTCGTTTGATGCTTTGATCAAATATTGATTTTTTCATAGGAACTCAATATTTTTTTTAAAGAAATCCGATTTCTTTACAGAACATTTTTCATAAAAAATCTTTATAGCATATCCTCTTTTTTACAAGACGTCGATTTTTAATCCCCCCACTACTAGTGGTGAAGAAGGGCGTTTTGTTTTGGGTGGGGGAGGGGGGAATGTATCTTTAGTGTTTCATGTGGGCTGCAAAATTTTGAAATACCAACCTGGTTTTCAAGAAGTGTTGCATATTTTACGTTTACAAAAGAACACAAGTCGTCGCACAGTAGCGCCCGTAGAGCAAACGAGGTTGCAAAAATCAAAATTTTCATGAGCACCGACGAAGTTTTGAATAAACTCATGTTATAGGAAACTTTTCAACGATTTCAAATCTGCCACTCTTAATAATATCACATTTTTAGTTTAGAAGATATAGCCGTTCAAAGTTGACCGACTTTCGGTTTTCAAAAAAACACACAATTTTTAGTAAATTTGTTGCGATTTCAGGTGTAATATCACGAAAAATAGGTAACGAATCGCCTTATTTTTTGTTTGTATTGATTGATGCATTTATTAAATGTGTAATGATAAAAAAAAAATGAACTGTTTGCTTTGTGTTTCTCCTGGTAAATCACTATTTAAAAACTATCCGTTTTTTCACTATTTTTCAACTTTGACGGAAAATAACAAAAATCTATATTTTTCTATATTTGCCATATTTGCAAAATCTGTTCTTTGATTATTTCTTTACATAATTCAAAAATTTTATCTGCCCGTACGTGCCCGTTTGGCTTCTAGAGGTAAAAAAGGTTAAAAAGACATGGTTGCCATACTAATATTGCGGTTTAATAAAATTCTTTAATTTGGCCCCTACAGCGCGTAGGATGCTCCTAGATGGGTCAAATGTATGACCAACCCCACTTTATTATTTATTGCCGAATTTCGGTTTTTTTAGTTATTTCAATAAACTAAACCATTTTTGAGTTACGCGAATATATGCTGTGCAGCGTCTTACATTTTCGAAATAACGGTATATCTTTAAAACAAGATCTAATTTATAAAAACGGTTAGCACCACTGAATTCAGCGTCCCCAATTAGAGTAAAATGCCAGGTGCGCGGCTGGTCTGTTTTTTGCAACTTGCACAGTGTACTTATTGCTCAAAATTACAATATTAAAATTCTATTTTAATATTATTTTTTTAAAGGTTGCGAAAGGAAAAAAATCATATCTTAAAAAAAAAAAAAACACCTCCTTCAAAGTTTCAGAATTTTTAAAGAACAGTTTGAGGTATTATACAAAAAAAAATCAGCCAAATAAAAAAATAGGTTTTTGACTTAGTCCGTTTTTAAAATTTAACATTTTGCAGATATTACATTTTTCAAAAAAAAATTTATTTTTTCAATATATGGTTTGTAGCCCCAAGTATTCTCTTTAAAATGACATTAAAATCATCTTCGTATGTCAAGTAGTTTTCGAGTTATTGAAGAAATAAGCTCAACACATTCGGCTAATTCGGCGAAATTATGACATTTTGAGTATGACATAACTTTTGAAAAAAAAATTTTAAAATTTTTTTTCGTTCATATATGTTCCTTATAAGATAAAAGGAACATTCTCACCAAATTTCATTAAAATCGGAAGGGGTCGTGTCCCACTCTTGGTCGTTTTGACATGGAATTACCCATATACCGAAAATACAGAAAATTGAAAAAATAAATTTAAAAAAAAAAATTTTTTTTTTTTAATTTGTTGGGTAATAATTTAGAACCCTAAAGAAAAAAAAAATAAAAACAATCTAAAAATGTAAAAATAATTTTTTTTTAGGTACCATAAAATTGATTTTTCTACTAATTTTAACTTTGATAACCCATAAGTAGGCCCCTACACAGCGTAGCACCCTTTTCAAATGCACATTTCATAGGCTGAACAGTTATCTATCATATGCTGTTTAAACTGTTCAATTACCTTATTCGGTTCAAAAGATATGATTTTTGCAACGAAAAAACTCAAATGGCGCCACTGTGCGTCGGTAGATAATTTAAATGTCGTATGTGGATTTTTTGCGGTTTTGAGTTAAGATCGATTCCTTAGGTTTTCTGTTCTGAACTTTTATTTGGCGTTACCAGTTTTTCGATACCTCATACGGTTTTCGAGATATAGAGTGTTGAGTTTGTCGTATGTGGTATTTGCTTTAGCAATTTTCAAATTGAATGTCGTATGTAACTGCCGAACGCAACATACGACAAATTTCCATATAAAACGACCAAGAAATTGATTTATTATTTAAATGTCGTATGTGGATTTTTCATGGCACATACGATTTTTAAATAGTTTTTGTTTTAAAAATTTAGCGCTTAAATGTCGTATGTAAACATTTCGAAAGCAAAATGTCGTGTGTAGCTATTTAAATGACAAAAATTTTCCATTTTGCCACACACGACAGTTCGAACAAAAATCAAAATATTTTCTACCCCAAATGAGTTATAGGCATCAAGCTTTTAAATTAACTAGTCAAATATTAGTAGTTTCCCCTCCTAAAATTTAAAGAAAATCGCTTTACAGAAAAAAAAATGGATTAAAAACCATAAATAGTTCAACAAAATAACCACAATACTAATTATTGTTAAAGCTAAGGCACGAGCTCTATGTTTACATTTGTCCTTCAAGTTGTGCTGAAAAAGGAAAAGAGAAAGACAAAGAGAAAGACAAAGTGAAAAAACAAAAAAATGTACTTGGACTTCAAGAAAATTTCTTGACGAAAGTACGAAAAAACAGAAGTAAAGGAAAAAACATGTAAAATCAATTAAAATGGATAATCATTCAGGAAAGCAAATTTCGATCTACCAAATGTTAAAATACAATTTGGTTTAAGGATTGATGTTTGACTAGTGACGTCAGCAGTCGTCGATGGCTGCGAGTGTAAGACGGCAAATCCATCTGAGGAGATCGAGTGGTTGCGATCGAAACATGTCATGGTAACCTGCCGGCCTGGGTTCGAGCCCGAGCCACGTCAAGAATGAAAGATTATCAATAACAATTTCAATTAATTTTCATGTTGTAAAATTCCTTTCTTCACAAAAATAATTTAATGAAAATTAAATTTCATGAACTTAAGCCTAATTAAAAATATTAAAAAATTTGGATTAAAAACCATAAATAGTTCAACAAAATAACCACAATACTAATTATTAAAAAAAAATTTATAAGAGTTCAAACTTCAAACTCAATTTACTCGAAACTATCGAAATCCACATACGACAATTAAGTTATCAGCCGACGAAGTATCGGCATAAAACAATAAACTTAGAAAAATATACGAACGAACTAAAACAAACAAATGAAATAATAACAAAGCCAGCTGTTGATCTAGTGCTGCACCCATCCCCCTCTAATTAAAATGACTGTTGAGCATGAAGCATTTTTTTCTTTTTAAGGGGAACATCATTACTCAATATTCATCTAAGGCCCCATAAAGTATATGGGCATTTCCTGGGGTCACGAACGTACGTTCGTACGCTTTTGATGTACAAATAACATAGATAACAAAACTTTTCCTAGCATTTTTTTTTCGATTCGATAGCATTTGGGTAGCTCTATGTTTAGTGTAAAAGATGGATTTCATCGAGTTTAAGTTTTCATAATAAGAGTTATAAAGGTGTGGTCACGAACGTACGCAAAATAGAAGTAAACTTTGGCTGACAGTAGTGAAATGTAAAAATCTGCGCAATGGAACGGAATATTCAAAAGTGATTAATTTATTTTAAAAGTGTATTAATGTAGGTCTCCATCCAGTATTTACTAAATAAAATATCTCTCTTGGTTTTTGTTTAATTGTCTTATTTACCGGTCGCGAACGTACGATTTTTCCGTATGTTTTTTTATTTTCATGTAAAATAACACAGTACAACATTTTTCAGTTAATTGATTGCCAACTCAATTCTGTGAACTGTATGTGAAATTAGACCCAAAAAGAAGAATTTCTGCATCATTCGTTTTGTCTTCTTACCTGCGATTTGAAGTTAGTATCGATTTGAAGTTAGTACTATCGTATAGGGGAATTTATCACGTTTTAGGCCCTGTTGTTTGACATAGCTCGACAACCACTAGCCCAATTTAGTTGAAATAAATTTTAAAAAATTAAGAATTACAATTCCCTTAATCTGTTCATATATTGTTTTCCTATACAAGTAACACTTTCGAAGTTAAAAATGAATGTATGAAGGGAAAAAATTATTTTTTGCCTAAAAATTTAAATTTTTTTTTTTTAAAAATACATAAAAAATCCAAAATGGAAAAAAGTTTCAAGTCTAGTTATTTTTTCGCAAAGTCACATAACCTATGAGCAAAATGAGACAAAGATCATAAAAATCGATGCACGCGTTTCGCTTTTATTCGCAATTGAGTAAAGGTATGAATTTCAAAAATCAGTTATAGCCACCACCCTTAAAATAAAAATAAAAATATAAATTAAAAAATTATCATGCAAAAAAAAAACTTTATTTATAAAAACTTAATGAAAATAAAATAATATGCAATTAATACGCAATTATAATATGCATAAAAACTAAATTTAAAAAATTTTTTTAATTATTGACAATATCCATCCTTGTAGAAGTTGACGCTTGTGGTTCTGATGATCTTGTTTTCTTCGTAGGTTGTTCATATTCATGGTCTGAGTCTGTATCGTCATCCGAGATACACATACTATTCAAGGGCGTGTTTCTTTCACTGTGTCCACCAATTTCAATGTCTTCATCTTCGGTGCTTTCTTCAAACTGCATAATTGTGGAACTCCACCAACAAACCTCCGCAAGCAATGCATCCAATTTTTTGCTTTTGAACCGCTTTTCAAATGGCATGGTCACCTGGTGGAACCTCTCTCCTTGTTCGTCTGATTCCTGAGGTGATTGTGCCAAAAAAGTATCGAGGTGGTGGTGCAAGAAATGCAATTTCAGCGTCATGGATGCACCGATTTTTTCGAAATAAAACAGCAACCTGTCCACTCGTTGCTGTATCTCTTCTCGCTGGACACGGTTATTTCCTAGAACGCCTTCTATTACTTCTTTCAATGCGTTCCATGCATGTTGGTGGTCGTGATGCTCTGAAAGCAAATGTGTGAAAGAATCACTTTTGATCAATTTCCGAATATCAGGTCCATTGAGAATACCTGTTTTAAATACATAAGAAAAACGAAAAAATTATTGGTAATGCGAATGTATAGAAATTAACAAATTTAGATATGACAATATTGAAATACAGAGTACGATACGTACCGTTTTTAATTTTCTCATCACTGAGTTTCGGAAAGATGGATTTCAAACAGTCAAAGGCGCCGTTAACTTTTTTGACCACCACTTCAACGAATTTCCCAGCTATTCCCAGTTTCATGTGGAGCGGTGGCAACAAAATATCATCCAGGTTCATTGCGTAATTTTAATTGTTTGTTGAGCTCGGGAGTTCTTCCTTTCCAATCTTTACATTGATTTCCTTTGTATCGTGAATCCCAATTACAAAGGAAGCAGAAGTATTTTGGATATCCGCCCTTTTCTATAATCCCTTGTAGTATGTTGACCACCTTCAGATCGCAACAAATGTTCCATTTGTGTTCATCGTATTTGATTTTCTTCAAAATTTCGCCCAATGCTTCATACGTTTCCTTCATAGTTGTGCTGAATCCCAATGGAATGCATGGTTTTTTATTTTTTTTTGTGCAGCAGCACAGCCTTCAAACTAGTAACTGAACCATCGATGAATAAACGCCAGTCGCCAGCGATATAATCCATTCCCAATTTTTTCACTAAACCTGGGATATCATGGCAGTACGTGAACGTATTTGCTTCGTCAACGGAATAAAATTTCTGAAAATCAGCTTGGCGTTGTCGGTATGATGTTGCGCTGACATTTTGCTGTGTGAGTTTTCTTCTCTTCAAAAATGATGTCAGCCATTCGGAGTCGTGTTGTGATAGTCCCAGCTTGGCCACAATGTAATCCATTTCGATTTGTGGTAGCGGTTGTGGTGCACTATTTTCAATATCGGGTATCCAATCAGCATCATCCAAATCGGTCGGATTGGTGAAAACGGTTTCGGCTAGCAGGGACACAGTATCCGCACTCGGAGGTTTAGGTGCATCGGTATCAGCAGGGCGTTGCACTGGAAGTGTGGCAGTAAATGCAGCAGTGTATACTTTTGTTTTCAATTGTTGTCTGTTTAATCCAGGACGAAAATTTATGCATGCATAGCACCTGGATTCATCATGTCCAGTTGTGTCTTCCACCCAAATTACTGGCTTCATAAAAGATAACTTTCTACTTTTTCCGTGAATCCATTTTAGAAGGGTAGTATAACAACTGTTGCACACTGTGTTCGGCGTAAAATTTGCACCACTTAAATCTGCTTCATCGAAATAATTACAATACGCGGTTTTGAATTGCTCAGTAAACAAATTTTTTCGATCTTTTTTCTGTATTTTTCGGACGATATGACCACAAACGTAACAATATTCATCCAAATATGGGCACTTGTTGTTTTCCATATTGATATATTTTATGTTTTGTTGTTATTCACTTTTAAAAAACTGGAGAAAAATCACTTTTACTGTTCGCTTTCGTCGGCACTGGCTGAATGCCAAAAATCGATCAATGCACACCTATAAATACTACGTATTTTTGAATATTTTACTGCCAGGTACTTATAAATGGGCGCATATTTTAAGGGCGGCTGGCTATATACCTGATTCAGCACTTGTACGTCTCAAACTGTGCAAAACTTTCCAAATAATGACCACCCTTAAATGTGGGTGCAATTTCTGTAAAAAAATCATATAGGTAGCCACCGGAAAAACCCAAATAATAAAAAGGTCCACTTTCCGTTTAATTGTCCACGTACACTTATTACCGCAATCATAAAAATCAAATAACCTTTTGTTTATTCCTTTTTTTTTAATTCTCAGAATCATGAAAAAGGTGTCAATGTTTTCTCCAAATAATGTTGTGCATATCTCGAGCAAATTTTTGAAATTCATACATTTACTTAATTGTGAATAAATGACAAACGCGTGCATCGATTTTTATGATCTTTGTCTCATTTTGCTCATAGGTTATGTGACTTTGCGAAAAAATAACTAGACTTGAAACTTTTTTCCATTTTGGATTTTTTATGTATTTTTAAAAAAAAAAATTTAAATTTTTAGGCAAAAAATAATTTTTTCCCTTCATACATTCATTTTTAACTTCGAAAGTGTTACTTGTATAGGAAAACAATATATGAACAGATTAAGGGAATTGTAATTCTTAATTTTTTAAAATTTATTTCAACTAAATTGGGCTAGTGGTTGTCGAGCTATGTCAAACAACAGGGCCTAAAACGTGATAAATTCCCCTATACGATAGTACTAACTTCAAATCGATACTAACTTCAAATCGCAGGTAAGAAGACAAAACGAATGATGCAGAAATTCTTCTTTTTGGGTCTAATTTCACATACAGTTCACAGAATTGAGTTGGCAAATCATGTGTTGTACTGTGTAAGTATATAAAATGTCTTTAGAAGTAGAAATTACAGAAAAAAATATAAATTTTCCAGTTTCCAGCCCAATTTCCTCAAGTAAAACAGCTGAGATATGCTATGAAACCATTCTTTTATAAGAACAAAGACTTTTTATAATAATAAACAATAAAAGACGATGATAATCAACATTTTATTTTTTCATCCTGGTAGACCATTCTGGCGAAATGCCCATATATCGAACACTTAGGCCCGTTTTTACAACTTATCGATAGCTAAAAGTAGACTTTAAACGGCCTAATAAAAAGTGTTCCATTAATAAAACTTTACTTTAATCTAAAGTGAGCGATAAAGGAAATTAAGGTCCATCTTACCTGGTAGGTTAAATCAATGTTGTAATAATGGAACACTTTTTATACGGCCGATAAAATCCTACCTTTAGCTATCGGTAAGTTGTGAAAACGGGCCATAATCATAAACAGGCACAATTCAAAATTTATTATAATCCTCTTTTTTTATAAACCTGTTCAGAAATCAAATCTATAGCGAACACGAAAATATAATTTGCCCCACTTTCTTCTTTAACATTTGTCAAACTCAATTTAATAAAAAAATTGCAACCATGTTCTGGAAGCCATTCGGCTTATTCTGGCAGTCGTCATCGAATACTTTTTTGATTCGAAAGCAATTTTGTTTCTTATATAATAACCCTCGAATTAGTCAATCATTTACGTCAGAGGTTTACTAATAATTGGAAATCATTTTGGTGCACTATATTCATACACATATTTGCACTTAACATCTGTCCAGATTAGAAATTTCCAAAATTATATTGTTTACCGTTGAAGACCTGTCATCACTTTATCATCTTCCCTCTCACGTTGCCACATTAAATCAATAATTTTATTAGATCAATAAAATACAAAGATGCTCAATTATTTTGTCGATAATAAAATCTCATAAAATAAACCACCAGCTGTTTTATTTAAGTTTAAATAACCGACAACAGAAGCGAAAAACCACTAGAAAAAAAAACAACAACAAAAATACCATTTCGTAACACCTTAATTGAACAAAAACAACAACCGCACTTGAGAACAATAAAAAATAAGAAAATATCGACCAACCGACCGACTAACCGACAATAAATCAGCCAATTGAAATTCTAAACACTCGATTGTTGTTCAACTTTTAAGGTGATAAAATCGACAACTTAACAAATTTAACTCGCAAGGTGTCACCGAAATTCAAATTAATTCAGTGATTTTATTAACAGCGATAAGAGCAAATGCAAATGCAGTCTAATTTTTTTTTAATTTTTTCACTTGTTTTTGTGTTAGAACGAACTTAAGATTAGATACAATTTTTTTTGTTATGTGTTTAAAAAAATATTATGGATTGAAAATTAAACTATGAATTTTATTTTGGAAATAATTTTATTTCTTAAGGCCACTCACAAATTTGCATAATCAATTTGCTACATTGAAATGCTAACGAAAATAATTGATTGCTTTACTTAACGAAACCAATTCGTTGCATCTGAAGCAAAATATTTTTTTTGCCGTTTGCAGCGAATTGATTTTTGTAGACATGAAAACAGAATCATCACTATTAACTTTAAAACCGCATCTTTACCGTTGTAATCGTTAATTTAAGTACAAAACAAATGGCGAAACGTATTTTGTGAATGATTAATTTTGCTTACGTTACTAGCATTTTGACTTTTGCGCCTTAAAGTTTATGAACAGCTTTATATTTTGTATAGCGTTAACAATAACAAAAAACTTTATCAGTACATGTCTTTTGATTCTAACCAAAAACGTCACTATTAGAAGCAAATCAATTACCAAACGTTAGAGAAAAGTTTTGTTCAAATTTTTTTTAATTATGTTGTCTTTTCTAGCTAAGTACGTTATAAATAATGTACATGTTGTGCTCTAAAGCAAAAGCAAGACAAAACTATGATATGGCAAAATCATTCTCATTGTATATGTTTTGTTTCTGTTTTGTTCACTGCAAAGTACAAAACAAAACGATTGCAAACGTTTCGTTATGTTTGTTTTCGTACTTTGTTTTTTTTTAACCAAAAAGAGAAAAAAAAACCACTTAGAAAATGAATCATTATGAATCGCTTATAAATTTTGTAACAAAGAAAGTATAGTCAGTCAAGCCCGACCATATGATACGCTACCACAAAATTGGCGAGATTAGAGAATTGGGCGTGGCACCTTCTTTACAAAGACAGTATAGATTTCTGTATATCTGGAAATTATCTTTACAATTTTATCAATACACAACATCCAACAAAATGTGGGCGGGATTGGAAAAGTAGGCGTGGCACAAAATAGATTCATTTATATCCTAACAAACGGTTTTGATATCACTTTCTGTTCATATCTCTCCATGGTGAAGGGTATATAGATTTGGCATAGCCAAATATGGGCAGTTCCAGCGAAAAATCTACTTTTTATAACGTAACGTAGAGCTACTTTATTACTTTACGTATATAAAAACCCTTTTTACAAATTTTACTTCTTCATTTAATTTTTTTAACATTTTGTCGTACAAATAAACATATTTTTTGCCGCTCTTTTGACATTTCTCCTCAGTAAGGTTTGCCATTTCATGATGGAAAGATATACGAGCCAACAACGAGTCGAAATTATTAAAATTTACTACCGAAATTCGGAGTCAGTGGCCTCAACGTTAAGAGCGCTACGTCCAATTTATGGTCGTCATAATCGTCCTACCATATCAACATTTGAGCGTCTAGTGGAAAAATTTGAATCCACAGGCACAGTACAAAATGTTCCCATGCCAGTGAGATAAAGAAGTGCCCGTAGTGTCGAAAATATTGCTGCCGCTGAGGCTTCAGTTGAAGAAAGCGCAAATGTGTCTCTCACACGTCGTTCTCAAGCGTTGGGCATCTCTGTGAAGTCGTTGTGCAGAATTTTGCGAAAAGATCTTGGCCCACATCCTAACAAGATCAAATTGACGCAAAAACTGGACCACCAGAAGCGTCGTATGTTCGTGAATTGGGCTGACCAACAACTTGAAAATGATTCGGATTTTAATCGAAAAATCATCTTCAGCGATGAGGCTGAATGGCTTCGTCAATAAGCAAAATATGCGTTATTGGTCAGACAGCAATCCACACGTACTCCATGAGTCATCATTGCATCCCGAAAAAATTACGGTTTGGTGCGGTTTATGGGCCGGCGGCGTCATTGGGCCGTACTTCTTCCGTGATGATCAACTCCGGCACGTTACTGTGAATGGAAATCGCTAACGTTCAATGATAACAAAATATTTTTGGCCCCAATTGGATGATATGGACTTTGAGGACATGTGGTTCCAACAGGACGGCGCCACAAGCCACACAGCGAATGTCACAATCAATTTATTGGAAACCAAGTTTGGAGAACGTGTTATCTCACGAAATGGTCCAGTCGATTGGCCGCCTAGGTCGTGTGATTTGACGCCGTTAGACTATTTCCTGTGGGGCTGCGTCAAGTCTTTGGTCTATGCCAACAAGCCAGCGACGATTGATGAGCTTCGTACGAATATCGAACGTGAAATTGCAGCAGTATCGGCCGATTTATGCTTGAAAACCGTCGAAAATTGGGTTCAGCGTCTGGACTTCTGCAAGCGTGCCCGTGGGGGCCATGCAAAATAAATCGAGTTCCATACATAATGCCATCGAACGTTCTTTCACAGGAATAAAAAATTTCATTGATATCCAAAATCGTTTTTGTTTTATTTAAAAAAACTTTTGTAGCGCTTTTATTGAAAAACCCGATATTACGTCACGTCAAAATGGAAATGCCCATATCACTTTTACTTGTTTTACTAAAAGTTTTAATAAGACATGTTTGTACTGAAAAGAGATTTATCAACAAGTAATTTTGTTTTTTGCAAAAACAAGTCAAAAAAAGTATTTCTAAAAATTGTAAAAAGGGGGTTTCATAGCTGAAAATATATTTTTTAAAATTCGGTTAAATTTTTTAACAAACATTGCTACATACATGTCATCTACTGAAAATTGTAAAAAGAAGAATTATTTTTGACTGAGAATAGATTTTTCAAAAAAATCGCCTTTTCACTAAAAATCTTTTGTTTTACTAAAAATAAAAATTTTTAACCCACCATCAATTGATATTTTGCTAACAGTGAAAAATATGATAAAACTTATTTTCAACTGAATTATCATAAAGGGAATTTTAACGCGCTTCCATTGTGCGCCCTCGTTTTAACGATAAAAATTTTTTTGACTTGTGTTAACAAAAAAAGCACTGCCACTTAAAACTCTTTCTTTAATAAACTTTCCCAACATCTGACGCCAGCCTAAATCCATAATAAAGAAAAATTTTGTCTACTCGCTGACTTGGACGCCACGTATGCAACTTTTCATTCACCGTAAGAGTCAATTAAAAAATAATATTTCTTTTTTTTCTCTTCTATATTTTTCTTAGATTTTTTTCTTTCTTTTTATTTGCTTAACATAGAAAAGTTTATTTTTACAAGACGATTCGACAATTCGGCCAGTATTTTGTATTCCTAAGCAAAACTGTTGCTGCCACATGGGGTGGGTGGCATTAGGAATTGTAACGCTGCATGGAATCTTAACAAACCCAAATAGAGATCCCGATTAAGTGTTCGGCGTGTTGTTTTTGTTCATATTTACAAATAAAGCATTAAGAAGAGTGGTTGGTTTTCTTTTTAAAATTAATGTTTATTTGTTTAACAATAAATATCTAAAATTATTAAAAAAAAAAAAAAACAAGTAGAAAAATAAACGTTTCATAAGTGTAAATAATTCGGAAAATTAAAGAAAATTTAGGTGAGATAAAAATGATTTGCAATTTCGGCCAAGATTTATTTTACATGCTGAGATTTGGTTTTGTGCGGTTTTTCTTCTTTTTTCTTTTAAAATTCGCAATAAATTCTCAAATAAATGATAATTCAAACTAAGTGAAGGTTAAGTAAATGCAATCACAAAAACAAGTGAAAAACAACAAAATTATAACCTGCAAAGGTGAATATTAAAAACCGCGGGATTTTTTCAAATATAAAGCGTTTATTGTGATATATTGGTGCAATTTAAATTAAGTTAACGTATTGGCCTTCGTGCACAATTTCCCATCTTCTTGGCAAGAATTAATGAATTAAGGCCAGAATCCAATTTGTAGAATTTCAAACACTCTATTCTAAAGTGAAGCAAATTCTAGTAAAAGCATTCTGCATCGTTTAAAACAACAGTTAGCCGGACGGGTCAAAGCCTGGACTATAATACAGGGGAGGCAAGGCAATTTGCCAACTAGATTTTTATTGGGGTGGCAACATGTGGCCAAGCGTTAACATAATGGAATATTACCTTTACTTGTTTGGTTGCATATTGCAATCCGGCGTTGTGAAATTTGGCCTATAATAATGAAAAATCACCCAATTTTTATTTTCAAATTTTATGGAACTAATTTAGGTTATGATCCTATGCCGAAACTTAAAATCCCGAAATCGAAACTCCCGAATCGTTAACTACAGCTTATCTGCTTCCTATCTGTGGTCCATTAAACACTGGCATCGTTAACGAAAGCTTTCAATATTTGAAAATGAAAAATAGTCCCAAAGTAAAAATTGCGATTTTATTTGGGGTCATTTTCATTTCATGGTATTGGGGTCACATTTCAATTCAAAAACCACCCCAACGAAAGAATGCAAAAACACCCAAAAAAAAGATTAACCTAAAATTGCATGTTCACAGAAAAAAAAAATTGATTTTAATTAAAAAATTAATTAAATTTGCATCAGTTAACAAATTAAAAGTATTAATTAAATATCTTTGTATGTTCAACATTTGCTGTAGTAATGTTGTTTATCTATATAATTAAACTTTTAATTCACTTGATTAAATTTATAACTAAAACCTACTTTAGTTTTGATAAATTGTTTAATTGAAATTGATGGATATCTAAACTCACAAACGATTTCAGCCTCTATGGAGAAAAAAGTAATTTAATTCACTTGATAAAATTTTTAATTAAAACTGATCTTATTTTTGATTAATACTTAATTGAAAACAAAAAAAAAAAAAAAAAATTTTGTGAATTTTTTCTGTTTTTTTTTTTTTTTTGTTGTTGTTTCATTTACAGGTTAGGTGACATTCTTGATTTAGTATTTTGAGACATTTCCTGGGGTCACATCTAGCAGCGCCCTTCAATTACCTTAAATGCACCAATTCTCGCTACAAGCGAGTCATCTATTTTCGGTAAAGGTTCCCTGTGATTGTCTGGCCCACAAGAGCTCCTAATAACATGGAATCTTTTGGCGCAGCCAAATAGAGAGCGTTACCTTGGCACTATGAATATTCGCCATTGGCGTTGATTCGGCTGGATGGCCGGGCTTTACATACGATTTTTTGTGCTTTGGGTTGTCTTAATAAGTCTATTGTTATCGCTAGTAATGAATCGATGCAAAAATAACTACTTGTTATGGCCTTCAAGCAGGATTTTGTTTTCCATTTCGGTATCTATTAGGGTATTCATTCGATTAATTACTACCCGATTAACTGATCGGTTAATTTAAAATTGGCTTTTTTCGATTAACGATTAAACCGGTTAATTTCAGTCGATTAACCGATTAACCGAAGTAACAAAATTTTAAATTTTTTTGTAGTATTTTAGCATATATTTTTGTGTTTTACAAAAATGTATTTGTATAGTAAAATATTTTTTCCTTCTTGCAATACATTCTTTAAATACAGTACGAGACAAGAATATGTCCGGTGCTGAGCTTTGCCAGGATGAGTCAGATTATGAACTAACAATAAAATAAACTCTCGATTGTAACACAAACAATTTTTTAACAGAATTTGGTTAATTAATTAACCGAAGCAATCTAATTATGTCATAATGGAGGATTTTAAATGTTTAGAGAAATACTGGAAAAGAATTGAGAAATAAGATAAGCTGCATTAAGGATTGCTTTCGAGATATACCTTTCATTCGTGAACATATGTACTTCTATGCCAAAGTTTATATTTCTAGATAAAAAAAAACAACCATTTGAAAAACAAAAAAGTACCAAAAAGTTATTCTCATCCGTTCAGAAAATTCCATGTTAAATTATTTTTATTGGTGCAATATTAATGACAATTGAAAAAATTACCAGTTAACGAACAAAAAGTACCAAAAAGACACCTCATACAGACTGTCATTCACTGAGGACCTTGCATGTCTGAGGACCTTAGGTCCAATACTAACCGAAATTCCAAAAAAATACAAGTTAAATAACAAAATAGTACCAAAAAATTCTTTTCCACTCAGGACGCTTATGTTTGTAGGTAAAATATTAACTTTAATTAAAGAAAGTACCATTGTAAAACAAAAATCTAAGGAAAGGAATTAAGTTTCCCGTGTTTCCCCTTTTTGATACTTTTTTCTCCCCATTAAAGTATTAGAAATTGCAATATTGCATTGGGATCCAGACAATTAACGTTCGAATTTCGAAAAAGTACCGAATTCGTACTTGGATTTTTTAGATTAGTTTCGAATGTGATATTAACTTTATTTTTGTGTTTATTGATTTAAAAGATAGATGGGGTGACAAAAAATTTCCCAAATTACAGGTTTCACCCGTTTACTCTCTAAAAAGGCCAAAATTCTAAAAAGTACCAGACACCTGACGGCTTATTTTTCTAAAGAGCAACGATAGGTATTACATTTTTTTGTATCTATTTTAGTTATGGATATATAATATAACCGAATTTATCTGTTTTTACCCTTTTTACCCCCTAAACATTCGAACAAACTTTCATGAAAAGAACGCATATAATATTCACTGAATTCTCGGGAGTTGCAATGTTTAGGTTTAACATTTTGACCCAAAGTGCTTGAGACCGGATTTTTTTCTATTTCGCTCTTTCTGTCTTAGTTTTCGAAACAACGCCGTTTTAAACTTCCAATGCTTCTGTTTTTTAGACACTTTGGAGTTACCTAGTTTTGTCAAAAAATGCATGGAGCTATCTACTTTATACATACAAATTTTGTTCAAGAATTGTTTTTTTGTTATGCCATTGTTTTTTTTTTTACTAATAAATACCAAATTATAAATCATTTTTGCATTTTTATATATTGATATTACTTAATTTAAAACAAAACTTTATTAATCGGCTAACCGATCAATTACAAAATTAACCGATTAGAAACCGATTAAACCAAAATGGAACTTTCGATTGAAAACGACTGCTTGCTTTCCTTCGCAAGTACTGTCTCCAATTCGTCATGTACGAACTTTTTTGGCTGGCTGCGTTGTTAAGACAATTTCGTTTAATCAATCACCTAATGGGAATAAACAATAGCGCCCGTATTTATAAAAATTTTGAACATTTAATAAAGGTTTACAAAATAAATTTTGTATGAAAATTTACCTTAATAAACGTTTGTTAAATTTAATAATCGTTTATAAATACGGGGATAGATGTTTACATCCTTTGCGATTACAGCATTTTTAAGTATTTATCGCTTATTTGCACTTCATTAATAATCATTTAACGTTTTAATTGATCCCAACCTAGGCACTTATAGTTTGCTCTATCTAAAATAGCCTTAGTTTTTTTGTGTATAAGCATTTGCTTATATGCATATCCCGCATATATGTATCATAAAAGCATCGTTTAAGCTTGAGTAAATTTTTAAACAAAAATTTTTCCATCAAAACTAGTTTTGCTAAATTTTTACTTAACTTTTAATTTACTTTTGCACTTTCGATGCAAGTAAAATAGTTTTTATCCATGAAGTTGATAAAAATTAAGCGAGTTTTTTTATAAGCACTGTATGTGCATATAAACGAGTTTCCATAGATGCATTTCTCGTTTTAAAGAATTAGAAGACCTGCCAATAATGAAATGCATATAAGCGATAAATACTGTATCTATGAACATTTTGTTAATTTAGCTTTAATAAAGCTTTATATGAACTGTGATTGGCCCAATTATTTGAAATAATTTTATTATAATTGACGATATTTTTCAATTTTTTGTTTATTTTTCTTTTGAAATCGTTCTGTAGATTTCATTAACACTTTCATATATTTTATTTAATGCTAAATCTTTAATATTATTAAGTCCATAGAAAAATTTCTTATTCAAACACTTTTGATGTCACTTGTTGGCTGTTTGTCAGTCTGCCTTAATAGTTTGTTTTCTTTTTTCAAAATCGCTTTTATTAGAAAAACCAACAGAAACTGAAAAAGATCACACACATGCTGCTGTAAGTTTTAATAAGCGTTAAATTGACATCTATCGTATTCAAATATTTAAGAAAAAAATCTCCAGATTGTCGGCTTTTTCACAAAAAATAATAAATAAAAGAACTTCAAAAGAAAATCTTTAAAAAAAGTTTTTCTTTAACTGGTTCTTTATAAACAAGTGAGTCGTTGTAAAAAAAATGTTTAAAAGAGTGGCAAGTACGCATTAAGTTGTTGCTATTGGTAATATTTTAAGCGTGTAACAATTGATCAGGTCGTTTCTAAAAAAATTATGTTAGAATCACAATTGGGACGAACGACGAATAAAAATAAAAGAACTGGCTTTAAACTAGTATATAACCACATATAAATGAACTAGTTGGGCTTCTATGACAACCTAATTATAAAATCAATAGTTCAAGATGTGAAAAAAACAGATGTGGAAAAAGCAACTAGTATATATCAAACCACATACTAGTTACTTTGTCTGCAGGGAGGGATATTCACCATATCATAATCATACATTGCACTTCGATCTTATATTGTCTTTGTCTTTCGGTTTAAACATCAGTAGTAAAAGTGTGAGTAAAATATAAATACTGACTACTTGACTACTGTTTGATTGAGTTAGTAAGTTTTTAAATAACTTTCCAATTATCCTACTTATGAAATTATTTAAGCATGAAAATATTAAGAACGTTCGTATGCCATCAAATTCACTTGTTTGTTCAATAAGTTTTAAGTAAATAAAACTTGGCTTAAACCACTTCAAAATAAAGTAAATAAAAAAGATTTCCTCTCCAGAAAACATTGAAATTTAAACCCAGTTCTGCTTGTTTATTCAGATTTTGCCATTTCAAAAATAAAAAAAAGTCTTTTTAGGCAGAACCCTGTTTGCATGTTTGTGTGTGTGTTTGGAGGTGCTGAGCAGTTTGTGTCTTTTTTTTTTTTTTTTTTTGAGAGTCATGATGTCGTCTTAAGTAAATTCATCTTGAGGTTGGTCAGTAAGTCTGACTTTCTTTCAAAGTTGGAGAGACCCATCAAAGGGGACAGACAATTCAAATGTTTATTATTTTATTTGTTCATTAATTTGATAAATATTTGTTTAAAATAATATCAAAATAATATGGAGAAAAAGAAACTGGAGAAAAATGTTTTAAACTAGAAGGGTTATTGACAAAAATACTCGTAGTTTGTCTGTGGGTGTTCCTCTCTTCACAGTGGCAAGTTTTTGCAAATTTAATTAACACTTTTGTTCAAACGTTTGTCGTCAATTATTTGTTTATTTATTTTAAACGTTTTTTTCCGCTGTCTAGTGATTGCATTGTCTCAAAATGATCTTTAGAAGTGATCGATATTTTTTGTTGCTCCCCAGAAGGTGTTTCATGCGATTGTTAATGGCCACAATGGTTGCTTAGCTGTCTGTCGGGATTGTCGCTGGTTGTTATGCAGCAGTTTCGTTTAAAATGTTTGTTGGTTGGTTGGTGGTCCCCAGTTTAAACAATAGATTGTCATGTTTCTGTTAAATTAGCAAATTAACATGTTAAAAGGTGTTATTTGTTATTCGCTGTTGTGTTTTTTATATGTTTTAGCTCCTCACTGTGTTTCTTTGGCTGCTGTTTATTCTATTTAAGCGCCATGACAACATTTTTTGCTTAAAGAGTTAAGTTTTGGCTGGCGATCATCATCATTTGCATAAGTATGATTTATTAAAAAAAAAATAAGAAAACACTACAAACAACAAGTGTCCCATTATTTATGGAATTATGTATGATAGTCTTTAAGCTAAATTTGTTTGAGTGATGCTAAGCGGTAGAGTGTGGTAAAAATAAAATTATTTTAAAAAAGTAGCAAAAGTGTGAAACTGGGCTGGGCCATTGAACAACCCACGCGATTTTTTACAAGTGAATTTTTGATATTGCGCCAAAGGAAATTGTTAAACAATTTGAAATAAATGGAATACATAAAGTTATTTCAATACGACACACTATGGGACCAAATAAAAATTATTGTTTTTCCCTCAAACTTTTCTTAACTTTTACAATTTTTGGTTTAATGATAATAAGAACATTTAAAAAAAAATTTTTTAAGAAACGCTTTGCTTAAAAAAGAACATTTAAAAAAAAATTTTGCCCGCCCCCCCTAGATTATATTCTGGCTACGCCCATGTATTCGTGTACTGTCATCGGGAATATGTATGCCTGCAAAGTTTCATCCATTTGCATTGAGTAAAAGGCGGTCAAAAAAGCATTTTACCAAAAAAAAAAAAAAAATTTAAAGAAAGTACCTTTTAATGAAAGTTCCTTCTAAAGAAAGTACCATTTAAAGAAAGAACCTTTTTAAAGAAAGTACCTTTTAAAGAAAGTACCTTTTAAAGAAAGTACCTTTTAAAGAAAGTATCTTTAAAGAAAGTACCTTTTAAAGAAAGTACCTTTTAAAAAAAGTACCTTTTAAAGAAAGTACCTTTTAAAGAAAGTACCTTTTAAAGAAAGTACCTTTTAAAGAAAGTACCTTTTAGAGAAAGTACCTTTTAAAGAAAGTACATTTTAAAGAAAGTACCTTTTAGAGAAAGTACCTTTTAAAGAAAGTACCTTTTAAAGAAAGTACCTTTTAAAGAAAGTACATTTTAAAGAAAGTACCTTTTAAAGAAAGTACCTTTTAAAGAAAGTACCTTTTAAAGAAAGTACCTTTTAAAGAAAGTACCTTTTAAAGAAAGTACCTTTTAAAGAAAGTACCTTTTAAAGAAAGTACCTTTTAAAGAAAGTACCTTTTAAAGAAAGTACCTTTTAAAGAAAGTACCTTTTAAAGAAAGTACCTTTTAAAGAAAGTACCTTTTAAAGAAAGTACCTTTTAAAGAAAGTACCTTTTAAAGAAAGTACCTTTTAAAGAAAGTACCTTTTAAAGAAAGTACCTTTTAAAGAAAGTACCTTTTAAAGAAAGTACCTTTTAAAGAAAGTACCTTTTAAAGAAAGTACCTTTTAAAGAAAGTACCTTTTAAAGAAAGTACCTTTTAAAGAAAGTACCTTTTAAAGAAAGTACCTTTTAAAGAAAGTATCTTTTAAAGAAAGTACCTTTTAAAGAAAGTACCTTTTAAAGAAAGTACCTTTTAAAGAAAGTACCTTTTAAAGAAAGTACCTTTTAAAGAAAGTACCTTTTAAAGAAAGTAGCCTTTAAAGAAATAACCTTTTAAAGAAAGTACCTTTTAAAGAAAGTACCTTTTAAAGAAAGTACCTTTTAAAGAAAGTACCTTTTAAAGAAAGTACCTTTTAAAGAAAGTACCTTTTAAAGAAAGTACCTTTTAAAGAAAGTACCTTTTAAAGAAAGTACCTTTTAAAGAAAGTACCTTTTAAAGAAAGTACCTTTAAAGAAAGTACCTTTTAAAGAAAGTACCTTTTAAAGAAAGTACCTTTTAAAGAAAGTACCTTTTAAAGAAAGTACCTTTTAAAGAAAGTACCTTTTAAAGAAAGTACCTTTTAAAGAAAGTACCTTTTAAAGAAAGTACCTTTTAAAGAAAGTACCTTTTAAAGAAAGTACTTTTTAAAGAAAGTACCTTTTAAAGAAAGTACCTTTTAAAGAAAGTACCTTTTAAAGAAAGTACCTTTTAAAGAAAGTACCTTTTAAAGAAAGTACCTTTTAAAGAAAGTACCTTTTAAAGAAAGTACCTTTTAAAGAAAGTACCTTTTAAAGCAAGTACCTTTTAAAGAAAGTACCTTTTAAAGAAAGTACCTTTTAAAGAAAGTACCTTTTAAAGAAAGTACCTTTTAAAGAAAGTACCTTTTAAAGAAAGTACCTTTTAAAGAAAGTACCTTTTAAAGAAAGTACCTTTTAAAGAAAGTACCTTTTAAAGAAAGTATCTTTTAAAGAAAGTACCTTTTAAAGAAAGTACCTTTTAAAGAAAGTACCTTTTAAAGAAAGTACCTTTTAAAGAAAGTACCTTTTAAAGAAAGTACCTTTTAAAGAAAGTACCTTTTAAAGAAAGAACCTTTTAAAGAAAGTACCTTTTAAAGAAAGTACCTTTTAAAGAAAGTACCTTTTAAAGAAAGTACCTTTTAAAGAAAGTACCTTTTAAAGAAAGTACCTTTTAAAGAAAGTACCTTTTAAAGAAAGTACCTTTTAAAGAAAGTACCTTTTAAAGAAAGTACCTTTTAAAGAAAGTACCTTTTAAAGAAAGTACCTTTTAAAGAAAGTACCTTTTAAAGAAAGTACCTTTTAAAGAAACTACCTTTTAAAGAAAGTACCTTTTAAAGAAAGTACCTTTTAAAGAAAGTACCTTTTAAAGAAAGTACCTTTAAAAGAAAGTACGTTTTAAAGAAAGTACCTTTTAAAGAAAGTACCTTTTAAAGAAAGTACCTTTTAAAGAAAGTACCTTTTAAAGAAAGTACCTTTTAAAGAAAGTACCTTTTAAAGAAAGTACCTTTTAAAGAAAGTACCTTTTAAAGAAAGTACCTTTTAAAGAAAGTACCTTTTAAAGAAAGTACCTTTTAAAGAAAGTACCTTTTAAAGAAAGTACCTTTTAAAGAAAGTACCTTGTAAAGACAGTACGTGCCAAAGAAAGTACCTTTTATATGAAGGACATTGTAAAGAAAGTACCTTATAGAAAAATTGCCTTTTAAAGAAAGCACCTTTTTCCAAAAACGTTTTTTAAGTATCTTTATAATATAAAGTTTACATGAAAAAAATACGTTTTGAAAAAGTACAAAAGTTTTTTTTAAAAAGTACCTTGCAGTAAAACATACATACATAAAATTGCATCTTTCATATTCAGTTGTTACTGGTGTATTTACTTTTCTCACGCCTCTTTCAGTTAAAATAAGTGAATCTAATTGGGAATTTTTCATTAACAATAAAACGGCTAAAAGAAGACAAAAAACACTTCAATATTTATTCATATTTTTAAAAGAAAATTTAAATTGTTTTTTACCATGTTTTGTACAAAGTGGTTTTTAGTATAGTCACGTTCCTGTTAAGAATAAAATAAGGTGTAACTAAATATTACTACAGCAACATCAGTAACAGCTTGCAATTGCTGCTGCAGCACAAAACTTTTTATGAAGAACCTAAAACTTTAAAGGATAAAATTGTTTTGCAAAGATGAAATTGATGGAGTTGATGGAAAAACGTCAACATTAATCATAAAACAATATACAAAAATTTTGAATTTCGTTACGGTAAAATGATCAATGAACAGTGGTATAGAAAAATTACTTAATAAAAAACATTTTAACCCTATTATTACTTAGATATAACTAATTTCAATACGGCAAGTTTTCTAACAAAGTCTCTGAGTCAACAGCGAAAAAGAGAGGAAAGAAACACAAAAAGGGATTTGATTTGAAATTGAGTACCAAATGAAAAACATATTGTTTCTTTACCAAACCACTGTGTCTTCATGCAGTTAAAAAAAAATAATAATATGATGTTCTTGCGGATAATTACGTTAAAAGAACGTTAAGCGTAAAATGACAACATTGTAATACGAACACAAATAAATACGAAAAGTAAATAAAACAAAACAAACAATTTCGTAAAAAATAGAACTTAAAGGAGGGAACTGCATTCGAACCAACTTCAAAGCGCCATTCGATTAACAAGTGTAACTAATTTTCCCAACTCAAAATTTGTATTTAAATTTTTTTTTAACATAATTCTTGGTAATTTGCTTAAACAACATTATAAAAAATAAACTTATCATTTGCAAAGGTTTAAATGTAATATTTTTCTTTTTTGCTCTCATGTGATTATGATGAGTTGTTTTTATATTTTTTTTTTAATTTTCTAAAGAAAATTTGGTGAAAAACTAACAAAAACATTTCCGCTTGTCTGCATTTTGCGTTAATTATAATGTCCACACTTTGGCACGATCACTCAAAATGACACGTTGTAGTCAGAGTTTTTTTTTTTCGATTTTTATTTTAAACTTGATGATAATAATGTTAAAGATGATCATATTGATGATAATAATCACACTGTCATTTTAATGACAAAAGAAGCAAATTGTAAAATTTTATATAAATATTTGAAAAAAATAAACTACCGACAGTGAATGATTAAATTGAAACGATTTATAATTTTTTAGCCTTTTTATAAGTTTACGAGTCCTTTTCTGAAAAGTACCTACCTTTATGAAAACATGTGCCTTTTTATGTCAAAATCTACTTTTTCAGTACAAGGAAAATTATAACGAAGCTTTTAAATGAAATTTTATTAGAAATTAAATATTTTTTTTACAAGAATCTTAATTTTTGCTTGTTTTTCCAAAAAAAGGTTAAAAGAAATATAATAATAATTTTTTAAAAAAGTACATTTTTTAACCCGATGCGCTTCACTCCCCCTATTGAATAAAATCGTTTGCGGATAACGAAACAATTTGTACCAAATAAATACACTTTTACTATTATCCTCCTCCAGATATTTAGACACTAAAATTGTCCTTGTATGGGACACTGTACCTCTTCTCCAGATATTTTGCCTTTGTATGAGAGGTGCCATGCCCAGTTTTTGACTGATGTTGTGTATTGATAGCAAAGTTATTTGTTTCAAATTTGAAAACTTTTACGATAACCGTTCTCCACAAATGAATAAGGTTATTCATATTGCCTTTGTACAGGAGGTGCCACGCTCACTTGAAAATTTACAATTTATTGGGACTGAATCAATCTTTCTGTTCTGCAGAGAGTTGGGGTGGTTCGAGGCTGCAGTGACCTCTGGGGAACGGTCTGATTGACACTAGCGCGAACTCTTGTCACTAGCAAAAGGTATCAAAAAGGGACCGCTATAAGGACCCAAGTGAGCCGTCGTCGTGACGGATGCCCATTGGACCTAACCTAACCTATAGCCTATGTTAAGCGCCGGATAATCAAGGAAATTACTGTGGATAATATCAGGAAAATCGGTTCAGTAGCTAAGGAGTATAGGGAACAAACACACTCTTAACATACAGTTCTACAGTACTATCTCAATAATACGGACACGCGATTCTTTTGGCACATCTTTAATCCGGACAGCGGTGAAAAGCGGACAGTACCACTTTTCTACGCCATAATCTGGACAGTGGTTTTGGGGAATCCTACATAAATTCTATAATTTTTACTTAGAATTAAAAATTTAAAAACGTTTTTAAATTACTACATGCCAAAATACACAATTTAAAATTAAAAACAAAATGAAATGTGACAGCATATATTTTTTAACACAGCTAATTTGTGTACTACAGTGTTGTATTATTTGGACTCAGCGTAAAAGTATTTAACAGTGTTGTATTCGTTTTCAAAATAACAACTTGTATGAATCCGCCTTACGCTGCAGTTACACGCTTAAGTTTTTCTTGATAGTCTTTTACATATACTGTTTGTCAAAATGTACAGTTGTGACGTAGGCTGCATTCAATTTTTAAGTAATTTACTTTCAAGATGCCATCAAGAAAAAAATTTATAAAGAAAAACTAACCTTGAAATCAGCTGTTTTCTTGAACGTAAATTGAAACACTCACTGGAAAAGGAATTTTAAAGGCCAGTTCGTATCAAATTTTAAAAGTATGAGTGTATTGGTAAAAAAGTGTGAGTGTATTAAAACTTGATAGGCAAAACTTGATCGTGTAACCCTCAAGTTAGTTCGAGTATATTTGTTGGCATAATAAGTTTGCAAAATATTTGCTTCTTGTCGAAGTCTTAAGTACATAGATACATACATATTTAAAACTTTCTTGATATTATTGGCCATTATTAAACAATAAAAAGTGCAAGCAAATGACTACATATTAAACAAACATCTATAACATAATACTCCATTAATGTGGACATGTTCAGAGTTTAAGGTGTGGATTATCAAGATAGTACTTCACCTTTTTACATTAAATTTAAGGGTTTTAATTGCAAATAAAAACATTTTAAGGAAAAAATATATTTTTTCTTTTGCAATAAGTTACTTAGTTTTAAGCAGTTTTTTTCTAAGAAAGTACTTTTTTCACAAAAGTACTGTTTTACACAAAAGTACTTTTTTCACAAAAGTTCGTTTTACACAAAAGTACTGTTTTACAAAAAAGGAACGTTCTACCGAAAATATTTTTATAAAAAGTACAGTAGTCTCCTACAAAAAGTATATTTTACAAAAAAGTACTTTTACATAAAATTTAAGGGTTTTTATTGCAAATAATTTTAAAGAAAAAATATATTTTTTCTTTTGCTAAAGGTTACTTAGTTTTTAGCAGTTTTTTTTTCTAAAAAAGTGTGTTTTTTTACACAAAAATCTTTTTACACAAATGTACTTTTTATTCAAAAGTACTGTTTTACAAAAAAGGAACGTTCTACCGAAAGTATTTTTATAAAAAGTACAGTAGTCTCCTACAAAAAGTATATTTTACAAAAAAGTACTTTTACATAAAATTTAAGGGTTTTTTTTTGCAAATAAAAACATTCTAAGGAAACAATATATTTTTTCTTTTGCAATAAGTTAATTTTCAGCAATTTTTTTTCTACAAAAGTACTGTTTTACACAAAAGTACTTTTTTTACAAAAGCACTGTTTTACACAAAACGAACGTTCTTCAAAAATAATTTTTTTAAAAAAGTAAAATTCTGTTTTATAAAAAAGGTTTTTTTTCACAAAAATGTACTTTTCTATAAAAAAAAAGTACTTGCAACAAAAAAGGACCTTTTCACAAAAAAGTGTTTTTAAAAAAGGTATTTAAAAAAAAGTATTTTTACAAAAATATTTTTTTATAAAACAGTATTTTTCACAAAAAGTACTCTTTTCAAACAAATACTTTTTTATACAAAAAAGTACCTTTCTGAGTAAATTGATTTTTTATGAAAAAGGAAGGCTGTGTGTGTTTTTACCAACAATTTTTTAACTAATACTTTTTTAAAAAGTACTTTTTTACAACTAAATTAGGTTTTTATTATTGAATAACAAAAGCCCTTTTTTCAAAAAGCATTATTTTACAAAATACCTGCACCCCTTTTTCCCAAAAGAATTATCAAAGCATTAGTATAACCAAAATGCAACCCTTATACAGAAATGTATTTTAGAAAAAGGAATGTACATTTTCCAAAAAGCACCAAAGTTTCTCCTCTCACAGCAAGTCAATAATATAAAATATATTTTACATAATAAATACACGCCTTCATGATAATTAATTAAAATATTTTTTTTTTTTTTTAAACTTAAGAATTAAAAATAAAACAGTAGCATCTTATTTAAAAATCTGTGCATAAATTTCAAAATTTATGATAAAATTGAAAAGAAAAAGAAAATATTAATCTTAAAATATTGTATGCGAATTAATATTAAAACTGTAACATCCTGCTGCCGCTGCTGCTGTTGTGCCCCAAACAAATGTGGTGGCATGATCAGAAGCACGAGAATTCGAACGAAGATGCACAAGTGCTGCGAATGGGGTTTATGTTGCTGCTGCACGTTTACTGTGTGTGCCCCTCAACTTGATCATGATTTGAGAACAAATGTTATGTTGTTTTTCGATTTTGCGACGGTAAAGGTGACATCTTTGCTTCTGCCTTTCTCCTTCACTCTTTCCTTCTTTTTTCTTACTTTCTCACATTTGCTTTTCAATGACCTTTAATATTTGTTCTTTTGGTGTTGTTGTTGTTGTTTTTTACATGTAGTTTTTTGTAATTTACTAGATTTTTGTGACAATAAAAGCATTTTATTCGGTTTGATTTTTGTTTTCGATATGTTTTTTCTGCTGTTGTTGTTGATTACACATCCCGTTTGCGTTGTATTGGCATTGGGCCCATTGTGTCTGTAGCATTTATGTCTGTCTGGCCGTCCGTCTGTCTGTCTGAGTTTCGTTGCGCTTCGCTTTGTCTGGTGTCTTTAGCAATTTGTGTCGTTATTTTGGCGGTATTTCTTAATATTTTTTGACTTCAACTTTTTATTTTTTTTTTAATTTATTTATTTGCTTACGATGTGTAAAATTTCTTATACTTTTTCGTTTGTAAATAAATAATAGATGCAAAAATCATTATACGTTTTTTTCTTAAGTTATTGGCAATTTGTCGATTTTCAAATAGATTCGCGTGGTCTATATTTCGTAAGGATTTTTTTGAATGACTCAGGTGAAATGTTTTTGTGACAAGGGTTGCTATTCGGGAAAAACTTTCCCGGGAGAGACGGGAAAATCTTAGAATTTAAGCTGGAGTATTAAAACGGAAGATTTCATGAATTTCTCCAGAAATTATGCGTCGAAAATATTATTTGAGCTAAATTTTTTGATCAACAATTTAGATATTCACTCCTATTATGAAAGTTGTTGTCGAGACAAATCGACGACAACGGCACAGTAATTGTATTTTTTTAGTCGACATTGACAATAATTGATTACTTTTGGCAATGACTTTGCATTTTCTAAGCCGAAGTCGAGTAGAATTGACTCTGTTTGACAGGAATATTACGAAGACTCAAAATGAAAGTAAACGAATTTACATATCGTTACTTTAATTTAGTAAAGGCATATCTAAAATATAAATTTTTTTTAATTTGTGACATAAAACTTGGTAAACAAGCAAGCATATAAAAAAGAATGTGTATCCATTACCGAAAATAGCTCCCATTTAGAGTCCCATTCCCAAAAATTTGCCTTGTTCCTATTTTTGATTGCTCATTCAAGTGACACTTTTTAAGTTTTTTGTTCATAGCTTTTTTATTAAATTGCAATGGGAGTTTGTGCTAAAAATAATAGCACAAAATTTGGTAAGTCAAAAAAAAAAAAAAAAAAAAAAATGTTTAAGCCATCCGATTTGTCCTGGAATGCCCCATATTTATGTCAAATATACTCCGTTAAAATTTGGTATTTTTTTAAATCTGTTTGATAATGATAAGGATCCGGCACATCCCAGTGTAGCACTCTATTTTGTGGCGTACGCATACACAGAATTGCGTTTGCAAAGAGTTATTGTTGCAATATTATCAAAGACATAAATATACAATTCATATAAAAAAAATAAAGAATCTGGGTATGTATTTTTAATTCCCACTCTCATTGATGCGTGTATTTTTTATTCTCATGTTATTTTTTGAGAGTATTTTTCATACCCGCTTTTTCACACTTGCGTAAATAAGTCGTCTACACTTCTACTCATACACAGAATTGCGTTTGCAAAAAATTATTGTTCTAATATTATTAAAAAAATCAACATACAAAATATTTCATATTAACATATCAATTCATATTAAACAAAATAAAGAATATGTGTTTATTTTTAATTCCCACTCTCATTGATGCGTGTATTTTTTATTCTCTGTTATTTTTTGAGAGTATTTTTCATACCCGCTTTTTCACACTTGCGTAAATTAGTCATCTGCACTTCTACTCAGTATTTGCTTGAAGTTGTGACACTACAATATAAATATATAGCTCTCAATAACAACTTTGGAAAACTCTGGTATAAAATTTATTTTTATAAGTTTTTCTTTTTTTAAATTCTTTATTATGCCTTTTGGAGTCGAATTCTTCATCAAAAAAAAAAAAAAAAAAAAAAAAATTAATTAAATTAAAATTTGTCCCACTGTATCCTAATTTGTTGAAGTTTCTAATTTTAAATAATATTATTTACGGCCAATTTCACCAAGTTCAGTTAAAACTAACTTTTACTTTAACCTCCAGTTAAAAATATGTTTTTGACAGTTATAACTGACAGTTAATTATAACTTAACTTGGTGTAATTGGACGTTTAAAAGTTTAATTTATTTTAAATTGAAATTTTCAACTATTAAAATAATTGATGTATACATTTAAGGATCATTAAGCTTTAAGCGCAATTATCGTCGACATTTTGAGACAAATTATCAGTTTATCGAAGATTTGCAACATTCCTTAAATCTCTTAAATTAAGCCGCAAAAACAAAACATTGTATTAAGTCTGTAATGCAATTAATTTTAGTTTTAACATTAAACAAATTCTGGTCATGTCCCTGAAAAGCTTTACTGGCCCACATTCGCTACTACATAATAAAAAACAAACCCAAGAAATTTGTTAGAATGTGTTTTTTTCTACAAATTTTAATATTTTTTTTTATCAATGAACTACTTAAGTGATTAAATCTATTTTTTATACCCTCCACCACAATTAGTTGTGAAGAGGGTATATTCAGTTTGTCATTCCGTGTGAAACTTTTTTACTATTCTTCTCAGACCCTATAAAGTATATATATTCTGGGTCCTTGAGTAATTTTAAGTCGATTTAGCCATGTCCGTCTGTCTGTCCGTCTGTCCGTCTGTTGAAAACACGCTCACTTTCGAAAAACTCAAAAGAAATCAACAAACTTGGTGTCAAATTGCTTGTAGTTATCCTAAGCAGTTTGGGATTGAAATTCAGCAAAATCGGTTCAATAGGATCTGAGCTATGAATCAAAATGTGGAACCACCACCTAAAAAAAATTGATAATTTTGTTACAAAAACTAACATAAATGCTGGAAAAATGCACAGAATGATATAAGATTTCGCAACAATTCGTTTTATTCAACTGGAAATCACGCTGTGAAATTTCGTGAAGATCCGTCAATAATTTACCCTAGGCCCCATATAAGCCCTACTCCCGGAAAACAGTATATTAAGCCTAAAACCCTAACTAACAATGCTATCATTACAAATTTTGGCAAGTCACAGTTACATAGGACTTGAAATTAAACTGTTAAGTTTCGTGAAGATCGGTCCATAATTTACCATAGGCCCCATATAAAACCTACTTCCGGAAAACAACTTAGTACGCCTAAAAACGTAAAAAATAATGCTATCATAACAAAATTTGGCACATCAAAGTTTTATTGAACAAGAAATAAAATTGTGTTATTTCGTGAAGATCGGTCCATAACTTACCCTGGGCCCCATATAAACCTTACTCCCGGAAAACAGTTTAGTACGCCTAAATCCGTAAAAAATAATGCTATCATAACAAAATTTGGTACATCAAAGTTTTATAGGACAAGAAATAAAACTGTGTAATTTCGTGAAGATCGGTCCATAATTTACCCTGGGCCCCATATAAACCCGACTCCCGGAAAACAGTTTAGTACGCCTAAATCCGTAAAAAATAATGCTATCATAACAAAATTTGGTAATCAAAGTTTTATAGGACAAGAAATAAAACTGTGAAATTTCGTGAAGATCGGTCCATAATTTACCCTAGGCCCCATATAAACCCTACTACCGGAAAACAGTTTAGTCGCCTAAATCCATAATTAATAACAACTCGTCACAGTTTAAGATAATAATAACATCATACAGATATTACTTTTTAAACATTCGAACTGTCGGTGGAGGGTATCAAAGATTCGGCACAGCCGAATATAGCACTCTAACTTGTTATTTGTTAAATTTACCACATGCCAAGATTTAAGTCATTAAAACAATTTACTTGCTGCTTTTTATATTGCGTTTAATCAATTTTATTTCGATTGATTTTTATGTTTTGTTTAATCAATAGTTTTACTTAAAAACCTTTGAAAAATACAACATAACAAAATTATCAACAATTAGATTTATTTTGTAATGAAAAATGCGCGCAATTTCCTCAAATTAACATCAGCCTTCTCATCAACATGATGCTGCCTGCTCAAAACGATCGTTTGTCTGGTTGGTTTGGTCGAAATCGTTCGATCTTTTTGGTTGGCTGGCCGTTTGATGGATTTACTTGTGTGTTGTAGCCACGAACCTGAACGATTTTTTGTCTGTTCTTTCGTAAAGGCACTTAATTCTTTTTGGCCTCATCCAAATATGATGGCAGCAAACACACTTTGTGATCTTTGATTTTAAACGGCAGCCAGTCAGCCAGCCACTGTTGCCATAATGATCATCTGGTACATTTGGTTTTGTCAGTCGGTCTGTTTGTTAGTTCATCTTTTGATCTGTTTTTATTATTTTCTTTTTTTTTGTTTGTTTCTTAATTCACAATAATTTCATTGATGCAAAATTTTCATTCAAGAAAAAAATTAAAAATATAAATTTAAATTAGAAATAAATACGGAAAAATTTCTTTAACACCACTAATTTGTGGCGATTCTTTTCATTCCTGTTTTAATTTGTGTAAAGTTTTCTTCAATATTTTTTTTTTCTTTTTCGAATTAACCCAACAAACAAATAGAATATATCTTCTGTGGGAAATTTTATATCGACGAGAAGAAAGTGAAATAAAATGAAATGCGTGATGCACAATTTTTTTCATTAATTTGACAAAATTTGAGCACAAGTTTTTTTTACTTTATTTAAATCAAATTTATTAAATTATATTTTAGTTAAATTTTTTAATACAAAAAGAGCTGCTGTGGATTTGTATAATAATGGTGATGTTACCATTGAGAGTTTTTCTCCTAAGAAGAGCAAGTTTTTTCATTGTCCCAATTAAATTGTTCGTCAATGGGATAAATTGACGAAACAGCTTGCTATATCCTTGCTTGTTGTGTTTTTTCTGCTAGATAAATATATTTATAAATTTTTTTTCTACTTAACAAATGATGTAATAATGTAAAAAAGTTTGCCAAAATGTACGAGCATCTAACAAATACAAGTATGAAAGGGGCGAGCTAAACTTACACACAAACATGCATTAATTTAATGCAATTTCGCGCTGGTTTTGTTTTTTTTTGCAGTCTAATTCTTTTAAAAATTCAGCTCATTTTAACAAAAAACAAAAAAAAAAACAAAATTAAGTAAATTATTACAAAAAAAAAGTGGCCATATCTGTGGTGATGACATAAATCAGCATGAAAAATGCAATTAAGATGTTTTGTGTGCAACACAAACAACAACACTAATAACAACACAAATGCAGCAACACGACGACTATCAACAGGCAGCAAATCTATCAGCAGCAACAACAAAAGCTCTCATTTCTTAACTCGATTTCAATGGAAAATTGGGCCTCTGCTCTACATGCGCCACTCTAAAACAACTGAACAAAACAACCTACCGACAGATGGACGCACGTAAGGACGGACAAAAGTACAGACAGCCGGCCATTAAATTGAAAGATTTAACCGAGAATGATCAAGATAATGACAACAAATAACGTCATTTACTCGCCAAGTTTGAGTATTTCACTGTTTAGAATTTAAATGGAATATTAATTTTTATAGGATTTAAAACAAATTACAAATGCACACAATAGACAGACAGACGGACACACAGACAGACAGACACAGTTATTTAAGTTATACAATGAATTGGATTTTATCAATCATAATAATGTGAATTTCCAGTACGTCCGATGAATACGAAATTTCGTAGTTAAAACAGCAAAAATGAAATTCATACGATTTCAACTGATTCGAAACTTCGAAAATTGAATTTGTAAATAAAGTCGAAATGCGAATGTGATGGAAACATGATTTAAATCGATCTGATTGACATGATGATTGATATTGATGTTGGAAGCTTAAAATCCGTAACCAACTCAGTGAAGTTCACTGCTAATGAGTTTGTCATGTCAGTGGGAAATGAAAAGTAAATAAGTTGTTGAAAAATAAATACACAAATAAATACGAGGATGGTTAGATAATTAATTTCTACATTAGAACAATAAAGCTTAATTAGAGTTTAATATTATAATAGGCCAATGGGTTCCTTTTTACAAAACATACAAACAAAATTCAGAAAATAATTTTCCTTATATAATTTTTTTGAACAAAAAAGTACCCAATTTTCACAAATTTCCTGTTTCAACAAAATTATTTTTAAGCTAAATTTAAATTTGTTTATAATATTTGTTTGACAAATTTATACTTTTTAGTAAAAGATAAGTTCTTGAAAAGTACCAACTGTATTGTTGGGACCAGATGTACTAGAACCAAAAGTGAATTTAAACGAAAAGAGTGATTTTAACCAAATAATTCTTTCTTTCCAAATAAGAAACTTATTAAGACCAAAGTAACGTTTTAAGCAAAAGCTTTTTGCTAAACCAAAAGAAAATTTTGAACAAAAATTACGTTTTCAATTTTAAGGTCCTTCCCACCCAAGAGTACATTTTCAACAAAAAATGAGAACCAAAATCACCTTTTAAACAAAAATTTCATTTAAAACTGCCTTTGGCACCAAAATTTTGTTTTGCATCAAAAGTTCATTTAAAACAAACATAGATTTTAAGCAAGAACTAACATTATTTTTATAAAAACTGCCTACATTTTTCTCCCTTTTACAAAAAAGTACCTTTTTATTAAAGACCGCAAATATATTTTACCACAAGTTTATTGTTTTACCAAACAAGTGCTTAAAAAGTACGTTTTTATAGTATGTTCACATTGGGCTTCTTAAACGCGTTTAAGCAGTTCGAACGTGATTAAGCTTTAATCACTTCAAAATCGAGATGATTACCCATACATTGAATCACTTCATAAACCACATAGAATCCACTGAACATACCCTAATAATGTAGAATCGCTCGATTGTGTACAACCGGCCAAGATGTCTGCTTAATGTTTTTATTTTTTTTTTCCTTAAATAATTCATAAATTTTCACAATTTCATCATTAAATTGATTAAAATAATCTTCTGATAACTTAATAAAAGTGTTTTTATCCATTTTTAATACTTTAAAGAAATTTAAATTTGTTTGTTGTTTTTTTGTGTGCTTGTGTGTGTGTTTTTTCTTAATCATCTGTCATCTTAATCATCTCAAATGTAATGTGAACGGCTTTGATTAGCTAAATCAACATTTTGCTTAAACGCGTTTAAAAACCCAAATGTGAACATACTATTACATAAAATTTTATTTATACACATTTTTTAGGAACTAAATTTTTGTAAAAGGATAGTTACAAAAAAGTACCTTTTAACAAAAAAGTACCTTTCAACAAAAAAGTACCTTTTAACAAAAAAGTACCTTTTAACAAAAAAGTACCTTTTAACAAAAAAGTACCTTTTAACAAAAAAGTACCTTTTAACAAAAAAGTACCTTTTAACAAAAAAGTACCTTTTAACAAAAAAGTACCTCTTAACAAAAAAGTACCTTTTAACAAAAAGTACCTTTTAACAAAAAAGTTACTTTTAACAAAAAAGTACCTTTTAACAAATAAGTACTTTTAACAAAAAAGTATCTTTTAACAAAAAAGTACCTTTTAACAAAAAAGTACCTTTTAACAAAAAAGTACCTTTTAACAAAAAAGTACCTTTTAACAAAAAAGTACCTTTTAACAAAAAAGTACCTTTTAACAAAAAAGTACCTTTTAACAAAAAAGTACCTTTTAACAAAAAAGTACCTTTTAACAAAAAAGTACCTTTTAACGAAAAGTACCTTTTAACAAAAAAGTACCATTTAAAAAAAAACTACAGTTTAACAAAAAGTAACATTTCACAAAAAAGTACCATTTTACAAAAAAGTACCATTTAACAAAAAAAGTACCATTTATCAAAAACTGTCATTTAATAAAAAAAGTACAATTAAATAAAAAAGGTACCATTTAACAAAACAGGGACATTTAACACAAAAGTACCATTTATTTTACAAAAAGCCGCTTTTCACAGAAATATTCAATGAAAACAAGAAAGAGTTATTTATTCGGCTATTACGAATCTTATATACATGTCACCATGGTGCAATAAGAACAGAAAGTTTTATTATTACCAAAAAAAAAAAAAAAAAAAACATTTCAATACAGTATGGCTGACTTCCAAAACGTCAAATGCTTTGTATCGGGTGATTTTTAAGCTATTATTTTTTTGGCAACACTGGCTTAAAAACCTGACGCACGTTTCGTGTTTTGTTTCACTGTCAAACATCTTCAGTTTGGTCTGTAATTTAACCTTGAATCGTCTTACAAACGAACAACGTTTGCAAATTATTGAATTTTATTATCAAAATGCGTGCTCTGTTAAGAAAGTTCATCCACTTTTTTATCGAAAAATTGTGTTCAGCGACGAAGCTCATTTTTGGCTCAATGGGTACGTTAATAAGCAGGATTGTCGATTTTGGAGAGAAGATCAGCCAGAAGCATTGCAAGATTCATTGGACCGTACTTCTTCAAAGATGATGCGAATCGTAACGTAACTGTGAATGGTGAGCGCTACCGTGAGATGATATCCAACTTTTTTTTTGCCCAAAATGCAAGAGCTTTACTTGCATGACATGTGTTTTCAACAAGACGGTGCCACATGCCACACAGCACGCTTTATAATGGACTTATTGAGAGGCGAGTTCGGTGAACATTTTTTTCACGTTCGGGACCGGTCAATTGGCAGCCTAGATCGTGCGATTTAACGCCTTTAGACATGGGGCTATATCTATAAACACATTCCCGCTTCAATTGACGCATTGGAAGACAACATTTAAGCATTTATTCATGAGATACCGGCCGAAATGTTGGAAAGAGTATGCCAAAATTGGACAAAGCGGATGGACCGTTTGAGGCGCAGTCACGGTCAACATTTGCATGAAATAATCTTCAAACATTAAATTATATGGACCGTACTATCGATTCAAATAAAGATTTCATGCTTTTTTCTGAATAAAACTTTCCTATAGCTCTTTAAATATCACCCGATATAAGAACAAAGTATAGTGTTTCATTGCGCCGCAGTACAATATATATGCAATGCAAACCCTTCCAAAACATCAATGGTAAGTATTAGTAACGCAGCAAAAAAGCAATCAGAGCAGCGCTTTCAAAGTTGATGCCTTGTGATATTTGACATTTAATTTGCAAGCAATACAGATTTATTTTAATATTATGCATTGCATCACTTTCATTTCAAAACGTTTATATAAACAGAACACATAGTTGCATTATTTCGGTACTTTGTACATGTGCATCGTTAAAATACAGTAGTAAAACTGTTAACAAACTTTGTATTAGTACATTTTGGAAGTCAGCCTATATTGTGAATGGTTGTTCGTTTAATACACATTTATCTATTATTGAAGCAAATTTTAACGGAGTACATGCAGCATTTCTGCGGTCTTCAGAAAACCCATTTCAGCATACACACAGCCGGTCAGACGGACATCGTTAGATCAACTTCGCTACTTTAAAGGACCCTCGCTACCATTTAAAATACTCGCTACTCTAAAGGACCCAGAATATATTTATACATATGGGTAATTCCAAAGTGTTGAACGTGACAGTCGTACGCATCAAAAATGGAATAACATTTTAAGCAAAAAATATTTTTACGTTTTCTTAACCCTTAAATTAAAGCACTAAGAAAGCACTGTTATATATGCTAAAGTTTATGGAGGGCGCGATTTTAGGAAAGACAATGGCAAAAGAAGTGGCGGCTCGAGCGTGGCGCAATTTTATAGTCAAACTACTTTTACGTAGCAATGTAACATTAAAATGTCTTGGTTTGATTCCAAAATCTTCTGTATTTTCTTTTTTTTTTAAGCCAAAATCTGGGTCGATACGTGACATTTCGAACGTGAAATTTTTTCCGTGATAATTTAACTGAATAATTATCAAAATAAAATAAAAATTTACCGTTAATCCGAATAACATATTTCTCTTTGAACTCTTCTTAGATTACAAACCATGTAAGAAAATTATTTTGAATAATTTTCATCAAATATCACCTCTTTTAAGAAAGATAAATATTAAAGAAAACTTACAATAAAACATTCTCACATATAAGAAATTACGATTGCACAACTTTGCAGTCTGATTGTTCATCTAAGTGAACAAATTTATGAGTAAATTTGTTAAAATCTAAATATTTCTCTATAACAATACCGTAAAATAATCAGCTTTTAAAATTGTCGGTCACGGTGGACCTTTTGACGGAAATGCCCATATTTAAAATTACTTCGTATAAGATCAATATTCTAAAAATTGCAAACGGAATGACACACTTTTTACAAACTTTACCGTTGGAAATTTTCGAAAAGGGTCACAAAAAGGGGATTTTCCAGAAAAAGGGGTCAAAAAAGGGTATTTCAATAAAAAAAGGGTCAAGTTTTTTATAAGCATTATTTCCCATTTTAATGAACATAATAAGACCAAGTTTTTTTTATAAGCAAACAAAAAAATAATATTTCAGGTAGGAAGAGCTCAAAACTTATTTTTTTTATGGAATGCTCTGTCCTGTTTTAAACACCGGACAAAAAGTTTATTCTTTATCATTATAGCTAATTTTTTCATACTTTTTATGTAATTTTCCGATTTAGCGATGTCAAATAAATTTTAGTGTATGTTTTAAATTTTGCTATAGTTCGCAAATTGTAACCATTTTCTCGATTAAAGTGATTTTTTCCTGTAAGTGTCAGATTTTTTTTCAAGCTTTTACGATTTTTAATAAATATAAGACTTTGCTATCATACCGCTTTTACCAAATATTTGGGAATTTCCGCTAATTGAGCAATTTTTACCTCTTGTTTTTATTCCTGTTAGGGCACTCTCAACACTGTCGATTCATAATGGGGCGAAAAGTTCAATACCTTTTGCCATTATTAAGGTCGAATTTTTTTGAATAAAACATGCTACTGTTTAAGAGAGCAAAACACCAAATTCAAATTTTTGTTTTAAAAAGAAACCACCGTAAAAAATATCCAATATTTATATGAGTTATGTTTGCTTTTAGGGAAGTTGTACTTTACTATCAAAAATCAAGGAGAAGAAAGCATGGAATTGTAAATTTATACTTTGATTCTGTTCCATATCAAGCAATGCTTATTTCGAAAACATTTGTTTAGCACTTCTGTTCCGCAGTGTTGACAAAAAAAATGTTAGAGCTATTTCCAAAAAAGGGTCAAAAAGAGTCACAAAATAGGTGATAATGATACAAAAGTATAATTTAAAAAATGGGTCATAAAAGGTATCAACACCGTCGAAAAAGGGTCAAATTGATACTTTAGTATCACAACGGTAAGGTGAAGGGTATAAAAAGTATGCATTTGCAAACAGATATATTCATTGCTCATTTTCAGAAAGCAACTTGTTCGGAAAAAGTCCCTTTTTGGTAAACATATTGAAGTAAAAGAACTTTGTTCAATAAGCTTTTTGGGCTCCGTGCAATAACTCCCAGGTGCAATAAGTCCCAAGAAAAAAATGAAATTAGACCCAAAAATTTTTCATACAAATGTGGGAGTAATTTCATTATGAAATTTTAATTTTTTTGGAAGTTATTTCATTTTTTGACTGGGAGTTATTTCATAATGAAATAAAATCCCAATGAAATAAGTCCCCGAAAAAATTAACGTGGAAGTTATTTCATTTTATTTTGGTTTTCGGTGTTATTTCATTTTTTGTGGGAGTTTTTTCATTTTTAATTATTTGCAATTTCTTAAAATTGTTTAAATTTAAACGGTATTTATAACGGGATATTTCGAACTATTTGAATACAATGACTTACGTTTATCAAAGAAGAAAATTTGCTAATTGCAATTGCAGTGTCTTATGGTTACCGGCTATGCAGTGAAGCTTTAGTTAGCGAAGCCGGTGTTTGTTATACCATAGAGGAGAAAATCCTTGCGCCCGGGCGAAGGCCAGCTATGAAGAGAAGCTTTAGTTAGCGAAGCCGGTGTTTGTTATACCATAGAGTATAAAATCCTTGCGCCCGGCCGAAGGCCGGCTATGCAGAGAAGCTTTAGTTAGCGAAGCCGTTGTTTGCTTTAGTTAGCGAAGCCGATGTTTGTTATACCATAGAGGAGGTAATCCTTGTACCCGGCGTGCTTAAACTTCAGGCAGTTGCCATTGCAGGAGGTCAGGATATAATCAAATGCCCCATTTGTTGTCAAATTATCGAGGACTCAATGTTAGTTTTTTGGTAACCTAATATGTAAATGTTTAATTTTTTTTGGGTCTTATTTCATTTCTTTTCGATGGACTGTTTTTGGAAGTTATTTCATTATTGTCTTTAGGAGTTATTTCATTGTGAAATAACTCCCAAAAGTTGGGGTTTGTTTCATTTAAGACTTAGAAATTATTTCATTTTTTTTTGGGATATATTTCTTTTTTCCAGTTTGGGACTTATTTAATTGATTTTGGGATTTAATTCATTGGAAGTTATTGCACTGGGACTTATTGCACCTGGGAGTTACTGCACGGAGCCGCTTTTTGCTATAAAAACATTTACTAATTTTTAAATAGTACATTCTAAAATTAAGTATGCTTAAGTTATCTAACTCGTTAATATTTTAGACTAATTATAAATTTTTTTCTCTCTTTTAACAAAACAATAAATTATAATTTCAACAAATATTGAACTAGAAAATATTAATTTGACATTATTGTTTTTTTTTTATCTATTCAAGTTCAACTCAATATTGTTTTCCGAACTTATTTTTTTTTTTTGTTAAGTATTATAAACTGTCATCACATAATTGTATTTTGTCGTATTGTTAATTTTCTAAAGTGGATGCAGCCTAGTAGCACCCATATGGAAATTAATGTTTTTTTTTTGTTATTTTTCAAGAGAAAAAAAGAAACTAAAACTCAAATAATGAATGAATACACAGTTCGTATTGTGAGTTTTATTCCACTTCTTGTTTACGCTTCGTTTCTTAGCAAAACCTTGAATATCGGCAGCTTTTGAAAAGCTTAAATAGAAGGCGTGGCATGTGTATTATTTCAATTTTTTTTTTATTTATTTAGTTTTTTGTTCATTTTGTTTTGCTGTGCAAATAATGAACTAATTTAATTAGTTTTCAATTAAGTGTGGAAATACGTTTTTCTAATTAAGTTATTATACTGGCAATTCTCGTACAGAAATGTTTATTTTGAAATAAAAAAAAAAAAATATTAAAAATATTTAAATAAATACAAAAGTGATGATTAATTTTTTTTAAGAATTCTCGATTGGAAATTTTCAAATGACATCATTAATTTGATGATAAATTTAGGATTTTTTCCTGAGAACTGTTGCAAAGTTACAAATATATGGAACAAATAATTCGAATAGAAATCAATTTGTAAACATTAATAGTTTCCTATAAATTATTTATGGATTTTTTGAACACATTTTATAATAGTTTAATGCTATTAATAATCATTAAGCGTGTATTAAGGTTGTAAGTTTTTTGTTAAGGTACAGAGAAAAAAATTGTTTCACCAATTAAAGCATTAATCAAAAATAAAATCAGTTTTAATTGAAAATGTAATCAAATGTATTAAACGTTTTTTCGATTGATTAAAGTGAATTTGTTTACTTGTGCCAATTAATAGTATCAATTAAATGTTTAATTCACTTGATTAAATTTTTTAATTAAAACTGATTAATTTTTGACTATTGCTTTAATTGCACGCAGAGAAAAAATATGGTTGGGCATGGTTACGGCAACAGCACTATGTTTAATGTAACAATATATTGTTGTCGTACACAAATAATTGTTATTTTTATTCAATATCAACAATATTATAGTTACTGTAAACATATCAATGTTTATCGCAATTATGAATTTGAGTATTGTTGATCGAAAAATAATTATTTTTCCAACAACTTAATTATGATAACTTTCTAAACATATTATATTACTCACAACCATATCATGATATTTAATAGCCATAACATGATAACTTTCTATACATTTATCATATTATGTTAAAGATGCAGTCAAACTATTTTTACTCTAATCATATTATGTTAGCGCCATTTGTAAAATAATTTTGAAGCAGTTGTGTCGTTTTTTTTTATTTGTGAGCGGTGAAACAATTAAAAGATAAAATTCCATAAAAAAAAATAAATTTAAAGAAATTAAAAAATTAAAATATTAGCGGAGTTCATTCAAGTATTAGTGATGTAATAGTGCAAATGCAAAATATCATAGTTTTTTTTGTAAAATCCAACAACAAAACACACAGAGATTTCGTTATATTTTATAAAAGTGCTACGATACTTCATCAATATCTTAAAATCGAAAAAATGGACACACGCGGTTGCCCATGAAAACCACAGATTTTTCATTTGCTCTTTTGCAAGCCTTATATTGAACTCCGCTATTTGATTAACATTAAGAAAAATTGTAAAAAGCCACAAAATAAAAAATCGATGCAAAAATATTTTAATTTGTTTTGTATTTTTATAACTATGAAGCTATCTATGAAAGGTGCTGTATCATAATATGATTTCTTCTAAATTTATTATGATTAAAATGATGATAATATGATTACTTCTTAGCTTATTATGATTAACATGACAATAATTTGATTACTTCTTAACTTAGTATGATTATCAGAATAATAATATGATTAAGGGAAAAATATAATGATGTAATAGTACGAGTTAATTAGTCATAATATGATTCAATAATAATCTTAATATGGTGACTACAATCATAATTCTTATCATAATATGTTGCTCTTAGAATATGTTTACCACAACCATGTGTTTTCTTTGCGTGTGGTGAACAATTTTTTTCTGTGTAGTAAGTTGGTAGCGATCTATTTAAGGCTCTTAAGAAGTGTTTTTAATATAATAAAGAACTTAATTTTTGGCTAAAGCTCAATAAAGTGAAAAATTGTTAAATTTTAGTAACAGGACTTGAAGGATTTTTATTGTTTTTTAACTTTTGACAAGACATGATAATTTCTTTTAAGTACAAATGAAATAATTTTAAAAAAATTGGGTATTATGCGTTTGTGCTGCTGCGTTTAACACATAAAAATATTGTTTCAGCTACATTGAAAGAATAGTGATTCATAAATCAAATGAATCAATTTCATTTGTTCTTTCATCCAATGAAAAATTTCATACGGGAATGAAATTTTGAAAATTTAATGAAGCAAAATTTCGATAAAATTATTATTGATTGATAATAAAAATTATTGATTGATTATCATGCATGTCATAGAATTCCATTCCGATCGAAAGTGGTTTTAATTCCGTATTTTGCTTCTTCAGAAAACGAAAATTTTTTTCGGAATCAAACCACTTTTGGTTTTCTAAGTGAAATTGATTGTTTTAGTATTTTATAACCGAAAAAACTACTTTAAACTATTTTTTTATGGATAAATAAATATTTTTTACGATATAGATTGAAGAAATAACACCCTTTTGATTTATTTATTTTACTTAATACTGATTTTATTAAAAACATAATAAATTCTTTACCGTTGAGTGCCACCTTTTTTTCCTCACAAACACTTTTTTCATTTCTACGCTGAACATTGCCATACTTAACACAAAAATCATATGGTTTTTATGTAAAGTGGCCATATCCAATTGTAAAACCAGAGTTGTTATAAAAAAACACATTTAGCAAAATCGATCGGAATCTGAAGAAGCTAAAACTAAATGGATCGGAATTGAACAAACAGAATTAAAACCATTCCGATCGGAATTTGTGACATGCCTGTATATAAAAAATTTCATTGAAATACAAAATCCTTTTCATTAAAATAAAAAAAAAAAACTGTCTTTAAACGTCTACATAATGATAAATTGAAATGTTTCGTTATTGTGATGACAAATATATATAACATGATAAATTTTTATTTGATAAAATTCGTGCATAAAGTTTATGTAAAATTTTCATAGATTTTATGAAACGTTTCATTATTTGGGGGCATATGAAACATTCTTTTTTAATCCAATGAAGCGTTGTGTAGGTTGAATTTCAATTTAAATTTTCATTAAATAATGTGAAAATCCATTGGATTTGTAAAGAAAATTCTTTCAGTGTAGAAGCACCTTTTAGTGTACCGATCTACTCAAAATCACTTTATGAGCCGATTTAAAAATGTTTGTCCATCCCACTGTCCATATTAACCTTACCTGCAAAGTATGGGTCGCCGATTTAAGAGACAATTTGATTAAATTAATAAGAACGAAGCCTTCTAAATGAAATAAAGGGAATCCCGTCGAACAATGTTGGTCATCAAGGCGTCAATTGCTGCTGACTTACTTATCAGCATTGATCAGTGACTTCACGTGACCCCACAAGAAAAAAATCAGGAGATGTCAAATAGTACAGCATTGGAAACCAATTCAGTTCTCGATATCACCTTATCACCAAAGTTTTATTTCAATAAGACAATGAATGGTTGCGGATGGCGTATGGCACGTAGCGTCAACTTCTTGAAACCGCATCACCGCCAAATCAATGTCATCCATATTTTTAAACACAAAATCATTGATCGTGGTGAGGTAACGATCTCCACTAACCGTAACGCGAGCTCCGGCTAAATTTTTGAAGATGATGCTACCGTACCAAACGGTGCAATTTTGTGGAGGAAATGTATTATGTAGGGCTCAGAATTGGTCATATTCCATATGCGGTAATTTTACTTACTAACAAACCAGTAAAGCCAAAAACGAGCTTTTCATCGCTGAACACAATTTTGCGATAAATTACCGATGGCGAGAGGGCAACTATTTGTGATGATTTGCCATACTAGTCTTAGGATAAACGTCAAAAATTAAGCGCAGTATGACAGATCATTTGTTAGCTAACCCTTTCGTTAGTTCTATCAGACTTAAAAATACACCATACATATCATAGTTATTGCCGTTTTTAGCTGTTGGTATTTTCATATGTCTATTTCGAAATTTAATGTTTGCTATTGCAATTGCAATCCTGTTTCCTGCAAATTTTATAGCTTGTTTTAAAATTACCAAATATTATTATGATTTCATTTCCTATTTCCTTTACAATGCACAACTCAGCGTTATTTATTTTGAAAATATTGGAAATATAGACTATAAATAAATCAGAATATTCTTAAGAAATAAACGTCACACACATTGACCTTCGCCAATCATACGCTTGATTTACTCAAATCAAACCTTTCGGCCATAATTTTATAAAAATAAAATTTTTTTAAAGAAATTTATTTTTAAGCATCATGTCGCAGCAGCCATATTCGCACAACAAAATAAACTTGACATATTAAAATGAAGAAAATTAATACAAAATTTCATGGCATCCAACAAAACACAGGAAATTGTCACCGCTAAAGCAACATTTACAAAAAAAAAAAAAAAAAAAAAAAAAAATTAGAAAAAATGAAAATATTGAATTCAAAAATAAACTGAAATTTGGCCACAAAGAAAATGTCAAACGATTTCTCAAGCAGAAGCGCGCGTACACACCTCAAACATAAATTAAAAATAAAAAAAAACACCAAAAAAAAAAAAAAAATTGTCACTGATTAAAACATCAAAAGTTAAAGATTTTTTTACAACAGAAAAAAAAAAAAATTTCATAATAAAATAGTGAATGAATATGATGACCACCAGAAACCCCCTAAAACTAAAATAAAAATTATGAAACTACAATTTTGCTTTAATAAAAAAGTCGAGTCTTTCCCCAAAAGTGTTTTGGCTGCAAGAAATCTCTAAAACTAAAAATTGCAAAATTTTGGCAAATTTTGAAAAATGAACTTGTCAACATGCAATCAATTGGTATGAGGCAAAAAAATGACTTACGCAAATGGTTTTTAATTTTTCTTTTTCTCTTTTTCTCTTTTTTTTTTTGTGAAACATTTGCAAAATAAATTTATATTAAAAAAACAAAAAAAAAAAAAAAAAAAAAAAAAATCTAACACAATTTGCCAACATAAAGATTTTTATGATCTGAGGATAGACTGCATGACGATCACTGCCACCCACCCGCCATTAGATACAGCAAATTATTTAATTAAATTTATAAAGAGGCATACAACCAACAAGAAGAAACATTATTACAGCATCATACGGAATATTTACAAAAAATTACATCGAATTTAATAAAATTAATCAGTTTAGAACATTGGTGGGCATTTATTAATGACCGTTCACATAACACATATACAACAACATTTTACGTCTTACGATCGTAACTTTCGATCGATTATAAATGTTAGACTTTTGCAGCTGTTTAAGTAGTGTTTCCTTACAAACATTTTTGAAATTTTTTGGCGATTGCTTATTTGGCGATGATTACGCGATCCTTCTCAGGGAATACGAATCGCTAACCATCGCCTACGCTTTACATCTAGGCGATGAATATGCGAGCGCACACAAGTAGCGGCAATCATCAGTGTTTTTTTCATAACTTTCGATAGAATTTTTTTTGTCTTGTTGTTTTGTTAAGGTAACGGGAAAATAAATTTTTGGTTTCAAGGCCAATTAGCAAAATTGTCATTCCAGTTGAGCAAGTGATTTGTGAATGCTGTTTTATTGTAATTCATGTAAATAATATTTAATATATCCCAGAAAGAAATTTTCATCGCCGAATCATCGCCCGCGAATCGCCGGCTAATTGTCTAACATCGCAGCAATGCATCGCGTGGAAGCTAAATGCGATCCTCTGGCGAATCGCGATAACGTTCGTATGTGTCAACCACGCGATTCGTGTACCACGGCACACGATGTTCACGCGAATCGCGGTACACGAATCGCGTGGTGGACACATGCGAACGTTTTCGCGATTCGCCAGAGGATTGCATTTAGCTTCCACGCGAAGCATCGCAGCGATGTTAGACAACTTACCGGCGATTCGCGGGCGATGATTCGGCGATGGAAATTGTTTGCAGGGTTATTACACCATAGTAGCTGTGGTAGTTTGTGTGTTGCCTGCCACCTTTTAGGGAAATTTATTATGGTGTTTTCTTTTCTACAAGAAAATGTGACATTTTATTTAAAAAAAATGCAATTTGGTGTCTGTTTCTTAAATTTTGCTTCCGAAAAGGGTGAATTTTTTTGAATAAAACAAGCTTCCCTTTTCGGTATCAAAATTTTTAAGAAATAACACCAAATTGCTTTTTTTTATATACAATCTCACATTTTTTTTATAGAAAAGAAAACACCATTAATTTCTAAGCGATTACCTTGATTTTCTAAGCATTTAAAACCAACATAATCGAATTAAGGTGTAGCAACTTGATCTGTAAAATTGTGTATTTATGTGTCCTCCCCCTGCTCAGGGAAGAATTTTCAAAATAGGGAGAAATTAATCTGCAGTTAATAAACAGTCAGCTCAAAGTTCTTAAGATTTCACCACTCGAAAGAAAAGTTGTAGTCGGACTTCTGTTGTAATTTTGAAAAATATAATGATAAAAGCTGAAAGGGCATGAGAAGAAGTGTGAACTTCTACACGGATGTCTTTAAGTCACGAGAAGGAGTGGATTTCGGCGTACAATCAAGTGAGCTCAACCCCTATTTATCACGAAGACTTCCACAAAGTTGCAAGCCATGCCAATTCATTACTTTTAAACCAACTTGAAAGATTTGCGATTTACGGAATTCACTAGGCAGGATCTACACAAACGTCTTTTTTGCAAATACAGATAACTCGACATTGGACTCGAAAAATTCTGAATATGTATCTGTTTACCCTTAGAAAGACCTACCCCTAATTTAAAAACTTTAAGATCCTTACCACCTCTTTCTCCTAATATTTTGGTTTAACCCGAACCCAAAACTTTAACATCCTTCCCGGAAACTAAATTTTCGAAGATCCTCTCAAACAACCACACCAGCATCATAAGATCCTAGTTAAAATACTGTTGGCAATAAAAAGCTTGTAGCCGTGAGGAGGGTGGTATCTCCTTAAGAAAACACAGTAAATGGGGAAAAAGTTCCCATTTTAAAAATTTTCCGCCCACTTTTTGCTCTTTACGATACTTAATGACGATTATCGTGAATAAAATCTGAATAATTTTCCCTGTGAGTTTTTTTTAATTAAAAGGGAACAATTTTCGAGGAAAATTATACTTGGATAGTGGTGAATAAATGGGAATTTTTCGAAGAGTTTTTAGGAATTGTGGAAAAAATTATGTCAAATGCAAGGTATTTACAACTACGCAACAACGATTTTAATTCTATGACAAAGAAAATTTTACTTTTAACTTTAACCACAAAAAAAAAAACTATAAAAAAGTAAAAAAAAATTCTTTTGAAAAAAAAAAAAAAAAAAAAAAAAAACGAAATTCGTTCAGTATTTACTGAAATAATTAGATACTAAATTGCTTTCTAATCGAGAAAGTACTCGACCACGACTATCAGAATCAGGCCCCTGATTAAGTTTAAAAAAAAAAAAATCAGTTCAATAAAATAAAAAAAATATTATTTATTTTTTGGAAATTTTAAAAAGTATTTTGGGAGTTCGGTAATTTTTAATTTCGTGGTAGAAAAAACCCAGTAAAAATCCTGAAGATCTTTGGAATTGTGAAACAATTAAATTTTCTATTTTGTTTTTTTTTTTTTTTTTTTTTTGGAAGGCGCCATTTTTTTTGACGAATATCATTTTCTTACAACTTTGGTTCTGCAAAATAAAAGGGGCTCTTCCTAACTTTCACAGTTGAAAGCGGCAATATTGTTGAAGTGAATCTATTGGCTTTTATTTATTCGGTCTGTTCTTGCAAATCACCATGCACGGATAAAGCGTCCACCAACACATGCAAATGATAGAATTTTAAAAATTTTGAACTGTTCCAAGTATTTATCGAAAGAATGTCTTCGGCGGTTGGGCCTATTTCTGGATAGATGGGTACGCCAATAGACACAATTAACGACTTGGTGATGATACTAATCCACATAAGGTTCAAGTGCCTACAATGCATTCCGAAAAAATCACTGTTTTGGGTGTCATCAGTCCATATTTCTATGAAAAGTACGTTAACAAGAACATCATCGCTATATGCGAATGCAATAGGTCAATAACTAACTGAATTGTATGGTATGTGTTTTCAACTGGATATGTGTTTTCAACTGGATAGCGCTATGTGCCTTACAACTCAATGGTCAAAGATCGAAAAAATTGGATTCCTGCATTAACTAATTCCCCAACATAAAGTCTTTTAAGCCGGTGAAAACCCCAACATTTCTGAAATCTAAAAAGCAAACTGTTGTGTAAATATTTCAAATAATAATAACGGGTGTTTCCATAGGAACTTTTTCTTTTAGCTCGGGTGATTTTGAAATAAGATTTCAGTTTTAGGCCGGCCCCAAAATTTTTAAAATCTAAAAAGTAAACTGTTGTGTAAATATTTCAAATGATAATAACTTGTGTTTTCATGGGAACTTTTTCTTTGAACTCGGGTGATATTGAAATTAGATTTCAGTTTTGGCATTTTACTTGTTAACATATCACTAGTAAAAGCTTCTGTAAAGAAGTAAATTTTGCTCAAAAATTTTAGTTTAATATATAAAAGTAATTAAAAAAGGGGTACCAATCTTGATTTTTTTAAAATCGTGTAGAAAAACTTGGTTAACAAATTTGACTCAATGGGCTGGGTACAAAATGCGCCAACATTAAGCAGTATTGGATCGGGCCATTCAAGTGGAAACATTACAGCCGCTAGAGGCTGTGTTAAAGCAGATCTGAATTCGGGCTATCCACAACGAACGAACACATAGATCGGATATAATTAACCTAAGTTTCTGTCATGGTGGTCTAATCCCACGGCCCTGTTCGCACTGGGTGAGAGTAATCCGTCTACCACCGTCCATATGAGTCAGAGTAGCCATCACACACAGGTGGCAATTTGAGTGTATAATTCTTCAGAATTATTTACTCGCACCTTGTTTGGGATCTGAAGCTACCTTACTTTCGCAGTGACCTTAAAGCAAGACGCATCGGCTGAATAGCAGTACCAACTAGAGAGATCTTCCCCTTAAAGATGGAAACTCAGCCTTTAAAATTGACTTTTTGTGGTCTCCCTTGCCGCGTCTTTGGGTTTAAAGTAGAAACAACACGTGATCCGCAAAGGAACCTAATTAAAAGTACGGCTAGAACCTAAGTTCCAGGTGCGCCAAACTTCCGTCGTACCAGTTATGATTAGACGCGATCGCAAAACATCTGGTAATTTCGAACTCTGCCGAATTCACTTGTTTTCCCGGATGATGTAATACAAGAAGGTAAAATAGCCTTTCGATGTCTCCCTTTATGTTCCCGAGGCGATGTGGGTGATATATGATATATGGCTTCAAAGCCTTAGAAGACGCAATTGGTACATGAATTAAAAAAAAAGCTTGTCGACCATTCACGTCTTTGAAGATTCACTGATTTTATACAAGAACAACCCGCTTGCTTTTCTGGAAAAATTAATCAATTTCAGACGAAGTTCGTTTTACTTTTTTTCGAAACGGCAACAAGCAAAATTGCCGCTTTAAAATTTCTAAAAATCCAAAATCGATTGCTGAAAAGCCCTTTGAAAACAGAACGTGTAAATGTATGGGGCTCTTTGTGGTCTAAGCTTTAGAGTATGTAACACTAACATGTTAAGTATCCTTAGAAAGGGTCCCTACATTTATCCAGGGGACCGACCACAAAACGAACTTTGCGAAGGTATTTGGCTCTAAAGCCATACGTGCATCTGGTGCATTAATTAAACCCAGTCGACCATTTGCCATTCGCCGTAGATTCGGTGAATTTAAACAAGAACCACCCGCATGTTTTTCTCAAAAATTAAGTTTTTAGACAAAATTCATTTAGATTGGCTTGATTACGGTGACAAGCAAAATTTCCATATTAAAACTTTAAAAAATCCAAAAGCATTTGTTGAAAGTCCTTTGAAAGCTTATTATGTTACTGTATGGCGTACTTTGTGGTCTAAAAGCGCGCTTGGGTTAAAATTTAATTGAAAATGTTGATAAAAGAATTGACATCTGCCTGTTTACTCGTGGTCTTATATAATTTATAAATTTATACTTCGTGTTAAAAACCTTTGAACCCTTGGCAAATTTGCAAATTGTCTAAAGTTTGAGAAAGTTAATGAAGAAAAAAAAACTTTACTAATTAAAAAAAAAAAAATATTCAAAACTTACCAACCAAGTCCAGTCATTGGCATTGCAAATATAACAATTGCAATCACCATAAATAACCGCATATCTCAACGGTGCCGCAGTATCAATACGTTTGCAAATTATTGATAATAATTTTTGTACTTTTCGTTTAATTAAATCTATTAAATTTGTAATAAATTAGTTAACATCCAGCATTTAATTTTTTTTTTTTTTATTAACCAGATGTAAAATTCTTTAGCTCCACTGTTTCGTAACTTAAACTAATCATCAACTACTTGTTATAGCTGGTTATTAAACAACACATTGTCAACACTTGTTTTATTAAATTGAACATTTTGTTTTATCGTTTCAATGAATAGAACTGACTTCTAAAAAGACATAAAAAAATAAACAAGATTTATTGATTATTGAGTAATTTATTAAGTTTGCTTAATAAATATTAATTTAATTATTTATAAAAGTGTTTTGTTTTTAGTTAATTTCTGTTTTAATCCACAAATAAAACGCGTCAATTTTGTTGTAAAGTCTCACGCGTACTGATTCGTTCGCTTGATCGTTCTTTGGAAACTTTAAATTAAATACGTTTAACGTTTAATGTGCCTGCCTTTATTTTATTTTTTTCTGATTTTATGTTGTTGTTGCTTTTTTTTATATTTTTATATATTTTTTAATACATTGGAAGGAGTTGATTTTGTTTTTTTTTTATAATTTTTTGTGATTTTTATTTTGTATCTGTTGCGTTTGTGTTTTGGCGATTTCATGGACTGTTTTTTTTGCCCTGGCCGGTCATACGAAAAAGGAATACACCGTGTTGAGTTGCAGAAAAAAATAAGAAAAAGTGAAAAAATAAAACAACAAAATCGCATAAAAAATAGTTTTAAAAGCCGCTTTGAAAATGATGGGAACTGTTTTTTTTTCGATTTGTATTTAAGTGCTCTTGTGTCTAAGTTTAAAGGATTTTTGGTTAATTTTTGTGTTGTGTTTTTTAAGCTTTAAGATTTAAACTGCTGGTTTTTTTCTGTTTATGGTGAAGTTTTCTTCATTTTGGCTTAATTCGTATGAGAGAAGTCTTGAAGGGTTTTTTTTATGAAGTTCAGTTTTTTGTTTGTAAGCTGGATTTTTTTCTGGGGTTACACTGTGGGCTGAGACATACTTTGTTTTATATGAAAGTAAAATTTTAAAGCGTGAAAAATTCAATATAATATGAATTAATGAAAACTACACCATTTACAATAATGACAAAAAGAGAGAACATTTTAAACAACGGCATCACCTGAACGTTGCTATTGCTTCAATGTCGCTAATTCTCTTCAAATAGCTTTAAACTCTACTTTACAACTATTTCTTAAGCCCAATCTGGTGCTGTTTTCTGCCTCGGCTTCTAATATCTAAAACATTCAAAGATTCCAAAATAAACTTCTTCGAATTCATAGCCGCTCCTGGATATGCTAAAACCTCGAATATTCACAAGGATGTCCATATGCCATTAGCGAAAACATTGATCTTAAAAGGCTCTAGCTCTTAATATTCCCATCTTAGAAAGATACATATATACCATTGTACTTGTATGAAAAGAAGAGCTCTAAGCATCTACATATGTGAACAGAAACCTTGTTGGGGAAAAATTTTGTCCGGCACTTGCAGGACATTAAATAAAGAATTAGAATAAGTCGCAAATTTAAATAAGCTCGGCACCCTGGTAAAGCTAATTCGAGTATGCTGAATTAAATAAGGATAGCGAATACGAGCGCTTACTTTGAACAATGACTAGCACAATTGAAATAGGCGCACTCAAATTAGCTTCATTGGTAGGGTGCCCAGCTTGTTAAAAAAACAAAATGTGAAATTTGTGCACAGTGCTATTGTTAGCTCATATTTTAATATTTGAAGATTCAATAAATAAACATAAAAAACATATTAGCAATATGGGAAATATTTTAACCCTGTAGGTGTGCATTATTCTGTAATTCTCTCCATCGCTTAAAATCTATAAAGTTGATTCAACTAAAGAAAACAAATTAGCTACGGCGAAATAATGAATTTGTGCTAAGCGATTAGACTTACAGAATACCGATTAAGGGACATCTCCAAAATATTTGACCTCAAATTTCTTTAGCATTGAAGAGCCACTTTTTGCCTTAGAGATTAGCGATTAAATTAACTTTAATCACCGAATTTACTTTTTATAATACCCTTCACCGAAGGTAAGAGGGTATATATAACTTTGTCATTCCGTTTGTATGTTCCACAATATTGATCCTACACCCTATAAAGTATATATATTCTGGGTCCTTATGAAAAGCGAAGTTCAAATCCGGTTGTCCGTCTGTCCGTCTGTCTGTCCGTATGTATGTTGAAATGGGTTTTCCGAAAACCACAGAAATGATATGGACTAGGTTGATGTATATTTATGTCACATATACTCCGTTTAAGTTTGCTATTGAAATTCAGATCGGTTTAAAAATGACGGAGATATGAGCAAAAAACCACGACTGCCTCTGATTTTGCCCAAAAATCCCTTGTTGTTGTCGTATTTTTTTATTTCTGTATATCTTGAGAACGGCAAGAGCCAAAGTTGCCAAAGTTGGGCGGGATTGGAGAAGTGGGCTTGGTACCTCCCGTACAAAAAATATTAAAAATTGTAGAAAAACCTGAATTTTTGGACTGTCATATGACCTTTAATTACGCCTTATACATCAAAAGATCAAAAATCTTCAGTAGAAAATATTTCGGAAAAATCGGTTCAGATACAAAAAAGTTATGACCAAAATATAAATATTTTTTAAAAAATACCCATTTACGGGAGCCATAATTCTTTCTGAGTCCAAGTTTTATCACCAAAGTAAATGGTTTATATATTCCTAAAGACATCGTTACATAAATCTGTCAAATCGGTTAATAAATGGCCGAGTTATGTCCAAAGTACTGAAATCCAAATTTGGACTGTCACGTTACCTATGATTACGCCATATATATCAAAAGATCGGACAGTTTTAGTAGAAAATATTTTCTGAAAATCTCGGAAAAATCGGTTCAGATATGAAAAATTATGTTCAAAATATTATATTTTTTTGAAAAATACCCATTTTCGGGAACCATAGATCTTCCCGAGTCCAAGTTTAATAACCAATTTTATACTTTAAGATGTCGGTATAAAAATCTGTCAAATCGGTTACAAAATGGCCGAGTTATGACCAAATACTGAAATTCGATCAAAACTAAACTTGCTATATATTAATTTAACTTTTAATATATTTAATACCACGCAAACATGTGCAAATAATTAAATAAAACTAAACGATATATGTTATATAATATACATGTATATATAAATATATTTAGATATCCATTTATAAAAACTTCTGTTCTTTCCAAACCATGGTGGAGGGTATATATGATTCGGCATAGCTGAATATAGCACTCTTAGGCCGGGTTTTTGAGATGTAGATTAAGTTAAAACTTAGTTTAATGTAGTCTGAAACTCAGATTTGTCCGGCGAAATGTGATTTTTTTATCATTATTTCATTAAATACCAACATTTTTAGCAAACCTAAGCTGTTACATCAATATTGTGTATACAAACTTGGCAATTGCGACAAAAATCTGTTTTCAGATTAACCAAAACTTGGCTTAACTGAGATCTCAAAATTTTTTGCTAGTTTAAGCGGCCAACGATGGTGGTTTAAATATTAACTTAAAATGTCAACATACACATGTTTAACATAAGCAACTTTTGCAAAAATATAAACAAAACAAGTTTGAAAGTATAGTCGGTCAAGCCCGACCTTATGATACCCTACACCACAGTATTAAAAAACACATCATGCTTATATGTCCATATAAATATGGATTTATCTATATTTATAAACTCCATTAAAATTGGTTTGAAAGTTTGTGAGAGGCAGAAATTGCCCCCTACCTCCCCTTGTGGTCCTATTCTTGAAAAACTGTATAGCTTATGTGTCCATATAGGAATGGATTTATCTATGTTTTAAATTTCATTAAAATCGGTTTGAGAGGCAGAAATTGCCTCTATCTCCCCTCGTGGTCCTATGTTTTAAAAAATGCATCCTTTTTGTGTCCATAAAGATATGGTTGTATCTATGTTTTAAATTTCATTGAAATCGGTTTGATAGTTTCTGAGAGGAAGAAATTTTCCCCTATCTTCCCTCGTGGTCCTACGATTTGGCCCATTTTCAATACTCTTAGTCGTTGTTACAAAAGCATGTTTTCAATTAAGTGTTTTTTAGGCCGTGCACTTGCCTGTTTATTATCAAAAATTTATTTCAATTTTTGGGAATAAAAAATTTTAATTTCAAAAGATTTTGTTATTCGTGCTTAATTCCCAGTTTTTATTCTTGATAAAAACACTTGAAATTTATTGTTGATGGGATAAGCTATTCCTATGCGCTTTTCACTGGTTGCTTAGGCCAGATATTCAGGAAACTTCATCCATAAAAAATAACAAAATCTTTTGAAATTAAAATTTTTTATTCCCAAAAATTTTAATTACTTTTTGATAATAAACAGGCAAGTGCACGGCCTAAAAAACACTTAATTGACAACATGCTTTTGTAAGTTGTTGTTGTTTTCATTTTGTTTTTCTTAACCTACTTACAACTACAATTAATGTTGAGAGAATTTCAACTAATTGTAGTGGGGAATGTAAGATGAGATAAGCCCACTGTTTATTGTTGATGTGTTTTGTTTAAACTTTGATATTGTTACAAGTAGAACTGTTGCTTATAAGTCTTATACGTTTTACAGTTTTATTTGGTTTAATATCTTTAGTTTTTCTAAAATCTTTATGGATGAAGTTTCCTGATGATCTGGCCTAAGCAACCAGTGAAATGCGCATAGGAATAGCTTATCCCATCAACAATAAATTTCAAGTGTGTTTATCAAGAATAAAAACTGGGAATTAAGCACGAATAACAAAATCTTTTGAAATTTAAATATTTAATTTTTTTTTTAAATATTTTTGGTTTGATTTTTAACATTGACCTGCATAATTCTTGGTCACCTGTAAAATACTTCTATGGGGGTTTTAACCTGAATAAAGAAGTTAAACTCTTGTTGCATTAGGCGCGTTTGAAAGTGCGTATGCTCTAAATTTCGGACAATGGATTTAAGATTTGCAATCTTCAATAAACTTGTCTGCAATATTTGGCTGGACCAATCTTGACAAAATTTTACAGCGTGATTTCCGATCGAATAAAACGAATTTTTGCAAAAATTATATAATTCCGTTCATTGTTCGACCATTTATGTTAGTTTTTGTAACAAAATTGTCAATATTTTAGGATGGTGGTTCCACATTTTGATTCATAGCTCTGATCCTACTGAACCGATTTTGCTGGATTTCAATCCCAAACTGTTTAGGATAACAACAAGCAATTAAACAACAAGTTTGTTTATTTCTTTTGAGTTTTTCGAAAGTGAGCGTGTTTTCAACAGACGGATGGACAGACGGACATGGCTAAATCGACTTATAATTTCTCAAGTAGCCGGAATATATATACTTTATGGTGTCTGCGATGAATAATAAAAAAGTTTCACACGGAATGACAAACTTAGGTATACTTCACAAAAAGAGGGTATACTTCCCAACTAATTGTGGCGGAGGGTTAGAGTACACATAAGTTAACCAACACATTAAGCCCAGAAAAAGTGTATGGGCTTAGTGTATTGGTAAACCAATGTGAACTTTAAATGTTTTTATGCATAAGGGGGCAAGTGTATCCAAATAATGCAAAAAATCGGTTGTTTGTGAAAACATGAGTTGTGTGCTTTGTTGTCGAGGAGCTAAGCTAAGATTTAGAGCAGGTATTTCTCTTTGATCTCTCTCGTGTTGCGTATGAGAAAATAGTTGCCAAGCTATTTGATCGTATTAACGGTTTGAGAGTATCGTGTGTTTAGACCGTAACACTACGTTAAATTTTCACTTATTTAGAGCTGCAAAGCTCTCCGGTGATTACCCCACCAACGTCGTTCCAGGTTTTCGTGAGTATTTTAATGTACAGCTGATTTGGTATTCGTTTTAGATATGTAGTTTTTAATTTTTAGCCGAAGCAGTTGCCCGAATTTACTGAACAGACGTTGGAAAGTCAGCTTGGAAATTTTGTCAACACTTTGAATTTTATAGGCAAAGGACATAGAGAAGGGATTATCTACCCCTCATGTGTCGTTAAGACTATTCGTCTTACGAAAATTTAAAGTTCAGCGTAACGAACAAATGTTGGGAATGTTGCTTTTGTTTTAGTTTTAGTAGGAATAAAGTTCAATAGAATCATAAACTAGAACATTAAATTATTTTTTGATTGAAGTTAAACAAAAAAAAAAGCTAAAAATTTAAGAATAATTTACAAATTTGTTTAAAAGAAGTTAAGAAGTTGCGTCAGTGGAGTCAAATGCAATATTAAATGTTGTTTTATTCGTTTATTTCACTAAAGAGATGATCTTGTAAAATCAAGGGCAAACTTTTTTCACTTTTTCCACTTTTTTAAGGCCTAACAAAAAATATTGTATTTAACTTTTTTACACAAGACCGTTTTTTTAAATAATTTTTATTATGATTTTTTAACTTTTCACTTGATTTTATTTAATGACTTTTCTTTAATATTTTTCTTTAATTATTAATTTAAATTTTATTTAAAATCTTTTTGTTATATTTTTCTTTTTAGATTTTTGTATATTGTGTTGTGCACTTGACCACAATCATCCAACGATGAACTGAACTTTGTTGGCTGTTGGTCGTACTTGTGGCCGTTGTTGCACATAGAATACACGATGAGTAGAAAATAAGAAGAAGAAATGAAAACTAAAAACTGATGAAGAAGAAGAGACTTTCATCATCGCTATCAGCGAATCTTACAGGTAAGTTAACACTTAAACGCCGCCACAAATACTGAGTGTATTTGCCGCCGTTAACGTCACCGTCAACTATATTTGTACAAATGATAATGAGATGGCGATTGCGATGATGATGATGTCGATTTAAATAATAATGATGATGATAATGATGTTAATTGTAGCGAAAACAAATAAAAAAAGCCAAAAAATACTCGCCCAACGCCAAAAAAAAAAGAAAAAAATTACACAAAAAACACAGAACAAACGATCGACCGATCTTCCGACCATCCATTCAAACCAGACCGATCGCTCACATTGATCCACTTCACAGCGCAATTGTACGTACACGTTTGTTGTATCTCATTCATTAGAATGAAGAATTTTTTGCGTTTTTTCTTTAATTTTGTTGTTGTTGCTGTTGTTGTATTTTTCATTAAACACACACACACATACTTTCTACACAAATTTTTAATGAAAATTTGCACATTCCCATAAACCGATACTCATAGATTTTTACTAGTCATAGACTCTCCTCGCTAGAAAAACAAGAGTCTTGTAGTCGTTGGATTTTAGATCAAACAAATACAAATTTTTTTTTTATTACAGTTTAGTTTTTTTTCACATTTCATTTCAATCTCATTACGCTCTTTTTATAATTATCTAATAGATACCAGCCAGCACTAAACACCGCATACCACATATTCACACACATTTGCACAGCCACATTCGTTAGAACTGTAATCATTTCAATGATCTGTACTGTACGATTTTGTAATTTTCAATTGAGACGCGAATTTCGTTGGGTAAAATTGTTTAGCAAAATCTGCTTTAACACACTCGACGTGTCTCTGCCTCTGTTGTTAATTAATCTCAAATGAGCCGTCTTTTTAGCGGGCAATTTTCAGCGTTTCACTGTTGCTTTTATTTTATAGTTTTCTTAGTTTATCTTAGAAATCTTTGAGGGCACAAAAAATTAAATTCGCCATTAAGCGAGTTGATTAAATTGTAGCGTTTTGAATTAAAAGAATTCAAAGTAAAATCATTCTTGTATATCATTTTGGCTCGTTCTGAGGCGTGTTGTCTAGTTTAGTTTAAAAATCTTACTGAATCTGGGAGGCCAAGAAAAGAAAAGTTGTACCCAACAACTTCCTCGTAAAATTGAGTGCTTTTCCTACACATCATCATCATCATTAGCACCATCACAATCATCATCATCATTCTCACATCGTTAAAATCTTTTTGCCTCCCGAGATTCTGTCCGATAAGCAAAATGAAAATGTTTATTTAACTTTTTTTTTTGTTAATTTAATTTTTTAATTCATCTTATTTGGTTTTTGGCTTATGAATTTTTACTTTAAATTCACGTGTGAGCCCATTTAAATTTGTGTATAAATCCGTGAGATTTTAACGCTTAAATAAAATAGAAGTTATCTTTTAGTTTTTTTTTTAAAGTTACACGGTGCTACAGTGAAAAATAAAACTTGGAAAACGACTTAGCGTGGGTTATGGGTCTTGCTAAGTGCATTACAAATTGTGTCAAAAAATTTCAGGGTTTTTCAGATCTAAGTTAAACTAGGTTTAGTTAATCTAAACACAGATTTGGGCCTCCATGAAATAATAAAACAAATAACATTTCGCAGAAAAATTCCACCTTCAGACAACGTTAAATGAGTTTAAACTTAATTCACATCTCAAAAACTCAGCCTTTATCCAACCAAGAATTGCATACTGCTAAGTCGACGAAATGGTCGAAAACTTTGATTGTCCATTTTTTTCCGAATGGAAATTCGGTATTATGACAGCAAAATGTCCATCCTGCCGACACCTACCATATTTTTATTATAAACACCTACAATGTTGGGTTGAGGCACAAGGATTTTCTTTTTTTGTTCACTTCAAAATCTGGTTACCTCTTTTGTGTCTTTATCGCCATAAAGAGAAGAAGCCCACTGAACACAGCCCTCATCTAACCACTTTAAAAGGAAAATATTTTGGTTTCTTACAATGTACACAGAAAAAATGTTTGCCAAGAATTGTTCGATTAAAATATTAATTGATGTACATTAATTTTTTCAATTAAATTTTTGTTTGTGTATATGTTGTGTTTTTTTAATTTATGCAATTAATATTTTAATTGACTCACTTTGTGTGGCCTAACTCGAAAATACAAATCCGTTAATTGATATGATTAATTCTTTTGCAGGGCAAATTTAACAAATAATTTAATTGTCTGAACAAATTGTTTAATTAAAGTCGATTTTCTATTTTTTCTGTGTGTCATAACTTCCTCTTCCTAACTTTTTTAATTTCCTTTCAGCTGCTAAGTTGGCCTTTCCGGTTTTGTTTCCTCGTGTGGTACCTGTTGCCCATATTCCCTTTTCTAGCAAATATATTAATAAATTCAATGTCGTAAAATAATTATCAAAAAATATTTTGTAGTTTTTACGTTCCGGAATCGTTTTACACAGATGAATGAAAATATCCGAGCAAAAACCTTAATCTGATTCTCCAACAATAGTATTTTTATATATTTCGAGGTCATATACCATTCCATTAGTGCTACATGGGCTAACAACTTTTATTCCCCAGTTAATAGGCTTTTTTGCCATATACTGCTTCAACCCAGTTTTTGATTTGCACGGAATCATCGTTTCATCACAGCAACAGCTCTCATCCTTTGGAATTTCATAAGTCCTTTTTAAAAATGTATTTAAAAGTGGTCGAACTTTATGAAGTTTGTCGTTTGAGTTGTCCTCTACGTGGAACTTAAGAGTAGAACGTATTAAATGGAACCTTTTTCATCATGTGTTTTCGAAAGGCTGGTATTTCAGTAGCACTGCTCCAATACATTGACAAGTAAGAAAGTATAGTCGTTCAAGCCCGACCATATGATACCCTACACCACAGTATTTAAAAACACATCATGTTTATGTGTCCATGTAAATATGGATTTATCTATGTTTATAAACTTCTTGAAAATCGGTTTGAAAGTTTGGGAGAGGCAGAAATTGCCCCCTGCCTCCCCTTGTGGTCCTATTTGTAAAAAACTGCATAGCTAATGTGTCCCTATAGATATGGATCTATATATGTTTTAAATTTCATTAAAATTGGTTTGAGAGGCAGAAATTGCCCCTATCTCCCCTCGTGGTCCGATTTTTTTAAAAATGTATACATTTTGTGTCCATATAGATATAGATATATCGGTCTGATAGTTTCTGAGAGGAAGAAATTTCCCCCTATCTTCCCTCGTGGTCCTACGATTCGGCCCATTTTCCATAGGCTTGGATCTTGTGCCAATAAGAACCTATGACCCAAATTTTATCAAATTATCCCTATAATTGTGACCTGTACTTTGAGCACAAGGTTACATGGACAACCAGCCAACTTGCCAGCCAGCCAGCCTGCCAGCCAGCCGGACGGACATCGTTAGTTCGACTCAGAAAGTGATTCTGAGTTAATCGGTATACTTTAAGGTGGGTCTAGGACCACTATTTTAAGGCGTTACACACATCAGCACAAATGCATAATACCCTCTCCACTATTGTGGTGTGGGTATAATAAACGGGAATATCCGATTGTTCCGATAATAATTTCTAAGCCAATTAATGTCAGAATTTCTTTCCTTACAACATTAACAGCAGTTCCAGTTTTTATAAGTGAGGCCTGATTTGTTGCTTGAACAATAGTGTCAATAAAATCGTTTGGAAAATATTTAGAAAAATATAAAACGGGAGTTTTCACATCTTCTTTAGAAAAGTTTTCAGAAAAATCTGAGCTAGGAATATTCCAATCTCTCCTTGCCCATCTGAAGTAAACAATTTTTTCGAATTGACCCTTTAAAGCTTTATCTGAATCTAATGAGTCATCTTCCGAGTCTAATTTTTTGTTCAAATAAATCAGCACTCCCATTCGGATTTGTTAGCTCTTCGATCAAAAAAGAATTATTGTCATTTCAAGTTTCCAGTAACGTCCCCAGGACATCATTTTCTTCTTCTTCATCATCAAAGTCAGATAAGTCTGAGTTATCGAAATTTACTAGGCATTTTTAAGATGTGTTCGCTTTGACTGTCGCCAGCTAAATGAAAAATGTACGTTACATTTGCTGACCAACTGAACAAAAAAATTCCTTTGAATAAAATCTATGCCAAATGGCATAGTATGATTTTAAGAAAATCGGACACCTTCTTTGAACAACACTAGGGTTCTAACTTTTTCTTCACTTATTTAGGCAATGATAATCTGCTAAAAACGTTATGGAAAGTTATAAAAGAACATTATTTTCGTAACAATATTTTCAAAATTACAAAGTGACCTTTTTTCGTAAATTACAATTCTCGAAAGGCATGTTTGCTTTCTGGCCCATCAGAATGCATTGGCTGTACCAATCACAATGTTTTATTTTTTTAGTTTTAATAAAAAGCATTTAATTAAAATACAAAATAATCTACAAAAATTAATTTCTAACTATTTTGCCACAAACAGGGGCTTGCAAAAAGCACCATGCCATATGGGATAGAATAACCGAAAGGGTTAAAATAAATTGTTGCAGATGTTGAATAAATCTAACAAAATGTTTATCGAATCTTTATTTATTGATTCATTATTTATGATGTTCTTAATTCCCAGTTTTTATACTCTGACAAATACGCTGAAATTTATTGTTGGGGTAAAAGCTAGTTCGTATGCGCATTTCGCTGGTTGCTTAGGACAGATCATTAGGAAAACTTTTTTTCAAAGACTTTAGAAAAACTTAAGATAAATTTTGTATTTTATTCGAACTTTATTATTTCAAATATTAATAAATAAATTTGGTTTTTAAATAAAAGTTAAAAAGTTTTTTATATAAAAAAAGTCCTTAGGCTCGAAAATTTATTAATATTTAAAAACTAAAGATATTATACAAATAAAACTGTAAAGCGAATGAGAATTACAAACACTCAAGTCTTATTTGCAACGATATCAAAGCTATTAAAAAATAGACAAGAGTTGTAAAAAAACTGTCTTTACTTTAATTCAACTATTTTTTTTTTTTAATTGAATATGAAGAAATATTTAATTATTTCATTATTAAATATATTGTATTGTGTGCTATTTTGCAAAGTGTAATTTTGATAATTTTTTCATTAAACCAAATAAAAAGTTTGTTGACCAAAAATTATTTTTTTTTTATTATTTTGCTTTTAACTTTTTATAAAATATACGAATGTCTTCAAAGCTCGTTTGCAAACAACAAACATTAAAGTCGCTCTTTACACAATTTGTTATAGCCGGCGAATGTATTTTCGCCGCCGTCGTTGAAAAATTTTCAATTTTAGTAAATTCTGGTCGCCGTCAGCGATATGGGTTACTGGCGTTCTGAACGTCTGCAATGTCACATCGGCTTCGAGTAGAATATTATGACATTTATAACGTAACGACGTAATCTCTTTTGATAGTTTTCGACATAAGTTACAGACACACGTTTTCTCACTTTTCGAGAATCGATGGAATATTTTGTTTCACATTTTTTCGATGCAAGAAGTTCTCACTAAAGTAACAGAACTTGGGTACTGTTTACAAAATCGGTCTAAAAATGTGTGAGTTAGAGATAATTAAGTTCTACGAGCTAACCTTAAACAGTTTTGTATTTAAATAACTCAAAATAAAGGTGTTTTAAAATCTTTGAAAAGGGTTTTTGTATGTCCCCACCCAGGCCTAGGACGCTTTTCAAGTTCTGACAAAAAAAATTTTTTTTTTTTTTTTTTTGTAGCAGTGTGTAATTTTTATCATTTCATCACTTATTTGAATAGTTTATGATGGATTTCTATTTGTCGTGTTTTGTTTAGTTTTCTCTACCGAATTCTGGTGTTTCCTTGTTATTTTGAGTTTTAAGTTTATTAAATAAAGTTGTGAATAAAAAAGTGAATTTGTATAAGATTATCATGTTTATAACAGCACAGTGGTAAAAATAAGGAACAATTTGGGGGAAAATAAACTTTACAGCAGATCTAAGATTTTTATATAGTAAATTCTTTTAATTGCAACCGCTGATTATTCGCGACTAAATTAGCAGCTGCTCCTAGGAAGCATATCTAGGAAGTTTTTTACTATCCGCAACTTGTAGGCGAGCACGATAGCACTCAGCTGTACTTCCTTAAATTGTGGAGTAAACAACACTGTTGAACCATTAATCTAATTTTCGTCTGTTGCTCAATCCACTCTCGAAAGCAGGTTAAAGCAATGATGATAGACTAGTCTATTGTGGTTTAAACAAAAATTATTAAGTGTAAACTTTAATTTGGATCTGTTCAATTTGAGCTGTTGAGTTTCAAAATTACTTTTAATTTCAAAAGATTTTGTTATTTGTGCTTAATTCCCAGTTTTTATTCTTGATAAAAACACTTGAAATTTATTGTTGATGGGATAAGCTATTCCTATGCATTTCACTGGTTGCTTAGGCCAGATCATCAGGAAACTTCATCCATAAAGATTTTAGACAAACTAAAGATATTAAACCAAATAAAACTGTTAAACGTATAAGACTTATAGCAACAGTTTTACTTGTAACAATATCAAAGCTTGAACAAAATACATCAACAATAAAAAAGTGGGTTTATCTCGTCTTACATGTTACAAGTAAAACTGTTGCTATAAGTCTTATACGTTTAACAGTTTTATTTGGTTTAATATCTTTAGTTTGTCTAAAATCTTTATGGATGAAGTTTCCTGATGATCTGGCCTAAGCAACCAGTGAAATGCATAGGAATAGCTTATCCCATCAACAATAAATTTCAAGTGTTTTTATCAAGAATAAAAACTGGGAATTAAGCACAAATAACAAAATCTTTTGAAATTAAAAATTTTTTATTCCCAAAAATTGAAATTACTTTTTGATTACTTTTAATGTTTTTTTTTTTTTTGATTTCTTTAAATGCGACAAAGTTGTCTCTGGCAAAATTCTCCAAACTGGCAATTTGTTTTAATGCTTCATCATAAAATTGATGGAACTAGATATTTCTACATGTACCTCGTCTTCAGATAGACGCATCTAAATCTTAAGTTAAAAATTTGTCAAAGCCATTTGATTGATTGAAGAATTCTTTTAAATTTGCAGACGTTGCAATTGGGTTATCATCCTCGGCATCAAAATTCGGAAGATTACAGTACTTATCGCTAATAAGCGTTTCTTAATTTTCACGTTTTTTGAGAAATGTACTTGTAAAAACTCGATAATATGCATTTACTGTGCTACAAAAAAAAAAAAAAAATATATAAATAAATTAAAAAAAATTGCTTAATTTCATCAGCATCATAAAAAAGCTATTTTACTTGCATCGAAAGTGCATGAACACATTCAAAGTCAATTAGGTTAGGTTAGAATAATACTGGTATACTTTAGCCACGTTGTGTAACTTTTGTGAGAACTTCTCGCATCGAAAAGATGTGAAACAAAATATTCCATCGTTCCTCGAAAAGTGAGAAAAAAGTGTATCTGTAACTCTTGCCGAAAACTTTCAAAAAAAATTACGTCTTCCTTAAACTAATCCCACAAAGCTTTACGCTTGTCTGCAGGAACAAGCGTCTCTGGCGGGAATCGATCCCGCAATCTCGGCGCTGATAGACTAGCTCACTACCAGCTAGCCTACCGGGGCAGTGTAGTTTTTGAATAAAAAAACTATGCTTTTTACTCAATTAAGAGCGTAAATATGAGATTAAATTTTTTTTGCTAGCGCATAATAAAAAACGACTGCAGTAGCATTAAAATGACTACTGCAAAATGTTTAAGAAAAACAGGTAAGAGTGCCATATTCGGCTATGCCGAATCTCCATGGTACGCTTTGCTAACCCGCTACTAAGACAACCAGATATACAAACAAGATTTATTTTTGGTGTAGCGCCCATTTCTTCAAGACCCCCTACTACTGTCTCAGCTGTCTTGTAGAAGTATTTCTACCAAACTATAAATAAATAAACTTTACTGTTGCTATTTTTTTTTGTTTTTGTATGAGAGATGTCACGCCCGCATATCCAGTAACACCCAGTTTTTAAAGGATCATGTGTCTTGACAACCCAGCTATGTGTATCAAATTTAGAAAATTTTTCTCTTACTGTTCTCCAGATAAATATAAATAAATGTATTTTGTGCCACACCCTCTTCTCCAAGACCGCCCATTTTTTCATGTAAATATATAAACATTATAGGGTCTACCATAAATCTGTGGTTTTCATGGGCAACCGCGTATGTCTTAAAGTAAAATTTTTCAGGAGAGCCGATAAAACCATTCTAGAGCAAGCTATGGGTTAGATATTGCACCTTTTGAACTTTGTAATTGAGTTAAAACATCGGAATGGGTCTATCTGTTTTCAAAAATTTTAAAAAAATATAAAGAGCGCTTTAAATTAAGCAATATGGCATCAACAATTCAAAATCGAAAAAATAGACATACGCGGTTGCCCATGAAAACCACAGAAATATGGTGAAGGTTTGTACTAAATTCGAAAAGTACCAGTATCAATAAAACACAATGTGAAATAGTGTTCTCTGAATCAGACGTTCGTAATATAATTGTGTTTCCTTACAAAAGGGCGATAAAAATTACGTTGCTATTATAATATGTTCAAAGCTACTTTATTGCTACTGTTAGGACCAGCACAAAGGGAATGACCTCTACTAAAGCATTGCATTGTGTTGGAACTAGAAAAATAGGTTGTGGGAAGGAGGATAGAGGAAGTAGTGTTTGTGAACATTCGATTGAACTTAATCATGTTGTAAGTGAGAGGAAAGACTTCTGCAGGAAGGTTATTCCACATACGAACAGTCCGGGAAAAAACGAATTCTCTCTGTAATGCGTTGTACGATTCACCTGCATAGGGAATTAAAACATAAGGATGGACTCTTGAGGAAAAACGTGTATTACGCACAAACGTACGGGTTTCGGGAACCGGATCCCTAATTTCGTCACAACACATCCCATTGTAGTAGCGATAAAACAGGCAAATACAACCCACATTGCGACGGTGCTCAAGGGAGGCAATAGAATTGGATGCCCTACTGTCACCAATGAGAACATTCCAATGGGGCTTCAGTCGAGAAGCTCCAAAATAGATTTTGAAGCACCGGCTCACACATGAGAGTTGTATTCCGGTCGGATAAAGGTGGTATAAATAGTAAGGAGATCAGATGGAGTGAATGAAGTATATCTTACACCGTCTTAGAAAACCGAGGCACTTGAATGCTTCTTTCGACACCTTGAATATATGTTCTGTCCATCGGACATCACATTGTATCCTCATGCCCAAAACATCAAGAGATTCTGATTCCTCAATAATTATACCACCCATACATACAGATGAGGCACCCCGATTTGTCGCGCGTTTATTGGTCTGCATTCGAATAAGTACGAATGGCAAAGATTGCTGTCATCTGCAAAAGAGTAGATAGGGTTGGAAGTTTGACAGAGGAGGTCATTTAGAAAGATAAGAGTAGGAGAAAGAACGGAGCCTTGCGGCACCCCTTAATGAATCTTGAACTCGTTTAATGAAACCCCATCTATAACAACTGGTGTAGTGCGATCTCTGAGAAATCTCGATATAAATCGAGAGAAATTATCACCGACACCAAATGCAGCAAGTTTTGACAAGAGTGCATCATGCCAGACTCTGCCAAAATGGTGAATGGAACGGCACCATTTTTCCGATAACAGAGCTAGCATACTTATACTGATAAGTACTTCTATTGCTTAATAATTTGCCAGTTTATTGCTGCATATTTTGCTATCTTTTCCGCTATTTCAATTAGTTAAAAGCTTTTCATTATAGATTATATACTATAGCTACTGCTTTTTAATTGCAAATACAGCAGTAGCAAAGAAAATCTAAATGCTCTACTACTCTAATTTATCTGCTGCAACTACAAGTTTTACTAATAAAATATAAAGGTAGCTGTAGTAGAAGTGAAAAGATAAGTTCTTTACATTTTTCAGCTACTGCTACTTGCAGCCTAGTTTTTAAAAAGTTAATTCTAATGTCATTTAATTTTCTCATAATAATTAAAACGTTTGTTTCTTCCCACTTAAGCAGAGAAAATCTCTGTAAACATTTAAAAATGATTTACTTTGATATCAAGATAAACATTATTAAAAAAAAAAAACTTCTAGATGCTCCCTAAATGCAAGAGCTTCTTCAATAATTTACACTCATAAAAATGTTTATTTTCATTTTAGACTGCTTTAAAGATCTATGACGGAAAAAAAGCTACAAGATACAAATCAACTCGTCGAATCTTTTTTAAAAAATGTTCTACTAGTCCAAAATGATTTTGAGTGAAAACTGTTGGTTTTTTTTCTGTTGTTTACTTTTTATAAGTTTAGATGAGTTTTTAGTTTTGTTTATTTGTTTAAGATGTTTTTTTTTAGTTTTTATTTAATTTTTTTTTTGTAGTATCTGGTAATACATCATCGCATTTAATTGACTTTTAATGTGAAATAAACAAACTCTTCATTTTATGACGGAATATTTAACAATTCGCTTAAAATGAAACACTGTGTTTAGTGTTTTCTATTTTTTTTTTGTTTTTTGTGTTTTGTTTTCTCAAATATAATTTAAATATTTATTTAATGATAATCAGAGGTTTATTATTGTATCATCTTGATCATCATGATGATGAAGATGTTGGCACAGAAAATGTTATAATTTTCACAAGTTGTCAAGATTTCAAACATTTTAAAGGTGAGATGATGGATTTTATCTAAAAATATTTTTGTATTTGTTTAAAATGTTGTTTGAAATTTCTGTCGTTTAAAAAGAAACTTCTTCTAAACACTCGACCGATTGTGACCTCTTGGTGAAATTTGGGAACACAATGTAAGCGGCAAGTCGGCAGATATTAAAAACTGTGAGAAGCGTAAAGTTCTGAAATAACACATTTCCTTTTTAAGCTTTTCTTTAAAAAGCAAAGCTGCAGTCAACATTTTTCATATTCCTAATTTTGGGAATTTTCAAATTCTTTTTGGGAATTCAGATTTTCACAAAAGGTCGTTTTTTAAACATGTTTATCTTTCATATCGGACTAGAATTCAGATTTTATTCCAATTGGATTATATGCATTAAAGTTTATTTTGACTTCCGGAAAGTCTCTGCTCTTACAACAAACTCTTAGTAGTCGTCGGTCTAGTTGTGTTTAATACCTTAAACCACCTTTAAATTGTATGTTAATATTCTAATTAAAGTCTAAAAGATTTCCTAAACTGAAAAAAATTCCACACATTTTTATTTCGTCTTGTTTTCATGTAATAAATATACACAGTAGCCATAAATAGGGAAGAATTTATTTCACCAGTTTCACTTAATAAGTGTATTAAATTGAAATACTAACAAAAAAAAAAAAAAAAAAAAATTAAAATAAAAAACAAAAGAACAAAAATAAAAACATTAAAAATTGTTTCTTTTCATCTGTGGGGCAAAATTATGCAAGGAAAACGTTTGTTCACACTATCAATTGCTCATAAAAGTTTTATGGTGCCCACGACCACGAGCAAGTTGTAAATACAAACCGCTGCTTCATTTCGGGCTGGTCCAACAAAACAACAACAACAAAAATAGATAATATTTAAGGAGACCATGTGTAGAGATATCGGCAGGCTTTGCCAGTTGGTGCAAAAAAATCTGCAGTTATTTTTAATTTTTTTTTAATGAACTTTAACACAAGAAACGAGGAATAATAAATTGGAAACATTGGAAAATTGAAATGATGAGTAGAAAATATTTCATGGTTTGTAAGTGAAATTTTAAGAAATTTGTGGTTATTTTGTAGTGTGTTTCAAAAAATAAATAAATAAAAAGAGATACAAAAGCTGAAAATGTTTTAAATTTTGTTTTAAATGATTATTTGGCTTTTTGAAATTAAGGAACGTAAAAAATAAGCATTTATTTTTGAATACAAACTATTGAAAAATAAATTCAATATTGCTTTTAAATAAAAACACTTAAAGGAATTATATACGATAATGATATGACTTTCTATTAGAAAGTTTTTTACTTTGCAAAGAGTAATTTAAAAAAAAAACGTACTTTTGAAGTACTTTTTATAAAAAAGTACTTTTAAAAAGAAAATTACTTTTAATTAAAAAAGTACTTTTAATAAAAAAGTGCTTTTAACAACAAAGTTCTTTTAATAAAAAAGTACTTTTAAACAAAAAGTACTTTTAAATAAGAAGTACTTTTAATAAAAAATATACTTTTAATAAAAAAGTACTTTTAATAAAAAAGTACTTTTAAACAAAAAGTACTTTTAATAAAAAAGGTACTTTTAATAAAAAGGTACTTTTATTAAAAAAGTTCTTTTAATAAAAAAGTACTTTTTGTGAAAAAATAATTTTGGTAAAAAAATTTAAATATTGTGGTACTTTTGTTAAAATTCTTAAGCATTTTACTGCCATGGGCATCATGCACCCAAGCGAAATTTAAAAAATAAATAATGTCCAATTAATAGCTTAATGGCCATTTTCTCAATGTATCGACAAACTGTCTGTTACCTAATGTCAACATAAATTTATTGGACCGATAAACTGTCCGTTAACGATTTTGGGTTTCTCAATATACCGACAAAAAACATTGTTTTCAGTTGGCAACACCACTCAAAATATATGTAAAAGTTGGGAGTCAGCTGATTGAATTTATCTGTGCGGCAAATAAAAGGAAAATAAATAATTGGCAGATGAGTGCCGGTTAGCTTTGCGATAAATTCGAAGCAAATGAGGCATTGAGAAAACCAAATTTCTTTAATGTGCAGTTTTTCGTTGGGAAAAAAGATAATTGCCTAACGAGAAAATGGCCATAAGTGTTTTCTAAACATAATTAGCTGTTTTGAGTGTATTAAATGAATACATTGTTTTTTTTACAATTATTTGGCGGCAACCGCAAAAGTGGTTTTTCCTTTCTATGTTATTTTGTGCAAATAATAAAAGTTTTTTATGTTATAATTAAGCGAGTTAGCAACAGTTTGCTCTAAATATATTATTTTATGCGGTTTTTTTTACCATTTGGGATTATAGAACCCACTGGTTTTGTTTGACCCACATAAATGGGATATATTATCCTATTGGTATAAATCGAGCCCAAACCGCGAAAATAACGTAAGCGACAACATTTTCAATTTTCGTTTTTTTTAATAAATGACTTTATTGGCAACACTTGCATCATCTCCTAAAATGTCATGGTCACATTAGGTACCGTTACGATTTTATAGCAAGAACAATTTTTATTGTAAGCGACAGATTGCATATAAAATTTATATGAAATAAAATAAAAAAGCTCTCTCCTGTAAAATTTTATTTTTGGCGTAAGCTATTTTCGCGGTCAGCCAATTTTTAAGTTTGCAGAATGAATAAAAATAAATCAGTTGATAGACTGAAGGAAGAAGAAATCTATGCGGTACTTTATTCCAGCGACTATGATCTCGGAGACTAACGATGGGATATTTAGTCCCAATTTATGTGGTTTAAAAAACTCAGTGGGACATATAATCCCAAGACATAACTTATTTCTGAAGGATACTAGATTTTTTTAAAATTTTTTTTTTGGTGCTTCTTAGAATCGCATCTACAAGCAAAACTTACTTAGATCTGTTTTAAATCACTCTTTATAGTACGGTAGTAAAAGGGTTAAAGAAAAGTAGGTACTCTGTGAAAAAGTACTTTTTATGGAAAAGCTGTATCTTTTTTTTGGAAAAATGTGCAAAAAATTTTCTTTGCGAAAAATACCCTTAAAGGCCGTTTACACTAAAATACAATTCTTAAGTATTTTGACGAAAATTCTTCCCTGTTCTAATTATTGTTTGAAAGAATTGTATATAAGTGTGAAACTGTCTTAAGCAGATTTTTTTTTGTGAAAAATTGGAACATAAAATTTTGTAGTGTTTTTTTTACTTTTTTTAAAAATGAAAGAATTTGGAATTTAAACAAAAAAAAAAAAAAAAATTATGTTCATTCAAGCCCGACCATATGATACCCTACACATTTAAAAGCCATGGCAATCATGGAGCTGTAAGAACCAAGGTAGGTAGGTAGGTAGAAAGGCTGGTGTGAAGTCCCCTTCACACCTTCACCCAGAGACAAATACGGTCCATTAGAAATTAGGTGAAGTAAACAGCGAAAGCTCAAGTCAGAAAAGATAGATAGAAAAGAAGGTTTCGGACCAGACCTAGAGAGATCTTACTCAACCAAATTCGCCCTACGTGCGGCCAGCACCCAGTCTCCTCTCGCGCAGCCAGGCCATCCCCATTACAAATCCTATCAGATTCTCGAGTCCACAACCCGAAACATCCCCAGGAATCTACTGCCCAGCCACCTCAGCCTACTGGCCTAAATGTGCTCAACCATCTCCAACTCCTCAGGGTCCTCACACAACCTGCACATATTCGACAAGTCGGATCCCATCCTGCCTATCACACAGTGGCCCGTGATCATCCCTATCATGGTCCTAACGCAGACCCTACTCCTGCCCTTCAGCGACCCCGAATCGGACTTTTTTAAGCACCGGCCACAGCGTCCGCGATACTCGGCAGTCCGTTCGGTGTCCCCTGTCCCAATTGGTCGCGCCCATTCCCTCCCCTTCCAAAATAGAAGCCTATTGGAGGCCTAACCGCCTCCATACAGTTAGGATGCTCCATCACTGAGCCCTGTCTCGCTAACTCATCAGCGACCTCATTGCCGCCTATGTCGCAGTGACCCGGCACCCAGCACAACCTAAGCAAATACTCCGCTAAGACTCCCTCCAGAGCCCTCCTACAATCATCAACTAGCTTGGAGTTCACATAACAGCCCCTTACGGCCATAAGAGCCGCCTGGCTGTCCACATATATGGTGACCTCCGAGTCCCTATAAATGTTGTCCCAGACACCCAGAACCTCCGCCTGAAAAACACTGCAGTCGTCAGGAAGCCTATATGACCTTCTGATGTTCAGATCTTCAATGTAGACCCCCGCAGCTGTGCCCCTCATCATCGAGCCATCAGTGAAAAACCAAACTATGTTATGAAATTTAGATTCATGTAAAAGTTCTTATGCCGAAGGAGGCTTGTTTGCATTTAAGTGATTTAAGGAAAGGGGTTTATATGGGACCTAAGTTTGATTTTGGACCTATCAGCACAACCTTTTGTCCTGACATAGTAGCAATCGTAAAACCTATTGCTGCCTAACTAACATTTATATTAGCCTTACCCAAAAAAAAGCTGGGGGCAAATTATGGCAGTCGTGATCGAATACTTTTTCGATCCGAAAGCAGTTTTATTTCTTATTGTTTCTGTCCATACTGAACGGATCGAAATAATTTGTTTGTGTTGTAAAGCAGTTATTTGAGTTTTCACAACACTGAAAAAATAATAACGATTCGTTCAGTATCGACTGAAATAAAATTGCTTTCGAATCGAAAAAGTATTCGATCACGACTGCCATAATTTGCCCCCAGTACGCGTTTTATAGTTGTCAAAAATTGTCATAACCACACAATTTGCATGAAACATCCCTAAAAAGCACGGCGCCAACGCTTTGTAATTGAAAAATCAGATTTTGACAGCGAATTTAATAGTGAAATTGGCCGGTTTTGTGAATAGATTATGGCAATTTAGCTATTTTTGGGTCAATCTTGCGGTTTAATCTCCATTTTTTATTTCTGTTGTGTGGGTGTTATTAAACAAGAAAGTTAAAACTACGTTCGGCCCACAACATGGACGCTATTGTTCAGGCATGTCATATCAGCGTAATAGCTAAGCAAAAGATTACACTAAAATTTTGTAAAATGATTTAGATTTTCAAAAAAATAGTTTGGGCCAAAGTCAATGAAAAAAAGCAGATGGTTTATGGGCACAAATACTCTGTTCCAGAAAGAAGCTTGTACGGTGGCTGTGTGACATTAAAGACCGATTACCACCACATTCCATAGGCTTGGTCCGAGTGAAAACTAGAACCTACACAGAAAAAATTATTAGTAGTTTTTAATCAATTAAAAAAATTATATAAAAAGTTCTTGAACTTAATTAACGTAATAATTGAATCAATTATTTTTTTTGTTGAACGAAAATTCAAAATATAATTTTTATTTAATTAACATTTTAGTTGTGTTGAAACAAATTTTGAATTAAAATGATAATCAAATAACAAAAAATTATTTCGTTTTAAATAAAATAATTTAAACTTGTGAAATTGTTGTTGGAAATTGTCAAAATCAATCAACACATTGTTTGAAACGGCCAAGTTTTTTGATAATTTTTTTAATTAAAATTGAAAATATCATTTATTGAAAAAAAAAAATATTCAAATTTTTTATTTGCTTTCGATTTGTGCGTTACATCTTTATATTTAACTGTGTTTAGTGATGAGCAATAATAATAGAATTCGTTCCAGAGATAGTATTGGTAGTATGATTAGAATTTTGGCTAAACAGAAATCAGGTATTAAAATTTGTCACATTAATGCTCAAAGTTTACAAGGAAAGATTGATGAATTTCGGATTATATTTGAGAAATCAGAAATGGATTTCATATGCGTATCCGAAACCTGGTTTGATACAAATACTACTGACCTTAATATTTCTTTGAATGGCTATAGTGTACGAAGAGTTGACAGAGATGATGGATATGGTGGTGTAGCAATATATATTAAAAATGGCATTAATTTTTGTATTAAATGTACTTCAAAGGATACTGATTTTTTCGGTGATACTGTTCAAGTTAACTTTGTGGAGTATTTGCTAATTGAGGTTAATAGTGAGGGAAGAAAGTTGCTGGTGGGTAGTGTTTATAGGCCAAATAAAAATTTACCGTTAAATGGTTTTATTGAGACCCTGGAATCAATTACAGCCCTATATGAAGACGTAATATTAGTTGGTGACTTTAATTCCAATGTATTAGTAGAACGGAATCTTTCTAATTATATGACCTCACTCGGACTTTCTTCACCTAACACAACTACACCTACGCACTACACTGCAACGAACAACACACTCTTGGATCTATTTTTTGTGAATAATGAATCTAATATACTTCTTTATGACCAACTCTCAGCGTCATGCTTTTCTAAACATGATCTTATTTTCATGGCGTATAACTTTGATTTGTCGTCAGCTAGCCAGTTAATTACTTTTCGTGATTTTAAAAATACTGATTTTGCAACACTGGAAAATGAGTTTTTAAAAGTTGACTGGAGTTGTTTATACTATATCCTTGCTGTGGATGATCAGCTTTCCTTTCTTGAGTATAACCTACGTAATATATTTAATCACACAGTCCCTTTGATAACTAAAACTGTCAGTCAGAGGAATAAACCTTGGTTTTCCTCCAACATCAAAGAAGCAATGTTCAATAGAAATTTATTGTATTCTCGATGGAAACGATTTAAAACCACACACCTTTTAAATGAATACCGTATTGCAAGAAAAAAAACCAATAAGATGATAAAGAAGGCTAAATCCGATTTCTACGCTAATAAGTTCTCGTGTGCCCTGGGATCCAAAAAGACATGGCAAACTATTCGTGAAATTGGTATTGGCAAAGCAACCACTCATGAAATGTGTACAATTGATGCTGATAGTATAAATCAAACTTTCTTGAATATCCCGATAGTTGAAGCTGATCGCAACTACTACACTAATATTAATTATTTTGATAATGTTTCTGAGAACAACAAATTCTTTTTTAAAAGTGTAGATCAATGTGACGTATTGTTAAGTTGCTTATCCATAAAATCTAATGCTGTAGGAGCTGATGGTATTCATCCAAAATTTATTAAACTTCTTCTCCCACAATTAATCCCGTTCATCACGTTTTTTTTTAACAAAATTATTACTACAAGTCATTTTCCTACTCAATGGAAAAACTCGAAAATTATACCAGTACCTAAATCAAGCTCTGAGTACAGACCTATAGCTATTTTACCTTTCCTTTCTAAAGTTTTTGAGAGGCTAATGCATAACCAAATAACTCTTTACTTAAATGATAATAATTTATTAACTGATCGTCAGTCTGGTTTTCGAACTAAACACAGCTGCATAACTGCCCTGGTTGACGTTGCTGAGGAGATAAGGAAAGAGGTTGACAGGGGTAACGTCACGTTTTTAGTTTTGCTTGATCATTCCAAGGCGTTTGATACTGTTGACCATGACATATTGTGCCTCAAACTTGAAAAAATGTTTAATTTTTCGTCATCCGCAGTTTGCCTTTTGTCAAAATATCTCAATAATAGATATCAGTATGTTCAAACCACGTCCAAGACATCAGTATCACTACCCGTTAAAAGAGGTGTTCCACAGGGATCAATATTAGGCCCACTACTGTTTGCGATGTACTCAAACGATCTCCCTAATGTACTCACGCACTGTGGGATAAGAATGTATGCAGATGATGTTCAGCTCTACATCAGTTGTAATGAAGCCTTGCTGAATAAGTGTGTTAGTACTTTGAATAAAGAACTACATAAAATTTATTTGTGGGCATCTGCAAATGGTCTTGGAATTAACCCCCGAAAATCCAAATGTATTATTATACGTAAACGTCTGGCAAAAATTGATTTTAACCTTATGCCCAATATTTCCATTAATAATCAATGCATAGAAATTGTAAACACAGCAAAAAACCTCGGGATTATTTTTAATAACACATTAACATGGTCTGACCATATAAAATATGCATGCGGTCGAACGTTTTCCATGGTAAGAACACTTTGGCGAACTCAATACTGCACACCAATCAAAATTCGAATACTACTTGCTAAAACGTACTTAATACCCATTTTGTTGTATGGTTGTGAACTTTTTGCAAGTTGTGACGCAATAAGTGAAAATAAACTAAATGTAACATTTAATAATATTATTCGTTATGTCTATGGGTTAAGACGTCGAGCACGAGTTTCAACATTTGCAATGAAATTATATGGCATTTGTTTTAAAGATCTGCTAAAAACGCGTATCTTAATTTTTGTACACAAAATCATCTACATTAAACAGCCTGAACATCTATATGTAAAACTTAAATTCTCAAATATTGAAAGTAGAGGAAGAAGACTAATACCATTTAGACATTATAGCCTTATATCATTGTGGCAATTCTTTATCCATGCCGTTCATCTCTGGAACTCAATTCCATATTATGCTCAACTTTTATGTAACGCACTTGAGTTCGAAAAGTCTATAATTAATTTGTTTTCCACATTTGATTAATTAACAATAATTACTATTTGATTTTAATAAAATACTATTTGATTTTAATAAAATAATTACTTTTGATTATTATTATTAATTAATTTATTTTTTATAATCTAATTCTTTAATACATATATATTGATGATTTTGTAAATAGTTTTAAGTTTTAACATTACAACATTTTGCAAAAAATTAGTTCCGTACTGCAATATGAGACTCTTAGTCTTGTGTATGGAACGACAAATAAATAAATAAATAAATAAATAAATAAATAAAAAAAAAAAAAAAAAAAAATATAAAATTTTTACAATTTTAAGTAATCAATATAATCATTTTGGTAATAGGTGCAAATTCAACAAATGGGTTGCTTGATTATATGAATTTGGAACAAATTTGGTGATTAGAGAAAATTTTTAATTTTTTCTGTGTAAGTACCAAATTTCATCTTATTATTTCCAAAATTGCGACCTGTGCTTTGCACATGGGCAGCCAGCCGGACGGAGGGACATTCGAAAAGTAAGATCGATTCTAAAATAGTCGATCGGTAAACTTAAAGCTGGGTCTATAGGCAATATATAAGGTATTACAAACATCAGCTTGGTGTGGCTATAAAAAGTCAGCCTTTTTACAAAACAAAACCACTTTTCGTATTCTGAATTTTCAAACTTTTCGCTCAGTGTTTAAATGTGTTTCCCATGAAATTTTAATTCAATTAAAAAAAAAAAAATATCTCGCCAATAACAATTTAAATGTAATGAAAATCAATAATTTTCTTTTCACGTATAAGAAGCTTCTTCCCCTACATCTTTTTCACTGGCTGGCTTTTTTTGGAAAAATATAAACCGATAAAAATTTTACGAAATGGCCATCGAAATTGGAAATTTTCGCAATTTATCCATAATCATAATTTTATGATGTTTATTCTCATGAAATGAAGACATAAAAATGTTTATTAATAAATTTTTAATGCGTAAATTAATTTCTGCAAGCAATTTTAAATAGTGAATAGAATTAAACAATTTATTTAATGGGAAATCAAAAAGAGGAGAAAGAAGAAGATTATGGCTGCGCTAAACAATTTTAAAATTTAATGATCTCTTCTGGTTTTTGCTAAATATTTTTATTTTAATGATTTACGTCCACATCGTTGTTGCTGCCTTGTGGTTTTTATTATTATAATTTTGTATTTCTAATAAAATTGATTTATACTCGTATTTTATTGAATTCTATCTTCTTCTTCTTTTTCAACATTATTATTTTTTGCGTTTAATTGTATGAAAAGTTTCCCACAACCCGTTAACATTCGACCGACCACCCGACCCGTTAAAACGTTACCTCTCGCATGACCTATCTTAATATTCTGCCAAGCGTCTCCATCAACTCTCCCTCTCGTCTCACAGTCTCTACCGTAAAACGACCTCCCATTGTTTTATTAAACAATTAAAACAACTAATACCTGCCGTGTTTTTTATTCTTTTATATATTTTTGTTTAATTTTTTTATTATTTTTTTTTTTAATTTTTGACTGTTTTGTGCTCTACTTACGAGTATATTCATTTGATTTACAACCCTTTCCAATCACTGGCACATGGAACCCAGTACCAATCATCCAACCAAACAACGGCATAAACAATAACATCTAAAAAAACGCTACTTTAGTTTATGCGCCTTTTTTTTTTTTTGTTTGCCAGTGTTGACAGCTTGACTTGAATAAATCTATTTACAAGTTTTTGTGTTTCGGGGTTGGGGGGAATAAAACAATTCGGAAGATTTATAACTGTGAATTTAATGCTTTTTGTTGTTTTTTTTCAGTTTATAAAATACCAATCATCATCATCATGTTGGGGGTTTTATGGTTTTGTTGAAATAGTTTTTCATAATGTTAATTATTTATGTCATAATTAAAAGTTTTTACTTTGGTTTTTTGTTTTGTTTATATTTTAAATAAAAATATTGTATTTTTAACTCATTTACATTTTAAATTCCTTAAAAAAAAAACAATTAAAAGGGAATTATTAACACATTAACATTAATAAATTTGTTTTTGTAAAATTAAGGAAATTATAGTACATTTAACAAATGATTTATAGCGGTTTACAGAATTTAAAAAATAATGCCAATTTTTTATATTTAATAATTAAAAAATCAAACCAAAATCGGATGGTTTGACTTAAGATTAATTTAAGAGAGTTTCAGAAAACTAAAAAAATCGAATATAATAACATCTTTGGCGATTTGTATACCCTTAACCACCACTAGTGGTGAATGAGAGCATACTAATGGGTCGATTACGGATGACAACTGCTTACATGAATACGCCTTGAGTAATTCTAAGTCGATTTAGACATGTCCTTCTGTCTGTTCATCTGTTGAAAACACGCTCACTTTTGAACAGCTCAAAAGAAAAGGGAAGTATTAGTGTAAAATTTTTGTTGCTCTACGCAGTTAATGACTCAAATTAAGCGAAATCGGTTCTGTAGGATAAGTGGTTTGCATCCAAATGTGGAACTACCACCATAAAAAATTTATAATTTTGGATTGGTAAAAGATTTTGCACAAATTATTTCTATATGACCACAAATCATACTTTAAAATTTCGTAAAGATCGAGAATAACTTTTTTATTTCCCATTTTTATGCTTCATAAAAACACTGAAATTTAGATTTTAGAAAAACTAAATATATTTAACAAACAAAACTGTTAAGCGAATAATACAGTAGAATCCCGATAATTCGTAATCGCCAGGGACCGGCCATTTCTTACGAATTATAGGGGTTTTCGATTTAGCGGGGTTTCGATTTAACGGGGTTAACATAAAATAAATACGAATAAACGGGGTTTTTCTAATTATTAACAAAAACGATACAAAAAAACATAAAAAACAATTGTTAAAAATAAAATATATAAAAATTATTGATGTAACAAACTGATCTTAAGAAAATAAATCCACACACAAGCAAAAACCCACGCAAAAATAAATAGTGTTTTTGTTTTCTTTATTACGAATTATAAGTGGTAGTTAGCAAACAATTACGATTTATAAGAGGTAAAGAAGATTTTATTTGACAAAAAAAAAAAAAAAATACGAATTAGCGAGGGGACCAAAATGTATGGAAATTTTACGAATTAACGAGATTTTTTCAAGCGACCGTCAGTTTATTACGAATTATCGGGAATTACGATTTATCGGGGTACGAATTATAGGGATTTGACTGTAATTATAAGCACCAGCTTTACTTGTAACAATCAGGGACCGTAACAGTTATTCCTTTTTTCATAAAAGTCAGATGAAAACAGTTATTTTTTGATTTTTATTTTTTTGAACAAAAATAACTGTTATTTTTTGATTTTTTCGATCAAACATAACAGCTATTTTTTGCTTTTTATTTTTTTGAACAAAAATAACTGTTATTTTTTGATTTTTATTTTTTCGATCAAAAATAACATTAATTTTTTGCTTTTTATTTTTTCGAGCAAAAATAAAAGTTATTCTCTAAAGAAATGTACTTGTTTAATAATTTAGATGGCTTTTAATAATTATTTTAATGTGCATAAGAAATTCCAATGATAATTACACATTAAAATAAAAATTTTAAGTGAACTAAATTATTAAATCACGTGCATTTCTTTAGAGAATAACTTTTATTTTTGCTCGAAAAAATTAAGATCAAAAAATAACTGGTATTTTTGATCGAAAAAATAAAAATCAAAAAATAACAGTAATTTTTGTTCAAAAAAATAAAAATAACTGTTATTTTTGTTCAAAAAAATAAAAATCAAAAAATAACTGTTAAGTTTGATCGAAAATATAAAAATCAAAATTTTAAAAATTAATATATTTTATCATTGACGAGTGCATATGGAACAATATGGCATACTTGAATCAGTTGTTCGACATTTCTTCTATGTGCTTTTTTTGTTTTAAAATTCCAATATAACTGTTATTTTCGGTCCCTGGTAACAATACCAAAGCTTAAACAAAATCAACAACAATAAACAGTGAGTTTATCTCTCCTTACATTCCCCACTTCAATTGGTTGGAATTCATCCAACATTAATTGTTGTTGTAAGTAGGTTAAGAAAAAACAAAAACATCTTGCAGAAGCATGTTGCCATGTTGCATGTTTTTAAGCCGTGCGAATATTAAAAAAGTTAGTGCTTTTATACAATGAGGTTTTGTGACGAATTAGGTAAGTCAATTTGACGTTTTCTCCGCAAAAGTTGACGTTTTTTAACACATTTTACCTGTCGACTATAAATGCCAAACTTTAAAACAGTGTACGAAAATAAACAGAACATTATATAGCGTTCGGCTCGCACACCCAGTAACGATCTCTATTTTTTAGTGTTTGTGTAGACGAACATGACCCTTAATACGGTTCGTAACTATTTTCATGAAAAAGCCGAACATTATGTAGTGTTCTGTTCTTCGTTTAAAAACAGAACAGTTTTAGTGATACTGCATACAATTATTTTATTTTAATGTTTTTTTTTTTTACATTGATAAAGAAATTAATAAACCAAAAATTTTAGCAACGACCGCAGCACGAACAGCTTGTGTCTGTATTGTATATATGTTTTGTTTGTGTAAAATTATTTTGCTGGCTTTTTATTTTTTTCGAATGTGTATTTTGTTTTGTAAAAAATTTTTGATTTTTTTTACCAGCCAAAAGGGCGCTAAGCACAACAGAAACGAACGAACACTAATGAGCTGAACCGAACACAATGAAGCTTGTGGTTTTGAAAAAAAACCGGACGGAATTAAATGTTCTCATCTTTTTTTTAAGTTGGATAAGAACAGTATTATTTTTGTGTTTGAAAGATGAAAAATAGGGAAACGTTATAATTTTTTTTAATGATTTTCTACACAAACTCTATTAGCGTATGTGTTTTCCACAAATCTACCGAACCGTACACCAAGGAACTATATTTAATATTTATTTTCGAATACTGCTTTAAAATTTATTCGTTGATTTATGTGATACACTGTAAGACGCAGAGATGGCAATCAGATGGCGTTTTAGCTTTGCCAAGCGCGCTTTTTTCGTCTTATTGTCTTGTTTTTATTAAAGTTAATAAAAACGCTTTAATTCAACTTCTTCTTACTTTATTTAAAAACATTTTGTTTAGCTAAATTCATGATCAATGTGAAATCAATACCATGTAGCCTCATTACGCAACTGTAAAAAGCCAAATTGGCTATTCGAACCCGAAGGGTCAAACATGGCGAATGTTTTCATGTTGACTTTCATTAATTTAATTGTGCGTCTTTGAAAGTTGTGAATTGCGTCTTGTTTTTTTAGTTTTTGTAGCGATAGGTCCACGTAGTATTCAATTTGCCTTGTTTCATGATGTGTTTTCTACCAACAAAATTCATATTGTTTTTGCCTTGTTGTACTTGTTGTAGAACAAGGGTAACTTTATTAATTGTATTGTTGTATCTTAACTGTATATTTTTGGTGAAAGAGTAAAGAAAACTATGTTAGATTTTTACAGTGGTCGATGTGAACCCTGTATATCGTCATCTTAAACATTAGCGATAAGGGATTCAGGGTATATTATTGAAGCTAATATCGATGCCCTTGGGTACATAAACGTTCATGAATCATTTTGTATATTAGTCATATACTTCACATCCGTATCGATTCGACACATTTGTCGTCAATTCGGCACGTGTTAATGTTATATAAGTAAGCTGATATTTTGCAACTAAGTGCTTTAAGGCAAATAAAAAAAATGAGAGGGTATGCTTATATAATTTCTCAGAGATAAACAGTCAGGCCCCCGATGTCGACCACAGTCGTTTGGATGTATTTCCAACGACAAACAGCTGATTTGCGGCCCACTTACAATTTTCAGCACGATAAGTCTATTGACAATGGAAGCGACCGATAACGTAACAATTTTCATTATCAGTAACTTGTGCTGTAAACGTTTACCAGAAAACTAGACTACAAACGATTTAATTAGATTTTTTGTTTTGTAGCAGTTTTAAACCCCAAAGTAAACTTTTTTTGTTTCATAAACGAACTTGTGTTAACAATTGGATAGGTTTTGTTTTTTTTCAAGTTTTGAATACGTTCAAACACGTTTTGAAGATATCTAAAAGAAATAAACCTAAAACCGTGTAACAGGATTGTTTTTTAAATCCAAGTATCTGGACAAGAATCACTGAACTTAAAGTTAAATGACTTTTGATAGGGGTATGTATAAGCTCCACTGTGCTTATACGTATATACATACATACGTACATTCCACAGAATTGTATTTACTGTCTTCCATTCACACAATTTTCGAAACTTTCTTTATAACATTTTTTTTTTTTCGAATACAAACTGATTTTTTAATTCAACTTCTTAATCAATTTCCGGCTTTAATTTGTTTAAATGCCTGATTTTGTATGGTTTTACAATTTAATTAAATTTAAATCTCTATAATTATTTCGATAATTAGTTAAGCAATAAAATTTTACAACTAATTCAAATATATTCATAATTTAAAAGATTAAATTCTTCTCGGTGGTCTGTCTTCCTTCACACAGCTGAAGAGTTTTTTTCTTGGAGTGAAGAAAAAAAAAACAAATAAAATTTCTGCTTGTTTTTTCTTTCTCTTCAACAGAAAATACCAGCTAAATAATCTTATCAAAATTACCTGTCTTTATTGTTTAATACTAATTTATTGTTAATAATGGCGTTTAAAATCATGTGAAAACTTTAAGAGAAAAAAAGTTTATTAATTTTATATTTGCAAATATCCTGGCGGTTTACTTTTTTTTTCATTAGTCATGCTAAAATCGATTTGGGAAAAATAATTTAAGTTTTAAACTTTTTTGTAAGAAATTAATAAAATTTTCTTTGATTTAAGGTTAACGATTTGAAATGATTGTTCTTTATCAGTCACATCTTGATCAGTTTTGCATGTTCAATTAAAACAAGTGACTTCTGTTAAAGAAGCAAAAGATTGCATTAAGGCGAATTTTTTATCAGGTGACAGCGAAAATAGTAGCAGAAATCACTCTTCGTTGCAAATCTGGCAACGTTCTAGCAAAAGATATCACTTATGCTAGATTTGCAATATATGCAAAGTTTAGCAAAGGTAGTTTGCAAAACAAGACTGAGTTGACAGTTCAAGCAGTTTGCTTTGGTTAACAAACAGTCGAGCCGTAAACACTAATTACGCAATGCAAACAATCCCGGTTGTTTTCGTATTGTAGGAGTTGCTGTAGTATTGCTACCAGTATCTACTGCAGGGGTCATCAGACATTCAATAGTGCCACATTTTGCATTACTGATTAGAGAAGAAACTCTTTCAAAGAATAAAAAAATTGTTCTCTCATAATTGATAAGCCAGTGCTGCCTCCAGTGAAACAAAACGCTACACAGCTGTTGATTCAAAGCAGAGTTTGAAAAAAAAAAAAAAACAATAAATATCGCTCCTTAGTGTTCAGTTCGGTAGATTTGTGAAGACGCCAATATTGTCGTGTAGAAAATCAATAAAAAAATAACGTTTCCCTGTTTGTCATCTTTCGAACACAAAAATGATAATGTTTTTATCAAACTCAACAAAGGATGAGAGCTTTTAATTCCGTTTGGTTTTTTTTTTAAACCACAAACATCATTGTGTTCGGTTTAGCTTATTAATGTTCGTCCCTTTTGGCTGGTTACAAAAACAAATACACATACGAAAAAAAACAAAAAGCCAGCAAAATAATTTTACACAATACATACACAAGCTGTTCGTGCTGTGCTCGTTCCTAAAATTTTTTGTTTGTTTATTTCTTTATCAATATAAAAAAAGAAGGTGGGGTGTCACAAAGCCATAGCACATAAAGCCATATGGTGCCAAGTCCCATTCCATTGAGACATAAGGGCATATGCCATTAAGTCTCAATATAATGGGACTTAACGCCATAAATTTGTTCCGTAAAATGAGACATAAAGCCATATTTTTGATAATGATTGTATTTCCCCCTATTTCATGTAGAAAATGGGCGGGGTGTCACAAAGCCATAGGACATAAAGCCATATGGCGTCAAGTCCTATTCCATTGAGACATAAGGGCAAATGCCATTGAGTCTCAATATAATGGGACTTAACGCCATAAATTTTTTCCGTAAAATGAGACATAAAGCCATATTTTTGATAATGATTGTATTTCCCCCTATTTCATGTAGAAAATGCTTTGTTGTTTCATGTCGCCCTGTTTTATGTCAAAAATGGCGGTATGAACTAAGTCCCCAATGAATTAACTCCCCAAACCCAAAATGAACTAAGCCCCTAAATTTGGGGACGTCGTTCATTTATGGAAAAAACCCGAAAAAGCTACGCTAACTAGAGCTTCTCTGCATAGCCGGCCTTCGGCCGGACGCAATGATTTTCTCCTCTATGGTATAACAAACACCGGCTTCGCTAACTAAAGCTTCTCTGCGTAAACGGCCTTCGTTGGGAAACAAGACAGATTTTAGAAGCTTTACTTAGCGAAATCGGTACTTGTAATACCATAAAGGAGAAAATTCTTGCGTCCGCCAAAAGGCCGGCTATACAGAGAAGCTTTAGTAAGCGAAGCCGGTGTTTGTTATACTATGGAGGAGAAAATCCTTGCGCCCGGCCGAAGGCCGGCTATACAGCGAAGCTTTAGTTAGCGAAGCAGGTCTTTGTTATACCATATAAGCATTTGTAACGCAACACATCAAATGTGACATAACACCATAATGGCTTTATGTCCCATTCCAATTCCAATTGATATGAGACTTAAGGCCATATCAAAATTATGGCTTTATGTCCGTTTGGATTGAGACATAAAGCCATTATGGCTTTATGTCCGTTGGCTTTGTGACACCCCACCAAAAAGAAACATTATAGAACATTAAAATATAATTGAGCGATTCACAAGGTGTCATAAAGTCATATGTTTTAAAATAATAACATGAAAAAATACGACTGTTGTGAACAACCCCTCATAATTTAGGGTGCTATTTTGAATTTAAATCAGCTGATTTCAAACAAATATAAAAAAAAAATATAGGTATTTACCCAAAACGAAAATATTTTTTAATTCTTATCCATGAATTAATTAATTAAATTAGTTTTAACCTGGATATGTTAAATTTTTCAAAAGCAAGCCACAAATAAATTTTATTTTGTTTGTTTACCAAACAACCGATCTAATTTGACGCCGCAAGTGATTTGTTGCAAAAATTGCTAGCCGCAGGTCAAATTTTGATGTTAGCCGGATAAAATTATACCATCAACGGCGACGGCTACAAGAACTAACGCGGTACGTATCAGCCGCTCAGCTCTGATCTCTTCTGATTAATTACGACAGCACAATAAACATAGCAAGCAACGTTCTATTAATTTAAGACACTTTTTGTTTACAAAGCAACAACAATATTTTTAAGCCATTGTAAAATGTTAGAACATTATGACAATACAACATGATAGCACACCTTGTGAATACCCTAAATGTTTGTCTACAGTATCACTACAATTGTTCTGTTTATACCCACTCCACAATAGTGGAAAGGGTATTATGCATTTGTGCTGATGTGTGTAACGCCTTAAAATATTGGTCCTAGACCCACCTTAAAGTATACCGATCAACTTAGAATCACTTTCTGAGTCGAACTAACGATGTCCGTCCGGCTGGCTGGCTGGCTGTCCATGTAACCTTGTGCGCAAAGTACAGGTCGCAATTTGAAGATAATTTGATAAAATTTGGGTCATAGGTTCTTATTGGCACAAGGACCAAGCCTACTGAAAATGGGCCGAATCGTAGGACCATGAGAGAAGAGAGGGGGAAATTTCTTCCTCTCAGAAACCATCAAACCGATTTTAATAAAATTTAAAACATACATAGATCCATATTTGTACGGATACATAAGCTATGCATTTTTAAGAAAATAGGACCATGAGCGGAGATAGGGGCAATTTCTGCCTCTCAAACCGATTTTAATGAAATTGAAAACATAGATAGATCCATATCTATATGGACACATAAGCTATACAGGTTTTCAAAAATAGGACCACAAGGTAGGGGGCAATTTCTGCCTCTCACAAACTTTGAAACCGATTTTCATGAAGTTAATAAACATAGATAAATCTATATTTATATGGACACATAAGCATGATGTGTTTTTAAATACTGTGGTGTAGGGTATCATATGGTCGGGCTTGACCGACTATACTTTCTTACTGGTTTTTTTTTTTTGACGAAGAACCGAACACTATATAATGTTCCACTCTTTCTTGAAAATAGTTACGAACGGTTTTCGTCTACACAATCACTAAAAATTAGATATCGTTCTTGACTGTGTGAGCCGAACGCTAAATAATTTTCTGTTTATTTTCGAACACTGGTTAAAAGTTACTCGAAAACAGGTGGGGTGTCATAAGGCCATGGGACATAAAGCCATATGGCGTCAAGTCCCATTCCATTAAGACATAAGGGCATATCGTCAGGTGATTATTGTTTTAGCCTATAAGCCATCAAGTCGGTTTTGAGAAAAACCATAAAATAGGTTTACAGTAAATTTTCTCAAAAACTACCCGATAGATTTTTTTAAACGCTACGTATGTTTTTAACAAAACTTTATATTTTCATGAATTTACATGCAATAAATCCAAAGTTTTAATGGTTTTTCTAAAATAACATTTTGTCGTTTTGTGCTCCATATCAAATTTTATTTCGTATTATGACGTTTTCTTTGACGTGGAGCAAAGTAAGTCAATGGCAAAAACAATGAATTTGATAGTTAATAGAGATTTACAAGGAATGGCTGGTATGTTTTAGAATGGTGATAATTGCTTAACTAATTCCTATAAGCCCCGAACTACAGATCCAACATTATATGGAAAGAAAATTCATATTCAACAATTAGTTTTGTTGTTGGCTCCATATTCACCTCAAGTTTCAAATTGTGTCCAATAAATTTTAACTATTGTGACGTTTTATTTTGACCTACGTTGTTCATTATTTGAATGGCGCAAAGCAATAGTAAAGTATAATTTTGTTATGTTTGTATGCAAAATTTGCTCCATATGCAAAAAATTGTAATATGTAGCAATATAATATTCAATAAACCTAAAAAATGCGGATGTAGACCAAAGTCGATACTAAATATCTCAGATTCTATGCGAGATATCAAAAAATGGATTTTGGAATATGAAAGAGAACATTGAAGCCATATATAATCCATTTCTAACTAATTTTTTTCAAAAATGGCGTGTAGGCTAAAACAATAATCACCTGACGATATGCCATTAAGTCTCAATATAATGAGACTTAACGCCATAAATTTTTTTCGAAAAATGAGACATAAAGCCATATTTTTGATAATGATTGCATGTCACCCTATTTCATGTAAAAAATGCATTGTTGTTTCATGTCGCCCTGTTTTATGTCAAAAATGGCGGTATGAACTAAGTCCCCAATGAATTGTAAGTAGTGCCTTCAAAGTTTTTACTGGGTAACTAAAGCTTCTTTGCTTAGCCGGCCTTCGGTCCGTCGCATGGATTTTCACTTCTATGCGTATTCGGCCTTGTTATACCATAAAGGAAAAAATTCTTGCGCCCGCCCAAAGGCCGGCTATACAAAGAAGCTTTAGTAAGCGATGCTGGTGTTTGTTATACCATGTAGGAGAAAATCCTTGCGCCCGGCCGAAGGCCGGCTTTACATATCAGCTTTAGTTATAAGCATTTGTAACGCAAAACATCAAATGGGACATAAAACCATATTGGCTTTATGTCCCATTCTACTAAAATTGATATGAGACTTAAGGCCATATCAAAATTATGGCTTTATGTCCGTTTGAATTGAGACATAAAGCCATAATGGCTTTATGTCCTATGGCCTTGTGACACCCCACCCTCAAAACCATGTAAAAGCCAATCGACTGGTGCTGAAAGCAGTGTTGCCACTTTGTGGGTGGTAACCCGGATTTGGTATAATGTTAACCGTCGTGGGTAGAGCGTTGGTAATTTCTCTTCGGTGTAATTCAGGGGTAATTTGAAATTATTACCTCAGATACCCAAATAAAATCAAGATTCGACATCAGTGCTGACATTTATATCTTTTTAAATATTGTTGATACAAAATGCACTGTCTTCTGAACCAAAGTCTCAGTTTATTTTTAAGAAAAGACTTCAATCATTTAAAATATATTTTAAAAAATTTTGATAATGAATGTCTTAAGATGGACTCTTAGATTTGGATAAAGATGACTATCATAGTGATTTAGAGCCTAAAGTTTATTGAAAAAAGTTATTCAAACTAAAAACTAGCCTGGGGAATTTCCAATATTCCAACATATAGTAATTTTTTTTGGTGCCTGGGAACTTTCAAATGCTTAAGTTTGACGAATATTTTACGCCCTTAACAGTTGTAAAACTTAATTACGAAAGAGACGGTTGTATAATACCCAGCAGGCATTTTGTTTACTAAATAAGGTATATACGGGGTGTTTTTTAAGGCCACGTAACTTAAAATGGTAGACAACACAAAAAAATTTATTTTAATCGAAGTTTAATACACGGCATTACCAATTGAAACTGATTTAAAACAAATAGGCAACGCGCCTGTCCTTGACGAAATGGATTTCAGTTCAATTTTCCTCTTTTTGGAGCATTGCTGTTGACCTCCAAGACGTCAATTGTTGCTAACTTATCAGCACAAACTAGTGACTTCACAGCCCGACGGCAAACAATCAAGAGGTGTCACTTCGCATAGTCTTGAAGCCTAATTGATAGTTTATTTTCTCTAAATCAAAACATCGCCTTCATTTGTGAAAACATATGTTGCGTCATGATGACAAGCCTGAGCAAAAAGTGAAAACAGTATGACAGATCGTTTGACAGCTTACCTTTCGTAAGCTCCAACGGGCATAAAAACACCCATTATAAAGGAATGGCAATGAGCGTTTTGAACCTTCCCTAGCCAAATGTGGAACTTAAACTCATTATCCCAGCAAAAACTTTACTTACAATCCTAATTTTAATGACTTCAAGAATTCATTACTTTGTAGCTTTATTCGCCACTGTATGGATTATTAGTTATATATATTAAATAATAGCTTTATTATTATATCTTAAATATATGTACATTAAAATTTATATTATTATACGATTTTAAATAAATATTTAAGTCAATTTGCAGGATATTCCGGTAATATTTGTTAGGCATTCGGTAATACTACATAATTTTAACAATAATTTTGATGTTAAACCCATGAAAAGTCTAAAAATCAATCAAATGTATGTAAATATATAAATTTATATGTTCCAAAATTACACCCACAGTATATTTTTGTTATTAGAACACTAGTAGTGATATCGATCTTATGTAAACTATGTTTTTGAACAACATAACATTTACATTACACACATTTGTATAACAATGTTAGTGCCGTTTTCTCATTACGGGGTTATCTCTTTTCCCAACGAAAAACTACACATTAAAGAAATTTGGTTTTCTCAATGTCAGAATAGAAGCAAATTACTATTCTGTCGCAAAGCTAACCAGCACTCATCTGCCAATTATTTATTTTCCGTTTATTTGCCGTACATATAAATTCAATCAGCTGACTCCCAGCCTTAACACGTATTTTGCCAGCTGAAAACAATATTTTTTGTCGGTATATTGAGAAATCTAAAATCGTTAACGGACAGTTTATCGCTCTAATAAATTTTTCTTGACATTAAGTAACAGCCAGTTTATCAATACATTGAGAAAATGGCCATTAGAGTTGTAAATCATTTTGTGCAGCAAAACACTCCTTATTTAATGTTTTTTACATTTCGAAAAATTTATTATTGTGTACACTTTCATGCCTATTAGAGCAATTTGAATTTTTTTTTTTTTTTTTTTTTTCATTATTTATTTATTGAATCTTCATATATTAAATATGAACTAACAATAATTAATCAAATCTTAACCTAATGCTTTATTTTATGTCCTGCCAGTGCCAGACAAAAATTTTCTTCATCACGGGTTCTGTTCACATATGTAGGTGTTTATCGCTCATCTTAATGGGTAAGTGCTGCAGTGTCTCTTCTTCTTAGGCGAGAGTGGCCGCTATCATTTAAAATATTTCGTGCTAGTGGATTTGGGTGCAACTCTAGCCTTTTCAAATATTTTACCGCATACTTCGTAATAATAGTCCTTACCAGTGGCACATTGAGATCCTTGTGGATATTTGAGTTTTTAACATACCAAGGGGCAGCTGTAATTATTCGAAGAAGTTTATTTTGGCGCCTTTGAATTTATTCGATATTTGAGGCCGATGCAGTGCCCCATAGTTGAATACCGTAGCACCATATTGGCTTTAAAATAGCGTTGTAAAGTAGTAGTTTGCAGTCGAGACTAAGAACATAATTTCTTCCAATAAGCCAGTTAATTTGAATTGCTTTTAGTTTCATTTGGGTTAATTTTGCTTCTATATGGCATTTCCATGTTAAACGCCGATCTAGATGAATACCGAGATATTTGACATGCGATTGTTGAGGCACTAGTTGATTATTGATTTTAATAGGGGGACATGTTTCCCGACGCAAGGTAAATGTTATATGTACGCATTTTTGCTCATTGACCTTTATTCTCCATTGTTTAAACCACAGTTCTAGTTGAAATATATGATTCTGCAGGTATCGAGAAGCTTCATGACTGTTCTCGTATACGCTTAGAAAAGCTGTATCATCAGCAAAAGTTGAGGTTAGGGTGTGATTGTTTGTTGGCATTACCGAGGTATATATAAGGTAAAAAAAGTGGGCCCAGGATGCTTCCCTGAGGGACTCCAGCTTCAATTGGCTGAGGAGAACTTAAAAAATCGCCTTCTTTAATAATAAATTTTCGACCGACCAGGTAGCTTTCTAACAGCTTGTGTGTATTAACCGGTAGGTTTAGCTTCAATTTATGTAACAAGCCTACATGCCAGACTTTGTCAAAAGCTTGAGAAACATCTATGAGAAAAGCGGAGCAATATTTTCTTTCTTCAAAGGCTTTTCTTATGGCGTTTACTATCCGATGGATTTGTTCAATTGTGCTATGCTCTCTTCTGAAGCCGAATTGATGATTGGGTATACACCCATTGTCATTTAAAATTGGGGTTAATTTTGACGCTAAGAGCTTCTCAAACAGCTTTGATATATTAGATAATAAGCTAATAGGCCTATATGACTCAACTTTTGTGTGATCTTTTCCTGGCTTTGGTATCATCGTTATTAAGGAGACCTTCCATTCTTGAGGGTAATATTCAAGTCGTAAAATAGCATTAAAAATATAAAGAATAATTTTCTTTGCTAAGCGAGGTAGCTCCAAAAGCATTTTGTTACTGATTTTATCAATATCAGGTGCCTTCTTGGTGTTTAATTCACAAATATCCCTTTCTATTTCCTTTATCTCAAATCTTAGGGGATAGCTGCTCTAACATTAACAGGCGGCAACTCGTGCGCTGTATCGTCAGGTATATTTTGGGTAAATACGTTTTTCAAATGATTTACAAACAGGTTTCCTTTTTCATTATCATTTCTTGCCCAACTTCCATTCAAGTTTCTTAATGGTGGTTTCGAGATAACTGGTCTTTTGAGGTTTCTAGCTGCCCGCCATAATGAGTAGCCTGATTGTGGAGTTGTATCCAAGTCCTTAAGATATTTTTCTACGGAAGCCGTTTTCTGAGTCTGCAGTAATTTTCTTAGCCTTTTTGTACACTCTTTTAATTCATTTTTAAGTTGAGGGGATCTTTGCAATTGCCATTCTCTTCGCACTCTTCTTTTTTCATTCAAGAGGCGCTCGACATCTGCAAAATATATTTTGTTATAATTGGTTTTTTTGAGGGTTTTGCTGGAATGTTGAACAGCTAGTTTAAGATAACTGTCAAAATTGACAATAGAGAGATCCACATTTTCCGGTGTGCTAAGCGGAATATTTTCTGTGCAATGGGAACTGAGATATTTTTTATATTTTAACCAGTTTATTTGTCTAGCTGTTGTCGCTATGTAACCAGAGGGAGATACGATTCCATTGGTGTTTGTTATAGTAACTATTGTAGGTGTGTGATCAGAGCAATTTGAATAAGTGTGTTTTAAAATTTTTGAATTGATTTGCAATAACTTATTTTTGGCCTCTTATTGTAACTCTATATTAATTTATAACAATTTTAAGTATAAAAAAAACATATTATTTTTTAGGTTATAATAGGCCAAATTATAAAGAATTACTTTTGGGACATCTCGAACAAAAAAAAGTACTTTTTCTAGTAGAGAAGTAAGTAGTCGGCTCGTCAAATTCTCATTATTTTTCTGCTTATTTTGTAAGCAAAGTTTTTGCTGGGATCTTAGGAGTTTTATTTTATGTATTATTAAGTTTTTAATGTTATTTTTGTTAAATTATTTTAAATTACAATAAGAATCTTAACAGTTTGACTTATATTAGTCTTCCTTTAATGAGTTTGTTGTGTTTTTGCTTCTTTGCAAATGTCTTTTTATTAAATTAAACTTAAATTTTATATCCGGTGCATTTTCATTTAAATCGGGAAATTTTGCTTCATCTCAAGTGTAATTTTGAATTTTGCTAGCGGTAACACTGGCTGAAAGTCTTCCCTCACAAGAAAGATCCCTCTTATACAGCTGTGGGTAAGTTAACACCTTTGAATACGTATCTCTCAAAACGTTTTTAAGATACACAGAAAAAATTAAAACCCAACTTCAATAAACATATTAGTTAGAAATTTGCACTATGAATTAAATTCCGTACTCATTTTCCGCCTGCTAACATATAACTGATCATAGCAATTACCATATTTGTAAGTTTGAGCTATTCTTGCTGTTGAGTTTCAATCAATAATCAAAATATGACCACCAAAAACACAGAGTAGAAAAATCGTAAACACAAATCAAAATATTTTTACAATCGACACAGTTAATTGAAACAATTAAAAAATTGTTTGAAACTTAAAAATATTTTGCAATTTAGAATGTTATATTCGGTTGTGCCATGTAAAGCTAAATTGGACCAAATTTTACCACAACATCTATATTTCCTACGGTTTTAGTCGTATTTAAGTGATTCCCAGGGTGGGACATATGGTAAATCATGGACCGACCGAAATTTAATAATGTAATTTGCTGTCGCAAAAACCATGACAGACGAAATTTTACTATAACTACGATATTCGTTAGGGATGATTTAGATCTGCGTAAGTGTTTTCTGAGAGTGGAAAAAATTTGTTCAATTTGTGTTGTTTTATTTACCCTGAAATGCGGGGAAATTGAAATAAAAAAATTTTGCAAACTCGTGTAAGATACTACAACATACAATTTGAAAAACACATTGTCCTAAAGATTACAAATAGACCAAATGACGTGAAAAGGCTTATAAGAGGTTGATGCTATTTTTTGCATGAATCTTGACATACATTTGACTGATATAGACGTTGTTTATAAAAACAAGTAAGAGTGCTATATTCGGCTATGCCGAATCTTATATGCCCTTCACCATGATGAGATAAGAACAAAAAGTTATATATATAAATAACGTTCTTTAGAGAGGTATAAATAAATATTAATTGAGCCACGCCAACTTTTCATTTCGTCATGCCGAAGAATATAAAAAACAAAAAATTTATATATGTACCTAAGACCGTTTCCTCTTTTGCCAAAGTTGATGTTTGAAACTCGTTTTATAATCTTAAAATCGTTTTTAAAACATAAAAAAATTTAAAAAAAATCTTTTAGAGATTCGAACTGGTAATATCATCAGTCTCAGGAGAGAACTTAACAACTCGGCTACGAATGTTTTTACTGAAAAAGCGTTAAATTAAAATATATTGAGTCTATGAGTTTGTTTCTTTATTTGAGCGGCATATTATATACATGCATTAATGTGTATGTGTGTGCGTAAAACTAAACACATTACAAATAAAATCCACCACTTGTAGTGAAGGGTATAAAAAAACAACAAAAAAAAAAAAAAAAAAAAAAAACACATTACCAACACTGTATTACCATAGCCACTGTATGACCATAGAAACCAAAATTGAGTTGGTTTGTATGGTATGTTTATGTCGTTTTGGTAATACAGTGTTGGAATGGTAATGTCACGTCTAATTGGACCTTTAAAGGAAACAATTTGAGGCAGTAGTGGTTTTTTACTCATATCTCAGCCACTTGTGGACCGATCTTGCTGAATTTCAATAGCAAACAATTCCGGACCATATGTGACATAAATGTATAATAACCTGGCCCCCATCATATATGGGGTCTTAGGAAAATCCATTTCAACGGACAGACGGACATCGTTAAATCAACTTCACTCCTCATAAGGACCCAGAATATATCGAGCCCTAACCGCGAAAATAACGTAAGCGACATGATTTTCAATTTTCGTTTTTTTTAATAAATGACTTTATTGGCAACACTTGCATCATCTCTAAAAATGTCATGGTCACAAAAGGTACCGTTACGATTTTATAGCAAAAATAATTTTATTGTAAGCGACAAATTTCATACAAAATTAATATGAAATAAAATAAAAAAGCTCTCTCCTGTAAAATTTGATTTTTGTCGCTTACGTTATTTTCGGTGTTAGGGGTCGATATATACTTTATAGGGTCTAACATCAATATTATAGAAATTTCAAACGGAATGACAAACTTATATATACCCTTTTCACCACCTATGGTGAAGGGTATAAAAATGCTTTTTATTGTAAATCAAAAGCATTCTACAACGGTGCACTTTTAACTATTTGTCCAACCTCAGTAAAAAAGTGACCGACATTTTTTGGAAACATGATAATCTTCTATATAATAAAAATGAAATGTTGTCTGTTGCTGATCGCATAACTTGAGAACGGCTTGACCGATTTGGACGATTTTTTTTTAAATGATCGCCATGGTCCAACTTAGGTTTTTACGGAAAGAAAATTTTGTTCCACCCACTTTTTTCGATTTACCCAATATCCGAAAACAGCTCCATCGATTTGACAAATTTTTTTTCAAATGTTCGTATTAATCCATTTTAAGTTTTCATCGAAAGAAAAATTTACCACGCCTACTTTTACGCCCACTTTTTCTATTTATTTGACCGTTTTGGACGATATTTTCTTTAAAATAGTCGCCATGGTCCAACTTAGGTTTTTACGTAAAGAAAATATTGCCCCGCCCACTTTTTTCGATTTACCTAAAATCAGAAAACGGCTCCATCGATCATTAGTAATCAGCTACCGAGCGAAGCCGGGTCGACCAGCTAGCTAGTAAATAAAATAGGAAATATTTATACTTTTTGATGACTTACTAAGCGCTTTGAGTGTGTCAGAAAGTTTTTTCCTTAGCCGTTAAAAAAAGTTAATATATTTATTTAAAATATTTTATCTATTTTATGAATCAATTAACTTTTTGATATCAAATCTTGAGTTTCTCAATTTTTGTTTGTTTTTATTATTGTTTTATGAATTAAATTGTTATGTTTATGTTATCTTTTTATCTTGTATCTAGAGCATAATAATACGGAATTTACATATAAAACCGTTAGGTAATAATAATTCATGTTCCTCTTTTAATCTTCAATTGACTTTTGTAGTATTTATGCATTTCTTCTATTTACTTTGTAAACAAGTTATCTTACGTTATTTCATTATTTAAAGCAAATTTACTTTGTATTATTTATATGGAGCGGGATCCCTGGATCACGGGAAATTTAAAAAAATTTCCCGCTTTCCCGGGAAACGCAAAACTCCGGTAAAAAAACTCTAGTCGTATTAAGAACCGATCTTTACGAAAATCATAGAGGGATTTTAAGTCGTATGAAACTGTGACAAACTAAATTTTATTATAATGGTATCATTCGTATCCAAATTTTATCTATATTTGCTACGGTAAATTATGGGATGATCTTGACAATATTTCTAAACATGTGAAACAATGATGGACCAAATTTTTTTAATATACATACCATTATTTGTTACAGTTTTACGCGTACTAAAATCTTTTCATAGATCCGGCTTTATGAAGGGCCTATGGTAAATGATGGAGCGATATTCACGAAATTTTGTTATATGAGTTTTTTGTCATATAGATCGAAATTATGCGAAATCTTGTATCAACACAACATTTTTATTCATAATTATTATCGTACTGAACCGATTTTGATGGATTTGATTGCTAAACTGCTTAGGTTCACTAGAAACAATTTGACGTAGAATTAATGAAGGCCCCAGAATATATGTACCTTATTGGGTTCTTTGATAAATAATAAAAAAGTTTCATACCAAATGACAAACCCTTATTACACCGGTGCACCGCGGTGGTGGAGGGTGCATATTAAAAAAAATTAATGCATTTCCATTATTTGTAAATTTATTTGATCGATTTATAATTAAACGTTTTTTTTTTGTAAACAGAAGTGTTGCGTTACAAATATTGCCATTATTTTGTTTTCCTTTTTTTCGTTTTGCTGTTTTTTTTATAAGATTTCGTAATTAATTTATGCCTTCGATTTAAATAATTGTTCGTGTTCATCTGTTTTTTATTTCTCATTTTTCTCGATTCTGTTGTAAATTTATCTTAATTGTATGACTTCTTAATTGAATATTAAAGTGTTTGTTGTTTTGCTGTTGTTGTTGTTGTTATTGTTATTTTTGTAATATTGATTTACTTATATAAATATTAAATCATTATCTGCAATTACTGTATTGAATTAATTTAAAATTTTTATTTCAATGCCTTCTTTTAAGTTTGTTATTTCAGCGAAATCGTTATTCATTTTAATTTCATTGGATGTTTATTTAAATTGAAATTTTCATTTGTTTATTTGTAAATAAACTATAATTCGTTGTTTTTTTAAGAACAGATCATAAAAAAAGTAAATTTATTTTGGGAGCTTTTTTATGTGGGTGTTAAATCCTGAAATAAAAGTAGTCGAAAATTCGAAATTTGTTTAAATTATAAACTTAGAAATGAAGTGGTGATGGAAATCTTTTACGTTTTTTCTACTATTTCCCTTGAATTTTCATTGATTTGGCATGAGCTGTCAAAATATGTTTAGTATTTTAAAATTAGCAATTATTTTGTAGTACATAATTAAATATGATCATTTCTTAATTAAAGAAAACGGTGATGTTTTTTTTTGTTGAGCTAAGCTGATTTTTTCCAATGACCCCTAATTGCAATTCAGTTATACAAGATGTAAAGAATTTTTTTAAAAATAAATTTAGCCTTTTTTAAGGTTTTTTTTAAAGTCAGATAGAACTAACAGAAGGGTTACCTGTTAAACGATCTGTCAAACTGTGCTCACATTTAAACAATAACTGAATGTTTAATTTATTATGTAGGTTTAATAATATAAAAGTATGACACATTACCAATTGAAAAAAAAGTACCAAAACGTCTTCTCTTATTGTATCTCAATCACCCTGAATTTTGAATTTCATGTTTTTAGGTTAAGTATTAATAAAAATTCAAAAATTACTAGTTAAAGATCGAAAAAGTACCAAAATTATGCCTCCTAGAGATTCTGATTAACTCAGGACTTTGCGTGTTTAATTTTATGTTTCTACACTAAAAAAAAAAAAAAAAACTCAATCCATCCGTATTCAAATCAAACCGACGAGGTATTAATAGTACGGTGAGTATGGATTTTCTTGAATCAAGCACATACAAATTAATTCAAGACCGGATTTTTAAACGCGAAATACATAACTTATGCATATTAAATCCCGAATTCGTGCTTGAAATAATCCGAAAATGAGATGGATTTAAGTACAACGAAGACTGGAACCAATCTCAAAATGCGCTTGATTCAAGTATTATAAAGTTAATTAAATCCCGAATTCGCACTTGAAATAAACCAAAAGTGAAATTAGAAGAAGTATTTTATTATGATTGATTTACTTACCCGTTTTTAACCTTACAGAATTTCAATTATAACACACCGGCATCATTCCCGATATGATTTTTACTTTAAAAACTTAATGTACATTAGAGTGGTTTGAAAAAAGATTTTTTTGTCAGTGCCCCCCCCCCCCCCCCCCCTAGGATTAAAGATAATGTAAAAACCAATCTAAAAAATATTTTTTTTATTTTTTGCCACGCCTAGAAATACCGCCCTTTTAGTTTTTTGTTAACTGTGTCGCCATTTTTAGTCCGATCATAACATTTATTATATCGGTGCTCATGGCTCTGTAAGGGCTACATTTCTGTCTTAAATAGTTTTTTTATACAGAAGTTGTATCAAAATAACACAGCTTCATTTAGTTCAAAAATATTTAGGGTTTGGGAGGGTATAAACCGAGCTTTTGAAAGACTACATTAGAATTTGCGTGGTGTAAAAAAACTCTTAAAGACAGAAATGTAGCCCAAAATGTTATGATCGGACTAAAAATGGCGACACAGTGAACAAAAAACTAAAAGGGCGGTATTTCTAGGCGTGGCAAAAAAAATAAAAAAAATAATTTTTTGAATTGTTTTTACATTATCTTTAATCCTAGGGGGGGGACTGATAAAAAAAACAACTCTAATGTACATATATGATTGAAAATCTAAACCAAATGAGAAGCAAGAGTTCTCAATTTTATTTTTTAAACATGAAAATAATGTATTTTCGTCTTGTTATGTTGTTTTTGTTTTTTCTACACTCAACATGAAAATCGTTTTTTAACTACTTGTGTGGCGTTGTTGTAGTGACTGCAACAAACTTTGATAAGTTAAATGAGATTAAAACGCTCAATTTGTAATTTTACACTCAGAGTGACACTAACAACGAAAAGTTTAATCTTTTTTTACTTGATTTAAGAATTTTATACATATTTTCAGAAATTCCGCAATTGATTTTCATAAGTTATCCCATTTAGGATTGTTTTGAGTACGTATTATTGTTATATGTACTTGAGTTTTTAAGTACGATTCGTAGACTTTTAGTTTTTCCCGGTTTGGATTTTTTTATGATTTTTTAAATACAAAATTTGCATTTTTTTTTTAACGTAATCAATCATTACTGAACTATATTTTTTTTTTGGTGATTTCCATTTGTCTTGTTTTTTAAAGCCACCTATTACATCAGGGGCCTAATTCGGCAGTCGTGATCGGGTACTTTCTCGATTCGAAAGCAATATTTCTAATTTTTTCAGTCCATACTGAACGAATCGAAATTATTTTTTCAGTATTGTCAAACTTAAATTAATGCTTTACAACACTGAAAAAAAAATTCCGATTTGTTTAGTATTGACTGAAATAATTAGATAATTAATTGCTTTTTTGAATCGAGTAAGTACTCGATCGCGACTGTCAGAATCAGGCCCCTGAGAAAAATGAAAATATTGAAAATCGCTTAATGAAGAGTACAGTCATGATTTTTTTGAATAATTTTTGGAAAAAGTCCAAAATACGATTAGTACCTGTAACTTACAAATGCGAGCTGATGGAGAAAACCGGAGATTAGATATCAAATCAGCATCCCCAAATTAGTAAAAATTTGCAATAAAATTCCAGACCGCACAAAAAAGTAAAATTTTTGGTAACTTTCTTGAAAATAAAATTGTGGGTTCAAAATACTCTAAACAAAAGTATCGCCGTATTGAAATATATATTGATATATCGCCAAACCTTTAGTATCGCTGATATATCGGTATCGCTTGCATTCCTAGTAACGGGTGGTTAAATTTTAAGGGCCAATGTTGAATGCGAACCACACCTAAACGTCGAGTTTTTTTCTGCATTTCATTTGACATTTCTCAATTTTAGACTCACTGAATTTGTACCATGGAACGATAGACAATCAAGCAACGCGTAAAAGTTATTCAGGCTTATTATGAAAATGGGCGTTCAAATCAAAATGCATATTGTGTGCACTTCGTGATTTTTTTCGGTCAACTTAATCGTCCAAATGTGCGTATAATCGGAAAAATCGTGCAAAAATTTGAGCAAACTGGGTCTGTAGGAGATGAGAAAACACCAGTGCATGCTCGTCCAGATCGTACTGCAGAAAATATTGCTGCTGTTCGCGATAGTGTGGCTGAAGAGCCGTCCACCTCAACTCGTCGTCGTGCCCAACAATTGCACCTCTCACTCTCGCCGTTGGTAAAAATTATGCATAAAGACTTGCATTTACACGCTTGCAAGGTGCAAATGACTCAGAATTAAAGCCTCTTGACCATTCCAAACGTCGTCAATGGTCAGAGTGGGCAACAAATGGCAACAGTTGATGATAAATTTTCAAAGAAAATCATCTTCAGTGATGAGGCACATTTTCATCTCAGTGGATTCGTCAATACGCAGAATTGCCGCATTTGGGGGAATAATAATCCAAGAGTGATTGTCGAAAAACCAATGCACCCACAAAGAAGGACTGTTTGGTGCGGTGTATGGGCTGGCGGCATCATCGGTCCATATTTTTCCAAAATTAGGCCGGTCAGGAAGTTACTGTCAATGGTGTTCGCTATCGTGAGGTGATAACGAACTTTTTATGCCCCGAATTGGAAGATATGGATGTGGACGATATGTGGTTTCAACAGTACGGTTGCACTTGTCACACAGCTAACGAAACAATGACTCTTTAGCGCGATAAATTCAATGGCCGTGTTATCTCACGTGGTGGCGATGTCAATTGGCCGCCAAGATTATGTGATTTGACACCGTTGCACTTCTTTCTTAGGGGTTATTTGAAAGGAAAGGTGTACGTCGATAAGCCAGCAACAATTCAAGAGCTAAAGGATGAGATAATTCGTCACATTAACGGCATAGAACCTTTTATGCCTTAGCGTCATCGAAAATTTGGACCATCGGGTAGAGATGTGTCGCCGAGGTCGCCGCGGCCAATTGGCCTATATTTTTTTCCATACATAATTGAACCATACCAATATTATCATAATAAAACAAGTTAGAGTGCTATATTCGGCTGTGCCGAATCTTTGATACCCTCCACCGACAGTTCGAATGTTTAAGGAGTAATATCTGTATGATATTATTATTATCTTAAACTGTGACGATTTGTTATCAATTATGGTTTTAGGCGACTAAACTGTTTTCCGGTAGTAGGGTTTATATGGGGCCTAGAGTAAATTATGTACCGATCTTCACGAAATTTTACAGCATCATTTATAGTCCTATAAAACTGTGAGGAGCCAAAATTTGTTATGATTGCATTATTTTTTACGGTTTTAGGCGTACTAAACTGTTTTACGGGAATAGTGTTTATATGGGGCTTAGGATAAATTATGGACGGTCCTACTGAACCGATTTTGCTGGATTTCAATCCCAAACTGCTTAGGATAACTACAAGCAATTTGGCACCAAGTTTGTTCATTTCTTTTGAGTTGTTCGAAAATGAGCGTGTTTTTTTAACAGACGGACAGACGGACAGACAGACATGGCTAAATCGACTTAGAATTACTCAAGGACCCAGAATATATATACTTTATGGGCTCTGAGATGAATAATAAAAAAGTTTCACACGGAATGACAAACTTAATATACAACCTTCACAACTAATTGTGGTGGAGGGTATAAAGACACGACAACAATCAACATAGGCCCTTTCAATTAAATTTCCCTTTATAAATGACCATTTGATATATTAAACTATATCGTCGGCTTAATATGCACAGCTGTTAACTCCCTTTCAACAAATTTTACAGGAGAGGCACAAACTTTTTAAATTTCCTATTTGCTGCTTGAGATAAAAACCAAAAATATAGTTGTTTTGATACACTTCAAGACTCACTTAAAGAAAAACTCTACCACACGGCATCAAAATAATTTACTTAAAAAGTGGATTAAGCAGGTTTGCATATTAAGCCGACGATATAGCTTTTCTTTGCCCTTTTTCTGTCATTCTATAGATCGAAAATGGAAATTACTTGTGTAGATATAAATTATAACTTGTCTAGATTTAGAGTAGATGCCCGTCTGAGTATTTCCTAGGAAATTAATTTATTTTTAATTCTTTCTTTCCCGTGAACTAATTGCGGGATTCCCGTGAACTTGCAGCTAAATTCATTTTGAAACTGCACAAGTTGTTAACTTTACAACATTTTTTTTTTTAATAAAAAACGTATCCCGTATTAAAGAAATTTACAATTTTCTCTTGGCTCATTTCGTTAAAATTATATTCTGGAATGGAATTACAGATTTTTGCATTCTTTCCGGATTCCGGAAGTTATTATAGTTTAAGCAACAATTGCGATCTGATGATTCATTCGAACAATTTTTGTTATAAAAAATCAAATATCGATCTCATGATTGATACAAATGAGTCATTTGTTTGATTTTATTTTTAGATTAATTATAATTTTTTTCCCCTTTTTCTTTATTTAGAAAAATATTGTCAAACTTTAAGGCAATTAGTTCCCAGGGAGTTGTTAAATCTTTGATCCTTTCGGCTAAACTATTTGGAAATGACATTCATAATTTATATTTATTCTTTTTGGTAAAAATCCTAATATTATAATCCAGCTGTATGTTTTTACCGCTTCTAGAAAAAGCTTCTGTATATCTTTTTTTTCTGAAGCTTCTTGTGTTTTTATTATCGTAACAAAACCAACAATAACAAAATGTTTTAGAATTTTGTAGATGGTCATCAGGTTTTTGTTTTATTCAAGCCATTGTGTTTTAAAGTCGTAAAACAACGGTTTCAGTTTGCCTTAGACTGCTATTTATGTTGCTATTGTGTGTTGGAATATGATGGAATTTTGGCCTATAAAAAGGGTACATGTCATCCACTGCTACACATGCGCACATTAATAAAAAACGGCTGTGGTTTGAGGACAAGAACAACTAATAAAACAAACAAAAAAAAAAAAAAAAAATTAATACAACCGAAATAGCGCGAGCCAAATCAAAACATTATAAAACAAAGCGTTTGAAGGCAGGAAGTTAAAGGAGTCAACTCTTTTTTTAAGGAACACAAATTTTATCAATCTTAGAGTTTTTTTTTTTTTTTTTGTTTAAAAATCCTGCAAATTTAGCAGTTGCCTGCGAATCAATCTTCTTCTCGATTCAAGCTGATCTTTTTTCATTTCTAATGAATTAACTCTTTTATTATTTATCACTTTAAGATACATGTGAGAATGATCTGAACAAAAATTTGTGTAAAACAACCGAAAGCAACAGAAATAATTTTCAGATGATGATACGTGTTTTTTTTGTTAATATTTTATTATTATTGTTGTTCTTGCTATTGTATTTGTTGTAATTTAAACCATGTTTAAACATGAAATTATGATCTACATTTTTATTTTGTTGTGAGGTCAGTGGAGTTTGTTTTAGATTTTTTTTTTTAATTTATATTTTTGTGTGTGTGTTTTTTCCTGATCTTTTTAAATGGGGATATAAAAGGAAGCAGAGGCGTCATTAAAACGTTTAAAATGAAGACATACCCTCAAAGTGTTTACTTTTTTCCACAGACAATCTTAAGTTAAAAGTTGCCGCTCGCCGCTTCTGGTTCTAGACACATTATTTTCTCACACTACTATTTTTTTTGTTCCTTTTTTTATATGTATGTTGTTGTTGCCAAGTTGAAATCATATTTTTTTTTATTTAACAAAACCTTCAATTTAATAAAATTGCTTAAAACTTTACCTCCTCGAGTTTAATCATTGATGCTGATGCTGGAGATGCTGCCGATGTTGATGCTGCCTCTGTTTTGGTGCTGCTCATACTTTTCGAACTGATGACTGACCGTGTTGATGAAGCTGCTGTTACGTTTTTTGTTTTAGTGTTTTTTAATTCTTTCGCCTTGATGGCCTTTAACGTGTTGTTGTAGTCACAGTCGGGAATGAAAATAAAGTTTAGGCTGCCGTTTTGTACAAGTATTTGTCGTAGTTTTGGGGCATGAAACGTTATTTAAATACATTCAAACGCATGTTTTACACTAAGAAAAATTTTTTACTGCAAAAAAAATATTAAAACAGAATAAGTCAAATTAAACTCGACTAGAACACAGCTTAAACCGAATTCAAGAACGTAGCCCGCAATGGATTAGAGCCAAACTAGAACTGAACTAGAACAGAAAGTAAGTCTGAGTTCATACGGCTCATGTCTTATTGACAAGATTGCTACTTTATGGGCGAGAGGGACGAGGGGAAAAGAAACGAGTACACAGATGCATGTACTGTCTTTACGTTTTGCTTTTTCATTCGTTGTTTAATTTTGTTATTGTTTTCAATATCAAAAAAGCACATGCCGTCAACACGAAATGAATCATTTGAACTCCAATTCATGTTCAAAGAAGAAAAAGGAAGAATCTTGTAAATAAGACATGAGCCGTATGAACTCAGACTTAGTTCCAATCCATATTATGAAACATTTGCTGCGAAATATTTGAGTTTGTTGATGAAAGGGGAAAGACGAATGGAAAAGTGTTATTTGTTTCATGTACAAACAGTGTTTGTAAGTTTGTTATGGAAAGAAAGAGAGAAGGCATAGAAAATGAATCTATGCTGTTAAACAAAATTTTTATTCTATGGACACGAATGCAGTTTCAAAAGAGAATTGAAGAAAGTTTTTGCAGCAAATGTTTCGTAATATGGATGAGGACTAACTGGAACAGATCTAGAAAAATACCTTAAACCTATAGACCATAATTACAACACAAGACGAAAAGCAGAAGGAAGATATAAAGTAGAACGATTTCACAACAATTATGGAAAAAATGTCTTAGTGTTGTACTTCCAGCCCTGGTCAACAAATTACCCACTAATTTAATTAACCTACCAACCACAAACAAAAGAAAAAAATTAATACAATCGTATATTTTAAATTCGCAATGAAATATTGAACTATTAGAATATATTAACATATAGCCACGGCCACTGAATCCTGAATTATTATTATCTTTTTTTCATTTATATTACATTTAACACTAGAATAGAACTTATCCTGCAGATAAGCCACATGGCTTCGCGGGAAAATACTATTAGTAAAATGTAAATTATTTCAAAATGTCAATAAATAAATGAATTTAAAAAAAAAAAAAAAAAAAAAAAAAAAAATAAAAAAAAAAAAAAAAAAAAAAAAAATGAATTAGAACTTAATGAGAACTTTACTAGAACAGCACTGATCTGTACTGGACTGAGCTAAAACAAAACTAGAAGTAAAGTCGAAATGAACAAAAATTCAACAAGGGCTTAGCTAGAACTAAGCTAGAACTGAACTAGAACTGAACAAGAACTAAACTAGAACTGAACTAGAACTGAACTTGAACTGAACTAGAACTGAACTAGAGCTGATCTAGAATTGAACGAGAACTAAACTAAAACTGAACTAGAACTGTACTAAAACTGAATTAGAACTGAACTAGAAATGAACTTGAGCTGAACTAGAACTGAACTAGAACTGAACTAGAACTGAACTAGAACTGAACTAGAACTGAACTAGAACCGAACTAGAACTGAACTAGAACTGAACTAGAACTGAACTAAACTAGAACTGAACTAGAACTGAACTAGAACTGAACTAGAACTGAACTAGAACTGAACTAGAACTGAACTAGAACTGAACTACAACTGAACTGGAACTGAACTAGAACTTAACTAGAACTGAACTAGAACTAGAATTGAACTAGAACTGAACTGGAAATTAACTAGAACTGAACTACTACTGAACTAGAACTGAACTTCAATTGAACTAGAACTGAACTAGAAATGAAGTTGAACTGAATTAGAACTGAACTAGAACTGAACTAAACCAAAACTATAGCTAGAACTAAAATTAAACTGAACTAAAATGGAAGTGGAATCCCAGTAAGAAATGGAGCTTACTGGTAAGCAGTTTTGTAATGGAGAGAAGTACAATACCCCCTTACAAACCTGCTTACAAAGAGCTTGATTTTTATATGGCGTATTCCAACTTGGAAGCACTCCTTTTTGCCACTCTGCTAAAAAACAATTTGATGACTGATTGCTCTATAAAAAAAAATAATTTCTATGTTCGGTAATATGAAATGAATGATCGTAAACACATTTTAAAAGCATTGCAATACAACCTGCTTCCATGTAAGGGAATAACAGAAGCACTTAGAACATTGTTCGTGAATTATAAGGGATCAATCCTTAAATTAAAAATTCACTTAAATGGTATTCGCTTCTCTGCTGCTTCTTAGTAGTGTATAATAGCCAGCGCATATATCAGCGCACATATAGTTTTCGTGCTTCCAGAAAACTAAAAATTGTTACTGGGATTAAACTAAACTAGAACTTAACAAAACAAATTTCACAATATTGCGCAATAGGCTGAATAATATTTCTGCAAGTGTAGTTGTTGTTAGTGGCAGTAGTTTTTTGCTGTAAGCTTCAGCTTCTACGGTGACTACTATTTTGTACTCGTCGTATTTCGTCGTACAACAACATGTAGTACATTTTGACTACCACACTCTATGGCGGCACAACATCAACACTTTCATGAAGCGTGGCCTTTAATTTTCTGTGTGTTCAGCCACACTTTTTTTTGCTTTAAAGCTCAAACGAATTTAAAAGCCCTCACACACATCCAACAACTCGGTTTTGAAAACTTTATTTATTTATTTTTTTCGTTTTATTAAAGTTGAGGTTTTTAAAGTTTTGGTTAAAAAAAAGTGAAAAAAAATTTAACTAAAACTTTAATGTGTGTGGTCTTTTAAAATTAAAAAATATACAAAAATAAGTGATTTAATTTTTTTGCTTTATTGTACAACAACAAAACAGCAATAAAAATAATAAATATCTTGATTACTTCAGTACAAACTGAAATTTCATTTGTTTTTTTTTTAATGAATTTCTTTTGTTTTTTGTTGTTGGGGTTTCGGTTGTTTCAAGCCACAACTTAATTTCCCTACATTTTTCAGTTTCTGTCCCACCATTTGTTTGTTATGTTTTTGAATCATTTTTCTTTTTGTTTTTATTATAGTTTACTTTTGATTATTGCTGTTTTTATGGTTTTTTTCGACTCGCTTTGATTTTTTTTTGTTGCTTTTCTTGCCAAATGTCATAATTCAAAAAAATTAAATCATAAATTATTAATATTGATTTTTATTATTTTTTAGAGTTTTTTCCTGTTTTGCCTACAGATTTGTTGTAACTCCATCATCTCGTGCTTATTCTTATTATAGCTTTTGTGGCCAGTTGTTGTGTTGTAAACGGCGGTAAATATCTTGTCTTTTACCCGACTTTGTTTTAGACCTTATGAACCTTTTATCGACTTTTTTGTTGTTGTTCCTTTGATGCAAAGTTATTTTATTTGTGTGTTTTTGTTGTAGTTGCTGGCGATATCAACCTGTGCTATTTTGCCTGTTCACATGATTTTCGTTGCCATTTTATTCTATTTTTTCATTCTTTTTTTAGGACGATCGTGGTCTTTTGGAAGTAGAACAGTGTTTTTCCGTTTGTTTTTTTTTCGTGGCTGTTTAAGAGTTCACTACTATTTTGACCATTTCAACGCCATTAAGGTTTTATGATTTTTGTTCGACAAGTTGTTTAGTTTTCTGCAAAAAAAATGGGGAAAGTTCTCTTACATGTTTACGAAACTTTTGTGAATATTAATTATTGTTATACATATAAGTTCCTTTTGGTCCTAAAAGGAGCACTCTTGACTCTTGTTAGTAGCTTTAGCGTGTTCCACGCGTTCTCTATTAAATTACGTTTTTTTTCTGAGCCATATTGCATTAATTCTGCCTTTTACATTACTTTGCAACGCGTTCTTTTCTCATGATGTTCCCCTTGATAAGAAAAATATTGTCCTATTTGGAAATTAACGAAATAAAAGAACTTGTTTTATACCGAAACTTGTGCTCTTTTAGAAAAGAAAAATATGCAATACTTCTTAAAAATCAGGTAAGCATTTAAAAATGTTGCCAAACCACATGTAACACTTATGATACACTTTATTTTAGAAAATAAAACGCCATAAGTCCCTTCCGTGGGTTGCCTTGGAGATTCCTGCTTATGCCGGATAGTGGTCTGCGTAAGGTGTGTGGTCGTTACTTTCGTCGATTTGAGAGTTAAAATGTAAATTATTTTAGAGGTTAAAATTGGGCTATTCACAAGGTAGTCGTAAAGTTGTAAAGTCATATGCCTTAAAATAATTGCAAGAAATATATATGACTGCTGTGGGCAACCGCATATAATTTAGATTTTTACTGCACAGTTATGACTTATCAATGAACAGAGCATTGAAATTTTTGTTTTGCTTAAAACACAACAGTATTTTTTTAAACAAACTATTTAGGACATTATGACGATATGACTTAATAGCACACCTTGTGAATCTCCCAATGTGAAAATGTTTATAACAGTTTGTATTTCTTTTTTTATACCCTTCACCACAGGTGGTAAATAGGGTATATATAAGTTTGTCATTCCATTTGTAATTCCTATAATATTGATGTTAGACCCTATATTCTGGGTCCTTATGAGGAGCGAAGTTGATTTAACGATGTCCGTCTGTCAATCTGTCCGTTGAAATGGGGTTTCCGAAGACCCCATATATGATGGGGGCCAGGTTATTATACATTTATGTCGCATATGGTCCGTAATTGTTTGCTATTGAAATTCAGCAAGATCGGTCCACAAATGGCTGAGATATGAGTAAAAAACCACGACTGCCTCAAATTGTTTCCTTTAAAGGTCCAATTTGACGTGACAGTACCATACCAACACTGTATTACCAAAACGAATGAAACATACCATACAAACCAATTCAATTTTGGTTTCTACGGTCATACAGTGGCTATGGAAATACAGTGTTGGTAATGTGTTTTTTTTTTGTTGTTTTTTTATACCCTTCACTACAATTGGTGGATTTTATTTGTAATGTGTTTAGTTTTACGCACACACATACACATTAATGCATGTATATGATATGCCGCTCAAATAAAGAAACAAACTCATAGACTCAATATATTTTAATTTAACGCTTCTTCAGTAAAAGCATTCGTAGCCGAGTTGTTAAGTTCTCTTCAAAGACTGATGATATTGCCAGTTCGAATCCCAAAATGAATTTTTTTCATTTTTTTTTATTTAATATTTTTATGTTCTAAAAAACGATTTTAAGATTATAAAACGAATTTATAAATTTTTTGTTTTTTATATTCTTCGGCATGACGAAATGGAAAGTTGGCGTGGCTCAATTAATATTTATTTATACCTATCTAAAGAACGTTATTTATGTATATAACTTTTTGTTCTTATCTCATTATGGTGAAGGGTATATAAGATTCGGCATAGCCGAATATAGCACTCTTACTTGTTAGTTTTGTCGATTTTTTGGAATTATCCCATTTATTGTTTTTACTTTTTAAAATTTAGGCGAATTTTCAAGAAAATTTTAAAAGATTTAACAGTTTGCCGATCACAACAAAAAATGTCTTTTAAGATTTATGATTTGTGTTTGATTTTAACGATTTTAATGGGCTTAAAAATAGATTTTCCCAAAAAAAACTCATAATAAACGGAACATTATTTAGCGTACGGCTTACACACCCCGAGACAATTTTTTTTAATGTTTTTATATTAACACACAAACCTTAATACCATTCATAACTATTTTCAAGAATGTAACGAACATTTAATAGTGGTCTGTTCTTTGTTATAAAACATAATATGGTAGTGGCTCTGTAAACATACATTTTATTTTAATGTTCTATAGTGTATTTTGTTTATATTTATAAAGGAATGAGCCAACAAAAAATTTTAGCAACGACTACAGCACGAACAGCTTTGTTAGTTTCGTTACCAGTTAAAAACGGCTGAACTGAAACGAACGAACATTAAAGTGCTGAACCGAACACGAACTTTGTGGTTTTTTTAAAAACAGCAATAATATATTCTCGTGTTTTTGCTGAATTGGATAAGTACAGTATTTTTTTCTAATTGAAGATTACAAACGGAGAAACGTTTTTTTTTAATGATTTACCTACACAAACACTATTAGAGTTTTGTGTTTTCCCCGTATCTTCTGAACCGAACACTAAAGAACACTGTATAATGTTTGTTTTCGAACAGTGATTATAACAGAGTATCATGTACAATTTTCCTGTGAATTAATTCAAGCGCATTTTATTAAAATCTTTAAACCAGCTTCTTCTGTGTTAATTTTGTCATTAAAACTTTCAAGTTTCCAAATTGTGCGATTTTTGCGATTATTAAATAAAAATAGTTCAGGCGATATTTTTCTTTACACTTAACTCCCTAATTTATCTGTTTCCCTTCGATTTTAATATATGGGCTTTACTTTTTCTTTAGGCGATTTTTGCTTGTGTTTTTTCTAAAAAACTGGCGACTTTTTTTGGCGTTTCTTATTACTTAAGAGATTTTTGTTTTATGCATTTAGACGATTTTGCCTATTGAAAAATTTTTAATTTTTTTTTTTTGAGAAGAATTTAGCGAATTTTCAGTAATTTTGAATTTCCAATATAATTTTTCCTTACCTTTTTAAATAATAGGAGATTTTTATTTCGGCAATTTTAATTTTTTTTTTGTCTTTTGGCAATTTCTTTAAAATGAATCACCCGTTAAATTCCGCTAAAGTCCGTTTTACACTCTTATACAAGACTTAAGTGTTATGACGAAAATGCTTCCCTGATTTCATAGTGGTTGGTTGGCCCAGAATCTAGGCGATTTGACACCACATAGCTCGTCAAGAGTATGAACCCCGGATTAAGCGTTGCAACAGGGCAACACTGAGGTAGCCAGAGCCAGCCCGTTAAGTTGAAATATTTCACCAAATTGCCGAGTTTCACCCGCGATAACTTAGAAGCTCCCTGTAGAAGGTAATTCCCTGATGTCATTTTGATGAAAATGCTCTCTGATCCCTGAAAATTTTCAAAAAACCATAACAACTTATTATGTCAGGGTTGTATTTTCCTCAAAATACTTAAGACTTGCATAATAGTGTGAAACTGCCTTAATCAATATTTTCTCAAATCCAATTATTCTATTCATCCCCGGCAACATTCTTCCCTTTGCAAATGGCATTGAGTTTTTTGTTTTAGTCACATTAAAATCACTTTTTTATTTATTTAGTTTTTGTTGTAGTTACAGCAGGAGTCAAATGGCTTTAACCAGCACTATTTTAAAGATTCAAATAATCATAACCTATGGCATCTATTTATTCCACTTCCAACGTTGCCACAGAAACAAGATAAATTGCTGTGAAATACAAAATCCATATAAAATGAGACCTTTTTATACTTTCTGAACAACAAGAAGTATCTTGCAGATACAAAGTTTTATTATTTTTATTTTGTTTTTTTTTCTTTAGCCAGAATCGCAATTCGTATGTGCGTATTTTAAATAAAATTGTACAATTTAATGCAACACAAGTCAAGTACGAAATAACACACAGCCGAAATGACAAAAAACGAAATGAAAATAAACTCAACATTAAAACTATTAAAATGGCACGATTTCTCAATAAATGTTGACAACTTTTTCTAAAAAATAAAAAAAAAAAAACAAATCCAACAGTTTGCAAAAATATACGTTTATTACAGAATGATGATGATGATGATGATGTTGATGTTGATGTCCTGAAGGAAGTGAAATGTGATACAATATTATGGCCAATAACTTACGACCATCTTAGTCAAAACTTCAGAAGACACATTTAAATCCACCAAAAACTTTAAAAAAAAGATCACAAATTGAAAAAAGAAGAAAAAAAAATATTCAAAACAAACTTGAGTTGGCTTCATAAGCAATTTGAATGTGGCTTTTTTGTGGTTTTTAAATCGAATGTAATGTAAAACTTTAAACAGCCATTTGAGGTTGTCGCTTTTGCAGCCTTCACTCCACCACTCAACACAACAATTGGTGTTGTTGCGTCGCTGCACTTGTTCTCAAGGAATTGTGGAATTTGTGTTGGTGTTTTGTTGGTTCCTTAGTTTCTGCCTTTTTTTTTTGCTTTATTTTGGTCGTTTCTTTAGCAGCTGTTTAGGGGCCTGCTCTAGAAAAAAAAAAAATATAATAAAAGCGTTCGTTTTTATGGTGTCGTTTGTTTAACTCTACCAAGTGGGTTCTCGTTGTAGTTGTTGTTGTCATTTGTTCACCTGTGGCGTTTAAATGTTGTTGTCAACGTTGTTAACATTTATATGAGGTATAAATACAACATAAATAGTTGTGGTAGTAGTTTGTATCACATGTCCGTCCGTCTGTCTTCGTGTCTCCATGTCTCTCCTTCTTGCAAACGGCAAACAAACAGCCAGCTCCAATGTTTAATGAATGTGTTAATGAGCTGAAAATTGAAAATATCTACCACTATTAGCGAACACTGAATAAATTAGTGTAATATTTTTTTTTTTTTTACTTTAAGAAAAGTATAAGGACTTTACCGAAAGAGTTGTGAGATTTTTCCAGAGATAACAGTGTGGGTGATTTATTAAGGGGTCGTTTCTAAAATTTACTTTTCAGACAAATAAATTAAAAAAAGTTTAATTTAATATTTTATAAAATTTTTTGTGCAAAAGACTAAGCTCGGCTCAACGTTTATTATTTATAAAGTTTTATAACGAACAAATAAAGTACATCTCATAAAAATCTTGTTCTCGAATCAAATAAGGTGACATTTTTTCTCAAACTCTTGTGGCGATGATGGATTCACGTATATTTCCTACAATTTGAAGCCAAATGTGGTCGAAAAGGAAAAAGTGATAAGAATAAACCGTCAAATTCTCACCACTTCTTACTGCATCTAGACGGCATTATTCCCAAAAATGGTGACTCGAATTAGGATCTGGCAAAAAGAATCGAAAAAGCCAAACAAAGGTAAATTCAGCTTGGAATTGTTTATACCTTTCCAAACAGTGGCATGTCATAATGTGCAGTGACATAATGCCCATGCACGTTATAACACTTTTCAAAAACACATAAGAACCCCGGGCATTATGGCACTTTTTGGTGTTACTTCATTTTCATATGTGTCGCAAATTTATACCATAGAGTAGAAAATCCTTGCGCCCGGCCGAAGGGAGTCAATGGAGGGAATCTAAAGTTAGCGAAGTCGATGTTCGTTTACCATAAAGAGAAATTATATGTATAACAAGCACCGGCTTCGCTAACTAAAATTTCTAAGTTCGGGATTTTTAAATTTAAAATTTCAAAATTCGGGATCATAAAGTTCAGGACTTCGATATTCAAAATTTTGAAATTCGAGATTGAAAAGTTCTGGATTTTGTTAAATCTTTCATCCCAGAGCTTGACAATAATGGAATCTACAACTTATTGCTTATAACTCACTAAGAAGTGTTATCATGTCCAGGGATATTACGGCACTTTTAAGTGTGTCATAATGTCCATCACGGACATAATGACATGCCAACTACCAAACGAGCTAAATTAAATATATTTCAACAGCTGCGTTAAGTTCGAAGCACAATATGGCCGCGAAATTTCTACTCGAGTTTATAAACAGCTGCCCCGATGGATTTTATGACACTTTCAAAAGTATCATAATGCCCATGCCCCTTGCACTTTTAAGTGTGTGATAATATCCATAGAAAATCACTACTCGAGATCATAAACAGTTGCCTAAGGTGAACCTTAAAAATTTTCTGCCCGAAAAAATTTTTTAATGAAAGGTTATGAACAGAGTCTGGTCCGGACCGATCCAGGCCGAGGTCTAATTGCAAAATTGGGGCGGAATCAGTCATGGCTTACGCAGACCACAGGATGACAACACCAGAATCGCCTTAGATTGAAACCCCTACATTATTATTATTTATGTCTTGTACCCCAAATCATGTGCGCATAGTGCCATTATAAAATTATTCCAATCGCTTCTATTTGAACTTATTCTTTTGTATGATAAATCCTGGATGTGAGCTTAGCAATCTCGCGTTCTGCTTCTTCTTTGTGTTTGTTGAGGGTTCCAATCAAAGGCTTCTCTATATCATTGGTTGATTAACGTAGAACATTATCTTTCTATCTCCATTTCCTTTTACGAATTTCTATAGCAGTACATTTCCTATTGCGTCCATGGTAGGAGTATAACTCCACATTTGATACTCAGTTGTGTGGTCCCCATTAAGGATCTGGTTCCCGAAACCTTTACGTTTATTTATAATACAGGTTTTTTCCTCAAGAGCCCATCTTTTTGTAGTCGATTGGCCGGTGAATCGTACAACGCATTACAGGTAAATGTCATTTTTTGGCCGGACTATGGAATAACCTTCCTGCTAAGGTCATCGCTCTCTTTTTAACATAAATAAGTTCAAGTCGAATGTTCACAAAAGTTAATCACTCTATCCTCCTTCCCATAATCTATTTTCCTGGTTCCAACACAATTCATTGCATTACTAGGGGTCATCCCCTGAGTGCTGGTCCTTACCAAAAAAAAAAAAAAAAAAAAAAAAATAAAAAATGTGGAGACACTAAGGCAGGTATCCGTTGACAAAGGTTTGCAGCTTGTTTTCGATTTCAATAGACGTGAGAAAAGTTTCTCATCCATATAACAAGACAGAAAAACGTCGCTTTTGAAGATATGTATGTATTTTTGTGCGCTGCTTTGATAAGATCTTATGTAGGCCAGCAAAAGTAGGTCTAGACTTCTTAATTTTGTGAGGTATATAAAGACGAGTGCCTCTGTCCTGTGTTATTTGTCTGCCTAGGTAGGTGAAATCTGTGGCTGATTCAATGAGCTGGCCATACAGACTAAGTGGCTGTATGCGCTCTACTCGGCATTAATCTTTAGGCCATATATTCCCGATAATGCAACGATGTCGTTTATTTTACTTTGAATTTTAGATTGACTTTTAGTCCTCGGCATATAAGAGAGCATTTACAAGTTTAAAGAATATTTGGTATTCACGACAGCTCACTGAAAAGACGAAGATTCGAATATTTAATTTCAATGTAAAAGCAGTGTTGCTGTACGGTTGCGAAACCTGGCTTGAATCAGAAGAAAGCAGCAGAAAACTCCAATCTTCTATCAACCGATGCTTAAGGAACATTCTAAGACTATGGTGGCCAGGCAATTGTATCACTAATGAAGAACTATATATGAGATAACTAACCTAGAGATAAAAGAAAGGCAATGGAGGTTAATTCGGCATGCCCTACGAAAGCCTCACAACGATATATGTAAAACGGCTCTTGATTAGAATCCACAAGGGCAACGAAATAGAGACCGACCTAGGGAATCTTGGAGGCGCAGTTTAATGAATAATATTGAAAGAGCGAATAGTCATCTTACATGGTCTCACGTTAAGGCTACAGCAAACAATCGGCAGAAATGGAAATCATTTACTACGGCACTATGCGCCGATAATCGGCGCCAAAGCAACTAATATAAATAATAAACATCAGCATATACCAAGTCATTCATATGTTCCACGATAAGGGTTGTTGTCAATTGTCCCAATTAGAATTTTATTAATAACTATGAGGAACCACAATGGGGGTAAGGCACATCCTTGCCTCACGCTAGACTTAACAGATATAGGGGGAGATAGTTTGCTGCCATGTTTTACGGTGCACTCAAAATGCCTTGTTCCTTGATTAGATTGCAAATATTTTCAGGCACGCCTTTTCTGGTCATAGCTTCCTTTATGCTTTGCCGGTTAATTAAATAAAAAAAGTAAGACTTAGCGCACATCAAACCAACAGATCGTGAAGTGAAAAAAGACCATTGCGACCGATATGCGGATTTGGAATGAATATTATATGTCCCCATAATGACCTATGGAGCTAAGGGAATCTGTCTATAATTGAGTAAATAGTTAGATAAACTATTAACTTATACAAATGTTATTTTTGTCAAGGTAATAGGGCCTAAATTTCTTCAATGTAATTAAAATTAAATTTTTAATTACAATATTTTACTCACTTTTTACGTTAATTAAGATCACATTACAAAACTTTGTAGCGGTAGGCGAACAATCAACATAGATAGACCCCACTACCAAACAACAAAATCATTTTGTTTTTTTTTCAATATTTTTCTTAAAAGAGTACTATTTCATATTAAAGTACATATTGAATAGAAAAGTATGATTTGTTTAAATGTACTTTTTATAAACAAGAACTTTTGTTTACAAAAGTAATTTTTGTGTCTTTTTGTTTTATTTGATTTCATATTTTCCAAGGCTTATTTTTCGAAAAAGGTGCATTTTGTTAAAAGGTACTTCTTTATAAGACTTCCTTTGTTATAGTAGAAATTTATTTAAAAAGGTAGTTTTGTTAAAAAAAAAGTACTAAAAAGTATCCAATAGTTAAAATTCTGTAAAAAGCAGTTGTTAGTCTGGGTTCACACTATGAAAGATTTCTTTCAGAAAGTCTGAGTTTATTGGTGAGAGGGGAAGAGCACATGCTATGCTTCTCTCCCTTCTCACCAACAAACTCAGACTTTCTGAAGGAATACTTTCATAGTGTGAACCCAGACTTAGTTAAATTTACTTAATTTGCTTTAGCCAAAAGGCACTTTTTTTAAAAAGTACTTTTCTTAAAAAGTGCTTTTCCTGAAAAGTACTTTTTTTTTTAAAGTAGTTTTCTTAAGAAGTTCTTTTCTTAAAAAGTACTTTTCTGAAAAAGTACTTTTCTGAAAAAGTACTTTTCTTAAAAAGTACTTTTCTTAAAAAGTAGTTTTCTTAAAAAGTACTTTTCTTAAAAAGAAGTTTTCCTAAAAGAGTACTTTTCTTAAAAAGTAATTTTCTTAAAAAGAACTTTGCTTAAAAAGTACTTTTCTTAAGAAGTACCATTCTTACAAGTACTTTTCGTTAAAAAGTTAAAGTTTTCAAAATTAAAGAAAATTAAAGAGAGAAAATTGACTCTGCTCTTACACAATAATCTTCTTCCACTTTAAACAGTATAAATAAATAAGTAAAACCCTTTAAAGACACCTCAAGTAGATCAGTTATGAAGACATAAATGACTTAAAGGCCACAAACACTTAAAAAATTACACTTCAAATAATAAAATCAAACATGACTAAACGAAAATAAAAAAAAAAGGCAAAAATACCAAACACACACCTGTAGGATCATAGAAAACGACTATTAAGATGATGATGCTGATGAAGATGACGACTTAGACGATAGAGTAACATTTGTAGGAAAAAATCTTTTTAAGACATAAGTCATAATCTTTAAAACGTCTGTATGAAGAAAACTGGAAGTAAATTCAGATAGAAAAAACTATTCCAAGTGTTTTTAGACAAACGAACGAACACCTACCACGATAAAAGCAAGGAAATTGTTTCAGGGTAAACCTTAAGAATGGTTGGCTTAAATATTAAAGGTGTTAAGTTTTGAAATAGTATTAAATAAAGAAATAAAAACAAAAAATTAAGTAAATAAGGCTGGCCAAAGAATGCGCACGAGTTTGTAAATACTCTACAAGAAGGCTACTTTGACGATGGCAACAAACTCTAATGGAGCTGTAAGTGATTCTGATGAAAGTTAAAAATTTTCAAATTAGAAGACAGAGGTTTTACATAAATTTTGTAATGTTTTGGAAAATAAAACTGGCTTTGAGCCAAATAATTTCGATTATGCTAAAATTATTAACCTTCCCTCGTAAAGCTAAGCTCAATTACATGAGATTTGCACTTATTACATAAATTTTGCAATTTTATTAACCAGTTGAAATAATTAATAATATTAACAGAATTAAAATAATTATTGATCACTTGCTTCATTATCATTGTCGTTGTATTCATTAAACCATCTTCATCGCCATCAGCATCTTCATCATCATCAATTTTATTGTCGTTGTCGTCGTTGAGAAATTGAGAAATGAATGTCAATGATGTGGATGACCATCCATCCATCCCCCCATTCTTATTAAATAATCAGGTAGTCATCATCATGAATGATCAGAACTTTGGCTCCTTATGACTGGTTATTAACAACTTTTAGCGTTGATTGCATTAAATTTGTCATCGATTTGAAAATCACTTTTATAAGCTGACGGCTGATGAAGATGCAAATAATTGAGAGACACACGTACAAAAAGAAGGACAGACAGACGGGCAAAGGTACATTTCTTTTTTTCCTTTTCTTTCTTTTTAAAATGAAATGAAGCTCAAGTCTTCCAAAGTCTACAACATGTGGATCAATGCTTCTAAGTAAATTAGGTTTGGTGTCAGTTTATCAATTTTAAATATTTTGTGGCAGCTTATTCAAGGCAAATTAGCAACATGTCAATTTTAGCGATTTTATTTGCCAAATAACAATTTTTATCTTTAATGATTTCATTGAAGCATCTTTGGCTAAAATCGGAAAAAAAATTTTACTAAATAAAAGTGATTTCATTTAAATGCAAAGAATTCTCTGGAATTTTTGTAAATATTCACAGAATTTATATTAAAAACCCAACAAAGAAAACAAAAAACTATCTTTAATCAAAAAAAAAAAATAATCATGAGAATAAAATAAAATTATTATTGTTCATGCCACAAACGAATGATGTGAATGAAGAAAAAGTAAAAAACTGGTTGAATTTTAACAAAAACCGACAAAAAATTTGTTAAATTCTTGTTTTAAACTTAAAGTACCAGCCAGATAAAATAAAATAATAAAAATCAAGAAACAATCCATTAGTTGTCATTCAAATTACTTGTACATTAGATTTATCTTGATAACGAAATGAACATTTATTTTATTTAATGCATTTTAACAAATAAATATTCATTCATCCATTAATTTTTATTTTTTATATTCTCGTATTCTATTAAAAAAAAAAAAAAAAAATTATGATTCATAAATCTAATGTCAATATTGTTTGCATATTTTATTTCCCTGTTTTCGAATTCATAATTTTTTACCATTTTGTTTTGTTGTATTGATGAAAAGTTGATTGCTTTCAATTTGTTTTTTTTTCTAAAGGCTTTTTTCGCTCCTTTTTCTCGGGTTGAGAAACCATTTCAATAGAGTTTCCTGTTTTACTTGAACTTTTATCGATTAATATCTTTACGCTTAGTTTAATTTTCTTTATTTAAATTTTTAAACTTTGAGGATAAATATTTTGTTTATTATAGAATTTTGTTTTTATAAACTATTCTTTGCAAGGAAAAGAATATTTTGTCAAACATTTTTTTTTTTTTTTTGACAATTTGACATGTTTTTGGTAAGGAATTTTATTCATTGAAACGCTCACCCGAAAAAAAAATTTTTAATATGGTCACCTACAACAAAACTATTTTTAACAAAAGTGTTTTGCTACCGACAACAATATTATGGTTAAATAAGTGCTCCCTCAAGAAAAAGGTATTTTTTTTATCAAAGTAATTTTTGTAAAAATATATGTAAATTTTTTTTTGGCGAGAATACAATTTCTTTTTAATTTAATATAAACTTTAAGCAAATATATCGATTTTTAGTAATATTAACATTTGTAATTAGAATACATAATAAGTTTTTAGTGAAAGTATCTGCTGTAATTAAAAATTTATAGATTTTTTGCGAATCAATCAATGTTTAGTAAAAATATCGATTTTTTGATGAAAACATCGTTTTTGGTAATAATTTCGAGTTCTCTGTTAAAATATTGATTTTTATTGAAAATATAGAGTTTTATTTAAAAATATCAAACTTTTGATGAAAATATTTTTTGTGTGAAACTATCGATTTTTGGCAAAAAAAAATATAGATTTTTGGTGAAAATACAGATTTTTACTAAAAAAATATGTAGGTACCAACATTTTGTTAATAAAAATATTGATCTTTGATAATAATTTGTTGTGAAATATCGAGTTTTGGTAAAGTTATTGTTTTTTTTTATGAAATATCGATTAATTTTATTAAAGTGTCAATTTTTAATGAAAGTATCTTTTTGGCAAAAATATCGCTTTCTTTGTAAAAATATTGATTAATGGTGAAAATATCTAATTTTAATGTAAATATCGATATCTTTTTTTTAATGAAATTATCGATTTTTAATGAAAATTTCGTTTTTGGTTTTTTTAATTTTTTTATAAAAATATTTATTTTTGATATTAAAATTTGTTGTGATAATATCGAGTTTTGTTAAAATTATTGATTTTTAATGAAAATATCGATTTTTTTATTAAAGTGTCAGTTTTTAATGAAAGTATCTTTTTGGTAAAAATATCGCTTTCTTTGTAAACATATTGATTAATGGTGAAAATATCTATTTTTAATGTAAATATCGATATCTTTTTTTTAATGAAATGATCGATTTTTGATAAAAATTTCGTTTTTCGTTTTTTTCATTTTTTTTTATAAAAATATTGATTTTTGATATTAAAATTTGTTGTGATAATATCGAGTTTTGTTAAAATTATTGATTTTGAATGAAAATATCGATTTTTTTTTATTAAAGTGTAAATTTTTAACGAAAGTATCTTATAGGTTAAAATATCGCTTTCTTTGTTAAAATATTAGGTAGTGGTGGAGACATATATTTTAATCTAAATATCGATTTTTTTTTATGAAAATATCGATTTTTGATGAAAATATCGTAGTTTGGTCAAAATATTGATTGCTTTGTAATAATGTCACGTTTCAGTGAATATATCGATTTTAATTTAAAGTATATATTTTTTATTTACAATTCTGATTAAAATAACGTGTATTGATAGAATTATCGATTTTTTTTTTAAAATTTCGAGTTTTCGTAAACATATACATTTTTGGTGAAAATATCGATATTTAATAAAAATATCGATTTCGGTTAAAACTGTCTATTTTGAATGAAAATATCTATTTTAATTGCGAGTATCGATTTTTAATTGAAATTGTGATAAAAATATCGCGTTTTACTAAAAACACTAATTTCTTTGAAAGTCTGTGGATTTTTATGAAAATATAAATTTTTGGTGAACATTTAGATTTTTATTATAATTTTGATGAAAATATCGATTTTTGATTAGTCAAATTTTGTTGTAAAATAAATAAACTTTTGGCTAAATCATCAAATTTATGTGAGGAAACATCGACTCTTTTTTAGAATATACATATTAAGCGGACTAAATATTGATGAATTCAAATTCCCAAGGAGTTTTTCACTTGCCCCATTTTAATACCCTCATGAAGTTTCCAATTGAATTGTATTGTAATTTCGATCGATATCGAATTCCGTAATTTGCCCCCTGATCTTAGCTAGACCTACCTTTTAGTATGCCGATCGACTCAGAACAACCTTCGATCTAACAATAACCGTCCATCCGTCCGGGACGCTGGATGGTATTCCTTCTATGCAACCTAGTGTGCAAAGTACAGGTCGCAAATTTGTTTCAATAGTCATAGGGACGACGCCTATTAAAAATAATGGGAATCAGTCCACAACTTCATAAAACCCTCATACAAACTTTTTTGCGGAATGTTGTTGGTATTTAGATTAAATTTTTCGAAAACTATTGAAGACAAAAAATAATCTAATTTGGATGTACTTATCAGATAAAATTCAACACAAAGAACTTTTATATGAATCTTAAGCTCGTAATATAATTTTGTTTTGGCCGGTCCATGACTGCCCACGGGTCCCGAATAGGGCTCAATCTCGAAAATTTAATACTGTGGTGTAGGACATCATAAACTAAAGTTTTTTACTTGGTCATAATTGGGTTGATAGATTTTGTAAAAAAAAACAGAATCGAAAAGACTAAACATTAAAAAAAATATACTAAAAAGTCTTTCAATGAGATATCGCGAATTTTAAAATCAAACTTTGTTATCTTGTTAAAAATTAAGAGTTTTTTGCAGACAACTTCATAAAAATTTCAACGTGTCGTTATTTATAGAGTTCCTCCGATTAATTTTTCAACTGTTAATCTATATTTTATCTAATATTTTTTTTAATTACGCCTGACATTTACAAAAATTATAAACAGAGCTGCGAGTTGCAATTTCAATGTGTATTTAATTTCTTAGGTTATTATTTAATTTATTTGAAAGTGTGAAATATTGATAATAAAACTAAAATTTCATTTACACGATACAACGAATTAATTGAATATTTCGCAACCAGTTCGTTCACACACACGTGTTTTATTTACAACGAAAGAAAACAAGAGCAACGCAAATCATTCGTATTTGAAATTTAATATCAAGTAGACGATGACCGCAAACATAAAAAAAGAAACAGAAAACAAAAAAAAAAAAAAAAAAAAATATTTTCTATATGGCACAATTCAAAATGACATTTGCAAAATTTTTAAAAATAAAAAAAAGGGAAACAACTCATGTTCTATTCATGAAGATCACAAACGGTCACTGAAATTTAATATCAGCCAACTTAATGTGTCATAGGCAATTTGCTTAATAAATTGATCTTTGATCTTATCTGATTAGTTTATAAAAAAAACGAAATTAAAAACTATATTTTAAAAAAAAACCCATCTCTTTTAAGAACAACCAACGAACACTCACTCGTGTCAATTATTAAAAAGTGTCAAAATTGTTTAACACTTCAATGAACAATTTCATTCGAACAAAATGCTCACCACTCTCAAACAGACATTACGTCCGAGAGACAGACTGCGCAAACTGAGGTTTTTAATTGTAAAAAAGCGAATTTAAAAAATAACTTTCCCTTTAGCTCAAGGGACCTTTAAATAGAGGAAAAAAATTAATGGAATATTTGTAGTTTTGTGAGCTTTTAAATAAGAAACAACAGAGAAAACCTACCTCACACTACTTTGTGGTCAACGATTATGAATGGCCCCAACAACAACAACAACTACAACAACAGCAGTAAAAATCCACAAATGCTTTTAAATTAAAAAACAAAAGGTTCTTTCTAAAAATCAACAAAAGATTGAGCAGCAGAAATAAAGAAACACACTTAATATTAAATTTAAGATTACTTAATTTACCTAAATTGCCCTTAATTCACGCGCTGAAGTGTGTTAAATTGGTACCCCCATCTTGAGGCATACACAAATACCGGCTTTTGGAACACCAACACTCCAGCATAAAACTTAAATAGAACCCAAATCATTTCACCAAAAAAGAACAGAAACAGAACAAACACTGAGAATTCAATTCTTTAACTCAGCAAGAACAAGAGTGTCATGTTTTTCAACGAGTGTTTACGATTGTGTTGGTTTTAAGGAAATATAATTTCAGATGTTGTTGCAACGTTTGCATATTGCCACCCTGCCGGTTCTATAGCCAATCAACGCCTCAAGCTAAAAATGGTGCCGTTGTTGCCACACATTAGTACCAGCAACATTCAAAACATTCACATCTTCATTTGTTGCCAAACAAACATCGTTGTGTTGTTCTTGCTGCAAATGTTTATTTGTTGGTTTGTTGCCAAAAAAAAAAATAAATAAATAAATAAGAGCCAAAAGTGCTGTTGATGTGAAGCCTTGTCCGTTAACTCAAAATTGTTGCATGCAATGCTTAAGCAAAAACTCCTTTTTTCAAACTGTTTTGCAGCTTCTCTGCTCTGGCAGTCTCACTCAGCCGGAGGTCCAAAACGAATGAAGACGTTCTTTCGTGACTTGGACTGATCCCTTAGAAAAAACTCCTATCTCTGCTTTTTTTTTGTTTTTAATGTTGTATTTATTGTTTTTGTTGCCAAAAATAAAGTCTTTAAAAAAGTTAAAAATTTATTCTAAACCCAAATATGAAAAGTGTTGTGGTATGTGGTGCAAATGTTCCTTAATCACTTTTGTTCGAAAAAAAACCAAATAAACAATTTCAATTTGTTAAGCTTTTGGTGCCTAAAAAATTCCAATTTCTACATTAAATGGTCATTTATGAACACCTCAATTTGTATGATGAATATGGGTTTGAATTTGAAAATAAATTTAGCATGTGTCCTGCAAAGGTTCTTTATTGACTTACAAATTTAAAAAAACTAAACCAGCGATTTTTGAAGAAATTATCGGAACCGTTGGAACCCTTTACTGAGAATTAGAATATTAAAGGAGTGGGCTTTTTATGGGGCCTTTAGTAAATTAAAGACCAACCTTCTCAAAATTTAGTTTAGTCTTATAAAACTACTTGCCCACCTAAAATTTATTTCTGACTAACTACAAAGAAATATAAAGCCTATGTGTTTTATTGTGTGCACATCGATCAACACAAGTTGTAGGTTTCATCAAAATCGAAATTGCCTATCTGTCCCTTCATATTCCTAACTTTGAAAAACATATAAACCATGTGTGTTTTAATTACGCTGATCTTTCTTTTCAAATTTCATCAAAATTGGTTAGAGATTTTCGGAGTGGCAGTAATTCTCCGTATTCGGCCAGGGGAAGGTCGAGCGGAGAAATAGACCAGAGGTGGAATGGGAGCTTTCTTTTTCTTTTGAGTAAGGAAACTATTGCTTTAATAGATCTATACTAAAACGATATAGTTTATAGTTTCTGAATATAGTAGTTTTAACGGCCCTGAAACCTATCCTAAGTCAGTAACAGAGAAATACAAAGTTCCACAACTAACAAATTAATATTTACTCAGGACAGTGCAAGTTTAGTTTAATCCCTCTAAGTCCAATATTCACGGAAATTCAAAAAGGATAAATTAAAGCCAGATTCTAGTTTACAGATTCTCATTCACTCAGAACCTTGCATCTAATTTTATGTTTTAAGTCCAATACTAGCGGAAATTCTAAAATTACCAGCGTTAAATACCAAAAAAGTACCAAAAAGTTTCTCCATAGAGTCTTATCACTCAGGATATTGCATGCTGAATTTTATGTTTCTAGGAACAATATTAATGCTAATTAAAAAAAGTACCAGTTGCAGAACCAAAAAGCTAAAGAAAGACATTAAATTTTCCGTATTTCCCCTTTTTGTACTTTTTTCTTCCGCTTGAAACATCAAAAATTTGAGTTATGTGGTGGGAGCCGATTTAAGGCCAGTTTACACGGTAATACAATGTATTACGACATTGCAAAAAATGATGTCGAATGAGAAAAATCTTATCATGTGAAAGTAAAATGTATTGAGTAAGAGAGAATACGAATACAAAATCTGACAAGCGGTCGGTAAATGCTTTTTTTCTAAAACATTTAAAAAACTTATGTATTCTCATCACACCAGAGGTGTATTTTAACAGAGTATATTAAAGGTTTCAAAATCAACTCAGAAAATTTTCATGTTGTTTTTGTAAAAATTTAAAACTGCAACCATCTGCTTTTTTGTTATTATTTTTGATTTTACTCATACCATCCATGTAAACATGAACTATACTTACAAAAGATTTTTTTTTTTATTTTAAACACGGAGAGAATTCATAATATTTTGATTCTACAAAGTCGTAATACATCGTATTACCGTTTAAACTGGCCTTTAGTACGTATATGCCAAAGAATGAAGAAAAATACTTCGTAAAAAAGTACCAACAATAGGTTCGAGTTTCACCCCTTAAACGTTCGAATTTTTAAGAAGTATCAAATTTTTAGATAAGTTTCGAACGTGATATTATAATGTTTATTTTTATTTTAATTGGTTTTAAAGATAGACGGGTGAACAAAAAGTAAAAAAATTCAGGGTTTACCCGTTTACTCCCTAAAAGGGCCGAATTTCCAAAAAGGTCCAGACAATTTCCGCTTATATTTCTTAAGAACAACGATAAGTACATTTTTTACATTTTACATTTTACATTTTTTTCTGTCTCCTTTAGTTTTGGAGATTAGTGTAAGTTTAAAATAGAAGGTTTAGATTACCTCTTACAAACATAGAAACATACAAACTTTTAATCTTTGTAATATGCGTATATTTAACAGATCAAATTTTTCTAGAATAACATTATTCGTTACACTCCTAAAATTTTTCCGAGAGTGAAGTTTATATGGGGATTATGGTGAATTATGGAACGACAATTACGAAATTTAATAGTATAAATTATAATCTCACGGACGATTAGAACAGGCTAACTGCTTGATAAGCAAATATTTCAACTAAAACAATTATTGTGTACTTTTTCAGATGTTGGTCTGGCTTTGGACAAGGTATGACAGTTGGTTAATTAGTGAAAAACCTAAACTTAGCCTGTACTCATGTTCTGTAACTTAAGTGAGAATTTCTCGCATCAAAAAGATGTGAAACAAAATATTCCATCGTTTCTCGAAAAATGTGTCTGTAACTTATGTCGAAGACTATCAAAAGATATGACGTCGTTACGTTATAAATGTCCTAACATTGCACTCGAAGTCGATGTAACATTGCTGACGTAACACATATCGTTGACGGCGAAAGCAATTTACTAAAATTAATACAACCGTCGGCTATACCAAATGTAAATGTAAAGTGCGACTTTAATGTTTGTTGTTTTCAAACGAGCTTTGAAAACATTCGTATATTTTATAAAAATGTTAAAAGCAAAATAATTAAACAATAAAAAGATCAAGAACAAAATATTATTATTATTATTATTCTTCGTATTTTGCTAACTTTTCTAACAAAAATGTTACAGCCACACTTTTACCGTTAATTGGCGAGTAATTTCCTTACGTGCCAGCTAGTACTCGCTAGTAAAAAAATTACAGACGCAGTTTAGTGAGAATAACAGCTGTTTGTTTCAACAAATGGACCATGGGCACTGGACTATAAAGTCATCCTGTGTAAAACCGTTTTGAAAAGCGGTTTGGGCATATGGTATCCAGTTTTCGGCAACGGTTAACAATTCCATGACCGGAGTGCCACGGTATATACGGTTAAGAAGTTCCACTGGTAAAAGATGTATTTTGCAAAGAACATGCTATATATATACTGCCGTATTCATAAAAAATAAAATAAGTTTGAAACGTGTTTTAAGCCAAAATTTTCATACAAATTTTTCTTAAAATGCATTTCAAATCCATTTTAATTTTTTATGAATACGGGGGATATAATTTAACTGGAAAACTATTCAAATCCGCTTGCTTCGAAGAACCGACCCCGCTAGGTCGAGAACCATATGAACATTAATGTTCTAGTGAATTGGGATGGATTTTGAATATTTAGGCCTACATAAGGCAAAATCAGTAAATAAATATTAAGATATTACATTTTCTTACAGAAACATAAATTTTTTGGATTCATAACTCTCTTACTACTAAACGGATGTTGCTGTATTTCAATTCCAAACTTTTCAGGACACCTAGAAATATATTGATACAAATATTATTCTTTTCTTTTGAGTTGTTCTTAAGTAAGAGTGATTGCAACAGACGGACATGGATTATGTAACTATAATGTAACGTTACGTACCGTACCGTACTGTACTGTACCCACGTTTCTGCACTTATAGAACATGTAAAAACATATAATCTATTTTTAACAAATGTATAAAAAAATAGGGAATCTAGGCTTACAGCCAATTCACACGGGGGCTTTTATGACGTCGCTTATTCGACGTGTCTTTTTGTTTGTTTGCAAACGGTGTAGAGAAGAAAGAGGGGTAAACAATAAGACTCGGTTTGTGTTTTTCATGTCGTTTTTTATATTTCTCTTTAAATTTTTTCGTGTTACATTATTCTTTTTCTTACTTTAAAGTATCAGGTTGAAAATACAGTAAGACCTCGATTATTCATAACAGACGGAACCGGCAGCATTCTGGATTATCATTTTTTTTGAGCGTTATTTTAATTATGTAAATATATAATGTATTATTATGTTAATATTTAAATTATATGAGGACAAAAGTAGTTTTGGCAGAACATGCTCCTAGTACCTTTCTTCGTTTATTTACATTTTTTTTTTATTGTTCAAAAGTAAACGAAAAAAGGATAATGTAAATAGTTTCGGTTAACAGAGGTAATGCCAGGTAACAGATCTAATCGTTGCAAAAAAAATTTAATCAATGCAAAAAAATCTTTTTATTTCCCGGTTAATAGAATTGCGGATAATCAAGGCCCTACTGTAAATAAAAAATAGAGATGCAATCAAAAATCATCGTATGAACACAAAGGGAATAAAAAAAAAAACGACGACGTAAGAGCCTTCATGGGAATTAGGTGATACTCGCATTCCATTTATAATACAAGCAGACACTCGCTGTCTACAACTGTCATGAAACCTCGTATTGAAATATTTAGACTGCTTTCCATATAACAGCTGACATGGTTACATAAACATTTCTACAGTTAAGGTCGACTAATTCTGTCTTAAATCGACTTGGAAGTACTGAAGGATCTACAATATGTATATGCTTAAGGATCTTACATGATATAAAAAAAATTTTAACACGGAATGACAAACTTACTATACCCTCATTCCCTAGAAGTAGTGGAAGGTATAAAATTTGTAGTTAAAATATCGATATCGAGATAAAATAAAAAATAACTATAGATTTTTTTTTTAGCAATATTACGATCTTTGGTGAAATAAGCGGATTCAGTGAATATTCCTTATTCCAGCTGTCGACGTCACCGTCGATGTCGTTTTAATGTCAATAGCATTCCACAACAACACTGCGACGACGTTGAATGAATCGTTTATGTCAAGTTGGCAAATACCCATCTCTAATTGTTCAAATCAGTTGACGTGGTTATTGTTATTTTAAAATAAAAACTTTAAAAAAAACAAAAAATGTTTTGCGTTTATAAGATTAATTCTGTTTCGAGTTAAAATTAAAATAAAATCTTGTATAAAAATGAAAACTTTTGAGACAGAAACTAAAAATCTTTAATATACAGGATAATTCAGTAGCAAATTCATTCTTATTAATTTGTTATTTTCTTCAAAGTTAAGTTGTTTTTTAAACTGCTGCAGATTTCCTACAGCTTCCTCTAACGGACTGAGAGTATATTTTTTAAATATTCTTCCACCCGCTGCACGATATTCTACCGTATTGGCAATCATTTCCTTCTTTATTTTATACTTTAAGTTTCACCAACCCTATAACTAAATTCAATTTTTGTAAAGCAATATTTTCGCTCTTTGTTTTCGTACCTTTTGCCATCCATCCCCCAATCTGATCGGTTGGCGACAACAAATTCGGACTTGTCTCGACACAATAGCGTCGTAAAATTTTCTCCTAGAATAAGAATAAAATTTTTACAGCAGTCGTCGTAAATTTTCGATAACGACAACTAAACAGAAAAACAATTTGAGGTTCACAATGCAAGATAAACATGTTTTGTATCGGTATTGACAACTGGAATAAGGAGGTTGACAGTGCAAGATAAAAATGTTTGGTATCGATATTGACAATTGGAATAAGGATGATTGTTGCTTTTGGGGGGGAAAAATAGATTTTTTGTGAAATCAATACACATTTTTGTTCTTGATTTTTTTTTTGCCAGAACTGAGTTACTTTACAAAAAAAATTTCACTTTCAATGAAAAATATAGATTTTTTTTATTAAAATTAATTAATTACTTTTTTGTTCAAAAATAAATATTGATTTTGATTAAAGAACCCACAATTAATGTCCTCATCGCCCTGAAAAAATTCCATTAAATAAAAAAAAAAATTGGTTTACAAAATCTTTTTCATTGAAATAATTTAGTTTTCAATACCATTCAATTGTAAGTTGAAACGACATGTTTAATCATGCTGCTTTGGGAAATGAAAACAATGAAACAAACATCAGGGAAAAAACAACAAAAAAATCATTTAATTTCCCTTAACGATTTTCAAGTAATCAATCATCATTCCAACGCAACACTTTTACTGTTGGTTGGTCGGTCGTGTTGCCTGTTGCCATTGCGGCTGCTAAAACTGTTATTGTTACGACTACTAAACACAGTTTTGTTTTATTATACCGTATATTTTAACAAAACAACAATGACAACAACACCACCAGCAGTAGCATGAGCAGTTATAGTTCCAAAAGAGCAACAACATTGAAAAAAAAAAAAAACAAAAAGAGGTCTTAACAAGCCAAACAACACTTGCGACATTACCTGAACATGTATGATGGTGTTGCCATGTGATGTGGTACGTGTGTGGCCCTTTGTTTCTTATTATAATTGTTGCTCTTGTTGCTGCTGTTGTTGTTGTAATGTGAATGTAATTAACAACACGCAAAAAGTTGTTTTGTATCATTACAATGATTTTTAAACTTCAAAAATCCTACAACCATTTTTTGTAGCAGATTGTTGAATAACATACACACATACACACACACACACAATTAAAAGGTTTATTGCCATTTTTGGTAATACAATGTAATTTACACAAACTGCCACAAAAAAAAAGCTAAAAATAAAAACAACAAGTACTTCTTAAACTTTTGCTTACTAGAGAAGTAGTGTTGTAGATGAATAGACCACCGCTTATTTTCTACTTGCTGAGGAGAGGGGAAAGAAGAAGGAACTTAACTTTGGTTTTTTTGACTTGAATTATTTCCCATACAGTATGAAATGAAATTATCATCATCAGTAATTAATTCATTCAATATGGGTGGTCTAAATCGGTTATAATTAAGTTACAGATTTTATTTATAAAATACATTTTACGTTTTTCTTGTTTCATTTTTTTTTGAATTGAAATTGTAATCATCTTATTATGCTTTTTAACATATAATTTAATTTTTTTTTGTGTACTTTATGATCGATTTTTTTACAAATACAACGTTTTGTATTTTTCTATAATTTGTGATTTTTTTAGAGATTTCAATTTGCTTTTAACTAAAAACGTTCAATATTACTAAAAAAAATGAGGCAAGCAGTTTACCAGGACTTGCGTTCAGTTAAAGAAACTGCGAACATACGATTAAACTAAATTTGTTTCTAAAGCTGGAGGTCCACACCAAGCGTTACTCGCTTTTTCGCAGCATACGCAGCTGTCAAAAAAGTAAAATCTGTGTAGTTATACGTTACGTCAATTACATGCACAAAAGCGTAGATGCCTTGAGGCGAAAAGTAGGTTTACTTTCTACTGTTGTAAGCGTCACAAGCAGCGTTCGAACAAATCAGCTGATTTTGACAAATTAAATTATTTTTACTTGTGCTGCTGCTGCATAAAAAGCGTTGCATGTAACTTGAAACGTAGAACGCAAGTAAGATTATAAAAGCATGCGCTGCGTGGAGGCGAAAACGCGTGGTATGGACCTCCAGCTTAAAACTTTTACATGTTTGTCAGTTTATTACACATATTGATGATGCCTTAACATCAGAATTGTGACAGCAATGTTACTACAAATGGCATCAATGATGCAAAAAGTAACATCAATCCAATGACTAACGTCTTCGTACAATTTTGTCATTTTTTACGTGTCATCTATATAACGACTATAGTGACATCAATTCGATGCCACAATTTGTATATTATTACCATTATTTGCATGATTACAATGTACATTCTATAAAAAAAATCCTATAGTCCATTTTCTTAAATTATTAAGTTAACAACATCAAGTTTTTAAAGTAGAATGATTACGAAAACCATATGGGGCATAGTGCTGGTGTCTTATTATTGACAGTTCTGCTGTAAACAAAATCGTAATTCAACAAACGTGAAACAAATATATGTAACGGGTAAGTAAATAATAATATTCTCTCACTTTCACTTAAGTCAATTCTAATGACTTTGACTTAATGACAAACTGTCATTAAATTGATGCTAATGTGTCCTTTTTCCGATGTTACTGCGTCATCGCACTGAGGACATGTTCGTCATTTCTGTGATGCCGATGTGTCATCCCATTGATGACATAATTTCATTTTTACCCTGATGACACTTTGGCCAAGTGATGTTAAGGTTGACATCACCGTGATGAAAAGTGTCATGGTACTGATGTCAAAATACATCAGCGTTATGACGCCTTTTCCATCAGTGTAGCTATAGAATAAATTTGAAACTACTCCTTTCGCATATGGATTTTAGTAAGGTTAACAATTTGTGTTAAAAATATATATTTTGAGAAAGAATATTGATTGATCAGTGCACATGGTCTGTAACTCTCGCGAGAAATTTTTCGATTGAAATGTGTGAAATGAAACAAAAATGCCATTTATTGAAACAAACAGCTGTTTTTCTCACTAACAGTGCAGCCACACGATCAAGATTTTCTTGATAGTCTTTTACATATACTGATTGTCAAAATATGCAAAAGTTGACAGCTGTGACGTAGGCTGCACGCAAGTTGAAAGCAATTTACTTTTTCAAGATGTCGTCGCCGAGAAAACAACTCAAAATGTTTTGCTATTTTCCACTTTTGATTTTTCTGCACTGTAGGCTGTTCGAAGGGACTTTATTTTTTTCTTTACTTCTTCCACTGGCATTTTTGTTTCAGAAGCTATAGACTCGTAGGCTTTTATTTTCAAATCATTTCGCCCATATGATGAAAGATTCATAAAATTTCATGGCTTCTGTACAGCTCTATGAATCGCAGAACATCATTTTGCTTATTAATTTTATAAATAAATTTTATTAATAAACATATTTCACTATTTTTTTAGGTTTTTAGTTAAAATTTTAAAATTCCCGCAACAATTTGTAAAAAAAAAGAACTTCAGCTTTTGCCGGCAAAATATTTGTGAAAAAAAAACAAAAACAACTTCAAAAGATTTGTAATAAGATGTTTTCTTGAACGAAAATTGATACACTCACTGGCAAGAGAATTTTAGAGGCAAGTTCGTATCAATTTTTAAAAGTATGAGTGTATTGGTAAAAAAGTGTGGGTGTATTAAAACTTGATAGCCAAAACTTGATCGTGTAATCCTCAAGTAAAGTGTGTCTGTAACTTTTTTTTGGCGAGTACAAGCCTTAACATAAGGAAATCACTCGCCAATTTAGAAAAAAAGTGTGTTTGTGAGAAAAGTTCCCGCTTTGAGCTTTCAAATAAACTCACGAATAAAAATGGAGCGAAAAAAGTTTTAACACTAAAAAAAATCAAAAATGAAAAATACAAGGAGTAATAATATTTTGTGGCACATTGTTTTGTTGTTTAAGACAGACAACCATTAAAGTCGCACATTACATTAATTGGTTTTGCCGACGGTTGTATTTTCGCTGCCGTCGTTGAAAAACTTTCAATGTTAGTAAATTTTTTCGCCGTCAACGATATGTGTGACTGGCGTTCTTAACGTCTGCAATGACATTTATAAAGTAACTACGCAATCTCTTTTGATAGTTTTCGACATGAGTTACAGACGCACTTTTTTCGAGAAACAATGGAATATTTTTATTATTGCTTTCGCAAAAAATAAAGCATGTTGCCAGTTTAGTTTTTTTAAGCCGTGCACTTGCCAGTTTATTATCAAAGTTTTATTTATTAACAAACAAAAAATTTCAGTGTTTTTATCAAGAATAAAAATTTTGAATTAAGCACGACAAACAAAATCTTGTCCCGGAAGGCTAGCTAGTAGTGAGCTAGTCTATCAACCCCGGGGTTGCGGGTGCGATTCTGGCCAGAGACTCTCGATTATGGAAAAATTAATTTCTTTAAAAAAAGTTAGATTTTTAGTGAAAATATAATTTAAAAAAAAAAAAGATTTTTGGTGAAATAATCGATTTATATTAAAAATTTCGATTTCTTGCAAAAATATCGCTTTTGGTAAAAAAAAAATATTGATTTTGTGTTAAATAATTTATATTTTAGTGGGATAATCGATTTTTGTTATATGTATGTGTATATAGATTTTTTGTTAAAATATCGATTTTTGGTATAATATCGATTTAAAAAAACGATGTTTGTTGAAATAATCGATTTTTTTTTTAAATATATATTTTGGCTTAAAATATAGTTGTGTGAAAAAATTTCGTGTTTGGTAATAAGAAACGACTTTTGGAGAAAATTTAGATTTTTGTTAAAGCAAAATTTAGATTAATGGTAGAAATATCGATTTTTAGTGAAAGTATACATTTTTGGCAAAAAATACATAATGATTTTTGTGAAGGTCAAAGGTCAAAATAAAATTGATTTTTTTTTTTAAATATTTATTTATGTAAAAGTATCGATTTTCAGCAAGAATATCGGTTTTTGGTAAAGGCACTTAAATTTTGTTAAAATAAAGATTTTAACAATTATCAATATTGGCGAAACTATCGATGAATAATAAATTGTATGAACATCTTGATTATTTGAAGCGTCTTCTAAAGAATAAGGGCCCAGTATATCTGGCAAACAAACATATGTCCAATTCTCAAACAGTTTAATAAGAAAAGCGGATTAAATCAGCAAAGTCCTTTAAATTTTAAACAAATTAAAAGATAAAAGTAGAGTGTTAGAACCAGCCCTGGCCAGCTCATCAGCCTGAGTGGCACATTATCCAGGCTGAAACACACTCGGTGATTCGCCCATCGCCATCGAGATTCGCGTATTAGGTCCAAAAAACCCCTGCACCCACTCCGTGCTCTGATTTAAACCCGTCGGCATGCCAGTGTAACTCATGGTTTCCCTGACATTTGTTTCCATTACTCCAGGCCCTCCTGTCCGGAATGATTGCCCTGAATCTTTTGTTGAAACCAAGTTCCGTTTTCATTATGTCCGCCCTTGTACAGACAGGTAGGCCCGAACCATTTCCATCAAGCCGGCATACCTCAGCAAGTCCCGATGTCAGCTTGATCCTAACCCTTAATATCCTGATATTTTATTTCACGCTAAAAAAAATATATGTTATAAAATTCGCAATTCTAAGCAAGGTTTGTTCTAGCGTTTTGCTTTTATTTTCATTAAAATTAAAGAAATTTTATTTGCTAAATAAGTAAGTCATATGTAAATTTATTTATTATTAATATTCAATTCAATTCTGGTGAAACTCAGCGAAACAATTTTTCTCGCTTGTAAAACAAAGATTGATACCACATTTTTTACACCGAACCTTAGTGCGCGATGTGCATTCAGGATACTTGCAGCGTGGTTTTCCCTCTTTGACAAACTCAGGAAAATGCCCAACATTGTCAAGACGAATGTCACGTGGTGGAAGAGGAGTAGACGATGGTCGACTACGTTTCACAGCAATTTGGCTCTCAATACTTCTCTTTCTTCCTTTTCCTCCTCGCAATTCACAACCAGATTTCACTAAACAATGTGCAACCTGGGTCACAAATTCGTGCAATTTTAATTTAGGCCCCAATCGCTTAGTTTCAGCAAGATCTTTTATATAAAATCCATGCGTTTATAATGGCCATATCGCACATGTTGTAGAACAAACGATTTGTCCATTTGCGGGATTTTATTTGAACGCGGCAACGGCCAAGTGAGGAATCTAGGAGGTCAACGCCGCCCATATATTTATTATATTGGTGTATATTATTTGGCCATTAAATTTTCTCCATTTCTTTCTTTTTTTTATTGAATCGTTCAACGTTAGGTGCATTCTCTGGTGTTTGCCCGTTTGTTAAAATAAACGGCTTTACTCCGGCCATTGTTGATGCCATATTCACAATCTTGTTATCATTCCACGCCACAGTTGTGAAGTCGATTCCATGGAATGTTCCGACATATTCTTCGCAATCACCTCGATTATCAAATTTTTGTGGTAGTTTGCATAAGGGAAGTCTAGGACGGCGTACAGTCCCTAGCGAATAAATGCACACCATATGCGGAACTGACGTGTAGTAGTTGTCGAAAAATATGGTGTGGTTCTCAAATCGTGGAACTGCGCGAGCCAATCGTACAACAACGTTGGCCGAAGCGCCCATATTTGGCTCATGTTCCTTACTATGGTCATCGTCGCCTAAATAAATTTCAAATGTATAGCAGGATCCCGAGTCATCGCACAAAAGAAATAGTTTGTTCCCCCATGGATGCGGCTTATCTGGCATGTACTGCTTCAAATAGTGCTTTATCTTTGTTGCACAAATTTGTTCATCAACGCAAAGTTTCGCTTGCTTTGGCACCTTCTTCAAATTCCTGTTAAGTGCAGAAATAATTGGACGTAATTTATATAGGCGATCAGCACTCGAATTCGATGGAGCCGATTGTTGCTGAGACTGATGACTTTTCGGCATTTTCTTGTTATCGTTGAAGTGTAAATATTTACGGATTGTTTTGTGGCGATTTCGCTCCAATACGAACGAACACTGGGATATTTAAAGACTGACATAAAGTAATTTATGCCTAAGAATTGCTTGGTTTCACTCGGAGAAGTATTTAGCGGCTTTTCAATATTTGTTTGCAGAGCATAAAAATTACTCTGTTCAACAATTGTTGATATTATGTCATCCGACATAAAAAACGAAAAGAACTGCAAAGGTGTTTCCAATGCAAGAATTTCCGGTGTCAATGATTCATCGCCATAAAATTTTATGGAATCATAGTGTAACTGAAGACTTTGTTTTCGCCATAGTGGCTTTTTGGAAACCTGCGATTCCTTGTCAATCGAAACACCTTCAAACATTGTAGCATAATCTTGCCAACAGGAATCATCAACGCCAATAGGTGCGACTTCTGCGCTACTGTGATTTGTATCCACAGTTGCACAGTTTAAATCTGAATTGTCTTTCTCAGCCTCGAACTGATTTAATTTTGCATTTTTTCCTTCTTCCTCACCATGTTCTATCTGACTTTCATCTTCTATATTTTCATTACGAAGAGCAGCTTCGAAATCGTAGTCTGGATCAATATTTTCATCGTCAGTAGAGAAGTCTCCATCATCTTCACTTTCCGACCATGCCATCGAATTGACAAACTCAGAAAGTTGTTCTTTTGTTTTAAAACATCGAAGTCTACGTACCATTTCAAAACAAACACACTAAAAAAAACCGTTTTTTTTTTTAAATAAAATATACTTACGCTGAAATGCATTTAAATATTCCTTTACACTGTAATATTAAAGGTAATAATTTTTTTGTATAACACTTCCAACGAAATCTACAATAAAATTCTATCTTGTAATAAAGAAAAACACAAAATTTTATTTTTGAGAGGCTCAATCACTCTACTCAACACACCCGCTTTAAATGATTTTATTTTCTATGAACGATCAACGTAAACAAAAGCACTTGCTTTAACACACAGTTACTTGTACTTGACAACGAGATTTTAAAATTGTCATTACACAAAATTTTAAGTTTTGTTGGTTGGTTCCTCAAGGTACCATGAGGATATAAAGGGCTTAGGAGACTCGACACAGCAGTCCTCCTTATATGGATGTGTAGTGGTAGTATATCCACTATAACCTCAAGTGATGCCGTGGGAAAAGTGCGCAAGTGGCCCGTCAGGGCCAGACACACCATCCGCTGCAGCCTGTTGCACCTTTCTATTACAGTCACCTGCTGAATCTTAAGCCACCACACCAATGATCCGTAGGTAAATATCGGTCTGACCATCGTAAAGTATAGCCATTTTACCATACTTTGACTATATCCCCAAGTTCTCCCAAAGAAGCTTTTGGATGCCCAGAAGGCCCAAACCGCCTTCCCGAGGGTTTGATCCAGGTGCGAATTCTAACTAAGCCGTCTGTCCAGAACAAATCCCAGATATTTGACCTCATTGCAGTACCCAATCTCCATTCCGTCAACTACCAGCCTCTCAAGCCTGTAGTTGTACCTTCTCGTGAACGGTATCACGACCGCCTTGTTTGGGTTGATGTTCAGCCCCCTTTCATGGCACCATCCGAGAACCCTGTTGAGAGCACCCTGCATCACCTCTGTGGTCGTGCTCTCGAACATTATGCGGCCCATAGTGTTGGGTAAATTTCCACTTGTCGACCGATAACGGTTTCGTGTTACTTTTTATTGATGTATATTGGGGAGGCAATTTTGCCAACTTTATCTCAAAGTGTTCAGAAAACCAATTTTCATTTCACCAAAATACTTTGGGAACTTTACATCGTCTCCTGTACTCATACTTCTCTCTTAACTAAGTAAAACTTTAAAGAATTTTAATCGATTTTGAAATTTTTGAACAAAAAATTTTAATATCGTTTTTTCGTTTTCACTTGTACACCCACAATTTTGTGCAGGAGTTTGTTCGATTTCATCTGTTGTTTGTAAACAATAAACACTACAAATGGCCACTTGTGCTACAAAAGATTGTGATTGAAGATTGCAAACACCAAGCGATCCTTAACGTTCGTTCAGAGGAGTAAAATACAATTCGAACGGCAATGTAAGTGAAAAATACCTTAATTTTTTGTACCACAAAAAGAGCAGCTACATTCATTTGCACTTGGCGATCAGTAGCCGGAGTAAAGAACGGCGCAAGAAAAAAAATCTGTTACAAGGTATTGCAGTAATTAGTGCTCAACTAATTGATATAAAGCATTTCCTTTCATTGGCAAAGAAATGAGCAGTGGCAAAGCAAAACTGAGATTTCCGTAACACAAATAAACAAAAACAGACAGACAGACAGACAACGGATGGATGTTTGTTTTGGTTGACTTACAGACAGATGTTCAATGCTCGTATAAGTATGAGGGAGCTGTTCGTTAATACTGGCCGGGTTGGCTGGCAGTATGTGCCTCGTTTGTATGTTTGTTTGGCAGTTGCTACAATCATTTTATGAGATTTTTAAACGTTTTACTTTGACATTTGAGTTATTTTCAATAAAAAAAATTGTATTTAAGTTTTTTTTTTTATTTTTAGTGTGTGATCTCTCTCACTGTTAATTTTTTTTTTTCGTTCTGTAAGCGTTTATTATGTGTTGCTGCTGAAACAAAAGATAATGCCACTTCCAAATACAACGCGAAATGCGCAAAATCACCAACACCAACCACGCCACAAAACGGACACTATAAAAAGCACATCTGTTGCAAGTGCTCGATGTTGTTGTTCTACTACCGATCTTGTTGTTGTACTGATAATACAAATTCCGCTGTTTGTGGCGGCTGTTCCTGCTGCTGCTGCTCGCAATAAAGCCGCAGTGCGGTGTACAAAAGCGATGCATTTTTAAAATACCATTCCAAATGAATGATTAAACAAGCGATTGTATGCCCATAAAATTGTGTGTGCATGTATGTATGGACAAATGGATGGATGGCTGGCTAACTGCCTGGCCTGCCCTGGCCGTTTGTGGATTTGTCAGTGTTAAGTTCTCAACGTTTTCAACCCAAACTACGCATGTGTTTGTTTATTTGTATAAATGTTTGTTGCCAGTTATTTGCGATCATACTGAGATCTTTAGATCGAACAACATGGCCAGCAATTAAAAAATCCTTTAGCCACTACGTTACATGCCAACTTAGTTGGCTGGTCAATCTTCTTGGCTTGGTTGTTGATGATGCTTGTGTGTGAGTGTGAGATTTTAAATCCCAGCTACACGATGGATGCACTGTGGGAAAGTTGAGCAAAATTAAAAAAAGAGAGCTAAAAAAGTTAAGGGAAAAAAATCAATTTTCTGGAGTTTTTAAAGGTTTTTTTTAAGGAATTTTAAGATTTCAACATATTAAGACAAATGTTGCACAATCTGGATTTAAATATAATTTGTAGGCGAATAGAGACGCTCTTTGCCTATTTTTAGGTCCTGAGCCCTTTTTCGGTATCCATATCTATGTATGTATATCTATAGAAATGTTGAGAAATTAATTTTTTTTTATTTATTTGTAATAACTAATTAAAGTGGAGTGAAGTCTCGCTTCGCAAGTTTTTTTTCTATTTTCTTTTAAAGAAGTTGCTACGAAACTCTTTTCACATTTACATTTACATTTTTTAAACTTTTTCAACCCCGTTTTCTTCCCTACACCTCTTGCTAACAAGCAAAAAGTTGCATGCGAAAGTTGCGGCATTAATTGCATAATGTTAATATGGTCTTACTCAAAACTAAATTTCGTGTTTTGTTGCTTCTACCACTTTCTTTAGAACGATCTTTCAAATCTGAATCAAAATAACGAATTAAGAAGTTTCTCTTCTTTAAGGTATTCTAAATTTTATTTACACCTCAAAGCCGACTTAGAATGTGCAATTTTATTCCCCCTTTTTTTATCCCACTGTGCAATGTTCACAACAAGTTCAAAAAACAAACAAATAACCAACACATTTATGCCGCTTGATCTGACGCAAGCACAATCTCCTAAACACAATCTCAGCAAAATGTAGCAAAAGCCAGGAACTTCCTTTTCATTTATTTTAGATTTTACTTACAATCTTTTGTGATTTTTCCAATATTTTCTGCTGTCTTTGCCACGTCCCTTGATACGGATGCCTGATGGGGCTGGCGGGGGGCGGAGGGGTTCTTTTTACCAGCATCAGGATGTGCAGGCATAACTTTGACTCAAGTATTTAGTTTCAATTTGTTGACCTCACTTTGTTTTTGTGTTTTTTAATCTTAATATTTCATACAACAACTGCAACTGACTACTGGCAGAACAACAACAACAACAACAATAAAATCAATAATAACAAAAAAATCAATTGACTTTGTTGTTAAAATCATTTCTTTATTTGCTTAACGTTTGGTATTTTTACCTTTAAATTTTTTATTTTTTTTTTTTATTTCGATCATTTATGATCTTCTTAAACATGATTCTGGTATTAGTCACGCGATTTTCTCGTAGATCCACCACCAAAGTTGTTGCTACACAACGTTGTTTCCCAAACAGACGAGACGCAAGACTATCGAACATGGCTGCAACAAACAACTGCATCTCAACTAACAAAAACAGTATAATTTCTATTAAAGTTGACAAATGATTTTATTAAAGTTGAGTTTATTAACTCAAAACTATTTTTGTTCATGTGCGTTCTTTTTTTTTTTTTTTGTTTGCAACATGTTCCTTGTATGGTTATATATAGATATAATAATCTACTGGGTGTATATGCCATAATAGTAACAGTAACAACGACATTAACATCAACAACATCCATAAGCAACATCAGCAGCAGAGTCAGCATCAGCAACAGTGTTGTTTATTAATTATGTTGTAAACGAAAGGATATTAAATATCATGACGTTAACAGGCCAACAACATTCAGGATTGTTGTAGTCAATAAATAAATAACTTTTTTTAGTATTTTTTTTTTATGACATGTGTATGTGTGTGGCATAGACAACAACAACAAAAACAATAGTAACAACAACATCAAGAGATATCAAGATAACATAAACGTAGTTAAAAATTATTGCGTGCAAATGATGAACAATTTTTTACAAGTTGTTGGTTTTAAGAAAAAATTTCTTTTAGTTTAGAAACTCTATAAATATCTGAGATACTTTTTTTTATCTGGTCTAAATGTAAAGGGAAGAGGATAGATTTAAAGTTACAAACAGTTTTGGAAGCAAAGAATTTTGAGGCCAATTTATATGGTGATAAAGCCGGCGATACACTATCCTATTCAGTCGTACGATTTGTCAACAAACTCGTGTGTGCTCATAAAGTAGGATAGTGTGGGTGAAAAATGAATCAAGTGACCGATTTTTTTGACAAGTCTGTTCGACTTGCAAATGTTTGTGAAAATTTTCATAAATGATAGTTTCTACACGATCAGAGTTGCATTTTCTTGTAAAGTAGCTGAGTCATTTGCGTTGGCATAATTTTTGTGGGATAGTGTGGCATTGACAATAGATCTTGAAGATATTTTTTATGTAGAATAGAATTCCATAAGATTTGCGTTTGAATGAATCGTACGATTGTGTTCGATAGTGTATCCCGGCCTTAAGTAATATGAAGTCATTATAAAACTCCTTACTTGGTAATGGGTATGTATAATTTTTTAATTTATAATGATGCTAAAAGCTTTTAATTGATGTAAAGCAAAATGGTTTTATGATAGTTTAAATTGACGATGGCAGCAATAAATGGTTCTAATTGGCGGAATAATATTTGTTTAACCATTGTTGAGGCCAGCTAGAAAAATTATCAGACGACCTCTTTTGGTCCGAAATAAACATAAAAAATGTTTTGTTTTTTACATGATTTTTATTCCACAAAACAATATTGGAACATTGGGGAAAACAGATAAAAAGTTTATTATATTTAAAATATTTTCCTTGTTTAATTTTCAACTTTATTCATGCACAGGATTACCGCACGAGTTATGGAAATCCCCAGACACCAAGTATAACTCACGTTAACTAAATTCACAATTTGACCCCTGCTTTTAGGTCTGCCACTTTTATGAGAATTTTTAAACTCATCTTATTTTGCGACGTTTTTAATTTTGTGGCAATTTTTTAACAAATGTCGTCTATCGTCGTTTTAATATTCAAAAAAAAAAAAAACAAATTATTCCTCGCTTGGCAACATTGTTTAATATATTTTTTTAGCACATTGACACAAGGTGAATTCATAGAAAAACACGCAATTCGGCTGGTACAACTTTACCAATCAGTCAAAAAAATCAAACTAAAGACACAAAATAAATATGGAAAAACGTGTAACAATGTTCGCTTGAAGAGAATTTCTTATTGTTTGCTTTACTTTATTGACTTATTTTCAATTGTCACTTGCTCAATCTTTTAATTTTAAGAATTTTGAAAAAAGCCTACATGAAAATTAAAACTATTTTTGACACTTGGGGTTTCAATAGCCAATTTGCCTGTGCACAGTTGATGATGACGTAGGCTACTGCGGCCACCTAGTATTCAATTTGCCTTGCATTGGGCATGGACATGGGTAAAATCAAGACGATGGCGAATTCATAGAAACAAGCGAATTGAATCGGCCCGGCATCGTCAAAAGCAAGTACAAAATAAAAATAAAGAACTTCACAGACAGAAACAAATATAAAAATTAATTGTCAGCTTGGATTTTTCAGTCACTCAAGGCACATTTACTAAAGCCCTTGAAAACTAAACCAAAGAATGGTTACTTCAAGGCAAATTTAAAAAGGTAAACTCTACTCGTCAGCCGTTCATCAGCTGTCTCCTCGGCGAATTAACAAAAATACGTAATTGTCAAAATATGATTTTGTGTTGAGAAGAAGTTGAATGAAAAGTGCTAAAAATATTATTTTTATAATAAAACTGCGAATAATTAAAGTTAATTAAATAATATCTTTTATAAAAAATTGATAATTTTTAATATGCAATAAAAAATTTTTGACAAATATCTATTAAATTGCAAACAAAATACATGGGGCTTTTTGTAGTTGTAGAGTTGCACTTACCTTTTTAAATTCGCCTTGGGTTACCTGGTACATATTTGTTCGTCGTTCGCAGGCGTATGAAATAAAAATATGTAAATCTTATTGTGTGCACTTTCATATTTACCAATTAATACGTTTTATTCTTGGAGACGAATATTCGTCGCAGTTGTGTTCCTAGCATAGTGTTGTTATGTTTTTCATAAATACTTTTTAATATAATTTCCTAAACGACTTCTTTGTGCTACTCTTTTTTATTATAGAAATTTTTGAGCCACTTGTTAATGCTTCATTATTAGAGCTTGCCACGTGAGTAGTTTTCGACTCATGTTAATGCAGGGGAAGAAAATTTAATCACGCACGAAGAATGTTTGAATTCTCACGATTATGCACGCTTACTAACAAACATTTTTTAACATGCACGCTCACTCATAAATCAAACTATATGTCTCACATTCATTCAAACTCACGGTATATTTTATTTAAAAAGAATTTTTTAAGGAAACACATGGCTTGCTTATGCGACTCGTTATATCTGCCGAAGATCCACTACTCCTATCGCAAATACTCCCAAGCAAATAAATGGACTCTACGTTCTCAAGGTGTTGAATTCGGTTGTAAAGCCTTCTATCGCTTTTCTCCTTAATAATCATTGGCTTCCTTTTGCCAATATTAATCTTAAGACCAGCCGATAAGGCGCTTGCACTTACTAATGATAACTTTGGCTACATATAAGGGAATGAATGGGCTAGTAAGCAGCTATCATCAGCGTAGTTCAGGTCCTCCAATCGCCCTTGTAAACCCCATGTGACTTCTCCATTATCCATTACTGTATTAAGGACACAATTAAAAAGCAAGGGTGTTAATACAACCTTGTTGTAATTTATTGCTTAGCTGTCCTCCATGGAGTATACGGCAGGTGGCACTTGCGTAAATACTTTTGATGAACTTGATCAACTTCCAGGGAACTCACTTGCTTTCTAGTGACATACATATGGTAGAGTGGTTAATATAAGGGGGGTTTTCACTGCACTAATTGTAGCACAATTATCCATTAACTGTTTAAATGGTTCACACATGATTTGTGAGCACGTAAACCAGCTTTTCCTTTTCTTAGCCTTCAAAGAACAATTAGAAATTACCTCATTCACCATGCTCGATAAAGCAATAGTTACGTCTTTACATACACCTTTTTACATGCTGTTCAGATCTCCTTTCATAGGAAAGTTTATGATTATGCCTGCTGCAAGTTCAGAAGGCAGATTTTCAGTTAGCCAGAATTTATGAATGATAGAGGCCAGTATGTGAGCACTGGCTGTAGGATCGGTCGATAGAGTTTTGGCGATATGTAATCCAAACCAGGTGGTTTGTTATTTGTAAGCGCCTTAATTGTTTTTGCTATTATTGAGATGTTAGGGCAGCCAATTGCGATATCTGCATCTTTTTAAAGTTATTCACAATTACATACCGGCCGTGTTCTGGGCTAGGGCGTAGAAAGCATATTAGAATAAATTCTTCCATATGTTTAATTTGGTTTTCTTTGAAAGTAGCAAGTTTTCCTTTGTCGTTGCCCAGAAGTTTGCCACTGAACATTTTATTTTTGGTAAGTTTCTTTGCTGCTCGGCTAAGGTTCGTTTCAGCATCAGCATCAGCTTCTGCTTTTTCGCAATAGAATTGACACACTTTTTGTGTATCACGCCGAGCTCTTCGTACAACCCCTCGGTTTTTTTTTTTTTTTTAAACAAAGCCGGGGAGGTTACCCACAGCAGTGAAAGGTACCGCGGCCACGTTAGGCCTATTGCACCCACTCCCCTTTAGCTGGCCAAAATACCCTCTGCTTCCCACAGGAATCCAACCAGATCCTTTGCCGATGTAGCACCGATTTGGGACGTACCCACTGAGCCATGCCCCATATGCCTCCTTCTGGCCCATGTCAGCGCCGGGCAGTCACACAGTATGTGCTTTGCCGACTCGTCTTCTTCCAGACATAGTCTGCACTCCTGATCCTCCGCCAAGCCCATCCGATACAGATGGTACTTGATCGTAAGGTGACCCGTTAAATAAGCCGCCAACAGTCGCATATCCCGTCTGCCGAGACCATTCGTCATCATTACATTCCCGGGAGAGATGAATTCCCTTGCCTGACGCATTCCCTGAAGCGAAAACCAGTATCTTCTATGTTCCCCCAGAGCCCATTCTCCCATGAGGGACTGGATCCTGGCCCAACTCAACCCACAGAAGGGTTCGGGACCCATCATCCGGGTGCTAGAACCAGCCTTGGCCAGTTCATCGGCCCTACTATTACCCGGGATCTCTGGGTGCCCCGGCACCCAGCAGAGGGTAACTCTGTTTCTCGATCCCAGCTCCTGTAGCCTTCCACGGCACTCCGCCACCAACTTCGAGCACATCCTCCATGAAGAGAGTGCCCTAATGGCCGCTTGGCTATCAGTAAAAATAACAATACTACCGCCCACCATTCCTCTTTCAAGAATGTTGCTGCAGCACACACCAATGGCGCAAATCTCGGCCTGAAATACACTAGGTGATTCGCCAATCGCCATCGAAATTAGTGTATTAGGTCCAAAAACCCCTGCACCCACTCCGTGCTCCGATTTTGACCCGTCGGTATACCAGTGTAATTCATGGTTTCCCCGACACGGATTTCCATCATTCCAGGCCCTCCTGTCCGGAATGATTGCCTTGAACCTTCTGTTGAAGACCAGTTCCGTGGTCATTATGTCCGCCCTTGTACAGACCGATAAGCCCGGAGTCATTTCCATCAAGCCGGCATGCCCATGGAGCTCAGCAAGTCCCGATGTCAGCTTGATCCTAAGGAGATTCGACAAAGCAGTCCTCTTTATATGGATGTGTAGTGGTTAAGATGACTGAATATTTGCTGGTACAAAGAGTTAATCGGAGCTTTAATTTTCTTTCTTTGTAACACAAGTTTCCACGTCTCACCACTTATCCACTCCTAACGAGTATTAATTTTGCAGCTCATGCGACGTCCTACCGCTTTAATAAATATATTTCTTGTTTCCACCCAGCAACGATCTGAGTTGTTGTTTAGTTGCAGTGTAGCTGTAAGTTCAGTAGAATAAGTAAGGGTTTCCGACTTCAGCACTTTGCGCTTTTTTTAATATTGAATCTTTCCGTGAGATTGGGTTCTCTCTTATAGGTGCAATTTTTATGCGGAGAGTTGCTAGCATTAATTGATTATCACTTGCATTATATTATCTCCTTCTAATAATGATCCTCACCTAATTTTTACTTATGGTAATGTGGTCAATCTGATTTTTCGTGTCATTGTCCGGAGACACCAATGTCACCTTCTACACCCTTGGATGTGGAAATAACGGTCCCCCAGTAACCAGCTTATAGCTTCTACATGCATCCAACAGCTTTTCGATATCCGCCATATGACCCAAAGTTTAAGTATCCCTTTTGCTCTCTGTATTCGAATTGTTAGATCCCATCATAGTTACAATGTCCCCACGGTGTACAGTTGACATGACACTGCACTGAAAGAAAAATGCTTCATATATTTAATGAATCATTTTCATAAAAAAACTTTCCTTGGGTAAATGAAAACGTTCATTGTCTAAATGGAATTTCATAGTTATAATGAAGTATTTTCGTTAAAATCGCTTCATTGGATTTCGTAATTACGTTAAAAATTTTCATTGGATATATGAAAACTTAAGTTTGTCCAAGTTAAACAAAAAATTTTAATTGGGAACATAAAAAAACAATATACAAACATAACTATATCCATAAATTAATACAAAATTGTAGTTTCCTTAAAAAAATGTTGAATTGTTAATTAAAAAATGTAAGATTTAATAATTTCGTACATCTAATGTTACATGTATGCCATTAAATTTATGAAATCAAAAAATTTTTTTATAAAAGCAACATATTTCAATAATTGCCTTCATAAATTTAAATTTTCATTATGACAATAAAAATGTCATTATAGTAATGAAACAAAAACTTTCAATCCACTTTCAATTAACGTTGTTATTGTTATTATGGACAATTTAATCTCATATTTACGCTCTTAATTGAGTAAAAAACATAGTTTTTTAATACAAAAACTACACTGCCCCGGTAGACTAGCTGGTAGTGAGCTAGTCTATCAGCACCGAGGTTGGCCGGATCGAATCCCACCAGAGACAGAAAAAAATAAAAAATAAAATAAAGTGAAATAAAAAAAAGAAAATATAAAAAAAATAATTTAAAAAAAATAAAAATAATTAAAAAAAAAAAAAATTTTTTTACTTTATTTAAAGTATTCATCCAATGAATAATATTCATACATCTAATGTAATGTTTCATTAAATCCTTTTAATGAAAGAGGTTTCATCGATCCAACGAAGCGCTGCATAGGTTCCTTTTTAATGCAATTTTTCATGGGATTAATGTCAAAATTCATTGGTATTGCGAAGAAAATTCTTTCAGTGTGCCGATAAGGTTATAGAAAAGTTCCATATCTGCTGTTTCCATTGGTGCGTAACATTGTAATGTTTCGGGCCCTGGCACGAAGTCTTGCTGGAATAATCCTGTCGGAATGATGTTTCTAGTCATTAAGAGCTTTCCTCGCATGCAAAAATGCCACAAAAGGGGAAGTTTCTTGTTTTCATGCCAAAAGGGATCACCTTAAGATCGGGCTTATGAGTTTCTTTTTTTTGTTTCGATTTCAGTAAAATAAGGGGCTTAAGACGAAAGGCTGATTGGGCCATTGCGTCCGAGTGTTGCGGTTGCCAACATTGCCTCTAGGCGTGCTGTGATAATACAGCGATTTAATCCATACAAGATAGAAGGTTATTCCGTCCATTATCGGTCCTTAGAGCCTCGTTTCCTCTTAAACGGAAAACACAAAGTCCATTCTACGTGCTGCTGAACAGAGGGTTGGTTTGACATTTTAAGGATTTGCTAAATAGAAAGAAAAACTCCTACTAAATATATGTTTTTTTCACTTACAACGGATGGATGGATATTTCTTTTCAGTGAAACTACACTGAAAGAATTTTCTTCGCAATACCAATGAATTTTGACATTAATCCCATGAAAAATTGCATTAAAAAGGAACCAATGCAGCACTTCGTTGGATCAATGACACCTGTTTCGTAAAATGTATTTAATTTAATTAACAATTAAACATTTTTTTTAAGGAAACTATAATTTTGTATTAATTTATGAACATAGTTATGTTTGTATATTGTTTTTTTATGTTCCCAATTAAAATTTTTTGTTTAACTTGGACAAACTTAAGTTTTCATATAGCCAATGAAAATTTTTAACGTAATTACGTAATTACGTAATTAACGAAAATACTTCATTATAACTATGAAATTCCATTTAGACAAAGAAAATTTTAATTTACCCTAGGAAAATTTTTTTATGAAAATAATTCATTAAATATATGAAGCATTTTTCTTTCAGTGTACATAATTAATTTAAGAAATTTTTTCATATTTATAGCGATTTAAATCAGTGTTCGAAAATAAACAGTACATTATTTAGCGTTCGGCTCACACACCGAAGAACGATATCTATTTTTTATATCATTATATAATGTTCGGTTTTTCGTTAAAAAACAGAACAATTGTAGTGATACTGTAGAAAAACATTATATTTTAATGTTCTATAATGTTTTTTTTCGTGTGTGTATTTGGTTTTTGTAAAAAATTTTTGGTTTTTTTTATCAGCAAAAAGCGACGAACATTAACGAGCCGAACCGAACACATTGAAGTTCGTGGATTTTCAAAAAACACCGAACGGAATTTAATGTTCTCATCATTTGTTGAGTATGATGAAAACAGCATTATTTTTGTGTTCGAAAGATGACAAACAGGGAAACGTTATTTTATTTAATGAATTTCTACACAAACACTATTAGCGTTTGTGTTTTCCACAAATCTACCGAACCGAACATTAAAGAACGATATTTAGTGTTTATTTTCGAACACTGATTTAAATAGCTTTATTTATTTAAGAAATTTATTTCCTGCAATGTTAGCTATCTTTCCCTTATTTTAGAAACCGATTTGTTATGTTGGCGCCATTTTGTAGAATGGGGGACTTTCTGAATTTAGGTGTTACTAAAGGTCGTTACACACTATCCCACTAACGGCCATTTTCACCAAGTTTGGTTATAATTAACCATCGGTTAAAGCTGTTAAAACGTATTGGTAACCGGAACTTTAATTGAAAGTTAGTTTTAACCGAACTTGGTGAAAATGGCAGTTAGTCTTTCGTGTTTCATGAAAATGCTTCCCTGATCTTATTATTGTTTATAAAACTTATCATGACAGGGTTGCATTTTCATAAAATACGTAAGACTTTGTTTCATTTAATGGATTTCAAAATCTTTTTTATATATTTCGGAGTTGCTTAGATTTTAGCGTCTGTTAGTTTTAAATATTGGTATTATAAAATAAAGCTGGATATTTTTGTAAGCCGAAAATCGAAAGGATTCTTATATAAATCTCTTCGTCTAGGTCGTTTTCTAATGCACTTTTTCACGAATTTTTCTTTTTTTGAACAGACTTTGCAAAAGCGTTAAGGGCGTTCAATTTGCGAAACTTTCATTGATTAGCTTTGGAATATTATCACAACAAATTCTATTTCATTTATTGTTTATCTTAAATCCAATATGCATTCAACAAAGCGATTTTAGTCTGTTCCGCTGACCTAATATTCCCTTTAGAAACTTTTTTTTCTTTATAATACAATTACGAGCATAATCTCTTCTTCTGCATAACAAGAAACCAACAACAATAGCAACAACACTGTTAATTTAACAACCTTCAGACATGTCAGTGTGGAAGTATCGCATCAAAATTATCAGCAGCAGCACCATCAACAATGAATGACAACATCAAGCTTGCAACAAAAACAAACAGAAACCCAGAAAACAACAAAAACAAAAGTGGAAGAGGCTTCATGGGAAATTGTCTCACCGATATGGTGTGATGACAAAAGTTTACAAAGTTTTGTGATTCTTGAAATGCACGTGTACTGCATAATTAATGTTGTTTGTTGTTTGTTTGACTGTTTTTTTTTTATATTTTGGACAACATTTATTGAAAGAAACGAAATCTACAGAAGAGTTAACAGTAACTGAAGTAATGTCACACTCTTAAGTACTAAATATGAAATTGTTAAGAAGAAAAAAAGCTGGTAGAGCATGTTTTTGTTAACTCTTTACTTTATTTGCCAATGTTTGAAAGCAAATAAAACGTGTGGCGTCTGCAATTATCTAACCTTTATTGGATTTTTGCTATTTATTTGTAATTGAAGATTTTAAAGGAAGATTGGAAGAAGGGGAAAAGGCCAAGATTATAGAAGGCAACTGCGTCATACCACGAACCAAGCATCACCAACCAAACATGCTAAAACATGACATGTTACAACAATTGTCTTTTAGCACATCACAACCACACAGACCAAATATAATCAACTGAAATCATTACCACACAAGAGCAGAACACCAACATCAAAAACATCATCAGTGTACAATAAAAATACCAAAAGTCCACAAAGAATCGATGGACCAGAACTAACTGAGTTAGTGAGTGAATGACTGAACGAGCGAGCGTGTGTTAATGTAAGGAAATATGAGGAAACATGAAGTTTTTCCAAATGACAAAACATTTGAAAAGACACACAAACAAACAAAAACTCCAGTGATTTGTTGCTGCTGAGTTAGTTTTATTTAAAAAATTTATTTAGTTTTAGCCATAAAAAGCTTTTCTTGTTGTTTGCTTCGTGTTTTATTTTGTTTAGAATGCGCGCGTATAAAATCCAACTTGTACGCGTGCGCACCATTCTTGTCCCAAATATGGCAACATTGTTTAGTCCCAACTAACAATAAATGTTAAACACTAGACACTTCAACTATGCAACACACCAGCAGCTACAAACGCACACACACACGCACACACTCTAGCACACGTGAGTGCCCCACAACGCTCTACGAGTTTAAATGCCAGCTAAAATTGTTAATCCACATTTCTTCCAAGATTTTATAGTCGTATTATTTAAGGAAAAGTTTATTTTACTTACACTTTACATCAATTGAACAATCTAGCGATAGATGGCTGGCTGGCTAAATGAATAGATCGATCGAATGTTCCATTGCACAGTAGGGAATTTTCAAAGAAATGAAAATAAATTTTAAGTTTCTTAATACGTAAATCTATTTAATTTAAATCGTATGCGATTTAAAATCAAGTCTAAAACAGATCAGGTTTATTATATGAATTTGGAATCACAACGATAAAGGAACACGACTGCGAGTAAAACAAAAAGTATATTTTGGGTAATTTTCTTAAGTTTTTCGGGAATAGTATAATTTTTTGGCAATTGTTTGTTTATTTCAGTTTGTGTGAAAGACTTTTTTGTTGCAACAGTCAAGGGACTTGTTGACATTCAATTGATCAATGCTACTTATTCTTTAATTTGTAGCAGTGTGGCCATAAAGTAAAAAATTGTTACTTTTTAGAATATAGAAGTAGTATCCTAAACAGGCAATAGTGAAGATATTTTTACTGGCAGCACCGCTCATACGTAACATGCCAAAAGTTTATTAAAGAAATAAGTGTCAACATTTTCGCTTAAATTTCAAAATTCAACCCGCGAAACTTTTACTACCCCGCAAGACGTGTCACGGCCACCTTTAATGTTAACAGCCTCTTAGTAGCAAGACAGTCTGTTAATGAGAGGTTTTCACTAAAACGGGCCGAAGGTCTAAGTTACTATTACTGTGTAAGTTAACTTAGAATATATGTAATTTGTAAATGTATTTGTAACTCAATAAATGAAATATTTCAGTTTAATTTAATAAAATTTTAAAATAAGCAAACAAATTTTTTATTTGGGAAACTTTGAAAATTTTTTCCCAAACAATAAACTATGTCCCTGATTTGTGGTGGTCCTGACAAATAGATTTTATATAACGTTTCATCTTTTAACTGAGGCAGCCATATTTGAATTTTTTTAAAAAAACTTCCTTAATTTGGGGCCTCCAGTGGTCGGTTCCTTTCGTTTGAGAAATTTTAATAAAATCGAACTATTCGCATTGGTCTTTTTTTTCTTCAAATAACCCACTGTGCCTAGTCTCTTCAACAATCTGATGCCACTGATGATGACGCGACCAAAGAAATAGACGATTTTTTTTTGACGCCGTCTATTGTCTACAAAGACAACAATTGTCGCCTTGGTGTGCCATATTTGTTGTTACTGGCATTTGTGTCACATGCTTTTCCTTTCCACCTCATCTAATCTTTCTCTTATTCCCTGCCCGCCAGCAATTGCTTCTGTATGGACAAATGGTGGCTTATTGTGTTCTTCTTAAGCCCCTCACTAACTGACCAACAAACAAAGTGAATGAATGTTTTTATATGACTGACGGTCCAAAGTGTTGATTTCTTTTCGTTTCGTTTCTTCTTTTGTTTTTGTATTACGAAATCCCCAATGAACAACTCTAGGAAAACTATTGAGCATTTGTTACAGCTTTTACTGTCGTTGTGCTCCATTGTCCATTGTGGTGGCTTGGCAATTTTCAATACTTTCAACACTTATTATGGCATATTGATTATTATGGCTTATTGTGGTTTCCCATTCTTTGTTTGGCTGACTGCCTCCATTGTGCCCACTCTATGGATTCCTTTTGAAAGTCAGTAGAAAAGTGTGTTTTTTTTCCGTGCGTGAGTTTACTTTTCTATTTTCTTCCAATTAATTGTTAAAAGTTGTTAACGTATTAATAGTGTATGCGTATATGAGTGAGTGTGTTAATTAGTTTAAAGTTAAACATGAGTGCATCATGTTTTATGTTTGGTTTGGTACCTACTGCGATGTCTTTGTATCTGGGGAGAAATTAAAAACGGTTTTGTTAATTTATAAGTCAACCTTTTCCGGGATGAATAACACCATCACAACTAATAAACAGTAAAATGTTTTAATTATTGATTATTGATTGTATCTTTTAGAATTCATTCATTTATTTATCAATAACATGTAGTTGATCTAATCTACTTTCAGGATATATTTGTCCCTCAGGATTTTGGTTTCACAATCATACGACATCTCAGTATAATAAACATATTAGTTATTACTATTTTTTAATTAAGAAAAAAAATTAATGGTTACTAAATGTTTGCTACTGAAAAAATTTACTTTTGTAAAAAAGTACAATCTTAACGTAATTTTATAAAAAATTCTTAAAACAATACTACTTAGCTCTAAAATATATAACATATAAAGTTCTTTTTCCGAATTATGGAGAAAAAGTACTTTTAAGGAATGTTATTTTTACAAAAAATGTACTTTTTTAAAAAAAAAGCACGTTATACATTTGTAGAAGAAATAGTTTGTTTCAAAAATATACGTTTTATTTTTTCGATAAAAAAGTACTTTATAAACAAAAGTACTTTTTTCATTAAAAGTGCTTTATACAAAAAAGTACTTTTTCATAAAAAGTGCTTTATACAAAAAAGTACTTTTTTCATAAAAAGGGCTTTATTCAAAAAAGTACTTTTATACAAAAAAGTGCTTTTTTCATAAAAAGTGATTTTTTCATAAAAAGTGCTTTATACAAGAAGGTAAATTTTTCATAAAAGTGCCTTATAAAGAAGTACTTTTTCATAAAAAATGCTTTATATAAAAAGTACTTTTTGTAAAAAAAATTATTTTTCTATTAAAAGAACTTTATATAAAAACGTACTTTTTTATAAAAAGCGATTTACTCAAAAATTTTTTTTTGTCATAAAATGTGATTAATACAAAAAAGTACTCTTTTCATAAAAGTGCTTTATAAAAAAATATGTTTTTCATAAAAACTGCTTTATAACAAAAAGTACTTTTTTTATTAAAAGTGCAAAAAGTGCTTTACAAAAAAAGTACTTTTTTATAAAAAGTACTATTTATAAAATAGTGAATTTTCTATGAAAAGTACTTTAAACAAAAAAGTACATTTTCTATTAAAAGAACTTTACATAAAAAGTACTTTTACCAAGCCAACAGATCATCGACAGGTAGACACTGGCGACTTACACTGTCAGTAGTGAGATGACTATACACTTTGGAAATTAGACCCATTCTTACGTACTAATGCTGAGGTTGATGGGGGTAGTAAGGCTATCAAGCCGGAGGAACCTTATGTCTAAGGCTCAGAGGTGAGGTTCAATCGGCATGACAGGGGCCATGAGAAGTACTCCTCAAGCGGCTCAGGAAGTTTTTCTACATCTTCTGGCTATTGAGCATTGTGTGATGGAAATGGCAGGCAGAAGTATTATTAAGGCCTTACTATAATATACATAGCTTTGCTTAACCTACTGTCAAAAATTAGCTAAAAGTCTCTCAAATGTATTTAAATAAACATAAATAAAATAAAAAACATTTGATTCCGTACGAAATGTGCGATTAGATTCGCACCTTGCTTAAGGAAACGAAAGTTTCATTAAACTTAGCAAAAAAATTTCTTAAGCTCAATATGATTTGCCTCATTTAATTATCTTGTATTCGCACATTTGCTCAAGCCAACTTTAGCACATTATGGTTGCGCCTTTAAACAGATCAGGTCAGGGCACATTGTATGAATGATTTGCTATTTGTAATGATGTCTTGAGGACGATGGACAAGGGTGAAAAGCAGTATTGAGGATCTGCTTTGTATTCCAGGGGCAGGTTGTAAGAAATTTTAAGGCCGTGGAACTGATAAGAGGTAATATTGTTGGGAGCTCGGAGGTCACTATATCGACCCCTTTGCGCGAAATTATCGTATGTTACAAAAACCAAATTTTACAGGAGACCCATTTTTATACTTTTCTCTGCTATCACTTGCAATATAAATATGAAAATATACATTCAATTTTTGGAGCAACGAAGTGGAATTCGCCTACAATATTTTTTCAGGCGACGTATCTTTGAATGTAGAACAAGATTGCATCAAAAACTCAATTTCAAAAAAATTGGCATATACGATAATTTCGCGCAAATGGGTCGATATATGTAGACTTCCAGGCGGCTTTGTGAAACCCATGCCCTTGAAGGATAGTAGAGGAGCTCTAAGGGAGATCTTAGGGGAGTGTGTTTTGATGCTTTGCTGAGTACCGGGTCACTGCAATATCACCGAGTCTGGGTTCGGAAATGAATAATCATTATAAATCAGGCCTACACTAGGCTCATATAATCTTTAGCTTTTTTGAGAAACTTTTAACTTGCAAGATCATATTCCTGGAAATTATGAGGTACAAGTGAAGGCTAAGGCCGATTTTTAGCACCTATAATAGACGTTATCTATGGGCCTTAAAATTTAAAAAATTTTTGCAAGCAGCTTTAGGTAATAACCAGCAGTTTTTGTCCCGAAGCGCTACGTATAGTGTGCGCCATGGCACACAAAAACAAAGACCAAGGCTTTATTGTCTCTGAAAATGATTCTTAATTGGGATATTCAAAGGGGACGACCTGGTATAAGGTGCAATATGGGCCTCAGTTGACTAACAATTGTAGGGTATAAAATTGTTTTTAGAATCTAACAGAATCTCTTTGTAATGATTGCTGCCATAATCAATCATTTTACATATTATTACTAGATTTCTTACAAATAGCAACTAGATTCATAAATGTTTTTTTCCCCTTTACTTCTGTTCACAATAGCATCTTTCCACTGTTTGTGTTGTTCTCTTTTCAGTTCGTCATCATCATCATATTTATCACTGTTTTATTCTTTTTGTTCCTTTTACGCATTCCACCATTAATTTAACATCACTTCAACATAAGTGACTGTCTTGTACGAATGTCATTTGTATGGTAACGCTTGACAGGACAACGACAAAATGATACTCATTGTCAACACAGACATTTACACAAAAGATTTGAAAGCAGAAGAGACAAAATCTCTCTCACACACACACAAACAGTTTTGCTTCTGAAGACAGGAAAAGCTAAAAATAAATAAAATAACAGCTCCCAAAAGGAGCAGGAATTCGAGTTTAACAAAAATTAAGGCAACATTTAAAAAAGAGAAGAATTATAACAATATCGAACTTAAAATATTACCAACCATCGAGTGTGTATGGTTGTTGATACACACTCGATGTCTGCATACCATTGTGCAAGTACTTGGTTGGAGTCATACTGTTGCTGCTGATTTGTTGGGCTGGATTCTTGTAAATCGCAGGCAAAAACAGAAAATTAATTTAAAGATTGAGTTTAAGCAACAGCGTATTAAACGAGTCATACATTATTATATTTGACAATAACGAAACGAACAAAAAGACAGACAGACAGACATATAACACAGCAGCAGCAGTAATAATAACAACAATATAAAACTGTATCAGTATTCATCTTATAATCAATGTTGTTGCTGTTGCAACAAAACACAACAGCAACATTGAAAGACCAACAACATTATTTTAAACATGAATATGAGTATGACATTTTAAGGCATGGAATATGGTTGACAGGACATAACAAGGGGGGAGCAGGAGGATAAGCAGAGGTATGGATGGCTACAGACAAAAACACATATTTAAGAAACAAAGTTTGTTAAAAGGATCTTATTGCTGATGTTACTGCTTCCAATGTCTTTGTTGTTTTTGTTGTACGAAATGATTACCTTCGCCAAACGTAAGCGCGATCGTCCGAAATGTCAAACAGATTTCAAGTGACATTGTTGACATTTATAGCAGAGTATGCAATAATCACAACTAGTCGTTCTACTGCAGGAGTATATAGCCGAACATTTCCATTGTAGTATGCAGATAAAGTGAAAAAAGCCCTTAAGAAAAACAAAAATTTTTTTTTTTTAGTCGTGAGAGCCCCACTCACTCATTTACTCTTTTGTGGTGATACGTAGTCATTGATCGCCACGGAACAAAACTGTCATCATTCCAACTTGAGTTGATTGTAGTTTTCGAAATTGTGAAAATGATCATTATCATCGTCATTATTATTTTGTTCATTAGGTATGTTGGGATTTTTTCTTGAAAGTTTTACCTTAAATACTTATTTAGGACTGATCATCATCATACAAGTACAATTGCTTAGCCCTGCTCAAATGTGACTTCTACAATATTATTGATCATGAGAAAAATATTTAACAAATAGGTGATCATCGCACGGAAACACAATTTTGTTGGGAGAAAAGAAACCAAAAATTCATCAGTTAAAGAAGAAAAAAGCCCAACAAAAACGATGCAAAAACTAAACAAGAAAAAGAAAAAATGTCGTCTTCTAGATCAGCTGCTGTCAACATTGTTGAATGCGACTGGAATCTGTAGCAATTGCTGACAGTTTGAATTGTGAATTGTCCATATGAACAATGCAAACTGCAGCAACAACAACGATAACGACAGCAGCAGCAAAAGTAACCAAAAAAAAAAAAAAAAGATTACAGTGACATTAAAAAAGGGAGATGATTTTAATGACAAGAAGTAGAGTATGTTTATGAAGAGAAATGGTTTTTAATAAGGTACTTTATAAAAATAGTACCTTTTTGTTAAAAAACGACACTTAAAAAAACATATTTTTATGAAACAGGTACTTCCCAGTAAACTAAGTGATATTGTTACGTAATTAAAACAATATCAGATTGGTGAAAGAAAATGTCACATGTGATTATCGTTCTCGAATCGAAAATGTTTGTTTTACGCATTAAAATGTACTTTTCGTAAATAAAATCTTTTTTCCATTTAATGATGTTACGTTTTCGATATCATAACTTTCAAAAATAACGAGAGTGAAATCACATTTTTTAATTTATTACAAAAAACAATAGTTTATTTTTAGCGATTTAAATTTTTAAGATAAAAAAAGTGTTTGAACCAGTGTGCGAAAATAAAAATAATATAATGATTTTTAGTGTTCGGTAAGGTTGAAATATGGAAAACACAAACGCTTATAGTGTTTGCATTAGGAATGCCAAACGGGAAATCCCGAATATAATAAAAATAAATCCCGGGATTTTTTGGGATTTATAATTTTTGTGTACAAAAATGTTCGTTTTTATTGAATTTGTATACTCTATACAAAAAAAAAAAAATATTAAAAATTATATTTCAGTTGTTTTTTTATTTTTATAATTCTTATTTTTCTTTTGTAAAAATATATGTTATATAACGTCACCTAAAATGCAAAAGGGCGTAACAACCAAAAAATTAAAAATCAAGTTTTGGTTGATTATGTTGCACTACATAGACTAAAATTATTAAAATTAAAAAAAAAAATATGTTGTTACGCCCTTTTGCATTTAAGGTGACGATACATAATACCTTTTGAAAATTCATAAATACAGTCGAACTCCCATAACTCGAACTTCTCTAACTCGAATTTTCTCTTACTCGAAGCAATTTGATTGGCAGTAGATCTAAAACAATAAACTACATACAATTCTCCTTCCTTAGCTCGAACTTCCATAACTCGAAATTCTCCATAACTCGAACCAAATACTCGAAGTTTTTTGCTTGTTTTGTTTATTTTGTTTATTTATTTCGCTTTCTTTTGCTTGTTTAGCAGGTTTGTATATTTTACTTTGCTCTTTTTTTCGGGGAAATCCCCTTTTGGCAAACCAAAAGACACACGTATCTTTTGGTTTGCCTAAATAGGTATGTTAAAATTATTTGTATGTGTTTATTTCATGGCAAGTAAACGTGTTTTATAATGTTTTTCGATGGAGGGAAATATAAGTTTATCAGGGGTGCCATGGAAATTGAAAACGTAAAACGAAAGAATTTGGCAGTTCTTTTTATTAAACTTTTAATCGAATTTTTACAATTTTTTAACAAAAATTCTGTTAAATAGAGCATTATTTGTATAATAATTTTCATAAAATTTTTTTTTCTACAGAAATCTTATTGAAATACGACTCTTAAAATTCTTTCGTTTTACGTTTTCGATTTCCATGACACCCCTGTATAAAAGAAGTCGAGGGTGGATTCAAGAAAAAGGAAGCAGACAATAAATATGGTGTCCCAGCTAGTACGGTCTCATAGATTTTTAAAAATAAAGAATTAATTATCAACTCGTTTGAGTCAGTATCTCATCTCTTTAGTAAAATGATTAAGACCCAAATATACAAAATTATCGACATAGCAGTCCTCAATTGGTTTACAGCAGTTAGAAGTCAAACCATGCCGATATTTTACTTCATTGTAACTTGTTTATTACAAATACATACCTACATGCTTAGGTATGAAGCTTTCAAATAGTGCCTGTTTTAAACAAAAAATACAAAATGTACACAAGTTAGCAATTTATTCTCTTTTCAACAAGAAAATTCTGTAACTCGAAGTCTCCATAAGTCGAAGTTTTTTTTTGGGATAATGGTGATTCGAGTTATGAAAGTTCGATGGAATTTTCGAAAATCAATCCCGATTGCCATCCCTAGCTTGTATACACAGCAAAAATTAAAAGTTCGTCGGTTGATTATTTAATTGTCGTATGTCGTATGTAATTTGTATCCACATACGACAATTAAATAATCAACCGACGAATTGTCTTTAATCACCAAATTTATACCAAATTCATAGAAACAAGCAAACAAGTTGTTGATTTTGCTCCTATTTCCAAAACGATTATATAGATTACTAAACATTTTAAAAATTTAAAATTGTGAATATTTTTTGTTTCAATAAATGATATTTTTAATTTAAATTAAAAAAATTTGCAAAGAAAATTCAACAAGTTTAAATTATTTTATTTTAAAATTTTTTGTTATTTAATTAACATTGTTACGTTTTTCTGGGTGTTTTGAAGTTTCGCTGAATATGGCCAATCTTTACTGCAATTACAGTACTTTTTGTTTATAGTCACTACGCTTATAGTCACATTAGCGATATAGTCCATTTTATCCGTTTATTTTGCCACTATAAGTTAATTTAATATAAAATATTAAAGTTATAGTCAATTAAGCGATATAAGCACATTTGCCATATATGCCATCTATTAACAGTAGTCAAAGGGAAAAGTAAAGCAAATTAATGGCGTTATAGTCACATTAGCAAAATTTACTAAGTTCTTTTTAGTCTTCGAATCAAAAATCCATCAAAAAAAAAAAAAAAATGAATTAAATCATTAATTTTTGTCCTCAACTCTCTACTCGTAAAAAATTAGTTTTTGCCGTTGGTATCAGTTATGAAATACATATCTTGTCATTATTTTAAGTATTTTTTATACAGTTTGCAACTCTGTTGTAAAACCATAAGCCTGATGTCGGTGTAATTTATATGCATTTTTTATTTCCTTTAATCACATAACTTGATTATATTCGAATTCGGTTATGTACCTTATAGTGGCATATATGTGAATTGGCCTTATAGTCACATTAGCGATATAGTCCACGTAATGGTTGCAACTATAGGATGTGACTATAAGCGAAAAGTACTGTATAGCATTTCACGTTGGCATTAGTTGCCAATTGATTGCATAATTAATTCCTTCAAGTCCTTTTGTTCCCTAACAATATCTTTTTCGTCGTCTTCAGTTATATCGATCTTGCGCATCTTGCATATATCTGGTTTTGAAATTTTTCTAGGGGTTTCCTGTGCCAGGCAAACGATACCGTTTCTGCAAATGATGGCTTCTGTGATGCACATACCGCTAGTTTCACATCAGCATCCCGTATACCGTTTACGAAAATCTCGGTCTTAAAATGATCTAGCAACGGATGACTTTCACCTGGATAAGTAAGCTGCGAAATCCTTTAACGTCTCGTTTGCCTTTTGTACTCGGCCCCGTAATTCCATTCTGTATATTTCTTTTCTGTGTTCAACACCAGACTTGCGTTGCAGTGCTACCATAATGTCACCATAATTGTTTCTGCAACTTACTGGTACACTTTCTAGAATTTCAGCCGCAGTTCCTTTTTCTTCATTATTCCATGCATGTTTGTTGGCAACTGTATCAAACTGAAACTTAAAAACATTAAATGGTGAACTGCCGTCAAAACTCGGGGCTTTAATTCTACTAGAGACTTCTGGTAAACTCGAACCGCTTGGCACTGAAGACTATTAACTTTTACTTCCAGATGGTGTAGTTTTTCATCAAAAACCGAGACTTGTGTTCTTACATCAGATAATTCTATTTCCATATCTTCTATCCTTTCGTTTATAACAGTAGAAATCTCTTGAAGCTTCTCAAGTTTTTCAATAGTAGCCTGAAGTTTTTCGTTTGCCACTATAGAATTTTCTTGAATTTCGGCTACGATGATGCTTGAATTTTCCATTGCCAATTTCTCCATGTTTCTTGAATTTTCCTCCATTTTTTGCATCATAGCAGCAAACATTGTGCTAAGTTCCATGTTGCTTGTTACTGCACGGGTAGCAACTTCTATTTTTTCATTTTCATCAAATTCATAAGCTGCTATGTCAATATTGTGTCGCTTAAATTCATCGATTATCCTTTTCTGCAGCTCAGCTTTATTTCCTGCAGTTGGCAGATCCAACTTGCCCAACTCTTTCTTCAGCTGCTCAACTTTTAGCTCATCGAATTTCATTGTTGTTGTTTGTATAGTTTTTTTTTCATCCTTTTATTTATTTTTTTATTGCAATTTCACTTCTGACACCAATTGTTACTTTTTTCCTTTCGGTTTACTCACTTTATAATAAAACGTTGAGTACTTTTAATTGCAAATCAAATAAATAAACAAAATTATTCAACTTAACAAACTTTATTGACATTAATTATAACGTTCACAATATTATAGAATATTGTAAGTTTCGACCCGAACCTTTTAATGTCTCCAAACAAACTAAACTAATTATGTATTCATGAGCCACCCCTTTTTATATTTCATAACTATTTCTAGCCTTTTCCCACACTTAAATCAAAATTATATTTTTAATTTTCTTTCAACAAAAAAAAAAAAAAAAAATAACAATTGATTCAATTATTACATTATTTAGATCAAAATACTTTTTAAATAATTTTTTAATTGATAAAAAAAAAAACTACTGATACATTTTTCTGTGTAGTGAATACCTTAAAAAAAAGTATCTCTGTTTGTGATCTTTGTACACAATAAAAACACTGTATTAATTCAACTTAACATAAAGATGACAACATTTGCTTGCGTTCGGTTTTTCGCAAAAAAAAAAACACAAGCTTCGTTTTGTTTGGTTCAGCACATTAATGTTCGGTCGTTAATGTTGAGTTCAGCAGAAAGCTTTCTAAGCACAACAAAAATTTGTTTACATAAACAAAACAAATTCCAGACATGTATACAAAACATAGACATTGGTGCCGTTGTCGTGCAAATTGCCAAGCAACAACAACATAACTTGTAAGAAGCGTTTTTAATATTTTTTGTTTGCTCATGCCCTTATCAATGTAAAAAAACAATAAAGAACATTTAAATATAATGTACGTCTACAGAATCACTTCAATTGTTCTGTTTTATATCGAAAAACAGAACGCCACATAATGCTTATTACTTACGTGAAAATAGGTATGAACGGTATTAAGGGTTGTCTTTTAATACACAAACTCTTAAAAATAGATAAAGTTTCTGGGTGTGTGTACCGTACGTTAAATAAAGTTCGGTTTATTTTCGAACACTGATCTTAATACTACCTTCAAGCATTAAAGCTATTGAGATATACACACATCTAATTTTTGTAAAAACCGTACCAAGTAGTACTTTTCTCTAAAATTGTACGTCCCTTTTAAGAGATAACTACAGAGATAACTAAGAGATAATGATACTAAAATAGAAGTACCTTCTTTTTAACTAAACTTTTTGGGAAAATTGTCCTCTTTGTTATAAAACCTCTTGTAAATTACAGTAACTCTTTGAGAAAAAGTAGCTTTTCAGTCAATGACAAATAATTTTGGATGCATACTGTAAATATTAAAAAGCAATGAAAGGCAAATACCAGACAAGTGCATTCTAATCTCGCATACATATTTCTAAGAATAACATGTTTAAGTTTGAAGAACACTAAAAAAAAGTTCAGTAATTAAAAGGTTTTTGTATTTGACTGGAAGGAAAAGGCACTAAAACCACAGCTAAAATCCAAGACATTTTACAGAAAAAGATTAATGACTTCTTTCAAATTGGAAGTATTTATGAGGAGAGAAGTGTAGTTAAAAAGAAACTTGTAGACACAATTAAATTAACGCTGATACAAAAATAGCACAATTAAAAAAAAAATGAATTGCAAATAATTTAAACCATTTCCAATTGGCACTTTTAAGCAAGATATTAACTGGCTAATGCAAAAAAAAAAAGCTAAAGCTTACATTAGTTAACCAATAAACACAAATACAAATACTAATGATGGGCTTAATGTGTTGGTTAACTAATTTGCACTTTAACTTTTATTCATAAAGCCTGGTACTCTGTTCAGTATTTCGTGCGAAATGTTTTCAAACTCAATATAAAAAAAATTTCAGTGAAATACAAACGAAAAAATGTTGATAGAGTTGTACTCTGTTTATATACGTAAAACATGCGAAATGTTTCTAGCAACATTTTTATTTTCCGTGCGAAACAAGTGCAGCTCCTATTATTTCGCACGGAATTTTAAGCAACAACTAATCATTTTTTGTAATTTTTTATTTTGTTTTTGTGAAGTGGAGTTTATAACAAGCGTTTCAATAATAAAAATGTAGAAAAGTACATACAAAAATTAATAATCAAATGAAATTTTTTTGTTTTTTACTTTTTTTAATGACATTCATCAAAACACATGGTTTTGTCATAGATGGTTTTGTTAATGTTAAGTGATGATCTGAAAATGTTCAATCTTACTACCAATCATCACTAAAGCTGGTACAAATTTGTAAAAAATAATTTATTGCACTTTTATTTAGTGAGAGTGCAATGTTGATTTAAGTCAACATATATTGTACTACACCCATCTATGGTTTTTGCTTAAGCTGGGATCACACGATTGCCGCAATGCACCAATTTTCACACTTTTTAATCGTGTGACTGCACAACCAATTGGCTCATGTACCATTCGAGGACAATATTGTGCTTACTTTTACCAATCAAATGCAACCCTGTTGCGGCAATCGTGTGACTGTTTGCTATGCAACCGCGCGTCAATAAAAATAACAAAAATGCACTAATATTTATTGCCATCTTGTGCGGCAATCAAACAACACAATACGCGCCAATATTTGCCTTTTTTTAAAATAAATTTTACGTTTTTGTGTTTCCTTTAGCAAGTAATGAAGATAAATATGTATTTATTTATTTTGCATTTTAATTTTTGTTATTAACAAATATGTATGTACATATGTTCACAAGCATACTATGTATGTAGCTGCTAAGTGCGAATATTTTTATCAAAAATATTTAATAAAACTAAGTATTATCTGCCTGTTTAACGAATTCGAACGCCACCGTTCGCATAGAAAATTACATTTAAAACAAAAACAAATTTTCGAATTTTGTTTTTGTTTTAAATATATTTTAATTTGCGAACGTTAACGTTCGAAATCGATGAACAGGCTGTATTTCTTTTACAGATATTTGTCGTAGATATTTTTTAAAGAAAATGTTTGTTACCTCGAAAGCGAGAATAAACAATTTGTTAAAGTAGCCAAGATTTCTCTTTAATAAACGATATCGGTAGTTCAATTAATAAATTTACAGAATTAAGTTACTGATATTTAAATAATATTATTTAAATTTTATTATTTCATAAAAATTTTCTATGCAAACGTTAACATTCGAAATTGTTGAACTAATTTTTGGAATTTCATAAATTTTTCTATTTTATATTTTAAACAAAACTATTCAATAAAAAAATTGTAGAGTACCTACAACAAGAACTTCCAAACAAATAAAAAAGCTACCACAACAGCTGTTTTCGCAGTTGTCAAGTAATAACAATCGTGTGAATGTGATGCGGCAATTATTGTACCCATTTCACTTTGTACCAACTAGCGGCAATTAAATTTGTATAAAACAGGGCAACCGTGTGATTTCAGAATATTTGATTGGTGCAATTTCTTTATTGTGCGTCAATAAAGCACAATCAAAATTGTGCCATATTGGTGCATTTGCGGCAATCGTGTGATCCCAGCTTTACATTCAAAAATAATGTTGCATACTTGCCGGATAGATAATATTGATACATGACAAAATTTTCGTGTGAAATAATCAATGTTGCTCAACATTTTTCGCAGGTTCGAACAGAGTACTAGGTTTAAGAGGTTAAAGCTTTAGTTTCTTGCCCAAATACCGATTGTCAATAAGTCTAAAGAAGAGAGTTTTTAATTATGGTTTTTTCCAAAAGTAATGCAGACGGTAATAAACCTCTATTCCGCCTAAATTACTTTTGACGTTGGCGTATATACCTAAGTTCTTTTAAGAAGTAGATTTAAGAAATCAGGTTGTGTGTTACTTAAATCTCTTACAAAACCCGACACAGGGGTTAACACCAACACCAACTTATATTTACAGTGGAAACCCTTCTGACAGACTACAGAAGGGACAATTGAAATGTGTCCGTACAAGGAGGATGTCTTCTCAAAAGAACTCAATCCTCTTCAATTAGAAAGCTAATAGGACCAGGAAACAGTGTCCGTATAAAAGGGATGTTCGCTTAAGGAAGATGCCCCTTAAGAGAGAGAATACACCGTATTGATTTTAAAATTAAAACCAAAACTTTGGCTTAAAATCAAATACGATTGCAAACTTGGAAATAGTGTTTGAAATAGTAAAATATTCAACAAACCGAAGCCGGATAAGCATGAATTGAAATGTCAGAAGTATTTATTTAATTTATTTATTTTGCAACTGTTGCATTTACAAAACAGCAGTCATTTATTGTTGTATATTTCTTAAAGCTTAAAGATAATTATTTGTAATTGAACATTTAGTATGCCACACACATACACACACACACACACACATAAAGTCGAATGCATGGAGACATGAATCAACATTTCTTTAATCATTTCTAAATTGTCACTGATTTTGATTTGGTTTCTAGTCACTCATTCAGTCATTCAGTCATTTAATTCGCGTTCATTCATTTCTTTGTGCAGGTGATGACAGCTGGCTGTTGTCTTTTGGCCAACTTCTCGTTCATCGTTTGGTAATTACTGTCTAATGACAATTGGCAACACGAATAAATCATTAACATATTTGTAGCAACATGTTGCAGTTGCAAGTTACAAGTAGTAGATTTAATTAAATGATGTGATCTTTTAAATGCTTAAGGAGTTTTTGAAAAATATTTAATGTGTTTGTTTGTTTGCAAATGAAATGGAAATATTTTTCTATAATTCTTGAAGGCATTAAAAAATTGCAATTGTACAATTGTAAGGAAAAATCTTAATTTACAACTTTTGCAATTTAAATAAAATTTTTATTTAAGGAAAATTTTGAAATCACCTTGAAGGAATTATGAAATTGAAAGGCATGATGAGTTTTTAGAAACTAAAGAGAAAACAAAAGTGGGAATTGCATTGTTTATAAAGACAATAATAATTCAATTATTCAGAAGTTTTTAAAATGTTACAATATAAAGTTTGGTTTCACCGAAATAACTTTTTTTCACCTAATAAATTGTGCGATTTTTATTTTATTGAAAATTTAAACGATTTAATGGCCAATTACGAAATCAAGTAACGCCGCTGATGTTAAAATATAAAGTAAAACAAAATTTTTTTATATTTTAACATGAGAGGCGTTGCCTGATTTCGATGCTGGCAACACAACTCCAGTTCAGATGCCATCCGTAAACGACCCATTATGTTCTTTTAAAAAATTTAATTACTTAAGTCCATTTTGTAACTTCATATTCAGTTTGTTTGACGAGAACTTCAGTTACTCAATAGGACTTCTCTTTCATTGATCAGAGTTCTTAGTACAAAAATCTAATAAAATCCAAAGCGATAAAATGGAGACAATATCAAATAATCCCAAGAAAAACTTTGATAACTAAAACGCATGTGGCAGTGTAAATAAAACTGAACTGGCAAAATAAAATAATTTGTTTTCTTTTTGTTTTTTCTTTACCCCTAAACAAAAACAACAACAATAAACAGTGAGTTTATCTTTTCTTACAGTCCCGACTACATTTGGAGTGGACATGGAATTAACCAATTGTAGTCGGGACTGTAGGAAAAGATAACTCACTGTTTATTGTTGTTGTTTTTGTTTAAGCTTTGATATTGTTACAAGTAAAACTGTTGCTTATAACTCATATTCGCTTAACAGTTTTATTTTTTTAAAATCTTTAGTTTTTCTAAAATCTTTGGATGAAGTTTCCTGACGATCTAGCCTAAGCAACCTGTGAAATGCGCATAGGAATAGCTTATCCCATCAACAATAAATTTCAGTTTATCAATAGTATGAAATGGGAATTTAGCACATTTAAACGAAACCTTGTTAAGTAATATTTTTGAAAATGTTATCAATTCAAAATTTTTAAATTAAAAATGCGCAGAAATTTTAAAATTTTTCTGTTTTGTTGGCAATTTTAATTTGTTGAAAAAAAGTTTAAAAGTCGTAGAATTGAAAAAAATCGCCAAAAATTATAAACCGCTTAATAGGAAAAAAAGCCAATAAAACTTAACAAATAAAAATAAAATACTCAAAAATTGACAAATAAAAAGAATACATGCCAAAACCTAAGGAAATACCTTCTTTTATATGAAAAATGCAAAAAAAAAGACACAAATGGAACAAAAATGGGATACAAAATATCTGAAATTTACCGAAAACTGATGGGCTCCTCTATATTGCGGTGCGAAAGAAAATTAAAGCAAATCTCGTGATTGGTGCTCTTAAACGTTTACGCATTTGTCTTTCGCATCTTTCGCATGTCGGTCAAATTTATAAGAAATCGTAAAATCGACTTAAAAAAAATCGAAAAAACACTAAATAGAGAAAAAATATACCAAAAAATTTTTACAACTTACGAAAAAGCCTTGTTAAAATATCTCCATAATCAAAAAAATATAAAAATATCAGGGTTTAAAAAACTGCAGTCGAAAACAAAAACTGTCGACCAAAAAAATAAATGTTTTGACAGCGACCGTTTAATGAATTAGAAGAAAAGCAAAAGTTTTTTTTTGGCCAATAACAAATCAAGAAGTGGAAGAAATTACAGTTTTTCTACTTTGACTGCAGTTTTTAAACGCTGCAATTTACAACTCATCAAACAGTTGTTTTCTTTTCAACTCAAATGAGTTGAGTTGTAAACCGTATTAGAGGCAGGGTTTAAAAAACTTACTTTGACTGCAGTTTTCTAAACGCTGAAAAAAGTTACTGCCTGTTTAACGATATCGAACGTCATTGTTCGCCTTGAAAATTACATTTAAAACAAAAACAAACGTTCGAATTTTGTTTTTGTTTTAAATGTAATTTTCTATGCGAACGATGACGTTCGAAATCCATGAACAGGCTGTTACTGATTTTACAAAAACTACATCGTATAATTAAAAGAAACACTAGAATCGTATAAAAACGTCAACATTAATTTAAAAATTTTTTAAAAGGCAAAATATGCATAAAAAGTAAAGAAAACCAAAATTGTAATTCACGGTTTACACACTTTAGCTGTCTAAAGCTTCGTTCAGACGGTAATCAGATTTAAAAATATTGTAAGTAAAATGTGCTAAAAATGTCTTTCAACCGTGTGAACAGGCAACCTTTTTGACAACGTTGTTAGAAAAAGCATTTTGCGTCCATTGTAAGACAACAATATTTCTAAATGTTTAACAATCGTGTGAACACTTTTCGTTGCAATTGGCAGATCATTGTCAGACGTTGGATGCTTATTTCTTATTGTCAAATGTGCGAAGTTTTTGCATCTAGCAATGGCATCATTGACCATTTCTATTGGCAACGATGCAAATACATGCGTATCAGGGATGGAAAATGGGCTTTAGGGTTTTGTTTTACCAACTTTAGTAACAAAACGTAATTTTAAGACTATGACCGTACCAATTTTATATTGTCTGGCATATCTCTTTAAGAACATTAAGATTAAAGTTTGCAAATTTTTTTTAAAGATATCCACCAATGTATCAAAGAAAAAGTACAACTACACCAAAGTTTCCATCCCTGATATGCATGAGTGAAAAGAAAAAAGGTTTAGTTTTGCAAAATCAAAATTAATTTTAATAAAAATCGGTAAAACAACAACAATAGGTAAAACTTTAATATACTTTAAAATCCTTGCTATTGCTTTTTACCTTCAACAAAAATATTTCCACTTTTTCAATTTTTAAAAAAATATGTACACGTAATTTTCATTTTCTGAATTTTTTACTGTAAAATTATATAATTCTCTGACAATCGGACGATCTGACAATTTACTATTAGTTGCAATTTTTCTTGGCAGTATATTTTCAGCACATTGCCCAGACCTTACGTTATCCTAAGATCTGAACCAGTTTGTACAAAGCTTAAGGTATGTTCAGACCTAACAAATATTTGACGAAAACAACCAAAAAAGCGTGACCAGCAAACTTAAAGTATCATAAGCTTTATTTTTAATAAAACTAGTGGTTACGTGCAGGACATCAAATATTTAAAAGGTGTGAACAGAGCTTTAAGTAAAATCGCTAAAATGTTCTAAAAAAACAGTCAACTAAAATGTTAGATTTAAAACAACTAACGTTAACAGAAAAACAAGAAAGTATATTCGGCCAAGTCCGATCATTTAATACCCTATACCACATTTTCAAGAGTGTACCATATTTGGGTGTTTATATGGGAGATATGGCCAAAAATGGACCTATAATTGAAGTGGTAGTATGTGTAACACGCATCAGCACAAATGCATAATAGCCTCTCCACTATTGTGGTGTGGGTATAATATTAATCACCAATAAATTCAAAGAAACTTGCTTAGATAAAAAAACCATTGTTAATCACTTACAGCCTGTCAACGTTCGAAATCGTTAAACAGTCGGTTAAATGAAATAAAGGGTTTCTTTTAAGCCCGAAGAAACAAAATTTGTAAAATAATGAAAGAAATTTAAGTTTAATCAAATTAACAAGATTTTGTTTGTCGTGCTTAATTCCCAATTTTTATTCCCGATAAAAACACTGAAACACTACTCATTTTACTGGTTTCTTAGGCCAGATCTTCAGGAAACTTCATCCAAAGATTTTAGAAAAACTTAAGATATTAAACAAATAAAACTGTTAAGCGAATAAGAATTATAAGCAACAGTTTTACTTGCAACAATATCAAGCTTAAACAAATTCCTCTGAGGAGATCGAGTGGTAGTGTCGGTGTAACCAGCAATTCAGCAATCAATAACAATTTGAATTAATTTTCATGTCGTAAAATTCCTTTCTTCATAAAAATAATTTAATGAAAATTAAATTTGATGAACGTAATGGCCATTTTCTCAATGTATCGACAAACTGTCTGTTACTTAATGTCAACATAAATTTATTGCACCGATAAACTATACGTTAACGATTTTGGGTTTCTCAATATACCGACAAACAACATTGTTTTCAGTTGGCAACACCACTCAAAATACATGTAAAAGTTGGGAGTCAGCTGATTAAATTTATCTGTACGGCAAACAAAAGGAAAATAAATAATTGGCAGATGAGTGCCGGTTAGCTTTGCAATAAAATCGAAGCAAATGAGACATTGAGAAAAACAAATTTCTTTAATGTGCAGTTTTTCGTTGGGAAAAAAGATAATCGCCTAATGAGAAAATGGCCATAAGCCTGATTAAAAATATTGAAAATTTGGATCAAAAACAACAACAATAAACAGAGAGTTTAACTTTTTTTACATTCCCCACCACAATTGGTTGGAATTCTTCAAAGATTAATGGTCATTTTCTCAATATATCTACAACCTGTCTGTTACCTAATGTCAATATAAATTTATTAAACCGATAAATTGTCCGTTAACGATTGTGGCTTTCTCAATATACCGACAAAAAACCTTGTTTTTCAGTTGCAAACATCTCTCAAAATACATGTAAAAGTTGGGAGTTAGCTGAATGAATTTATCTTTACGGCAAATAAAAGGAAAATAAATAATTGTCAGATAAGTGCTGGCTAGCTTTGCGACAGAATAGAAGCAAATGAGACATTGAAAAATCTAAATTTCTTTAACGTTCAGTTTTTCGTTGGGAAAAAAGATAATCGCGTAATGAGAAAATGGCCATAAGTAATAAAATAAAAATAAAAACAAAAACAAAAACAACTAGCTTTATTGTTTTCGCAAAAAAGCATGTTGCCAGTTTAGTTTTTTTAAGCCGTGCACTTGCCAGTTTATTATCAAAGTAATTTTTGATAATAATTTTATTCTAATTTCTTCGACCTTTTTTTAAATATTATTTTTCTTTATTAATACTTGAGCTTAAGGTCACTTTTATTTCAAATAGTTCGTTTATCGATATAAAAAATAAACGAACTATTTGAAATAAAAGTGACCTTAAGCTCAAGTATTAATAAAGAAAAATTAAGTAATTATTGGGAATACAAAATTTTCAACTAAAAAGATTTTATTTGGCGTGCTTAACCCTTAACGCTTGCTGTGCCAATTTGGGAACACTTCATTATTTGCGGCTTATGACAAAGTTTTTGACATTATTCAATATATGTTTGCATAATCGATAAATTAAAAGTTCAGATATTTCTATAACAACAAAAAAAATTTTTTTTTTTTAAGTGACCACTGTGCCAATAAAAAAAAAATATTTTATTTTTTGTCCGGTAGTTTTTGTTTTTGCTTAAATGGGTTAATTCCCAATTTTTATTCTTCATAAAAACAATAAAACTTATTGTTAATGGGATAAGATATTTAATCAAAAATTTAAGTATTCTTTCACGAAGGAAACAAACAATAAGCCTTCAAGGCTTTAACTGTTTCAATTTTATCCAGTCACATGACGTAGCCTCACAGAAAATAATCAAGAGATTTAGTATCACACGAACCTTGGCGGGAAATTTGCAGGTCCAGTTCTTGAAATCAACTTAACGCCAAATATAAGTTTCAATAAGTCGATTATTGCAGTTGCAGAACGGCATGTCGTCGGTTGATTATTTAATTGTCGTATGTGCATACAAATTACATACGACAAATAAATAATCAACCGACGATGTAGCAATATCTGGTTGAAACCACATCTTTCCTAAATCAATGTCAACCATATTTACAAACAAACAAATCATTTATCACAGATGCCACCAGGGTGCAAATCGAACTAGGTCCCACTCAACCAGTTAAACCAAAAATTCAGCGAAAAATACAAACATTTCAAGTACCGGAATTTCGAAAATCCGTTTTACATACATTGCACGATGTTTTGGTCTTAGAAGACCCCTAATAAAATTTGACCGAGAAAATATTCGTGGAACATTTTAACCCTCTAAAGTGCCGTTTTAGTATACTTCTGTGGGAAAGTTAAAAAAGAACCAAAATGACCCCTTGAAATGAGTGTTAGAGGGTTAATACATTCTAAACAAAGAATCGCCATACAATTTTACTGAAGACATCTGAAATAGTATTTTGACTTTCACCAAAAAATTCAAAAACTTTAGGTTCCAATATTTCACGAACCCGAGCTAACTTTTCAAAACCCTTCGGCGAATTTGCTCTACCAATATTCTAGTTTCATTTCGCGTTGCAAGTACTGAGGCTGGTTTTTCTTGTTGCACAGTGTTAGTACAATAATAACAAAAAGGGAGCGCAGTATGACAGTTCGTTTGACAGCTAATCGTTTCGAATGGCTTAAAAACATCTTTCAGAAAAGGATACACTTAAATCAAAAAACATATTAATCCTTTTATTACCACAAAAACAGTAGTGTCCCGGTCCCATTTATCAAAAAGTGTATATAACCCATTGAAATGGAAACTGATTTATTTAAAATTCTTCAGAAAATAATTAGCGCTTTTTTTATTTTTTATATATAAAATTTTATTTTCATTTTACGTTTTTCAAACTTCTTTTTTTTCAAAGTTTTTTTTTTGTATTTTTTAAGAGTTTTTGTAAAAAGTTTCATATTTCATTACAAAATTTAACCAATTAGAAATTTAATTTAAATCGACATGATATTTAATTAATAAATTAATTTAATTATAAATATAAAAAAAAAATTCAAAATATTTAATTTTTTTTTTAAACCATAAAAAAAACTTTATAATTAACTTAACTTTTTTTACTAAATATAAATATTAAGTACAATTAATTACGTATTAAATTAAAGTGTTAAACTTAAAAAATAGAAAACTAAATTTTAAATAGATTTATAATTAAAACTAATAATTACAAAACTTAAACTATTCTTAATTAATTACTTAAATTAATATGTACAAAAAAAAAATCAAGAAAATTTTAACTTAAAAATACTTTTTTTATAATCAAATTTTTTCATTCTACAAAAATTTAATTCGAAATAAATTTTGCATCTTCCTTTCAACAATTCAGTCTTTAAAAAAATATTACAAATTAATTAAGTCAAATATTAATTAATTACGGCATTAATTATAATTTTTAGTGTAAGAAATGCATTTTTTTTCAATTATTTTAATAAATTTAATTTTTCTTTTCTACGTATTTGCCTTTTGCTGGAAAATATAAGAAAGGAAAAATTAATTAATTTAAATAAATTTTTTACTTAATTACCTTAAGAAAAAAACTGGGCTTTAAGGTCTCTCATTTTTTGCTCTTTTATTAAAGAAAAGAGCTTTAGAGAAATTACACATAAATTCTAAATATTTTTTTTGTTTTTATTGTTTGTTTTTTTTTTAATACTGCTAGAAAAGTTCTCTTCACTTTTTTACTTCGGTTTCAAAGTGATTAAATATTTCGTTGTCTTTACAATTAAATTAAATTTTAAAATTGTTAGTTTAATTTATTTTTACAAAAAAAAGAACTAGTTGATACAAGAATAAGAACTAGTTCTTACAAAAAATTAAGCAAAAACAAAAAAGAGAGAAAATAGAGAGTCAAAGAATAGAAGGACGCAAAGCGAATTCATGCAATTCCATCTGCGGCAATACTACGACAAGTATTACAATTAAAATCAACATTGTAAAATTAATGTTGCTTTTCAGCCGTACCTAAACAAGAGTAAAAGGTGGAACGTTTTCGTCCGCTTAGCCAGTACGCTGATGTGCCATACCTAAACATAAGCGTTAACGTTGTGTCACGAACAGTAGTTTTAACTTTCTTGTTTAACGAAACCCTCATAATACAAATAAAAATGGAAATAAAACCGCTAGATTGACCAAAAAGTAAATAAATCGTTAATATTTATTAACAATAATGGCCAACTTCACTTCCTATTGAAAAGCCCTGACGCCGCGGCATTTAGGGATGCTTCATATTAATCGCATGGCCATGACAATTTTTGACAACTAGAAAACTTGTGTCGCTTTTGTTCAGATACGGCTGTTAGTTGTCTAATACGTCAAAGACACCTAAAACTATTCACATTTCTTTCTCTAAGTAAGAAAAAAAAGTAGCTCAGGGGCCTAATGACCGCATTCGATATCGCAAGCTATCGTATCGAGTAAACTATCGTATTTTCCTGCATAAGATAGACACTGACGTATCGAATGAAAACTAGAGAGAAGTAATGACTTTGGTTACTCCATATCGAATGCTATCATCTCAAATTACGATACATTTCATTCGATATCGAGAGTCATAATACCAAAATAAAAAAATTTCAAACAATTTTGCTTGATATCGTATGCGGTAAAGACCCCAGCTGTGATTTCAATGCCACCTGAAAAGTGAATTCGCCTTGAAAGAACGGTTTATATATTTTAATGTAATTTTTTTTTAATAGAAAAATAAATTATTTATATTTTTTTTTATGTTGTTGTAAATCCAAAGCTTTTTTATATAAAGTCAAAAGCGTTCGTTTATCTTTAATTTTTGTTGTTTTAATAAATTAGACCACACAATTTGCATTTTAAATATTTTCTCTTTCGTGTGAGAAGTTTTTAAAAATAAATTCATATTGACGTTTACAAAGTATGGCAAATTAATTTTTTGTCAAAATCATTGATTGTACTCGTGTGGTTGGCAAATTATTATTTTTTCTTAACAAATATTCTCTAAAGGCAAGTCAAGGGATTTAAGTTTTTTTCTTTTTACTTATATAGTTTTTTTCCATCATTTAATAAATACATTGTACAGGAAAAATATGTATGTAAAATTAAAAAAAAAAAATAAAAAAAAAATAAAAATAAAAAAATATTCAAACAAATAACAAGCCTTATTCTAGGACAAGGTCTACTTTATTCCAAATACGCTCTCAGAGGCGTACGTTGTGTGCGTGTGTGTATGTGATCATAATGATGAGGCCAGCGCCAGCTGCTGTTTTTTTTTTTTTTACAGACACGTGTGTATCGTTTTCTTCGTTCGACACAATTTACACTTGACTTCACAACACCAATGGAATGTGCAGGCACAACGTTCGACTACAACAACCTCTTGGGTGCGATAGCCGCGGCCGCAGCACATCAGATCACAACCATCTACACCAATCGATGTATCATTGCACTGGCGCCCATGGGTTCCCTGTATGCCCAGGCGTAAGTTCTTTTCGCAAAAGGATGGCGAGGGTTCTAAGTAGACAATGTCTTTGGTGCCTGGTGGCTTATGGTCAGGATTGTGGGGTTTTAATTGGAAGGAATATCTAAAAAGAGAGCAGCAGAGGAGAGAGAAAAGATGGTTTGTTAGTTAAGGTTGTTATTGTTGTTGTTTCAAAGATTATTGCAACAGTTATAAATTTAAAGCTAAGTTCTAATTTAAAAAAAAAAAAAATTTATTATTTTAAAATGTTTCCATCTAATTTTTATCACAGTGATATTTGTTACTTAAATATTTATATCAGGTGATTTTAAGCTATTATCTTTTTGGCAACACTGGTTTAAACTGCTGACGCACGTTTCGTGTTTTGTTTCACTGTCAAACATCTTCAGTTTGGTCTATAATTTAACCATGAATCGTCTTACAAACGAACAACGCTTGCAAATTATTGAATTTTATTATCTGTCAAGAAAGATCATCGAGCGTTTCTTCCATTTTATGGTCAGTTTAATCGACCCACTGAAGCGGCTATTCGGGCTATTGTGACTAACGCACCAAATTTACATTGTTGGACAATAAACCACCAACACGCTTACGTAGAGTGCGAAGTGAAGAAAATATCGCAGCTGTATCAGCCGGTATCATTGGACCGTACTTCTTCAAAGATGATGCGAATCGTAACGTAACTGTGAATGGTGAGCGCTACCGTGAGATGATATCCACCTTTTTTTGCCCAAAATGCAAGAGCTTGACTTGCATGACATGTGGTTTAAACAAGACGGTGCCACATGCCACACAGCACGCTTAACAATGGACTTATTGAGAGGCGAGTTCGGTGAACATTTTATTTCACGTTCGGAACCAGTAAATTGGCCGCCTAGATCGTGCGATTTAACTCCTTTATGCTATTTTTTGTGGGACTATGTTAAAGCTCATGTCTATACACACATGCCCACTTCAATTGACGCATTGGAAGACAACATTGAAGCATTTATTCATGAGATACCGGCCGAAATGTTGGAAAGAGTATGCCACAATTGGACTAAGCGGATGGACCATTTGAGGCGCAGTCACAGTCAACATTTGCATGAAATAATCTTCAAACATTAAATTATATGGACCGTACTATCGATTCAAATAAAGATTTCATGCATTTTTCTGAATTTTATGTGTTTTTTTTTAAACTTTCCTATAGCTTTTAAAAAATCACCCGATATTTTGCCTCAAACAAGGCGAATTCCTACAGGTGCATTCTTTTTTGTATGAAGGTGTATGTAGGTATTATTTTTTATTCTCCATAAAAAAAATGTACAGCCTCTCTCATACTGTCTGATGCGCTCACCTGTTTTAAAGGGTTCTGAACACGGTCAAGCATTTCTCATCAAGCTCTATGGTGGTATTAGTGAAAATGTGTTTGTATGTGTGACACCGATGATTCTGAATAAAAAATCTAAAAAATTTAAATATGACGGCGAATATTACGTCCAGCACACGTACACGGGCGAATTTGCAGGCAAGACAAGCATTTTGACCGTATCCAGACCCCTTAAGACATTCAGGCATGTTTTGGAAATAGAAATCACGTAAGTTTGAGATCGATTGAGATTTTCTTTCAATTTTCTTAATAATAAACGTAGCTTTTCCTGATTTCTAAAGTATTTCTGTTAAAGATAAGTGAGTGGTCTTGAAAGTAGGTGGTATATTAAAGCGAATATTTTTATAAACTTAAGGCAAAGGATAGTTTTCAAAATTTGTTTGATTGCAATTTCACTCGAATTCGATTAACAGGACATCTGCCTTTTAAATTGAAACTTTTGAAGTTTTTTCTTCAATTATCACATATATGAATGCTCAAAATTGATCGAATTTGCCTTTGTGATAATAAATCACAAAATTTAAATCGCTATTTTCTGCAAACACAAACATATTTTTGTTCTTTTATTTCAGAGTGATATTTTTATTTGAATGAAATAATTGCTGTTGTTTTCAAAATTTTTAATAATCTTTAATAAACTGTGATAATTTATCTCTGAGATAATCACAGCTTCCAGGATTGTTCTGTAAGCTAGAATTTCTACAAAATTTTAAGCCACAGGAACATAAAAGCTAGCTTTTTTTGCAACATATCACAGTGATAAATTTCATTTGATTAATAGTTAAGAAGTTATTGAGACTAAATCAACATGGGAATTTATCAGAAATATTTTAGCAATTGAAAAAATAAAAATTTTAATTTTTTAAAACATTTTAAAAAATATTACAATAAGATTTTTGTATATCACAAACTTTTTAAGACATTTTCTATAATATTTAAAGGAAAAAGCTTGACTTAAAGATAGAGAGAGAGAGAGAGAGAGAGAGAGAGAGAAAGAATAAGTAACAATAATCAAGAACAATAGAATTCAATATTACGACATGCGCATGAATTCCCGTTAAATTACGTAGTTTGTCCCTGGCAAGGGCTGCCAAGTATAAAAGTCCCTAATATTTCCTATTTTTTTTTTTTTTTTATTGGAAATGATTTTGATAAGAGCTGGCAAAAGTGACTAAAAAAAAGAAGCGTGTCATAAAGAAACTTTCACTTCCAACACTTACCTATTATTCTTTTTGCCTTGTCTCTGTCTGCCACGCACCGAATTGCGAGAAATGGCATTCGAATTTGGCAAACTGTTTGGTGAGGGCATGTTGGGATGATGCTTCACAACATGTTCATCATTAAGCATTCTATCATCATCGTAAGCATTGGAACTGGCAGCATTTGGCGATAAAAGCGATGAAGAAGAAGCACCCACAGCATTTGGACTGGGAGCACTAACAGCATTTGCACTACCGCTGGCTCTCAAGCTATTGCTCATCATGACACGAGAGGCGCCATCGAAACGATCTTTGAGATTATCGCCAATAACACGGAAATTGGCCAAACGCATCCAACATGTTTTAACCGTGCAGGAACCAGACATACCATGACATTTACATTCTTGACGCATTTCAGCTTGCACATGCTAAAAGAGGTGTGTGGGGGAAAAGAAAATAATTTTAAGGAAAATTAGTATTTTGTGTAGAAAAATATTGTAATTTTTTGTTTTTTAAGCCTCAAATGACTTCATTAGTAAATCTTAAGCTGTTGTAGTTGTAGCTTAAAATATAATTTATGTGCTGCTCATTTTTGACATTTTATGGCGTATTAAGAGCCACCCTTCTGTGCATTAATATGTTTTCCACTTAATTATTTTGGCTTTAGTTGGTTCTTTCTTGTTGCTTGTTTAAATGTTAAAACACAAAAAGCCAAAGATAGCGTGGAAAAAAATTTACTACCAAACAGAAAACGATCAGGTAGGTTTTTGGTTTTTACTGGGGATTTGTTATACAAGACGCGTGCAACAGTCTCTGGGGAGGAGACAAGGTTCCTGCTATAGCTTTAATTCGCATTTGCACAGGCCCATGCAATATTTGCTTGCAACATTATTAAAAAGCAATAAATGTTTTTAGTTTTTTTTTTTTGTTTATCTGTAAAAGAACCATAATCAACATTTTACTTGGTGGGGGGGTTTTTGTGGCCAAAATGCATATGGTCAAAATCCAGCACCCAGCATGAGGTCAATTTTTGTATCGATGTTGCTGATATTATTACAACGCTCTATACAACGTATTTAAGCTTTACTTGAATTCTAAAGATCCAAAAAAAAAAAACACACACACACAAAACCTTAAGAGGAGGTCGTTCTTTACAGCATTGAGACAAAGAAAAAAAAAATACATGTTCAGAGTACGACTTAATTTTTTTTCTTGTTCATTTTCAATTTCTGTTCATGCAATTGCATATGAATTTTCTGTAACGCATATAAACAACAAGCTCAATGGCATATTAATTGCTGAACTAAACAGCAACATTTACAACAAGGCAGCAGCAGCAGCAGCAGCCAGCAACATGTACGATAACAGCCAAGAAAATAAAGTCATCGTCAGCTTAAGATAATGAATTTGAAGCGTCCAGCAACAAGCATTTTGAAATTCAAGTTGAAAATAAAAAGAATTTGCTAGCCGCCATTAAAACAAAACTTTAACGGCGCTGAAATTGAGCTTAAAGCAGTCTTCCTCTTAATAACAAACTCAAAATACTGCTTGTACACAAAATAAAGTATACTTTTCCATTCGTCTTTCCCCTTTCAACATCCAGCTCAAATGTTATGCAACAAAAATATTTTGTTTTTTGTTTTCATTATTAGCCTTTTGATCAGCAAAAGGAATTTACCCTGCCATACCATAAATGGTACATATCTTTATTTCGCTGATTAGTCTTTCCAATGATATAAAATCAAAGTGTTTTCAAATAAAGCAGACGGTAAAACTTTGCTTTAAAATGCTGTTTTCATGTTGCTGTCCTCAAGAAAATAAGGATTTTTCTTAACTGCGACAGCATTAGAAATTCTTCTAGAGATTCAAAGCTAAATTTAACGGCGCTAAAATTAAACTTTAAACAACGGCCTGTGAAGATACCTGTGATTTAAGATGCTTTAATGTGGTGAACGGCACAAAGAGAGTTCGACTTAAATGTGGGTTTGATTATACGGCAGAAGAAAGTAAAGCAATCTTCAAAAAGCGCAGAGTAGGTTGAATTTATATATTTTTTGGAATAACTATACATTCTTTAGTAAAAAAGTGGCTTTTGAAAAAAACATTTTTTTTTTAAGAAAAGAAAAATTATATGTACATTAGAGTGCTCCAAGATTGTATGGACGAAAAAAAAAATGTTAAGGCACAGGCCGTCCCACCCCTCTAGAATAGTCTACGTATTAAAGATATACGTAAGATATACGTAGATATACGATGCAACGGCGCTGCAGTTTGAAGGCCATTTACAAGAGTTCCAAATAATTTTTCTTCAATTTTTGTAGAAAATTTGCCATTAAAAATTTATTTTTGCAATAAAATATAATGTGTGCGTAATTATCGTTCTAATGAGATAAAAAAGACAAAATTTGTTAAAAAAAAGTCTCAGGTCACTTAAAATTAATAAAAATTAACATATTTTAAGAAATATTTAAATAAAAGCTAATTTTTACTTAAAATATAGCAGTATTTACTAATATATGAGTTTTAGTCTTCGTAAAATACCGTTTATCTTTTCGCAAGCATGACCCAAAAAAAAAAAAAAAATATTAATTTTTTAACGTCAGTTCAAAAATCCATTTTGAATAATTCAAAATTTTCTTAAAGAAATTTCAGACTTTTTTTAATTTTCACTTTGGGATTTTTTTAAGGATATAATAGGGAAGAAAAATATGAAAAAATTTTTTAAATATCGCCCATAGTTGTTCCGTACCGGCGTTTTAAATTTGGCGATTTTCGGGAAAAACTAAATTTTTGCCCATATTTTGGCGAATAAGCCCAATATTCTTATTGTTATGAATTTATAACAAAGCTTTTTCAGAATGTTATAGTCCAGAAAATTTAAAATAAACTCTGAAGGTTTAACCTTAATCGGACAACATGAACCCTAAAATCATAAAGGTCAAAGGTCAAATTTTGACATATTTAGAATTTTTAAAGGAAAGACAGCGAAATATTGTAAATTATTGCGCCGATTTTTACGAAACTAGAGAAAAAAACGCTTGTCTTAATACGAAAACAAAACAGTGCAAAAATTGTGGTTAACCCTTAAATGCTTAAAACTTTTTAAACTTTAAAAAATGTCATTTTGAATGGTGCTATAATTCATTTTGATTCATGTTAATGCAAATATCTTCAGAGTTTCACACTATACCACAAATATTTTAAAAATCATTCCCTAGAATTAAAGGTATATCAATAAAGTTTCTAGAACTGAACATTTTTTACCGCCGTTTTCAACATACGTTTTTAGCTGCTGTCAGGGCTTCCAGATTTGACGATTTTACCGTCATTTTGACGATTTTTTGTTCCGAAATTCGCAAAGTGACGATTTGCTGATTTTTTTCTAAAAAGTGACGATTTTTATTAGTCTCCAAAGTCTGAATAAAGCATTAAATTTTCTGACATGTTCGTTTTTTAATATTGGAATGTTTAACAGCCGTACCTTAACAATAGCGAAAGGCGGAACGTTTTCTTTCGCTTAGCTTTTACGCTGATAAGCCATACCTAACCTAGGGTTTACACTTGCAAGTGCAAGTGCGAAAAACTCAATACACTCACACATTTTTACTAACACCATCGCATTTTTCGAACTTGCAAGAGAATTTGCTTGTAAATAAATTTTTGACACTTGCAGCAAGTAAAATGACAAATGAAGAAACAGTGTTACCATGGATGACTTTTGTATAAATTTTCTACTACTTAGTAATATAAAAGTTATGTTTATAGGGGATTTTCTGTGTATTTATAAAAAATAACACATAAAAAAGAGAACAACTATACAGCAACCCATCTCAATGGTAATTTTATCATAAATTTCAAGCATTTTGAAAAAAAAAATTGTTAATCAAAATATTTTCTCAGTAATATGTGATAATAGTAATAAATGAAATCGGCACTACGGCAATACTGGAGTCAGATATTTTATAAAATAAACATAATTTTTTCATCAAGATCGACCAAAAATTAAATAAAGAAGGAATTATTAAATTTATTTTGTAAGAACTTGTTAATATTTTTAACATGGTAATGCTGTTAAACCGAAAAACAAAGTTTTTTTATAGGATGTTTTCGCTTCGAGAACATTTGAAAAATGAACTTACAACTGACTGTGTAAACACTCAAGCTACTTGCAAGACTTTCGGCTTTTTCTTCGACTTTTTCGTTGATAATGCGTATATACTACTTGCAAGTAATTACTTGCATGTGTAAAGGCAGGGTAAGCAAGAGCGTCAACGTTGTCAACGTGTCACAACACAAGTGATAGCTTTCTTGTTTAATAAAACCAACAATTTGTAAATAAAAATAGAGATTAAAACGCTAGATTGACCAAATTAATTAACAATAGCCCGGCAAACTTCACTATTAAACCAATTGCAAATCGTTGAGGCCGCTCTATTCAAAAACTAGAAAACGCGTGCTGCTTTTGTTTAGGTACGGCTGTAATATGCAAGTTTTAAGAAAATCTTGAAATGATTATTTTCAGAGTACAAAAACAACAATGTAACACTTTTTTTATCTTTCGTCAAACCATCATCGAATGAATCTTTTACGACTCTCTGTATAAATCATTTTTCAACAATTATACGGCGAACATTCACGAGTTGTAGCTACATGAGTCTCATACGATTCTTGACATGAAAGACTTGATAGATAATCTTCACCCACGTCTAAAGGCGCAACCATAATATGCATAGCCGTGCTTAACCTACTCTCTCAAATGTATTTAAAACAAGTTAGAGTGCTATATTCGGCTGTGCCGAATCTTTGATACCCTCCACCGACAGTTTGAATGTTTAAGGAGTAATATCTGTATGATGTCTATTTATTATTATTATCTTAAACTGTGACGATTTGTTATTAATTATGGTTTTAGGTGTACTAAACTGTTTTTCGAAAGTAGGGTTTATATGGGCCCTAGGGTAAATTATGCACCGATCTTCACGAAATTTCAAAGTGTTCTTTCTAGTCCTAAAAAACTCTGACGTACCAAATTTTGTTACAATAGCGTTATTTTTTACGGTTTTAGGCGTACTAAACTGTTTTCCGGGAGTAGTGTTTATATGGGGCTTAGGGTAAATTATAGACGGATCTTCACGAAATTTAACAGCGTGATTTCCAGTCAAATAAAACAAATTTTTGCGAAATCTTATCTCATTCCGTGCCTTGTTCCACCATTTATGTTATTTTTTGTAACAAAATAATCAATTTTTTTAGGTGGTGGTTCCATATTTTGATTCATAGCTCTGGTCCTACTGAACCGTTTTTGCTGGATTTCAATCCCAAACTGCTTAGGATAACTACAAGCAATTTGGCACCAAGTTTGTTCATTTCTTTTGAGTTGTTCGAAAGTGAGCGTGTTTTCAACAGACGGACAGACGGACAGACAGACGGACATGGCTAAATCGACTTAGAATTACTCTAGGACCCAGAATATATATATACTTTATGGGATCTGAGATGAATAATAAAAAAGTGTCACACGAAATGACAAACTTAATATACCCTCTTCACAACTAATTGTGGTGGAGGGTATAAAAACAATAACGAAATCAAAAAACATTTGATTCCGTACGGAATGTACGATTAGCTTAAGCAAATGACAGTTTCATAAAACTTAACAAAAAGTTTCCGTAAGTTCAATATGGTTTGCTTGATTTACATGTTTTCGCACATTTGCTTAATCCAACATAAGCACATTATGGTTGGGCATTTAAACGATTCCCACAACGATTGAAGTAGCGTCTTTCGCTGTGCTTTGGAAGAATCTCAGTCGTGCTACAAAACATTGTTAAAAACACTTAATTTTAAGTTTTCCGATTTTTTTTACGATTTTTCTAAACGTGAAAGAAGATTTTTTTATTTTTTCTCAGGAAATTGACGATTTACTCAAAAATTTATCTATCAGCCCTGGCTGCTGTGGTTTTTTTCAAAATAATTGAAATTAGTGGAAAAACGCTGTAAAACCGCAAGATGTTATTTGAAATATATGCCTGATCTCACCCTGAGCTTTGACGAGCTTTAGAACAGTAAACGGCACAATGAGTGTCTGATGTCAATTTTAAAGATGTTTTGCTACTTAAAATCAATACAGAAGGAGACGCACATACAAAAATTATGCCGAAAGTTGTTCTGCTTCGTTTTTCAACTACTCTTGTTTTGAGCATCTTCGGCCTCTGGTGTTTAAAACAGCCTTGCATTGTTTTCTTTTGCTTCTTATGAGTATGTTGCATGCTTGTATGTATAATAAAAATTGAAATTTGTGTTTTTAGAGCACACAGAGGATTAGTAGCAAAATTTATAGTTTTTACTTTTTGAAAACTGCAGGATTTTCATAGCGTTTTAGTGTGTATAGCTGGTCATGATGGGAACGTTTTAAATGCAAAATCAAAAAGGTTTTAAACTGTTGAAATGTTATATCAACAGTTTTATAAAAAGCTGTCAACATTTTTAATATATGAGCATCTTGTTACACTCAATACACATAAAAATGAAATTAAACGAAAAGTAATTCCTAAAAAACAGAGGAAAATGCTGGCAAACCTCTCTCCCTCCCCACTTTAATGGGGCGTTGGTAATATATCGTCAAGTAGTTTGTGTTTAATGATTAGAAACATATAAAAAAAAACGTAAAATTATGTACTAAAAAACTTTAGTAATAGACCTCTTCCACACAGCATGTGGTCCATGCAATGTAACTATTTTTATAATAATTTTTTTTTTCTTTTCTTTCAAACAAGCCAGATGGAAAAAAGAAAACTCAAATAATGTTTGAAGCCACTAAGGAAGCTTTTTATTTTAGTTTATAGCTGATATTGTTGGCACAATTAATGAGGATCACACACCACGACGATCAACAACACAAATTGCCAATATGTTGGTTGTTCTAAACATTTGCTTGTTTTAACGTTTGTTATTAGATCATTAAATAAGCAAAGATAACTACTATGAAGATATTGAAAGGCCTCTCAATAATTAAGAATAAAAAGAAAATTTTTAAAACTTACCGCTCTGCCTGCTTCGTTGTTGTGCAAATTCATTTTTTCTCTTAAATTGCGGCCACGTTCACCAGTATCGACGAATTCGCGGGAGAATTTAAAACCGAAGCCAATATTATCTGAACAGCCACCCCATTCCCAATCTCTAACGCCCGCCACACTGCCAGCCTGGGCATTAGCTTGGGGAGATCTCGATTGATGGCTGTAGTCGCAAGTGCAGGATTCAATAGAGCCTTCACTGCAGGCTCTGGCAATGGAGTGAGTAACCGCAGCACTGGTAATGGCATAAATGAAACCAGTTTCACGGCACCCTGAAAAGAGCAGAAAACACATTTTAGGAAATAAAACTTTAAGGTGGCCGGCCAATCGTTCAATCTTAATTTAAACAAAAATTATGTAAAAAATTATTTTTTTTTTAATTTAAAAAAAAGTACTTTATTGTATTCAGTTTTTTGACAAGATAACTACTCTCGCCACCCAGCTTGTACCAGGTTTTTTTTTTTTTTTTATTAAAAAATATAAAAAACTATAATTTTTTAATTTATGAGTATTATTTCTTAAAAAAAAAATAATCTTTATCATGTTTATGAATAATAGCACTTGTCTTTAAAAAATCATTCGTTGTTTCTGTTCATGTTTTACACTGTTGGTCAATTATGACACTTCAAGTAATCACTGCCACCAAATGTTGTTTATTCATATTTTATGACAATGAGAAGATCGGAGGAGATGATCTTGATCATCAAGTGGCAAAGTTGTAGTAGTTGTTTATAGTAGATTTTTTTTCTGTCTGTTTGTCAGTCTTTCTGCTCATAGTTGCTTTTTACTTGCTTTGAAATGTTTAAGTATTGAAAAGACATGGAAAAGGATTAAACAATGGAAATTGGATTTTTATGTTCTTCTCTCAGCTCAAGTGGTTTTATTTTTGGTTGGAATTTAAACACAGCTACTACTGCTACTATTTTTTATTTTGTTAATGTTTATCAGATGTGGTAAACAAAAATATCTGCCAGGAGAGACACTAGACATTTATGACAAATGTTCACAAAAATAAAAAAATTAAAAAAATAAATGATAAATTTGGAAAAAAAAAAATTATTCTGTAATATGAATTATGCGCCAGGGCTTTCTCGAAAATGATTTATCTAAATTCAGGAATATATTAAAAGCGACAAAACACAAATTAAGAAAAGCAACGTTAGAAAAACGTAAAATGTTTGTCATAATCTAATAAATGGCTACTGTACGCTTTGTCGCTTAACTCTTAACAACGTTTAGTTAAAAAAATAAGCATGCTTATTTTTATTTTTCAGAAGGATTTAAGATTAAAATAAGTTTTAGCTTTAATGTTTTTAATTTGAAATTTAAAACATGAAATTTTTGTATTGTCGCTCAACGATTTATAAAGTTTTATTAAAAAAGAAAAAGTAGGCGATAACAAGAAAATATAAGCTTAGAAAAGTATTTGTCACAAATTTTATTATTTTATTTTAATAACAAACACTTGTTGTTTAATGCCGAAATTTCGTTAAATGTCGCCTGTCGTCAACTTGCAAATTTAAAGCTTCCTTTATATAAAATTTGGTCATTGATTAGTTAAAATAAAAATTTCTAGAAAATTTTTAGAAAAAATAACAAAACTACAAACCTTTTGTAGCTTAACGCTTTGACGTTTTTATTATGTTTAAGGTTTTATATTTGCAATTTGTAGCTGGTCCAGTTTAATAAAATTAAACGATAACATCAATTGTCTGTCGCTTGTCGCTTTGACGCTTTTGTTTAAGTACGGCGGAAAATAATATAAAGAAAATTTTTGAAATATTGTTAGTCGTAAAGTTTAATAAAAAATTCTTAAAAAATTCAAAAGTTAAAAAAAAATACTAATAATAGGTTTGTCGCTTTGACGCTTTTAATGTGTTTTGTGTGAAACGGTTGGAAACTTGCTTATTTAAGTTAAAAAAACATCAAGTTATTTTTATTAAATTAATTATTTAATAAAATTAACCAAAAACAGTTATAAAATGATTTGTTTTTTGTTAAATTTATTTATTTATTTTTTTTATTTTGTCGCTTTGACGCTTTTATCCTGATTTTTATGGGACTTTTTAAAACTATATTTTTAAAGTTGTGGAAGCTTTTTGCAGGTGTTTTCATTCTTTTTTTGTAACCAAATCATTTATTTTATGGAAAATTTACGCTTAAGTCGCCTTGTCGTTTTGACGTTTTTATTGTGTTTTGTTACTAAATTCATTACAAAATTAAAAACATGTTGTTTAGTTAAATTAAATGAATATTTAAATATTTAAATTTGCTGATTTCGCTGTTGGCAACTCAACTTCAGTTCAGTTGCCTTCCGTTATCGACGCATAAAATTAATTTTTGTGGTTAGAAGCTTTAAATTGTTTTTATTATATTGCAAAATATTATTTCTTTAATCTTTGCCAAAAATTCTATAATTTTTTTTGTTTGTATTTAGCTGTGTTTGAAAGGGACTCTTTTTTCCTTTTCAAAAATCATCTGCATACGTTTGGATTTAAATTTAAATCCCTGAGAACTAAATCACCAATAATTTGAAATCTTTTCTTTTTTGCCCTTCTCTACTTAAGACCTCAAAAAGTACACAAAAAAGGGGTCACTATTTGTAAAATCACAAAACAATTGTTGCTTATAATACACAGAAGACTGACTGGTGTTTAAAAACACAAAAAACATCCTTAACTCAAGGGTGCTCTGCTCCGTTTTAAGATTTAAATGAAACAAAAGGATCACTTTAAATACTTAAAACAACAACAACTACTACTACTACTGTTCATAAAAAGAAAAAAGATTTTGGAAAAAGATCAATTACAATTGCACAATACTCGAGTATTAAAAAGGAGATTTCAATAAAACTGACCACGCCTCTAGAAATTTCGACAAAAAAAGAATTTAATTTAAAACGAAATATCTCTTTTTAAAAATGTTTGTGTAGAACGGAAATCCGCAATTTTTACAACAAATCAAACAGATTTTATTTTGGGAACTAATTTAATCAGAGATATCAAATTACCAGAAATTTGAATTAAAATACGACTTGCCAAATCAAGGAAGAGGCGTTTAAATTTGAAAGGTTTTTAGACGAATTTTTGTTGGTTTAAAATATTTGTTCTTCTTTTTTAAATTGTTTTAAACGTTTTCGTGTCTTTTGGGCTGTTATCAGCCCATGATCTTGTTTAAATTAGTTATTTTGTGTAATATTTTTATTTATTTAACAACAACCGCGCCCTTTTTCACTAAATATTTTCGAGTGAACAAGAGTTTCTTGTGTTTTTAGCAATATAACGCCTTTTTTATTAAAAAAAAAAACCAAAAAAAAATATTGTACAACAATAATTTCATTAAAAAAAAAAAAAAATAAAAGATAACATGACTCACAAACTGTTAAACAACAAGTTATAAGTTTTATGTCATTCATTAAATATATTTTCATACATTTCGTTTTTAAAGCATTTTTTTGAAATTTTACTTTTTTCTGGGTTTCTGGTAAATTTGTTTGAATGTTTAACGTGCAGGTATTTTATTGGGTTTGTTGTACCTGTTGACAAAAATTATATCTTAACATAATATTTCTTGGGTGTTCGTTGTTGTTCTAAATAAATTTTACATTTACTTAAAAAACAAATATCTGACATTAAACTGATAAATTTCGTTTTTTTTGCCCATCTTTTTTGTGGTTTTTAGTTTTTTAAACTAAATATTTATTTGGGTTTGATTTCTTCGGAAATATTCCTCTGTGCTCTAATAAAATAAAGTTGTTTGTAATTGTGTTATATTTGTTTGTGAAATGTTTTCTTTCTCTTTTTCCATTGGTAAACAATTAACTGGAATTTGTTACAATTTCTCATTACAACCTTAAAAAACAGCACGGAAAATTCTCGGAATTGATTGAACTGCTTGAACAATAAAACCAAAATTGTTTAAATTTCCTGTGTTTTGTGGGTGTTAATTGACATAAAACCCCCATCAAAACAAACCCAATATGACATTTCATCTGTCATCAAAGAACGAAGAAAATGATTAACGGCTGATTTTCTTTGCTGGATATAAAAGTAAAAATGCAGCAGGTGTTAAATAGCTTTAATTTGTTAAAGCTTTAATGAGTAATTAAACTTAAAGCTTTACGTATGATATACCCAGCACAATATTGGAGGGGACATTTTGTGTTTGTGCTGATGTTTGTAAAGGCCGCATACATTGCTCAAATGCTTGACGTGCAGGCGAATCCAATGCTGACGTGAATTCGCCGTAATAGTTAAGATATTTCTTTGATTTTCTATCCCGTTTAGTCGGTGTCACACATACAAACACTTTTTCACTATTAATACCATCGCGCTTGATGAGAAATTTGATCAATGTATTTAACTTTTAAAACTTAAAAAATATGTATTTTAATATACCGATCGACTCAGATTCAATTTTTAAGCCGATCTAACGATCCTAGTTTTCATCTCATTTAGCCATTAAAAAATCAATTAAGCCATTAGCCATTTTTATTTAGTCGAATTTCCTTCAAGTTTTCATAAGTTTAAGAACAAAAAAAAAAAAAAAAAAAGTTTTAAATACTGCACAGGTTTTCCTAATTAATTCGGCACATACATAATTTTGTTCTGGTTGATTCATTTTTGCCCATGAATCTCAAAGAGGGTATATTCTTGAAAATAAACTTCTGTGGTGTAGGTTATCAAATAGTTGAGCTTGACCGAATATACTTTCTTACTTGTTCCTTAAGGTCTAACTGTAATATGCTTAATTAAATCATATGTGTTAAGCCATATTGAACTTAAGGTCCAATTAGACGTGACATAACCATAACAAAACTGTATAACCATCACCTTTGTATTACCAAAGCGACAAACCAATTCAATTTTGGTTTCTAAATTCGCCGTTACGGCTGTGGCATTATGGTTATGTCACGTCTAATTTGATGAACCATGTGTTTTTGATTTAGTTTTTTTTTTAAATGCATTAAAGAGGATTTTTGTTAATTTTTAGAAGAAGGTTTAGTAAACTTATGCATATATTATTAACATTATAGTTCGGTCTTTACTATTTATTTGACATTAAAGCATTTAAATGCTTTTGAAAAATTACCAGAGAGCTTAAAGCTTTAATGCCTTAAAGCTTTCAAAAGGACTTCAAAGTAAAGAAAAAATCTTTTGAAGTTCTATAAAACACATTAAAGCTGTAGCAAATGCAGAAAGCTTTTACTTAATGATAAAATGTTTCAATTAATTAAGAATTAAAAACCTGTAGATTCTTAAAGTTTTTACCAAGCCGAATTTATACAGGCGATTGCATCAAAGAAAGCTATGCTGGCTTAAACTTTATTTTTTTTATAAACTTTCACATTTTAAATTCAAAAAGGGACATTGAGCGTAAAGCTGGAGGTCCACACCACGCGTTACACGCATTTTCGCTGTCTACGCAGCTGTCAAAAAGTAGAATCTGTGTAGTTACATATATGTAACAATGTACATGCACAAAAGCGTAGGATGCATTGAGGAGTTGAATGTGTAAAGTAGGTTAACTTTCTACTTTTGTAAGCGTCACAAGCAGCGTTCGAACAAATCAGCTGGTTTTAACAACTAAAATATAATTTTTACTTGTGGTGATGCCGCATAAAAAGCTTTGCATGTAACTTAAAACATAGAACGCATAGAAGGTATACAAATCATACAATGCGTAGAGGCGAAAACGCGTGGTGTGGACCTTCAGCTTAACTTCCTCTATCTCTCTCTGATGCGGTTATCTGTATGAATTCGCCTCGATTTTACCTAAGCTTAAGGTTTTAATTTTAAAGCAATTTTTTTTTAAAGCTGTACAAAAAGCTTTCGGTTTTTTTTAATAGTTTTTATTAAACATAGGCCTTGTTTTATATATTTTTTTTTAAATATTTCGATAAAAAGCTTTTGTTTTGTTTTTAATAGATTTAACTGAATTGAGTTGTGATCAAATAATTCATTTAAATATTAAATAAAAAGAAAATGGAACAACAAAAAGCTATGAAATTTATTCCATTAAAGCTTTTATTTGATTAAAAAATCTTTGGTAAATTGAAGCCTAAAGCTTTGTCCACAATGTTAGCAAAAATGTTGTATTTTCTCTGATTTCTTCCCAAATTTAGTCCACTTCTACTTCAGCAACAATTTGTATGAAATTGTAAATGACGTTTGTAATAATTTTATTAAGTCTTGAATGAAAACTTTTACCAAAAGTTTTAGAAAATACCCAGGAAAAACTTTTTGATTTTTAGTAATAGGTGGTAGTTATTTCATACGTTACCTGGTAAGTAGTTGTCATTACAATTGTCATTTTTCTTCAATAAATACTTACTAGTAATGAACTCAGCAACTACTTATAACTTCTATTATTTTCATTACTGAGCAATTGCTAATAATCAGCTCAATAACTTATTAGTTGTGTTGTTTTCAGTACTGAATATTTACTTTCTGGTAACGTACTTAATAACTACTTATTAGGGGTATTAACTAGTGATTTTATGGCTTACAATAGTACTTACAATTCAACTTACTCGTAGCTAAATAATAACTAGATACCCAGCAAAAACTTGGTAATGACTTGCCATTACTGAACAACTTACTTTTCAATGACTACTTCATACCATCTGCATTACATAGAAGTAGTTTGGTAATGGCTGACATATAATCTGATACCTAAGTACTTGTGTATGAGTTGATTAACGAAATTTATAATTCCTTCGTAATAAAATGCATCTACGGTTGAAGTTTTTTAAAATCTAATACAAACTGATTTAAAATATTTGTTCTTACAATTTGTTTTTTTTTTTTTTATTATAAATAAAAAACAATTTGTAATAAATTTGAATATGAAAAATTATGCTGTACTGAAATTTTATAGTCATGACATGTTAGTTGTAATTTTAGTGACATCGGAGTAATAAGTTATTTAAGTCCCTTTTTGTAAGCGAATGTGATAATGACTTATTTAACTCCCTATTTGTAAGCGAATGTGGTAATGACTTATTTAACTCCCTATTTGTAAGCGAGGGTGGTAAGTAGTTGCCTCCAATAATTTAATCTCATATTTAAGCTCTTAATTGAGTAAAAAACATCGTTTTTTTATACAAAAACTACACTGCCCCGGTAGACTAGCTGGTAGTGAGCTAGTCTATCAGCACCGAGGTTGCGCGATCGAATCCCGCCAGAGACAGAAAAAAAAATAAAAAATAAAACAAAGTAAAATAAAATAAGAAAAAATGGAAAAAAAAACATAAAGTAAAATAAAATAAGAAAAAATAGAAAAAAAAATAATAAAAAAAAATTTTTTTAAAGTCATGACATGTTAGTTGTAATTTTGGTGACATCGGAGTAATAACTTATTTAAGTCCCTATTTGTAAGCGAATGTGGTAATGACTTATTTAACTCCCTATTTGTAAGCGAGGGTGGTAAGTACTTGCCTCCAATGACATCACCGTGTTAAAATAATGAGTTAAAATGCCAATGTATAAGTAGTGAAGAGTCGTTATATTAGCTTTTTAACTCATTACTTTGCAATGTAAGGTTTTGCTGGGTATTTTTTGACTTCTAGTAAGTGTGTTTCAGCTGAAAAATAAGTAGTGTTTATTTTTCTCCAACATTATTTGCTAACTTACCAGGTAAGTTAAGTTTTTGCTGGGTAATAATAAATACGTTACATTGTTCTGGGGAAAATTTGCAAAAGTTTTCTTAATTGAAAAATATGTGTGTTTGCGAAAAAAAAATTGTTGCTTTATAGTCGACACTTAAGGGGAAAATGTTGTTTCCATTGTAAGCAAAGCTTAAAGCATTTATTTAAACATTTTTTCGTTTTAATTTTTATTATTTACATAAAATTTTTAGTTTTTTTTTCCTATTTTAAGCAAATAATCTTGATTAATTTTTCTTTTTCTAATCTTTTCGTTACAGGTATTCATTAAAGCATTTTTTTTTTTTAAGTAAAACTAGTGTTTCAGAAATTTTGACTTTATCAATTCTTCTCTATCATTTTTCATTTATTTCTTAGAACATTTGATAAATATCTCAATTTAATGTCAGAGAATTTATACAAATCTTGTGTAATCTTTTAAGCCAATTTGTTCTGCTAACCAATATTTTTTCTTTTTTTTGTTTAACCCTCTACCAATTCCATTTACAAACTCAATTTAACACAAAGTCAACGCCCAAAAGGAATTTTACAATTCATTTTTTAAAGGATTTTTTTTCTACTCTTTACGAAAAAGTCTTTAGCAAATCTTTTATAATAATTGATTTGCTATAGAGCAAAACAAAAAAAAAAAAAAAAAAAAAAACTTGCAGCAATTTGCAAAAAAAAAACAGTTTGAAAAAATGGGATGTGAATAGTTAAAGTAATCAAGGCGTAACAAATTCACTTTTTGTTTCACCTACATAAACTGCATACGAATGGAAGTTAAATGTGTCCAGCTGGTTTTAGAAAAAGAAAAAAAAACAAAACTAGATACATTTTATTGTATGTGTATATATTTAGCAAATAGATGATGTTTCGTTCAACAAATAGATTTTGAAAAAAGAAAAGGCCAAAAACTGTTTTAAAATACAAATTTTATATCTGATTAAAGGCAGTAGTAAACACTAGTGTTAATGGTTTTTTAAAAGGTGTTAATTAGTTTATAATAAAAAAAAAACTTAAACTAAATACCCAGAAAAATTAAAAGACATTCAACTGATTCTTTTCTTTTTTTTTCTATCTAAAATTGATTTGAGAAAAACTATAAAAAAACATCTTAAAAAAAACCAGATTGAAAAATACTTGACAAATCATAAACAAAAATTTCTCTCGATATCTTTCTTAAACATTAAATTTTTTTTATAGTATTTTTTTTAATGAAACCAAAGATTTTGAAACGACTTCATGAAGACGGTTATAAAATCTTTAGTTTATTACTTAATTGTGTGTCAGAATAATACAAACAGATGACAGGTAACAAACAGAGTAAGAACTTTTTAGCTCATGCCATCCATCCATATACCCAACCCTAAAACACTTTCTTTCATTCTCTTTTCAAATGTCATAAATTATATTTGCGCTCTCACAGCAGTAACAAATTTCTAGCACAATAGCTCAATAGGTTATCTCTTATACAAAACTATAAAGTAGCAAAAGTTTTCCTTTTCAAATGTTTTCCAAAAAAAAAAAAACAATAAATCCAAAAGATTTTCTCTTTATATTTTACAAAAATATTCATTCTCTAATAATTCTATACCGTTAATATTGAAAATGTTGATTGATTGTTACGAGTGAGTGAGTGCAGTGCGCGTCTTGATTGGGAGAAAGAGAGTGTGGGCTAAGTTGAATGAAATTCACAAATGTCTTATTTAATTAACATACACTTGACAAGCTGTCATTATGTCAATATGGTTACAAGAACAGAAACATAACAGCAACAACAACAACAATATTAAAAAAGCCAAGAAAATATTAACAAAAGTATTGTTTTTGTTTTTATTGGGTTTTTTTTTAGTGACACGATGCAAAATATTTCAAAACAATGGCTGTCATTCAGTCATACTTTGAGTTAAAGGAAAAGTTCAAGTAAATGTTTTTAAAAAAAGAAAATATTAAAAGGCAAAAATATTAAATTTAAAAAAAAAAAATTGGAATAGAAAATATTTCTTCTAACAAATGTCAAATATTAACCAATATTTATTAGTAAGCAAAATGTTTAATTTCAAACGACTTTCGAAAATTCGAATATGTATTAAATTTTTTTAAAAGTTAATTTAATTTTTATTGAACGTTTAATTCATATACAAATTTTGTAATTTTTCAATATTTTAAAGAATTCGAAAATTTGCTTATTAAAATCTTGAAACTTTTTCAATCAATAGTATTATAAGATTAGCTAATAGTTTTAATTGTTTAAAAAAATAAATGTTCAGTTTTAAACGGTATTGGGAATTTCGAAGCTACGAAAATGGATTTTGATTTATTTTTAATTTATAAATTTCAATTTTATTTTATTGAAAGTTTTTTCATTTAAATTTTTCATTATTTTCCGATCTTCGAAATTTCGCATATACAATTTTAAAATTTTTTCAATCTTAATTTCTATTTTAGGATTTTAAAATTTAAATTTTTACATTCTAGTTGCAAGACATTAAACAACTTTGATTTTAAATGAATTTAAAGAATTTCGAAAATTCGAATATTGAATTTTTACCTTTTGTTTTTCATTTTAAATTTATAAATTTTAATTTAAGTTTTGTTTATTATTATTTTTGAACTTCGAAAATTCGCATATAAAATTTTTGAACTTTATTAATCATTGCTACTATTTGGGGATTTAAGTATTTAAAATTTATTACAAGACATTAAAAAAGTTTAACCAAAAATAAATTTAAATAATTTCGAAAATTCGAATATTGAATTTTAACATTTTGTTTTTCGTTTTAAATTTATAAGTTTTAATTTTTATAAACTGCTAATTTTATATAAAAATTTTGTAATATTTCCATTATTTTTAAAACTTCGAAAATTCGCATAAAAAATGTTTAAACTTTTTCAATCATTGTTACTATTTTGGAATTTAAATATTTAAATTTTATTACAAGACATTAAAAAAGTTAAACTAAAAATAAATTTAAAGAATTTCGAAAATTCGAATATTGAATTTTAACATTTTGTTTTCCGTTTAAAATTTATAAATTTTATTAACTGCTAATTTTATATACAAATTTTGTAATATTTTCATTATTTTTAGAGCTTCGAAAATTCGCTTATAAAATTTTTAAACTTTTCCAATTATAGTTTCTTTTTTGGTATTTAAATATTTAAATTTCATTACAAGACATTAAAAAAGTTTAACTAAAAATAAATTTAAAGAATTTCGAAAATTCGAATATTGAATTTTTACATTTTGTTTTCCGTTTTAAATTTAAAAATTGCTATTTTTTTTTATTGGCTTCGAAAATTCGCATATAAAATGTTTAAACTTTTTCAATCATTGTTACTATTTTGGAATTTAAATATTTAAATTTTATTACAAGACATTAAATAAGTTTGACTTGAAATAAATTTTAAGAATTTCGAATATTGAATTTTAACATTTTGTTTTTCGTTTTAAATTTATTAATTTTAATTTAAGTTTTATTTTAAATAAGCAGTTATTTTATATAAAAATTTTCTAATATTTCCATTATTTTTAGAACTTCGAAAATTCGCATATAAAATATTTAAACTTTTTCAATCATTGCTACTATTTTGGGATTTAGATATTTAAATTTTATTACAAGACATTAAAAAATTTTGACTAAAAATAAATTTAAAGAATTTCGAAAAATCGAATACTGAATATTTAATATTAAAATTTTGTTTTCCGTTTTAAATTTATAAATTTTGATATCATTTTTATTAATTGTTAATTTGATATAAAATTTGGTAATATTTCCATTATTTTTAGAATTTCGAAAATTCGCATAAAAGATTTTGAAAGTTTTTGATCAAAAGTATGTATTTCGATTTTTATAGGGCTTTTTTAAATTTAAATATTTAAATAATTTTGAGATGGTTTTAAGAATTTCGAAAATAAAATACAAACTGCATTTATTTATCTAGGACAATATGAAAATATTTTAATCTGTATTTTCTTTGAAAAATTTCCAAAATTCGGTTAATAAAATTTTGAGAAAAAACTTCAATGAAGATATATAAATTTTAATAAAACTGTTCATAAATGACAACAAAACGCTGTAATTATTTAAAGAATTTCGAAAATTTGAATGTTAAATTTGTAAACCCAGAGAAAAATATAATTTTACGGCAATTTTACAAATGTATTAAAATCATTTAATTTAAATTAAAATAATTTTATAAAAATAGAGTATTTAAAGTTTTTTTTTATGTTTCAAAAACTTCGAACTCGGACGTTAATATACGGTTTTTTAACTTCGAAGTTTAAGTATTGTATTTTAAGATATTTTGTGTATTAAAATTTAAGTGTACAACTGCATTTATTTGGATGGTCGGAGTATAGCAAAGGCAGAGCATGTGGGGAGGATAGTCAAATATTGGAACATTTTCTCAGAATTTGTCGAAATTATAACCAAAGACCTTGGGAGCGATGTTATACCGGATATTAGGATCATTGATTGGAAGATTCTCAATCATCGGAGAATTATTCCTCTTTAAAGGTGACAAAGAAAAAGAACAGACGGTGAAACGCAGCTGCAACGAGACCCATTGAAAATAATTGGTTTGAAACCAGTTTCTGCTTTGCAATGCGTTTCCGATCTTAAATTTTGAGTATTAAAAATTTAATTTAGAAAAAATTCGAATATTGATTGTTGACCAGAATTTGAACAGAACTTTTTGTAGATTTTCTCTTTCGGTATTTGCATTTGTTTTTAAGTTTTCGCTTGTCTTAATTTCACAAATAAAACCACATAATTTTTCCACAAAAATGATCAACACTCAAGAATATTTGTTTTGTAGATCTGACAACAAAAAAAAAAAAAAGACATAAACTTCCATCAACCTTTAAATATGGATTATCATTCACATTTGAAGAGGTTTTTTTTAATATAAACATGATGTTAAATGTTTTTTTAATGGTATAAAGAAAACTTTGCCGAATCTCATATACCCTTCAGTATGGTGGAAAAAGTACAGAAAGTTATATTTGAGCTCATGTTAATGCATCTAGCTAGTGTTGGATGGATCCTATCGCACTAAGACCCTTAACTCGGAAGGACACTTGTATTGCCGCCAGGTGAAATAGTGGACCGATTTGGCAATTTTTTTCCTTTAATATGTTCTCTTTCCAAAGTTTTGTTAAGCAACTCCAAAATCATTAAAAACAGTCAAACGTTTTTAACCCTGGTTTCTATATAACCAGACCACTTATGGACCGATTTTGTTAATTTTCACTGCCTGTTTTCTCTTAAGTTTAAGATAAAAGTGAAGAAATTAGGTTCATAAGTTATAAGAGGACTTCGAAAAGTTAAGATTAATGGAAAATAATTTGAGAATTATGGGTTAAAAATAGTAACGCAACATATGTGTTTTTTATAAACCAGTTAGGGCTTTAACCAAATTTTTGGCATAATACCACGGAGCGGCCAAGAATGTTTTAGTAATGAAAACACCTGTCTCCCGTCGTTTTGCGAAAAAAACCTATCGCAGGGTAGCAATTTTCTAAAACCTTTCAAGAAATTTTGAACCGAGATGAATTGTAAGCCGTAGGAAAATTTTTAAATCTAAAGCAGTGGATACATACCAAAATAGCATTGAGGTGATACGTATATATACAAATATCAGGTGTATATTTTTTTTAAATTTCCGTGAGATAAAAATGGCTATTTTCAAACTTCAACTCGATCCCTGCGTCAACTTTTTAAACAATCCGAAAAAATTATCATATTTTTTATTAATGTTCTACACGACTATTCTATGCCGTTTTTGATATTCGCAAAAAGTGTGAAAAAGTTATAGGCCTAGTCCCCATAGTATCTGAGGTCTTCAGAAAACAGATTTCAACAGACAGAATGCAAGGCGAATATCGTTAAATCAACTTCCCTATTCATAAGAACCCGGATTATATATTTTTTTATAAGTTCTAAGATTAAAATTACTAACGGAATAACCAACTTATATTTATATCCTTTCCGCCTGTAGCGAAGGGTATAAAAAGGGTACACACTCGTTGTATTATAATGACATCTAAATATGTTACATGTAAAATGTCAGAGTTGTTGTTTCTGTTATTGTTGTCTCGTTGTGTTACTTTTTAAATATCAAATTACAAAACAAGCTAATGTACTTGACCAACAACAAGGGTTAACAGAAAAATAAAGATACAGAGAAAAAAAAATTGAAATTTTTTTAAAAACAAATAAGTCTCTTAAGGACAACCCACAAAAATATTTTGGTTTCTATACGCATGCACGACTTAAATAAACATTTTTCAGTATTTCCAAGCGCCACTTAATAAACAATTGGCTTCAGATTACCGACTGTGGGAAAATCCTAAAATTTTTAATACGAATGCTCTCTCTCTCTCTCTCTCTCTGTCTTTCCCTTACCTCTGTCTACAATTTTTCCAAAGAGATTTTTTCCTCTGAGAAAATTCCGCGTCGAACAATTCCATCGACGATTTCGAAACTGATGTTGACATTCACTTATCGCCAAATTGGCTCCCTTAACGAGAGCACCCAATACACCGGGATTGTCACGCACTAAACGTCTCTGTTTTCTTCTCAAGGTGGTGTGTATGGCGGGATCGACGTACATTATGCCCGAACTAATGGGTGAAATATTATTTGGTTCACCAACTTTGGCAATGCCCCTGGAAATAAAAATAAAGAGTTTTTTTTTGGTATTTAATTAACATTCTTATTTTGGTATTTTTTTTTTTAAGTTGTTTTCAGGTTTTAATTGAAACTATTTTTCAGGCTTGAGTGATTTTTTAGTTTTGTGGTTTTTATTTTTTTTTTTTTATTAAAAAGAAATATTTTTAATTTGGAAAGTTTTTTTTTGTTTAATATTAATAACGAGACAAGTTTTGTTTTATTTAATTAACAGTTTAAGTTTTTTTTTTTTGAATTTTTTTAATCAGTTTGGAATTTAAATCCGTTTGTTTGTTTTTTTTGCATGTTCCTATTCTAAAAGTATCTATTTAATTTTTATCTTTTAATGAATGGTTATTAATTGTTTTAATTTATTATTTGCTGCAGATTTGTATTGAAACCTCACACGTTGCTTTGTTGTTTGAATTTTTAATCAGTTTATTTAGAATTGTAAATAATTTTTATAGCAACTAACCATAATATATGGCCGCCGCTGTTTACTAGAGTTACTTTTTTTGCGATTTTTTTTTTTTATAAAAGTCTTTGATTTCCACTGTTGTGGAGTGTTTAACACGTTTGCAACAGTATGCTGCTATTTAGTTTATGTTTCATTGTTTAATTTATAGCAACATCAACAACAACAGTAACTTGTACATAAAAAAATAACAACAACAAAAAAAAAAATATCGCTTGTAAGAGTAATAAACAATTGCGCAAATAAACAAAAATTGTTCAACTTACAATTGTAACGAACATTTTAAATTGCCCAGACAATTGTTCAGACTGACAATCAATGATTGTTAAGTTTTTCTTTTCTTTTATTTTATTTATTTTTGTTTTTCTTGTTTAAATACTCGAGGGAATTTTTTTGTTATAAATACGTAAAAAAAAGAAATACAACAAAATCAAAAACAAACTTTTACAAAATTAAAAATTATAAAGACTCTAATTTAAAATATTTGCTATTTTTCTGTAGATTCTACTTTGAGTTTTTTAAATTGTTTGTTTTTAGAAATATATCTGTGGTAAAAAGGAAAAAAAGTAACTAGAACATTTTAAGGTTTGTTTTTGATTTTAATTAAAAAATTACTGCCGGTTTAACGATGTCGAACGTCATCGTTCGCATAGAAAATTATATTTAAAACAATAACAAAATTCGAAAATTTGTTTTTGTTTTAAATGTAATATTCTATGCGAACGTTAACGTTCGAAATCGTTGAACAGGCTGTTAATTCAATTTGCACCAGTTAATAGTATCAATTAAATAATTTTTTGATATTAACAATGTTTTCGTCAGTTATGCTGTTGATATAAGTACATGTTTAATTCGCTTGATTAAATTTTTAATTAAAACTGACTATATTTTTGATTAATTATTTAATTGCAAAAAAAAAAAAAAAAAATAAAAACAATTGGAATGTAGGAGAGCAATTTCAAACTTTAAGGGTAATTTTTGAAAATTTTCTCCTGTTCTTAAAATTCATTAATTTTTTGCGGTTATAGTTTTTTTTTAGGTTTTTATTCCTAAATACTCCTAATGACACTTAAGCTTTAATTCCATATGTTATTTTGCATTTAAAGATAAACAAAAAGTTATTTTGTTATAATTTTCTAAAAACTAGTACAAAACAATTGAAACTTTGCCATTATGGGGTTATAAACATCGAAAATCTCAAAGAGGCCATTAACTCAAGTTAAGCTTAAGTCAACTTAAGCGCTTTCCCCCCCGATATGTTTAAGTGGTTTTAATTGCATTTGAAAAAGGGGGGGGGGGGGGGTGCTTTAAAACCATGTGAGATAAGGCCATGATGGCTTTATCTCGCTTTCAATAGGGAGATAAAGCCATTTTTTTTTTTTTTTCATTTGAATGGGAGATAAAGCCTACATGGCCTTAGCTCACATTAGCAATAAGTATTATAAAATGGCTTTATCTCTCATTTCAGTTCCGGAGACACTAAAGTTAAGTATTGAAATCTGGCTTCGCATACTAAAGTTTTTTTGCGTGGCGGCTTGCGGCCGTGCTTAGGGGTTTTTTCCTTCAGTAGGAAGCGGCAGGTGGCTTCGCTGAATAAAGTTTTCCTGCGTGCGTCACAAGAATAAAAAAAATGTTTTTCAATGATAACTAAGGATTTTGCCTTTTACAGAATGCTTACACCATGCATTACAATATTCTGAAAAAATATGGCTTTATCTCTCATTTGCGGAAAAAATATGGCTATATCTCTCATTTCGCAAAATTTTAAATATGACCTTACCTCTCAATGATTGGGCAATAAGGCCATTATGGCTTTATCTCCCATTCAATTGAGCAATAAAGCCATCGTGGCCTTATCTCACATGGTTTTAAAGCATCCCTCCTTGAAAAGGTGTTTTTTTTTTTGGCAAATAAACTGTCAGTATATTCCAGCGTCTCAAAATGAACAACGCTAGCAAATTATTCAATTTTACTTTACAAATCAGTCATCGATGGTTAATCGAAAAGTTGTGTTGAGCGATGAGGCTTATTTTTGATTTAGCGGCGGCTTTGTTAAAAAAACAAAATTAACGCCTATGGAGTGGGACCAATCAGATCCTATAGAATCCATTTCATCCAGAAAACTTCACTGTAAGGTGGAGTTAACACGGTAGTGCCAAAGCGAATTTCATTTTAAAGGTAGCGTTGAAAGCCCAGCTAAGCTACTTTTTTTCTTACTTAGAGAAAGGAATGTCAAATGTTGCCTATGTTTTTGACATAACGACCAACGAAAGCAACAAATAAAACACAATGTTGTATTTTTAGTATTGTAGTTGTATCGCCACCACCGTTTACATGAATTCGCCTTGGCTAATGCCATCAGTGGACCTTAAAATAAAAGCCGCAGCTTGCGTTACAGCCTATGAAAATCGTTAACGCACCATGATCAATTATTATTTGTTTGTATGGCGCTGCATGCCATACGGCGACTGCAACCATATTGAAATCAAAATTTGGCAGTAAGTCTGGGTTCACACTATGAACGTTTCCTTTCAGAAAGTTAAGTTTATTGGTGAGAGGGGAGAGAATAGAAGCATGTTCTCTTCCTCTCTCACCCATAAGCTCAGACTTTCTGAAAGAAAACTTTCATGGTGTGAACCCAGACTAAACTGATTTGGAGTAACTGACTTATTAATTGGCTTCTAAATTTCGGCGATTTGACACCTTTCGATAATTTTGTATGGGCCTGCGTCAAGTTACTGGTGTGTGCTGATGAACCAGCAACAATTGACGTCCTTAAGGCTCGTGCTATGAATGACATACAACCAGCAGAGCTTCAAAATGAGGATCAAAATAGGACGTCTAAAATGCGATTCATTAAGGAACGCCGCGGTGCCCTTATGCTCCCGAATCATTTTCAAATATTAATGCAATCTTTTCAATAAACAATAGTTTTTTAATAAAATTAATTTTTTTTTTTATATTTTTCGGGTAACGGGCTAGTTGCTAGTGAGCAAGTCTATCCGTGTGGGTGTTGCGGGTTTGGCTCCCGCCTGAAACTCTGGTCTGTTTTACTGCAACAGGCTGAAGTTTAAAGTTACTATTGCTCGGTTAATTAAGTAAGAGTATAATTCTGTGGCATTTGACAAAACATCTTAAGTCGAGATAAGATAGCAAAAAAGTTTTTTAAAAAAGCTCGGTGAAGCAATCATTTTTATTAAATAAACCAAAATCAAAGAAAACTTCCGTTTATAATACAAAATTTTAAAAACGTTAACAAAAATGTATTTTGAGTGAAAATTTGTATGATTAACAGAATTTGTTTCAACTTTTTTAATTCGACTAAAGATGTTTTGTCAAAATGCCACAGAATTTATAAATGTATTTGTAACTCTTATGGGTCGATTACGGAGGGCAACACTGTTGAAATATAAAATTTTTGTATTTCTTTTTATTTTAACATGAGCAGCTTTGCCTGATGTCGCTGCTGGTAACTCAACTTCAGTTCAGTTGTCATCTGAAATCGACCCGTTAATAAATAAATAAAAAAAATATTATTTTTTATAACTTCAAAAAACATCGAGATAAAAAAAATACTCTTTAAATACTAAAAAATAATTATGAATTAATGCTTTTCTCAATTAAATTTTAAAGCAAACTAAATCTAAGGAAAATTCTTAAAAAAACAATTCTTTTTAACTCTGTTTCTTTTTTCTTTAGCTAAGCAAATTTAAAATATTTTATTTTAAACAAAATCGTATGGCTTTCTTTTTCCCTACTTAACGTTTTGTTATGAAATAAAAACGTTAATAGAATTTTTAATTAAATTAAACCAACTACATTTCGTAACAACATCTGCTATTGAAATAACAGCTTCCGTCTAAATTAAAAATTTCAAAAAACAAACACACACTCACACAAACAACGAAAGAAAACTTTTAAGTCTCCAGCAAAAACTCACACGTTCTTTTTTCGTATTAAGTTGAAAAAAAAAACTTTATGGCATGTGCTTATAACAAATGTTTCATTAAAAAAGATTTTTTTTTCAAGTAGTTTTCTCAGATTTTAAAGTTTTTTTATTACAATTTTTTTTTTTAACTTTACTAGACAAAACATACTTAATTTTTATTCGTTTTATTAATACTTTCTTGTCTGTGTTTAAGATGTTATTTGTGTTTTTTTTTGATACCTAGATGAACTTAAGGTTTTTTGTTGTTGTTGTGTGATTTTAAGTCATTTTAGCGGAAGTGCTAATTTTAAAAGGAAATATAAATCAATTTTTTGTTTGTTTATTTCTTAAACAAATTTATTTGGTTCATTATTTTGACAGAAGATTTAATAAAATACAAAAAAAAAATAAACTAAAACATTTTTAATGTTATTTTTAAGAAATTAAAAGACTTAAAACACAAACTTCGGCAGAAATTGCACCAGAGAAGGATGGAAACAAAAGACTTAAGACACATACTTGGTCACATCATATTGTCACTTTCGTCAAAAACAACAAAAATCATATAAAATGTTAAAAATCAAAACAATAATTGTAAAAGAAAAATTTTTGGAAAATATTAATATTTAAAAAATTTTTTTTTTAATAATTCTCAAAAATTTGAGAAATTCGTTTCTAAATTCTTTAAAAGTTAAAAAAATAAATTCCAATTCTTAATTTTCTTAATAAAAAAAATTATTAAAAACAATAATAAAATTCTCAATTCTTAAATTTCTTTATTAAAAAAAGACTAAAAAATTCTTCTATTTTAAATTTTCTAAAAAATTTAAAATTTTTTTCTAAAAACTTCAAAACAAATTTTCAAAAATTTAAAAAAAAAACCACAATTGATTTACAAAAGCTCTCAACAATTATATTAACATTAAAAGAAACCATTTCAAAAATATCAGGGTCCGCAAATAATAAATTAGTATCAAAAAACAAAAATCATTTATTTAAACAAAAAAATATCAAAATTGGGGCATTTTTAAAAAAGGTTCAAAATTTTTTTTTCGAAATTTTGAAAAATTTTCCTTAAAATTCTTTCCGTTTTCCATACAAAATGTATGAGAATAGCTTAAATGCGAGGGAATAAACTCTTAACTTTTTGTTCAATTATTTTTTTAATTATTTATAAATTTCTTTAAAAAAAATTAACACTAATTGGAAACAATTTAAAAAAAACCTTAAAAATATCACAAAAATCTTTCTAATAAAACAGAAAATAATATTTTTTTCAATAACGTTTGCAATATCGACATTTTTAAGAAATAAAAAAGAAAACTGAAAACTTTTAAAGGTATTTTCTCTAAAGTTTTAAATTTTAACACCTTAAAGTTCTTAACTTACCACCACATTGATCCTCTCCCCCGGCCAGGTTTATGTTTGGCTTCAGCTTTGCTCAGCGCTAAACTGGCCAATAATACAAATAAAAGTCTTAAGATTGTAGTTAAATCCATTGCGTTTTTGTGTAAAATTATTTAATATTAATTTCTTAAAAGGCAAAATTTTTTGCTAAACAGCAAAAACAAGCCTTTTACACTTTTATTCAAATAAAAAGCTTAACAATTTTTGTTTTTTTATATTATTTTTTTATTTTCTTATTTGATTATGTTTAAAATAAACAATTTATTTAAATAAACAAATTGAAGATAATTTTTTGAATCAACAAACTTTTGTCACAAAAAAAAAAATAGTTTAAAGCTATTTTTTTCATACAATTGACAGGCACAATTAGAAAATCAAATAAACTTCAAGTTTATCACTTAATTTGTTTATCATTGATCGACATAATAATAAACTAAAGTGTAACATTTTTTGTTTTTCAACTACACAAAGCGTCGGTTTTTTGCCAAAAACATATTTTCCACAATTTTTTTTTTACTTTTAAATTTAACAGGCACGTTTTTATTTCTTTTATAGGTATCTTAAGATATTTTTATTAGAGACTTTTTTATAATTTCTTTAATATTTCTATTTAAGAAAACACACTTCTTTTTTCTCATTCAGTCACTTTTTTCACGAGTGTACTCTAATTCTGTGTTACCCGGTTTAGTGCCAACATTAAACTGAATGTGTTCGAGTTCTTTTGCTACACTTCAATATCTGTCGTTTTTTTCTCTTGTGTTTTCAATTTCATTTCATGTTTTGTTATGTTTTTCATTTAATATTGTTGCTGTTGTTGTGTCTGTTATTGTTTCTGAGTCTCGTTTCGCTTAACTCATCTCTTCTGTGCGTGTTTAAATATTCGTGTGTAAGATTGTTTGTTGTTGATCGTCACATTAACTAAAACCTTAAAAACAAACACTTTTTAAACACAGATACACAAACTCACACTAAACAAACAAGCAAAAAAAAAAAAAGAAAAACACAAACAAAAACAAAAATACTATTAAAAAAACAATGAGAGTATATGATTTTTTGCTAAACAGAAAATTAAAATAAACGCCTTCCTTTTTCTTCTCCTTAAGCAATGAGTACAAAAGAGAAGGCCAGTTAGCTGGTAGTGTAGTTATCTCTGTTTAGCAGAGAGAGATTGTGCGCCAGCAAGTAAATAACGATCGTGTATATAATTGTTCTCTGTGCTGTTGTTTGGCCAATAAGAATACGTCGATGCTTGTTGGATCATGTATAAACTTGCTGTATATAAATTGTGTTTGATTTTTTCTTTCTTTATGTTGTACTCAGGGGAAAAATGCATTTTTTTTTTGTTTTGGAACAAATTAAATATATACTGATACAGTTGGGGGCAAAGAAATAGCCATGAATTTTGGTAAACAAATTAAGACGATAAATGAAGTAAAATTAATTACCTACAGTCAGCCTCAAAAGAAAGTGTACACCGAACAGTTCAACATTTATAAGTCCGTAGGTATTAAAAGGGGGAGAGTGCAAAAAATCTGTTTTTATGTTTTTGTATCTGTAAAAATCGTCTGGAATATGCGAAAAAGCAACACAACATAAATATTTTTTCTTTATGGGACAAAAAATATTTATTTATCTTTTTTTTATGCTTTTTCGCATATTCCAGACGATTTTTTTGATTTTTACTGATAAAAGTGGCTTTTTTCTGGGAACACTACGATATATCCCATGTTCATGTAGTGCTTGGCGAACAGTACTGTCGCTAGCACTTGCTCCTAATGTTATTGCTCGTTCCTCTGCTATTTTTACTGTACTGCGCCAGGAATTAGCCTTTATTCTTCGCACTTTTGTCCTTTTGACGCAGGAACATGGAAATAATATGAGATTCTACACTTTTTTGACGCGTAAAATAAGGCGTTTTCTGAGATTAATGTTAATTTGAAAACGAAGAAGAAAGAAATGACAAATTTTTTTTATTCAAATAAACAAGTACTGGATACACTTCAAAAACATAAAAACTGATTTTTTGTACTATCCCCCTTTAAACATCTACGGACTTATAAACGTTGAACTGTTCGGTGTACACTTTCTTTTGAGGCTGACTGTATAAATATAAAAAAAATTATAAAAATAATTTTACGTTTAAATAAAAATATAGATTGTTTTAAACAATGTAGGTATCACTTTATCTTCTGAGCAGTCCTTATATTAAAACATTTAAGCAAAATAATTTTTTTTTGCATTAAATTTTTACTGTCTTAAAATTTTTATTTATACTTTCAAGTAAATGATTATTTTCTTTACTTGGTGGCCACACGATCAAGATTTGCCTTTCAATTCCTTTCAATCTGCAATACACTCTCAGTTTTTTACTAACTCACTCACACTTTTTAAATTGACCACGAGATGGCTTTCAATTTCACCTTTCCATTTGTTTGGCAATTTACTTTCAATATAACAGCTGAGTACAAGTTTGTCTCTGTTGTTGTTGACATCTTGGAAGTAAATTGCTTACAAATTGAGTGCAGCCTACGTCATAGCTTTTAATTAATGTAAATTTTGACAAGCAGTATATGTAAAAGACTATCAAGAACAACTTGAACGTGTGGCCGCAGGGTTAAGCAAATTTCTATATCCATGTAGAATTTATAGAAACTGATGTTTAAGAACTTTGAATTACAAATACAGTTATTTCCGCTTAATTGAGTTTCTAAAAATGCACGACTTTTGACGCAATTAAACGGGAACTCAATTAAGCAGTACTCGGTTAATTGAATCGCCGATGCAATTAAAACGAAAATCGCTTAATTGAGCAAGATGTGCAATAAAACGAAACACCCATCTGTAGATAGAAAATAAAACTCATTTCTTTAATTATTTTATTAACAGAAACACGACTTTCTTGCCGCAAATTAATTTTGTTTACGTTTGTGGAGCAAAAACACACTAAGAAGACGGAAACAATTAACCGAAACATTTGCTCTTGTTTTTCGCAATGCGGTCTTATTTTGCGAAATAATTAAGCGGGTGACCCAATTAAACGGAACTCTACTAATCGGGTATTTTTACATAGACAGTTATACTGAATGATTTCGTTCCATGATTTTTAGTGCAATAAAACGGGAAACTCAATTTAGCGGGGCTCAATTAACCGAAAACAACTGTAGTATCAGATCGAATAATGCCTTTACACCGAATTTGAATTACATAAAATCAAGAAGTTTTATTTAAAACAGATATACAGAGTGTTTTAAGCCCAATATTAAAATTTTTTTTTTTATTTTTTAACCTTTAGCCAACAGTCAGAGTATGCCCCCTACTAAAGCGAATTCTTTACAGGTGGTATTAAAAACCTTGCTGATAGCTTTTTTTAGTTTTATAAATGTTTCTGTTTTGTTTTTCTATTTTGCTTGTGGTATTTCTACGAGTTTTACTTGTTGCGGTACCGAGATTGCCTGTAATGAACTCACCTTGCCCCCTACTAATGCAATGCTTTGTGTTGGTATTAGGAAAATAGGCTATGAGGAGAAGGAAAGAGGAAGTAGTGTTTGTTTAATTGTTTAGTAGAATTTTTCCAAATTGTAGACGGCTGAGCAGACTTCTATCAGGGAGTTTATTCCACATGCGGCTAGATCGATCGAGAAACGAATTTTCTCTGAAATACGTTGTGCGAAACATTGGGCAGTTGACAGCAAACGGATGTGATCTGCTGGAAAGGCGAGTACTACGGGCATTCACTCACATCTCGAGGATGAGTTCGCCCATCTCAGCTGAAAACTGAACGTGGTAAAAGGTATAGATAGAACAATGACGCACAACCCACATTCCGACGATGCTCCAATAAGTCAATAGTGCTGGATACCCTAATGTCATTGATGAGCTTCAACGCACTCATTTCCACCCGATCCAGAAGCTTCAAGATAGACCTTGAAGCACCTGCCCAGATATGGAGTTGTATTATATTTGCGGTCGGATAATGGCGGTATAAATACTGAGAAGATCAGACGAAGTGAAGTATGGTTCCAACGAACATAATGCCTTTTCATGCCAAGTACATCAAGAGTGTATAATTCCTCAATAGCTATAACACCTATGGATACAGATGACTCTCACTCCACAAGACGTCTGTGGGTCAACATACAACATTGGGGCTTACAAGCATTAACATCGACCCTAGTCGCAAGACCCCACTCGGAGATTGTCGTAAGGTCAAGATTGAGTGTATCGTTAATGTTCTGCCTTATAGCTTCAACCTCACTAAGGCTTGGTCAAAGATAAAAATAAAAATTAATTGGCAAAAGCTGCTGTCATCCGCGAAAAAATAGATAAGATTGGAAGTTAGACCCAGGAGTTCCTTAAGAAAAATAAGAAAAAGTGTAGGATAAAGAACCTATCTTTAACAACGCGTATAGAAGGGTCATTGAGAAAGCTCGGTATAAATCGAGAGAAATCACTACCGAAACCAAATGCAATTAGTTTTGAAATGAGTGCACCGTGCCACACAAGATCAAACGCTTTGGACATATCTAGAGTAATCCCTTTGCTTTCACCAAATTGGTGAACACATAAAACGACTACAACGTTCCGAAGGAAACGCTGACAGGTCTTCCGTAGAACGACTTCTACGAAAGCCATACTGTCACACAAAAGTGAATAAGACTCCAGACAATTTACCAAATAGTGGCTCTCGAAGGAGAGCATGAGAGCGTAGAGCAAACTGCAATTGGGTGGTTATTGAGGATTTCGCCGTAGCGGTCTCCAGGGACCGTAACGTGAGCTCCGGCTTAATTTTTTTAGAAATTAGGTCCGATGATGCCCCCAGCGTGTAAAGCACAATAAAAATACGAGGGAAAAAACTATTCACGACTAAGGAAATTTTTTAAGCGAACATTTTTTTTATTCTCCTTTGGATTACCTAATTTGGGAGTTTCTCATGATCGCAAATATGTGAAAAGGGTTAAAATTATTCACGACGGGGTCAATATTTTTTTGTAAGGTACGCCTTTTGCATTTTAGCTTATGATATACCATTTTACCATCGGTAGAGGGAATAAAAATTATCTGTAATTTTTGAAACAAAAATAAATGTACCGCTTATAATCTTGTAACAACAACAACAACAACAAAACTTTAAATATAGTGCCTCTTTATCTAAGAGAAGCTAACTGGATGGCAGATTTTGAAAAAGTAAAACATTTTTTAATAAACGAAAACGTAGAAAATCCGATTTTGATTGGCGACCTAAACATCAGAATAGGAAATATACAACAACCATTAGATGATTTTTTTAAATCGACTTTTAAAGCCGGCTTGGACACGAGGAAATCTATAGACGTAACCGAAAATAAAAAGGGAAAATCTTTCATTGAGGTATGCGAAGACTTTGGGTTACATGTATTAAATGGGTGTACAAAAGGCGATGAAAATGGCAATCTAACTTATATAAGCGGAGTAGCGCAATCAGTCAACGATATATGCGCCTCATCACATGCAAATTTAGAGTGTATTGAAAGTTTTTCGGTAGAAAGTAAAGGATGGTCTGACCATATGCCAATTGTTTTAACTATAGGGCACTGCTACACGTTCAATAAATATCGTGATATTTGGATCGCGATCCATTTTAAAATATTGATGGATCACGAGCGTATGCTACATGTTCAATATTTATCGCGTCAGTATTTATGTTATTTTTGTGTTGTGCGGGTCGTTTATCAATGTTGCGAGAAAACCAAAAGGAAGCCTGTTTAGCTATTTTGCTTGCTTTTTTAAAACCCTTTAATAATTTTTGCAGTGCAGTCGCTCTTTTTATTTTGTCGGAATAAGCTTTAGCCGACGAGTCCCACAATTCCGGCGATGCCTCCAAATTAAAAATGAAATCTTTTAAAATAATTTTTTTACTGCTTAATTCCGATTCCACCGGCAGAACCCACTCGATTTCACTGTCTTCTGCCCTTGCCCTTTATTTCCATAAACTTTACACAAATATTGTCAATTGTTTAACTTTTTATTTGTTTAATTTTTTCCACTGCGTATTTTATTTCTTTTATTTTGACACTTTTTACTGACGTCTCATGACTATTTAATATCATGAAAATGCTACACGTTCAATATTTATCACGCGATCCACGATCCGCGATCTGGATTTCTGGATTTCATATTTTAGGCCATTCTGCGATATGGATCGCGATCCATCAATATTGCATGCTACACGTTCAATAAATATCGTGAAACTAGAAATATCACGATATTTATTGAACGTGTAGCAGTGCCCATAAATATTAAAGGAAGAAATTTAGAAGAACCAATGAAGTTACTACCAAAGCTAAAGTGGGATGAAAGCAAAAAAGAGATTTATAAAGAAAAACTTAATCAACAGTTAAATATTTATAAACAACAAAAGGATGTATTAAATTTGCAAGATTTCATAAACGTCATCAACATAGCAAACCCTTATAAACACAAAAATGAAGTACATATCACAACAGAAAACAAATGGTTTAATTTCAAGTGCTATAACATGAGGGAAAAGTCTTTTAGAGCTCTTACCACATTTCGTCTAAACCCAACAACAAGCAACAGAGAAAAATATATTATCGAAAATAAAAAATATAAAGAAATTTGTGAGAGAAGTAAATACGAATATTACAGAAAGATAGAAAATCATATCAATTTAGTAAAAACTGGTAAAGATTGGTGGAATCTTATTAAAGAAATAAAAAACAAAGAAATGCAGTCGAAGCCTGATATACCGGCAAATGTGTTCAAACAATATTTTTCCACTCTTTTGAATACGCCTGATATTTCACATAATATAATGTATGCTGCAATGAAATATACGGATGAAGATCTAGTTCAACCTATTTCTACTTCTGAAATAAAACACGTACTAGCTAAAGCCAAGAAAAACAAAGCCCCTGGAGAGGACCGAGTCAGCTATGAATTCTTTAAGAACTCAACGGATATTTTTGTGGAAGAGCTGGCAAACACATACAACATCTTATATGAAACAGCAAATTTGGATGAAAAATTTACGACAAGTATACTTTTTCCAATTTATAAGAAGGGGGAAAGGAATACTGTGAGTAATTATCGTGGAATATCTTTTATAAATACAATTGCAAAAATTTTTATGGGCATTCTAAATAAACGTCTTAATTCGTGGCTAACTAAATACAATAAACTCTCCGAATACCAAGCTGGATTTAGAGAAGGATACTCAACGGTTGATAATTTATATAGTTTATCCGCAATTGCTCACCTTAAGTTCAAAGAAAACAAAAAATTGTACGCTTTTTTCGTGGACTTCAGTGCAGCGTTTGATAAAATCTCAAGGAAATCTTTGGTTTATAAACTTAATACTATTGGCGTATCAACAAAAATGGTTCAAATGATCGAAACCATATATAGTAACACTAAATTTAAGGTATGGGATGGTGAGGAGGTCTCAGATGAGTTTGAAACTGGTTCTGGAGTTAAACAAGGCTGTTTACTTTCACCAACACTTTTTTCAATATATCTAAACGATTTGCACGAACATATAGGAGGAGGAATAAATATAGGATCTACACATGTAAGATTACTAATGTATGCTGACGACATCGTGATTTTAGCTGATGATATCTTAACAATGCAACAAATGATAAATCAACTTGAAAGATATTGTGAGATGTGGAACCTGCAGGTCAATTTGAGCAAATCAGAAATTATGATATTCAGAAAAGGAGGAAGAATCGCAAGACGGGAAAGATGGACCTTTAATGGTGAGCCTGTAAAAATCACAAATGAATATACGTATTTGGCAGTTACTTTATCACCTAAAATGTCTTTTAAAAAACACGTTGAAAAAAGAAATTTATCTGCAAAAAACAGCATTAATGCAACATGGAATGATTTTTTGGCGAAAAAAGAGATATGCTTATGAGCAAAATGGAATTTGTTTAAATCTGTATGCCGTGGAATTCAGTCTTATGCCGCCCAAATATGGAGATTTTCTTCTTTTGAAGAAGTAGATAAACTTTTACGATTCTTTTTAAAAAAAATTTTAAAACTGCCACCTTTTACACCCACATATATATTGATACTGGAAACTGGTGTAGAGAATAATTTTATATTTACATTGGATTTACATCTAAGATATATTATTAGAACATTACATGATTACAACAACGACCGTTTACCAAACCAGCTTACAAGAATTATTATGCAAAAAAAAGTCTATTGGTATGAGCAAATAGATGCACTAGCTAATGAAGTAAATACCTCCAGTATTTCCGAGTGTTCTACAAAAGAAAGCTGGGAACAATTAAGATTTGATATTTTATCAGGATTGAAACGTAAAGAACTACAAAATCAGTTAGAAAAAGCAGCTACTACAAACCGGTTTTACTCTAAACTCAATTACACGAGGCCTCAATCATATTTTGAAATTTCAAATAACACGACAGCTATTAGCTACATATTCAAAGTTAGAAGTGACCTGCTTGAATTAAATGGAACAAGGTTTCAGCAGCAAAGATCCCGTGATTGCTCGTTATGCAATCTTAATCAGATTGAAAATATCTTACATTTCATAGCCATATGTCCTATTTTGCGTCATATCAGATATAAACATTTTAAAAAGTTTACCTTGACTGAAAATGAGTTAATAATTATTGTAAACAACCCTACATAAAATTTTAAAGAAATATATGGATTCATTACACATGCAATAGGTTACAGGAAGGAGCTCTTAAATGAGTTTAACTATTAACCTTATTATATAATACACAAAAACATTATCATATTTATCTCTCTCCGACTGACGACATTAAGTCATAGTCGTACGTTCTTATTTTTTTTTAATTTTTATTTTTGTTTATTATTATTTTATTTATTATTTAAAAAAAATTGTTATCACAAAGAAATGAATTAAATAAAGAACATTTAACTAACTAACTAACTAATCTTGTAATTAAGAAAGTCTTAAAAATGTGCAACCATAAAAGTCAACAAAAATATAAAATATATAAATGCCAATATCTCGACATCTCGAGCCAATCTGACAAAACGGTAAACACCATTCGATTCCTTGGCCATCATATAAGATCAACTATCAGAACCTTTGCCTGAATTTACTGTCCCGAAGGTATTCGTATATGAACTACCACCAATTATGGACCGATTTTCACAATATTTGACAAAATGATTAATAGCCTTTGTACACATTTAAGAGGAACGCATGTAAGATGTTAAACAAAATGAAAATCCTTCCAAAAAAGGAAAATGTTACCGCTGCGCTTAAAACATATGCTATTTTGGCAGTGATGCCACAATAATAATAGAACTTATTGCCACTTTTCTAGTGAAGACACTTAAATAATCGAAATATGTAAACATGTTTCATATTCTATAGAATGCAATACGATCAAAAAGGAATATAGTGCAAAGATGTTAATTTTTAGCCCTATGTATTTCTTATGGGTAGATGTTAGCCCCTTCGTAAATTGATGGTGGATGTTGACCATTCGAAAAAATGCTATAAGGCAACCAAATATTTGGGATTATTTTAAGCTAAATACCAATTTAATAAGATGTTTAATGGGCAAAACGTTTATACTTCGAAAAGAGGTATGTATGGGGGTTAGGTGGAATAATGTCCCCATTCTTATCATTTTATATAGGTTTTATCTTTGTAACGTTTCTATGTTAACATACATATGCACCAAGTTTGATTAAATTATCTCCAAAATTGCAAACTGTAGATTACGCTCAAAATTTAGATGGACAGATAATTAGCCAGCCAGACGGACGGATAAACGGACATCATTATATTGATTCAAAAAGTGATTCCGAGTTAATCGATATATTAAGAAGGTGGGTATAGATCCAATGCTTTGTAAGTTAAACACTGCAGTAGAAACTCATAATATCCTCTCCACCTATGGTTGTATGATTTTAATGATTTTGAAAAAATCATTCCCTAGTTATATCATGAATTGCTACCTATTTGTGCTTAGTGGATCATATAAGAAAAAATCGTTTTTCAGGAAACCCATATGTAGCTCTGTTGCAAGAGTGTGGGAAAGAATTTGTAAACAAAAAAAATTTTAAGCCAAACTTTTACCAAACATTAGCTTGTTTTGACAAGACCATTTTTTCTTGCCCACCCTCCCGTGATCTTTAACGGTCGTTAAGGATACCGCTGGCCCTCAATCGTTATTCGTTGGCTTATACGAATATTAAATCAATAATATATGAATATTTAATAAAAAAAAACCCAAAGTGATTTCAGGGAGTGTGACTCCCTTTTTTTCTTGATTTTTTTATATATGGAAATTATTTTTTTAGCTTTCAATTTAAACCTTCATTAAGCCATAAGATAGCAGATTTATTAAATAGTTTCTTCTTATAATAAAATTTATTTTGACATGAGCAGAAGATAACTATCGTTAAATAATATTTGATTTGCCGATGTGACATTGCAGACAACCGTTGGCTATACCAAATAGTGTAAAGTGGGACTTTAATGTTTGTTGTTTGCAAACACTCGTTTACCTTTTTTATAAAACTGTTAAAAGCAAAATAATTAAACATTAAAAAAAAAAAATTCTTATTATTATTCTTTGCATTTTTAATGTGTATTTAGTGTTAACATGTTTTCTCGCTCAGTTTTCATTCGTTGACAGTTCAAAGCGGGAACTTTCTCACAAAAATTTTACAGACACTCCTTTTCTGCAAATTGGCGAGTAATTTCCGAACGTGACTGCTAATACTCGCCAAAAATGTTACAGGCGCAGTTAAGTGAGGAAAACTGTTGTTTGTTTTAATTTCTAAAGGCCCAAATACACTGATCAAAATACTCCTCAAGTATTCTGGTAGTATTAGTGAAAATGTATTTGTATGTGTCCCACCGATGATGCTGGATGGAAAATCAAAAAATTTAGATATGAAGGCGAATATAACCCAGCAAATAAAATTGGACCACCTGATCCATTTTAATAAAATGGACTGGTCCGATGTAATGCAAGCATGGACCATGCCATTGTTAAAAAGTGTTTGAAGTGAGACGACATGTCTTCGTTTTTAAACGACTTCAAAACTAATCCTCTTGAGTATATCATGGAGTAGTTTTAAAACTACTCCTTAGTGGTCCAAAGGTGGGTTATATGGTCCTCCCCTAGGACATCGTAATGTTAAAAAGACCATGTTTTTCCATACGTTTGGGTTAATTTTGGACTAGTCCTGGTCCCTTGTGGGCTACTCTTTACACGAGTGAATTCGCCTGATGGACGAGCATTTGACAAGTATTTGCCCCTTAACTTCCCAATCGAAAAGTTTCTCGACGCGAGAGTTATGAACATGGGCACAGGATGGGGCCCAGCTTGTTTAAACTAGCGACCACCACAGTATAAATTTCAGAGAAATATTTTATTGACTTAAGCGAAGGTATAAGTTGTTATTCTAACAATTTTCAAAACTTTTTATGCTCCATCTTTCGATTTGTAAACAAATTCCAATAGAAATTTTTCTACTTATGAAAATATGCGGAGTTTCTTACACAATTTTCGGAGTCATACCTACCTGTGCACATTTTATTTACAATAAAGATTTTTTTCCCTCTCTTTGTATGTATATAAATATCTTATATACTAAACGATCGCTGCTCTCAATTTTCTCCTTATTTCTTTTTTTTTTTTTTTTTGGCCACTGCAGAGACTTCATTATGTTTTTGTATTTTTTTATATGGAGTAGGTATTTGTAAGAAAGTGTTTGTTGTGTTCTTTTTTTTCTGCTAAAACTAATTGGATTTTATTTTCTTGCTTGGCCATCTCCTTCTCTCTTCATTTTAAGCACCCTGCTCTTTCTGGCCAGTGTTTTTCTTTTTTAGGTTTTTCAATAAATAAAAAAATACATGTGTACGTACATAAGTACATACCTGGATATTATTTCACCTTATTTCTTTTTTATGTTTTAATTATATATACTTGTAGTGTAGTTGTTGTAACTACTTATAGGTACTTCAAAATAAATTGAATAAAAAAATTTAGGTAGGTATAATAAATAAGATCTTCCTAGTAGTGCAAGTACTGTTGACAGCTTTTTTCCAAAGGATATCGCTAAAACGATACGAAAACTAGCAAGAAAATAGATAAATTTTTAAAAAATTTGGCGAGAAATCGCTAAAAACAACAATTTTCAAAAAAAAAAGTACCTAACTCACGAAAAACCTGAAAAACATTTATAGGTAGGTACACCAATTAAAAACTAAATGACCCCTGTTTACACATAGAAGTTAATTCTTGCAATTAGAGTACACGTAATATCAGCGAAACTTCGAAGAAAAACCGATTGGCTGAAAGTAAGAAAAATGTGTGTCTGTTTATGAGTGAAAAAAATGCAAGTGTATGAAGTTTTTCGAACTGGCAATTAAATGTGTAAACCCCAGGTTAAAGGCTTTGGTGAGTGAAATTTTCAGAATTTCATATACCCCCTCTAATACTTTTCACACTTGTGTTCTTAAACGCGTTTAAGCACCTCGGACGTGGTTTAGCTCTAAACACATCAAAATCGAGATGATTAACCAAACATTGAAGTGATTGTTGGTCATTTCAAATTGACATGATAACAACTAAATCACTTCATTAATCACATAGAATCCTCTGAACATACCTCAAACTGAGTATAATGTAGACTCGGCCTCATGAATGTTTCCCTCACGTGTACAACTGACCACGATTTCTTCTAAATGCTTTTATTTTTTCCTTAAATTATTCATAAATTTTCGCAACTTTAGCATTAATATGTTTAAAATAATCTTCCGATAACTTTATTTAAGTATTAAAGAATATAAATTTGCTTGTTGTGTTTTTTTTTTTCTTAATCAACTGCCATCTTAATCATCTCAAATGTAATGTGACCGGCTCTGATGATTACCTGAATCAATATTTTGCTTAAAAAACCCCAAGTGGGAACATAGTTTAAGTCTAAAGTTAATTATTGAAATGGGTTATTTTGGGACTTAATTGACTTACACATTTTTCCCCTCCATTTTACGTTTTTTATTGGGATTTAAACAGCGAAAAGCTGTTCATCATCCAGACCTGCAATTTTTGTTGCATCGATTTTTGAGTTTATCGGTAAGAAATATGAAAAAAACTAGCGTTTAAAAAACTGCCATTTCTTCCACTTCTTCATTTGTCATTGGCCAACAAAAACTGTTGTTTTTACTTCTGATTCATTAAATGTAAACAGTCGCTGTCAAACCAACTCAAAAAGTAAAAAATTGTACACAAATTTCCGTTTTTTTCATATTTTCTAATAAAATTTGCCATTCACGCTGGTTGATACTAGAAATTAGACCAGGAATGGGAGTTTTAATTTGAGAAGAAATGGTAATAAATTTTAATTGATAAGCAATTATAATTAGTTTTAATAAAAAATGAAAAGAATCAAATATATCCTCGGCTTAACGTGCTGAATCCACTTTTTAAGTTAATTGAGATTTTTATGCCGTGTGGTAGAGAAATATATGTACGCCTCGTCGACCCGAATGAAGGTTTTCTTCAATTTTAGTGTTGAAGTGTGTAAAACCCACTAAATGTTTGGTTTCCTCTCAAGCTGCAAATATGAAATATAAAAAGTTTTTGTGTCTCCTGTAAAATGTGCTAAAAGGGAGTTAGCAGGTTTGCATATTAAGCCAATGATATATTACTTATTCAGTAGTATTAAATTTGTAGTTTGGTAGTTATCCGATTCATAAAGGATTTTACAAATTCGCCAAACAAATCGAACATTTCCAGGCCTGGATTAAATGCAACATTTTTCAAAACACTTAGGTGATTTCTTTTCTGAGAAAAATATGTAACAGTATATAAATGTAACATTTTCTAAGTTAAGTTAAAGTAAGGGTAAAATATGCAACATGTTTTGCATGTTTTTCATCAACATATTCACAAAAGAACTTGAAAATTTTTCCCACAGTTGTATTTTTTGTACAAACGAACACAAAAATGTAGAGCATGTAACATTAATGCAACATTTTTCTCAGAAAAGAAATCGCCATTAAAAATTTTTTATGGTTTTTTAAGAGCAATCACATGCCCATAGGCGACCATAATACGATTGTTATTTCCTTATGAACGACTAAAACCTAAACCATTCTCTGGTTGCAGGTGCCAATAATATGGTTAGGCAATCGTAATTCATCATAAAATTTACAGTAGTTTTGTTAGCCGTGACCATATTGAAAGTTATTTTTTTAGCGTGTACTCTCTCTCACTGGTTATTTACCAACGATTTTTAATCGTTTGTTGCAACTTGCAAGTTATTGTTGCAAGTAACATGACCTTTGGGAACTAAAAAATATTTTTATTGCGAAGAGTAACTCTCTTGAAATGTTTTTTTATGATTTAATTACCTTTAACTATTTTAGATAAAACGTTTGAGAACATTTTTTACTTTTTCCTTTTAGTCTTATATTTTTATTATATGGAGCATTTTAGTTATTAAATTGTGTGTTTTATTTTATTAATTGTAGATCGTTAAATTTCTGAGAAGCTGGTGACCATTGTCAACTCGTTCTTCTGTGTTTACTTAGTTTATCTTAAATTCTTGGCTATTGAGATTAGAAAAATCATAAAGTTATGGACAGAAATAAAAGAAAAACTTACGAATTTTCTACTAAAGTTTTTTTTTTTTTAAACAGTAGGCAGGTATATTAGTTAGATATTTTAACTATGTTTATTGCAATATGTTATCTATATGGAAATATGTAGGTCCATTTCAAATACTTTTTTTAAAATCTAGAGATGTGTTCACACTTAACAAACATATCGCACTTGATCACAAAGAGGGTAATAACTTGAGAATACAGCAATGCCAAGTTTCATGTGTATATCAATGGGGTGTATATGGTCTATACCATGAAGTACATGCATCATAATAAGGAGTATATTTTTCCAATTGAGTACTTTTTTAACTTTTTGGAGAATACCCAGTTTTATTTCGTCAATGCGTCAAATGTTGGCTTTTAAATGATTAGTCGTTGCTTATTTATCATGAAAGACCAAAGATTTGGCATACTCCCACAAAAAGTAGAACAAAGATGTCAAATCACACGAACGAGTTGGCCAATTTAAAGGTCCATTTCCTGAGGTAATTCGGTCACAAAACGTTTAGCTCAACAAAGTGATGGTTTCACACACACAGAAAAAAATCAGTGTAAAATCGTCGAACACAAGGTTGATTTTACTGTTTTCTGTAGTGATTTTGCTTCATAGTTACTTCATGTTAATTTAAAGGCAGAATTAGTCTTTACTTTCTGTTCTGTTACGAATCAGCTGACTTGTTTTTGTTATTAAAAACCCTATGAAATTGATTAGTTTTTCTGTTCTGTTGCGGTTCAGTTTGTTAAAATCAAAAACATGTTAAGTATTTGTAAGTGACAGCAAAATAAATAATAAAAAATACATATTTACATTGAAATAAACAATTTTTTGATTTTAAGAATTCATAAAATTTAATATTTTCATATTTATGTGCATAAAAGTTATTAAAATAAAGCAATGGACGGTGCATAACTAATAAATTTATCATAAATGGCTGATAAGTTACTACGGAAAAAGTAACTATTACAATTTCATAACAGAACGGCACGGAACAGAACAGAAACAGAAAGTAAAGACTAACTGAGCCTTAACATTGCACTAAAGTTAGAGCAAAATGTCATTTATATTGAAATAACAATCCGAATCAATCACGTTGCATAAAAGTTATTTCAAGTTGAAACAACGTGAATTTTAAGTAGAATCAAATTGGTTTGAGTGTGATATAACAGTGAGAAGAAGCCTTGGAGACAACATATGCATTTATTTAAGAATAATTCAAAACACTTACCCCTGTAACACATGTTTCACTTTTTTATACCCTCCACCACAATTAGTTGTGAAGAGGGTATATTAAGTTTGTCATTCCGTGTGAAACTTTTTTATTATTTATCTCAGACCCCATAAAGTATATATATTCTGGGTCCTATCCCAGAGTCGATTTAGCCATGTCCGTCTGTCTGTCCGTCTGTTGAAAACACGCTCACTTTCGAACAACTCAAAAGAAATGAACAAACTTGGTGCCAAATTGCTTGTAGTTATCCTAAGCAGTCTGAGATTGAAATCCAGCAAAATCGGTTTAGTAGGACCAGAGCTATGAATCAAAATGTGGAACCACCACCTAAAAAAAATTGATAATTTTGTTACAAAAAATAACATAAGTGCTGGAACAAGGCACGGAATGATATAAGATTTTGCAAGAATTCGTTTTATTCAACTAAAAAGCACGCTGTTAAATTGTCGTGAAGATCGGTCCATAATTTACCCTAGGCCCCATAGTAATCCTACTCCCGGAAAACAGTTTAGTACACATAAAACCATAATTAATAACAAATCGTCACAGTTTAAGATAATAATAACATCATACAGATATTACTCCTAAAACATTCGAACTGTCGGTGGAGGGTATCAAAGATTCGGCACAGCCGAATATAGCACTCTAACTTGTTTTTATTCCCCTTTGTCAACAGAAGCATCAGCAGAATGGCCCGATATGGTTTGCGTCATCATTCTACTTTGAAAACTTGATGTACTATTTAACTATATAATTTTAATTAAAAGAATATGGGAATTTTCTTCTTTTTATAACAGATTTTAAACATGAAAATAAAAAAATGTATGTTTTTCTTTTTATGGTGTTGTTTTTTTTTTTTTTCTATACAAAACAAGTAAAACAGGTTTATGTTAAAACAATGGTAATTTTAAATAGCGTCAATACTTTTGCAGAAATTTACTATGATTCTCAATCAAAATTTCGCGCCATGTTAATTTATCATTAGTATTTTTTTCTGTGTGCACGCTGTACGACATGTTGCGTCGCCTTGTTGCAACCATTTCTTCTCCAAATGTTTTGCAATGACATGAGGAATAAAATCGAATTACGAATCATTTACTTGTAGCGTTCGCCATTCACGGTAGTGTTGGTACCGGGTTCGGACTTAAACCCTAATGAGCCGATGCCGCCTTGGGCATGTAAACCGTACCAAACAGTGATTTTTTCAAGAGTCTTTTGAGGATTTTGTTCTCTCTAAAAGCGCTTGTTAATAAACCCGTTAAGTCAGAAATTATGACTTGACGATAAAAATCTGGTTCAACTTCCAGTTGATTCTCAGCTTGTTCACGGTACAGAAGGCGCAACTGATGGTCCGCTGGCTTTAATTCTTGCATCAGATGGATTTCATATGGATGTAGGCCAATTCCTTTCCTCAAACTTTTTCAAATCGTCGACGGGAAGAGACCGAGTTGCTGTGAACGGCATCGGATCGACTATTTCGCGTCCTACGTCACACTCAGGTCTACAGCGGCGAGGGCTTTCATCTAAAAGATATTTCACCTTTTGGTGTTACATTCTTCTGGGAAAATCAGGTGAGGCCAATGCCTGGAATTCCAAGGGAATCAAAATTAACCGAGGTGCCTGGTAATAGCACGCGTACAATAGAGACATCGTCGAGAGGTATCGAAAAATTTGTCTTTTACATTTGTATTCATACTTTCATGAAGTTCTTTTAGTACTGAGAAATGGTAGTGGGCTAGAGATGCATGAAAATTGAAAAATCTGAAGGCGTTCAGGTGCATGCATACCTGGGCTGCGACAAACGACCAAAATGACAGGGCAATTGAAGTTTTCGTATTCATTGAGTTCGAGGTACTCTTCAGAGTACCCTATTGTAATTTTTCCCTACGGGAGTCAATAGCTTTCGGTACTTCGGTACTGATCTGACTATTGGCTTAGACTTCAGTTAGTATGCTTTCTCGTGAACTGCTTCCTGCTTCAGGAAGATTATGTTGCTCTTTTTTAAATGTGTACTTTCGGGGATCACGTAGTTTTTGTGATTTATATTCAAAATCACCGGAAGGAACTCTTTTACATACAAGGCAGATGTTTCGCCCTTGTGAGAAAATTCAGCCTGTGGAGATCCCTAGGTGCTGCTGTTATTTAATAAAGCTGCTGGATTAACTATAGCGGAGCAAGTTGGATAGCTCCGGTAGGGGCATTTTGTAATTGCGTATATTTATCTACCATGAGTTTAGGCCATATGGAAGGTGCTATTAAATCGAAATGAAAACTACGGTCCAAATTTGGATGGATATTATTCAAAGCAATACATGTGACCATGCCCCGATCCATCGTCTTGCGTAGTTGCTGCTCAGATGGACGAAGACATGACGAAGTGTACTATAAGTTTGGGGAATAGAGCGCAAATGTTGTAATCAACGGGCATGTTTTAGAAATCGAAATTAAAAGCGAACGAGATTTCGATTTTAGTCATTTACAAAATCACTGTAGCTTATCTTATTTTTAACAGTGGTTCTTGTAAAGATAAATGGTGCTTATAGTATGATGTTAAGAAAATGGAATATTTATGTAAATTTTCTTTACAGGCTCGTTTTCAAAATTTGTGTTGCTTTAAATCCACTTCATTCCAATATATAGAACATGCCGGAAAATGTCGCTTTACAAAAATATTCTGAAAAAAGCATAAGCGCTAGTTTAACAGCTACCCCTATCGGAAGTTTTATACGTCTTAAATAACACCCTTTACATGTGTATTTTTCCTAAATTCTATGAAAATATGAAGTAAATTTTTAAAAGCCCTCACAAAATTCATTATGACATAAATTCTCTAACGTTCACCGAATAACAAATTAGGAAAACACTATCTAGAAAAACCCAAGAAATTATAATTTAGAAATCTAAATGTAAATAACGATGTGGAATAAGAAGAAACATTTATATGTTTACATAGGTCGAGGTCTAGTTCGACTACCAATTTTCAAATTACATCTTTTTTCCTACAATTCCTACAATAATTTCGCCTGTAAAAGCCATAAAATTGCTGACTACTGAATAATAATTGAAGAAAATTACACAAGAAAAAGGAAAAACCTTTTTTACACTTTTGTCGTCTCCCTCTTCTATCCCTCTCTCGCCTTTTAAAGCAGCGTGCGTGTGTGCAAGTGAGTGTTTGATGTGATGTTTGCAACTAAAATGCAACAAATAAAAAAAACAAAAGATGTTTAAATTAGCGGGTTGTTATTAATTTTATTACTATGCGATCACAAAACAACAACAACAACACCAACATCATAATGAAAGAAACAATCACAACAAACGAAATGAGTGATGAGTATATCACTGGGCTTTACTTCAGCACTTAGAGGTTGTTTGACTGGTAGTCATAACAACAAAATTAAGAGGAGTTTTACAACACAATCAACATTCATTAGTAGCAGAAAATTGTACAAATAAACCATAAAACCACCGATTGATCGATACTTTTACAACCCATTCGCGTTTCGGTTTATTGCTTTACTTACACTCTACCCGAAACTCAGATTAAGGCAGCGACAAACAACATTGAAGAGCAGATATTTAATAAAAAATTAAGCATTCGATTCATGGAAAAGTGCGATTACACACGTACAGACGCTCATACGTAATTTCCGTGGTGTATGAAAAAGAGCGTGTGTGTGATATTTCGGATCCCAGTGATTCATGAGTATGGCCAACATAATGAGGACAGTCTAAATTTTTTGAAATTTCGAACTTTTAAAATTTTGTATGTGTTTTATAAAGGCAAAGTTTTAATAAAACGACTTTTTATGGGCTTTATTCAAAACCCTCAGGCTAATTTCAACATAAATATATACAAAAGTTCCCAAACAAGGGTCAGCTTAACCCGTTCCTTTTATAAAAAGTATCGATCGATTTACAGTTTAAAGCTTTAATTGAATAAATCTGAAGCATTTAAAGAATTGACTTGACCATTGATCTTAAGAAAATGTAGATTTAGTTTACTTAATGCCCTTCACTAGATTTTCAAACCACATATATTCTTTCCGAATTAGATTTTTTGCAATTTTGCTTAATAATATTTTTAGGTAATAAATTGTCAAAATTTTTTAATAAAATGCTAAATATTGACCATTTTCCCGTTGGATTTTAGGGACCATTTTTAAGGATATTTCACCTTCTGGTTCTACATCCTCCGAGGAAATCAGTTGCAGACAATGCCTTAGATTCGGCAAAAAGTCCAAATTGAAAGAACTCTTGAGATCGCTGCTGCCCATAGATCACAGAAAAAAATTTTTACGACAGTAAAAGAATTTATCAAAAATAAAATCAGTTTTAATTAAATATTTAATCAGGTGAATTAAACGTTTAATTGAAATATTGTCAATTAAACATTTAATACACTTGATTAAAAGTTTAATTCATCTGATTAAATATTTAAATAAAACTAATTTTATTTTTGATTAATTCTTTTACTGGCGTAAAAATTTTTTTCTGTGATCCTAACTGTTACCACGGGACTTAGTAGCTCCAGGCAGTATATGAACTTTTTGCGGGAAATGCTTTCTGTCGTTTAGAAAGGGAGTTTTACAGTTCGGTTGAAAATATACTTTCGGGGATCACGTGGTGGTTGTGGTTTCCTTCCCCAAGTCGTAGGAAGGAAGATCCGGAAAATCCTGCTCATGGGCTAAATTTTCACCACTTATGGAATAGTGCGGCATAACGGACGGGAAATCCCTAGACAAAGAAAAAATTAAAATTTATTTCATTATTAAATGAATTAAATTTGCACCAGTAAAGAAATTAATATTATCAATTAAACGTTTAATTCACTTGATAAAACATTTAATTTACTTGACCAAATTTTTAATTAAAACCGATTTTATTTTTGATTAAGGCTTTAATTGGTAAAAAATTTTGGAGAATTTTTTCGGTGCATTTACTCAAAAAAGTTAATGAACGCTTTACTGGCAAAAACTTGCCAGTTGCGTATCGTACGAATTCAGCTGTAAAATACGAGATTATTTCTTCCTGAATTCAATTGTTTTGAATTATTCGAAAAGGATATTGTTCTTAGATTAAAGACAAATTAATATTTTATTATTTATTTACTTATTTAATAACACTTCGTGACAAAATTTCAACAAAGTCCTGACCAAATGAATCTGACAGCTAAACATTATGTAAAATTTTCCGCTGAATCCGAATATGAAGTCAGAATTGTCAAAAAATTTTAAACGCGGTATGTAATTCTTTCGTTATAGTGAAAGGTTATAAAATTTCTAAAATAACCATGGATTGCTTGTGAAGATTGGTCAAGAAATGACAGAGTTACAGGGGACAAAAGTTGAAGCTTCATTGAAAATTTTATGATTTTGTTCAATTTTGCTCTATTCAAGTTATTTTTTTTTAAACCAATGATTTAGAAATCCTAATGTTTTATTGCATGCGACATTAGATTATTTTAATATGAACATTTTGCGCCCAACAAGGCATAGATTGGTACAAAAATGACAAAGCTACAGAAGATTTAGTAAATTAACCCACATAGAAATTCAATACTTTAAAGCAATTTTTAATATTTATTGTTACTAAAAATTTAGCTTTGTATATTTATTTGGTGTGGGTTAATTCAATTAATCTTCTGTAACTTTGAAAATTTTGCACCGATCTGGATCCTATTGGGCACAAAATGTTCGTATTGAAATAGGCTAAAATTTTATTTTTTGGATATTTGCATTTTAGTCACAGCATCTTTTTTAAAAACGCAAATAACGGTTATTTTGGAATATCTCAAAAACTGTTCTACTTTTGACAATTCTGACTTCATATTCAGATTCAGCGGAAAATTTTACATAATGATTAGCTGTCAGATTCATTTGGTCAGGACTTTGTTGAAATTTTACATAAAGATTAGGTGTCAAATTCATTTGGTCAAAAAATTGTCACGTAGTGTTATTATTAATATTTGAGTTGACATACCTTTGTTGTTTTTTCTTTTGTGAAATGAATTATTAAATTATGTTGAGAAAATGTAACAAATATAAGCTAAATTACTCACTAAACATGACTTTTTTTTCAATTCCAACGGACGCATACATTTCGTTTGTTTATTCGTTTATCATTCGATTAATCGGTATAAATTATTCGATTATTGACAATTTTAAGTTATGCGAGTAATTAATCGTGGAGGTGAGTGTATAATCTTACTGTTTTATACGCTCCAAATGCCACCTGTGTGCGCTGGTGGCTCTAACACACGGGTGCAGTTGCAAACACATTCAGGAGTGTTCTGGAAATCGAAAACGTAAAAAGCAAGAATTTAAAACTCCGTTTTTTAATAGGATTTCTGTAATAAAAGAATTTATAACAAATATTATACAACTATTTCTTTTTAAACAGATTTGTGTTACAAAAATTAGATTCAAAGTATATTAAAAATAACTTCCAAATTCTTACGTTTTGCGCTTTCTATTTCCAGAAGACCCCTAATTGTTTGTTACTCAGTGGCTAAGTGCTCATGTAAATCTTTCCCACGAAGTCAGAGATTTTTGTTTAAAATAGCGTTTTTTTCTTTTGCTTTAAAAGTCAGTTTTTTGTAAGCGACCAATCGTTTGAGGATTTTCGCCGAAATTTTCGCTCTTATAAAAAAGTATGTATCGATTTTTGGTGAATTGAATTTTTGATGAGTTCAGAGGTTTTTTCGATTTTTGGTTATATGTCGACGTGTTTAGAAAAAAGCGATTTTGTTGAATTTAGCAATTTATTCCGTAAATCTTTGATGTCAAAGGTTTGTGTTGAATTTGGCGGCTTTTTGTAAATTCCTATTTTTTGGCAATTGTAAAAAAAATTTCAATGATTTTTATCTACTGTATGAAATAGAAAATTTAGTTGTAACGAAATCGTTACTTTTCGCATTCCTTAATTAATATTATATTTATTGTCGCCATTCTTTTGTCCACGCCTGTACAGATACTAATGCATGTCTTTTATTTAGTTTTTATTTTATTTTATTGATTTGTTTACTTTTCATTTTAAAGGGCTGTGAATGGGTTAAGTTACAAAAAGGTCTACTAGACCTTTTAGTTGCGTTTTGAGTTGCGTTGTCTGTTTGCATTTTGTTTGTGTGCAGTGGAACCCTCAAAAGTTTACCTTAAGTAAAGTTTGTTTAAAAACATTTGATTAGTAAACATTCTACTTTTTGATTTTTTTTAGGTATTGAAGCATCACAATTTCAAAACCTCTATGTTTGAAACATTCTTGTTCTGGTTTAAATCCATAAATATTGCTTAACAAATATCAAAACAAAAAAAAAAAAAAAAATTATTCTCGAAGTACAAAACGGATAAAAAGAAGTCAATTTGTTTCAACAGAAAAACCACAAGTTGAAAGAACTAAACCAAAACTAAATAAGGAATTTTTTTTAGATTTGTTTCTTTTGGCCAGCTTTAATAGCCAAACCAAATTTCAATGTCATTAACAATTATTTGAATTATATTAAACAAAAACAGATAAAATCATGACCTTGCATGTTCAAATGCTTTAAGCAATTGTCACCTTGTCAAAGATGTGTAGCGTATTAGAAAATCTGACCACTTTGCTGACAAAACTGACAACCGTGTTGTTTATGGGATGTGAGAATTTGTTTTGCACCAGCACCACAGGAAGGGCTCCAAAAATTTTCTCAAACGTTAAAAGTGCATTTGGATTATTTTTGAAAGGTGTGTTTACATGATCTTGAAATAAACGGGCTCTCAACGGGCTAAACTGGACGGACCTTTTTATTTCGCTTAATGGCTTTGCAAACAGTATGAAATGACCTTGTGTCCTGTAACATGTCAGGAGATTATTTCACAAAAATCTCATTTAGTTTATTCTTTCTTTATTCCTTTTCTTTTCTTACTTGATTTTCTATTCATGCATGTGTATGTTTTAAATGCAGCCTGCGTTTCCGTTGCCGCCCGCTCACTGTGTTTGTTGTCTTGTTTTACGTGTATTCGTGTACCTCGATTTGGCCAAACATTTTGCTTCTGCTCGTACCGCTGAATAGCCTTTCGTGTTACGATTTGTGACAGTTGCTTTGACATCTATATTTTTACTGCGTTTTTTGAAGGTTTCATGAAGGTCATTTACTGTTATTTTATAGTCACTTATACCACTGTTTTAGTTAAAAGTTTAAATGTTCTGACTGGAAATACGCGGTCAACCGATACTTTTTGATTTTTTTTTTACTTTGTGGATGCCTGGCGTTGTCATGGAAGTTATTTATGGTTCATCCAATATGACCTTGAGTTGTTGAATTGCATTTGAATTTATGAAAAATAGGTCGTATATGACGAAAACTTATTAGTTTTGGTTGCTATGAGAAACCATGAAGTTCTTTCAAGGTTAATTTAAAATATTTTTGAAATACAAAAATTTGGTGTTTGAACAGGTTGGAATAGTTTGCGGTTTATCAAGGTTATATACACAAAGAAGAAATACTAAATTCAAATGCACAATTTTGTAGATCATAGGGATTTTTAACAAAGTACTTTATAAAAAATATATTTTAGAGGGAGCAACGAATAAAAAGTAAACAGTTTTATGCTCGAAATTTTGCTTTTCCCCATACACTTTTTAAGGTAAACAGAAACAAATGGAAAATTATATTAACGATAAGGGTGAATATTAAATTATTTTTTTTTTAATGCACTTATCCCTGTTTTAATCGTACTTTTTTACCAAAAAGTACTTTTTTTCGTAAAACCATGGTTTTAATAAAACTAATTAAATTTTTTTTCAAAAGTCTACCTATATGGAAAAATGTTATTTTAAGTTTTTATCAAAGGTACTTTTAATGTAAAACCAGTACTTTTTTATACAAATTTAATTTTTTTTTGTTAATTAATTTGTATGAAAAAAATTACTTTTCAGATCAAAATACGTAAAGAATTGTTTATTTTTTTTTGCAAAAGGTACTTTTTTGCTTTTGCTTATAGTTAGGTACTTTTTATGTAAAACTAGTACTTTTTTATACAAATTTAATTTTTTTTTGTTAATTAATTTGTATTCAAAAAATTACTTTTTGCTTTTAATTATAGAAAGGTACTTTTTATGTTAATGCGGTACTTATTTGTTTAAAATTGATTTATTTTGTTGATAACTGTAAAACCAGTAGTTTTTTGTTCAAAATTAATTTATTTTTGTTCGTAAATTTTTATTAAAAAGATGACTTCTAAGATGAATTACGCTTTTGCAAGATACAAAATTATTTTTTCGAAAAATGTTCTTATTTATTTTCGCTTATAGAAAAGTACTTTTTAAGTGAAAGCGGAAGTTTTTTTGTACAAAATAGATATATTTTCCTGAAAAATTTCTTTTTATAATTTTCTGTTAAGATGAAATCATTCTTTTTCAAGATCAAGTACTTTTTTTAATATCAGGCTTGTTCTGAAAATCACTTTAATTCAAGTTACGAGATTTCAAATCACGTGCTTTTAATATTACACGTGTAATATTTTGAAGTTCTGTTTTTCGGTGTGATTTTTAATTACCAAAAGAACACCGAGAAACTCAAAAACGCGGTGATTTTTAGAACGGGATTGTATAATTTTGGTTAAAACTTATAGTTTTGGAGAGTTAAGAGCAGCTTCATGTCAGATAATAGGGCTATTCACTTCTTGTGCATTTGAGGTGGCAAATTTTTCTAGTTGTAAATATGTTTATCAATAGTTGGTTAAGTTTTTAATGCTTGTTAAAAAAAACACGAAATTCACACTTGATTGCTAATTGGTTCACTGAATGTCAGCTGTTGGTTAGCAATTAAGTGTTGCCTACGTCGAGTGTTGCATATTAACCAAATATAAGCAAGTACATTGCTGTATATTTCGTTGGTGTTGAATAAAAATATACTATACCATTTTGCAAATACTGCGATGCAACCGCATTTGCACGAGATTGTGAATACGTGCTTTGTATAGGAATATGTGCTTTATATAGCAAAATTTATTTGTGAGAAAATGCACTTCTTGTTGGATAAAAGAAAAGGTATTTTTTGTATAAAAATTTAATTTTTGTAAAATAAAGTTGAAAGCTTATTTAAAAAACTTCTTTAAAAAATTATTGGTACTTTTTGTAAGAACAATGGCTACTTTTGGTTAGAAGAAGAAAAAAACTTGCTCATATTTTCTTGTTATAAGAAGATGTATGGAATGCTTATATATCAAGTAGAACGAAAATCAACTTATTCAACTCCAGTGTAAAGCAGTGATGGAAAATTCAGTACTATGGTACTATTTGCAGTACTTTTTCCTTTCAAAAATAACACGGTACCCCCACGTCCGTTTAGTACTCTTTTTGTTATGCTTCTTCTTTAGAAATTTAGCGTTAAATTTTTTTAACATTGAGTCGTCAACAAAAAGTACTAACTCCGACTCCAACCGCTAATATACCAACTCCGACTCCTAATCTAACCTTAATGCTAAATGTATATGAGACTGGTCCTTATTTGACTATAAACTCTTTTTTTAATGGAGTAACTGTTAAGTGGTTAAATATAGAAAAAAAAACGATTCAGTAAAAGTTTCGAATCAATATTTTCAATATTGCATCGCAAATTTCGAAGTATTTTTATTTTGGAAATTATTAGAATATTTTTTGAAATTTTTAATGCCGAAAAATCCGGTACAAAAACCTTAACTCCGACTCTACAGCTTCGACTCCACAGCCCTGTTTACAACATTGCCTACACAAAATTTATTATTATCAAAAGGTTATGGCAACACTGCTTGTTGGTATATTTAAACTTTAGCCCCCGTATTTATAATCGATTATATAATTTAACAAACGTTTATTAAGGCAAATTTTCATACAAAATTTGTTTTGTACACCTTTATTAAATATTGAAATTTTTTATAAATACGGGCGTAGATATCCTCTTCAGAATTTTGCTGTTGAAATTTAGTTGAAATTTATCTCGGTCCATAAATGGCTGAGATATGAGCAAAAAAAAAAATGTTTTAAAAAAGTACCAAAATGTTGAAAAAGTACTATTTTGCTTGGTGGTCAGTAACATCTAATTATTTCAATATTCCATCCCTGGTGTAAAGTCAACCCTATTGTATGGATGTGAAACTTGGAATGATGCTGCGCGCGACATAACTTCACTTCAAGTTTTTACCAATAAATGTCTGAGGAGAATTTTGGAAATATTTTGGCCACATGTGATATCCAACCTCGACCTATGGACAGTCAAAAAACAAGCTCCTCTGCGCACCGAAATACTAAGACGTAAGTGGAACTGGCTAGGTGACACACAACGTAAAGCAGAAGATGACCTAACACGGGCAGCCATTGACTGGAATCCACAGGGTACTAGAAAAAGATGAAGACCCGCCCACACGTGGAGAAGATAGTTTGATTCTGAGGTAGCAACTACAAGAAAATCCTGGAACGGAATAAAACTTATAGCATGTGACAGATCCCAATGGAATACATTTGTAATGACCAATTTGGAACGACGGGAAGATGTTAAAGTACTTTTTTAAGAAGACCGACCTACTTATTAATAACGTGCTGAAGGTTATATAGGTACTTAAAAAAACGAAAAGAATTGGTACTTTTTGTAAAATTTTAATATTTTCGAAAAATTATTTTTGGCTGGAAAACGTGCTTTTACTAAAAAATGTTTTCGCGAAAGTAGAAACCTTATATATACACTATGTAACAAAAATCTACTTACGATAATAAAACGTATGTATGTCGACTTTCGTTAAATTACTTATGCATAAGTATATGATTTTTGGCGTTTTAAAGGCCAACGGTTTATAAAATGAATTTTTATTTGCAAACAAAAATTTTTATCGTATGCAGACTTTTGTTACATAGTGTCAGCATTTAAATGAAAGTTTTTACAACTTTAAGAGAAATTTACTGTACCTAGACTATAACTCAGGCCATTATGCATTAAAGGTTTTTAAAATGGCACATTTTAAATTATCATAAAAAATTAAAGTTTATATAACTAAGTCGGGGTTTTCCCCGAAAATGGAAACACCAATTGTTTTATACTGTACCTGTCTTTTAAAGGATTTTTTGCCAAAAATTATAGAAAATCCCCATAAATACCTACAAATTAGTAATTATGCACCATCTCTTACCAAAAAATAAAAGTCAACTCTGCAGGTAAAATTTCCTCTATTTACAAAGATTTCGTGGAAAACTAGAGTTTGGGGAGCCAACTAAGCCCACCTTTAGAAAAACGCCTTAAAAAGAAAACGATTCTGTTAGAAAAAAAAACATTTACAATAGAACATAAATTACAGGCACAAAGTCAAACTCATTATTGCAAATAATCTGGTGATAAACTAAACTAAAAGCGTAACTAACATGCAACATAAAATCAGGCGATAACATTTTTTTGTATCCCAGAAACACAAAATATTCACTGTTGTATTTCTTTTCTGGAAACAAAAGAAACAATAGCAAAACAACAATAGTCAATCGAAATTTATATGGTCAGCAATTATGTGAAATCATTTGCAACGTGTGCTACTACAAACTTGCAACACTACAATTGATATCCAGACACAAACACACAATCACATCAGAAACGATGATACCGTGAAGAAAACTATTTAAAAATTAAACTCGTAAAAATATTTATTTGTTTTCTTCTCTCTGTCCTTTTTGCAAAACAAACCTTTTAATCAAGATGTCAACGCTGCTTTATGTGCGTGTGTGTGTGCATTTGTTTGTTTGTGTGTGTGCTTAAATATGAAAATCGAAAACAAAAAATACCTTAAATTGTAAAATAAATTTTAAAATGCATTCAGAAAAAACAAGCTTGGAATGTAGGAACAGTGAATACTAAAATTATTTTGTTGAACCGTTCGTTACGCTGACCCTTGAATTACACGGGGTCAGCAGGATTTCCGTGCGTGTTGTATGTGTTGTAGAGGTCATAAATGTCACAGGGTGTTAACATTTGCTTCCAAATAACTCAACACGATCGATAAATGACGATATTTAGGATGCTGATATTGCAGTTGTTGCAATGTTTATGCTACAACTGTTAATACGCCGTGCAAAAATTCATCCAGTTCCGCCGTTGGGGTGCCAAAATGCATATTTCAATTAAACTCTCTATATCGCTATATCTCTCTCTCTCTTAAACACTCGTTAAACTTCATTACGAAAAAAGGATCCGTACTAGTGTGTATTGTGTACTTCATTATTTGTGATCATTGCACATTTCCTATATTTTTTTGTACTCGCTTAGCGTTGCACTACGTGGGCACGTTGCATTTGAGTCGCAAGAACACAATCATCAGCATTTTATTTTATCATTATGTAGCCAAAACGATCTTCTGCTGCGTAGAGATTGTTTCTTTTTGATTTGTTTCTTTTAAAAACGTTTAGTAGGCACTTTAACTGCTTAATTTAATACGTTATTGTTTGAAACAGCAAAAGACAGAAGAATATTTTGCCCTGAGCGTTACAAATGTTTTGAAATTAAATATCCAAATTCTAGAAATTGAATCTTTGGAATCTATTTATTTACTTTGCACGATAAAAAAAACATATTTATCAAAAGCAATTCTTTAGCAAAAAGTATTATCTTATATTTTTTTTACCTTTTTAGAAATGCATTTTTTGTACAATAAGCACCTCTTTACACAAAAAGAAAAGGTTTATACAAAAAGTACCTTATTACCCAAAACTTTTTTTTTTTATTTCTTGCACAAAAGTACCTTTTAATACAAAAAGTATCATTATTAATACCCAGCACCTGGGTAAAGATACTTTTTGTACTAAAAGGTGCTTTTGTGCAAAAAAACGGTTTTGGGTAAAAATGTACGTTTTGTATAAACGTTTTCTTTTTGTGTGAAAAGGTGCTGGGTTATAATTTGCAATTACTGAACAACTTACTTTTCAATGACTATTTCATACCATATGCGTTACATAGAAGTAGTTTCGTAATGGCTGACATATAATCTGATACATAAGTACTTCTTTATGAGTTGATTAACAAAATTCGAGTCGAGTTACCACCTGTTGCTGCTAGAGCAGCTGTTCCCCTAAGATTTGAGATAAGAGAAATCGAAAAAGCTATTTGTTATTTAAACCCCAAGAAGGCTCCTGGTTTTGATAAGATCAGCAACAAAATGCTTTTGGAGCTACCCAGCATAGCAAAGAAAAATATTCTTTTAATACTATCCTCAAAAGTGGAAGGTTTCATTAGTCATTGTGATACCTAAACCAGGATAGGATAACACAAAGGTTGAGTCATACGAAAATAGCCAAGAAGCATCTCGATACCTACAGGATCATATATTTCTACTCGAAATGTGTTTAAAGCAATGGAGGATAAAGTTCAACGAGCAAAAATGCGTACATATAACATTCACCTTGCCCCCTATTAAAATCAATAATCAAATAATGCCTCAAAATTCGCATGTTAAATACTAAAAGCCATCCAAATTCATTGGCTTATTGGAAGCAACTCTGTCCTTAGTTTCGACTGCAAACGTCTACTTTACAACTCCATCTTAAAGCCAATCTGGTGTTATGGTATTCAGTTATGGGGCACTGCCACGGCCTCAAAGACGCAAAAATAAACTGCCTCAAATAATCACAGCAGCCCCTTTAGATGTTAAAAACTCAATTTTCCACAAGGATCTCAATGTTCTATTAGTTAAAACTATGATTCCGAAATATCCAGTAAAATACTTAAAAAGGCTCGAATTGCACCCGAACCCACTGGCTCGAAATATTTTGAATGATTGCGGCCACACTCGCTTAAGAAGAAGAGACACTGCAGCACTTATCCAATTAAATGAGCGATAAACACCCATATAAGTGAACAGAACCCGTGATGAGAAAATTTTTGTCTGGCACTGGCAGGACATGAAAAAAGTATGAGGCTAAGATTGATTAATTGTTGTTAGTTCATATTAAAAATATGAAGAGTCAATAAATAAATAATGAAAAAAAATTAACATAATTTATAATTAACCCATAAAAATGCATATAAGGTTTTGTTTATTCAAATCTAATACAAGTTGATTTTAAATATTTTTTACAATTTGTGTTATTATTTGTTATAAATGAAGACCAATTTGTAATAGATTTGAATGTGAAAAATTTAAATACTTAACAGATTTTGATATGCATTTAAAAATTAAAAATTTAAATAAAAGCTACACTACCCAATCAACCAAACGATATTACAACGATATCGTCTATATAATATAAATTGTGATATATAATATCGATCTTATATCATAAACGAAAGTATTTAAATACTTAATTGATTTGGATATGTATTTTAAAATTAAAAATTTGAATAAAAGCTACACTACCCAATCAACCAAACGATATTACAACGATATCGTCTATATGATATAAATTGTGATATATAATATCGATCTCGTATCATAAACGATAGTATCCAAACTGTACCTTTTCTCATAGTATCGTTTTTCCATAAAAATATCATATCGTTTTTGCAATCATATCGTTCTTTGGTTTATTGGGTATGAATATGTCCTTAATGCAGGTTAGTAAAATTTTGCATTAGAAAGTAAATGGGATTAAAAACACAATTTGTTTGACAAATTTAGTTTTGTTGATGCCAATGTGAAGTAGCTTTTTGTAAGCGAATGTGGTAATGACTTATTTAACTCCCTATTTGTCAGCGAGGGTGGTAAGAACTTGCCTCCAATGACATCACCGTGTTAAAATAATGAGTTAAAGTGCCAATGAATAAATAGTGAAGAGTAGTTATATTAGCTTTTTAACTCATTACTTTGGAATGTAAGTTTTTGCTGGTTACATATTAGGATGTTCAATTAATCGGGTTTAACTTTTATTCGATTCAACGATTAATCGATATTTGGCATTTTTAACTTATTCGTTTAAACGAATAAAATTTTTAAAATAATCGATTAATCGAATAATTCTAATTCCAGAAATTTTAGAAATTACGAGATTTTTTTCGATAATTTTAGAAAAAAAATAGTACTTGAGTAAATAAACATTCTTTTTTTTAATAAAACTTGTACTCACTAAAGCCCTTATGACACTACATTTTTAATGCATTGTTCAAGTTTTGGTGAACAATGCAAATATAAAGTAATAGACAAATTTACCAAGTGCGAAAGGTTCAGCTGTATTAAGATAAATGGCAAACTGTCAAACATTTTACTAAAGTTATCGATAAAAAATGAAGTTATGTCAAAAAAAAAAAAATGTAAAATTGTTCAACTTAAAATTCACATTTCAAGCTTGAAATATTAAAAGTCTTGCTGAATCAGCGGTTTATGGGCAAATTAAGCGATTTACCGCTTTTTGTTTTTAGGTTTCTCATAAACAAAACGTTGGCAACATTAAATAAAATTAACAGAACAGGGATGGCTAAGTTGTTTCAATTGTACTTTTTTGTTGATACTTTTAAATCTAAGATTTATAATACCTTTTTGTGGTGTTTTTTTTAGAACAAAAATAAAATTAATTTCAACTAAAATAATCTTTTAGTACAATTAGGTACAATTTTTAAAGGTTTTTGGTTCAATTTTAAAAATTCTCAACGCCATCCCTGAAACAAAAGCATAACAAGAGAAAAAAAACTAAAAAACTTTGTTTACATTTTTTATAGTTTGCTCTTTCTAGCATTTACTGTTCTTTTCTATCAATTCTATATCAATTAATTAATAAAAAATGTAGTGTCATAAGGGCTTAAACATGACTGTTTTTTTTAGTTCCAACGAACACATACATTTGGTTTATTTATTCGACTTAACACTTTGATTATCATTTGATTAATCAGTATAAATTCTTCGATTAACCCTTTAATCGAAATTAGCAATTTCAAATTGTTCGAACGATTAATCGTCTAAAATTGTTCGATTATTCAAACAAGAATTAATCGACTGAACACCCTTATACATATTATCGTGTTTGTATAGAACTTTACATAAAAATTATTTTGAATTGACGTCTTCACATGAAAAGTACTTTTTTAATACATAATAACTAAAATATAACACAAAACAAACCTTTAAAGTCTAATTTGCTCTAACTGCATTTCTAATCCCAAACAAAGTAAATTTTCTGTCTATGTTTTCGTGTTAAAAAATTTTATTACAAAATTATTGGCATATTTTTAAATTTTTGAGAATTTTGTAAAATGAACAAACACATCTGCCCTAAAAATATTCATAACATTTTTGTTATCAATTCTAAATAGTTCATGGAAATAAAATGTAATGGTATCCATTAGATATGGTGCGTGTAACATAATGTTAGTTAGCTGGAATAAGGTTTAATCGTAACACCTTTTGATGGTATGGAATTTGGACTTTTTGTTGTTTTTTCTATTTCTACTCTTTAAAGCCATCTGTCAAATACTTGAGTGACGAAGTGTTCTTTCACTCTTTTAAACTTGTATCACTTTGACACTATGTTTTTTTGTCACTTAATCAATTAATTGTTTTCAATTTATTTTCCGATAAATATTTGCTTTTTCCTAAAAATTTCCTGGAAAACCAAAATACATCTTAATAGAAAATATTGTATAACAATAAGAAATATTTGTAATGTGCCAATATTTGTTTTTTTTTTTATTATTTTGAAGTGGGAAAAGGTTGTTACTTGTTTTTTTTTTAGAATTGTGTAACGAACAATGATCTGGACATTTGATACGAACAATTGTGGCTTAAATCTTAAATTAATCAACCATGAAAATTGCCATTAATATTCTTTTTTTTTATATTTTGGTTTATTCCTAAAAATAATTTCATAGATTCTCATGAGCAGAACAAATTTTTGTAAAAATTTTTTTTTTTAATAAAAGAAAGAGAAAGTTAATTTGGTAAGATCTAGTTTTCATACCCACGCAACAATAGTGAAGAAGGTATTGAGCGTTTGTGCTGATGTCTGTAACAAAAAAAAAAAAAAAAAATAAAAAAATAGTTATAGACGCTGTCCGTCTGTTTTGCTGGCTGGTTGTTTATGCATTCGGTCTATATTTCACATGGCCGCCGTACCAACGTTGACTTTTATAATAGTTTCAATTTGATGAACAAATTTTTAACTGGTTCAAAATTACTCACAGGACCTATATGAACTCCCTCTATAATATCGCTTTAAGCCAAACAATACTTATGGCCAACTTCACCAATTTATTTAAATTAGTGTTCGCCTAATTGTCAATATTCGACCGTAAATTTTTATGTTCATATGAAGAAAACAAAGCACATTAGCGTGGCCGTTAGTAGTATAGAGAACTTTGTTTTTTTTGATTTCTTACATTCTCTCCTACCAAATCGGTTCAGTTTTATGTAAAAAAAAAAAAAAATACAAAAAAATTTCGTACCGATAAGTTGTGTTTTAGGGGGGGCGTCCGCCCCTCAAAGTTTGCCATCAAGCCATTTATTCAAATGTAATTTGTTTGCATATGACTATCTCTTAAAAACACAATTTTACAAGAATATGTTATATGGCAATATTTATGCTCTTCTAGTCAACAACATTAGCGTCGAAGAAAGTTTTTTGCTAAAATTAATATTTAAGAAAATAATTAAGAAAATAACAACAAAATACCAAACATTTTATATACGTTTTATATATATATAAAAGGGGGATTTAATGTCAAGTGGCCCAATTTCGAAATCGGTGTCTTCCGATTTCGATGTAATTTGCACCAACGTTAGTAGTTTATACACAAATTTTCAACAAGATCGCTAACACCAATAGGTAATAAGTTACATGGATGAGAAAGAACACCTGTAGGGCAAAAATTTTAAACTTTGACCCCCCTAACTCAGAAACTTTAAAATAACTTTAAAATAAAAAATAAAAAAAAAAAATAACGGCCACCCTAATGTACATATGTATTAGGGAAGCCAAACGGGAAATCCCGAATCCCGAAATCCCGGGATTTTTCGGGATTGACAAATCTGATTAGATAACAACAGAATACCGAAACGTTCACTTATTATTCAGTCATGAGCGAGCGTGAACGTTAACAATTTTGCTGTTTAATCATCCTCTTGAGGGTGAGGTTTGAACAAAACTTTAATTTTCTCACTCATGAAATTAGAACAAACAAACAAATTCATAGGAGAAATTTTTTTGATATGAAAACGTTACTTTATGCATATTAAAATAATTTACTAGAAAAAGAAAACTAACAAAACACATATGTATGTACATATACATTACACACACAGGCAATTTGAGCTGTGGTCGTGCAAATTGTCGAGAAACAACATCAATGACAAGCATTGCTAACATTTTTTTGATTGCTAATTCCTTATGAGCACATACAGAGATTATACAAATGACGTTTGAAAAAGGCCTATATCAGCTGCGAAGGCCGCTTTCGAACAAATAGAACAAATAGTTAAAACAGGCCGCTACAAACAACACAAATTGCATGATCAAAATAAAAATAACAAAACACAAGCAACGTTAAAAAAAGCATTAGTTCAACAAAGGTTTTATTTTGTGCAAAAAAATATGTTGATTTGTTTTACAATGTTTTTTTCCTTCTTAAATATTATTTACGCATGTTGTGGTAAACTTAAAAATAAGTTTTTACAACAGAATTGCAAATAAACATTAACTAAATAAATTTGTGTTCAATGTATTGCGATATAAAAGATAGTGCAAAGAGAAATATAAAAAATGCAGCTGTCAAGGAAAGGGACATATAAAACGCAATATCTTTCGTCTCGTGCCCTCTCTAACTCTGTGCTTATGAGTGAGGAAAATGCAATTTTTTTTAATTCCTCATGTTCATGAGTAAATGCGCGAAAAATTATCAATTCATTCATGACTGTAATAAAAGTTAAAAATTTTTCATTTGCGTAAATATGAACGATCATATATGAACTTTTCTGAACTCTGGATTACACTGCCTTACAAATTGTAATGATCTGATCAGCGCGCTGCAGCGGCAAGCTTTTTCTGTTAATTTGCATAAACCGAGTTTTATTTTCTGACGGGAAAAATCAGACTCTATGTATGAGTTTTATTTTTTGACGGCTCAACAGAACTCTTTTTTTTTTTAAGGGTTTTACTCGACTTTTTATTTCTCAACTGAGTTTAATCTTACGACTGAAAAATTTAAACTCCTGAAATTAGTTCTATTATATGACGGCTCAACAAAACTCATTTTTAGGTGTTTAATTCGAACTTTTATTTTTACTGTTTTGATGGAATTTTGTTTGTTTTAAAATCATAGAATAACATTTCACAAAAAACCCTTTTTTAATATCACTTACAACTATTTCGGTCCCTGCTAAATACCCCCAACGTGACCGCAAACGTTATTGCAAATTGAAAAAATAAGCAAAAAGTAATTTTGCTATTGGTTCCTAAACAAATCGTACGAAATAATTGAAACCTTTTTCATGGGTACTTTACAACATAGAGATTACAAAAGAGTGGGGTGTCACAAAGCCATAGGACATAGAGCCATATGGTGTCAAGTCCCACTCCATTGAGACATAAGGGCATATGCCATTAAGTCTCAATATAATGGGACTTAACGCCATAAATTTTTTTCGTAAAATGAGACATAAAGCCATATTTTTGATAATGATTGTATTTCCCCCTATTTCATGTAGAAAATGCTTTGTTGTTTCATGTCGCCCTGTTTTATGTCAAAAATGGCGGTATGAACTAAGTCCCCAATGAATTAACTCCCCAAACCCAAAATGAACTAAGTCCCTAAATTTGGGGACGTCGTTAAATGGAAAAAACCCGAAAAAGCTACGCTTACTAGAGCTTCGGCCGGACGCAATGATTTTCTCCTCTATGGTATAACAAACACCGGCTTCGCTAACTAAAGCTTCTCTGCGTAAACGGTCTTCGTTGGGAAACAAGACAGATTTTAGAAGCTTTACTTAGCGAAATCGGTACTTGTTATACCATAAAGGAGAAAATCCTTGCGGCCGGCCGAAGGCCGGCTATACAGCGAAGCTTTAGTTAGCGAAGCAGTTCTTTGTTATACCATATAAGTATTTGTAACGCAACACATCAAATGGGACATAACGCCATAATGGCTTTATGTCCCATTCCACTAAAATTGATATGAGACTTAAGGTCATATCAAAATTATGGCTTTATATCCGTTTGGATTGAGACATAAAGCCATTATGGCTTTATGTCCTATGGCTTTGTGACACCCCACCTTACAAAGGTGTTATAAACTTAAATTTTTGCTTAAGTTTTTTTAAGTACCTTTTCGTTTTTACCAAAGATTTGTAGATTTTTTTTTTTTTTTTTTTTTTTTTTTTTTTTTGTCATAGATTTGTAGATATCTAAATAATATTCGGAACAAATAACTCTTATATGAATCTCTACCCCATAACAAAGTTTTGCTTTGCCGGGACCATGACTGCCCATGTATCCCAGATATGTTACATTCTCGTGGTATAAGGTATTAAATGTGGTGTACGGTATAAAATGTTCGGGGATGATCTTGCTTTCTTATTTGTTTTTTTTTTTTTTTTTTTTAATGAACTTCAAGAAAATAAATCAATCTCTTTATAATACTAATAATGATATTACAATAAATGTTAGAATATATGGCTTTATTTCGCCTTAAACTGCTGAATACAAAAAGAAAAACAACAATTTATTAGATAATTTGCTTGGCGCTATGTTTGTTTCATATTTTATGTAAGTTTTTATTTTTTTAAATCTAGACAATTCGTAATCATAATAAAATTTAATAGAAAACCTTCTAATTCCATTGAATTTTTGGCACTTAATAAACTTGTACAATTTACAAATACTACAACCGGAAATATATTAATTCAATAAATTCCCTTAGAAAATAACAAAACAATTAACCAACCACCCAAATACTTGAACAAACGCACGCAAACACACAATCTTCTGCGCTCACCTACTGCACCCAGCAATAAAGATCACAGGGGAATAAAAACAAAAAAAAAAAAAAACTCCGACTTAAGGCGTTAATTATGGAAAATTCTTGATTGCTCAAATAGCCAGACAGTCTTTGGCTCGTACATTTTCTTTAGTCTGGCACAATAATTAAGTAATATTTTTTATTACCATTTTACTAATTCTATTATTCTCTCGGCTCACGGTGGTAAATAGAGTGTGAGCATATGCAGCCTAAAAAAAAATAAGAATTTTTGTGTGTTAAAAACACTTTTACCAAAGATACAAATCATGACTATAAGAGGAGTATGTTTGAAGTATAAGAGTTCTTAATACACATGTCACAATGACACTTTAAAAAAAAGGCTGTGCCGAATCTTTTATACCCTTCTTCATACTACTGAAAAGCCAATTTCTTCCTAGATCATACAGTATGAGCGCTTTCGTGTCAAAATTCTTGTATCGGTGCTAAGTAAAATTATAGGTAAATTTCGTTGACTTTAAAAACCAAACAAATCTCATATCGAGCCCTTAGTGTAAAAATAGCTTAAGCGACATAATTTTCAATTATCGATTTTTTTAATAAATGATTTTATTGGCAAGAATTGCATCACCTCCTAAAATATCATGGTCACATAACGAACCGTTACGTTATGTATGGGTCATATCTAGGGATTTCAATACCGGTAATATTTATGGAATAAAAATGTCTAAATACAAAGCACCAAGAATAAAATAATTTTCCAATTATAAAGGGTGTTTAAATTTTAAAAACTCCCGGCATTCTCAACGCCGTATTTCAGTATTCGATTTAGGCCCGTTTTCACAACTTACAGATAGCTAAAGGTAGGATTTTATCGGCCGTATAAAAAGTGTTCCATTATTACAACTTTACTTTAAGCTACCAGGTAGAATGAACCTAATCTACTTTATCGCTCACTTTAGGTTAAATTTAAGTTTTTATAATGGAACACTTTTTATAAGGCCGGTTAAAGTCTACTTTAAGCTATCGGAAAGTTGTGAAAACGGGCCTTAAGCCGTTGATACCGGTATTTCGGTATCGACAACACCGGTATTGGAATCCCTAGTGATATCGTACTAAAAGCCTTTAAGGTGGAAGTACATAACACGCGTTAGTTCGTCGATGAGTATCGTGCGTTTGAAAACTTAAGCGCGGAAAAAATTGCAAGTTACACAACACGCGTTACAAAAGCCATTCCTGTCAGCTGCTTTTTATTTGTTTACTTATTTGTGCATAAAAACTGGTTCGAAAGTATATCAAGATTTTGTTATTGTATTGAATTTATTATTTTTATATAAATATTGTATGTTTTTTAAACTCTTCAATAAGTTTTTCTTTCATGATTCACAAATTTGTTAAATTATTATTTTTTATTGTCAGCTGATTACTTGTCAAAAATACACAACGCGTTAAAAAGTTCAAAGTTAACCAACTTTCCGGCGCAAACGCGTCGAAATATTTTGCATGTAGCTTGTTCTATGAAAATACACTAGTTTAACTTTTTTTGACAGAAGACGACAGTGCGCGCGCGCACTAACGCGTGTTATGTACTTCTACCTTTATTCTGGAAAACACTTGCATAATTTCCAGGTGCGATAATAGACCGATTTGGCTCATTTTCTTAATTTTATATTTAAGAAATATAAAAGCATAACTTTGTTTTTCTTTCTACGACGCGTATGGACGTTATTGTGCCAAACCCATTATTTTGGGAAGAAAAAAAGTGGTTATTTGTCTATAACTCGGTCATTTATAACCCGATTTTGTGAATTTTTATTACCACTATTCCACTAAGTAAACTTTAGGTAAAAAATAAAGTTCATTACACTTTAAAAAAACAACTGCTTAAGCCCTTATGACAATTCATTTTTAATGCATTGTTCAAGTTTTGGTGAACAGTGCAAATATAAAGTAATAGAAAAATTTACCAAGTGCGAAGGGTTCAGCTGTATTAAGATAAATGGCAAGCTGTCAAACGTTTAACTAAAGTTATCGATAAAAAATGAAGTTATGTCAAAAAAAAAAAAAAATGTAAAATTGTTCAACTTAAAACTGACACTTCAAACTTGAAATATCAAAAGTGTTTCTGAATCAGCGGTTTATGGGCAAATTCACCGATTTACCGCTTTTTGTTTTAAGGTTTCTCTAAACATTTAAGCAAATTAAGAAAAAAAGCATTTAAGAAAATTAACAGAACAGGGATGGCTAAGTTGTTTCAATTGTACTTTTTTGTTGATACTTTTTAAACTAAGATTTATAATACCTTTTTGTGGTGTTTTTTAAGAACATAAATAAAACTTATTTCAACTAAAAAATCTTTTAGTACAATTAGGTACAATTTTTAAAGGTTGTTGGTACAATTTTAAAAATTCTCAACGCCATCCCTGAAACAAAACCATAACAACAGAAAAAAAGACTAAACTTTGTTTACATTTTTTATAGTTTGCTCTTTCTAGCATTTACTGTTTCTTTTTATCAATTCTATATCAATTAATAAATAAAAAATGTAGTGTCATAAGGGCTTTATGTACAAAAATTAAAGACTTATGGGTAAAAATTAGAGGCAGTCTTCCTTTGTTTTTGCTCATATCTTTGCCATTAGTGGAGCTATCTTTTTCGAACTATATGCGATATAAATTTAGAAAAATCTATCCCCCCTAATATTTGGGTCTTTGGCAAACCCATTTCAACGTGCACATGGACAGATGGTCGGACGGACTTTGTTAAATCAACTTCGCTACTCATAAAAGCCAGAATATTATAAAAACTGCAAATGGAATGACAATTTTATATATACCCCGGACTTGGGACTTTCAGCATTGGTGCACGTAGTTTGGAAAGTTTTCTGACTATCATTCACTTGGGAGTGACCAGTAACGATTCCTCTGTTTGATTGTCCAAGTAGCTGACTACTTCGGTTCCTAGACCAAGTATTTCCCGGACAAGATTTCTCTGAAAACAAGCTAAAGTGAGAAGGCGTCCAGTCATGTAGCCTGCATGGTTAAAGTACATCTTAACGTCTCAGGCAAGTAGGCAAATTACATTAATATTTGCTGAAGCATGGCGGCATCGTGGGATTGAACACAAAGATTGCAGCCCTATTACCAATTTTCTTAAGAAAGGAGGGCCAGCAACCCACTTTTCCAAAAAACAATTTGCTAACGAATCGCTTTGGCGCCCAATGCTCCAGGGGGAGTTAGAGGAATATACATATATACCACTTTCCACCTGTGGTGAAGAGTATAAAAAGAAGAAACAAACAACTTGAAAAAGGATAATTTAATAAAAACCAACACAAAATTTTATTTTCACAAAAGTTTATTTTCTCCCCCTGAAGAGGCCGCCACCGTTTTCCATTGCGTACATGTCAAAGTGGTAAAAATATTTCGAAATACCCAAATTCCCATACATGTCTTTTTTTATTTTAGTTTTCGTATTTTCTAATTTTTATAACGAGAAAAAACGTATTTTATTTTTCTTTCAATAATCTTTTGCGTGTTTAAATATGTTTGTGGTTTCTCCTTTATTTGTTTTTAAACGTTTTTCGAGTTTTTGTTATTTTTTTTTTATTTTATAATTCAGTTGTTTTTGTTTCCCATTTATTATTATTTGGTATTATTTTCTCATGTATACAGGTTGTTTGTTTAGACAATTTATTAATCCGAAAGTGTTGAATAACTAAAGACGCCATATACCGCCAAATACCACAGAACATACAACAAACAACAACAGCGACAACAACAAATCCAACAGAAATAACATAAAATTATTAATACCACAAATGACATGTGTTGGCTGGCTGAGTTTAAACGTTTGTGTCTTAAATGCAGTTTTAAAGAATGCAATCATTAATAATTTTTCCCATTTTTTTTTTTGGGTTGGGTACTTCTTCAAGTGGTCCTACGTAGATAAACAAACCGGTCCTTTTGCTGACCTGATGTATCGGGTGATTTTTTAAGAACTATAGGAAAGTTTAAAAAAAAAAAACACATAAAATTCAGAAAAATGCATGAAATCTTTATTTGAATCAACAGTACGGTCAATATAATTTAATGTTTGAAGATTATTTCATGCAAATGTTGACCGTGACTGGGCCTCAAATGGTCCATTCGCTTAGTCCAATTTTGGCATACCTTTCCAACATTTCGGCCGTTATCTTATGAATAAATGTTGTCTTCCAATGCGTCAATTGAAGCGCGCCCCACAACAAAAAGTCTAAAGGCGACAAATCGCACGATTTAGGCGGCCAATTGACCGGTCCCGAACGTGAAATAAAATGTTCACCGAACTCGCCTCTCAATAAGTCCATTGTAAAGCGTGCTGTGTGGCATGTGGCACCGTCTTATTGAAACCACATGTCATGCAAGTCAAGCTCTTGCATTTTGGACAAAAAAAAGTTGGATATTATATCACGGTAGCGCTCACCATTCACAGTTACGTTACGATTCGCATCATCTTTGAAGAAGTACGGTCCAATGATGCCACCACCCCATAAACCGCACAAAACTGTGTCTTTTTCTGGATGCATTGGTAGCTCTTGCAATGCTTCTGGCTGATCTTCACTCCAAAATTGACAATTCTTCTTATTAACGTACCCATTCAGCCAAAAATGAGCTTCGTCGCTGAACACAAGAAGCGCGCGATGAACTTTCTTAACAGAGCACGCATTTTGATAATAAAATTCAATAATTTAATAAAGCGTTGTTCGTTTGTAAGACGTCTCATGGTTAACTTATAGACCAAACTGAAGATGTTTGACAGTGAAACAAAACGTGAAACGTGCGTCAGCTGTTTAAACCAGTATTGCCAAAAACATAATAGCTAAAAAATTTCCTGATATTACGAAATAAAGATTCAGCTCAGTTTCATGAAAATAACCGACTTTTTAATATGAAAAAAACAGAAAAATTTCGAAAACGTTGAAATTTCTATTTATAGACTTTTAATAAATTATTAAGGGAAATCATGATGGGTAGTGCAAAGTGTGCAAAAGATGCAAAAATATACACATTTGCACAACATAACAAAAACGTATTGAATTAAAAAAAACCATGAGCAAAATTTAAGTGCATATAAGCAAACAGATGTAAACAACAACTTTAACATATTAAACGCCATATTGTTTTTTTATTAATTGAACTTTTTCGTGGGTTTTAAAATGAAATAGAGAACTAAATTTAAATAATTTAAAAAGAAAAAAATTATTTTAATTTGCTTGTGTATAATTCTAAACAAATGTAGCAGTGTTCGAAAATAAACACTAAATATGGTTTCTTAATGTTCGGTTCGGTAGATTTGTGGAAAACACAAACGCTTATAGTGTTTGTGTGGAAAATCATTAAAAAAAATAACGTTTTCCTGTTAGTCATCTTTCGAACACAAAAATATTACTGTTTTTATCAAACTCAACAAAAGATATGAACATTTAATTCCGTTCGGTTGTTTTTTTGAAAATCCACAAACTTTAATGTGTTCGGTTCGTCCTTTTTGACTGGTAAAAAAAACCAAACATTTTTTACAAAAACAAAGCACACACACGAAAAAAACATTATAGAACATTAAAATATAATTTTTGTCTACAGTATCACTACAATTGTTCTGTTTTTTAACGAAGAACCCAACATTATATAATGTTTGGTTCTTTCTTGAAAATAGTTACGAACGGTATTAAGGGTTGTGTATGTCTACACAATCACTAAAAAAATAGATATCGTTCCTGGGTGTGTGAGCCGAACGTTAAATAATGTACTGTTTATTTTCGAACACTGAAATGTAGATTTTTAACAATGCTGCCAGAAGTTTTTTGTGTTCCCAGAATACATTTTTAGAAAATAGCACATTTGCACAAAAAACAAAAGTGGAATGCTCACGATCAATCATAATATGCAATGCAACTTAACAAAATGCAAGTTTGCGCAATGAACATCGTGATTACCCTTATTATTCTAATATTTGTTGACTAAAAAAATAAGTAAAATTTCCTTGAAAAAATAATAGAAAATAAATTACCTTCATTGCTCATCATCATAGTTTAATAGTTAAAAAAAAAGTTACTAACTCTTAATACAAATTCGACCTGAATAAAATTTATTGTTACATTTTCTTAATTCAATCTTTTAGGTTTCTGTATGATTCTCTCATTTGTTTTAAACATGTGTTTCGTTTAAACCAACTAAAAAAATGTTCAAGTACATGATGCGTTTGTTTGATACTCTTAATATTTTTTTTTTTTGGCTTTAAAAAAGGATTTTCTTCACCTAAACACTTTTCCACACATCCACAATCATACAGTATTTAAATACGAGTTGTTTTCCCATTCAATACAACGATCGAACGAGCGCGTGAACTAACCGAATCGAAGATCAGACGTACTTGTGTGTTTTTCTTTTAAATGGAAAAGTTAAAAAGTTTGTTGTTTTTTCCCATTTTCTATTTGTTATTTTGTTTTTTTTTATAAAACTAGAAAAAGTCAAGTCTTGACAATTTCAAAATATCCAAAAATATTTTAACAATTTTATGCAAGTGTTGGGAAATTTTTGTATAGACGAACTCAGAGATGTTGGCTGACAATGATGACGACGATGTTGGTGTTTTTACAAGATGGAAAGGAATTAAGTTAAATGACTTGTTTAAGGAATTTGAATTGTAAACAAACAGATGCAACGACAAATGATATTATAATTGGCACACACACACACGCACTCGCAAAAAATGTAATTTCCCTGATTTGAAATTAACTTGAAAACAGCAAGTTAATGAATAGATGGGATTTTCAGCAAAAAAGGCAGTTATTTTATTAGAAAGTATCTGTGTTAAATGGACAAATTAATTTTAATAAATAAATTATAAAAAAAAAAAAATGTTATTGGAATTTTTTTTGGCATTCAATTTCCAATATGTTTTATGTTAATTACACAGGCCTGCAAAATGTGGAAAAAGTCGAAAACCTGGGACGAAGTTATACTTTTATAAGGGCTGCCATCATATCAGGGTTTTTCGATATCTTCGCTTGAGGTTTTCATTCATACTCGGGACGCTAGAACTGAGCGAATTAATCTTTATTTATAAAACCTGATAAGTCGTCTTAAAGTCTAAAAGGAAAAACGCGACGCACACCCAATCACGATATTCCAAATGGTTACTTATATGTAAGAAAACATAAACTCACGGTTTATTGTTGTTGCTTTTGTTTAAGCTTTGTAAAGTAACAAGTAAAACTGTTGCTTATAATTCTTATTCGCTTAACAGTTATATCTGTTTAATATCTTTAGTTTTTCTAAAATCTTTGGAAGAAGTTTCCTGATGATCTTGCCTAAGCAACCAGTGCAATGCGCATAGGAATAGCTTATCCCATCAACAATAAGTTTCAGTGGTTTTATCTAGAATAAAAATTGGGAATTAAGTACGACAAACAAAATCTTGTAAAGTTAATAACAAAAAATGTTTAATTGGTACTATTAATTGGTTTACTAATGCAAATTTAATTAATTTTTTTAATTAATATCACGAATTTTTTAGTTGAAATCAATTTTTATTTTTTTTCTGTGTCTATATAACCACATTTCATTTGTCCATACCGCATAACGTAATGCTTAATTGCTTAATACGCTGTCGTATTTAAAGAACGCACTCGTGCCATCTTTTTACGATATCGTATTTCCTTTGATGCGTCCTATTGATTATTTATTAGCTCTCCAAGATATTTGAAGCTTCTGGCTCGTTTGATCTTCTTTTCTAATTTTTAATGTCGTTCCTTTGTGTTGTTTTCTCCTGCTGACAACCATGTATTTTGTTCGTTTAATGTGAATTTGCAGGCTATATGATTCGCTTAAATAGGAAGTTTATCCATGTGCGTACAATCGGAAAATTCGTGCAAAAATTTGGGCAAATCGGGTCTGTGGAAGATGTGAAAATACTAGTGCTTGCTGCTGTTCGCGAATGTGTGGCTGAAGAGCCGTCAACCTCAACTTGTCGTCGTGCCCAACAATAGCACCTCTCACACTCGTCGTTGATGAACACTATGCATAAAGACTTGCATTTACACGCTTACAAGGTGCAAACGACTCCAGAACTAAAGCCTCTTGACCATTACACACGTCGTCAATGGTCAGAATGAAGGATGATCCATTTTCGAAGAAAATCATCCTCAGTGATGAGGCACATTTTCACCTCAGTGGATTCTTCAATAAGCAGAATTGCCGCATTTGGGCGAATGATAATCCAAGAAGGATTGTTGAAAAACCAAGTCACCCACACAGAGTGACTGTTTGGTGCGGTTTATGGGCTGGCGGCATCATCGGGCCATTTTTTTTACAAAATGAGGCTGGTCAGGCAGTTACTGTGAATGGTGTTCGCTATCGTGAGATGATAACGAACTTTTTATGGCCCGAATTGGAAGATATGGATGTGGACGATATGTGGTTTTAACAGGACGGTGCCACTTGCCACACACCTTAGTCTGTGTTCATACGGCTCATGTCTTATTGACAAGATTGCTACTTTATAGGCGAGAGGAACGAGGGGAAAAGAAACAAGTACACAGATGCATGTACTGTCTTTACGTTTTGCTTTCTCATTCGTTGTTTAATTTTGTTTTTGTTTTCAATAGCAAAAAAGCGCTGTCGTCAACATGACATGAATCATTTGAACGCCAATTCATGTTTTAAGAAGAAAAAGGAAGAATCGTGTCAATAAGAACTCAGACTAAGCCGTATGAACTCAGACTAACGAAACAATGGCTTTTTAGCGCGACAAATTCAATGGCCGTGTTATCTCACCTGGTGGCGATGTCAATTGGCCGCCAAGATCATGTGATTTGACACCGTTGGACTTCTTTCTTTGGGGTTATTTGAAAGAAAAGGTGTAGGTCTATAAGCCAGTAATTCAAGAGCTAAAGGATAAGAAAATTCTGCACATTAACGGCATAGAACCTTACTTATGCCTCAGCGTCATCGAAAATTTGGACCATCGGATGGAGGTGTGCCGCCGAGGTCGCGGCGGCCATTTGTCCGATATTTTGTGCCATACATAATTAAACCATACCAATATTATCACAGTAAAAATAAATGACAGTAATTTCCTAAATAATTCCTAAATGGTATATTCAAAATCAACATCGGCCCTAAAAATTTAACCACCCTTTAAGTTTAATAACAAGAGCGGTGGAATACATCCTTTGCCTGACTCCTTTTGAGTCAATTTCTTCAGTTAGTTTACCAGTGATGTCAATTTGCGCCGACTAATTCCAGTGTACATTGTCGTTCTTTCTCGTTTAGTTTCCATTAGCCTTTCATATTGAACACTATCGAAGACTTTCTCATAGTTAATAAAGCAGAGGAATACATCTCTGTGAACATCCCGGCAATTTTGAATTAATTAATTAAATAAGATGAATAAAGTAGCACTTAAAAACTTTAATTGTATTTAAATACAATTTTAATTTAAGTAAAAATTAACTAAATACTTTACGAAATATTCAGGGTCTGTTTAATTTCATAATTTAATGGTCTAAAGTCTGGAGATCATGAACAAAATAAAACGTCAGTGTTTAAAAATTATTATTTGTCTGTCTGTTCCTCAAAGCGAAATTGGTTGAAAAATATTTCATTTCATTTAAAATTAAATTAAACCAATTTACCATATTTTATAAAACAAATAATAAATAAACCTTTTGACTTCGTTAAATAAAATGTTTATTAAAGTTATTATTTTTTCAAACTTTTTGCTAAGGAATTTTTCAGTTTAATAAGCTGCTGAGTTCAGCAAAAAACTTTAAAATATGTTTTTTAGAGTTTAAAGCCGTATTGAAAAAATGTGTGGGACACAATGAAACATCCTTTCACGTGTAGTTTTTTTTTTGTATTTAGAATTTTTGTCCTCAAAGAATGTACGACCCCTTACAGACATCAATCTCAGCAATAAATGCTGTCTAAACTTCATATCTTGCAAAACCCTACGTCATGTTTAAAGAAAAATATTTAAATTTATTTAACTGTTTGTGATACGTTTGCTTCGTATACCAAATTTTTAAAATACATAGTTTCGTTACCGATTTAGTAAATTAATGAAATTTCCCTTAAAAAATGCTGGCAATTCCGCATCTTTCGCCGTGTTTTTTCCATACGATCTCGACCACTGTCTCTGAACTTCATTTTGACTTGCAACTGATGCACTCCAATTTAAATTGCAAAACCTAATTAAACATTTACTATAAGTTTTCTTAAGCGATCCATCCATTATATAATATTGTTGTATTTATTATTCACCATATTATATCCATTTTGCTCTATACTAGTAAGTGTATCCCAAGCGAAACCACAAATTTCACAGTGTATTGCACTTCCCGTTGGGAATGAGCTGCGCTTCTTAGGCATAGGGGTATAGTTGGAGCACATTGATAGGCCCATACTTCTTAATGTTACATCCCCTGGGGTATATAAGGCTTAGTCAATGCCGTAAATTGACTAGGTTCTGGAAACAGGTCTCGAATCATAGAGAAGCCATAGAGAGACATCGGAAGATTTATCATTCCCATTTTATAGACCTACTTCCTTGAAGTTCTTGTAAAACAAAAAATGGTAGCGGGTAAGAGGTGAATGGCAGTTTATGCCGTGTCGATAAACTCTGTTCAGACGTTGAAAATCGACGGGGGTTAAACTGGTAAATGCAACCTAAATGCAACATCCATATGACAGAGCTTCTTGGGTACCAATGGACTTCAAGGGGTTCGATGTTGTACCTCAGTAGTAAACTGATGGTGCCACGGGAGTAAGTAACCCCCGGTGTAGGCACTGGTTTGAGTATTGGTGAGCGTTTCGTGAATATGCTTCATGCTAGAAATGCTACCTGTCTTTCAGGTAGATTTTCTTTGCGGAAGCCTTGCTTTTCTGATAAAAGTTGATAGCCGCCCGATAGGGGAGTGGTTTTCCGCTTGATTGCCTTTGCGGAAGCCTTGCTTTTCTGATAAAAGGTTGTTCTCCAGTAAGTTGTTCACCGTCCGACGTGGGAATGCCTTTTTCAAGGCATGAACTCACAAAAGAGTTCAACGAAAATCATTTGTTTTGGCGAAGACTATGGCGGAGCAGTCACAATCAAGGCTGATTTCAACCTTGCAGGGAAGTTCGGCCTGTGGATGGCCCTAGATGCTGTTGATATTTAACATGAATTTTAGTGGAGGTGAGGTAGCTCCGGCTCCCAAAAATGTGGCTGTATAAATTTTCGGGAATTATACACTCAAAATGCTACCTGCGTTTCAAATGATCCTTCACTACCACAGGGGCAAAAGTTGACATTTTCACTGAAAATTGGCTTTTGATATTAAAAAAAAAAAATATATTGGTATGGGTCATATGGAACAAAATATCGGTCAAATGGCCGCGCGACTTCGGCGGCACACCTCCATCCCATAGTTTAAATTTTCGACGACGCTGAGGCATAATTGAGGTTCTATGCCGTTAATGTGCTGAATTATCTCATTATTTAGCTCTTGAATTGTTGCTGACTTATCGACCTACACCCTTTCTTTAAAATAATCCCAAAGAAAGATGTACAATGGTGTCAAATCACATGATCTTGGCGGCCAATTGACATTGCCACCACGTGATATAACATGGCCATTGAATTTGTCGCGCAAAAGAGCCATTGTTTCGTTAGCTGTGAGGCAAGTGGCACCATCCTGTTGAAACCACATATCGTCCATATCATTATCTTCTAATTCGGGCCATAAAAAGTTCGTTATCATCTCACGATAGCGAACACCATTCACAGTAACTGCCTGACCGGCCTCATTTTGGAAAAATACGGCCCGATAATGCCTCAGCCCATAAACCGCACCAAACAGACACTCTTTGTGGGTGAATTGGTTTTTCGACAATCACTGTTGGATTATCATTCGCCCAAATGCGGCAATTCTGCTTATTGAAGAATCCACTGAGGTGAAAATGTGCCTCATCACTGAAGATGATTTTCTTCGAAAATTGATCATCCACTGTTGCAATTTCTTGCCACCATTCTGACCATTGACGACGTTTGAAATGGTCAAGAGGATTTAGTTCTTGAGTCAATTGCACCTTGTAAGCGTGTTAATACAAGTCTTTATGCATAATGTTCATCAACGAAGAGCGTGAGAGTTGCAATTGTTGGGCACGACGACGAGTTGCGGTGGACGGCTTTTCAGCCACACTATCGCGAACAGCAGCAATATTTTCTGCAGTACGAGGTGTACGAGCACGCACTAGTGACCAGGTTTGCTCAAATTTTTGCACGATTTTTCCGATTGTACGCATATTTGGAAGATTGATTTGAACGCCCATTTTCATAATAAGCCTGAACAACTTTAACGCGTTGCTCGATTGTGTATCTTTCCATGGTTCAAATTGAGTTAGTCTGAAATTGGGAAACGTCAAATGAAATACAGAAAAAGACTGGACGTTTAGGTGTGGTTCACACTCAACATCGGCACTTAAAATTTAACCACCCTTTATAAATAAATATTTTTTTTTATTTAAAATCAGTTTTTATCAAAAACTTTATTATATTTTTTTTTTATCAAAAATCCGTATTGTTTTAACAAAAATTTATATATTTTTGGTGTCATTGAACTCAACTTTGATTGCCAAAATTAGTTTTCAATTAAAAATTGTTAAAAAAAAAAATAATTAAAAAATAGTTTTCTTCAGTCATGAAGGGCATTTGAAGTTCGTCGCAATGTTGACGGTTTTCGTAGCAATATTCCTTCTCCCACTCTGCCTGTGTTATTCTAACAGAAATTTTTTTTTGCCATAAATTTATTTTCAACATTTTTTTTCACCGCGAATTCGTGCTTAATTGTTGTTGTGCGAATTTAACGCATTTTTCTTTCTGCTTTACAAAACATTCATTCTAAACGAAAGAAACAGCAATAAAAACAAATGTCAACTGTTATTCACAAGTTAGTTAAAATAAACTAAACAAAAAAACATAAGCAAAAGAAAGAAATGCCATGAAGATGATGATGAGACCAGATGAATTGATGATGATCAGAAAAAAATATACAACAGATTCTTCAATATCGACCGAGACCGATACCGAGACAGTACCATAAATTGTCATGATGGCTGGCGTATCGTAGCGTAGAGATATTCGTCATCCGCTTGTCTCTCACCCATCATAGTTTTTATAGGCCTTCACAGATTTCGACAGTTTTTAAGGAGTTTTTTTTTTTGTATGTTAAAAGCGTTGATGGATTTTTTTCTTTGGCTGAGATTTTTTCTGAATCGTACATGTGGATATTGCACTTAAAGGCCATTCATTCTATTTTAATTTAATGTTTTAAATAGCTTTAAGCCACATTTTTTTCCTTGCCCATATAACAAAAACACTGTTGACCACATTGTGGTCATTGTCGTTGCTGGTCACTCTTCCAAAAAAAAAAAACAAAATACATTCTGTGACAGTAAGAATTCTTTTATATTTTTTCGTAAATTGCTTAAAGATTTTTTTGTTGCTTAAAGAAATTGTAGTTTTTTCGTATGGAATTCTTTTGGCCAAAATCGGGGGAAAAAAAGTCACAGTTTTTGTGTGTCTACCTTTTTCTCAGTTCTGTGGAACTCTCCGGAGACACAATCAGTGCAAGACAAAAAAAAAAAAAAAAAAAAAATAAGCGAAATTTTGCTCATCTTTTAAATCAAGGATTAGTTTTTGTTGCCCTTTGAGCGGGGTCCTTACAAAAAACTTGCACCTCAGTTTGTTTAACATTCACGAAAATCTGCGAATAATCATAAAAGATTTATTTATGTTTTTCTCTTGTCTGTTTTATAGGAACTTTTTTTTTTTAAGAATGCAACTTAAACTGTAAATTTTTGCATTGCAGATTGAAACTGTCAAAAGTTTGGGATTTATTTTTTAATAAAATTTGAGAGATGATCAAAGAAATTTTTTTAAATGTTGCTGCTCAATTTGAAACCTTTGCAGGCATTTGGAACTTCTGCTGCTAAAATTTTTATAAAAATGCTTATGTATTTATCAAAAATTCGATGTGTTTTTTTTATATAAACAATTTACATTTTAATAAATTATTATATTTCGACAACTTTTTTTTTTTTTGGTTGAAGTTTAATTTTTTCGAAATTAAAAATTTCATTAAAAATTTTATCCTTCGATTTTTTGTTTTTATGAATTCCTGATTTATGTATGTATGCTTTAATTATTTTAAAACAATTATTGACATTTGAATTAAACTTTATGATTAATATAAATTCTATGATCTATGGAAAACACAATGGATGTTTTCATCGGAAGAAATAAAATATTTTTAACAAGGTTTCGTGCTAAATGGCCATTTCATACTATTGATAAACTGAAATTTATTGTTGACGGGATAAGCTATTCCTATGCGCATTTTACTGGTTGCTTAAGCCAGATCGTCAGGAAACTCTCTTCCAAAGATTTTAGAGAAACTAAAGATATTAAACAGATAAAACTGTTAAGCGAATAAGAATTATAAGCAACAGTTTTACTTGTAACAATATCAAAGCTTAAACAAAAACAACAACAATAAACAGTGAGTTATTGTGTTTTCTTTTCTACAAAAAATGTGACATTTTATTTAAAAAAAATACAATTTGGAGTCTGTTTCTTAAAAATTTTGCTCCCGTAAAGGGTGGGTTGTTTTATTCTAAAAAACTTACCCTTTTTTGGAAGGAAAATTTTTATGAAACAGACACCAAATTGCATTTTTTTAAATAAAATGTCACACTTTTTTGTAGAAAAGAAAACACCATTAATCTTTTCTTACAGTCCCGACTACATTCGGTTGATTTTTTGTCCACTCTAAATGCAGTTGTAACAAAATTAAAATCAAAGTATGTATTTTATTTTGCCAGTTCAGTTTTATTTACAGTGCCAAATGAATATGGGCATATCCGTCAAAAGGTCCACCGTGACCGAAAATGTAAAAGTTATTAAAAGCTGAATATTTTACGATATTGTTACAGTACACGCAAGGAAATTTGAACCACTTTGTTTTTAGGGCGATTCGAATTTACGAATTATTCGAATTTCTGGACGGTTTTTTTATAAAAAAATTTAGGTAAATTTTACCATAAAGATATAAAAAACTATGCTTTTTTTAATTTTAGATTATTTAACACAAAAACTATGAACAATTTAACGAAATATAACAAAAAATAACAATTCAGTTCATTTGACTTCATTTAGTTCTAGCTTAACCCGGTGCGCTTCGCTACACTGCTTTAACCACTTCTTCAGTTGAGAGATATTAAATATATCATCGTATGGAAGGATTTCCCCTCTGAGCCTTCCCGCTTTATTTTTATTGTCAATAGTGTAGTATACCATAAGAGTGACTTCTACTAAGTTTGAACATTCTCCCTATAACAGTTCTTAAGATATGCGATATTAAACATTGGCGTCCTATGGTGGGTACCACTTCCCCGCTGCTATTTTATTTGAATTTTTGGGCTCAGAATATCCTACTACCAAAAGTTCAACAAAATGCGTGCAGCGGCTCTTAATTATATTTCTATCTATGAGGGGTACTGCTCCTCCGCTGGCTACCCCGCCCATTTCTATATTGAAAGTTATAGTTTACCATAAAAGTAGCTTTAACCACGTTTTAAGACTATCCCTTTAATAGTTCTTCAGTTGAGCGATATTTAATATATGCATCCTATGGAAGGTATTTCCCCAGCGCCTTAGGGCTCACGTGATGCTACTGTAAAAATTTCAGGAAAATCGGTTCAGTAGCTTAGGAGTCTATAAGCCAACATACAAACACACAAACATTTTTCATTTTTATATATATAGATAGAAGATGTGTAATACAAACACCAAAAAACAGACTTTTAAACTCTAACAACATCAACAAGATCAGTTAATCGTCTTTTAAAATGGGATTCCCCTATTTACTTTGTATTTGGTTAAACTAAATTGTCAAAATTTTAGTGATTACAATAAAAAGAAAAAACCGCTCGGAAATTCGAATTCTGGATTCTAATTTTAGAGCGCCAAATGTAATGAAATTACTGATTCGAATTTCTGACAGCTCGAATTTCTGAGCGTCTACTGTATAGAGAAATATTTAGATTTTACGAATTTTATAAATTTACCCATACATTTGTTCACTTAGATGAACAATCAGACTGCAAAGTTGTGCAAACGTAATTTCTTATTTGTGAGAATTTTTTATTGTAGGTTTTCTTTAATATTATCTTCCTGAAAAGAGGTGATATTTGATAAAAATTCCAAAAAAATTTTCTTACATGGTCTGTAATATAAGGAAGAGTTCAAAGAGAAATATGTTATTCGGATTAACGTAAAATTTTTATTTTGTTTTAGTCATTATTCAGTTAAATTATAATGAAAAGTTTTACTGAAGTCGATGTTTTCTTACAAAACTTTCAATTAGAAATTGATATTTTCATAAAAAAATGGACATTTGGTTAAAATATTTTAGGTGTTTTTACCAAAAAGTCATTTGTTATTTTTAATATATTTAAATTACAAAATTAAAAAATATCTTGTATGTTTTTACAAAAATTATCGATATGTCTATTTAATAATTTAAGTTCGACGATTTGAACTCGATTTCTTATTTCATAGAGAAAATACGGCTCCACGAAAAGCCCCCCAATGAAATAACGCCCAAACGAGAAATGAAATATTCCCCAATTTTTTTTCATACATTTTTGGGTGTTATTTCATATGAAAAAACTCCCAATTTTTTTGGGCTGCTTTTCATTTTTTTTGCGAATTATTTCATTCTTCATTTGGGGTTTTCAAATTATGAAATAATCTCCAATGAAATAACACCCAACAAATTTTTAAAATTCGGGGCTTGTTTCATAGCGTGTTTAATTTGGGTGTTATTTCATTTTTAATTCGGAGGTTATTTCATTTTTAACACTAAAGTTAAGTATTGAAATCTCGCTTCGGCTGTAGGAAATATCGCCCAAAGAAAAATGGCCCAAAAAAAAAAAATGAAAAATCGCCCAAATGAAGAATCGCCCAAGCGAACATGAAAAATGACCCAAAAAGGTAAATATGAAATTTTGCCCAAAAAAAACGAAAAAGGGCCCAAAAAGAAAATGAAAAATGACCCAAAAAGCATAAACGAATTTTTTCCCAAAAAATAAAAAAAAAAATTACTAAATTTGCAAAAAGTGTTTATTATTCATATAAATTTAGGTGACATGTCATAACGTCCAGTGTCGTAGTGTCCTTGGACACTTTTAAAGTGTCATAATGTCCATCGATGACGAGGGCGAGGACGTTATGACACTTTGCAACGTCCGGAACTTAACTTATAATCAAAAATGTGTAAATTTTTTTTTAAAATACCGTTAAAATTTCAAGTGATTTTTTTAAAGATACTTATTTAACCATAATATGGTTGTCGGTGACAATGATTTGGTTAAATTAAACATAATATGGATAAAATATTTTTATAGCTCTTACTCCGGGTGTATATATTAAATATATATATATCCAAAATAAGGATTTCATCTTCGATGGTATAACAAATACTGGCTTCGCTAACTAAAGCTTCTCTGTATAGCCGGCCTTCGGCCGGGCGCAAGGATTTTCTCCTCTATGGTACAACAAAGACCGGCTTCGCTAACTAAAGCTTCTCTGTATAGCCGGCCTTCGGCCGGGCGCAAGGATTTTCTCCTTTATGGTCTAACAAAAACCGGTTTCGCTAAGTAAAGCTTCGAAAAACTGCCTTGTTTCCGAACAAGGCCGACTACGCAGAGAAGCTTTAGTTAGCGAAGCCGGTGTTTGTTATACCATAGAGGAGAAAATCCTTGCGCCCGGCCGAAGGCCGGCTATACAGAGAAGCTTTAGTTAGCGAAGCCGGTCTTTGTTATACCATAGAGGAGAAAATCCTTGCGCCCGGCCGAAGGCCGGCGATACAGAGAAGCTTTAGTTAGCGAAGCCAGTATTTGTTATACCATAGAAGAGAAAATCCTTATTTTCGATATATATGTATATATTTAATATATACACCCAGAGAAAAAGCTACAAAACCATTTTTAAAAAAATTCTACCGATATTATGTTTAATTTAACCAAATCATTGTCGCCGACAACCATATAATGGTTAAATTAGTTTCTTGAAAAATAGTTTTGTTGTTTGCAACCATAATAAAACATGGTTTTCTCTGCTATGTAAGATTATGGTAGAATTTTAAAAATAGCCCATTTTTTTTGGGCCATTTTTCATACAACATTTTTGGGTGATTTTTCATTATGAAAAAATTTAAAAAACGAAAAATCACCCAACAATAACGATAAATAGCCCAAAAATTTTGGGCCATTTTTCATATGAAATCAGGCCCAATTTTACATGCAATTTTTTTGGTCGATTTTTCATTTTTTTTTTTGGGCGATATTTCCTACAGCCTCTCGCTTCGCATACTAAAGTTTTTCTGCGTGACGGCCTGCGGCCGTGCTTAGGGATTTTTCCCTCCAGTAGGACGCGGCAGGTGGCTTCGCTGAATGAAGTTTTCCTGCGTGCGTCACAAGAATAAAAAAATGTTTTTCAATGATAACTAAGGATTTTCCCTTTTACAGAATGTTGACACCATGCGTAACACTATTCTGGAAAAGTATGGCTTTGTCTCTCATTTGTGAAAAAAATATGGCTATATCTCTCATTTCGCAAAATTTTAAATATGACCTTACCTCTCACTGATTGGGCGATAAGACCATAACGCCTTTATCTCCCAGTCAATTGAGCAATAAAGCCATTATGGCCTTACCTCCCATGGTTAAAAAGCACCCCCCCACCGTGTAAAGGCCAAACGTAGAAGGCAAATTGTCTTCCGAACTGCTAAAATAGAGCAGGGCTACAAGGATCTACGGGCGGGTAGAATAACTACAGCAATATTTTTGAACCGAATATATCCTTATTATTAAGAAGACGCCTGCGGGCCTCCACACGATTCATTTCAATAATTTTGCGACTTTGCTGTTGGTTCATATTGACTTCATGAAATCCTTGGTGAAACTGACTCTTTTATGAATTTTGGGCATAATTTCATTTTTGTTGCTGATGGGGTTAATTTCATTGGGGGTTATTTCATTTTCATCATTGGGTGTTATTTCATATGAAATAACATCAAAATATTGGGGGTTGTTTCGTTTTCGTTTTGGGGTTTATTTCATTTATTTTTCGATGTTATTTCATTCACTGCTTTTGGGTGTTATTTCTTATTTTTTGGGGATTATTACATTGGGGGCTATTTCCTGGGCGTTATGTCATTTGGTGGCTTTTCGTGGAGCCGAAAATACATATTATAGCCGTAGAAAAAAAAAAATTAATAAAATATGTTTAGAAGGCCGTAGTTTGTAATGTTGCTGATTCAAAAGGAAACAATTTTAAGTTTAAATCCCGGCAATTTTTCAAAATGCTTTGGATATTTAAAGAAATATACAAAATGTAATCAAGATGGTCATTGTGCAAATTTGCATTTTGTAAATATGCAGTGCATATTATGATTGATCGTGAGCATGCCACTTTTATTTTTTGTGCAAATGTTCTATTTTTCTAAAAAAAAATTCTGGCAAGCACTGTACAAAACCTGCATTTGTTTACAATTATACACAAGCAAATTAAAATAAATTATTTAATTTTAAATTATTTAAATTTAATTCTCTATTTCATATTAATACCCACGAAAATGTTCAATTTATAAATTTTCTTAAAACCAATATGGCGCTTAATATGTCAAATGTTATTGTTTAGATTTGTTTGCAACTGAGCAAATATGCACTACTAATTTTACTCACGGGTTTTTAGTGCAAACGAAGTGAAAACGAGCAAATTGCAAATACGTTCATTTTGTTGTGCAAATGTGAGATTTTTGCATCTTTTGCAGTACCCATCGTGATTTCCCTTAAAGTTTTAGTCTTAAACTATAAGAACTTAGTCTGAGTTCATACGGCTCATGTCTTATTGACAAAATTCTTCCTTTTTCTTCTTTGAACATGAATTGGCGTTCAAATGATTCAGGTCATGTTGACGACATGTGCTTTTTTGATATTGAAAACAATAACAAAATTAAACAACGAATGAAAAAGCAAAAAGTAAAGACAGTACATGCATCTGTGTACTCGTTTCTTTGCCCCTCGTCCCTCTCGCCTATAAAGTAGCAATCTTGTGAATAAGACATGAGCCGTATGAACTCAGACTTACTGTGTGTTTCTGTTCGTAAAGTATTTCTTCCAAATTTGTTAATTTTTTTCAACCTTTCTTTTAACTCCAGTTTGACTGTTCTCTATCTTTAGAATAACAAATTTAATTAAAAAAATTTTCAGAATAAAAGTTAAACAATAGAATTAGCTTCGATTGGTTATTTCTATCCAACCATACATTTTTAAAACGATAATAACTGACCGGCTGACTGGCCATAAAGCGGGAGGGCAGGCTTTCAAGATGGCGTTTTATCTTAAAGAAAAAGGAAAAGATGACTTAACAAAAGCAACAATAAAATCATACATACAACACATAGTTATTGTTTTCCAAGAATAAATGTAAATAAGCCTTAATCATCATTATCATCATCAACAACTGTTGAAAGATACTGCAGACTGAATGACGGACGGACAGACAGAGAGACTAATATACGGAGTTATATAAAGTTAAATGGCCAGATCAGCTAACATGGTGGCCAAATTAATAAAAACAAAAAAAATTAACACATATATAAACAAGTAAGAGTGCTATATGCGGCTATGCCGAATATTATAAACCCTTCACTATGGTGAGATAAGAAGAGAAAGTTATTTGAATACCGTTATTTTGATATAAATAAATCTAATTCGTGCCATGCCCATTTCTCCATTCCTGCCCATAATATGTCGGATGTTGTCTATTGACAACCAAGATGCTTGTACCTAATTTGGCAACTTTGGCTCTTGCTGTTCTGCAAATATATGTACAAAAAAAAACAGCAACAAAGGATTTATGGGTAAAATTATAGGCAGTCGAGGTTTGTTGCTCATATCTCAGTTATTTATGGGCCGATATGACTGAAATTAAATAGCAAAATTAAACGAAGCATATGTGTCAGAAATAAATAACAACAGAGTTCCCATCATTTATCGGGTCTTCGGAAAACTCATTTCAACATACAGACGGACATCGTTAGATCAACTTCGCTCCTCATAAGGACCCAGAATATACCCTGTGCGAAATTTGTGTCAATTGGTCCAACAGACTGGTCCAGGGAGTTGTGAAAATAGAACTGGTACAAAAAGAAAGAACTCATGACCAGTGAAAGGAGAACTGGTTTATGAAGAACAAAAATGTAGAAAAAGTAATGAATTATAGTACAGTCTTCACCGTTGGTGTGATACATTTTTTTGGGGACTTTCTAAAATGTGGCTCTTGAATTTAATTCTAGGACTTGTTTTATTGAAATAATACTACATTTTAGTAACTGTCACTAAGCACGTCCATTAAGAATAGATTTGTGACTGGTCAAATGGTGTCAATTGGCCCTCTCCAATGACAACCCCATGTAAAAGTGATAGGTCTTATTCATAGAAAGTGTTAAAACCAGAACCGGTCTCTACCACCAAAGACTTATCACGGCACTACTTTGGTGTCAGTTCGCTTCCCTCTAGGGTATATACTGTGTAGGGTCTCAGATCAGTATTTAAGAAATTACAAACGGAATGACAAACTTATATACCTTCTGTGAAGGGTATAAGAATAAAGGCAAAACTTAGACACCATTAACAACAACAACAACGACGACAGCAGCCAAACATTAAAGCCAAGTTTTACTTATTACCAATACCAAGACCCACACTCACTCACTCACTTGCTCACCTTTAGAATGAAATAAGAGATATTAATAACCAAAAAATAATAATAATAAACACATAACGCTTCAAGCGTTTTTATAACCATTAACAACAACACTGAACGAGGCAAATTACCAAAAAACTACAAGAACAAAAATGAAAGAAAAGAAAAAAATATCCAAAAGATACAACATGAGGCGAGAGAGAGTGTTACATAGGAGGTCCATTTTTTCAGCTAAAGCGTCAAGGTTCACGCACTTAAACTCACAAAATATTTCAGTATTTATTTTTTTTTTGTTCTTTCGTCTTCAATTCACAGTAAAAAAAGGGAAGTAACGAGTGGAGAAAAAAACGGTTTCTTTTTTTTTCAGTTAATAACTGCAGCCGATACGTTAAATTTTGAAAGCAACCTGGCTTATTTAGTTACGCTTAGATGACAAAGTAGAATAAAAATATGAATCGGGTAGAATGTTTAAGACAAGTCATACATTTTTAGATACCAATTATTACTGAAAATGTGTATGTATGTGTGTAATATTTAATTTATGTTTCCTGGTTGAGAAAAAGAGGAAAATAAAAAAAAGGAAAAACCTCCAAAGCAAAGTGTTGTTTTGAAATAAATGCATTTAATGTATCTACAACTAAATGATTGTTAAAAACCCAAAATTAAGAAATTATTTTTAAAGCCGTACACAGGCTTGGTTACACTTTAATCTAGACATCATTAGTTAATAATAGGTGTTAAACCATTTTTTCTCGCTCTCCTTCCTACTCTCCCTCATTATGTTCATTTTAGCCATTAATTTTTTATTTTTTTTTTTCTTGAACAAAATGATAGATAATCTCTGAAATTATGAAGGAAATCTATTAACAAAGTCAGTTGGTATTCCGTTTGGCAAACACAGTTACGAAGCACTTTTCTCCAACAACTTAAGCCGCCAACACCATTCACTCACTCACTGCACTCCACGTCTGATATCAAACTCAAACATCGAAATTTTTAAAATGGCTGTAATTTTTGAAATTGTACAGTTGGATTATCATATTTGCTGATAAATATATTTTTGTATTATAATAATTAGAAATTGAAGAATAGTTTTGAGGAATTTGTAATTTTTTATTTAAAGTATGTATACGAATAGAATTGGTTTTAAATAAATTGCTTAAGGAATTCTATAGTTGATTTACTTAAAAGTCATATTATTAGGCAAAAGATAATTCCTAAAGCTATATATATAAAACAGGATGTGTGTATGTATGTATGTATGTATGCATGTATGTATGTATGTATGTATGTATGCATGTATGTATGTATGTATGTATGTATGTATGTATGTATGTATGTATGTATGTATGTATGTATGTATGTATGTATGTATGTATGTATGTATGTATGTATGTATGTATGTATGTATGTATGTATGTATGTATGTATGTATGTATGTATGTATGTATGTATGTATGTATGTATGTATGTATGTATGTATGTATGTATGTATGTATGTAACGTATGGACTCCAAAACGGCTGGGCCGATTTTGATGAAATTTGCAGGGAATCTTCAGAATATTCAGGCGGGTAACACTGTGAGGTCTGATTTTTAATTTTCTGCGGGCGGAGGGGCGTGGCAAAATCCAATTTTCATATTGCACCACCAATGACATCTATATAACTTGGACGATTTTTTCTTTAAAATTATCGCCATAGTCCAACCTAGATTTATACGAAAAGAAAATTTTGTCCCGCCCACTTTTTTCGAATTACCTAAAATCAGAAAACGGCTCCATCGATTTGACAAATTTTTCTTTCAAATGTTCGTTTTAATCCATTTAAAGTTTTCTTAAAAAAAAATTTACCACGCCTACTTTTACGCCCACTTTTCGACTAAGCTCATAACTTGAGAACGGCTTGACCGATTTGGACGATTTTTTTCTTTAAAATGATTGCCATGGTCCAACTTATGTTTTTACGGAAATAAAATTTTGCCCCGCCCACTTTTTTCGATTTACCTATAATCAAAAAACGGCTCCACCGATTTGACTAATTTTTATTATAAATGTTCGAATTAGTCCATTTTAATTTTCATTGAAAGAAAAATGTACCACGCCTACTTTTACGCCCACTTTTTCTACTAAGCGCTTAACTTGAGAACGGCTTGACCGATTTGGACGATTTTTTCTTTAAAATCATCGCCATGGTCCAACTTAGGTTTTTACGGAAAGAAAATTTTGCCCCGCCCACTTTAACGCTCACTTTTTTCGATTTACCTAAAATCAGAAAACGGCTCCATCGATTTGACTAATTTTTCTTTCAAATGTTCGTATCTTTTTAACGGATTTTAAAAATAGAACGAAAACATTTTTCCTAATTTGGACAGGACAACGTCTGTCGGGTCAGCTAGTCTATATATATAAAATAGGATGTATGTATGTATGTATGTGTGTATGTAACGTATGAACTCCAAAACGGCTGGTCCGATTTTGATGAAATTTTCAGGGAATCTTCAGAATATTCAGGCGGGTGACACTGTGAAGTCTGATTTTTGATTTTCGGTCTGCGGGCGAAGGGGCGTGGCAAAATCCAATTTTTATATTTCACCACCAATGACTTCTAAATAATTTGGACGATTTTTTCTTTGAAATGATCGCCATGGTCCAACTTAGATTTATACGAAAGTAAAATTTTGCCCCGCCCACTTTTGCGCCCACTTTTTTCGAATTACCTAAAATCAGAAAACGGCTCCATCGATTTGACAAATTTTTCTTTCAAATGTTCGTAATAATCCATTTTAAGTTTTCATCGAAAGAAAAATTTTCCACGTCTACTTTTACGCCCACTTTTTCTATTAAGCGCCTAAGTTGAGTACGGCTTGACAGATTCAAACGATTTTTACGGAAAGAAAATTTTTCCCCACCCACTTTTTTCGATTTACCTAAAATCAAAAAACGGCTCCATCGATTTGACTAATTTTTCTTTTAAATGTTCGTATTAATCCATTTTACGTTTTCATCGAAAGAAAAATGTATCACGCCTACTTTTACGCCCACTTTTTCTATTAAGCGCATAACTTGAGAACGGCTTGACCGATTTGGACGATTTTTTCTTTAAAATCATCGCCATGGTCCTACTTAGGTTTTTACGGAAGGAAAATTTTAAAGGCCGTAAATTTCGTTTAAAGCTCAATTTAAATCGTCTGGTAATACAACACTAATGTTTGCTTAGGGCCAGCAACGCGGACCGGGTCAGCTAGTTTAATATAAAAAAAGAGAAGGCTCTTATATACATAATGCAATTAACGTAGCAACTTTTGCATGCAACATTTTGAGTGTTAGTTAGACATCGTTTAGACTTGCAATTTTTGTTGTAGCAATTCTTGAGTTTATGGGTGAGAGGAGTGAGAAGGTTGGGGGGTATTGAGTTTCATGTTCTAATGTGCAATTCTGTTTTGTTTCGTAAATCTCACACTTTTCAAGTTGAAGTTGGCTGTAGGTAAAGTTGTATTTTTATATAAAATATAAAAAGAACAAGATAAAAATACAAAAAAATTTCAAAGCTGAATTTAAAAAAAATTGCAGCAACAAAAATTTCAAGTCTGGACGGTGACTAAGGGATAATAAATCAGGGCAAGTTAAACTCTCTTTTTGGTTTTAAATGTGTTTAAACCAGCAAATCTATAATTCAGTTAACATTTAAACCATCTCTAAACGCATAAAATTGTGCGTTTAATCCACCAATACAGCTACATAGTTGCCATAAATTAAGAAATTTGTGATATTAAATTTAAAAAAATTTAATTTTTATTCTATTAAAAAAAAAAAAAATAAAACATCCTTTTAATGTAAATAACATAAAATATTACTACCCCTGAAGTTGTCGGCATATACCGACGAAACGTTGGGAAAATTGTAATTAAAAAACAATGTTGTTTTAATTACAAATAAATTTTAGGCCTTATTAGCTTAAAAACAACAAAATCTAGAAAACAAACCATATGAATTTGACAACATTTATCGTAGTGCTTTCACATTATAATTTTTGCACTACATATAATATATGGGACACTGATTAACAGCTGTTAAGTTTTACCTACATATAAATTTAAGCTTAGTTCAACTAAACTAACGTTTAAACATTCATTGATTTATTAGCCATAAGAGGTGTTGGAAATTAAACAGAGTTAAAAAAGTTGCATGACGACGCATGGATATGCATTTAATTAGTTTTAGTTTTGATTTATTTTTACTTTGAAACACGATTTTATTCTTTATGTTGTCAACTTTAATGCTGAAGACAAAACGCTGTTTTTTACGAAAAGGCTTTGAATTATATGTGCTGGTTCACACTCTTCAAGTTCAAGTCGTCCAGTCTAGGAGAGGCCCCTCCTTGAGGGATATCTCGTGTTGGTTTATAGCCAAAGTTGAGGAAAGAGAGATCTTAAAATTCAATTTCATTGGCCTATTTTCAACTACTTGTGCATAAGTTCGGCCCTCTGGCTTATTTCTTTCGCTCACATTGTTTGTCACCCAGTGGTTGAGACTACCATGATATTAAGCCTTCCCGATAGTTGCTCATGTTAATCTTTTTCGTATCTGTCTATAGCAGGTTTGTAAGCGAGAAATGTAAGAGTTTTGCTTACCATCTCGCTTACGGAAGGCATGAATTTTATATAGTGGGTTCCCACTTTGAAGCAATAAATATTTGACACAAAAATCGCTTTATTGATCGTATTTAAAAACTGGTGAACGTACCTATCAGCTTTACACACTAAATACTTTTAACAGCTATTTTTTGGTATTCTTCCAAGCCTGCTCGTTACTTACTTTACTGCATCTCTCTGTATGTCTTATTGCGTAGCGCATAATTGTGTGTTTTTTTAAATGTACCATTAGTGCTTCGCAAAATTATACATTTTTTTAAAGGTTTGTGATTAGGTGGGGGGTCAGGTGTTATAATGTTGCAATTGGAAAGTTAATACAATAATTCATTGAGATATAAATGTTGTGTGATCGTTAAGTCAATAAAATGGTAATACAAAGTTATTCGTTAAATTAACGAACTTTCGTGTTCATTATAGTGATGAATCTTTTCGTTACATTAATTAATAGTTAATTAAATTATTAAATTAAAATCTTTTTAAGAACAGCCATGCATTGTCAACGAACAAAATCATTGGACGAAAGTTAATACATTTTTCGTTTGCTCAAAGTAAAATTTTCGGGTCTCCACGTATCTTTTTGGTTCAGTGAATATAGAACACGCGGAACAATGAAGGCTGCCATTTACAGAAGCAAAATTTTTAGACTTTTACACGGCACTTATGCATTTTGCAGTGGGAAATATGACAAGCGCACTCTAAAATACATTTTGTGTAAAACCACCTTAATATATAAAGCGCCAATCAAATACTGTGTCTTGAAAATTCCTAACTTCGTTTTAATGTATTTGAAGGTTTCGATTTTATTTAACGTTATCTTGCAAATTTGCTCTTTTTGTAAAATTGCGTAACGATCGCCTAACCCTTCTTTTTCAACAGGGGCTTTAATTTGTAGGAATTTAAAGCCAGATATATATTTACATTTCTTTCTATTATTCTTTTTGGGGGGCTTATTTTACCAAAGAAAAAAAAACTCCTTTAAAACTACAAAATCCCCCACACAGTTCTATTTTATAATAAAGCCATATTTAATTATAACTTTTAATATCTCTGTTTTCAAAAAGATAACTTATGCGTTATCTTTATGCCACCAAATCCACCATTCATGGCTACCCCGTAACTCACAGCATAGAAAGAAGCAAAAAGAAGAAGATGAAATTAGTGCAACTGGAATTGATGTTTTTTTAAATTTTAAACAAAATGGAATGCCATTATCTAAACTCATAAATATTTTAACTGTGCCAGTAAGTAGATGCTTTCAAAATAAATAATCCGTAAGGAAAATATTCTTGTAAATGACCACATAAAATATAGAATTTAATGTTAAATGAGTTCGATTGTAAGTCTGTCTGTCTGTCCGTATGTCTGTATGTGTGTGTGTGTCTGTATCCAAGTGCAGCCGCATATTTGTGGCTTTTACTTTTTCCGGTCATCACAAATTATATAATTATCACCTGAATTTTTGTGTTTCTTCTTACTTAGTTATTTAGCTTATCAGCGATTAAAATCTTTCCCAGCCAACCTGCTTGTTTTCTGTTTGAAACCAACAACATCTGAGAGTTGAGTGCCAATGCATACCACCTCTTTAGTTGGGTTCAATTAAGTTGATCTGATTTTTTTTCGTTTTTTGTTCTTTTCTTGTAAATTTTAATGTGAACGAGCAAATACAAATACCATCATCCATTGAGGTGTTTTGTAGAGCAGAAATAAAAAAAAAAAAAAAACAAATAAAAAAGAAAATGTACTGAAAAGCGAGCGAGCGAGCGGGTTTTTTTAGGTTCAAAAGGGGCGCTGACGTTCAAATTTTCAATTTGTTACACTTTATGTCTTAATTTAGTATCTTTGCATTCTTATCGGCACTTTGCGCTCGCCTTATTTGCTCTCTCTCTTTCTCTATCTCCTTTCAAAGAACATAAATTCAGGTGAATAGTAAATAACAGAATCGCAAAGAATGTATCCGAATGTGTGTGAAAAAATGTATGTCTAGAATCTAGATATAAAACATGGGAATTGCCATTATTGTTGGTACGAGTATAATCAGGGTACTCCAGTATATTTGATTGTGTACTCTAAATGTGTGTTCTAGTTTTATTTCCCTGGAATGCCACCCAAATTGCTTTGAAACTGAAACATATCTTACTTTATTTATTTAGTGTTTTATAAAATTAAATAAACATTTGGCTTGATTGGGAATAACAGTAACCCTGAGGGAATTTAAGGAGTAACATTGAAGTTTCGTAAATTTTGCGTACATTTTTTGTAGATAGAACCTTAAAAATACTAATTGCCCTAAGTTAAAGCTAATACCTATTAGAATTTAAATACATATTCAAAATACAATCAGTTACGTACGGAAAAACTGATAAGAACTTTAAAGTCAACAAAAGTTATAAAATTGTTTAGAAAATAGAGTTGACTCGAAGAGTTGTTGCCGAATTTATTCCTGAACTTTTTTTTATACTTTGATTTGACACAAATAAATTCTGATCTGAAATAATGACAGATTTTGCAATTTAGGTTTGTGTATTTTAATTTGAACTTAACTACTTCGTGAATATAACTATTGAACAATTATTATGTGTGCCATTTATTAATATAAATGTTGATTTTCTCAATTCTTTCCAGTAATAAATTGCGTATAGTATTAAAATCAATTGCAAATACCAACTAAGTACTTTTAGCTGAATATATGTATATGGGCATTTCCTCAAAAAAAGTGTAATTTTTGTCACGTTGCGCAAGCAAAAAATAAAAATTGTTGCTAAAAGAAAATTGTAAATGATTATAAAGCGCAAATAGCTCAACATCTGCCATCGGCAGCATTTACTATTACATTTTGCGATTGTATGCGTTGAACGAATTTTACATATGTTGTTACCCAACAAACACGGAGCTTTGATTTCAAATTTGAAATCAAACATTTTCTCAAACGACAAACGTTGAAAATCATATCATTCTCAACAAAAAGGGGAAATTATGCCTTTATTTTCAACTTGCTTTCAAACGTAATTCTCAAATGTTTTCAAATGTGGATATTAATACAATGTGGAATATAAATAATAATATTTTATTTTTTTAATTTAAAATCATTATTTATTTAAATAAACTGCGAGATAAACATTCGGCAACATAGATAAAAGATGAAATGAGGTTCTTTCCGTCTTCTAATTCTTGCAAAGACGACATTGAGTCCCTTTTGTTTTGAGGATTGTAGCACCGCGATCGTTCAACAAACTTTCTTCACTTTCCCGTTTTATTTTCCTTTTTTTTTGTATTCTTAATCATTGAAATTACACACTAATAATTTTTAATTTTCACAAGAAATAAACGGTTCACTTTATATTAAAATTTATTTTTAATAGTAAAACACATGTAACCACAAAGTAAAAAATGTAACTTTAATCGCCATTTTTAATGATTTTTTCGCTTTAGTGTTGCCAAGTTTATTTTTGATTTGAATTTAAAATTTGACATCAAATTGATAAAACATTTGATATCAAATGTTTATTTTGAAATCATTATGAACTTGAATATAAATGTTAAATCAAACAATTGAAAAACGTTTGAGAATTGTGTTTGATGTCAAATGATAAAGTCATATCGAACGTTTGACTTCGTGTTTGTTGGGTAAATTCTGTTCAATGTGTGTGCACACATACGTAATAAAATACTATAAAAGAGAAAACGCGGCGCCCTGATTTGGCCGGTTGCAGAGTTTGCCGAAGTAGAGTCTACATTTGGCAAAAATAGGGAAATGTTGAACAATGAACAACATGGGTCCAAAATGCAGGGTGGCGCATAACAAGAAGGAGACAGAGCTCACACAGCTCGTCCCACAATCGATCTGCAGTGCGAAATTTTTGACGATCGAAACTAGTAAAGGGTAAAGTATGTATATGCCAACAAGCCAATAACCATTCAGCGGCTTAACGCAAATATCCGACAAGAAGTGGGGGCCCTTGGACCTGAAACCTTAGAACAGTTATGGAAAATAAGGTTAAAATTCATATAAGAGATGTTTGCGTCGAATATTATCTAGATATTAACATTCATTTTAGGTAAGGTCGCTAAATTGCTAATTAATATAAGCATTTAAAATAAAGTTAAAGTTGTTTAAGTATTGAAGCTTTGGGCAAATGTGAACCGATTCGAAATTAATCTATGTTGTTTTCTTTTCTACAACAAAATGTGACATTTTATTTAAAAAAATGCAATAAGGTGTCTGTTTCTTAAAAACTTTGCTCCCGAAAAGGGTGGCTTGTTTTATTCTAAAAAACTCATCCTTTTCGGAAGCAAAATTTTTATGAAACATACACCAAATTGCATTTTTTTTAAATAAAATGTCACATTTTTTTGTAGAAAAGAAAACACCATTAATTTGCAGTAATATATTTTTGGGCGGATTTAATATAAATACGGACACAAAGATATATGAAATTATAGACCGATTAAGTTAAATACATAAAATTTACAATTGGCACTGTCCAGCTATAAGATTCAAAGAATGCTGACGAAGGCCGTAGCGGGCCAGAAAATGCATTACATTCTGCTGGTATCTAATAGTTGTATAAATTTTCTTTACAATTTACTTCATTGCTAGCCAAAGGATAGCTAAGTATGTCTCGTAACAGAAATATACAACCGAAAAATTCTGATAGTGCATAGAAAATATTCCTGGAAAATATTGAAGGAACAAGCCTAATAAAGTATTAAAAGCTTTTGAGGATTGTAATTTGACATAGAATACACATTCGAATAATATGAAAATTTAAAATCAAAAGTTTATCTTGTTATATTAACATGTATACATATTAAGGCTTCCAATCGGGAAATCCCGATCTCGGGATTTTCGGGATCCCGATTTAGAATAGATTTGAAATACATATGGACAATTTTAAATTGTATTTGAAAATTTTTATATACATATTTCGACAATTTTAAAATATATGTGACAAATTTAAAATATTTGGATAATTTTAAAATACATTTAGGCTGGGTTTTTGAGAAGTCAGTTAAACTAGGTTTAGTTAATCTGAAAACATATTTGTGCCGCCATAACAAAGTTTGTATACATAATTTTGATGGAACAGCTTAGTCGTGCTTAAAATGTTGGTGCTTAATACAACTCAACTCTAGTTCTGTTGAAATTTTGCAGTTTTTGTATTATGGTTAACAACTCTGTGTTAGTGCGGTTAACAAAAACATTATTTCATTTCACGTGAAATGTTGAACAGAGTACCAGGCTTTATGCAATAAGTCGCACAATGGTTTCATTCATTAAATAAAAAGGTGAACTAACCTATAGGAATAACATAAACAGCATTGTACAATGTTGCCAACACATTTCACTTTTATTGATGTGCAATAAAAATCAAGAGTCTTTTGATTGTTGCCAATATAGTGTGCCACGTTCGAATAGCACACACACATTAGCGATATTATTGTACAATTTTATGAGCCGCTTTACATTGTCTTTATGAATTTTGATCAATTAATAATTTAAGTTTGTTTTTATTATATTTTTACAAATAAATAATATACGTTTATGAAATATGTATTTTAACTCGAAAATCAAGCTGTTTTTTATACGGTTAAAATTTTTTTTTATATTGGGTATAAAAAAAAATTTAAAAAACCCGAAATATCCCGAAAATTTTTTTAAAATCCTGTGAATCCCGGGATTGAAAATATCCCGAAAATCCTGGGATCCTGAAATCGAAATACCGAAATATTTTCTTCAATCCCGTATCCCGGGATTCAGAAAAACCATTCCCGATTGGAAGCCCTAATACATACTTAAGGATGTACATTTTTAATTTTAATGTTTAAAATATATTATAAAAAGAAGACAATTCCCGTATTCTTTTAATTATAATTATTAAGTTAAGTAGTACATCAAGTTTTGAAAGTAGAATGATAACGAAAACCATATCTTGGGATTCTGCTGATGCTTCTGTTAAAAAGAAGAATACAAAATAACTGAATCATGTGTTACATGGGTTAGTGTTTTGAATTATTGTTAAATAAATGCATATGTTGTCTCTGAAGCTTTTTAACGCTGTTATACCACACTCAAACCAATTTGATTCTACATGAAATTAATTCACATTTTGTTCTTACTTTACTGCAATGTTAAATTAACATGACCTATAGTTATTTTAAAATAAAAAAATTTTGTTCGCAAGTTATTGTAAAATCAAGTTGAATTAACATGAAAGACGTATGAAACAAAATCACCACCGAAAATTTTTAAATCAACCTACATTTCTACATTTTTAAATTGATTTTTTTCTGTGTGTACTTCGTCCATATTTGATCAAATTAAAAGAAAATCGGAACTTGTACTTTGCGCACAAGGTTAACATGGACAGAAAATCAGCCAGACGGACAGATGGACATCGTTAGACTATTTAAACAGTGATTCTGAGTCGATCGGTATACTAAAAGATCAATCTAGGTTTCTATGTATTATACACATTAGATTACATTAATCTGTAATGACAACCTGCTTTGCCGAACCATTTTAGATTAACCATTAAATGTAGATAGCGAAATTGAAGCAACACGTTGGGTATACAGATACAGATACAGTTTTTAAAACAGAAAAGCCAACTGTTACACAGAATTTTGAAAACAATATTTTTTCTATTGGGTACGAAAGCTTTTGTAGGAATCCAAACAAATTGAACATGTATCAAAATATGCCTTAAAAATGCAAAACATGAGCTATAAACTTAGAAAATGCTGCAAAAATACTCGTTAAAAATGCTGCAAACAGAAAAATATGCAAAAATAAGCACTAACAAATCGATGTTAATCGATGTTTGTGCATTCAATGGTCACCCAAGGAAAATTATGCAATGCATATTTATGGTTTCTCTGGTTATAACTAAAATTATTTTTCCCTCATTTTCTTAAATTTTACTTATAACAATTTTCCAAGGATCCCAAATTAAATTCCAGCTAAAACAATAATTTTAAACAATGAAACAATTAAATTTCCCGGGGTGGATATAAACTAAAATTATGTCACTTACAACATCGAATTATGCCATTTAACAGCTGTTACAGAGTTGTTTTAAAAAACAGTAGATGACGACACTAGCTGTGGCTTTCATTATTTAAAAATTTATTAATGTAATACAAAATTGTTTTTTTAATACGAATCCCCTGAAGAAGTGAACATAAAATTCATGAAACGTCGGGAAAAATGAAATAAAAAAGTTTTGCATTTTTATTTTCACAAATGGAGTTAGGCCTCACCAGCTAAGTATATAAGCAAATATACAAATATAAATAAAAGTAAGTGGCCAAAAATAAAGGAAAACAAATTACTTTTTATACCCACTCCACTACTGTGGTGTGGGTATTATGCATTTGTGCTGATATGTGTAACGCCTTAAAATATTTAAAATATTGGTCCTAGACCCACCTTAAAGTATACCGATCGACTCAAAATCACTTTCTGAGTCGAACTTACGATGTTCGTCCTGCTGGCTGTCTATTTAATCTTGTGCGCAAAGTACAGGTCGCAATTTTGGAGATAATTTGATAAAATTTGGCATAATGACCAAGCCTATTGAAAATGGGCCAAATCGTAGGACCACGAGGGAAGATAGGGGGAAAATTCTTCCTCTCAGAAACTATCAAACCGATTTTAATGAAATTTGAAACATAGAAACAACCATATCTTTATGGACGCAAAAGGGATGCATTTTTCAAAATATAAGAGCACGAGGGGAGATAGAGGCAATTTTCTTCCTCTCAAACCGATTTTAATGAAATTTAAAACATAGATAGATCCATTCCTATATGGTCACATAAGCTATACAGTTTTTCAAAAATAGGACCACAAGGGGAGGTAGGGGGCAATTTCTGCCTCTCACAAACTTTCAAACCAATTTTAATGAAGTTTTTAAACATAGATAAATCCATATTTATATGGACATATAAGCATGATGTGTTTTTTAATACTGTGGTGTATGGTATCATAAGATCGGGCTTGGCCGACTATACTTTCTTACTTGTTGTACATGAATTGGTTCTTAAAGGATATTTTGTTAAAGATTTTTAAATTAAAAATCTATTCAAAAAAACATTTGTGATTTTTTGAATTTGTTACATTTACATTTTCGTTATTCTTTGAAGAAAAAAAAAAATTTTGGACGCAAATTTACGTAACTTATCAAAGACAAGAGCCATGTTTAAAATATACATCATCTTCATAATGCTTACGAACAAATCTTAAAACAAATTCTAATAGGTTTTATTGTTTAAATAACTTTGTTGAAGATGTAAGGACTCCCGATACTTTTTACTATCAAATTTATATTAAGAGCATAGAGTTTATAATAGCTAACGTATCTTTACCTCTGAACGTTTAATTTTCACGTCATCAAACAAATATATAATAATGTTTATTTTTGAATTCTTAATTCTTAGTAAAGAATGACTTGTTGAATTAAGTATAAAACACCTTTTTCTTTTTTTATACTTATTTTAGTTACAGTTTCATTTTGTTTGATTTGTATTGTTGTTGTTGTTGATGTTGCTTTTGTAAATGTTTATTAAACGGTAACCCATATTAGACCACCAACTTGGTATAACTTATCTTTAATACACATTTATTTTCATACAACTTTATCTTCTTTCTTGCTCGTTTAACTTTTCTTTAGACCAGTGTTACCACCACTGAAATATAAAGTTACACGGCTGTTTTGGCCACAATTGTTCGATATTATATTAAATTAAAAAATGAAATTATTTCGGGAAGTTTATGTTGGCTCGTAGGGAAATAAAATTAAGGCCAGATTTGATTAGATTAGGGACTTCGTCTTAATTCTTTGATCACTTCAAGTTGTCTATATAAAAATGTTCCTCTGGAATAGGGCTTTATCTTTTGGATATCTTTTTTATCAAATGGAAAAAGGGTTTGAATTGTTTATAATTTGTATACCAACAACACAATAGTGGAGAGGCGTTTGTGCTGATGTTTGGAACGTATTAATACAATGGCCTCTAGAATCTCTTTTTGAATCGATCTTACGATGTCTGTCCATTCGCTTAGTTGACTGCCCATGTAACTCAAAGTTAAGTTTGCTATTTTAGAGATAATTTGATACATGGGCATAACTTGTCACAAGAACCAAGCATTTAGAAAATGGCTAGAATCAGTCCATAATTATACATAGCCCCTAAATAGCTTCCTTCTGGAATAGAGTTTTTGTGCCTAAAAACTATTATGTTGGTAGATATTGAGACTAAATTTGCTGTAGATTTATTATGTTGCAATCTTAATTGTCTTACCAAATTTTATTGGAATCGTTATATGTTTGACCATAACCCCCATACAATTACTGCTCCCGAAAATAGTTTTTAATGTAATCATTTTCTTAAAAATGTTGGCATTGTCAAAAGAATTGGCGGGTTCAACTTATGCGTTAACTACTATGTACTTGTAGGTCTAAAATTAACCATAGGTCCCATATAAAGCACCAAGAGACACAGAAATCTCATATAGATGCAGATATTTTAATAATATTCGACACAAAAAACGTTTACTTGAGTTCTAACCTCATAACATAATTTTTTCTGGTGGGTCATAATTTCCATGGGTCGCAAAAAGGGTACATTTTCGATTATTTTTTTTTTAATACTGTGGTGCAGGGTGTCATAAGGACTGGCTTGACTGACTATATGGAGGATTAAGTTAATTGAGACGATAAAAATTACGTTGCGTTAGATTTGCATAATCGCTCCTTTTTAAAACGTTTTTTTATGGCGTTTCTAAAGGTTTGCGAAGCTATCGCCCGAAGTTCTTTCTGTATATTATTTTAAGTAGGGGAATAATCCGAGGGTAATTGACTAAGAAAATAACCCCCCAAAAGTTATTAAAGCCGGCAAATGAGGCTTTCTAAGATTCAATGCGATGAAACGTCGGCATCATAGAAATAACGAATCAGAGTCAGTTTAATAAAAATTTCATCAGTGTGATGACTCAGTAACATCAGAGCAGGGACTTATTAGGGAGTTTGTCATTAAAATGAGTCATTGGGACTGACTTAAAAGAGAAAATTATTATTAACTTTCCCGTTACATACGTTTGTTTCACTTTTGTTGTATTCCGTCCTTTGCGCAGCATGCCCGATATGGTTTTTGTAATCATTCTACTTTGAAAATTTGATGTATTTAACTAAATAATTTAAACAAATAGAATATGGGAATTTTTCTTCTTATGTTACTTTTTTAACAAGAAAATTATGTTCACAATACACAAAATGTAGCATCGAACTGGTGCCCTGTAGGCATAGCATAGATGACGCATTAAATATGACAAAATTTTGTGATGACGTTGTCATTGGATTGATGTCACTTTTTGTCTCATTGATGTCATTCGTTATAACATTGATAATATCACAATTCTGATGTTAGGGCATAACCAATATGAAGCTGAATTTTTCTATGAGCTCATGTCCATGTAAAGAAAATTACACGAAAGTTACAGAAAAATGCAATAATTTCTTAATCCATAGAATTCCAAAACCGTACAAGTTTTGAACAACTTTTCAGAAAGTGGCAACGCTACTATATAATTTACTATTTTCAAAAAAATCAGCTACTAGCCATGATCTATCTAGAGGAATGAGAACCAACTGCTGCTATTTTTACCAGTTTAATGCTGATATTAGTACTAATATGTTATTGTTTTAACTCCAAGGTGGCTAATATGTGTAAACCACATTAGATACGCTTCGAAACAATAATGAAGACATTATTAACTTATTTAGTTTTGTTCTGTTTCTATTGACTCCTCTATTCTGTTCTGTTCAAAACGAACTATCATTTACGTATTAATAGTATTTATTAAGTATCTATGTGAGTTTGTGTGTATGTACATGTGTTTGTGGATAAGTTTTTTAGTTACAATAATAATTCCCATCAATTTGTTGTCGTTGTTTCCTGTTCAATACAGCACAGCTTGAATTCGTGTCTCTCTACTTTTATTTTTCAGTTTTTATTTTCTTTTTTGATTTCGAAATTGTGAAATACTTTTCACATTCGGATGAGTTTCTCATTCTCAAGAGTTGTTTGTTGTACACAGAAGAGGAATCTTGTAATCGTATGTAGTTTATTGCTGTGTGTTGTTGTGTTCAATATTGTTTTTGTACAGGATTTCAGTGAACAATTTTTGGTTAAAATGTTGACAGCAGGAACATGGGGTAGCTAAAGGAGAATCAACTGTTGTAATCATGCAATTGTGAGGTTAGGGCAAATGCTACCAATACAACGAAACACATACAGCTACAACTACTACTGTTCGTTCCAATCATCACCCATTTTTGAAGCGAAGCAGGAACTACTATGAATGTAGAATCGAGTTTAAGAGAGATAAACGCCTCTTGTGCGAGAACACTTCAGGTTGTCTTTGTCGGTTGGTTCAGTTCAGTTGGCAAAAATCTTTTGCAATAAAGAAAGATGTTTTTGTTGTTTCTTAATTTTCTACAAATGACATGTTTTCGTACCGAAATCTACCAAAAAAAAAGAAACTAAAATAAATATGTTCAAAAGAACAATGCATGAGGGTGGTCTGGTAGTTGGTTGGTTGGTTCGTTGGTCTATTGGCTCGTATGATTTAGGAATGTTTCTTTTTGTAAGACGACTGACTGATAATGATGAGATATTGATGATGATGATGATGCTGATGCTGATGACTTCTGTATGCGTGTGAGGTGATTTTTATTGCAATTTACCGTTTTCTTATTGTATCTTAACATTTTTTTTTTTAAATAAATGTTCTCTTTGTTTTTTTTTTTTGTTGCCTTTAATATGTATTAATGAGTTTTTATTTTATTTATGACAATGTGTATATGATGCTTACTGCAACTACATGCAGTTGCAATTACAGTTTTAGTGTGCAATTTGTACCTGGGAATTTCATAATATCGATAGACCACCCTGATTGATTTGTTGGCTTAGTTGGCTTAATTGAGCACATGTTGTCAATAGGCGTTTTAAGAAGGCGTTGACATTATTATTCTTGGAATTGTGAAAAATTAAGTCGTCAAAATTGTTGTCCTTTACCACCAACAAACAAAGAAAAAACCAAATTTAGACAATAGCAAATTGTTAATTAATATTTTGTTAGTCGGTTTTAACTTACAATTGAAAATATCATTCTGTAGGAGTTAGTCAATGATTTTTGTCATAAATCACAGATCCACTTCTTTTCATATATTTGTTTGCATATTTGAGTGTTTCTAATTTTAAGCGTATATCTTGTGTTTTTTTTTAGCTTTACTAATCTTCCTGATCATCAGAATATATAGCTGCAATTTCATGGGTAGGGCCGTCCTTGAGTGTCTATAGTATACTTCAAAATATACAAGAGTCGGCAACATTTGAATGCCGAAAATATCTTTATCTGCGCGCTGAGAAAAAACATAAATTCATCCATCCAAAAGCTATGACCATATCGACCCTTACCGCGAAAATAAGGCAAGCGCCAAAAGTCAAATTTTACAGGAGAGAGCTATTTTATTTTATTTCATATAAATTTTGTATGAAATTTGTCGCTTACAATATAATTGTTTTTGCTTTGAAATCGTAACGGTACATTTTGTGACCATGACATTTTAGGAGAAGATGCAAGTGTTGCCAATAAAGACATTTATTAAAAAAAAAAGGAAAATTGAAAATGATGTCGCTTACGTTATTTTCGCGGTTAGCGCTCGATATGGTTGCCTCTAAACATGTTATGATTTATATTTACTAACAATAATATGTTCGAAGTTATAACATTTTAAAACATTGTATGTTTAATTTTAAATATAAAATAATATAATTAGGATTGTGGTTATTTTGTTGAACTATTTATGGTTTTTAATCCAAATTTTTAATATGTTTTATTAGGCTTAACTTCATCAACAAACTAACCACAATACTAATTATTGTTAAAGCTAAGGCACGAGCTCTATGTGTACATTTGTCCTTCAAGTTGCGCTGAAAAAGGTCAACAGAAAAAAGAAAGACAAAAATGGCAAAACCAAAAATGTACTTTGGACTTCAAGAAGAATTCTTGACAAAAAGTACGAGAAAACAGAGGTAGGGAGAAAACATGTAAATGAAAATTAAGTTTGATGAACTTAAGCCTAATTAAAAATATAAAATAATATGCTTAAAAAGCAACAACATTCTGGGGCCTAATCACCGCATATGATATCGAGCAAAATTGATCGAAATTATTTATTTTGGTATCATGAAACTCGATATCAATTGAAATGTATTGAATTTGAAATAATAGCATTCGATATCGAGTAACTCGACATTTTCATTCGATTCTTCAGTGTCTATCGTCTGCAAAAAATTCGAATGCGGTGATTATACTCCTGGTCGTTTGCGTTTTACAATATCTGGTTGGTTTGCTTAAAATTCTCATTCATTGTATTTTAATTTTGATTAAAATACATAAATTTACTTGGAATAAACTAGTAGATCATATTTTTTTTTCTACGTGTGCAAAGAAGTCATAGACCTTTTCCTTCCTCTGGCCAAACTCTCCCATAAGTGGTGAAAAGTAAGCCCTTGATTGGGATTTTCAGGATCTCCCGTGATTGCCAAAAGTATATTTTCAGCAGAAAACACGAAACTCCCGCAAACACAATCATTCCTTTAAGTCAGAAAGCATTTCCCACAAGAAGAATTCTAACGGAGCCCTCATAGTTAATATTGTGCCAACTCGCCGAGTGTTATTGACTCCCGTGAAATCCGATATGATTTGCCAGATTTGGTCAGCCGTGATTGCAAGAGATCGCAAAAATCTCTTGATATCTGTCAATTTCGGATTTTTGCCGAATCCCATGTATTCACAGAAGGTAAAATACTCTTCTGATGATCCCTAAAAATCTCCGGGCGAAATAATGCCGTACCTACATGTGAATTGAACAATCAATCAGTATAAATCCATTTTCATTATGGAATAGATGCTGTCCCTACATCTTAAATTTTGCCAACATATCGTCGGTTGATAATTTAATTGTCGTATTTGGATTTTTTGCGGTTTTGAGTTAGGCTCGATTCCTTAGGTTTTCCGACCTGATCTTTCATTTGGCGTACGGTTTTCGAGATATGGAGTGTTGAGTTTGTCCTATGTGGTATTTGCCGTAGTAATTTTCAAACTCAATTTAGTCGAAACTATCGAAATCAACATACGACAATTAAATTATCAACCGACGATATATTTACTTGTCAGTCAAATTATTTCACGTCCTTTGTCCCACGAGCAGAAATTTTTCGCATCAACTTTAGCTTAAATAAACATGTTTTGCTACCTCATCAGCCACCATTTTAAAAGACTTTTAAACAAATATCTAAACAACCATTTTTACTTCTGAAGGTGGCTTTTATTTGGACGTTTTATTTGTTTTCATATGAATTATGATTTGGTATTGTTTAAAGTTTTAATATTTATTTAATGATATATTATTTTTTTTTCTGTTCAAAAGACTTCAATCTTTACGAGTCGTACCCCACTGTTTTATTTGTTTTTGGTAGATACTCGTATTTTTAGATGCTGAGAAAAGCTAATATTTGTATTGACTCTGAGTTGATGGTGGCATTTTTTTTTTTTTGCTTTTTGTTTAGATTTAAAAGTTTAACAAATCAACTGATGAACTGTGACAAGTTGTCGATTATTAACAATGAAAAAATGTTAAAGAAGCTTTTAAGTTGGATATTTATTAGACTAACAACAAAAAACAAATGAAGTTGGTAAATAAAATAAAAATGGTTAATAAAGCATTTTAATGAATTTAAATTTTTTTTTGTGGACATTAACTTAATAGATGTTTTGTTAAGTGTTTATTTTATGGTAATTTTTTAAGCAATTGTTTTGGTTATTGACCATTTATAAATGTTTAATTACAAATAAATACGCTAAAAGTAATCGAGCTTTGCAATTAAGATTGGGAATTAAGCACGACAAACAAAATCTTGTTAATTGAAAATTCTGTATTCCCAAAAACTACCCAGCAAAAACTTACATTGCAAAGTAATGAGTTAAAAAGCTAATATAACGACTCTTCACTACTTATACATTGGCATTTTAACTCATTATTTTAACACGGTGATGTCATTGGAGGCAAGTACTAACCACCCTCGCTTACAAATAGGGAGTTAAATAAGTCATTACCACATTCGCTTACAAATAGGGACTTAAATAACTTATTACTCCGATGTCACCAAAATTACAACTAAAATGTACTGACTTTAAAAAAAAAATTTTTTTTTTATTAATTTTTTTAATTATTTTTTTTCTATTTTTTCTTATTTTATTTTACTTTATCTTATTTTTTTTTCTATTTTTTCTTATTTTACTTTGTTTTATTTTTTTTTCTGTCTCTGGCGGGATTCGATCGCGCAACCTCGGTGCTGATAGACTAGCTCACTACCAGCTTGCCTACTGGGGCAGTGTAGTTTTATTTTATAAAAAAACTATGTTTTTTACTCAATTTAGAGCGTAAATATGAGATTAAATTGTCCATAATAACAATAAAAACGTTGATTGAAAGTGGATTGAAAGTTTTTGTTTTATTACTATAATGACATTTTTATTGTCATAATGAAAATTTAAATTTATGAAGGCAATTATTGAAATATGTTGCTTTTATAAAAAATTTTTTGATTTCATAAAATTAAGCGCATAAATGTAACATTAGATGAATGAAATTATTAAATTTTACATTTTTTAATTAACAATTAAACGTTTTTTTTTAGGGAAACTATAATTTTGTATTAATTTATGAATATAGTTATGTTTGTATATTGTTTTTTTATGTTCCCAATTAAAATTTTTTGTTTAACTTGGACAAACTTAAGTTTTCATATATCCAATGAAAATTTTTAACGTAATTACGAAATCCAATGAAGCGATTTTAACGAAAATACTTCATTATAACTATGAAATTCCATTTAGACAATGAAAATTTTCATTTACCCAAGGAAATTTTTTTTATGAAAATGATTCATTAAATATATGAAGCATTTTTCTTTTAGTGTAATAAAAAAAAAAAAAAAACAAATTGTAAGAATAAATATTTAAAACCAATTTGTATTAGATTTAAAAAAAATTTCATTTTATTATGAATGAATTATAAATTTCGTTAATCAACTCATACACAAGTACATAGGTATCAGATTATATGTCAGCCATTACTAAACTAATTCTATGTAATGCAGATGGTATGAAGTAGTCATTGAAAAGTAAGTTGTTCCGTAATGGCAAGTCATTACCAAGTTTTTGCTGGGTAGTTTGATAACAAAATGGTAAGTGCACGGCTTTAAAAAAAAACTAAACTGGCAAATTGCTTTATTTTTTTCGTAAACAATTTGTCAGCTCGGAGTTGTTGTTTTTGTTTTCATTTTGTTTTTTTTAACCTACTTTTACAACTACAATTGAAGCACAGCCGCGAATAACGTTGTAAAAGCCACTTTTTGCAAAAACCGTTTTTTTGCAAATAACCGTTAACATTACTCTCGTACACTGTTTAAACCTCAAATCACCCAAAATTATGCACCTTAAAGGCTTTAAAAAGGACATACAAAGAGTCAGCTAGTGGAAGAACGTTGTAAGCTACTTAAAAATGATACAAAATAAATGGTTTTAAACGTGGAATAACGTTTCAAAAGCCACCAGTCATGATGCTTTACGTTTTGAATGACATCGTGATTGTGGATATGAAACGTTTTTCCACTAAAAAAAAGTTATAAACTGTAAATTAATTTATAATTTAAGTTTTAAATTTGTTCATATTTTGCATACAAATTTTTATTATAATTATTATTAATAATCTAAAAAAAAATTAAAAATTAATAATTTTGCCTGTTAAAAACGTTTTTTTGCTCTCCTGAAAAAAAAAATATTTTGTAACTTAAAACGTTATTCGCGGCTGTGTGTTCAATAAATATTGAAAGAATTCGAACAAATTGTAGTGGGGAATGTAAGAAATGATAAACCTACTGTTTATTGTAGTTGTTTTTGTTTAAGCTTAGATATTGTTACAAGTAAAATTGGTGCTTAAAATTCTTATTCGCTTAACAGTTTTATTGGTTTAATATCTTTAGTTTTTCTAAAATCTTTTGATGAAGCAGTGAAATGCGCATAGGAATAGCTTATCCCATCAACAATAAATTTCAGTCTTTTTATCAAGAATAACAATTGGGAATTAAGCACGACAAACAAAATCTTGTTAATTAAAAATTTTGTATTCCCAAAAAATTGGTTTATATTTGTAAAAGCTTCAATAACTTACCTTTTCTTTTTGAACATAATTGATTCCATGTATCTTATTTTAGGGTAATTGTAAAGGGGTTTCTTCAGAAATTTTAAAGCATCCTTTTTTATTTCTACCTAAATTGTGTTTTTGTAGGCTGTCCTTCCAGTAGAAAATATGCGACTAATGTAGAAAAATATATTTACTGCCTATTTAACGATGTGCGAAAGAATACTGGTTTTTTGCACAAAACACGTACAAAAAATTTTGTTTTTGAATCAAATGTATTTGTTCGAAGATAACAGTTCTTTCGCCACTGTAAAATAGGTAGGTTATTTCTTGCTTGATCGACATATTAGCAAATAATTGAATGCGCGATAATTCTGGATAATTTTTTCAATATCACATATTCAGCAAGCTAAATACCTTTCTTAAGTGACCATCCCGGACACTAATGGCTGTTCTGAGCAGCTCGTTTGAAAGGAAATACCTCTTGTATGGTCTCTGGTGACCGGTCATAAGAGGTGTCTACTGGTCACTATACTTAATACTCTTCGGAACAAGAATTAAAGTATAAGAAATTATTTCATCTTTAACGAATCTTTTAAAATGATATAGGTTAGATTAGGTTAAGAAGGGTTATGCGCCCAAGGGCACACTTCCACTCGGAGACCAATACGGTCCATTGCGAATCCCTTCAGTTAAAAAAGAAGAGACAGTAAAGAAAAGAAGCATGAGATGAATAGAAACAAGAAAGATAGAAAGTCAGTAGATGTCGCGTAGAACTATTGTCCTCTCTACAGTCCCCTCAACAGAAACAGCCGCACTATATCCCTGACAAACCCCAGTAGATCAGCCTGATTACATCCAGCGATGCACCCCAGTTCGTCGTGAAACCTATCTCCTAGCCACTTTTGCCTGAAACCCTGCATCCTGGGACAATGGCACAGTACATGCTCCATCGTCTCCAGCTCCTCTGAATCACCGCACAATCTGCAGAAGTCCGGTATGGCGTTGTCCCATCTGCCCACAAAAGCCCTGACGGATAATAACCGGTCAAGAACCCAATAAGTGTTATAAGACTACCCCTATCCAATCCCAGTAGAACCCTGGTTGCCCCCGCGTCCAATCTGGGCCATAGTGCCCTAGACACCCTGCAATCCGTTCTGCCCCTCCAAGATTGGTTCAACCCATAGTAGTAACATAGGGGGGCTTAACCCCCCTGTCCCTTACCGCTAAGTCCAGATTCGAACCCCCTCTCGCGAGTTCGTCAGCCACCTCATTTCCAGGTGTCCAGGTACCCAACCCAGCCTTACATTGAATGATCTAACTTAATATTTGTAACTAAAATTAAGCTATCTAATTACACTGTACTCAAATTTTACACTTTCTTTTTTAACAAGCTGACCATCCCATCAGTAAAGCTTATTTCACAGCGCTGAATTAGATTATGCTTGTCATTTTCCATGTCTGCAACAAATTAGAAGCCTAGCTGCCTTTTTAAATATTTTTTGAATTTTTAAAAAACAAAAATTTCGAAATTTTTATAAAATTTCATTTTTCCAAAAAAAAATTCTGTTGCTAAAACGACTGCGCATATTATTGCGGAATTTCGGTTTTTCTAGTTTTTTCAATAAGATAAAGCGTTTTTGAGTTACGCGAACATATGTTGTGCAACCTCCTCCATTTTCGAAATAACGGTATATCTCGAAAACAAGAGCTAATCTTAAAAAACGGCTAGCACCACTGAATTCACCGTACCGGAATTAGGTTAAAACGACAAATGCCCAGCTTGTCTAAAAAAGGTGTCAATTTCGAGCACAGTGTTACCTTTAAATAAATGATTAACATTTTGAATATCGTGTTCCTTCACAAAGATATCTTAACCTGAAGTTAAAATAAAAAATCCTATTTTTCTTATTATTCATGTTTTTCGCCTTTTTTTAATTTTCTTATGATTTTCCTTTCAAATTTTGACTACATTTTTGTATTTTGTTAAGATTTTTTTTTAACCATTTTTGAACCCCAAAATAGTAACAAACGACGAAGAATCGTCAAACCTGGTTGCCGTGCTATCACCATTGAATTCAGCGTACACGAATTAGCCTTACCAGTTGTAGTGTTATTATTTCCAAAAAAAGAAATAATAAATAAATAATCGGCCTGATTACGATTGGAATTGTCGTAAACGCCTGTGTCGTTTTTATTGTAATTGATTAAACCTGAGCTCTTTAATTTAACGCCAACCGTAATCAGGCTGAATGTCTAAACCTTGGGGGCTACTTTTTATTGGGATGCAAATCGAAATTGCGATACGTAAGCCAATTAAGTTCTCTCATTCGTTTTTGCAAACTTTTACGCAACATTTTTTGAAAGCGAAGCAAGATTGGCATTTGTATTGCAGATTTGTCGCAGATTGAAAGTAATAAAATGTCAATATATGTAAGTAAAATAAAAATAAAACAAGTTAGAGTGCTATATTCGGCTGTGCCGAATCTTTGATACCCTCCACCGACAGTTCGAATGTTTTATGAGTAATATATGTACAAGGCTAATTCATCCCAGGTAATCTCGGTACTACAACAAGTACAACTCGTACAAAAACCACAAGCAATTTGTTTTTGTAAAATCATTGTACAATGTCAAAAGCAGAAATAAAACAAAACAGAAACAAAGATAATAAAAGATAATAAACAAAATTTTGACATCCAACAGTGAGTTTAGCTAATATCAGCAGGGCTTTTAAGACCACCTGTAATAAGTTCGCCTTGTATATGTATGATTTCTATTTATTATTATAATCTTCAACATTTTTAATTTTTTTCGAATTTATTCTATGAGCTAAATTTCAGTTATGTATTTTATAAAGCTTTTTGTAAAAGTTCTATTCCTTCAATTTTTCAGAAATGACTTTATACACTACCAGACTATTATATTATTATTATTATTCGAAAAAAAATTAAAAATGTTGAATATAATATAAAGTAACCTTCGGAAGGAAATAATTCCCAGTTTCTATTATTATAATCTTTATAAAAACAGACATCTGCATTAAAATTGGTTGCGGTTTAAACCTATTTAAATTATTGACCGACAATCAGAAAGTTGTATGCTTTTTTTTAGCAATTTTAAATAGCTTGAGTAAAATATCATAATTCGTAACAGTTTGAGCCGAACTTAAATGATTTTCAGGAGGGCAATTTATATTGGAGCCATGGTAAGCTATGAACCAATCATCCCAAAATTCTGCAGAGTGATTCCTGGTAATAAAAAACATAAATTTCAATACAGCAGAGAAATTAGTTTTAGCGTTTGCAGTGAATTTCAGAAGGCTGCTTAAATGCGATCTAAGGTTAATTATGGACCGTATATCATAAAATTGCATAACATTTTTTCTGCCCATATGAAGCTAAGCTGGAAGAAAGTTTACCGCAACATTTATATCTTCTTCGGTTTTAGGCGTATTTAATTATTTAACCAGAGTTGGCTTTATCTGGGGCCTAGAGTAAATTATGGACAGATCTTTACGAAATTTCACAGTGTCATTTCTAGTCCCATAAAACTGTGACGTACCAATTTCTATTATGATAGCATTGTTAATTACGATTTTACGCGTACTAAACTGTATTCCGGTAGTAGGGTTTATATGAGGCCTATGGTTAATTATGGACCGTTCTTCACAAAATTTAACAGTCTTATTTCTTCTTCAATAAAACTGTGATGTACCAAATTTTGTTATGATAGCATTATTTCTTATGGTTTTATGTGTACTGAACTGTTTTCCGGGAGCAGGGTATATATGGGGCCCAGGGTAAATTATGAACCGATCTTCACGAAATTTCACAGTGTCATTTCTAGTCCTTTAGAACTTTGATGTACCAAATTTTGTTTTGATATCATTATTTTTTACGGTTTAGGCGTACTAAACTGTTTTCCGGAAGTAGGGTTTACATATATAGGGCCTAGGGTAAATTGTCGACCGATCTTCACGAAATTTTACAATGTCATTTCTAGTCCTATTAAACTGTGACCTGCCAAATTTTGTTATGACAGTATTGTTAATTATGGTCTTAGGCGTACTAAACTGTTTTCCGGGAGTAGGGTTTATATGGGGCCTAGGGTAAATTATGAACCGATCTTCATGAAACTTTACAGTGTCATTTCTAGTCTATTAAACTGTTAGCTGCCAAAATTTGTTATGATAGCATAGTTAGTTAGGGTTTTAGTCGTGCTATACTGTTTTCCGGAAGTAGGGCTTATATAGAGCCTAGGGTAAATAATGAACGGATCTTCACGAAATTTTACAACGTGATTTCCAGTCGAATAAAACGAATTTTTGCAAAATCTTATATCATTCTGTGGTTCCACATTTCGATTCATAGCTCTGATTCTACTGAACCGATTTTGCTGGATTTTAATCCCAAACTGATTAGGATAACTACAAACAATCTGACAAGTTTGTTTATTTCTTTTGAGAAAGTGAGCGTGTTGTCAATAGACGGACAGACAGACGGACATGGCTAAATTCTGAGATGAATAATAAAACAGTTTCACACGGAATGACAAACTAAGTATACCTTCTTCACAACTAATTGTGGTGGAGGTTATAAAAAAGAAAAGTTAAGCCGCTTAAATATATGGAAGGCTCAAAACTGATCGGAACCAAATCATAAAATTTAATAGATATAACTATTTAAAAACTGGCGCGAACTTTTCCGCAAAGTTTAACTCTATCGTGTTTTGAAAAAACAAAAGATGTTTCGTTCCTAAGGTAACGGTTATAAGCCCAAGTCAATGGGTCTAGAAATGTAAGGTAGTTCACTTGCTCAAACGCAAAATATTTTCTAATTTTTTTTACTTGATTCGCATCAGCTCTGAGCCCTCCATAGTCCCCTTTTACAGGCCCCCTTTTAAAGCAGGCAGACGAAGTTTGTTGGTGAGGGAGCGACGCTGTATGCGTGACACACTTTACTCTTTTCCTCTCTCGCCAACAAACTTCGTATGTCTGCCTTTCACTTGCCACATTGTAAAAGGGGACATATGGGCAAATCCTGCGTGACGAACGCTACATTATCACGAGTTTTCTGATTGAAATATAAATATTTTTAGTCTTTCAAAAAAGATAGCTTCAACTTATATATAGTATTTAGTGACATTAATATGTTCTTACGAATGGCATATATCATAATTTCTTAGCAAGTATTTGTTGCGAAATAATTGATCACAAAGTTTTGTGACGCACGCTACAAAAAGTGGAAGTAACTTCAAAGGTTGAAGTGCGTTTTCCTAATTTTTCTCGAATTTTGCATAATAAGGTATACAAAATCTGATTCCTAAATGAAAGATGAGTATAAGAGAATTCTAAACGCACTTATTTACAGCCAAAAAATGTTGTGATTTTTTGACAAAAGCCGTGAACCCTTTGTGACGCACGCTACATAACGCACGATACAGTTTTTCCAGTAGTATTTTATTATTATATTTTATTTATTTTAACAAAACAAATTATATTGCATTTCTTAAACTAATTTCTTAACTAATGAATATCAACTTTTTTTTAACGAACTTTATATATTGATAAGTCTGCTGTAAGTGCTATTTTAAGCACAAACATCACCTAAAATAATGCTAAATACATGTATAACATTAAGAAATCAGCAGTGGGGTAGGATTTGGTAAAAATTATTGCATATATGATCATTGAGATCCATATTTTTTAATATAAAAAAAAAAAATTGAAACATTTTTGCTTGGTGGACTGTTTCTGGGATTTGTCCATATGGTGCTGTTTTGCGAAAAGAAAAGATACGAAAAACCAATGCGCAAACGCACTAAAGAGTACAAATCTCTCTATTTGCTAACAGTTTTCTTTTGCATCTCAATAGACTGCAGCCCCTTGTTTCCTTTTATTATTTATTGTTATTAAGCATTTTAGTTTGATAAAGTATTAATATAAGTCTGAAAGCTCTTCATCTAACTCTATGAAATTTATGTCTAATACGGACTTAAGTTGTTTTGTTGAAGTGCTCTAAATATGCATTTATTTATTTTAAAATCTGGCCCTTATTTAAATCTATTTTCCCTTAAAACGTCAATTAATTAAATATGAAATAAAATCCGATATTGCGTATCCACAAATGTTCACCAGAGAAAAATTAACCTAAGAACAAAACAACACATATACATACATACATACATACATACTTACATTAAAATTCAATTTGGCAAAAAACAAAAAAATTAAATTCTTTATGCATTGATATCTTTTACGCAGATTACAAAATGTTGAAAAAACATCATCAAGAAGAGCATGTGAGGATTAAATAAAAAAGAAGAGAAGTTCATTGATGTCAAATGCCTAACAACGTATGTGCAACAAACCCCGAAATACAATGTTTTGAGAAACAAGAACAAATTAGTAGATATTTGGAATAAAAAAAAAATATATTTTTAACCTTAGGGAAACTGCTTGTTTGTTTGTTTGTTTGTTCTTTTATCCATAATCCAAATTAACAAAACACGGATCAGTTACATTTAACAAATAGCAAATAAAATAAGGACTCTCGAAATTCTATTGGAACTTGAAGTAGGAATTTCAAAAACATCCACTCGAACAAATCAAATATATTTACAATAAATTAATGTTTGGCAAATTTTGCAAATATGTACATACATACATACGTATGATGTTATAACTGTTAAGAGAAAGATCTTGTTGAGTATGGGAAAAGAGAGTTGATTTAAATGCAAAACCATTCATGTCTTTTTTTAAATCGAGAGACAAAAAGATTTTACAAATAACAAATTGAATTTTAGTTAAATTTTTGCAATCTACTTAAGAAATTCATTTATAACAATGCCTGGAAAAGAATGAAATCATTTTTACTTAAAGTTCACTCAAAATAATAAAACATTTTGTATATACATATATGTAAGTATAATTCAGCTGAATAGCTATTACATTTCGTATATAAGTATAATTCAGCTGAATAGCTATAACATTTCGTAATATGTAATAAACAAATTTCTCCCATCTTAATAACCAACAACTTTAAATCAAATTCTCCCGGCTGAATAAACGATAATAAAGTAATGAAAAAATAACAATAACAAAAATCGCTTTATTTTTAAGAATCTATACAGCTAGCTGAATTATAGTTATAACTTAAAAGTTTTCATTTCTTTTCGAGAAAATTCGATTGACTTAATCATTGATCAAAAAAGTGTTAATTTTTTTTTTATTATGTTGCTTACTTTTATGAATCTATTCAGCTAGCTGAATTACAGTTATAACTTAAAAGTTTTAACTATTTTTCGAGAAAATTCGATTGACTTAATCATTGTTTAAAATAGTGTTCAGCTAGACGAATATATAATACGAAAACAAATTTCTTAAGACGACAAATACAAAATTAATTTTTTTTTTATTCTGTTGTTTATTTTTAAGAATCATTCAGCTAGCTGAATTATAGTTATAACTTAAAAGTTTTAATTACTTTTCGAGAAAATTCAATTGACTTATTCATTGTTCAAAATAGTATTCAGCTAAACGAATATTTTATAAGAAAACTAATTTTGTAAAAAGACACAAACTAAATAATTTTTTTTCTTCAGCTTAATTAATGTTAAATGCTAACGTTATTCAGCGAGCCCGAAAAGACAATATCAACTGATGAAATTATTATATAGGACTACTCGGCTATTTAATTGATCTTAAATGTTAAAATTTTCTGAAATTAAAAAAAAAAAATTTAATAAAAAATAAAGTGACGTTCAGAAGTAAATTCAGCTACACAATGGTACATTATTTTATCAGATTATAAAAAAGATATTTAAACAGTATTTCAGACTTGATTCAGCAAGAGCTGAATTAAAGAAAGGTCATTAGGCTAGCATTCAAATAGAACTGGTTGATCATAAAGTTATTGCTGTGGAATATATGCATGGAAGAAATGCGTATTCAGCCGGCTTAATATGCGTTATTAAAGAAAATCTTTAGTTTTTTTGGATTGTTGATAAGAAAACACTGCAAAAATTAAGTTATTAAAAAATATTTGGTCTATTTTTAACAATCAGCCCAAACATTCAATCCCTCTATAGCTCTGCTCTCACATGCGCCACAACGTGTGGGATTTATACTTTTGCATCATTTCTTGTGCGATTCATGTTTTTGCTGTTGTTCGTTCGCCTGTTGTATTTGTTAAGGGTCAGGAAGTGATTTTCCAATGATTAACTTTTTTCAATGATTTCAAAATCAAAATACAAAAACAAACAGAAAATCATAATACATTAAAGATTGCTCGCAATTGATAAGGGAATTTATTTAAGTAAAAGATTTATTCCTTCAAAAAACATACAACCAGCAGCAACAATATCATCTTCAGCATTTTGAAAATTAACAAAATTTTGATCTTTGGTAATCTTATATGCATATGTACGTGTTTAACAATTCCTTCCTTTCCTACCATTTCATTTCAATCCAGTCGTTCGTTCGTTCACATGTGAACGATTAAATTTGTGTTTGCTACTCCTGGGCAAATGCTCACAGGCATTTTATGTATCATTTATATTTGATCTTTATAATTTCTTTTTTTCTTTATTTAGCTCTTCTGTCTCCCTCCCGCTCCCCTTTATAAATTCTTCGGCTTTTCGCTGTCCATCCTTCATTCAATTTGAAACTGTCATCATAGACAAAATAGTTTTTATCTTTAAGAAACAATCTCCGGTAGAAATACATATTCCGTTTCTTTTCTTGTATTTTATTATATTGTTGTCTTTTATGGATTTTATTTCTTTAATGCAATCTTAAGTCATCGAAAATGGTGATGACGGAGATTGAAATTTAAGGGGAAAAAACGATTCATTTCATTCATAAAAAAAGGCTAGCGGCGCTATGGAAATAAATGTAAATGACAATTTTGCTTTAAGGTGTTCTTATTATTCTGTGCATGTGTGTGTGTTCCTTTTAATCGATCAAAATAAATGGAAACTATCTTAATTTGGGAATTATTTAAATTTATTTTTATCTTTAGAGCAGTAGGTAGTACTTTTTTAAGGCATCTTAAGTTAAATTAGTTAGACATTAAATTTAGTTAGAAACCGTCTCAGATTTAGAAGATTAACTAAAGGGGAAACTCTTAAAAAAAAACTATTAAAAAAGTATAGTCGGTCAAGCCCGACCATATGATACCCTACACCACAGTATTAAAAAACCCATCATGCTTATATGTCCATATAAATATGGATTTATCTATGTTTATAAAAGTCACCAATATCGGTTTAAAAGTTTGTGAGATGCAAAAATTGCCCCCTACCTCCCCTTGTGGTCCTATTTTTGAAAAACTGTATAGCTTATGTGTCCATATAGATATGGATCTATCTACGTTTTGAATTTCATTGAAATCGGTTTGAGAGGCCCTATTGGCCCTATCTCCCCTCGTGGTCCAATTTTTTAAAAACTGCATCCTTTTTGTGCCCATAAAGATATGGTTCTATGTATGTTTTAAATTTCATTAAAATCGGTTTGATAGTTTCTGAGAGGAAGAAATTTCCACCTATCTTCCCTCTTGGTCCTACGATTTGGCCCATTTTCAATAGACTTGGTCCTTGTGCCAATCAGAACCTATGCCCCAAATTTTATCAAATTATCTCCAAAATTGCGACCTGTACTTTGCGCACAAGGTTAAATGGACAGCCAGCCTGCCAGCCAGCCGGACGGATATCGTTAGTTCAACTCAGAAATTGATTCTGAGTCGATCGGTATACTTTAAGGTGGGTCGAGGACCAATATTTTAAGGCTTTACACACATCAGCACAAATGCATAATACCCTCTCCACTATTGTGGTGTGGGTATAATTATCTCTCAAAATTCAGTATGCAGGAATACGTTTACTTTGTTGCTGTTACTTTACATGTGTAAACTTGCAACAACCTTTTTCTTAAGCGGCCCATACACATGCAATGTATAAAAATCAGGCGCTTAAAGGCGATTTTCGTATTTTGACGAAAATGCTACACTGATATTATTATTGTTGGAAAATTTTCAAAATCAATAACAATTTATCAAGACGGAGTTGTATTTCCGCGCTCCTTATCAAGCTAATGCTTAAAGAGGTGCTCTTACGTAAATGTAACGTTGCGTTGCGCATAAGCCTGAAAAAATAAAAATTTTGTCCGGTTTTACGTAACAGCTGTTAAAAAATGTTATGTTTATATATAAAGTTATATATCGTGAGCTCAGAATTGGTTTGGCGTAGGGATGGGCAAATTGAAAAAAGATATCGAAAAAATATTATTTCAAAAATATCGATGTATCGATATATCGAACGTATTTTGCTAAAACTATTACCAAATTAAAAAATATAATATATATATTATGGGATTTTGTTTTTTAAATTTAATTGTTTGCGCTGCTGAAAATATGAGGTTTGGTGTAAGAAATCATGATCTAATTTTTCAGGTCAATCCGACGGTGCCTAGCCGTGCCGGGTGGGGCCCAAACTTCCCCATATTATAAAAAAAAAACATCTTTTCTATCAGATCTTTATAGTTATACTAGTTGAAAAGCCGAAAATCAAAAATATGGTTTCGTTACGATCTTCCGCAGAGAAAGTACTTCAAGTGTGCCGAATTTCAGCTTCCTATGTCATCAGATGGCTTCAGAAAGTGGCGGAAAGAATAGGACATACATGCAAACATCCTGGCATACTAAGAAATTATATATTGTATAGATAGATTAAAGTATTTGCTGTTTAATATTTTAGTATGATAAGAACGAAAGATTTTTAACTTAATTCGGGGTCGCTGAATCCAGTGGTGCTAGCCGTTTTTTTAGGCTAGCTTTGGTTTTCGAGATATACCGTTATTTCGAAAATTAAGGATGTTGTTTTTCTGGAAAAAAAAATAATTTTTTTATTAAAAATTGAAAAATGCAGCTATACTTCTAATTTTATGCAGTCATATAAAAAACAACATTGCAAACAAAACAAGATATAAATGATTAAAATCTGTTAACAACTTTTGATTTTATGTGTTCCCAAAAAACGAAAAATTTTAATTAATTTAAGAATTTTATTAAACCGCCATATATACGGATTTTAAAAATTGAACGCAAACATTTTTCCTAATTTGGACAGGACAACGTCTGTCGGGTCAGCTTGTATATATTAAAACTCTAGTAAAATATTTAAAAGTCTGATAGTGTGAATCCATGTGTGGTGTAAACGACAAGTTTTATAAAAAAAAATTTACATTCCATACGTTTTTTGAAAAATTTCTAAAAGCCTTAAACATTACAGTTTGTGTTCACACCATCACGCATAAATATACTTTAGTTGTAATGCAACCCTGATCAAATGAAAAGTATTATTGTCTTCAAATTTTCGAAAACATAATGAAGTCGTATGGGATGTCAAACTGTTTTTTCATAAAAATTGTCGTTTACACCACACATGGATTCACACTATCAGACTTTTAAATATTTTACTAGAGTTTTAATATATACTAGCTGACCCGACAGCCGTTGTCCTGTCCAAATTAGGAAAAATGTTTGCGTTAAATTTTTAAAATCCGTTAAAAAGATACGAATATTTGAAAAACAAATTAGTCAAATCGATGGAGACGTGTTCTGATTTTAGGTAAATCGAAAAAAGTGGACGTTAAAGTAGGCGCGGCAAAATTTTCTTTCCGTAAAAACCTAAGTTGGACCATGGCGATGATTTTAAAGATAAAATCGTCCAAAGCGGTTAAGCCGTTCTCAAGTTATGTGCTTAATAAAAAAAGTGGGCGTAAAACTAGGCGTGGTGCATTTTTCTTTCGATGAAAATGGATTAATACGAATATTTAAAAGAAAAATTAGTCAAATCGATGGAGCCGTTTTTTGATTTTAGGTAAATCGAAAAAAGTGGGCGGGGCAAAATTTTCTTTCCGTAAAAAACCTAAGTTGGACCATGGCAATCATTTTAAAGAAAAAATCGTCCAAATCGGTAAAGCCGTTCTCAAGTTATGCGCTTAATAGAAAAAGTGGGCGTAAAAGTAGGCATGGTAAATTTTTCTTTCGATGAAAACTTAAAATTGATTAATACGAACAGTTGAAAGAAAAATTTGTCAAATCGATGGAGCCGTTTTCTGATTTTAGGTAATTCGAAAAAGTGGTCGTAAAAGTGGGCGGGGCAAAATTTTCTTTTCGTATAAATCTAAGTTGGACCATGGCAATCATTTTAAAGAAAAGATCGTCCAAATTTATAGATGTCATTGGTGGTGCAATATGAAAATTGGATTTTGCCACGCCCCTCCGCCCGCAGACCGAGAATTAAAAATCAGACTTCACAGTGTTACCCGCCTGAATATTCTGAAGATTCCCTGAAAATTTTATCAAAATCGGCCCAGCTGATTTGGAGTCCATACGTTACAGACATACATACACACATCCTATTTTATATACTATATAGAAGATTTATACAAAGTATAATAGTGTAAAAACACTTAAATAAGATTCTTTGACAGTCGAAACAAAACTCATACGATTTCTATCTCACAAGGTATTGTGACTTGTGTGATATTGTAAACTGGCTTTAAGCAGTTTGAAGGTTTAAATTTGAAAAAAAATTATATTAAAGAAAATTATTTATTGTTTTTAGATTCCTTGAAAATGGTTGACGAAGTTAAACGAAATATCGGAGAAAATAAACTGTTAAAATTAAATAAAAAAGATGTTTTTATTTTATTATCCAAGACCTCTTAAGCCGAAGCAAATAAACAGTCACACTTAAAAAAATTTTAATTTTGTTTTAAAAATGTTCAAAATTTCTTTGTTAAAAATTTGTATCTTCATATTTTAAAAGGATTACATTTTTACCACTTTTTGTTAGACATTAAACTGTCTATCACCAACAAATGATTATAGAGAGTGAAGGTACTTTCAGACCTAACAAATATTTGACGGAAAAAATTCAGAAAAAGCGTGACCAATAAATTAATCAAACTTTAGCTTTATGTTTTACAGTTTCTATGGATTAACTTTACTTTATTTGTAAGAAGATAATTGCATATTTAAAAATACAAATAAAAAATATTTTTACATTAAAAGAGACATTAAGGTTACTCTACTTACGTTTTCCAAGAACCAAATATCTAGTTCAGCCGCCGAATTGTGTAATTCGCTTAGCTAAATCTAAATCTCGATCGCTAAAATGCCTTAGAGAATACAAAATTTAAAAAATTTTAGGGTTGACATTTAAAGCTTAAATTGCGGCGAATTAAATTTTTGTGGCATATCCAAATTTAGCAATGCACGTTACAAAATTGCATTCGTAGCCAAAATTTGCTAAATCAATTTCATAGATTGTTAGCAATAGAGATTTCGCTTGAGCAAATTACAGAATACGACTGCAGTTTAAAGAATACAAAGTAAAAAGTGTAGGTAGGGTATTTTCGACTAACATTTCTACACCCCAGTAATAATTTTTATTTGTGTTGTTTATGAATCCCTGACAACAAAAAAATTACGCTCACTTTTTCAAATTGCGATACAAAAACATTATGAAACTCATCTGGACCAACCGCATGAAAACTACGAAAAAAAATTAACAACTGTTCATGGAGTAGAAATATAAACCTGAATGTCTCCTCGGCTTCCAGCAGAATCATCATTATTATCGACAAACTCTTAACCATCAATATTGTCATCATCAAACTGATCTTCATTATTACAATGATAAAATTAAGTGGTAAAGATGATAATGACGATCATCAACATAGTGCTATTATTACTCTCGTACTCGAGAGCAACACAAGACACATGTAAAGGCCTAGTTAGGCGAACGTTGCTGTACCCGTAATGTACCGCACCGTACTGTAAGCACGTTGGTGCACTTATAGAACATTTAAAAACGTGGTTTATGTTTTTTCTATACATAAACAAAAAACAATAGTATACATAAAGCAAATCACACAGTGATGGGAATCAAAAATGTTTTAAAAAGTACCAAGTGATTTAAATGGTATTAAAAAAGTATTTTATGTATGTAAAAAACGTTAATAGTTTAATGTTTATATTATAGATTTTCAATAAACAAATTTGTATTTTAGCATATATGTATATTATAACAATAGATATATTGTATTGTGGTGTATGCACCAAACAAGGGTTTGCTACCATTTAAAGCCTTTTATTCTTTTCACATTTCCATTGTATGTGTATATGCATTTGTTTATATGTATTGTACATCTAAACATAAATATATTTGTTTATATGGAAATATGTTGTATATTAAGTTGTTTTGTCTCAATTCCATAGCTTAACTGAAAAAAGTACCAAAAACGAGCAAAAATACCCGCATTCAATTTAACATACAAGCAGCCCATCACTGCTTTACAACTGTCACGTAACAACGGCATGCAAATCTGTTTAATACAGATCGAGACGTTCCGTCAACGTGACATTTAAATTCAGTAAGCATTTGCATTGTTTGCAAATGACAAAACGAACCAGACGTTCCATTAGGGGACGTGAACGTTCGGCTAACTCTGCCTTAACTATTTATGAATTGCTTACTCTGACCGACCGACCGACCGACCAAACAAGCGAAGAATGTTCGATCTAATGACCACCCAGTTTACAAGCACCCCGCTTGGTTTGTAATGTTGGTTGTTTTATTATTGCTCCTGCTGTAGATGCTGATTTTGTCGTAAGAGCTGTCAACATCTTTACAATCATCATCTTCATCGTTCTTTAGTTTCTTGATTTTTTTTCACTCTGCATTTCTAAAGACATCAGTTTTTAGTTTTTGGTTTTGTTGCTGTCTGTTGTCATCTTCCGATCGTAACTGTGTGGTACTTGACCAGGCTATGGCTGTTTTATGGGACTCTTTTTTTATAATTTGTAGAAACTATCGTCACTTTGGTTTAACCGGACTACTGTTAGCATCCTCATACTCATCATCTACATCGTCAGCTTCTTGTTGTTCTTCCAACTAGTTGAGTTTTGTTGTTGGTCTTTAATGTTCTCCCTTGTCCATAATTTCATTTTATCATTTCCACAGTTGATAAGTGTGTGCATGTGCATGTGTGTACGTGTATGTGTGTGGGATTTTGTGGGCCCCATGGTTCTATTCGTATGGCAGCAGTTTGTGTTTCCCTTTCCTTTTTTCATTCATTGATTTACTGTATCAATATGTGAGATTAGATTAAAATGTATCTTAAATTGCCGCAAATAGTTTTGCGGAGAGAAGGAGAGAAAAACAGCTGTCCTTTTAAAGAGCGGTTTCAAGTATTTCCGGAACACCGATTTGTCTTGAAATGGAAATTTTGTCGCATTTTTATAAGTTATTTGAGTAGTGTTTTATAAGAAAAATTTATAAAATTTAAGTATCTGAAGAATAATTATGGCTCTAAACAGCTGTTAAATGATGTCAAGTTTGTAGATAAGTTACAAAAAAGTTTTAAGAGTGTTTGAAGTACTTTAGAAAAAAAGAAGAGATTGTTAACATAAATTTTATATAAATTATATTCCCAGTAAACCAAGCGATATTGCAACCATAAAGAAACGATATCACATAGGCGATAAAAGTATCACAAGTGACTCGAATCGAAAACGATGATTTTTAAGAAATAAATTGTATCTTTCCGTACAATGTCGTGCAATAATAAAAAAGGTTAAACCGCATTTGAAAATGTTTCAAATGTTTGTTTTTGAATTTTTCTTTAAAATTAATATTTAGAAAAAGGGATCGTTACGACTGATATCGTTTTAAATAAAAGTATGTACGTCTCTATCGGTTATAAGCATTTCTGGTGCATATAAGCGGGAAATGCAAATATAAGAACATGTATATTTTAAATTGCGACCTGTAATTGCACGAAGCTGAATGTCCACATCATGCTTTCATGCGTAGATGTGTATGATACTTTTTGTGCATTGTATGCGTTTCTTAATTCAAGTTACATGCAATTCGTTTTATGCGACAAATGTTTTTTTTTTTTATCAGTTGTTGTGAGAATATTTTTATTAAATAAAATCAATTTTGGCAAAAATGGAGAGTGTTATTGATATTTTATTAGAATTTATTTAAAAGAATTCATAGAGGAGTAAGCTTTTATTATACAAATATTCGTGATTTTTCACGGTATCAATAACTTTCCAATTCATGGCATTTGTTAAAAAAAATAATAAACACAACAAAGATGACACTCAGAACATAACAGTAATCGATAACTAGAATGGCAAATTTTGTTTGTGGTAAAATTATGCTTAAAACTAATTTTAATGTATTTAATTTTTAAAGCTGATGTGATCTTTATTACGAAATCTTTTTCTTTTATTAATAACATTTTTTAATGCAAAAAAATAGTAAAAAGTAATCCACCACACAAACATTTTTATCGATAAAATTGAAAACTAAATATGATTTGTCATCCATGGCCATCAATAACATCTGATTTTTTTCACCACCCCTGCAAATAATAGGACCAGTCCAAATACGCGTGAAACGAGTAGTCCACAAGGGACCAGGACTAGTCCAAAACTAACCCAAACGTATGGAAAAAACCTGGTCTATTTAACATTACGATGCCCTAGGAGAGGACCATATAACCCACCTTTGGACCACTAAGGAGTATTTTTAAAACTACTCCATGGTATACTCAAGAGGATTAGTTTTGAAGTCGTTTAAAAACGAAAGCATGTCGTTAAAAAAGAAGACATGTCGTCTCACTACAAACACTTTTTAACAATGACATGGTCCATGCTTGCATTACATCGGAACAGTCCATGGAGTAGTCCATTTTATCAAAATGGATCAGTGGTCCAATTTTATTTGCGGGGACACATGCGACGCATACAAGAGTGGAAAGTAAACCTACTTTGATGCGTTGATATGTGTATGCATTCTATGCATTTTCGTGTGTTACTTACAACATACAATTAAGGCTCAGTTAGCTGGGAGTAACAGTAACTTTGCAAATCAGCTGCTTAATGTTGTTGTATGGAAAGCAATTAGAACGATTACAGTTAGCAGTAAGATGTTACGTCTCAATCTGTAAGAAATAGATTGGTCTTACTTTTTTATGGTACGGTTACTGTTACTGTTACTGTTACTCCCGGCTAACTGAGCCTTTATGCTGATTCTTCTTTTTTGTCAGACGCATAAAAAGGACAGACTTATCGTTCTCTGGTTTATTGGGTTATTGAAATTCTATTTCATTTCCAATCTTTTACAAAAAAAAAAAAAAACAATTTTAATTTTCTAATTCTCTTTTCTTATCAATTATATTTCTTTCTTGGCCCCACCCTTTTTCTTTGGTAGGTCCTTCTGTTCTTTTCTGAATACCCCAGCTGGTTTGTTGTCGTTTACGTTGATCTATAATTCAATTATTTATGTTTTTAGCCTCTCAGTTTTAGTTATTTATTTTTTTTTTAACATCACACTTGAGCGCATGCGCTGTTGTCTTAATAGCCCTTGCGTTTCTTTTTTTTTTGTGTGTTTTATTTTGGGTAAAGAAAATTATTTTTTATCCATTTTAAAGGGGTAATTAAAACATTTTAGGTGTTTTAGGTTTCTTTTCTTTATTTCTATCTTTTGTTTTGCTTGATTGACTTTTCCACTTCAATTTAATGTGAAATGTTGGTATTTAGTTCGTTTAAGGTCTTTTATTTGTTCTTGGGGGCAAATGGCGCTTGTAATATGTCAAAATAGGACGTCTTTTGTTAGATAAGAACAAATTCTTTGTTACAAATTAAGAAATAAGCTGCAAAGTAGTACACCATTTCCAAAAGTAAGAATTTTTTCAGAGAGAAAATGTATACTTACATATAATAAGATACACAACACCAACGCAGAACACTCTCACTACACATCGAATGTGTTTATTACGAAACTTATCTTAAAGCCAAAAACACCTTTTCTCAAGAAAAATACTCACTCTATAAAAAGTCATCTTCCAAAAAAAATCCAAAAATTTTCTAAGGCTCTTCAAATTTTTTGATTTTCGGGTTATAGGGTACGCACCAGAGACCTGTGACAATCATCTACCACGGGAGGTTGAGGTCCCCTTAGGCAACTCTCTTCGCTAAAAGGAATGCTTCTCGCCACGAGTGTTTACCATTATCTTGTTGTGCATCACTAATTTTCCCCAGTGGATGAAACACCAAGAGGTTTCACTCTTCATGTTTCTAAAACTACGCCCCTAAGAGGCGCAGCAAAACCCCCGGGGAACACATTCTATATAATTTCCTTCTAGCGATAACCACTTTAATGTGATAAACAAACCGCCTAAAAAAAGATTTTAGAAAAACGGGAATTTATTTTTAATTAACTGTAAATCGATGTTCGTAGGGCAGACTTGTCGCCTAAAATGATGTATATAGTTCTTAAATCGTTTATGTAGGGGGTTATAAAATATTCGCCGTGTTTTCATTTGTTAGTAATTTTGAAGTTTTCTAGGAGACCTGATAACAAAATAATTGTAATATAAAAAGTACATAAAATTAAGAAAATACGAATACATTTTAATGTAAATACGTATTTAATATCCTTGATAAGGAACATAAAATACTATTAAGAGCCCTACACACATGTAGACAAAAATAAAGCAGCCAAACTCTCATAAACAAACACTCCCCAAGAAAGCAGCTGCTGATTCTGATGGTGGAATTCAGAATCAATTCGTACAAAAAATAAAGAGGTCAATTTAAAAAAAAAAACAACAAAAATATCCTAATAACGTCATGAAAATTGATAAAGTTGTTGAAATAAATTCCAAAACTCCCAACTAAATAGAGATAAAAAGCCAACAATTTAAAGGCTTTTCTGAGCTGCAAATGCCCTGACAACATTTAAGTAAAACGAAGTGGGAACAGAAATTATGTCAGGAGCAAAAAATAAAAAGAACAACTAACTGAAATAAAAAACATTAAAAAAAAAACACAAACCAACAATATGACATTAAAACGTAAAATTCCGATACACATAAATACGACTGGAATTACGTGGTGTTATACCTTGTAAACCCCAAAAAGAGCTCAGTTGTCAGTTTAAGCTAAAAAGACACATTCACATACTCACAGATATAAATGAAATCAAGCTGCAGTAAAAAACATAAGAAAAAAATAACATTCAAACGTCCCTGCAGTCGACGTGCAAACCTTTCTTCCACTTAATACCGTTCAGTATTCAGTCAAGGTACAACATACAAGAAGTATTCAATTCACATCAACCCAGACCCAACATTATCGAGCAAATGCTGTCCATTACCGATAAGATTACTTCAAATTTTATAGCTGCTCTTTATTTTTTAATTTAATTAATTTAATTTTTATTCAAAACGAATGAACGAAAGAACGAATTGAATTTAAAAAACGAAATAAAAAATGTAATAATGATGATGATAAGCCGAGTTTTAGACTGCCACCACCAACCATCATCATCACCACCGACCGCCACCATTCACGCACATCTTTCAAAGAGAGTTTAAGATCATGTGAGAAAAAAGGGGGAAAAAAACGAAAAATTGTTATGTGAAATAAAGATGATCGTAATGGTCATCATAATGTTCACAACGATGACGATGAAGCCGGCGATGATGTTGTCTGACAACATTATTCACTTCCAATTCTCTGCTTACAGTCACTTACTAACAGCTCAAGAATGTAACGCTCTAGGTGCCATAGAGAGCCGTTAAAATAGGCGTTACACATGTATAATTATTTCATTCATTTGCAGTTTGGAGTACGCTACAGCCAGTTCTACTTTTATTGGTAATCAAGCATTTTTATACCCACACCACAATAGTGGAGAGGGTATTATGCATTTGTGCTGATGTATGTAACGCCTAAAAATATTGGTCCTAGACCCACCTTAAAGTATACCGATCGACTCAGAATCACTTTCTGAGTCGAACTAACGATGTCCGTCCGGCTGGCAGGCTGGCTGGCTGGCTGGATGTCCATGTAACCTTGTGCGCAAAGTACAGGTCGGAATTTTGGAGATAATTTGATAAAATTTGGGACATAGGTTCTTATTGACTCAAGGATTAAGCCTATTGAAAATGGGCCAAATCGTTGAACCACGAGGGAAGATAGGGGGAAATTTCTTCCTCTCAGAAACTATCAAACCGATTTTAATAAAATTTAAAACTAACATAGAACCATATCTTCATGGACACGAAAGTGATGTATTTTTTAAAAAATAGGACCACGAGGGGAGAAAGGGCCAATTTCTGTCTCTCAAACCGATTTTAATGAAATTCAAAACATAGATAGATCCATATCTATATAGACACATAAGCTGAACAGTTTTTCAAAAATAGGACCACAAGGGGAGGTAGGGGGCAATTTCTGCCCCTCACAAACTTTTAACCCGATTTTAATAAGTTTTATAAACATAGATAAATCCATATTTATATGGACATATAAGCATGTTGTGTTTTTTAATACTGTGGTGTAGGGTATCATATGGTCGGGCTTGACCGACTATACTTTCTTACTTGTTTTTATTAATTTTAATTTAAGCCTTAAGAAACGAAAATTATTATCCCTTCAAAAAAATGTCTTTTTTTTAATCTTTTATAGACAATAACTTAAAATTTACCAGTCTGGGCCACAACTCATGCCGTGTGGAACATAATCTTTTCTCAGCTACGTTTTAAATCTAAAGGCTCGGGAGTAACAGGAACTTACTTAACCTTACCGTAAAATAGTAAAACCTCTTTTTCTTATAGATTGAGACGCAACATCTTACTGCTTACTATAATCGTTTTAATTGCTTTACATACAGCAAAATTAAGCAGCTGATTTGCAACGATACTGTTACTCCCGGCTAACTGAGCCGTAAGTCTATAATCAAAATCGGTAAGTGAGGAGGCGAAGAAATTTTGCGATTCGGTACAGCCAAAGCCAACAGAAATCGTGATATAAATTGAACAGATTTTTTTTTTTATAGAATTTCCAATAGGGTAAACTGTTAAACTTGCTGCCACACTTATGAAGTGTGTTTGACTCTGTTTTTTAGTGTACTTTGCCAAATCACCGATTCTTAGACCAGAAAAATGCTTACCGTGGAAAGTTATTTTCAAAAATCGCGCTCAATACTATGAATCGATTCATGACCTCTTTTGGATACAACACAGAAAAAAATCTGCGACATTTTTCACCAATTAAAGCATTAATCAAAAAATAAAATAAGTTTTAATTAAAAATTCAATCAAGTGAATTAAACGTTCAATAAAGTGAATAAAACGTTCAATAAAGTGAACAATCTTAATTAATTTTTATTTAATATTAAAAATTTTTGAATTGAATTAAATTTTTATTTGTTTCTGTGTATTCATCCAAATCGAGCTCGTAGTGTGCGTACGAAAGAATCCATCGCGTTGAAGTAAGTGTGCCAGAGAACTCGGACTTATCGATCCGACGATGTTCTCAGCAACTCGGTCTCTGGTCGTCCACCACTTGGAAAATTCTGAGGAAAAATCATTACCTGTATCTACATATTTAAAATCCAACTGGTGCAAGAATGAATCCCCCATTAATTGTGTCGTGTGGGTGAATGGGCTAAGAATCACTTGAAGGTTGAACCAGATTTTTTCGTCAAATTATCTTCAGCGATGAGTCTCATTTTGTGGTTTAACGGATATGTAAAAAGGCATTTTTGTCGTTTTTGGAGAAAGCACAATCCTCCTTAGATATCAGTTCATCAAAAAAAAAAAATTTTTATACATTGAATGTTAAATTTTTTAGGTAATAAAGTCAAAATTTTGGTCTTTCATTTAATTTGTTGTTCTATTTAAAAACAAAAGTCTATGCCTCTAAAAAACATCCTTATATGTTTAGCCCACAGACTTCGATCGTTTATTTTCGGTTTTTATATTTGCTAAAGTTAAAAAAGATAAGGTCACAAACAGTTTTGTGCTGCGATTGAATTTGAATAGACCTATTGTTTCGTCAAAGAATTTTGTTTTTTGATATTCAGATAATTGTGAGATTTTAAAATTGCCATACTGAACTAAACATATTTTTGTCACGACTTGAATCACTATTATTTTGCGTTACCCGTATCATCCCCAATCGTTAAAAAGCCTATTGTTGCCGTGACTTTTCCCTGATATGTTCTCATTTTCTGTTTGCATTCCTATAAAGAATCCTCATTATACACTTTACCAAAGGTAAAGATTTTTAATCCGTTTAAAGTTTCTACAATATTGTTCTTAGATCCTTCTATTTATATGTATATATTCTGGGTCTCTATGAGAAGCGAAGTTTAGCTAAGGATGTCCGTCTATCGTGTGTATATTGGCATAGGTATTCCGAATATCCAAGAAATGATGGTGAAGTGATTGTGACTTATTTAGATCATTACTCCGTTAAAGTTTGCAATTTAAATTCAGTAACATCGGTTCGAAAATGGCTGAGATATAAGCAAAAAATCACAACTATGTACCTCTATTTTACCCATTTCTTCCTTGTTGTTGTTTTTTTTTTCTATATATTTGGAGAACAGCGAGAGCCGAAGTTTCCAAATGAGGTACAAACATCTTGGTTATCAGCACACAACATCCGATAAAATGGCGGCGGGATTGGAGAAGTAAGCGTGGCTCAAAATCGATGTTTTTTGTTCTTAAGAACGGTAAGAGAATAATTGTCCAAATTTGATACACATAGATGGATTATCAATACACAACCTCTCTATTTTGGAGAAGTTTGAAAAGCATCTATACAAATGCAAAATAGATTAAGAACAGTAAAAGGTTTCAAAACGTACAAGGTTAGTCGATTATAGGGCGGTACGCAAAATGGCCCCAGAAAGAAAATGAAGAATGGCCCCAAAATTTTACATGAGACACAACAACACGCAATGGTGGGGCAATTTTTTCCAGTGTTTTTGTATAAATAAAAAATGACTAAAGATAAAATCACAACTTTTATTATAAAATGCTAATTTTTAGAAATGAAAAATTGCCACAAAAAATTTTATACAAATTTTCATAAAACTTTCTATAAAAATTCTTGGGATAGTATCAAAACCCCGAATTATAATGGGTGATTTTTTAAGAGCTATAGGAAAGTTTAAAAAGAAACACATAAAATTCAGAAAAATGCATGAAATCTTTATTTGAATCGATAGTACGGTCCATATAATTTAATGTTTGAAGATTATTTCATGCATATGTTGACCGTGGTCAACCTCAAATGGTCCATTCGCTTAGTCCAATTTTGGCATACTCTTTCCAACATTTCGGCCGGTATCTCATGAATAAATGCTTCAATGCGTCAATTGAAGTGGGCATGTGTGTATAGACATGAGCTTAACATAGCCCCACAAAAAATAGTCTAAAGACGTTAAATCGCACGATCTAGGCGGCCATTTGACCGGTCCCGAACGTGCAATGAAATGTTCACCGAATTCGCCTCTTAATAAGTCCATTGTTAAGCGTGCTGTGTGGAATGCGGTACCGTCTTGTTGAAACCACATGTCATGCAAGTCACGCTCTTGAATTTTGGAAAAAAGTTGGATATTATCTCACGGTAGCGCTCACCATTCACAGTTACGTTACGATTCGCATCATCTTTGAAGAACTACGGTCCAATGATGCCACCAGCCCATAAACCGCACCAAACTGTGACTTTTTCTGGATTCATTGGTAGCTCTTGCAATGCTTCAGGCTGATCTTCACTCCAAAATCGACAATTCTGCTTATTAACATACCCATTGAGCCAAAAATGAGCTTCGTCGCTGAACACAAGGAGCGCGCGATGAACTTTCTTAACAGAGCACGCATTTTGATAATAAAATTCAATAATTTGCAAGCGTTGTTCGTTTGTAAGACGATTGATGGTTAAATTATAGACCAAACTGAAGATGTTTGACAGTGAAACAAAACACGAAACGTGCGTCAGCTGTTTAAACCAGTGTTGCCAAAAAGATAATAGGTTAAAAAATCACCCGATACTATGATTTTACATCAATATTGCGCTATGTTAATTTAACATTGAGAGCATTTTAGAGTGCATCTCGCAGCGCCGAATACAGCCCGCTTACTTTTTTTTACAATGCAGAAACACGCCCAATGCAGTGATTTTAGTTCGCCTATTAGAAGTCTGATCAAATATCTACCGAAGATCAGTTGACATTTTATTCTGCCTGGCAGCATATAGATACAACTTTTCAGTCGTTATTGCAGACCTACATTTTGACCTACTTTATGAAATGATACAAATGCAAGCTTGGTTTTGTCTGATAGCTAATCGCTTGTTTAAATTCGGGCAGCTTGATTATTTTCCTCTGTAGCCAATATAGACTTAAGTACAGTACTTTTCGCTTATAGTCCACTACTATAGTTGTACAACTTTTGTGGACTATAAGCGAATTTGGACTGTAACCGAATTTTTTTTTTATAAGCCATCTTATGGACAATAAGTGAATCCTAGTATAATCCACATTTTGGACTATATAAAAATTATTTTCTTCAAAAAAAAGACACTCTTTTTAAACAAAAAAAAGTTTATTTAAAACATAACCAAATAATTAAATTAAAGTTTGCTTTTAAAGCGTATAATAAAAACAAAAAGGTAAATATGTAATTTAATGCTTCATAAGCGATTCATTTTAATTCTTTGGATGTATAAATCCAACGCAACATAAGTATTAATTTCATAGATTCTTAATGAAATATAAAGGGTGTGTGTGAAACGGTAGCAAAGTACTCATGGTAGTAAAATTTTGACACTATTGAGGTGAATAAAATTTCACTAGCCCTAGGGGCTAGTGTAAATTTTGACATTAGTGTAGAAAATTTTGACAACCACAAAATTATTTTTTTTCATAAAATTTGTTTAAACAAAATAAAAAATAATATGGAAGCAGGCCCAGCGGCCAAAAAAATTAAAAAGAATTGTACAAGATGTAAGTATTTACATATGTATAAGCTTTTTTGCCCACACTTTTTGTAAAAATTGCTTTTATATCAGAACGAATTCATCAAATAGTTGGGACGAGTTCATTTCCAACAGAATTGAAATGATTATTGGTAAACGTTTGTTAAATTTATTCATTTTCACAAAACTATTAGTAATTATTTTTTTCTTTATGTCAAAATTTTACGTTGTCAAATATGTTACAACTTCACACAGCACAAATATGAAAATTTTCTACCACAAACAAATTTCATTTCACCATAGAACTTTGCTACCGTTTCACACACACCCAAATATATACAATGTATAATATATTAAAATATATTTTTTCTACTTTTGTGAATTTACCATAATTTGACATTTATTAAAGTTGCCAGAAAGGTAAATAAAATCATGTTGCCAGTTTATTAAAAAAATATATAAAAAACAGAGTGGAATTTAACCGAATTTTTTTGCATAAAGTATTAGATATGCCTGCAAAGAAAATGTGGCTTATAAGCGAAAATTGACTACAAGCGAAATGGACCTTAGAACAAATAATTTGCTTGAAATTTGAAAAAACCTGCTAATGAATATGACAGTTTTGGCTTATATCCGTTTTTGGCCTTTAAGCGGAATGGACTATAAGCGAAAAGTACTGTACGTATTATTTATCAAAATAAAAGTATAAGAGCGTATAAGAGTTTTTGCAATTTTCTAAAGACTCTAAACTCAATCTTGATTCATATTAAGAATCAAGTGTTGTAAAGCACATCAGGAGGCCAAGGTCTTTAAGAAATTATTTGACTTATTTTGATAGGAAAGAGTTCATAATTTTAGTGTACACTGATAGAAAAGACGTCATAACGCTGTATATTTTGCCATCAGTAGTTTGACAAGTGGCTTCGTTTTTGACCCCATGAAACTTTTCATCATGGTGATGTCAACCTTAACATCACTTGGCCAAAGTGTCATCAGGGCCAAAATGAAATTATGTCATCAATGGGATGACACATCGGCATCACAGAAATGACGAACATGTCCTCAGTGCGATGACGGAGTAACATCGGAGAAAGGACACATTAGCATCAATTAAATGACAGTCATTGGAGTTGACATAAGTCAAAGTGAGAGAATATTATTATTTACTTACCCGTTACAAATGTTTGTTTCACGTTTGTTGAATTACGACCTTTGTTTACATCAGAACTCTCAATAATAAGACACCAGCACCATGCCCCATATGGTTTTCGCAATCATTCTACTTAAAAAAGTTGATGTATTTAACTTAATAATTTAAAAAAGTAGAACATAGGAATTCTTCTTCTTAAATACATTGTAACCATGAAAATAATGTTAATAATATACGAAATGTGTTAATTGATGTCACTATAGTCATAAAATAGACGAAAGGTAAAAAATGACAAAATTGTACAAAGACGTTAGTCATTGGATTGATGTTATTTCTTGCATCATTGATGGATGCCATTTGTAGTAAAATTGATGTCACAATGCTGATGTTAGGGCATCATCAATATGAAGATGCATTTTTCTACCAGTATGCCAAAGTTATCTAAATTAACTTAAGTAACTATAATATAATACATACCATCTCTTGATTCTCTTCAACCTGTCTCTTTTAATAAACATCATAAAAGAAACAATTTTATTTAAAATAATATTTTGAAACAATTTATTGTAATCGTTCTATTAATGTTTAAGGAAAACAAAAAAATAAAAAAAAAGTTGAAAATACCAACATAAACACTAATTGATGCCGACCTCTAAAGTTACTCCCCAAAAAATCTTCTTATACATTTTATGGCTCACAGCACCTCGAATCATTCGTTTAAAGATCTCTCCAAGAAAATAAAACATTTTAACGGCAGCATTCTTATGCCATGTTGATTTTAATACCGATCTGATGATGTTGTTGTTAAAATTTTATAATTTTGTTGTTGTACATACATGAATATTTTATTGTTTCACTTTAAAGCAAAATCCTTCCAAAATATCTTTAGGAAAAAAATACTGTCGATTTAATTTAAAACGATGATCATGATGATAAAATCTGAAAATATTGTGGCTTAAATCGATTAGTGAGCGCCTAATCAGTGCTTTCAATCTACGCTTGTCCATTCATTTGTTTTCATCATAATCATCCTGAGCGTCATCATCACCTTCATTTAAATCTTTTTGTCTTGAATTTCTTAAAACAACTGCTTTGCAATGATCTTCAATAAACTTCATTATCATAATGATAATATTCATCTAAAAGAGCATCAACTCTACTAATATTCATGGCGGAAAGTGCCACAATAAGTTTGACTGACCATTTCATTCGTTTCATTTAATTTGTTGAGATTTTAATTTTTTGTTTTTTTTTTTTTTTCTTTAACCCATCTTGAATATCGTGTGTGTTTGCTTCATTGATTCACTTAATAAAGCTTTGTGCTTTTTTATTTGTTCTTGCTGTTATTGTTGTGGTTGTTGTTTAATTTCCATGCATTAAAAGGTTTTAATTCTCACATTAACTCCACACGATCTCACACGCACACACGGCGTTCTAAAAAGCCAGCAAAGGAACGATCGAACGCATCGAGAGAGTGATCAAGCGATTTTGATCATTCATTTCACTTTATTTCACCATGAACGGTTGTTTGAAAGAATGTTTGAGTTTAAGATGAGAAATGAATGGATGCATGCATGGAATGTGTTCATGCATGCATCCATGCATGCTTGTGTGTGTAGTGTGTGCTGTTGTTGTGGTATTTTTCAATCCTGCTGGCGCTTCTTTTAGCTTGTCATCGTGTCATGTTTTATACATTTGACTTCTTATTCTTCAATTTATTATTTTTTTTATTGTTTAATGTTGTTGTACTTTTCGGTTTCGTTTGTATTTGGGAGCAAGTTTTTTTTTTGTTGAATAAAATCAAAAATTATTTTATGTGAGTTTGTATGTGGGAATTAATGTGGCAAGAATGCAGTTTAGACCTAATTTTTGTTGTTTATTAAAATATGTGAGAATTAAAATGTATTAAGAGCTATTTTTTTAATTAGAATGCAGTTTTTATTAATTAACACCCAGAAGTTTTTGGGTTTTTTTTAAGAAATCTTGATTTTAGAAATTTCATGATAACTTTCATTGATCAAAAATGGTGGCATGTCATAACGTCCAGTGTCATAGTGTCCATGGACACTGTGACACTTTTGAAAATGTCATAATGTCCGTGGGCATTAAGACACTTTGCAAATGGACATTTTGTTATTTTTAAAAATGTCATAAGGTCCATAATTACCAAAGACGTTAAATACAAAAAAAGATATATGTACATACATACATACACGCAGGGAAAAGCATGTTTTATTATGGTCGCAACAAACAAAACTATTTTTAAAGAAACTTATTTAACCATAATATGGTTCTCGGTGACAATGATTTGGTTAAATTAAACATAATATGGTTTAAAAATGTTTAAAAATGGTTTTGTTGTTTTTTCTCTGGGTGCATATATTAAATATATAACAGAAACACTTTTGGGCGCAAGGATTTTCCCCCTATGGTGTAACAAATACCGGCATAGCCGTCCTTAGGCCGGGCGCAAGGATTTTCTATTCTATGGTATAACAAAGACCGGCTTAGCTAACTAAAGCTTTTCTGCACAGACGGCCTTTGGCCGGGCGCAATAATTTTTTCCTTTATGGTATAACAAGTACCGGTATCGCTAACTTAAGCTTCTAAAATCTGCCTTGTTTCCGAACGAAGGCCGATTTCGCAAAGAAGCTTTAGTTAGCGAAGCCAGTATTTGTTATACCATACAGGAGAAAATCCTTGCGCCCGGCCGAAGGCCGGCTATACAGAGAAGCTTTAGTTAGCGAAGAAGTTATCAAAGAGGAGAAAATCCTTGCACCCGGCCGAAGGCCGGCTATGCTTTCGAGTTTGTAAGCATGTTGTGGACATTATGCCACTCTACAATCTGTCATAACGTCCACGGACTTTATGACAGTGCTCTGATGGTCATTATGACACTTTTAAAGGTGTCATAAAGTCCATGGACACTAGACGTTATGACATGCCACCGTTTTTTCTTGTAAATCTTTGATGTTAAAAAAAACACACATAATAACAAGGGTTACATGTATTTACAAAAGATTCAGGAATAATTTTTTTATTCCTATTATTTTATTCATATTGATTAGGCCCTAACATCAGTATTGTGACATCAATGATTTTAAAAATGGTGTCAATAAGTCGAAACGTGATATCAATCCAATGACGAACGCCATCATAAAATTTTATCATATTTGATGCGTCATCTATGCTATGACTACAGTGACATCAGTTTGTGTATTATTGACATTTTTTTCATGTTTTAAGAGTGAAATAAGAAGCCAAAATTCCCATATTCTATTTTCAAAGTAGAATGATTACGAAGACCATATTGGGCATGCTGCTGTAGTCTTATAATTGAGAGTTCTTCTGTAAACAAAGGGCGGAAAACAGCAAAAGTGAAACAAACATGTATAACGGGTAATTAAATAATAATATTCTCTCACTTTGACTTAAGTCAATCCCATTGACTTAATTTAATGACAGTTTGTCATTGAATTGAGCCTAATGAGTCCGATTATCCGATGTAGTTGAGTTATCGCACTGATGGCCTTTTTTTAGTAAACTGACTCCGATTCATAATTTCTGTGATGCTGATGTGTCATTGATGACATAATTTCACCTGATGACAATTTGGCCTTGATGTTAAGGATGACATTACAATGATCGATGTGGATTTTGAATAAAACACAAATGATTTGGGAAATTATTGCCATTTCCTTTTATTATGATAATATTGGTATGGCCGCCGCGAGCTCGGCACACCTTCATCCGATGGTCCAATTTTTCGATAGTGCTGAGGCATAACTGAGGTTCTATGCAGTTAATGTGCCGAATTATTACATCATTCAGCTGTTGACCTTTCCTTTCAAATAACCCCAATGTGAGATAACACGGCCATTGAATTTGTCTCGCAAAATAGTCATTGTTTCCTTAGCTGTGTGGCAAGCGGCACCGTCCTGTTGAGACCACTATCGTCCACATTCATATCTTCCAATTCGGGCCATAAAATACGGCCCGATGATACCGCCAGCCCATAAACCGCACCAAACAGTCACTCTTGGTGGGTGCATTGGTTTTTCGACAATCACTGCTTATTTCCGAATTCACTGAGGTGAAAATGTGCCTCATCGATATGCATTTTGATTTGAACGCCCATTTTCATACTAAGCCTGAATAACTTTAACGCGTTGCTCAATTGTGTATCTCTCCATGGTTCAAATTGAGTTAGTCTGAAATTGAGAAATGTCAAATAAAATGCAGAAAAAAAACTTGACGTTTAGTTGTGCTTCACATTCAACTTCGGCCCTTAAAATTTAACCACCCTTTTTAAGAGATTTTAATTTAATTTTATCACGGCATATAGATTTTATTTCGTCAAATGTTACGTTGTGCTTTTGTTGTTCATACAAAACCGTTATTCGCAAGGTACTATCTGGATGTCGTGACGTGCCGGCTACCTTTAGGTTTTTATGCTGTAACTGTCCTTGTGACACTATCTCTTGGTCTGCGGAATGTATGACCCATCAAACTCTATTGCTTTCTGGCTATTTGGATAGTTATTTGCTCCTCATTCGATATGTTTCACTTTCGTACAGGACTGAAGACTTTCATCAAGCATTACAAATTTTATTTTTTATATGTTATGAAATCTAAGAAAACCGCCGTGTTTTGCTAATTGGTATAAATGCAGTTCGGGCTTTATTGAGTCTGTTTGACACAGCAATCAGTCGATACATTTCTGCATAGTTTGTTAAAAAATTGTGGTTTTTAAGTTATTATACAATTGAAAAAAATAAGCGATATATTTTCACTTAAAGGCTAAATAAACTACACAAACCGTATGACGAACAAGCCAAACTTTAATGTTTGTACACACCTGTTGCCTGGTATATGGCGATGTATGCTTGTGTGCAAAAAAGTTTTAAGCCTGTTTGCACCAAATACAAAAATGTTGAATGTTAAATCATAAAATGAAAAGCAGAACATCTTCGTTAAGGTTTTATCGTGAAATTTCTTATATGTTTTTGTTAAAAAAAGTAACCAAAAACACTTTTCTTATGCCCTTTATTGCACTTATTTATATAATAAACTCTAATATAAACAAAAAAGTTAGAGTTTACTTTAACCAGCTGATAAGGAGTATATTAGTTCTTTTCAAAATCTATTCGAAGAATTTCTTGAAAAAAATATCCTCTTTATGCCTTTTCCTTATCAAAAAGAACAAATAAGAAATGTAAAATAAAATAAGAAAACAAAAACACAAAGGAATTTAACATATTCGCGCCTAAATGAGAACATGAGAAAACTAATAGAAAAAATGTGTTGAGCCTTTTTTCCTCCTACTCATTTTTATTTTACTGCACACAAGTGATAAGTGATGCAATATGCGCACGCGCACACAAATATCACGATTTAAAACGGGAAGAACACGCGACTTAAGCATTTAAACAGATCAGCTTAGGCGAAAAAGGCGCGTAAGAGGTTAAAGGTTTAGGAGCGAAAAAAGAGGAAAGAGAAATGCTTAACTCATAATATGTATTTAAAAATAGCCAAATGGCAGGTGCTCAGTGTTAAATACTTTAAACTTATCTTGAGAATTTATTTAAATATAGAAGAGAAAACATGTTTAAAAAGATTTCAGATTTCATTATAATATTTCTTTCATAAAGCAAAGCAAAAACATATTGACAATTGTTTTTTAAAGCATGTGAATATCTACATATCGTTGCTCTTATGTAGAAAGGCTCTAACTCACAAAATTTTAACTTGACGAAGATGGCACAACCATAATATTAACTGTAAGTATTATAACGAAAAATTGCTACTAAAACTTTCTTAGTTTTACAAGAGTAAGAGCGATTGATAAGGGTCACAATTGGCAAATATTTGACGAATAAGACGTAACCAACAGGCAAACTAGAATAAAATTTCCTTTAATTGAAATTTTTATTTTTATTATAATTATGCATGCAAATATACGTTTTTTGTCGATAGTCTAAGAATGTTCGACCAATTATCTTTCCGAATCATTAAATTTGCGTTAAAATTGCATCGATTTGTTTTTTGCATATTGCTGCATATTTTGGTGAAAATCCCACACTAAAATAGTGGAGAGGGTATTATGGATTTGTGCTGATGTGTGTAACACCTTAAAATATTGGTCCTAGACCCACCTAAAAGTATACCGATCGACTCAGAATCTCTTTCTTAGTCGAATTAACGATTTCCGTCCGGCTGGCTGGTTGGCTGGCTGTCCATGTTACCTTGTGCGCAAAGTACAGGTCACAATTTTGGAAATAATTTGATAAAATTGTACATAGGCTCTTACTGGCACAAGGGCCAAGCCTATTGAAAATGGGTCGAATCGTAAGACCACGAGGGAAGATAAGCGGAAATTTCTTCCTCTCAAAAACTACACCCAGAGAAAAAGATGTTTAATTATGGTCACCTCCAACAATACTATGTTTAAAGAAGATTTTAACCATATTATGTTTAATTTAACCATATTATTGTCAGCGACAACCATATTATGGTTAAAATAGTCCTCCATCAAGAAGCTACAACCATATTATGGTTGCCTCCGAACATATTATGGTTAATAATAACTAAAATATGTTTAACACTTATAACAGCATGGTTGGTTTTCAACCATAGCATGTTGCTCTTGAAAAAGAGGAAAATACTATTGTTAATTTAAAAACAAATTATTGTCATATTTAACCATAACATGTTTAGAGGCAACCATAAGATGGTTGTGGCTTCTTGAAAGGGGACTGACTTAACCATAATATGGTTGTCTGTGACAAAAATATGTTTAAATTAAATAAAATATGGTGAAAATTTTCTTTAAACATAGTATTGTTGGAGGTGACCATATTTAAACATGTTTTTTCTCTGCGTGTATCAAACCGATTTTAATGAAATTTGAAACATAAATAGATCTATATTTATATGGACACATAAGCTATACAGTTTTTCAAAAAATAGGACCACAAGGGGAGGTAGGGGGCAATTTCTGCCTCACACATACTTTCAAATAGATTTTAATGAAGTTTATAAATATAGATAAATCCATATTTATTTGGACATATAAACATGATGTGTTTTCTAATACTGTGGTGTAGGGTATCATATGGTCGGGCTTGACCGACTTCACTTTCTTACTTGTTTTTTTAATTTCCGTATTAAACAAAAGTTCTTAAAAAAAATTTTAAATACACAAAAAAATAATTTAAAAATTAATAAATAAATTCTTTTGGAGCTTTGCTTAAATACAAGATTTCGTCAAAAGATCCTTCTATTTCAAGCCAATACAGCACCTTACATGGTTAAGGCTTCCAATGGGCTTAAAATATTTGAGCCAAACCTGTTTTAAGTTACTTGCTTGGAACATGGGTAATACCGCGTTGCAGAGGATAGTTTCGATAATTCCAATTCGATAATTTTGCAATTTTTAATGAAATTTATCTCTTGACTACCCTTCCACCACAGCCAGTAGTAACCCTGCAAATAAAATTGGACCACCTGACCCATTTTGATAAAATGGACTACTCCATGGACTGGTCCGATGTAATGCAAGCATGGACCATGTCATTGTTAAAAAGTGTTTGTAGTGAGACGACATGTCTTCGTTTTTTAACGACATGCTTTCGTTTTTAAACGACTTCAAAACTAATCCTCTTGAGTATACCATGGAGTAGTTTTAAAACTACTCCTTAGTGGTCCTAAGGTGGGTTATATGGTCCTCTCCTAGGACATCGTAATGTTAAATAGACCAGGGCCCTTATTCTGGCAGTCGTGATCGAGTACTTTCTCAATTCGAAAGCAATTTTATTTTTAATTCTTTCAGTCGTTACAGAACGAATCGAAATTATTTTTTCAGTATTGTGAAACTCAAACGAATGCTTTAAAACACTGAAAAAATAATTCGCATTCGTTCAGTAGTAACTGAAATAATTAGATATTAAATTGCTTTCGAATCGAAAAATACTCGATCACGACTGCCAGAATCAGGCCCCAGGTTTTTTCCATACGTTTGGGTTACCTTTGGACTAGTCCTGGTCCCTTGTGGGCTACTCTTTACACTCGTGTTTGGACTGGTCCTATTATTTGCAGGGAACCAGATGGGAACTTGGATAGATTCTTCAAAATTCTATTCAAAACACTTTGAGTGACTTAAGAATGTAAGAAGAGCTTGTTGATACCGATGATTCTGCAATAAAAAAAGTAAAAGGTATATTCAATAAACATTTGCATTTTCCAATAACGGATATAAATATTGGTGAAACAATATCTAACTAATTAGGAGGGACTTAGTTCGCTTAATACTCAAGTCAAATAAATTGTTATTGCAGAAAGTAAAATTAACAATGTGGAAGGAAACGTTTTGCTAAGTAAATTAGGGATATCAAAAAATAAAAGAGATTTCAAGTAGTTTTGATCTGATCTGGAATCAAAGTGGGATCTGAAAATAAATTTTTTCAAAATGCATTAGAATTCTTCAAGTACAAGACAAAGTATTACTTTAAATTAAACAGTACTTATTTATTTAAACAAACAAAAATATAAATTAGTTATTTAAGTTTTTTTTAGATGAATTTTTTATATTTTTGTTTTTAGTTAAAATTAAGAAACGATTTTTTATGGAAATTTTGTAAGTTTTTAGAGCAAATTTTTTATTTTTTAGTGCATATTTTAAGCTCATTATTTTTTGGATTTTTTAGTGCATGTAAATCTCAACCCTAATTAAAAAAATATGTACTACATCTAACAAAAAGCAATTTTTTGCTGTGTCTGGCAGTATAATCAGTTTTATCTTGTGATATTAAGATCGTGTTAAATCTAACTAACTATTAACAAAAGTAGTGGTTAATAAGTGTAATCGTAGCTTTAGACTCATATTGAAACTATTGCATTGAATTTTTTAGAGAAGGTGTATTTGTGTGAACTATATTGATAAATAAATTGCTGGTTCAAACTCTTCAAGTCTTAGCCGTCAAGTCTAGCGCTTAAGGAGAGATGGGAATAGAGAATGGCATTTCTTACAAATGATTTCCATCTTCCTCTATCTATTGCAAGACTTTTCATTAGTTGGTTTTCCAATACGTCTCGAGCCTTGAGGATTATATTCGACCAGCTGTCTCGTAGTGTCACTCGTAGTCTCTCTTTAATTGTGTTACCAAGCCATTTGTATGTTTTTCTCTCTGAATTTTGCCTCTAGACAAATCCCAAAGTTATCTATTGATTATGGTAACAGTCTCTTGTCTTGCTTCCATTTTACATCATACACGTTTCGCAACAATATAGAAGCACAGGTTTTACATTTTTACTAACGACTCTCCAGAATTTATTCAGGGGGCCTACTTTCTATTGCGATGCGAAAGCTAAATGCCAACTTTGTACTCTTTAGCTCTTTCGCAAAATTTTCTGAAAATGAAGCGTTAGTGGCAATAAAAGTTAAAAATGGCGCAGATTTACAGTAATGAAATGCCAAAGTGTGTAAAAATATTTGAAATTGGAAAATTTAAAGAAAATAAAGTGATGATTTATGAAAAAAAAAAATTTTTTAAGATGCGAAAGACACATGCGCAATCGGTTTGAAGAGTACCAACCGCTAGATTTGCTACAATTTTCTTTCGCATCGCAATAGAGAGTAACCCCCAGTATTCCGAATGTCAATTCGCTTTTTAACCCTATAATGGATATCTTTGTCGCTTCCGCTATTTGTTGTATAATTTTTGTTTGCATTTGACTCGGTTTCAGTAACCATATTGAATTCAGATGGGTAGATAATTAGTCTAAGGCATCTTAGACTGGTGCTGCTGTTTGCTCTGCCTCAAATCGACGAGTCGATATGACTTGACTTATTCATGATTGTGAAAACACTTAACCTCTTGCTAAGTTAGGGCCTAAGACCTTAAAAGGATAGCATTTTGCCTTATGAATCCTTTAATATTCTATTCATTAGCATCACTAAAAAACTAAATTTTGAAAAAATTGGGCTATGGCCTTTCTACATGTGACCAACGATATGCCTTTTATTAGTATCTTAATATTTTTGTTGGTCGAAATTTATTTACTTTAAATCTCCTACTCTTTGTTTATAGTATTGAGTAAGTACTCGCATGTTTAAGTTCCCTTTTTTCATTTAAAAATCTCTGCACTTGAATAATTGCATATCTTTTCAATACAAGAGCTCTACTCTACTTTAGTTTACATCTAACTTGTACTTTATTTAAGTATGTAAATCTTAAAGATTACAAGGGATTTATTAGTTTTATTAGTGCAAACTGCTGACAAAACTGTACAGAACACTTTCTGAGTTGCAAGCATATGCAACATGTTTCTTATAAACAAAGAATTTAAATTGTTGCTTGATATTCTTTTTTTTCGAAGTTTGTTTTTTTTTGGTATCTTTTGTTTGTCGGTGTTTGTTAAGAACTAAGAAAGCAAATATTATTTGCAACAAAGTAATTGTATTTTTCTCTCTCTTTCTCTTTCAATAAAACAATAGCTCTTCAGATCCTTTGTTTTTTTGATCCTTTTGTATTTAAAAGATATTTTAAAAATGTTTTACCTTTTTTTGTATACAATACAAAAAATTTATCGATGACAAGTGCTGCCTTTTAAGTAGAGATTATACTCAGATTAAATTCAAAACTGTACAAGTTGATGTTTTTAGTTTAATCAAATCATGTTAAGAAAAAAATCAATGAAATTAAAAAAAACATTTGGGAAAATTATCAAAAATACATCACAAAAGAGTGATGGCAAAATTAATTGAATCAAAGAGCGAAAAAATATAACAACACTGTCAACAAATGGTTGTAAAACGATAACGAATTGTTGTCAATATTTCGAGAAAATCTGTTGTCAATTTTTTAACAAAACCTTATCAAGTTGAAAGCAAAGATGTAAGAAATATTATTGTTGTCGAATTGCCAATATCATGTTGTCAAATAGATAATACCCTGTTGTCGTTATTATTAGCGTACACATTAAGAGAAAAAGACAATTCAAAGATATTTTGAGGTTAAATGAACCGCCATTAATTTTTTCAAAAATGAGAGTCATTTACTTTGATTTTTTTTACTGTTACCATAGGATAGAAACACTTTTTGACTTGGTCCATTACAGAACTGCGGAGAACTTCGCACCAATTTTGAAATTACTTATACATATTTCATGACTTGGTTTGGTTAAGCTGTGAGCACTACAAACAACTTTTGTATTCACAGCTTTACAATTAAGAAGAAGTGCAAATATTTTTAAGTGAATATTAAATTAGTGGAAACAAAACATGGACACGGATAATAATGATGACCACGATAAGAAATATCTACAAACATGAAAGAATTTTTGATTATTAACGGCCAATTTCACCAAGTTCAGTTATAATTAACTATCAGTTATAACTGTCAAAAACATATTAGTGGTATTCACACCGAACTTGTTAATTTGTTACTCGGTAGCTTGTTAATTTGTTAAAATTACCAACTGTGAACGACCCCCTTTTTAAAACTTTGTTAGTCTGGTAACTTTAAAATAAAAAAATCATTTAATTAACATAATTAACACGTTGACTGCCATGTGACCCACCGCTGGGTCACATTTTTTTTTACTATGAGGCCATGTGTACCACCGGTGGTACACACGTATACTTTACTTGTTCATCAAATAATTTTCGGTCTGGTGATAATAGATAAAAGTTTTATGCAGTGGCACCCTGGTAAAACTATATCCTTTTCACTGTATAAATTTTTTTTAGGGCTCTGCTCACACAAGTCGAATTTTTAACACCGATTTTTTTTTTTTTTTTTTTCCTTTTATTTAACTATTATTTTTAATTCATTTTTGGACATTTTAATTAATTTTTAACTTCAAATTAAATGCATAAGAAAGAAAAAATATAAAAAAAATGTAGAAGTCACATTATATATGATTTTTATTGAAGAACTCCAGGCATAAGGCAGGGTCACCATTGCCTTGACCACAATATGTTGTTACTTTTTTAGCCTTTTTTACTGCGGCGCTTCTTCCAACAATAATAAAACTAAAAGCCTCAATAAATTTGTGACCACCGGTGGTACACATGGCATTACTTTAAAACACTTATGAGTAAAGTGCCATGTGAACCACCGGTGGTCACAGGCTAAAAACACTCATGAATCGTCAAAAATTACTAAAGACAAGGTAGGAACACGTAATATCTCAGTAACAATCACCGTGAAACTGTTATTAAAAAAAAAAAAATTTTGAAATGACTTTTTTTTATATGGTGGCAGCCAACGTGTTAAGGCAGAATTAGTCTTTTCTTTCTGTTCTGTTACGAATAAGCTGATTTGTATTTGTTATTAAAAAACCTATGAAATTGATTAGTTTTTCTGTTCTGTTGCGGTTCATTTTGTTAAAATCAAAAACTTGTTAAGTAATTGTAAGTGACAGCAAAATAAATAATAAAAAATACATATTTATATTAAAATAGACTGTTTTTTGATTTTAAGAATTGATCAAATTTAATTTCTTCAAATTAATGTACATTAAAGTTATTGAAATAAACAATGGACGGTGCAAAACTAATTAATTTGCCATAAATGGCTGGTAAGTTGCTACAGAAAAAGTAACTATTACAATTTCCTAACAGAACGGCACGGAACAGAAACAGAAAGTAAAGACTAACTGAGCCTTTACTCTCAATGTACACGAAAATTGCCAAAACACAAATATTTTTTTAGAAATGTATCACAAATGACTTTTTTATTATATTTATTTAGAAACTGCAACAGCTGATTGTGAGTTACCAACTAACAACTATTTTATCAGGGGTGCCGTGTCGTTAATTTGTTAAATGTTAATCCGGTAGCGCGTTAAATATACAAGAACAAAATGCGTGTAAAAAAGTAACGATTAACGACTAACAAACTAACAAGCTCGGTGTGAATACCACTATTGTTAACTGAAATTTAAAGTGATAGTTAGTTTTTTAACAATAATTGTGGTTATTTGTTGAACTGTTTATGGTTTTTAATTTGATGAACTTTAGCCTAATAAAAATATCAAAAATTGGATTAAAAAGTAATTGTTAGTTTTAACTGTACTTGGTGAAACTAGCCGTTAAAAGGCAAGTAAAAATATACAATGAGAATGGTATGGGGTGTATAGTTAATTATAATTAACTATACATATAAAATTTCGTTTTTTTTAAATACGTTTAAACTGATGGATTTAAAAAACACGGAATTTTATATGAGATGAAAATATTGTCGTTCCACAAAATCCTTAATAAATAATTTTATTTTCATCCGATTCAAATTACGCTTAAAATGTTGGTAATTAAATATACTATTTGCTTAAGAAATAAAACATTCCAGATATTTAATATAACGCAGTAAAAAAACGAAATGAAAATGAAAAATTTTGAAAAAAAAACGTAAAATTTTTTTGAACTTTGAGGTGCCATTACTCAGCCAATTCTTATCAGATAGAAATTTGTAGCATATCGATGGAAAAGGCATTCGATTACCTTTCCAACGATATGCCATTTATTTCGATCGGACTTTTTGGTTGGGCTCCACAAGGGTTTGAGTGGGACCATACACCGAAAAACACAAAAGTACCGTTATCTAAAAAACGGTACTTAGGAAAAAAAAATACAGCGATTTTCGTGTTCAGGAGGTCCCAATTAACTTATCTAGGCAGGTGGTGTTCTTGGTATTTTTCCAAATTAAAAATTTGTAAAGCAGTGTTATGGACCGATCTATACAAAATTTGGAAGGTTGATATTCATTCTTACAAAACAAAATTGGACCAATTTTTTTTCAAAATTTTTGCTACATTCCAATTACAATCTTTAAACAAAGAAAGTTTGTAAATTTTTTAACAATCCGGTTTGTGATGGAAATCGAAACGATTTTGAAACGAAAATATGTTTTCACTATCTTAAAAAATGAATTCTTACACATTTTACTGGCTTTATTTAGTCAAATGTTCACCCCAATTATGAAAGTCGTTATCGATGTCGACATTCATTTTTAATTGTTGTCACATCAAGTCAACGACTACATCGTTAATTTGGTATTTTATAAGAATTTTGTGTCGACGTCGTAAAAATTCCATCTCTAATTATATTTCTCTTATTTTTGTTCTTGATTATTATAGATAACTTTTGAACGCGATTTATTTATGGTTTTTTAACCGATTTAGCGATTTCAAATATATTTTACAATTTGTTTCCCATTTTGCATTTTTTTTGCGAATTTTTGCCATGTCTTTGCTTTCAAAAAAAGCAGAAAAATTACTTATTTTTGTCCCAGAAGTAGACCTAAAATAACTTAAAAAATAATATGTTTTTCTATACTTAAAATTTTTATAAAAATATATAGTTACAAAAAGAGGCCAAAAATAAGTTATTGCAAATTAATTCAAAAAGGTTAAACACACTTATTAAAATTGCTCTTATATGCATGAAAGCGTACACAATAATTAATTTTTCGAAATGTAAGAAAACATTTAATAAAGAGTTTTTTGGCTGCACAAAATCATTTATAGCTCTAACACTGTAACTCAAATGTGTGTAATGTAAATCTTATGTTGTTCAAAAACATCGTTTTTACAACTGCCAGTGTTGTAATAACAAAAATATACTGTGGCGGTCATTTTGGAACATATTTATGTATGAATATAGTTACATACATTTGATTGATTAATATTATATAGTATTACCGAATGTCTAACAAATATTAACGGAATATACTGCAAACTGATTTTTAAAATCGTATAATAATAACTTATTTAGACTTGTTTCGACTAGTGCTGGGAAACTATCGATGGACTATCGATATTATCGATAGTCTTAAAATATCGAAAATATCGATAGTTCAAATATATATATCGATATTTTTATTTTTTAAAATACAACTAGGAATACATCTAATAGCAGATATACACACACAGTTTTTTGCCGCAAATTTTTACTTGCTATTATTAATTTGCGCTGAATTACAGCAATGAATACAAACAACAAGAGTCGCAAGTGGTATGGATTGCTTAGCAGTGCTCTTTACTGCTAATTAAAGGCCTTTAAGTCGAAATTTGTACATGTTTATATAGGGACTGAAATGTCAAATATTTTTGCAATGTTGTAAACAAAATGCAAATCCAAATGCAATTGAGAGCATAGAACAAAACAATGAACGACCATTAGAGGATAAGTCCGCTTGATTGATTACCTTTTTGGGGTTAGAATTTAGAAAATTTTTTAAAGTTGCAATGGAATATCTTATAGTCCCTGTTACTTCGGTTCCTTCAGAAAGGTACTTATCAATTTTTAAAAAACTGGCATCTAAAATAAAGTGCGTATATGGGCATTTCCTTCAAAAGGTCCACCGTGGCCGAAAATTTAAAAGTTATTAAAAGCTGAATATTTTACGATATTGTTATAGAGAAATATTTTGATTTTACCAATTTTATAAATTAACTTTCACTTAGATGAACAATCAGACTGCAAAGTTGTGAAAACGTAATTTCTTATTTGTGAGAATGTTTTATTGTATGTTTTCTTTAATATTTATCTTTCTGAAGAGGTGATATTTGATGAAAATTATTCCAAAAAAATTTTCTTACATGGTCTGTAATCTAAGGAAGAGTTTAAAGATAAAAATTTTAATCGGGTTAACGGTAAATTTTTATTTTATTTTGATCATTATTCAGTTAAATTATTACGGAAAAAATTTCACGTTTGAAATGTAACGTATCGACTTTGGCTTAAAAAAAAGAAAATACAGAAGATTTTGGAATTAAATCAAGACATTTTAATGTTACATTGCTACGTAAAATTCTGAAAGTAGTTTGATTAAAAAATTGTGCCAGGTTTCGCAGAATTACGCCTTTTTAAACATGGCCAAAAAAACTACTTCTGTTTTTCACGTTCGAACCGCTACTTCTTTTGCATTATCTTTGACCTAGAATTGCATTTCTAATGCGTACGACTGCCACGTTCAACACTTTGGAATTACCCATGTACAAATGGCTCATACATTCAATAAAGTGATAAAAACAACGGACTGTAGCCTTATAAAAAAAATAATTATTTTTTTATAGTAATATCGATATATAGTAATATCGATATATCGATAGTGAAATCTGAACTATCGATAAATATCGATAGTAGAAAATATCGATAGTTTCCCAGCACTAGTGTCGACGTTTACTTACATAATAGCGGCGGTTATCGGGTATGTGATAGAATTAAATTTTTAAAATTAAATGTTTTGAAGCTAATAACATACTTAAAAATTGGTTTCTAATATATTTTCCGCTTATTATTATATCTTAGATATTGCGCTTGATCAACAAGAGGATTTTAACTCGAAATTTAAAAATTAAATATAAAAGGCATATGAAAAAAACTTTTAATCCAACCGTTTCATTACCAAAAAGTGGACAAAATTACACGATATTTTTACAGCGAGTTGGTATGAATATTACGTGTCGATTATTTTCGAAAAAGTATAAAAATAAAAACTTTCAGTTAATACCCTCTTGTTGATCAAGTACGATATATTAATTGTGCTCTTTTTAAAACAAAAAATTAGGATTAAATTAGATTTTATTTTAGCTAATACGGCCTAAAGTTTTTTTATGTAATTAAAAATGCATTTAATCCATATTTTCCCAACGTTTCGTGAATGTTATGTTCACTTTATCAAGGGATTCGTCTATTTAAATTAAAGAAAGTATATATAACAATATTATTACAACAAACATTTTTCAACAATTAATTATGACTTACAATAAGAAAATCAATTTTTATTACATTGAACAATAATTTGTTGTAGACAAGCATGAAAAACATTAAACATGAAAAATTAAATTAAACACAAATTTAAAAATTATATCACAGGTTTTTTGATATTGCAACACAGTAACTGGCACTAATGTTTTGTGTGTCTTCTTTTAAGTTCATCGTCTTTTTTATTTTCTGTTGTATTCTTAGCGTCTCTATTGTGAATCTTTTCCTTTCTATTCCTTCTCTATCCAATATTCGTACTTTGTCAAAATCTGCCGTATGATTTGTATTTTTTATGTGTTGGGCTAAAGCAGTACTTTCCTTTAATTTGTTTATGTCCATTTTATGTTCTGTTATTCTTGTTTCCAATGTTCTCTTTGTGGTCCCAATATAAATCAAATCGCAGCTTTGATCGTTTTTGCCCTTACATGGTATTTCGTAAACAACATTGCTTTGTTGTTGTTTGTTTATTGGTGTTTTGATGTTTGTAAATATTGTGCTTAAAGTTTTATTAGGTTTGTAAGCAAAATATATGTTTTTCTTCTCTATTGTGTCTTTGATGTTCTGTTTATCCGTAAGTCCAGGTATGTATTTTACACTATAAAATTGTTTTTTCTCCTTGTCAGCATTAGAGTGGCCAGATGTTGTGTTATTCATTTTCCTTACTGTATTTGTTATTAAAGTTTTTATAAGATTTTTTGGAAAGCTATTACTGGTAAGAATGTTGTTTATCTTTTCTATGTTTTTTGAGTGATATTGTCTGTCACTAATGTTTAGCACTCTGTCGATAAAATTGCTGGCAGTATTAATTATTTGGTTCCGTGGTTGTGTTGCGTGAAAATTCATGATTCTTCCCGATGATGTTTCCTTTGCGTACCAGTCGAAAACTATTTTATTTCCACTAATGCGTAGTTTTGTATCTAAGTAAGCAATTCCTGTGTTAGTTTGTGTCTCAATTGTGAACTGAATTTTCTCATGATATTTGTTTAAAGTCTTTAGGATTTCATCCTTATCGTCTAATTTTACTATGGCTAAAATATCATCTACATATTTTGCTATGTATTTTATGCGGATATTTTTATCCTGCAATTCCTTAATTGTTTCGTCAAGTAGAGTATCTAGGACTATATCAGCGATAGGTGGTGAAAGTGGGTTACCCATCGGCATACCAAATATTTGATTAAAAATTTTTTTATTGTATATAAAGTAATTATTATCAGTAAGACAGAATTTTAGCATATTTAAAAACTTAGATCTGGGAATTCTAGTGAAATTTTTTAAAACTTCCCATTTTGCCATTATTTTCTCGTCTTCTCGAAAGCTGTAAGAATCAGTTTTTCCCTAGGTGTATTTCTCATTTTTCTGTTAAATTCCGAGATTCTATTCGCCAGCTTAGTTCTGACCATTTCCTTTTCCCTATCCGTGTTGTCCTCTATTGCCTGAACACACTGTTCAACATCCGCAATTATGTGTAAAGCTGAAAAATTAGCTCTGTAAATCGGTAAGGCAAATTTTTTCCCCAATGATAAAATCCATTTACATTCAACTGGAATGACTAAGTTAGTCCTATTTTCAAACCAATGATCATTAAACTTAAGGCCATGATTTTCAAAATGTCTTTCTTTCAGTGTATTTAGTTTCTTTATTTGTCGTTCTTTCGTATTCGTAGTTATATGTCTCGCTCTATCTGTTTGTTTTTTAATAAAAATGTTAAAATCATCAGTTGTTACCATGTTCTTAACCCCAGTCTCAAGATGAAAAAGTTTCCTTTTAATAATTTTAATATTAGTATTGGTTTGTGAGATTTCCAAGTTCAAGATTTTTTTGTGAAAATTGTATTGAACTTTGCCTAGGACTTTGATTAGGACTTTCAGGGGTGTGCTAGAAATCGAAAACGTAAAAGGCAAGAATTCGGAAGGGTATTAACTAAAACTTTTTATTTTTATACTTTTTCGAAAAAATCGACACTTAATATTCATACGGTTTTGGTTTCCAGCACACCCCTGTTTACCTTAGAAATGTATTTAAAAATCGCTCGAAATTCGTCTAAGTTTTTAAAATTTATCGTTTTGAAATCATTCGATTTTCATCACATATATCTGTGTGTGGCAATAAGGAAAAAAGCCTTCAGTAAATTTTTTTCTTTGTTTTTTTTAGAGCAGTTTTAAACTTACAAGGCCATCTTTTAAAATTTACACCAATTTTAAAATAATCATAATTTCTCTTCGGTTATAGTTTTTTTAAGTTTAAATTCCTAAATTTTTCTTATGTCACAGATCGGAAGTACACTTAAGTTTTTATTCCAAATGTTAACAAGTATTGAAAATGAATATGCAAAAAGAAATTTAGCTATAACATCCGAAAAAATCGGGCAAAATAAATGAAACATTGCCCATTTGTTTATTATTTTATTAATACATTTTCATTACAATATTTGTTATGCCCCAATTCAAAAGTCGAAATTCTCTCAATGTTTTTTAAATCTTCTGGCAAATTGTTAAATTCCAAACCACCAATATATTCTATCTTCTGCTTAGTAGTTTCTAGCCTGCATCTTGACACCCTTAGATTTTAATTGTTTCTTGTGTTGAAAACTGTTTGATTTCTTCCAAATAATATCGTATTATGACCAATATTATGTAGTGCTTTAAACACGAAAACTAGCAGTTGCATTTTATACAATCCATTTATTGGCAAAACATTTTTAGACACATCTTTATATAATAAAATCGTAGAATGCATAAGTGGTAAATTAAAAACAGTTTTGATTGCTTTGTTTTGTACTCTTTGTAAAGCTTTAAGTTCATTAGTTTTTCTGCTACCATATACCAACACTAAATAATTTAATTGACTATGGATTAATGTTTGATAAAGTATAAGTTTCGTTTGTTCATTAAACTTGTTCTTGAATTTATATAGCAACCCAATATTTAAAGATATTTTTGATTTAAGCTTTTCCATATGTATGCTCCACGATGGATTGTTTTGCAAATGTACTCCCAAATACCTAACAGATTCGCTTTCAAAAACTTCCTCACCTTCCACAAATATACTAAAGTTGCCAGCATTACTATGCATGTAAGGCTTGAACCTTACAATTTTTGTTTTTTTAGTATTAACTACTAACTTGTTAATTCTCGAATATTCAAAAATAAGCGATGCATCTCTTTCCATATACGCTTTCACTACTGCTTCATGTTTGTAGCGATAAAACAATGATACATCATCTGCATACAAATATACTTTTCAACAGAGACCAAGATTCATAATATTATTTACATATATCGAAAACAACAGCGGACCTCAAACACTACCTTGAGGCACACCAAGCTCCACATCACCAAGAAAACTGCGACTACCGTTTATTTCAACGTATTGTTTTCTATTCTTTAAATAGCTTTTAAAAAGATTTAGCTCGCTACCGAGAATTCCATAGTATTCAAGCTTCTGAAACATTATCTCATGATCTACAAGATCAAACGCCTTCGAAAAGTCGTAAAAGATACCAGCTACAGCGTAAAAACCTTGATCTAGACCCTGACAAATGTAGTTTACAACTGCATTCTCAGTTCCACTTCCCTTTCTGAAACCATATTGGCCATCATAGAGTAATTTATTAGTTTCCAAATATGTTAGTAGTTGCTGATGAATAATTTTCTCGAAAATTTTATCAATAATAGACAAAAGAGCAATTGGTCTATACTTATCCTCACTAAAGGCACCCAAGGAAACGGGTATTGGCACAATTTTCGATATTTTTAAGATATTCAAGTTGTCATTAACTCAAACTTAGCTTATGTCAACTTTAGCCCTTTTTCCTTTTTGCCACAAATATTATATGAGGCAGGCGCGGATCCAGCTTGAGCGTTAGGGGGGGGGGGGGGGGGGGGGGAATTTTGTAGGATACAAAAAAGTAAAAAATTTGTTTTTAAAAGTTTATTAAAAACAGCTTCGAGCGAAGCAGCTTTGTAAGGGAGAAATGTAAGAGTTTCGCTTACCATTGCGCTTAAGGAAGACATGAATTTTATATGGCGAGTTCCCACTTTGAAGCAATACATTTTTGACACATAAAGCGCATTATTCAGCGCATGAAAAAATGGTTGGATGTAACGAACAGCTTCACACACTGAATGTTTTTTTACAGTTATTTATTAGTTTTCTCCCTTACAAACCTGCTTCGTAGTAAGGGAATGCCGTAGCACTTGAAATTTTATTTATTTTTTATACAAATTGTTAAGAGTTATTTCACTTACTTTACTGCATTTCTGTATGTCTTATTGCGTAGCGCATAATTGTGCGCTTATTTTTTTAAATGTACCATTAGTGCTTCGCAAAATGATAAAAATTTTTATTGGGAATATGTGTATTAGGGTAAGTACTTTTTGCAATTTTTGCGAATATCAAATTCTTCTTCACATAGCCGTATAGACCGTGAAAAATATTAAAAAATGATGTATTACTTCCTCGCGACCGTGAAGAAAGTTTGCGCACCAAACGAGATAAAGTTCTGAGTTTAAATTTTTCTCCTTACTATATAAAATTAACAAGATCTTACCATTTGTACGTAAGAAGGGCGCAAAAAAAAAATCGCGACTCTATTTCGCGGTTTTTTTTAATAAACTTAATTTAAATGGCAAATGATAGATGAGTTGTTTGGCGGATATATGAAACAGTGATAAGTTTCAGCAGCGTAGTCAGATATGCGCGGAACGAGCTATTAAAGTTGCACAAGATATTTTTTCATTATGTAAATCAACTCGCACTTTAAACTTAAAATTTATTTCATTAAACCTAAAATATAAAGCATATATACACAATAAATGTACCATATATAATGTGTATGGAAATTAAAAAAAAAAAAAAAAATGTTTGAGGAGGTTTACAAATTGCATTTGGTGCGGAAACTTTTTTGGCCGAAATGGCCTAAAAACTATTTTTATTATCAATACTAAATTGCCCATCGCGTGGTGTGATGAAGAAATTTTGTCCAAAAAAAGTCATTACCCTAATTAAAAAAACTCAACAAAAAGGTTAAATAAAATATAAGATCAGTTCAATATACATTCATCTTTTTAAATAAGCAATTTATGATTTCCTTGTGAGGCAAATTTAGACAGTACAGTCTATCTTCTGTCATTGTTGATCCGAGCCATGTTTTTATACGACGAAGGGTAGGAAATTACCTCCCGCTCGTAGCTTTACTGGCGCGCATTGAAACGAAAATTTGAAATATTTTTCTTAGATTTGGGTAGATATCGTCATCACAGTTTATTAAAGCATCTACAACGTTATCTGATATATCAGGCTCTTAGTAGGTGTTTATCTCTTCTATCAAATAAAATCAGCTCATCCGCTAGTTGTGGTTGTAAAAGTTTTGTATCTGTATATGACTTGATTACACTTGGAGGTACACACTTTGAGGTAGAAGTTTAGGTATGTTCAATACATTTGGGATATCTATTGGGAAAGTTGTTATGAGATCTTCTAAAATAAATTCAATAAGAGGATTGTAACCTACAACTCGGTAGTAATCTTCAACATTTTGGATGTGATTATTTCGTTCAAATCTTGTCTTTTCGATAGGAACCTCGATTTAAACGCAAATAACTTTAACTTTTTCAAAAATTGCTTTAAATTGTTCTTCGGCTTTATTTATTTTTTCTGCAAGGCACATGGTTAAAATTTTGATAAGGCTTGATCTTTTTTGAAGATCTATATCTTGCTTTTGTAAAATGTTACTAAGTGGCTGTGTTACAATAGGTATCACACTTAATATGTATATTCCGCAAATAAATTTAAAAGAACTAAGTGAGTTCCTTCATATAAAGGTAGATGTACTACCTTTTCACTTAGGTATTTTTTCCAAAGCTTTTACTATATGATGTACACTTGTTGGAAAAACGCATACTGAAGAGAGTTTGGCTCCCAAATACTTTGCTAAAACTGTTTTTCGCTTTGGATGATTATATTTAAAAAATGATGTCGTTTCTTTAACAAATGATACAACTTTTTGTATTAATGGCACTTTATTGCTTTTAGAAATTGAGTTGTTCGATTTATGGGAATAGCAAGGCGTTTGTTTCGCATTTGTCGCTTTTCCAGAAATTTTGAACAGCTCCATTTTCTGCTAACATCAGAGGACACCCATCTGTTCCATCTCCTACACAATTTTTTAGGTCAGGACCAAAATTTGTCAAAGCTTTAAGAACTATTGATGATAGTGCCTTCGCATCAATTGACACATCAACGCCATCAATATCTTTGAAGCCTCTTCAAAGTCGTTTACAACAAAGTCAATAAATTCTTCCCTAAAAACTTTTTGTTGTATATTGAAAAATCTTAAAGATAAGGAAATCTGGCTTTTCACCGACAAATCACAGCTTTCGTCAAAAATTATCGAATAGAATTTTGATTCATATAACACATACATACATAAATATTGCAAATAGTAATGCTTTTTAATAATTCAACCGCACGCATTATCAAGTCAAACCTTTAGTCTTTGGATATATTAGGCACCTGCTGGGATTGAATGTAGAATAATAAGTAATTGAATACGATAAACTAAATGTTTCTTTGTAAATATCTAATAAATAACTATTAGGATTAAGATATGGATTCTTATTGAAAATCGTTAGAGATTCAATAAAAAAAAAAAAATAAAAAAGTACTTATTAAAAATTTCGTTAGAGATTCCATAAAAAAAAAAAAAACAAAAGAAACCTGCAGGGATTTCCAAAAATTTTGTACATTAAAAAAAAATATTAGTATTGGGAATTCTTGTATTATCGAAATTAACAAAACATATTTTTATAATTTACGGGGGGGAAATTTCCTTATTTCCCCCCCCCCCCCCCTTCCTGAATCCGCGCCTGATATGAGGGGTATAGCTGCAAGGACTGCAATGTCCACTTTTTTCACAAACATAACTAATATTACCTCTTAGGGCCATTATTATAACTTGGCGTTAGCTGTTATCCGACAGCTAACAGACGCTTTTTGACAGATAACACATTATATCTGTCAATTTAATCTTAACTTTAGCTAACTTCAAGTTGTAATAATGGCCCTTAGTTGTATTTAATGAATGCTTCCAATTAGTGAATATTACATTACCAGAAACACTTTTATCCCATAAAAAAGTAAGTTCAAAAATTAAGAATTGATGCAAAAACGGCAATGTCCATTGGAGATTGTCATTTTTGCAATGATCAAAGTTTGTTAAGCTCTTTTTCTCTCAACTTTTTGCGAAAATGCACGCGATTTTATTTTATTCTGTTTATTTTGTGCAAAACCAAACTAAAAAGAAATGAAAAAATCTAACAAATTTTTTTTTTTATGAAACAGTTAGTTTTATTGTTCATTTTATAACTTTGTCATTAGTTGTAATTATGGAGCTAAGTTGTTATGAAGTTCTTCCAAATCAATCAAGAAAAAACTAAGCCTTTGTTAAGTTTAAGAATTTTATAACTACTGATTTTTGTACGTACTTGCCTATGTAAAAAAGCAGCAATGTCCATTAGATTTGAGCAAACACAGCAATCTCAAATTTTATTATTATAATTGCCAGGAAACCGCTATATTGGTTTGGTTGAAACTTGCATCATATCTTCATCATGTTCTTATTTACTGAATAGCACGATATACAATACATAAGTATGAATATACTTTGAGCTAGAGGTCTTTACTATTTATTACGAAAACAATAAATGTGGACATTGCAGTCTATGCATCTATACCCCTCATATGTGTTAATTGAACTGTATTTTGAATAAAAAGTTTGGGCTTTATTCAGAAATGAATTTCAAGCGGCATGAAATTCATCATACCCCAGCAAAAACTTACATTGCAAAGTAATGAGTTAAAAAGCTAATATAACGACTCTTCACTACTTATACATTGGCATTTCAACTCATTATTTTAACACGGTGATGTCATTGGAGGCAAGTACTTACCTCCCGCGCTTACAAATAGGGAGTTAAAAAGTTATTACTCCGATGTCACCAAAATTACAACTAACATTGAATGACTTTAAAAAAAATTTTTTTTTGTTACTTTTTTTTTATTATTTTTTTTTCTATTTTTTCTTATTTTATTTTACTTTATTTTTTTTTCTATTTTTTCTTATTTTATTTTACTTTGTTTTATTTTTTATTTTGACTCTGGTGGGATTCGATCGCGCAACCTCGGTGCTGATAGACTAGCTCACTACCAGCTAGTCTACCGGGGCAGTGTAGTTTTTGTATAAAAAAACGTTGTTTTACTCAATTAAGAGCGTAAATATGAGATTAAATTATTGTAGGCAACTACTTACCACCCTCGCTTACAAATAGGGAGTTAAATAAGTCATTACCAAACTACTTCTATGTAATGAAGATGGTATGTAGTAGTCATTGAAAAGTAAGTTGTTCAGTAATGGCATGTCATTACCAAGTTTTTGCTGGGACCTTTTAAACATCGTTTTGAAAGCGATAGATTTTTATAAGATTTATGATTAACTTAATTTTAATTAAGAAAAAGCGAAATATTTCTTAAATATCTTAAAGTAAAATAAATTTAAAGTTACCCACTTAAGTACCTGCTTAAGAATAATTTTAAATAAATAAATAGCACCTGTTCTTAAAAATACACAATTGAATTAACATTAAATTCTAAATTCCGCTTTGAAATACTTTTAATATAGAAAATAAAAAGTTTTTCATACGAACATTTTAATTCTTAATCAAATATTTATTCAGTTTGCCGACATCAACCCGATGATGGTCATTTCAGCATCATCCTGAAATCTTTTGTATTCAGTTCAGGCTTCAGTTAAGATGGATTTTTTTCATATTGTTGTTGTTGTTGTTTTAAATTTTTGTTGAAACTGTAAATTGAAAAGACCTTTCAAATTACCCACTTTTATAAACAATATTAGTTATTAACAACAAAACTAAACAGAAAAAAAAAACACGAAAGCAAAAATAAATAAAAAAGGGCCAAAAACAAATTTAATTTCTGGCTTAACATAAAATTCACTCAATCACACTCACTCGCTTGCTCGGCCCGTCATACGCACGTGATGAATAAACAATTCAACATCCAGTGAAATTCAAGATTTTATACTTGCAACCACAACAATCATCATTCTCCATTCTACGTCATAACAAACATTTGCATACTCGCTAATGCCAACAATAAATATTAAGATGTTGCACACATGCGCTCAAGATTTAATAGTGACCTGTTAAATGCATCGCCTTCCTAATGGTCAGATCATGAATTCTGGACCGTTTAGTTGTTTGTTGTTTTGGCCAGACGTTTTTTACCTTTTCTTTATTTTTGTTGCGTGTCAAAACCAGTTTAAATATTGTCCTTTTTTTGTTTTGTTCGACGTAAATTTTTTTTTGGTTGGATTATTGATTGTGGCTTTGGGTCATGTCAATAGTCTCTCTATTATTTCAAATGTTTGATAGTGTTCTTTAATCCTCTTATTTGTAGAAAATATTGAAAGTTTTATTTTGTTTAGCTAAAAGTAAAAGAAATTGTTGGTTTAGTGTTTGTTTTAATTGAAAATGTTAAAAATATTTTTTTATTTTTAATTTTTACTTTAATAAGTAAAATTTATATTCATATAGTAAGAATGTGTTCACACTGGCTGAATAATAAGGAATTACCTAAAATTTATATAACTTAGGAAAATATTATGATGTGCAAGTTTTGAAAATTTATTTAATACAAAGCAAGGCGAATTCAATATTAGGTGATCTCATTTACCTCTGTCATCATCAACTGAGCCCTGAGTGTCAAAACTTGCTTATGTTTTTATGTTGTCTTTCTTTAATTTTATTGTGCCTCTTTGAAAGTGTTAAAAGTTGTGCCAAAAATGTTGGCAGACTAGTAAGTAAGTTGTACCAGGCGAATTGCGTGTTGTTTTTTTATTGTTGTATTGTTGATGGACCCACCAGTATTAATTCGCCTTGGTAAAAGGCAGAAAACAAAAATTATTCATTTCCCTTTGGTGGATTGGTAAAAAACTTTTCCAAGAAGACGATTCTTTGGTACTTAAATCTGTGAAATTCAATATTAATTGCTTTTAATTGTTTTATTAAAAATAATGATTGATAGATCACAAATTAAAAGCATTCAAATGGAGTCCTTCCTACATTTCAGTTCAAAAAACCTTAAATCTGAAACAGAAACGATCAAAAATTCCCTTTTTTAAAACCTTTTCTTTAGCTTCACTTCGGAAAATCAAATCTTGTAAAATTAATTTAACCGCCTTTTACTCAATGCAAATGGATGAAACTTTGCAGGCACACATATTCCCGTTGGCAATACACGAATACATGGACGTAGCCAGGATAAAATCTAGGGGAGTGGGGGGGGGGGGCAAAACTGTTTTTTTTTTGGTAAAATGCTTTTTTGACCGCCTTTTACTCAATGCAATTGGATGAAACTTTGCAGGTATGCATATTCCCGATGACAATACACGAATACATGGGCGTAGCAAGGATAAAATCTAGGGGGGGCAAACTTTTTTTAAATGTTCTTTTTTAAGAAAAGCGTTTCTTAAAAAATTTTTTTTAAATGTTCTTATTTATTTAAAATTCCTTTAATATTTCTTTAAGGTATTTTGTGGAAATTGTTATCGAAAATATTTAGATTATATATTTGTGGCGCTGCGAAATATGGCCCCAAAAAAATAAATGAAAATTGACCCCAAATTTATTTGGGGCTACTTTTCATAATGCAATATGGCCCCATTTTTTAAATGAAAAATTACCCCAAAAAAATGAAAAATAACCCAAAAAATAAAATGAAATATGACCCTAAATTTGGGGTTATTCTTCATTATGAAAAATCACCTCAAAATTTATAATGAATTTGAACCCAAAAAAAAAAAAAAACACAAAGAAAGTTACATTAAACCTTTTCGGTGGAGTTCATATGCCCGAAACTAAAAATCACAAATTTAGAATCCCGATTTCAAAATCCGGATAGTTATACAGTTTTGGTTTAAAAATCGTACGATTGATAGCATGGTTGGCCTTTCGGCCATGCGCAAGGATTTTTTTCTCTATGGTATAACGAAAACTGGCTTTGCTTACTAAAGCTTCACGTTATAGACGACCTGCGGCCTGGCGCAAGGATTTTCTATTCTATGGTATAACGAACTCTGGCTTTGCTCAGGAAAGCTTCTCTTAATAGCCGGCCTTCGGCCGGGCTCAATGATTTTTTCCTCTAAGGTATAACAAACACCGGCTTCGCTAACGAAAGCATCTCTGCATAACCGGCAAGGATTTTCTCTACTTTGGTATAAGAATTCGGGTTTTTTATAATATTCCTAGAAACTTTTACATAGAATTTTATAAAATTCGTGTAAAAATGTTTGGGGTGATTTTTCATTTCTTAAAATTTGCATTTTTTTATTAGTAGACGAAAAATAGCTCCAAAGTAAAATTGTGATTTTATTTGGGGACATCTTTCATTCCTTGATTTTGGGGTCACTTTTCATTCCACTTAAAATGCAAAAACACCCTAACGAAAAAATTAAAAATAACCCAAAAAAAAAAACAAAAAAATTGCGCCAAAATAGCGTTTTGTTGTGTCTCATGCAAAATTTTGGGGCCGTTTTTCATTTTACTTTTGGGGCCATATTTCCTGGGGTCATTTTGCGCACCGCCATATTTGTAACATTTTGACAAAACAACTTAAGTCAAATTTAAAAAGTTAAAAAAATGTGTTTTTAATCATAAGAATATTCATCCAAAAAACATTTTTGTTAACGTTTTTAAAATTTTGTACTACTAACGAAATTTTTATTTAGTTTTGGCTTATTTTATATATTAATAAAATTTATTTTTTCACCGAGTTTTTTTTAAAACTGTTTTGCTATCTTATCTCGACTTAAGATGTTTTGTTAAAATGCCACAGATATAAAGGTCGACTTAATTTACAGCATCAATACCTAGAGTTATTTGAGAAACAAATCATATCTAAAATTTTCTTTCGCACCACTGTAATGGGGGGGAGCACAAATTAAAAAAAATCGCAGCTGCTTTAAAGGACAAAAAAACCAATGGAGGTCGGTCATACATTTTATCCTCCTAGGAACGACTCGGCGGCATGAAATAACCCCCAAAAAAATAATGAAATAACCCCCCAAAAGTTTGTACAGAGAACAACAAAAACGATTTTTGGGGGGTTATTTAATTTTGTTTGGGGTGTTTTATAATTTTTTTAATTGGGGTATTATTTCATATGAAATTATCCCCCAAAAAATCATTATGAAGTAAAGCCCCAATATATTCTTTGGGGGATTATTTCATTTTCAAATTTATAATGAAAACGTTTTTGGGCGCAAGAATTTATCCACTTTGGTATACAGAACACCGGCTTCGAAAAAAAAGCTGCCCTGCATAGACGACCTTCGGCCGGGCGCAATTGTTTTCTTCTATATGGTATACCAAACACCGGCTTCGCTAGCTTAAGCTTCTCTGCGTAGCCGGGTCGAGTCGGTATTTTTATGCTATAGAGGAGAAAATCCTGGCACTATGCAGAGAAGCTTTAGCTAGCGAAGCCGGTGTTTGTTACACCATAGAGGACAAAGTCATTGCGCCCGGCCGCAGGCCGGCTATGCAGAAAAGCCTTAGTTGGCGAAGCTTGAGTTTGGTATATCATACCATAATATCTATCGCATGATTCTTTAAAGCAAAACTTATGAATTGTGTAACATATATTGGGCTCTTATTTCATTTCAGAAATTGGGGTTTTATTTCATATGAAATGAGCCCCCAAAAATTAGGGAATTATTTCAATTATTTTTGCGCGAAATTAAGGATCTTGAAAACAAGAACTAACCTTAAAAACTGTCGGCTCACTTGGGTCCCCTTAGTCAGTGACAAGAATCAGCCAGTGTCAACCAGACTATTCCCCAGAGGTCACTGCAGCCTCGAACCACCCCGACTCCCTGCAGAACAGAGAGATCGATTTCAGTCACACATTAGACACATTAGTCCAGAAATGGCAATTCCGGTCTCCCAAAATGCCTAAACCTAATGTCCCCCAGACCGGGGCATTGGCAGATAAAGTTAAACACCGTCTCCTCCTCCTCATCATCATGACAACTTTGCAGTATTCATTATAATCAAGACCCATTCCTATAACAATTAAATTATATTATATTAAAGTATACAATTTGGTTGGCTTAACCAGTGCAAACAAACCTCTTAAAGCAATTTTACGCCATTTTCATTTGTAAGTTCCAAACGGAGGAATAACATATGACACCTGTTGTTGTATGAATTTGGTGCTGCTTAGAAAACCCAAGATATTTCTAACATTTTTGTGCATGCCTTCACTTTCTTTCAACCTGAAAACTTTATAAAATGCATCAGCAAATTGAACATTTTCTAAAATAAACATTTAATAAAAAGAAGATAATAGAAAAATAAAACTCACATTAAGACATCAAACACTCATCCATCCACCAAACCGTCCAGCCATCCAAGAGCATTAAATCCCGTCAAATACAAACACCGAACATCAGCAGCATAAATTTAAAAGTGTGTTGAATATTGTCGATTTATAATGTTTGCTCACTTTCATGGGAATTGCAACTCTTTTATAATATAAAGTAACGCCGCCAACACCGACCAATAACAAAAACAACAACAACGTACTTGTAGGTCGTGGCACAGACGTAGGAACATTACCTACTACTTCTTTAAAAGAGTTTTCGAAAGTGTTGGTGGCAGTGTTTGGAATGTTTCTAAGTGCAATCTCGTCTTTTTTTACATGTTCTGATGATGATGATCATTGTAATGATTTTCGTTGCTGTTGGTCTTCAATTCTCTGGAATGACGAGTATCACCTTTTACTCTTCTCGTTGCAAGCCAGCAATTTCGTTTAGTGTCGATATTTTTATGTGCGTTGTCTGTACGCCTGTGAATTTTGTTTGTTGTTTATGTTTTATGATTTGTTTGATTTCCTTATTTTCGGATTTAATTCCCTTTTAAATTCACCGATCATTTATATTATTCCTATATGGCATAAAATGGTTTCATGCAGTCTCATTCAAGTATGCGAGAGGAATATACCGAATGTAGATGATGTTTGTTGTGTGGAATTGGCTGAATGCTTGAATGGTCAAATTGTTGGGTGGTTTAAATATTGAATTTACATCTTCATGGGTAATAGAAAAGTGGCCTCGTATTATTGTCATGACACTTTGTTGCATTAATGCTAGACAAAAAAAAGATTATATTAAATTTTTTGTTTATTAATTATGGGGAGAAGGACTTGAGACTTTCCTTAAAATAATCTAAACTGAAAATCCTTTCAGAAAATGTTAAGTAATTTATAAATTTGTGATTTAAAGAATACAGAAAATTATTTTTTCGGAATTCTAGTTTAAAATTATTGAGAAAAAAATCAACGAATAATCATCCAAAACCAGATTAATTTTAACTTTTTCGGTAGTTATTTTGCGTCATAGAAACTTCATGTTCATTTATCATCATCTTACAAAAGTTTGGGAACGTTTTTCTTTTAAAATAACTAGAATCCACACAGAAATAAAATAAATATTGATTTCGATTAAAAAAATTGTGATATTAATTAAATTTGCACCAGTAAACAAATTAAAAGTATCAATCAAATATTTTTGGATATTAACAACATATTTTGCAGTAGTGTTGTTGATATAAGTAAAGGTTTATTTCACTTGATAACATTTTTTAATTAAAACTGATTTTATTTTTGATTAATGCTCAAATTGAAAAAAAAAATGGCGAGATTTTTTTCTCAGCACTGTATTTCACTTTATACCCCATTGCTTAGTCTGAGTTCATACGGCTCATGTCTTATTGACAAGATCCTTTTTCTTTCTTCTTTGAACATGAATTGGCGTTCAAATGATTCATGTCATGTTGACGACATGTGCTTTTTTGATATTGAAAACAATAACAAAATTAAACAACGAATGAAAAAGCAAAACGTAAAGACAGTACATGCATCTGTGTACTCGTTTATTTTCCCCTCGTCCCTCTCGCCAGTAAAGTAGCAATCTTGTCAATAAGACATGAGCCGTATTAACACAGACTTACAGAAGAACTCACAATTATTAGATACCAGCAGAACAACCGAATATGGTTGCCTTTATCATTATATTTTAAAAGTTTAATTTTAACAAATAGAATACGGGAATTATTCCTTCTGAAAACTAAAAACATTTTATTTCCTTTTTGTAGTGCTGTTGTTGTAACTACACTAAAAATGTAAAAGATTGGTATTTTAACATTTTTCTTTTAAAATTAATATGAAACAATGATTATTTAAAATAAAGTACATACTTTTGTAGAAATATACTATGATTTTCCGTCTAAATTGCGCCATGCTAATTTTACATTGATAGTTTTTTCTTTTTGTACAAAAATATGTTTTTTTTTATTATTTTTGTTTAAAAATACAACAAAATTTTTTCAAACACGAAGCTTGAAAAACTTTTTCCAGTTAAGACATTTTCTTTATTTCTTTGGTAGTTTTAGTTAATATAAGATAATGAATTTTTAAAAAATTGACATTTCAACATTTTGTTTAACCCCAAAGTGCGTTTGAAACCTTATTTGACCCATTTTAAGAAAATACTGGTATTTTGCAGAAAAAGCAAAACATTTTTTAACAAAAGAAAATAGAACTAGAAAGAGTGCTTTATTCGGCTGTGCCAAATCTTTAATACCCTTCACATAACTTAAACCAGCGTCTTAGACCACATACCCACTAACACATATTATCAAACAGAATTAAAAAAACATTTGTCTATTTAACCGTACGATGCATACCCAACTTTTTCTACGAGAACACACACCCGGGATACGTTTGTACCTACTAGCTTATTTTGGCTTTTTCTTATGTTTAAATGGTCCAATTTAATTTTTATTTTTTTTAAAGCGTAAATAAATATTTTAAAAATGTTTTAGTTTTGTTTCATGCAAATATTCTATATGGTTCAAAAGATATAAGCAAAAGAGTGTATGCAGGCAACTATTATTCAAGTGATAAACAAGTGCTTGTAGTATTTGGATATTCTAACGGTTGCTTTTTGATGTTGTTCTGCATTCGCCATTATTTAGCTGATCACCAACACCGAGTGCACAATATGTTACAATAACCCAGTTGGCCATGTTTTGAAGACATCCTTGACGACGCGTGTACGACCATATAAAATCCTTGAGGACGCGTAGGCGACCATCCAAGCAAATCGTCAACGACTTTTTCACACAAATGTCCGCAAAATCGTTCACGACCAATGAGCGACATTATCGCTCATATGTCGTTGAAGATCATATGGGCGACACAGCGTTTATGATTATATGGGCGACGCTGTCGTTAACGATCATATGGGCGACGTTGTCGTTGACGATATATAAGCGACAATATCGTTCATTATGTCGTCGACGACCATATGGTCGACAATATCGCTTATTAGTCGTGAACGATTTTCCTTTTAATCCTTTTAATTTTTGCTTATGTTGTCCTCAATCAAGTCTTATTGAAGACAATATGACCGACAATTTCATGCATTTTGTCATCAATGTGGTTTGAAACACGACAAAATGCATGAAGTAGTCGCTTATATTGTCCTCAATCAAGTCTTATTGAAGACAAGACGAGCGACAATTGCATGCATGAAGTAGTCGCTAATATTGTCCTCAATCGAGTCTTATTGAAGAGAAGACGACCGACAATTGCATGCATTTTGTCGTCAATGTAGTTTGAAACACGACAACATGCATGCAATGGTCGCTTATGTTGTCCTCATTAAAGTATTATTTAAGGCAAAAAACGATGTTAAACACGACAAAATACACGTTTAGTTACTTAAGTTGTCGTCATCAATGTAATATAAGCGACAAATTCTAAATTGTCCTTAGGACATCGTAGACGACATTTGCGTCTAGGACCATTTTGCCAACTGGGAATTCACAATTTAAATTTTTCAAATAAAATAATTTAATTTAAACACACTATAAAATGGGTTGTTGTTTTTTATTTTGATATAAACTGGTGTGGCACAAACTGGTGTGTGTTTACGTAAGTGTCGAATTTGGAAGCTCGTAGCTCCTGAACCACTGATCCGAATTGCATTTACTTATGTTTCCTAGATCCGAAATCTCTATTCCTTAAGTTAAGCCGTTCCTGAGTTACAGCACTGCAAAGTTGCAAGTGGATACATTTGTACCCGGGTGTGTGTTCTAGGGTTAAACGGCAAATCATCTATATATTTGTTATGTGTAAACAAAAATAAAACGAGAATGCTTTCTTAGGTTATGCCGAATCTTAAATACCCTTTACTATGGTGCGATAATAACAGAAAGTTATATAAATACCCTTCTTAAGATATCAAGAAGTAAACTTTGTGTCAAATCACGTCCACATTTTGTCGGATGTTGTATATTGATATAATTGATATTATTGTACGAAATTTGGCCACTACCGGGCCTGTTGTGCGCTCCTTAAGAAACTTGGAAATTTAGGTGGTTTGTGCTATTACTACATATAGGGAGGGGTTAACGTCAGGCGTTAAGTAACTCAGTTTGGATCATATACATAAAAATAAAATTAAAAATACAACAAGGGATATTTGACTAAAATTAGACGCAGTCGTGGTTTTTTGTCCATATCTCAGCCATTTGTGGACCGATCAGGCTGAATTTCAATAGCAAACAATTCCGGACTTTATGTGAAATAAATATACAACTGCCAAGTCCCCATCATACCTGGGGTATTCGGTTTTCACCGGACATATGGACGGACTGACATCGTTAAATCAACTTCGCTCCTCATAAGGAATATACATATACATACATATATTTATATTTATAGGGTCTTAGATCAATATTGAAGAAATTGCGAACGGAATGACAAACTTATATATGGGGCATTGTTTGTGAAGCGGACAAACTAATAAAAAAATTTTGTTGGAATTCCTTTATATTTGCCAACAATTCGGGTTATCGCCGCCAGCATCAGTACTTGCAACGCGAAATGCAACTAGACTATTGGCAGAGCAAATCTGCCAAAGGGTTTTGAAAAGTAAGCTCGGGTCCGAAATATCCGCCCTTAATTTATTGAATTTTTTGAAAAGGCGTTTGCTATAAGTCAAAAAAATATACTAAATGTACTTCTGGGCTGAAAGAATATATCAGAAAAAAATTTTTTTTTCAAAAAATTTTTTTTTTTATTTAAAGATCAATCGATAAGAATCACTTAAAATTTTTTTTTTGTTTGATTAATATTTGTTTCAAAAAAATAAACATCATAAATATTTCTCACACTTATTCATATCTACTAGAACTATAGTTATGCCAAATATAAAGGAATTCCAACAAAATTTTTTTATTGGGTTGTCCCCTTCACAAATAATGCCTCAAATACCCTTCGGTGAAGGGTATAACAACAACAGGGGATCTTACAACAAAAAGAGCCAATCGTGTTTTTTTGCTCCGATGGAACGTTCTGGCAAAATTTCAAAGCAAAATTAAACGCAGCACATGCGACAGATATAACTAGCAACCTTGTCCCCATCATTTTTAGGGTCCTCAGAAAACGCATTTCAACAGGCAGATAAAACTCGTTAAATCAGCGTTGCTATTCATAATATACCCAGAAGATATATAAGTTTATATATAAAGGCTGGTTAAATTTTAAGGGTCGCTTTTAAATGTAAATTTCATTTGACATTTCTCAATTTCTGACTAACTCAATTTGAACCATGGAATGATACACAATCGAGCAACGCGTAAAAATTATTCAGGCTAATTATGAAAATGGGCGTTGAAATCAAAATGCATATCGTGCATTTCGTGATTTTTTCGGTCAATTTAAGTGTCCAAATGTACGTACAATAGGAAAAATCGTCCAAAAATTTCAGCAAACCGGGTCTGTAGAAGATGTGAAAACACCAGCACATGCTCGTACAGCTCGTACTGAAGAACATATTTTTGTGCTGTTCGCGATAGTGTGGCTGAAGAGCCGTCCACCTTAACTCGTCGTCGTGCCCAACAACTGCAGCTCTCACGCTCGTCGTTGATGAACATTATGCATAAAGACTTGCATTTACACGCTTACAAGGTGCAATTTACTCAAGAGCTAAAACCTCTTGACCATTCCAAACGTCTTCAATGGCCAGAACGGTGGCAATAAATGGTAACAAAGGATGATAAATTCGAGGAGAAAATCATGTTCAGTGATGAGGCACATTTTCACCTGCGTGGATTCGTCAATAAGCAGAATTGCCGCATTTGGGCGAATGATAATCCAAGAGTGCACCCACAAAGAGTGACCGTTTGGTGCGGCTTATGAGCTGGCGGCATCAGCGGGCCGTATGTTTTACAAAATGAGGCCGGTCAGGCAGTTACTGTGAATGGTGTTCGCTATCGTGCGATGATAACGAACTTTTTATGGAAAATTTGTATGTGAACGATATGTGGTTTCAATAAGACGTTGCCACACATCTAACGAAACAATGGTTCTTTTGCGCGACAAATTCAATGGCAGTGTATCTCACGTGGTGGCCATGTCAATTGGCCGCCATGATCATGTGGTTTGACACGGTTAGACTTCTTTCTTTGGAGTTATTTGAAAGAAAAGGTGAATGCCGATAAGCCAGCAACAATTCAAGAGTTAAAGGATGAGATAATTCGGCACATTAACGGCATTAAACCTCAATTATGCCTCAGCGGTCTTTGAAAAGTTGGACCATCGAATGGAGGTGTACCGTCGAGGTCGCGGCGGCCATTTGGCCGATATTTTGTTCCATACATAATTGAGCCATACCAATATTATCATAATAAAAAGAAATGACAATAATTTCCTAAACATTTTGTGTTTTACTCAAAATCAACATCGGCCCTTTAAACCACCCTTTATATATATATTTAAGTATATATTATAGGGTCTTAGATCAATATTGTAGAAACAATAAGCGTAATGACAAAGGCTTTACACCTGTGGAGAAAATACTTTTAAATAGTTTTTTATTAACATGCAATAATTAACCATTCCAGAATAGATTAGACCTAGAAATATGAGCTGCGACAGCAAGTAACTAAGCATGTATTTAAGACCCAAATTGTACAAATTATTCCCTTCTTTCACTAAATGTTAAGCCCATTTTTAGAAAATGTCTCACAAATCTAACAAAATCCAGTTGCTCTTGTGGGTGTTAACTCTTTTATATCTGAATATAATTTCTTTTAATTGCATTTGTCTACCTATTAAATATTTCTAAGAATATTTTAATTTATTAAATTCCAATGTTATTGTTTGTTATCTTAAGGTGAGTACGTTTTCCGGATAAAAGCACTAAAATCATTAAACAAATATTAATAAAGATAATTGTTGTAAAACCTGTAAAACAGAAAATATAATAAATTTAATAAAGCAAAAAAAAAAAAAAAAAATAAAGTTAAACATTTATTGAACACACCTACTTTTTTAACGCTTTTGATGAGAACGTTCGTTTAGGCGAATCGAGTTTCAGACGAATTGTAGACATTTGTAGTTTTTTTCGTTTCTTCTTTTTTAATATTTCTTTTATCGAAAGATGGATGGGTATGGATTCAATGAATTGATGTTTCTTGATTTGCTTTGATTTTCTTTTTCATATTTGTAATTTTGTCAGACATACTTGTCGTACAATAATGATAATCGGTAAGTGTATCGTTTGTGAGCTTTTACAAATCAATTAAATAAATTGAAAGTCATTTAAGTAGATGGAGTTTGCAGTAGAAGTTTGTGTAGATGTATGTTTTTCTTTAACAGTCGATAAACAGGGTTTTCTAAATACATAATATAGAAAAAAAGTATTTAAACATGTTTAATTTTTTGTTAATATTTGAATTGTTCTTTGAAACATGAATATCTTTACAATTTCGCAAGTCTATTTTAAACCCAAAAATAAATTTAAATCTTTTTTAAATTCTAAATCATCACTTTGTATTTAAGTTAGTGTGGAGTATTTGATTACGAGTTCCTTTCTGATGTCGTGATCCGACATTTAAAACAAAGAAAGCAGGTATATACGGTCAAGGCTGACTATGTGATACAGTACACTACAGTATACATGTTTGGAATCCACAGGCAATCGCGGAACCGCCGGAACAAAATTATGTTATGAGTAGGGATGAGATTTTCATTCACTAAAAAATCGGAAATATGCACATTAAATATGCATTCAAAACTCCAAAATATGCATTAAAAAAATAAAAAATATTCACTAAAAACTTAAACATTTTAAATAAAAAAGCGTTTGTTTTTTTATTTTATTCTGTTGTTGTTTTCATTTTATTGTTATTTTGTAAAATTTAATTTAAATAGCTACATAATTTAAATTTTTGTTTGCATAATCTAATAAGTATTTATATCAAAAGTAAATTTTTGCCTGTTAAAAAGCTTTTGTGGATGGAAAATGATCTCTCACGTCAACCAAAGTTAAAGCATACACAGAAAAAATTCTCCAATATTTTTCACCAATTAAAGCATTAATCAAAAATTAAATCAGTTTTAATTAAAAATTTAATCAAGTGAATTAAACGTTTAATTAATACTATTAACTGGTTTAATTGATACTATTAATTTGTTTACTGGTGCAAATTTAATTAATTTTTTAATTAATATCACAAATTTTTTAATTGAAATCAATTTTTATTTTTTTCTGTGTACTTAAAGGGTGCCATTTTATTTGGAGAATATTGATTTTCTAATTCAGATTCCGCATTTGATTCTAGAATCTAGATCAAAAATAGTTGAAATTTGTTTTATTGTTTAAAATCCCATATTTTTTTGCAAAACGTTTTGAATTTTTTTTTTAATTTGTTGGCCTTTTTTCCCTTCCAAATTGTTTCCCGTAAGAAATCAATAAATCAATATTATCGAATTGGCTTCTTATTTCCTCTGCATATCAAGTTGCCTAGCAAGTAACATGAAACAGTTTTGTATACATTGTCTTAGGCCAATTGGCAGGTGCTGCTTCGGTTGAAATTTTAAGGATCTTTTGTCGAAATCTTGTATTTTAAGCAGAGCTCCAAGAAAATTTATTTTTTTTTTATATTATTTATTTGTTTGAAATTTTTTGAAGAAAATTTTTTCTAAAATGGAAATTTAAAAAATATGTCACTCAAATATGTTAACATATGCATTAAAAACCGAAATATGCAAAAATATGCATTTTCACTGAAATATGCTAATTATGAAAAAACAAATCGATGCCATTTTAGCGCAAATTTAATGATTCGGAAAGATAATTGGTCGACATCGATTTTAGACTACGCTGTGCAACAAAAAAACCATCCTCAACACTTTCAACGTGAAATTAAAATAGTCAAATCGGCACGTTAGAGAGTTAAAATGTTCTGCGAATATTTTCTGCATCAAATTTCACTAGGAGTCTTCTAAGACCAAAAAATCGTGCAATATATGTAAAATGGGTTTTCGAAAAATTAAAAAAATTCAAGGTCCGGAATTTCGAAAACCGGTTTAACTTACATTGCACGATTTTTTGGTCTTAGAAGACACCTAGTGAAATTTGACGCAGAAAATATTTGTAGAGCATTTTAACCCTCTAACGTTCCGATTTAGTGTAGAAGTTAAAAAAAGACAAAAATTCCCCCTTAAAATTATTGTTAGAGGGTTAATAAATTCTATAAAAAGAATCGCCATACAATTCTACTGAAGACATCTGAAATATTCTTTTAGGTTAGAAGTACATTTAGTATATTTTTTTGACTTGTACCAAACGCATTTTCAAAAATTCAAAAATGTCAATGCTGGAAATTTGGAGAATTCGTTTTAGATACATTGCACGCTCTTTTGGTCTTTGAAGACCCCTAGTGAAATTTGATGCCAAAAATATTCGTAGAACATTTTAATCCTTAAAAGTGCCCTTTTAGTATATTTTTGTGTAAAACTTGGGAAAAAGGACAAAAATTATCCCTTAAAATGCGAGTTAGAGGGTTAATAAATTCTAAGAAAAGAATAGCTGTACGATTTTTAGCTCAGAAGAACATTAAGTATGTTCTTTTTGACTTACAAAAACTTTTCAAAAACTTTGGGGGCCCATATTCCGGGAGCCCGCGCTAACTTGTCAAAACCCTTTGGCAGATTTGCTCTACTAGTGGTCTACTTTCATTTCGCGTTGCAAGTGTTGAGGCTGGCGGCGATGACCCGAATTTTGTTGCACAGTGCTATCGACAAAAAACATGCATTTGCATGGAAATCGCATCCCTAGTTATCAGGTTAAGACTTATGTTAAAGTTCTTTGTGCCAATATCATTTATATATCTTCATCTCATGAGATTTGTTTGCCTTTAAGTGATTTTAGGAAGCACAAAGACTTCATTCCTGAGGGAATCTTGTATAGGATATAAGAGATTATGGACCGATGCTCACCCATTTCAATAGGCTTGGCCGCTGTAAAATCAAAACTTTTGTGCCAGCCAGCCTAACAGCTAGACGGACGGACATACATTGATAGATCGATTTAAAACGTGATTCTTAAGGTACGTTTAGACTATGCTAATATTTGTGCAAAATCATAAAAATTTTGTTTGTCCTAGTGTAAACACTCGAATTTGTTAGCCACCAAATATTTTTCGACTGTTTGTTGGCTAACAAAAATCTTTGTTTGTGAAGAAAGCTTTGGATAGTGTAAACAGTTTGTCAGCACGTCGCAACAAATATTTGGCTCGATATTTTGTTTGTTCTCGCAATATTTTTGGCGGAACAAACAGCGACAAATACTTGTAGAAACGTGGGTTGCCAACAGTTATTTTTGACAGTGCTTAACATATAAAAAATTAAATAAATTGAAATGGCAATACTGGTCAATTCGTTTGACAGATTGGTAGGTAAAAAACACCCTTCCGTAATTCTTAATTATAAAGCATATTTTTCTGAAAGAAAATGGACGACAACGATGCAGCAGTTATTGAATCGCCCCCATCATTTGCCAAAAAAAACCAAAAGGAAGAAGATGACGCATGACTGGAGCAAAGAAGATATATTTAAATTGATCGGCGAAGTGGAGTGCCATCCTTGCATTTGGAATGCATCAAGTGCTGACTACCATAATAAACCCATGCGGGATAATGCATGGACTGAGATTGGCGGTATGCTAAATATTAGAACGGAAGAAGTTTGCACAAAATGGTCGAATTTGAGGATTCAGTACCGGGGCTACCTCAACAAAAAAACAAAATCTGTACAAGGTGCAGACAATGCACCAAAATGGAAATATTTCGACTCCATGGCTTTTTTTTTTTTTTTTATCAAACATTAATTTTAAGATTGCCACTGAATGTGCCTGATTTTTAGTTTTTTTAACAAACATTAATCTTAAGATTGCCAAAGAATGTGCCTTCATTTTTTTTTTAATAATAATGAAAATATACTTCAAATTGACAAATATTATTTAAAAAAATAGACAGCAATTCAGTTATATTTGTTGATATTGAAAAGGTATTTCTCCTTGATTTATGAAGTACTGGCTGAATTCATTCTTAATTTCGTCTATTCTTTCGCTGTTGTTAGAACGTTGTCTTGGGAGAGGATGTAAAGATGAGTCAATTGCATCATTCCGCCATTCTCCTGGAGTAATGCTACCATCGGCATTATCACGATCAACCAATGAAGACGTCAAGTAAGTTGTTGCGTTCCTCATCATTAAAAAATTGTGTAATGCACAACAAGCAGTGGTTATTTTTCTTGCTTTTTCGGGATTAAGCTGTATTGGGCTGCGGAAAATGCGAAATCGTGCTGACAATATGCCAAATGCATTCTCTACAACGCGTCGTGCTCTCGATAGGCGATAATTAAAGATGCGTTGAATACCATCAAGCCTGTTCTTATTGAAGGGTTTCAAAAGATTTGTGCTTGCAGAAAATGCATCATCAGCAACTAGGTCAAATGGCATGCATTTTGACCTTTCGGGCAATGGCACAGGTTGAGGAAGATGGAGAGAATTGTTTTGTAGCGCATCATAAAATGCAGTTCTCCGGAAAACGCCCCCATCAGAAACTCGACCATTTGTTCCTACATCTATGTAAATAAATTTATATGACGCATCGGCAATGCCCATGAGCACAATACTATGTGTGCCTGCCAAATAGAAAAAAAGAAGATTAATTATTTTGTCAATATTTTTTGTATAAATTTTGCATAACCTTTATAATTATAAAATATGCTTCCTGAATTCTTAGGAGCCACCATCACCACGTGCTTGCCATCTACGGCACCAAGGCAGTTTGGAAAATTCCATTTTTCCAGGAACTCATCTGCAACGCTTTTCGACTCCTCTTCGTTCGACGGAACCTTTTAATTAAAAAAAAAACGTAATTGAAACATTGCAACTAAAAATACTGTTACCTTCATAAAGTCTGCTTTTAAAACATTGTAAATAGCATCGCACACTTCTGGCACAATACCCGATATCGTGCATGGGGGAATCCTAAAAACATATTGCAGCGACGAGAAACTTTCGCCAGTCGCCAAATACCGCAAAGTCAGAGCTTATCTTTCAGACGCAGATATTGGTTCCCGCAAATGTGTGGTTTTTTTTGTTATAATAGGCGCCACTAGATTCAGCTTTATGTGAAAAACATGAACATATATTTAATGTTAATATACTGAATATTGTAATACAATTACCAAGTAATCGAAGTCATTTGAACCCATGCGCACGAAGTTTTTATGCAGCGAAGGTTCTTCAGAACGCAATTCCTTCAGAAGTTTTTGGCAACATCCTTCCATTTTACGGCGCTGCACCCAAGCTCGAACCCACATTCTTCTGGATCTTTTTTTCTTCTTTGTTCCTTTTTGCTTGGTTTCTGAAACTGCTATAGCTCCAGCAGTTATTAATAATAAATCTCCAATATCACTGTCACTAAACATTTTAACTTTTCACATTGCTCCACAAACACAATTTGATATTGTTTGACAGATGGATTTCATAAACATAACAACATTGACGATGATTATACCAGTTGTTTTTGGAGCTGTTTCGTTATACGTTCTTTTGACAGATTGGTCGAAGGGTATAGAAATATAAGGGGTTCAGAGTAACGAAAGCACAACCGGAAATTTAAAACTTTTTCTGGTTGAACTTTGACGCTTACAAAAAAGGAAGGAATAACAAAGTTATAAAGTGAATAAAACAAAAGAAAGACAGAAAAATAAGAAAAATCAATAAAATGGAGTGAAATGCAACACAAATAATCAGTTTTTAAGCAATTTTAATAATGTAGACAAACAAATGGTACTGAAGAAGAATGAAAATACATACGTGTATAACGAATCGTGTAGTCACGACGGTACGTGTATGTTAAAAGAACGAATAACGAAACAACTGAAAAAACAACCCATGTATTTAACCTCATTGTTTGACAAATGTTTGTCATACATACCGGACAAATAAAATTATTAGCATAGTGTAAAGAGGTATACAAATATTTGTACCAAACTTGGCTGACACAAAATTGTCTGTTATTTGCGCAAATAAAATTCAAACAAATATTAGTGCAATCTAAACCCATGCCCAAACATTTGTCACAAACCATACTATTAGCCCAAACCATTATTTGTTGTGTTTGGACAAATATTAGCATAGTCTAAACGCACCTTTAGTAGTGTCATTCGGTATGCTAAAAGGTAGGTCTGGGAACAATATATTAAGGTGTTACAAACCTTAGCTTAAACGCAGTATACCCTCTGCACAATTGTGGTGTGGGTATTGCAAGACTTGTAAAATATTATTACTGCTTTTTTCGCTTTTGCTGTTTGTTGCATGTTTTATGTTTTTAGTTTGTTGACATTTTCCACGGAATTCTTAGAATCTGTAAAATAAAAATGTGATCGCCTTCGTTGTAGTTACAGTGGAGATATTTAAAAAAAATGGTGTAAAAATTGCAATTTGAAATAATTTAATTTAATTATAGTTTAAAATAAAAAAATGAGTGGAGTAAAAGTTTTCGATTGGGTTAAAGTTAAATTTTTGCGATACCATTAATTGCCAGTGGAATAGATATTTGGTAGTAGGTTCTTTACGAGAACTAAAGTTTATTACCTTTTATGAAGTTTTGCTTTGCACAAATGTGATTTTTTGAGAATTTTACTTCAACATTATTATTATGTATTAAAAGGTAACCCCAATTCACAAGCATAATTTCCAATGGTAGAGTAACAAGCATCTGTTAATTTACTACAGTTTTCTTATTTTTAGCACAGCCTTTCAAATTGTTTTAACTACAAAGGGAAGCACTTATTGTTTCGAATTTTGTATACACATCAGAGAACCTCAAAACGCACTATTTTTGTGCATTTATTCATACGCTAAAATTTACAATAACTCTATACAGTACTTTTCGCTTATAGTCACATCCTTTAGTTGCAACCATAACGTGGACTATATCGCTAATGTGACTATAAGGATAATTCACATATTTGCCACTATGACGCATATAACCAAATTCGAATATAATCAAGCTATGTGAATAAAGGAAATTAAAAATGCATATAAATTACACCGACATCAGGCTTATGGTTTTACAACAGAGTTACATACTGTATAAAAAATAGTAAAAATAATAACAATATTTTTCATAACTGATACCAACGGCAAAACCTAATGTTTTACGAGTAGAGAGTTGATGACAAAAATTAAATGATTTAATTCATTCTTTCTTTGGACAGCTATTTGATTCGAAAACTAAAAAGAACTTAGTGAATTTTGCTAATGTGACTATAACGCTATTAATTTGCTTTACTTATCCCTTTGATGACTGTTGATGGATGGCATATATGGCAAATGTGCTTATATCGCTAAATGGATTATAACGTTAATACTTTATATTAAATTAACTTATAGCGGCAAAATAAACAGATAAAATGGACTATATCGTTAATGTGACTATAAGTGTTGAGACTATAAACGAAAAGTACTGTACATGCAAAACAAAGTTCAACGTTGGTAATTTTTTTTTTCCTTTCGTACACATTTGATATTTTCATTTATTCGTTTTTTATTGAAAGTGCTTTATTTGCATTTTTGTTGCTCACGCAATATAACACAACTGAGTAAATTCAAAATAGCACATTCTCTATACTTTTGTTTACATTAACAACAACAACAATAAACAACGATGAGACGCTTTTTCAAAATTAACAACAATAAAAACAACAATAACAAAAATACATTGTACCTACTACTACTACTACTGTACTTTTTGTTTCTATGGAAATTGTGTGTACCTACATAAGTATGTGTGTTTAGTTTCATTTAAATTTTTTTTTTCTTGTACTACATAGTTAATGCTGCATAAATACATGAGTAATGATTGTTTCATTTCTGGCTCTTTCGTTTGTATTTTTTGTTTCTTTACCAAACAATCATTTGCGCTCAGAACACTTAGAATCTTTATAAAAAAAACGAAGGCAACGATTGTATAAATAACAAAGCACGATGTGCGTTATTTGAATGACTGCAAACCAGCAGCGAATATTTGCGGTTGCGCGAGTTTGACTGTATGACCCGTAAACGAGTGTATTTGTTGTCATGTATTAAATGCGATTTTTTTTCAAATGTACAAAGCCATTCTCTGATACACATACAGCTTGGCCCAGAATAGTAATCGACAAACTAAGCGAGTGACAATCAGTCACACATTTTATTTTCATAAGCTCCCCATTAACTATCGACTTGTCGGTCTTCAGGTTTTACGTTTTTAATTGATCGTTTATATTGCACGGTTTTTGTCACCGCAATTCTTACTTAATGGGTGAGAGGGAAGAGAGGAAAAAGGGTACAAAAGCGAGTATAGTTTCCGATTCGTTTATCTCATTGTTCTCTCAATTGACGAAAAATGTTCTTAAGTTGATGCGATAAAAATTGCACAATGAACACGCAATTTAAAAGAAGAACTAACAAAAGTCGCAGCGACAGAAATATATAAGTATAATGTAAATAGGCACTAACGTAATCCATTTATTCATTGTTAAATGACTGTATTGCCACATCAACTTTTCCAAAAATTAAACGCGGGTTTGAAATAAAAAATGTAGATTAAGATATAAGTTCTGTCTGGGTACTTTTCCAGTAGCAAATACTCAGTAAATTTTTTTGGGAGAGTAAGACCAATATTACTCTATCGGCTGAAAAAATCTCAAAAAGTACGCAGACAATATCCAGTGAAATTTTGCAAGAAAACGGCTGATCGGTGTGTAAACAATTGAAATAACAAAGCAAAAGAATTTTAGCACATTGTAAGCAAATTTGTAAAATAAAAAACTTGTTTATTACACTGTTATTAATTCGGTAAATTCAATTTCTTCTTAGTTTTTAGTTTTATTTGTCGGGTTTTTTATAAAACTTTTTATGCTTACATTGCCCAACATAGTGCCGGCTTACAATGGAAAAAAGAATGAAATGCCCATTACAGTGCCCTCCAACAGCTTGACAACGGGGAAAAATAATTTGGATGTGAAGTGCTCGCCAGGAACACAATTCCAAATACTCGCCTCTTCAATTGCAAAGTTTGTCCCACAAAGTTCTGCTGGTTCTATCGGTTCTGCCATCTCCACTCCACTTGCGCCACGGTCGCACTGTATATTTGGACGTTTCTAGCATGAAGTAAAATGTTTTGTTTATTATAATTTATTATAAACGTTAAAAATCAACACAATTCTAACTACTCACCTCTGCCATTGTTAAATTTCAATTTTTATTTTCATTTCACAAAAACTATTTCATTCAAACAGCTGTTCAAACTATTTGCAAAATCTTGCAAGCGGAAATTTCTCCAGTAACATTTTGCAAGTTCTCTAACTTCCAACTGTCAAAAATTCTCTTTTTGGCTCTCTCGCTGTAAGAGATTTGGAGTGCGCAGACAACATTTTGCAAGATTTTGCAACATTTTTCGCAAAATATGTGTACGCAGACAGACCTATAGATTTAGCCATAAAAATACAGCTCTGTGCTGCTTGACTTGCTACAAATAACAACAAAGTAGTAAACGAAAAACATCTGTTGTCAGCAATAGATTTTTGTGAAAAAAATATAAAAAAAAAATTTATTACATTATGCAACAAAAAAAAACAGCCTTAATACTTGCAACGCGAAGTGAAACTAGGTAGAGCAAATCTTCCAAAGCGGTTTGAAAAGTAAGCTCAGGTTCCCGAAATATGGGCCCCTAAATTTTTTGCATTTTTTGAAAAGGCGTTTGGTATAAGTCAAAAAAATATATTAAATGCACTTCTGAGATGTCTTCAGTAGAATTGAATGGCGATTCTTTGCTTAGAATAAATTAACCCTCTAACACTCATTTCGAGAGTTAAATTTTTTAACTTTTTTTGAACTTCCCCACAAAAGTATACTAAAACGGAACTTGAGAGGGTTAAAATGTTCCACGAATAATTTTTGCATCAAATTTTACTAGGGGTCTTTTAAGATGAAAAGTTCGTGCAATGCATGTATGTATACTTTTGTGTGGAAGTTAAAAAAAAAGACAAAAATGACCTTTAAGAATAAGTGTTAGAGATTTAATATACTTATTCTTATAAAAGAGTCGCCATATAATTCTACTGAAGACATCTGAAATAGTGTTTTAGCTCAAAAGTACATTTAGTATATTTTTTTTTTACTTATGCCAAAGTTTAATTTCGCGTTGCAAGTATTTAGGCTGGCGGCGATGACCCGAATTTTGTATCATTGTGTTATTGGCGTTGTTTTAAATTAAGAATTATAATTAAAAACTATTTAGTGTTGGTGTTTTAAGAAATATTAAAGGGTACTTTTCACTATTAAATAAGTCTTACGTATTTTAAAGAAAATACAACCCTGTATTGTTACGTTGTTCCTGTTTTTTGAAAATTTTCAAACGATAATTATATCAGAAGAGTATTTTCGTCAAAATACTAAAGACTTGTATGATAGTGTAAAACGGCCTTTAAGAAATAATTTCGTTTAATATTGCAACAAAATGCCTCTTTCGACAGCCACAACACACGTGACTGATTTTGACATTTGTGGTCACATAAAATTTCATAGTGGTGCGAAAATGTTTATTAAAACTTATACGTTGTCGCTCGCATGCATAGTCGATCGACTTGTTGTGCTGAACATATTATCTTCACTGTGGAGTCTTCCACCACTGAAACTTCTTTGAGCCACAAATTATCTGCGCAAATCAGCAGTTTTTCAATGCAAATGCAAGCGAGCGATAGTCGACATCATGCCTACCCTTATCTGCTCTTTTCACATACACAGAAAAAATTATTGCCCAATTATTTTCAAACAAACGCTTGTTTGAAAATTTTTTTAATTTCTTCAAATTTTTTTACTGATTCAATTAATATTTTTGTTTGATTTTTATTTAACCAACAAAACTGTTGACAACTATTCAAAAATATAATATCCGCGTTATTGGTTTCAAGTTTTCATAATTTTGAATGCAATTTTTAACGCTCCTTAATTTGTCGTTTTTTTTTAGCATTTTTTTTACTTTATTGTAAGCAACACTTCTTTATGTGAAATATAAGAACTACAACAAAAAACACGTACAGTCTATTTTTGGACACTTTAAAAAAGTACAACAATAAGAAAGATGATAAAAAAAAGCGTGACGAGGATTGCAGTAAAAAAACAACAGCGGGTAAAAAAAGGTTTCACTCTTTTTAAGCAACAGAAACAACAACAACATTATAAGAAACAAAATAAATTTTTGGTTGGTTTCAAAGTTGGTAAAAAAAAACAAAATCCCGTATTCAATTTTTTCAAATTGTTTGGTTAAATACATGAAATACAAAAATAGAATGATGACGAAAAACATATCGAGGCGGTCTGCAGCCGTTTTTGGTTATATCTCTTCTTCTGTAGCAAAGGAAAGGATACAGCAACAGTGAGTGGTGAAGAAAAACTTTGTGTGTATAAATAAGACTTCGCTCAAAAGTTAACCCAACAAAACAATGTGTCTCAAAGCCAGCTCTGCTCTGCTTCATCTTCTCCAACAGTGCTTGCTGGTGTGCGCGTCGCGTAATTGCTTGTGCAAAAACTTTTTTGTTTGATTCCGCAAAATTATTTGTTTGAAATTTATATGAATTTCAGTAAACTTTTTGTTTGAAAAAAATCGGTGTTTTTTCAATAAACAAAATGCAAATAAATTGTTTGAAGATGCGAATTTGTTTATAGGATCGATTTTAGACAAAACATTGTTTGATTCTACAAATTTTTTGTTTGAATTGGAAAAATAATTTTTTCTGTGTACAAATGCAAGTTTAAAAAACTCAATACCCAACAAACCAAAACGATATTGAAAGAGCTTGTAGCAAGCTTACTAACATTAGCCTGAAGCTTAGAAAAGTGTTGTGATTACTATTATAAAATGCTTATTAATAATGCCATAATATTACTTGTGTATAATATGATGTTAGCTTAGAAGTCTAATCTTAGAATAAGCTTACAGAAAATACTTTTCTAATCTATAATTAGAATAAATTCTTTAAATTTCTTCTTTAAATTCTGCTTTTATTTATATGGCATATTTACAAAAAGTTTTTAACTTGTATAACATTAAATTACTTTTTTTTAATTGTGCACTGTTAAAAACTCTTTAAAACACTTCACTCTTTGAACAAAACACAAATACTGGAACTAATAAAACTAAATTTAAATAACGGGACATCATTCTCAAAAACACTTACATAACTATTGCGAGAATAAGTCATTTGCAATCATATTGGTTGTCAGGTTGCAGCAAATCGCTTATGATAAGCTTATTCTACAACTCTTATACATTTTGCTCAGTTTTGGTCTGTTGGGTACTCTCCACTCCCACTTTTTCACTAACACCATCACATTTTTCTTACTTGCAGATAACTTGCAGCTCAATTTGCAATACGTTTCTGAAAAGTGTGTTTTTTTGACACTTGCAGCAAGTCAATGTCAAATAAACAGTGTTATCAAATTTACCTGATTGCGAAACAATAATTATAGTTTTAACTTTAAAAAATTGTTTTTTTGCTAATAAACATAAAGTAACAAATTATTTAAAACATCATCATCATTAGAAAAATTAATAATAATTACACAGTACAACATTTTTCAGTTAATTGATTGCCAACTCAATTCTGTGAACTGTATGTGAAATTAGACCCAAAAAGAAGAATTTCTGCATCATTCGTTTTGTCTTCTTACCTGCGATTTGAAGTTAGTATCGATTTGAAGTTAGTACTATCGTATAGGGGAATTTATCACATTTTAGGCCCTGTTGTTTGACATAGCTCGACAACCACTAGCCCAATTTAGTTGAAATAAATTTTAAAAAATTAAGAATTACAATTCCCTTAATCTGTTCATATATTGTTTTCCTATACAAGTAACACTTTCGAAGTTAAAAATGAATGTATGAAGGGAAAAAATTATTTTTTGCCTAAAAATTTAAATTTTTTTTTTTAAAAATACATAAAAAATCCAAAATGGAAAAAAGTTTCAAGTCTAGTTATTTTTTCGCAAAGTCACATAACCTATGAGCAAAATGAGACAAAGATCATAAAAATCGATGCACGCGTTTCGCTTTTATTCGCAATTGAGTAAAGGTATGAATTTCAAAAATCAGTTATAGCCACCACCCTTAAAATAAAAATAAAAATATAAATTAAAAAATTATCATGCAAAAAAAAAACTTTATTTATAAAAACTTAATGAAAATAAAATAATATGCAATTAATACGCAATTATAATATGCATAAAAACAAAATTTAGAACATTTTTTCAATTATTGGCAATATCCATCCTTGTAGAAGTTGTCGCTTGTGGTTCTGATGATCTTGTTTTCTTCGTAGGTTGTTCATATTCATGGTCTGAGTCTGTATCGTCATCCGAGAAACACATACTATTCAAGGGCGTGTTTCTTTCACTGTGTCCACCAATTTCAATGTCTTCATCTTCGGTGCTTTCTTCAAACTGCATAATTGTGGAACTCCACCAACAAACCTCCGCAAGCAATGCATCCAATTTTTTGCTTTTGAACCGCTTTTCAAATGGCATGGTCACCTGGTGGAACCTCTCTCCTTGTTCGTCTGATTCCTGAGGTGATTGTGCCAAAAAAGTATCGAGGTGGTGGTGCAAGAAATGCAATTTCAGCGTCATGGATGCACCGATTTTTTCGAAATAAAACAGCAACCTGTCCACTCGTTGCTGTATCTCTTCTCGCTGGACACGGTTCTTTCCTAGAACGCCTTCTATTTCTTCTTTCAATGCGTTCCATGCATGTTGGTGGTCGTGATGCTCTGAAAGCAAATGTGTGAAAGAATCACTTTTGATCAATTTCCGAATATCAGGTCCATTGAGAATACCTGTTTTAAATACATAAGAAAAACGAAAAAATTATTGGTAATGCGAATGTATAGAAATTAACAAATTTAGATATGACAATATTGAAATACAGAGTACGATATGTACCGTTTTTAATTTTCTCATCACTGAGTTTCGGAAAGATGGATTTCAAACAGTCAAAGGCGCCGTTAACTTTTTTGACCACCACTTCAACGAATTTCCCAGCTATTCCCAGTTTCATGTGGAGCGGTGGCAACAAAATATCATCCAGGTCCTTTATCATAGGTTCATTGCGTAATTTTAATTGTTTGTTGAGCTCGGGAGTTCTTCCTTTCCAATCTTTACATTGATATTGATTTCCTTTGTATCGTGAATCCCAATTACAAAGGAAGCAGAAGTATTTTGGATATCCGCCCTTTTCTATAATCCCTTGTAGTATGTTGACCACCTTCAGATCGCAACAAATGTTCCATTTGTGTTCATCGTATTTGATTTTCTTCAAAATTTCGCCCAATGCTTCATACGTTTCCTTCATAGTTGTGCTGAATCCCAATGGAATGCATGGTTTTTTATTTTTTTTGTGCAGCAGCACAGCCTTCAAACTAGTAACTGAACCATCGATGAATAAACGCCAGTCGCCAGCGATATAATCCATTCCCAATTTTTTCACTAAACCTGGAATATCATGGCAGTACGTGAACGTATTTGCTTCGTCAACGGAATAAAATTTCTGAAAATCAGCTTGGCGTTGTCGGTATGATGTTGCGCTGACATTTTGCTGTGTGAGTTTTCTTCTCTTCAAAAATGATGTCAGCCATTCGGAGTCGTGTTGTGATAGTCCCAGCTTGGCCACAATGTAATCCATTTCGATTTGTGGTAGCGGTTGTGGTGCACTATTTTCAATATCGGGTATCCAATCAGCATCATCCAAATCGGTCGGATTGGTGAAAACGGTTTCGGCTAGCAGGGACACAGTATCCGCACTCGGAGGTTTAGGTGCATCGGTATCAGCAGGGCGTTGCACTGGAAGTGTGGCAGTAAATGCAGCAGTGTATACTTTTGTTTTCAATTGTTGTCTGTTTAATCCAGGACGAAAATTTATGCATGCATAGCACCTGGATTCATCATGTCCAGTTGTGTCTTCCACCCAAATTACTGGCTTCATAAAAGATAACTTTCTACTTTTTCCGTGAATCCATTTTAGAAGGGTAGTATAACAACTGTTGCACACTGTGTTCGGCGTAAAATTTGCACCACTTAAATCTGCTTCATCGAAATAATTACAATACGCGGTTTTGAATTGCTCAGTAAACAAATTTTTTCGATCTTTTTTCTGTATTTTTCGGACGATATGACCACAAACGTAACAATATTCATCCAAATATGGGCACTTGTTGTTTTCCATATTGATATATTTTATGTTTTGTTGTTATTCACTTTTAAAAAACTGGAGAAAAATCACTTTTACTGTTCGCGTTCGTCGGCACTGGCTGAATGCCAAAAATCGATCAATGCACACCTATAAATACTACGTATTTTTGAATATTTTACTGCCAGGTACTTATAAATGGGCGCATATTTTAAGGGCGGCTGGCTATATACCTGATTTATCACTTGTACGTTTCAAACTGTGCAAAACTTTCCAAATAATGACCACCCTTAAATGTGGGTGCAATTTCTGTAAAAAAATCATATAGGTAGCCACCGGAAAAACCCAAATAATAAAAAGGTCCACTTTCCGTTTAATTGTCCACGTACATTTATTACCGCAATCATAAAAATCAAATAACCTTTTGTTTATTCCTTTTTTTTTAATTCTCAGAATCATGAAAAAGGTGTCAATGTTTTCTCCAAATAATGTTGTGCATATCTCGAGCAAATTTTTTAAATTCATACATTTACTTAATTGTGAATAAATGACAAACGCGTGCATCGATTTTTATGATCTTTGTCTCATTTTGCTCATAGGTTATGTGACTTTGCGAAAAAATAACTATACTTGAAACTTTTTTCCATTTTGGATTTTTTATGTATTTTAAAAAAAAAAAAAAAAAAATTTTTAGGCAAAAAATAATTTTTTCCCTTCATACATTCATTTTTAACTTCGAAAGTGTTACTTGTATAGGAAAACAATATATGAACAGATTAAGGGAATTTTAATTCTTAATTTTTTAAAATTTATTTCAACTAAATTGGGCTAGTGGTTGTCGAGCTATGTCAAACAACAGGGCCTAAAACGTGATAAATTCCCCTATACGATAGTACTAACTTCAAATCGATACTAACTTCAAATCGCAGGTAGAAGACAAAACGAATGATGCAGAAATTCTTCTTTTTGGGTCTAATTTCACATACAGTTCACAGAGAGTTGGCAAATCATGTGTTGTACTGTGTTATTAATACTAATTGTTTATTTAGAAATGAAGCTCTTTTTTGCACTTGGTAACTCTGATTTATCGAGAACTTCCACTTGAATGTGTAAAAATTCAGGAAACTTGTATGAAATTCGACTTTTTCTTTCACATTTTCGATGTAAATACGAATACTCTACTTGCAAGTAATTGCTTGCATGTGTACAGACAGAGTTAGAATCTTCCAAGTTTGTTTACCTTTTTTCGAAATGCCCCCACTGTGCATTTGGTCGGTATCTACATACTCTTTAAAATTTATTGTAAATTATTTTGATTTATTTTTAAATAATATTTGTTAAGATTGGGGAGTACTTAAAGGTTCTATCTGCACTTTTGTGAAATGTTTGTAGACCAACAGCAAAAAACAACAACAACCAGAGCTAGAGCAAGAGCTAGAACATCAACAATAATAAGTAATTTTTATGACTTTATTGGCGTGGGACAATGGCATAAGTGGGTAAATATTACAACAAAACTCAAGAAAAAAAAAAATTGGAAAAATTAAAAAAAAAAACAAGAACAATAAACAACAAATAATTAAATAAAAAGGTATTTTACATGAATGATATTTGTTGGCAGTGATTTTATGGCCACAAAAAATGAAAAAAAACTGACTTAAGACGTCAACTTATATTTGTTCGATACATTTTCCCGACATATTTTAAGTGTCTTTGGTGGCCGTTGATTTGGTTATTGTCGTTAAAAATATGTTTAAGTTAATGAATGAGCGAGTGAATGGTGGGTGAGTGGAAATTAAATGATAAGATTGCAAGAAGCAAATAAACCATAAATGTAAAATACATTCCGAACAAAAAAAAAAAAAAATCGTTAAAAACGATGACGAAAAATCTGAAATTTGTTAAAAAAAAAAATTTTTTTTGTTCTTTACTTTGTTCCTACAAATTCCAGGAAATACCAATAAAATTTAAGTAAATAATAAAAAATAAAATTTATAACAGTTTAACAACATTTTTTTATCATTATTATACTTTAATACTTCTACATGAAATATTAAGCAAAAAAAAAAAGGTGTCAAAAATCCTAATTGTAATTGACTCAGTGTTTAACTTGAGAAATGACTAAGAAATTGAAGAAATGAAAGGAAGTAAAAGTCATTCTTTCATTTCACAACCTGTGCCGTCAGGTCCGAAATAAGTAAATATTTATACAAATATAATTTTTGTGGGCCTACCGAAGGAAACTTAAAAATTTACTTTTGAAATTCCTTAGGATGTTTGATGGATGGGCGTTAAAATTTTGTGAGGCAAACTGGTACTTTTCACATAATAAGATTGATTTATACAATTATTAAAATACCTCTAATTCTATAAGGCAAATACCCCCTTTCTTAAATGTCTCTCTTCAGCGGATTTTGAGTGTTTTCATTCTCAGTGTCGTACGCTTTTTTCTAATTTGTTAAACGATTTTTGTACACAGATTTTTAAATATTATGAAAGATGTTTCTATTTAAATATTTTTTATTTTAGCGTTTTGTAGTATTTCTTATAATACGAAATTTTTGTTCGTTTTTTATTTGATTGGTTTATTTGATTGGTGTACTCAAACGAGTACAGCAGCGTCGTTTTAGGATTTTTTTACGCTTTTATCTAAAAAGAAACGTGCTTCTTATTAAAAAAAAATTAAAAAATTACTATATGTAAAAATTAAGTTCCACAAAATTGACCTTAATTTATATAAAAATTAATGCGTTGAGATAACGACAGATATTTCTATTTTTTTTTATCCATATTTGTATGGCATGTTTCTTTTTTATTTATTTTTTTAAAAGTGAGCATTCGTATAAATAAAATAAATGAAAAATAATTGGTCTGCCGTATATTTTTACAAAGTTATCGTAATAAAAATACAACTGTACTCAACTGAGTACAGCGGCGGAATACTTAATCAAATTGTGGCATACTGTAGTTGTAAAAATTGCACAAAAATTAAATTATACTTAAATATTCGATGAGTTCTAAACGTTTTAACGCTTTTATTATGTATTGAAAGCGATTCTTTGTATGATTTTTGTTTTATGTTATCAGTTGAAGAAGAAGATGCCATGGTGAACATGGTTACGGACAATCCAGGTAACATTGAACGGCAGCGAGGATTATCCATTGCCAAAAAGTAGTTGTAGTGAACTACAACTTAGCACAAGTGGTTACAAAGTTCCTCTTCTACGACTAGCTCAAACACGAAGATATCAATAAGTTTTTTAGTAATATGAACCTATTATTTGCGTATATTAAAGAAGATATTTTACAAAGAACTGATTATTTTTTTTTTTATCAGTAATACTGTATATGCTTATCAAAACAATTGACATAACTTCCCATGTGACGCCAGGCTTATTGATATTGTGTGTATATCAGTTATCCAAAGGCATATTGATATTGTGTATATCAGTGACCCAAAGGATGTTTACGTTGGTCTTACGATAATGTTAGAATAGAAACAGTATCAAAATCAATGCCTAGGCAAAGATATTCAGACATCAAACTGAATCTACATCTCGTAAAACAATTTCTTCCTATTAATGAACGAGTCGCTTGCATGAAAAAAGGCAAATTGATATCATGGATAAATTTTTATTACAACGTTCTATTACAAGGTTTAGTTGAAGGCATCTTTCATCAGCAATTAGGATGTGTTTTATGTCCTGCAAGAATTCGTTGGCGATGCAAAAAATGTTTAATAACGTTATGTAATGAAAACTATTGTTCTAAAATGTTTCACCTATATCCCGCCGCTGTACTCGGTTGAGTACACCCCTCCTACTCCAACTATTCCTAATTTTAAAAATTTTTTTTATACCTATATGCTACTTTTCTGTGCAATGAATAGAAAAATAAACTTTTGGTTTAATTTTCACTTCTAGTTTAATTTTGGCGGTTAATATTTTAAATATTGTAAATATTTTAAATCAATTTGTATTAGATTTGAAAAAACTTCAACCGTAGATGCATTTTATTACGAATGAATTATAAATTTCGTTAATCAACTCATACACAAGTACTTAGGTATCAGATTATATGTCAGCCATTACCAAACTCCTTCTATGTAATGCAGATGGTATGAAGTAGTCATTGAAAAGTAAGTTGTTCAGTAATGGCAAGTCATTACCAAGTTTTTGCTGGGAATATATCACTTTTCTGAATATTTAAATAAAATTGTGAAATCTGATTTTGGTGAATTTTTTATTAATCCCCATTTTATTTTTAATTTAGTCTTATTTTTGGATTAACCTTATTTTTTCCGTTTTGTAGATTTTTTCGAAATTTTAACTGTGGAGATTTTTTGTGTAAACTAAAGGCCCTATCGACTAATGCTCCCTTAAGGAGCATATAGCCGTTACAAGATCATTCCGGTACTGGTTTTCTGCTCAATATTAAATTTTCTTCTGCGAAGTGTGGCCCAAGGAAATATGGCCGTAAAAAGTAAATAAAAATTTACCCCAAATAAAAAAGTGTTACTCCGAAATATGGAAATAAGCCTAAAAATTAAAGGAAATAGCTCCTAAAGCTTCGTACAGACGATGGTCAGATCTTACAATGTTGTAATTTTCTCTGACAATGGTGACATTGTCAGCTGCATTAATTTTACACATCTTCCAAATGAAAATGAGCTTACAATGTTCACACAGTTGCAAGACATTTTTAGGCAATTTTAATGACAACATTGTAAGATCTGACCATCGTCTATACGAAGCTTAAGTTTAAAGCAATTCTTCGTTATGAAAAATTACATTACATTTTTTAAAGTTACACAAAACAAGTTCAGACTAAAAAAGGGATAGTATCAAAATCCCGAATGTAATAATTCCAAAATGTAAGAGTCCCGAATTTCAGCATTCTGAATCTGGAAATCCGGAACTTTATAATCCTAAATTTTGAAATCATAAATTTGAAAGCCCTGATATCAAATCCAAAATTAGTTAGCGAAGCCGGTATTTGTTGTGCCATACGAGACAAAATCCTTGCGCCTGGGTGAATGCCCAATTATGCCATTTACAATGCGATTTTTAATACCAAGATGGTACAATGATTCAGGAAATTTGAAAACACGATTTTAGAATTCGAGATCTGATATAAGGGCTTTTAAATTAGAGATTTCCGAATTCGGGATTTTAGTTTTCGGGCGCATGGCCCCAATCAAAACACAGGAATATAGTTAGATTGGAAATTGGAGAAGGATAAGGGACTGGGTGAAAAACCCTGCGAAGACTAAACTGGTGCTTTTTACCAGAAGGTATAGGTTAAAGGGTTTTAAGCGGGCATTTTTGGATGGCGTCGAGTTAACTCTATCTGACAGCGCCAAGTATCTGCCTAACTTACTCGATTGTAATCTGTCTTGAAAGATAAAAAAACTTAGGAGAGGATGAAAATGAAATTGAAACTCCATCGGCAAGAGTTTGGGATTACGAACGATACGGTAAACTTGATTTATACATCGCGGTTAGGACTATTCTTACTTACGGATATACTGTTTCGTGGGATGCGTTGAGTAAGGTTAGCTATAGGATGATGCTCTACAGGGCTCAAAGGAGTGCATCTCTGGGCATTACAGGTGCAAGAAGAAGTACAAAGTCAGCGTTGGACATCCTGCTATATCTGTCTCCCATTGGACATTATGTGAAGAGTTTGGCTGCTAGGAACTTATTTAGACTCTATGAGACTTCGTTGGTACGACGTAGGCGAGATGATCACACGAAGATCTTGTTGAAGTGGGGACGCTTGATCAGTGTAGATTTCTCGAGGGAATTTCGGTTAATAGGACTTTGACCTTAGATTTCGGTGTAACACCACCAATGGAATTGCGGAATAGGGTAGATTGGCATGGATCCAATGTGCTGTTTGAAGGGTGGGTAGTTTTTACTGATGGGTTCAAGATGGACACTAGTACTGGTGATGGTGTTTATATTGCTAAAACTGACGTGAAAATGTCATTCAAACAGCCGGGTGAATGCAGAGTCTTTCAGGTTAAGATCCTAGCGATCTGGAGGGCGACGGAGGTGATACTGGGTCACATCATAGGGGGTCTGTGGTGAAAATTGACGTCGATAGTCAGGCTACGAATCTGGTCGTAGAGGTAACAGGGGGTATAAACGCCCCTATGAGGTGATGCGGAAAAAATTCCGCGATACCGTTAACCGGTCCTAGAGGGAAACGGATTGCAGGTTGTCTAAGACATTATCGCCCGGAATGGACGCAAGGGCAACCAGGGTTCTATTAGGCTTGGATAAGAGTGGTCTAAGGACCCTTATAGCGTTCTTTCCGGGTCATTGTTATGTACGATTAAATGAGAAAATATGATACCAGACTTCTGCAGATAATGCGAGGATGCTTTGGAACTAGAGACGCTTGAGCATGTACTGTGCCACTGTCCTAGGATGCAGGGTCTCAGGCAGACATGGCTAGCAGATACTGACGAACTGGCGTGTATCGCTGGATATAATCCAGTCAATCTACTGGGGTTTGTCGGGGAAATAGGACGATTATTTCTTATGAGGGGACTGTAATGGGAGTGTTGTTCTATCTACTGTCTACTAACTATCTTAAATATATTTGTCAGTTCTTTTCTTTTTTACTTCTATCTTTCTTCTTCCTCAGATCCCGAATAAGTAAACAGCTTTGGCTTGAAAATCGCGCTATACATTACAATGTTGGGTCCTTAGCCGGACTCAAGAATATTCTGCTGTATGGTATAAAAAATACCGGCTTCACTAACGAAACCTTTTATTATTAGTAAATGAAAAATGGTCACAAAGTAAAAACTACGATTTTATTTGGGGCCATTCTTTATTAAGTACTTTGTAGATGCCAGTCCAGCACCATTTTCGTTTTCGAATCTTTATTTTAATATCTCATGTTTGTTTCTGCTCTTATCTGGATGTTGGATATTTTTGTTGAATCTTTCCAACATGTCATAGTTCTGATGTCAAAATACATCAACGTGATGACGCCTTTTCTATTAGTGTACAAATGGTTCCAACGTCTTATTGATATAAATGATGAATTCCACACAGGGTTACGCTGACCCAAGGATCGTCTAGCTTTTTTTGATGCCTCTTGATATGTATGCAGCACATTTAACAAATATGCTGCCTATTTAGCATAATCTTTTACATCAATTCGATGCCACCTTTTGTATATTATTAACATTATTTTCATGATTACAATGAATTATAAGAAGCAAAAATTCCTATATCCTATTTTTTTAAATTATTTAGTTAAATACATAAAACTTTTAAAGTAGAATGAATCCGAAAACCTTAAGGGGCATGGTGCTGGTGTCTTATTATTGAGAGTTCTGCTGTAAACAAACGTCGTAATTTACAGACGTGAAACAAATATATGTGACGCGTAAGTAAATAATAATATTCTAGCGTCGATGAGGTAAAATTAAAGTCTGCCTGACGAAGTGATAGAAGGCACAATAATAAACATTTTGAAGAAGGGAGACCTTACGAACCCCAATGATTGGTCATTGAACAAATAATCGCCAAACGAATCTCAGACCCCACAAATCCACTGTCGACTATATAAACAGCCTCAGTGTTATCGAAATCTGTTGAAAACCGATCACTTCTCTATATTTTGTTTTTTATTAATTTCGAAAAAGTCTTCGGCAAATTAAATCGCAGCGTGTTTTGGAGCACACAACAATGCAAAGACATTACGCTTATACTTATTTCACTTATAAGGTTCCTTAACCACAATGCCAGCTGTCAAATTGAACATGTAAAGGGTTAAGCAGGACGGTAAAAGTGGAAATTCGTGCTCGCCAAGGTTATGATTTAGCACCCCTTATATTTAATATAGTCTTAGACACAGTTCTTAAAAGTGCACAACAAAACGGAAAGGCAATTACTTGGGAACTGCAATGTCGTTTTAATGATAGATGATATTTGCTCACAGCTTCTCAGCAAAAATAGATGCTTAAGACCCATTGGGAATTCGTCTTCACTCGCCTTCATACGTGTAGAAGATAAATCGGTGTAGAAGTGGCCGGAATGGGTAAAACCGTGGGCGAAGTAAGAGCATTGGCACGAAAATTAAGCTGTTTAATGTAAAATTTCACCAATTTTTTTAAAATATCAATTCATATGTAATTTTATTTTAATTTGACACGAAAAACAAATTGAAAACATAAATTCTGTGGCCGTATGGAAAAACTAGATAACTCCATTTTTTTAAAACACGAGAAAAACACATTTTAAGTTTTAAACATAGTTCGCTAATTATTTCATATGAATTTATGTTATTATGCATGCGCACTTAACAAAACATAATTTTAAATAACGTTAAAGATTTCTGGTTCCATTAAACTAATTTTTGGACATTAAAACCGAAAATCAGTGTCAGTTATCTTGTTTTTTCGAAAAGTGGAGTTATATAGTTTTTTCGAAAAAACTTTTTTTTCTCAAATTATATTAATATTTTACGGAATTAAGGCAACTTAAGTAATGATTTGTGGAAAAACATTAACTATTTGGCACAGCACGTCAATTTACCCGTTTTTTTTTACGAAAAGATGGAGTTATCCAGTTTTTCCAAAAAATATTTTTTTTCTTTTTATGCTTATATATCAAAAAATAAGCCGAGTTTTTGTCTGTTTTTACGCAAATACTTAATTAAAAAGTTTACCCTTCTTGGTTTTATGAAATTAATTGGCCAGTTTTTGGGACGTAGATTAACGTTATACTCGGTTTAACATAGGTTGAAATTGAAAACAACTATTGAGTTTGTGGTTTATTTTATTTCAATAAATATTAAAATTTTAAACAAAAGGTGTTCCGTTAAATGTTTATAATAAACTTCGTAACGTCCAAAGAAATTCATTGTCCGGAAGATTGGTACCAACTAGTCAGAGAGGCAAAAAAGTCAAATCCTTTTCAAGTTATTGTTTTGAACCAATCATCAATTTACAGCTACGACGAACTATTTAAAAGCACTTTGATCATACCGAAACGTTCTAATGATAATACACCCTTTAAAATCAGCAATGTAAAGTGGCTGCGAAACACTAAAGAGAAACAAGGCATTGTTATGTATAAAAACACACTTTCTGAAGAGGAACGTTTTATTTATTTGGACATGAGACAAAACACGGTTTCAAAATTAGGTGACTACCTTGTGCAGTGCAATCACAGCCCTCTTCCAATCACGAAAGAAAAGAACAAAGATTTGATCAGCATTCTGCCACTTTTACGGCCAGACATTTATTCTTTTTATGAAAACCTACCAACAAATTACAATCCGACTAACATAAACGTTGATCCAGACCTTCACCTCATGCAAATGCAGACTAAGTTGGAGGAAATTATTCCAGAAGGCAGCACGGAACAAAATAAAAGGAAGCAAAACTTCATCTAGCAATCGGATAAAGACCTCGAAAATTTCGAAATAAATGCTTAAAAAAAAAACAAAATCAAATCAAGCCGGAAAGTTTTAATCAGGAATTCGGCATAAGCCTAAATGTGTCTCCGGTTGATGAGCACTTAACATTGAGAATATCGTCAAGGTTCCAGAAAAAATAATTTTATAATATTAAAATTGTATTAGTATTAAATATCGTATTGTGTTGAGAATATGAATATGTTCTTAGTTTAATTTAAAAATAAAGAAATTTACTGCGAGGCCCACAATGTCGACAAGAACATTTCTTTCGCATATTTATATTGAAAACAATAATAAAAAACTAAAATTTTTTGTTTTCAATATAAATATACAAAAGAAATGTTCTTGTCGACATCGTGGATCGGGCAGTTAATTTGTTTTTATTTAAAGAAATCTGTGGCCGTATATAACAACTATGTAACTCCATTTTTTAATAAAATTTGCTTGCCTTCCAGATTTATTCCAAGAAAAAAAACTGGAAAAAAATTTTTTATTATTTTTGTACGTAAAAACACCTTAATATTATCTTTGCAACAGAAAACAAAAATATTAATAGGTAAGTTGAAACCTTTCTTAAAGTTACTGTGCCACATATGGTACATTAGATCCATCTGGGTTAAATGCTATTACTCAAAAAGATTTCGGGTGTTTTGCAGTCGTATTCTATAAATCAAGAACTTCAGAATTGATATAATATGTATATAAAGAATGCATTCTTTATATTATCGGGAGTTCCAATTTTTAGGTTCATTCACATTTTGACCCAAAGAGCTTGTGACCCGAATTTGTTCTTTTTCGCTCTTTTTCTCTTAGTTTTCGAAACAACGTCGTTTTAAACTTCTTATTTCTCTGTTTTTTAAGACATTTTGGAGTTAACTTGTTTTTTCAAAAAATGCATGAAGTTATCTAGTTTTTTCAAAAAATTTGGTATTTTTCTGATTTTTGTTTTTCAAATAACTTTTAAATGAGATACAACATCAAAATTTCGATCTGACAGAATGATAGCAAATAAAACACGCTTTCTATTTTTGGTGTTATCTCAATTTTCACAAAAAGTGGAGTAAACTAGTTTTTCCATACGGCCACAGAATTGATATTTAAATAAATTGGTAAAATCGGCTATAAGTCAAATATAATTTTGAATATTTAACAGAAATGCATAATTAAAAAAAAAATTATTTATTAAAATTGCTTTTATTATAAATTGCAAAAATGTTCAAGAACTCCGCGATTTGCAATAAAACGCAAATTTTTTAAAAACCAAAGGTAAGGCCCGTTTTTACAACTTACCGATAGCTAAAGGTAGGATTTTATCGGCCGTTTAATTTTCACCACTGTACTTTAACAAACCAGTGCCCATGGTCTGTACCTCTCGCGTGGAGAATCTTTTCGATTGAAATGTGTGAAATGAAACAAAAATTCCATATATTGAAACAAACTGCTTTTTTGGCGAGTACTAGCTGTTACGTAAGGAAATTGTTCACCAATTTACAGAAAAAGTGTGTCACATTTTTGTGAGAAGAATTCCAACTTTGAACTGTCAAATAAGCTCACGAATAAAAATGGGGCGAAAACACATTTTAACACTAAAAAACAAATAAAAATGCAAAATAAAAAGAATAATAATAACATTTTGTTCTTAGGACATTAAAGCAGTGTTCGAAAATAAACAGTACATTATTTAACGTTCGGCTCACACACCCAGGAACGATATCCATTTTTTTAGTGATTGTGTAGACATACACAACCCTTAATACCGTTCGTAACTATTTTCTTCGTTAAAAAACAGAACAATTGTAGTGATACTGTAGACAAACATTATATTTTAATGTTCTATAATGTTTTTTTCGTGTGTGTATTTTGTTTTTGTAAAATTGTTTTTTTACCAGCCAAAAGGGACGAACATTAACGAGCCGAACCGAACACATTGAAGTTTGTGGATTTTCAAAAAAAAACCGAACGGAATTAATTGTTCACATCTTTTGTTGAGTTTGATAAAAACAGTAATATTTTTGTGTTCGAAGATGACTAACAGGGAAACGTTATTTCTTTAATGATTTTCTACACAAACACTATTAGCGTTTGTGTTTTCCACAAATCTACCGAACCGAACATTAAAAAACGATATTTAGTGTTTATTTTCGAACACTGCATTAAAGTCACACTTTACAGTATTGGTAAAGCCGGCGGTTGTATTTTCGCCATCGTCGTTGAAAAATTTTAACTTTTTGCAAATTTTGGTCGCCGTCAACGATTAGAATATTATGATATTTATAACGTTACGACGTAATCTCTTTTGATAGTTTTCGACATGAGTTACAGACTCACTTTTTTCTCACTTTCCGAGAAACGATGAAATATTTTGTGTCACCTCTTTTCGTTGCGAGAAGTTCTCACTATAGTTACAGAACTTTATCGCTCACTTAAGGTTAATGTAAAGTTTTAATAATTGAACTCTTTAAAGTTTACTTTTAGATATCGGTAAGTTGTAAAAACAAGCCTAAATCAGCTAACAATTATAAATTCTCTCTTTTTTTTAACTTGCCCCTTTATACAAACAGTATATTTTAACTTCGTTATACAAGACTTTCAAATCACCCTGTTGACGACATTCCCCCACTAAAACCCCCTGGAGTAAATGAATGCATTTATAGCCCCCACCGACAAACAAAATATAAAGAAAAAGAAATTTATTTTTAATATAAATTCTTTTTGCAAATTAAAAACGAATATTCATTAATAATTATGGGCAATTTCACTAATGTAAAAACACTGTTCTCGACTCAATTAAGTGAAAAATATTAAACAATGCTTCAAATTTTTATTTGTTTGAATTACGCAAATTGCGATAAAATGTAAATGATAATTAACATTTAACATTCTCATTAAAAAGAAGGCAGCAAATGAAATTTCCAAGGAATCGAAGGCATTTCTATTGACAAAATTATGATGATGGTTTGTTTTCTTCGATTTGTAAATATTTTTTTCTGTTTTAATAAATTTTTTTTATTTTTTACAATTTATTGTTACAAAGTTTTGGCTGTTTTAATAAAAGTGTTATGTGAGTTTAACATGAGTGTGACAAAACGTCAGTAAAAACAAAAATATATTTTTAAATTGGTGTCCGTCGACTTTGTCTGGCTAAAAAATGACTGCGGCAGTCAATAAGCCTTCGACAAGCAAAGTCCGGTTACTGCCAGTATGTTTTTAGTTAGTAAACATTTTCAACTCCTTTACCCCAATGTGTATATCCATTGCTTGCATCCACATTTTATGTTATAGACCAGTTGGAGCACATGACTCTGTGCGCGCTTATGTGTATGCGCGTGTGTGTGAGTGGGTTATTGTGTGTTACTAATTTGTTATTAATTTTTACGTTTGTTAAAGTTAATTAGTGTGCAGGCATTAAAACCAGATGTATTTTTAGCATTTTGCCTTTGAAGGAATGAATGCTCCCCACAATCAGTGTAAAATTCGTTTTAATTCTGGGTATAACAATAAATTTTTATACCACAAATATTTGTGTTGGACATGATATACCTAGAAATTGGAAATTGCGATTAAATTTGTATGTGTGTCAATAAAAGGTGTTAAAAGTGATGGTTTTATTTGTACATTCGGAAGAAGAATATTTTTTTAACGTTCCACAGTGGGGGAGTTGAAAAATAGATTAAGATAATTTTACAGTTCTCCCGCTTTTACTAGTTTTAAAATATTTCTCCAATAGAAACTGGGAATTATTTCCTTTCGAAGGTAACTTTATATTATATTCAACATTTTTTTATTTTTCGAATTTATTCTATGAGCTAAATTTTTTACTAAATTTACTAAATTACTTTATTCAAAAGCAATTTTTGGGATTCAGCATTTTTTTTAAATAATGAGGGCCTGTTCGTCGATAACGAATGAAGACTTCGTTCGCTTAAATTACATTTAAAACAAAAACAAATTATAAAATATTGTTTTTGTTTTGCATGTAAACTAGCGAACGAAGTCTTCATTCGTTATCGACGAACAGGCCATAAGATTTTGTTTGTCGTGATTAATTCCCAATTTTTATTCTTGACAAAAACACTGAAATTTATTGTAAAAGGGATAAGCTATTCCTATACGCATTTCACTGGTTGATTAGGCCAGATCACCAGGAAGCATTTTCCCAAAAAAAAAATTAGAAACGCCAAAGATATTATTAAACAAAACTGCAGAGTGAATGAGAATTGCAAACGCTCAAAAAGTCTTATTTGCAATGACATCAAAGCGCGCAGGGTAAAAACATGATTAATAAGTGATCACTACGAACATTTTCATTCACACTTATAAAATTATTACAGTAACTGATTGTGGGTTATTAAATTCGTTTTCTGTTCTGTTAAAATTGAATAAAAATATAGTTATTTTTCGAATAATTTCATTTTTTAACATTTATGTTTGTTGTTCAAAAAACAAACTACCAAAAAATAATGTTTTTTCGTATTTATTTTGTTATGTAGTTTGATTTTTGTCGTTTAAAATATATTTTTTAATAGTAAAAATCATTAAATTTTAAGGAATATGCTGTTCAAAAAATAAAAAATTTAAAAATTAATTTAAAAATCATTTGTTTTAAATGAAATGTAAATGATCCGTTTTTTAAGTGAATTTTAAGTTGTTTAAAATAAATTTTCGTTTGAATTTAACTACATAATATTTTGAGTGCATATTTACCGGCGGTGCGCAAAATGACCCCAGGAAATATGGCCCCAAAAGAAAAATGAAAAACGGGCCCAACATTTTACATGAGACATAACAACACGCAATTTTGGCCCAATTTTTTTTTGTTTTTTTTAGGGTTAATTTTTATTTTTTCGTTAGGGTGTTTTTGCATTTTAAGTGGAATGAAAAATGACCCCAATATCAAGGAATGACAAATGGCCCCAAATAAAATCACAATTTTTACTTTGGGGCTATTTTTCGTCTACTAATAAAAAATGCAAATTTTAAGAAATGAAAAATCACCCCAAACATTTTTACACAAATTTTATAAAATTCTATGTAAAAGTTTCTAGGGACAACATAAAAAACCCGAATTCTTATACCAAAGTAGAGAATGCTTTCGTTATGCAGAGATGCTTTCGTTAGCGAAGCCGGTGTTTTTTATACCACAGAGGAAAAAATCCTTGAGCCCGGCCGACGGCCGACTATTAAGAGAAGCTTTACTGAGCGAAGCCAGAGTTCGGTTTACCATAGAAAAGAAAATCCTTGCGCCCGGCCGAAGGCAGGCTATGTAGTAAAGCTAGTTAGCGAAGCCAGTGTTCTTTATATCAAAGAGAAGAAAATACTTTCACCCGGACGAAGCCTGGCTATACAGAGAAGCTTTTGTTAGCGAAGCCAGTGTCCGTTATACCATAAAGAAGAAAATCCTTTCGCCCGGCCGAAGGCCGTCTATAACTTGAAGCTTTAGTAAGCAAAGCCAGTGTTCGTTATACCATTGAGAAAAAAATCCTTGTGCATGTTCGAAAGCCCAACCATGCTATCAATCGTACGATTTTTAAAACCAAAACTGTTTAATTTTCCGCATTTTGAAATCGGGATTCTAAATTTGGGATTTTTAGTCTCGGGCATATGAACTCCACCTAACATTTTTAATATAACTTTTTTATGCTCTTTTTTGGGGTTAAAATTCATTACAAATTTTGAGGTAATTTTTCATAATGAAGAATTACCCCAAATTTAGCGTCATATTTCATTTTATTTTTAGGGTTATTTTTCATTTTTTTGGGGTAATTTTTCATTAAAAAAATGGGGCCATGTTGCATTATGAAAAATAGCCCCAAATTTGGTGTCAATTTGCATTATATTTTGGGGCCATATTTCCTGGGGCCAAATTTCGCAGCGCCATATTTACCTAATATGTTTACCCTTATAAGTTTATTATAGTCCTAATATAACTTGAAAAAATATTTGTTGGCCTTAACATTTTCAAAATCACTAAAATAAAATTATATGGTGTTTTACACCTAATAAGTTACTCTAATCTAGCTTAACATATTAAATTATGTGAAATGTTTGCTTCTATGTATAACATATATATTTTCAACTATACAATTGAAATCATAATATAAGTTGCACACAAACGGTATGTTTAGTACCATAATTTTTGATTGCTTTAAAACACATTCCCCAATTGACCAAACATTTATTTTAAAAACAAACAATGTGCGTTTATAAAGAAAATAAAATGTTCTTCACGTCATTTACGTCTCCGAGCATTGGACAACTTGGATTATTACAAAATAATTAAAACTTTTTTCAGGGAGAAAAAGGAAATGCTGCCTTGAAAAACTTATAAGTTTATTAAAACAGGTAAGTGATTTAAATACATATAATTATAAAAATACATACATACATACATACATAAACGTTGTCTTTCTTGCAGCCAAAAACACCTACAAAAAGGAAAATAAATAATTGGCAGATGAGTGCTGTACCCATGTTCTGTAACTTTAGTGAGAACTTCTTGCATCGAAAAGATGTGAAACAAAATATTCCATCGTTTCTCGAAAAGTGAGAAAAATGTGTGTCTGTAACTCATCTATCAAAGAGATTACGTCGTTACGTTATAAATGTCATAAAATTGCACTCGAAGCCGATGTGACATTGCAGACGTTCAGAACGCCAGTAACACATATCGTTGACGGCGACCAAAATTGACTTAAATTGAAAATTTTTCAACGACGGCGGCGAAAACACAACCGTCGGCTATGCCAAATTGTGTAAAGAGCGACTTTAATGTTTGTTGTTTGCAAACGGGCTTTGAAGACATTCGTATATTTTATAAAAATGTTAAAAGCAAAATAATAAAACAATGAAAAATGTGCCAAGAATAAAATATTATTATTATTATTCTTTGCATTTTGCATTTTTAATTGTTTTTTAGTGTTCAAATTTTTTTTCGCCCCATTTTTATTCGTGAGTTTATATGACAGTTCAAAGCGGGAACTTTTCTCACCAAACTGTTACACACACACTTTTTTTGTAAATTGGCTAGTAATTTCCTTACGTGACAGCTTGTACTCGCCAAAAAAAGTTACAGACACAGTTAAGTGAGAAAAACAGCTGGTTGTTTCAGTTTATGGCATTTTTGATTCATTTCACACATTTTAATCGAAAACTTTCTCCACGCGAGAGTTACAGAACATGGGCACTGGTAAGCTTTGCGACAGAATAGAAGCAAATGAGACATTGAGAAAACCAAATTTCTTTAATGTGCAGTTTTAAATGTATGTATATATTTAATTTTATTTTTTAATATATACTTTACTGTTTATATAAAACAAAGTGTATTAACATACATTTGTATTTTTAATAAAAAAAATTTTTGAGAATAAGTTTGTTATTGTGTTAATGGTGAGAACCATATAACATGTTGAAATAGACATTTTGCATGGTTTTGGGAAATATAGAAACATGGTTGGAAAGGTCGTTTTCGTTTTTCTTCTGAACATAATAATATGTTTGAGACAATAATTGATAGTTTGCGATTGTGATCGCATCAACCATGTTTTTTTCTTTGCGTGAGCTTATAAAATATACCAACTAGTTTTTGTATTAGAATTATCAATTTTTTAAGGTCTTACTGGCTGACTCTGGTCACTGACTCAGGGTACCATAAAGGGACCTAAGTGAGCCGTCATCGAGTTGGCTGCCCAATGAACCTAACCTAGAAACAATTTGACACCAATATTGTTCTTTTCTTTTGAGTTGTTCGAAGGTGTTTTGAACAGACGGACAGATCGACAGACATAAATAAATCGGCTTACAATTACACAAGGACCTAGAATATATAGCTTTATGGGGTCTTAGATGAATATTAAAAGCAGAATTTAATACAACTTAAACATTGACCGTTTGGAATTCCTGTCTCACTGTGCAATTTTTTCATAAACATCTCTTTTATTAAAAACAAGTAAGAAAGAATAGTCGGTCAAAACCGACCGTATTCCACCACAGTATTTTGTGACAGATTTTCGAGATTGAGCTTTTTTTGGGACCCATTGGCAAGCATGGATCCGGCAAAAGAAATCTATGTTATGTAGGTTATCGGGCTTTTGCTTTAATCGGTTAATCGCTCGATTAATTAACCGAGGTTTTGGTTTAATCGGTTTCTAATCGGTTAATTTCGTAATTGATCGGTTAACCGATTAATAAAGTTTTGTTATAAATTAAGTAATATCAATATATAAAAATGCAAAAATGATTTCTAATATGGTATTTATTAGTAAAAAAAAAACAATGACATAACAAAAAAAACCATTCTTGATCAAAATTTGTATGTAAAGAGTAGATAACTCCATGTATTTTTTGACAAAACTAGGTAACTCCATAGTGTCTTAAAAAAACAGAAGCATTAGAAGTTTAAAACGACGTTGTTTCGAAAACTAAGCCAGAAAGAGCGAAATAGAAAAATATCCGGTCACAAGCTCTTTGGGTCAAAACGTTAAACCTAAACATTGCAAACTCCCGAGAATTCAGAGAATATTATATGCGTTCTTTTCATGAAAGTTTGTTCGAATGTTAAGGGGGTAAAAAGGGTAAAAAACTGATAAATTCGGTTATATTATATATCCATAACTAAAAGAGATACAAAAAAATGTAATACCTATCGTTGCTCTTAAAAAAAATAAGCGGACACGTGTCTGGTACTATCACATTCGAAACTAATCTAAAAAATCCAAATACGAATTCGGTACTTTTTCGAAATTCGAACGTTAATTGTCAGGCTCCCAATGCAATATTGCAATTTTTAATACTTTAATGGGGAGAAAAAAGTACCAAAAAAGGGGAATATGGGAAACTTAATTCCTTTCCTTAGATTTTTTTTTTACAATGGTACTTTCTTTATTTAAAGCTAATATTTAACCTATAAAAATAAGCGTCCTGAGTGGATAAGAATTTTTTGGTACAATTTTGTTATTTAACTTGTATTTTTTTTTTTAATTTCGGTTAGTATTGGACCTAAGGTCCTCAGACCTGCAAGGTCCTCAGTGAATGAGAGTCTGTATGAGGTGTCTTTTTGGTACTTTTTGTCCGTTACTGGTAATTTTTTCAATTGTCATTAATATTGCACCTATAAAAATAATTTAACATGGAATGTCATGAGCGGATGAGAATAACTTTTGGTACTTTTTTGTTTTTCAACTGGTTGTTTTTTTTATCTAGAAACATAAACTTTGGCATAGAAGTACATATGTTCACGAATGAAAGGGAGATCTCGAAAGCAATCCTTAATGCAGCTTATCTTATTTCTCAATTCTTTTCCAGTATTTCTCTAAACATTTAAAATCCTCCCTTATGACATAATTAGAATTTAGTTTTAATTTTAAAAATTTTAAACACTTCTAATTGCTTCGGTTAATTAATTAACCGAATTCTGATAAAAGATTGTTTGTGTTACAATCGAGAGTTTATTTTATTGTCAGTCCATCATCTGACTCATCCTGGCAAAGCTCAGCACCGAACATATTCTTATCTTGTACTGTATTTAAATAATGTATTGCAAGAAGGAAAAATATTTTACTATACAAATACATTTTTGTAAAACACAAAAATATATGTTAAAATACTACAAAAAATTTAAAATTTTATTACTTCGGTTAATCGGTTAATCGACTGAAATTAACCGGTTTAATCGTTAATCGAAAAAAGCCAATTTTAAATTAACCGATCAGTTAATCGGGTAGTAATTATTTGTATTTGGGCGATTCAAAAGGTAGTCATAAAGCCATATGCCTTAAAATAATAACGTGAAGAAATATGACTGCCAGGAGAAACTTTTCATAATTTCGATTTCTACCGTGTAGGTTTGACAAAACCATAACCACAACATAAAAAGTCTTACTGCCGTGTTCATAAACAAATTAAAATGGATTTGAATTGTATTTTAAGAAAAATTTGTATGAAAATGTTGCCTTAAAACACATTTCAAACTTATTTTATTTTTAATAAATACAGCAGTTATTATTTTAGAACCTTTTTGTATGAATCACAACAACAATTGATTTTAACTTTTGTGAAAAATTAGGATTTATAGGAATATAATTTTATAGCACGCCGTTAAAATCCCCCAAATATGTTTGAAAAAAATAATTTCAACGTTAAATGTTCGGGCAAAAAATTGCCTTTGTTTTTTTTTTACTGATAACACATGTGCTGGAAAAAAAATGTTTCTTCAGATTGTGAACACCCCTTAAAAATGTTGCTGTCATTCTGGTCTTACTCCCCGTCTACAACTGACAGGATTTGCTTTAATAACATGAGGTTATAAAAGCGTTGTTAAAACATTTGCATAAACAACCGTTGTATAACATAAGAAAACCTCTAACATGATGAGTCTATACTTAACACTAACATCATTTTAGTGTAAATGTTAAGCATTTCATTTCAGTTGTAGACTGTATGTTATGCTTTATTTGCAATCTAGAAACTGAAATTTTTTAGACAAAATTGCCTCTAAGAACCAGGTGCTAAATATAAAAAAACAACGTGTTTAATTTAATTTAATAAAGAAATAATAAAATTAAATGCAATCCTTCTTCAAATTTATTTAACAAATTTGGAAAACTTTATTGATTTTTACTTTTGCTACCTCCTCTTGACAAACAAGAAAACCGGTCTTTTATTTTATTTGTGATATTAAAATGTTGCGTTGAAATGATGAAGAAGCTTTAATGGAATCTTGTCATAAATTCAAATTTTATTACCAACATCTTCTTTACTACCATCATTATGTTTTCGGTTGGTCGGATTGTTTGTCGTGGCAGGAACAACATAATCATTGCGTGCTACCAACTGTCGATTATGGCAACATTAAATTTTGATACATTCACACTAAATGTTGTGTGTAGAAAAGTTGAGAATGTATGGCTTTATTCGTTAAACGTGCGACAAGCCCATGCCACCATTAATGGGAAGAGAATTATGCTTTTGTGCTGATGTGTGTAACACATAGAAATATTTAGTATACTGATCGATTCAGAATCATTTTCTGAATCAGTCTAAAGATTTCCGTTCGTCCGCCCGGCTGATTTGCTTTCCATGTTTACGTTGTCTGCAACTTTCGGTATATGTTATAATTGTTGCCAAGGCGTAGGGTATTTAAAATGTTAATTCCTTCTGGAAAAGAGTCTTTGTATCCATAAGCCATCTTATTATTTTGCAATTTATATTTAATTAAACCCAAAAATATTTTATTATTTATACCGTGCCAAACTGTACTGAAAACGGTCCATATGTAAAATTTTACACTATTGTTCGCCAGGTGGGTCAAGGACGTCCTCGTCTTCTACACTTGGGAGTTCCGGTGCAGCACTTCATGGATTATTTCCGTCGTAAGTTTCCTTAGAGTATGCCCAATCCAACCGTATTTCCGTGTCAAAATTTCCCAATCAATCGTGCTTTGCTTTGTTTTGCATAGCAGTTTTTAGCGGGAAATGGTTTGGCGCCGCATATTGCTAGAATGCGACGCAACCACCTATTGCCGAATATCTGGATGCGAAACGTAATCTAAGCGGTGACTAACCATATTTTACAGCCATAAAGAAGTACTGATTTTACGAAGGCAAATTCATTTTCTTCGTAAGCCATATTTGTTTTAGTGGAGCAATCGCTATGCGTGTTATGCGAGTTCGGTTATGTAAATCATCGTTTGCGACACCATCCCTAGTTAATATACTGCTAAGGTACTCGAATATTTCACTATAGCTCCCATAAAAGTTTTTTTTTGAAAAAATAGCTTTTAATGTCATTACTTCCTTAGAAATGTCGTCATTGATAGAACATTTGGCAACAATTACTTTTAAGATAGTTACTTGTATGTTACGACAAAATGTTGTGCAGGTTGGCCCAAAATAACCAGTAGGTCTCAAATAAACCTCCTTCCTAAAATTAGCTTAAGACGAATAAATTTCATCTCCCAACAAAAAATTTTATCACTTTGCCAAATAGGGCAGAAAACTGCAGGCCAATCAGTTTGTTAAGCATTCTAGGAAAAATTTAAGAACAAATTATAAGTGAGAAGCTTACAGTATTTCGTGAAAATAATCACATTCTACCTGATGAACAATTTGGATTCAGAAGGTCGCATTCGACTATTCATCAAGTCAAACGAATTTGTAACGATGTCAAAAGCGGCCTGGTATCAGATAAATCCACTGCATTGGTGTTACTCGATGTTGAAAAAGCATTTGCGAAGCACTAAAGTTACATTTAAAAAAATAAGCGCACAATTATGCACTACGCAATAAGACATACAGAAATGCAGTTAAGTAAGTGAGAGTTCTAACAACTTTTATAAAAAAAAATAACATTTCAAGTGCTACGGTATTCCCTTACTATGAAGCATGTTTGTAAGGGAGAATAAAAAAATAACTGTGTCAAAACATTCGATGTGTAAGGCTGATCATTACATCCAACAATTTTTATATGCGCTGAATAAAGCGCTTAATGTGTCAAAAATGTATTGCTTCAAAGTTTGAACTCGCCATATAAAATTCATGCCTTCCGTGAGCGCAATGATATGCGAAACGTTTATGTTTCTCCCTTACAAACCTGCTTCGTTGGAAGCTTCATTTTTTATTGGGCACAAAGAACTCTCATATGAATCTTTATTTAATAACATAAAAACATAATTTACATAAATACTGTGCTGTAGCGTCCTAATAAAATATTTTATTATTTTTCGAAGCACTAATGGTACATTTAAAAATATAAGCGGACAATTATGCGCAATAAGACATACATAGATGCAGTAAAGTAAGTGAAGGAACTCCTCATTAATTTCATAAATGAAAAAATAATATTCCAAGTGAAACGGCATTCTTACGTATCCCATAATACTTTGTGAGATAGAAATCTAATTTTTTTGTTGTCAAAAAATCTAATGTAACATGACAGTTTGTGTCCACACTATCACACAAAGTATAAACACTCACACATGAAATAAAATGCAACCCTGATCCAATGAAAAGTATTATTGTTTAGACATTTTTCAAAAAACGATGAAGTCGTATGGAATGTCAAACTTTTTTCATAATACTTGTCATTTTCGTGACACAATACATTCGCACTATCACACTTTGTCATATTACTTGAGTTTATGACATGTATAAATACAAAGTATAATAGTATAATCTAGCCTTAAGTGAAACTCTTACATTTCTCCCTTACAAATCTGCTTCGTTTTAAGCTCAAATTTCCTGCGTGTTTTTAAGTTATACTGGGTGGCATCAAACAAAGATTATTAAATTAAAGGTCAAATTGTATAAAAGCTCCCTGAAGTGTGGACCAACCATATGGCACGATGTTTATTTTGCCCAACTTAACTTGACATTTCGTTGTTTCAGTGTTTTACAAATTCAACCATGGAGAGCATTCCAATTGAGCGGCGCATTAAGATTGTTCGTGCAATTCGTAATTTTTTGGTTAGCATAATCGACTAAATGTGTCCACAATTGGGAGAATTGCGCGCAAATTTCTGCAAACCGGGTCTGTAAAAAAATAAACGCCGATGCACCCACAAAGAGTGACTGTGTTGTGCGGTTTATGGGCTGGCGGTGTCGTCGGGCCGTACTTCTTCGAAAATGAGGACGGTTAAGCAGTTACCGTGAATGGTGTTCGCTTTCGCGAGATAATAACGGACTTCTTGTGGCCAGGAATTGAGGATATGGATCTGGAAGATATGTGATTCCAGCAAGATGGTGCCACTCTGCACACTTTCAACGAAACAATGGCTGTTTTCCGCGAGAAATTCAATCTCAAGTGAATGCGTGGTTAATCGGCGTTGGACTTCTTTCTTTGCGAATATTTTAAGGAAAAAGTGTACTTCATTAAGCAAAGAACAATATGCGAGCTAGGGGATGAGATAATTCGGCACATTAATGACATTGAACCTCAATTATGGCTCAGAGTCACTGCAAATATTGAGCATCGGCGAGCCTTATGCAGATATTTAATTTCACACATAATTGTCACAGATCCTTCTAAAATAATAAAAAATAATAAGATTATTCCCTATTAACAATAAACATCGTGCGTTTTAGTTGGACCACCCTTTATATGCGACATCTAAGGAATGATCCTATAACCTTTCAAAATTGCTCGACTAAAGTTTGAGGTTCAAAATTTTACATTTTCTTAAAGTATTTAATTAAATTTTTTTTTGTTGTTGTTGTTAATTAATTGTTAAATAAAACCTTAAAGAATGAAGGAACAAAATAGATGCAACAAAGCTTAACTTATTAATTAACTAAAAACCTGAAACGTTATCAAATCAAACAAAATTTGTCATAGTTTTTGATAAACAAAGAAACATAAATTTATGTTTTTAAATACTCCGCTACACAGCGAAAACAAAAGAACGAAATAATTCGAAACAAACCCACTAAAATCCACCAAGACCACACACAACAATTTCGAACTAAAAAAAAAAACTAAAAATCATTCACTATGCAAAACTTAAAAAGACCAACAACATTTAAAGTGGGGGAACCAAAAATTAAAACAAATAGATATAAATATTAAAAAAAAAAAAAAAAAAATAGAAACCCGGTTTCAAATCGGAAAATAATGATACCCAGATACAAAATAGTAAAAAACGATTAATCGCAAGACACACAAACAACAAAATTCAGTAAAGAAAAAAATTTTAAATCACATATTTGATTTAAGAAGCGAAACAATCAGAAAAATCAACAAATTTGTATAACACAACACATCAACTGTGAGGCGCTTTTACGATACGACTTCTTTCGATTCTACTCTTAAAATCGAATCAAAAGATTTACGAGCAAAATGAGTTAATAAACAATTAGTCTAATTTAATCTGTGGATAAGGGAAGTCAGAATGTTTTAACTGGTTGTTAAGAATTGTCAACGGAAACATGAACACGTTTATCTGGCCATTTGTTGCTGGGCAATTGAAAAACAACTATCAATACCACTGTGCTAGAATTTGACACTTTTTTTAAAACAATTATTTTTTTTTTTAATTTTTAAAAATTAGACAGGTTGTTGCTGGGCAATTGAAAAACAACTATCAATACCACTGTGCTAGAATTTGACACTTTTTTTAAAACAATTATTTTTTTTTTTAATTTTTAAAAATTAGACAGGTTGCATTTCGTAATTGAAGTTTTTTTAAAATTTTTACAAATTATTGAAAGTTATTGAAGACTTTTACTTTTACTCTACTTTTTAAGAATTTTGTTATATACTATTTTACTTTACTTTATTACACTGTGCTGTACTGTATAGTACTTTAGCCTGCTTTAGTAAACTGTTCTCTAGTCTATTTTAATATTCTTTATTTTCGAAAACTCTGCTTAACTAAACTTTCCTTCCTGCTTTGCTCCGCTGTACTTCACTGTAAACCAGGAATGTCAGCGCCATACACAATTGTGGAAATTAATTCACATGTACGCTTACGCTCTTTTATTTTGCGAGCCTAAAATATAATTGTTTACTGAGAAACACTCTCATTCAGCGGGAATTATCGAAAATATCGCAAGGCCTGTTTTGAGGCCTCTAAACAGAAATAATATAAATATTTATGTATATAAATAAATATGCAATAATTGTATGTATGTACACCTTTTTTTGTTTTATTATCTTTTTTATTTGTTTTTTTATCCAGATAGGGAAAATATTATTGAGTTCTTGAAAAATTTAGACGGGGCGCTTTATACTATATTAAAAAAAAATTCCTTCAAATGTTTGTCGCTTTTTTCCTCAACATATCTTTGCGAACAAATATTTTCCGATTTGAAATACATTTGCTCAAAACAACGCAATAAATTAACATCCGCAAACCTAAATAATGTTTTGTTGTTACGAAAATCTTCTCTTTTTATAATGGTGGTAAATACTTACAGTATATTTTTAATCTTAATGGGGTTATTATTTGCATTAGTATGAGCAAAAGAATTCATTGTTGGAATTCGCAAAGGTATGTTGAGCAAAAAACGAAAAATATTTGAAAGAATTGTATTAGGTTGTAAAAAAACTTCAAATATTGTCAACTGCTCAATTTTTCCAAAAAATAAGCAAAGTTTTTGAGGTTCTAAATTAAATTTATTTAAATAATAACTGATTGTGTATGTCCATAATTCAACATTTTTCGATAATTGTATTATTATTAATTGCTTTTAAGTCTTCATAGCAATAAATGTAAGTTAACTTTAAATGGACTGATAAAAAATGAATGAAAAGCATGTAGGTACATACTATGTTTCCTCACATAATGCTGGCCCTGGTGTTTGCATCGCCCTTTCATGAAAATGTTTCCTAGTGTAAGTTTCAGTACCTTACCTGATTTCCAAAAATTTAATCGAACATAAATCTGTGGTTTTCATGGGCAACCACGTATGTCTATTTTTTCGATTTTGAAATGTTGATGCTATATTGCTTAATTTTAAGCGCTCTTTACATTTTTAAAAAAATTTTTAAATACAGATAGACCCATTCCGATGTTTTAACTCAATTACAAAGTTCAAAAGGTGCAATATCTAACCCATAGTTTGATCTAGAATGGTTTTATCGGCTCTCCTGAAAAATTTTATTTTTAGACATACGCGGTTGCCCATGAAAACCACAGAAATGACCCTTAGAAGCCGTTAATAAGGCCTCACAATAGGCCTCGCAACCGCACATTTCGCCCGCTGGGCATGTAAAAGATAAGAGTAATCTCACCAACACAACCATAATTGACATCACTGCTGTAAACCAATGTGCGTTGCTCTCAATTTGTCTACTCTTCTTTACTGTACTCTAAACGACTCCATTGTACAGTATTCTCATCTAGAGTAATTGACAGTTGTGAAAAGATTCACATAAGCACGTGCCTAATGGCCTAATCTCATGATTGCCTAAAACCAGGGTGGAAGACAATGATTTTACCAAGGCCCCATGTGGGAGCACAACCAACACACACAGGTAGCTACTTTAAGTGTATGGAATTCGGAATTAAACTTCCGCTTCTAAATAGCAAGCAGACTCGACAACACGCCGAGCTTCCCACCAGAAGCTGGAAAATTGGTTTTTTAAGATCTTTTTTCCCTCGTGATTTCGAAAGAAGCCACAAACAGTTCAGGATCGTAGTTCCAGGGGTTTACTGGTTCCCGTCGTGCCAGATAGGGATCTCTGGACAACCGTAATCAAGATCAATTCCTAAGAAAGGAGGATGTTTTGTTAACTTTACATTGCACCTGTTTTATGTTACACCAAAAGGTGGAATGTCTTAGGCTAGCAACCACAACCACCACGTGATCCCCGAAAGTATATTTTGTTAAAAAGTAGCTTCCCATTCATACATTTATTGAGTATGTGCTTTCATTCATTAATTTTTCAGCATTGATTAATTTATTTTCCAGCATTTTCACTCCAATCCTTTTTAAGCAAATCAACCTCTTCTCTTTCCTTTTCTGCCATTTCTTCCTTTTCAAACACTTCTCCTTCTTCCAGCTCACTACCACAAAGCCCATCCTTTCGCACAAAAAGCAGATACTTACGAAAAGCATTTTCTTTAAGAAATGTACACTCCTTGCAAAAGCAAAATATGCGTGTCAAAAAGCATTCTTTTACAAAAAGTATTTTTTTGAGGGCTCCAAACAAAAGCCAGTCCATTGCCTGCTTATCGTGACCTTCTGACTCCCTCGGTACTAAATAGGATCTTAGGACTGCTTTCCCCGGATAATCTAGCACCAGAACCTGAAATATCTTTAAGAGTACCCAAGGGGGACTCCAGTGTAAAGATGTCGAAAAGATTTCAGGAGCACCTGCCACATAACTTTATCTCATGATTAAAATTAACTACTGGGTGACAAACAATGCGCTTGCCAACCTCCCCCGAATGTAATCGTTACCAACACACACAGGTAGAAATTTGAGGCCACAATACGGTAAGATCATACACTCGCTCCTTGCTTAGGAGCTAAAGCATTTTATTCTCCGCTGCTTTTATAAATATGATAGTAGCATCTGTTTAATAGCATAAGAACCTTGGAGTCTTTAAAGGGGTAAAAGTCAGCTCTTTAGTGGGAGTATCAGGATCTCCCTTCCCGCGACTTTGGGTAGTACATAACAACCACCATGTGATCCCTTAAAAGCGAAACTGCCGCAAATAAACTCTTCCTGAAAGACAGAAAGCATTTATAACCAGAAGAATATTATCTGAAGCGCCAACCAATATTCATTCCTATGCCAGCTCACAGGTTGCTACTGACTTCCGTCGTACCAGATATTATCTCTGGTCAGCCACGATTGCAACAGATCGCCAAGTTTTCTCGAGATCTGTCAATTTTCGACTTTTAATGATCGCTACAAGCCACCGGAGGACTCCATAGAACAATATAAATCAACTAAAATCGTTTCTTTTTAACTAAATTGTACGTTACGATTCTCTAGTCTACTTTTCTTTATTTGACCCCATAAGCCTTAATAGATGTTGTCTTTTTAACTGAAGTCCTAAATCAATTTAAAAAGACAAAATCCCCTAAATCATTTAACATTAAAATGCTCACATGATAAATAAAAGCCCTTAAAAGGATAATTTCATATTAGATTACCAGTTTTAATATTTTAGCCATCATCGTTCTCGACATCATCATCTGAAATTGTCAATTAATGTATCTCATCACATAATAGTCGTAGTGTGGTGTCGCAGCAAAATCAATTTGATTTTAACTTGTTCAAACAATATGGACACAATAATCGTATTGACGAAACATGATATTCTAACGATTTCAGCATTTACTTGTGATTATCTCACCCCTCGCCCCCTCCCAAAAAAGGTCATGAATGCAGTTAAATGACAACCGTTATTGTTATTGGACGCATTTTGTTCGTACTCAAAATGAAAAGAAAATAATCCATTTAACTCTGGCACAGACGACAACGATAAAGCTAAAAATATTCGATTTACTTTTTTACAATATAATTTGAAAAACCATCATAAACATAAAAATTAATGTGTGAAGTTGGTTTGATAACATAAAAAGGAAAAAAAATTTAATTTGGAAATTTTTTTTACGGAGAGCACTTTCGCACTAAAACTTTTTAATCAGACAAGTTGAAATTGTATTTGAAACAAAAATTTAATGTTTTAAGAATTGGTCTGAAGCTTTTTTTTAGGTCGGACTTGCTGATTTTTTTAAGAATATCGGACGTATCGATTGAAAGTATCGGGTGATTTTTTAGCTATTATCTTTTTGGCAACACTGGTTTAAACAGCTGACGCACGTTTCGTGTTTTGTTTCATTGTCAAGCATCTTCAGTTTGGTCTATAATTTAACCATGAATCGTCTTACAAACGAACAACGCCTGGAAATTATTGATTTTTATTATCAAAATGCGTGCTCTGTTAAGAAAGTTCATCGCGCGCTTCTTCTATTTTATGGTCAGTTTAATCGACCCACTGAAGCGGCTATTCGGTACGTTAATAAGCAGAATTGTCGATTTTGGAGTGAAGATCAGCCAGGAGCATTGCAAGAGCTACCAATGCATCCAGAAAAAGTCACAGTTTGGTGCGGTTTATGGGCTGGTGGCATCATTGGACCGTTTTTCTTCAAAGATGATGCGAATCGTATCGTAACTGTGAATGGTGAGCGCTACCGTGAGATGATATCCAACATTTTTTTGCCTAAAATGCAAGATTTTGACTTGCATGACATGTGGTTTCAACAAGACGGTGCCACACAGCACGCTTAACAATGGACTTATTGAAAGGCGAGTTCGGTGAACATTTTATTTCACGTTCGGGACCGGTCAATTGGCCTCCTAGATCGTGCGATTTAACGCCTTTATACTATTTTTGTGGGGCTATGTTAAAGCTCATGTCTATACACACATGCCCGCTTCAATTGACGCATTGGAAGACAACATTGAAGCATTTATTCGTGATTTACTGGCCGAAATATTGGAAAGAGTATGCCAAAATTGGACTAAGCGGATGGACGATTCAAATCGATTCAAATAAAGATTTCATGAATTTTTCTGAATTTTATGTGTTTTTTTTTAACTTTCCTATAGCTCTTAAAAATCAACCTTTATAATTCATCAAGGTCTGAGAGTTGGTGCACATGTAAATCCGATTAAAATTATGTCTGATGTCGCTGCGACAATGCTTACGTTCTCGTTTATGGGGTCTTCTTAAATCCATGCGCATCTACATAAAGACTTTTTTGTAGCATCAATCAGGGCACTCTTGACATTTAATTGATCAATGCTTCTTAGGCTGAATTCACACCGATAAAAGGCAAAACGTTTTTGTCTTTTAAGTCAAAAGCACTTGTGTTTGATGCAAACTGCGGTTATTTTGTTTGGTGTTGGTTGTCTCATAAGAGCTAATGTTATCGTATTAGTCAAAAATACGTTTTGCCTATTTTTGGTGTGGGTTCATCTTTACACGTTCATTCGCAGCAGTGTGGCCCTAAAGATGTTAATGGTTAGTTTGACAAATTTGGAATTAATATGCTAAATTGGCAATACTGACAACAATTTATAGAGCAAAAGTAAAAATTTTTTCATAGTTAAATATCTGATTTAACCAATGAATAAATTGTGAACCAGACTGAACATGCTGTCGAAACTTCAGATTTATATGATGCTGACAATATTTTAACTGGCAACACTGCTCATACATACCATAAGAAAATAAGAGAGAAAGAAATATGTAAAAGAGAAGTCTCAAAATTTATACGGGCGATTTTCACTACCCCGCAATCTTCTCTACACTTGCCTCCTACAAGCACGTGTCCCAGGGGACATGCCGCAACGATACTGTAATGTAAACAGCTTCGTACCGACACAATGAAATCTTTGTCTGTTACATATATTTCTTATTTTCAGATTTTCCTTTTCCTGTAATATTTTTGTTAAGAAAAGGTGAAAATCGGAAGTAACGGGCATATCGTCACCTTAAATCTAAAAGGGTATAAGTAACAAAAAAAATTTAAATCGGCTTTTAATAGTTTATGATGCATTTATTAAAAGTAAGTCTCGTAATATTTCAGCAGTTATAAGGTGTAAGTTTATTCTATTTCTTTTTTTTGAGTATAGATTATTTAAATTGCTTAAAGAACTTTCACAAAACGTACGTTTGTTGTAATTGCGTTTAAAAAAAAATTATGTATCCTTCGGCTACTTCGAAATTTTATCTCCGCATTCAGTATATCAACTGTATAAACTAGACAATCCAGGCTATTCCAGACCGTCTGGCAATCCTACCGTCAGCTGTTAAATATCTTTCATCTTAAAGGCGACCGTATACGACATGTTTTTGTTATCTGACCAGGGTTACCGTTAGGAATTTTTGAAAAGTCGCACAAAAGGTTGTTTTATAAAAATAAAGTCGCACAAAAAAGTCGTTTCAGAAAATAAAAGTCGCATATCTTTTTTTAACGTTTTTTATTAATAAAAAGCATAACAAAACAATTGAAACAAAAAGCCTATTGCAGAATTCATTTTTATCATATTTCGTTACAATGTACATGTTTGTCCATGTTTTCATGTATAGTGAAAACATTTACTTAAGTTTAATAAATTTGTCGTATGCTGCCAAGGTCAAAGGAGTAGAATTTCCGTTTAAAGCCAAAAAAGTTAAGGTTAATATATTTTAGACAAAATTTAAACTTGTCCAATTAAAGCCGCTTGAAAATTTTACTTTAATTCCGTTCGTTTGATCTTGGCGCAATATTTCTTTTTCTTAACATACCTACATAAATACTACTTTTTTGAAATTTTATTTCTATATTTAGAAATAAGTTCATCACAGGGAATCCAGTCTTCTATATATTTGTCTATTAAATTTAAAGATGACAGCATTGAATTGCATGTTTTTACATTGCATTGCTAGTGTTTACGATTCGAAAACTACAGGTGGTGCTAAGACTACAACAATCCAAAACCAACAGAAACAACAGAGGTTTTTTGCATTGCATTGCTGGTGTTTACGATTCGAAATGTCAACCATTTCTAACAAAACACTGACAAATTAAAACAAATTGGTCCGAACTGTCAAAACTTGCCACAACCTTAAACTGAATTCGCCTCAAATACGGTGTATACATGACAAGGTTGCAAAAATGTAATAAAAGTGTTGCCAAATGAACAATACTTTATGAATTGTTTTTAAATTTTGACGAGGCAATTTTTGATACAAATAAGAAGAATATTGAATGTTTTGTAAGAATCTTAACAAAAAGGGTAAAAAGTAGCAGAAAAATTAAAATTGTCGCAAAAGTCGGTGATAAAAAAAAGTCTCTTAAAAAGTCGCAGACCGCTGAAAAAGGGTCAAATTGCGACTTTAGTCGGGCGAACGGTAACACTGTATCTGACATGTCAAATTTTCCACTGCAAAATACATGCATACATGTCGTGTGTTACCTTTTTAACTTCGCTTCTGTAAATGTCAGATGCAAAGTCATCTGACGAAATTTCAATTAGAGCGTGCTCTATTTTCTTCTGACAAACCATCTGACATTAGAAATCTATGCCGAGAAGAAACCGGCAACGGCGCCCACTATTGTTGGAATCATTAGCCGGCTGCAGTTAATATTTTACAATACCGAGATATGTATGATCATCCCACTATTGAATAGAATTTTTGTAAATATATATATAAAAACCGTTTCATTACAATGTCCTAAATTGAAGAAAAATATGTTAAGATGGCTAAACTATTTTAAAGCGTAAATAAAAATTTTCGTGGCGGCATTTTTATTTTGGTTTTTGCAATAACTATGCGATAGACAATGTCAGAAGCAAATTACATGTACATTTGTGACCCAATATTATAAACCTTCTGTAAAACAGCAATTTTTACAGACATGCACAATTACATGTGACTTGAAAAGTTTTCAAGTCAGATGTAAAAAACATGTCGTCTACACGCACTTTAAGCATTATTTATTAAGCGAAAAGTTTGCCGTTTACGAATATGGATCGCTTAATAACCGAAGAACGTTTGGAAATAGTTAAAACTTACTAAAAAAAATGGCTTATATGTTTTACACTTTTGTGATTGTTGTGTGATCATGGACATCATAATCGGCCTACTGTGCAAGGAACTGGCAAGATTTCAAAGATATTTAAAGAGAGTGGAAGCGTTACAGATGTGGTCAGACCTATGCATTATCGCAATGTGCGCACTGCCGAAAATATGGCTTCTGTTAGTGAAAGCGTGAAAGAACAGTAACCGTCAATTCAGAGTGCTATTGCTGTATGACGACCGATTTGTCTTTATTTCATTAGAAGTTTCAAAAACTGGCAACCAAGATCATGTGTTTTGATGCCGTTAGACTTCTTTGTGGGCTACGTCAAGGACCCTGTCTACGCGGATAATCCCATAATGTTGGAGCATTTTAAAATCAACATTTGTCAATACATCGCCGAGATACCGCCCGAAATTCGCGCAAAATTGTTCAATATCTACCTAAACAAGATCGATTGCTGCATCCAACACAGCAAAAAATTCTCGCCAATTAATCAATTCTCCACCATTAATCAAAAATAAAATCAGTTTTAATTAAAAATTTAATCAAAGGCATTAAACGTGTTATTATTTACGAACATCATTTCTGAAGAAAATGTTGTTATTATCAGCAAATATTTAATTGATACTATTAATTTGTTTACTAACGCAGAGAAAAACATGTTTAAATATGGTCACCTCCAACAATACTATGTTTAAAGAAAATTTTAACCATATTATGTTTAATTTAACTATATTATTGCCAACAACAACCATATTATGGTTAAAATAGTCCTCCATCAGGAAGTCACAACCATATTATGGTTGCCTCTAAACATGTTATGGTTAAATATGACAATTATTTGTTTTTAAATTAACAATAGTATTTTCCTCTTTTTCAAGAGCAACATGCTATGGTTGAAAACCAACCATGCTATTATATTAAACATATGCTTAACATATTTTAGTTATTATTTTAACCATAATATGGTTGTCGTTGACAATAATATGGTAAAATTGAACATAATATGGTTAAAATTTTCTTAAAACATAGAATTGTTGAAGGTGACCATATTTAAACATGTTTTTCTCTGGGTGCTGGTGCAAAATTAATTCATATTACAAATTTTTTGATTGTTTGGTATGGTGAACAATTCAAGCACTTGAGATTAAAATACCTGCTTCCCTTGGTGCACAAGCGAAACAAACGCTTTTGTCTCATTTTTTTACATAAGCCACTTTAACCCCTTGTGCTTTAAGCCCCTCAATTAAGATGGTCTCTTTTTTTTAAACTATATGTTTGGGCTTAATTTATCCTATCAACTTTAAACAATGAATGCAAAAGATTTTAGGCTCTCCTTTAAAAATTTTTAATTTTCACCGAATTATTAGTCGCACTTTTAACAGATATGGACAAAACCTTTTTTTAAGACATTTCCGATTTCTAATTATGTATTCAAAAAAAAATTTGCTAAAGAGAAGGTATAGTTAAAAAAAGAACTCAGATCCAAAAGTGGTAACCAATTTCCAAATGATTTAAATACTTTTAAGATTTTTTGATAGCTTCGAATAGCTCCTCTACTTCTTTTGTTGATTTTTTCAATGATATTTCTGAATCGAACATCTGCTGGAACACTGTGGTAGATCGTTAATTGAAAACTGAATATACACTTTTAAACGCAAATAATTTCAATAAAATCAAGTTTGGCTTGAGATTTAAGATCGCTAAGCAAAAAGAAAAAACAGTTTAATCTATTTAAATGATACACTAACGACATAATTTCGTTAAAATGTGAAATTAATTTGTTATAAATATTTGTGTTAGCAGTTGTTTTTATTTTATAAACGAAATTTATATGAAACAATTAAAAATCTCGACAGCCAGTAGTCGAATTAGTAGCCCCAAAACAACAACCACTTTAGTTACGGATTAAAATTCAGCAACTACGGCCGCCTGACAAAATCTGTAGTTTGTCGTTTTTGAATTTATATTTTTTTTTTTTTTTATTTTAAACAAATCTATAAGAAAACAATAAAAATTAACATATCAACTTTTATATTTTAATAAATGACATTTGACTTTATGTTGACAACTTTGCTCAGCATCTTCTTTAACAACTGACTGCTTGATTTCACGACAGCACCAACAACAATGGAAAATAAACCAAAAAAAAATATCTTGTGAAATCAAATAAAAAAATAAAATAAATTGTTTATGGGGGGAACGCGAGCGCTCACTGAGAAGTCAGTCAACGACATAATTAAAAAATTAATATTAAAAAAAAAACTTAAATAACTCTATTAAGTCAAATATATCTTTTAAGATAATGATAACAAATACATTGTATCTAAATGTTTAAATTAGGGAAGTCACGATACACCGATACGATACCGATACTCAAACAGAAACATTAGTAAAACCGATTCTTGAATTTAAAGTTAAGATAAAAAAAAAAAAATTTAAAATTCCCGTTTTATTAAAAAAAAAACATCGAAAGAGATTACAGTACTTTTCGCTTATAGTCACATCCTTTGTTGCAACCATAACGTGGACTATATCGCTAATGTGACTATAAGGCTAATTCACATACATATATGCCACTATGAAGCATATAACCGAATTCGAATACATGTAATCAAGTTATGTGAATAAAGGAAACTAAAAAGGCATATATGTAAATTACACCGACATCAGGCTTAGTTTTACAACAGAGTTGCATACTGTATAAAAAATAGTTAAAATAATAACAAGATATTTCATAACTGATACCAACGGCAAAAACTAATTTTTTACGAGTAGAGGTGAAGACAAAAATTAAATGATTTAATTCATTCTTTCTTTGAATGGATTTTTGATTCGAAAACTAAAAAGAACTTAGTAAATTTTGCTAATGTGACAATAACGCCATTAATTTGCTTTACTCTTCCCTTTGAATACTGTTGATAAATGGCATATATGGCAAATGTGCTTATATCGCTAAATGGACTATAACGTTAATACTTTATATTAAATTAACTTATAGCGGCAAAATAAACAGATAAAATGGACTATATCGTTAATGTGACTATAAACGAAATGTATAAATAAATAGAATATGGGAATTATTGGTTTTTCATAATTTATTTTATTATATTAAACATATTTTCAAATGTGCTTTCATGAGTCAAATTTAAATTTATAAAGTTTTCTTGCAATAGTCCTATCCGCTCAAAAAGTACTGAAGTATGGAAAGTAAAATATTGCCGAGGTGTCGCCAATATATCGATATCGGTTACATCCCTAGTTTAAATGTATCGTTAAAATATACAGTCATAGATACTCCCTAAATACAAACGATCGGTGTGGCATATGAATATTTCATTTCAAAGTATTAGGAAATTCCCAAATCTAACAAAAAAAAGTTGGTCAACTTTTTTTTTTTGTTGGCTTAAATTGTGAACTTTTAACATACATATTTATACTAAATTTAAAAGCAAAAAAAAAAAACAAAAATATTGTATATTGTGTTGATTTTTTAATTACCAAAGACTAAATATACAAATTAAAATTTAAATATTTTGAAATAAGTAGCAGCAGCCGTTGTGATTTAAGAAGTCCAGACAGAAGCTGAACTTGTCATCAACAGCATCATCGTCAGCATCTTTGGCACCAGCAGCTCGAGATACAGTTGCTGTTGTTTTTTTTTTTTTTGTTGTTGTTGATGATGTCTAAATCGGTTACATTTGCTCGTTCGGATCGTAAGCCTGCCTCGCCTTTTGGTTAATTATGAATTAATGAAAACATTTTCATTATTGATTTTGATTTTCTCATTCGTTCAGTTTTTGGCCCAAAGTCTATTAAACTGACTTCAGTCAGCTGTGATTTCGATTTTGTATAAAATTATAATAAAATTACATTTATTAATTTAAATTATCGCATTTGTTATGTGTTTTATTAGTTGTTGTATTTTTATTTGCTTTGAAGTAAATGTTTATTTAAATTTAAACCCAATAAGAAATTTAAAAGGTTGCTCATTATTAAAATTAGATAAATTTTCTTTTCACAACCTGTCGAATGTTTTGGAAATAAGGCAGATAAAAAACATGTTTTAATATGGTCATCACCAACAATATTTCATTTAACCATATTATTGTCACCGACAACCATATTATGGTTAAATAAGTCATCCATCAAGGCTGTGCCGAATCTTTGATATCCTCCACCGACAGTTCGAATGTTTAAGGAGTAATATCTGTATGATGTCTATTGATTATTATTATCTTAAACTGTGAAGATTTGTTATTAATTATGGTTTTAGGTGACTAAACCGTTTTCCGGTAGTAGGGTTTATATGGGGCCTAGGGTAAATTATGGACCGATCATCACCAAATTTCACAGCGTCATTTCTAGTCCTTTAAAACTGTGACATACCAATTTATGTTATGCTAGCATTATTAATTCTGGTTTTAGGTGTACTAAACTGTTTTCCGGGAGTAGGGTTTCTATGGGGCCTAGGGTAAATTATGTACCGATCTTCACGAAATTTCACAATATCATTTACAGTCCTATAAAACTGCGTCGAGCCAAAATTTTTTATAATTGCATTATTTTTTACGGTTTTAGGCGTACTAAACTGTTTTCCGGAAGAAGTGTTTATACGGGGCTTAGGGTAAATTATGGACGCATCTTTAACAGCGTGATTTTCAGTCAAATAAAACAAATTTTTGCAAAATCTTATCTCATTCCGTGCCTTGTTCCAGCATTTATGTTATTTTTTGTAACAAAATTATCAATTTTTTTAGGTGGTGGTTCCACATTTTGATTCATAGCTCTGATCCTAATGAACCGAATTTGCTGGATTTCAATTCCAAACTGCTTAGGATAACTACAAGCAATTTGGCACCAAGTTTGTTCATTTCTTTTGAGTTGTTCGAATGTGAGCGTGTTTTCAACATACGGACAGACGGACAAACAGACGGACATGGCTAAATCGACTTAGAATTACTCAAGGACCCAGAATATATATACTTTATGGGGTGTGAGATGAACAATAAAAAAGTTTCACACGGAATGACAAACTTAATATACCCTCTTCACAACTAATTGTGGTGGAGGGTATAAAACTGAAAAATTTTTGTGTGTTTGTTTGTTTGTATGTTGGCTTATAGACTCCTAAGCTACTGAACCGATTTTCCTGAAATTTTAACAGTAGCATCACGTGAGCCCTAAAAATAAAATATGCTACTTATTTTTTCGATAGGGGCGGGGGAATTGGTACCCCCCATTGGATGCATTCACGCATTTAGTTGAACTTTTGGTAGTAGGATGTTCTGAGCCCCAAAATTGAAATAAAGTAGCAGCGGGGGAAGTAGTTTCCCTCATAGGACGCCAATGTTTAATATCGCATATCTTAAGAACTGTTATAGTGAGAATGTTCAAACTTTGTAGAAGTCACTCTTATGGTATACTACACTATTGAAAATAAAAATAAAGCGGGTAGGCGCTGGGGGGGGAAATACCTCTCATAGGATGCATATATTAAATATCGATTAACTGAAGAACTATTAAAGGGAAAGTCATCAAATGTGGTTAAAGTTACTATTATGGCAAACTTTAAATTTGCAGTACCCCTCATAGATAGAAATGTTAATAAGAGCCGCTGCAAGCAATTTGTTGAACATTTGGTAGTAGGATCTTCTGAGACCCAAAAATGAAATAAAATAGCAGTGGGGGAAGTGTTACCCCCCATAGGATGCAAATGTTTAATAGCGGATATCTTAAAAACTGTTATAGTGAGAAAGTTCAAACTTTGTAGAAGTCACTCTTATGGTATACTACACTTTTGAAAATAGAAATAAAGCGGGTAGGCGTGGGAGGGGAAATAACTTCCATAGGATTCATAAAGTGGTTTAAGCAGTGTAGCGAAGCGCACCGGGTTAAGCTAGTAAAATATATAAAATACTCTTGGAAAAGAAGAATTATTGACATGTGACCAATTTGACCATAATATGGTTTTCGATGACAATAATATGGTTATATTAAACATAATCTACCGTATTCATAAAAAATAAAATAAGTTGGAAATGTGTTTAAAGGCAAAATTTTAATTTTAATTTTTAATGAATACGGCCGAAAATGTTTAAAAGTTTATTTAGAAACACTTTTTTTGGAGGTGACCATATTAAAACCTTGTTATACATGTGCTTATTTATTCCCTGCAAATAAAATTGGACCACCTGATTTGATAAAATGGACTACTCCATGGACTGGTCCGATGTAATGCAAGCATGAACCATGTCATTGTTAAAAAGTGTTTATAGTGAGACGACATACCCAGTAAAAACTTCGCCTACAAAATAATGTGTTGAGTAATCAGAAAAACATGAAGGCACTACTTACAATTCTACTGAAAGAACCAATGAATTTTACAAGGCATGTCCCAAAATGAACGCATTTTAAAGTAAGTCATTATTTTTTTACTTAAATACTTCCAGAAAAAAGTAGTTTTAGAAGTTGTTATACATGTAGTTATAGAAGAAAGCTACTAAATAATGAGTTAAAGAAGCTATTCATTTTTAAAAAGTAGGCGAAGTTTTTACTGGGTATCTTCGTTTTAAGCGACATGCTTTCGTTTTTAAACGACTTCAAAACTAATCCTCTTGAGTATACCATTGAGTAGTTTTAAAATTACTCCTTAGTGGTCCAAAGGTGGGTTATATGGTTCTCTCCCCTAGGACATCGTAATGTTAAATAGACCATGTTTTTCCATACGTTTGGGTTACTTTTGGACTAGTCCTGGTCCCTTGCGTTCTACTCTTTACACTCGTGTTTGGACTGGTCCTATTATTTGCAGGGTTGGTTCAAAAATTTGTATGCATATTGAAACGATTAAAAATGTTAATGTTAAGGTTACGGCATTGCCAGATTCTTGTGATATGTCATTTTGACATTTTTCAAAAGCAGTATTATCTTTTGTCAAACGTTAGAGATTTCTTTTATGAATGAAAAATTTATTTAAATTTAAAAAAAAATTAACATACACAGATAGAAGAACACTCGGAATAAATCAAGTTTTTTATGATTACTTGACGTACGAGTCGTACTCAAAATTTCAAGTACGAATAACACTAAAACGTACTCAAAACAATCCCCAATGGGATTACTTTTGAAAATCAATCCCGGAATTTCTTGAAATAAGTATAAAATTCTTAAATCAAGTAAAAAAAAGATTAAACTTTCCGTTGTGTTTAACCCTCCGGCTTACGCATGCTTTGATTTTCTATACACATTGAAAAAAAGTCTGGCCAGACTCATGTGTACCAAGAAGGGTTAAAAAGTATATTTGCACTCTTGCTTCTCATTTAGTTTATATGTTTGGTTAAATATGTACATAAGATTTCTAAATCAAAAACCATATTGGGCATGATGTTGGTGTTTTATCATTCTGTAATGTGAAAAACAGGTAAGTAAATCAATCATAATAATTTTTTCTTTCTAACTTCTTTTTTGGTTTTTTTTTCAAGCACGAATTCAGGATAAAATCAACTTAATAACACTTGAATCAAGCGCATTTTGAGATTGATTCAATCTTAGTTTTACTTAAATCATTCTCATTTTCTGATTATTTAGAGTACGAATTCGGATTAAAACAAATGTATAGTTCTTTAATGAAGCGCATTTTAAGATTGATTCAATTCTAGTTTTACTTAAATCAATCTCATTTTCGGATTATTTCAAGTACGAAATCGGAGTTGAATATGGATTATTTAAGTAGTTTGCGATTGAAAATCCGTACTTAAATAAATCTTTATATATTTGATTCAAGAAAATCCGTACTCACCGTACTATTGATACCGCTTCGGATTGATTTTTTTTTTTTTTTTACTATTAGGACCAGCACTCAGGGGATGACCCCTACTAATGCATTGCATTGTGTTGGAACTAGGAAAATAGGTTTTGGGAAGGAGGATAGAGGGAGTAGTGTTTGTGAACATTCGATTTGAACTTTATCATGTTGTAAGTGAAAGGGAAGACTTCTGCAGGAAGGTTATTCCACATACGAACAGTCCGGGAAAAAAAACGAATTCTCTCTGTAATGCGTTGTACGATTCACCTGCCAATCGACCACATAAGGATGGGCTCTTGAGGAAAAACGTGTATTACGAACAAATGTACGGGTTTCGGGAACCAGATCCCTGATTTCGTCGGAACACATCCCATTGTAGTAACGATAAAACAGTCAAATACAACCCACATTGCGACGGTGCTCAAGGGAGTCAATAGAATTGGTTACCCTTCTGTCACCAATGAGAACCCTCGGCCTCTCCTGCACGCGGTCGAGAAGCTCCAAAATAGACTTTGAAGCACCGGCCCACACATGAGAGTTGTATTCCATACGCGGTCGGATATAGGTAAGGAGATCAGATGGAGTGAAATATATCCTACACCGTCTTAGAAAACCGAGGCACTTGAATGCTTCTTTCGACACCTTGAATATATGTTCAGTCCATCGGACGACACATTGTATCCTCATGCCCAGAACATCAAGAGATTCTGATTCCTCAATAATTATACCACCCATATATACAGATGAGGCACCTTGGTTTGTCGCGCGTTTATGCGTCAGCACGCAACATTGGGTTTTTCGGGCATTAAAATCGACCCTATTTGCACGACCCCATTCCGAGACTATGTTAAGGTCTCGGCCAAGCGTATCATTCATATTCTGCCTCATAGCAACGACATCGGATACGCTTGGTCTGCACTCGAATGAGTACGAATGGCAAAGGTTGCTGTCATCTGCAAAAGAGTAGATAGGGTTGGAAGTTTGACAGAGGAGGTCATTAAGAAATATAAGAAATAGAGTAGGAGAAAGAACGGAGCCTTGCGGTACACCTGAATGAATCTTGAACTCGTTTGACGAAACCCCATCTCTAACAACTCGTATAGTGCGATCTCTGAGAAAACTCGATATAAATCGAGAGAAATTATCACCGACACCAAACGCAGCAAGTTTTGACAAGAGTGCACCATGCCAGACTCTGTCAAACGCCTTGGAAATATCCAAAGCAATTACCTTACTTTCGCCAAAATGGTGAATGGAACGGCACCATTTTTCCGATAACAGAACTAGTAAGTCTCCAGTAGAGCGACCTCTACGAAAGCCATACTGGCGGTCGCTTAGTAGGTAGTTTGACTCTAAATATTTGACAAGATGGTAACTTACCATACTCTCCATAACTTTGGAAAGTACCGAACAAATTGCAATTGGGCGGTAATTTTCAGGGTTATTAGCGGTTCCCTTTTTAGGAATTGGCGTTACATTAGCAACTTTCCAGCAGACTGGAAATTCCGCGGCACGGTATAAAGTGCTGAAAAGATTTGCAAAGGGACGAGCTAGCGTCGAAGAGCACTGCTTCAAGACCAGTGCAGGTATACCATCCGGCCCAGGAGACTTGTTTACGTCGAGATCAGTACGTATGTATTGATTTTTCTTTTGAGTGTACTCTGCAAACAACAAAGAAACGTTGCAGTCGAAAAAATCGCCAAATAAAAAAAATTAAGACAGTAAAAATCGTTTAAAACTATTAAAAACATTTATTAATCAGCTAAAAAATCGTTTAGTCAAAAATAAACGCGGAAATTGTTGACCTAGCAAATAATATTGGACTACCTGATCCATTTTGATCAAATGGACTACTCCCTGGACTTGTCCAATGTAATGCAAGCATGGACCATGTCATTGTTAAAAAGAGTTTGTAGTGAAACGACATATCTTCGTCTTTAAACGACATGTTTTGTTTTTCAAACGATTTCAAAGCTAATCATCTGGAGTATACCATGGAGTACTTTAAAGCAAAGCAAAAAAAAAACGCCAAAAAATTATTTTAGCATTTTTTAAAAAAATCCTAAAAATATTTACGAAACTCGTCAAAACTCACTTTAGTTCTTACAAAATATTTGGAAAAACTGCGCAATTGCTTTATATATTTTCAGTGTTTTTTCACAAAAATCCTTAAAAAAAAAAATTATGAAATTCTTCAAAAATCGCTTTAATTTAAAAAGGATGGACTAGAGGAGGTTAAGTGTTGCTACTGTTTAGTATCAAAAGTAAGTATTATAAATTACAGCTACTTACTACATGCCACCCTAGAAACCAGAGCAATTTTAGTGACTTCGTCTTTTCATATAAGATTGGCATGACTGACTGAAATTTTTCATGTAGACTCCTCTTGCAAAGTGTAGATATAAGTAGGAATTTTTGGAAATGGAAATCCTAAGGGGTTAGAAATGGATAAAAAAAATGATTTAACAGAGGTAGACGTAAAATTCAAAAATATCATTACTGAATTTAAAGTTAAATTGACTTGTGAGTAGTTTTTTGATATTTTTACATTTATGTCCAGTTTCACCAATTCTGGTTTAAGATCAATTTATATTTAAATATGGTTTTTTGTATAATTTTATTTTTATTTGACATGAAAAACGAATTTTAAACATAAATTGATATATAAATAAATTGGTGAAATCGGCCATAAGAGGTCAAAATATATAATTTTTGTACTTTTTTGGTAATCCATTTATCTTCTAAAGTTATAAAAATAGAAATAAATTTTAAATTGCATTCTCCTCTTCTTAGGAAGCCCTCAAGCACATTTTAGTACTTTTGGAAATTCGAATAGAAATTTCTTCTTTTTAGTACTTTTTTTGTTTAGCTGTTTATGTATTGCATACAAAAAACTGAGTGCTTTTCAAAAAAATTTTACAACACGTTCAATCATTTGTGTTGTGGAAGCCGGACATAAGAATGGTTAATAATTTTAAGATCCCGTATAGATGCTCTCAGTGGAGGAGGGTATCAAAGATTCGTATAATTTATTGAATATATTTGTGCTGGAATTCTCGAATTACTTCATTAGCAAAAGTTTAATGATTTTCTTCGAGCTTTTATTTTCCGACATCAGGATGGTTCATTAGGGTGGTTGGAACAAATATCTGGTGATTAAATACTAGATTGGGATACTTGAGGTCAATGGCTGTTGCAGCCAAACATTGGTCTTACAAAAACTTTGATGTATCATACTTTAAGATCTGACTATAATTGCAAAATATATAAATTAAAAAGAAAAATATATTAGAAATTACAAACGGAATAAAAAACTTATTTGGGTGGTTAAATTTTAAGGGCCGATGTGGATTTTGAATAAAACACAAATTATTTAAGAAATTATGACATTTCTTTTTATTGGTATGGTTCAATTATGTATGAAAGAAAATATCGGCCAAATGGCCGCCGCGTCCTCGACGGTACACCTCCATCCGATCGTCCAAACTTTCAATGACGTTGAGGCATAATTGAGGTTCTATGACGTTAATGCGCCGAATTGTGTCATCCTTTAGCTCTTGAATTGTTGCCGGCTTATCGACGTACACCTTTTCTTTCAAATAACCCCAAAGAAAGAAGTCCTATGGTGTCAAATCATATGATCTTGGCGGCCAATTGACATCGCCACCACGTGAGATAACACGGCCATTGAATTTGTCGCGCAAAAGATACGGTCAGATGATACCGCCAGCCCATAAACCGCACCAAACAGTCACTCTTTGAAGATGCTTTAGGTTTTCGACAACTACTTTTAGATTATCATTCGACCAAATGCCGCAATTCTGTTTATTGACGAATCCACTGAAAATTAGCCTCATCACTGAAGATGGTTTTCTTCGATATGCATTTTGATTTGATAGCCCATTTTCATAATAAGCCTGAATAACTTTAACGCGTTGCTCGATTGTGTATCTTTCCATGGTTCAAATTGAGTTAGTATGAAATTGAGAAATATCAAATGAAACTTGACGTTTAGGTGTGGTTCACATTCAACATCGGCCCTTAAAATGTAACTTCGGCGAAGGGTATAAAAAAATAACAAAAATTCAAATTCAAAAAGAAGTGTTGATGGAACGTTATTTCAAATAATTCTGACAGCAACGAATCATGTGCAAAGCATTCTCGTGCAACACATTTTTCAATAACGCGGAAAAAATCTTCCGTGTTGTAGGGACATATGTATATTCATGGTGTTTTCTTTTCTACAAAAAAAAAAAAAAATACCACATTTTAAAAGGTGCATAAAATGTTTTCCCGAACATGTGATCCCTACAGATAATATTGGACAACGTGGTCCATTGTGGCTTAAATGGACTACTTACAACATGATCCAATTTACTGGACCATGGACCATGTTATAAGAAATTAACATGCAGTGCTGCCAACAACTGCATGATGTATACTTTTCTATAGTTTACAGTATTACACACTGGTAGCCCTGATGGTGTCCATTATTAATAATTTATTTAAAAGTGAATGTTTGTGAAATTCGTGGAAAAAAGGTTAAACAAAATTAAAAATACCAAGTAAATATATTTAATTATAGCAATTATAGACTACAGTACACAGTATAAAAGGCGATTAGTAAAAAACGAAAAACTGTAGTAACATGGAGTACTTTTAAAACTAACACACTTTAGTACTCCATGGTGTAGCTTAGGGACTACTTCGGTGGGTTATATGGTCCCCTCTTAGGTCATCGTAATGTTAAATGGACCACCTCTTATCCATATATTTGGAGTACTCCTACTCCTTTATGGACTACTCTTTACATGCATGTATGGATTAGTCTCGTTATCTGGAGGGATACTGCAATTTTTTATTTGACGAGAACTAAACACAAAATTGAATCGCCCTGTTTTTAACAGCTGACAAAAAGTTTTCTTCAATATATAAAAAAATATGTACATAAATCAAAAAGTGTGTTCTTCAAAATATTAAATAAAATATACATAAACCCAGATTTGTTTACAGACTGATTTTAAATAAATAAATAAATGAACAAAATGAATGACCAAATTACAATTTCATAAAATATGTCATCAAGAAAATACGTTTGCCAGATTGACGATTTATTAACATCAAGTTTTTACAATTTCTTGATTTGACGTTTTTTTTTCAAAAACAATGTTATAACACCGAATAGATTAAAATTAATTATCACTGACTATAAAATATCTTTACTTTATCTTTACTATAAAATAAAAGAAAAAATAACTGTTAAAACTTAAAATTTTTACTGATTAGAGGCGATTTTTACCCAACTTCGTCTGGTAACCCTATATATAAACAGAAGCCGTCTTTTTACAGGGCATTATCAACACTCTCGATTTATACGGGGCGTAACCCTGCAGATAAAGAGAGTAGTCCATACATGTATGTAAAGAGTAGTCCATTAAGCAGTAGGGGTACTCCAAAACTACTCCAAATATATGGGTAAAAGGTGGTCCATTTAACATTACGATGTCCTAAGAGGGGGACCAAATAACCCACCAAAGTACTCCCTAAACTACTCCATGGAGTACTAAAGTGGGTTAGTTTTAAAATTACTCCATGTTAGAACAGTATGGAGCAAACTTAAGGGGTATTTTAAGCATTTTTCTTTTTCATTTTTTACTTATCGATTTTTATGGTGTGTACTGTAGTCTATAATTAAATATATTTACTTGGTATTTTTAATTTTTTTACCTTTTTTCCGCAAATGTCAAAAACTTTCACTTTTAAATAAACAATTAATAATGGACACCATCAGGGCTACCAATGTATAATACTGTAAACTATAGAAGAGTATACATCATGCAGTTGTTGGCAGCACTACATGTTAATTTCTTATAACATGCCCCATACAGTACATTGGACCATGTTGTTAGTAGTCCATTTAAGCCACAATGGACCACGTAGTCCAATATTATCTGTAGGGAAAGTGCCAATGCCTTATTCAAGGGTGAATTTTTTTAGAATAAAATACGCTGCCGTTTTAGAGAGCAAAGATTTTTAAGAGACGAACACCAAATTGCATTTTTTTTAAATAAAATGCGATATTTTTTTGTAGAAAAGAACACACCATAACAAAATCATTTAGTGGAACTTTAATTCAGAAAATCGACTTTAATTAATAATTTAATTTTCCAAGCGGGATGAAATATGTATAAAACATTCATAGAAAATGAATTTGGTTTGTCAATGTTATAGAATTAATTTAAAATTTATAATTATCGATTTTTGTTGTTGTTGTTGTTATTTTCGATCATTTTGTATTACAAATAAACATTTAAACAGTTTTGTTAAATAATAATTAATTTCATTGCGTTATTGTTGTGGCTGTTGTTGTTTTTGCTACGAATATGTATATTTTATGATGTTTTTTAAACTGTTTGGGCCACCAACTAACATTTTTCGGATTTGAAAACTAATTTGAATTTCATATTTGTTTAAATTTATTTTAGTTGTGTATTTTTGTTTTTTTTTAACGGAATTCAATAGTCAATGAAAAAATATTTATCATTTTCTGTGTGTAGCTGTTTTATTACTTGTATTTGTTGTTGTATTTTTTTAATGATTTGATTTAAATTCACCACTAATAGAGTTGTCTTTCAATTAAGTTAGTTTCTCCTTAGAGCAAACCAACAACAACAAAAACTCCATTTAAAACTGGGGACGGACGTGTGTGGACATACCACTGCTGTGAAGTCATTAAGTTGTAAAATATTTATAAGTTTCCGCTGTTGTAAATCAGTTAACAATCTGTGATTCTCGGTTTGTTATTTGGGAAAGAGCTGAAGTGTAACACGAAAAACATGGGATTTTTTTATTTGTTGGTTTTCTACATTTTTAATATGATTTTCAGTTTTTGTTTAGATTTTTATTAAGATTTTAGCAGATTATTTGATTTCATCTTATTGAATTTTTTAATTGTCTCTATAAAAGTTTTATGTGTTGAATATTATTAACTATATATCACTTTAAAAACTCATAAAATTATTACAGCCTGATTTCACAATAAAAATTTCTGTTTAAAAAAAAATTTTTTTTCTAATCCAAATTTCAAAATCGTAGTTATACCTAGAAATGCTTAAATTAGATAAATTTCGGTAAAATTAATTAATTGGCGTTTAAAGGAAGATTTTTTTAATAGCTTTTTAGATAGTTTTTTTTTAAGATTTAACTAATATAAAGTATGCTTTCTATTAACTTAAATTTCTTTGGCGTTAGGCAAAAAGTTCTTAAGTCAAAAACTGTAGTGTTTCATAACACAGAAAAAAATAAAAATTGATTTCAATTGAAAAATGTGTGATATTAATTAAAAATTAAATTAAATTTGCACCAGTAAACAAATTAATGGCCATTTTCTCATTAGGCGATTATCTTTTTTTCCAACGAAAAACTGCACATTAAAGAAATTTGGGTTTCTCAATGTCTCATTTGCTTCGATTTTATCGCAAAGCTAACCGGCACTCATCTGCCAATTATTTATTTTCCTTTTATTTGCCGTACAGATAAATTCAAGGCGAATTCATGAAACGGTGGTGTCGATACTACAACAATTAACAACACCAAAAACACAACAATGATAAGTCAAAAACACAAGTAACTTTTGACATTCTTCTCTCTAATTTAAAAAAAAAGTAGCACAGCTGTGTTTTCAACGCCACCTGAAAGTCAATTCGCCTTGGATAAATTCAATCAGCTGACTCCCAACTTTTACATGTATTTTGAGTGGCATTGCCAGCTTAAAACTTTGTTTTTTGTCGGTATATTGAGAAACCCAAAATCGTTAACGGACAGTTTATCGGTCCAATAAATTTATGTTGACATTAGGTAACACACAGTTTGTCGATACATTGATTAAACGTTTAATTCACTCGATTCAATTTTGAATTAAAACTGCGCCGACAAATGTTTGCATCAATTAAAACATTAACCAAAAATAAAATCAATTTTGATTAAAAATGTAACCAAATGAATTAAACGTTTAATTAAATGAATTAAAGGTTTAATCAAGCGAATTTGTTTACTAGTAAAAATTAAGTTTTTTATAATTAAACAAGCCACCCTCTTCAGGAGCAAAATTTTTAAGAAACAGACTTCACATTACATTTATTTTAAATAAAATGTCACATTTTTTAGACGTTTAATTCCCTTGATTAAATTTTTTAATTAAAACTGAATTAAATTTTTGATTAATGCTTTTATTGCTTAAACATTTTTTTCTGTGTGATTTTTTCTTTTAATAATGCTTTAATTGCTGGAAAAAATTTTTCTGGTGAAACATTTTGGATAGTTGTTTTTTGGTGAATGTTAAATTGAAAAATATTTACATATTTGGAGTATTTCAGGGACTTTTTCCTTAAGAGCAGATGTTTACGATTAGAAGCAATTGTACTAGACTTAAGTTATTTATACCAAACAAAAGAAAAAAAAAATTAATTAAAGCCGATCATTAAGTCAAATAGCGATTGTTTTTTTGACTTAATACTTTTTTGCCTAACGGCAAAGATTTATTTAAATTTTCAATCCAAATTTTTAATATTTTTAATTAGGCTTAAGTTCATCAAATTTAATTTTCATTAAATTATTTTTATGTACAAAGGAATTTTACAACATGAAAATTAATTCAAATTGTTATAGATAATATTTCATTATTGACCGTGGCCGGGGCTCGAACCCTGGCCGGCAGGTTACCATGTTGTAAGACAGCAAATCCACAATACTAATTATTTATTTTAATTTAATTAAAAAAAAAAAAGTGAAATGAGCAGGCTCAAAAAATATTGAGGCAATTCTGCCTATAAAGTAAAAAATTTGCTTTTTAGGAAAATATCCAATATCCTTTTTTAAGCAGTTTTGATAAATAATAAAAATTTATGATATTTTCAAAAAAATTTACAAAATAAAGAAGTGGTTGTGGCATCACCATTCCACATACTTTATAATAAAACTTTATATTACTTTTGTTTATATAAGAAATTAATGACTATTTTTAAACTAACGAAATTTTATATGATCTAAAAGTGCAACCCTTAATAATAACAGGCACAAGTTTTGTTTTGTTAATAAAGGTATTTCTATTAAATCCATGTATGCACAGCATACTCCATATGGTTAAATGATATCAATATGAAATTCCATTTATACAGTGCAATCTCGACAACCAATAGAAATTTAGCGTAATGCGTTAACTAAGTTTTTGCTTTAACGGAGTCCAAAATGTCTAACTCAGACTTCTTGAAAGAAAACTTTCGCGGTGTGAACCCAGACTTATGTCAAACGAAATTAAAGGTATATTTAAAATAACACATGTTAGCTTTTAAAATAAATGCGTTGGTATTGATTAAAATATAGGAAACTTAATTTAACACACAAAAGTATTTTAATTAAATAAAAATTTAAAATTTTAATTTATAATTAGTATTGTGGTTATTTTGTTGAACTATTTATGGTTTTTAATCCAATTTTTTTTTTTTTTTTAATATTTTTAATTAGGCTTAAGTTCATAAAATTTAATTTTTCATTAAATTATTTTTATGAAGAAAATAATTTTACAACATAAAAATTAATTAAAATTGTTATTGATAATCTTTCATTCTTGACGTGGCTGGGGCTCGAACCCCGGCCGGCAGGTTACCATGACATGTTTCGATTGCAACCACTCAATCTCCTCAGATGGATTTGCCGTCTTACACTCGCAGCCATCGATGACTGCTGACGTCAATAGTCAAACATCAATCCTTAAACCAAATTGTATTCTAACATTTGGTAGATCGAAATTTGCTTTCCTGAATGATTATCCATTTTAATTGATTTTACATTTTTTTCCTTACTTCTGTTTTTTCGTACTTTTGTCAAGAATTTTTCTTGAAGTCCAAGTACATTTTTTTGTTTTTTTCATTTTGTCCTTTTCTTTTCTGTTGACCATTTTCAGCACAACTTGAAGGACAAATGTACACATAGAGCTCGTGCCTTAGCTTTAACAATAATTAGTATTGTGGTTATTTTGTTGAACTATTTATGGTTTTTAATCCAATTTTTTTTTTTATATTTTTAATTAGGCTTAAGTTCATAAAATTTAATTTTTCATAAAATTTTTTTTATGAAGAAAGGAATTTTACAACATGAAAATTAATTAAAATTGTTATTGATAATCTTTAATTCTTGACGTGGCTGGGGCTCGAACCCCGGCCGGCAGGTTACCATGACATGTTTCGATTGCAACCACTCAATCTCCTCAGATGGATTTGCCGTCTTACACTCGCAGCCATCGATGACTGCTGACGTCAATAGTCACACATCAATCCTTAAACCAAATTGTATTCTAACATTTGGTAGATCGAAATTTGCTTTCCTGAATGATTATCCATTTTAATTGATTTTACATGTTTTTCCTTAATTCTGTTTTTTCGTACTTTTGTCAAGAATTTTACTTAAAGTCCAAGTACATTTTTTTGTTTTTTTCATTTTGTCCTTTTCTTTTCTGTTGACCTTTTTCAGCACAACTTGAAGGACAAATGTACACATAGAGCTCGTGCCTTAGCTTTAACAATTAATTTATGTAACTTTTGAATGAAAGTTTTACCTCCATTTGCACAACTTACCGATAGCTAAACGTTGGATTTTATCGGCCGTATAAAAGGTGTTCCATTTTTAAAACTTTGCTTTAATCTATCAGGTAGGATGATTCTTTCTTTAACTTATCGCTAACCTTAGGTTAAAGTGAAGTTGTAATAATGAAACACAGTTTATATGGCCGATAAAACCCAAACTTTAGCTATCGGTAAGTTGTGAAAACGGGCCTTAATCATGTTGATAGCGAAAAATTGTGAAATTTTCGATCGCTTTGTTTACATGAAATATACAGCCATATCACAGAGTACAATTTCGTTCGGAAACGGAATTTATTTCGTATTTTGGTGCTACAGAAAATGTCGAAAACATTTTTCGGAATGAAACCATTTTTATTTTCATGAACGGAATGGTAGTTTTTTGTATCTGAAAGGCCAAAAACTGTCATAATACACTTTATATAAATAAACAAATGTGTTTTCTTCGGTTCCGAACGGAATTGTACTCTGTGACTTGGCTGATTATTTTTGATCTGAGTTTAGAATTTTAGTGCTGCGATTATCGAGGGTTTTGTATACTGAGGTTGCACTGTAGAGCCATTTGTACCAAATAAATCGTATTCAACAGCTGTGTAAAGTCAATTCTATCGTTTGCCTGTAAAGCTTAGAACGCATCAAACCGAGATTTCAAATCCCTATAAGTACTGGCAAATTTATGCTTAAGAAGAATGAATACCCAAAATATACGAAACAACAGCAGCAGCCAACAGTTATCTGTTAAAGCTGGTCACACTACTATTCACATAGAAATAAAGTTGGCAAAGTTGGAGAGGTCACACTGGAATTCACAAGGTTGGCGAAGAAGAGGACGATCTAGCCACAGATGGAGACGAAAATTAAACATAAAGGTAACAAAATCAGGCAAATCATTGAACGAGTTGAAGAGAATGGCTTTGGGCAAAACCGAGTGGAACACATTTGTTGAGGACCCATGTTCCTTGTAGGAACGAAAGGAATCAATTTATTAAAATAAGTACATAACAATATACTCAGCTGGCATTTGGGTGAACATTTTTATGTAAAAAGCAATTAAATGAGTCTTCTCAGATCATTGTTGATGATTAAAAACTGATTAATTACTTGAGCGATTAAAAAATTATTCACATATGATTTATTCATATGCTCACAAAAGGAATCAGTAAATTAAATCACAAATGATTCTTTCAGGTGTTTCTTCGGTTGGGTGCCATTTTCTTACAACAAGAGTATAATTTCCGATCGATAATTAACTCAAATTCCTAAAAGATTCGAAAATGATACAAAATACTGGCTGGGTATATTAATGTGTGCGCGTCTGTGAGTGTGCTCTTTTTTTAAACTCCTTCACATACAGAAAGTTTCTACTTAAAAAAAAAAATACTTTGCAAAAATTGTTAACGCATTTATTTTAATTTTTTTTTTTTTTTGGCTGGTGAAATATAAATTTTTCGTTTGTTAAAAACCAGAACCAGCTAAATTCATCAACCTTCCAAGTCAATACCTTTTCATTCCAAACATTATAAACTGAATTTTTTCCTTTTTATATATCAACCTACGTCATCCATTCCATCTATTAGTCTTTTAACAATTAAGAAATGTTCGAGTTTTTCTAAAGTGTTTCTTTTCTGTTCAGGAAACAATAGAAAAATGTGTGTACATTTTTGAACCTCTAATTGGCAGTATTTTCATTAATTTCCTAATATTTTCTGCTCCTTTGCAAGTTTATACATACTTTACTTTTTCTATTTAGTACTTTATTGTAAAAACAGTTGTTTACTCGAAAATTGGCTACTAACAAGAGTAGACCCTTAAGACAAATCAAACTTTTCCCCCAACATCACGTTGCAGATGCTGTTGTAGATGAAGAGTTTTCATTTTTTTTTTTTTTAGAGAGCATCAGTTTTTCTGAGTACTTGCAACTACAACAATGTAGAAAACAATGCAAGTTTATACTGTTGCATTGTTCACTTACAGTTTAGGCTAATGCAGCCAGTCATCCAGCCAACAACAGCTTGCAACTACAACAACCAATCAAGTGGAAAATTCAAACACAAACAAGAATACACAGCCAGTTATCCAGCCAACATTTTCAAATAATGGAAAATGAAAATACAGCCTTAAGCTGTACTGAGTTAGGAATACTGTTGCACTCCACTCTAGTCCTAAGAAGAGTTTTGTGTTTAAAGTTCAAATTGGGAAAAACTTGAATAAATATTTTCAGCAGTTTCTAGTTAAGGCAATAAATAGCAAGCAACATAAACAACATCCTCAACAAAAACAACAGCAACGTTATCAATGGCATAAAAAATAAAATTTAAAACTGTTGCCTTTTTCACAACCAACACCCCCTTAAACAGCTTTGGCAAGCAACATCGACACCAGTCATAATATCAACAACATGAACAACAACAATTGCCGGGGTAACAACATTATAATTTTCTATTTTCATTTTTTTTTTGTTTGTTTTTTTTTTTTTTTTGTTTCTAACAATCCACTTATGTCAAAAATTTGTTAACACAAGAGCCTACGCATGTCAAAATTACCATATTTTGTTTTTGTTTTAGAAGCACTTTTCACCCAAAATAAGTACATACACGTTTACTCACACACGTACATTTTCTTCGTTATTTGGAAGGAAAAAAAAATATTTTATAATTACGTCTATAAGTTCCTATTGTCCTCTCTCACTGTCTTTATTTTGTTTAATGCTTTTTTGCATTGAAGATGGTAAAAGTGTGTTTCTAAATTGGTACTTTTTTTTGGGATTTGAGTACTTTTTTGGGATGTTGTCCATCTAAAATTTAATCAATTCTATGCGTGAACTTTCATATAATACAAACAAATTTAAGGGCAACAGAAGTGCCAAAGACTTTAAAAGTTTTAAGCACAACTTTACTCGATAGTACCCAATTATGGCAATTTTGATAGATTATTTGTTAACTAGGACTAACTGGTTAACACTCGGCAAAGACTTCTGATAAATTATTAGATGGCAGCGCTATGCAGCCAAGAAATCAATATTGTTGCAGAGGGAATAAAAGGGGGAGGGTCCTTAATTTTGTCTTATTCTTACCCCCCGTTTCCACATGCAAGTGCAAGTTCGAAAAACTCAATACACTCACACTTTTTCACTAACATTCACACAATTTTTTTACTTTCAGCCAATCGGCTGTTTCCTCGATTTTTCGTTGATAATACATATACACTACTTGCAAGTAATTATTTGCATGTGGAAACGTGGGGTTATGGAGTAAATGTCAGTAAGTAAAACAAATCTTTTTGGTTGCCAAATATGAGGTTTCCATGGGTAACAGCAACAGCGTATGTCTGTAAATCAAATTTTTCAGTAGACCCAAAAACCATTCTAGATCTAACTATGGGCTAAGTATTGAACTTTTTTAACTTTGTTATTGCGTTAAAAAATCGTAATTGGTCCATCTTTTATCAGAAATTTTAAAAATCACGTAAAGAACGTTTAAAAAAAAGCAATATGGCATCAACATCTCAAGATCGAAAAAAAATTTACATACGCGGTTACCCATGAAAACCACCGAAATTAGCAGAAGCCGGTTTTTAAAGGTAGATAAAAGCGTCTACACTGAGGTGGTGCAATATTAAATTCAAGCGCCATGTTGAAGATTGGCCATTCTGAAGACGCTAAAAATTCTTATGATCAAACATTTTAACAAATTGCCCGTTTCAAGAATTTTGCCAGAGAAGCCTTTGTCGCATTTCTTCGCTACAAAAAAACTCTTAGGCCCGTTTTCACGAGTTACCTTTAAAGATCGAAATAGTTAATGGTACCTTGAGCACTAGTGATGAATAAAGTTACCTTCAATTATTTTTCGTTTTCACAACTTCTGTATAAAATTAACTTAACAATTTTAAAAATGTGGCAATACTAAAGTAAATACCGATTATTTTAGCCAAAATAAAAATACGAACTGGCAACTACATACTTTCTTTTACTTTTCTCATTTTAAATTTTTGTGTCACTCGTAAAACTGCTCTGAGTGGAGAAGCAGCTCGCGCTCTTTGTCATTATTTCTTAAGGGCAAACAGGTCGTTTTTGTTTGTCTGCTTTTGTTGCGTTTTGCGGCGTCACCCCGCATTGGTTAGTGTTTCGGCGTCGTATAACTGTACCGAGTTACAGTTTTTGCGGTATCTGCATTAACTATATGCAATCGTTTTTAACCTCAATTTGAGGTTTTGTTTGGTGGAGAACCATTTATAACTCATGTGACTGGTGGAGAACCAATATAACTCAGACGTTTTACTGGTGGAGTACCAAGAAAAAAACTCAGAAGATTACTGGTGGAGACCAATATACTCTGGAGCGGATTCTGGAAGCTCTCGCCTTCCTATTCGAAGGTTTAGGTCGAACGAGGACTTTGCGGTTGAGGCTCCTAAAATTTGTGTGATACCCTGGCAATATAACTATGATTAGTTCGCCAAAAAAATTTTAGTTTTAAGAAAGCCAAAAAAAAAAAAAAAATTTTTGTGTGCACAAATATTTTTTAATAATGGCAAATATTAATGAATTACCGCGTACACGCGAATTTAACATTTTGTAAGTTTTATTTGTCAAAATACGAATTTATTATTTTACAAAATATACGTATACTTGGAGTTGCCAAAAAATGTGAATATACTATGGCAATCTCAATTCTAAACCTTACGACAAAAATTAAAGGTAGAACGTTCCTCACTTTACTTTATCCTTCACTTTTAGATGAAAAGGAACTTGTGATAATTAAAAACACATTATCTTTTCGATAACTTCCTACATTTAGCTATCGTTAAGCCGTGAAAACGGCCCTAAGTATTTTTGAAACTCAACAGCCCCAATTGAACCGTTTACAGTTAAAGTCTAATCTAAATAAATTTTTTCAACCACAATGGACTAGTCAATCTTCTTTAATAAAATGTATCGTTACAAAAAAAAAGTATTTAAAATTGAAAATGTGCACCTGGCTCATAAGAGGACTTCTCTCATAAGTCTGAGTTCATGCGGCTCATGTCTTATTGACAAGATTCTTCCTTTTTCTTCTTTGAACAGGAATTGGCGTTCAAATGATTCATGTCATGTTGACGACATGTGCTTTTTTGATATTGAAAACAATAACAAAATTAAACAACGAACGAAAAAGCAAAACGTAAAGACAGTACATGCATCTGTGAACTCGTTTCTTTTCCCCTCGTCCCTCTCGCCAATAAAGTAGCAATCTCGTCAATAAGACATGAGCAGTATGAACTCAGACTAACCAAACATTTTTGTTCACTGTAAACAGAGCTGCCAGATAAATTTGTGAGGAAATCGTCAATTTCCTGAGAAAAAAATCGCCTTTCAAGTTTCGAAAAATCGTCAAAAAATCGGACAACATACAATTTATTTATTTTTTTCACAATTTTTGTAAAATTTTTTACAAAAAAAAATTCAAACAAAAACATAATTACTTCATAGCCTGCTATCGTTTTCAATCGAGTAAAAGCTACCGGGAGTCTCATAAAGAGCGTTTTTTGATCATGGGTGAACGCATTTTTTAATCGTAGAAGATTCCTCACACGGGAAAAACTGTAACACGAGGGAGATTCTTCTATCGGCGAGCGAAAGACGCTTCTTCAATCGTTGTGGTAATCGTTTAATACGTGGATAAAGATTATCTAATGACTCTTTCATATCAAGAATTGTATGCGACTTATGAAGATATTTACCGTTATTGTGTTTGACGTATTTACTGCCTGTATAACGATCTCGAACGTCAACGTTCGCATAGAAATTTATATTTATTGCCTGTTTTTAGAAAACGTAAGCAAGTGAGTGAGTGAGAAATTATATTGAAAACAAAAACAAATTTTCGTTTTTTATTGTTGTTTTCAATATAATTTCTCACTCACTCACTTGCTTACGTTTTCTAAAAACAGGCAGTTAAAACAAAAACAAAATTCGAAAATTGGTTTTTGTTTTAAATGTAATTATCTATGCGAACGTTAACGTTCGAAATCGATGAACAGGCTGTTAAAATACCACTACGACTGTTTGGTAATAGATTAAAGAGAACGTGAACTTATTTCCTTTAATCTATTACCAAACACAATAAGTGCCGGTTCACACACGTCAAGTTTAACTCGTCAAGTCATGAGCTTTTAGGAGAGAAGGGAAAAGAGGATGCCATATCTTTCCCCTCTCGCCTAAAAACTCAAGATATGGCATCCTCTTTTCCCTTCTCTCCTAAAAGCTCATGACTTGACGAGTTAAACTTGACGTGTGTGAACCAGCACTAAGGGCGATTATCTTACAATTCGTGAAATGTTCGCCGTATATTTGTTGAAAATATGATTTATACAGAGAGTCGTAAAAGGTTAATTCGATGATGGTTTTACGAAAGCTAAACAAAGTGTGACATTGTTGTTCTTGTACTCTGAAAACAATCATTTAAAGAGTTTATTAAGACTTGCATATTACAGACGTACCTTAACAAAAGCGGCACGCGTTTTCTAGTTTTCAAAATGTTGTCATTTCTGTATGAAGCATACCTAAATAAGGCGGCGTAAACTCTTTGCAATTGGAAAAACCGATTTCGAAAGTTCGTTTAATAGCGAAGTGGGCCGCTCTTGTTAATTAATAATGGCAATTTAGCTATTTTTTGTTCAATCTAGCATTTTTATCTCTATTTTCATTTATTATTTGTGGGTTTTATTAAACAAGAAAGCTATCACTACTGTTCGTGACAAAATTTTGACTCTCTTGCATAGGTATGGCACAACAGCGTAAAACCTAAGCGAAAGAAAACGTTCCGCACCCGCTCTGGTTAAGGTTAACGAACGTGTCAGACACTGTAATATTTTATTAAGACTTTGGAGACTGAAAAAAATCGTCGCTTTTTAGAACAAAATCAGTAATTCGGCACTTTGCTTATTTCGGAACAAAAAATTATCAAAATGACGATAAATCGCCAAATCTGGCAGCCCTGACTGTAATCTTCATAAAAATCAGTGAATCACAAATAAAGCAGCCCATACACGATTCAATTCAATTATCAACTGAGTCGGTTGTTGTCCAAATTAAAGCGTGTATGGCTTTGTCAATTGATTAGTTTGACGGTTGTCGAGTTGGTTGAAGAAATATCAAAAGATTTTGATTTTTTCAAGTTGACTACTAAGACTTTCAATTCGATTGTACTGTGTGTGCTCGAGTCTCTTAATCAGCTGTCAAAATTAATATTTTTAGTTTTCTTTTGCAAAAAAAAGTTAAGAATTTTAAAAATTGTCTCTTATTTCATTAAATTTTAAAATTAATTTAAAATCTTTCAATTCAGTTAATGAAGTGTGTGGCCAAGCATCAATTCAGTTGAAAGACTCAGTTGAGAATTGAATTGAAACGTGTATGTGGCGCATAAGAGAAAAATGTATGCTCTTACAACTTTGTTTCTCTTTGGTCCTATTTTCCGATTTGTACCGAATAGTACCGCTAAATTGCAATTCATGCATCTTTATAACCCCCGCCCATGATTCATAAGAATGTAGACGAAAATACAATAATGAAAATTGTATTCATTGATGATGAAAATATTCATATTGTTATGAATGCAATGTATTGGCCTACGGCTCATTTGCTCGGAATGTTGACGAGAAGAGTTGAGTTCAGTTTGAATTAAATTGAAAAGTGTGTTGGAGATGTTGGCATCCAGGGTATGAGGATAGAAAGGTTTGAGTTGTAAGTTCACTGCAGCATTATGGGTTATAAACATGCAACTAAATATAAAAACAAAAAATTAAAACAAGAACAAGAAATACAAAAACAAATTTCAACAACAACAATTTTTTATTTTTTTTTGTTATTGTGAGAGTGTATTCATATGCTTATACTACATACACATATATGTATTATTGTTATTGCTGATGTTGTTGTTGTTGTTGTTATTCTTATAGCTTTTAGGGTTGCAACTTTATGCGTAGGAAACATTTACACAAACAAACACAGAAAAATAACAATAACACAACAATAGTACGTACCACATTATGAATGCCTGCCCATATTCTTCCCCAATGTGCAAGCACATGTTTGAATATATTGTGCATGTTTACAGCATTCCAACTTTTAAATACAGGTGAGCGTGTGTGTGTGTTTGTGTATCTGAGTAGATGTGACTGTTACAAAATTGCAATTGAATTCTATTCAAGCGTATGAATGTACCACATCAATTGTACTATTAATGTGCCTCAGCAACATCGTGTAAAACTGCCTGCCTCTTTAGCGTTTGGCAGAGAAATGCATTTGCAATAAAAGAAAACAAAGTTCATAAAGGTAGTTGGGGGCCTTAAGGTAACTAATTGTTTCAACGTACATACCTTTTTTGGTGTTTTAAGTTTTTTTTTTTTTAATTCAACATTTTGCGTGAAAAAATAACAAACTGGGGGAGTTTTTTTTTTGTATTCGTAAAAATATAATTTTTAAAGTGTAATAGCAACACTTAAAGAAATTTGGTGACAAGAAAGAACAAAGTGCTTTTTCAAACAAATGTTTTGGAAAAGAAAGGCTTAAGAAAAAGGGCAACGTAAGCTCTAGTTTAAAACTTTGATTTTCATTAAATTTAATTTAATTATTTAGATTAAATTAAATTTTCCATAAAGGTATCGTAAAGAAAATAATTTTTCTTAAATTTTAATTTTCAATGGAATTTTTCGAAAAATTCTAAAATTTTAATGACTGGAATTTCGAAAATCCGTTTAAATACATTGCACGAGTTTTTGGCCTTAGAATACCCCTATTGGAATTTGATGCATAATATATTCGTCAAACATGTTAACCCTCTTAAGTGCCGTTTTAGGATTCTTTTGTGTGGAAGTTAAAAAAGAACCAAAATTACCCCTTAATTTGAGTGTTAAAGGGTTAATATATTTTAAGACAAGAATCACTATACAATACTACGGAAGACATCTGAAATAGTCTTTTAGCTCAGAAGTACATTTAGTATATATTTTTTGACTTATACCAAACGCCTTTTCAAAAATTCAAAAACTTTAGGGGCCCATATTTCGTGAACTCGAGCTAAGTTTTCCAAACCCTTTGGTTTATTTGCTCTACCAATAGTCTAGTTTCACTTCGCGTTGCATGTATTGAGGCTGGCATCGATGACCCGAATTTTTTTGCACTGTATAATTGACAAATTCATCGCAATTTGATAAACAGTAATAGGCTTTTTACACTTAACAACATCTATCGGGTGATTTTTTTAGCTATTATCTTTTTAGCAACACTGGTTTAAACAGCTGACGCACGTTTTGTGTTTTGTTTCACTATCAAACATCTTCAGTTTGGTCTATAATTTAACCACGAATCGTCTTACAAACGAACAACGCTTGCAAATTATTGAATTTTATTATCAAAATGCGTGCTCTGTTAAGAAATTTCATTGCGCGCTTCCTGTGTTCAGCGACGGAGCTCATTTTTGGCTCAATGGGTACGTTAATAAGCAGAATTGTCGATTTTGTAGTTAAGATCAGCCAGAAGCAAGAGATTCCAATGCATACAGAAAAAGTCACAGTTTGGTGCGGTTTATGGGCTGGTGGCATCATTGGACCGTACTTCTTCAAAGATGATGCAAATCGTAACGTAACTGTGAATGGTGAGCGCTACCGTGAGATGATATCCAACTTTGCTTTGCCCAAAATGCAACTTGCATGATATGTGGTTTCAACAAGACGGTGCCACATGCCCTACAGCACTCTTAACAATGGACTTATTGAGAGGCGAGTTCGGTGAACATTTTATTTCACGTTCGGGACCGGTCAATTGCCCGCCTAGATCGTGCGATTTGACGCATTTAGACTATGTTAAACCTCATGTCTATAGACACATGCCCGCTTTAATTGACGCATTGGAAGACAACATTGAAGCATTTATTCATGAGATACCGGCCAAAATTGGACTAAGCGGATGGACCATTTGAGGCGCAGTCACGGTCAACATTTGCATGAAATAGTCTTGAAACATTAAGTTATATGGACCGTACTATCGATTCATAAACATTTTTCTGAATTTAATGTGTTATTTTAACTTTTCTATAGCTCCTGAAAAATCACCCGATACGATCAATTTGTGAAGATGTTATCGTCTTCCCATAAAAAATACATACGGCTATAAAAGTGGCAATAAGATCTACTGTTATCGTGGCATCACTGACACGTTTGTTTTGAAAGCAGTGCTACCATTTGTCAGGTTTTTCCTTTTTTACAATTTTTGTTTGTTTAATATTTTTTATATTTTTCAACAAATTGAATTTGAAATACTGATGTGCGTTTTCATTTAAACGTTTGGCACTTTTGTAGAAAAAAGTTTTTTAAATTTTTTTTTTTTTTTTTTTAATGGCCACTTTTTTGTTAGATGGTAGATGCAAGATGTTGATCAGTGTAAAAAATCTGTAAAGTAAATTGCAATAATTTAAATCAGTGTTCGAAAATAAACAGTACATTATTTAGCGTTCGGCTCGCACACCCAGGAACGATATCTATTTTTTTTTAGTGTTTCTGTAGACGAACGCAACCCTTAATACCGTTCGAAAAAAAAACTGAACAATTGTAGTGATACTATAGACAAACATTATACTTTAATGTTCTATAATATTTCTTTTTTTTACATTGATAATGAAATGAACAAACAAACAATTTTAGCAACGACCGCGCCACGAACAGCTTGTGTGTGTATTGTGTATATGTTTTGTTTATGTAAAATTATTTTGCTGGCTTTTTTTTGTATGTATATTTTGTTTTTGTAAAAATTTTTTGGGTTTTTACCAGCCAAAAGGGACGAACCGAACACAATGAAGCTTGTGGATTTTATCAAAAAACCGAACGGAATTATTTTTGTTTTCGAAAGATGAACGAAAGATGAAAGGGAAACATTATTTGTTAATGATTTTCTACACAAACACTATTAGCGTTTGTGTTTTCCGCAAATCTACCGAACCGAACACTAAGCTCGTCGAGGAACCTGAAGGACAATATATGCAGCATACTATAAAAAATTTATTGGCCTTTAATTTTTAATGAAGTTCTTTCTATATTTTCTATATAATTTGTTTTTAGAATTTTTTTAACAAATCTTGAATTTTTTCCTTAATAAGTTTTGGCAGCACTGGCTATAACACACAAGTTTGCGTGATAAAAAAAATTGTAGTTAGTGCAATTTACTCTTATAAAAAAAGACAAAAGAGCGTGAAACCTTAGCTAGAAATTCTAGGGCATGAAAGACTATCACACCAGAAGATATAGTTATTTTTGGTACCAGTAAAAGAAATACCTTTTTTATCTTCACGGTAAATTAAGGCTAAAATGTTCCTGTTTTTTTCTAAAAAAAAACTAACTAAAACAGCTTTTAAAATTTGGATTCTGGTTTTTCAATTGAATTAAATTAAGTCTAATTTTTAGTTGTCCTTTATTCAAAGCCAACTCAATTCGTTTTTTTTTTCTTTTATTAATAAACGACAGACGTTGACCTGTCCAAATTAGGAAAAATGGTTGAGTTCGATTTTTAAAATCCTTTAAAAAGATACGAACATTTGAAAGAAAAATTAGTCAAATCGATGGAGCCGTTTTCTGAATTTAGGTAAATCGAAAAAAGTGGGCGGGGCAAAATTTTCTTTCCGTAAAAACCTAAGTTGGACCATGGCGATGATTTTAAAGAAAAAATCGTCCAAATCGGTCAAGCCGTTCTCATGTTATGCGCTTAATAGAAAAAGTGGGCGTAAAAGTAGGCGTGGTACATTTTTCTTTCGATGAAAACCTAAAATGGATTAATCCGAACATTTGAAAGAAACATTTGTCAAATCGATGGAGCCGTTTTTTGATTTTATTTAAATCGAAAAAAAGTGGACGGGGCAAAATTTTCTTTCCGTAAAAATCTAAGTTGGACCATGGCAATCATTTTATATCAAAAATCGTCCAAATCGGTCAAGCCGTTCTCAAGTTATGCGCTTAATAGAAAAAGTGCGCGTAAAAGTAGGCGTGGTAAATTTTTCTTTCGATGAAAACTTAAAATGGATTAATCCGAACATTTGAAAGAAAAATTTGTCAAATCGATGGAGTCGTTTCCTGATTTTAGGTAATCCGAAAGAAGTGGGCGTAAAACAGGGTGGGGCAAAATTTTCTTTTCGTATAAATCTAAGTTGGACCATGGCTATAATTTTAAAGAAAAAATCGTCCAAATTATATAGATGTCATTGGTGGTGCAATATGAAAATTGGATTTTGCCGCGCCCCTCCGCCCGCAGACCGAAAATCAAAAATCAGTGCCACCCGCCTGAACATTCTGAAGATTCCCTGAAAATTTTATCAAAATCGGCCCAGCCGTTTTGGAGTCCATACGTTACATACATACACACATCCTGTTTTATAAATATAGATAGATAGATAGATAGATAGACAGATAGATAGATAGATAGATAGATAGATATAGAAAAAGATTATAAGGTTGCTAAAATATCAAAAATGTTTTTCAGTGCATTTAATAAAAACTCATGTTCATTGTTTTTATCGAAAAAATTAAAACTGACGACCTTAAAGTACTACATTCATTCACACAGAATGGCACAGTACAGTTCACAAACATACACACAATCGCATCTACACACATACATCCACCCACCCATAATTTCACATGTGTTTTACGGGCACACAGGCATCCTTATAAACATTCCTTCAATTTTTTTTTTATTTTATTCCTTCTACATTGTAATTTACAAGCTTTAAGCTACAACACACACACAAACAAACAAACAAACATACGTACATGCATTTATACATACATGTGTACTTACATAAGTAAAGCTACTCATATATTTAGTACGTATTATATGCATACGTTTCAAGGCTCATTGAGCATGTTTATTAGCCAGCTTTTTGTGCTAATTAGCTACAGTACTTCATGGTTATTAAGATTGTGGCAAAGTGGTTGCAATTCAGCCAACAACAATAACCATATCTCTTCTCATTCTGTTTATCTTTTCATTTTTCAGTTTTTCTCTCTCTCTCTCACACTCTCCTCTAGATATTTCTTGATTTAATTTTGTATTTCATTCGACCTCCTAGTCATCCAGCAGAATGTAGAAGGCATAAATGAATGAATAAATGAGTGAATGAGAATGAATACTCGTTGTCATAATAATATGAATAAATACTATAATAATTTAAGACTAAAATTTAATGTAATACAACAAATTATGATTATGATTAAGACGGCGATGATGCTGTGCTGTGCTGTGTTGTCGATGACGATGTTAATGTTGATGATGATACACAAGATGTGTTGTGAAATTGCATTTTCCTTATTATACATTCATACGTGCGTACAGACGTTCAACAACTGCAGAAACTGCAACAGCAAAAAAAAAAATAAAGAAAACAGCAATCCAGTGTAAAAAGCACTTGATTTGTTTTGTGTTATTACTGGGTTCATTTTTTAACAAGGTAAATTACTTTGAATAATATTGTTTGTATTTTTATTACTACTGGGAAGGATAGCTTCTTGGCATATGTTAATCAAAAAAAGCTCAATTCCCAAACTATTTATTTCTAGCAATGTGATAATGTCTGCTTTTTTGAACGGTTCTTATTTTGTGATTTTGTCAGAAAACGTTTTGTTTTTCTTATTTTCCCTTTATTTTTTTATTAAGTATAAACCTAACGATATTTCTTGTATTAAAATTGTGGCGATTTTTTTTTTAAGTTTTAGATTTTGTTTGGGGATTTTAATTAAATTAACAAACAATAATAAAAAATCGCTTGTATTTTAAAATTTGCAAAAAAATATCGGTAAAATCACTTAAAAGGAAAAAATCTAGAAAAAATGCAACTAAACTTAAAAAAATATCGCTGTAATTAAAAAGAAAATATATATATGCATATAGATTTAAAAAAATCGCTTCTCTATATATGAAAAATTGTCGTTTTTAAATTTGGCGATTTTTTCATATTTAAGCGATTTTTTAAATTTAGGTTTTTTTTTATTTTAACTTGTTGTTTTGTAAAACTTTTTAAATTTAGTGGCGTGTTTTCTGATTTTGTTTCCTCTTATGTGGTTTTATAGATATTTTTAGACAAATTTTGAAACAATTAATTGTTTTTTTTTTTATTCTGAACTTGATTTTCTTATTTTTATTTTATTAATGTTTATGTAAATTTCGATTTCTTTAACTTTTAGGATGTTTTTATTTTTCTTGATCTTGTAAATTTTCCGATTTAGACGATTTTGTATATGCATATTTAATTTTTTTGTTTTTTTGGGTTCTTGATTTTTCTCAGATTTTTAAAATAACTTAGTCCGTTAAAAATATACGAAAATTTAAAGGAAAAATAATTCAAATCGATGTAGCCTTTTTCTGATTTTAGGTATATAATCGAAAAAAGTGGGCGGGGCAAAATTTTCTTTCCGTAAAAACCTAAGTTGGACCATGACAATAATTTTAAAGAAAAAATAGTCCAAATCGGTCAAGCCGTTCTCAAGTTATGCGCTTAATAGAAAAAGTGGGCGTAAAAGTAGGCGTGGTACATTTTTCTTTCGATGAAAACGTAAAATGGATAAATACGAACATTTAAAAGAAAAATTAGTCAAATCGATGGAGCCGTTTTTTGATTTTAGGTAAATCGAAAAAAGTGGGAGGGGCAAAATTTTCTTTCCGTTAAAACATAAGTTGGACCATGGCATTCATTTTAAAGAAAAAATCGTCCAAATCGGTCAAGCCGTTCTCAAGTTATGCGCTTTATAGAAAAAGTGGGCGTAAAAGTAGGTAAATTTTTCTTTCGATGAAAACTTAAAATGGATTAATACGATCATTTGAAAGAAAAATTTGTCAAATCGATGGAGCCGTTTTCTGATTTTAGGTAATCCGAAAAAGTGGTCAGGGCAAAATTTTCTTTTCGTATAATTCTAAGTTGGACCATGGCGATCCTTTTAAAGAAAAAAATCGTCCAAATTGGTCAAGCCGATCTCAAGTTATGAGCTTAATAGAAAAAGTCGGCATAAAAGTAGGCGTGGATTAATACGAACATTTAAAAGAAAAATTTGTCAAATCGATGGACGATCGTTTTTTAATTTAAAGTAACTCGAAAAAAGTGGGCGGGGCAAAATTTTCTTTCCGTAAAAACCTAAGTTGGACCATGACAATCATTTTAAAGAAAAAATAGTCCAAATCGGTCAAGCCGTTCTCAAGTTATGCGCTTAATAGAAAAAGTGGGCGTAAAAGTAGGCGTGGTACATTTTTCTTTCGATGAAAACCTAAAATGGATTAATACTAACATTTAAAAGAAAAATTAGTCAAATCGATGGAGCCGTTTTTTGATTTTAGGTAAATCGAAAAAAGTGGGAGGGGCAAAATTTTCTTTCCGTAAAAACATAAATTGGACCATGGCATTCATTTTAAAGAAAAAATCGTCCAAATCGGTCAAGCCGTTCTCAAGTTATGCGCTTAATAGAAAAAGTGGGCGTAAAAGTAGGCGTGGTAAATTTTTCTTTCGATGAAAACTTAAAATGGATACGATAATTTGAAAGACAAATTTGTCAAACCGATGGAGCCGTTTTCTGATTTTAGGTAATCCGAAAAAGTGGGCGGGGCAAAATTTTCTTTTTGTATAATTCTAAGTTGGACCATGGCGATCCTTTTAAAGAAAAAAATCGTCCAAATCGGTCAAGCCGATCTCAAGTTATGAGCTTAATAGAAAAAGTGGGCATAAAAGTAGGCGTGGATTAATACGAACATTTAAAAGAAAAATTAGTCAAATCGATGGACGATCGTTTTTTAATTTAAGGTAACTCGAAAAAAGTGGGCATTCATTTTAAAGAAAAAATCGTCCAAATCGGTCAAGCCGTTCTCAAGTTATGCGCCTAATAGTAAAAGTGGGCGTAAAAGTTGGCGTGGTAAATTTTTCTTTCGATGAAAACTTAAAATGGATTAATACGATCATTTGGAAGAAAAATTTGTCAAATCGATGAAGCCGTTTTCTAATTTTAGGTAATTCGCAAAAAGTGGGCGGGGCCAAATTTTATTTTCGTATAATTCTAAGTTGGACCATGGTGATCCTTTTAAAGAAAAAATCGTCTAAATTATATAGATGTCATTGGTGGTGCAATATGAAAATTGGATTTTGCCACGCCCTCCGCCCGCAGACCGAAAACCAAAAATCAGATTTCACAGTGTCACCCGCCTGAATATTCTGAAGATTCCCTGAAAATTTCATCAAAATCGGCCCAGCCGTTTTGGAGTCCATACGTTACATACATACATACATACACACATCCTGTTTTATATATAAAGATTTAACGACTTATCACCGGTCATTAGTTCTAGTGTTTTTCGAAGAAACCTTTTTTTAATTTTTATGATTTTTACAAAATATTACCTCTTTTTTAACGATTTCTTCGATTATTTTAATCGTTTATTATAATTTTCCGTTTAAGAATTTTCATAGATTTTTTTTTGTCGTTATTTCAATTTGCGTTTGCTTTGCGATTCTGCTGATAAATAATATTATGCATATAAGCGATTTTTTTAGCTTAATAATTCTGTGCAATTTTTAATTTTGGTTTTTCTTTTTTTTTAATTTCAGCGTTTCTTTTATATCAAAGATTTTTTTTCTTCTTTTTTATTTTCCAAACATTTTTTTAAAAATAAAGAAAACGACAAGGTTTTTCCATTTTTTAGATTTTTCTCTTTAGGCGATTTTTACAAATGTAGTGACTTTTTTCCAATTTTAGAAATATTTTCTTATTAAGCAGAATATTGGTTTTTATTTTAGCGTTTAAAAAGGGAGTAAAATGTTCAGATTTTTTATTCTAATTTGTATCTATAATTTTCCCGTTTTAGCTGTTTTTTTGTTATTGTTTTTTGTTTTGCAAAACATTTGAGATTTTTCTTATTGGGGACATATTCTAATATCCTTTTGCCTAAACAATCAGCCTTATCAAGGAGCTTTGATAATACATAATACAATGATAACTAAAAAAAAAATCTTCTTCCCCTCAATAATGATTGATTTACAAATTTTTAAAAGATTTTGAATTTTTCCACTTTCTTTGAATTTCAAAAAAAAAAAAAAAATTGTTACTGAGATGAAACGTATATCTACATCTGCTAATATAACCCCCTATTTAAGTCATCCTTCCCCTTCATTTACTTATCTTTTATTACATAAAGTAGAAAATACTTCTTTTGGCTCTTTCACAGATATTCGTGTTACAAGTGAAAGCGTTATGTCATTTCAATCTAATTACTTACATACTTATTTTTTCATTTAATATATATTTAATTTTTATTTTAAAATTCTAAATTTCATAAATTTATTATTTTCTGTTTGTTTTTTATTGCAGTTTTAACAATGCGGAAACAGGAAGCAGGTTTTGGCTTTATAAAGCCAATGCAATAAAAAAAGCATCCTTAAGGTATGTTACACTTTTTGTCGAACATTTAAATGATCACTATAACAGAGTGCTCTGGAGAAAATTTAATTTTTTAGGGTTTTTAAAGATTTTTTCATAAAAGACAATTCTTACATGTATGTTGTTCAAATTGTTATGGAGACTTACAAAGAATTTAATAAATTTTTTCTGCTAATTTATTTAAAAGCCAATAACAAACTACGATTGTTAAAATAATGTTTATTAAAACACTTCAACAAGACTTTTAATGCTTTTAAATAGTTACAAGCACATAAAAATGAACTTATTATAACCAAAAAAAACTATAGATCTTAATTTGGTGTTTTTTTTTCCTAATTTAACAATTCAAAAATACATTTTTGAATTAATGTTTGTGTTATAAGAAAAATTTTCAAAATGTTGGACGTCGGCATTTTTGAAAAAAAAAACAATTTGATTTTCTAGTTGACATTTTTGTCTAAATGCCAGGCCCACAATGTCGACAAGAACATTTATTTCGCATACATATTTATATTAAACATAATATAACGACGATACAATGACGATTTGTTATTAATTATGGTTTTAGGTGTACTAAACTGTTTTCCGGTAGAAGGGTTTATATGGGGCCTAGGGTAAATTACGAACCGGTCGTCACGAAATTTAACAACTTGATTTCCAGTCAAATAAAACTAATTTTTGCAAAATCTTATCTCATTCCTTGTTTCAGCATTTATGTTATTTTTTGTAACAAAATGATCAATTTTTTTAGGTGGTGGTTCCACATTTTGATTCATAGCTCTGGTCCTACTAAACCGATTTCACTGGATTTCAATCCCAAACTGCTTAGGATAACTACAAGCAATTTGGCACCAAGTTTGTTTATTTCTTTTGAGTTGTTCGAAAGTGAGCGTGTTTTCAACAGACGGACAGGCGGACAGACAGACGGACATGGCTAAATCGACTTAGAATTACTCAAGGACCCAGAATATATATACTTTATGGGGTCTGAGATGAATAATAACAAAGTTTCACACGGAATGACAAACTTAATATACCCTCTTCACAACTTACTGTGGACGTCGGCATTTTTGAAAAAAAAACAATTTGATTTTCTAGTTGACATTTTTGTCTAAATGCCAGGCCCACAATAACGACAAGAACATTTATTTCGCATAAGACTATTTAACATGGTTTTTAATTAATGTTTACTCGGATAGAGAAATGCATCTTCATATTGATAATGCCCTGGCAACAGAATTGTGACATCAATGTTTTTACAAATGGCATCAGTGAGGCAAAAAGTGACATCAATCAATCCAATGCCGAACGCCATCATACAATTTATTTTAAACATTTCGATTTCTAGAACACTCCCGTATATTTGAAGAAATTAGTTAATGCGTTTCTCTCTTAAGAATGAGTTTGGTTTAAAAATATTGAACGAAACATAAATCTAATGATGCTTAATGTAACAGGTGTCCAAAAATGTATTAACGTAAATGTACTTTAACAACTTCACTAATTTACCACATACACAGTGACTGTAACATAGTACTTGAAGAAGATGCTCCACCAACAAAATCAAAAGGGGATACAAGTGCTCCAATGAATAAATATTTTAAACACGATTCTTCGATCGATTCTCTAGAGGAAATTATTTGCAGAAGCATATCAGAGGATGGAATTTTCGTGAAAAGTTTCAAAAATCCAAAGTTATATTGACTCTTTTAAAATCTAAATGCCCGAAAGGCAACATTTTGGAGCTACATTGACAAAAAAGGATGTATATTTATCAAGTACTAATTTTTTCTAAAATTATCGATAAAAAATCTCGTAATTTCAAAAATTTCTGGATGAAGACTTATTCGATTAATCGATTAATTGTAAAATTTTAATAGTTTAATCGAATAACTTAAAAATGCCAAACATTGGTTAATCGTTTAATCGAACAAAAATAAAACCTGATTAATTGAAACCCCTAATTTTGTTGTCAGGTTTTTTAAGTTCCCCTGCAAATAATATTGGACTACATGATCCATTTTGATCAAATGGACTACACCTTGGACTGGTCCAATGTAGTTCAAGCATGGACCATGTCATTATACCCACACCACAATAGTGGAGAGGGTATTATGCATTTGTGCTGATGTGTGTAACGCTTTAAAATAGTAGTCCTAGACCCACCTTAAAGTATACCGATCTACTCAGAATCACTTTCTGAGTCGAACTAACGATGTCCGTCCGGCTGGCTGGCAGGCAGGCTGGCTGGCTGTCCATGTAACCTTGTGCGCAAAGTACAGGTCGCAATTATGGAGATAATTTGATGAAATTTGGGTCATAGGTTCTTATTGGCACAAGGACCAAGCCTATTGAAAATAGGCCGAATCTTATGACCACGAGGAAAGATAGGGGAAAATTTCTTCCTCTCAGAAACTATCAAACCGATTTCAAAAAAATTTAAAACATAGATAGAACCATATCAATATCGACACATTAGCTATACAGTTTTTAAAAAATAGGACGACAAGGGGAGGCAGGGGGCATTTTTTGCCTCTCACAAACTTTCAAACCGATTTTCATGAAGTTTATAAACATAGATAAATCCATATTTACATGGACACATAAGCATGATGGTCGGGCTTGACCGACTATACTTTCTTACTTGTTTTTAAAAAGTGTTTGTTGTTTTTAAACGACTTCAAAACTTATCCTCTTGAGTATACCATGGAGTAGTTTTAAGACTTCTCCTTTATAATCCAAAGCTTGATTATATGGTCCTGCCCTGGGACATCGTAATGTTAAATAGGCCATGTTTTTTCCATACGTTTGGGTTACTTTTAAACTAGTCCTAGTATCTTGTGGGCTATATTTTACACACGTGTTTGGAGTAGTCCTATTATTTGCAGGGTCTTCTGTCGCCTGCTTATTCTTGTGTATGTGTTAATTTTTATACCCACACCACAATAGTGGAGAGGGTATTATGCATTTGTGCTGATGTGTGTAACGCCTTAAAATATGGGTCCTAGACCCACCTTAAAGTATACCGATCGTCTTAGAATCACTTTCTGAGTCGAACTAACGATGTCCGTCCGGCTGGCAGGCTGGCTGGCTGGCTGGCTGTCCATGTAACCTTGTGCGCAAAGTACAGGTCGCAATTCTGGAGATAGTTCGATGAAATTTGGGTCATAGGTTCCGCTTGGCACAAGGACCAAGCCTATTGAAAATGGGCCGAATCGTAGGACCACGAGGGAAGATAGGGGGAAATGTCTTCCTCTCAGAAACTATAAAACCGATTTCAATGAAATTTAAAACCTAGATAGAACCATATCTATATGGACACAAAATGCATGCATTTTTTAAAAAATAGGTCCACGAGGGGAGATAGGGGCAATTTCTGCCTCTCAAACCGATTTTAATGAAATTGAAAACATAGATAGATCCATATCTAATGGACACATAAGCTATACAGTTTTTCAAAAATAGGACCACAAGGGGAGGTAGGGGGCAATTTCTGCCTCTCACAAACTTTCAAACCGATTTTCATGAAGTTTATAAGCATAGATAAATCTATATTTATATGGACACATAAGCATGATGTGTTTTCAAATACTGTGGTGTAGGGTATCATATGGTCGGGCTTGACCGACTATACTTTCTTACTTGTTACAAAAATGAATTTGTTTTGATAACATCCATATATAATTACATATAATTAATTTTAAAGTTTGTTTACTATATTTTAAAAAATGACTTCCCTAATATTTATGACTTATGGTGTTTTCTTTTCTACAAAAAATGTGACATTTTATTTTAAAAAAAATGCAATTTGGAGTCTGTTTCTTTAAAATTTTGCTCCCGATTTGCTCAAAATTTTTATGAAACAGACACCAAATTGCATTTTTTTTTTATTTTTTATAAAATGTCACACTTTTTTGTCGAAAAGAAAACACCATTAATTAAGTATAAAATTGAATTTTAATGATATTATTTTCTTTACAATATTCGTTGAATATGAAATAAAATTGTTATGGTTATAAATGTTAAACGTTAAAAATGGATTTTAAATTTTTTTTTAAATGTATCTTAATAGGAAAAAGTGGATCTTTTTCGAAACTAAAATGTATCTTCCTCAAAATTTCTCTGGCAACAGTAAGTAAATAATAATATTCTCTCAGTTTGATTTAACTCAATCCCAATAACTTAATTTAATGACAGTTTGTCATTAATAAAAATGATTGTAATAACAAAAGTTTTGGCTAATGTTGACTCACTTTAGAAGCTCATAGTCAAGGCGAATTCATACAAGGTGGTCTTATTTTGAAAACGTTTTACAACACTGTTAAACATTTTAACGTTGTGTCAAAAATTCAAAGAAATATTTAATTTTGTTTTTATATTAAATTGTGTTTGTTTGAAATTTTATAACTTAAAAAAGTTTTAAATTTCACAATTTTAATCGAAAATTAAAGAATTTAGTTAAGATTCCCCAGAACCAACAGGACGGTATACCATTTTGACACAAGGTTAGTAATCAGCTGTTGCTTACGAAGCAAGATAAGTTCACCTTGTGTAAATTCGCCTTGCTCATAGTAGATAGATATTTTTTATTTTATTTATTTATTGAATAGCAGAATTTTAAATTTGTTATGACTAAAATGTATAATTGCACAGAATTGGCCGAGCCTTATATCTAAAGTATTATTATGAAATATATTAATCTAAGAATTATCATTTTAAATTGTTATTTGGACTGAAGGAAAACTATTAACAAAAACCTTCAATAAGAGAAAAAAACAAGTTAGAGTGCTATATTCGGCTGTGCCGAATCTTTGATACCCCCCACCGACAGTTCGAATGTTTAAGGAGTAATATCTGTATGATGTTATTGTTATCTTAAACTGTGACGATTTGTTATTAATTATGGTTTTAGGCGACTAAACTGTTTTCCGGTAGTAGGGTTTATATGGGGCCTAGGGGAAATTATGGACCGATCATCACGAAATTCCACAGCGTCATTTCTAGTCCTTTAAAACTGTGACGTACCAATTTCTGTTATGATAGCATTATTAATTATGGTTTTAGGTGTACTAAACTGTTTTCCGGGAGTAGGGTTTCTATCGGGCCTAGGGTAAATTATGTACCGATCTTCTCGAAATTTCACAGTATCATTTATAGTCCTATTAAACTGTGACGAGCCAAAATTTGTTATGATTGCATTATTTTTCACGGTTTTAGGCGTACTAAACTGTTTTCCGGTAGTAGGGTTTATATGGGGCCTAGGGTAAATTATGGACTGGTCGTCACGAAATTTCACAGTGTTATTTCTACTGCTAAAAAACAGGCAAGTGCACGGCCTAAAAAACACATAATTGACAACATCTTTTGTAAGTTGTTGTTGTTTTTATTTTGTTTTTCTTAACCTACTTACAACTACAATTAATGTTGAGAGAATTTCAACTGATTGTAGTGGGGAATGTAAGATGAGATAAACCCACTGTTTATTGTTGATGTGTTTTGTTTAAACTTTGATATTATTACAAGTAGAACTGTTGCTATAAGTCTTATACGTTTAACAGTTTTATTTGGTTTAATATCTTTAGTTTTTCTAAAATCTCTATGGATGAAGTTTCCTGATGACCAGTGAAATGCGCATAGGAATAGCTTATCCCATCAACAATAAATTTCAAGTGTTTTTTATCAATAATAAAAACTGGGAATTAAGCACGAATAACAAAATCTTTTGAAATTAAAATTTTGTATTCCCAAAAATTTAAATTACTTTTTGATTAAATTATCAATTTTTTTAGGTGCTGGTTCCACATTTGATTCATAGCTCTGGTCCTACTGAACCGATTTAACTGGATTTCAATCCCAAGGATAACTACAAGCAATTTGGCACCAAGTTTGTTCATTTCTTTTGAGTTGTTCGAAAGTGAGAAAGTGAGTGTTGAAAACAGACGGACAGGCGGACAGACAGACGGACATGGCTAAATCGACTTAGAATTACTCAAGGACCCAGAATATATATACTTTATGGGGTCTGAGATGAATAATAAAAAAGTTTTACACGGAATGACAAACTTAATATACCCTCTTCACAACTAACTGTGGTGGAGGGTATAAAAAAGACAAAATGCAAGTATGATACAATGAACAAAGTTAAGTGAAAATAAAAAAATTCTATAAATAGCAAATTAAGTATAATTAACGAGCTATAAGTTGTAATATTACATTTAAATAAGCATTTTTAATATTATACATGGGTGCGAATTAAGCAAAGAGATAAAAAAGATGAGAGTTTATATGGTGCAGATATAAGAGGATTTTCCGAAGAATCACACTTGGATATAAAACGGGTGGTTAAATAAACTTTCAATAGCCTGCGACACAGTTTTAGTGTTGCTAATTACATGTAATCTGGAGGTAGAGAAATGCCAAGGTAATTTAAGGGCCATTTTCAAGATTTTATTTTGGGCAATTTGTAGTCGTTTGATATGTATTTTGGCGCAGTCACACCACATCGGACAACCATATAGAATTATAACCTGAAAAATTGTTTTAACAATCAGAATTTTATTTGGATTGCTAAGCATGGAATTTCTATTAATAAGTGGATATAATATATATTTGATTTTGTTAACCTTAACTATTATATGGCAAATGTGATTATTAAAAGTTAAATTGGGGCCTAGACAGACACCTAAATACCTAATATTTTAAGACCAGTTTATTTCATTGGCCTGAATAGCCAGTTTATAATTGGGTAAAAAGCAAGATTTTCTTTTTCTAGTAAAAAAGTTGGCTTTTGTTTTATCCGTATTGATTTTTATCCTCCATTTGGAGTAAAATTCTATATACCTATTTAGTGCACATTGTATCTCAGTCAGAATATTCTGACTAAGTTCATGTGTATAATAAACCGCTAAATCATCAGCATATGCAGCAAATTTGCATGGGTTAATTATAGGAATATCAGCACAGAAAGGATTGTAAAGTATTGGTCCGGGAACCGATCCCTGCGGAACTCCCGCAGGAATTTTGATCAAGTCAGAGAAGCAATTTCCAAATGAAACCCAAAATAGTCTATCATAAAGAAAATTTCTGATCATTTTAACTAGAAACTTGGGAATATAGAAATTTATAAGTTTATGTATTAGGTAATGATGCCACACTGAGTCAAATGCTTTTTCAACATCGAGTAACACCAATGCAGCGGATTTACCTGATACCAGGCCGCTCTTGACATCGTTACAAATTCCTTTGACTTGTTGAATAGTCGAATGCGAATCCAAATTGTTCATCAGGTAGAATGTGATTATTTTCAAGAAATACTGTAAGCTGCTCCTAAGAAGGCATTTTGTCTGGCTTAGGATTTTTTTTTTTTTAATTTATTTTTAGAAAACGTAAGCAAGTTAGAAAACGTAAGCAAGTGAGTGAGTGAGAAATTATATTGAAAACAACAATAAAAAACTAAAATTTGTTTTTGTTTTCAATATAATTTCTCACTCACTCACTTGCTTACGTTTTCTAAAAACAGGCAGTAAGTATATTTTCAATTTAATTCATTACAATAGGTGGCCTCAGCGCCTAGTGGCATTTTTGAGGCGAGTTGGCAAAGTTAATTGAAAAATTCATTTCAATAGACATACATATGTTTATAAATCAAAAAAAAAAGAAAAAAAAAATTATATAAGTATTTAATAAGAAATAAATATATTTTACGTTAAAAGCTCATCTATATGTTCTAAAATGTGTTTTTTTAGTAATTTTTTAAATGTTGAAATTCTATTTGCGTTTTTTAACTCTTGTGGCAAGTAATTAAACTCACGGCTACCCATGAACTCAACACGCTGCTTAGTTGTTTCCAATCTGCATCGGGCTATTCTTAAATTTTGATTATTTCTAGTATTAATTACATTTTGATTTGGTAAAAATTTAATGGTGTGATGTCCAATGTTATTCCAGCATTTAAATACGTATAACAAAAGTTGCATTTTGTAAATACCATATATTGGCAATATAGTTTGGCATATGTCTTTAAACAGTGATGAAGTAGAATATAACATTGGCAAATTATAGACGATTTTTAAAGCTCTATTCTGCATGCGTTGTAACGATTTTAATTGATAACTTTTTTTATATCCATACAAAATGGCCAAATAATTAAAATGACTGTGGATTAAAGCATTATATATAATACGTTTCGAATCTTCATGAAATTTGTTTCTGAATTTGTATAAAATGCCAACGGCTTGCGCGGCTTTCATTCTAAGCGATTGTATGTGTTTGTCCCAAACAAGATTGTTTTGGATATTAATGCCTCTTCCATCAACAATTATCGAAAAATTTATATTATTACAAGTTGGCTTAAATTTTATCAGCTGAGTTTTATTAGCATTCAATATAAGTTTATTAATTCTAGCAAACTCACATATTAAGGCTGCATCACGTTCCATGTAAGCTTTGACAACAGTTTCATGTTTATAAGCAAATAAGCAAACATCATCTGCATACATAAATATTTTACCACTAAGACCAAGATTATGCAAATCATTAATAAAAATGCTGAATAGTAATGGACCAAGTACACTACCCTGTGGCACTCCATTTTGAACACATCGTGTACTACTTTTGTTAACACCTATTTGAACGAACTGTTGACGATTTGTAAGATAGCTTTTTAATAACAAACGATCTCTTTTCATAACACCATAAAACTTTAATTTTTGTAGCAAAATATCATGATCTATAAGATCAAATGCTTTACTAAAATCGTAAAGAATTCCAGCCAGTAGTTAATAACATTCATGACTGCTTCTTCCGTTCCGCATCCTTTTCTAAACCCATATTGAAAATCACTAAGTAAATTGTCATACATATACAATGACATTTGGTTGTATAAAATTTTTTCAAAGATATTGTTAATTACTGACAAAACGGCAACAGGTCTGTACATATCAACTTCATTAACACATTTTAAAAGTATTTTTGTTGAAACATTATCATGTCCACAACTTTTTTTTAATTTTAACTTTAATATGACATGCTTCAGCTCATCTTGCGTAGTATAATTAAAAGTAAATCTTGTAGTGGTTCTGTTTAAAGTTAACAACGAATTAAAGTAATCAGTTTCTTAATATATTATTTACGATTTCAAATTTGATATTGAATCAATAAAATAGTTATTTAACAATTCAGCTTTTTCCAAGTCATCAGAAATTTCGTCTCCATTAACGTCTTTAATACAAATGCTTTTTCTTGTAGTTCTTCCGAGTGACTCATTAATAAATTTCCAGCTCTTTTTAGGATCATGTTTAATTGTTTCTAGATTGTTTTTAAAAAAATTATTCATACACTCTCTAAGTGCTTTTTTGATTATATTGCTAATTCTTTTCAATTTTTCCTTGATATCTGCATTATCTTGTTTTTTTTCCTTAGCCGCAAAAGTTTATTTTTATAAATAATTAATTTTTGCAAATTGCCATTAATCCACGGAGTTACTTTTTGTTTATTGTTAATTTTTAGTATTTTAACATTTGACGAGCTTTTAACAGCATCATCCAAACAAGCAATTAAAGCAGCAGTATCAGTAGATGGGTCACCTGATTCACGTATTTGAGGTAATTCAGCTTGAATATATCTTTTTGCTCGATCAAAATCGCAATATAAACGTTTTTCTTCTTGAAAATTTTGATTGCGTGATAGAACATTAATAGGTATAACTTTAGCGGTTATATATGTTTTAGGGAAATACTGATTGCTTAAACAAGAGTTATATACATATATTCGTTAGAAAACGAATAGCAATTTTCGGAAGATTTTTTAACATTTGGTTATTTACGTCATCCATTCCGGGAGCTTTTCTTTTCCCTGGAAAATAATAGTGTATATCAGTGATAACCACTTCATAGACTCGCGAGCCAGTCAATAATCGTATTTTTCACACATACACGGTCGGCAATTCACATGTATATTACAACTTTGTTCGTTTCAAAACATCAGACTATCATCTGTCTCTGCGACCGCACACAAGCACATAATATCTTTATGTGCGTGCGTTCGGGGCTTTCTTACTTCGGGGCTTGGTTATCACTGCACTATATATATGAAGGTTTAAACCCCGCCCAACATTTATTTGTATACCTACGTTTTCAATTACATGAGTTGTTATTTTGGGGATTATTATAAAATTAATTGTTTTTTTCAATAAGTATGGCAACACCACCACCGCTTTGACCCAAACGGTCTTCTCTTATACAAGTATAATTAGGATGATACAGATTATTCGATGGAGTGAGCCAAATCTCACACAAGAGAAATATATCTGTATCATAAATATTTAAAAAATTCAGATATCTTATTGCGGATACTTCTACAGTTCCAGTATTAGTAGATAGATACATTTCTGTTAGATAAGTTCTTAGTAAAATTGTCTAGCAAAACCGTTTCATAAGGGTTCTGGCTTAAATTGTACATTGGCTGTTTAAGTTAAATAAAATACACCTGATGGAACGATTAACTCAAAACAGCAAAATATTGACATTGCCTCTGTTAGCATTTATGTATAATTGTTATAAGTATGAATAATCATTGAACACATTCAAAAAATAAAAACGGTTAATAAAACAAAAATAAAAATTTAAATTCAGTTTAAATTGACCTTTTTTAATAATATTTTGAATGTTTTTAATTTTAAGCTCCAGGTCTTTTTTATATAAAAAATACTTATTTATTAAATTACTCTTTCGATATTTCGCTAACCTTTGGTTAGCATCTTCAGGAAGAATTAACAATATTTATTTGTGCTATACATATTAAAAATATTGTTAATTTTTCCTGAAGATGCTAATCAAAGGTTAGCGAAATATCGAAAGAATAATTTAATAAATAAATATTTTTTTTATAGGATAATAAATTTTTATTAATTATATATTATGTATTACACAAATTTCAGATAACCTTTTTCTACAACACAAATCATCCTGTGAGTTTCACTTACCTTAAGTACGATCATTTCCGCTTGGTGTTTCCAGCATAAAATTTAAAATTAACTTACAGAAACATAATTCCAAAATACACACATTTCTACTTTTCCTCTTCAACAACCGGATGTGTTGTCTTACTTCCATCAAACACACAACTGAAATGCGCCAACAATGTCCTCCAAACAATGAGGAAATCTAATTAGTTTAGAAACCAACAAGTTTTATTTCCAACATGTTTGATGTTGTCTCTAAAATTAAAGCGAATTCGTTTCAGGCAAATAAATATATTTTCGGTTTAAGGCACGTGTGTTTAGTGCAACATGTTGTAGAATTGATAAAATCAAAGAGCAGAATTTTCTAACGTTGTTTTTTTTATTCAAATAAAAAAATTTAAGTCTGGGGTTTTAGTTATGACACCAGCAAATTGTTGAAATTTCTAGAATTTATACACAACTATACAACAGTCGAAATAAAAGCAAACGAAAAAATTCCTGTCAAATTAAATTCAATGAACCATTGATGACGAAATTAAGTAGTTTTCTACGTTTATCTTTTGTTTTTTTTTCCTTTTTTAAGTTCAGTGTAGCTTTGTACATTTGTACGCAACATTACACACAAATTGCTTAAGCAAACAGTCTCATCATTATCCCTGTTGAAAAGCTAAATATCAAATGTTTCGCTTAGTGCTATACACGCACACATAAACACACACACTCAGACAGCATAAAGGAGCTAAATATGTAATAGGTTTTATTTTTGCTTGTTTGTGTTGTTGTTATTAGTTTTTATAGATTGTTATCCTTGTTTTTGTGAATTGTTTGGAATCCTTATTAGATTGTGCAAATTCCATGTCGGCAACTTTAATCTTTAGCTCAGATTCTAAAGGTGCTTTTAAAAGTTTCGGTTGTTTTGTTATTATTTTTGTTGTTGCTGTCACTTTAACCCGGCGCCGGGGGGGATGGGTCAAAATTACCCGTCACTTTTCGAATTGATTGTGGTTTTAAACGTGTACTTCTCTTCTCTACGCTCTTCTCAGTAGCTGGAGATATTGAATATCTCTGAATGTTATAAATTTCAAATCAGTCACATGGCGATTGTACTTCGAGTAACACGTGCTGAAAGTTAAAAAAAAAAGGTAAATATGACACGTATGACTAATAAAAAAATAAGAATTTATTATATTTAAGCTAGAAGAAGCCTCCTATGTTAACTTTTGGAATATGAAATGTTTTTTTTTTTTAAAAAAATATGTTATTTATTCATGAATTTAGCAAAAGACCTCGAGTTTAATGAGTTATAAAATCTTTGCTTGCTTCGCCAACAATGTTCGTTATTATGCCTCAAATTATATGACAACGAACATTTTTTTGAGAAATAAAATTATTAAAGTATTTCCTAACAAATTTCTTAATTTTTCCTTATTTTATATCAGTAATATTTTTTGTTCATATATTATGTTTCAGCCAAAACTTTTGACTCTCTTATGTTCAATATAAAGTGATCTATGTAGAACTCCCTTTAATAGTTGTAGTAGTCAAAAACGCGATCACGCATCAGTATTAAATTTAAAATTATTGTAAAAATATCTGACAGATCTGCTTTTAGAGTCGATGCATATGTGAGTATCTGCTGCATTATTTTATAAAAAAAAGTGATAATTTTTAATAAGATTTTTAAAAGGTAAATAGTCCAGATGACCAGGGTATTACCACTAGCAAAACTCAAAACAACACTTAAGTTGAAATAAAATTACCCGATTTTAATGATTATCAAATTAGCGTTCTATTTTATATAGAACTTTTACAAAAAAGTGCCGCACGATAAATTCGTTATGAGGATAAAACTATTAATGCAGATAACGAGACTAGTCCATACATGCATATAAAGAGTAGTCCATAAAGGAGTAGGCGTACTTCAAAACTCCTCCAAATATATGGTTAAAATGTGGTCGATTTAACATAACGATGTCCTAGGAGTGGACCATTTAACCCAGTTTTGCATTACAACGGAGAAGTCTTAAAACTACTCCATATTCATACATACTCTAGTGGATTAGTTTTAACTTCGTTAAAAAACGAAAACACTTCGTTTAAAAACGAAGACATGGGATTTTACTACAAACACTTTTTAACAATAACATGGTCCATGCTTGCATAACATTGGACCGGTCCAGGGAGAAGTCCATTTCATCAAAATGAATCACGTAGTCCAATATTATCTGCAGGGTATTTTAAGAAGTGTATTTGGGTTTTAAGATTTTAAAACATAAAAACGTTTGTTCCGGGTACGTGTTTCTAGAACTCAAGGACCACTGGACCAATTGATACCAAACTTAGCAATTAAATTCGTTTAGTGAGGAATGAGGTTGCTCTTAAGTTTAATCCCGAATGGGAGAAGGAGCGGACATTAAGTTGGGGTAGGCATGTTGCACGAATTGCAAACAAATGACATCAGATGCTATGGACGAAGATAAAGGCCAATAACTATATGAAGAGACTGCGTTGAAGAAGAATTACGACTTATGTGTATCCGTTAGAATGGAGAAGAAAAGTGGAACAAGCTAAAGCCTTTCCGTGCTGTATGCTATAAGAAGAAGGTTCAAAATGTTCATTGCCGTTTCATTGCCGTTTCTTTGTATGTCTTCTTTTTTTCAGGTAGAAGGGAAAATGCCTAATGCATCTCAGATACTGTCGTCAAAGTTCTGGTATGTGGAGCTTGCATAAACTACCCCCCCCCCCCCCTTTTTTTCTTTGAGCCGTTTTTTCGCCCTGGAACTACTTTCGCTTTACTTCGGAGGGAGCGGGGCTCCTATTTTGTTCCTATGGAACAGCCGTCGTTGCTCCTACGTCTAGGTCCCGCTTTTTTTGCGTAGCACTTTGTCCATAAATGTCGCAACGCGTTTCGAATTGGTCTCGTTTTCCAACATGAGACTAACAGTTTTTTCTGGAGTTATTTCTCCGGCGATTTCTTCTACAGACTGTCGTTCTGTTCTCCATCTCGTGCACCTGAAGAGAGTGTGCTCTGCATCGTCTACATAGTTGTCTCCATAGATACAGACAGCACTGTCCACTTTTCCCATCCAATGGAGGTATTGCAGGAAGTATCCATGTCTAGAAAGCATCTGCGTAACATAATAGTTTATCTCGCCATGTTTTCTGTTCACCCACTTATCTAGATCAGTTATCAGCCTTGCTGTCCATCTACCCCGTAATTCACTGCTCCATCTATCTTGCCACCTTTGCATGGTCTGCGCTCGTGCCTCCCTTGTTGTTGTTTCTTCATTTGAGCTGCTGATTTGTGTTCGTGTTCTCTTCGGCCAAAAGGTCAATTGGGATAGTCCCGCTTATGACGAGGACTGCGGGCTCCGACACCGTGCGGTATGCTGAGGCAACTCTTAGAGCAGCGGTACGTTGTACCCTTGCAAGCATCTTCTTTCGGTACTTTGCTTTCAGGGCATCGGCCTAAATTTCGCATCCGTATAATAAAATCGACAGGGTCGTTGCCATGATCAGCTTTCTTTTGCTGTAGTTTGGCCCTCCGATGTTCGCCATTAGTCTGCTGAGAAAGGCCGTCGTTTTAGCTGCTTTACTTGCAGCATGTTCTAATTGGGCTCTGAACGTCAGTCTAGGATCCAACCTCAAACCTAGATATTTGAGCCGCCTCTTCGTCTTAATTGTCTCAGACAAGACACACATGTCTACCTCTAGTGGAATGTGCTTTCTTGTAATAATGAGCAATTCAGTTTTTTCCGTGGCTAGCTTGAGGTTGTGGGAATCCAACCATCTTCTTGACAAAATCAAATAAATTCCAGTAATCAATAACGCTGGGATTTTGAGATCTCAGTTAAACTAGGTTCAGTTAATCTATAAACAGATTTCTGTCTCCATTGCCAAGTTTGTATACAAAATATTGACGGAACAGTTTATTGTTGCTTTAAATGTTAGGGTTTAGTGAAATAATAAAAAAAATCACATTTCGCCGGAAAAACCTGAGTTTTAGACTACGTTAAACTAAGTTTAAACTTAATCCACACATCTCAGAAGCCCGGGCTAAGGGTGCCTAACCTTCTTTGACAATGCCAAGACAAAAGTTTCAATACTTTTCTCCAATAAACTTCTGATATTATTCGCTATATATTTATTAAAAGTCTAATGGTCGTTTTCTCACTAGGCGCTTTGTAGGAAGTTAGTTTTGCTTGATATTCGCAACAATGTCTCGAATGTGTTGTTGACGATTTACGCCGGCTCATCCTTATTTGTGGTAGAGAATTTTTCATCGTCATGCACTCAATTACGGGGATGTCTGAAAGACTTGACCAATTGGGTTATTATATACCAATGTTATTAAAATAATGTACACTTTTTTTTAGGATATATACATAATTTTGTACATACGGTTTTGTAAAATTTATAAGCGTCTTTTTGCAAAAACAAAACAGCAAAAAATTTTAAAAATGAATTTGAGTTTTCTTAGTCAACGTCCAGACTTGCAATTTCTGTTGCAGCAATTCTTGAGTTTTTGGGTGAGACAGGTGAGAAGATGGGGGAGGGGTACTCAGTTTCATGAACACTACTCTGCAATTCTGATTTGTTTCGTAAATCTCCCACCTTTCAACTTGAAGTTGGCTGCATGCCATTTCAAAGCAAAATTTAAAAAAAAAAACATTGCAGGTCACAAACTTTTTGTTATTGTTGGATATTTATTGCTGCTGTCTTTTTAACGATCGATGTTGACGTCTTCTATTTTCAATTCGACAGTAGTTATTTAGGAATTTGCATTGCAGTAAAAATTTGCCATTGTTCTTAAATAAACAGAGCATTATTTAGCGTTCGGCTCAAACACCCAGAAATGATATCTATTTTTTTTTTGTGCAGACGAACACAACCCTTTATACCGTTCGTAACTATTTTCCAAAAAGTTACATAGTGTTTTGTTCTTCGTTATAAAACAGATCAATTGTAGTGGTTCTGTAGGCAAACAATATATTTTAATGTTCTATAGGGTTTTTTTTTCTTATTGATAGAGAAAGGAGCAAACAAAAATTTTTAGCAAAGACCACAGCAAGAATAGCTTGAGTTTTGTTTGTATAAAACTGTTTTGCTGGAATTTTGTTTTCTTGCGTATGTGTATTTTGTTTTTGTTAAAATTTTTTGGTTGTTTTACCAGCAAAATGGGCGCCAAGCACAACTGATACGAACGAACATTAATAAGCTGTACAGAACACAATGAAGTATTTGTTTTAAAATTAAATTTTCTTCTTTTTTGTTGAGTTGTATAAGAACAGTTTTATTTTTATGCTCGAAGATCACAATCAGGGAAAGTTTTTTTAATCACTTACTACACAAACACTTTTAGCATTTCGTCAGCTCGGAATTGCTTTGGCCCATATCACCAAGTCTGAGCTGGAGAATTGTATTTTACACAAATCTACAGAACCGAACACTAAGGAAAGATATTTTCGAACACTGACATTGACAGATCTCCACTAAAATTCCTAAAAAATTTATTAAATTTTCTAAAATAAGCTTTAAGTTAAGCTATTCTCTTTTAAATATATTTACCATATTTGAGAGCCGTAGTTATCAAAACTTTTCTCTTAAATGAAGAAATATTTTGTTACCCACTGAAGTCGAGCAGTAAACCGTTGTTCTCATCTAAAAAGGTCCTAACTCGAGTTGTTTCAATACGCTACACACAAAGTACACCTTGTCACAAAAATTTAATGCAATAGTCTTATCACGAGAGTCGTTGTCGAATTCGTTTAAAATTGTTGTCGATATTAATTAAATTTTACGGTAATGACAATGTATAACACATAGATAGTCTGCCGTATTTTGTTGTTTGCGACAATCGTAATACTACGCCAATGACACTTATCATAAGGCCGGTTATCTTTTTTTACCTTCTCCTGTAAAGTTGCAATTACGTGCGTTAGGGCCTTTCTACATGAATTCATTTAAAGACAAGTAGTGAAATATCAAGTACTCCTCTATTTGTCTAAATGTGTATCCATCACATCATGGATGTATTGTGTTTTACAGATTAAAGTTTGTGTGTGTGTGTTTTATATGTCCCTTGTTCTATCGACGTAACATCCTTTTTTCGTTTCGTTACCTTTAAGCAGTGCCATAAAATTGAATTTTTTTTTGTTTTTCTGAAAATATTTCCTTTTTCGTATACAAGATAAATGTGTTGAAATGTCTCGCTCGAATGTTTTCGTATGTTTGCAAATAAAATAAGAATAATAATAAAAAAAAAGAATGGAATAAAATAAATGTATTTGTCCGTCCATCCGTCTGGCATGAGTAAGGTATCATTGTACGCATAATTTTTAATCCAGCTGAGCCCTTGCGTTTATTCGTTCTTTCTATTTTTTTCTTTCTTCTACTTCATAGAAAGTTTATTTTTGGCAAAATACAGCAGAATTATATAAATAGACGAAAAAATAAAAAGAGAAGAAAACATTATTAAGTTTTGTTAAGTATTTATTGGCCTTATAAAGAATCCTTTTTTGTGTATTTTACTCTTTTATTGATACGATTAGAAAGATACAATGGTAAACGGCAATAAACATACGCTTGACATTTCATTTAAATCGGATTTCTTTAACAGAGATAAATAAAACTCAGGGGATTTTTTGTTTGCATGGAATTAATAAAGTAAAGTGCAATGATTTAAGAAATTTACAAAAAAATATATGGGAAAAACTAAATTTCGAGAAACAAAAACTATTCACCTTTTATTAACGATAGACTTGAATAACAGAGGCCAACAAATTTTTAACCCATGGGCGATTCTATTCTAGACAACTTTTAACATCAATTTTCAAATCACACTATTTGACACGTTTTTGATGCCAATTTAAGTAAAATATCTATATTTAATAATAATATAATTTTTTTAGACGAAAGCTTACATATAAATTTGTTTTGCACTTCGAATCATTAAGACTCATAGATTTTGCGCGAACAGAAAATTCATTGAATGTTGCACCCGTCATGGCTTAAAGAGCAAATTTCTTATTATTGGATTATATTTCTCTACGATGTTTAATTTGATAATCTTCGTCTGATATCTCATCTTTCACAATAAAAAAGAATAATAAAATAAAAGTTTAAAAATTAACAGAGTTTTGTGTTTTTGTGGTATGATCTTATGAAAGTGGGCCAATTTGGTTGCACCCGTCATGCACTTTAAAGCTCTCTCGTGGCTATTTGATCGTTTCAAATAAATTCTTGTAAATAGATAGCAATAGTATATAAAAAAATGTTACCCCTTCTAGAAATAACTTTATTGCAAATGTGTTTCTTTCCATTAGTAAAATACGTTTAAAGCATATTAATGTTGCACCCGTCAGAATAGAATCGCCCCCATAGACCAGAATATACTTTTCTAAGGATTTGAGTTGCGCTAAACTGAATTTGTATTTGAAATCTCTCCTCTTTTAACAAGGCTTTAAAATAAATTATTAAATAAGTAAATAAATAATTAAATATAAATTTTTCTTTAATCTAAGAACAATATCCTTTTCGAATAGTTCAAAATAATTGAATGCAGAAAGAAATAATCTCGTGTCTTACAGCTGAATTCGTACGATATGCAACTGGCAAGTTTTTGCCAGTAAAGCGTTCATTAACTTTTTAGAGTAAATGCACAGAAAAAATTTTTTACCAATTAAAGCATTAATCAAAAATAAAATCGGTTTTAATTGAACATTTAATCAAGTAAATTAAATGTTAAATCAAGGGAGTTACCGCGTATTTCGATTCGAAAGAAATCATTTACGGATTCGAACAATTTGTACTGTGTATTACGATTTTCGTAATCGTTCGAAACGATGACAGAGGTTGTATTTTTTAGTAAATGGGAAATTTGATGAACCATTTTTGTTCGTAATAGAGAGTGGCTTTTAAGAAGATGATTTTTTGTTTTCAATAAAGTGTGAAAAACGTCCGTTTATTCGAAACAAATATTACGAAAATCGTAATACACAGTACAAATTGTTCGAATCCGTAAATGATTTCTTTCGAATCGAAATACGCGGTAACACCCCAAATGAATTAAACGTTTAATCAAGTGAATTAAACGTTTAATTGATACTATTAATTTGTTTAGTAGTGCAAATTTAATGAATTTTTTAATTAATATTACAAATTTTTTAATTGAAATCGATTTTATTTTTTTTCTGTGTGGGAATAAGATTTTGTTAATTTTAAATTTATTCTCTTGTTGCAAGTTTCTGCTGGTAAAGTAAATGAACACACCTAATAATTTTCCGACTAAAGGCCCAACTATAACATGCTAAAGTTGGCTTAAGCAATTGTGCAGATACAAGTGATTCATATGTGTCGAACCATATTGAGCTTAAGAAAACTTTTTTGCTAATTTTATGAAACTGACATTTCCTAAAGCAAGGTGCGAAACAAATCAGACTTTCCGTACGGAATAAAATATTTTTTGATTTTATTTTTGTTTTTTATTCAAATTCATGAAATTTGATTTTCATTAAATTATTTTTATGAAGAAAGGAATTTTACAACATGAAAATTAATTAAAATTGTTATTCATAATCTTTCATTCTTGACCGTGGCCGGGGCTCGAACCCTGGCCGGCAGGTTACCATGACATGTTTCGATCGCAACCACTCGATCTCTTCAGATGGATTTGCCGTATTGCACTCGCAGCCATCGACGACTGCTGAAGTCAATAGTCAAACATCAATCCTTAGACCAAATTGTATTTTAACCTTTGGTAGATCGAAATTTGCTTTTCTGAATGATTATCTATTTTAATTGATTTTACATGTTGTTTCCTTACTTTTTTTTTAATACTTTTTTGAATTTTTTTGTTAACTTTTGACAGAATCTTAAGCATATTATAGTTGGATCTTTGAAACATCAAATTTAATTTATTACTACAACAACTTTGAAATACTGTTTTTGAACTCGCAACTCAGTTGATATACAGGTTTTCTTATGAGCTTTGGCCCATTAACAAAAAAAAATTACTTAAGTTGGCCAACTTTTAACGTACGTTCAGTTTTTGAAGTTTGTTTTTGATTTGTTTTGATCAAGGCGAATTCATTGCAGGTTATCTCGGTAGTAAAACAAGTACAGCTCGTACAAAAACCACACACAATTTGTTTTGTAAAATCATTGTACAATATCAAAAACAGAAACTAAGACAATAACCTAAATTTTGACATCCAACAATGATAAAGCTAAAAAAAGTTATGAGCAGGGCTTTTAAGACCGCCTGTAATGAAATCGCCTTGGTTTTATGTGTTGTGAGTTATTAGAATAAAATACAAAATAAGAAAAACCAAAGTAAAACTAAAACAATTTTCTCGGTCTTGTTAAAATATCCGTTATTAAAGTGTTCATTGTGTGCCATTCCTCCTTTGTTACGTTAGTATCAGTTGATATAAGCGAAGTATAGTACAAAGGATTATATAAGACTAGGCCTTAATCAATTTCATAGTTGTGTCAATTTATTAATTTAAATTTAAATAATTCATGAAAATAATACTTTCACTTGGTCATTTAGCTCTGTCATTCGCGTTTGTAAGTGTTTTCTTAAATACCAAACAAATCATCATCATTACAATGTTCAACAATTTACAATAACTACATAATAGTTTAAACAAGGACCTAAAACTGCAAGAGAAAAAAAGGACTTGTGGCATGTGATTCATGCCAGCCAAGCACATGAATAGTAAAAACTTTTTGTAGTTATTTGCGCTTCTCAGTGAAGGTAATAAAAATTCAAATTATTTTCTAATAGGAAAATGACTCATGCTTGATTTATGTATTTGATTTCCACTTAATTTGAAACAAATCATTCGCAACAACACAACGAAGCAGTCGTTTTGTTCCTTCGAAACATTTCTTCGACCACATTCACAAGGGGTTCATTGACTTTGTTTAATGTAGCAGAAAATCGCAACAAAATACAAATTTTGCTTTTATTTAGACCTCTAAACCAATTTTTATTATAAACATTTTACTTTTAACCCTTAACGAAAAACATACATATGTAGGTATTTATGACAATACATATGTTTATGTGAATGTCTAAAAAATAAAAGTAAAATATTTCAAATAAAGGAAAATGTTTAAGTGGCACGCATTTAAAACATAATTTACAAAAAAAAAAAAAAAAAAAAAAAAAAATTAAAACAATAATTCCAAAAGTAGGAAGAAACATATTTTAAAAATGAAGTAACGGCCAAAAGTCAATGTTAAATAGCATAAATGTCAAATACAGTGTAACCTCGGTTAACGCAACTCTCGTTCAAAGCAATTCATCGTTAATGCTCAAATACTTAAATTCTTTATATTGGTGCCTCTGTCAATGCAACTTTTCAAAAACCAAAACCTCAATTTTCGCAACTTTACGATCAACAGGCATTTTGGGTTTTTTTTTTGATATTAATACATAAAAACACAAGAACTTACCGCAGATTTCTCATATGAGTAAATAAATTATTCGGTACATACAATTAATCTTAACATTGTACCAGAACAACGCGATTGCATTGAATATATTCCGACAAAATAAAAAAAAAAAACCGCTGAGAGCTATCGAAGGCTTTAGCGGATGAGAATAGGGGCAAAGACTTTAAATATTTAGTGGTCTGGTGAGTTTTCGAAGAATTTGCCGTGCAAAAAATATTTTATGTAACAAAACGCCATCAAAGATTTCACACTTTTTTCCTTAAAAGCTTGAATTTTTTATTTAAAAAAAAACTACCAGTACACAGAAAGAAAAAACACATACAAAACTTAAGTTTTTTCCGCTTACTTTTAATACGAGTTGTACCTTAAAGTTTAAGTATGAATAACACCAAAAAGTACTTAAAACAATCCAAAATGGGATGACTTTCCAAAACCGATATGCGTTCATAAGCGTGTGTTTGTAAAATTTTGTTGTAGAAACAACAAAAGTAGGTGAAACACGATTTGCTTGTTTAATATATAAACAACGACAACAATACAAGAAGCAAAACATGATTTTTTTTCATGAAAAACAAGTAAAATAAGAACAAAATTCCCGAATTCTTTTTGTTAAAATTATTTAGTTAAAACATTAAATTTTCAAAGAAGAATAATTACGAAAACCATGGAGGGCATGCTGCTAAGTTCTTCTGTGAACAAAGGGGAAAATACAACAAATACGAAAGAAACATATGTGCAAACTGGTAAGTAAATTGTAATACTCTCCTTCTTTTTCTCTGGTTCTCAGGGTTAGTGTTAAGGTTAAGGAATCAATAGAAGTACGAATTTGGGATAAAAACCAACTAAGAAATTCTTGAATCAAGCACATCTTAAAACTTAATACTTTTTATCTCACTTTACATAAGTCAAACCCGTTTTCGGTTTATTTTTAACTCTTAACTTATCCGTTCTTGAAGCAAGCATTCTGTGCTTGATTTAAGGTAATTCGTACTTACCATACTATTGATACCGCTTTGGCTTGATTTAAGTACCAATGGATTGATTTTTTTTAATTCAATCAAAACAATTAATAGTAAAACCGTGTTCACATATCCACCTTAATTGGTTTTTGCGCAATAAATGCCTTTATTTAGCTCAATTATCCATATAAAATTTCAATTTAGTTTTCAGTAAAGTAAGGGAAGTTTACTTTTTCAAAATGAATAGCTTCTTTCACTCATTATTAAGTATCTTTCTTTTATAACTGCTTCTTCGACAACTTCTATTACTACGTTTATACGCACCACCTATTCGCAAATAAATATATTGCAAGTAGAGAATATTGCCCCATAAACAGTAAATTAAATTTTTATTTGCGAGTAGCTAACTCATGAAAACAATTCCTGATTTTATGCATTGCCACACTTTTAACCGTTATACCTTTTTATTTCGATGTGGCACATTCATATGACAACAAAAGTATTAAATTAAATCAAAAATGTGCAACACTCGTAAAACTGCTCTGGTGGAGAAGCAGCTCGCGCTTTTTGTCATTATTTTTTAAGGACAAACGGGTCGTTTTTGTTTGTCTGCTTTTGTTGCGTTTTGCGTTGTCACCCCGCATTGGTTTAACCTTACTTACGTTCTACGTTTCAAGTTGCATGCAACGCTTTTTACGCAACAGCAGCACATGTAAAAATAAAATTTTATTTGTCAAAATCAGCTGATTTGTTCCAACGCTACTTGTGACGCTTACAAAAGTAGAAAGTAAACCTACTTTTCGCCTCAAGGCATCTACGCTTTTGTGCATGTAACATACTACGTATAACTACACAAGATTCTATTTTTTTGACAACTGCGTATGCTGCGAAAAAGCGAGTAACGCGTGGTGTGGACCTCCGAATTAGTTTTTTGCGATTTCTGCATTAACTATATGCAATCGTTTTTAACCTCAATGTTTTAGTGTGTTGTCTGGTGGAGAACCAAAAGAAAAACTCAATGTGACTGGTGGAGAACCATATACAACTCAGACGTTTTACTAGTGGAGTACCAAGGAAATAACTCAGACGTTTACTGGTGGAGACCAAAATACTCTGGAGCGGATTCTGGAAGCTCTCGCCTTCCTATACGAAGGCTTAGGTCGAACAAGGTTTTTGCGGTTGAAGCTCCAAAAATTGTGTGATACCTGGCATTTTAACTTGAATAGTTCGCCAAAAACTTTTAGTGCTAAGCAAAAAAAAAATGTGCAAATAAATTTAAAAATACACAACAATTTTGGATCTTTTTCATTTAAAAAAAAATAACAAGTTTATATACATACGGTGCTATTAAATAAATAAATTTTCCATCAGGCATCACTTAAAAATAAGAATTTTCATTACGAAAATTGACATACAAACAGTAAGTTAGTTAATCGCAAATAATTTTTATTCACGAACACGCTACGTTTAAACGTAGTATATAGCTACTCTTTTCTGGAGATAAAAAAAAATAATGACTTACTTTTGAATGCGTTCATTTTGGGGCATCCCTTGTCGAATTCATTCGTTCTTTTCAGTGGGATTGTTTGTAGTGCTTTAATGTTTTTCTGATTCAACTAATACGCAATTGTTATAATATTGAGAATATTGAGTAAAATTAAAATGTTAAGTGAGTGTTAAGTGAGTAAAACAACTGAAATGCCAACAACACAAAGGTTCATCAATTAGGTATGCGCAAAAGCCAGATGTTTTTTTTTTTTTTTTTGTTTATTCTTTAAAGATTTCAAAAGTTGTTAACATTTTGCGTGAGTTAATTGCTAATTAAGTTAGCTTAATTGTGTATGTGTAAACATAAAGATAATGTTTTCAATAAACCGAATAATAGCTCAACCGAAAATGTATATCTGAACACTATATAAAGCTAAATATTTGACGTTCTAAACGTAACCACTAGTTTTATTAAAAAAAATTATTTGCTATTGCAAAACGTTAGGCTAGATCAAACATCATTAAACAGTTTCTAAATTACAGTATAAATTTATATTCTTTCAAATAAAGTTTGGTAAATCCATAAATATTGTTAAAAACAAAGCTAAAGTTTGATCAATTTAGGGGTCACGTTGTTTTTTTATTTGTTCGTCAAATATTTCTTGGGTCTAAACATTCCTAAACATTTGTTTTTTTTAAAAAACCTTTTTCAAAAAATGGCCCTAGAAATTTCTGCGCTAACTTTTTGCAACCCCCTTAATTTCTATTAGTTGCGTTTACCGAGATTGCACTGTATTTCGAAGTATGAGAGAGTATGCAGACGGAAAGAGAGAGAAAGCGTGCTACTAGAAACTGTTGTCTGTCATAAATGTCAAATGCTTACGATGACATGTATACATTTGGTTTTTGAAATGCCTAAATAGCGTGTTAAGAAAACGTTTAAAATCCAATAAACCTCAAATTTTACCAAGAAAATTCCTAATAACTAAAAAATATGTTTGAAGTATACACATATTCATAATAGGGTATTCATTCGGTTAATCGCCAATCGGTTAACCGATTAATTACTACCCGATTAACTAATCGGTTAATTTCAAATTGGCTTTTTTCGATTAACGATTAAACCGATTAATTTCAGTCGATTAACCGATTAACCGATGGGATAAAACTTTTTATATTTTGTAGTATTATAATATACTAGATAACCCGTGCGAATATTTCGCACCGTAATTTTTATCAATGAAAATATTAATTTTTCAATTTCTAATTATTTTTCGTCATTAGTGTTAGAAATAAGCTTTAAAATGAGATATCATTCATTAAATTTGATGCGGTGGTATGGGAGATATTTGCAACCGACAAAAAAAAGTGCTTTAGAAATAATATTAATGATGATTTTTGTGATTTTAATTATTTGTTTCGTCTCATATACAAAATGTATGTGTTTAGAAAATATTTTTTCATACGAACGAATAAGGTGTTCAGTGATCTTCATTTTAACCCATTTTTCGCCGACTGGTGACTAAAATTACAATGTTTTTTTATCCTCATCATCGATCAACAGGAATGTAGCGAAAAATATATCTTCTCATATCAGTCTTTTAACAGAAATTACCGAAACAAATAGAAGTGTTAAAAATTTAAAAAAACTCTAATGCAACGATCATCACGCTATGCCCCCGGGGGCCGAGCACTTTTCGTAAATTTCACACACACACAACACGAAGGTTAACGAAACACCTGTAAAAAGCCATAATTTAAAAAAACAAGAACAAAACACATAGTTTATGTCTCAAACGAGTAAATTTATTTTCCTCTCTTTGCACTCACCACTACATACACATTTTTAACTGTCTCTCTTTGTGATGACCGCTGCTCTAATGGCATAATGGAGTATAGGTATTTAATATGTTAAGATAAATCCTGGAAAAGGACTGAGAAATTAGATATTCATCTACGATAAGTGAAGGAATTTTTTCCAAGTCAAGTTTTGGCAATAAAAACTTTTCTAAAAGATTATTTTAAAATATCAGCTTTAACAATTGAAATAACTAATGAAATTATCTCAGTTTGTTTTAATATAAATATGTACATGATTGGGGAATTCACAAGGTAGTCATAAAGTCTTTTGTCTTAATAATATTATAAGAAATATATATCGACGCCTTAATATGCAAACCGGCTAAATCCAATTTTTATATAAATTGAGATTTTGATGCCGTGTGGCATAGAAAGGTACGCCTTGTCGACCAGCATGTGTTTTTATTCTATTTAAGTCTTGAAGGGTGTAAAACTTACTGTATCTTTAACTGTCTATCAAGTTGCAATCAGGAAAATAAAGAAGTGTTTCGTCATTCCTGTTAAAAGTGCTGAAAGTGATTTAGCAGGTTTGCATATTAAGCCGACGTATCACTGCTGTGTTTATGAAGAATCAATAAACACAGCCTTAAAATTTTTATTTTGTTTGAAACACAACAATATTTATTTTAAACAATTGTAAAATATTATTTAGGATATGACTTGTATTAAAACTACTCCTAAGTGATCCAAAGGTGGGTTATATGGTCCTCTCCTAGGACATCGTAATGTTAAATAGACCAGGTTTTTTTTTCATACGTTTGGGGTAGTTTTGGACTAGTCCTGGTCCCTTGTGGACTACTCTTTACACGCGTGTTTGGACTGGTCCTATTATTTGCAGGGGTGTTACACACATCAGCACAAACGCATAATACCCCCTCCATTATTGTGGTGTGGGTATGAAAATGTGCTAACATTTTATTTCCATTAAAAACAAGTAAATATTTAGTTAAAAGATAAAAAAAAATAACCCAACTAAATCAAAAACAAATGTGTTTTTAATGTGGAGGGGAATAGGAAATTGTTTTTGACCAAAATTTTCTTTATTTACAAATTGAATGAAAAAACACACTTGATATTTGTACTCGTATGATTGAACATAAACTTAAGTGTCTGAACATCGCTACATACACCTGTCATTAATGACAGATGCTTATTTTTTAGCCCTTTAAGAGTTACTTATTCTACTATTTACATTTCCATATAAACTTAATCTGTTTCTGGGAAACAAAAATCTTCTTTAATCATAATATTATGGCTAATTTGTGATTTTGTGTGTGGTTTTGTGTGCGTGTGGCTAAAGAGAAGACGCCTCTAAGTGTTTTAACCAAAAATTTCGTTTCCAAAATAAAGTAAATAAAATAATTCATTAAGTTTTCCTTTGATCATGTTGAGGCATTTATTTCCTAACTCTTGTGTTGAATATGAAAGTGTGCGTTTTATTGTAACTAAATATTTATCTTTGTTGTTACTTATTTTCTCCCATAATTTTTATTAGTCTTTTCATCTTTTCTACAATATTTACTTAATAATTTAATGAATATATTTTCCTAATCTTTACAATCATAAGAAGAGAAGACTTTGTTGGTTGAATATTTAGGCAGCCAAAGTGGTATGTCCTGATTTTTAGGGTTTAAATTATAAATAAATATTAACAAAGAGAATGTGAGAATTATTTGCTTTTTTTATAAATTTTATTATTTTAAAAATTTTTCGAATTTGACAGCACAAATTTCAATTTATTAAGCTTTCTTGCAATAAACCTATTCCTTCAATGTTTCACATAATTTTTGCTTAAGCCAACCTTTGGTTAAAACGTTGAAGCTTCAAATATGTTAATTTAACAGTATTTTGAACAATTACTTAAGACTTTGATAAAGATATTCGGGTATATTGTGAAAATTACGTGACTTCAAATCATGTGCTTTAAAAATCAAACCCGTTATTTTATGGTGTTCTGAAAGTCATACCGTTTTTCTGTTTTTTATGGCTAATAAATCACTGATGGTTTAAACGCTGGTTTAGTTGAACTAAACTTGAATTTATAAGTAGTTTAAACTCAACAACTATAAATCAGTGTCCCACGTATTAAACGTTGTTACAAAATAACATGTGGCAGCACTACGACAAATCTTATCAAATTCATATGGCCTGTATTGGTAGTTTAAACGCTCAATTTTATGCGTTTAACGATGGTTTATATGTTTAGTGATTTATAGATTTGTTGGTTTAAACACATTTTAAAACAAAAAGAGAGTTTAACTTGCTCTGATTTTTTAGCCCTTAGAGTGCTTTCGGCAATTGAATATCACAATGAAACACACAAAAACGAAACAACAAGATATCACACGTGTGATTTTGAAAGGCAGATATGATTTGAAATCAACTGATTTCAGTTAAACTGATTTTCAGAACAGTGATTTTCAGAACTTCAAGATCGCTCGAAATTCATCACACCTTTTTAAAACGATCGTTTTCAAATCGTACGATTTTCAACACATGCCTAATTAGTTTTTTTATATCGTTCATGAAGGACACAAACTGTTTCTTTGTGCCCAGCAACTGCATGTATAAGTGTATCGCTTAATTTTGATTCACCTCATTAATTTCAGGTACATTTTAATCTGAGTTAAGTGTTAACATAAAATCGCACAAAATTTGTTTCGTATTTTTTTTTAATTCTATAAGATTAAAGTAAAATCAACACAAACTCCCACTTTTTTAACGCATAAACACACACACACACAAATGAATGCCCACAAAATCAAAATACGCATTTTCAGTGGGTTTTTCCCATTTTCCACTCATCCACTGCATTTAACATTGAAACCATTAAATGCAAGTAATTTTTGCCAAATTTGTTATTGTTTCTACGTATTTATTTGTTAACGTCTTTGGTTCTTTTTTTTAATTTTGCGTTATAAAATGTTCGGTTTTTATAACCCAACGAAAATCAAAAAAGAAAATAAGAAAAGTCGTTATATACACATGCATTTATGTATGCATGTCCCAGTTGACCGCGACTTTGAGACATCTTTAACGAAAACAATAAGTCGTAGAAGGCATACTGAGGACAGCTCAATACAAATCATAGGCGAAATTTTCATACAAATGACGATGAAGTCACACAAGACGAGATGAGCGACATATCGTCGACGACTATATTAAAGATAATATCTCGTATACAATATATTCTATACCATAAACAGGACAATATCTCTTTGTCGTCATCGATATGGCATGACGCGTCATCAAACAATGTCGTCTTTTTTGTCTTTAATTGACAGTGAAGTATGTAATCCATTTTCACGAGATCTTCATCAGCATTTTTTCGGTTCGTTTGTGTTAATTCGTAAATTGTACACGGAAAGAAGTTTATTTTATAAAGTAATTAACAAAATCCAAAAATAATTTTAAATTATTTTGTTCCTATTAAGTACAAAGTAATAAGAAATATCTCGAAAACGCTTCTTGAGAGACATTATTGAGTGCCATATTCGTGTTTAGCCGCCATAATTAAGCTTCAAAAGTATCTAATTTTTAAGGTTAATTTTTTTGTGGCCGTGAGTATTAAACGGCAAAGATTTTAAATCACCCTGTCCGTGAACGTGATTGAACCCACGTTCATTCTCCGGTCAGTCAAGAAAAGACAATTTAAGCACAGCCGCGAATAACGTTTTAAGTTACAAAATAATAATTTTTCAGAAGAAAAAAAAACTTTTTTTGAGAGGCAGCATTATTTGTTTTAAAAAATTTTTTTTTCTATTATTAAAACAAGTAAGAAAGTATAGTCGGTCAAGCCCGACCATATGATACCCTACACCACAGTATTTAAAAACACATCATGCTTATATGTCCATATAAATATGGATTTATCTATGTTTAAAAACTTCATTAAAATTAGTTTGAAAGTTTGTGAGAGGCAGAAATTGCCCCCTACCTCCCCTTGTGGTCCTATTTTTGAAAAACTGTATAGGTTATGTGTCCATATAGGAATGGATCTATCTATGTTTTAAATTTCATTAAAATCGGTTTGAGAGGCAGAAATTGCCCCTATCTCCCCTCGTGGTCCATTTTTTTAAGAATTTATACATTTTGTGTCCATATAGATATGGTTCTATCTATGTTTTAAATTTCATTAAAATCGGTTTGATAGTTTCTGAGAGGAAGAAATTTCCCCCTATCTTCCCTCGTGGTCCTACGATTCGGCCTATGAACCTATGACCCAAATTTTATCAAATTATCTCGAAAATTGCGACCTGTACTTTGCGCACAAGGTTACATGGACAGCCAGCCAGCCGGACGGACATCGTTAGTTCGACTCAGAAAGTGATTCTGAGTAGATCGGTATACTTTAACTATTTTAAGGTGTTACACACATCAGCACAAATGCACAATACCCTCTCCACTATTGTGGTGTGGGTATAAATAATGATAATAAAAACTTAATGCAAAAGGCTTTTAAAACATTATTCCGCACAGCAAGAGCATTTCGGTTTCATCGTTTTGTTACTAACTTGCAATGTTCTTCCACTGGCTGACATTTTGTACGCCATTTTGAAGGCGTTAAGGTGCATAGTTTTGGTTGATTTGGTGATTAAACTGTGTAAGAGAGTAGGGTTTACGGTTATCTGCAAAAAAACAGTTTTTGCAAAATGTGGCGTTTACAACGTTATTCGCGGCTGTGCTTTAGTTATCAATCAATTTTAATTAATTTCATGTTGTAAAATTTCTTTCTTTATTAAAATAATGTAATGAAAATTAAATTTAATTAACTTTAGCCTGATTTATAATATGAAAAGTTTTTTTTTAAAACCATAAACAGTTCAATAAAATTTATGTTTTTAAGCGTTTAAACAGCGTTGGTCATCATACCATAAATTTTTCGAATTATCAGCACTCACTAAATACAGGGAATAATATGAACCTTGCAGTAGCATGGTGTAGGCTGGGAACTACGAAGCAACGCATTGAGTTCATTGGGTAGTCGTGCATACAATGGCTTACCGTCAAAAATTTTCTCATCACGGGTTCTGTTCACTTATATGGGTGTTTATCGCTTATCTAATTGGATAAGTGCTGCAGTGTCTCTTCTTCTTAAGCGAGTGTGGCCGCTATCATTCAAAATATTTCGAGCCAGTGGGTTCGGATGCAATTCGAGCCTTTTTTAACACAGAAAAAAATATCTCAAAAAAATTTTTAACAACACAGTTTGTTAAAAATTTAATTTTTGTTCAACAAACTTTTTGTTTGATTCAATAAAAAAATTTATCAAATATACTCTTGGCAAAATAGCGCTCAATAAAACATATTTAATAATGAAATATTTAAATATTTCTTGATATTCAATAAAACAAATATTTGAATCAACGTTAAAACAGTATTTTTACAACTCTTGTCCATTTTATAATAGGTCATAATTCTCATTCGCTTAACACTTTTATTTGGTTAAATATCTTTAGTTTTGCCAAAGTCTTTAGAAAAAGGTTTCCTGATGATCTGGCCTAAGCAACCAGCGAAATGCGCATAGGAACTAGCTTATCCCCCAATAATAAATTTTGGTGTATTTATCAAAAAATAAAATTGGGAATTAAGCACATCATTATTAATAAACAAATAAATAAAGATTCGATAAACATTTTGTTTTATTATTCAACATTTCCAACAATTTATTTTAACAAATCACGTAAACATTTTGTTGAAAAAAATTATTTTGGGCAACAACTTTTTTTATTGATTCAATAAACTTGGTTGTTGACTAAAAATTCAATAACTATACCTACAAACTTTTTTATCAATAATGCAAAAATCGTCATCGCAGAAAATTCAAAATTTTTTTTTATCAAATATGCGAATTTCGTATTCAAATATGAACATTATTTTTTTCTGTGTAAGTATTTTACTGCATATTTCGAAATCATAGTTTTAACTAATGGAACATTGAGATCCTTGTGAATATTTGAGTTTTTAACATACTAAGGGGCAGCTGTGATTATTCGAAGAAGTTTATTTTGGCGCCTTTCAGTTTTTTCGATATTAGAGGCCGAGGCAGTGCCCCATAACTGAATACCATAGCACCAGATTGGCTTTAAGATGGAGTTGTAAAGAAGAAGTTTGCAGTCGAGACTAAGGACAGAGTTTCTTCCAACAAGCCAACGAATTTGGATGGCATTTAGTATCATTTGAGTTAATTTTTGCCTTTATATGGCTTTTCCACGTTAAACGACGATCTAGATGAATACCGAGGTATTTAACGTGCGCATTTTGAGGTATTATTTGATTATTGATTTTAATAGGAGGGCATGATTCCCGACGCAAGGTGAATGTTATATGAACGCATTTTTGCTGATTGACCTTTATAGCTAAAAACTCTAGTTTCATTCGTAATTTTAATATTATACTCCATTGCTTTAACCACATTTCGAGTTGAAATATATGATCGGTGGGGTGTCACAAAGCCATAGGACATAAAGCCATATGGCGTCAAGTCCCATTCCATTGAGACATAAGGGCATATGCCATTAAGTCTCAATATAATGGGACTTAACCCCATAAATTTTTTCCGTAAAATGAGACATAAAGCCATACTTTTGATAATGATTGTATTTCACCCTATTTTATGTAGAAAATGCTTTGTTGTTTCATGTCGCCCTGTTTTATGTCAAAAATGGCGGTATGAACTAAGTCCCCAATGAATTAACTCCCCAAACCCAAAATGAACTAAGCCCCTAAATTTGGGGACGTCGTTCATATATGGAAAAAGCCCGAAAAAGCTACGCTAACAAGTGCTTCTCTGCATAGCCGGCCTTCGGCCGGACGCAATGATTTTCTCCTCTATCGTATAACAAACACCGGCTTCGCTAACTAAAGCTTCTCTGCGTAAACGGCCTTCGTTCGGAAACAAGACAGATTTTAGAAGCTTTACTTAGCGAAATCGGTACTTGTTATACCATAAAGGAGAAAATTCTTGCGTCCGCCAAAAGTCCGGCTATACAGAGAAGCTTTAGTAAGCGAAGCCGGTGTTTGTTATACCATGGAGGAGAAAATCCTTGCGCCCGGCCGAAGGCCGGCTATACAGCGAAGCTTTAGTTAGCGAAGCAGGTCTTTGTTGTACCATATAAGCATTTGTAACGCAACACATCAAATGGGACATAACACCATAATGGCTTTATGTCCCATTCCACTAAAATTGATATGAGGCTTAAGGCCATATCAAAATTATGACTTTATGTCCGTTTGGATTGAGACATAAAGCCATTATGGCTTTATGTCCTATGGCTTTGTGACACCCCACCTATATGATCCTGTAGGTATTGAGATACTTCTTGGCTATTTTCGTACACACAGTTGTGGTGGGGTGTAACAAAGCCATAGGACATAAAGCCATATGGCGTCAAGTCCCATTCCATTGAGACATTAGGGCATATACCATTAAGTCTCAATAAAATGGGAGTTAACGCCATAAATTTTTTCCGAAAAATGAGACATTAAGCCATATTTTTTATAATGATTGTATTTCACCCTATTTCTTGTAAAAAATGCATTGTTGTTTCATGTCGCCGTGTTTAATGTCAAAAATGGTGGTATGAACTAAGTCCCCAATGAACTAACTCCCCATACCCAAAATGAACTAAGACCCTAAATTTGGGGACGTCGTTCATTTATGGAAAAAACCCGAAAAAGCTTCGCTAATTAAAGATTTCTCTGTATAGCCGGCCTTCGGCCGGACTCAAGGATTTTCTCCTCTATGGTATAATAAAGACGAGCTTCGCTAACTAAAGCTTTTCTGCATAGCCGGCCTTCGGCCGGGCGCAAGGATTTTCTCCTCTTTGGTATAACAAACACCGGCTTCGCTAACTAAATCTACTCTGCGTAAACGGCCTTTGTTCGGAAACAAGACAGATTTTAGAAGCTTTACTTAGCGAAATCGGTACTTGTTATACCATAAAGGAGAAAACTCTTGCGCCCGCTTAAAGGCCGGCTATACAGAGAAGCTTTAGTAAGCGAAGCCGGTGTTTGTTATACCAAGGAGGAGAAAATCCTTGCGAACGGCCAAGGCCGGCTATACAGAGAAGATTTAGTCAGCGAAGCCGGTATTTGTTATACCATATAAGCATTTGTAACGCGAAACTTCAAATGGGACATAAAACTATAATGGCTTTATGTCCCATTTCCCTAAAATTGATATGAGACTTAAGGCCATATCAAAATTATGGCTTTATGTCCTATGGCTTTGTGACACCCCACCTGAAGTTGTTTGTTGGCATATATGCGGTAGATATTAAGTATGAAAGTGGGCCCAGGATGCTTCCCTGAGGGACTCCAGCTTCAATTGGCTGAGGAGAGCTTAAATAATCACCTTCTTTAATAAGAAACTTTCGACCGACTAAGTAGCTTTTTAACAGCTTGTGTGTGTAACTTGGTAAGTTTAACTTCAATTTATGTAATAAGCCTTCATGCCAAACTTTATCAAAAGCTTGAGAAACATCGATGAAGAGAGCGGAACAATATTTTCTTTCTTCAAAGGATTTTCTTATTGCGTTTACTATACGATGGGTTTGTTCAATTGTGCTCTCTTCTCTTCTAAATCCGAATTGGTGGTTTGGAATACATCTGTCATTTAAAATTGGGGTTAATTTTGACGTTAACAGCTTCTCAAAAAGCTTTGATATATTAGAAAGTAAGCTTATAGGCCTATATGACTCAACTTTTGTGTGATCCTATCCTGGCTTAGGTATCATGATGACTAAGGAAAGCTTCCACTTTTGAGGATAGTATTCAAGGCTCCAAAAGCATTTTGCTGCTGATCTTATCAAAACCAGGACCCTTCTTGGGGATTAAATCACAAAAAGCTTTTTCGATTTCTCATATCTCAAAATTTAGGGGAACAGCTGCTCTAGCAGCAACCATAAAGTTATTGTTGACTAGAAATTATTTCGTAAGCTATGCAATATATTATTGCCAACTCACCTCTAAAATGCCTTCAAGGCGCTGAGGTACTAACATTAATATGAATTTTTTGAAAATAAATGAATTAATAAAAAAACCGCAAAACTAAATATTTTTATTATTTATATTTTATTCGAATATTATGTAATCTGGTAGCTACTTAATTTTAAAAATTAAACATGTATTTGTGTATTTCTTACTTTTTTAAGAAATTTTAAATTTATTTACTTCCCTTATTTAGCAGTCAGAAGCCCTTCTCGCCGCATTCCATACTTATTTATTTTTTACACAGGTTGTCATTAGGCGCAAGGCCTTCCGTACTTTCTTTAAAAACAACTTCGATCCCTTCCCAAAGAAGGGAGTAAGGAAGGTTACTAAAAATAAAAAGTAAATAAAACTGAACACCTTCCTTTCTGCCTTCTCAAAGAAGGGAGTAGCGAATGTGTACTGAATATTTCAGAAGGTCTTTTAAAAAGAAGTTTATACCTTCTAGAAGGCATACTTCTGAAGGCAGGATATCATGCGAAGCGAATATTTTAGAAAGGAGTATAGAGGCCTTCAAAAAGGCCTTCCACTTGCGGTCCTTTCAATATTTACCGCTGGGTTGAATCTATATACAGTAGTTTTGACTTAACTGCCTTTTGTTTACGTGCACTTTGACTTAACTGCCCAAAATACATATTTTCTGGAATTATTCTTCAAAATCCTTGTTTACGTGCATTTTGTATACCTGGACATTTTTTATATTTTTGGGCAGCTTTAAAATATTTTCATACAAAACATCAAAGTTAGCTGCACACATAAAAATATATGGTGGCCACTTTTTCACATAAATATCCAATTTAAGCTTAAAATCGCAATTTTTTTGTTTTTTTTTCATAGGAATGAACCTTTTGGGACTCTCTGTAAGAGTCGTATAACAATTACTGAGCTACCTAAATGAGACCGTTTCTTATGTATGAAAATGCTACTGCCAATACAATTTTAATAAAACAAACCGGCCTAAGGATCTGTAAAAAAGGATTTTCCGACAGGATGGTGTTGATTTCGCGACCACCTTACGGTTTGTTTTTGGCATGAAAAATACGCCTGATGCCCTTATTAAGGTAGCTTAGTCATACGGCTGAGCATTGCACGAGTTATAAAATAATACCTACATGAGTCTCATACGACTCTTGGCATTGTTTTTGAAAGACTCGTTAGATAATCCCAACATACATCATAAACGATTCCCTTTACGATTAATATAAGCGTTTTTCGCTGCGTTATGGAAGAATCTCTCATACGAATCAGCCCGTGTAACAGTTTCTCCCGTGCGAGGAATTGTCCACAATTAAAAAACACTTTTTGTGAGATTCCCAGTAGACACCTAGACGATTGAAAATACTAGCTGGGTTGGAATTAAACTTAAATAAAATATAAATTTATGTATTAATAAAATAATTTTTTTATTCTACTTTTAAATCAAACACTTTACTTTAGCTGCACTTTTGTGCAGTTAACCACAATTTTGTACCTGTACATTAAGGCAGGTAAATGCATTTAAGATAACTGCATTTTTGATTTACCTGCACAAAAAATCGTGCAAAGGAGATTGTGCAGCTAAGTCAAAACTACTGTATTTCTTAGTATTTCAAGAAACATTTTCTTGTTACAAAATTCTGTTTTTTAGGATACAAATATTACAATATTTGAACCAAGTAATGGCGTTTTCTTTTCTGAGTAAAATTCTGCATTTATTCTGCTTTTTACATCTTTTTTATGTTCTTTTCTGAAAAACATGTGTTATTTTAAAAGTGTAAAGCGTTCTTTTCTGATGATGCTCCCTTTAAAACAAAAAAAAAATGTTACATGTTCAACACTCATTTTAAATAAAGGGGCATGAGTGGAGCACTAGATCAAGGCGAATTCAGTACAAGGTGGCAAGTATCGAGCCGTAAACACTTACAATGCAATAAAAAAAAAAACATCTGTTGTTTCTGTTGGCTTTGGATCGTTGTAGTCTTACTACCACCTGTAATTGAATTTACCTTGCGCTAATTATACATTGTTGTTTAAGGCTGAAATTTTTGTTCTTTTGCAAACGTAAAATATGAAGCACTTCTTAAAAATTAGGGGAGAAAATGTTGCCACGTCACATGTTACACTTATGCAACAATTTTTTTTTTTTTTTGAAAGACAACGCCATAAGTATTGCTTACTTTTTTGGAAAACTTAAAATGTAACATTTATGCAACATATTTCTCAGAAAAGAAATCGCCATAAGCAATTTTTGGCAAACATTTTAGCTGTGCATTCATACAGTCGAACACGACAATTTCCTCTAAATTGTCTTCTAGAAAACCTAAACCATAACAGACAAGCCGTGCATACGTCAACGACGTCAACATCAATCTGGACAACTGGGGTGTTTATTGAAAAACCAAAATGTTTGTGTATTCGTATTAGAGTATACGCGTGTGTGTGTGTGGGGTATTAAAAGTACATTAAGTTTTAATTAAAGATTTCATTTATACGTTTTTTTTTTATTTCATTATTCAATATTTATTTTATTATTTTTTTATATTTGGATCGTTATTTGAATCGTAACGTTTGTTATTATCCCAACTCCATGCGATTACGATTGGGAGAGTATTACTGGGAATGTATGGAAGTGTGGATGTGTGTTGTTAAATTCATTGTCGCGTATTAAGTTTTTATTGCACTTTTTTTTTTTTTTTTGCTCTGTAAATGATTCATACGTTTCCTTTCGTCCTGGTTTTCAAAGTTTTAGGGTTTATTTTTATGATGTATGTATGTGTATGTGTTTGTATGTGTGCATCGATGTGTATATGGATGATGTAGACATTATTTATTTCTTTAATGAAAAGCAAAACAATTTTTATGTGTATAAAAAATCATGAAAAAAATTATAATAATAAAAATAAAAAAATTATTATGATCCCGCATGTGCTGTCATCAATTTTGTAAAAAGGAATAGTTATAATAATCATGTCAATTGTGGCATTATGGATTTTTCATATTTACTCTCTTTTATGGGGATGATGACGACTGCAATGACTGCAGCACTAGCAGTAACAGCGATGTTTTTGACGGAGACGATTAAGTTTTGTCTGCATTAAACAAAAACTCACCCGCATTTGTTTTATTGTTTTCTGTTTGTATTTTAGAAATTTAAGAGCTGTCATAAATGCACATAATTATGACAACATTTCCCACTAATTTTGAGTTTTTAAAGGATTCCGTTTTTTTGCCACACAATTTTTAACAGGTAATGCTATTTGGGATTATAGAAAGGATTTGTCTGCCAATGGAATGTGTAGTTTTAATTGAGCTATTGTTATGTTTGTAATGTATGATTTAGGGAACTTTAAGTTGTTTAAGATTTTGTAGTAAAGGAAAAAACGATTTGTTAGCCACTATTTATCTGAAAGTGAAAATAATTAAAATTTCTTCAAAAAAAAACTTCAAAATTAAAATCATAATCAAAATTAAAGCATGATCCGATCAAATTTTATATGTAGTAAAACATGAACAAAATCAATATTTCATATTCATTTGTTTCATAAATTTTACTAATAACTCAATTTGAATAAAACAACAATAAAATCTTTCATATACTAAGCCATAAGTAAACATCAAATATATCAAAGGAAGCTTTAAACTGCTCCATAAAGTATTTAAAAATATGGGGTGTTTTTTTGAGGCATAGAAATTTTTTTTAAAAAATTAATCGCCACAAAACTAATGGAGCAACCAAAACGCTGACTCAATTAGCTCACAAGTGGCACTTATTGTTTAAAACTAATTTAGGCCTCCGCGACTGCGCCCCTTGTACACCATAACGTAGGTCCAAATTCAGCATCAGTTGTTCAGGTCTTATTTCGTCAATGGTGCGTTGAATGTTGGCTTCTACATGATCCATCATTGATGGCTTATCAGCAGAGATCAGAGTTTTGACGTATCCCCACAAAAAGAAGTCGAAAGGTGGCAAATCACAAGAACCAGGTGGCCAATTCACAGGTCAATTTCTTAAGATAATTCGGTCACCGAACGTTTGGCTCAACAAAGTGATGTTCTTACGCGCTATTGCGCCGGAATGTTGAAACCATTTCTCCACCAAATAATTTGTAATGCCATTATGAATAAAAAAAATCATTAATAATTTTCTTGTAGCGTTCTCCATTCAACGTAATATTGACAACGGTTTCGGATTTAAAAGCAAATAGGCCGATGGTGGCGTCAGCAATTAACCCGCACCAAACAGTGATTTTTTTCGGGATGTAATGGAGTCTCATGAGGATTATGCTCTCTCCAAAAACGAAAATTCTGCTTCTTTGCATACCCGTTAAGCCGGGAAATGAGTTTCTTCGCGGAAGATTATTGCTTGATCAACATCTGGTTCAACTACCAGTGGATTCTCAGCCCATTCAACGAAAACACGACGTAATTGATGGTCCGCTAGCCTTAATTCTCGCACCAGTTGGCTGTTATATGAATGTAGGCGAAGATCTTTCCTCGAAATTCTATAAGTAGTGGACTGGCATAGACCTCACCAACTTGGTCTTGGCAACGGCTTCGGATCCATAAATTCGAGTTCTCTATCACGCTGACGTATACAGGGGCAATTGCTTCTTTTTTCACATGGTACCGTATCGATTTGTATGAATATTATCCAAAATAGAAAATGTCGCTATTAACCGATTCATAGTATTGCGTATTAACTGCTCAAAGGGTCGATTATTTGCACCGTAAACTTGACGAAGTTTTCTTTTAGGTTAGCGAACAGAGCGCAGAATTTACACGATTTGTAAACGGTGTTGTGGTGTCTGTACATAGTGATTTTCTAAAGTATACTAAAAAAAAAGTCAAACACACTTTATTAGTATGACAGCCAGTTTTACAGTTATCCCTTTTGGAAGTTCTATACGTCTAAAACGCACCCTTTTTAATAAAAAAAATCGTATCACTCATGAAAATAGTTTTCCTTCACCAAAATCATAAAGAATACGATTTTGTTGCCTTGTGTTATTTAAGTGTGGATATTGGTTGGTTCTAACTAAGCGCTCCAAGAAGTCTGAAAGGAAAGTCTAAACTCACCGAGTAGACATAATCTAATTGAAGCCGCCATGTGCGGATATTGATACACAGGTGATAGTTTCCCCGGACACTATATATCCTTTTCGTTTATAATTTAAAGCTATCGAAACTCCACCGTAAAGAAACAACAGGCCAAACTCCGATCGAGGTTACGATTTAAATCAGCTAAAGTCGATTACGATGTAAACAACAGCTACATATATCGGAATTTGGCCAGTCGCGATCTTGAGACATCTTCTAAAACTAAAGGCTCAGTTAGCCGGGATAATAGTAACAGTAACCTTACCGTAAAAAAGTAAGACCAATCTATTTCTTACAGATTCAGACGTTACATCTTACTGCTAACTGTAATCGCTCTAATTGCTTTACATACAACAAAATAAATCAGCTGATTTTCAACGTTACTGTTACTCCCGGCTAACTGAGCCTTAAGTCTCCACAAGCTTTAACAACCTAGGGGGAGGGTTTTCAGATATATGAAGTCAATACCGCAAAAAAAGCTTAAGCGAAAAAAAAATTTTACCGGAGCAGGTTTTTATTAATTTATTTAATAAACATTTTGTACGAAGGTTGTCGCTTACGATAAAAAAAAATTATGCTATAAAATCGTGACGGTACGTTATGTGACCATGAAATTTTAGGAGATGATGCAAGACTTGCCAATAACGTCATTTATAAAAAAATAACGAAAAGTTAAAATAACGTCGCTTAAGCTATTTTTGCGGTAAAGGCTCGATATAGTAACAATATTCTTAAAAAAGAAAACATATTCCCCATCTCTACCTAATAGCCCGCGAGTGTATTAGCAATATATAAAAGTTTTATTTGTTAATATAACCTCACATTTTAGCCTTTTCGTTTTCACATACTCGCTTTTGAATATCATTTCGATGTTATTAAATAGTTGTCACCTTGCTTACAAATTTTTCTACTTATGACTTCTTCAACCCTCTGATCACAGACATTATTACAAATCAAATTTTCCCTTTAACCATAATTTGGTGTCATATTCATGACAAATAATCAAGTCAAAACAACATTCAATCATAATTAAATATTTTCTAAATAGTAATCGTTCTTTCTAGATAACACAATTTTGTTCCGAATATGATTGTTTAAATGAGTGTTAATTGAGTTAAACAGCTGTCAATTAACAACAACAAACAACAGAAAAAATGTCAAATAAAATAGACCCCAGAGCAGTGGCGTCAGTCAATATATCCAACTTGCACACACCAATTCGATTTATTTCATTTAATCATGCTTTGACCGAAAAAGGCGGCATCTTTCACTCAACACCTTGACATCAAAGAGATCGGCTGAGAGTCCTAGAACAGCAACTACAACAAAATCTACACGAATGAACAACAAATGACGACCATGTGACATGAATCATTAAATGGGGAACAGTGTTGAGTTCACAGTAGGGAGAGTTGCTTTAAAGAAATTAAATATAAATTTTATTCTGTTTAATTTGGTAATTAACTATTAACGATTAAAGATTTGTTTATGATTTCTTAAGAGGGTGTTAGTAGAAATGAAAATGTTGTCTTTAAATTCAAGTCATTTTCGTTTATCTGTTTTTATGATATTGATTGATTGGATAAAGGAAAAATACAATAAGTTTTAAGTAATCAAAATTAAACGTAGGTCCATTTGTAAGTTTATGAAAAATTCTTGGACAACAGAAAACTTTTTGCTTACGTAAAAGTACCTAAAAATTTAAAAAAAAACAACTTTTTACAAAAATATCTATTTAAGATTTTGCGACATGTCCCTGCAACAATATTCGAATTTTTTATGGAAGTTCCTTTGAAAACTCTTTTGCGTTCAGACGTTACGTTTTTTGAAGTATGCTGCACTTTGACGTTTAAGTCTTAAATTCAATTTAAGTTATAATTTCAAAAAAGTTTACGAATCATATTAGAAAGGAACATAAAATTGTTGCTTGATATTACATTTCGTGCAACATTATTTACGCCTCAAGCGTCTTTACGCCCTTTGTCACAAATTTTTTTTAATGAACTAATTCTGTACGACGTGTCGAATAGTCTTAATCGGGCGAAAGAAAAAATTATCTCTACAAAAATATTACTTTTAATATCTTTTACAGAAAAAATATTTTTTTTACAAAAATGAACTTTGTTAAAAGTTTACTTTTTCTAGAATTAACTTTTCGGGAAAGAGTTTGAGAGAAAGAATTTTTTAACAACAAATGCTTTTTAAAGTACCTTTTATAAGGTAACCTGTTAAACAAATAAGTGAGGTTAGATTCTATAATCACGCCCAGCTCACGAGAGTCCAGCAATTAGTTCTCGTTATGTCACCATATTTGACTGTCTTCCTTCTCAGCTGGCTGGCTCGCGTGGGTCACATTTAACTCAACGGCAGACAACAGTTTGAGTCTTAGATTTCCGAATGCCTGACATTGATAGAGAAGACGTACCGTTGACTCCTCTTCCTCTCATCGTCAATACTAATGCATATACAGGTGATTGAACGGCAACCTTAGCCTCTTAGTGTGTTTCCACATAGGCCAATGGCCAGTTATAACCGGAATTAGCTAAAGTCTGGACAGCTTTTAAAACCGCTGAGTCCTTTTTTCCTCTATAATATAATAAGAATTTGTGTGCGATAAGTTGCCTACCCTTCGCGAGCTTAGCACCTATACCATTTGTCAAACTGTTATACATCAAGGTGCCTGCATGCGCCAACGAGTCAGCCATAAAGTTTCCATACACGCCCCTGTGTCCAGAGACCTTTTTAGGGGTTCCCGCTATCTCCTTCAAGAGCATCCGTTATTCCCGATGTAGTAAACACATTCTCCAGGGATCTTATGGCAGATTTGGTATCGGTACATACGGATATCGTGACATACCGAATGCGCCTGTTTGGATGGCAATTTTATCAGCATAAATAACATTGCAATAATCCGGTAACCTTAGAGGAATGCTTCAGTACAAGTGCTCCGGGTTAATGCCAGAACGGACACCATACTGTGTTTAAGATTCATCAATATATATTTGTATTGCATTCGAAGGAATTCGTAGGTCATCATAGCGAACTATTTTATCCAAGATACTTACGGTGAAGCCATGATGAAAGATTGGCTCAGGGGTGAAGAATTTATTTCGTACAGAATTCTAGAATGTCTGATGTGTTAAACTCTCCATGCCCTAGTGACCCTTAGTCTTACAGCTGTGTTAACAGCTAACTTAAATACAGTCAAATGCCTTAGCAGAGGTGGTGCTAATGACACCTGCTACCTTTATTGCCACTATTCTCATTATTCATTCAAACTTGATTTTGAGCCATAACCGCGAAAATAACGTAAGCGCTTAAAATCAAATTTTACAGGAGAGACTTTTTTAATTTTATTTCATATAAATTTTGTATGAAATTTGTCGCTACGATAAAATTGTTCTTGCTATAAAATCGTAACGGTACCTTATGTGACCATGACATTTTAGGAGATGAGGCAAGTGTTGCCTTTAATATCATTTATTGAAATAAACGAAAATTTAAATTAATGTCGCTTAGTCTGAGTTCATACGGCTCATGTCTTATTGACAAGATTGTTCCTTTTTCTTCTTTGAACATGAATTGGCGTTCTAATGATTCATGTCATGTTGACGACATGTGCTTTTTTGATATTGAAAACAATAACAAAATTAAACTACGAATGAAAAAGCAAAACGTAAAGACAGTACATGCATCTGTGTACTCGTTTATTTTCCCCTCGTCCCTCTCGCCTATAAAGTAGCAATCATGTCAATAAGACAAGAGCCGTATGAACACAGACTTACGTTATTTTCGCAGTAAGGGCTCGATATAATGATACATCCCCATGAGTGCCAACCGCTCAACAGCTTAACCGTTGAATAGATAAGGTTTGATGACACATTTTTAATAGGGATGAAACGATACGAGTAAACACAAGTACATATTCGATACTTTTATATAAGTACCAAGTATTTTTGTAATCGATACTTATTAACCGAGTACCAAGTAGTATCGGTAAAAAAATGCTCGGTATCGGTCAAAAGTAATCGTTTAACTTTGGTATTGAAATGAATCTTAAATTTTTGATTATTTTCCAAAGCTGGAGCAGCAGTAACGGTATCAAGAAACCGCTTCACCAGTAAACACTAGGGATGCCAATCCCGAATACCAAAAAACCGGGAATATTCTAAAAATTTAAGTCCCGAATCCCGGGGTTTGATATAATAATCCAGAGATTTTGGGCTTAGTAAAAATTCAATATTAAATCATACTGGCCATAAATCTAATTTTTAACTGGTTACAAAAAAAGTCACAAGTGAATAAATGTTACATGCAATGCATTGTATGTGGATGATAATAGAACTGCGCACGCAAAATGCAAGTTGTGCAAAAAGGTGTTAACAACTTTAGGGGGTTCTACCAAAAGTCTTTTGACACATATAAGTTTATTTTATTATATTAATACTTGCATATATATAATTAAGATAAAATAAATTAAAATTAAATATATGTAGTTATTTATTGACGATACCACCCAGAAGTATTGAATGCTAATATTGGTTTCGTCGGCAGCATATGTTTGCGATAAAATAAGGTATCAAGTATCTGACGTCATTAATTTGGTTTAAGAATCTTAATTTCAAAATATTTCGTTATTCGTGCCTAATTCCCAGTTTTTCTTCTTGATAAAAACACTTGAAATTTATTGTTTATGGGATAAGCTATTCCTATGCGGTTGCTTAGGCCAGATCATCAGGAAACTTCATCCATAAAGATTTTAGAAAAACTAAAGATTTGTATTCCCAAAAAGTGAAATTACTTTTTGTTTAAGAATCTTTTTAAAATATAAGTTTTAATACATAATACTTCCTTCCATATTACTTTAAAAGAATACATTAAACTGTTTTATTTTGTAATGAGTTTAATTTTCTTCATGAATTAATTTGTTTTAATTCTTATGCATAAACATTAAATTATAATTATATGAATTTTAAAATTGGCTTTTATATATGAAATCCCGAAAAATCCCGATTCGTCCCGGGATCCCTTTTTTTGAATTAAAAATCCCGAATCCCGGGTCCACACCTATAAACCACATATCATCTAGGTCCACTTCCTCAATTTCTGGCTAGAGGAAGTCCGTTATCATCCGCGATAGCGAACACCATTCACGATAATTGCTTGGTTGACCTCATTTTCGATGACGCCGCCAGCCGCAGAACTAACTTGGGAGCATGCACATATATTTTCTCATTTCCTACAGACCCGGTTTGCTGAAATTTACGCGCAATTCTCCCGATTGTGGAAACATTTGGTCGATAATACTGTAAAAGGCTTTATTAATCTTAACGCGCTGCTCAATTGTGTACCTCTCAATAATTATTGATTATATTGATTATAATCGAAGTTGTCAAATACTAAAAACAAAGATAGGTCAATTTAAGTTGCGCAAAAAACTTGACGTTAAGGTGTGACTCACAATTAACATCATGGAATATGGTTTTACCACCCTTTATTATATATTTATCAATTTAAAAATAAAATACATAAATTATTTAGCTTAATTTCTTCGACCTTCTTAATATTATTTCCTTTTTTTAAAAAATTTTTTTGAAATATAAAAAAACCAAAAAATCCCTGAAGAAGCTATCCATTGAGATAGCGAAATATTGGATAAATTTTAAATAAATATTCTTGAGCGTGAGAAATTATTGAAAGGAAATAAAATACATATTTACATTTAAGATAAATTCATAGTGACATTGTTGATTTCTGGAATAAAAGGTGAATGAAGGTTGTTATGCTGAACGTTCTATAAAATTTTGTTTCCTAAGATAAAAAGGATTTTTCGAAAGGAAATTGGTACTAGGTGGTAACTCAAAGTGGTCTCTATCTTTACACTTATCGTTTTGCACAAAAATTCTAATAGGTCGAAGTTCTTATTTTATTGTATAGTAATAAAACACTAATAAGAACATTTTTAAATGCTGCTTTCTATTCTTTTATCATACAAACCGATACAAGTACCCATACAAGTAACTAAGTATCGATACCTTTGTTCGATTCTAAGTAGGTATCGATACTTTACGAGCGATACCACATCGAGTAAAAGTATCGATACCTTAGAGGTATCGTTTCATCCCTAATTTGTATAACCTGTATTACATTCCCTGGGCAGATTTCCAAATAAAGTAAGAATATTTTTAAAAAAGATATAAAATGGAATGAACAAGATATAAAATGGAACTATTTTAAAAAATTAAACAAAAAAAATATATATAATTTTTATAATCATTTTGCAAGAAAATATCTTTTTTTAAAAAATACCTTTTTAAGCAAATGGTACTTTTTGGAATTTTCTATTTATTGCAAAAAGAAAGAATTTTTTACAAAAAAATAAACACAGTTATAGAGGAAATAAAATATGTAAAATTTCTTTTTCACAGATATTGATAACGTAGCATTTTGAACTACGGATGAAATTTATACTGTAAAAACGCCGATACGTCTTGTAAAGGTCCGGACGAAACGCCAATACGTTTCGTCGAGTGTGGACTGTATATATGGGTGGATTTGGGCTACAGCTCCAAAATACCAGCCAAGGATCCAAACACCTTGGTATATTCCCCGAGAGAACGCCGATTGCGTGGTCCGGGCGAAACGCCGATACGTTTCGTGGAGTGTATAGGGTGGCTTTGGGATTCAGCGCTAAAATATCCACCAAGTATCCAAGCAACTTGGTGATATTAAAAAGGCTGGAAAGAGAGCTAGAATTTAAAGATATTTAAAACGAAAGAAAAGTACTTCTAACAATATAAAAACACTTTCCTTGTTTTCCGAAACGTTATAAAGGTTCCATTTATTTAATGCAAAATACAAAATTTATTATAATATATAAATCTTCTAAATAATTTAAATAATTTAAGTTAAAAACGCGAGTATAAAAAAACAGCCGTCCAATATGGCTTTTAAACAACGATTCGACTTCAGTTACAAGAATAAAAAACTAACAATAAATACATACAAATTAAAAGAAAAATTTAAAATATAATAGATGATGACAGTGCCGCCTCAAGTTGTCAATTCGTCTTAGGGCACATCATCATTCAAAATAGAAACCAGGGATGGGAAATCCGCTACCTTCGGTTCAGACATGAACATACTGTCTTTGTCTGGTCTTGCATATTAATATCTAAGCTATTTTTGTACAAAACTGGAATACTTTCACTGTTACAGTATTTCATATATTTAGAAATCTTTATTGCCCACTTTCCCAATTCAGTCCATTTTAAGGCAGATGTTATGTATTAACGACCCAGCTATGTATACAAAATTTCGATAAGTTGTCTGCTTCCGTTCTCCATATATAAAAAAAATCTTTAATGTGCCACGACACCACCTCCAATCCCTTCCACTTTCTGCTAGATATCATGTAATCACATCGAAGCTATTAGTACCAAATTTGGTATATTTTACTTCTATGATTCTTCAGATATACAGAAATTATTTTTGTGTTTCGCACCTTTATTGCAACATAGTCATATCTCAAAAAAAATAAATCAAACTTGGCAAAATGCGATTAAAGTTTTCAAAATGTATCTTTTTATACAGATTCAATTAAATATATTCTGCTATAACTGCGGTTCAGTTTGCGATGAAACACTGATTTTTTTATTTAAATATAGAGAAGGTATGAAGGAGCAGTTTTGCTTGAGTAACTTAAAATTTTTGATTTTTTGAGATATGACTATGTTGCAATAAAGGAGCGATTTGTATTAGAGGTGCCACTCACAGTTCTCAAATCATGCCAACATTTTGTCTGATGTTGTGTATTGATTACCACGGTAACCTAATTTGAAATTTTAGCTGTCGCCGGTCTTCAGAAATTTATAATATCTTTGTATGGCAGGTAGCAGGCTCACTTTTCCAATTACGCCCAATTCCTTTAGACAGGTTTAATATTGATTACCCAGCTATATGTACTACATTTGGATAATTTTTCGCTTAAGGTTCTTTAGATATAAATAAATCAATTTTCTAGCCACGCTTACTCCTCCAAACCTCCACATTTTGTTGGATTTTGTTTGTTGGATGCGAGTACCTAATTTGGAACAGAAAACTATATTGTCTTTATGTGGAAGGTTTCATGCCCACTTGTCCAATCCAGCACACTTTTTGGCAGATGTTATGTATTGATAGCCAAATTATTTCAAATTTGATTACTTTTAATGTTACCATTCTCCAGAGGTAAGGTAACTCATATATGACCACATGGAAATTTTCAAATATGTTTGAGCTATCCCTGCGGGAAATATGTGTTAACTGTTCTTAAAGCACTTATCCCGTCCCGTGACCAGTGAACACGGCATTGTAATAAAAAGGAACGAATTGTGATAGGTGAAATTAAAACATATCACTAGCTGGGTAGTAGCTGATTGTATCTTGTTCTATTACTTTATATAAAGGGAATATAAAATATTAACACGGTTCACTCGGGTCAATATCTGCGGCATGCAATTTGCAATGCAATTTTTTTTAAAGTTTTCCCATACTTTTGCTTAGCAAATGCAACTTTTAACGTCGGCGAAAGTTAAAAAACCTAAAATTAGACCCATGAGATCGTAAAATTACACTTTTCGCCCCCGCCCCCTTTTGAGGGCGTTTACATAAAATAATATTTAAAAAAAAATGTTAATATGAAAAGAAATAGATTACTAACGCCTTCATTCTATAAAAATTAAATTTTTGAGCTTTTATGGGTAGGGGGCGGTATCCCTCCAAACCCCTCCCCTCCCCCGGAACGACCCTGTAAAAAAAAATTTTTTTTTTTTTGCTAATTTCCAAAACATATTAATTTTTAAGATTTTATGTGACTTTTATGTATTTTATAGTATTTAATTTATCTGAAATAATTAATATATTAGTAATTATAACTTATTTATAATAGTAACAGCAAATTTCATTTAAAATAACTTCTCTATTGCACTAAGATGGTGATGAGTGCCATGGTTCTTCTTCGTCTGCTTCTTCAACATCCTCTTCTGAATCTGAATTCTCTTCGTAGCTAAGTACAGTTGGAAGCATAAAAGAAATTGCTTCTTTCGTAAAGGGTAATGACTTTTTTTTGGAGTTGGTCTTATACTAGTAATCAGTGGGTCAGAACTGAGCAAAAGTCTATTTAAATATCTTTGTTACACTGAACCCTCGAAAACATTCTAGCAAAATTCTGCCTGTAAAGGCGAAAATGTTTATTTCGTGCCTCAGACGCTTCTTCTGATAATAGCCCGATAGCCATGTATTATACACTTTTTCCATTTTACTCTCAAAGCTTCGAAATGGTTCTGATAACAATTTTATGCTATAACCACAATATATATTAAAAAAAAAACTAAGTACCTAGAGCCCAGATTTGATTTTTTATTATATATTATTTTTGTTGTTAATGATTTTGAAAGTTATGCAAAACAGGTACATTTATTTTGCTCCATAAAATAACGTCATTCAGCGGCCGCACAGGTGGTTAAAACCCGTTACTTACTGTTTCGCACATCCCTGTTTTACACAGGTAATATTAGTCTTAGATGTAATAATTTAAATAAAAAACATCTACGTACAACCAACACATTTTATGACTGACGAAAGGGTTTCTATCATATGTACCTATGCAAGATGAGCAAAAACAGACAAAAGGTGAAATTTTCAAAAAATCATAAAAAAAATGGCGCAACAACGCGCAACGTTTTTTTTTTTTTTAATTTAAAAGTAGAGATTTCAAATTTTATCGTGATGTATAACATTTTTAAGAACTCAGCGGGCTTCACCTTCAAAAACCTTTTAAATTTTTTTTTTTACAAAAAAGTGAACAAAAAAATCGTTTTTTTTTTAATTTCGAACTAATTTTTTTGTCAAAAAAACTTCTAATAAAATTTTTCTAAAAATTTTCATAATTAGCTGTTTATATAGTCTTTCACAGAAAAAAAAATCAATGTAAAATCTTTATTCGTTTATCTACAAAAAATATATTTTAAACCTCCCAAAACCGTAAAAAGTCAATGAACACGCATGCAATTTAATCAACTTTCCTGGTTTTCACAGTGTCCCAAAACCACAAATCTCAAGCAAAAGACTTGAAAATTCACTATACGATGCAGAGCTGCGTACTTAAATTTTTCCATTTCTTAAATTTAATTTTTTGCTTAATGTCCGGCTAGATTGGCAAAAAACCCCTATGTGCGCCGCACAGTGGCTGAAAATCGTTTTTCATCGGCCAAAAATCTGTAACTTTTGAACCGATAGAGATAATTTTGAATCTTTTTTTTTGCAGGAGAAAAGACTTCTTGAACTTTTTTACAGTTTTAATTTTGTTAAAATCCGATCAGTAGTTGTTGAGAAATTTAAGGTCAAAGTTGAACTTTTGATGTTTTTTTAGCATTTAGTATGAAAATGCTAATGATTGAGATTGAGAATTATGGTATTTTTTATTCAAAAAGTGGGATGTTTTTCAGCCCACTGTTTTAAGAACTTTTTAATCTACATAACTGCCAAATTTCATTAGTATATCTTTGTTCATGTCGGATTTATAGAATGTCAAACCTTAAAATTATTATTTTTTACTCATATTGAAAGCCCTTTTATTCATTTACACTATATAAATAATAATTTTATTGTTTGACATTCTAAAAATCTAACATGAATAAAGGTATCATAATGAATTTTGGCAGTTAAGTAGATTTAAAACAGTGGACTGAAAAACAACCCCATTTTTGATTAAGAAATACCCAAATTCCCAATCCCGGAAAATGGCTTAAATTTTTTTTTTTTGTTTAAATTTTTACCCCTCAATATTGATCAGAATTTTCTAGAAAATAATGGACATATTAGAAATCATTACTGTTCTAATTGTATAAAAATCGGTGTGTGGAATTATTAGAATTTTTTATTCAAACTAATTTTTTTTTTTTTTTTGTTTGAAAAATTTGATTTTGAATAGGGCATATGGGAGTATAAATGTCAAACTGACTAAAAATTGCTTCTACTTACAAGCATACTCATAATGTTTTCTTTCGAAAAATATAAACATTTTTATATATTATACATTTTTATATTTATAAATATAAACATTTTTATATATTTCTGGAGAAAATATTTTTTTATCAGCGTAAGAACAAATGAGTATTCGTATTACCTTTATATGCATATACATTCGCCTCGTATATACCACTTTACCTTAAAAAAAAATGCAGAGGCATGTAATAATACCTATGATCATTTTGTGAATAGGTTTCTACATTATCAACTCTACAACAGGTTCAACTGGAACCAGTTCCACTAGAATACTTTTAAATTAAAAAAATAAATAGGTGTAAATTTTTAAATGTTTATTTTCGTTTTTACTTAAATAACAATAACGACAAAAAACATATTTTTTGCTTAAATAACAATAAAAGTTAATTATATTTACTATTCATTCGAATTGCCTCCAAATATTCCATACTTGGTTTTGTATTATCTCTGTCCTGTAGCAGCCCTTTTGCTTCTTCATCTAAGTCCCGATGTTCTACATTCCATTGACTTCGAATGCTAGAGATGAGCGGATCTGTCGTTGCCAACAGTATATTAAACAGATCTTCATTTGTAAAATCTCGTGACATTTTTCTGGTATTGTGCTCCCTATAAAATCTGTAATCTTTATTCCTTTTTTCCTGGGCTTCCTCTGACAGATCTCCTAGTAGTACTAAATGATCCCTAATGACATCCTCTCCATGATAAAGGATTTTATGAATTGTTGCAGACATATTTCTCCATGAATAATTGGCAGTATATATTCGTGCTGTTTCTTTGGCATAATCCCCAAATTTTCTATAGTCAATTTGTTCATTGCATGCAAGTACATCAATGATTGTTTTAAATCTTATATAAGACTTATATAAACACCTATTATTTCAGATGCTTTTTTAGGATCAGAAAAGAGCCTTCTTGCTGTATTCCCATCATTCGTATTGCCTGATCCTTGTTTTGGTTGGTCTATAATCAACCCACATTTGCAAAATCCTTGTTGGTGTCATTGTTTGTTATTGATCCTGTAGGTACAAAACCCAAATCGTAACTGATTTTTAGTATGTGCTCCATAATTCGTATTCTTGTATGTAGCGGCGATAATCCAAATTCATATGCATTAGTATTATCTAATGATTTTTCCGGGACTTGGTTTAATTTTGCAGTTCCGATCGTATTTCAGTGCTGCAGGAACATAAATTGAGTTTTCCTTCAATGTAACTTAAAACATCTTCCTCCTTTTTATTTTTAGAATACTCTTCGGATAATTCTTTATAGCTGAAGCTCTCCATTTTTAAAGATATTTACAAATTAGATTGTTATTGCTTAGATGTATTTTAACAACTAAGATTTTATCCGAATACCACTGGCTTTTATACACAGCTTGCGTTATACTGTGTTTCTAGGTAGCATAATAAGCTAAAATAAAAAACTAAAATGGGCTAAAGTAGGATACGCTTAAAATCACACAGGTTTTGGTAATTATATAATATAAAATACCTAGCACCACTTGGCTTGGTACACTTATATTCCAGTCATATGAATAGGTAAAATAAAAAGAGCAAAAGAAATGTTGCGAATAATTTTACACAAACTAAAAAAGTGTTCTATAGGCTGGTCCAAACAGGTACAAAAGTGCATTTGGGTTTAAAGTGGATACTCTTACCTTCCTACAGCTAGTAAAATCTCTTTAAACCCCTTTTGACCCTCATAAATTCTATTCTTCTGAACTTCAATTTGACTAAAATATAGAACCTGAAAAAATATTTAATAACACAGCAGGTATAATCGGTACAGTAATACAACATAAAATTGTTTAAAGACTGCTTTACTACCAATATAAAAAGTGTTGAACCCACTATTGATAACAGTTTGACATAGAACATAATCCACCCGATTTAAAAACTAGAAAAAACGTTATAAAATCAAGCCAAAAAATCCGTTTTAACATCATGGAATATGGTTTTACCACCCTTTATTATATATTTATCAATTTAAAAATAAAATACATAAATTATTTAGCTTAATTTCTTCGACCTTCTTAATATTATTTCCTTTTTTTAAAAAATTTTTTTGAAATATAAAAAAACCAAAAAATCCCTGAAGAAGCTATCCATTGAGATAGCGAAATATTGGATAAATTTTAAATAAATATTCTTGAGCGTGAGAAATTATTGAAAGGAAATAAAATACATATTTACATTTAAGATAAATTCATAGTGACATTGTTGATTTCTGGAATAAAAGGTGAATGAAGGTTGTTATGCTGAACGTTCTATAAAATTTTGTTTCCTAAGATAAAAAGGATTTTTCGAAAGGAAATTGGTACTAGGTGGTAACTCAAAGTGGTCTCTATCTTTACACTTATCGTTTTGCACAAAAATTCTAATAGGTCGAAGTTCTTATTTTATTGTATAGTAATAAAACACTAATAAGAACATTTTTAAATGCTGCTTTCTATTCTTTTATCATACAAACCGATACAAGTACCCATACAAGTAACTAAGTATCGATACCTTTGTTCGATTCTAAGTAGGTATCGATACTTTACGAGCGATACCACATCGAGTAAAAGTATCGATACCTTAGAGGTATCGTTTCATCCCTAATTTGTATAACCTGTATTACATTCCCTGGGCAGATTTCCAAATAAAGTAAGAATATTTTTAAAAAAGATATAAAATGGAATGAACAAGATATAAAATGGAACTATTTTAAAAAATTAAACAAAAAAAATATATATAATTTTTATAATCATTTTGCAAGAAAATATCTTTTTTTAAAAAATACCTTTTTAAGCAAATGGTACTTTTTGGAATTTTCTATTTATTGCAAAAAGAAAGAATTTTTTACAAAAAAATAAACACAGTTATAGAGGAAATAAAATATGTAAAATTTCTTTTTCACAGATATTGATAACGTAGCATTTTGAACTACGGATGAAATTTATACTGTAAAAACGCCGATACGTCTTGTAAAGGTCCGGACGAAACGCCAATACGTTTCGTCGAGTGTGGACTGTATATATGGGTGGATTTGGGCTACAGCTCCAAAATACCAGCCAAGGATCCAAACACCTTGGTATATTCCCCGAGAGAACGCCGATTGCGTGGTCCGGGCGAAACGCCGATACGTTTCGTGGAGTGTATAGGGTGGCTTTGGGATTCAGCGCTAAAATATCCACCAAGTATCCAAGCAACTTGGTGATATTAAAAAGGCTGGAAAGAGAGCTAGAATTTAAAGATATTTAAAACGAAAGAAAAGTACTTCTAACAATATAAAAACACTTTCCTTGTTTTCCGAAACGTTATAAAGGTTCCATTTATTTAATGCAAAATACAAAATTTATTATAATATATAAATCTTCTAAATAATTTAAATAATTTAAGTTAAAAACGCGAGTATAAAAAAACAGCCGTCCAATATGGCTTTTAAACAACGATTCGACTTCAGTTACAAGAATAAAAAACTAACAATAAATACATACAAATTAAAAGAAAAATTTAAAATATAATAGATGATGACAGTGCCGCCTCAAGTTGTCAATTCGTCTTAGGGCACATCATCATTCAAAATAGAAACCAGGGATGGGAAATCCGCTACCTTCGGTTCAGACATGAACATACTGTCTTTGTCTGGTCTTGCATATTAATATCTAAGCTATTTTTGTACAAAACTGGAATACTTTCACTGTTACAGTATTTCATATATTTAGAAATCTTTATTGCCCACTTTCCCAATTCAGTCCATTTTAAGGCAGATGTTATGTATTAACGACCCAGCTATGTATACAAAATTTCGATAAGTTGTCTGCTTCCGTTCTCCATATATAAAAAAAATCTTTAATGTGCCACGACACCACCTCCAATCCCTTCCACTTTCTGCTAGATATCATGTAATCACGTTGAAGCTATTAGTACTAAATTTGGTATCTTTTACTTCTATGATTCTTCAGATATACAGAAATTATCTTTGTGTTTCGCACCTTTATTGCAACATAGTCATATCTCAAAAAAAATAAATCAAACTTGGCAAAATGCGATTAAAGTTTTCAAAATGTATCTTTTTATACAGATTCAATTAAATATATTCTGCTATAACTGCGGTTCAGTTTGCGATAAAACACTGATTTTTTATTTAAATATAGAGAAGGTATGAAGGAGCAGTTTTGCTTGAGTAACTTAAAATTTTAGATTTTTTGAGATATGACTATGTTGCAATAAAGGAGCGATTTGTATTAGAGGTGCCACTCACAGTTCTCAAATCATGCCAACATTTTGTCTGATGTTGTGTATTGATTACCACGGTAACCTAATTTGAAATTTTAGCTGTCGCCGGTCTTCAGAAATTTATAATATCTTTGTATGGCAGGTAGCAGGCTCACTTTTCCAATTACGCCCAATTCCTTTAGACAGGTTTAATATTGATTACCCAGCTATATGTACTACATTTGGATAATTTTTCGCTTAAGGTTCTTTAGATATAAATAAATCAATTTTCTAGCCACGCTTACTCCTCCAAACCTCCACATTTTGTTGGATTTTGTTTGTTGGATGCGAGTACCTAATTTGGAACAGAAAACTATATTGTCTTTATGTGGAAGGTTTCATGCCCACTTGTCCAATCCAGCACACTTTTTGGCAGATGTTATGTATTGATAGCCAAATTATTTCAAATTTGATTACTTTTAATGTTACCATTCTCCAGAGGTAAGGTAACTCATATATGACCACATGGAAATTTTCAAATATGTTTGAGCTATCCCTGCGGGAAATATGTGTTAACTGTTCTTAAAGCACTTATCCCGTCCCGTGACCAGTGAACACGGCATTGTAATAAAAAGGAACGAATTGTGATAGGTGAAATTAAAACATATCACTAGCTGGGTAGTAGCTGATTGTATCTTGTTCTATTACTTTATATAAAGGGAATATAAAATATTAACACGGTTCACTCGGGTCAATATCTGCGGCATGCAATTTGCAATGCAATTTTTTTTAAAGTTTTCCCATACTTTTGTTTAGCAAATGCAACTTTTAACGTCGGCGAAAGTTAAAAAACCTAAAATTAGACCCATGAGATCGTAAAATTACACTTTTCGCCCCCGCGTTTACATAAAATAATATTTAAAAAAAAATGTTAATATGAAAAGAAATAGATTACTAACGCCTTCATTCTATAAAAATTAAATTTTTGAGCTTTTATGGGTAGGGGGCGGTATCCCTCCAAACCCCTCCCCTCCCCCGGAACGACCCTGTAAAAAAAATTTTTTTTTTTGTTAATTTCCAAAACATATTAATTTTTAAGATTTTATGTGACTTTTATGTATTTTATAGTATTTAATTTATCTGAAAATAATTAATATATTAGTAATTATAATCTTATTTATAATAGTAACAGCAAATTTCATTTAAAATAACTTCTCTATTGCACTAAGATGGTGATGAGTGCCATGGTTCTTCTTCGTCTGCTTCTTCAACATCCTCTTCTGAATCTGAATTCTCTTCGTAGCCAAGTACAGTTGGAAGCATAAAAGAAATTGCTTCTTTCGTAAAGGGTAATGACTTTTTTTTGGAGTTGGTCTTATACTAGTAATCAGTGGGTCAGAACTGAGCAAAAGTCTATTTAAATATCTTTGTTACACTGAACCCTCGAAAACATTCTAGCAAAATTCTGCCTGTAAAGGCGAAAATGTTTATTTCGTGCCTCAGACGCTTCTTCTGATAATAGCCCGATAGCCATGTATTATACACTTTTTCCATTTTACTCTCAAAGCTTCGAAATGGTTCTGATAACAATTTTATGCTATAACCACAATATATATTAAAAAAAAAACTAAGTACCTAGAGCCCAGATTTGATTTTTTATTATATATTATTTTTGTTGTTAATGATTTTAAAAGTTATGCAAAACAGGTACATTTATTTTGCTCCATAAAATAACGTCATTCAGCGGCCGCACAGGTGGTTAAAACCCGTTACTTACTGTTTCGCACATCCCTGTTTTACACAGGTAATATTAGTCTTAGATGTAATAATTTAAATAAAAAACATCTACGTACAACCAAAACATTTTATGACTGACGAAAGGGTTTCTATCATATGTACCTATGCAAGATGAGCAAAAACAGACAAAAGGTGAAATTTTCAAAAAATCATAAAAAAAATGGCGCAACAACGCGCAACGTTTTTTTTTTATTTTAATTTAAAAGTAGAGATTTCAAATTTTATCGTGATGTATAACATTTTTAAGAACTCAGCGGGCTTCACCTTCAAAAACCTTTTAAATTTTTTTTTTACAAAAAAGTGAACAAAAAAATCGTTTTTTTTTTAATTTCGAACTAATTTTTTTGTCAAAAAAACTTCTAATAAAATTTTTCTAAAAATTTTCATAATTAGCTGTTTATATAGTCTTTCACAGAAAAAAAAAATCAATGTAAAATCTTTATTCGTTTATCTACAAAAAATATATTTTAAACCTCCCAAAACCGTAAAAAGTCAATGAACACGCATGCAATTTAATCAACTTTCCTGGTTTTAACAGTGTCTCAAAACCACAAATCTCAAGCAAAAGACTTGAAAATTCACTATACGATGCAGAGCTGCGTACTTAAATTTTTCCATTTCTTAAATTTAATTTTTTGCTTAATGTCCGGCTAGATTGGCAAAAAACCCCTATGTGCGCCGCACAGTGGCTGAAAATCGTTTTTCATCGGCCAAAAATCTGTAACTTTTGAACCGATAGAGATAATTTTGAATCTTTTTTTTTTTGCAGGAGAAAAGACTTCTTGAACTTTTTTACAGTTTTAATTTTGTTAAAATCCGATCAGTAGTTGTTGAGAAATTTAAGGTCAAAGTTGAACTTTTGATGTTTTTTTAGCATTTAGTATGAAAATGCTAATGATTGAGATTGAGAATTATGGTATTTTTTATTCAAAAAGTGGGATGTTTTTCAGCCCACTGTTTTAAGAACTTTTTAATCTACATAACTGCCAAATTTCATTAGTATATCTTTGTTCATGTCGGATTTATAGAATGTCAAACCTTAAAATTATTATTTTTTACTCATATATAAATAATAATTTTATTGTTTGACATTCTAAAAATCTAACATGAATAAAGGTATCATAATGAATTTTGGCTGTTAAGTAGATTTAAAACAGTGGACTGAAAAACAACCCCATTTTTGATTAAGAAATACCCAAATTCCCAATCCCGGAAAATGGCTTAAATTTTTTTTTTTTTGTTTAAATTTTTACCCCTCAATATTGATCAGAATTTTCTAGAAAATAATGGACATATTAGAAATCATTACTGTTCTAATTGTATAAAAATCGGTGTGTGAAATTATTAGAATTTTTTATTCAAACTAATTTTTTTTTTTTTTTGTTTGAAAAATTTGATTTTGAATAGGGCATATGGGAGTATAAATGTCAAACTGACTAAAAATTGCTTCTACTTACAAGCATACTCATAATGTTTTCTTTCGAAAAATATAAACATTTTTATATATTATACATTTTTATATTTATAGATATAAACATTTTTATATATTTCTGGAAAAAATATTTTTTTATCAGCGTAAGAACAAATGAGTATTCGTATTACCTTTATATGCATATACATTCGCCTCGTATATACCACTTTACCTTAAAAAAAAATGCAGAGGCATGTAATAATACCTATGATCATTTTGTGAATAGGTTTCTACATTATCAACTCTACAACAGGTTCAACTGGAACCAGTTCCACTAGAATACTTTTAAATTAAAAAAATAAATAGGTGTAAATTTTTAAATGTTTATTTTCGTTTTTACTTAAATAACAATAACGACAAAAAACATATTTTTTGCTTAAATAACAATAAAAGTTAATTATATTTACTATTCATTCGAATTGCCTCCAAATATTCCATACTTGGTTTTGTATTATCTCTGTCCTGTAGCAGCCCTTTTGCTTCTTCATCTAAGTCCCGATGTTCTACATTCCATTGACTTCGAATGCTAGAGATGAGCGGATCTGTCGTTGCCAACAGTATATTAAACAGATCTTCATTTGTAAAATCTCGTGACATTTTTCTGGTATTGTGCTCCCTATAAAATCTGTAATCTTTATTCCTTTTTTCCTGGGCTTCCTCTGACAGATCTCCTAGTAGTACTAAATGATCCCTAATGACATCCTCTCCATGATAAAGGATTTTATGAATTGTTGCAGACATATTTCTCCATGAATAATTGGCAGTATATATTCGTGCTGTTTCTTTGGCATAATCCCCAAATTTTCTATAGTCAATTTGTTCATTGCATGCAAGTACATCAATGATTGTTTTAAATCTTATATAAGACTTATATAAACACCTATTATTTCAGATGCTTTTTTAGGATCAGAAAAGAGCCTTCTTGCTGTATTCCCATCATTCGTATTGCCTGATCCTTGTTTTGGTTGGTCTATAATCAACCCACATTTGCAAAATCCTTGTTGGTGTCATTGTTTGTTATTGATCCTGTAGGTACAAAACCCAAATCGTAACTGATTTTTAGTATGTGCTCCATAATTCGTATTCTTGTATGTAGCGGCGATAATCCAAATTCATATGCATTAGTATTATCTAATGATTTTTCCGGGACTTGGTTTAATTTTGCAGTTCCGATCGTATTTCAGTGCTGCAGGAACATAAATTGAGTTTTCCTTCAATGTAACTTAAAACATCTTCCTCCTTTTTATTTTTAGAATACTCTTCGGATAATTCTTTATAGCTGAAGCTCTCCATTTTTAAAGATATTTACAAATTAGATTGTTATTGCTTAGATGTATTTTAACAACTAAGATTTTATCCGAATACCACTGGCTTTTATACACAGCTTGCGTTATACTGTGTTTCTAGGTAGCATAATAAGCTAAAATAAAAAACTAAAATGGGCTAAAGTAGGATACGCTTAAAATCACACAGGTTTTGGTAATTATATAATATAAAATACCTAGCACCACTTGGCTTGGTACACTTATATTCCAGTCATATGAATAGGTAAAATAAAAAGAGCAAAAGAAATGTTGCGAATAATTTTACACAAACTAAAAAAGTGTTCTATAGGCTGGTCCAAACAGGTACAAAAGTGCATTTGGGTTTAAAGTGGATACTCTTACCTTCCTACAGCTAGTAAAATCTCTTTAAACCCCTTTTGACCCTCATAAATTCTATTCTTCTGAACTTCAATTTGACTAAAATATAGAACCTGAAAAAATATTTAATAACACAGCAGGTATAATCGGTACAGTAATACAACATAAAATTGTTTAAAGACTGCTTTACTACCAATATAAAAAGTGTTGAACCCACTATTGATAACAGTTTGACATAGAACATAATCCACCCGATTTAAAAACTAGAAAAAACGTTATAAAATCAAGCCAAAAAATCCGTTTTATCCGAATATCTCCAAAGGCAAAGGAGATAACCTAAACATTTAAGCATATTTTTTGTAATTCAGCTTAAGCTTAAGGTTAATATTTTTTTTTGCAATCCATAAATATATTTTTGGTGAATTTTTTAAAAGTTTGAATTTCCGAGGTTACCAATTTTAGAGGTCCACAAGTCACACTCCCGACCCTCCATGGACCCGTGTTCTTTCAATTCAACTCAAAAGCTACCCGGCCATGACAGTTTAAAATTTCATTCAAATATGTTCAGCCGTTCATAAGAAGCAAATTAATTTTTCAAAACAAAACGTTCGTAAACCATTGTATTATATTTCAGTCATATGAGCAGCTTAAATAAAAAGAGCAAACAAAAATGTTGCGAGTAATTTCATTAAAATAAAAAAAGTGTTCAACAGACAGTTCCAAACAGTTGCACAAGTATATATGGGGTTAAAGAGGACACTTTCAGCTTTCTGATGGTACTAAAATCTCTTTAACCCATTTTGACCCTAACAAGTTCTACTCCTCTAAAATTCGGATTTAACTAAAATATAGAACCTGGGGAAATATTTAATAACACATCAGGTATAAATGATAGAGTAATGTAATGAACCACTTCTTAAAGACTACTATCCCACTAATATAACAAAAAAAATTTCGACCAATTTTTGATAACGGTTTGCGAGAAATCATAATTTATTTCTGATCAAATTTACAAAAATTAATTTTTTTCTTAAACAACATAAAATATTTGTTTTCAGCAGCATGCCACAGCCACAATTATCAATATTTTAATCTAGTTTTTTGGATACCTTAGTTCTAATATGTTTGCTATCGAATGGCATTAACATTTTTGAAATCGGCGATGACAAAAAATTGGACTTTTGGCCGATGAAATTCAATTTTCAGCCACAGTGCGCCGGTTAATCAAGAAATTACTAATACAAATTTGAGGAAAATTAGTTCAGTACTTTAGGATTTTATAGGGAACAAACAAACAAACATATTTCCATTTTGAAATATAGAACCATGTCATTGTCTCAGACACATTGCAATATTCGTTCTTTAATCTAATTAAGGTGTAATTTCAGACTTGTATTAAAAAAGCACTTGATTTTTTCCTCACTAACGTTTGGTTAGACCGGGCGTAAGAGATATCTTTGTAATCATGTAGATATCACTTTTCTTATTTCACTATTGGATAGTTTTTAAATTGTTTATCAACAATAACATTCCCGCTTATTAGAATTGAATGAAAAATTTGAAAATATGTAAAACAAAAATTGAGTAATGAGAATTCAACACACATTCAAATATAAATTACCCTCAAATACTTCTTTCTTCACAAAATACAAGATATCGACATAATGACGACGACGATTATTAACCAAAAGTAAACAGATCAAAGAATTTTGGAGAAACGCATTAAACAAAACGAAACAAAAAAGGTTTAGATGAAGGAAAAGCCTCCAGATTTCTCTACAAAATAAATATTTTCCATTATAAAAAAATACCATTAAATAAAAAACTCATTTAGAAAAAATACATAAATGGCTTTTCTTTTAATACAAAATCTGTTAAGTATTGTTGACTTTAACAAAGAAAATTTGAAAATAATACTCTATGATCTCTTTTAATGATCGTCAGCTTCATTATCGTTATCAAAAGGAGATTATTGTCCAAGAAGTTACAATATTAAATGAATTTCAAATCAAATCTTAATTCAAAAGTATCAGAAAATTTTTTACTACTTATTCCTTGTATAAATATTTCAGATGCAACTACTGACTTTGTATCAATTATCACTCAACGAACAGACAGTAAGACGTTTTAGACAGACTAACAGACAGACAGAGCGAGTGAGCAAGCGAGACAGCAGAGTTGAATAGACAAGACAAAACTGTCAGTGTAACATGAGCATAAAAAAATAGATCTGAAAACAATTTAATGGATACAATATGATCCATTATATTCGTTTTATAGCGAATGCTTTGTTTTCATGTGTTTGCGTGTGTGTGTATGTGTAAGTATTTTACGATTGTTTATTTGATGGTATCCAGAGCACTTTTTCGTCACTTTGTCAATCAACGTATTTTGTGGCAGATGGAATGATTTCATCTCATCGGTTTAGGCATTTTGTTAAACAATTTCAACGTTCTCCTATTATCGATCTATTGTTAAACATGCAACATTTAGCAAATGATCTCCTGCAATCTTTAGTAAAATTGGCTTTCTTTGAATTTCTCTTTTTTTCCGAACAATATGAAATGGAAAACTTTTACCTATAACTAGAGGGTTATTTTCATTTTTAAATTTAAGCAATTTTAGAAAAGTGAAAATTGTAGTTTAATGATTTCTCTTGGGGAGTTATCACTTAAAATTAGTTCTTTTTTTCTTTTTTAGGAAATTTTAAATCTTTTGGATAATCACTACACTTTCGTTGGTATGGACGTTAAATGTATCAACAAGACAATATCTAAATTTTGTTAAAAAAAAAACGCCAACAATTTTTTATATTTTATTTAAAAAAAGCAAAAGAAGAACGGTACGTTTCAATTCGTTTTAATGTGTAAAAAGAAATCACCTCGTACAAATTCTGATAAAAAGCTTTAAAAATTTTCACATATCACTCATTTGCTGCAAGACCGGCATAACTCAAAGAAATCCATTTCGAGATAAATGCATTTAATGTTATTGATTTGCTCTTACTACTTAGAAAAAAAGAAGACACATTCGTTTCAAACTGGGATAGTATAAAAGATATAAAGATGAATTTAAACAAAGCGAACAATTCTGCATCTCTAACTCCAAAATTTCATTTTTTGAGTTAGGCCGGTCTTGCATCAAATGAGCGATTAAATTTTTTAACTAGTATTAAGCAGTTTAATTGAACCATAAATTTTGATTGGATGCAAATTTTTGCACAAATAATAATACATCATTTCTATTTTTTGGCAGCGGTAATTTGACGTTGTTAAACTTTATGTAGGCGTCCTACGTACTGGCGTTTATGAATATGTACATACAAAATACCCCAGGAAGGTCCAGGTATCATCACAGGGATATTTCACCTTCAATATAACAACATATGCTTTAATTTGCCTCCAAGTGGTGACCCTGGGCATCTGTTGTACAGATGGCTAAAAATTAGCGCTTTAGGTGAAGCTATCCTAGGTTATCTTGTGCCCCGGGTAGTCAGATGACTATCGGTGGTAGGACGCCGGTCTGACTAATCTGGTTGCAGGTCCACTTTACTCACCACTTGAAGTGGAGGACTCCAAATCAGTTAAGGTATCCAAGTGGGTAAGATAAATTTTGTTCTTAGTACATGCATCTTGTATGTATGTATTGAGATTGGAAGGAGGCTTATTCACTTGGAATGCTTTTCTCATTTCGGGAGTTGGTAAAGCTGGTACACGAGGTGGCTGTAGGTTGATACCTAAAGTTACGCAGGTAGAATAAGCCCAAATTGCTACGAGAGTCGGTGGAGTGACTTGAATTACGGGGAGAATTCATTGCATGATCTGTAGCGAATACAACAGAGCTGCTGGCTACATTCTCAAAGCAGCAGAGATTAGATAGCTCGAACTCCAAAACAAGGGAATTGGTATATCTGTGGTTTTCATAGGCAACCACGTATGTCTTCAAATAAAATTTTTCAGGAGAGCCGAAAAACCACTATAGATCAAACTATGGACCAGGTATTGCACCTTTTGAACTTTGTTAATGAGTTAAAAAATCGGAATGGGTCCATCTGTTTTCAAAAATTTTTAGAACCCTCTAAAGAGCGAAAAAAATTAACATATGTGGTTGCCCATGACAACCACAGATATATGGTCTGCCAATTGTATATACTACTGTAACCTATATGTGTACTAACAGCCAAAGCACATACGCGGGCATTTGGCAAGTGCAGAAATAACACTCCAAGTGGTTAGATCCACCGTGTGACAAGACCGAAGGGTGGTACCATATCTGTACAAGTCACGTGCACGCAAAGATCCAAAATGACAGGGTGGCCCTTGAAGTCCTTTTTATTTCTTGACTCCAAAGCTTCAGCAGAGTACTTTCTCACTCTGATGCCCCCGGGAGTCAGAAGCAGAAACTGGTCTGACTATTGGTTCCGGCCTGCGTTAGTATGCTTCCTTCGGGGAAACCTACCTGAATTATGGTTTTTTGGAAGCTGTACTTTTCTGATAGAAAGTTGCTTCTCATTAAGTTGTTCTACGTTCGAAGGGGGGGTGCGTTTTTTCAAAGCATTGAATAGCGAAGGGACGAAAGGCAGCGTTTTTACGAAGATATAATTTCCGGCGTGTGGTTTATGCCCAAAACCACGGGAATTGGTGTCATAAATCGTGAGGAGGTTTGATGCAATTGTGGAGGGCACTAGCTGCGAAGCCAAGTTATCCATAGGTGCTCTTGTTAATCGACATAAGCAGCTGGATTTGTAATATAGCGGTGGAGGCTAGATAGATCCGGCTTTTAAACAAGGGACGAATGTATAATTTTTGTCGAATTATACACTAAAAATTGCTAAATGTTTAAAAGGTATCCATGCGTACACGGGGGCGTTTGGTTAAAGGATTGCTTGTCATTGTTTGATTCTAACTACGATTCATCTAAGGATTACGCAGAATGGCAGGTGCTCATGTAAATCTTTTCCACATTGTTTTTCCTTTTTTCAAAAATGCAATTTGAAGCATTTGTCATGGTAAATAGTTTCTCTGAGAAGAATTAAAAACTTTTATTGCAATTCCAACAAGGGCCCACTACATGCCACTAGTCCGAGTGCTTATAAAACCCCGCAATAACGAATTGGTTAATGGCTTCGCGTCGTATAACCGTTATTGCCGGTTTCAACATTAACCCTTCTTTTTTTAACCTGTGTGTCGGGTGGAGAACCAAGTAAACCCCGATGTGACTTGGTGCAGTAGCATTTAAAATTCATATTGATTACTTATGGAGACCATAAGTCTCTAGAACGGCTTCTGGATGTTTTTGCCTTTCTATACGAAGATAAGGTCGAAGAATTACTTTGAATGAGGCTCCCTAAAAAAATCATTATAAAAAGTATGGACTTTTGAATATTGTTTCAACTGGACAAATAGTCTGAAAGCTTAACATGATCGAATATATTTTCCAACATAAATTTGAATTATTTAATTTGTTATTGATTTTTCGGGAGTTTTTTCAAAGCGAGAAACTATATATATACAATATTAGGGGATTCACAAGGTAGTCATAGCGTTGTTAAGTCATATGTCTTAAAATAATTACAAGAAATATACCTATATGACTGCTGTGGGCTACCGCTTATAATTTATATTTTTAAAGTCATGACGAATCAATGAACACAGCATTCACCTTTTTATTTTGTTTGAAACACAACTACATTTTAAACAATTGTAAAATATTATTTAGGACATTATGAGGATATGACTTGATAGCACAGCTTGTGAATCCCCTACATGTATTGACATGGTGTAGACAGTAAGGCAAATCTCCTTAAAAATGTACCTATACAATAATGCACCATTCCTAATATGATTCGATTTAATCAGAAATTTTCTTGAATTTATGCCTTTTAAGAACTCTTTAGCATCTTTTTGAAGTTCACAAGAAATTAGAGATCAAATTCATTATAATTTTCTTATTTAAAACACACGCAACACATAGGAGTCCTCATCAAACAAGTTGCACAACCAAAAAAAAAAAAAAGTAAAAAAAAACAAAACAATTGCGCACGTAATATGCCACAAAACAAACACAAAAACAAGCCAAATGTAAACAAACAGAACTACGAAAAATATATAAAAACAAAAACCACTTAAAACTTCAAAGAAACACAAAACTAGAAAAATCATTAATTTCTTGCATATTAAAAAAAAAAACCCTTTCCACCCTTTTCTCATATATATTTATTATGAAAGAACCCAAGCATGCCACAAAGGGTTAAATGCTGCAACGTAGATTTTGGAAAATAGCAACAGTATTTTGTTTTTACCCACATGCAGCATTTAATGTTGCATGAAACAAATGTTGTACAATGGGGAAATTAATTCAAACAACCCACGAACATGTTTGGGTGTGCAGGGTTCGATGTTAAAGAACATCATGATGATGATGTTGTTAGAAAATTAACAACAACAAAAGAAACAAAACCGAACATTTTCATGCTAAAACGATTGTTGGCCCAATACGAATCCATCAGTCGAGTTACGAACGAGCAACACGATGAACGTGTCATGTGCCAAGCGCGAATAAATTCTAAAATATTTGAAAATAATTTTCAAAAACTCAAAAGCAAAATTGCAGAGTATTAAAAATAAACAAAAATTGTTAGTTAAAAAAAATGATTGATGTTTGGAATAATAAGAAATAATTTGAACTGTTTTCCAAGAAATTTCTAACGGTTTTGTATCGAAAAAAATTTTTGCTTAAAACTCTGATTTGAAGAGTGTGTGGTTGGCGATAAAATCTGAAAAATAATTGAATGGAACATAAAGTGTTAAACTTTTGCCCCAAAAGGGCTAAATTATGGTGATTAAGTTTGTTTTGTTTTGGAACTGATACCTAGTTTGATTTATAATTTGATCGATGTAGACTTTATTTATGTTTAAAAGTGATTGGTCGGTGTGTATTTTTACCAATAAAAGCGCGTAAATTTATTGTTACTTTTTATATAAAAAAAAAAGCCGCTTGCCGGTCGGTCTGAATGGATTTACTCTGATAGTTGTTGGAATTTCTCTGTCTAAAGTATTTGTTTTTTAATTTAACAACAACATAGTAGCCGATAAACGGATAAATGCGGCATTACACTGCTGCGACATTGATGTCGACATACAAACTCACTTAAAGAAGACTATTTGTTGTTGCTGTTTTATATCGTCATCGTCGTCGTCATCATCATACTCTGCCAGAACGTCAGAGCCGTCGTTGTAATCGTCATCTTAAGCCATTGACTCTGACTGTGACTCTGGGCTTCGCCGATTGTCGAAACGTGTTTCCCTGTACAACACTGTTTTTGTCTGAATTTGTTTTGAGTTCGTTCGTGTTTGTGTGTCGAGTGTTTAAACGTTTTAGTCAAGTTAATGCGCGCATTTTGTCGGCCTTTTGATCTTTAAAAAGGCTTTTTTCCCTGATATTTTGTTTTTGTTATTGTTGTTGTTGTTGTTCTACGATCAAGACCAAAACATCAGGCTAAAAACAGAAGACTGAGCAAAAAACACAACTACCACACAGCTGTGTGTGCACGAGAGCAATTTTAGTATCTGTGCCGAGCGTATAAGAATTGTGCTTGTGTTTTAATATCTGTGTGCAGGAAAGTGATCATATTTGTTTGAACATTTGTCGGTTCGTTGGGTAACATTTTGCGAACAAGTGCCGCAGAAAACCAAAAAGAATAATAAATTAAACAAAAAAAAAAAAAAAAAAAAAAATACAAACATACCAAAACCGACCTCTAAAGACAAGACAAGGCGGTAAAATGTAATACTAACAATTGCAAGAAAAAGAAAAAAGATCTTTTGCTGGTTCCATCCATGTCCGTTTCATAGAAAATCTAAAAATTATTAAAAAGTGCAGAATATTTTTTTTTTTTTTTTTCAAATAATAAAAGAAAAATCTTTGAAAAATAATACATTTGAAATCTAAAGAGGCTTTTAAAGAAGCTGAACAAAAAAAATAATAATAATAAAAAAAAAAACTGCTCAATAAAACTAGTTGGGGCAGATCATTAAATAAAATATAAAAAAACAACAAAAACAAATCCGAAGTAAACGAAATTGTGTCAAATTATTTAACTAAAAAAGTATTACACGCAACCAAAAACCAAATAAAATAAATTAATTGATTCAAAGTCAATCAAGTTTTAATTAAATAAATTTCACAACAAATCTCTTCATTATTTTTTAATAAAATCATCTAAATACAAATTAAATTACAATAATTTTTTATAAAAATATATAATAAAGTTAAAAAAAAAGGTTTTCTCTTATACTAAGTAGAAATAATTTATCACAACAAAAAAATATAAAAAATATTATTATCTAATACAATTAATCCTAAAACGTAACGAGTACTTAAATAGAACAAACACATAAATAAAAAACTTTTCAAAATCCGTAATTAAATCTCAAAAAACGCCATACAAAATGCATTTATTATGGATTATTATACTGGGCACTATGGCCATTTGGCATTTGCAGCTGATAAATTGCGATGATCTCTCCATGCACACTCAAACACAAACGACAAATGGAGGCTTACAAACTATTGGCCTAGGACAAGGCTCTATAACAAACCCCTCTAATCCACTAGGCAGTTCGTTACACAACTCAAATCCCGCTAACACAAATCTCAATCAATTGGCTGGTAATAGTTCTCTTTTAAATACTTTATTGCAAACGACTGGCAATGTTGGTTTGGGTGGTATGAATGGTGCTATGGGGCCCATGGGTGGTTTGGGCTCAGTGGGCAGTGGTTCTACTGGTTTATTGGGTCATCCAGGTGTTGGTGGAGCAGGAGGAGGAGGAGTTGGTGGCTCATCTCATGGCATTAGCGCAGGTGGTGGAGTGCATCATCATGGTCATGCTTTAGCGGGCTTGGCTGGTCTAGGTATAATTGTGCCTGGACATCGTGGTAGCAGTACTTTGGATAGTGGTGGACGTTATAATCCTTCTTATATGGGTTCTAGCAATATGGATTTGATAGGTGTCTTGCAACAGGGAGGTGCTGGAGCCGGTGGAGGTTCACAATATTAGTAAGTAGATAATATTATTTTAAAAAACTACATATGAAATTATTCTGTAAAGGAAAAATATGAATTAAAGTTTATTTATTGTTTAAAGAAGTTGTATAAAAAAAGAGCTCTAAAAAAACATGTAAGGCAAGGGACGTTAGTGTACCGTACCGTATTTTGTCATGAACAGTTCACATAAATATTCCATAAAAACAAAAATTGTGCATGTGAATTTGAACAAAATACAGTACACAACGATTGTTAGCTGACCGATTACAAATACTAAGATAATGTACCGATCAAGTTTTAGCATACGGGTAGTGTTGTTAAAGCGTGCGCAATTTGACTTTCTATGCGACCTGTTTCACATGCAGTAACATTCATGAGAAAATCCAACCAAATTAATTTAGGGTCAGCACAACACTTACTTAAAATTCACTATGCGTTCACAAAAAAAAACAAAGAATGAGTACGCTAAAGCTCGATTCCGAAAAATATTTTTGTCCGGAAAAGATTTTTTATATTCAGTTTGACGTCTTACTTTTGAGGGAGAAGGAAATTATTTTGTTCGACCACTTTTTACTTGAACTGGTTTCATTTTAATTCTAGTTTAGAAAAATTTGAACTGAGATGCCACTTTTTTCATTGTGAAGGTAAAATTTTATTGTGTTGCTACATGACTAGTGTCCTTACTTTTATATTACAACAATTATTTTTTTTTACGGATAAATTATTAAAAAAAAAATGCATTTCAATTAAAAATAAAAAAATCACTTTTCTTTTCTTATTCATTTTCTCTAACACACTATTGTAAATTACTTTAAAATAAGAAATTTGTTAACTGTGCCATCATTTTGTAAAATTATTTACCAGGGCTGCCAGATAAATTTGTGAGGAAATCTTAAGTTTCCTGAGAAAAAATACAAAAATCGTCTTTATCGTTTCGAAAAAATCGAACAAGACTTTCATGTCAAGAATCGTTTGAGACTCATGAAGATGTTCTCATGGCTCATGAAGATGTTCTCTTACAAATCGTGAAATGCTCGCCGTATAATTGTTGAAAATATGATTTATACAGAGAGTCGTAAATGGTTCATTCGAGGATGGTTTGACGAAGGATAAACAAAGTGTAACATTGTTGTTTTTGTACTCTGAACATAATCAAAGATTTTCTTAAGACTAGCATATTACAGCCGTACCTAAACAAAAGCGGCACGCTTTGCAATTGTAAAAACCGATTTTGACAACTCATTTAATAGTATAGTTTGCCGCTATTGCTAATTAATAATGGCAATTTAGCTATTTTTTGGTCAATCTAACGTTTTTATCGCTATTTTATTTATAATTTGTGGGTTTTATTAAACAAAAAAGCTATCACTACTGTTCGTGACTCAACGTTGACGCTCCGGCTAGGGTATGGCATATCAACGTTAAAGCTAAGCGAAAGAAAACGTTCGCCTTCCGCTCTTGTTGCCGTATGACTGTTAAATATTCCAAGATTAAAAAACGAAATTGTCAGAACATGTAATGTTTTATTCAGATTTTTGGAGACCGAAAAAAATCGTCACTTTTTAGAATTTTTAATTTCGTAACAAAAAATCGTCAATGTTAAACGTTGAAATTGAGCTTAAAATTTTTTTTTTAAATGTACCTTTTTGGGAAAAAGTGTATCTTTTTGGAAACTTAAATGTATCTTTCTCAAAATTTCACTGGCAACACTGATATAGTAGCTTTGTTTTTCCGGACACATTTTCCGAAATGGTTGAATCGTTATGCCGAACACTCTCATTAAACAAATTATTCTTCGTGCACAAATATATTGTTGGGAACGCATGAGTGAATCTAGCTTAAAAGAACACTACATGAACGTTAAAACAATATCGGTACATTTCCTAAGTATTTGTGTTTGTCAGCTCAAAATTTTTGTGTACCGTATTTTGTTTGTTTTCAAAATCACAAGCACAAACAGAAGTTAGAGAGTTGATTTTTACAAAAAATACACTACGTAGGTGTACAGTTCGTTGTTAAACTCTGATAACAAATCTGAAAATTTAGGCATTTTGATTTGAATGATCTTTGTTCCAGAACCAGCTATTATTATAAAGCTTCGTACAGACGATGTTCAGATCTTACAATATTGTAATTTTTCTGACAATGGTGCCATTGTCAGATGCATTAATTTTACACATCTGCCAAATGAAAATGAGCTTACAATGTTCAGACAGTTGCAAGACATTTTTAAGAAATTTTAATGACAACATTGTAAGATCTGACCATCGTCTGTACGAAGCTTAATTTTTATTTTAAATTGTCTGCTCCGCAATAAGTTTCGAATAGTTTTAAAGGTATTTCCCTTAAATCTATACGATAATAATTAAGAAACTAAACGTTTTTTTCACAGAACAAGTATTAAAAATTATTCTATAAATTTCTTTTCTCCATGTATATCAACCTGGCAGTATTTAGAAAAGAAAATGTGTAAAACTACACAGAAAAGAAATTAACATTTACAAATAATTTAATAAAAATTAAATTAAAAAAAATAAAAATTAATTTCAATTAAAAAATTAATTAAAGTTGCATTATAAATAGTATCAGTTAAATATTTCTTTTAAATTAACAACATTTTTTGCAGTACTGTTGTTGATAACTATAAGTAAACGTTTAATTCACTTGATTACATTTTTAATTAAAACTAATTTTATTTTTGAGTAATAGTTTAATTAAAAACAAAATTTGGAGATATTTTTTCTGCGTAATTTTAAATGATATAATAATGATTTTTTTAGTTTAAATCAAAATTCTTGCAAACTTTCTCTTGGAACGAAAAAAATAAGTTTACAAAAAGACTTAAATTCCTTTAAAACTCCGTTACTTTTTTCACCGACATCCCTGATTCATTAAACAACTTTGTTTTAAACTAAATTTATTTACTTTTTTAAAACAGACAAAAAAAATGTTTAAACAAAAGATGTTTATTGACCATTAATGCGCATTTACTGCGGCTTAATGTTTATAAATCTCATTTTTGCATTTTGTATTAAAAACAAAAAAGAGTAACAGCATATTTTTGACATTTGATTGACAGATTGTTGTGTTTACAAAGCCATTAAAAAAAACTACACACATACTGGCGTTTTCAATGACTAAAGAAATTAAAAAATTTTCTTATGGTTTTAGCAATGTTTTTTTTTTGCGTAACTGAGTGGCTTGAGAACTTTTTAAAAAATGTACATTTCTTAAGAATTAAATCAATTAATAAAATGATTGACTAAATTCATATTAACTGAAATCGTTCCGTTGTTTTAGTAAAAAAAATATTCAATCTTTACTTATGCTCATTGGTCGTTCGTTGACGTAAATATTCCAGTTTTTTTAATATAGTTTAATAAAAAGGTCACTCTTAGCACGAAAAGGCCGGCATTCACCATTCGTCACAATCTTACGATTCATTTACACGAAAATCTTGCAAAATTCAAGCCGGCATAACAAAAATGCCTGCAAAATCTTTTGTCGGTGCGGCATTATTACACAAAAAAGATGCAAAAACATATCGACAGCTCAATTCCAAAAAATGCCAAGTCGACTTAGAGTGTTTTTAATTTTCTTACATTTTTGAATTGAGTGTTGTTAAATTTTCCATTCTGCAAAATTTTTGTATTGATCGGATTATTCAATCCAAAGTTAGCGAAAAAAGTAACTTAACTTTCAACTGCGTGTTGTATCTATCGCCCGTAAACTTTAAAAGATTATTCTGCAAAACTCACTTTTTCGACTTAGCATGTCTTCGCATTGAGCGGCCGATATGACTCAGCTACTTCTTAAGAAAATGCAACTATGATCGCATAGAATCTATCATTTCATAAACATTTGCAAGTCGGACAGACTTGTCAAAAAGTTTGTCACTCAATTTAATTTTTAGGTCATACTATCATCCTTAATGAGCAGCAACGATTTGACAAATCGTACGACTGAATGGGATAGAGAATCGCCGGCTTAAATTAAATTTTTAAATGATAACTTGTTGTGTGTTAAACATTTTGTGGGATTAGATTTCGAATATGTTGTAGAATAGTAGATTCGCAGGTATCGCTTTTTTATTTTTCTCGAAATTTTTCTTAAGGAAATGTCCTGTAGAATAGCGAGATTCCGTGTTTGGTGCAAATGATCTTGCGGCAGAAAATGCAGAATGTCGGAGCTCTTTTACTAAATCTGGTTTTGCATCGTAGCACTTCCAAAATGGTGTAGTATATTTTTACTCTAAAAAAACCAAAATATACAGCAATGCACTTGCTATTTTTTTTATAAATATGCAACACTTAAAATCAACAGTTTGTAAAGGGTGGTTAAATTTTATGGGCCGTTGCTGACTTTGAATAAAACACAAATATTTAGGAAAATATTGTCATTTCTTTTTATTATGATAATATTGGTATGGTTCAATCATGTATTGACGAAATAATCGGCCAAATGGCCGCCGCGACCTCGGCGGCACACCTCCATCCGATGGTCCAAATTTTCGATGACGCTGAGGCATAACTGAGGCTCTATGCCTTTAATGTGCCGAAATATCTCATCGATATCATCTCACGATAGCGAACACTATTCACAGTAACTGCCTGGCTGGCCTCAGTTTGGAACAAATACGGCCTAATGATGCCGCCAGCCCATTAACCGCACCCAACAGTCACTCTTTGTGGGTTTATTGGTTTTCGACAGTCACTCTTGGATTATCATTCGCCTAAATGCGGCAATTCTGCTTATTGACGAATCCACTGAGGTGAAAATTCTTCGAAAATTTATCAAAATTGACGACGCACAGTCAGGTACACACAGAAAAAAATCAATGTAAATTCGTTAAAAACAAGGTTGATTTTACATTTTTCAGTAGTGATTTTGCTTCATTGTTGTTTCATGTTAATTTAACATAATTTTACAATAACTTGCGAACAACTTTTTTTCTCTTAAAATAACTTTTATTCATGTTAATTTAACATTCCCGTAAAGTTTAAGCAAAATGTCATTTATATTGAAATAACAACCCGAATCACGATGAATGAAAGTTATTTTAAGTTGAAACAACGTGAATTTCATGTAGAATCAAATTGGTTGGAGTGTAATATAACAGTGTGAACACAACATATGCACTTATTTAAGAATAATTCAAAACACTTACCCCTGTAACACATGTTTCACTTATTTTGTATCTCCTTTGTTAACAGAAGCATCAGCAGAATGGTCTTATATGGTTTTCGTCATCATTCTACTTTAAAAACTTGATGTACTATTTAACTAAAAAATTTTAATTAAAAGAAAACGGGAATTGTCTTCTTTTTATAACATATTTTAAACATGAAAATAAAAAAATGTGCATACTTAAGTATATATGCATGTTAATTTAACAAGATAAACTTTTGACTTTAATATAAAACAGGTTTTTATGGATTCAATATTGAACAATGTTATTTTAACAGTGAATAATATTAAATAAACGTGATTTAAAGTTATTTTAATATTTTTAATTTAAAATTAATATGAAATAATGATAAATTTAAATAAGTCTGGGTTCACACTATGAAAGTTTTCTTGCAGAAAGTTTGAGTTTATGGGTGAGAGGGGAGAGAAGAATAGCCTGTTCTCTTCCCCTCTCACCTATAAAGTCACACTTTCTGAAAGAAAACTTTCGTTGTGTAAACCCAGACTAAAGGGCATACTTTTGCAGAAATTTACCATGATTCTCAATCAACATTTCGCCATGTTAATTTAACATTGAAATTTTTTTCTGTGTGTATTTGGCCCTAAAAGTCGCTCAAAATTAATTTTTTTTTATTAGCACTACACCCTTTTTACTGTTATTTTTCAAAATTCAGGTAACCCCTCGAAACAATAGAACCAACCTGGCGCAGTTCAACTTTTCACCAGCTAAAGTAATTTGGAAGTTACCATTCGAAAAATGTGTTCGTATGATTTGTTCGATACGCTCAAAACTTAAGTGTCTTCAAATATTCATTTTATGGTGATAAAGTAGATTTTGTGTTAGTTTCTATAACGGATTGTGTTCAATCAGGTATGTGCTTTATCTAAAAGTTTTACATTGATTCTAATTATTAACTAGTTTTTTTGCCCTTAATGGTTAAGCTCTTCAAATGCAAAAAAAAGAACAAACACACGTTCTTATTTCACAGAGGTTTCAAACTATTTCTGTTCATTTCTGAGCTTTAAATTAGGTAGTATTTTGTAGAATAGATCCTTCAGAAATTTAAAAAGCACAAAATAGCCACCCCAATCCACCCCTAAATTTTTAGCGATTTTTTTAATACATGGGCTTTAAAAGCTAGGTTAATCAAGAATTTCAATAAAATGTCATTTTTTCAGCGTTAATATTTAAAATAAATACGATACTGTAAAAAATGACAAGTAAATAAGATTTAATATAATGTTTTTTGTCTTTTTCTACACTGAAATACCCTAACCTACCTTTAAATCCAATAAAATAATAAACAATTTTAAATGAAAAAAAAAAAAAATACTTTTGAGCGACTTTTAGAGCCAAATACCTGTCTGTACGAAGTGTGATAATGGTCAAGAGGCTTTAGTTCTTGAGTGGATTGTACCTTGTAAGTGTGTAAATGCAAGTCTTTATGCATAATGTTTATCAACGACGAGCGTGAGAGGTGCAATTGTTGCGCACGACGACGAGTTGAGGTGGACGGCTCTTCAGCCACACTATCGCGAACAGCAGCAATATTTGCTGCAGAACGATTGTTCCGATTGTACGCACATTTGGACGATTAAATTGACCGAAAAATCACGAAGTGCACGATATGCATTTTGATTTGAAGGCCCGTTTTCCTTATAAGCCTGAATGACTTTAACAAGTTGCTCGATTCTGTATCTTTACATGGCTCAAATTGAGTTAGTCTGAAATTGAGAAATGTCAAATGACGTTTAAAAGTGGTTCACAGTTAACATCGGCCCTTAAATTTAACCACTCTTTATTTTCTCGAGGCATGCAACACTTAATTGCTGTCTAACTAACAACCCTATCTACTCTTTGCAGATGACGTCATCATTTGCCATTCGTATTCATTTGATTATAGACCAAGCGTTTTAAATGTTGGTGCTTTGCTTGTCATTATCTCGGAATGGAGTCGTGCGAATAGGGCAAATTTTAATGCAGGGAATACACAATGTTGCATGCTGATCAAGGATCAAGGTGCCTCATCTGTATAAATGGATGGAAAAATGTTTTAGAAATCAGAATCTCTTGATGTTCTTGGCATGAAAATACAATGTGATGTCCGATGGACAAAACATATATTTAAGGTGTCGAAAAAAGCCATTAAGTGTCTCGGTTTATTAAAACTTAATACTAATTATACCACTTTTACGGTCCGCGAACGGAATACAACTATCATGTGTGGATCGGTGCTTCAAAGTCTAAGCTTCTCGACCGCGTGCAAGAGAGGGCGAAGATTCTCATTGGTGACAGTTGCCTGTTTTATCGTTACTACAATGTGATGTTTTTTGATGAAATTGGGATTTGGTTTCCGAAACTCGTACGTTTGTTCGTAATACAAGTTTTTCCTCAAGAGCCCATCCTTTTTTGGTCGATTAGCCGGTGCATCGTATAACGCATTACAGGGAAAATTCGTTTTTTGGTGGGACTGTTCGACTGTCCTGCTGAACTCTTCCCTCTCACTTTTAACATGAATAACTTCAAGTCAAATTTTCACAAGTCCTACACCCTCTATCCTCCTTCCGATAACCTATTTTCCCAGTTCCAACAATGCATTAGTAGTGGTCATACCCTTAGTGCTGGTCCTAAGAAAAAAATTTGTGTAACATTTGTTGCCTAACTATAAACAAAAGCTAATGGAATACACCCTTTTTTCTTGGAACGCAACAACAAAACCTGGAAGTGAAAATAAAATAAAAATTATCAGTACTTTAAGAACAGGATCTTGGCTATCCAGAATCCACTTTTTTTGACACGCTAACATTTATGTCTTTTGTCCAGCTTAATTTGGGCTTCGTGCCAATATGGGTGGTTAGCAATACTAACGTTCTATTCGTATTAAAAAATGATTAAACGTTTTACTTAAACGAATTTTGTCTACAAGCTCAACTGAAAATCGCAGAACAAGAAAATGTATTCAAGAGAAAAATTGTTTAAGCAAGCGTTTAGACTTTTTCTTATTTATTTTCTTCCACAAGATAAATACATAAAAATAAAATTATTTACAATAAAACCAAACGTAACGAAACGTTCAATGAAGAGTGGGTGGCATTTCATTCATTCATCCAGTGTGTTTGACTTTGTAATTTAAATGTGTGTGGCGTTACTGAATTTGTAAGTGTGCGGGTGGCTGTGTGTGTGTATAAATGTTTCGTTGCAACAATGTAATGACAAATAATGATGATACTAACTACAACAATACAATCTAAACACCGCACACAGATACAAAAATACAACTTGTTTACAAAAAAAAAAAAAAAAAAACTACAACCAACAAGAAGTCTACCAGTTGTCTTATTTTCAAACAGGGATGTTATACTCTCGTATAACAAACAAACGATCCATTTAGATCCATAATAACAAACGGATACAGTTTATGGAAAGAAGAAGAAATAAAAGGAATAAATTGTACCTGCAGTTGTTGTCATCTGACTAACAGTCAGCCATCCAGCCAGTCAACCTGCTTTTTGCTTGATGAAGAGGACGAAGATGATGGTGATGATGTTGATGACGACTCACTTTTATAGCCGACAATTTAATGCCGCTGCTGTTGTCGTTGTCATTGTAAAATGTAAATTATTGTGCACTTTTCGAATTAAAAAATTTTACAACAACTACTCCGCCCTCTTCTATTTTTTTTTTTTTTTTTTTTTTTGTTATTTTATTTCCTAACCACAAGAACAACATCCCAATAACAACAAACAAACAACTACAACAGCAGCAACAATAATAATTTCGCATTTTGTTGTATTTTGTGGTTTCTTTCGGTGGCTGTTTTGTAATTTTGTTTTTTTTTTTTCTTTCTATTGGCTTGTGTGGGTGCGTGCCACTGTTGATTTAAAACTAGAGTTTTTCGATGTTTCTTTTTATGAATAATCACGGTAATAAAACTGCAACATTGACTGACGGTAACTGAAAGAACGAACGAGCGAACGCATTAAACGGTAAAATTCCCCAAAGAAAATAAATTATTACTCCACACCCGACTTGTCTCCGTAGTGGAAATCCGTATAAACCCCCCACCTCAGCACTTACCGGCAGCAGTGCACAATAGATACACGGAAGCTATAGATGTCATATAATCTGCAGAAGCTATTTGAATAAACAGGGGGAGGAAGAATTTGTTCCTATTTTTGTTTTGTTTTTTTTTTTTAATATTCATTCATATTGTATTTTATTACATCAAAATTAATGCATTACAGAATATTTATGTTCATTTATTAATTTTTTTATATTCTTTCTTTTTTGTTTGGTTTTTGGTGAAAGTAATAAAAATGTTTGTGTGCGATTCGCAAGGGATGACATTAATTTCTTTTTGAACAAATTTTAAATATTAAAAATTATTACAGCTTTAGTTATGATAAAGTCTGTCTGGTCAGGTTTTAAGAATTAGTTTTTTTTTTGTAAGGACATCATTTCAAAAATGTTTTGAGATATTTTCAACAAAAGCTGGGGGAAGGTGCATAAAGATATCTCACAAAAAAATTACGACTAATTTGAGTTCCTAATTTGCGTACTTTTTCCTTTCCTGGAGAACTTTCTTTTCTTTTCGACGTGAAATCTTAGTAAATAGGCACTTGTTGCGCGCGGCCGCCATTATATCATACATAAATGTCACAGCTATTTGTCAGAGTAGAAGCTGCAGCGTAAATGCGAGCCAGCTATATTTAATTAAAGCGGCCCATACAATTGCCATATTATTGTATATGATATTTGCCATATTATTTCCATTTTGTCCTATATTTTACAATAAGTCGCACAATAGTTCCATTCATTCAATAAAAATTCGTTCAAAACAAGGTTGATTTTATATTTTTCAGTAGTGATTTTGCTTCATTGTTGTTTCATGTTAATTTAACATGATTTTACAATAACTTGCGAACAACATTTTTTTCTTTTAAAATAACTGTAATTCATGTTAATTTAACATTGCGGTAAAGTTAGAGCAAAATGTTATTTATATTGAAAGAACAATCCGAATCACGTTGAATGAAAGTTATTTCAAGTTGAAACAACGTGAATTTCATGTAGAATCAAATTGGTTGGAGTGTAATATAAGACAGTGTGAAGACAGCATATGCATTTATTTAAGAATATTTTCAAACACTTACCCCTGTAACACATGTTCCATTTATTTTGTATCTCCTTTGTTAACAGAAGCATCAGCAGAATGGCCCGATATGGTTTTCGTCATCATTCTACTTTGAAAACTTAATGTACTATTTAAATAAATAATTTTAATTAAAAGAATACGGGAATTGTCTTCTTTTTATAACATATTTCAAACTTGAAAATAATAAAATGTACATACTTAAGTATGTTTGCATGTTAATTTAACAAGATAAACTTTTGATTTTAATATAAAACATTTTTTTATGGATTCAATATTGAGCAATGTTATTTTAACAGTGAATTATATTAAATAAACGTGATTTAAGGTTATTTTAATATTTTTCATTATAAATTAATATGAAATAATGATAAATTTAAATAAAGGGCATACTTTTGCAGAATTTTACCATGATTCTCAATCAACATTTCGCCATGTTATTTTAACATTGGTATTTTTTTCTGTGTGTAGGAAAAACATAAACAGCATTGTACAATGCTGCCAATACATTTCACTTTGTTTTCGGTGTGCAATAAAAATCAAATGTCTTTTGATTGTTGCCAATAAAGTGTGCCACCTTCGAATATCACATACACATTGGCGATATAATTGTACAATACGTAAAATTTAATAATTTTATTGCAAGTGTATGAGCCGCTTAAAACACATAGAAAGAGATAGAAAAATGACTACACATAGCTAGAGAGATAAAAGAACCATATCTCAGCTGTCAAAAAAGCTAACTACACAGAAAAATTAAAAACCAACTTCAATTAAGGTATTTGTTAGAAATTTGTACTATTAATTAAATTTCGTACTGATTTTCCGCATACAAACATTTTTATCATATCAATTAATATATTTGTTAGTTTAAGCTTTTTTTTTTGTTGTTCAATCAATAGTTTGAATTGAAATGTGACCACCAACAAAAGAGGCTATAAAAAACGTAAACACAAATCAAAATATTTTTTCCAATCAACACAGTTTATTGCAACAATTAAAAAAATTGTTGGAAACTTTGAAATATTTTGATGTTACAGAAACATTATAATTTTTTTTAATAAAGGGCAAATTAATTGGAACAATTAAAAAAATAGTTTGAAACAGCATTTGTGTTGTTAAGAAAAGGGTTAACCAAGGCTAGTTTTTTTTCTTATTTAGAGAGACGAATGTCAAAAGTTGCTTGTGTTTTTGATATATCGATCAACGAGAGCAACAAAGTATGGCCACCAAGTATGGCCACCACCGTTTACATGAAGTCGCCTTGGGGTTAACTTTGTTTTTGTTACTTCACACGTACCGAATTTGGAGAGGTAATTTTTTATTTTGTTTTAAAGGAGATTTCCCGTTGTATTCAATCCTTTAAGTGCCGCTACGATTCTTACTTTATGGTTAAGAGAGGTGAAAGGAATATGTATATTCATTACTCCCCACTCACCCATAAAGTGAGAGTCGAAGTGACATGTAAACGGTCACTAAGCTGCAAACATTAAGACATTTTCGAAACAAAGATAGAATCAAAGCAAAAACATGTTGAAAACATTTAACAACCAGCTTTGTAGCATGAAATCGTTTATAGATGTGCTGTTACTATGGCATAAGAAAGCTTAAGCGGATGTTTGTATCGAAATGTTATATTATCGCTTCGCTAATAGTTCCTACTCTAGCACCACACAAAACGTTATGCAAAGATATAAGTAAAGAATGCAGCTTGTTTGTTTATATATGAAAAATGTTTAATATTCAAACAAACAAATTGTTGTTCTGAAACTGTTTGTGTCGTTTAGTTGCCTCTTAGGACAAAAGTATATGTATACAATTTTAAAATGTTAGCTAAATTTAGAAGGTGTTCTTTTATTTACTTAAACTAAAACTCATTTTTTTACATCGATTAACTGTCAGTTAGTACTATTTACAATAAAAACATAATCTTCGTTTTAAGTTAAAGTCCCCTAGGAAAAAGGGAACCAACTCCAAACTTGTCACGTGCCACATCCTAGGAGGGGGTTAGTTGGCACCCTTTTGAAACTTTGTAACAGGTCATTGAAATAACATAAATGTACACATTCAATTTCGATTTATATAATTTCGGTTTTCCCGAGTAAACCATGTTAATATGATAGATGCCCTTCATAAAAAGTAATAGAACCAGATAGAATAATCCAATCACATCTACTTTTGTGTCAATAATCTTTCCTCTGGAGTTACTTTACTTTAAAGTTTAAACACATTATCACCAGTTAAGTTATATGTCTCATTTTCATCTATCACAGTTCTTTACATTTTTTTTTATAATATTGTGTTCACAGGTCACGGGACGTTGATCAAAAATTTTGAAAATTTCCTGTCTTTAAATTCCCGGGAATTTCAAAACTATTTTTTTTAAATTTCCTAATGCAACACACGATTGGAGTAGCTTAGCTGAATGTTACAATCATAACCATGACGAAGGAGTTAAGCCCCACACGTAACCACCATTTATACCAATACCTTAAGAGTAGATGGATTTTATGCGTTTGTAATACCTTAAAATATTGTTTCTAAACCCACCATTTGGTATGCCTATCGACTCACAATGGCGGTCCGTCCGACTGGCTGGCTTTCTCTCCATGTAAGGTTGTACACATAGTACCGGTCGAAGTTTTGTAGATAATTTGATGAAATTAAACACATACGTGTAATCATAAGGACGAAGCCTTTTGAAAATGTCGAGAATCGGTCCATTATTAAACAAGGCCCCATACAAACTTCTGTCACGAATAGTTTTTATTTCCATAAAATATCTTACTATGTTGGTGTTCAGATTAAATTTGGCACAATAATATTTTATTGCAACATAAATCGTCTTACAATTTTTTATTTTTAAATCGGTCCATAATTTTGACTATACCTCCTACACAAATACCACTCCAGAAAGTAGCTTTAGGTGTCATAACTTCCTCATAAATTTGACGACGAAAAGTTTTACAATAGTTATTAAGGATACAATTTTGTAGTGGTAGGTCCAGACCACAGGTTCCATATACATATCGTTAGCTAAAATACAAAGAGGCGTACCTAGTAAATATATAATTTTACAGGAGAAGCAAACAACTTTGTAGAATTAAAACTTTAAACATGTCAGAAAAACATGAATTCTTCGAACAATTTTCAAAGAAACCTATTTCATTAAATATATTTGATTGTTGGTCGAGCTTTTTTCGGAGTTTTTTGTCAAATATTTGTTAAGGGTGAACATTGAACATGTATTTATCTTTTTCCAGTTTTACAATTCAAGGCCCCTTAACAAAATTAATACAATTTGAAAGACGGACTTACATTTTTGCCAACTATAGATAGATTTGCTCTAACAGAAGTTTTTAATGGTTTTATAAAGGGTGGTTAAATTTTAAGATGTTCATTTTGAATAAAACACTAATTATTTAGGAAATTATTGTAATTTCTTTTTATTATGGTAAATATCGGCCAAACGGACCCCGCGACTTCGGCAGCACACCTCAATCAGATGGTCCAAATTTTCGATGACGCTGAGGCATAATTGAGGTTCTATGACGTTATTGTGCCCAATTATCTCATCCTTAGCTCTTGAATTGTTGCTGGCTTATCGACGTACACCTTTTCTTTCAAATAACTCCAAAGAAAGAAGTTCAATGGTGTCAATTCACATGATCTTGGCGGCCAATTGACATCGGCATCACGTGAGATAACACAGCCATTGAATTTTTCGCGCAAAAGAGCCATTGTTTCGTTAGCTGTGTGGCAAGTGGCACCGTCCTATTGAAACCACATATCCATATATTCTAATTCGGGCCATAAAAAGTTCGTTATCATTTCACCCTAGCGAACACCATTGACAGTAACTGCCTGACCGGCCTCAAAAAAAAATATGGACCGATGATGCCGCCAGCCCATCAACCGCACCAAACAGTTAATCTTTGTGGGTGCATTGGTTTCTCGACAATCACTCCTGGATTATAATTCGCCCAAATGCGGCAATTCTGAATATTGACGAATCCACTGAGGCAAAAATGTGCCTCATCTCTAAAGATGATTTTCTTCGAAAACGGATCATCCACTGTTGCCATTTCTTGCCACCATTCTGACCATTGACGACCTTTGGAATGGTCAAAAGTCTTAAGTTCTTGAGTCAATTGCACCTTTTAAGCGTGCTAATGCAAGTCTTTATGCATATAGTTCACCAACGACGAGCGTGAGAAGTGCAATTGTTGGGCACGACGACGAGTTGAGATGGACGGCTATTCAGCCCCACTATCGCGAACAGCAGCAATATTCTCTACAGTACGAGCTGTACGAGCATGCACTGGTGTTTTTACATCTCCTGCAGACCCGGTTCGCTAAAATTTTTGCCCGATTGTACACACATTTGGACGATTAAATTGACCGAAAAAATCACGAAGTGCACGATTAGGGATGAAACGATAACTCTAAGCGATGTGGTATCGCTCGTAAAGTATCGATACCTACTCAGTATCGAATAAAAAGTATCGATACTTACTTGTATCGGTTTGTATAATAAAATAATAGAAAACAGCACTTATAAACGTACTTATTAGTGTTTTAGTACTTTACCATACAATGAGAACTACGACCCATTAGAATTTTGTGCAAAACGAAAAGTGTAAAAATTGTGACCACTTTTAGTTGCCACCTAGTACCGATTTCCTTTCGAAAAATCTTTTTTATCTTAGAAAAGAAAATTTTACGTTCAGGATAAGAACCTTCATTCACCTTCTATTCCAGAAATCAAAAATGTCACTATGTATTTAATTTAAATGTTAATATGTTTTTTATTTTCAAATTGATAAATAAAGGTTTGTTAAATTTGAAGGGCCGATGTTGATTTTGAATAAAACATAAATTATTAAGGAAATTATTGTCATTTCTTTTTATTATGATAAACTGGTATGGTTAAATAATGTATGGAACAAAATATCAGCCAAATGGCCGCCACAACCTCGGCGGCACCCCTCCATCCTACGGTCCAAATTTTCGATGACGCTGAGGCCTAGTTGAGGTTCTATGCCGTTAATGTGCCGAACTATCTCATCCATTAGCTCTTGAATTGTTGCTGGCTTATCGACGTACACCCTTTCTTTCAAATAACCCCAAAGAAAGAAGTCCAAGGGTGTCAAATCATATGATCTTGGCGGCCAATTGACATCGCCACCACGTGAGATAACACAGCCATTCAATTTGTCGCGCAAAAGAGACATTGTTTCGTTGGCTGTGTGGCAAGTTGCACCGTCCTGTTGAAACCACATATCGTCCACATCCATATCTTCCAATTCGGTCCATAAAAAGTTCGTTATCATCTCACGGTAGCGAACACCATTCACAATAACTGCCTGACCGGCCTCATTTTGGAAAAAATACGGCCCGATGATGCCGCCAGCCCATAAACCAAACAGTTAATCTTTGTGGGTGCATTGGTTTTTCGACAATCACTCTTGAATTATAATTCGCCCAAATGCGTCTATTCTGCTTATTGACGAATCCACTGAGGCAAAAATGTGCCTCATAACTGAAGATGATTTTCTTCGAAATTTGATCATCCACTGTTGCCATTTCTTGCCACCATTCTGACCATTGACGACGTTGGAATGGTCAAGAGGCTTTAGCTCTTGAGTTAATTGCACCTTGTAAGCGTGTAAATGCAAGTCTTTATGAATTCACATCTCCTACAGACCCGGTTTCCTCAAATTTTTCCGATTGTACGCACATTTGAAAGATTAAATTGACCGAAAAATCACGAAGTGCACGATATGCATTTTTATTTGAACGCCCATTTTCATAATAAGCCTGAATAACTTTAACGCGTGGCTCGATTGTGTATCTTTCAATGGTTCAAATTAAGTTAGTCTGAAATTGAGAAATGTCAAATGAAATGCAGAAAAAAACTTGACGTTTAGGTGTGGTTTACATTGAACATCGGCCCTTATAATTCACCATTTAATAATTAAGGGTGGTAAAACCATAATCCACGATGTTCATTGTGAGTCACACCTTAACGTCAAGTTTTTTGCGCAACTTGGTTTGACCTTTCTTTGTTTCAGTATTTTACAACTTCTACCATTGATAGGCACACAATTGAGCAGCGCGTTAGGATTGTTAAAGCCTTTTACGAAAATGGGAGTTCAATCGAAATGCATTTAATGCACATCGTGATTTTTTTGGTCAGCATAATCGACCAAATGTTTCCACAATCGGGAGAATTGTGCGCAAATCTTAGCAAACCGAATCTGTAGGAAATGGGAAAACATATGTGCATGCTCGCCCAGTTACTTCTGCGGCTGGCGGTGCTATCGGGCCTTACTTCTTCTACCGTGAATGGTGTTCGCTATCGCGAGTTGATAACGGATTTCCTATAGCCAGAAATTGAGGAAATGGACCTAGACGATATGTGGTTTATAGGTGTTCACTGGTCACACGGTTTCTTAATACCGTTACTGCTGCTCCAGCTTTGGAAAATAATCAAAAACGTGAGATTTATTTCAACAACAAAGTGAATCGATTTCTTTTGACCGATACCGAGTATTTTTTTACCGATACTACTTAGTACTCGGTTGCCAAGTATCGATTACAAAAATACTTGGTACTCATATAAACGTATCGAATATGTACTCGTATCTTTTCATCCCTATGCACGATATGCATTTTGATTTGAATGCCCATTTTCATAATAAGCCTGCATATTTTTAACGCGTTTCTCAATTGCTTATCTTTCCATGGTTCAAATAGAGTTAGTCTGAAATTGAGAAATCTCAAATGAAATACAGAAAAAAACTTGACGTTTAAGTGTGGTTCACATTCAACATCGGCCCTTAAAATTTAACTACCCTTTATTTGTTTATTTGCATATAACTGGCAAATTCAATTACAATTTGAATATAAAAACAAATTTATATTTACAAAAATAAATTTTGTTGCGATTTTTGACCCCATATAATAGTCGAGATACCCAACAGTTCTGAAGCTTTTAGTGGATACTACCATAGGCCAAAAAGTTATAGCATTTGGTTGTTTAAACAAATACCGCCTAACGGATAAAGTCCATTGGCTTTAAATCGATTCCAAAATCATTGTCTAGTTATCGGTTTTAAAAAGCCTATTAGCTACTTACTTTATACATTACCAGGTAATATGTGGCAAAAGCTATAAAAATATATTACGTATCTAAAAATAAAAATCTCCTTAAAATCAAGAAAATCAAACCTCTCTGTTTACTGGGTAACCACATAAAGTACACATAAACATATGCTCGTGATTGTACACACATTTTACACACATTAGTCTCAGCAAATTACAAACTAATCTCACTGTTAATCAGCTTAAATACAATTTAGCAAAAGTTGCATTTTCATAAAAGGGAATATTTAAATAATTTTCACAAAAGGTGTTGACATGACTAATAGACGACAACAATTCAACTTGTAACGAACAAACCTTAAACACAATGCACAAGAAAGAAAACATGATTACAAAGAGGAAAATGCTTAAGGGAAAGAGGGCCAGGCGAGGCCAAACAGGCCACATTTTATACACAAACAAAATTTATGAAGATTATGTGAGGCACTCAAGTAAATTAATATTTAAATTTAAGTTGATTTTATTGAATTTTTTTTTTCATAGACATTTTTTGTGTTTTTTCCCCAAATAAATGTGATTTTTTTTTGTTCATGTAGTACTTTTTTTAAACATGAATATATTCAAACATTCTTTGTACTAAATTTGTGTGTGTATGTTTGCGTGTTTGTAATTGTGAGTATCTGTGATACCACAGAATACCACAAAGACATTGACTTGATTTAAATTGACACGCCTCAGACACATAAACTACTTTGGCGAATACAAAAGAAACGAAACTCTTTTTCTACTTTTTTTTTTTTGCCTTTTTCCCATTTTATTTTAGCTTGTTTTTTCTTTTTTGCTTTAGAAGTTATTGCACAAGAATATAAAAGAAGATTTTTGTATATTGATAACAAAACTATTAAAGAAAATAATATTGTTCTTTTTTTTTGGGTGATTTTTGCTTTTCAGAAAATCCATAAAAGTGCTCTCTGATTTTATGCTGTGTGTTTTAAAGGGAAATTTGAATTTTTAGATAATAGAATTTAATTTATAGATTATTTTAAATAACTTTGAAACCAAAAAAAAGTCATAATTTGTTAAGAAATTTTAATTGGATTTTTTAAAATGTAGTCTCCTTAGACTTTTCATTAAGACTTTTATGCTTGGGGAAAATTACGGGACAACTTTGAAATATTGTAAAGGAAATGGTTTTGAAAATCATGTGGGGTATATACTAGGGTATTCATTTAATCGACCTTTTGCTTTAATCGGTTAATCGCTCGATTAATTAACCGAGGTTTTGGTTTAACCGGGTAATAATCGGTTAATTTAGTTTTTGATCGGTTAACCGATTAATAAAGTTTTTTTTTATAAATTAAGTAATTTCAATATATAAAAATGCATTAATTGCTTATTATTTGGAGTTTATAAGTAAAGAAAAAAAATAAAATACCAAACATAACAATTCTTGAACTAAAACGAGCAAGCAAAAAAAAACAATTCATAAATATGTAATACGCATTTTCCAATTAATGCACAAGGAGTGGTATCAAGTCATATCGTCATAATATCCTAAATAAAATTTAAAATTTTTTAAAGTAAAAATTTCAAACAAAATGAAAATTGTAATGCTGTGTTCATTGATTTGTCACAACTGTATATTTTAATTCAAAATATAAGCAGTAGCTTACAGCAGTCATATCGTTGGCTTAATATGCAAAGCTGCTAACTCACTTTCAGCACATTTTACAGGAGAGAAAAAAAACTTTTTATTTTTCCTATTTGAAGCTTGATAGAAAATTAAAATTACAGTCAGTTTTAGACACTTCAAGACTTAAATAGAAGAAAAACTACATGCTGGTCGACGAGGCGTATCTTTCTCTACCACACGGCATCAAAATCTCAATTTACATAAAAAGTTGATTTAGAAGGTTTGCATATTAATCCGACGATATATATTTCCTGTAATTATTTATGACTACCTTGTGAATCCCCCAAATATTTACATATTTATACAAAAATATACTGAGATAATTTTATTATCAATAGTTAAAGGAGATCTTATAAAATAATCTTTAAAAAAAGTTATTTATTTTAAATGTTTAGGATTAAAGCGACTCTTTTCTTTCGTTTGACAAAATTTGACTTGGAAAATATTATTTCACTTATCGTAGATGAATGTCTAATTTATCAGTCCTTTTCCAGGATTTCTCTTAACATATAAAATACTCCATTATGCCATTAAAGTTGTTTTAAATTTTTAACACTTCTAATTGTTTCGGTTAATTCTGTTAAAAGACTGATATGAGAAGAAACAAATAACTAAACACATCCCAAATTAAGTACGTAAAACAAAAAAGGTGTTGGCAATCAAATATTTAACCCATTTTTCTCCACATTCATGCTGATCGATGAAGAAAAAAAAAAACATTGAAAAATATTGTAATATTAGTCATCGGTCGGCGGAAAATAGGTTAAAATGAAGATTACTGAACACCTTCTTTGTTTGTATTAAAAAATATTTTCTAAACAAATAAATTTTGTATATGAGACGAAACAAATAATTAAAAACACAAATAAAAATATGTCATAATACTACAAAATATTGAAAATTTTGTTACTTCGGTTAATCGGTTAATCGACTGAAATTAACCGGTTTAATCGTTAGTCGAAAAAAGCCAATTTGAAATTAACCGATCAGTTAATCGGGTAGTAATTAATCGGTTAACCGGTTGACGGTTAACCGAATGAATACCCTAGTATATACATATCGCACCTTATCAACAAGAGGGTATTAACTCAAAATTTAAAAATTCTCAGTAGAAGCAAAACAATTTTTAATTTTACATTACAGGCATATGAAAAAGAATTTTTAAACCAAACTTTTCATTACCAAAAAGTAGACAAAATAGCACGGTATTTAAACAGCGGGTAGATATGAATATTACGTGTCGATTTTTACCAAAAAGTGAAAAAATAAAAATTTTGAGTTGATACCCTCTTGTTGATAAGGTGCGATATGTAAGTCGTTTTACACTCTTCTATGTAAAATTAAATTTCATGCCTATTCAGCCATGATGATTTTGATGTTTGACTTAATATTTAAAACTTAATAAATTTGTAAACGTTAATTTAGTAATTATAATAATAAAAATTTGGTTATTGTATTTACATTAATTAAAATATTTTTGGACCAAATTTAATTTAAGAACCAACGCAATAAGATGCCTCGTAGGCACAAAGACTCTATTCCAGAAAGACACTTGCATGGGGGCTATGTGAAGCTATTTTTTAAAAGTGTCATATAGTCCATTTACAGAATGTCATATGGGCCATGGACGTTATGACCAGAGCTGCCAGATTTGACGATTTTTTGTTCCGAAATTAATAAAGTGCCGATTTGCTGTTTTTATTTTAAAAAGTGACGATTTTATTCAGTCTCCAAAAAAAGAAAATTTTAAAAGATTTTATATGTTTAGATATTAAGCAGCACAGAAAAAAATTTTTAATTAAGACAGCTTAAATTTTTATGTTTTCTTTTCCCTAAAAAATTTATGGGAGAAAAAAGCCAAATTTCAAAGGAAAAAACGGCTTAACTTTTATTCACGATAGGCGTTAATTTTAATTCGAGTTTGGGGACCAAGTGAAATAACGGACCGACTTGGCTTTTTTTAACATATCGGCATATCCGTCAAAAGGTCCACCGTGACCGAAACTTTAAAAGTTATTTAAAGCTTATTATTTTACGATATTGTTGTAGAGAAATATTTAGATTTTACCAAGGCGAATTCATGTAAACGGTGGTGTCGATACTACAACAAGTAACAACACCAAAAAACATAACAATGTATTTTGTTGCTGCTTCCGTTGGCCGATATGTCAAAAACACAAGTAACTTTTGACATTCCTCTCTCTAATTTAAAAAAAAAGTAGCACAGCTGTGCTTTCAACGCCACCTGAAAAATGAATTCGCCTTGGATTTTACTAATTTTATAAATTTACCCATAAATTTGTTCACCTTAATGAACAATCAGACTGCAAAGTTGTGCAAACTTATTTGTGAGAGTGTTTTATTGTATGTTTCCTTTAATATTATCTTCCTGAAAAGTGGTGTTATTTGATAAAAATTATTCCAAAAAAAAATGTTCTTACATGGTCTGTAATCTAAGGAAGAGTTCGAAAGGAAATATGTTATTCGGATTTACGGTAAATTTTTATTTTGTTAAATTATTATGGAAAAAATTTCACGTTCGAATGTCACGTACCGACACAAATTTTGACTTTAAAAAAAAACCCAGAAGATTTTTGAATCAAATCAAAGACATTTTAATGTTACATTGCTACGTAAAATACTGAAAGTCGTTTGACTAACTAATTGTGCCAGGTTTCGCTGAATTACGCCTTTTTATACATGGCCACAAATACTACTTCTATTTTTTTCACGTTTGAACCGCTACTTCTTTTGCCATTATCTTTGGCCTAGAATGGCGCCCTCCATGCACTTCAGCATAGATAACAGTGTTTTAATTTAAGGGTTAAGAAAACCTAAAAATATTTTTTTCTTAAAATGTTATTGCATCTTTGATGCGTTCGACTGTCACGTTCAACACTTTGGATTTACCCATATAATACTCCTTATATATAAAAACACATGTGGGCCAAATTCGATCCCCCTAGCTCATATGGGCGATTAGTTGCCAAACTCTGGGGAAAAAAGTAGTTATTGTCCATTACTCGGGAATTTATCAACTGATTTTGTTAATTTTCTAAACTAAATTTAAAGTTGTCCGATTTCTTTGACGATTTTTCAAAACAAGAACGGCGATTTTTTTTATTTTTTCACAAATTTATCTGGCAGCCCGGGTTATGACCCTTTTTAGTGTGTTATAATTAATAAATGGTTTGTTCCATAATTGTCAAGCTCTGACACTTGAATGCAATTAATAAGCGGTTACATTGGTAACGGCTAACAAATACAAAAAAGAATTAGGATTAAGCTTTGAATACATATTGTAATTTTCGACAAAAAAGATTCAATAAAAAAAAAAAAAAAAAAAAAAGCTGTGAGACGAAAGACTTACACAAATAACAAATTAATAATTTGACAGTATCAAAATTCCGATTTCCAGAATTCTGAAAAATTAAGAATTTACCATAAAGGAGAAAATCCGCGAAAATCTGAAAAGAAGTTTTAGCTAGCCGGTGTATGTTATAATATAAGGAGAAAATCCTTGCGCTAGGCCTAAGGCCAGTTTTGGCAGAGAAGCTTAATTTAGCAAAAACAGGCTTCACTAACAAAAGCTTATCAGCATATCCACTATGATATAAGAAATAACGGCTTCGCTAACTTATGCGACCAAGCTCGGTAAAACATTTACGTTAGTAGACAGAACAAAGCATTTTCACTCTAGACATACTGCAGATGTCCTAAAACAAGAACGGCGATTTTGCCTTGTGAAACCGAGGAATGCATTATCGATGTAATGCAAACATTTCAAAATTTGCTCCATCTGTTTTAAAAATTTTAATAAAAGCTTAAATAATTTATCCTTGCTTAATATATTCCAAAGAAAAGTATATTTTTTTTTTTTTGGTACCAACACTCAGGGAATGACCCCCACTAATGCGTTGCATTGTGTTGGAACTAGTGCTGGGATACTATCGATATTTTCTACTATCGATATATATCGATAGTTCAGATTTCACTATCGATATTACTATCGACTGAATGTTTGTACTTGTGCAGGAAAACATTAATTATTTTTTATAAGGCTACAGTTCGTTGTTTTTATCACTTTATTGAATGTATGAGACGTGTGTATATACCAGAGAACTGCAAAATCACTATTTTTCTTGATTTATTCATACGATAAAATTTTCATTCACTCTTTGCTTGCAAAACAAAGTTCAACGTTGATATTTTTTACATCGTTTCGTACACATTTGATTTTTGCATTTATTCGTTTTTTATTGAAAGTGCTTTTTTGCATTTTTGTTTCGCACGCAATATAACACAACTGTGTAAATTCAAAAGGAACAAATTATAATACTTTTGCATTCAAGTAGTCATTGTACACTCGATGAGACGCTTTGTTCACATTAACAACAATAACAACAATAAACCACTCGATGAGACGCTTTGTTAAAATTAACAACAATAAAAACAACAATAACAAGAATACATTGTACAGAACTACTGTACTTTTTAAGATGAAAAAAAGTCTGTCTCTATGGAAATTGTTTGTATGTATGTACCTACTATGTGCGTTTAGTTTCATTTAAATTTTTTTTTTCTTGTACTACATAGTTAATGCTGAATGAATACATGAGTAATAATTGCTTCATTTCTAGCTTTTTTGTTTGTATTTTTTTTTTCTTTACCAAAGCAATCATTGTCGCACCGAAGACACAAACATCTTTATGAAAAAACGAAGCTAACGATTGTATAAATAACAAAGCACGATGTGCATTATTTGAATGACTGCAAACCAGCAGCGAATATTTGCGGTTGCGCAAGTTTGATTGTATAACCGCAAGTGAGTGTATTTGTTGCTGTTCATTTAATGCGATCTTTTTACAATTGCACAAAGCCGTTCTCTGGTATATACGCACGTTATTTTAGATGGCAGTTTTTTAAAAATTGATAAGTACCTTTCTGAAGGAACCGAAGTAGGGACTATAAGATATTCCATTGCAACTTTAAAAAATGTTCTAAATTCTAAACCCAAAAAGGTTATCAATCTAGCGGACTTATCCTCTAATGGTCGTCATTGGTTTGTCCAATGCGTGCAATTGCATTTGTATTTGCATTTTTTTTTACAACATTACAAAAATATTTGACATTTCAGTCCCTATGTAAACATGTATAAATTTCGACTTAAAGGCCTTTAATTAGCAGTAAAAAGCACTGCTAATCAATCCATACCACTTGCCATTCTTGTTGTTTGTATTCATTGCTGTAATTCAGCGCGAATTAATAATAGCAAGTAAAAATTTGCGGCAAAAAACTGTGTGTATACCTGCTGTTAGATGTCTTCATAGCCGTATTTTAAATAATAAAAATATCGATATTTATATTTTTTCTATCGATATTTTCAATATTGTAAGACTATCGATATTATCGATATTATCGATAGTTTGCCAGCACTAGTTGGAACTAGGAAGATAGCAGCGTTTAAAAAACTGCAGTCAAAGTGGAAAAACTGCAATTTCTTCTACTTCTTCATTTGTCATTATACAAAAAAACTGTTTATTTTACTTCAGATTTATTAAATGTAAACAGTTGCTGTCAAACCAGTTCGACAGTTTTTGGTTTCGACTGCAGGTTTTTGAACCCTAGTAAATAGATTATGAGAAGAAGAATAGAGGGAACAGTGCTTGTGAACATTCGACTAGCACTTATTAATGTTGAAAGTGAGAGGGAAGACTTCAGCAGGAAGGTTATTCCACACACAAACAGTCCGGCCAAAAAAAAATGCCATTCGCGAACAGATGAAGGTGGTGTAAATAGTATGGAGATCAGATGGAGTGATGTATTTATTATACCGTTTTAAAAAACCGAGGCATTTGAATGCTTTTTTCGACGCCTTGAATATATGTTTTGTCCATCGGACATCACATTGTATTTTGATGCCCAGGACATCAAGATTCCTTAATAATTATACCACCCATATATACAAATGAGTCACCTTGTGCCGTCGCGCGTTTTGCGTCAGCATGCAACATTGGGTCTTACGGGCATTAAAATTAACCCTATTTGCACGACTTCACTCCGAGATTATGTCAAGGTCTCGGCCAAGCGTACCATTAATGTTCTGCATCGCACCAACATCGGAAACGCTTGGTCTATAATCAAATGAATACGAATGGCAAAGGTTGCTGTCATCTGCAAAATATTTGATAGGGTTGGAAGTTGGACGTAGGAGGCCATTTAGAAAAATCTAAAATAGAGTAGAAGAAAGAACGGAGCCTTGCGGTACTCCTGAATGAATCTTGAACTCGTTTGACATAACCCCATCTATAACAACTCGTATAATGCGATATGTGTGAAAATCGAGAGAAATTTTCGCCGACCCAAATGCAGCAAGTTTTGACAAAAGTCTTAATTTTGCACTTTTTCCGATAAATCCTATAAACTTATTCGTGTAGTCTCTGACAATGTACGTTCGGCTTTTGCTTTGTTGTCATTTTGTCAAGTTATAAATATATTTAAATCAGTTGCAGACCCAGAGCAGATCAGCACTTGTTGATGAGCGTCATTCGTTTTCTGCTGCTTTCCACACAAGCATAAATGTGGTAGTATGTGTGTTGCCCTTCACTGGTACCCAACAAACACAAAGTCAAACATTTGATATGAAATGACTTTATCATTTGACATCAAACACAATTCTCAAACGTTTTTCAATTGTTTGATTTAATATTTAAATTCAAATTGATAATTATTTGAAAATAAACATTTGATATCAAATGTTTTATCAATTTGATGTCAAATGTTAAATTCAAATCAAAAATAAAATTGGCAATACTAAAGCGAAAATCAAATGTGATCATTAAAAATGGCGATTAAAGTAACATTTTTTTAATTTGTTTTACTATTAAAAATAAAAAATTAAAATTATTTGTGAGTAATTACAATGATTAAAAATACGAAGAAAAGGAAAATTTTTTTTTTTTTTTTTTAATTTATTTTTTTATTATTGAATCTTTCTTATCGAAATTTACAATATGTATTCAAATCTTAATTCTACTTGTTGTTTATTAGTTGTTACCAGTGTAACCACTAACTGCTGTATTCAAATTTTAAGACTGTCTTCTAGTTAGGCTCAAAGTATCGGTTCTTTTTAGCCTCTGGTGACCTTCGAACTGAAGCAAACCCCGAGCGAGGTAGTTAGGGTGGACCATTAGTTTATCGATGTAGCTTATTGAATATTTTTTAATTTCCTCCTGGATAGTGGGGACGTTGAGATCTCTGTGGATAATATCATTACGTATATACCATGGGGCGCAGACAATTTGTCGTAATATTCTAGACTGTCTTCTTTGAAGCTTTTGGATGTTAGTTGCGCATGCAGTACCCCATAATTGGATGCCATATGCCCATATTGGTTTTATGATGGACTTGTATAGAAGAATTTTGTTGTCTAAAGACAAGTTTGAGTTTCCACCGAGAAGCCAATGTAGTTGAGCTGCTTTAAGTTTCATAGCCGTTAATTTCGCTTCAATATGACGAGACCAGGTCAAGCGTCTATCTATATGAATTCTCAAGTACTTAACATGGTTTTCTACCGGAACAGTGATGTTATTTATTTTTACTGCTGGGCACGTTTGTCTTCTGAGCGTGAAAGTTAAGTGAGCACATTTAGCCGGGTTAACCTTTATTCTCCATTTTTCTAGCCATGCCTCTAGTTCGTTGATGTGGGACTGCAGATTTTGCGATGCGACTTTTGGGTCATGGTTAACGCTAATAAATGCTGTGTCGTCTGCAAATGTAGAGGTATGCGTGCTCAGGTTTGTTGGCATATCCGCTGTGTATATTATATATAGAAGCGGTCCTAATATGCTGCCTTGGGGAACACCAGCAGTAACTTTCTTGAGGGGAGAGTATTTATCTTGCGACCTTACTATGAATGTTCTGCCTGTTAGATAGCTCTCCAGAAGCTTGTGAGTGTTTTGAGGAAGCATTCGTGTTATTTTGATGAGCAGCCCATCATGCCAAACTTTGTCAAATGCTTGGGAAATGTCTATAAACAGGGCTGAGCAGTATTGCTTTTTCTCAAACGCCGATCTAATAAGGGTGACAATTCTATGCACAAAGGAAAATGAAAAAGAAAGTTTGTTGAACGATCGCGGTGCTACAATCCTAAAAATAAATTGGAGCCAAGCAGTTTGTCTTTCCAAGAATTAGAGGACGGAAAGAACATTATTTCATCTTTTAGCTATGTTGCCGAATGTTCATCTCACATACTACGTTTATACGCACCACTTATTCGCAAATAAATATATTGCAAGTAGAGAATATTGCCGCATAAACAGTGAATTAAATTTTCATTTGCGAATAGCTAACTCATGAAAACAATTCCTGATTAACGACACTATTTGCAAATAAGATTTTAAGCATTGCCACATTTTTAACCGTTTTACGTTTTTATTTTGATGTGGCACATTCATATGACAACAAAAGTAAAATTAAATCAAAAATGTGCAAATTAATTTCAAAATACACAACAATTTTTGATCTTTTGCACTTAAATAATAAAAAGTTTATAAACATACAGTGCTACTAAATGAATAAATTTTCCATCTGGCATCACTTAAAAATAAGAATTTTCATTAAGAAATAGACATATAAACAGTAAGTTAGCTAATCGCAAATAATTTTTATTCGCGAATAGGCGAATAAAATATTTTTATTTATATTCCACATTGTATTATAATCCACATTTGAAAAACATTTGAGAATTACGTTTGAAAGCAAGTTGAAAATAAAGGCATTTTTCAATTTGAATATTCTTCTTCTTTATTTGCCAATTCGTTTTCCGAATGTAAGCGACCATTTAAATTAAATTTTACATTATTTTAAATGATACATATCATTAGTTCTTTACTATCTCTGAAAAAGTTTCTCGATTTCTGGCCTCGCTAAACAGGTTGCCTGCATCACGGATACCAGTCCACGCTTGTATGTTACTAAGCCAAGTTATTTCTTTTCTTCCTTTACAAGGCCGTCCTTCAACATTTGTTCGCGTGATTTGAATATAATTTCCCCTTTTTGTTGAGAACGCTATGATTTTCAAATGATTTTCAAATGATTATCAAACGTTTGTCGTTTGAGAAAACGTTTAATTTCAAATTATTTTCAATTTGGAATCAAACCTCCGTGTTTGTTGGGTATAAACGCATAAAAATATAACGGTATTTCTTTTTGTTTATTAAAAAGTAAACATTGCAACACATTTGAAAGTGAAACAATATCAAAACAGTCACATTGTACATGGACTTGGTAACACTTTCAAAGAGGTCATAAATGTATAACAAATTTCGATTATTTTTAAGAATTTTTTATTCTTAAGATCTTTTCTTTCAATTGCCACTCTTGCATTTTTCATAGACTTCCTTTAACACAAATCTTACTATTATTGACTTTATTTTATCTAATTATTTAGCTGATTTTGCAATTTGAAATTATTTTTCAAAAATCGTAAGTAATAAAATACAATACGGCATGTCAGTATGATGAAAATGTTTAAAATTTGTTTATTTATTTTAAAAAAAACTACTGGAATTTAATTTGCTTTGATTAATCATCGTCATCATAACAGCAACATATCCATGATATCAATGAAAAATACTGTTTTCTTTTGCAAAAATTATGCTTGAAACGCAGAAAACTCGTTGATAAATAAATAAAACCGATTGTCAGACTGTTAAATAGACAGAACAAATAGGGTTTGCAATAGCGAGATGAGCTGGTATTGAAACAATCAGCATTTCGAATATTAACCGAAGTTTCCGTTTTTCCGTTCTGTTTGTATTCTCTGCAATATTAATCTTATTTGTTTATATTTAAGGGCATTATAAGTAGCGAAGTTTAATTAACGATGTCAATCCGTCCATCTGAGCGTGGGTAAGTTTAAATGGGTTTTCCTAAGAGTCCAGATATGATGGGGACTAGATTGTTTTACCAAAATAGAAATTTTTCTTACGGCAGGCATACGAGAAGTTCTCCGAGAGTGGACTTTATATGAAGTAAATGGTAAATTTTGGGCCAACCTTCATGAAAATTAGTTGTATGTTTACTACTTAGTCATATAAAACGAATTTTCGGAAAATTTAAAGAAAATCGGTGCATTTCGCCTTCACTTAATGTTAATTTTTATACCCTCAACCCCCATCAGAGTTGAAGAAGGGTATATGCTAACTTTATCATTCCGTGTGAAACTTTTTTTTTATTGATCTAAGACCGCATAATGTATATACATATATTCTGGGTCCTTGAGTAATTCTTAGTTGATTAACCCTTCGTATATCTGTTTGTCTGTGGAAAACACGCTCACTTTCGAGCAACTTATAAATAAATAAAAATAAATAAATAAAAAATTATATGAAAATAACAATATTGGTGTCAAAATGCTTCTAGTTATCCTGAGCAGTTTGGGATTGAAATTCAGCAAAATCAGTTCTGTAGGAATAGAGCTCTGAATTCAAAAGTGTATCAACCACCCTGAAAAATGTATAATTTTGTCGCAAAAGCTAACATAGGGTGCGTTCGTAAGTGCATCACTGCGCTGCATCAGCGATTTCAAATCGTTATATATTTATCAGTGAAGTAAATGTGGACCAAAAAATTGTGAAATTCTCCACAAAAATAATAGAAATACAATAAAAAAAATTATAATTATTTTTTATCGGCTTTATAAAAAGTTTGCTTTTCTGATGCAGCGCAGTGATGCATTTACGAGCGCACCCATATATTCAAACAAATTCTTTCTAAATGACTAGAAATCGTACTACTAAATTTCGTGAAAATCCATCCAGAATTTGCAATAGGCCCCATATAAAGCCCACTATATATAAATATCTTCGATATATAAGTATCGTTACGTGGCAGATGATGTTCTTCAAATCTTAGATTTGATAATTCGAATTTGTCTAAAAACTCCATTTCAAAAATTTGCGCACAATTTGACAAAACAAAAATTTTAAGCGTTCTAAAAATATGTGCATTAGGATCACAACTTTTTTTCAGTGCAAAATAAAGGGTGGTGGGTGTAAGGGCCGATGTTGAATGTGAACCACACCTAAACGGCAAGTTTTTTTCCGAATTTTATTTGACATTTCTCTATTTCAGACTTACTCAATTTGAACCATGGAGAGATACACAATCCAACAACGTGTTAAAGTTATCCAGACTTATTATGAAAATGGGCGTTCAAATCAAAATGCATATCGTGCACTTCGTGATTCAGTGTGAGGCACATTTTCCCCTCAGTGTATTCGTCAATAAGCAGAATTGCCGCATTTGGGCGAATGAGAATCCAAGAGTGATTGTCGAAAAACCAATGCACCCACAAAGAGTGACTGTTTGGTGCGGTTTATGGGCTGGCGGCATCATCGGGCCGTATTCTTTCCAAAATGAGGCCGGTCAGGCAGTTACTGTGAATGGTGTTCGCTATCGTGAGATGATAACGAACTTTTTATGGCCCGAATTGGAAGATATGGATGTGGACGATATGTGGTTTCAGCAGGACGGTGCCACTTGCCACACAGCTAACGAAACAATGGCTCTTTTGCGCAACAAATTCAATGGCCGTGTTATCTCACGTAATGGCGATGTCAATTGGCCGCCAAGATCATGTGATTTGACACCGTTGGACTTTTTTCTTTGGGGTTATTTGAAAGAAAAGGTGTACGTCGATAAGCCAGCAACAATTCAAGAGCTAAAGGATGAGATAATTCGGCACATTAACGGCATAGAACCTCCATTATGCCTCAGGGTCATCGAAAATTTGGACCATCGGATGGAGGTGTGCCGCCGTGGTCGCGGCGCCCATTTGGCCGATATTTTGTTCCATACATAATTGAATAATACCAATATATCATAATAAAATTAAATTACAATAATTTCCTAAATAGCTTGTGTTTTATTCAAAATCAACATCGGCCCTTGAAATTTAACCACCCCTTTACCACTCCAGCACCATGTGGGGAATTTTGTTTTAATAATAAAAAACTGCTTTTTAAAGCTGATTCAGTGAAAAAAGTTTCCGCACCGTAAGCGATTCCGAAAACTACATATTATGTGTGAATTTTATTTTTGGAAATTGAAAACCCATTTGATTTAGCATTAGACTTATCAAAAATGGCGTAATGTTGAAGATTTTATATGAATTTAAACAAAAACGAACTTATTTAAGACAAAAGTAACTGATTTAATGATGAAAATAAATAAATAAAAACCAAAACTTCAACGCTTTCGGTGCGGAAACTTTTTTGACGAAAGAGGAAAAGTGACACCATATTTTTTAATATTTTTGTATGCCCCACACGGCTATGAGCTGGTATTTTTGATATGATATTTTTGCAAAAATTGCAAAAAGTTATGCGTGCACGCAGGAAAACTTTATTCAGCGAAGCCACCTGCCGCGTCCTACTTGAGGAGAAAACCCCTAAGCACGGCCGCAGGCCGCCACGCAGGAAAGCTTTAGTATGCGAAGCCAGATTTCAATACTTAACTATAGTGTCTCCGGAACTGAAATGAGAGATAAAGCCATTTTCTAATATTGCTAATGTGAGCTAAGGCCATGATGACTTTATCTCTCATTCAAATGAAAAAAAACAAAAAGGCTTTATCTCCCTACTGAATGAGAGATAAAGCCATCATGGCCTTTTCTCACATGGTATTAAAGCATCCCCCCCCCCCCCTCCTCCCTCGTACATACAAGTTGCGATTTTATAGCAAAATAACAATAGGTTTGAAAAATTTTGAAATAGTACTAAATGAGTCACAGGGGTACCAGCGTACTTTTTAGCTTTGAATTGTACCACAAAAAAAGTACAATTAAACCAAATTTATCAACCGTATTCCATGTACTCTTTTGTATGTTTAATCATATTCACCACTAGTGGTGGAAGGTTAGGGAAAAAATAAACATTTATTTCAATTAAAATATGTGTGATATTAATTAAGTTTGCACCAGTAAATATTTGTTGATATTTACAATATGTCCAACGGTAATTTTGTTGATATAAGTAAACTTTTAATTAACTTGATTAAGTTTTTAATGAAAACCGATTTTATTTGTGATTAATTGTTTAATTGAAAAAAAATTTCCAAGAATATATTCAATCTATAAATATAAGTGTATGACATACCAAAACCGAAATCGTAATAAATTTTGTAAAAAAAAGGTCGAATTTCAACAAATTTGGTATTCTAGATTTCGGTATTGCAAACCCTATTTGTTGAAGATTATAAAAAATATAGTTTATTATCAGGATAATTGTTTCTATTAATAGCTTTTTTGAATCTCAGACAAAAGTCGGATCTTTAAGAACATACAAATTTAAAGATCTCTGGTATTTCAAAACTTTATTAAAACTTTTTAAGGGAAATATTTAAACTTGCTAAAGCTAATTTATTTAACAACAAATTTCAATAATTGTTCCAAATGTACTTGTGTTTTCTTTTTTGTCCAAAATGATAAGATATTTAATAATAATTTTTTTTCTTTTTAAGTTTTATGCATATAAAGAAAATAAAAAGAAAAATAAACATTCCTCAAAGGAGAAGAAGTCTAATAAAAAGCACAACAATACACATTTACAAAGAAAAAATATCCAAAATACAAAGAAAAAGAAACACATCTAATAAGAAGTTTTTTTTTATATTCTTGTGATTTTGTAAAACTCAAATTTCACAATTTAGGAATATTTTTTTTTTTTGCTTTTTGTATATTTATTTTATAAAGAAACAAAAAAAAATCAAAAAAAAAGAAAAAACTTCTGAATTAAAATGAAATGTTCAAGTACTTTGATGAAGAACAAAAATCTAGACAACAGAAAAAAAAAATACACAAATACAAAATTATAAATTTTTTTTTGTTTTAGGATGTAGCTGGTGATGAGTATTTTTTACTATTAAAGTTAAAAACTTTGGCCATAAATGTTAAGACAATAGACAAATACAACAACACAAACAAAGACACACACACACAAACTTTAAACAGTCTGACTTTTTCTAACGACTATAAAATTTAACGAGGTACCAAAAGCCGTTTAGTTCATTTCAGTTTTCGTAGTTAAATATTGTTTCAAGACATTATCTGTTAAGCAGAGAAGGGGCAGAAAGAATCACCAGCCGAGATGGGGAGAGTATTTAGAACCATTTTAAGGATTCGCTTTAAAATTGGCTTTTGTATAAAAAAGAACAAACAAAAAAAAAATTATAAAAAATTAAGAGTACGAGTACGAAATACTTTAATAAATCAGTTGCGTATCAATTACAATAGAAATTAGCTTTCCATTGAAATTGAAGAAGTTTGGAGTAGAAAAAGGTTTTAAAAAATAAAACCATTCATTCATTCACTGATGTGATGATGGTCTGTATGGTCTTTGCAGAACTTTTAAATAATTGATTTTTCTTATTTTCTTTTCATTTTTATTTTTTCTACATACTTTTCAAAAGCTGCTTATGTGAATGAGAGTAAGAGGATCAAATAAAAAATAATACTAACTATAAAGTTGTTAACAAGTTTTAAAAATAAATCAATTAACCCATTAAGAAGTAGACAAGGTTTTGTGAGAGGTCTTATAGTTAATACGTAACTAGAAGTAAAAGCAAAACAAAAATTAAATATGGTCTTCAGACTTTTAGTGAAATATAATCAAAGAGAACTTTTTAGAGCATAAAAGTATTAAAAGATTATAAAGTATAAACATATTTTGACCATGGAGACTTCTAACTGTGGCAAAAACAGGCAGACGAATTAGCTAGAATAAAATTTACTTTGAATACCTTCAAAGCGGCACCAGTCGCAATTCCACTAGGTTCTATAAAAACGTAGCGTTCGCTGATTCTTTCTGCAAAAGGCTTAAAACAGATTTAGACGCATGTAGATTGCCCAATTTAATGTGGCCCTCTTTTGATCAGAAATGCTCTATGCAACTTATAACTCGCAATCGAAAGAATATATTAAGGTTGCTGGAAGTATTAACAAGATATAGGATGCTGCACTCAAAAAATTCCTTGCTTATATGTACAGAAAAAAAACTCTCGCCAGTTTTTTTGTTTTTTTTTTCATTTAAACCATAAAACAAAATTAAATCAGTTTAAATTAAAAATTCAATCAGTTTTAATTAAAAGTTTAAACATGTGAATTAAAAGTGTACTTATATCAACAACAAATGTGGCTTATATAAAAATATTTTTAATTGATTCTATTAATTTGTTAACTGTTGCAAAATTAATAAATTTTTTTTATTAATATCACAAATTTTTAATTTAAATCAGTTTTTTTTGGTGTACCAAAACTGCCGTACATAATACGAAATCGTTTAATCAAAATGTACGAAATGCTTTAGTGGAATACAAAATAATTTTCCCGCAACAATAAATATCAGTGTTTTTATCAAATATGAAAAATTGGGAATTTAGCACGCCATACAGAAATCTTATTAATAATATTTTATAATTTACGAAAAAAATTTGTCTATTTTACGAAATATTTTGTAAATTGCAGCAAAGTTTTTGTATATTTGTTTGTTAACAATAACTTAACTTAAGTCTAGATCAACTGCTTCGAATCGTAATCAATTGTTCTTTAGTCGGTACGTCAATTATATAAGGCAATTAAATAATTTATAATTAACATTCTGAAAAGCTGTTGCAGTTTCTCACTTAAGACCTCTTTGCTTAACTTCAAAGAATCGTGTATAAATCAAATATTATTAAAAAAAAAAAAAAATAAAAAATTAAAATAAAAGTTTCATAAATTAAGAACAATTGCGATTTTTTACCGTGTTCAGGTATGCACCTTAATTGAGTTTTACGCAATAAATGTCATTATTGAGCTCAATTATACATACAAAATTGCAATTTAGTTATTGCTCAATTAATACGAAATTGTTATATATATTGAGTAAAATTAAAATGCGACACTGTAACATGTGTGTTTATTAAGCAAAACACAACTTACTAAACAGTGTTTTGACATTTGGCAACTGAAATTACAACAAAAAAAGGGCCATCCATTAGGTCTGCGCAAAAGCCAGATGTTTATTCCTTAAAGATGTCAAAAGTTGTTTACATTTTCTTATACATGTACATTTTTGTTTACGTTGAATATTGTATGTAGTAGTAATATAAATTGAGTTAGCTAAATTGTGTATATGTGAACAGAAAGATAATTATGTCAATTGACCGAATATTGACTCAATAAAAAAGGTATATCTGAACGGTATTAAGTTGAACTGTTAATTTCACAGCCCGACAAAATTAAAAAAAATTTGCTTCTAGAGCTGATAGAGACAAACTGATTACAGATTTGAATTCAGCGCACCAAAATTAACTAGAATCAGTTGATAAATTCAAAGAAGCAAATTGAGTGTTGGCCTGTGTTTTTTATTTTTGATATTTTAATTTAGGCTTTTGAGTTCATCAAATTAAACAAATTTATTCAGGTTTCCAAGACAAAATCTTGACAGAAAAGAAAACGATAAATCAGAAGAAAAGGAGGCAACATGTAAATAAAATGAAATATGATAATAACAGCAAATTTCGAATTACCAGTACCACTTTTTTTTCTGTTAGGACCAGCACTCAAGGGATGGCCCCTACAAATGCATTGCATTGTGTTGGAACTAGGAAAATAGGTTGTGGGCAGGATGATAGATGGAGTAGTGTTTGTGAACATTCGATTTGAACCTAATCATGTTGTAAGTGAGAGGGAAGACTTCTGCAGGAAGGTTATTCTACATACGAACTGTCCGGGAAAAAAACGAATTCTCTCTGTAATAATATCATCGACCACATAAGGATGGGCTCTTGAAAAAAAACGTGTATGACGAACAAACGTACGGGTTTCGGGAACCAGATCCCTAATTTCGTCAGAACACATCCCATTGTAGTAACGATAAAACAGACAAATACAACCCACATTGCGACGGTGCTCAAGGGAGTCAATAGAATTGGATACTCTAGTGTCACCAATGAGAACCTTCGCCCTCACCTGCACGCGGTCGAGAAGCTCCAAAGTAGACTTTGAAGCACCGGCCCACACATGAGAGTTGTATTCCATACGCGGTCGGATATAGGTGGTATAAATAGTTAGGAGATCAGATGGAGTGAAGTATATCTTACACCGTCTTAGAAAACCGAGGCACTTGAATATTCGACACCTTGAATATATGTTCTGTCCATCGGACATCACATTGTATCCTCATGCCCAGAACATCAAGAGATTCTGATTCCTCAATAATCCTTGATTTGTCGCGCGTTTATGCGTCAGCACGCATCATTGGGTTTTTTGGGCATTAAAATCGACCCTATTCGCACGACCCCATTCCGAGATTATGTCAAGGTCTCGGCCAAGCGTATTATTCATATTCTGCCTCATAGCAGCGACATCGGATACGCTTGGTCTGCATTGGAATGAGAACGACTGGCAAAGGTTGCTGTCATCTGCAAAAGAGTAGATAGGATTGGAAGTTTGACAAAGGAGGTCGTTTAGAAAGATAAGAAATAGAGTAGGAGAAAGAACGGAGACTTGCGGCACCCCTGAATGAATCTTGAACTCGTTTGACGAAACCCCATCTATAACAACTCGTATAGTGCAATCTCTGAGAAAACTTGAGATAAATCGAGAGAAATGATCACCAACACCAAATGCAGAAAGTTTTGACAAGAGTGCACCATGCCAGACTCTGTCAAACGCCTTGGAAATATCTAAAGCAATTACCTTACTTTCGTCAAAATGGTGAAGGATTAATGTTTGACTGTTGGCTGGCTGGCACCGCAGTCGTACAGAGGTTAGAACTCAAAGAATTCTGATGAACGAATGTGGTGATTCTTGAAACATGTAAATTCAATCCAGGTTCGAGCCCCAGCTCAGCCAAGAAAATTATCAATACATTTTAATAAAATTTTATGTTGTAAAAATTCCTTCCTTCAGTAAAAATAACAAGCCTAACTAAAAAAATCAAAAAAAAAAAGTTTCATAAATTTGCGAATGTATTTTTTTAATCAGATAGTTTTTTAAAAAGCATTTATTAAATAATGAAATTAACGATTCATTTAATCGAAGTATTTTCAATGGAATGTGAAAAAAATATCGCAACTAATAATAATAGAAAAAGAATGGTATACGAATTAAAGACGTGCACAGATACAATAGTTCGTGCAAGTTTCTGTCACAAAGTAATATTTACGAAAAATAGGAATTCGGAAGAATTCGTTACTTTCGTAAAATTAAAAAATGCTAGAGATAACTTTTTTTCGTATTATATACGAAACTTTTGTTAATAGAACAAAAAAGTAGCTACGAAAGTATTTTTCTATTGAGATATCTCACGGCAAATGTAAATGACAATTCGTCTGACGAGTGGTGTGATTACTTTCGACTCTACTTGACTGTTTACGCTATAACCAACCAAGCTAAAATATAACATAATAAGCATTCTGTTAATTTACTTTTATTCGATATACATATAACCAAAAAAGGTCTGTAAAAAGTAGATATAAATGAAAACTGTGCCCATGTTCTGTAACTCTCGCGTCGAGAAACTGTTCGATTGAAATGTGTGAAATGAAACAAAAATGCCATATATTGAAATAAACAGCTTTTTTCTCACTAACCTGTGTCTGTAACTTTTTTTGGCGATTACTAGCTGTCACATAAGGAAATTACTCGCCAGTTTACAGAAAAAGTGTATCTGTTATATTCTTGTGAGAAAAATTCTCCCACTTTAAACTGTCAAATAAACTCACGAAAAAAAATGGGGCGAGAAACAATTTTAACACTAAAAAATTACTAAAAATGCAAAATCAAAAATAATAATAACAATATTTTGGTTTTGGCACATTTTTTTTTATTGTTTAATTATTTTACTTTTAACATTTTATAAAATATACGAATTATTTCAAAGCTCGCTTGCAAACAACAAACATCAAAGACGCACTTACCATTTACATTTGGTATAGCTGACGGTTGTATTTTCGCCGCCGTCGTACAAAACTTTTAAATTTTAGTAAATTTTGGTCGCCGTCAACGATATGTGTGACAGGCGTTCTCAACGCCTGCAATGTCACATCGGCTTCGGGTGCAGTGTTATTAAGTTTATAACGTAACGACGTAATCTCTTTTGATAGTTTGCGACATGAGTTACAGACACAGTTTTTTCTCACTTTTAGAGAAACGATGGAATATTTTGTTTCACATCTTTTCGATGCGAGAAGTTCTCACTAAAGTTACAGAACATGGGTACTAAAAACAATAAATACTTGGAATTTTAAACCAGTACAAAAAAATTTTTTACGATGTTTATTTGTCGAGTTAGGAGGTCCTTAAATGATGCCGTTTTTGGCATTTTTAAATTATTGTTTCGAACTTAAAATATATAAAACAAAACAAAAATTTAGATAAGTATAAGTGTTTCTTTTAAGAAATCATTTGGTTGATCTTTTCAAAAAAAAAAAAAAATTTAAATAAAAAATGTTCATCTGCAAAACCGGAAATGCCCAATTTGTTTTGAATTTTTTCTAACTTAGCCCCATTTTTTCATTGATTTCTGTTTACCAAAATTATTCAAGGGTATCCTCATTATACTGCTAAAGTTTCAGAGTGGGATCTTCACAAGTTTAAGAGTTATGCAAATTTCTTTACACGCGTAACGCACTTTAAGATAGGAAGAGATCATTCTGAATTTTTATTTTTCTAACCTAGAACGAATTTTCTTTTTTATATATCCAAAATTAGCCTAGAGTATACTGATAATATAAACGTTTTGAAGATATACAATAGATAAAAACATACGTTAACAACTGTCACCTTAAGTGAACATTTCAATAAAACTTTTTCTAACTTAGCCCCAATATTTTTTGTGTTTTTTTAACCCGAAATTTGTATAAACTGTTTTTTGCAGACACCTTGAGGAATCAGATTCTCTAGATGTTCTGGGCATGAGAATACAATGTAATGTCCGATGGACGAAAAAGGTGCCGAAAGAAACATTCCAGTGCCTCGGTTTTCCAAGACGGTATAAGATATATTTCACTCCATCTGATCTCCTAACTATTTATACCACCTATATCCGACCGCGTATGGAATTCAACTCTCATGTGTGGACCGGTGCTTCTAAATCTATTTTGGAACTTCTCGGCCGCGTACAGGAGAAGGCGAGGGTTCTTATTGGCGACAGTAGGGTATCCCCTTGACCACCGTCACAATATGGGTTGTATTTGCCTGTTTTATCGCTACTACAATGGGATGTGTTCTGACGAAATAAGGGATCTGGTTCCCGAAACCCGTACGTTTGTTCGTAATACACGTTTTTCCTCAAGAGCCCATCTGTGGTCGATTGGCAGGTGAATCGTACAACGCATTACAGAGAGAATTCGCTTTTTTCCCGGTCTGTTCGTATGTGGAATAACCTTCCTGCAGAAGTCTTCCCTCTCACTTCCAACATCATTAAGGTCAAATCGAATGTTCACAAACACTACTCCCTATATCTTCCTTCCCACAACCTATTTTCCTAGTTCCAACACAATGCAATGCATTAGTAGGGGTCATCCCCTGAGTGCTGGTCCTAACAGAAAAAAAACCAAATCGTTTTTTAACTTTGGTAGATCGAAATTTGTTTTTTTGAATCGTTAGCTATTTTAATTGATTTACATGTGCTTCCTGACTTCTGTTTTTCATACTTTTTGTCAAGAATTTTGTTGAAGTCCAAAATTACAAATAAAAATTTTTAATTTATTTTATGTTGTAAAATCCTTTCTTGATAAAATTAATTTACTGAAAACTAAATTTTATGAACTTTAAGGCCCAAATACCCTTGTCAAATGCTTGTTCAGCCGGCGAATTCATCGTGTACGTGTGCTTGACGTAATATTCGCCGTCATATCTAAATTATTTGATTTTCCATCCAGCATCGTCGGTGTGACACATACAAACACATTTCACTTATACTACCACAATGCTTGATGAGTATTTTGATCAATATATTTGGGCCTTTAGGCAGATTAAAATATCAAAATTTTGATTAAAAATGGAAATTTTAGCCAAAAATGGTTGGTGGAAAAGCTCCAAAAATAATACAGAATCAAATAATTTTTATTTTAAAATTTTAAATTTAATAACTCTATCAAAATGCGTTTTAACATAAATTCTTATTTGGGTTGGGGTCATATGCCCGAAATATAAAATCGCGAATCCTAAATCCCGAATTTCCAAATCCCTACTCGTTAACTTCAGCTTTTCTGCAAAGACGTTCTTTGGCCGGTCGCGAGGCTTTTCTCCTCTATGGAATAAAAGGTACCGGATTCGCCTAACTAAAGCTTCTCTGCAAAAAAAAAAAATTGTTTTAGTAGATCTTAAAACCGATATTTTTTACTATCTCATTAAAGAATTGGCCAAGAAAGGAAAACGAAAATCGCCCAAAACAGGGTCCTTAGGGTCTAAATAAAATTAAAGGGCGTTTTCAACCAACTTCATTGACTTGACTAAATATGTATGTTTAAAAATTTTAAAAACATCGGGATGAGATGATTAGTTTGAGTTTGATGTGAGCACCTCTTATTACGTGCTACCTTCACGGTGCTCTTAAAATCGAGGGAATGTAATGCGTCAACCAACACCTATTTAAGTGCATGACTCCTTGTACCTTAATGCACCTACCCCTTTCTTAGCAGCTACATATCTAACCAGTACTGCAAAAGCAGTGTTCAACTTGACATTTTTAAGTTCTTCTTGCCCTCGATTTGGGTTTTTAAGCAGAGAGCACCACATGATTCCTAAAGGTTCACATATACACCCTGAAAGTACAACATCAAGAAGCTTGCTCACAAATACCACACCAGATTTGAGATTTGAGTCCTCTAAATTCGGAAACAAAGAGTTTTTAAATCCGGGACTGAATTGAGGGTTAAAATTTAAGACTTCCTACCGGAAACATTTTTAAAACGTTTAACCAAGACTAAAATTTATGGTAATAAAACCCTTTTCGCAATCTATTCAAAATAATCATCCTTTTCTCTATTCGTAATACGATGACATACTTTTAAAATCTGTATCAGAATGTCAAAGATGATGATGACGATGTTGCAACATAATTATTTAATTTAAACATACGAGTTCGTAACACAAATCAACACACGTTCTATAAATGTTGTCTGTCAAACATGATTATTACAGTATTTGTATTTTATACATTTTGCTCTTATTTGCCATTTTCTTCGAGTTCTAATAAAATGTTTACCGGAGTATTTTGTTTGTTGCTTTCGTCGGGCCTGATTCTAACGACTATGTTTTATTTTTTTTTCTTTCTGTACTTCTTTATGCCATGACTACTACGACGACTACAACAACTTCATTCTCTAATTAAAACTAATGTTTTTGTAACTGTTGTTGTTATTGTTATTATGTATTTTCTATTTGTATTTGAAATTGAAACCTACCCCTTTTGTTTTGCAAAGAGGTCGCTCGCAATCGTTGTCGTAGTTGTAACCCCCTTCTTTAAGGGCAATTATTAAATTTTCATTACATCCCTTAATCAGCTTTTGAACAAAGTGATTTTGTTCTCATTACATTACACATGTTTAGTATTTATGTAAGGATGTAGGTTTATATGTATGTGTATGTGTTTCTTAATGTATTTGCATGTGTTATTTCTTCGACTGTTATTTTCTGGTATTCAAATACTTTGTTTGCTTAAACTTAATAATGGTTGTTAAATTGTAATCGAACCCTGAGTTTTGTTTTTTCTTTTTTTGTTGTGAAACCAAGACAAATATTGATTTACAAAAAAAACACACACACACAAATACAAGCAAAAATAACGCACAATGTTCAAAATGCATAAAATTCCATTATTTGCTTTTCTTGTATTTACAAATTTAAAAGGAGTTTGAACTTGAGATTGAATAAATATCAATAAACAAAAGATTTATCGCAAAAGAAAATAAATTCGTTATAAATATTAAAGTTTGATTTCCTTAAGTTTTTTGTTGTTGTTGTTTCCTTTAAGAAGTTTCGTTATGTTTCATAATAAATTATTAGAGAGTTAATGACTGACTTTTAAAAAGGTGTCATAAAAGTGACAGATATTTTACATATTTAAGCTATTAAAAAAAGGTTAAGATTAAAAATTCTCATGGATTTCTTTAGTAAATAAAAAAAAATGAGATAATAAGGAAGAAATGACTTTTATAATTTACTAGCATAAACCGGTGCGATTCGCTACACTGCTTTAAACACTTCTTCAGTTGAGAGATATTCAATATATGCATCCTATGGGAGGTATTTCCCCCATGCGCCAACCCGCTTTATTTTCAAAAGTGTAGTATATCACAAGAGTGACTTCTACAAAGTTTGACCATTCTTATTATAACAGTTCTTAAGATATGCGATATTAAACATTGGTATCCTATGGGGGGAACCACTTCCCCCGCTGCTATTTTATTTCAATTTTGGGGCTCAGAAGATCCTACTACCAAAAGTTCAACAAAATTTGTGCAGGGCTCTTAAGATATGCGATATTTAATATTGGCATCCAAAGAAGGGTTCCAATTCCCCTTCCCCTATCGAAAAATGCTACTGTAAAACTTTCAGCAAAATTGGTTCAGTAGTTTAGGAGTCTATAAGCCAACAATTAAACATAAAAAAATTCTGAAATACACAAAAAAGCCTTCCAAAAACCATTTTAAAATTCTTTTGGGGCATTGCTTTAAATACAAGATTTTCAACATTGCGAAAAAAGATCCTTCTTTTTTAAACCGATGCAGCACCCAACATGGTTAAGGCTTCAATGGGTTTAAAATAGTTTATCCAAAACTGTTACAAATAACTTGCTTGACACATGAGTTATACCGCGTTGCAGAGGAAACTAGAAGCCAATTCGATAAATTTGCTATTTTTAATAAAATGTATACCTTGATTGCCCTTCCACCGCAGCCAGTAGTAACAAGATGCGAACTTGGATAGATTCTTCAGAATTCTATTCAAAAAAATTTGAGTAATTTAAGAATGTTCGAAGAGTTTGTTTAAGCCGATGATTATGCAATTAAAAAAGTAAAAGAACATCAGAAGTAAATAAGCATTTGTGTTTTCCAATTACGGATATTTTGGTGAAACAATAACTAATTTGGAAGGATTTAGTTCACTTAATACTCAAGTCAAATTAATTGATGCAAAAAGTAAAATTAACAATGTGGAAGAAAGAACACTTAGGCCCGTTTTTACAACTTACCGATAGCTAAAGGTAGGATTTTATCGGTCGTATAAAACCTGTTCCATTATTGCAACTTAACTTTTACCTACCAAGTCGGATGGACCTTAATTTGCTTTATCGCTCACTTTTGATTAAAGTAAAATTTTAATACTGGAACAGATTTTATAAGGCCGTTTAAAGTCTACTTTAAGATATCGGTAAGTTGTGAAAACGGGCCTTAGCCCGACAAATTCAAAAAAAAAATCCAAAACGTTTTGCAAGAAAAATTAAGGATTTCAAAATATAAAATAAATTTCAAATATTTTTGATCTGGGATCTCAAAATAATTTTTTTTAAAATGCATTGGCATTCTTCAAGTACAAGACAAAGATTATAAATTTGTTGGCCTGTTACCCGTGACTTCGTAGACGTCCAATTCTTTTTTTAAGATATTTTCTTTACATAATTTTTTTTTTTAAATTTGTAGATGGTTCATCATCTGGTGTTTGGTTATGGTGTATCGTGTACATTTTCATGTTCTACTCCAAGAAGCTATTTAGACATTTCATCAGCAATTAAAAATACCGTTGATTTATTGGCGTAGGGAAAATAGTTCGATTTGAAGGTAGTTTTTAGTAATTTTAGTAAAGAATATATTTTTATAGCTCGTTTTTGATTTTTATAATGCTAACAAATTAAAATTTGGAAAAATTAAATTTGAAATTCCCGAAAATTCCCGGAAAAAATTTCCCGGGATTAATTTAAAAAAAATGTCCCGGGATACCCGGGAATTCTTTCCCGTGTAGAAACTCTACCGCTCACATATAAAATAAACGACACAACTGATTCAAAATTATTTTTACAAAAGGCGATAACATAATATTTTTATACCCACACCACAATAGTGGAGAGGGTATTATGCATTTGTGCTGATGTGTGTAACGCCTTAAAATAGTAGTCCTAGACCCACCTTAAAGTATACCGATCTACTCATAATCACTTTCTGAGTCGAACCAACGATGTCCGTCTGGCAGGCTGGCTGTCCATGTAACCTTGTGCGCAAAGTACAGGTCGCAATTTTGGCGATAATTTGATAAAATTTGGGTAGTAGGTTCTTATTGGCACAAGGAAGAAGCCTATTGAAAATGGTCCGAATCGTAGGACCACGAGGGAAGATAGGGGGAAATTTCTTCCTCTCAGAAACTATCAAACCGATTTTAATTAAATTTAAAACATAGATAGATCCATATCAATAGGGGCACATTAGCTATACAGTTTTTAAAAAATAGGACCACAAGGGGAGGCAGGGGGCGATTTCTGCCTCTCACAAACTTTCAAACCGATTTTCATGAAGTTTATAAACATAGATAAATCCATATTTACATGGACATATAAGCATGATGTGTTTTTAAATACTGTGGCGTAGGGTATCATATGGTCGGGCTTGACCGACTATACTTTCTTACTTGTTAGAGTAAAAATAGTTTGATTGCATCTTAAACATAATATGATATGTATGCGTGCAGCTTTGATACCGTTGCAAATAAGACTTGATTGCTTGTATTTCTCATTCGCTTTTCAGTTTTATCTGTATAATATTTTTAGTTTTCCAAACTCTTTGGAGAAAGGTTTCCTGATGATCTGGGCGAAGCAATCAGTGAAATGCGAATAGGAACTAGCTTATTCCCTTAATAATAAATTTCAGTGCAGTTATCAAGAAAATCTGGAATAAGGCACACAACAAAATCTTGTAAAAAAAAAAAAAAATCTGTTCGCAAAGTTCATAGATCATTTAGTGCATTTTATGATGCTCATTTCTGTTTAAATGGCTACGTCAATAAGCAAAATTGCCATATTGGGAGCGAAAACAATCCTGAAGCCGTTTACGACTCACCATTACATCCACATATTTACCTGAATTTGTGGAACCCTCAAAATCCTTTCAAAAAGCTTTGAATTCCTTTTTTGATTCGTATTTTATTTTATTCAGTGCTTTTTAGGGTTCCAGTTAAATTCAACCCCTTTCAAAAACCTCATCTTATCTTAAAACTTGACAGAAATGTTCACACAATTTCGCTTAATACTAAATGGCCAAACTACTGATTATTAACTTTTAATATGTAATACCCTTTGCATACATTTCAGAGGAAGGCATGAAAGATGTTGGATTTGTAAAACATTTAACATTTACTAGTAAAAAAAATTGTCAACATATCTGAAAAATAACTTTTTTTTTTGCTTTGAAAACTTTTCTACAAAAGTGCCAAAATTTTTAAAGAAAACACCAAAATGTTTTTGTAACTAATTTTACATATTTAAAAATACAAAAAAAGACTTGCAAAAAAGGTAAAACTTGACAAATGGTAATGCTTATTTCAAAGCAAATGCTATTTTGTCAGTGATGCCACAAATATGACAGTATTAATTGCCACTTTTCTAGTGATGACAGACTTAAATAATCCGATGATGTAGAATTGAATACAATGAGACAGGAATATCTTGTAAAGATGTCGATTTTTAGCTTTTTGTATTTATTATGGGAAGATGTTAACATCTTCGCAAATTGATGGTATTTGTTGACAAGGGTGAAAAGGCTATAAGTTTATTTTATGCAGAGTGGCGCATAAGCAGCACTATGATTTATTCTATGAATAACTTTATTCTTTCTGTTTAGATTATAATTAGGATATTCACATTAAGTTTTGAAGCTAATTACCCCTATCGTGAATAAAAACTAAACAGTTTTTTCCCTCGAAATTTTGCTTTCCCCCATACATTTTATAAGAAAAATGGAGCGAAGAAAGGAAACCTTATTCACGATAGAGGTGAATATCTTTCAAATGGCGCCCATTGTTTGCTTTGACCTGGCGTGCTCTTTACAAGGCATTTGCCATAACATTTCTAGAGTTTCAGGTCAAAGCTCTCTCACTTCTGCACGAAAAAAATCGGGAGCCGTTAAATCAGGCAAACGCGGTAGCCACTTAAAATCAAAAAACGCGATATTATTCGAATCCAAAAATTTGGTTTTGGTATCGGCGGTAATTTTTATCGATTTATATCGACCTTTAGATGGAGTTTCGTCAAACGAGTTTAAGATTCATTCAGGGGTGCCATAAGGCTCCATTCTTTCTCATGCTATATTTCTATTTTTCTAAGCAAGCTCCTGTTAGATCATAGTTGGTGCTATGAAGCAAAACATGAATGATTCGGTCAAGACATTTGTATAATCTCGGATTAGGGTCGATTTTAATGCCAGGAAGACCTCCTCTGAATTTATAAGTGGTATTATTATTGAGGAATCAGAATCTCCACCACAATGTGATGTCCGATGCACAAAACATATTGAAAGAAGCTTAGTATCTCTATCTGATCTTACTATTTATACCACCTATATCCGAACGAGAATAGAATACAACTCTCATGTGTGGGCCGAAAGTCTATTTTTGGAGCTTCTTGACCGCGTGCAGGAGAGGGCTGACGTTCTTATTGCTAACAGTAGGATATCCCATTATATTGTCTCCCCCGTTTTACCGTTACAGCGGGATGTATTTCGATGAAATTATAGATCCCGAAACTCGTACGTTTGTTCGTAATACGAGTTTTTTCTTAATGGTCTATCCTTTTGTAGTCGATTGGCCGGTGTATTGTACAACACATTACAGGGAAATTTCGTTATTTGGCCGAAAATCTGTTCATCCTGTGGTAATCTTCCCTCTATCCTCTTTCCCATTTCCTATTTTACACAATGCAATTAATACATTCGTTCGGTTCATCTACTGAGTGGTGGTTCTTACTATAAAAAAGGTAATTCTGAAAAAAAATACAAAAACAAAAAATGTATTCACCTAGTAAATCACAAAGTATATTTATTACAAGTACATGCAAGTGATCAGCTGTTCAGTTGTTTTATTTTCGATAGTGTCAAAATTTGCTTACATTTTAGTGCGCCATTTTTTTTTTTTTTTTTTTTTTTTGTTTTCTTTATGTTTGGCTGTTTGACAGTATCAAATGTTTTTACACAAACAAAATGAATGTTGTTTTTTTTATTGTTGATTTGTTGTAGACTTGCATGTACTTGGTATAAATATACTTTGGTAAATATTTAGTTATCAATAGAAAGCTTAAGGAATTAGGGAGAGAAACAAATTGTAAAATATCAACATTTTGTTAAGTATTATGCATGGCAAATTCAATACAGGTTATCTCGTTACTACAACAAGTACAACTATACAAAAACCACAAGCAATTTGTTTTTGTAAAATCATTGTACAATGTCATAAAGTTTATGACATAAACAAATGACGTGAGACGAAAACATAAAATATTAAGTTAAATCAAGGCAAATTCATAGATTAATAATAATAGTTAATTAATAAAATACATGCTGCAAATGCGCCAAATTTTGTGAAAATGTTTGCAGCAGGGATTTAAGTGTTGGAATCTCTTAACCAAGACCCTCGCTCAATTGGATGATAAGCAAAGAACGCATAAAGTTTAAGCAGTCATTGAAATGCAATTACACTAACTGGAAAATTTGGAAACACTTTATGGTGGTTTCCATAGACACACAAAATTATGAAGATGCCATGAATGCCTACAACCATTTATCTGAATTGAAAAGCCTCTATTTTTATTTAAAAGTGTCTTACTTTACCATTAAAGAAATAGCCGAGGGTAAACCGAATGCTTAAGGTCAATCCCCAGAACGTTTACTTAAGATAGCTACGACTCTAATGGGCCATCAGTGATAGATAGATAGATAGATAGATAGATAGATAGATAGATAGATTAATTGCCACGGTAGCATACTCGCAGGTGCTTTACGCAGCTCCTGCTTTCAGTGATGCTGTCAAAAAAAAAAAACAGGAAACTTTGGGATATCCTGGAAAAGGTGCATAGAACTTGCTCGATACGAATAACGTCAGCATACCGGACTATATCCAGCGCGGCTGTGGCTGTACTCGCTGGCGTACCACCGATCGATCTGCTACTGGCCGAAAGAAAGGAAATATATGAAAGACGAGAACATATAACACATGCGGCTGAAAACCTCGATGGTAGAGAAAAGACACGTATAAAATATGATGCAAGGGAAAGGCTGCTCCAAACTTGGCAAGTACTATGGGATGAAACAGATAAGGGCAGATATACCCACATTCTTATTCCAAACATAAGGGCTTGGATGGGTAGGCAACATGGGGAGATTAACTTCTTTCTTGCCCAGGTATTTAGTGGGCATGGCAACTTTGGCACATACCTGAAATGCTTCAGGAAGAGGGAATCGGATGTTTGCGAAGTCTGTTGTAGCTCCGAAGACAACGTTGAACATACCGTTATGAAATGCGGCTTTTCGCGGAGCAGAGGTAACATATTCCAGGAAATGTCTGAAAATATCACGACAGCTGATTTACTTAACTTAATGCTATCAAGCCCGGAGAAATGGAACCAATATTCATGTGCAATTGAATCTATTCTGAGATCGAATGAGATGGAATGGCAACGAGCACAGGCGCCGAACCCATCTCATACGGATGTATGCTGGACGGGTGAGTAGGAAAAGGTGATGGCTGATGACTAGTAAAATGAACTCCACCCCAAAGTAATGCTAAAGTGGTCCCGGGGTGGTGGTTCCTGTGTAGGGCCACTAGTTGATAGCTTGCTATCACTACATCCAATTTAAAAAAAAAAAGATAGATATATATGTATGTATGTAGGTAGATAGATATATCTTTATTCATTCAGTATTTCTTATACTGTCCATCCGTCCGTCAGCCATCAGTGTGTAAAACATGGCTCCGAGCATAAGGTATGGGATTTGACAGTTTTAATAGCTCCTAATCCTAATATTGATGTGGGTTATAATTAAACCATTTGCCTAAAAAGCTTTGGAACTGTGTGCAGAATTAATTCAAAGTTCTTTGGAGGCCATTAACGCATTTTTACGTTTTTTCAGTTTTTTTTTTTAATTTATTTTCTATTGAAACTTTTTTCACTTTTCTTAATTTATTAATTTATTTTGAAGTTTTTTCATGCCTGCTGAAAGTTTTCAACTTAAATTTAAAGAAAAATAATAAACAAATTTTGACATCCAACATGGATAAAGCTAAAAAAAAGTTATCCCCAGGGTTTATAAGTCCACCGGTTATGAATTCGCCTTGGCGAATATTGCCGCAGTATTTATTTCGGTCTAAAGAGTAGTTAAAAGAAATTTGTTTTAATCATTCACGAGTAAAAATGTATATTGTAGTTGAACCACATGTGGCAGTTTGTAAAACGTCTGCCCAAGAAAACTTTGTTAATTTTAATTGCGTGCAAATCTCCACCAACGTAAGAGTTTTTCGTTTAAAACAAGAAGTTAAATTTAAGGTAGTTTTGAGTAGACATTTATGACCTTAAAAAATATTATCTTAATTGTTTTAAAGACATAATTATTATTTATGTCTAGGAAATTTAATGTCAAAAAATTAATAAAGCAAAAAACCAGTGGTGTCATTCATAAATATCCCCAGACATAGACCTAAAACAAAATCCTGGCACAGCGTGAAGTGTCTCATAATTTAGAAAAACATCAATTAAGCCAAATTTATTGTCTCATTGAAAATGTCTTTGATTTTATTTTTTTTTGTTTAAACTTAAAAAATTTTATTCTACTCCTGGTTAGAACATTGAAAGAAAATTGTTTTTAATTTCCTTAATAGAAAAAAAAGGAAATTCATTGATGCATTTCTATCCACAGCCTACACAAACATTTTGTTATTGTTTTGTTTTTTTTTAAATTTTTTTTGTATTAATTTTCAATTTATAAATACAAAATACTCGCGAAAACAATCTGAATCTATTTACTCGTTCAATAAAGAGTGATCCAACCAAAATGCACGATGTTAATTGTAAATAAAACAAAAAGTTTTTAGAGCAGTGTTCGCAATTAAACAGTACATTATTTAATGTTCCGCTCACACACCCAGGAACGATATCTATTTTTTTAGTGATTGTGTAGACATACACAACCCTTAATACCATTCGTAACTGTTTTCAAGAAAGACCCGAACATTATATAATGTTCAGTTATTCGTTAAAAAACAGAACAATTGTTGTGATACTGTAGACAAACATTATATTTTAATGTTCTATAATGTTTTTTTCGTGTGTGTATTTTGTTTTTGTAAAAAATGTTTGGTTTTTTTTACCAGCCAAGAGGGACGAACATTAACGAGCCGAACCGAACACATTGAAGTTTGTGGATTTTCAAAAAAAAAAAAAACCGAACGGAATTAAATGTTCACATCTTTTGTTGAGTTTGATAAAAACAGTAATATTTTTGTGTTCGAAAGATGACTAACAGGGAAACGTTATTTTTTTTAATGATTTTCTACACAAACACTATTAGCGTTTGTGTTTTCCACAAATCTACCGAACCGAACATTAAGAAACGATATTTAGTGTTTATTTTCGAACACTGTTTCAGAGAATTATCTTATTATGATAAGAAGGATCTATGACAATTATGTGTGAAACGAAATATCGGATAAGTGCTCGTCTCGGCTTCGGTGGCATACCTCTATCCGATGGTACACATTTTCAATGACTCTGTGACATAATTGAGTTCAGTAACCTTAATTTGGCGAATTATCTCCTCCTTTAGCTCTTGAATTGTTCTTGGCTAATCGACAAACACTTTTTCTTTCAAATATCCCCAAAGAAAGAAGTCCAACGGTGTCAAATCCCGGCCAATTGACATCGCCACGACGTGATATAACACTGCAAATGAATTTCTTGCGCAAAAGATCCATTGTTTCGTTGGATGTGTGGCAAATGGCACTATCCTGTTGGAACCACATACCATCCCGGTCCATATCCTCAATTTCTGCGCACATGAAGTTCGTTATCATCTCGCGATAACGAACACCATTCTTGGTAACCGCTTGGTCGACCTCATTTTCGAAGAAGTACGGCCCGATGACGCCGCACAAAACAGTTATCTTTGTGGATTCCATTGCCTACAGATCCGGTTTGCTGAAATATGCGCAATATGCGATTATGTTGAAGAATAAGTCACAAAGTGCACGAAATGCATTTTGATTTGAACGCCCATTTTCGTAAAAGGCTTAAACAATCCGGATGCGCTCAATTGTGTACCTTTCCATCGTTAAATTTGTCAAATACTGAAGCTAAGAAGTGTCAAATTCAGTTGGGCAAAAAACTTGACGTTGAGGTGTGACTCACAATTAACATCGTGCATTATGGTTGGACCACCATTTATTTGAATTTGAGTTTTGAAATGCACCTGCATTGACTGGCTGGCTGGCAGACAGTCAAAGAAATTCTTCTTTTTTTATTTCTTCACTTATTTTTTCCATTTAATTTCTTTATTTTTTCCTCATTCTTTCTTTCATTTTCAGTTGGCTGGTTGGGTTGATGATTGTAAGTTTAAGTTGAAGAATGGAGAAGAAAATTTAAAAAAAAAAAAAAAAATAATAAAAAGTATTTGTTTTAAGATTTTATTATGGTGTTTATGATTGAAAGCATTTTTTGTTTCTTCTTCGTTAATTTTATGATTTTTTTTCCTTTTTTTTTAAAAATCTTTTACTATCACTACTAAAAACTTTACAACTACACATAAACACACACACACAGATGCAAGCAAATGCATAAGAAAAGTTGTAAATTGTATTAAAATTAAAATCAATATAAAAAACCAACAATAATAAAAAAAAAAACGTTTTAAATCATGGAAGAAAATATTAGTTGTCTGTCTGTCTGTCTGTCTGCTCAACTTGGTCGATTGTTTTTCATTGATGATGATGAAAACGCTGCTGCGGCTGCTGCTGTTGATGATGATGCATCATTATCGGATTTAACACCGGCAGTTTTATATTTTCGTCAAGATCAAAGGCAATTTTTATATTGAAATGAGAAGTTTTTGTATTTTTAATTTTGTAGACACACTTACACACACACACACATACACAGAGAAGGACAAATAAATACTTTTACATTTACACTGTGGGTGTGTTTTGCTTCATCTTTACAGATCTTAGATGTGGTAATTGTCTAAGTAAACTCCCATGTATTAGAGGAATTTTCAAAATACATTCATCCAACCAAAAAACCCACCAACCAACCAAACAAACAGTCATCTCCCAATCAACCATCTATTTCTTGTTATGTGTATTAAGCCAAGTAGTAAGATACTTTCATTTATCTACAAGTATTTGAATGTTGTTTGTCAGATTTTTGTAAAAAAATAAAATTCTACCGGTTTTCCTCTCTAAGTCTTTAGTTCTTCGTCACGTTTGCATTACAGTTAACACCTCTAATTGTCTTGACTTAAAATGTTTAAATTCATTTTTATGTTTTATTATTTTTTTGTTGTTTATCTAAAAGATGTTCGCCAAGATTACACTAAGTTAAAATAAGAAGAAAAAAAGGTATGAATGTGTGTTTGATACGCTGTTACTTTAACTGATTTTACACGCTTCTTTTATGGTTTAAATGGTTTAATAATATTTCCTTAAAAAAAGATTTTCTTATTTTCCTAAAATTTTCTTGTTTTTTTTTTATATGTTGGGATTTTTAACAAATTTATCATTAAAATTAGGAAATTCAAATACAGCTAAGAATATCGGTTTGGAAAATTAAAAAAAAAATATGGACTAGAATTCCAAGTGCTATATTCGCCTGTGCCGAATCTTGAATACCCCAACCGTAAGCCTAATAAAATATCTTAATTTGTTTCAGAAATTTTTGTAGGCGTATTAAGGGGATTTTCAGCAGGAAATTTTTTATTGGACCTTTTAATTTGGGTAAATTAAGGCGCTGCGAAATATGGCCCCAAAAAATAAATGAAAATTGACCCCAAATTTGGGGCTATTTTTCAAAATGCAATATGACCCCAATTTTTAATGGAAAATTAGGCGCTGCGAAATATGTCCCCAGGAAATATGGCCCCAGAAAATAAATGAAAATTTACCCCAAATTTGGGGCTATTTTTCATAACGCAATATGGCTCCATTTTTTTAATGAAAAATTACCCCAAAAAAATGAAAAATAACCCTTAAAATATAATGAAATATGACCCTAAATTTGGGGTAATTCTTCATTATGAAAAATAACCTCAAAATTCATAATGAATTTTAACCCCAAAAAAGAGCATAAACTAATGGCCATTTTCTCAATGTATCGACAAACTGTCTGCTACTTAATGTCAACATAAATTTATTGGACCGATAAACTGTCCATTAACGATTTTGGGTTTCTCAATAAAACAAAGTTTTCAGCTGGCAACGCCACTCTAAATACATGTTAAAGATGGGAGTCAGCTGATTGAATTTATATGTACGGCAAATAAAAGGAAAATAAATAATTGGCAGATGAGTGCCGGTTAGCTTTGTGATTAAATCGATGCAAATGAGACATTGAGAAAACCAAATTTCTTTAATGTGCAGTTTTTCGTTGGGATAAAAGATAATCGCCTAATGAGAAAATGGCCATAAAAATCCCAAATTTAGAATCCCGATTTCAAAATCCGGAAAATTAAACAGTTTTGGTTCTAAAAATCGTACGATAGCATGGTTGGGCTTTCGAACATGCGCAAGGATTTTTTTCTCTATGGTATAATGAACACTGGCTTTGCTTACTAAAGCTTCACGTTATAGACGGCCTTCGACCGCGCGAAAGGATTTTCTTCTTTATGGTATAACGAACTCTGGCCTCGCTAACTAAAGCTTCTCTGTATAGCCGGCCCTCGGCCGGGCGCATGGATTTTCTTTTCTATGGTATAACGAACTTTGGCTTCGCTCAGTAAAGCTTCTCTTAATAGCCGGCCTTCAGCCGGGCTCAAGGATTTTTTCCTCTGTGGTATAAAAAACACAAGCTTCGCTAACGAAAGCATATCTGCATAACCGGCAAGGATTTTCCCTACTTTGGTATAAGAATTGGGGTTTTTTATACTATCCCTAGAAACTTTTATATAGAATTTTATAAAATTTGTGTAAAAATGTTTGGGGTGATTTTTCATTTCTTAAAATTTGCATTTGTTATTAGTAGACGAAAAATAGCCCCAAAGTAAAAATTGTGATTTTATTTGGGGCCATTTTTCATTCCTTGATATTGGGGTCGTTTTTCATTCCACTTAAAATGCAAAAACACCCTAACGAAAAATGAAAAATAACCCCAGAACAAAAACAAACAAAATGCGCCAAAATTGCGTGTTGTTGTGTTTCATGTAAAATTTTGGGGCCGTTTTTCATTTTTCTTTTGGGGCAATATTTCCTGGGGTCATTTTGCGCACCGCCGGAAAATTGCACCCAAAAAAATGAAAAATAACCCTAAAAATAAAATTAAATATGACCCTAAATTTGGGGTAATTCTTCATTATGAAAAATAACCTCAAAATTTATAATGAATTTTAACCCAAATAAAGAACACAAAGAAAGTTATATTAAACATTTTGGGTGGAGTTTTTTTTTTTTTTTATTGAATCTTTCTTGTCGAAAATTACAATATGTGTTCAAATCTTAATCCTTATTCGTATTTGTATTTGTTAGCCGTTACCAATGTAACCGCTAATTAATTGCATTCAAGTGTCAAAAAAGCCTGCTAGGCTCAAAGTGTCGGATCTTTTCAGCCTCCGGTGGCCTTCGAACTTTATTAGATCCCGAGCGAGGTAGTTGGGATGGACCATAACTTTATCTATGTATTTGACTGAATACTTTTTAATTTCTTCCTGGATGGTAGCGATGTTAAGATCTCTGTGGATAATGTCATTACGTATTTACCATGGGGCGCAGACAATTTGCCGTAATATCTTCGACTGTCTTCTTTTTAGCTTCTGGATGTTTGATGCGCATGCAGTACCCCATAATTGGATGCCATATGTCCATATTGGTTTTTTAATAGACTTGTATAAGAGAACTTTGTTGTCTAAGGATAAGTTTGAGTTTCGACCGATTAGCCAATGTAGTTGAGCTGCTTTAAGTTTCATGACGAGACCAGGTCAAGCGTCTATCTATATGAATTCCCAAGCACTTAACATGGTTTTCTACCGGAACAGTGATGTTATTTATTTTTACAGTTGGGCACGTTTGTCTTCTGAGCGTGAAAGTTAAGTGAGCACATTTAGCCGGGTTAACCTTTATTTTCCATTTTTCTAGCCAGGCTTCTAGTTCATTGATATGCTGCGATGCAACTTTTGGGTCCTGATTAACACTTATAAAGGCTGTGTCGTCTGCAAACGTAGAAGTATGTGTGCGCGGGCTTGTTGGCATATCAGCTGTAAATAGTATATACAGTAACGGCCCTAATATGATGCCTTGAGGTACACCAGCAGATATTTTCTTGGTGGGGGAGTATTTGTTTTTTGATCTTGCCATGAATGTTCTGCCAGTTAAATAGCTCTCAAGGAGTTTGTGAGTGTTTTGTGGAAGCATTCGTGTTATTTTAATGAGTTCATATGTCCGAAATTAAAAATCCCAAATTAAGAATCCCGATTTCAAAATCCGAATAATCATACAGTTTTGGTCTTAAAAATCGTACGATGGTTAGCATGGTTGGGCTTTCGGCCATACACAAGTATTTTTTTTCTGTATGGTATAATGAACACTGGCTTTGTTTACTAAAGCTTCACTTTATAGACGGCCTTCAGTATAACGAACACTGGCTTCGCTAACTAAAAAATCTCTGCATAACGGGCAAGGATTTTCTCGACTTTGGTGTAAGAATTCTGGTTTTTTATACTGTGCCTAGAAACTTTTTCATACAATTTTATAAAAGTTGTGTAAAAATATTTGGGGTGATTTTTTCATTTCTTTAAATTTGTATTTGTTTTATTAGTAAACGAAAAATAGCGCCAAATAAAAATTGTCATTTTGGCTTTGACCTGCCGACAATTAAAAAAAAAAAATTAGTTAGGTATGGGGTAAACATATTTTGAATAACTCCTTTATGAATCCAAAAACTGTTTCAGGAAATCTTCATGGTTTCTGAGCTATTAAGAAATAATTTTGCCACTGTTTGGCGAATGCTGCAAATTACGCATACAAAACGTACAAAATGAATTTCACTCTTGATTTGCTTCATTGCCGTAAGAAAAAAAGAAGTAAAAGCAAAAGCAAAATAAAATGTCAACAACTCAATACACAGCAGTAAGAATACGTATGCAGCACAAAAAGCTACAAATAAATTTAGAAAAATGGAATATGCAGCACAAAGCCATACTTTTTAGTTTCAATTAAATACTATTAACATCTAAGTTCGTTAATGAACGTTCATAAAAATTTAAATTTTTCTTCAAAACATCCCTGCGGGAAATTTGTGTAAATTGGTCCAATAGACTGGTCCTGGGAGTTGTGAAAATAGACAGGTATAAAAAAAAAAAAAGAACTCATGACCAGTGAAAGGAGAACCAATCATGTAACCGGGTTATGAAGAACAAAAAGGTAGAAAAAGTAATGAATTACAGAACAGTCTTCACCGCTGTGTGACACATATTTTTGGACTTTCTAAAATTTGGTCCTTGAATTTAATTCTAGGACTTGTTTTATTGAAATAATACTACATTGTATTGAAATAATAATTCATTGTAGTAACTATCACTAAACACGTCCATTGAGAATAGATATGTGGCTGGTGTCATCTGAACCCCTCCAGCCTCATGTAAAAGTGATAGGTCTTATTCATAGAAGGTGTAAAACTAGAACCGGTCTCTACCACCAAAGACCTATCACGGGACTACTTTGATGTCAGTTCGCTTCCCTCTAGGGATATGCCAGAAGCAGTGGTGAAATTAAAAAAATCCTATCGATTATATTTTTAGAAAACTTCATGCACTAATAAAATTATTACAGTAACTGATTGTTGGTTATTAAATTCGTTTACCGTACTGTTAAAATTTAATAAAAATATAGTTATTTTAGGAATAATTTTTTTTTTTAACATTTATGTTTGTTATTCAAAAAATAAACTACCAAAAAATAATGTTTTTCCGTATTTATTTTGTTATTTAGTTTGATTTTTGTCGGTTAAAATATATTTTTTAAAAGTAAAAACTATTCAATTTTTACGAATATGAGGTTCAATAAATAAAAAATTAAAAAATGAATGTTAAAATCATTTGTTTTAAATGAAATGTAAATGATCCGTTTTTTTTCTAAATGAATTTTAATTTGTTTTAAATGAATTTTCGTTCGATTTTAACTACATAATATTTTGAGTGTGTAAATCTTCGTTGCCGTTTGGCTCTTAAGCGAAACGGCAGAGTAATTTCTAATCTTTTTTAACTGTGACAGACTATATTTTACTTTAATAAAATTATTCGTTAAGGTTTTATGCGAACTAAAGTATTTTCCGGGAGTGGGATATATATGGAGCCTACTGTATATTACGGACCGATCTTAACAAAATTTTTTTTAGTATATTTTAATCATATAAAACGAATTTGTGTTAGTTTTTGTTAGTTTTTGTTAGTTTTTGTAACAAATATATACTTTTTTAGGCAGGTTGATCCACATTTTGGCTCATAAATCTCTTCCTACTAAACCGATTTGGCTGGATTTCAATACCAAACTGCCTAGGAGAACTAGAAAGATGACAGCCAAAACCGTTATTTTCTGTTGAGTCTATGAAAAGTGAGCGTGCTTTCAACAGACTGACAGACAGACATACGGACCAAGCTAAATTGACTTAGAATTACACAAAAGCCCAGAATATATCGCACACTATATCATTAACTTTTACAACTGGAAAAGTTAGACATCAGGCAAACAATTTCTATGAAATATGAATCGAATAATAAAAGTAAGATAAACGAGGCCTGCGATTAATCAAAAATATTGATTAAGCAAAAATTGTGCTTAATTACCTATTTAAATGATTTGATTTACAAATTCTTTTATAATCGACTGTGTTTTATTTTGATAAATTAAATAATCGTGCTTAATTCCCAGTTTTTATTCTTGACAAAACACTTGAAATTTATTGTTGATGGGATAAGCTATTCCTATACATTTCACTGGTTGCTTAGGCCAGATCATCAGGAAACTTCATTCATAAAGATTTTAGACAAACTAAAGATATTAAACCAATGTTCGAAAATAAACAGTACATTATTTAACGTTCGGCTCACACACCCAAGAACGATATCTATTTTTTTTAGTGATTGTGTAATAAAACACAACCCTTAATACCGTTCGTAACTATTTTCAAGAAAGAACAGAGCATTATATAATGTTCGGTTCTTCATTAAAAAACAGAACAATTGTAGTGATACTGTAGAAAAACATTATATTTTAATGTTCTTTAACGTTTTTTTCGTGTGTGCATTTTGTATTTGTAAAAAATTTTTGTTATTTTTACCAGCCAAAAGGGACGAACATTAATGAGCCGAACCGAACACATCGAAGTTTGTGGATTTTCAAAAAAACCCAACGGAATTATTTGTTCTCATCTTTTGTTGTGTGTGATAAAATCAGTACTATTTTTGTGTTCGAAAGATGACTAACAGGGAAACGTTATTTTTTTAATGATTTTCTACACAAACAGTATTAGCGTTTGTGTTTTCCACAAATCTACCGAACCGAACATTAAGAAACGATATTTAGTGTTTATTTTCGAACACTGTATTAAACCAAATAAAACTGTTAAACGTATAAGAATTATAGCAACAGTTCTACTTGTAACAATATCAAAGCTTAAACAAAACACATCAACAATAAACAACAGTGGGTTTATCTCATCTTACATTCATTCCCCACTACAATTAGTTGAAATTCTCTCAACATTAATTGTAGTTGTAAGTAGGTTAAGAAAACCAAAATAAAAACAACAACAACTTACAAAAGATGTTGTCAATTAAGTGTTTTTTAGGCCGTGCACTTGCCTGTTTATTATCAAAAAGTAATTTCAATTTTTGGGAATACAAAATTTTAATTTCAAAAGATTTTGCTATTCGTGCTTAATTCCCAGTTTTTATTCTTGACAAAATGATCTGGCCTAAGCAACCAGTGAAATGCATGGGAATAGCTTATCCCATCAACAATAAATTTCAAGTGTTTTTGTCAAGAATAAAAACTGGGAATTAAGCACGAATAGCAAAATCTTTTGAAATTAAAATTTTGTATTCCCAAAAATTGAAATTACTTTTTATTGATAATTTTTCATTCTTGACTGAAGCTGGGCTCGAACCCAGGCGTTTTTACGGACAGGTTACCCTTACATGTTTCGATTGCAACCACTCAATCTCCTCAGAGGGCTTGCCGTTTAACACTCGCAGCCATCGACGACTGCTGACGTCAATAGTCAAATATCAATCCTTACACCAAATTGTATTTAACCTTTAGTAGATCGAAATTTGCTTTGAATGATTATCTATTTTAATTTATTTGGATTGATAAATTAAAATTATAATAAGCCAATTAATAAGAAAATATGTAGGTCACTGGTGCGGGTCCGGTTCGAAGGACAAAATGTTTAACTTGCGGGTTGCTGGTAGGTCCCAAAGGCACTGAGGGAACTCACGGTGGGTTGCTTCAACTGGTGGATGCTTGAGACAGGTCAGGTCTTCTGACATCCGAATTTTTTGTTTTGGTCGGCTCACTGGCACTTTTATATGTGGCCCTTTAAACATTTATTAAAAACACTTTTTTTAAGTCAGTTTATTTAATTTTAAAGAGCCTTTATTTTCACTTTTTTTTTGTTAACAAATTTTCTTAGCCTCACTAAAAGAATGGGTAAACTGTATCACAAAAGGTAAAACAAAGCAGTTGAAATTGTTCTATTTATGAGCTGCCACTATCTTTAGTGCAGAGACGTATACACCTGCGCATATAATTAATGTATTCGCCGCATTATGCGCGCGAATAAAAATATTTCATAATTGAATAATTTGAATACGTTTCTCTTTGTTTTACAAGTTTCTTTGCAATCTGCACTTAGTTTACACATAATTACACATTGCAACACACAAAATGCAAAGTCCTTTCAGTGTGGAATTTCTTGAAGCTCTTATCGAAACTAAGTCTGTGTTCATACGGCTCATGTCTTATTGACAAGATTGCTACTTTATAGGCGAGAGGGACGAGGGGAAAAGAAACGAGTACACAGATGCATGTACTGTCTTTACGATTGCTTTCTCAATCATTGTTTAATTTTGTTTTTGTTTTCAATATCAAACAAAACAAAATAAAAAGCATGTCGTCAACATGACATGATTCATTTGAACGCCAATTCATGTTCAAAGAAGAAAAAAGAAGAATCTTGTCAATAAGACATGAGCCGTATGAACTCAGACTAAAAAAAGGCCCTTTGGTTACTTATTTAGCTCTTGCTCACAGTGTTTGGCTCATGTATATATTGGCTTAAGCTTGATTATACCGAATAAGTTTTTCTTACGGCTATATCTCGGAAATCCATTGGAATTTCAGCACAACTGAAGCTATAGAGTAGGAAAAATTAAACTAGCGGGGAAAACTATATGTACTACCTGTATATTAAAAATTGATTAATTGATTAAACAGCTTTTTTATTAAATAAACATTTTGCTTAACCGATTAATCGCACATCCCTAGCTGAAATATCTGAAACTAAAAAAAAATAAAAAATTTATGTTTTATTATTTTTTAGTTTTAGAGTTATTCGTTGTCATAATTCCAGTTAAAACCAAAGAAATTCAATTTTATTTTTACTAAAATAGTTTTACCGCACACAACTCCACAAAGAAAAAGAAAGAAATCAAACATCTGTTCTGTGTAAACTTCACATTTTTATACAGTGTTTCATCGTTAATACACTCGAGGAATAAAAGAAATAAAAAATATGGTCTTAATAACTTAAATTTTGCCTATTGGGATATTCAATATTAGAGTATGCCTTTATGTAGCAAAACAGTATTTTTTGCAAGAAATATAAAAAGGGCTTTGAAAAACTTCAACATCACACCTATTTTTAAAGAGACTCCTCTAGAAAATCAAAATTAATTACTTCTTACACTAAATTTTATTTTAGTTAAACAAATTTTTTTCACTTATACAAATACAATCAAATAAAATATGTCGATTTCTGTCCAAACGTGGCGATTTTGAAACGTGTTTGGCGGTAGGATTTTCCATTTGGCCACTGACGACTTTTTTGGCGATTTACTTTTTTCCATTTATATTATTACAGAGATTTTTTTAAAGAGTTTGGCATTTTTGTTATCATTACTAACTAATTTAAAACAATTTTAGAATTTTTTTTCAAATGATTTTTGTTTTGTTAACATTTTAAGTGAATTTTATATTCAGACACTATTTAATTCTAATAGTATGTATGCAGGTCAAAACACTAGTAATGAAATCGATGAGGCTGAAGTGTACGATCTTATAGACTTGTGTACTTAATTACAGTTTTTAACGGCATATATGATCTCCATTTTATGTTATTTAAAAAAAAAAATAAAATAACAGAAACTAAACAAAATTTACTTTCAGCGACTTTTTTGTATTTTTTCTCAGTTTTTGGCGATTTTTAACTGAAATATTATACCAGCAAAATTTAATAAAAAAAAAAAAAAAAACGTTGCGAAAACTGAACAAAATTGACGTTTGGCGATTTCTGACATCCGGTTTGGCGATGGAGCCCAAAAAAAGTCTGACAACCCTGAATACAATTACAAATTAGATTTTAACTTCATTAACGGTGCAACGTAGATCTGCAGCCCGTTTTAGTAAAACAAACAATTTAAACGTATATAAAAAACACGGAATTTTATATGAGATGAAAATATTGTCGTTCCACAAAATCCTTAATAAAAACTTTATTTTTAATCCGATTTTTTTCAAATTACGCTCGAAATGTTGGTAATTAAATATACTATTTGGTTAAGAAATAAAACATTCCAGATATTTAATATAACGTAATAAAAAAAACGAAATAAAAATAAAAAAATTTGAAAAAAACGTGAAAATTTTTTTGAACTTTGAGGTGCCTTTACTCAGCCATTTCTTATCAGATAGAAATTTGTAGCACATCGATGGAAAAGACATTCGATTCGGTTGGGCTCCACAAGGGTTTGAGTGGGACCATACACCGAAAAACACAAAAGTACCGTTATCTAAAAAACGTTACTTAGGAAAAAAAAAATTACAGCGATTTTCGTGTTCAGGAGGTCCCAATTAACTTATCTAGGCATGTGGTGTTCTTGGTATTTTTGGCTGTAAACCAGTGTAATTTTTGAAATAACTACTTCAAAAAATAAGAAAAAATGTTTTTTATCAAGCTTAAGAGTCATATTTTCAGCTAAAAAGTGTGAAATTTCGGATCGCGTTTTTTACTCAAAATATTTTTTGAGCTGCAGTTTCGCAAATGTTTTCAAAATTATTATATCTTCCAAAGAACTTGTATTCTCCTCTGCGTATGAAAGACAAACGTCAAAGCTTTTGAGGGCATTCTGACATAAAATTTTGAATTCTTTTGATGTAATAACTACGCCACTTAGGCAGGAAAATACATCATGTACGTATGTTTTTGGTTTTAAATTCATTCATAAGAAAAAACTAAATTAAAAAACAAATCAGAAGAGAAAAATAAACCAAAACTTTGTTTGAAAAGTTGCACTTATTGAGCTTTTAGTTTTTGAAAAGTCGCGTTAACAGAGTCACCAATGTTAAGAACTTGGGTGTTGCGATTATCGAGAGTTGAGTTAACCGAGGTTTTACTGTAGTTGGTTGAAAGTGATCATTGGCAAAAAAAAAAAAACGCCCGTAATATGCGAATTGACACATGTTGCAAAAACTAGTTAAACTTATTAAAATATATATGTAATAAAAATAAAACAAAATTGTGAACACAGCTGAAAACTGCTTTTGAAAACAAGAGTTTGTTGTATAAATTGCCCCATATTTTTGTTTTTTTTTTTTTTTTTTGTTAAAATCAATTAAAAAATGCTTTAATAATTTCTTCGAATATCACTTTATGCTCTAAGTTAAAATTTAGAATTTCTATAAAAATATGGAAATTATTTTACCGGCTAATTTCCGTGAGTCTAAAATATATCGTTTATCTTGATGTATTATCATTTTTTGTTTCTCTTTCTTACTGTGGCAGTAACACTTTCAGCTATTTGGCAAAGTCTTTTGTACACATTACACACCACACACAGATGCATCCGACACACAATAAAACATTTAGACGACAGTAATAAACAAATACATGTGCAACATGGAAGGAAAAAACTTTGGCCACACGCCACAGTTACGAAAAAAAAAATGTTGCAAAAAAGGCGGCAATTATTAATGAAATGAATGAAGAAGAAGAAAATGAGAAACGAAAAAAACTTTGTCTTTGATGTTGACAGACAGCCAAGCAAAATAGGCCTACAAGGCGGTCTTTGAAGTACAAGAAACTCACACAAACACACAAAATCTTACTTGAATTCTAGAGATTTTTTTTGTCTCATTATTTTGTATTTTTTTGCTAAACGGAAAAAAGTTGGTAAAATGCATTTTGCGGTACTTTATAGACCGTGCATAAAAGGCGTTTAGTAAGTACTAGATGATGTTAGACACACAAGTGTAAACGTTTTGTTCCCGGGTGTGTGTGCAAGTGTTGCATATGCAACAAAAGAAGTTATAAATATGAGTATTTACAGTTGTAATTGTACAGATTTAGATGCTTGTACATAAGTTGTTGTTGCTGTTTTTTTTTTTTTTTTTGTTAATATTGTTGTTTTTTTTGAGTTGTTTATAAATTGCTAACTTAAGTCGAGCAGTTTTTTTTTTTTGTTCGCTTAGATAAAAAAATAAAATAGCAACAGCTTGTTGTTGGTTGGCTTTAGCAACAACTTGCAACAAACAGCGTCAGTTCCCTTACTATTCAACCGCTCTGCCAGCCTGCCTGTTGGCCTGGCTTAAAGGCTGACTGACTGGTTGTTTTGTATGCACAAGTGTGTGTAAGTCTTTAGTTGATCTTGAGATGAGATGAAAGGTGCACTGGCTAAAATGCCGCTGCTGTATTTTAGCCATTGTATTGTATTGTAACTCGTATGTAGTACATTTTATTGACTGATGTAGGTAAACGGATACAAACATACAATATTTTGCAAGTGAGTATGTGTATGTTGAATGACGACTAAGAGTGTGTGAACGAATAGTACTTCATGTACTTGCGAAGTAACAAAAAGGTGTGACTAAAAGCATAAAATGACACTTAAGTTAATTGTTGTCTAAAAATGCTTAAAATGTGTTAAAAGGCAATAAATTTTAATAATGAATAGGACAATAAGAGATATTTCCTCATAACCAAAAGCGAATATACGACTGACTTTTAGTCAGTTAATCGAAAGAAATATTTTTTTAATAGAACAATTTTTTATCAACCCGGGTTCAAATCCCAGCTCAGCCAAGAAAAATTATCAATAAATTTTAATAAAAATTCCAAGTTGTAAAATTCCTTCCCTCAGTGAAAATAATTTAATGAAAATTAAATTTGATGAACTCAAGCCTAATTAAAGAATATCAAAAATTACTTTTTTAATATTAAACAAATTCCTCTCAGAAAAGAAAGATAAACTCAAATTTAATTATATTAAAGCGTTTCTTAAAAATTATAATTAAATAATGAATCCAACTATAAGAATGTTAAAAATTGTTTGTATTGTTTTCCATTTTAGCCCATAATGCATTAAAAGTTGTATTAAATCCATAGAATTTATGTTAACTTTTCTTGGCTACTGACCCATAGTGCCGGTTAATGTAGTTAAAAAAAAAACACTTTATTAAATCATTTGTACTACTTTTCACATGTTTAAATTTGTCTCTTTTTCTGGTTGCTTTGGTCTCTTTTCTTTAATCATTTTATAACATAAACATGTCAATTTAAATTTTTCAGTTGTATGACACAATTACAATAAAAAATTTCTTAAATTACATCTTATATTTCCACGCCAATGACTTCTCTTAAAAAACACGACAAACAGACAGGCAGATATACATACTATCAAACACACAGACAGACAGACAGACAAACAGGGATATATCACACAAACACCACAATTGTCAGTGTTGTATTTTCATTGTATGGACAGATCAATACGAATTACGAAAATGACCCTGAATGTCGTCCCCAAAATGTGAATGAATGTCAAATAATATTAAAATCAACAACATCTCTCTTCGTCATCAACAGCATCAACGCCGTTGTTGTTGTCTTTCTTCTTATTCTTTGTATAGAGAATTCATAAGGCCACTTACTCGCCTTACAATAGCAATTAACTCAAGTTTGTGTGTCTGAAATTGAACTGACTGACTGGCTGAATATGAGAGTAACATAGCAGTCAGTCAATTTTAGGAGAAAAAAAATTCCATATGTAGCGACAACTTAATGCGAAAATGTTTGTTAAATGTTCTACACAAGATTTAATTTGCAAATCAAAACATACGACAAACGATTTATGTTCATGTTAAATATGCAAATGACAATCAAGAAAACATATCACACACTCACACAAAATACAACAGAGATTCCCTAACTGTTTTGATTTTCGTGCCAGAAATTGCCAACAGCCAATAAAGAAGTTAACTTTTCTACTATTTTAAAATGGTACTTTGTTGCAGAAAGGGTTTTTTTATTGTAAAGGTATTTTTCCAAACGGTACTTTTTTTAAGACATGGTACTTTTTTGTAAAGGTTTTTTTAATGTTTTTTTAAACTCTTTGGTGAAAATATTCTCTAAGTTTTTTTTTGGTGGAAGAGCTACTTTTTTGAGAAATGGTACTTTTTGTGGAATAGTATCATTGTGTTGAAATGTTGATTTATGGGATTTTTTTTTTTTCTTTTTTTTTTGTAAGAAGTACAAAGTTCAAGAACTTAAATGGTTCTTAACGAATTTTTGCAATAAACTTCATTCATATACATACTTTTATTTGCTTTTGCATTTTTTGAAAAAGGTAAATTTTTGTAAAAATACTCCTTTTTTCATAAGACATGTTCAACACTACAAGATATGCAGCGTTTGAAATTGAAAAATTCAATATGAATTTCTGTAGAGTAAAAAACAAATTTATAAAATACTAACATATACCCGCTACTTCGTTAGCGTCTCCCTTTTCTTTCAAATTTCCCGTATTTTTTTTTTTTTTTTTTTTTTTTGTGGCAGCCCATAATTTAGTACGAATATGTCAATGAATGGCGGAAACTATTTTGTAAAAATGTACCAAAAATACTTACGATTTTCATCCCTTAAATGTTCGAATTTCGAAAAAGTACCAAATTCGTATACGTCTTTTTTTATAAGTTTCGAATGTGGTATTATCTTTGTTATCATGTTTATTGATTCAAAAGATAGATGGGGTGGCAAAAAAGTACTAAAATTCAGATGTTACCCATTTACTCCCTAATAGGGCCGAATTTCAAAAAAGTAAAAAACACCTGTCCGTTCAAATTTCCCGTATTTTTTTTTTTTTTTTTTTTTTTTGTGGCAGCCCAGAATTTAGTACGAATATGTCAATGAATGGCGGAAAATATTTTGTAAAAAAGTACCAAAAATAGTTACGATTTTCACCCCTTAAATGTTCGAATTTCGAAAAAGTACCAAATTCGTATACGTCTTTTTTTATAAGTTTCGAATGTGGTATTATCTTTGTTATCATGTTTATTGATTCAAAAGATAGATGGGGTGGCAAAAAAGTACTAAAATTCAGATGTTACCCATTTACTCCCTAATAGGGCCGAATTTCAAAAAAGTAACAGACACCTGTCCGCTTATATTTCTTAAGAACAGCTATAAGTACTGCATTTATTACATTTATTTAGCATCTCTTTTAGTTTTGGGGATATGAGGTTACCGAATTTTCCCGGGTTTACCTTTTTTAGCCCGTAAACATTCGAATTTCGAAAAATTCCGTCTTAGTCTATCGATTTGGGGAGTTACCAATCGCTAGTCCAAATTTCTAGTCTCTAATTTCAGCGGTTCGGGCTGGGCGATGTCAGTCAGTCAGTCACTCACGCAACTCTTCAATATATGTGACAGCGCATAGAGAAAGGGACATAAGGGTTAAAACAAATCAATTTTCAATTTTTTTTTTTTTTTTGATGTGGACAACATCTGAACAAAACCGGTTTTTACCCTTAGGTCGCTTTTCTTGAATTCGTCTTATCTTTCAATGTAATTTTTGGCGTTGCGTTTTACACAATTAGGGCCTTAATCATTTTTAACAAATTAGTTGTAAACCTACATTCTTATTTGTTTTGGGATCATATTCCCGAAACTTAAAATCCGAAATTCTGAATTTCCAAATAAGGACTCGTCAACTTGAGTTTTCCTGCATAGACGGCCTTCAGCCGGAAGCAAGAATTGTCTCCTCTATGGCATAAAAAACACCGGCTACACTAGCTAAAGCTAAAGCTTCTAAATTCGGTTTTTCAATTCACTAAATTCACTTTTTTTTTAAATATTAGTTGGCAAGGTACTTTTTAGAAAAAAAAAAACTTTTACAACAGATACTTCTTTAACAATTTGCTTTTCCATAGAACTTTTAAAAATAATCTTTGTTTTAAGTGAACTTTTTGTTAAACAAATACTTTTTTAAATTTAACTGTTAAGAATAGACAAAGTACGTTATAAAGAGGTGCATTTTCTTCCTTAAAAGCTTAAGAACCTCTTAAAAAATACAATAAATTTGTCTGTTTAGGTAGCGCCAGTTAAATTGATTTTTTTTTTTTTTTTTTTTTTTGTCGAATGTACATTTCGAAGGAGACGTAAAAATTAAGCAGTAGAAAATAAAAGTGATTTAATAAAATTAACTGAAAAAAACATCTTTTAACTACAACTTGTTAAATGTATTTTTTTTTTTTTAATAAAAAATACACTTTTAATTTGATTTTTGTTTTACAAAATATTTAAAAAAAAAACATCAGACATCATTCGCAGTTCAAACGATTTCTTTTAAAGGAAAAAAAAACAGTCACATAAACTTTAACACCAGGGCGTGAATTGACAATTACACTCAATTGAATATAAAAATTTCTTAGAAAAAATTTATTTTTTTTTGGGGGATTTTTAAAAAATAATTATTTACAAAGAAACTGAGCCAAACGCCCAATAAAGTGCTGAATGATGAAATGTTTGTGTTCATTAAAGAAATTTTTTACAGAAAATGAAAATGTTTCCTTAAAGATACAAAAATATTTTTTCATTTAAATCTTTTTCTCTCCCAATATTTTTCACCTTTTGAAAATTTCTAAAACGAATTCTTCAATTTCATTTTCTATGCCATATTTTCATTAATTAGAAAACCGGAAATAAATCATAAATGGAAAAACGTTTTAGTTTTTTTTTTTAAGTTTAATTTTAATTGCCCTTGTTTATCAAAAATCTAAAAAAGATCAGTGGAAGCCCAACCAAAATTAAACGTGCAGATACTTGTATTTCAAAGTACGTTCAATATGTGTTTGTAAATCTAGATACGTGTATGTATTTGTACACAGAAAAAAATATCTCAAGAAAATGTTTTGCAACACAGTTAGTTTAAAATTAATTTTTAGGCAACAAACTTTTTATTTGATTCAATGAACAAATTTATCAAAATTACACTTTGCAAAATATCACTCATTAAAATATATTAAGGGTATTCACGTCACAAGTTGCACCCTTGCAAAAAAGCAAAAGTGCAAAAATAAAACAACAACCACACAGACAATTAGTTGTGCGTAAATAATTGTCTTTGTGGTTGTTGTTATGTTTTTGCTCGTTTGCTTTTTTGCAAAGGTGCAACTTGTGACATGAATACCCTTATTTAATAATGAAATTCATATTATATAAAAAAAATATTTGAATCAAAGTAAAGACAGTATTTTTACAACCCTTGTCCATTATCTAATAGCTTTGATGTTATTGCAAATAAGACTTGAGTGTTTGTAATTCTCATTCGCTTTACAGTTTTATTTGTATAACATCTTTAGTTTTTCCAAAGTCTTTGAGAAAAGTTTTCCTGATGATCTGGCCGAAGCAACCACACAGAAAAAATTAAAAATTTATTTCAATTAAAAAAATTGTGATATTTATTAAAAAATTTATTAAATTTGTACCAGAAAACAAATTAATGGTATCAATTAAACGTTTAATTCACTTGATTAAGCGTTTAATTCACTTGATTAAACGTTTAATTCACATGATTAAATTTTTAATTAAAACTGATTTTATTTTTGATTAATGCTTTAATTGAAAAAAATTAGCGAGAATTTTTTCTGTGCAGCTAATAGGTAATAGCTTATCCCCCCATAACAAATATGAAAATTATTTTTTTCTGTGTATGTAAAAATATATATAATGGTATTTATTATTTATACATTTTTGTATGGTAAAGAAGGCCACGCTAGAGGTTGACTAAAGTTGTTGTTGAAGTGAAGTTTTACATTACAACTTGTCATGTGTCGGCATTTAGTGATGTCATAAAATTTGATTAAAGGCACCGACGAACCCCAAAACAAAAACAAATACAAAGCAACAAATAACAACTTTTACTCATATGAAATGATGAACGAGTATGTTTAACGAAACTACCACCCTTTCAACAACAGTGATTTCTCATTCATCATTTTTATTTAGCTACATTTTTGGCTCCTTGCTGCAGTTTTTTTTTTTTTTTTTTTATTTAGATACATTTTGGAAGTCAATGTTTGATGTGTGTGATTGCCGTTTGTGAAATCGTTTTAAATTTCTTAAATTAGAATTTATTTTTAGGATACTTATTTCAATGTTATGTTAGTTGATGTAGTTTTTATCTGTTTTTGTATTATAGATTTTAATTAAACTTTGTCATTGTAGTTTTGTTAGATATAAATTTCCTAGAGCTGATAATCCATAGATTTAGAATTTTGGTTTTTGTAATAGACATCTTCCTTGTGCGGGCACCCCACTCGACAGACTCTGTTAAAAGGGCCTGGCAGCCTTTAAAAGGAAAACACTTTGTTCTTGTGACAAGACATCCCCTTTGTAGGGACACACTTGAATGAGCCCTATGGTGCCCAGTTATCAGAGATTCCACTATATTTCTATATTGAAACTAACAACATACCCCCCTCTAAATTTGAATTTGCGACCAAAACTTAAAAAGTGTCAAATAAGAAAAAATCCCGAAGATCTTAACACCGCCATTATATTTATGGATCTGTGTGTAAAAGCTAGTTTCGTGTGGGGTTCCTTAGCTGATTAATATATCCGGAAGTTTTGAGAACCCTAAAATTCGGATATCTGGCTTGGTAACTACACACTGATAGAAAATGCGTCATAACCCTGATGAATTTTGACATCAGTACTATGACAAGTGTCTTCGTTTTTGACCACATGAAGCTTTTCATCACTTGGCCAAAGTGTCATCAGGTAAAAATGAAATTATATCATCAATGGGGTGACACATCGGCATCACAGAAATAACGAACATGTCCTCAGTACGATGACGCAGTAACATCGGAGAAAGGACACATTAGCATAAATTTAATAACAGTTTGTCATTAAGTCAAAGCCAAAGTCATTGGAATTGACTTAAGTCAAAGTGAGAGAATATTATTGATGACAAAATGACAAAATTATACGAAGACGTTAGTCATTGGATTGATGTTACTTTTTGCATCATTGATGCCATTTGAAGTAACATTGATTTTACAATTCTGATGTAAGGGCATCATCAATATGAAGATGCATTTTTCAATCAGTGCAGGATGTGGAATAAGTTCCTGAAATCTTAAGCGGGTTGCATAGTCTTGCGGCAAAACTTCATGTTCAATTTGCATCTTTTGTACGGAAACAGCAAAACGTTTTTTGCATTATTCTCCGCAGGGAAGTTATGGACAATTGAAATTGAGTGGCACGTTAACGAGTCGATGTTTCGGGGTTCTCGTTTCTTCGCTCTTCCAAGTTCGCTTGGCATTATCTTGGCATCGTGTCTGAAGCGGTCTTTCACTCCGATATATGTAAGCCACTAACAGATCCCGACAGCGAAAAAACGAGCGTCTAGATTTTGTGATGGCGTATTTTTGGCGTCTAAAAATTTTGAAATTTTATTGGTGTTTGAATTATTAAGTTTTGACTAGCAAAATAAAACTTAACAATTTTTACTCGTTGTTTCTAATAATAAAAATAAAATAATAAAAAAAACCAAAATAAAAAAATTATATCCTATCTTAAGCTATCGGTAAGATATGAAATCGAACCTGAGTAATTCAAATAATCTATACTCATAAGAAAGGAATAGAAGATCCTTCGCAATTTTTAATAAAATTTAATTTTATCAAAGTTTTTCTTGGGAGTCAAAAATGTATTATCAAGGATTCGTTTAAATTATTCCTATGAGCATTTCACTGGTTGCTTAGGCCAGATCATCAGGAAACTTTTTCCAAAGATTTTGAAAAAACTAAAGTTATTTCACAATTAAAACTGTTAAGCGAATAGGAATTAAAAGCACGCTAGTTTTACTTGTAACAATATCAAAGCTTTAACAACAAAAAAAAAAAAAAACAGCAATAAAAACAGAGTTTATCAGCCATGTCACAGAGTACAATTCCGTTCGGAAACCGAATTCATTACGTATTTTGGTGGTTCAAAAAATGACGAAAAAAATTTTCGGAATGAAACCCTTTTTGGTTTTATGAACAAAATGGGAGTTTTCTGTATCTGACAGGCCAAAAAACTATCAAAATACATTTTCTATCAATAAACTAACCCGTTCAGTTGTATTGCACTGCCACTTGCATACTAGTTCTTAAAGTTTTTCTTGTGAGTCAAACATTCATTATTAAGGTTTCGTTTTGATGTGCTAAATTGCCAATTCGTGAATTTTGATGAAACTATCAAAAATGTTTAAACATTTTTGCATAAATTATGAAAATAATTTTTGGGAATACAAAATACAACAAGAGTTGGTTTTCTGTAAATTGCAAATTACAAAATATATACACATATGGACAAAGAAAAATATATACTTTTTTATGTAATATAAATTAATACAGATAACTTAAAAATATTTGTTGTTTTAAATGTTATTGCATTTTTGATGCGTACGACTGTGTATGGGGATATGGGGATATGGGGGATTTCGTGTCAAGTGACCCAATTTTTAAATCGATGTCTTCCGATTAGGATGAAATTTGGTTTTTTTAAAAAATTTTTTTAAATTTTAAACTTAGTTTTTATTTATTTTTTAGCGGGAATGTTTTTTTTCTGCTCTAAAGAAAGCTTATGTCTTTTCCTTTAAGGAAGTTCTGGTCTTTTAGGAAAAAATTCAAAAAAATTCAGCATATGCTAAAAATTTGAAAACCCTCAAGACGAGAGTTAGAAATTATTTTTTTAATACATAAAACACTCGCACCCCAAAAAGCGTCCAAAACTACCTCAAAGGAAAAGACATAAGCTTTATTTTGAGAAAAAAAAACATTCCCGCAAAAAAAAATAAAAACTAAGTTTTAAATTTAAAAAAATCAAATGTTTGACCTTGACCCACATTTCATTAAAACTAGAAGACATCGATTTAAAAATTGGGTCACTTGACATGAAATCCCCCATATACATGCATATGGGTAAATCCAAAGTGTTGAACGTGACAGTCGTACGCATCAAAAATGCAATAACATTTAAAACAACAAATATTTTTACGTTATCTTAGGCCTTAAATTATAGCACTAAGAAAACACTGTTACCTATGCTAAAGTTTATGGAGGGCGCAATTCTAGGTCAAAGATAATGGCAATAGAAGTAGCGGTTTGAACGTGAAAAAATAGAAGTAGTTTTTGTGGCCATGTAGAAAAAGGCGTAATTCAGCGAAACCTGGCACAATTTTTAGTCAAACTACTTTCAGAATTTTGCGGAGCAATGTAACATTAAAGTGTCTTTGGTTTGATTCAAAAATCTTCTGTATTTTTCTTTTTTTCCATAATAATTTAACTGAATAATGATTAAAACAAAATAAAAATTTACCGTTTATCCGAATAATATATTCATCTTTGAACTCTTCCTTGGACAATGTAAGAACATTTTTTGGGAATAATTTTTATCAAATATCACCTCTTTTAAGGAAGATAATATGAAAGAAAACATATAATAAAACATTCTCACAAATAAGAAATTACATTTGCACAACTTTGCAGTCTGATGTTCATCTAAGTGAACAAATTTTTGGGTAAATTTATAAAATTAGTAAAATCTAAATATTTCTCTATAACAATATCGTAAAATAATCAGCTTTTGATAAATTTTAAATTTTCGTTCACGGTGGACCTTTTGAAGGAAATGCCCATATGAATTTCATCACCTAAAACCAAAAGGCCGTAATTTTTTATTGATCATGATGTAGTTAACCAACGTATCAGAACGAATCGAAAAGTCGAATTTGATTTTTTTTTGGTCATTAATGGCCTTTTGGATTTTAGGTGTTGTGGGTTGTCTCCTTCACCTTGCGCTTAAAATTTTTTTGAATTTTTAAAAATTTGTATAAAAATATTTTTCAAGTAAAGTGTTTTACAAAATAAACCCTGAAATAAAATTTTATTTTTTGAACTTTTTAAATTTTTACAAAATCGAGGTGAATTTTTTCATTGTACAGTTTTTTGAATTTTCGTTTTCGGTAACCCTGTTCTAGCCCCTCCTTTTAATATACCGATCGACTCAGAATAATTTTCAGAATCGATTTAGTGATGTCCGTCCGTTTGGATGTCTATGTAAACTTTGTACGCATGTACTGGCGATTTTAGAGATAATTCGTTAAATTGTTTGGTAAATATAAAAATCACAGGGATGAAGCCTGTAGAAAATGGTGAAAGTCGATACATAATATTAAATAGTCCCATACAAACTTCTTTCCAAATTTTTGCCCATAATCCATTTTGTTATATCTGTGGTTTTCATGGGCAACCGCGTATGTCTTAAAATAAAATTTTTCAGGAGAGCAGAAAAAACCATTCTAGATCAAACTATGGGTTAGATATTGCACCTTTTGAACTTTGTAATTGAGTTAAAACATCGGAATGGGTCTATCTGTTTTTAAATTTTTTTTAAAAAATGTAAAGAGCGCTTTAAATTAAGCAATAAAGCATCAACATTTCAAAATCGAAAAAATAGACATACGCGGTTGCCCATGAAAACCACAGATATTAGTATTACGATTAAATGTATCCCTAATATTTTATTGCAACCTCAATCTTCTTAAAACATTTTATTGCAATCGGTTCATATTTGACCATAACACTCCTGCAAGCACCAATCCCGCAAATTGCTTTAAGTTGTATTACTTCCTTATTTATGTTGGTATTGACATAAAACTTGGCGACAGTAACTATAGCGATAGCTACTATGTCGCGACACAATGCTGTGCTGGTAGGTTAACAGTTTTTAATTTGCTCTAACCACTAAAAAAATCTTTTCAAACGGGGAAAGTATACACAATATAAAGAAAAATATAGCGAACAATTCTGCATCAATAACTCCAATATTTCATTATTTTAGTTATGTCACTATTGAAGTTACTATTGATACAGTTAACGATCCAATAAAATTTAAATTAACTCAAGTAAAATCAGCGATAGAAAATGTCAACATTAAAAAATCTCCCGGTCCTGACCGCATCACAGGCTCAATGATAAGAAACTTACCTACATCTGCTTCAAGAATCTTGCTGCTCATCTTTAATGCGATATAACGTGTTGGCTACTTCCCATCCTTATGGAAGACCTCTAAAATTGTTATGATTACTAAGTCAGGAAAAGACGCTAGTCAAATTACGTCGTACAGACCAATCAGCCTACCATTAATATTATAAAAGCTATTTGAAAAAATATTCCTTTTAAGTATAACTCCCTATCTTAATGAACACGCAATCATTCCGGATCATCAGTTCGGATTCCGAGCAAGGCATGGTACAATCAAACAAGTGCATAGAATTGTTACCCAAATTAGATCAGCGTTTGAGAGAATGGAATATTGCTCAGCATTGTTTATAGACATTTCCCAAGCATTCTAAACAGTTTGGCATGATGGGCTGCTCATTAACATAACACGAATGCTTCCACAAAACACTCACAAACTCCTTGAGAGCTATTTAACTGGCAGAACATTCATGGTAAGACCAAAAAACCAATACTCCTCCACCAAGAAAATATCTGCTGGTGTTCTTCAGGGCAGCATATTAGGGTCGTTACTGTATATAATATATACATACAGCTGATATGCTAACAAGCCCGAGCACAAATTTTCTACGTTTGCAGACGACACAGCATTTATAAGTGTTAATCAGGACCCAAAAGTTGCATCGCAGCATTTACAGTCCCACATCAATGAACTATAGGCCTGGCTAGAAAAATGGAAAATAAAGGTTAACCCGGCTAAATGTGCTCACTTAACTTTCACGCTCAGAACACAAACGTGCCCAGCTGTAAAAATAAATAACATCACTGTTCCGGTAGAAAACCATGTTAAGTACTTGGGAATTCATATAGATAGACGCTTGACCTGGTCTAGTCATATTGAGGCGAACATAACGGCTATGAAACTTAAAGCAGCTCAACTACATTGGCTAATCGGTCGAAACTCAAACTTATCCTTAGACAACAAAGTTCTCTTATACAAGTCTATTAAAAAACCAATATGGACATATGGCATCCAATTATGGGATACTGAATGCGCATCAAACATCCAGAAACTACAAAGAAGACAGTCTAGGATATTACGGCAAATTGTCTGCGCCCCATGGTATATACGTAATGACATTATCCACAGAGATCTGAACATCACTACCATCCAGGAAGAAATTAAAAAGTATTCAGTCAAATACATAGATAAAGTTATGGTCCATCCCAACTACCTCGCTCGGGATCTAATAAAGTTCGAAGGTCACCGGAGGCTGAAAAGATCCGACACTTTGAGCCTAGCAGGCTTTTTTGACACTTTAATGCAATTAATTAGCGGTTACATTGGTAATGGCTAACAAATACAAATAAGAATTAGGATTAAGCTTTGAACACATATTGTAATTTTCGACAAGAAAGATTCAATAAAAAAAAAAACTATTGAAGTTAATAAGCGATAAAACCTACTTCCTATAATCACTTTATGACAAAAAAATGCATATAGACTTTGACACATATCTAGATAATATTCAACACAAAGAACTCTTAAATGATTCTTTAACACATAACATATTTCTGTTTTGGCGGTTCTAAGTTTACCCATGGGTCCCAGATAGGTTACACTTTCGAAAACTGTGCTGTAGGGTATCGCTTGATCGGGCTTGGTCGGGCCGACTATATTATCTTACTTGTAACATTTTCAGTTGCAAACTATCAATAAAATTAAAAAAAAAACCCAGCAAAACTTTTCTCTTTTATAAACAAGCGGTTGTTTAGACAAAAAGTATGTTAGAAGTTTTACTGAATCACTCTTTGAATAAGATTTATTTTGGTCAGCACATGAAAACGAAATTGTGTTAATTTGTAAAATTCTTTTCTAAAAAAGAGTTGTGTTTTTTTTGTGTAAATTAGAGTTTTACACAAATTTGTATTTCAACAATTTTTTATGTACATTTTATTTGTTTTTCGTTTACATGTGATTGAAAGCAACATGTGTTTAAAGTTCATTTTTATGCAAAAAATTTAAGTAAACAACGAAAAAAAAATGTAAATAGGGTTTGTGAATCACAATTAAATGGCTATTTTACGAATGCGGAAAACTTTGGTTTAAATGTATCGGATCTATAATCTTCTATAAACTTCTAAAAAAGATGCGTGAGTGACCGACTGACCCATTCATCATCGCCCAGCCCAAACCGCTGACCCTAGAAACTTGAAATTTAGACCAGAGATTGGTGACTCCCCAAATCGATCCACTAAGACGGGATTTTTGGAAATTCGAATGTTTAGGGGGTAAAACCGGGAAAATTCGGTAACCTTCAAAACTAAAAGAGATACAAACAAGTAAGAAAGTATAGTCGGTAAAGCCCGACCATATGATACCCTACACCACAGTATTAAAAAACACATCATGATTATATGTCCATACAAATATGGATTTATCTATCCTATTTATCTTTTGAACCAATAAACATAGAAACAAAGTTTATACCACATTCGATACTTATCAAAAAAATCCGAACACGAATTTGGTACTTTTTCGAAATTCGAACATTTAAGAGGTGAAAATCGTACTAAATTATGGGCTGCCACTACAATACTGAAATTTTTGATACTTTAATGGGCGAAAAATATAGTACCCAAAAAAGGAAAACGGGAAATTTGATAGTTTCTTTAGCTTTTTGGTAATACTAAAGTAGCGGGTTAAATGCTAGAATCTAAACAAGTTTAAACCTAGAAAAATAAGCTTTGGCATAAAAATATGTCCACGAAGAAAAAGGAGACGCTAACAAAGTAGCGGGTATATGCTAGTGTTTAATATTTTAAAGGCAGCAATTTAAATATGATTTCTATTGATATATAAACGAGAGTTACAGTGCATATATCGCTCACTTGCTGCAAGACCGGCATAACTCAAAAAAATGAAATTTGGAGTTAGAGATGCAGAATTGTTCGCTTTATTTTTCTTTATATTGTGTATTAAATTCATCTTTATATCTTTTCTATTTTCCCAGTTTGAAGAGAATGTCTCTTCTTTTTTTCTAAGTAGTTAGAGCAAATCAAAAACTTTAAATGCGTTTATCTCGAAATGGATTTTTTTGAGTTATGCCGGTCTTGCAGCAAATGAGCGATATGTAAATGAAATTTAAATTTAAACCAAAACTTTGTTAATCAGTACGAATGTGTAGCGAAGGAAATTGTCAAATTCTTGAATATTAAATTGGAGACTAACCAGAGATTTAAGGATATTGTTACAAATTCTTATTCTCCAATAATTTCTTTATGAAGCTATTTTAACCACACACCCAAAACCCTATATATGTATTAAAATGCTCTGCGAGTACTTATTTGCTCAAGTCACAAGTAATTTTACAAAATACTCAAACGTCAACACGTCTGAGAAAAAAAGACCAAAAAAGACAAGTCATTTATTTAATTTTTTTTTGCATTTTTTCTTAGTTATTTCTTTTCTATAGTCTTAAATAGCGAAAAATAATTCATTGAATTTAACCGAAAAATCAGCATAAATAAATATTTCTTTAAATGTTAAATAAATCATTTTATAATTTGTTATATTTTGTAGATGAGAGCAATAAATCTCTTTTCCATTTTTTTTTTTTTTTTGGAATTTGTTGATTTTAAAATAGAATCATATTTACCACCTTCTGATACAAACATGAAGTAATAAATTGTTTAAGAACATAAATTTTTTCTTAAAAAAAAAAAATAATATAAAAAAACATTCATCCATCTGCACTTTTTGTGCTCCCTGTTCATTTCGGACAGATACCGACCGGTTGGTACTGACGAAAAAATCAGCATTTAAACACAGATGTTTAGAAAACCGAAATTCCTTGAAACTGCTAAAGCGCAAGAAAAAAATGAAGAAAATTGAAAAATAAAATTTTGGGGGAAAAGAAGAACAAAAAATAATGCATTTGTAAGAAAAAAGAAGTGTGAGTAATAAACACCTCATAATGATGTTTAAGGGAAAATCATTAAACAAATAAATTTATACCGTGCGAATAAATTCGCACTTTGAACAATTGAATAATCTTTATTTCAAATTCTTGGTTTTAGCTTAGCTAAAAAATTGTTTTTGTATGTGTCCTTTGCAAATAGAGAACCATTTTTACTCTCTTACAACCAGTCCAATTTCCAGCGTTGCCATTTTGGTGCCTTTCGGGTATTTTTTGGTGCTTTTTTGCTTATACAATACCCGAAATTTTGTTAAACACCCGTTTTTGAAAAGCGGGTATTTATAGTGCTTTTAACAATTTCTCACAGTGCTTTTAAGTGCCTTTTTAAAAGAATGAAACATTGCACTTTTTATCGTTGACAACATATTTAGTAATCGTAATAAAACAATGTATTTTGGTAAACTTTTTTTGAAAGATGTAGATACTGTTTCAAAAATAGAAAATGGCTTAGAAAATATAAGGAATTGTTTAAAACAATGCAGTCGGAAACCGTACAAAAAAATACAAAGACTTTAAAAACAAAAAAGAGCACTAGCTTGGTATTAGCAAAATGTTAAATAAATTAAAAACAGCTGACAGTAATTGCTTTAACAACGAACGTTGTGTAACCTGCCATTTTTCATGCGCTTTTGTATTACTTTTAAACTGTTTTATGGCCAATTCAAACTCAGCTGATGATGATCCAAATGCTTTCGATGATATTATTTTTATTAAATATTTAAAAATTTTTATATACAAATGTAAATATATTTATGATTTAATCTTAAATGAAAATGCTTCACATCAACGCCGTCGCCTTTGTTTTAAATTTTGGAGTTATATAATATTCGGCACCGCGGAATGCAACTTGTTATGTGTTTAATTAAATTGTATAGTTTAGTGCTTTTTTAAGCTTTTTTTTTGCTCGAAATAGTGCTTTTTAGTGCCTTTTTTAAATTTTAAAGTGCTTTTTACTCTCAAAAATTTGGCATCACTGCCAATTTCATATTTATTATCAGAGAAGAGATACTGCAGCACTCATCCGAATAATAAGCGCTAAGAACCAGTGATGCCAACTTTTTGAGAGCAAAAAGCACTTTAAAATTTAAAAAAAGCACTATTTCGACAAAAAAAAACAAATTAAATAAACACAAAACAAGTTGCATGAATATATTTTACCTCCAAAATTTAAAAGAAGGCAACGGCGTTGATGGGGACCATTTTCATTTAAGATTAAATAATAAATATATTCACATTTGTATATAAACATTTTTAAACGTATTTTTATTATCTTCAATAAAAATAATATCATTCAAATCATTTGGATCATCATCAGCTGAGTTTGAATTGGCCTTAAAACCGTTTTAAAGTAATACAGTGCGAGATTGATTTTCGTAACTCGAAAAAACAGACCTGTTGCAATTACCGAAAATTTGCTATGACCGACCATTGCTTATTAAACTTAATGACAGCATATATTTTAATAAAAATCCTTATATTTTATCGTTTTAATAAATCTAAATTAAAATCGTGCAAAATTTAATTAAACAATTGGCGTATGATATCATCCAATTATTTTAACATATGAACGCTTCTGAATAAAACATACAAAAGGTGTAAAATAGAAAAAACATGTATGCATTCTGATATTAAGTCAAACATTTTTTCAAAAGCACTAGAGGTAGAAGTGCACAACACGTTGAAAACTTAAGCGCATGAAAAAATGCTAAAAATTTTAATAAAAAAGGGTAGGTATTGATCTAAATTGTCTCGATAGATCCAAAGCAATATAATTCACTAACTTTTATCTAACTAATTTCATCTAATTGCTTTAAACGGCAAATAATTGCCAAAATAGCGTCAATGTTATAAAGTGGAAGATGTTAATTTTGGACCGATCGAAAAAACCCGTTAGTATGCCTAAAGTCGTAACAAATAATGATATTGTTACAAAAATTAGTATTGTGGTTATTTTGTTGAACTATTTATGGTTTTTAATCCAAATTTTAATATTTTTAATTAGGCTTAAGTTCATGAAATTTAATTTTTCATTAAATTATTTTTATGAAGAAAGGAATTTCACAACATGAAAATTACTTAAAATTGTTATTGATAATCTTTCATTCTTGACGTGGCTGGGGCTCGAACCCCGGCCGGCAGGTTACCATGACATGTTTCGATTGCAACCACTCAATCTCCTCAGATGGTTTTGCCGTCTTACACTCGCAGCCATCGACGACTGCTGACGTCAATAGTCAAACATCAATCCTTAAACCAAATTGTATTCTAACATTTGGTAGATCGAAATTTGCTTTCCTGAATGATTATCTATTTTAATTGATTTTACATGTTTTTTCCTTACCTCTGTTTTTTCGTACTTTTGTCAAGAATTTTTCTTGAAGTCCAAGTTCATTTTTTGTTTTTTCATTTTGTCTTTCCTTTCTGTTGTCCTTTTTTCAGCACAACTTGAAGGACAAATGTACACATAGAGCTCGTGCCTTAGCTTTAACAATAATTAGTATTGTGGTTATTTTGTTGAACTATTTATGGTTTTTAATCCAAATTTTAATATTTTTAATTAGGCTTAAGTTCATGAAATTTAATTTTTCATTAAATTATTTTTATGAAGAAAGAAATTTCACAACATGAAAATTACTTAAAATTGTTATTGATAATCTTTCATTCTTGACGTGGCTGGGGCTCGAACCCCGGCCGGCAGGTTACCATGACATGTTTCGATTGCAACCACTCAATCTCCTCAGATGGTTTTGCCGTCTTACACTCGCAGCCATCGACGACTGCTGACGTCAATAGTCAAACATCAATCCTTAAACCAAATTGTATTCTAACATTTTGGTTTAAGGATTGATGTTTGACTATTGACGTCAGCAGTCGTCGATGGCTGCGAGTGTAATTGTTACAAATTTATTAGTCACAGCTTTATATAATTAGAAATCACACTGTCAATTTTCGTGATTATCAGTCCATCATTTACCATAGGCAATATAACGCCCACCATCGGAAAATGGCTAAGTACGCCTATAAGCTTAATCAATAATGCTATTGTAATTAATTTTGTTATGTTACAGTTTTATATGACTAAAAATAACAATCTCAACTTTCGTGAAGCCTTCTCTCGGAAAAAAAACTTTCTTACGCGTAAAACCGTAACGCTCTCAATCTATGTTCTAGTAAATTAAAATTTGGTCAGCCATAGTTTTATAAGACTATAAATTACTTTTTACAACTTCATGAAAAGATCGGCCCACAATTTTCCATAGGCCCAATATAAATACCATTCAAAGCCGAATATATATAGCGGTTTTGAAGTCCGATTTGGCGGGAAGTGGTAAAAAACAGTTGGCAACAATGTTAATTGTATAATAGCGTTATTCGTTACGCTTTAACACGTACTATAGTGTTTTACGAGAGGTGGCTTTATTTGGGACTATGGTAAATTAAGGTGCGATCTCCGCGAAATTTGACAGTGTGATTTTTAGTCATATAGAACAAACTTGTGCAAAATCTTATATCAATAAGTGCATTCCGCCACTACTGACGAACGTTTTTATAACAAACTTATAATATTTTTGCGTTGTTGTCTAATACTTTGATTAATAACTCTTAACTTACTGAACCGATTTTGCTGCATCATAATCCCAAACAGTTGAGGAATACGTGAAACAATTTGACACCAATATTTATCTTTTCTTTTGAGTCGTTTTAAAGTGAACGCGATTTCAACAGACGGGCATTGGGTCTTAGATGAATATAAAAAAAGTTTCACGCGTATTGACAAACTTGGTATGCACTCATTCAACACTTGTGGAGGAGGGTATAAACAATATTTTTATAAAGAAAACATAAAATATAAATTTGTTAAAAAAAAGAAGTAGAAAAAATCCTGAAATTAATACGAACTTTTGCAACTAAAAAAACACTAATTTCCCTAGTAAAAACAAACTAGTTAAATTATTATGCAAAACATTTTTTTAATCCACAGAAATTATTAATTTAAAATGATCTCTACACAGCACAAATTCATACAAACAAACTTAGATACAATCAGACTGAACGAATGAACATCTTTATTGATTGAATGTGTGGGCATTTGGTTGATTTGTTTAGACAAACATCGATAAATTTAAATTTACTCTTTAAGAGTAAAAAAGAAGTGTCTAGGGAGAATGAATAATTAATCTAATAGATTGTATTCTTCAGAAACTTCCAAGTACATTTTATTTTGTACTAAGTATTTATTGAGTTTGTGTATTATGTTTTTAACGTGGAATATGGCGCCTCTTTGGCCTAATTATTAGGCGGGATTATCTTAATTAACACTCTTTAACACTTTTGTTTCTCAAAACAAAATGTCCATCCTAAAAATTAAAAAAATAAATAAATGTTTAATACAACAACAACAACAACAAGAGCAATTGTTTTCGATACAAATTCAATTTGTATTTAGACACAATCAAACAAGAGTACAGTATTTTGGAATTGAAATTGATTTGGTTAAGTGTGGGAATTCTCTTTAGAAAAGATACGAGTATCTTAAAATTTAATTTTCTTGTTTATTGTTGAAAAGTGAAAAAACCATATTTTTTTTTTTTTTTTGGTGGGTGTTGTGTTTTTATCTTGTTTTTTGGTTTTATTTCAAGTGGTCGCAAAGTGTTGTGATAACGATAAAATGATTAAGTGTATTAAGAACCATAACATTGATCACCCATGTAAAATTGGTTAAATGGCTGAAGAAAAAAAAAATTTTTTTTCGATTTCAATTTGAATTTTTTAAGTGGTAAAATTTAATTCTTAAAGAATTCTTGAAGATATTAAGAAGAAGTTCTTAAAGTTGTAAATTGAAGCTCTTAAAAATATAATATAATACATACTTACAATATGTCATACAATTTTTTGTTTTTTGTTTTTGTTTTTGTTTTTCTCATCTTTGAGCTCATAAATAGTTTTACTTGTTAAAAAATGTGCAAAGAGATATTAAGATTTTGCAGCGCTTTAATAAATATGAGCTTATGTACTGCAGCTTGTTTTTGCATATGCCAGCTTTTAGATGTCTAAAAGGCCAAATATGTACATTTGTCAAATGCTTGTCCAGCAGCTGAATTCACTCGTGTACGTGTGCTGGACGTAATATTCGGCGTTAAGTCCCAGCGGGAAAGCTCAGAAGATCTTCTTGCTTCAGGCGTTTTTAAAGGCCTGCTTAAAACATAACGCTAAAGAATGCCTCATGAAGGCCTAGGCTCTTTGGTATAAAAAATAAGATACAAATTCCATACCAGTGTTGCCAGAAGTAGGGGAAAATCCCTACATGTAGGTATTTTTGATACTAAAATAGCAGCGTAGGGAAAATCGGACAGAATTTTTATAATACCCAAAATGTAGGGATTTTTCGTCATATCGCTGAAATAAATGTCGAAAAAACGTTTTCTTTGTGATATTTTTTATGTCCAAAAAGGTTAAAATATTTTATTTTTCCTAAAATCGCCTAAAAATATATTTCCAGAGTTGTTTGTGGCTTAAAAGTTAGCGACACTAATACGTATGTATGTATATGTTTTTTCTAAGATACCATTCAATGTTGGAAGATTTAATTTAATTTAAAATACATACGTACTATTATTTTTTTTTTTTTTTAGTTTTGTACTTATTTTTTGTCAAAGCTTTAATATTCAAAATTGTTTTGTTTTTCCTCCTATTTTGATGACAATAATGAGTAGGGATTTTTGTAGGAGAAATTTTTTCCAACGTTTAGGGAAAAATCGGATTTTTTTAGCATCTGTAGGTATTTTTTCGAAAAATCCACTGGCAACACTATTCCACACTCCCTTATATTAGAAGGTAGTAGAGAAGGCGTAACATTTTATGTTTTTCACAAGCAAAAGCAAAAAAAGTAGCTTTTTCTTGATCCCGCTAACATTCTTATGTACCTGCTAAAGAAGCGAGAGCGGAATGCCTACTCCGCAATCACAAAGATATGCGTATGGAATGGAGCGAGCAGGCCTTGTTTATCCAAAAGAAGGAGTAAAGAGGCCTTCTTTTTCCCGCTGGGGGCCTTAAGGCCCAAATACACTGATCAAAATCCTCATCCAGCATTGTGGTAGTAATGGGTGATTTTTTAAGAGCTATAAAAGTTTTTTAAAAAAAAAACCCATTAAATTCAGAAAAATGCATGAAATCATTATTTGAATCGATAGTACGGTCCATATAATTTAATGTTTGAAGACTATTTCATGCAAATGTTGACCGTGACTGCGCCTCAAATGGTCCATCCGCTTAGTCCAATTTTGGCATACTCTTTCCAACATTTCGGCCGGTATCTCATGAGTAAATGCTGCAATGTTGTCTTCCAATGCGTCAAATGAAGCGGGCATGTGTGTAAAGACATGAGCTTTTACATAGCCCCACAAAAAATATCCTAAGGCGTTAAATCGCACGATCTAGGCGGCCAATTGATCGGTCTCGAACGTGAAATAAAATGTTCACCGAACTCGCCTCTCAATAAGTCCATTGTTAAGCGTGCTGTGTGGCATGTGGCACCGTCTTCTTGAATCCACATGTCATGCAAGTCAAGCTCTTGCATTTTGGGCAAAAAAAGTTGGATATCATCTCACGGTAGTGCTCACCATTCACAGTTACGTTACGATTCGCATCGTCTTTGAAGAAGTACACTGTGACTTTTTCTGGATGCACGCATTTTGATAATAAAATTCAATAATTTGCAAGCGTTGTTCGATTGTGAATCGTCTCACGGTTAAATTATAGACCAAACTGAAGATGTTTGACAGTGAACCAAAACACGAAACATGCGTCAGCTGTTTAAACCAGTGTTGCTAAAAAGCTAATAGCTAAAAAATCACCCGATATAAGTGAAAATGTGTTTGTATGTGTCACAACGACGATGCTGAATGGAAAATCAAAAAATTTAGATATGACGGCGAATATTAGGTCCAGCACACATACACGAGTGAATTCGCCTGCTGCATTTGACAAGTGTAAAGAAAATTTCAGGTAAAAATATCAGAAATAGTTTACTGATTTCATACAGGTTATTCTCTTTATTGAATTAACTCGAAGATGGAAAATTTAATTAAAATTAAATTTGAAAGATACCTTTACAAATAAGTCATTTCGTACACATACTGTAAAAACTTTTTTTTAATTAACCATTTAGAACTTATTTTGAAATTTTTTTTTTTAAACTAAAAAACTACTCCCGAAGTTCCCTGCCCCAATGTACAAATTTATAAAAATTTTTTTTGTCTGCGTTTTTTCGTAGTTTTTTACTTGTTAATGTCTATTATTAGCGCCAGACATTTAACACGAAATACTATTTACCAAGTTGTTGTACATTTTTTTTTTTTTTTTTTTTTTTTTGTATCTAAAGATTTTACAACATTTCTTAATAAATTGTTTTAGTTTTGGCTTGTTTAATTATTCTACACATACAAAATATTTACATAGTTTCTTCTTCTTGTAAACTTATTGTTAACACATTTTCTTAGGCGGAAGATGTTTGTCTATTATTAAGACAAAATTTGGATGAAAAAAGAAATCAAGAAAATCAAAATTAGGGCTAAATACTCGTACATTAAAATCGAGTGAAAAGCAAAAGTTCATTTAGCCAATAATTTTTTTACAAATATTTTAATAATGTAAAAGTAATTTTGATTTGGAATGAAGGGAAATAAAAAATTTCTGTTAAATTTTATGATTTCAAAAAAAAATATTTAAATTTCAGAGAAATAGCTCGAATAAATAATTTAAAAAAGAAATGAAAAACTTTGAAATATTTTTTAATGAAACTGATTTTATCAATAAACTAAATAATGCATAAGACACTGAACTAACCTTTATTTTTCAAGGAATTTCAACGGATAACATCAGTAACTACTGAAGACTAGTTTACACTATTATACTTTGTAATTAATACATGTCAAAAACTCAAGTAATATTGGAAAGTGTGATAGTGTGAATGCAATGTGTCATGAAAATGACAAGTATTACGAAAAACAGTTTGATATCCCATACGACTTCATCATTTTTTGAAATTTTTCAAAATATTAATACTTTCATTTGATCAGGGTTGTATTTTAACAAAAAGCATGATCATGTGTGATAGTGTAAACAGAAACTGTTATGTTGAATTAGATTTTATGACAGTCGCAACAAAACTGATGAGATTTCTATCTCACAAAGTAGTATGGAATACGTAAGACTTGTGTGATAGTGTAAACTAGCCTTTAGTAGGGACAGAAAGACTGTTACAACATTAAACATACCCATTATTTTACTAGAATTAAACATGCCTTTCTATCATTTTAATATTCGAATCGTCACCTATACAGCGTTACTCTGCAACGATAATTTCAAACTTTATCAGATTTAATCATGGACTATTCAGATAGTGAGTACCATAACGCTTTTTAAGTATAGATTAGTCGCATGTTTGTCTACAGGTACAAAAAATTGTCTGAGGAGACTGGAGATATAAACCCACGCCGCACAGTGGGTTAAAACGAAGGTAAACTAAGAATTAATTCAGGGGCACCCATTATTATACCCACACCACAATAGTGGAGAGGGTATTATGCATTTGTGCTGATGTGTGTAACGCCTTAAAATATTGGTCCTAGACCCACCTTAAAGTATACCGATCGTCTTAGAATCACTTTCTGAGTCTAACTAACGATGTCCGTCCGGCTGGCTGGCTGGCTGTCCATGTAACCTTGTGCGCAAAGTACAGGTCGCAATTTTGGAGATAATTTTATGAAATTGGGGTCATAGGTTTTTATTGCCTATTGAAAATGGGCCGAATCGTAGGAGCACGAGGGAAGATAGGGGGAAATTTCTTCCTCTCAGAAACTATCAAACCGATTTCAATGAAATTTAAAACATAGAGAGAACCATATCTATATGGACACAAAATGTATGCATTTTTTAAAAAATAGGACCACGAGGGGAGATAGGGGCAATTTCTGCCTCACAAACCGATTTTAATGAAATTTAAAACATAGATAGATCCATATCTATAGGGACACATTAGCTATACAGTTTTTACAAAATAGGACCACAAGGGGAGGCAGGGGGCAATTTCTGCCTCTCACAAACTTTCAAACCGATTTTCATGAAGTTTATAAAAATAGATAAATCTATATTTATATGGACACATAAGCATGATGTGTTTTTAAATACTGTGGTGTTGGGTATCATATGGTCGGGCTTGACCGACTATACTTTCTTACTTGTTTTTGATATATATATTTGGTATAACTATATACTTTTTGCTCGTAGATGGGTCAAATGTATGACCAGCCACACTTTATTATTTATTGCCGAATTTCGGTTTTTTAGTTATTTCAATAAACTAAACCGTTTTTGAGTTACGCGAATATGCGCTGTGCAACCTCTTACATTTTCGAAATAACGATATATCTTGAAAACAAGAGCTAACCTAAAAAAAACGGTAAGCACCACTGGATTCAGCGTCCCCAATTAGGGTAAAATGCCAGGTGCGCGGCTGGTCTGTTGTTTGCAACTAGCACAGTGTACTTATTGCTTAAAATTACAATATTAAAATTCTATTTTAATATTATTTTATTAAGGGTTGCGCAAGGAAAAAAATCATATCTTAACAAAGAAAAAAAACACCTCCTTCAAAGTTTCAGGATTTTTAAAGAACAGTCTGAGGTATTATACAAAAAAAAAATCAGCCAAATAAAAAAATAGGTTTTTGTAAAATTTAACATTTTGCAGATATTACATTTTTCCAAAAAAATTTTTTTTTCAATTTACGGTTTGTTGCCCCAAGTATTCTCTTTAAAATTACAGCAAAATCATCTTCGTATGTCAAGTAGTTTTCGAGATATTGAAGAAATAAGCTCAACACATTCGGCTAATTCTGCGAAATTATGACATTTTGAATATGACATAATTTTTTTCGTTCATATATGTTCCTAATAAGATAAGAGGAACCTTCTCACCAAATTTTATTAAAATCGGAAGGGGTCGTGTCCCACTCTTGGTCGTTTTGACATGGAATTACCTTATCTACATTTAAGATCATATGTGAAAATGTCCCCAAATGAAATGGAAAACATTTTATGGCATACTCTGTCGTGAAAACACCAAATAACTTTGATGAATAAATAAAATGTATGATTTAATGAAGTACTGGAAAATATTCTAATTTCGAAATTGAAGAATTTCATTTATTTCCGCATGTCAAATAAAAATTTGTGTTTTTGTGTCTGTTTTACCACAAATTTTTTATTTTAGAATTTAATAAAAAAAAATCTGTGTAAACTCACGTGTGCACAATTTTATTTACACCATTTCCAAATAAATGTTTGAAAATACCAATAAGGCAATAAAGTTTCTAAATGGTTTTGAAGCAAGTAAAATTGCTGTATTCGGCTATGCCGATTCTTTGATACCCACCAGCCAGAGTAAGACTATTTAAGTTTATCCAACATTATTAGAATTCCTTATTTGGGGCCTATGGTAAATTATGGCCTAATCTTTATTAAAATTTGACTCAAAAAAGCACATTCCAAAAAATGTTTAATTTTCATACATAATAAAAATAATTTATGAAAAAGAAATAATTCCCACAATTTATTTTGAAATTTATTTGCGAATTTCTATAACTTGCAAAATATTAAACATTTCTGAGAAACAACGGAAAGTTTAAGGGTATTTATTTTCTGACAAAAGTGTTCCATGCTTTCTACCGTTCGCACTGGTTAAGTTGTCGTTTTCTTTATAAATATGTTGCACAAAAAATATGTTCCATATCTTACCCCAGTTGTATTTGAGAGGATGAGATAATACCACTTTTAGCAGCTGCGTTAAAATTTTTTTAATGCAAGCGATTATTTTGCTTATTACAAATTTGACAAAAAAAATTTCATAATTTTGTTATCGTTTTTTGTTATTCGTATAAAAATTTGTAAATTTAATTTCCTGACGATGCTAACTAACCAAAGGTTAGCGAAATATTGAAAAAAAAAATAAATATAATACAACAAAAAAAAAACACACTACCAACACTGTATTACCATAGCAACTGTATGACCGTAGAAACCAAAATTAAATTGGTTTGTATGGTATGTTTATGTCGTTTTGGTAATACAGTGTTGGTATGGTAATGTCACGTCTAATTGGACCTTTAAAGAAAAAAATTTGAGGCAGTCGTGGTTTTTTACTCATATATCAGCCATTTGTAGACCGATCTTGCTGAATTTCAATAGCAAACAATTCTGGACCATATGCGACATAAATATATAATAACCTGGCCCCCATCATATATGGGGTCTTCGGAAAACCCATTTCAACGAACAGACGGGCATTGTTAAATCAACTTCGCTCCTCATATGGAGCCAGAATATATGTACTTTATAGGGTCTAACATCAATATTCTAGAAATTACAAATGGAATGACAAACTTATATATACCCTATTCGCCACATGTGGTGAAGGGTATAAAAAGACCTCAAACTTAAATAATTAAAAGTATTGATAAAAATAAAGGTCAAATGAGAATAAATAACATTCTTTTTTTAAACAATTATGGCGAAAATTTTTTTACAATCGGTGACTTTTACCATTAAAACCCAGTGTTGTTTACGCTTTTTTCCAGCGACAGAAAAGTACTTGTTTAAAATCAATTTAACCGTAAGGATAAGCGATATTCACCGCTTTTTAAGATAAATTTCGATATATTCGATATATGACGCGATAAAAATTAATTAAGTTTAAAACAATATATTTTTGTGTTCCATTGAAATATAGAAAAATGTACATACGTAACATTTTGTATGAGTGTGTGTAACATGATAGAAATAGTATACATTTATAAGGCATCATCGAGTTTTCTTCAGTGCCAAATGTGGCCTCTGGATTTATGTTCCTAAAATAAAATAAAATATGCGCCTAAATTTACGGCAATTCTTCTTTATAAAAAGTCACCTTAGGTTTTTTAATAAAAATTTACCCCACACAGAAAAAAATATCTGAAGAAAAATTTTCCCAATCTTCCTATTAATAAAATACAGATACCTAAAAATGATTGTGCTTGAGCATGGATCGTAGACTTACTAATTGGAAACAACACATAAAAAATAAGCGTCAGCATTTGAATTTAATTAATAGAAAATTGGTTAATTGGTTCTAAATCTCAGATAAATATTGAAAATAAATTAAGACTTCATAAAGCAATTTTAAAACCTGTGTGGACTTATGAAATTCAATTATGGGGAACTGCAAGCCATTCAAATATTGAAATTATTCAAAGATACCAATGAAAATCTCTAAGATTTGTTGTTCAGTCACCTTGGTATATTACTAATAAAGCAAACCACAATGATCTCAAAATTAAAACTGTAAAGAAAACTATCAATTCATTTAGTGATAAATACTTAAAAAGACTTATTTAGTAATCACGCGAATCCATTGTCTATTGCTTTATTAGACGATACTAAATTAACTGTGTTGATTGAACAAAATATTTAAATTTCAATGAAACTGAACAGCAAGAAAAGCTCAAACTTACAAACGTGTTAATTGATATGATCAATTTGTTTGCTGGTGGAAAATCAGTACATTATTTAATTAATAGTACAAATTTCTAACAAATACGTTAATTGAAGTTGGTTTTTTATTTTTTCTGTGTACTGATAGATTGCAATTAAAATAACATTATTAAAAAAAGAAACTTTTTAACAACAGAGTTTGTTAAAAATTGAATTTAAGGTCAACAAACTATTTATTCGATTCAATGGAAAAAATTTACTAAAATTACACTTTGCAAAATAGCACACAATAAAACATATTTAATAATGTAATAATCAAATATTTCGTCATATTCAATAAAAAATATTTAAATTAAAGTAAACACAGTATTTTTACAACTTTTGTCCATTTTGAGCTCACGATTCTCGTTCGCTTTAAAGTTTTAGTTGAATAATATCTTTAGTTTTTCCGAAGTCTTTTCAAAAAGGTTTCCTGATGATCTGTCCTATGCAACCAGCGAAATCCGCATAGAAGCTAGCTTTCCCTTAACAATTAATTTCAGTGTATTTATCAAATCCCAACAAACACGGAGCTTTGATTTCAAATTGAAAATGATTTGAAATCAAACGTTTTCTCAAACGACAAACGTTTGATAATGATTTGAAAATCATAGCATTCTCAACAAAAAGCGGAAATTATTATCAATTTGAAAAATGCCTTTATTTTCAACTTGCTTTCAAACGTAATTCTCAAATGTTTTTTATATGTGGATATTAATGCAATGTGGAACAAAATAAAAATATTTAATTTTTTTAATTAAAATTCATTATTTATTTAAATAAACTGTGAGATAAACATTCGGCAACATAGATAAAAGATAAAATGAGGTTTTTTCCGTCCTCTAATTCTTGCAAAGACGACATTTGCTCCCTTTTATTTTGAGGATTGTAGCACCGCGATCGTTCAACAAACTTTCTTCACTTTCCCGTTTTATTTTCCTTTTTTTTTTTATTCTTAATCATTGGAATTACTCACATATAATTTTTAATTTTCACAAGAAATAAGCTGTTCACTTTATATTAAAATTTATTTTTAATAGAAAAACACATGTAACCACAAAGTTAAAAAATGTAACTTTAATCGCAATTTTTAATGCTTTTTTCGCTTTAGTGTTGCCAAGTTTATTTTTGATTTGAATTTAACATTTGACATCAAATTTATAAAACATTTGATATCAAATGTTTATTTTGAAATCATTATCAATTTGAATATAAATGTTAAATCAAACAATTGAAAAACGTTTGAGAATTGTGTTTGATGTCAAATGAGAAAGTCATTTCATATCAAAGGGTGACTTCGTGTTTGTTGGGATATGACAAAATTGGGAATTTAGAACGTCATACAAAAATCTTAATAATAAATTTTGTATTCCCGAAAATATCTTTAATAACTTTTTAATCAATACCGCAAACATCGTCATCGCATAAAATTCAAAAGTTTTTATAATCAAATATGCAATTTTTTTCTGTGCAAAAAAGTGTAAATTAAAAACAAAAATGTAATTTATACTAGTGTTCGGGGTAAAATTCCCGTAACATGACATTCCAAATTTATTGTATTGCTTTTGTTTTAAAAATCGCGCGATAGATAGCATGGTTGTTATAAGTATGTATGTTAAACACCGGCTTCACTTACTAAAGCTTTCATTATAGCCCTACATTAAAAATTGCCGTAATTTTTCATTCCTTGGTATTGGGGTCAAATTTCATTTCTCTTAAACTTCAAAATCACCCCATTGAAAGAATGCAAAAAAAACCCCAAAAAAAAACAACAATAATCCTAATTTTGCATGTTATTGCACGTCATATTCTGACAATTTCAAGATGTCACAAGATCGCTTTTTTACCCACAAATACATTTAATACAGAAACCAAATTTCCAGAATTTGTTTTTGTTTTGCATGTGGTTGTTCGAAAAAAAGAATTTTTTCGCATTTAGCGAAATAGGAAAATAAAGTTATGGAATCATTCCTTATTTAGTACTTTGGGGTCATATTTCCTGGGGTCACATTTCGCAGCGCCAGTTTTTTAGAAAACACCATTTAAACATTTTGAAATACAATTAAAACTTAAAAAAAAAATATATATTGAAAGCGTGAGAATACAACTGGAAATGGTGTACTATAACTTTGTGTGTAGGTAAAATAAAAATTCAAAATTTTTGACATTTAACGTGGCAACCACCACTTAAGATTAAAATTATGGTCGTCCCCACATCAAAGGTTGTATTCTTGTAATCTTTTTCATCTGATCATTTGATTTTTTTCACAAAAGTATTCAATTAATTTTTTTTTTTTTTGTTGCTTAAAGAATTTTTATTACCTTTTTTTCGTGATATTTAAATTTCTAAAGTATTCATCTTTTATTATTAATTTTAATATAAAAATTTCAGCAAGAAAGTATTTAGAGAACACAAACTTTAAATGGTTTTTGTATACGCCTCTAAGAGACACGTTCTTCTTTCTATTAAAAGAAAACAAGTCATAAACTATTTGGTTAACGCGATTTTATGACAAACTGTAATATTTTCCAATATTAAATTAAATATAATTTTTATTAATTTTCTTTTGCACTTTAGTATGGATTTCAGTTTTACTGTTGAATTTGAATAAAAATAATTATGGTGACATTTTAATGAGTGCGAGAAAGCATTAAAAACCTTTTAAAGCACTTTCACCACCAGCAGCCAGCGTAGCTCCATGTTGTGTGTTGACAACATTGATGTGTGCATGGTTGTATTCGTACAAGTGTCTTTTAGCGATAACGTGGAAAATTACTATAAAAATGTGACATTAATTCATAAAAATATAACTTTCCCTGTTTTACCACTTCAAGTGATTCCTTTAATACAGTAAATAAAATATTTCTGCCCTCGAAATAAACCTCCCCCCGGAAAACTCATTTGGTAGAATAAACGAGACGTTAGAAATACATTGTAATCATAAAAATTAAGCTCAAACACAATCATCATTAAACTTGTTCATTTTCTACATCATTTTTACGATTATTTTTTAGGGGGGTTTCCCATTTTCCATACAAAGTACACTCGTTTTTAGTATGGGACTTACGCTGTTGTTGTTGTTCTTACTTCAGTTATATGTAACACATGTATGTGTTTTACAAATGCGGAACAAAAAAAAAAGTTAAAAGGAATTTTTATTACCCGCCTTAAAATGTTTCTAGCAGCTTTCGTTTTGGCCTTTTTTTTATCCACGAAATTAAACTTACTCACGTTAAATGCAACCCTGTTGTTTTATATTATCATGTCGTATAGTTACGACAACTCAATGCGTAAATAACGCACTTTAAATGCAGTTTTTATGACCGTGACGAAATTTTTCGCAAAAACGAAAAAAGAAAAATAAAAGAGTGTGAAGCAAAATGTTACAAAGCGGGCAAGAAACTCCTTCTTTCCGGAGGTGGGGAAGCTAAACACATAAATGATGTATTAATATACGGTCACGTAATGCACATAAGATTTTTCATCGTCACTATCAACTCCATGAGCAACAGAATCATCAACACTATTTGCCAGTACCATGCGATGAAAACAGAGGGGGGGAGAAGAGAATGATGGTGGTGATAAATAAGTTGCTGAATTTTGTAGTTAAGCGTAAAAAAGTGCTATTTTTATTACCAACTTTTGTAGGTTGAAAACAAACTGCAAAAAAACCGAAAATAAAATTTGTTTTGTGGGAAAAATATATTTGATTTTGTTGCGGTTGTCAGCAAATAAAATTTGTTTTCTTGGTACTAAACTAAATTTGTAATAAAAAGTAAAACTTGAAGGGAATTTAGCAAATTTACAAATGTAGATGATACTTAACCAAAAGCAAATAAATTAGAAATCCTTGTTATCTTAAGATATGTATGCACGTTTTCTTAATTATGGATACGAATTTTTGTAATTCAAAAATTATAAAATTTAAATGCACTCTTTCCAATTGTATTACAAGACTTTTAAATTTGTTTTGATATATTTATCCATTGTATCTGCTAAATTCTGGAATTATCGATACTTAAAAAATAGTTTGTTATTTTAAATACATACTTGTGAATATTTCAAAAATAGATTGAAAATCTTTTAAGAGAGTTTAACAAAATTCTAAAAGATACTTTTAAAAACATATGAGAAATTAAAAAAAAAAAAAAAATTATTTCCAAAAAACAATTAAAAATTAAGGGTCTTCATGATATTGCTTAATATTACCATTTGTGCAAATGGGTAAACTTGCGAGACTCGTTTCATGAAGATCCTTTTTAATTTTTGTGTATTTTTAAACAATTAATGTCATTTCAATCAGAAACGTCAATAAAAAATATATTAAAAAAAAAATAATTAAAAATATAATAAAAAACTTGAAATTTGTAAATTATAAATGAAATTTGTTTTTAAAAATGCATAAAGAAAGCCAAAAGACTAATATGCTTATATTATTACAAGAATTTATTGTTTGTGATTTATTTACACTTGAAGTTTTCATTGAAAACGGCGGTAAGCATTAAAAAAATTTGTCTGTATAAATGCACAATTGAACAGCGCAAGTTTACGAGTCAAAATTGTTGGGCAAATTTAAGCAGTTTGTGTAAATGAATTCTCATACAATTTTTGACAGTTCATTTACGAGGGCGTAAGAATGCACAGTTTGCACAGTTTACGAGACTTATAAACGATATCATGAGGACCCATATTAAAAATGTAGTAAAAACTATTTAAAATAAGTAAATAATTTTGAAATATGATTATTATATTTATGCAACTCACAGAGTGTTCTATTGTGTCATATTGGTTGTATGTGCTATAATTTTGTTAACCCTCAAACAGCTGACAGTTTACAAATGTAAACTATCGGACATTGGAATGTTTTTTAATGTATTTCGAACTTTCCGAATTTCTTAAAACTTCATAACAGAACTACAAATTCACTTCTAAATCGAATACAAGAGTATGGAAGTGATGACACATTTTTCTGTACCTCGTATTACCAGTTTTTCAAAACTACCTGCTGAACGACTGACTGGTTTATATGTGTAAACCAGTATAATTTGAAATATAACAAATAAAATAGGAAGAGCACCTGTGTTTTTCTTAAGAAGATGCTAGTTTTATTCAAGGTTAATTTAGAAAGAAATCAACATAATACATAATTAGATCAAAGAAAGAAATCATTTTTGACTATCCTGCACTTAGTAATCGTGACACTTCTCTATTGCGCAGAAGAAGTTCTTTCCTTTGATGCCCGTTTTTCCTGGAGTCGATTGCCATTGTGGCTGTGGCTGATACAATGGAAGGCTCATGATGTGCAGCATGGCCAGCATCGTATTCCAAACATGAGGCCAACGATTGCCGTGGCTAATCTATGTTCAATGTCTGTTATTCGGGGTGGCCATATCGTTCGCCAATGCAATAAGGAAGCTACCATGAGAATTTCTGGTTTCATGCGTTTCAGTATACATCACATATGCAGCCAATCTCGACAAATCCACCATGTTAAAAAAACATAGCTAATGGCCACCGACGCGATTTCCGGTTGCACGTGTAATTGCCAAGCATTTGGTCCATGGTATCCACGCCAGCTTTCGTACGATTATATTGCATTATTATTTCTGGTTTGCCAGTTTCTGCATTAATAGCGTTGCTGGAATGCATCGAGGATAAAACATAGACTTTTTTTGGCTTTGCGTAGTAAACGACCAATGTGACGTCTTGGCACGTGTCGAAGGCATTTCCTGTGGAATATATCGCTTGTTCTTGCGCATCGTGCCAACGACACTCAACTTTTTGTCAACCAATTGATGAGTTTAATCCAATCCGGTGAAAAGGTTATCCATAGTGATGTTTCGATTAGAGCCACAATATAGTTTGACAAGTGCTTGCACTACATAAGCGCTAATATTAATGTCCTTAGGCTAACCAGGCTGTCACCTCTCAGTGGATAATGAGAGGCAGCATCGGCGGCCCACCAAACTTTGATGCCACCATCGCTCTCGCTTGCTATAATTCCGCTTTGGGCAATCTAAATGAAAATTAAAATGCTCTTTCACATATAAAGATCACGATATATATAGACACGATACACACCTGGTTACATTGATCCTGCCATGCCGGTTATACCGAATAGAGCTACCGCCACAAGGCAATACTTCAGTACTGTACAAATGAATAGACAAAAACATTCATAAAAACATAGCAAATACAACCAATATGATGCTACAGAACACTTTGTGAATAGCCTAAATTTATTTTACAGAAGAATCTTTTTTACGTCTTATCTTATCTTTTACGACGTGAACAGCGTGTGTGTTTTAATAATACATTATCTAAACATATTATAGTCAACTCTGGTGTTCCACAAGGTAGTCAACTCGGACCAATACTTTTCTTATTATATATCAACGATCTACCTACCACAATAAAATTTTCCAATATACTTATGTATGCTGACGATGTAAAAATTTTTTCAAGTTGTGCTGACTCCATTGTTCAACACCACTTACAACAGGATTTAAATTTATTCTTTAATTGGTGCCAAATAAACTTATTGGATATAAATTTTAAAAAATGCAAACATATACTTTTTTCCAGAAAAACTAGAGCAATTGGCTGCTATTTTATTAGTGACCACAAATTGAAAGTTGCTAATGCTTTCTTGGATCTTGGTGTTTTATTTGACACTAAGTTATCTTTTTTAGAACATATTAATATGTGTACTAATAAAGCTCGTGGTGTATTTGGATTTATTAAACGTTGGTCAAAGGAATTCTCTGACAGATCTATAACAAAACAGTTGTATATAGCACTTGTCAGACCTATAATTGAATATGGCTCAATAATTTGGGATCCATATTACAACGTTCATAGTGATCGTATTGAGTCTGTCCAAAAACAATTTCTGCTATTCATATTACGGAGCACTTACCCAAATCCATCTATATATCTTCCTCCATATAGAACCAGGTTATTGGAGATTCATTTACCAACTTTAAAAAGCCGCCGAGCAATGTTGAATGTCATATTTGTTATCAATCTAATTAAAGGCAATATTTGCTCGGAGTTCCTGTTAAACAGTTTATTTTTTAATGTTCCCCAACGCCCTACACGTTATTACCAGCCGTTATCAATTGAATACTTCCAACAAAATTATGCAAATGCCAACCCTTTTCGTCGAATATGTGCAAACTTTAATGATCTGTACAGTATTATTGATATGACTTTGAATATTAATACTATCAAACTGAATTTAATTTTTTATTTAAATAGATGATGTTAAATTTGTTTGTTTAATTTTGTAATTTTTGTCTGAAAGGAGGTAATCCATAGACTAAATAAATAAATAAATGAAAAATAAAAAAAAGATACTTTTAAAAAAAGCACTAGAGAGTTAAATACAGTATCTTTTTTGAAAATCTGTAATTTTTTTCTTTGAAAGTAGCCCCAACAAAAAATACTTTTTTCATTAACTGAATAAATATTTGAATTAAAATAATGTATTTTTTTTAATAACCCTTTAAGGTAAAATTCACATACTTAGGTTTATAATACTTTTTAGAAATCTGAAATAAGTACCTTTTTTGATCCTTTAAGGATATGTTTCATATAGTCCGCAAACGTTTTTAATTGATATCCAGCCAGATCAGTCCACACGAATCATCCATTAGATACTTTAAAAAATTTAAAGCAAGTACATTTTTTAAAAAAAGTATTTTTAAAAAAAATAATCTTTGAAAAAGTACATTTTTAAAAAAGATCTATCAAAAAAATACCTGTTTAAAATAGGAGCTTTTTAAAAAAATAATCTTATTAAAAAAGTAACTTTTTGAAAAAAAAAATTTTTTACAAAAAAGTACCTTTTCAAAAAAGTCCTTTATAAGAAAGAACCTTTTTTAAAAAAAATGTACATTGTGCAAATAAAAAGTTAATTAGACGTGTCTCAAAGAAAGCGACTACGATCCTGAATAGTGAATACAAGCCAAAAAAAAATAATTTTAATTAGGTTTTGTAAAATTTTTTAAATGTCGCAAAAGTTTTATTCTACATGAAAAATGAATCGAATTGTAGATATAATAATGTAGTAATAATGCCCAGCAATAAATTATGCCCCAGACCACAAGGTTAGGTTAGGTTCCATTGGCAGCCGTGATCAAGCACAGCTCTCGTGGGTCCATTAATAAGTTACCGTTGTGTTACCATGTCACACCGTCTCCCATGGGTCCTATGTTATCTGGCTGCTAGTGTGCCCACGCAGCCATCCGGTCGATTCAGTAAAGGAGTGGATCCTGTTTACATCAACATCAGAGAGACAAGTTTTGTCCCCAAGGGCTCTTCGACCAAACATTGAGTCTTAGATCTCCGAAGGCCGGGCAATTACAGAGAAGATGTTCCGTTGACTCTTCCTCCTCCTCATCGCCGCAACTTCTACATAAGTCATTGTAAGGGTGCCCCAGCCTCTGGGCGTGCTTCCCAATGGGTCAGTGGCCAGTTATAACCGCAATCAGGTTTCTGAGATGATGTCTGGACAGCTTTAATGTCCGCCGTATCCTTTTTTCATCTATGATGGGCCAGATTTTCCTGGTTTCCCCACAGGTAGTTTCATCGTGCCACCCCTGACTGGCGATAATATGAAACTTGTGCGCCATGAGTTGCTTACTCCTTGGGAGTGAAGCACCTACATTATATGTTGAACCGTCTCGATTCAAGGTGGTGCCTGCATACGCCAGCGAATCCGCCATGCAGTTCCCCAGTATGTCCCTGTGTCCGGGGACCAAATTAAGGGTGACCAGTGAATGTCTTGCTATCTCCTCCAGAGACATCCGGCATTCTCGGACAATTCTCGATGTGATGAACACATTCTCCAGGGATCTTATGGCCGCCTTGCTATCGGTAATAATGTGAATATCCCTACCACCGCGTTCGCAGCTAGCCTTTTCGCCAAAATGTCTGGTGGTAACCAGTTTAAAATCGTAAACAGTGCCTTAGAGGGGGTTTTTCTAATGGCACCTGTTACCGCTATCGCCACCATTCTCATTGTACGTTCAAACCTAGTTTGATGACTCTTCACCTCGAGCGCCGGCCACCAAACAGCTGCCCCGTAGAATAGAATGGGTTTAATGACACATTCGTATAGCCAGTATACATTCCTCGGGTTAATTCCCCAGTTTAGGCCAATGGCCCTTTTGCAGCAATATAATGCAGTTGCCGCTTTATTAGTCCTGGAAATGGTGTTCATCCTCCAGTTCAGTTTGCTGTCCAATATTAGCCCAAGATACTTGGCGCTGTCAGACAGTTCCAGTGAGACCCCCTTTATCCTCGGGGTATCAAATTCGGGAATTTTGTATCTCCTTGTGAAAAGTACCAGTTCCGTTTTGGAACCACTAGATGTGCCAATAATTACTTGACCGAGAATATCGAGCACACAACTTAAAAATTTTTGAAACTTATCAAAATTGTTACGAGATTTAAAAATTTTGTCAAAAATAATTAAAGGTATTTTTTTGGGCTTGTATTCACAATTCAAGATCTTAGTCGCTTTGTTTGAGACACGTCTAATTAACTTTTTATTTGCACAATGTACATTTTTTTGATTTCAGTCGCTTTGAGACACCTCTAAATTTATTTTTATTCGACCAATGTACTGCAATCATATTTTAAATTGTACTTATTACAAAAAATTTCTTTTTAAAGTGACTAAAAACCTAAGAGAAAAGTACTTTTTACATTTTTTTTTCTGTAGATATTTTATGGCCAATATCACCAATTGTTTTTATTCCCAATTTGTGTTTTTTTTTTTTGTAGTTGCTCGGTTGTATTAAGCGTTCGTTATTTTTTCTATTAATTCGACCTCGTGATACCAAAATTGATGACCGTAATCTCTGATGCTCATGTTACAACGTCCATAAAAAATAACAACGTCAACAAGAAGGGCAGCAACAACGACAATGACAACAATAACAATAATATTCATTACATTCCAACATGTTACGAGAATGCGTTTTACAAATATTCCAGCTTATAATTCAACCAACAGCAGAACGTTTTTTATGGGTTTTAATTCATCTGTCGCACTAAAGTTTTCGGGTTTTTGTATGTTTGGGTGCCCTTCTTTATAAGTTTGCACTCTTGTAGCCCCTTTTTGTGAGTTGTGTGGTAGAGTGTGTGTTTCGTTTTTGTGTTGACTGTGTTGCTCATTATTCATAAGCCACATTTGCCATGCAGCATATTTTATGCTTTAATGTGTCAAATCATACATCAGCATTTGTTGTATTAACCGTGTTTCTGTTTTCTCCCTCCGCTCGTTCTCATCATCCTTGATAAGCTTGTTGATATAAGTTTATTTGTTTTATTATTATTTTTTGTTTTGCTTCTGTTGTTGGAGTATGAACATTTATGATGCATGTTGGTTGCTGTTGTGCTGTAAATATTCATCCAAAATGTTCTTATTATGATCATGGTCGTAATAACGTCTCATATTGCGTGTTATGGCCATCTATCAGTGTTGTTTCGCTAAAATAATCTGAATGTAAATATTACAGTTTTTTTTTTTTTGTTTTTGTTGGTTCAACTCCTTTGTCTTCTTGCATATTTTTTGTCTTCGTGGTTGTCTTTATGAAGAATTTCTTTAACTGCAGTTTTTAGTTTGATTAATTTAGGAAATTTACAAAATGTTTGTAAAGCAATAATTTTTTATTTATGCTGGCAACAAAAAGTGTTGGTAGGGGAATTAAAATAACATTTTAAAATAAAGAAAAAAAAAAACAGTTTTAAGTCCAGATTTGAGTCCTGGGGGCTTATTCTGGCATGTGTGATCGAATACTTTTTCAATTTGAAAGCGATTTTATTTCTAATTCTTTCAGTCGATAGTAAACGATTCGAAGTTATTTGTTCAGTGTTGTGAAAGCTTAAATATGTAAATGTTTAATAAAACTGAAAAAAAATATTTATATTCGTTCAGTATCGACTGAATCGAAAAAGTATTCGATCACGACTACCAGAATTTGCCACCTGCATTCGATATCGATCGAAATTGTTATACAATTAAAATGGAAATTTCGATCGATATCAAATGCCGCAGATTAAAGAAGTAAGAAAAGATATTGGTGAAGGGATAGGAGGAAGATTGCGATTCAAGGATGGGAGGGCGGCTGGAGAAAATCAATATCCGTCTCCTGTTATGAAGTTGCTTCGTGAAATTTGTAATTGTAGTTTTAGTTTATAATCTTTTTATTGCTACTGTCCTGAGACTGGAATGAAGGGAGGTTCCCCGTCTGGGAGGAGTCGAGGCGAAACATAGTTGGCAATTTTTTTTTCATTCGAGTGTTCATCAAAGTTACTCGAAGGAAGTGCACTCTACGCATGATCCGACCGAAAAAAGTAGCATTCCTTATACTTCAAGATTAATAGTCCAGTTATTAATAGCGTAAAAATGGGATTAACGCTGAGTACGACACGTTAGTGTACTGCACAGTATTTTGCCATGTACAGTAAACATACACATTCTATAAAAAAAAAAAAAAACAAAATAAAAACCCATTTTTGTATATGTGAATTTGTGCACAAACAATATACGGTACACAACGATTGTGAAAGGAGGAACAAAAATACTAAGGTAATATTCCGATCTTGTTTTACAGTACACATAATGTTCTTTTAGCGTACGCGTTATTTATTTTCATGCGATATTATGAATATTTACGAAAAACCCAAAGTCAATAACGTATAGACAGTACAACACGTACATTAAAAGCTTACTACGACTTCCCTAAAGATAACAGAAAGCGTACGCTAAAAAAGACTACATGTACGCTAAAACAAGATCGGTACGTTATTTGAGTATTCGTTTTCGTCAGCTCACGATCATTGAATACCGTATGTTGTTTGTGAACAAAAAAAGAAGCTTGTGAGTTGAGATTTTCAAACTGTACACTACGTTTGTGTTCAGTTTTTTCGAACTCTAATTTTACGTGTTGTGGCAAACAACTTTTATGGTAGTATGTATCTGTAAAGTAAACATAAAAATGTAATACTTCGACAGCGACGAATATAGAAATGATACTGTGGCCAATAAGATCAATTATTTGAAAGAATTTTAGCAATTTTGACGTTTACTAAAAGAGTGCATTTAAAAAAAAATCCGATTTCCGTATGACGTGCTAAATTCCCAATTTTTCATATTTGATAAAAACACTGAAATTTATTGTTAAGGGAAAGTTAGCTTCTATGCGCATTTTACTGATTGCTTAGGCCAGCTGAACAGGAAACCTTTTCCAAAGAGTTTAGAAAAGCCAAAAATATTAAACAAAAAACCCTAAAGCCATTAAGAATTTTAAAAACTCTAATGCCCAATTTTCAGGATAGTATTTAAATCAATATTAAGTTAATTTTCATAACGAACTTAAATCGTATTTAAAACAGATTGGGTTTTTAAGTTTTATTTGAAAAGTCTTATTAAGATAAAAGTATGGTAGCACTACTAAATACAACAAAAAAAATATAAAAAAGTGTATTTATTTACAAGGTGGTCTGAAAAAACAGCTGACTGTTAATGCTTTGCCTGTTGTTGTTGTATTCTTGTGATATTGAGGCCACCTTGCTAAAATATTACAATGGAAACTTAAGTTGAAATTAAGTGTACCACATCGATGACTTAAGTTTCACTTAAGTTTTTAGTGAAGAAAAGAATTTTGTATTGAAAACGATTTTAAAAATAAATGTGTTTTAATATCAATCCTGAAAATTGGCCATAAGTCTTACTTGTATCAATATCAAAGCTTAAACAAAACACCAACATAAACAGTGAGTTTATCTTTTCTTTTTTTTTTAATAAAAATAAAAAAATTTAAATAAAGCAGTTTTATACCAAATTAAACCTACAAACCGACATAAACTGCTTGGTTAATTTGCATTTCGTTTACAATTTTTAACAGTTTTAAAACCCATATCATTAAAATTTATTTATTATAAATTACAATTACATTTTATAAGTAAAATTAAAAAAAAAGAAAAATTTAATAAATTTTCATTTTTATTAATCTATTACATATTTATTTTCTAAAGCAACAATCCTATTCAAATTCATTCACTCCGGCCAGTGCATTTAAATTTTCAGTTGATACCCTCTGCCACCCATGTGGCTGGGAAGATTATCCAATCTATCTCCATGTATGTTTTCCTACTCATTTGGTACAATTCAGCTGATTATTTATAATTGCAAAAGCGAGTATTTATCTATGACACGCACACACACAGAAAAAAGAAAAAAAAAACAAACGTTTGCACAAATTTCCAATAATACCTCGTATTTAATTTGTTGCTGCTGTTGTTGGCACAGGTTTTCTTGTTAAACCGAATTATCATCAACAGAAATAGTGGCAGATTCGGTTGGCAAGCTGATGCTTGATGTAAGCAGTCAGATCATACGCTCACACACATGTCCTCCATCCATTCGTACAGTAGTCATCAACAACTTTTAGACAAATTAAGAAACATGGCTTTTTTGTTGTTCGCTAATGTTGTACATAAAAAAAATAGCATTAGACTATAAAATAAATGCTAAAATGTGTGTTCGTTCATAATTAAAATGCAGTTTATACAATTAGCCACACAAATTTCCGTCTTCATAGTTTGACGTGCAGATTTTTTATTTAAACAGTTGTAACACTGAAAATTTCGGTTTAAGATCTAGGCGGATTTAGAACCCCAAACGCAACGCACACACACAGAGCTCTTCATGATAAAAAAGTTTTGATGGAGCTTTTAAAGCTTTGGCGCTTTTAGAGCCGCTTATTTGTCTTGATTATTGTCTTGCGAGATACATGTTATTTCTAAGCTTTAAATCAATGGTCTTTCTAGAAAGGTACATACCACGGTAGATTATTAAAAGATTTGTTAACAAAACAGACGATTACATGTTAACAAGTGTCCAAGCTTTATAAATAAGTTTTATTAATGGAACACTTTTTATACGGCCGATAAAAGCTTACCTTTAGCTATCGTTTCTTTGAGAAAATGGGCCTTAATGTACTAAAACTAATGTACCAGTAAGAAATGTTAGTTTCATTGGCGAATTAAGTAAATAAATAAAAATGACCAGTGCCCATGTTCTGTAACTCTCGCGTCGAGAAAGTTTTCGATTGAAATGTGTGAAATGAAACAAAAATGCCATAAATTGAAACAAACAGCTGTTTTTCTCACTTAACTGTGTCTGTAACTTTTTTTGGCGAGTACAAGCTGTTACGTAAGGAAATTACTAGCCAATTTACAGAAAAAGTGTGTCTCTAACATTTTGGTGAGAAAAGTTCCCGCTTTGAAGTGTCAAATAAACTCACGAATAAAAATGGGGCGAGAAAAAATGTTAACACTAAAAAACAATTAAAAATGCAAAATGCAAAGAATAATAATAATAATAATATTTGGCACATTTTTCATGGTTTTATATTTTGCTTTTAACATTTTTAAAAAATACGAATGTCTTCAAAGCTAATTTGCAAACAACAAACATTAAAGTCGCTCATTACACAATTTGGCATAGCCGACGGTTGTGTTTTCGCCGCCATCGTTGAAAAATTTATAATTTAAGTAAATTTTGGTCGTCGTCAACGATATGTGTTACTGGCGTTCTGAACGTCTGCAATGTCACATCGGCTTCGAGTTCAATTTTATGACATTTATAACGTAACGACGTAATCTCTTTTGATAGTTTTCGACATGAGTTACAGACACACATTTCTCTCACTTTTCGAGAAACGATGGAATATTTTGTTTCACATCTTTTCGATGCAAGAAGTTCTCATTAAAGTTACAGAACATGGGTACAGGTCGATCGATGCAGTGATAACCAAGCAACAAATAAAATTGTTGTATACATATGAATTGTCGACCGTGGCTGTGTAAAAAATACGATTATTGACTGCCTCGCGAGACTATGGAGTGGCCCGAACAAAGTTGTTGTATACATGTGAATTGCCGACCGTGTCTGTGTGCAAAATACAATTATTGACTGCTCGCGAGTCTATGGAGTGGTTGTGACTGGTCTATTGAATGATTAACAACAATTATAGAATTGTTTATCACAAAGTAATGGGGGATTTTTTAAGAGCTATAGGAAAGTTAAACAAAACCACATAAAATTCAGAAAAATGCATGAAATCTTTATTTGAATCGATAGTACGGGCCATATAATTTAATGCTTGAAGACTATTTCTTGCAAATGTTGACCGTGACTGCGCCTCAAATGGTCCATCCGCTTAGTCCAATTTTGGCATACTCTTTCCAACATTTCGGCCGGTATCTCATGAATAAATGCTTCAATGCTGTCTTCCAATGCGTCAATTGAAGCGACATGTGTGTATAGACATGAGCTTCAACATAGCCCCACAAAAAATAGTCTAAAGGCGTTAAATCGCACGATCTAGGCAGCCAATTGACCGGTCCCGAACGTGAAATCAAATGTTCGCCGAAGTCGCCTCTCAATAAGTCCGTTGTTAAGCGTGCTGTGTGGCATGTGGCACCGTCTTGTTGAAACCGCATGTCATGCAAGTCAAGCTCTTGCATTTTGGGCAAAAAAAAGTTGAATATCATCTCACGGTAGCGCTCACGTTACGATTCGCATCATCTTTGACGAAGTACGGTCCAATGATGCCACCAGCCCATAAGCCGCACCAAACTGTGACTTTTTCTGGATGCATTGGTAGCTCTTGCAATGCTTCTGGCTGATCTTCACTCCAAAATCGACAATTCTGCTTATTAACGTACCCATTGAGCTAAAAATGAGCTTCGGCGCTGAACACAAGAAGCGCGCGATGAACTTTCTCAACAGAGCACGCATTTTCATAATAAAATTCAATAATTTGCAAGCGTTGTTCGTTTATAGACCAAACTGAAGATGTCTGACAGTGAAACAAAACACGAAACGTGCGTCAGCTGTTTAAACCAGCGTTGCCAGAAAGATAATAGCTAAAAAATCATCCTTTAGTATTTTCCGATATGGATTAGATTTTTCTTTTTGAATCCAACAATCGTATCTGTGCGATCATTTACTAACTCCAAGGCGAATTCATACAGGTGAACGCATCAGAGAGAGTTATGCCTGCTTCCAATTTTTTTGTGTGGAGTTTGAAATCTACAAAACATATCAATACATACAAAAAAGGGACAGCAAGCATTACTCTTTCTCTCTCTCTCTATCTCTCTTTGATGCAGTGCATTGTATTAATTGGACTTGGTTTTCTCTAAATATATCATACTTTTTTTGTCACTTACTGTATAAAAACAAAATTTTCTTTGCCTGTATGTCCGACTGTCAAATAAAATCATAAATATTTATTTTGATTACATTTTCTTTTATTTACCTTTCATTTTTTTATCGAAGGCAATTTTTCGAAAATACAGTGATACAATCAAAATCGTAAATCATGTTTAATTAAACGAATTTTTTTTTTTATAAATATTAGACAATGAAATTATTATCAGAAATGTTTCCGTACAAAAATTAAATCTATTGCCAGATTCTTAAAATTCTTTCTTATGAATTTTATCCCCACTGTAACAATTATGGCCAGAATGTTTATCGTATAAAGGTGGATGAATGGATAGATGGCTGGAATTGATGCTGACTAAACATTTTAGAAATTACTAAAATTCTTTGTATGTAATTTGTTGTTCTTTTTCCAAATTTTTTATATTTTTGGGGAGCGAGTAAAATGCTGCTGCTGCTGTTGTTCTTTTGGGTTTGCGTGTGTCATAAAACGTAAGAAAGCAAATGCAATAAAAATTATTTTACGACATTCTTATGGCCAAACATTGAAAATGCTACTGATATCAGAGTTCTAACAAACTGACAGAGTGAGTGAGTGACTGGCTGGCAGGCTGGCTGTTTGACTGACAGAGTCAGTGAGTATCTTCATATTGCAAAGCATAAAATAAACGGAAAAAAACACACGCAATTGCTTGAATGCCTGTGCCTCTTAATGTTGTATGTGTATGTCTGCTTAAAGAAAGTATTTTCCAAATAACAAAATACATTCACCACAAGAATAGCTTTTCAAACTGCATACTTTTAGATATTTTTAATACGTTTTAATAAACAATTTCAAAGATAAACATTTAAGATACAAAATCATTGTAAACGTTTAAGTCTTAATGGTCTTTTTAAATAAATTTCATATAAAATAAAAATATGAATGACTTAAAAAAACGCATGTGTTTAAAAAAGATTTTATTTAAACTAAATAAACTCTTCTTTTATTTTAAACAATTTAAAATGAAAATTCCATCCGTTTTTTTCCTTTCCAACTAAAACTAAAAATTATTTCGGGAAATTTTAAAAGCTGATCAAAACTGACGTCTTAAGAGGTGAAAGCTCTATTAAAAAATTGGAAAGCTTAACCTTAAGGCACATTCTTACCGTCGCAATGTGTCTATTAATTCAGCTATAATTATTGAACCTATCAGACGGCTCCTCGCTACATTGGCAACACTTTCTCCTTCCTTCAACCAAACCAATTGTTCATATGTTTAGCAAACTGTCATTTTAAATAACTCTTTTACATACATACATACATTCATATTTCATAATAGGCGCCAGTTTAGGGAACTTTGTATTTTTAATACTCAACCATTTCACAATTCACTTGCTTAGCAAACTTTTCCGGCAAATTATGTTCATTAAACCGAACCTGAAAAATAATTCAAGATTTTTATAGTTTTTTTTTCTAAATGTTCAAAAAAAAAATCATGTTAAATGTCATGAATCATTAAAACCTCGTATTTATAATTCTAATGCACCTGTATTATATCGTAAAGTTTTTGTTTTGTGCCATTCGATAACAGCAAAATAATAAAAAATCAAGTCATCATACATTGAAAATTAACTCCAAAAGTACTAAAACATTTTCAAACAGCTTATTGTTTTTCATCACAGACATCGCGATAGCATAGTTTTAGATGAACACAGGAGAATGAATGAATGGCAAAAGCACCTGTTTTTGAAAATGTAACGTGTTGTAAAGGAGTGATTTTGTTTGGTTTTCCTTCCTAGTCACTGTTTAAACCAGAGGTCAAAAAACACTAAAAGGTAGGGGAAGTTAGTGTACAGTATAGTATGTTGCCATGAAAAGTAAACATTCTTACAAAAATACCAAATGAAAAAAAATTTGTTGTGTTTGTGAATTTGTACACAAACAAAATACGGCACTCACTAATTGTGATTTGACGAAAACGAATACTAAGATAGAGTACTGATCTTGTTAAAGCGTACATGTAGTGTTTTTTAAGCCTACGCGTTCTATATTTTCATGCAAAGTCTTTCACGCGCAATATCATTCATGAAAAAACCAAAACGCAACAAACATATGGTCAGCCCAACACGAAAATTAAAAATGCACTAGGAATTTAATTAAGCACATATATACATACATTTTTGGTCAACTTCAAAAGTTAATTCTGAAACATTGGTATCTATTTATTAAAATGTACATTTATTGAAAACATTGGCCATCGTAAGCAATAATCCTTTTATATCTTGCTGGCAAAATATTGATTCGACGCCAAAAGAACTGCTCATTTCTGGAAGCCTAAAGGACTCGTGTAAATTTCTGATATCCTGTTCTGATTTGAAGTGTATTCCAGAGATAGCGTATTGCACAAACAACAAAAAAAATTATAGTGATGCAAAAAAATTTGAGCATTTGGCGATTATGCTGTTGAAACCCTTTTGTCGCAAGAAAGTTTCCAACAAAAAATTTTTTTTGCCGCAACAACATGAAAGTATTGCAAATAAAATAATTTTTGTCGTTTAAGGTTTCCCTCTGAAATAACAGCACATTGAAAATAAGGGCAGTATGCAACATGTTTCATTGGTTTTCATGCAACATATTCACAAAATATATTAAATATTTTCCCCACAGCTGTATTTCTTGTACAACGAACACAAAAATGTAGAATATGTAACATATATGCAACATTTTTCCCAATAATAAAGAGGAAATTAATGACTTATGTTAACCCTTAAAAATTCTATTTAAGTTATTACCCAATAAAAAAATTTATAATTTTGCGAAGCACTAATGGAAAATTTAAAAAATTAAGCGCACAATTCTGTGGTTTTCATGGGCAACCGCGTATGTCTTAAAATAAAATTTTTCAGGAGAGCCGAAAACCCCATTCTAGATCAAACTATGAGTTAGGTATTGCACCTTTTGAACTTTGTAATAGAGTTAAAACATCGGAATGAGCCTATCAGTTTTTAAAAATTTTTAGAACCATGTAAAGGGCGTTTAAAATTAAACAAAATGGCATCAACATTTTAAAATCGAACAAATAGACATACGCGGTTGCCCATGAAAACCACAGAATTATGCGTTACGCAATAAGACATATAAAGATGCAGTAAAGAAAGCGAAGGAACTCTGAACAAGTTTTATAAAAGAAAAAATAAAATTTCAAGTGCCACGGCATTCCTTTACTACGTAACAGGTTTTTAAGGGAGAATACTAAAAAATTATTCCGTGTGTAAAGCTGATAGCTAAGTTCACCAGTTTTTATAAGCGTTGAATAAAGCGCTTTTTGTATCAAAAATGTATTGCTTCAAAGTGGGAACTCACAATAAAAAATTCATTCCTTCCGTAAGCAAGATGGTAAGCGAAACTCTTACATTTCTCCTTTACTGAGCTACAAGCGGCACGCGTTTTTTTAAACATGAAAATTATATTGCCAATACATTTTCAACAAATTAAACGACCAAGCGATCTATCAAATAAGATTTTCCAGCCGGGTGGTGTTAAATTCCGCGTTCTTAAGGTTTGTTTCCTATAAAATGTGTGAAAATGAAAAGTTTTGACATAAAACAGACGCTTTCCGCTCTTATTTAGGAAACTAAGTTACAAACCTGCTTCGTTTGAAGCACAATGACAATACACGAATACATGGGCGTAGCCGGGATAACATCTAGGGGGGGGGGGGGGACATTTTTTTCTGGTAAAATGCTTTTTTGACCGCCTTTTAATCAATGAAAATGGATGAAGCTTTGCAGGCATGCATATTCCCGATGACAATACACGAATACATGGGCGTAGCCGGGATAAAATCTAGGGGGGGGGACATTTTTTTCTGGTAAAATGCTTTTTTGACCGCCTTTTAATCAATGAAAATGGATGAAGCTTTGCAGGCATGCATATTCCCGATGACAATACACGAATACATGGGCGTAGCCAGGATAAAATCTAGGGAGGGGGGCAACATTTTTTTAAAATTTTCTTTTTTAAGAAAAGCGTTTCTTAAAAAAAAAATTTTTTTAATGTTCTTATTATTATTGGGTAAACACACAAACAATTTTTTAAAGTTATGCCATTTGTTGCGAGTGCCAAATTTGTAAGTTACACATCCGCTATAATTTTGGAAGTAAATAACTGTTAGGCAATTCATAAAGTGTTCTATTGTGTTTGATTGGTTGTATTTGCTTTAATATTCTGCAAATCACAAAGTGTTCTATTGTGCCATATGATCACATTCATAATATTATAGCAAATACAACCAATATGATACAATAGAACACTTTGTGAAATGTCTACATGTATTTGACCAATAATAGAAAATGCTTAGAATATTTTAAAAATGTATGGTTTCTGGATCCAATCAGATCATATGCATTTTCCATATTTTAAATTCATTCCAATCCTTTCAAGAACTGTCTCGTTATTGCCAACTATAAAGTTGGTTTTTTCGCCACTTTGCAAACTTTTGAAATTGAGTGTGTGTGTGGCATTTTGTTGTGGCATGTGTTGAAAAAAAAGAAGTGTTCAGCATTTTTATGGTACATTGATGATGGTTGAGGTATATATTGGCTGTTGTGCTGTTTATTATCTGCATCATTCTGATACTTGATGCGTCTTTTATGCACTTAACCAACCAAACAACGGACCGGCGACCAACCATTCATTCACTTACAGCCGCACGCACGTATTGACCACGAAATTAAGTTGTTTGTAATGATCTTTAAATGATCATCAGTATTTGCTAATTTGGTTGGCAATTTACCATCATTGTAGGCAATCGTTTGCATTTCTCTTGTTTTCCTGCTTATTTCAGATTTCAGCAAAAATATAAATAACGGCAATAATATGACAGATAAAGATTAAAATCTTTATTTAAGTTTAATGGCAGAACCAGAATGTATGTTAATCACTGGAGTTGAGTTTTGTTAATTTTTTTTTTAATTTCATTTTTCTTTCTAATCTTTTAACAATTTGCCTACAACTACTGCATATCAGCCAATGAACAAACTTCTATCGTAAAAATTTTAATTTATGCTTTTAAAACGCCTCATAATGCAAGTTTTTCAATTTTTCCATATAAACAACATCTTTCGTTAGTACAGAATATACTCGTATTTATAAATATACATTTTAAGACATAAATAGCAAATGAAATAAACCACTTGCCATTAAAATGCAACAAAATGCTTTTTTCATTCCTTCAGCTTGAATACACGCATGAGAATTGCAATGAAAAGTAACCGAATCCCTAACTTCCCTGTACCCAGCAAACAATTCTCAAACTGCTAATGATTTGTTGGCAAACGTACTTTGAATTTCAGATCAAACTAAGTGCCGATTTCACGTTGTCGAAAAGACGCTTTCTTTCGCACAAATGCATTTGAAACAAAAACAAAATTTTTCGAATTTGTTTTTTTAATAAAGAAAGAGTTCTTTCGGTGGGGTGTCATAAAGCCATAGGACATAAAGCCATATGGCGTCAAGTCCCATTCCATTGAGAGATAAGGGCATATGCCATTAAGTCTCAATATAATGGGACTTAACGCCATAAATTTTTTCCGAAAAATGTGACATAAAGCCATATTTTTGATAATGATTTTATTTCACCCTATTTTATGTAAAAAATGCATTGTTGTTTCATGTTGCCCTGTTTTATATCAAAAAATGGCGGTATGTACTAAGTCCCCAAACCCAAAATGAACTAAGCCCCTAAATTTGGGGACATCGTTCATTTATGGAAAAAACCCGAAAAAGCTTCGCTAACTAAAGTTTCTCTGCATAGGCGGCCTTCGGCCGGACGCATGGTTTTTCTCCTCTATGGTATAACAAACACCGGCTTCGCTTACTAAAGCTTCTCAGCGTAAACGGCCTTCGTTCGGAAACAAGACAGATTTTAGAAGCTTTACTTAGCGAAATCGGTACTTGTTATACCATGGAGGAGAAAATCCTTGCGCCCGGCTGGAGGCCGTCTATACAGAGAAGCTTTAGTTAGCGAAGCCGGTCTTTTTTATACCATATAAGCATTTGTAACGGAAAACATCAAATTCCACTAAAAAAGATATTAGACTTAAGGCCATATCAAAATTATGTCTTTATGTTCGTTTGAATTGAGACATAAAGCCATTATGGCTTTATGTCCTATGGCTTTATGACACCCCACCGTTCTTTCGCAATTAGTGAAATATGCAGTTAACCTTAAAACATTTCAATATGTTTTGGGATCAAATCTTATCACGAATATATGGGCTCAACAAATAAAAAATCAAATGTTTGAAAGTGCTTTGATATCTAACGCACTCTCAAACGTTCGAAATGTATAACTAAATTAACCGCGCAATAGTAACGTTAACCTTCAGCACATTATAGTGAAAGCAGTGTTCGAATATAAACTCTTAATATCGCTCCTTAGTGTTCGGTTCGGTATTTTTGTGGAAAACACAAACGCTAATAGTGTTTGTGTAGAAAATCATTAAAAAAAAATACCGTTTCTCTGTTAGTCATCTTTCGAACACAAAAATAATACCGTTTTTATCCAACTCAACAAAAGATGAGAACATTTAATTCCTTTCGGTTTTTTTTAAACCATAAACATCATTTTGTTCGGTTCGGCCCATTAATGTTCGTCCCTTTTGGCTGGTAAAAAAATACAAACATTTTACAAAACAAAATACACATACAAAAAAAAACAAAAAGCCAGCTAAATAATTTTACACAAACAAAACGTATACACAATACACACAAGCTGTTCGTGGTGCGGTCGTTGCCAAAAACTTTTTTTTTTTTGTTTATTTCTTTATATAAAAGAAACATTATAGAACATTAAAATATAATGTTCGCCTACAGTATCACTACAATTGTTTTGTTTTTAACGAAGAACAGAAAATTATATAATGTTCGGCTCTTTCTTGAAAACAGTTACGAACGGTATTAAGGGTTGTGTTCGTCTAACAAACACTAAAAAAAATAAATATCGTTCTTGGGTGTGTGAGCCGAACGCCAAATAATGTACTGTTTATTTTCGAATACTGAGTGAAAGAGACCAGAGTCTCCGGCGTAAATCGAGCGAGCAACTTTCGCACTATCATACCATATCAATAGCAACTTGTCTACCGAGACGCCCTTATTATACCCTTCACCTAAGTTGGTCATTCCATTTGTAATTTCTACAATATTGATGTTAGACGCTTTACTTTATAGTATATGTGTATTCTGGGTCCGTATAAGTAGAGAAGTTTATTTAACGATGTCCATCTGTCTGTCCGTGAAAATGGGGTTTCCGAAGAACCCAGTATGATGGGGACTTGGTGGTTATATACATATTTATGTCACATATAGTCCGGAGTTGTTTGCTATTAAAAAGGCCACAAATGGCTTAGATATGAGCAATAATCCACGACTGTCTCTAATTTTACTTAAAAATCCCTTGTTTTTGTTGTTTTTTTATTTTTATGTATTCTAAATTAGGTACAAGCATTTTGGTTATTAAAACACAACATCGGACAAAATGTGGGCGGGCTTAGGCAAGTGGGTATGGTACTCCCCATACAAAGAAATTATAGATTTCTGTATATCTAGAGAATGGCAAGAGCCAAAGTTTCCAATTAGGTACAACAACATCCAACAAAATGTGCGCGGGATTGGACAAGTTGCCGTGGCACAAAGTTGAACTATTTATATTTAAAGAACGGTATTTAAACTTTCTCTTATTTTCGCATCATTGTGGATGGTGTATACGATTCGGCATAGCCGAATAAAGCACTGTTACTTGTTTTTGTAACATTTACTTAATCGAAGATAAAAAATTTAGGATAACAAATAATTTTTTTTTTCTTTAAATGATTTTTAATAATTTCTTGGTTTGAAAAAGCTTAAAGAACAATTGGGGGATTCACAAGGTGTCATAAAGTCATAAATCTTAAAAGAATAACATGAAAAAATACGACTGTTGTGAACAACCCCTCATAATTTAGTGTGCTATTTTGAATTTAAATCTGCTGATTTAATACATATATAAAAAATAAATTTATAAAAGAAAAAGAACAGAGGAAAGGAGGCAACATGTCATTTGAAATTTAAGTGATAATAACAGCCAATTTCGAACCACCAGTACTACTGGTTAAAGATTGATGTTTCACTGTTTGCTAACGGGCACCGCAGTGGTGCAGTAGGTAGAACTCAAAGATCTTCCGACGATAGAATGTGGTGATTCTTGAAACATTTAAAGATCAACCCGGGTTCAAATCCCCGCTCAGCCAAGAAAAATTATCAATAAATTTTAATAAAAATTCCAAGTTGTAAAAATTCCTTCCCTCAGTGAAAATAATTTAATGAAAATTAAATTTGAAGAACGCAAGCCTTATTAATGAATATCAAAGATTATTTACCTAACATCAAAATATTTTTTAATTCTAATCCATGAATTAATAAATTAAATTAAATCTTACCTGACTATTTTCCATTTTTAAGAAGCAAATCACAAATAAATTTTATTTTGCTTGTTTACCAAACATTAGAGTCCTAAGCCGATAAAATTTGACGCCGCAAGTGCTTTGTTGCAAAAATTGCTAGCCGCAGGATAATTCGGATATTAGCCGGATAAAACTATACCATCAACGGCGACGGCTACAAAAACTTATGCGGATCGGCTTAGCCGCTCAGCCCAGGTCTCTTCTTATTAATTACGACAGCACAATAAACATAGCAAGCAAAGTTCTGTTAATTGAAGAAAGTTTTTGCTTACAAAGCAACAAAAATCTATTTAAACCATTGGAAAAAGTTCGAACATTATGACAATATAACATGATAGCACACCTTGTGAATACCCCAAATATGTATTCGATATTAAGAAAAAGCCTTATAAAAAATTTCTTTATCGATAGCGAATTGAATTCCGAAAAAACCGTTAAAGATTTATAGGGATCTCAAAACCGATTTGAGATATACATAAGTTATATATCAAAAGATTATATTTGTGTTTGCTGGGTAATCACAACTTCATAGTACTCACTCAGTTCATTTTGCAATCAATTCAAATAAACGAAACAGCAAGAAAAAAATGTTATTGAAATGTAATAAAAATTGTAATTAATTGAAATAGAAGAAAGAAAAAAAAAAAATAAATAAATATGAAAAACAAATACTCGTATGCGTATATTTACACATCTCAGTATTCAAAAGTTAGATGGATAAAGAAATTGAATGCGGATTGATGTAGTACGAACATACTATTATTTACTTGCTACCACCCCCATCTTGTTGCAAAGATCGCAGAAGAAAAATTTTACTTAATTGTTCCTGGTCTTAAAAATTTCTTGCTGTTAAAAGAATATTGAATGCCTTTTAAATGGTTTGGGTCACAAGGGAATGGAGAAGCCAAAAGATACAATTAAGCAATAAGTCTAGATTTGCAATATCTTTACAACAATTTTGATTAAGACTGTAAAATTCAATAATAAAATATAAAAAATAAAGCAATGTTGCATTGTGTAATTGAATTGTAAAATCTTTAAGGTTTAACTAGGAAATATATGACATAAACTTCATTAATATTGTAAAACAAAAAGGTTAAATTGTTAATTTGTCATTTTAAAAAAATAAAGTTTAAATGCCATCATTTGGAATTTTTCTCTGAATAGCGGGAAATTACTCTAATTCTAAGATTTAGTTAAATCCTTTTCATATGGCAATGAAAGCTCAGGCAACTAGTTTCAACCTAAAACAGTAATCATATATATTATTTCTAAAGCACTTTTTTTTGTCGGTTGCACATATCTCCCATACCACCGCATCAAATTTAATGAATGATATCTCATTTTAAAGCTTATTTCTAACACTAATGACGAAAAATAATTAGAAATTGAAAAATTAATATTTTCATTGATAAAAATTATGGTGCGAAATATTATAAATCAATATTTGTTTTTACAAGTTCTTTGTAGAGCTCTTAAACTTCGTGATAAACGTTTGTAATTCTAGTTGTAGTCTTTATGAAAATATCAATCAAAATCAATTAACATTTTTGTATTCATTGCAATTCTAAACTTTATTTATATCAAGTTGTAATTTATTAAAAAAAAAAAAAAAATTAAACAATCATTTGATCATTTTATTGTTAAACAGATGCTCATTTTTAAAACTATTTAATTGTCATTACTATCAATTTTTTTTTTTTTTTAGAAATTTAAAAATTATTTATGTATATTTGTTTAAAATCTTCAATTCAATTAGATTTTCGTAATATTAATTATACAATTTGATAACAATTGGAAGGCAAAAAAAAAAAAAAAGAAAACAATTTTTCTGTTTAATAATTTAAAAAATGTATGACTCGTTCATGTTGCAAGAGTTAAGTATAAAAGAATTAGCAGATGTATTTGAAAGTGTATTGAAGAAATAAAAAAAAATCCCAATAAATTAAGTATTAAGCTTAAATATTCTTAGAAAAAATGTTAGGCTAAACAAACGATTTAGGTCTTGGAAGTTATATTCATTTACATCGCTAGAAAGAAAACAAGTAAGAAAGTGTAGGTGCTAGAGTTGTCAACCGATTAAGAATAATTCGATTAATCGATCAAACAAAACCAAACTCTTGTTCGAATAATTTATAAACGACAATTTTCGAATAACGAATAAATCGATTAATTAATGTCGATTAATCGAATAATTTTTTTTATTAAAAAATAATTTAAATAAAAGCTTAGAATTTAGTTTATTCTCATACGTTTTTAATTCATTTTATACAAAATATAGGAAAGTTAAAAAATATTGTTGCCATAGCCCTGGTTGTAATTAATCTCAATGTTTAGTAAGCAAAACCCGTGTTGTGTACTCGTTGTATTTCAAAAATGTATTTATGTTCTTATTAAACAAATCTTAACAAACAATTGCAAAACTCTTTCTTTACAAAATTAAAAATACGAGATGACAATTGCTTCTAATAGTTTTTCAATAATGCATGTCCTCTTCCGTGATTTTAGCACGGGCATGCATTGATGCAATCAGAATATTTTGTATAATAAAGCGCCAAAACAACTAAAAGAATCATTTGCCATCTCGTATTTTAATTTTGCAACAAACGAGTTTTGCAACTTACCTTCTCAATTGTATCAGCTGTTTTATTTTTAAATCAAACGTTAAAAAATGTTCAAGAAAGGGTATTTTTCAATTTCGGGTCAAACATTCTGAAATAAACAAAAAGCTTAAAAATAAAGAATTGATTTATATAAATCATATCTTGAAAGTAGAAAATGTTGTTATTGTATTATATTTTATAAATTGACCATTATTCGACCTTTACAAAATTTTATTAGTATTATTATTTAATTAAGCTTGAGGTCTCTTTTTTTTTTTTTTTTTTTTTTTTTTTTTTTTTTTTTTTTTTTTTATATAAAAAACAAATTATTTTTATTTAATTGTTATCATTTGTTAAATTGTTATCAGAATTTTTGTTAAATTTGTTAAAAATTTTTAATTCTTTGTCAAACATTCAAGAAAAAACCCTGAAGAAGGCACACAACGGAGTGCCGAAATATTGGATTAAATAAAAATAATTTGTTTTTTATATAAAAAAAAAAAAAAAAAAAAAAAAAAAAAAAAAAAAAGAGACCTCAAGCTTAATTAAATAATAATACTAATGTATTATATATTTTTTTTTTTTAATTATATATGTATGTATATCTTTTCCATTTGCGTAAGTGTCACAATATAACCATTAAAAACGATGCAGTGCAGTGTAGTGTAGTGTAGTGTAGTGTAGTGTAGTGTAGTGTAGTGTAGTGTAGTGGAAAAATACATTAAGAGAGACAGCGGCTGTTCTATAAAAGAAATCGAAAATCCAGAGTAATATCGGATTATTAAGAAATGAAGGGTTTAACGATGCCTTTAAGTAATACAACGATATAGAGTTAAGATGAAAAATGTTATGCATCAAAAAAAGAAGAAGCCATAGCGGATGGAATGGAAGATTTTCCACTCCATCGTTATTCTCCTCGATTAATCGAATAATTTTTTAAATTTAATCGTTTGATCGAACGAACACAAATAATTATTTGAATTATTCGAACAAAGTTGAAAGGCGAATAATTGACAACTCTAGTAGATGCTCAAACCCGACAATATTATACCCTAAGCCACAGTATTTTTAACCTTATTTTCAAGAGTGTATTCTTTTTGGGCCATCATGGACCCACTAGAACAAAATCATGTTATACGATTATATTTCATATAATATTTTTTGTACCTAACATTTCTGACAAACATACGCCTCTCTTCACTCCATAAGTTTCAAATTTTATAAAATTGGCCGCCACCGATTCTAACATACCTACTCACTAGCGCTATACCTTAAGTGGGTTCCCATACAAAATTTTCCAAACAGACTAAAAATATATTGAGTAAAGCTTCCATAACTGCCCAACAGACACAGAACTTGCCGAGTGTGAATATGAAAAGTATATGAAAAGTTACACACCAAAATGCAGAGAATGCATACCACTGATAGGATTTGTGGTACAATTGTACCAAATTTGGTACAATTGAAACTTCTTTGGTACACTGGTACAATTCATCCCTATTTGGTACAATTTAAAAAAAAATACGAAGTTTTATTACTTCTTTGAGGTGGATTAACTTGCTTTTTTCCAATATTAAAATTTTTAATAACAGCCGTGACCAGAACTACCGGAAATTGTATTATTGTTAATTAATGTTCGGATATTATACTAACATATAAACTATATATGTACATACAGATATATATGTACATCTTATTTGCAAAAATCTAAACTATTTACATACAAAGATGATAAACTTGCCAAAAGATAAAATTTGATACCCATATTGCCCTATTTTAAACGAAGGGTTGCCACCCCATTGCATTTTTGTCAAAACGCGTACTAGCACGATTTTCAAAAAAAGCTGAGACACGTATTTAATTAAATCGACTAAAGATTAAAATATGTTAATTTGGCACTTTTATTACAAACAACCCCGAACAAAAAATTAAAAAACCGTTTTTTTCACAGAAAATCCTTAAAAAAAGGACATGGATGATCGTCCTTGGACAAATTGTATACACAGTTGGACGCGCCTTAAAAAAACCTTTCTTACGATACCCAGTTTGTATATGTTGGTAAGGAAACAGATTCTTAAACTAACAAAACATGCAAAAATATACCCTTTTTCAAACTGGTCCAGCTCACGAGAGGTCAAAGCTGAAGCCGAAATATTCAAAATGTCATCTTAAAAAAGTCCAAGGTTCATTTTTAGGAGGGTACATCGAGCACGAATTTTGCTTCCATACAACTTGAGTCGCTCTAATGTACTCGTATCTCTCTAGAAGCTTAGGATTAAGTGTATCCAAATCGCCACTTTAGTCGATTGTTTCGGTAACACTGCAAACCAAGTGTCTAAATTTGTGTCTGCCTTTGAGAAAAAAGAGAAATAGACAAATTTTTGCTTTTTCTTAATTTGTATACCCACACAACAATAGTGGAGAGGGTATTATGCGATTGTGCTCATGCGTGTTACACTAAAACACAATTCTTTCTGAGTTGATTTAACGATTTCCCTCCGTCCAGTTACATTTTTAAGGTAATGCGATGAAATTTTGAACATAAGGACAAAGCCTACTAAAAATGGTGAGAACGTGTCCCCATATTTCTTTCCGGAGTAGTGTTTGTACCTATAAACTATCCTATTACGTTGGTTTTTAGATTTAATTTGGATTAGACTTATTTTATTGCAATCTAAATCATTTCAACATTTTTTATTGGAATCGCTGATTGGTCCAAAACTAACCATAGTCCCATATAAAACCCCTTCCTTAAATGATTTAAAGGCAAACAAATCTCATATAGTAGGTGAAGATATCTTAACAAAAATCGACAGAAAAACTCTTACATAAATCTTAACCTCATAACATAATTTTGTTCTGGCGGGTCAACGATTGCCCATGGGTCTCACTCTCGAAAATTGGTCTGTATATACTGTGGTGTAGAGTATCAAATGCTCGGGCTTGACGGACTATAATTTCTAACTTGTTTTGTTTTTATTAAAAAAAGTGTTATGAATTCTTACCATGTATGCTTTTTTATTTTATAGCGAAATTTTCGTACAATTTATGTCGATTTGGTACAATTTTGCCATTGGGACGGTACAATTTAAGAATTGTCAGATCCCAACAGTGATGCATACACGCTTCAACGCATGAAAGTACATTGACATTCTACTTTTGTATCCGTCGCATGTGTGGTAAAAAAAGTCAGCTTTTATTGATGGCTATGGATGACAAATCATATTTAATTTTCAATGTTATCGATAAATATGTTTGTGTGGTTGATTACTTTTTACTATTCTTTTGCATTAAAAAAGGTTTCTAATAAGAGAAAAAGCTTTTGTAATAAAGATTGTACAAACTTTAAAGAATAAAATATATTAAAATTTATTTATAGCACAATTTTACGACGAACAAAATTTGTCATTCTAGTTATCGATTACTTTTATCTTCTGAGTGTCATCTTTGTTGTGTTTATTATTTTTATACCCACCACCACAATTAGTTGTGAAGAGGGTATATTAAGTTTGTCATTCCGTGTGAAACTTTTTTATTATTCATCTCAGACCCTATAAAGTATATATATTCTGGGTCCTTGAGTAATTTTAAGTCGATTTAGCCATGTCCGTCTGTCTGTCCGTCTGTCCGTCTGTTGAAAACACGCTCACTTTCGAAAAACTCCAAAGAAATAAACAAACTTGGTGTCAAATTGCTTGTAGTTATCCTAAGCAGTTTGGGATTGAAATCCAGCAATATCGGTTTAATAGGATCTGAGCTATGAATCAAAATGTGGAACCACCACCTAAAAAAATTGGATAATTTTGTTACAAAAACTAACATAAATGGTGGACAAATGCACAGAATGACATAAGATTTCGCAAAAGTTTGCTTTATGTAACTGGAAATCACGCTGTAAAATTTCTTGAAGATCCGTCCATGATTTACCCTAGGCCCCATATAAGCCCTACTCCCGGAAAACAGTATAGTAAGCCTAAAACCCTAACTAACAATGCAATCATAACAAATTTTGGCACGTCAGAGTTAAATAGGACTAGAAATAAAACTATTAAGTTTGGTGAAGATCGGTCCATAATTTACCATAGGCCCCATATAAAACTTACTTCCGGAAAACAGTTTAGTACGCCTAAATCCGTAAAAAATAATGCTATCATAACAAAATTTGGTACATCACAGTTTTATTGAACGAGAAATAAGACTTTAAAATTTTGTGAAGAACGGTCCATCCTTTACCAGAGGCCCCATATAAACCTTACTCCCGAAAAACAGCTTGGTAAACCTTAATCCGTAAAAAATAATGCTATCATAACAAAATTTCGTACATCACAGTTTTATTGAACGAGAAATAAGACTTTAAAATTTTGTGCAGAACGGTCCATCATTTACCATAGGCCCCATATAAACCTTTCTCCCGGAAAACAGCTTAGTACGCCTAAATCCGTAAAAAATATTGCTATCATAACAAAATTGAGAACATAAAGGTTTTACAGGACTAGAAATAAGACTTTGAAATTTCGTGAAGATCATTTACCCTAGGCCCTATATAAACCTTACTCCCGAAAAACAGCTTAGTACGCCTAAAAACGTAAAAAATAACGCTATCATAACAAAATTTGATACATCACAGTTTTATAGAACTAGAAATGACACTGTGAAATTTGGTGAAGATCGGTGCATAACTTACCATAGGCCTCATATAAACTTTCTTCCAGTTTAGCTTCATATAGCCAGAAAAAATGTTATGCAATTTTGTGATATACGGTATATAATTTTCCTTAGATTCCATTTTAGCAGCCTTCTGAAATTCACTGCAAACGCTTAAACTAACTGCACCGCTGTATTTTATGTTTTTTAATACCAGAAATCGTTCTGCAGAATTTGGGATGATTGCTTCATAGCTTACCATGGCTTTTATATAATTTGTTCCCTTGAAAATCATTTTAGTTCAGCTTAAACTGATATTCTACTCAAACTTTTTAAAATTGATTCTGATTGTCGATCAATAATTTTATATAGGTCTACACCGCAACAAATTTTAATGCAGATGTCTGTTTTTACAAAGATTATAATAATAAATAGACATCATACAGATATTACTCCTAAAACATTCGAAGTGTCGGTGGAGGGTATCAAAGATTCGGCACAGCCAAATATAGCACTCTTACTTGTTTTTTTTTAACAAATGCCATGAATTGGAAACTTATTGATACCGTGAAAAATCACGAATATTTTTATAATAAAAGCTTCCTCATCTATGAATTCTATTAAATAAATTCTATTTAAAATCAATTACACTCTCCATTTTTTGCAAAATTGTTTTTAATTGTTAAACATATTAGCACAACAGCTGATAAACAATAAAACAAATTTGGCGCTTAAAGCGCATTGCATTTAGAAACGCATAAAATGCACAAAAAGTATCATACGCATGAACGTATGGCTTGGACCTTCAGCTAAGTCATCATGAATAAGCAATTTAACGAAATTGAAAGAAAGCTGCTCAATTTGCTGAGAAACTTAAAACTTCATCAAACATCTTTGGATGAGTTGATGTTGCTTGACGTCATGTTCCAACTATTGGCTTTTCTGTTTGCTACAATATGGCTAAAGTGCTTATTTAGCGCGATAGAAATAATGAAAGGGTTTAGCTTGCAAGCTAACCGTCATACTGTGGTCTCACTTTTTGACATGCATAATCGATATACTCTGAAAAATCACGCTCCCAAATTATCCAAATTATCTTTCAAAATCTGTCATCAATATTTTATCAAAATTTTGTTTAGCAATGAGGCTGCTTTTGTGCGGTTTCACGGCATCATCGGACCTTATTTCTTCAAAAATTAAGCCGGAGCGCGTTGCGGTCAATGGAGATCGTTAATGGTGAGTTAAAGATCGATGATTTTTTGTTTTAATATATGGATGGCATTGATTGCAACGTGTCATATGGCGACAATTGTTTGTATTCCTCGTATGCTCGAAAAAATGCCACAAAATTAGTGGCTTATGACGAGTATTGATTTCGAAAAAAATATGTTCATTAAAATTTAATTTTTTTTAAATCAATTTTCTTCATTCTATCACGGTTTTTTCATCTTAAATTTGACAACGTTATTCTCTTAACAGACCCAAATTAATACAATAAATCGCTGTTAAGAATAAAAGAAAAATGTTGGACGTTGCCGGTTAGTTAGAATTCCAAATAACTAAAACTTTAGTTTGATTGATAAAAATCGACTAAGTGCTTGTGATTGATATCAAACAAATATTTCGTTCGCTTGACTGACATTTAAAAAAAAAAACAATTGTGATTTTTAGTTGAACTGTAACTTTTAAATTTTCTTTTTTTGATATTTTTAGTTAAATTCAAATTTACATTAAATTATTTTTACCGAAGGAAGCAGGAAATTTATACCGAGTACATTCAAGTCTAAAACAAATCAACAATATTGGTATTCACACCGAGATTGTTAGTTTGTCAGTCGTTAATCGTTACTTTTTTACACGCATTTTGTTTTTGTATATTTAACGCGCTACCGGATTAACATTTAACAAATTAACGACACCGCACCCCTGATAAAATAGTTGTTAGTTGGTAACTCCCAATCAGCTGTTGCAGTTTCTAATAAAAAAGTCATTTGTGATACATTTCAAAAAAAAATATTTGTGTTTTGGTAATTTTCGTATACATTGAGAGTAAATATGTTAATTAAATGATTTTATCAGCTGCTTTACTACGAAAGTTACCAGACTAACAAAGTTTAAAAAAGGTGGTCGTTCACAGTTGGCAACTTTAACAAATTAACAAACTACCGGTGTGAATACCACTAAGTGCCGGTTCACACACGTCAAGTTTGACTCGTCAAGTCTTGAGTTTTTAGGAGAGAGGGGAAAAGAAATGGCATTCTCTTTTCCCTTCTCTCCTAAAAACTCAAGACTTGACGAGACAAACTTGACGTGTGTGAACCGGCACTAATAAAAAAAACAACATTCATTTTGTTTGTGTAAAAACTCTTGATACTGTCAAACAGCCAAACATATAGAAAACAAAAAAAAAATCATGGCGCACTAAAATGTAAGCAAATTTTGACACTATCGAAAAATAAACAACTGAACAGCTGATCACTTGCATGTACTTGCAATAAATATACTTTGTGCCGGTTCACACACGTCAAGTTTGACTCGTCAAGTCTTGAGTTTTTAGGAGAGAGGGGAAAAGAAATGGCATTCTCTTTTCCCTTCTTTCCTAAAAGCTCAAGACTTGACGAGTAAAACTTGACGTGTGTGAACCAGCACTTTGGAAGGAAGGAATTTTACAACTTGAAATTTATTGAAAATTTTTATTCATTTATTTCTTTATTTTAGAATACAAATTATCAATAAATTTCGTGCTGTAAAATTCCTTCCTTCGGCAAAAATAATTTAATGAAAATTAAATTTGATGAACTTAACCTTAACTAAAAATATCAAAAAAAAGAAAATTAAAAAAAAACAATTTTTAAATATAGTTTTTGTTTTAAATTAAAGTTTAATTAACGAAATTTTCGTTTCGATGAACAAGCAGTTAGTAGTATAAGGCCGTGATTTTAAGATGCGGATTAAACTTTTAGCTTAGTTTTACATACTATGAAACTCGGATTTTTCAGCCGAAATGTGATTTTTTCACACTTTCTTTTAAGACTTACAATGGCGGCACAAATCAGTTTTCAGTTTAACTTGAACTTGTTTAACTGAAGTCTCAAAAATCCAGCCTAAAAGTTCTATATATTTATTGAATTTTTAATTATTTAACACCACTGTGCGTGTGTAATCATAACGAAATTGTGATTTACAATTAAAAGACTAATTCAATAATAATATGGTAGTTGTATTTATCTGAATGGTTGTGGTAAATATTAAAATTCCATAAAAAACTGTATTATTTTTCGAGATAGTATCACAATATTTTTTTTTTTTTTTCTCAGGGTCCACTTTAGCTGCTCGTGTGTTCAAAATTCGCCCACGATCAAATAGTGTTTCACCTTTTGTTATTCTTTTTTCTCTCACTAATGAGCAGGTGTTGTTTTTTAATTTTTATTCATGTTTTTGGCTTTAATTAATTGTTTTTTATTTTTCAATATTAATTTAATAACATGTAGTTGGAATTTTGTTAGTGTTTTATTTTTAATTTTTTGTTCCTAAAAATTCAAGCTAATTAAGAAAATTGTTTGGATTGGGCAAAAATACAACCTAATCAAATAATAAAAAACACAATAACTAAAAAAAGTAAATATTTGTTTTAAATTAATTAGATGAGTTTTTAAGAAAAAACCAAAAACATCATTTAAAGAACTAGATATATTTAGTTAGTCAGATAGATGGATGGATGGACGCATGGATAAATGGTTGGTAAAAAACAAAATGTTAAATTTTATTAACCGTATACACATCGCATCTAATCAATAATATTGACTGACACATAAGAACGATCAAATTTCCCTTAAGACAGCAAATCTTCATGTAAACCCCTACAAGTACCCATAAATAAATTTAACAATGACAAAAACGACAAAACATGTTTAAGCGCAAATGTAATAGAACTTTAATACCAATTGAAAAACTACTGACCGCTAAAGGCAAACAAAAAAAGTTAGAAAAAAAAATAACAACTAAAATACAACAATCTTAGATGCATTTAATGTTTATGGACATTTACTTTGCATTTATTTTGTTACTTTAGAATTTTTTCAAATTAAAAAAGGTCCTAAGTAACAAATTTTGTTTTTGCAAAACAAAAACTTTTTTGTCCTTACTTTGTATTTATTATCGAAATTTGCAATAAAAATCATTTTTATAATCGTATATTTTAGAATTTTAAAGGCTTCTTTTTAAATTATTTTATATTCTATCGAACAAAATAAATCACAATTTCAATGCTCATAAATTTGGGCAGTTAAGCCATTTCTTTGATGAGGGTAATAATGTACGAATAGAGCATAATACAATAAACTGGTGAAAAGAACAAACCTTAATCGGCATAAAGTACTCATGTAATGAACACACCTACTCTTTGAGACATTAAACTATAGAAAGTATTATGTTTTTTTTTTTTTTTTGCTATTTCATTTTTCGTTTCCATTGATATTGATGTTGATGATATTAGTTTGGCTAAAAGCAAAATACTTAAGGTATTAAACAACTAAATCTAAACTTGCAATAATACTCAATATATCAACGTTCATACATGCATAGATATTTGCATGTTTGCGTTAGTGTGTATTTGAGGAATAATGGATATATCATGGATTCTTTGTGTCCATCTACACAAACAAATAAACGAACAGACTAATTGTAATAATAGCCACAGAATAACATTTACAAAGGCAAACAGACGGACGGACAGATGGACGGACAGACGGACGTATGTATGAAGAAAACAGACTGAATAAACTATTAAACAAAACTTAATCCTTTTGACAAAATAGAAAATTTATTTAACAAATATTCTTACAAATTCACACACACTTTCATCAGCAAGCAAACACATACAAACAAATATCGCATCCCAGCAAGCAATTGAAAAAAATATATATAAAGGGTGGTTACATTTCAAGGGCCGATGTTGAATGTGAAACACACCTAAACGTCAATTTTTATTCTGCATTTCATTTGGCATTTCTTAATTTCAGACTAACTCAATTTGAACCATGGAAAGATACACAATCGAGCAACTCGTTAAAGTTATTCAGGCTTATTATGAAAATGGGCGTTCAAACCATTTTTAATTTCCTAAGCTAATCCCGCCAAGCTCTATGCTTGTCTGCAGGAAAGAACCCAGAGTCTCTGGCGGGAATCGAAGCCGCAACCTCGGCGCTGATAGACTAGCTCGCTACAAGCTAGCCTACCGGGGCACTTAAATAAATATCGTTCACTTCTTGATTTTTTCGGTCAATTTAACCGTCCAAATGTGCGTAAAATCGGAAAAATCGTGCAAACATGTGAGCAAACCGGGTCTGTAGGTGATGTTCAAACACCAATGCATGCTCGTACAGCTCGTACTGTAGAAAATATTGCTGCTGTTCGCGATAGTGTGGCTGAAGAGCCGTCCACCTTAACTCGTCATTGTGTCCTACAATTGCACTTCTCAAGCTCGTCGTTGGTGAACTATATGCATAAAGACTTGCATTTTCACGCTTACAAGGTGCAATTGACTCAAGAACTAAAGCCTTTTGACCATTCCAAACGTCGTCAATGGTCAGAATGGTGGCAAGATATAGCATTAGTGGATGATACATTTTCGAAGAAAATCATCTTCAGTGATGAAGCACATTTTCGCCTCAGTGGATTCGTCAATAAGCAGAGTTGCCGCATTTGGGCGAATTATAATCCAAGAGTGATTGTCGAAAAACCAATGCAACCACAAAGATTAACTGTTTGGTGCGGTTTATGGGCTGGCGGCATCATCGGACCGTATTTATTTCCAAAATGAGGCCGGTCAGGCAGTTACTGTTAATGGTGTTCGCTAGAGTGAGATGATAACGAACTTTTTATGGCCCGAATTAGAATATATGGATATGCACGATATGTGGTTTCAATAGGACGGTGCCACTTGCCACACTGCTAACGAAACAATGGCTTTTTGCGCGACTAATTTAATGGCCGTTGTGGCGATGTCAATTGGCCGCCAAGATCATGTGATTTGACACCGTTGGGCTTCTTTCTTTGGGGTTATTTGAAAGAAAAGGTGTACGTCGATAAGCCAGCAATAATTCAAGAGCTAAAGGATGAGATAATTCGGCACATTAACGGCATAGAACCTCGATTATGCCTCAGCGTCATCGAAAATTTGGACCTTCGGATGGAGGTGTGCCGCCGAGGTTTAGGCGGCCATTACATAATTGACCCATACCAATATTATCATAATAAAAAGAAATAACAGTAATTTCCTGAATAATTTGTGTTCTATTAAAAATCAACATCGGCCCTTACAATTTAACCACCCTTTATTTTTTAAATAACAGTGTTATACACTACAGAAATATAATAATTTAACAATTTTTTAACAAATTTAACGAAATAAAACATAAATTGTTAAATTTTGTCAAATAATCAAGAGAAAAAGCCCTGAAGAGGGCACACAAAGGAGTGCCGAAATATTGGTTAAAATAAAATTAAAAATTTTATTTAAAAAATAAGACCTCAAGCTCGAAAATTTAATTATACTTTAATAACAATATTAAAGTTGTTTTTTATTTGACCTTTCCAATTTAATAATAAAAAAATAAAATAGTTGAGCTCGACGCCTGGATTGTTCGTTAAAATTCTTCTTTATTTATTTCCAATATTTCGCTACTCTTCGAGTTGCATCCTCACGGAGTATCTTTAATTTAAATATAAAAACAATAAAAAAGGTAAGTATAATTTAGTTTCAAGTGAACAAACAATAATACATTTCAGTGTAATTGACAAATAACAGTTTTACAATAATCCAGTAAATTTGCATTAAATTTTTAAAAGCGTAACAGTGATTATCATTTTGAAATTTAATAGCATGAAAGTTCCAAATTTCTACTCGCAAACAAAATGGGCTGCCACTGAAGCTGTCATTACAAATAATGTGAGTGCATTTGTAAAAAACCGTAAGTGTATTGAGTTTTTTGAACGGGAAGTAGCATGTGTAAATACTTAGTAAAATCCATATGTAATTGCACATGTTTGTTAAAACTAACAAATACAGACGGTTTAAAATTGTGGCTTTCACACGTAAATGTCAATGTTATAAAGAACTTAATAAACAAGTTTGTTTTGCGAATCACGTGCTATTTTGAAAAATTACACGGTTTTTTTTGTTTTCGTTTTTTGGTTTGCTTTCGGCAATTTAAAATCACACCGAAAAACAAAAAAACCGAGCACCACCATATCACACGTGTGATTTTAAAAGACACATGTGATTTGAAAACAGGTGATTTTCAAAACAGGCCTGATAGTTTAAATTATACGAAATATTGATTTCAGCCTCATTACGAGAGTCGTTGTCTTGATCGAAGTCGCAGCCTTTTAACAATTTGTGTCGATTATATTTAAAATCTACGATAAGGACAATGTAGAACACACACGTAGAAAGTTTGTCGTATTTATGTCGCTTACGATAATCATAAGGCCAATTTTTCAAAACGACTTATTTTCGACTATAAAATAAGAAGCAAATAACAACAAAAGCTTATATTTGCGATGCATTGATATTCCTGGCCTAGATAAAGATGCGACTGAGAATATTTGAGCTGGCAAATTTAGTTAACCCGAAGCACCCGCTTAAAAAGTAGAATCCGTATCGTTTTACGTAGCAGGTTACTTGCACAAAAGCGTAGGAGTGCAAATGAGTTATGAAAAACATGCAATGCATGAAGGCGAAAACTCGTGGTGTGGACCTCCAGCTTCAGTGTGTGCCCTCGTTACTCTTACGTAGACGTATACATTGCGGACCAGTTGATCCGTTCTCTTTATCAAGCTTATGTTTAAATATGTACTCTTACGTAAACGTAATGTTGCGTTGCGAATGAAGCTAATTCAATTAAAATTTTTCTCGGTTTTAACGTTACAGCTGTTTAAGAAATGTATTAAAGGTTGTACTTTTGAAATCGCCTTTAAATATTTATTGACAAAAAATGACACTTTTACGTATTTCTTGTAACTACCAACTTTTAAAGTCGTCTGCAACGTTTACGTGTCCGCAACATTAACATATGAGTAACAAGGCCTTAAAGTGACCGTACACGTGAACCGCTTTTACTAAAAGGTTTTGGAGTTTTGGAACTATAACTGGCGATGTCTGCAAAAGCAGTTTTAATATGTCAATGTTGCGAAGCAAATTACACAGCAAAAAACTGTAATTGAGAGCCAACACACAGAAAAAAATACCCATGTAAAATTAACATGGAAAAATGTTGATTGAGAATCATGTTAAATTTCAGAAAAATTATGCCCTTTACTTAAATTTATCATTATTTCATATTAATTTTTAATAAAAAATATCAAAATAACCTTAAATTACGTTTATTTAATATTATTCACTGTTAAAAAAATAAAAAAAAAAAAAAAATTAAAATATAAATAAATCTGGATTCAATATTGAACCCATAAAAACATGTTTTGTATTAAAATCAAAAGTTTATCTTGTTAAATTAACATGCATACCTACTTAATTATGTACATTTTTTATTTTCACTTTTAAAATATGTTATAAAAAGAGACAATTCCCGTATTCTTTTAATTAAAATTGTTTATTTAAATAGTACATCAAGTTTTCAAAGTAGAATGATGACCATATCGGGCGATTCTGCTGATGCTTCTGTTAACAAAGGAGAATACAAAATAAGTGAAACATGTGTTACAGGGTTTTGAATTATTCTTACATAAATGCAAATGTTGTCTGAAGCTTCTTCACACTGTTAAAATACACTCAAACCCATTTGATTCTACATGAAATTCACGTTGTTTCAACTGGAAATAACTTTCATTCAACGTGATTCCGATTGTTATTTCAATATAAATTACATTTTGCTCTAACTTTACTGCAATGTTAAATTAACATGAATTATAGTTATATCAAAAGAAAAAAATGTTGTTCGCAGTTATTGTAAAATCAGGTTGAATTAACATGAAACCCGTATGAAGCAAAATCACCACCGAAAAAATTTAAATCAACCTTGTTTTCGACGTTTTTAACTTGATTTTTTTCTGTGTGAAGATTCATGTTTTGCATTTCTGCCAATGAATAAGAAACCAAACATATTTTTGCAGAGTTTAAGATGATTAGTGTTAAGAATGTTATCTATGGGTGAAGACTGTGCACCCATTGATAATTAAATTATATTATAGTTTTTAACAATCTTTGAAGTGAGTTTCGGTAACATTCGTGTTGTATATGTGAACATCACGAAAAGTGCACGGCCCCTGGGGGAATAGCGTGATCATCGCTGGTGTAGAGCAGTGAAGGGCACACACACACTATCACATTTATGCTTGTGTTAACGAAATAAGAACCCAGCGGGAAATAGAAGGAGTACGGAGACCTTCTAGAAGGCCTATGTACCCCTTTTTTTGGATGTATAAGGCCTGCACGCTCCATTCTGTACTCATATCGTTGTCATTGCGGAGAAGGCCTTCCGCTCTCGCTTCTTTAGCAGGTACATAAGAATTGTAACGGGATCAAAAAAAAATAATTATTTTGCTTTTGCTTGTGCAAAAAAAAAACAATACAAAAAATGTTACTCCTTCTCTACTTCCTTCTCATAGAAGCGAGTGTGGAAGGTGTATCTTATCTTTTATACCAAGGAGTCGAGGCCTTCTATGAGGCATTCTTTAGCATTTAAATAATAATAGTAATTGAATCAAACAAATTTCAAAGCAGGCCTTAAAAAAACCTGAAGTAAGAAGGTCTTCTGCGTTTCCCCCGTTTTATAGTGTACATGTGTCGACGTCACACAAGCAGCATTTTTAATCCTATGCACGCGTACATAGAATTTGCAAATGTGCCCTTCACTGGTGTAGAGGATGAAAGTGAAAGAAAATTTACATTTTCATATTACAATGTTTACTGGGATGCATGCAACAGTACTTTCAAATCAAATAGACTTATAAGCCTTAAACTAAAAACAAATGAAATGCAATGCAATTATTTAATTACTGAAATATCTTTCTCTCTTAAATAGAAAGAATAAGATACATCTACTTACATAGAATACATACATACATACATATTTAAATGCTATTCAGTTTGATAACGAGGAAATCAAAAGACCCTTTCAATAATCAAAAAGGGGGCCAAACTGAATAAATTGATGAGTAAGTAAATTGATTTGTTGATTTGTTACGTTTTAGGTATCTTTTGTGTTGTTCCTTGGAATTTATTGTTTGGCTTTTGGAAAAAAAGCTAAAGGAAATTGTTTCTTGTACGATGTAGTAAAATGTATTGAAATTTTTTAACATCTTATTTGAAATTCTTTTATTTTATTTTAATTGCATTTTTTATGTTTTTTTTTTTTAATGTGATGCGGATGATGAGAAGGTGTTGATGGACTTTTTCAAGATGATCGACAGTTTGATGGATGAATGATTGGTGGGATGATGTATTTAAATCAATAGATGGAATTGATAAACTCTCGATCACATGATATATTTAAAATTTTTTTTTGTCTAATACTACTATCGGAAAGGGCATGACAATGCTTGAAATTTAAAATAAAAATGTTTGTGCTTCTAATTATCTGAGAGAGAGTGTATATTTCCAGACGAATTCGCGGCGGGTAGTCATAAAATTCATAATAAAAAATAATGATTTTTAATGCAGAAATTCTGAACGAAATTTTGTAGAGATTTTAGTTCCACAAAAGATATTTTTGGTAAAAACAATTTTAAATTAAAAAATTTAAAAAAGTTTAAAAATTACTTTTTCATAAATTCGATTTTTTATAAAAATTTTTGTGAAAACTATTTGCTTGCAAAAAGACATTTTTATATCAATACTTTTGAAAACGGTACTAAAGTGTTAAGGTCCTTTATCGAACGATTTTATACCCCTCAAGAACGCGGAATAATTGACGTCGCGGTAGACAACTCTTGTTCCCATTACCATCTCTGTGAATGGGTTATTTCTTCTGGGCCACCGAAAACCTGCGCATAACACAAGATAAGCCATTACAACCGCTCAAAGTAACTTTATGGTGTGGTGTTAACGCTGGAGGCACGATCGGACCTTATTTTTTTAAAGCAATACAAACGACTTCTTTGAGCGGCTAGCGCTACAGAGCCATGCTCAATGACTTCCTTAATTGAAAGAATTCGGAGAATATGTGGTTTCAACAGGATATCGCAACGGCGCATAAAGCACGAACTATAATCGAAATTCAGAGGGATGTTTTTCCGGCTCGCCTAATCTATTACCAGAATCATGGCAAACGTAATGGAAAATGTCACAAGTCGGGTCCGTAGGTTCGTCAATTCTGGCGGCGGTCACTTGGCCAATATAATTTTTTCTACGAAATAAAAAAAAAATTGGAAATCAACTAAACAGAAGCAAAATAAATGTGTATTGTTTATTTAAAAAATTAGGGTCAAAGAACATTTCCCAACCTTGTGTTTATATGAAAACAAAATTACTTTTGTTTTGCTAGGATAAGTACATAACAAAAAGTACTTTTTTCTCTAAGAAATCTTGTTCAAAATGTGTTTTTTTTTTATTTGCCAACCAAAAAATCACACAACCCATAATTTGGACCATTAAATAAACAAATGCATTTTCTTAATTATACAACAAAAACTTTTAAAGTCAACCATAAATTATTCATTTTCTTTTTCATCTTTTCTTTACAATTGTAGAAAAAGTATATTTTCTCACTACAAAACCACAAATTATTTTAAATTATAGCCAAAAACTCAAACAAACAAAACAATTACAGTAGAACACGGTTATAACAAACTCCAAGGACCTGTACTATTAGATAGTTATGTCTGCGTTCACATTATGAAAGCTTTCTTTTAGAAAGTCTGAGTTTATTGGTGAGAGGGAAGAGAAGAATAACATATTCTCTTTCCCTCTTACAAATAAACTCAGACTATCTGAAAAAAAACTTTCAAAGCGTGAACTTAAATTATAACAACTTTCACTAATTTACTTTTACGAAGTCTTTTCCATTTTTTTCTGAACTTTTCTTCACATCTGTTTTATATTTGTTGTCTTTTTTTGTGTTTGTCAAATTAAACATGCAACCAAAATGAGCAAAGAAACTTTACTAGTACATGTAAGCTTGAGACTCATTCGCTTATCCCTCTGACCCCTTAAAATACAAATACTTTGCAGAGTAAACTTTGCGTGTGCAAAGGGAGTCTATTCGTAACCAAGAAATTTTAAAAAAGTTTAATAAATTGTAAAAGGATAGATATGTTGGAGGATTTTGTCTTAATTTTAAAAAACTAATCGTTTTTAAACAAGACTTAATAACGGCTTGCTTAAGTAGACATAATACTGAATTTAGAATTATATAGACAGTTCCATGTCATCATTCGTGACACTTGTATATTAAGAAAAATACTTTAATTTAATATTAAGTCCGTACGGATTAGGGACGGGCAAATTGAAAAAATATATCGATACATATCCAATCGATATTTTTAAGAGTATTGATATTTATTATTTCAAAAATATCGATATATCGAACGTATTTTGCTGAAACTATTACCAAATTAAAAAATTAAATATATATACATTAGAGCAACTCACAAAAAAAAGGTGTTCGATGAACCCTCCTAAAAATAAACCTTGGACTTTTTTAAGATGACATTTTAAATTTTTCGGCTCCAGCTTTGACCTCTCGTGAGCTGGACCAGTTTGAAAAAGGGTCTATTTTTGCATGTTTTGTTAGTTTTAGAATCTGTTTCCTTACCAAAATATGCAAATTGGGTATCGCTTTTTTAAGTCGCGTCCAACTGTATATACAATTTTTCCAAGGACGATCATCCATGTCCTTTATTTTAAGAATTTCCTTTACAAAAAAAAACGGTTTTTGAATTTTGTTGTTTGTAATAAAAATGCTAAATTAACATATTTTAATCTTTAGTCGATTAAAATGAATACGCGTCTCAGCTTTTTTTGAAATTCGTGCTAGTTCGCGTTTTGAAAAAAATGCAATGGGGTGGTAACCCTTCGTTTTAAATAGGGCAATATGGGAATCAAATTTTATCTTTTGGCAAGTCCTTTTTTCATCCATACATGATCTAGAAACTAAATTTGCTATCATATTAGAGTTACTACAAAATTGCATTTATATATCGACCCCTTTGCGCGAAATTATCGTATGTTACAAAAACCAAATTTTACAGGACAGCCATTTTTCTACTTTTCTCTGCTTTCGCTTGCAATATCAAAATGAAAAAATACATTCAATTTTTGGAGCAACGAAGTTAAATTCACCTACAATATTTTGTCAGATAACGTCTCTTTGAATGTAGAACAAGATTGCATCAAAAAAAATTGGCATATGGGCACTTCCACAGAAAAGCTCTCTTTCTGTCACGTCACCTACTAATTATTCTTGTATTTTTTTTTTCTCTCTTTCACTAAATGAAAACCTTGTTGCGCTCTACACCCAAATGCAAAAAAGTAAATAATATTTTCATTATTCTTTGAGAAACAATTAAAAATGGTTGGTGACGTTACGTGACAAAAAGTAGACATTTCTGTGGAAATACCAATATACGATAATTTCGCGCAAAGGGGTCGATATGATGCCAATTCTTAAGAAAACATATTGTTTGAAAAAATGGCTAAAATTTTGAGTTTTTAATAAAGACGGACTTTAAAAAATATCGAATTCGATAGTCGTATTTTAATATCGATATATTGATATATCGGTATTTTAAATATCGGCGATATATATCGATTATTATTTTTTAAATATCGATATTTTCTATTCCTTGAAAGGATTATATCCATAAAGGAGAACTTCTCTCATAACTTGTTAGCTTCGGGAGCAAGAGCATAAAATATATATGCATATATTTCAATACATAAGTTTTATTTTTATTGTAATAATTCAACTTTTTAAAGTAAAGCATTGAGCTGTTTTTATGAAAATGTTATTAAGATAGTACGTTATAGTCTTAAGTTTTCTCGATACTACTTATATTGTTTATTGTCCATTTATTGTTAAAAAGGCTCTAGAAAATAAAACTAAAACTAAACTAAAACTAAAACTTGACTTAATTAAATACATAAATAAATCGATGGGACCAGAAAGAAGTGTTTGTTATGGACAAAGTCCCCTGTAACTGTGATTCGCTGTAATTTCATTTAATTTGCTTTAAGTTTCTTCAAAATATGGAAAAGTACAAATAAACAAAAAACTCTGTTTCCCCCGGTTTTTCTCTTATTTCTGTTTATTTTGTGTGATTTAATTAAAAAACATCATTAATTTCTTTTCAAATCTTTTCGATATTTATGTTATGGGGTTTTTTTATTGTCTGAGATTTCTTAACTTTTCCCTTTCACTTTTAACCGCACAATCTAAATTTAAGGGACATAAATTAAATTAATAATTCTTTTCTTTTACAAAATTGTTGAACGGACAGTTGATGATCTGATGGAAAAGTGTTTCATGTTGGCTGCTTGTGTTTAAAATAATTTATTAACAATTTATTGATTTTATTTAAATAAATAAACAACTTTTTAAATTAAATTAATGTTGATTTTAGTATTTATGATGCCTGACGGGCGATCTTGTTAGACATTTTTCACTGATTAATTAATGTTTTTTTGGTTTTGTTTTTAGTTTAAATTTCAAAAGCGCAAAATTTATAAAGTTTTTACAATAGCTCTGTTTCTTAACTATTTGCGTAAAGATCCGAGAAAATTAAAGTAATTATAAATTTCTTGCATAAAGAATTAAAAGTGTTTTGATTGTTAAAAAGTAGTTTAAGATACGTGTTTGAAGAAAAATATGAAAAGTTAAATTATTATTTAAAAATATCGCATGCGATTAAAATATATTAAAAAAATATCGCATGCATATTATAAAGAAAATACGCCTATTTACACGATATTTTAAAGTTTGTATGAAAAATCAAACATTTTTATTCAACATTAAAAATTTGATATTTTATAAGTCTTTTTATATAAAAAAGTTATGATTTTTAAAAAAAAAATGGCTTAGACTGAAATTCTTATGAATGAGTTCCGTGAGGGATATGGCTACTGTTTCCAAATCCTTCGATCTCAGTCTCCATGAAGGCTATCTTCATTTTCTATTTGGTTTGATTCCCTGAGATTGGCCATATCTCTCACGGAACTCATTCGTAAGAATTTCAGTCTAAGCCATATTTTTTCAAAAATCATAAATTTTAATATAAAAAGATTAATAAAATATCCAATGAGTTTTTAATGGTACATATAAATTATTGATTTTTCATAAAAACTTTAAAATTTCGTGTAAATAGTCGTGTTTTTTATAATGTTTTTTTATCGCATGCGATATTTTTTAAAATATTTTTTATCGCATGCAAAACTTTTTAATATATTTTTTATTACACGCGATATTTTTGAAAAATGAATTTTACTTTTAATATTTATCTACACTAACGTGTTAAAGATTGCCTAACTTAAAAAAAAAAACAGAAATGATATGCTTTTTAATCTAAAACCTTGTATTTTTTAAAATGTACTACATATTTTCCGATACAGTTTATCTTTAAATTATCTTAAAGAACCTTCTTTTTTGTTTGCCTTTTAATTTTGTTTATCCTTTAACAGCTGTTTGATAAATTTGAACAATCTGAACGAAGCAAATGTCTTGGCTTTTTTGTGCAAGAACAAGAAAAAGAATTGCATTCTCTCAAATTACAAATTTAAAGTACTTTTCGTTCAAATTGGAATCCCAAGGAATCCCAAAATATAGTTAAGAAACGGACCTCAGGTTTGTAAAACTGTTAATTCGGTGTATAACAAGAATTTATTGAATACTAGTATTTGCCCAGTGATCAAAATTCAAACATAATTATTTTTGCAAATATAAAGAAAACATACATATAAGTCTTATAGGGCCATACACAACACCATCATGATTGTACAATCAAGTGATTGTGTAAGCTGATGGACCGTGTATGAGCTTGTGGTGTGATTGTACCAGCTGATGGTGTTTTATCAAAAATAGTTTGATATTTTTTGATTGTACCAGCATGATTGTATCGTGTGCTGTAAAGTTAGCTCATAAATGTTAAATCGTTAAGGCATAAACATCAAAAAATACAAAATTTAAAACAAAATTTAAATTAAAACACGTTGTAGCTGGGAGCTAATTTATGTTTTTATTATTTTATTATTTTATGAGTTTTTGATTATAGTCTGGCTCTGAAGAGACACTTAGGTCAGCTTCGGTTCCTAGACTTATCCAACGTCCACAAGGGCCTTTAGTCCACAAGGGTTAGTTGGGGTTTTTAATGTTTATATTTTATGTAAGTTTTAAAGAAAAGCCGAGGAGGTCTTTACTGCTCGAAAGCTAAATTCAGAGTGATTTTTATTTAACAAAATTCTTACATCTAAGTTTAATAAGAATACAGCATAAAACAAAATAAGCGATTATACAAACTACAATTGACTCTCAAACTATAAACATATGTCACTCACAACACAGGGTTGTATTTAAACAAAAGTAAATGTCTTTTATTACAGACCGTTAAATTCAAATTCAAATTAATTAGGTAAATCCATAAGTAAATAAATAAAATCATAGTAAGTCAATATTGTATTGTAATTCGAATAAGTGTAAATTAGTATATAATAATTAAATACATTAATATAGCGGCGCTACAATCTCCCCCTCTGTTGCATACAATCGTCCCGATTATGTAACAGCATTATACGCCTTAGCCTCCTTCAGGGTTACATTGGAATGTTGGTTTAACAACCGTGTTGATCTCCTTTGTTGTAATGATGATTGTTGCTCTGCATCTTCATTGTTTTGTTGATCACATTCATTGTTGTTGTTGTTGTTGTTGGTAGTGCGTTGGTTGGAACATGAGGGCTTTTCATCAGTTCTGGGACGTCCTCGTTTTCGTATTGGGTATATCGGCTTTGTTGTGAAACCCTCATATGGAGTTAGTTCGGATACGTGGTGTGTAGCTAATGGTACATTTAAGTCTTCCTCACTTGCTATTGTAAAACAAGATGTTCCCTTTTTGGCTATTACAACGTATGGCCCATCTCGGCGTGGTGTAAACTTGGATGTTAGGCCTTGGCTCGCTTTGCTTAGAATATGTGTGGCCACTAGGACTCTGTCACCAATATCAATTTTTGTTTGCGGTCTTCTCTTTCGATCTAAGCTGCTTTTATTTTTATCTTGCATTTGCTCTTGTGCTTCGTTTGCTATCTCTAACGTGTTTGCCAGTCGTAACAAATGGGGAGTTATTTGTGGGATGAAGTTTTCAGCGTTCACAATTGCCTTAAAATCATAGTGTACTTCTGTTGGTGCCCTTAACTCTCTTCCAAATGTGAGGTAAGCTGCGGAATAACCAGTGCTATTGCCCTTCGCTGTGTTCATTGCAAAACGTATCGATGGAAGCATTAAATTCCATTGTTTGTGTTCCTTTTTCACACAAATTGACAATTGAGTTTTTAAATCTCTATTTTTCCTTTCAACAGGATTTGCTTCTGGATGATAAATGGGAGTGAAGGTTTGTTTTATATTTAAACAAAATGTTCATTTCTGCATCAATGATGATATAAACTGCGTTCCGTTGTCAGTATGGATTCTCCGCGGAACTCCATATCTTAATATAACTTCGTTTAATAACGTAAGGGCACAATTTTCTGCCGAACCTTCTTTAAGTGCGAACAATTCTACCCAGCGATTACAAATGTCTTCTACAATTAAAATCCACTGGTGACCATCTTTGGTTTTTGGCAAGGGCCCAAATAAATCAACAGCAATTGTCTCAAAACGTTTATTACTGCTTACAGTTTGTAATAATCCCATGGGCTTCATGTTGGCTGGTTTATATTTTTTACAATCATCACATGACTTTACGTGCTTTTCGATGTCACCTGTTATGCCAGGCCAGTAGAACAATTTTGTGATACGAGCAATCGTTTTGTCAATACCATAGTGACCAGCTTTTTCATCGTTATGATATTTAAGCAATATCTCCCTACGAAGCGATTTTGGTATGACCACTTGACCATTTTCTGAGTCTTGTTCTGAACAATATCTGTAGAGAATGCCATCGACCATCATATATCCTCGACTGGTATGCCGAGTTGTGTTTTCATCATTATTGTCGAATGAGGTTACAATTTTCCTTATTTCCTCATCTTCAAGCTGTGCACTTCTAAATTCTTCTGCACTTTTCCTAGGGAAATCAACTTCAATGTGATTACATTCACATATTTCGACGCACTCATTATTTGCACACGGTGGTCTAGATAACGTGTCAGCTATCAGGTTTTGTTTACCAGGAGTGTATGAGAAACTTAAATTGTAGCTTTGGATTAATAGGGACCAACGGGCTAGTCTTCCTGTGGGCGACTTTAGCGTAAAGAGCCATTTTAGCGGCTGATGATCAGTAAGAACTATTATTTCAGCACCCTCAATATAACCTCTAAATTTTTGTATTGCCCACACAACAGCTAAAGCCTCTCTTTCAGTAGTGGAATAATTTCGCTCAGCAGGAAGTAACAATCTACTGGCGTATTCGATTGGTTTTTCATAATACTTCTCCCCCTGCATTAAAACAGCTCCTAAAGCATAATTGCTGGCATCAGTATACAAATAAAACTTTTCGTTTTCTTTCACCTGTTGAAGAATAGGCGGTGAGGCTAAAATATTTTTCAACTTTTCAAAAGCAGCTTGTTCTTCTGCTGTCCATTTCCAAACTACTTTCTTTTTCGTGAGGTTTGACAACGGCTTTGAAACTTCTGCAAAATTCGGGATGAAACGACGAAACCAGGAACAGCTTTGAAGAAAAGATATCAGTTGTTTTAAGTTTTTGGGTTCTGTTCGCTTGAGAATTGCCACTGTTTTCTCCGGATCGACCATAAGACCATTTGCTGTCAAAATGTGGCCTAAATACTTCACCTCTGGTTTGCAAAAAAAACATTTTCCCCTATTTAGATGAAACCCCATCATTCTTAACTTTTCAAATGTAAGTCTCAAATCATTTATATGTGAGCCAAAATCCTTGGAGCAAATAATTATATCGTCCAGGTATGCTAATATTAGAATATTAGGTAGGCTTAAACGAAATTTGTCGATAACCCGCTGAAACGTCGCAGGTGCATTTTTCAGACCAAAAGGCATCCGGTTGAAAACAAAAATGCCATAAGGCGTAGTAAATGCCGTTTTTGGTTTATCTTTGGTGGCAACCTGGATCTGCCAATATCCCGATTTTAGATCTAAAGTTGTCATAAAAGGTGTAGTTTTCGCCGCGTGTAATACATCGTCTATCCTTGGCAGTGGGTAAGTGTCCGTCACTGTTATGGCATTAAGACGTCTGTAGTCTACACAAAGTCGTGTGCTACCATCCTTTTTTGGTATAAGTACCACTGGAAAAGCCCATGGAGACTCAGATTCTTCAATTATCTCCTTTTCTAACATATCATCAAGTTCTTGACGTAGTTTTATTTTCATTGCAGGAGAAAGACGGTAAGGTGCAGTAGAAATTGGATCATGATCTCCAGTGTTAATACGATGTTCAACGCAATGTATTGGTTCGGCTATGTTTTCGAAAATTTCTTTTTTTTCGTTTAAAAGTTTTTCGATGTTTACCTTTTGTGATTCTGATAGGTTTGGAGCCTCATCAGTTCTTAAACGAATGTCAATAGCATTTAACTGAATGTATTGATTTACTGGTGATCCTTCATTAAGTTTAACCTTTTTCAGGGGAGGAAATAAATCAGATACTTTTGGAGTTTCATACGTTTCTGGCAAACAATTGGCAAATATTTTGTCGATACCATTTGGTGAATATTCGGTTTTCATGGGAGAAGTTCTGTTCGGAGTTTTATTTATTTCAACGAACCATGTCAAAAAATCATCTATGGCCTTTTTCGGTTTTGGTGTTTTCATTTGCTCATTTATCATTGTTTGGCTTATAGAAACATTTTCACCTGACCTGGCTGGCTTATTCTTGAACTCAAAGACGTTTTGCGGCTCATCTTTAAAGTGCCAAGTTCTTTGTGCCAAATCCATCACGATTCCAGTTTGCTCTAAAAAATCTATACCTAGCAGTGTTCTGTTGTCTTGGGCCTTCGGCAAACAAATAAATCTTATACGTTTTAACCGCTTACCAATTGTAATATTTACTATGGTAGACAATACTGTGTCCTTGCTTGCACTACCGTCGGCTAACGTTATTTCTGCTAAAACTTTTTGGAAAACGGCTCCCTTTTCCTTTAATTTACGAAACAGATAATAACCGGCAACACTTGTTCTTGCGGCTGTGTCCATATAGGCCTCTCCGTTTAAACCATTTACGTTTATGTTGACAGTAGGGACATTTCTTCCGACTATTGTCGTGTGGATACTATTAAAATCCAGTTCTTTTGGACTTTCCATAGCTTTTGTAGTTTTATTATTACAAGTTGGACAATTTGATCTATAGTAGCCTGTAGCACCGCAACCATAACAGCTCAATTTAACCTCTTCTTGTTTGCCTTTTCTTTCCTGTTCCATTCTTTTATAGCAAGCGTCTGCCGAATGATTTTTCTTCCTACAATAGGTGCAACGTACGATTGATTTTTCCTTTGGTTCTACGCCTTTATGAGCAGTTTCATCATTTTCAAGGAAAAGTAGCTCAATTTCCCGGGCTTTGATCAATAGTTCTTGGAAAGACTCAACACTTTCACGATTGATTTTTTCTCGAATCTGCACACTTATCTGAGAGAATATCATATTTATAATGGTCTTTTCAGGCAGTCTATCTTTAAGTTGCGCAAACAAACGCCTCTTTCTACAAATAAAACTGTCTGTCGGTTCATTCAGTTTTTGTTTATCCTGAAATATTTCAGAAAAAATTCTCCAGTCGGGCTTTGGAGGGGAAAAAGCATTTCTCAGTAAACTAATAGCTTCCTCAAACGTTCGTGCTTCGTGTTTAACACCTTGCCACCATGTAGATGCATATCCTTCTAGAAGAAGGGGTAGGCTTAAAAGAGCAAACGCGTCTGAGATATTTTCAGCTTCTTTAAAAACTAAAATAGTGGCAATAAAATCCTCGACCTTTGTTGTACTGCGACCGCCATTAAACCTTGCACTACAGGCACTAAATGTTGACTTATTTTCTCGTCTAACACTAAAGCTCCCTAATAGATCCGAAAATTGACGTTGAGTAAGGCTTATCAATTGAGGATTAATTCCAGCACTATTTTGAGACATATTTGTGTCATTAGACAGTGGATTTTGAGTGGAATTATTTGGTATAGCACTTGTTACTGATATAGTGGATGCAGCAGAACCAATACCCGTAACAGGATCACTAAAATATTGATTTTTGGCAGCTATTTCAGCGTTTTGGGAATTCATCGTGGTTCTAGGCATTTTCCACTTATAAATTTTTATATATATATGGCAACACTGTTATATAATTATATAAGCAGGCAATTAAGAGCAAACAGTTTATATTTTAACGCCGCGGCAGCGTATAGGAAAACACCACCAACGTATATAAAATACACCAAATTATTTGTGTCGCAGCGAAAAAGCAGCAGCAGCAGACACGTTACCAAATGTACGTATGTATGTATGTATATGTGATACAGAAAACAATACGCACAATCTAAGTAGTTAAATTGCAGCGAAACAGCAGCAGCAGCAGACACGTTACCAAATGTACGTATATATGTATATGTGACACATAAACAATACGCACACTCTAAGCAGTTAAATTGCAGCAAAACAGCAGCAGCAGCAGACACGTTACCAAATGTACGTATGTATGTATATGTGATACAGAAAACAATACGCACAATCTTAGTAGTTAAATAAATTATTTGTATCGCAGCGAAACAGTAGCAGTAGCCGAAACGTTACCAAACGTAATTATGTATGTATGTGTGACACAGAAAACAATACGCACAACAACAACAGAAGCCAACCCGTATGTAGAAAATTAGCCGTTAAATTGCAGCGAAAAAATAATGTGCACAACAACAACAAACGAATGACGAAGCAACCTGTTTAGCAGCGAACAAAATGTAACAACAACAACAACTGCAGAAGAAGAAACAAATTCCACAAAAACGATCTCCAATGGTTGAGTGTAATTGCAAATAAATTAATGCATGTGGAAATATTTGGTATTCTTTGCCAAAAATGTAGTTGAAGTTAACAAAAACTTTTTTTTTTTTTTAAGAAAACTTTTCTTTACGTTGGGCGCCAATGTAGCTGGGAGCTAATTTATGTTTTTATTATTTTATTATTTTATGAGTTTTTGATTATAGTCTGGCTCTGAAGAGACACTTAGGTCAGCTTCGGTTCCTAGACTTATCCAACGTCCACAAGGGCCTTTAGTCCACAAGGGTTAGTTGGGGTTTTTAATGTTTATATTTTATGTAAGTTTTAAAGAAAAGCCGAGGAGGTCTTTACTGCTCGAAAGCTAAATTCAGAGTGATTTTTATTTAACAAAATTCTTACATCTAAGTTTAATAAGAATACAGCATAAAACAAAATAAGCGATTATACAAACTACAATTGACTCTCAAACTATAAACATATGTCACTCACAACACAGGGTTGTATTTAAACAAAAGTAAATGTCTTTTATTACAGACCGTTAAATTCAAATTCAAATTAATTAGGTAAATCCATAAGTAAATAAATAAAATCATAGTAAGTCAATATTGTATTGTAATTCGAATAAGTGTAAATTAGTATATAATAATTAAATACATTAATATAGCGGCGCTACAACGTTTTTTTTACTCCTTATTCGTTTTCATTTTGTTATTATTGTTATTCATTACAACATTTTCCACACAATTTTTGGTAAAAAATGAATTTTGTACCAGCATGCTGGTGTGTTGTGTGCTTTAAGCTTAATTGCACAATCACTTGATTGTACAATCATGATGGTATTGTGTATGGGCCCTATTAGTAGATCGATTTGGCGCGGGACCAACCTCCGGTCTATTTCTTATCTTCCGTTTACGGCCGTGAATGTTTCATTTAATTTTGTAAGTTCAATTATCAAAAAAAATCAAAAAGTACCAATTGAAAGGCAAAAAAGTACCAACAAGTCTCCTTTTATAGTTTCTCAATCTCTCTGGATGGATTATATGTTTCTAGGTTCATTATTAAAAAAAAAATTCAAAAGTACCAGTTAAAGAACGAAAAAGTATCAAAAAAAACCCCTTCTTATAGATTCTCATTCAATTAGGACCTGGCAAATTTAAATTTATGTTTCCAAAAATTAACCTTTTATAGATTCGCATCCATTCAGGACATTGCATATGTAATTTTATATTTCTTGGTCCAATATTAACGAAATTAAAAAAAAGTTTCAGTTCTAGAACGGAAAAGTATCAAAAATATCCCTTTTACATTTTCAAATTCACTCAGAACCATGCATCTTAAATTTCATGGCTCTAGGCCCAAAATAATGAAAACTCATCAAGTACCAGTTGAAGAACAAAAAAGTATGTACCAAATTTTTTCATCTTATTGGTTCTCATTCACTCAAGACCCTGCACCTATAATTTAATGTTTTTAACTAGGTTCAATATTTAAAAAAAAAATAAAAAATTATCACAGGCAGCACCGAAAAGTAAAAGAAAGAAATTTAATTTCCATTATTTCCTCTTTTGGATAATTTTTTCTCCCCATTGAAGTATCAAAAGGAAAATTTTTGTAAAAAAGATTACAAAAATAGATACGATTTGAATTTGAAAAAGGTACCAAGTTTTTATTTTTTTAGATCAGTTACTAATCTAATATAATTTTTTTCATATTTATTGGTTTAAAAATTGGTTCCAAAATACAGGTTTTTAATCGCTTACTCCCTAAAAAGGCAGAATTTCAAAAAATTACCAGACACCTGTCCGCTTATTTTTATAATGAACAACGATAAGTATTAAATTTGTTTATCCCATTCATTTTCGGACATATAAGATAACCGAATTTATCCTTTTTATACCTTTAAATGGTGTATTTTTTGTTCAAATGGGTTGACAAACCGAGGCGGAAAGTGTTCTTAGCTGTTTTGCCTTTCCTGATTTATATATAAGATATCAGTGCCTTCCGATGTGGCCCTTTGTTCCTTATAGGAACCACAGGACAGAATAATAATAATAAAGTGCCTTCCGATCTGTTCTGCTGGCATTTTATTGTAGATGTTGAAATCAGATTTACATATTTATATGTTTTGAACAAGGCTGCAGGAAATATCGCCCAAATGAAGAATCGCCCAAAATAACATGAAAAATGACCCAAAAACTTAAATATGAAATTTGGCCCAAAAGAAACGGAAAAGGGCTCAAAATAAAAAATTACCCAAAAAGAAAAAACAAATTTTTTCCCAAAAAAAAATTAAAAATTACCCAATTGCAAAGCAGTGTTTATTATTCATATAAATTTAGTAACATACAAATGTAAGTTTTATATAAAAAATTGCATTGTATCTTCAACAGCTGCGCGGCAGTATGGACAGTAATACTTATTTGAGCCCTACGCCAAACTTTGTGCACTCTTTAGGCATAGCCGGCCTTCGGCCGGGCGCAAGGATTTTCTACTCTATGGTATAACAAAAACCGGCTATGCTAACTAAAGCTTCTCTGCATAGCCGGCCTTCGGCCGTGCGCAAGGATTTTCTCCTCTGTGATATAAAAAAGACCGGCTTCGCTAACTAAAGCTTATCTGCGCAGACGGCCTTTGGGTGGGCGCAAGGATTTTTTCCTTTATGGTATAACAAGTACCGGTTGCGCCAAGTAAAGCTTCTTAAATCTGTCTTGTTTCCGAACGAAGGCCGACTTCGCAGATAAGCTTTAGTTAGCGAAGCCAGTATTTGCTATACCATAGACGAGAAAATCGTTGCGCCCGGCCGAAGGCCGGCTATGCAGAGCACCTTTGGTAAGCGATGCCGATTTTTGTTATACTATAGAGGAGAAAATCCATGCCACCGGCCGAAGGCCGGCTGTGAAGATAAGCTTTAGTTAGCGAAGCCGGTACTTGTTTTATCAAAGCTATGCTTTCGAGTTTGTCCACGGACACTATGACACTAGACGTTATGACATGCCACCTTTTCGCAATAAATAACATTTAGGAATTCGACGTATAGTACACTGAAAGAAAAATGCTTCATACATACACATAAAAAAACAACATACAAACATAACTATATTCATAAATTAACACAAAATTATAGTTTCCTTAAAAAAATGTTTAATTGTTAATCAAACAATGTAAGATTAAATTATTTAATACATCTCATGTAGTATGCCATTAAATTTATGAAATCAAAAATTTTTTTTTGTAAAAGCAACATATTTCAATAACGCTTTCATAAATTTAAATTTTCATTATGACAATGAAAAATGTCATTATATGTATGAACCAAAAACTTGCAATCAACGTTGTTATTGTTGTTATGGACAATTTAATCTCATATTTACGATCTTAATTGAGTAAAAACATAGTTTTTTTATCCAAAAACTGCACTACTCCGGTAGACCATCAGTCTATCAGCACCGAGGTTGCGGGATCGATTCCCGCCAGAGACAGAAAAAAAAATAAAAAAAAATAAAATAATTAAAAAAAAAAAAAAATTTTTTTTTACTTTATTGAAAGTATTCATCCAATGAATAATATTCATAGATCTAATGTAATGTTTCATTAAATACATTTGAATAAAACAGGTTTCATTGATCCAACGAAGCGCTGTTCCTTTTTAATGTAATTTTTCATGAGATTGATGTCAAAATTCATTGGTATTGCGAAGAAAATTCTTTCAGTGTAATAATGCATGATTTAGACAAATAGTATGTTAGATTTTAACGAAATTTTAAAAATGAAAAATGGCCCGAAAAAATTGGCTATTTTTCATATAATATTTTTGGGTGATTTTTCATAATGAAAAATCACCAAATTTAAAAAACGAAAAATCACCCAATAAAACCGAAAAATAGCCCAAAAAGTTTGGGTCACTTTTCATATGAATCCAGGCCCAATTTTACATGCAATTTTTTTGGGCGATTTTTCATTTATTTTTTTGGGCCATTTTTCTTTGGGCGATTTTTCCTACAGCCTTTGAATAATTCCTCTATTTATATGACTGCCATTTAAATTAAAACTTTATTGCTTGGGAAACAGGCATGATTTTGTATTTTGAAGGCGAAGGTAAATAAAGGTTCTTCTAACCCGCATGCCTTTTTGCATACAAAAATTTAAATTACTGGCTTCAGCCTAATTTTCTCCCCAATTTCTTTTCTTATTTAGAGATAAAATAATTCTTTAAAACTACTAATTTGGCTTATAAAAGTACCAACTTTTTTTATATTTCGAATCATTGAAAATCAAATTTTGTTTATAAAATTTCGATCCATTATTGATTGAATTTATATATAATTTAAATGCATTTTCTATCCCGCTGTTAAATGTTTTCAATCAAATGATTTTGGAATTTGTATTTTTTTATACATATTATTTATTAACATTATTGAAACAATTACAACAAAATATTTAAGTGGATGCTTCCATTGTTCATAATCAATTAATTTAGTAATAATCAAAATTAAACAGTGGGTGGCGGCGGTATATGAATAATACAAAAATAAATGTATTGTTTAATAAAAACTAAGCTAATTGCATTAAATTAAAATTTTTCGGAGAAAAGAGGATTTTGTATTTATGAAAAATAAAATCTTTTATTGATGGTTAATTAAGTGCATATTTGATATTGAAAAATTAGGAAGTTAATAGATCGTTTTGCGGAAAGGTTGTTTTAACTCGAAAGATTGGATTTGAGTATCTAATGTTATTTTTTAGGTCAATATTTTTACGTTTCATTGGCATTTTATCACTATTTTGTCTCATCATGCCCGTAATTTCTACAAACAGATATCTGGTCGTGTTCGTACCTAACAGTTATCTTTACCTATCCGGTAAAACTATTTTGGTAATTTTAACGTTTACGTTACCTACGTGTTTTTTCTTTAAGTTTTCTTTTAAAATATGGCAACATTTGTATTTTTATTAATGTTTTGAATTAACTGTCAGCAATCGATAGAGTAAAATACATTACAGTTTAACCCGTAGGTAATGCTATGTTCATACGACGCACAGAGGAATTTGTCCATACAATGTTTGGCAAAAAATATAAGGAGTGCTCGTAGAATGTTGAAATTTTGCTCTGAGCCTTTGGTTAACTCAGTTAAGAAAAATGTAAAGTTTCATCAAAATTCGCCACGCCCTCCACCCACCGCCCATAGAACCCAAAATTTTTTTGGCCCAAAGTTTTTGAAATTTTGCTCTGAGCCTTTATTTAGCTCAATTAAATAAAAAATAAAGTTTCATCAAAATTGGCCACGCCCTCCACACACCACCCATAGAACCCAAAATTTTTTTTGGCCCAAAGTTTTTTAAATTTTGCTCTGAGCCTTCATTTAGCTCAATTAAGAAAAATATAAAGTTTAATCAAAATTGGCCACGCCCTCCACCCACCGCCCATAGAACCCAAAATGAAATCAGTTAATAAATCCACATTATTATTGCAATTTATAAGTTCCTTGCACAATTCACTATATGAAACACAAAAGAAACCCATTTTAAAAATTAGTTAGATTTAATAGTTTTCTTAAACTTTTTTTGGCATACATATATTATTATTTCAAATAATCATATGGTTTTGTTTTTCTTTTTTTGTTATGCACTTTTTCGATATTGCTGTCAATCACTTATTAAAAAGTAAAAGCCTAAAAGTATACAAAACCTTTTACTGTAAATATGCATTGCAATTTATTGTAAATATTCACAAAAAATACGTAAATTTTATCACAAAATTTATAAGTTTGTTCAGCGATCGCAAAAAGTCGCAGAATTTTTTTACATAAAATGAAAGAAAATATTCCAAACGTTAATTTAGTAGTAGTACTAACACGGAGGTAGACCGAGCTAACTTATTTTTTTTCTAATGAAAACTGCAAATGCTAAATTTTTTGGAGTCATTTTGATTTGCTCAGATCTCTTAAACTATATGTATATGTAATTTAAATAATTTTTCTTTCCTATTAAATTTAAAATACTATATTTTAATAAGAATGCTCTAAAACTATTCGGAGTTAAACCATATTTATTGTATAAACAACTGAAATGTAGTAAAATTTTCATCAGTTTTCGTTGTATAATATTTAGATAACTTTACCACACTCTTTTTTATACAAAATTTTATTTTTTTCGAAAACAAATCATGGTTTTCTACTAATGAAACACTTCTCTACAGAATTGCATCATAAGATTTCTAAAAAATAACTGTAAAAAAAAAGACTTTGCCAAAAAAATACCACTGTGCGACGTTATAAACCCCTCCTTTCGCTTTTTGAAACTACTTTGCCAAACATGATGTTCATACGATTCATTCCTGTTTTTTTAAATAGATAAAAAAGTAAATAAAACTTAAACTTATATTATTTAACACTTTTATTGATATTATTATGTTATAATTACCACTTTATTTTATTAAACATCAATTTTTATTTGGTTTTTTTCTTTGTTTTGATTTTTTTTGAGAGCTAGTTCAGATAAACTAACGATAAATGTTATCAAAATTGGAGATGATAGTACATTTTTCCTGTAATGCTATGTTCATACGACGTTATAAACGACTCGTTTCGCTCATTCAAACTAGTTTGCCAAACATGCTGTTCATACGATTCATTCCTGTTTCATTTTGACATTTTTTTTGTGTTGTTAGTGTGATTTTTTTTAAATAGATAAAAAAAAGTAAATAAAACTTAAACATATACATATTATTTAACACTTTTATTGATATTATTATGTTATAATTATCACTTCATTTTATTAAACATCAATTTTTATTTGGTTTTTTTCTTAGTTTTGATTGTTTTTGAGAGCTAGTTCAGATAAACTAACGATAAATGTTATCAAAATTAGAGATGATAGTACATTTTTCCTGTTTCGCAGCCTGTTTCAAAATGAAACGACCTGTTTCGCTCTCAAAATTTTGTATGGGGAAACAAGTCGTTTCAATCATGTTTGGGGCGCGAAACAGGAATAAGAGAGCGAAACACGAATATTGCTGTCCGTGTGAACATGGTATAAGCCTGTTTCAAAATGAAACGACCTGTTTCGCTCACAAAATTTTGTATGGGGAAACAAATCGTTTCAATCATGTTTGGGGCGCGAAACATGAATAAGAGAGCGAAACACGAATATTGCTGTCCGTGTTAAAATTATAAAATTTCGTTACACCCATGGTGGAATAAGCAGGTGGCATCGTTATGGCAACAAATACAACATTACAACAAAAATGGAAGTTATATCACCGTTTACGTCAAAAAATACTTTTAACAAAAATCAAAGCGTGCCGCTGAACGTGATGAAATAAATAATTTTTTAGTCAATTTTTATTTAATAATGGTCAATATCTTATTTATTTTAATTTAAAATTATCAAAAACTTCAATAAAATATAATAATCACAGCGCAAAACGTGGACTTTTTGCAAACATAAACAAAACTTTGACATAAACCTAGACAAACAATGCAAGAGCAAAAAATCGTCATCTGTCTTAGCGCTGCCACCTGTTTATTTCACCATGGTTACACCATATATATATATACACAGCTAGATATCTCTTTGTAGATATTACGGGCATCATCATTCTGACAACAAACTGATAGTAATCAGTCAGGGCTGCCAGGTACTTTTTTTCTTGTCTCCAAAAAAATAAAGAAGAAATCCCCAAAAATACCCAAATTAAAAAACAAAATATTAAAAAGCTAATATTTTTTTTTTTTTTTTTTTGTTTATTTTCTGACCAATTTTGAATTTAAAAAAAAAATAAGACAAATTTTAATAAAAAATCCCAAATAAAAATTTTTAGTATAAAATAAATTATTTTATTTTGTTTGTAGCGACTAATTTCCATGTTATTTTTAATCCATTTTACGCGATTCCAGTGAGGAATTAAAAGCTGTACAATCGGACATGTTCTAGAAATTGAAATGAAGTGAAATTTGAAATCGAAATCGAACGAGATTTAAAGGTCAAGTATTTACAAAATGACCGTAGTTTTTCCTGGTCCTAAGAGTTTTTCTTGTAAAGCTAATTGGTACTCACAAAATGAAAATGATAAAATGGAATATTTTATGAACTTTCAGTACTGAGTCGTTATTAAAATTTGCTCGATTTTAAATTCACTTCATTTCAATTTCTAGAACATGCCCGAATATGCTGTTTTTGACGACGAATGAGGCAGCATTCTTTATCCAAATTTTATTATTTTGTCTTTAATATTTACTTATATTTGGGAAAGACATATTTTCTTGAAAATTGTCTCTAAAAATCAAAAACTGTATGTCAACGGTTTTAGATTCTTTTTTTAAATTCTTCTTTTTTAAATGCTTACTCTAGAAAAATAACATAAGTTTAATAAGTATCTACCTTTTACACACTTTACAAAAATGTCCATCTTACTTAGGACCCTTTACACCGTATAAGTTGTTGACAACTTTTTTTATATTTTATATACGAAACAAAGAAAAATAAGCTAAATAATAAAAGAAGGGAAAATATATTAAAAATGTGTAAAATCCCCAAACAATCCCCGAATTTTTTTTTAATCCCCAATAAAATCCCCAAATGACTTTCTCTGTCCTTTTTGCTCGCATAAAATCCACAACTTTTGGTATAAATCTCCAAGTCCTGTTATCAGTTTACTCTGCTATCCAGTACTACCAGTAGATTTATCTACGCATACTAAAAAAAACTAATTTTTCCCTACGCGGAGAAAAACTTTGCCCTACAAAAATCCCAATACCAATTTTATCCCGGTTTTAACACTTAAAAACTATCAATTTTGTCCCTTAAAAAGTGCGCTCTATTCAAAGTTGAACCATATCAATCTGTATACCAAATTTATCAAAAAGAGGAAAATTACCAAAGTACCAATTTTTCCCCGTTTTAAGCCCTTAAACTGTACCTTATATTTGAGTCTGTGCCATATTTCGTTAAAAAACATTATAGAAATTAATTTTTTCCCTAACACGTATACACGCACATACATATAAGTTCTGAGCACTCGATTCTCATTCCACTGTAAATATGAAGAGCAAGGGTTGTCTAAATATATATATTCCGTCCACTGGCCCATATGCAATCTGCATACCAAATTTATCAAAAAGAGAAAAAGTAACAAAAGCACCAATTTTTTCCCTTTTAATATCATAAAAATTGCTCTAAGCCATATGCTATCTCCTTACAAAATTGTTCGAAAAGAGTAAAGGTACCAATGGTAAAAAAGTACCAAGAGTACCAGCTTTTCCTCATTTTAGGCCCCCAGATAGTACAATGTATGTCAATGAAGGCTATAATATGTATGTATGTATATCAAATCTATCGAAAAGAGAAAGAGTAATAATTTTATTCTGTTTTTAACCTATTAAAAAGTACTAATTCTATACCGTAAAAAGTATCTTTATTTTAATCCGAGCAATCTGCAACCGAAATTATCAAAAAGAGAAAAAGTACCAAATTACCAATTTTTCCCTGTTTTACCTCTTAAAAAGTACGGGTGAGTTACAAAACATTAAATTATATTGCAGTAAAGCGGATTAGATACTGTTTCGATACAAAGTAACATGCTGTTTTGTTAACTGGGTAAAAGAAATGTCAACGAAGCATCAACAAAAGTATTGATGAACAGTTTTGTTTTTGAATATTTGAGCTACCCTATATTTGAATCTGGTCCATATGCTATCCGTGATATCAAGTCATACTATATATTTCACATTTATAATATTAGTAGGAATAGCAGATAAAATAGTTCTTTTCAACTGAATTTTATAAAATAAATATTAGAGCATTCGAAATTAATGCAGTCTCTTTCATTGTATGCAGAAATTATCTTATAAAACTAATTGAATTTAAAGTTGTGTGTCAGAATTTGTTATTATATGTTATTAAAAAACAAATCCGTCTTCTTTTGTTAGGCGATGTTTGGGAAAATAAAATGTTTAAAGTGTTTTGAGCAAAAACAAATATCAAAAATACATTTATTAGCATTTGCTTCATAAATAATGCAATATGAGAGAAAGAAAATACATACATACCTTGATTTTGGAGTATAAAAAAATCAGTCCGATTTTCCTTCCCTATATTACTTTTTGAGTATCAAAAGAACCTATATCTAGGGAATTTTCCACAACTTAGTGTGGCAGCACTGCAACTACCTACACCGGAAACAACGTTCTTTTTTCAAAGTGTCTAGGCTAATAACTCCTGGCGACATCTTACGGTAAAAGTATTTACTAAACAGCTTTTGCCTCTTTTAGTGGTGAAGTTTTTATTTAGTTGAAAACATAAATACGGCAAAATTGAAGCACAGACTCAAACCGCTGCTATTCAACAAATTTACCACTTGTATTTAAAAATTAATTTTTATTTTTTTTCTATCATTACAGCGAACAAGAAAATTTCATTTCCGAACATACCGTTATGGCCGTTTTTACTTCGCAAGGACAGGTGGGTGGACCTTGTCGCTACATGCCTGCTACACGAAGACAAAACCATCAATGCCGCAAAGAATTTGGTCTGCCTGATACTATACGTGAGGCCAGACGTTTAGCCACCACCCATTGTGAGGATCAGTTTCGTTATGATCGTTGGAATTGTTCCATTGAAATACGGGGAAAACGCAATATTTTTAAAAAACTCTATAAAGAAACTGCATTTGTACATGCTCTCACAGCTGCAGCCATGACACATTCAATAGCTCGAGCCTGTGCTGAAGGAAGAATGACCAAATGTAGTTGTGGTCCCAGAAAACAAAATCGAGCTGATCAAACTTTTCAATGGGGAGGTTGTAACGATAATTTAAAGCATGGCAAACGGGTGACGAGAAGTTTTCTAGATTTGCGTGGGGGAGATAGTGATGAGGTCACTGAAATTTTGCGACATGATTCAGAGGTAAGATTTTAATACAGTTAATTGTTTTTCAATCATTTTACCGAGAATTGAAATGGATTTTGGTTTTAGGTCGGCATAGAGGCTGTTTCAACTTTAATGAAAGACAAATGCAAGTGTCATGGTGTTTCCGGTTCTTGTTCAATGAAAACGTGTTGGAAGAAATTATCAGATTTTAATGCCACAGCCACATTGCTGCGACAGAAATACAATCAGGCTATACGAAAGGCACCAAATGCACGCACAATGCGAAGAGAGGCGCCCTCAAGTCGAGTGAAAAAACCCAAACAACGACGGAAGAAAGTATGTAAAAAAAGAAAAAGCTTATTGAAAAGAAAACTAACACTTTATTCTCTTATTTGCAGCAGCAACAATCTCAGTATACAACGCTATACTATTTGGAAACTTCGCCCACTTATTGTTCCGTTACCAAGGATCGTCAATGTCTGAATCCAGATAACTGTGCGAATCTCTGCTGTGGGCGTGGCTACACGACACGCGTTTTCAAACAAGTGGAAAAATGTCGTTGCCGCTTCAATAATGGACGCTGTTGCCAATTGATCTGCGATTATTGCCAACGCTACGAAGATAGATATTTTTGTAAATAGATCGTTTAAATGCATCGCTTTTAATTTTAATTAACTTAATTTAACTCATCTACTTCTTTATTTTTTGTATTGTATTTTATTTCATTCCTATTTATAAATGTGCGTGTGTATGTTGAAGAATTAAGTAGTAGTGTAGACATGATAATGATGCTGATGATTACACCATGTTCATCATTATTATTATTATTCTCTTTTTTTAGTTTTTAATTTCACTCATTTTATATAATTATATTTATATACATATATAAAATACTGTCCGGCGACATCACCACCAAGATGGCATAACTGTATTAAAAATCGAGATATTTTTTATTTAATTGTATGATAAAATAAAGGAAAATAAACAAAAAAAAAAACTGAAAAGAAAATGAGAAAAATATTAAAAAAAAACGAAAAAACTTATTTAAAATCAGTCACAAAAAATAATTAATTAAAAATAATTTTAATAATAATATCGTAAATTTAAATATTTTTAATTTATAAAATATAAAATAAGAACAACCAACAACAACAAAACCAAAAAATAAATAAAAAAATTAAAAAAAAATTTCAAATAAAATAGAAAAAACAACCAGCAACTGATACGATTAATTTAAAACCAAAATATAAACATCAAACAATAATAATTTGTGTGTTTCTTTTTATTTTTTTTTTTTTTTTAATTTAATACAACGTTTTCGTACCAAAAAAAATCGCCAAAAAGATGAATTTTATTCGTTGAATTTCTCAATATAGGAATCGAACATAATTTAAGGGATATAATTCTGAGTTCATACGGCTCATGTCTTATTGACAAGATTCTTCCTTTTTCTTCTTTGAACATGAATTTGCGTTCAAATGATTCATGTCATGTTGACGACATGTTTTTTATTTTGTATAGTCGGGCGTATGCATGTGTGCTTTTTTGATATTGAAAACAATAACAAAATTAAACAACGAATGAAAAAGCAAAACGTAAAGACAGTACATGCATCTGTGTACTCGTTTCTTTTCCATAAAGGAGTAGGAGTACTCCAAAACTACTCCAAATATATGGGTAAAAGGTGGTCCATTTAACATTACGATGTCCTAGGAGGGGACCATATAACCCACCGAAGTAGCCTCTAAACTACTCCATGGAGTACTAACATGGGTTAGTTTTAAAAGTACTCCATGTTACTACAGTATGGAGTACAGTTAAGGGGTAGTCTAAAGGTACGGTCACATATGGCAAACATTTGTCAAAAAATATCAAATATTTGTTTGCCCTAATCTGACCACAAAATATTTTTGAGGAGCAAACAGAAAAACAGCTGATTTTGGGCAAACAAAATAATTTGCTAGCAAACAAAAATGCTCCTAATGTGACCATTTAACGTCAAATATTTTCCTTGTTTTTTGGCAAATAAATATTTGTTCTTACAAAAATTTTGTAAGAACAAACAGCGGCAAATAAAAAGCTTTAAAATAAAAATTATTGAATAAAATTGAAAAAATTAACAAAATTAAATAAGTTTTTAATGCCGAAAAAACTTATTTATGTAAACAATTTTTCCTGTGTTCTCTTTTAAGCAAAGAGATTTAGCATTCAATATGTTACAAAATACATTTTTCTTAAGTAAATGGGTAATTTCTATGAACCTATGTTATGAATTATGAATTGCAAGCATGGCGTATCTATATAAATAGATAAATTTTTGAGAGTGTACCAGTTTGGGGTCATTGGACAATCAGAGACCCGCCAAAATAAAATTATATAATGAATTTAATTTTTATATAAAACATATTAGCGCCAAATAATATATGACACCTTTATGAGATTTATTTTCGTCTTGAAGTGATTGTAGCAAGTGACCTAGAACCAATTCTAGGCCTAACAAGACGAAATTTTGACACGACATACAAGCTATTATAGAAATTATTGCCAAAACCGACATTTATAAGATTATTATGACATTAAAAGCTATTTACAGAAGTGGTATTTGTATAAGAGCTATGGTAAAATATGGATCGATTACAATAACATTTGGTAAGGTGATAATAGATTGTCTATTGGCACAAGGACTCTTCTCCAGAAATAACTTTTTATGGGCGCTATATGAAATTATTGGCCGGTTCTTTCCACCTCTTATGACATTAAAAACAACATTTCATTACTACCAGGTGTGTTTTTGGAATCCGCATAATTCAGAAATTGGTGTTCTGAAATCCGCATGTTGTTGTGTATTCGAAGTTCTTGTGCAGGAAAAAAAATTAATGATGTTTTCTTTGAAAGTGCCCTGTAAAATAGGTGACTACGGTGGGGCTATCTTAATAATGGCGACGATTGCCGAAAAACGCAACAAAGATATGCGAAAATTGCAAAAAATTTGCAAAAATAGCGATAAATTTTAATATTTCAAACAAACCATAAAATTGATTAAAAGTCCCTAAAATTATAAGGAATGTAAAAAATTTGATAAAAATTGCTAAATTAGCAGAAAATCACGAAAAATTGCAAAGTTGGAAGCAAACCCAAAAATGTATCTGTTAAAAAACAAAATGTTGGAAAAACAAAAAATTTTAAAAATAGCGAAAATGCGCGAAAATATTTAATATATTTGGAATAAGCGTTAAAGTTGATTTGAAATTGCGAAATCAGTGGAAATTTGCAAAAATTCGCGATATTCGCAAAATTCTGTTTTTGCTTAAAATGTTCTCAAATATAAGAATAAAAGTCGATTTGTTTTACTTTCACTAACCCCTTACTACCCTAATTGAATACGAATTAAAACATGTGGTGGTGAATTGCAGAACACAAAAAATGCTGAATTAATCCACTTTCGAGTTTATTCGGATTTTAGAACACAACCTTTTATATCAAAAATTGCGACATGTACTTTGCGAATAAGGTTAACATGGACAGCTAACCGGACGGATGAACATTTTTATATCGATTAAGAAAAGGATGCTGACGAAAAATAAAAATTTTGTGGCAAGTTCACTCAAGTTCTTTTAAGCAGTTTGGAGTGAAATTTAGCACTTTTGGTTCAGTAGGAAAAGCGTTATGGACTAAAATGTGAAACATTGCAATGTGTAATACTGGTAACTATAGAAAGGTATACATCATACAGTTGTTGGCAGCACTGCATGTTAATTAATACAGTACATTGGACCATGTTGTATGTAGTTCATTTAAGCCACAATGGACCACGTAGTCCAAAAGTATCTGTAGGGCATTTGCACAATACAACAACAAAATAAACGTATTTGCAATTTGATCTATTTTACTTCGTTTGCACTAAAAACCCATGAGCAAGATTAGTAGTGCATATTTGCTCCGTTGCAAACACATGTAAACAATAACATTTAACATCTTAAGTGCCATATTGTTTTCTAAGCAACCTTATAAATTTAACATTTTCGAGAGTTTTAATATAAAATAGAGAATTAAATTAATTAAAAAGAAACAATTTATTTTAATCTGCTTGTGTCTAATTGTAAACAAATGCAGATTTTTTGCAGTGCTGCCACAAGAACATTTACATAAAAAATAAAAGTGGTATGCTCACGATCAATCATAATATGCACTGCAAATTAACAGATTGAAAATTTGCACAATGACCATCGTGATATTTATTTTATAGGAAAATTTTTACACTCTGCTTTTGTTTTCACTGATTTTAGTACTGCAATGTCTCTTTTACGTATCGGAAGGCTTATTTTAACAAGCGTTTTAACTAAAAATATTGCCAATTTTGCCACAATAGGCGTGGCAATAGGCGGGTAAAAATACAATTTTTGAAAAACCACTTTCTGAGCTTTAAAATAAATTTCAGAATTATAAGCATTTTTTTTTCTTTTTTAATTTTAAATTATTAAATCTCTGACTTCTTTCTAAACGCAACTGTGGAAACTTTGACGAAGTACGTCGTTCCTTAAGTGACCTTCTGTTTTGCAGTTGATCTTAACCACCTGTTGACAAACAATATTTTACCAACCGCCCACTCCCCCCCTTGTAAGATTATACACTCGCCCATGTTAAAGAGCTGGAGCTATTTACTGCTTTTAAAAATATGTTAGTAGCATCTAGGGATAGCCTTCCTTCAGGCCGAACTCACACTTGATTTGAAGAAAATTCAGCCCTTTAGTGAGAGGCTTAGGGTATCCGTCCTCGAGACGAAGTGATTGCCAAAAGCATCCTTTAGCAGAAAGGCGAAACTTACGGAAAGGCAGTCTTTCTGAAAGACTGAAAGCATTTCCCGTAAGAAGCAAACTAACGGACGCACAGAGGGGTGAAATCGCAAAAAATGGAGATTAATTAAACTACTTATCCAATTTTGAAAACTCTTTCACGATTATAATGCTACGTTATCACTGAGTGACACAGGCTACACATCTTTTGGAAAAGTGGGCGGTGCCACTCCCCCTATTAAAAATCGCTTTAGCGGCCATAGTAATAGACCGATTGTCATGAAACTTTCCCAATGTTGTACTGTTGACCTGCTTATAGTCCTTGAATATACTTGGTTATGATTGGATAAAGGGGCGTGGCACCGCCCATATAACCTGAAACTTAGAACGGATATATCTTATGAACTATCAGAGGTAAGAATATGATATTTGGTATATATGTTGATCCTACAGTATGAATTACATCCAAGGTGGAATAGGGCGGTGTCACGCCCCTTTTTAAAAAATAGCTCCGGCTCAGTAAGATTTCAATTTATTTTTAATATAATTACGTAGACGAAAGGGGGATTATTGTATCATTGTATGTTACTAAATTCGGGACTCAAAGCAGATATTAAAATTCTTCGATCATACACGGATGTGTCTGGTGAGCGTTTTGTTCAAACGCATGTGTTTCTTACCTGCTATTTTAAAAAATATGCACGTTTGTCAAAACTGAAGGCGAAACTAGTAGATCTACTACTGATTTTGGAGGATGGATGGAGGATGGAGGAATTTTTTTTTTTGGGCAATTTTCTTTTACAGACAGCATTGGATCTGAACTTAGTAGGAACCTATTTAATATATCTCGATCGCAATCCTCCCCACTACATTTGCCTGAAAAATGTTCTCTGTAGTTTTTAAAATCTTTGTTTCGGGCTTCCTCAGACAGTTCACAGAACGGTTTTGGCGCGAGCGAAATGATTTCTTGGCCATGTATTAAAAACTTATGCAAGGTTGGAGGCATGTTAAACCACTGATACTTCTTAACAAAAAGTCGAGCTGTATTCTGAGCAAATACTCTAAATTTTTCCAACAAAATTTTTATAACACACAGTTGCAAACTATGTACAAAAACAACAATTATAACAACGAAAACGAAGATAAAGCAAACAAAAGACAAGAATTGGTGTTCTTTGGTTGAGTGACTGTTTTCACAATTAATTTAATAAAAAAAATTCGCGCAAAAACGCGCAACATGCAATTACTGAATATGAAAGCCTAGGAACTGTAGTTTCTTAACAAATTAATATTCTAACGCCAACTAACACCATTCATATTTAAATATCCACGAATATTTTGAAAATAGCCAAAATTGAGACATATTTTAAAAAAAATTTTAAAAATATTTCTACACAACTTTTGTTAACACAAGTATTTTTAGAATAACGCTATTTTAGCTGAGGTTGAAGGTTCCATAGTAAAAGTATTACTTTTGACTTGCGAAAAACTATATATTAGGCGTCGAAATATACCGAATTTCAATTAACACTATTGTGCGCGAATAGCTCAAAAAATACTTAACTTTAATGCAATGCAGCTTGACAAGTAAACAACATATGACATTGAAATTTTCAGTAGTGATGTAGAATTTTATATACTGTAATCGGTTACTAAATATTTTTCAAAAAAACAAATTTTCATTTTTCAATTAATATCCATTTTTTGCGATTTCACCCCTCTGTCAGTTCAGTGACATGTCACTGGGGGTTACTGACTCCCGTTGTACCATATACGATTTCTGGTCAGCAACAACAGCAAGAGATCGTGACGATCTCTTGAGATCTGTAAATTTTTTATTTTTGCAGCATCCCAGGTATTGGCTTTACCAGATTATTACATGAGGATTTAACACCAAAACTTGAACTATTCATAAAATTATACCTACTCCCCCAGGGGGACTTTAAAATGACAATGCATTTTATTTGCAGTGTTTTGAATTATACTAATTTAGGACTATTGTATTTCATTATGTACAACGCAATTTATTAAGAAGAAAATAGCCCTAAAAATAAAATTAATATGACCCTAAATTTGCGAAAATTCAGTGTTATGAATAACTAAAGCTTCTGTGCATAGTCAGCCTCCAGCAGGGCGCATGGTCTTTCTCCTCTATGGTAGAAAACACACCGGCCTTGCTAACTAACGCTTCTCTGCAAATAAAGTGTTCGCGCCCCTCCCACCACCATTCCACCTGCTGTACCATATTTGTTCACTATGCCACTAAAACAATTACACTGTTATGGCGTTATTTCCACTTTCGTTGATAAACGATTATGGTGTTAATGCATTTGGGTGTTTGCAATAAAGTCATATGGTTTTATTTTTCACTCCATTAGAACTCGCTTTAATTTTAGGATTATTTTTTTCATAAGCGTGGCCCCTACTTTTGGTAATAGTTATTGGGATTTAACATGGTGTTAATATCACAAAAATAACTAATTTTACTAGACAAAATTATTTTTTATATATTAGATTTGAAGGAAATGATTATTAAGTTTGCTTCTTGGACTCGTTTTATTCGCCAAATATTTGATAAGTGTGACCGTAGCTTTAGTTGCACAAAATTTTTTTAAAAAATCATTTCAATTCCATACTTTAAGCTTTGAAACAATCATCATATCAAACTAAAGTGAACGTTCTCTTACATTATAGTAAAACATCTTTTTTTCTCTGCGTGTATGATATAAATTGTTTACCTTAACCCATTTCAATCAGACTAAATGCGTATTGAATTCAGATTACTTGAAAATTATGGGTCAGCCAATCAATGATTATTACATTTGTTTATTAAATTAATAACAATTTTATTTATTTAATTCTTTAAAAAAAGATAAGATTGATGAAGTTTCAAGTCTTTGTAAATCGTTGTATTACAAATAAACGTTAATGAAAATATATCGTGAAAAAACTTTTTACAATAGACTCTTGACGTTGCAAAAAGTTTTAAGTCTTTACATATAAAGAGAACTTTAGTGAGCGTGTCTTATCAGCAAATGCGAATCCAAGGTCATGCGACGTTGATATGACGTAGAGGAAGCTGTAAGCAAATTGGTTGAAATCTGAAGTGAAGCTGAGGGCTTATTCTGTATTGCGATCCGAAAGTCAATGCGACTCGAAAATATATGTATGTATATTTATGCGAAAAATTGCTATGATCGAAAAGTAGGTACATTTTAATTCGCATTTAAAATGCGAAAAAGTGAAAAGTCGGTTTTCTGTAATGCGAAAACAAAAAATAAGACAATTTCTTGGCAAATTATGAAACTTCTTTAAAAATTTAAGTAAAATATATTTTGTAATCAAAACCACAAAAATATCGGGTGATTTTTTAAGAGCTATAGGAAAGTTTAAAAAAAACACATAAAATTTAGAAAAATGTACGAAATCTTTATTTGAATCGAAAGTACGGTCCATATAATTTAATGTTTGAAGATTATTTCATGCAAATGTTGACCGTGACTGCGCCTCAAATGGTCCATCCGGTTAGTCCAATTTTGGCATACTCTTTCCATTATTTCGGCCGGTATCTCATGAATAAATGCTTCAATGTTGTCTTCCAATGCGTCAATTCAAGCGGGCATGTGTGTATAGACATGAGCTTCAACATAGCCCCACAAAAAATAGTCTAATGGCCATATTCTCATTAGGCAATTATCTTTTTTCCCAACGAAAAACTGCATATTAAAGAAATTCGGTTTTCTCAATGTCTCATTTGCTTTGATTTTATTGCAAAGCTAACCGGCACTCATCTGCCAATTATTTATTTTCCTTTTATTTGCCGTACAGATAAATTCAATCAGCTGACTCCCAACTTTTACATTTTTTTTTTTTTTTTTTTTTTTTAATAATCTAATTAAAATCCCGCGAAGCTTTTCGCTTGACTGCAGGAAAGAAACCAGAGTCTCTGGTGGGAATCGAACCCACAACCCCGGTGCTGATAGACTAGCTAACTGCCAGCTAGCCTACCGGGGCACATGTATTTTGAGTGGCGTTGCCAGCTTAAAACAATGTTTTTTGTCGGTATATTGAGAAACCCAAAATCGTTAACGGACAGTTTATCGGTCCAATAAATTTATGTTGACATTAAGTAACAGGCAGTTTGTCGATACATTGAGAAAATGGCCATAAAGGCGTTAAATCGCACGATCTAGGCAGCCAATTGACCGGTCCCGAACGTGAAATAAATGTTCACCGAACTCGCCTCTCAATAAGTCCATTGTTAAGCGTGCTGTGTGGCATGTGCCACCGTCTTGTTGAAACCACATGTCATGCAAGTCAAGCTCTTGCATTTTGGGCAAAAAAAAAGGTTGGATATCATCTCACGGTAGCGCTCACAATTCACAGTTACGTTACGATTCGCATCATCTTTGAAGAAGTACGTTCCAATGATGCCACCATCGCATAAACCGCACCAAACTGTGACTTTTTCTGGATGCATTGGTAGCTCTTGCAATGCTTCTGGCTGATCTTCACTCCAAAATCGACAATTCTGCTTATTAACGTACCCATTGAGCCAAAAATGAGCTTCGTCGCTGAACACAAGAAGCGCGCGATGAACTTTCTTATTTTGATAATAAAATTCAATAATTTGCAAGCGTTGCTCGTTTGTAAGACGATTCATGGTTAAATTATAGACCAAACTGCAGATGTTTGACAGTGAAACAAAACACGAAACGTGCGTAAGCTGTTTAAACCAGTGTTGCCAAAAAGATAATAGCTAAAAAATCACCCGATATAAAATTTGACGTTTATTTGTTATTTTTTGTCCTGTGCTGCCCTGATTTGAAATGAAAGTCGAATGCAAATACGAAAATCTTATAGAACACAAACTTTCTTTCGCATCGCATTTAATTTGCGCATCGCATTGACTTTCGTATCGCAATACAGAATAAACCCGCTGTATTTTGAATGGCTGCCCAAGGAATCTTACCTAACCTTAAAGACAATTCACCACCTAAAACAAATTTTAGTACTTGTTTTGTATTTTAGAAATCAATAAATTTTCTTTCATACTTTAAGCCATGCTTTAAGCATCTTTCTTTTTTAAAACTAAATTTAAGTACGAATATAAATATCAAAGAAATTCCTTAAAACTTTCAATAACATCATTATGGAAATTTATTTAGTTAAAATTAACACAATTTCTTGTCGCTGTAGATGTTGTTGTCAGTCTGCCTTAACATTGTGCTGTGTTTGCAATTTTCTATTGTTGATGTTGCTATTGCTGTCGTCATCATCATCATCATCACCATTGTTGTTGACACTAAATGCAACAGTCAATGGCAACTTATACATTTTGTAGGACCTTTAGCAACTACTCTATACAAGGATATTTAGTGTCACATTAAGAATCAATTCTTTAAACACTCAAAATAAGAAAAAATAAAAAAATATTGTGTGTCGCCACAATTTAAACTGAGCATGAGAAGAAAAACAAAATGTGTCCTGACATGACTGCTACACAAATTGACATTTGAATATTTTTAAAGTTTAGCGAGGTTGTATTTAAGAAATGCAATTATTTTTAGCGTTTACAGCTTGGAAACTTATGCAGAGAATTGGTATGTGTTTTGTTGAGTTTTTGAGCGATTTATCTTTTCAAGTCCTCGAATTTTGTTGTTTTGTTTTTGAACTCTTTAATATGGCATGGCATGGTGACAAGTTTTGAGTATCTTCATTTTTAACTTATTTTAAATAGAAATTTATCGAAATCTACAACTTGTTGTGTAAATAACACAGGCCTGCAAAATTTCAAAATAGTCGAAACCCTGAAAATAACGTATATTTTTCTAAATATTTGAGTTGCGCTGAATCCGAATCTGTACTCATCACATCAGGTTTTTGCAATATTTTCGTTTTAACGTTGGAAAAAACCTGGCTTTTCGCCATATTTCAGACCTTTTAACTGCGCGAATTGGGTAAAACCTGCATCCGTATTCTGTATTTCACTTAGCTAAAGCTTAATCTCGATCTTTAAAATGCCATAGAGAATACAAAATTAAAAAATGTTAGCGATGACATTAGAAGCTTAAATTGCGGCGAACATTGCCAAAAATCGCTAAATAAAATTTACAGATTTTTAGCGATAGAGATTGACGATTTTAGATCTAAACGAAAGCTTTTTAATTAATTTTTTGAATCTCAAGAAAAACTTTGATAACTAATATGCATGTAGCAGTGTAAATAAAACTGAACTGGCAAAATAAAATAATTTGTTTTTTCTTTGCCCACTTACAACTGCACTTAGATTTGACAAAAAAAAAAAAAAAAACAACCATTTATAGTCGGGACTGTTAGAAAAGATAAACTCACTGTTTATTGTTTAAGCTTTGATATTGTTACAAGTAAAACTTTTGCTTATAATTCTTATTCGCTTAACAGTTGTATTTGTTTAATATCATTAGTTTTTCTAAAATCTTTGGATGAAGTTTCCTGACGATCTGTCCTAAGCAACCAGTGAAATGCGCATAGGAATAGCTTATCCCATCAACAATAAATTTCAGTTTATCAATACAGTACTTTTCGTTATAGTCACTATCGCTTATAGTCACATTGGCGATATTGTAGTCCATTTAATCTCTTTATTAAGTATTAACGTTTTAGTCCATTTAGCGATATAAGCACATTTGCCATATATGCCATCTATCAGCCGTCATCAAAGGCGTTTTAGTCACATAAGCAATATTTGCTTAGTTCTTTTAAGTTTTCGAAACCACAATCCACCCAAGGAAAAAAGAATTAAATCGTTTAAGTGTTGTCATCAACTCTTTACACGTAAAAAATTAATTTTTGCCTTTAGTATCAGTTATAAAATATCTTGTTATTATTTTAACAGTTTTTTATACTGTATGCAAGTCTGTTGCATTATTTATAAGAATTTTTTATATTTACATAACTTTATTAAATTCGAATTCGGTATATGTGAATTAGCCTTACAGTCACATTAGCGATATAGTCCACGATTTGTCTGAAAATAAAGGATGTGACTATAAGCAAAAAGTACTGTAGTATGAAATGGGAATTTAGCACATTTAAACGGAACCTTGTTAATTTATTTTTTGAATCCCAAGAAAAACTTTGATAGAGATTTACCTTAAGCGAATTACAGAATACGGCGGGTGATTTTTCGTCTAAAAGTCCCACCAATTACCTTTAAAATATATGTTTAACCTTTGTAATATCTTGTTCCTTCTCTGAGATATTTAATAAAAATCCGAATTTTCGCTATATTCATGGTCAAGGCGAGTTTACTAGAAGGTGGGGTCTAGTCAATATATGGTGTTTTTTTTCGGTGGTCGACTTGTCAAAGTTTGTATACAAACTAGTTTTTTATGTAAATAAACCAATTTTTTTGACAACCCGACCACAGAAGCAGTGTTGCAGTCAAGGTATATTTATACAAGGTAGACTCATTTGGGAGTGTATACATGCTGCTCTATAAAAGGAACGGAGTTGTCAAAATTGTCTTCATATAAAAAAAAAAACAATTTAACGCACACATGTACAAATTTTTTCTCATATACACGAAATTTGACGTTAAGCTTCCAACTAGGGGTAATCAGCTGACAAACATATGGGCCAACGAGTTTACCTTGTGTAAATATACCTTGGTTGCAGTAGAGTTCACTTCACCTTCTAGTCAATTCGCCTGGATTCATGGTATTGCCATTTTTTGTTTTGAATTATAATTTTTATTTTTTTTTTTTATTTTTTTAAGTTTTTACTTAATTTCAAAAGATTTTTGGTTTTTACGTAATTTTGATATTTTTATATTGAATTTTTTCAATTTCTAAGTAAGAAAAAATAATAGCAAAGCTGTGTTTTTAACGCCACCTAATGAGTGAATTCGCCTTGCGTATTTTCATTGAAATTGAGAAAATTCTAAATGAAATTGAGAAAATTCAGAATTAAATTAAGGAATTCAATTTGAAACTTAGAAAATTCAAAGGAAACTGTGAATTTAAATTTTAAATTCAGGATCTTTCAAATGAAATGGAGGCTTTCAATTTGGAATTAAAAATATTTTAAATTCAATTTAAAATTGAAATTATTAATTCCATTTAAAATTATCTCAATTAAAAATTTAAATTCTAAACTTCGTTTGCTATCAATTTCATTTGGAATTTGTTTTCAATTTGAATGAAAAATGGTGTAGCATAAGGCGAATTCAGCACAGGTGGCAGCGAAAAGCCCGCAGACTTTGACACTTCGAACTAGAGTTTGCTAAAAACCGTAAAAATGTGAAACGGAGGTATCGGTTTTAAAATTATTAAAACCGGTCGATTTTGGTTTGGTTTTAAAAATATACCTTTATTGTGCCTTTATTAACCCTTAACTGAGCCTAGCTAGGCATTTTTTGACTTTTTCCCATTTTTTTCATGTAATTATACAGGGGTGTCATGGAATTCGAAAACGTAAAACGAAAGAATTTTAAGAGTCGTTTTTCAATAAGATTTCTGTAATAAAAAAATTTTATGACAATTATTATGCAAATAATGTTCTATTAAATGGTCACAACTAAATACTAAAGGGTCACAACCACTGTTGCCAATTTAGAGATTTTCCCGCTAAATCTAGCGTTTTTGAAATGCCAATCGCGGGAAAAAAATGCGTTTTAGCGGTAAGCGGAAAATCTAGCGATTTTCAAACATCTCTCAGCGGCTCATTTTCGCCACAAAAACCTTTCTCAAATTTAAAATTAACAGATTTAATACTTTTTCATATTAAGCTTTTTTGTTTTTCTGGTTAAAAACTAGTTGTTTATGTTCACGGTTTTACTTACTTTTGTAGTTTTAATTAACTATGATTGTATGTGATATTTTTTTCGATTTTCCCTTAGTATATTGTTAGGGCTATATGTGACAATACACAACTTTTAGCCTGCTAAAAATTGTTAAACAACAGGCAAGGTATTGATCTAAATAGTCTCGATAGATCCCAAGCAATATAATTCACTTACTCTCAACTAACTAATTTGACCTAATTGCTTAAAACGGCAAATAATTGCCAAACAAAGCGTAAGTGTTAATGACTTTTTTGCGTTTAAATAACGGAATTGTTATACATACCCTCCACCATAACTAGTTGTGATAAGGGTATACTAAGTTTGTCATTCCGGGAGAAACTGTTTAAGTATTCATCAAAGACCCCATAAAGGTCAAGGTCACTTTCGAACGACTCAAAAAAACGATAAATATTGGTATCAAATTGTTTCTAGTTCTCCTAAGCAGTTCGGGATTGAAATCCAGCAAAATCGGTTTAGTAGGAAAAGAGTTATGAATTAAAATGTGAAACAACCACCCTAACACTTTATCATTTTCTTACAAAAACTAGCATAACTAATGGCGGAATGCACATATTGTTATAAGGTTTTGCACAAATTCGTTCTATATTTTGTACAAATCGGTCCATAACTAACGAAAGGGCCAATATAAAGCCCACTCTCAAAAAACCTTTAGTATGGCTAAAACTGTAAAGACCATAGGTTCCATATAAAGCCCACTCTCGGAAAACAGCTAAGTACACCTAAAACCGTAATAAATAATGCTATTGTAATAAATTACGCTGTCAACTTTCGTGCCGATCGGTTCATAACTAACCATTGGCACCTTATAAAGTCGTTTCTTGGAAAAAACTTTAGTACGCGGGAAACCGCAACGGTGTTTGGCATCAATGATTCAGCACAGCCTAAAGCTTTTTTTGTTTTTTTTTTTTGTTTGGGAAAAATATGTAACGTTATTTAAGAGTCGTATATCTTTGAAAAAGCAACCTAGGTTTATATTAAACTTTTAAAAATGTTTAGGTTTTAGCGGTATTTAAAAAAAATCCCGCTAAATTAAATATTTAGCGGTTTCTAGCGGTTTTGAAGTCCGATTTGGCGGGAAGAGTTAAAAAATAGTTGGCAACAGTGGTCACAACTCAAAATTTTTCAAAAATGACTTTTTTCATAAATTAATTCTCATAAGGCATAGCAAAACTTTCTTCAAATTGTACTTTTTTCATTAGGGAACTAATATTTATTATTAAATATTAGCACCATTTTTACATAAACTGTTTTTTGGCTCTCCTGAAAATTTAAGAATTTTGAGTTGTTACAGTTTAGTATTTAGGGCGCGATATGTAAAAACCATCCAGTTTTTATTTTTAAATCCAACAATATATAGAAAAAAAAAATTAACGTGTACTTTATGAACATAAAAACGATGAAAAATAATAAAAAGTTGAGCTTAAAATAATTTTCAGAAGATTGCACTTCATCTAGAACTTCATTTCGGTCTTTGATATATGTAGTTATAAAACAGGTAGCATGTCATATTAAAAGCAAACTTACATTGAATAAAACTCTCCAGTGTTTCAGACTTTAACGAGTTTCTTTCCTTTGAGCAGACTAAGTACTCAACTTGAAAAAAATCAAACTCTTTTCATTTTTCTTCAACCAACTGGACAACTGTCAAACTTATCAATTGAAAAAGCAATACACGCTTTGATTTGGACAACGACCGACTCAGTTGACAATTGAATTGAAACGTGCATAGGCTGCCTTAGAGAAAGCAATTTGTTTTCGGTTTTCGATTTCTTATAAATGTTGTTTACACGGTGTAAGTTTACACAGCCACTAGTTGAAACAAAACTTGAAAGAGGATTGACTATCATCTAATATTATTGAAAGCTTTTACCAGTTTTACACCAGATAACAGTTGCATTTAATTAAAGTTATTTTTACAATAACCTTTGTTAGCAGTGTTATAACAGAAATCTTAACCTTTGTTAACAATTTAAACCAGCAAAAAAACTAATTTGTTTGTTTGTTTTGACCTGTACAAAAAACCAGGACAATTTAGAAGTGGACCAGGACACCAGGACAAGTAGTCTAAAACCAGGACAATCCTGGAAAACCTGGACGTATGGCAGGCCTACAGTACATGCATCTGTGTACTCGTTTCTTTTCCCCTCGTCCCTCTCGCCAGTAAAGTAGCAATCATGTCAATAAGACATGAGCCGTATGAACACAGACTATGGTTTTTAAAATTGAGAACAAAATTTCGAAAACCTATAACTTGTACTTATTCTACCATCACCTTATCTAAATAATATCCAATTTACGTCATCAAAACAATGACAATAAAATTGTTACTGTTAATTTTTTCATTTCAAACAAAAGTTATATTTTAAAATAACATTCGTACAGGAATAATCTGTACAGTGATGTTTAAACTACAATTAAGCATACCAATCTTATATAATACTAAAAATAATTAAAATTTATATGATAACTTAAAACCAAGGATGACCAGCGAAACGAATTTCGGTATCGTTTTCAATACCGGTATGGAATTTTAACCGGTATTTACGCGGTATCGGTATTAACAACGGTATCGATTGCCAACCTGGCTTACAACTTAAACTACAAAAAGCTCTAACTTAATCAAATTTTGTAACAATATTTTACATTCATGCTTTCATTTGGGATCTTTGGTTTTGAAGGCTCCCAATTCCCCTGCAGATGTCTTTTTCATGTTAACGGGCTCTCAGGTTCGGTTTTTATTTCTACAGGTTTCTCTGTAGCATTATCGGACTCTGAGCTCTCTGTATTTTCCGGTTTTGGTGTTTTAACTTTTAAACATCCACAGCTTTTAGGTGTTTCAGATTTTGTGGTCTCTAGGATAATTTTCTCTGTCGTGGTCTCCATTCTCGAACTAAAGTCAGAATTTAAATTTTCTGAAGTTATTGCTTTTGAAGTAATTGCCTCAGAACAAATACAACTTTTAATTTGACTAGATGGGTTGGTGTTTCTTTGGCCACTGCCTAAAATCGGCACTGGATCTCTTGCGTTTTGTATAGCAGTTATTTCAACCATATTTTTGTTAAAAGTATTCGGTCTTTTTACTAACCTGTTGAAAATTTCTCGATTTGATGGGAAATATGTAAAACTAGGTTTACCCAACACCTGTGGAGAATATTCGGGGTTATAGTTTCGAGGCTTATTTCTTAATCCATAACGACTATTATCATACTTAGGTAGTCTTACAAAACCTTTTGTGTTATAAGGAAAATATTGGCGATGTTCTTTAGATATATAATCTCTAGAATCATGTGTCTTTCCCACGATTAATGGCTCATTAGAGTTATAGCTGGGTATTGAATGTGAATGCTGATTTTGCACTGAACACAAGTTGACTTTTCTGCACTTTATGTTTGGCTTGTTTCGATTTGAATTTGTAGCTCCCACCAGGGTTGGATGGCTCGATGGATAGTTGCGATCAGGGCTAACAAAAGTTTCATATTGCTTAGAATTGGCCAAGGCCTTAAGAGGCGCCAAATGCTTATTAGCACAGTTAGCATGGTTATCTATGGCCTGTTGTATAATATCAAATAATAAACCCGGACGTTTAGATCTTGCATCTTCATCATAAAAACTGTCAAAATCGCTTAAAAATTTTAGTCTTTTAAAATTATATAATTTTTTTAAAATTTCGACTCAAACTATGTACCTGTCAACTACAGCGGGCTTTAACCAAACTTTGGGTATACTTAACGCACTTAAAAGAAAAATAATTATAAGCATATTTTTTCTTGTTTTAATTTGAATTTTTCACAGTTTCACTTCTGCAGTTAATGGTTAAAAACAGAACATTAAGTTTTCTATTTAAATACTTGTTGGTAGTGTTTCAAAGTCAAAACACTGTCATCTAATTACAAAAGCGTTTAGTTTCATTAATTTGTTGTAAAGTTTCTTAAATATTTTTGTTGTTCTTTTCACTAATTTTCCTCAATAATTTCATGTTTATGATTTAAAAACGTGCTTTATTTGTTTAAAATTAAATTAAGTTTATTTAATAAACTTTACAGCTCCATAAAAAAAAAACATTTTTTTGGTAAAGCAATCAAATTTCTAGAGTCTTAATATTAAAATAATCTTTCAGTCATTGGCGCTATTAATAGAAAACATTGATTCTGGAAGAGAGGCGTGGTTGTGGGCGTATTTATATAAAAACTAGTCATTACATCTCATTATGTCATGAGTTATAAGCATTTAAATATTTGTATACCTTCACCAAAGCTGTAAGTTTGTCATTCCGTTTGTAATTTCTACAAAATGGTTCTCAGACCCTTTAACATATTGATTGAAAAATGTCCGTCTGTCTGTCGGTTGAATTAAAGTTGGTGGAGACTCTACACTGGAAAGAAAGAAGATCAATACATCCATACTTAAATCAAGCCAAAGTTAAAGAGAGATTACAAATTAACTTGATTCAAGAATTTCCATGAAACAAAGAAAACTAGAGAGCGCATTGCGCAGGGCCGTAAACTTTTTACACTCATTTTGACGTCATTTTTTAAGTAAACAAACATTCAGCATTCTACATAGACGTGTTTGTGTAATCATGTTTATTATACTCATTTACACTCACACATGAAATAAAATGCAACCCTGATCCAATGAAAAGTATTATTGTTTCGAAATTTTTCAAAAAACGATAAAGTCGTATGGAATGTCAAATTTTTTTCGTAATACTTGCCATTTTCGTGACACATTGCATTCACACTATCACAATTTGTCATATTACTTGAGTTTTTGACATGTATTGATACAAAGTATAATATCTTCAAAAATCTCAAGTTTTAGAAACAAAGTAATTTCAATTTTTGGGAATACAAAATTTTAATTTCAAAAGATTTTGTTATTCGTGCTTAATTCCCAGTTTTTATTATTGATAAAAACACTTGAAATTTATTGTTGATGGGATAAGCTATTCCTATGCATTTCACTGGTTGCTTAGGCCAGATCATCAGGAAACTTCATCCATAAAGGTTTTAGACAAACTAAAGATATTAAACCAAATAAAACTGTTAAACGTATAAGAATTATAGCAACAGTTCTACTTGTAACAATATCAAAGTTTAAATAAAACACATCAACAATAAACAACAGTTAATGTTGAGAGAATTTCAACTAATTGTAGTGGGGAAATGTAAGATGAGATGAACCCACTGTTGTTTATTGTTGATGTGTTTTGTTTAAACTTTGATATTGTTACAAGTAGAACTGTTGCTATAATTCTTATACGTTTAACAGTTTTATTTGGTTTAATATCTTTAGTTTGTCTAAAACCTTTATGGATGAAGTTTCCTGATGATCTGGCCTAAGCAACCAGTGAAATGCATAGGAATAGCTTATCCCATCAACAATAAATTTCAAGTGTTTTTATCAATAATAAAAACTGGGAATTAAGCACGAATAACAAAATCTTTTGAAATTAAAATTTTGTATTCCCAAAAATTGAAATTACTTTTTGATAATAAACAGGCAGTGCACGGCCTAAAAAACACTTAATTGACAACATCTTTTGTAAGTTGTTGTTTTTTTCATTTTGTTTTTCTTAACCTACTTACAACTACAATTAATGTTGAGAGAATTTCAACTAATTGTAGTGGGGAAATGTAAGATGAGATGAACCCACTGTTGTTTATTGTTGATGTGTTTTGTTTAAACTTTGATATTGTTACAAGTAGAACTGTTGCTATAATTCTTATACGTTTAACAGTTTTATTTGGTTTAATATCTTTAGTTTGTCTAAAACCTTTATGGATGAAGTTTCCTGATGATCTGGCCTAAGCAACCAGTGAAATGCATAGGAATAGCTTATCCCATCAACAATAAATTTCAAGTGTTTTTATCAATAATAAAAACTGGGAATTAAGCAAAAATAACAAAATCTTTTGATATTAAAATTTTGTATTCCCAAAAATTTAAATTACTTTTTGATAATAAACAGGCAGTGCACGGCCTAAAAAACACTTAATTGACAACATCTTTTGTAAGTTGTTGTTTTTTTCATTTTGTTTTTCTTAACCTACTTACAACTACAATTAATGTTGAGAGAATTTCAACTAATTGTAGTGGGGAAATGTAAGATGAGATGAACCCACTGTTGTTTATTGTTGATGTGTTTTGTTTAAACTTTGATATTGTTACAAGTAGAACTGTTGCTATAATTCTTATACGGTTAACAGTTTTATTTGGTTTAATATCTTTAGTTTGTCTAAAACCTTTATGGATGAAGTTTCCTGATGATCTGGCCTAAGCAACCAGTGAAATGCATAGGAATAGCTTATCCCATCAACAATAAATTTCAAGTGTTTTTATCAATAATAAAAACTGGGAATTAAGCACGAATAACAAAATCTTTTTAAATTAAAATTTTGTATTCCCAAAAATTGAAATTACTTTTTGATAATAAACAGGCAGTGCACGGCCTAAAAAACACTTAATTGACAACATCTTTTGTAAGTTGTTGTTTTTTTTCATTTTGTTTTTCTTAACCTACTTACAACTACAATTAATGTTGAGAGAATTTCAACTAATTGTAGTGGGGAAATGTAAGATGAGATGAGCCCACTGTTGTTTATTGTTGATGTGTTTTGTTTAAACTTTGATATTGTTACAAGTAGAACTGTTGCTATAATTCTTATACGTTTAACAGTTTTATTTGGTTTAATATCTTTAGTTTGTCTAAAACCTTTATGGATGAAGTTTCCTGATGATCTGGCCTAAGCAACCAGTGAAATGCATAGGAATAGCTTATCCCATCAACAATAAATTTCAAGTGTTTTTATCAATAATAAAAACTGGGAATTAAGCACGAATAACAAAATCTTTTGAAATTTAGAAACAAATTTTTTTCAAAAACCTCCCTCCCCATAGAATTTAAAATTTGGACCATATTTGTACTACTGGAACCACAATACAAAAAAATTGTATAGTGGGTTTTCAAGCCTTTAACATTTTTTCGATTTTGTTGCCTTGTGTAATCTTATCAGCTGTTTTATGTTTTGGGTCATGTGTTTACAGCTTTAAATAAAATTTTTGTTTAATAATTTTTTAAATTATGATTTTTGCGTTAAAATATTGTTAAAACTTGTGTCTTTAATTATAGAAAAGAAAATAAGAAGTGGAAATACAGTAATCATTTAAATGTACATATGAAATAAATGTCATCGTTGTTTATATTTGTGTAATTTTATTGTTTTGTAAACAATGAAGCGAATTTATTAAAAATATGTTCAAACAAATTTGTTGTTCAAACTAATAAATAAATAAAATGATCATAAGAAAAGCCGCACTAATTCCATAACATTGGACTTCATGACACCAAATTTAAATTAATGTTTTTAATAATAAAAAAAATAAAATTTTAAAGTAAACCGCTGCTTAATAAGTTTTGTTGGTAGCACTGCTTGAAAGCAAAAGTAAAATTCTTAACAGCTGATACGTAAAAACGGAGAGAAATTTTAATTTTATCAGGTTCACCCGCAACGTAACGTTACGTTTACGTGCAAGTACCTATTTACACATAAGCTTGGTAAGTAAAACGAAACAGCTGATCCGCAACGTATACGCTTGCGTAAGAGTATCGAGGCCTTAACAAATTGATACGTTTTGTCGGAAAATTTTGATAGAAAACATTTCTCAAAGAAGTTGAAAAAAGGTCCATAATCAGAAGTATTATGAACAAAACAATCAGCAATTTTTTTTAATAAAAAAAAACTACGTGCCTGGCATTAGAGTTGTCATAAAAATTTATTATTGGCGAAAGAATTGTGGTCCAAATATTAACTTGTTCAACGCTCCTAAAATAAAAAGCGTTTTTATTAAAGTAATTTAATACAAAAGCCTTCCAAAAATTTATATATAAATGAAATAGAAACTTTTTTAAACAACGAGTATCTTTTTTAACGCTTAAAATGCCCATAAAAATTACAAATTACTATTTTGTTTCCTCAAGATTTTCCGAGTTTGTCTGCAAAGTCTTTCTGGCAAGAAGTTATCCCACCTCTGCTAAGAAGATGCATATTTAACATTATAATTATTTAAAATCTGCTTTTATTCTTAAGTAAGTAAATTAACAAATGATCTTCAAGTGACATCATAATGAAATTTATAATGAAAATAAACCAAAAACACTTTCAATGAATTGCATAAATAAACCAAATACAACTTGTACGAATGAATAAGCAAAATAAACATAAAATTAATTTATTAAAAAACTTTATTCAATTTTTAACACATAAAGCACGTTTTTAAATCATAAACATGAAATTATTGAGGAAAATTAGAGAAAAGAACAGCAAAAAAAAAATATTTGTGAAAAATATAACAAATTAATGAAAATAGACACTTTTGTAATTAGATGACAGTGTTAAGGGGATTAAGCGAAATTAAAAAAAATGACATCCGATATATTAACGAAGAAATTTTAAATAAAAAACTATAAATTATTACAACTGAGACAAAGAGTAGAATGGCTTTTAATAAAACCACAAACAAGTATTTAAATAGAAACCTTAATTATGTCCAACTTAATGTTCTTTTTTAAGCCGGCAATTGAAGAAGTGAAAGTGTAAAAATTTTATATACAAAAAAAAAATAGTATGTCAATAATTATTCTTTTACTATTAAGTGTGTTAAGTATACCCAAAGTTTGGTTAAAGCCCACTGTAGTTGCCAGGTATATAGATGAGGTATAAATTTAAAAATATTATATAATTTTTAAACGACTGAAAACTTCTAGCGATTTTGACAGTTTTTATGATGATGATGACGAAGATTTAAGATCTAAACGTCAGAGTTTATTATTTGATCTTATACACCAGGCCATAGATAAATATGCCAACTGTGCTAATGAGCACTTGACGCCTCTAAAAGCCTTGGCTAATTCTAAGCAATATGAAACTTTTGTTTACCCTGACCGCGACGATCCATCAAGCCATCCAACTCTTGCGGGAGCTAAATATCCAAATCCATACAAGCCAAACATTAAGTGCACAAATGTCAACTTGTGTTCAGTGCAAAATCAACATTCTCACTCAATACCCAGCTTTAACTCTAATGAGCCAATAATCGTGGGAAAGACACATGATCCTGCAGATGAGATAACCAAAAAACATCGTCAATATTTCCCTTACAATACAAAAGATTTTGTAAGATTGCCTAAATATGAAAATAGTCGTTATGGATTAAGAAATAAGCCTCAAAAAAATAATCCAGGATATTTTTCACAGCTGTTGGGTAAACATAATTTTACATTAAATCGAGAAAATTTCAACTGGTTCCAAAAAAAATCTAAATCTGCAAACAGAAATATGGTTGAAATAATTGCTATAGAAAACTCCAGAGATCCAGCGCCCATTTTAGGCAGTGGCCTAGGAAACACAAGCCCATCTAGTCCAGTTAAAAATTGTATTTGTTCTGAGGCAACCACTACAAAAGCAATAACATCAGAAAGTTTAAATTCTGACTTTAGTACGAGAATGGAGATCACGACAGAGAAAATTATTCTAAAGTCCACAGAAACAGTTACGGAACCAATTTTAGGGGCCAGCACACCTGGCAGTCCCACAGCATTAGAAAAACCTAAAAGCTGTGAATGTGTAAATGCTAAAACCCCAAAACCGGAAAATACAGAGAATTTAAATTCCGGAAATTCTACAGAGAAAACTGTAGGAAAAACAATCGAGCCTGATAGTGCCTTAGCCAGTAAACATGATAACACACTAACTCTCAGTTCAAAGACATCTACAGGGAAAGCGGGATCCTTTGAGACCAATGATCCCAAATGGAAGCAACATTTAAATTTGCTATTTTTAAAATTAGATATTAAGGCGCAAAACGAAAGTAACGATGATCTTAAGCGAATGTTGGATAAATTAAAAACTTTAAAATTAAAAACAGACCAGAGCAGCAACAATAAAGAATCAAACACTCAAGCTTTCTCTACTACTCCTAAAGTGGTAGCAACGAAAGCAGATTCAGCTACAACACAGAGTGAAACGATGGTTGGTGATAAAGCCCAAGACAATTTGCCCAAAGATTTGTCTTCGGCTGCTGCGAAAATTCAGTTAAATGACTTCCAAAATCAGAAAACTACTCAAATAAATAGTAAAAATATCGAGCACATAAGCAAACATGACAAATCCATTAATTCCAGCATTAAACCCATAAAAACTATACACAGTTCGGATGAATCGAGAAATGACATCTCTAAACATTTGAATAATTTCGAAAATTTATCGCTAAATATAAATCTCAACAACAATAATGATGACATCAAAGCCATACAAAGCTCTCCAGCTTTAGATTTAAATATAACTAATTCTCAAGACTTAAGGCGAATAACAAATGAAATGCAAGCTTTAGTTTCAACATTCGCCAACAAAACAACGATACATCAACAGTTTGAACAAAAAGTTAACAAGCCCATAGATGGAACTGGAGTGTTTGTAATTCAAAAGACCATTTCGGGTAAAAATAAGGAAAACCAAAAAAGTACAGCTCCCAAAATAAAAGTTCAAAAACTAAATTCGAATGATCATATAAAAAACTTTGATTTACTTGCAACGAACTTAAATTCTAATTCGCCTGTTAATTTACCAATTCATAGTAAAAAGAATTCTTCGATTAATTCCGCTATTACTATTTCCATAGCCAGCAATGGCAATTTTAAAAATATACAAGTCGAACAGCAGTCGTCTAAATCTCTGGATAAAAATATGGAAATCAACGAAAAGGAAAATATGAATATGGGTAAGGGAATAGAAAAATAGTCTTAGGTTTAAATATTTTAAATTTTTTACTGGAATCACCATTCTGCCTCGAATTATAGATATTTGTAAAATAATTAGACTTTCGAAAGTAAAAAAGCTAAAAAGAATATAAGAGATTAACAATATCGGTCAATACTAAAGAACCCCCCTTATTATGTGTTCTTTAAACCAGTGTTCGAAAATAAACACTAAATATCGTTTCTTAATGTTCGGTTCGGTAGATTTGTGGAAAACACAAACGCTAATAGTGTTTGTGTAGAAAATCATTAAAAAAATAACGTTTCCCTGTTAGACATCTTTCGAACACAAAAATATTACTGTTTTTATCAAACTCAACAAAAGATGTGAACATTTAATTCCGTTCGGTTTTTTTTTGGAAAATCCACAAACTTCAATGTGTTCGGTTTGGCTCATTAATGTTCTTCCTTTTTGACTGGTAAAAAAAAACCAAAAATTTTTTACAAAAACAAAATACACACACGAAAAAAACATTATAGAACATTAAAATATAATGTTTATCTACAGTATCACTACAATTGTTCTGTTTTTTAACAAAGAACTGAAAACAGTTACGAACGGTATTAAGGGTTGTATTTGTCTACACAATCACTAAAAAAATAGATATCGTTCCTGGGTGTGTGAGCGGAACGTTAAATAATGTGCTGTTTATATTCGAACACTGCTTCAAACATTAATTTTTCTATATAACTAATTCGAAAACTTGTACAACTTGCACTTTATTTTAGCAGAGAACAATTTTTTTTTTTTTTTGCTGATTTCTTTAAGCCCTAATGACACTACATTTTTTATTCATTGAATTGCTGCCTGTTTTTAGAAAACGTAAGCAAGTGGGTGAGTGAGAAATTATATTGACAAAAACAAATTTTGGTTTTTTTTTGTTGTTTTCAATATAATTTCTCACTCACTTGTTTACGTTTTCTAAAAACAGGCAGTTGATATAGAATTGATCGAAAGAAACAGTTAATGTTGGAAAGAGCAAACTATTAAAAATTTTAACTAATTTTTTTTCAGTTTTTCTTTTGTTATGATTTTGTTTATTTTATTAAATTTTGTCTTTATGAGAAAAACAAAACAAACAAAAAAGCGGTAAATCACTGAATTTGCCCATAAGCCGCTGATTCAGCAAGAACTTTAGGCCCTAATTATGTAAATCGCCACGCAACGCCAGAGAATTATGTACATTGCAAGCAAAAACAAAGTCATATATATTTTGTAATTATGTATACCCACACCACATTAGTGAAGAGGGTATTATGCATTTGTGCTGATGTGTGTAACACCTAAACTAAAATGTGGGTCCTGGACCCACTTTAAAGTATACGGCTCAGAATTACTTTCTGAGTTGATCTAACGATGTCCGTCCGGCTGGCTGGCAGGCTGGCTGTCCATGTAACCTTGTGCGCAAAGTACAGATCGCAATTTTGGAGATAATTTATTAAAATTCGGCTCATAGCTTTTTATTGGCACAAGGATCAAGCCTATTGAAAATGGGCCGAATCGTCGTGCCTCGAGGGGAGACAAGGGGCAATTTCTGCCTCTCAAACCAATTTTAATGAAATTAAAAACATAGATAGATCCATATTTGTACGGACACATAAGCTATGCCTTTTTAAAAAAGAGGACCACCAGGGGAGATAAAGGCAATTTGTGCCTCCCTGTCAAACCGATTCTAATGAAATTTAAAACATAGATAGATCCCTGTTCATATATCCATACAATCGCGAAAATTGGTTTTTAAATACTGTGAAGGGTATCATATGGTCGGCCTAGACCGACTATACTTTCTTATTTGTTTTGTTGTTGCTTTCTGCAAAAATTCTTAAACGGTACATAAATTTCTGTAGAAAGCAATAAAAAAATTATAAAATAATTATATTTATATCAATGTTATTCTTTAGCGTTACGTTGCGATTTACATAATTAGGGCTTTAATATTTCCAGCTTGAAATGTCAATTTTAAGTTGAACAATTTTACACTTTTTTTAACATAGCATCATTTTTTTATCGAAAACTTTTTAAAATTGTTGCTATTTATCTTAATACAGCTAAACTCTTTGCACTTGATAAACTTTTCTATTACATTATATTTGCACTGTTCACTAAAACTTAAACAATACCTTAAAAATGTAGTTTCATAAGGGCTTTAGTTTTGCGCTTTAGCCAACTGAGCTACGTGCATATACGAACTGCGGTGCTATGTAATGCTGCGAGTAGCGATTAGGTATGAAATATCCCTTCAGGAAGTTTGCGTCAATTGTTCTTTAAACACGAATCCCGTAACCAGTGAACACAATATTATAAAAAAGGAACGAATTGTGATAGGTGAAAAAATGACATATAACTTAACTGGTTTTAATTTGTTTAAAGTGTAGTTACTCCAGGGGAAAGGTAATTGACACGAACATAGTCAAGGTTCTATTACTTTATATGACATGAATCTATCATACCAACATGGTTTTAGCCGAAATTTAATGTATCCATTAAGGTTACTTCAGTGAACTGTTACAAAGTGTCTAAAAAGCTGCAAATTAGCCCCCTCCCCACCTAGGATATCGCCATGTTAAAGTGACAAGTATCTTTCATAAAGTGTTGGAACTAAAACTGATCCCTACCACTTTAGAACTGCCACGTGAGAAGCTTGCACAGAAAGAAAAACACTCGATATAAATCAAGTTTTATATGATTACTTTAAGTACGAGTCGTACTCAAAAATTCAAGTACGAATAACACTAAAACGTACTCAAAACCATCCTAAATGGGATTACTTTCTAAAATCAATCCCGGAACTTCTTGAAATAAGTATAAAATTCTTAAATTCTTAACCCTCCGGCTTGCGCATGTTTGGATTTTCTTTACACATTGAAAAAGGTCTGTCCAGACTCATGTGTACCACGAAGAGTTAAACAGTAAATTTATGTGTTGTTTCCAGGTAACATGCAATTGATTGTGTAGTAAAACTTATATGAAAAGTACTCAAAAAATTGAGTGATTTTCATATAAATTTTTCTACACAATCAGTTGCATGTCACCTTGAAACAGCACATTAAACTCTTGATTCTCATTTAGTTTATATTTTTGGTTAAATATGTACATAAGACTTCTAAAGTAAAAACCATATCGGGCATGATGTTGGTGGTTTATCATTCTGTAAGGTGTAATACGAGACGGTAAGTCAATCATAATAATTTTTTCTTTCTAATTCGGGACAAAATCAACTTTATAATACTCGATTCAATCTTAGTTATACTTAAATCAATCTCATTTCGGGATTATTTCAAGTAAGAGAACTGGATTGAATATAATTTAAGTATTTTGCGATTGAAAATCCGTACTTGAATCAATCTTTCTGTACTTGATTCAAGAAAATCCGTACTCACCGTACTTTTACTGGATTGAGTTTTCTTTTGAGTGTGGTGTAAGTTCTCTTTCCCCAAGGAATAATGCAATTAGGAAGTTGTTACAGTGGTAGTTGTTGGTAAAATTTAAGTGAAGTTTTTGCTTGGTTATTTGGTTATTTTACATTTAATCGAGAAATACTTCGCGGATATTCAATTTTGCCTATTTTTTCCTTTTTATTCAAGTTACAGTGAAATTGATAAATGGGCTTAGGAATTTATTTGTGAGCTTTAAAAAATATGCGCAGTTGCCAATCAAGTGTTGTGAACTAAAAAAAATATCAAATACTATCTGTTAGGCCTGGCACTGCTAGGCAGGAAGAAAAACTACTTTGGGGCAATTCTTAGCTTCATTGGTCTCCAAGTTTAGCTGAAATGTAAAATAAGCGAATTTTACCACATCTCTTTGCCTCTCAATTCTTCGCCCGTAGTCCAAAAACCTTAAATCAGATTACTTCAGGCTATGCTCCATAGGACTATATGCTTTCCAATTGTTAGCTTTCTATGTCGTTAGGGGGCTAAAATGTAAAAAATCTAAAATTCGGCCACGTTAAGATTTGGCCTAGGTGTTTAACTATGTGCATGCATATTTTCAACATTCTAGCCCATCAGTGGGCTTCAAAAAGATCTGGATAGTCAAGAAAAAGGAACATACAAATAAGTAAAATTTTGAATTTTGTTTCGAACTGGTTTTAGTACATAATTGCCCGGCCCACGCACTCACTTGAATAACACGCTTGATTTAGATATTATAAAGAACTTGAGATTAATTAAATCTGTAGTTGCAAATTTGGCACAGTTTGCATAACAAGGGAGAGAAGGAGAGAGAGAGAGAGTAGTACGAACAATTGTCGAAAAGTAATTGATACAATTTCAAGCTGCGACAGGCAAATTCATGGCGCCGCGTTTTCTTTTCTCTCTTTTTCACATTGCATTAAACAATATTAACAACAACCCAGCGGAGGAGTGCGGATGCCTTTAAGAAGGACTTTGTAAAAAGAAGGAGTACAGATGCCTTCTAGAAGGCCTCTGTACTCCTTATTTTTCCTGCTGGGTGCATATAGCGCATACAATCGAAAAATGTAAAAGTATAGGTTGCATATCGCTGATTTAAAGCCAAAGCTAATGCCGATCGATATATATTTTAAGGGTTGAATCAAGGCACACTTAATTTAATTCGCTTATCCATAGAAAATTTTTATAAAAATTGTATAACGTGGGGCTTTAGGATTCAGTTAGATATAATTAAAGCCTTTTCAAAACAAATGCTTCCTTTTTTTATATCTGTAGTGCAATCAAGCTTTTAAAAACTAATTATTCTTTTATATGGAGGGCTCTGAGATGAAGCGAACCAAGTCAAAATAAAAAACTCGAAAATAGTTCCAGTTTGAGTAAGCGGACTGTCATTAATTTCTGGAGCATTTGACTTGTATTATATTTTATGACTTAGTTCAGTTCAGCTCCGAACCCTCCATATGGAATTTGTATTTAAATTATCGTATAAATTCTATATAATTAAAGCGTTTTTCTTACTTCTTAAGCTAATTCCAGATCAAAAGTTCGATCCATTGATATGACGGGAACTGACAGCAAATTTGTAAACTCCATCAAACAACCAAAAGAAAAAGGTAAGCGGATTACAAAAAATTAAAAAATTTTAATTGAATATTCTGTTTAACTTTATGATTTTTAAAAAAATGTGTATAATCTCTTAAAAAAAAATATATCGCTAGCAATACACAAAAATACTCCCTCACCTAAAAACTATTTTCACACAAAGAATGTGCAAAATAACTCCCTGAATGTTTATATACAGTGTCGGGAAAAATAATAGTGACGATATCTTTTCGTTCCAAATAACATGTCTTATTTAGCATATTTAGCAATTTAGCATTGAACTTTAATTGATAAAACTTACTATTAAATTCTATTAAATTAAATCTCTGGGAAATTCTAAAGAATAAAATTGGATCATAAAATCAAAAAATAAATAGGCAAAAGGCTCAAGAAGTTTGGTACTCATTTTCCCCGGGTAACTGCAAAAATCTCGTGAATTCAATTCAATTAAGCGGAGATGCGAAGAAGTATTTCAAACGAAAACAGCATCTACCAAATATTAACGTTATATTTGTGTTTAATAGCAAAACGAAACATAAATTAAATGTTCCAATTACTGTTTCCAGACAAATTTTTTTATTACATCATGTTTTCGAATACAGCAGGACTGTAACTATTAAAAACTATTATGTATTCCTATTACTTTTTCCGACACTGTATGTATATATATGACTCATTTTAAATTATTAAAGGTCTAAAACAATGTTCGAAAATAAACGCTTAATATCGCTCTTTAGTGTTCGGTACGGTAGATTTGTGGAAAACACAAACGCTAATAGTGTTTGTGCAGTAAATCATTAAAAAAAAATAACGTTTCCTTGTTTATCATCTTTCGAACACAAAAATAAAATTGTTCTTATCCAACTCAACAAAAAGATGAGAACATTTAATTACGTTCAGTTTTTTTTTAACCACAAGCTTCATTGTGTTCGGTTCAGCTCATTGGTGTTTATTCGTTTCTGTTGTGCTTAGCGCCCTAATGGCTGGGAAAAAACCAAACATTTTTTACAAAAACAAAATACACACTTAATAATTTTACACAAACAAAACATATACACAACACACACACAACCTGTTCGTTCTGCGGTCGTTGCTAAAATATTTTGTTTGTTCATTTCTTTATCAATGCAAAAAAAAGAAACATTATAGAACATTAAAATATAATGTTTGTCTACAGTACCACTACATTTGTTCTGTTTTTTAACGAAGAACAGAACACTATATAATAATCGGCTCTTTCTTGAAAATAGTTACGAACGGTAGTAAGGGCTGTGTTCGTCTGCACAAACACTTAAAACTAGATATCGTTCCTGGGTGAGTAAGCCGAACGCTAAATAAGGTTCTGTTTATTTTCGAATGCTGGTCTAAAATAAAATCAATTAAGTTTTTCGAAATTTTTTTTTCACCCGTTAGATTCTTATTCTGAACCAATTTTATCGGAAATATATCCTTCAAACACAAACTTTAAATCGGAACCACCGCTGAGTATTTATTGGCATACAATTGAGGAGAAGCCTTCAAAGATAGAGAGAAATAGAAAGATAAAGATAAATAAAACAAATGAAATGAAGGAAATGCCTTCAAACCCCTGGAAAACATTTCTGTCAGTGGATTATGACGACAATGAAAGAAGTAATGAACAAAATCATCCGCCCGTGATTAAGGACTGCGAAGATTATGAGGATTTAAGGGAAAGTGAAGAGTCTGAAATCGAGAAGTATCAAAAACGACATTCCAAGTTAAACAGACAAAACTCTTATCTGACGTGATTTTTACCTGTTCTGAATTCGAGTTGATAAAAACTTATGAATTTTATGTAGAAAAATATTGCAGGGAAATTAATATGAATGTAAGTAAATATTGGAAATTAAAACTGGCCATGTACTGAATGGTATCTACAGAAATGTCGTAATATTTTCTTATGGTGTTCTAAGGTGAGTAACAACGAGTAACAGTATGATGAATGTCTTGTGCAATAACTTATCAAGTTAATTCCACTTTTTTATATTAACAGTTTTAGCCATAAAAAAGCAGAATAAATTTTTATGAGTTTGCAATCAACAATCAAACTTTAAGCAAACGTATGGCACCATACACCAAACCATAATACTGTTAAATGTTTATTTCATAAAATATTGACTGGAATAGAAAGTATGAAAAAATATAACTATATGATTAAGTTAGTAAGGTTAGCTGGAACGTTGCATCCATCACTTATAACCATTTGGGTATACGCCTACGCCAAATTGGCATGTTGTGAGCTCTTAAGAAAGAGTTTCTCCTATCCATAAACCAAAATCCGTTTTAACACTAGTTCAAGAAAAGTTTATTACGGGTTTCTACTTCACTTCCGCTTAAGTAATTCATATTCCGTATACTGTGTTTATTTTGTTGTTGCATTTCACACGTATATAAATTTAAGATCAATTCATCAAATTTCATTTTAATTAAATTACTTTTAGTGAAGGAAGGAATTTACAAAATTAAATAAATAAAAATTTTTTTTTTTTTTTTTTTTTTTGATAATTTTATTTTTGACTGAACAAGGGATTTAACTCGGGTCAAATTTACATGTTTCGAGAATAATCAAATTGCTATCATCAGAATTCTTTGCCACTTTGCCGTTCTACCGTTTGCAAAATAATTTAATGAAAATTAAATATGATGAACTTAAGCCTGATTAAGATATCAAAAACTTTAATTAAAATCCAACAAGTTCAATGAAAAATCACAATTGTTATAAAATTATTTTGTTTTGAGAGAGTTGCGGCTTTTTTCAATCTCTCAAGGTTTTGTTTTAGGTATAAAATGCTTTAAAAATTTCTATAGCAAAAATAATTTTAGCTTAAGCGACAACATACATAAAAAAATATTTATCAAAGCAAGACAATGTAGCTCTTCTTGTCGTTCATTTGACACAAAAGGTCTACTTTGTCGTCAACAACAAAAATTATTTATAGAACTTTACAACAATTTCGAACTTTTTCTAAAAAGAAACGGGGTACTGACAATAGATTCTGGTAGACAAAAACAAAAAAATATACGTAGACCAGCGCTTTTAAAGAACACATCGGAATTTTATTTAAGGGAATTTAGACCCTATTCACCCTTTTGGATAATTTGTGCAGCATATCGGTATATGAAACTATGTTCAGCAACTTTGTTAACAATTTTACGGCAAATATTGTTTTGGAACACATTAACCCATTGACTCTACACAGAAAAAAATTTTGCACCAGTAAACAAATTAATAATATCAATTAAACGTTGAATTCACTTGATTAAACGTTTAATTCACTTGATTAAATATTTGATTCACTTGATTAAATTTTTAATTAAAACTGATATTATTTTTGATTAATGCGTTTACTGGTGCAAAATTTTTTTTCTGTGTACTTCATAACGGTAATCTTTCGCCCTTTTCTAACAAATCGAAAAAAGACCCCTACCAAAGGCGTGGGCGGGGATGATATTATCCACAAGACTGTTGCCAATAAAATTTTAATATATAAGAGGGTCGTTTTCTATGGCTTTACTTATATATATCCACCGAAACCTCGGGGAGATTAATTTTAAGTTTTGCAATGATCAAAATAAAGTAGGAATTCTACTTGGTTTTATTTAGCATGTATGTGAAAAAGAAAATATGGGCTTAATTTGGAGGCGTGTCATAAAAGTGAGCATATTAAAATATATATATACGTAGTTTTAGAAGGACTTCCTTGGCACGCAAACAGAAATTGGCCTTTTGGGGGAGGGATCCGAGATCGCATAAGTGGCGCCCAGAATTTGAGGTCGAATTGAAAAGTCACTAAAGGTAAAAAAGAAGCCACTATCAAGCCATGAACAACGATATGCGATATGGTGAGATCGGACTTTAAATGGCAGCGCTGCATATAAAAAAAATCAAAAGTGCGGTATTTTGGAACGTGGCGAAAAAAATTTTGTTCCTGTTTTAGAAACATCATTGACATATCTTTCTTTCTAGGGGGTGACTAGTACAACTTTTTTTTAGACTCACCTTGTTGCTCAATCTCGTGTTTTTCTGATTAAAATCATAAATTTAAAAGATAAATAACTTGTAATTCATTCAAAGGCTCTAGCAAACACTTCTACAAGAAACTTGTGTTTTAAATTCATTCACTCTTTCGAAATACAAAGTTTAACTGGAATTTAAGACGTTTGACTTTTAGCACGCGAGCATGCAAATTTTAATGATTCATTACTCTTAAATTCAAGCATTTTATTGAAATTTTTTTCCTTAAAAAAAAAACTTGGGTTGCTAAGCCTATGAAAAGGTAATACAAAATACCTTCTCTTACTCTTTTCCGACTTTTTTTTATCGTAAAAAAATATTTCACATTACGGACAAGATAATTAATATTGTCGTAACTCAATTATAATTATTTACTGAAAAAGCAACTACAACTACAAAAATAAAAAATTGACAATGAACTACATACTTCGGACATTTATCAGTCAATTTGAAGACTGGACAACAACAATTCTCAAGTGTAAATCGTAGACGACAAAACTCCAAAAGGCAAAAATAAAAAAAATAAAATGCACGCGTTCTAATTATGATTCCATAATGATACATTTATAACAAAAACGAAGCAAAATAAAACAAGTAAGAAAGTATAGTCGGTTAAGCCCGACCATATGCTACCCTACACAACAGTATTAAAAAACACACCATGCTTATGTGTTTATATAATTATGGATTTATCTATGTTTATAAACTTCATTAAAATCCCCTTGTCGTCCTATTTTTGAAAAAGTGCATACCTTTTGTTTCCATAACTGAATGGTTCTATCTATGTTTTAAATTTCATTAAAATCGGTTTGATAGTTTCTGATCCTGCCAGCCAGTTGGACGGACATCGTTAGTTCGATCGGTATACTTTAAGGTGGGTCTAGGAAAAATATTTTAAGGCGTTACACACATCAGCACAAATGCATAATACCCTCTCCACTATTGTGGTGTGGGTATAATAAATATGAAAAATTAAAATATTATTAGTGTAATAATATAAAAACATATGACTCTTTAAGAATGAATTATGATATAAACACAACTGGGACGCACGACGAACTTCGCATAGCACAACGAGTTCGTCGGCAAAAATTTCTTGCGTAAATTCGTCAAACTAGGCACAATAAATGCGTTAAGAACAGATGTTTTTGTTAAATTCTTTTATAATTATTTCATTGCTATCCATTTTATTATTTTTTAAACAACACCAATTTTCTATTGAAATTTTTTTTGTAAATTAGTTTTGATTATTCGTTTGCTAAAATTTTCTTAAGAAATTCTAATAAATTCGTCGTTGGTTGGCGTAAGAAATAGAAATAAGCCCATCGCAGAGTTCGGTACGCACGATGTATTTCGGTCTACACAATTGAAGCACAGCCGCGAATAACGTTTTAAGTTACAAAATAATAATTTTTCAGGAGAGCAAAAAAACGTTTTTTGACAAGCAGCATTATTTGTTTTAAAAATTTTGTTTTTCTATTATTTAAAATAGTGATAATAAAAACTTTAATGCAAAAGGCTTTTAAAACATTATTCCGCACTGCAAAACCATTTCGGTTTCATCATTATGTTAGTAACTTGCAATGTTCTTCCACTGGCTGACACTTTGTACGCCATTTTGAAGGCGTTAAGGTGCATAGTTTTGGTTGATTTGATGTTTAAACTGTGTAAGAGAGTAAAGTCAACGTTTATCTGCAAAAAAACAGTTTTTGCAAAATGTGGCGTTTACAACGTTTTTCGCGGCTGTGCTTCAATTACTGTTTGTTTTTTAATCAAAACCAATGATTTCTAGTTATGAAGACGAATATTCCTTGCGAAAAATTCGTCGTTCGTCCCAGTTGTGTTTCTAGCATTAAAAACACGAAAAAGAAAAACTTTGATTGGGCAGAATTGCAAATGGATGGAAACTTTATAGAATTTTTCATTACAAAAAATTTTAATAAAAACAAATCACTTTAACCGTTTTAATAAGAAATACTTTTTGTAACAACAAAAACAAGTTTTTTCTTAACAAAATGCAAGTATACCCAGCGTTACCGTTGTGATACTAAAGTATCAATTTGACCCTTTTTCGACGGTGTTGATACCTTTTATGACCCTTTTTTAAATTATACTTTTGTATCATTATCGGCTGTAGGAAATATCGCCCAAAGAAAAATGGCCCAAAAAAATAAATGAAAAATCGCCCAAAAAAATTCCATGTAAAATTGGGCCTGAATTCATATGAAAAGTTACCCAAAATTTTTGGGCTATTTTTCGTTATTATTGGGTGATTTTTCGTTTTTTATGAAAAATCACCCAAAAATATTATATGAAAAATAGCCCATTTTTCAGGCCATTTTTATTTTTAAAATTTCGTCAAAATCTTACATACTATTTGTCTAAATCATTCATTATTACTTTACGTCGAATTCCTAAATGTTATTTATAAAAATAACGGGACATATTGCAAAAAGATGGCATGTCATAACGTCCAGTGTCATAGTATCCTTGGACAAACTGGAAAGCATAGTCGGCCTTAGGCTTTTGTCCTCTATGGTATAACAAATACTGGCTTCGCTAACTAAAGCTTATCTGCGAAGTCGGACTTCGTTTGGAAACAAGGCAGATTTTAGAAGCTTTACTTAGCAAAACCGTTACTTGTTATACCATAAAGCAAAAAATCCTTGCGCCCACCCAAAGGCCGGCTATGCAGAGAAGCTTTAGTTAGCGAAGCCGGTTCTTATTTTATCAAAGAGGAGAAAATCCTTGCGCCCGGCCGAAGGCCGGCTATGCAGAGAAGCTTTAGTTAGCGAAGCCGGTTTTTGTTATACCATAGAGTAGAAAATACTTGCGACTGGACGACACTGTTTTGCAAATTGGGTAATTTTTAATTTGTTTTTTTTTTTTGGGAAAAATTATTTTTTTCTTTTTGGGTCATTTTTCATTTATTATTTTGGGCCCTTTTTCGTTTCTTTTGGGCACAATTTCATATATAACTTTTTGGGTCATTTTTCATGTTCTTTTGGGCGATTCTTCATTTGGGCGATTTTTAATTTTTTTTTTTTTTTGGCCATTTTTCTTTGGGCGATTTTTCCTACAGCCATCATTATCACCTATTTTGTGACACTTTTTAACCCTTTTTGGAAAAAGCTCTCACATTTTGTTTTTTGTCAACACTGCGGAACAGAAGTGCTAAACAAATGTTTTCGAAATAAACATTGCTTGATATGGAACAGACTCAAAGTATAAACTTACAATTCCATGGTTTCTTCTCCTTGATTTTTGATAGTAAAGTACAATTTCCCTAAAAGCAAACATAACTCATATACGTACATATTTGTTATTTTTTACGGTGGTTTCTTTTCAAAACAAAAATTTTACATTTTTTGCTCTCTTAAAGAGTAGCATGTTTTATTCAAAAAAATTCGCCCTTAATAATGGCAAAAGGTACTTTTCGCCCCCTTTTGAATCGACAGTGTTGAGAGTGCCCTAACAGGAATGAAAACAAAAGGTAAAAATTGCTAAATTAGCGGAAATTCCCAAATATTTGGCAACAGCGGTATGACAGCAAAGTCTTATATTTATTAAAAATCGTAAAAGTGTTTAAAACAGAACAGAGCATTTCATAAAAAATTAAGTTTTTTGAGCTCTTCCTACCTGAAATATTATTTTTTTTGTTTGCTTATAAAAAAACTTGGTCTTATTATGTTCATTTAAATGGTAAATACTGCTTATAAAAAACTTGACCCTTTTTTATTGAAATACCCTTTTTTTGACCCCTTTTTCTGGAAAATCCCCTTTTTGTGACCCTTTTCGAAAATTTCCAACGGTAACCCTGAGTATACCTTAAAAAACTACTGTTTTGTTATTTATATACCCTTTTTATATACTTTACACCACTAGTGATGAATGAGGATATACTAAATTGGTCATTCCGTGAGAAACTTTTTTAGTGTTAATCTCAGCCCCCATGACCGATACATGTATCGCACACCTTCTTCAAAAGTGACTCAACTCAAAATTTTAATTTTTCGAATTTATATTCTTAAACTAGACACAATACACTTGTTTATCTTTAAAAAAATATCAATGTATTTTTTTATCTTTCTTTATGTTTCAATTGGTATAAAGTTGTAATTCACAAAAGTGACTTATTTTTAGTTGTAACAGAAAATATAATGTGCTAAATAGTCTTAATTCGAATTGTGACACTTTTGATAAAAAAAAATCTTTGCTGACGTTTATATTAATTAGACTAGTGTCGGGTGGCAAAAGTGTCAAAACTTGATGCTAAATTTAGCTTTATGCTTTAAAGTGGCATTACTTTAAATAATTCGGTTAAATGTGCAACTAATACATCATCAAAAATGACATAACTAAAAATTTTTCATTATCTTGTGTAGAAATATTTAAAAAAAAAAACTTTTTAAATCAAAATCTGTATGGATTTTCTACTTAATGATCCAAAGATTTGTTTGTAACAATTTCTTTTTTAAGGGCAAAAACAGTTTTTTTTCGATTTCTGAATAATTAAGTTTTTTAAGTTCAGACACTTTTAAACTAGGTGTGCGAATGTATGTATGTGTATGTATCTTCTGGGTCCTCGAGTAATTCTTAGCCATGTTCGTCTGTTATGACTAAATCACGCTCACTTTCAAACAGCTTCAAAGAAAAGAACAATATTGGTGTCAAATTGTTTCTAATTCTTCTAAAGCTGGGTTTGGAAACGAAATCTGAAAGTGAAAAACGTTGCTGTTGGCCACCGTCTCGTTTCTGAATCTGTTTTGTTTCAGTTGGGAGCGTTGCAGCATAAAACAGAAACTAAAACGGAATTATTGAGCGTTGTTCGTTTAAGGCTAGTTTACACTATTATTCTTGCGGGATGGAGAGCATGGTTAATTACCATCTTGTGAAATATCTGGAGATAAATTCACTTCTCAGTGACAGACAGTATGGTTTTCGTGGGGGCCGATATACAGGAGACCTGTTAGCGTTTCTTTCAGAACGTTGGAGTCGGTCCATTCACCGCTTTGGTGAATGCAAAGTGGTTGCTCTAGATATTTCCAAGGCGTTTGATCGAGTGTGGCATGGTGCGCTTGTGTCAAAGCTTATTGCTTATTGTCGGTAATGATTTCTCTCGATGTATATCTAGTTTGTTCAGTGATCGCACTATACGTGTTGTTATAGATGGGATTGCATCAAACGAGTTTCAGCTAAATTCAGGGGTACCGCAAGGGCCTGTCCTTTCTCCTACGCTATTTCTTATGTTTCTTAATGACCTTCTTGGTTATACTTCAAATTCTATCTACTCTTTTGCAGATGACAGCAACATTTGTCATTCATATTCCTTCGAGCATAGGCCAAGCCTTGTTGAGATTGCGGGCAAAAGGCAGAATATGAATGACACTCTTAATCAGGACCTAGCTGCAATCTCTGAGTGGGGTCTAGCGAATAGAGTCGAATTAAATGCACGCAAGACCCAATGTTGTATGTTGACCCACAGACGGGCCGTGGGACCAACTATGTCATCTGTATTAATGGGTGGCATTGATATTGAGGAATCGGATACTCTTGATGTTCTGGGCATGAGAATACAGTGCGATGTCCGCTGGAATAAACACGTTTTTAAAGTGTCGAAAGAGGCATTCAAGTGTTTAGGTTTTTTAAAACGGTGCAAGACTTACTTCACTTCATCCGATCTCCTTACTATCTATACCACCTATATTCGACCGAAGATGGAATACAACTCCCATATATGGGCAGGGGCTTCAAAGTCTATTTTGAACCTTCTGGAACCGTGTACAAAGGAGGGCGGTGAAGCTCATCAATGACAGTAGGGTATCCAACTCTATTGACTCATTGTAGCATCGTCGGAATGTGGGTTGTGTGACACTTTTCTATCGATATTACCATGGGAGGTGTTCCACTGAGATAAGTGAACTTATTCCACCCGCCCGAGTATTTCTTCGTAGTACTCGCTCATCCAGTGGATCACATCCGTTTGTAGTCGATTATAGAGAAAATTCGTTTTTCAGTCGAACTATCCGTATGTGGAATAAACTTCCCGCAGAGGTCTTCCCCGGTACTTATAATTTATTAAGATTCAAGTCAAATGTCCACAAACACTATTCCCTCTTTCCTCCTTCCCAAACCTTATTTTCCCGATCAACACAATGCACTGCATATATAGGGGGCATCCACTGAGTGTTGTTTTATCGTTAAAAAAAAAAACAAAAAAAAAATTTTTTAAGTGGATTTAAAATTATAACCTATAACAATATGGCAAGATAGGAGACCTCGTGAATACCCTCATTATATTGACAATAATTTGTACGAATTAAGAATTTTTTGTGCATTTACAACAAATGTGCCGATCAATGACATTACTTCTATCTATTTTTAATAATTTGACGTGATGTTTTTATTATATGTATTTTGTTAAGTTCTTGCCTTAAAAATTAGAAAAATGAATAATTTTTAATGTGTAATTTTCTAAAACTAATGAATTCAATAAAATTTTGGGTCAAAATTTGCGAACTGGTTTTTTTCGAATGTACTGGTATTTTTCTTACGATGTACTGATTTTTCTAATTTCAAAATGGCAACCCTACTCCAAGATCATGTGATTTGACACCGTTGGACTTCTTTCTTTAAGGTTATTTGAAAGAAAATGTGTACGTCGATAAGCCAGAAACAATTCAAGAGCTAAAGGATGAGATAATTCGGCACATTAACGGCATAGAACCTCAATTCTGCTTTAGCGTCATCGAAAATTTGGACCATCGGAAAGAGGCGTGCCGCCTAGATTGCGGCGGCGATTTATATAATTTATATAGTGTATTAGTATTCCAGAAAAATATAAATATCAACACTAATGGGCTTCCCTGAATTAATCCTTAGATCTATCTTTCAACACACTGTATGACGTTGAAAATGCAGCTGTGCTACTTTATTCTTTCTTAGAGGGAGAGAAATGACAACAGTTGCTTGTGTTTTTGACATATCGACCAACCAAACAACCATTAAAATACAATGTTGTGTTTTTGTACCCTCCACCACAATTAGTTGTGAGGAGGGTATTCTAAGTTTGACATTCCGTGTAAAACTTTTTTATTATTCATCTCAGATCCCATAAAGTATATATATTCTGGGTCCTTGAGTAATTCTAAGTCGATTTAGCCATGTCCGTCTGTTGAAAGCACTGTGACTTTCGAAAAACTCAAAAGAAATAAAAAAAACTTGGTTTCAAATTACTTGTAGTTTTCCTAAGCAGTTTGGGATTGAAATCCAGCAAAATCGGCTCAGTAGAATCAGAGCTATGAATCAAAATGTGAAACCACCACCTAAAAAAAATTGATAATTTTGTTATAAAAAGTAACATAAATGGTGGAAAAATGGATGGAATGATATCAGATTTTGCAAAAATTCTTTTTATTCCACTGGAAATCACCCCGTAAAATTTTGCGAAGATCCGTCAATAATTTACCCTAGGCCCCATATAAGCCCTACTCCCAGAAAACAGGATAGTACGCCTTAAACCCTAACTAAAAATGATATCATTACAAAATGGGGCACGTCAGTTTTATAGGACTACAAACAATACTGTGAAATTTCGTGAAGATCGGTCCATAATTTACCCTAGGCCCCATATAAACCCTACTCCCGGAAAACAGTTTAGTACACCTAAAACCGTAAAAAATAATGCTATCATAACATTTTGGCTCGTCACAGTTTAATAGGACTATAAATGACACTGTGAAATTTCGTGAAGATCGGTCCATAATTTACCCTAGGCCCCGTATAAAGCCCACTCTGGTTAAATAATTAAAAACGCCTAAAACCGTAGCAGATATAGATATTGCGGTAAACTTTCTTCCAGCTTAGCTTCATATGGCCAACAAAAAATGTTTTGCAATTTTAAGATTTACATTCCATAATTTACTTTAGATCCGACTAAAGCAGCCTTCTGAAATTTACTGCAAATGCAAAAACTAATTGCTCCGCTGTATTGAAAGTTATGTTTTTTAATACCAGAATTTTGGGATGATTGGTTCATAGCTTACCATGGCTCCAATATAAATTGCTCTCCTGAAAATCATTTAAGTCAGCTTTAACTGTTACGAATCATAATACTTTACGCAAGCTATTTAAACTTGTTAAAAAAAAGCGTACAACTTTCTGATTGTCGGTCAATAATTTAATATATGTCTAAACCGCAACCAAATTTAATGCAGATAAATTTATAAAGATAAAATTATAATAAATCATATACATACTCTTAAAACATTCGAACTTCGGTGGGATCAAAAATTCGGCACAGCCGAATAAAGCACTCTAACTTGTTATAATTGTAATTGTTATAGTTCTGCCACCAGCATATTGCCATATCTGGAAAACTTTTATTTAAAAAAAAGAGATGTTTTTTTCTTTCCCTGATTATTACCACAACCCAAAACCAAATGAATCCATTTATTTAAATCCCTGTTAATTATTTAAGAATGAAAAAATAATTTATTTGTACTGAAAACAATTTGACAAGACAACAAATGAAATGCTAGTTGAAAAAAGCCGTTAGACTAATAACAGCAGCACCACCATAACAGAGCGTAACAGTGGTAGAGAAAACCTGCGCTGTGAATATTTTGAAGGAACTAAGAGCGAAATACGGGTAAAGACATCACTGCTTTACAGCATAAGGGGTATGTATAATTTTACATTTAGATCTGAAGTTTTCTACTTGGTGTCTTTTTCTCAACTGTCATTTTAGGGAAGAAGAAAAGAAAATTCTGTATTTCAAATTTTAACTATTTAGGCGCTGCTGGTATACGCAAATAAACGGACGTGTTTCTATCTTAAACCGTATAATAAAAAAAACCAATAAAAAAAAATTAATGAAAAAAGAAAAATGAAATTTCTTATATAAATATAAAATTTCAATAAATTAGTAAAATTATTTTAATTAAATGAACAAAAACAAATTTTAAATAAAAAAAATGCAAAAATTAAATCAATTATTATGTATTTGTTATTGAAACCTAAAAAGTGTTAAAAGTTTTAGTCAAATTTATCGTTCAATAATATATTTAAATAAATAATTTGTTAGTTTTGTTGTTAATTAAAAAGTTATTAAAATAAATAAATAATAATAATTTAGAATAAAAAAGCATTTATTTTAAATAAAAACTAAAAATCAAATCCACCAATTGTTTTATTAAATAACCCAAGAAAAAAAGTATATCAGTTCTCCTACACATCTTCAACAAGAATTAATAATTTTTTTTTTATTTATAAATTGGAGAAGGTGACATGTCCCACACAACAAATCATTCAATAACAATTATAACACTACCAAAAGAGATCAATAAAAATGTGAAGATAATGAAAAATACAAAAAATTCAAAACACCTACAACCTCGACCCAGTATTAATCGATATACAATTTAAAAATAGTAGTTAACAAAAAAACAAAAATTTTACAAGAAAATCTAGATAATTAAAGAGTAAAAAATCAAGAAAAGCCCAAAACAAACAAAAAAAGCACGAAAGTCGACAACAGCTTAAAGAAACCGTGAATTAACCCGAGGAAACTGTTTAGTCTACAACAGAAATCGATGATTTTCCTTCGTTGTTGTTGTTGTAGTTTTTCCTTTCCCCAACTCCGCGTAAAGGACAAAAACAGGTTAAACTTCAAACCACTGCCATTTAATACCAAAAACAAACAAAAAAAAATGTGTTAAATACTAAATAACTAAAATCTCAACAAACAAAACTTTTGACTGGGTACAAAAAAGTGTAAGTTCGTTTTCATTTAACTTTTAGTTGGAATAAGTTTCAAAAGTTAAGCCAACATTTTATGCATGTATGTACAAACGTTTTAGACTATAGGAAATAAATATTTTATTTAAAAGAATGAATTCTTTGATTATAAAATAAAGCTCTTACTTTTAATACTTAGCTGGATATTTATGAAAAGGACTAAATGAAAATTTTTGCTAAAAGTGGGAATGCCAGAATAATATATCAGCCAAAAATTTCGAATTAGACAGAAAACAAATGTCCCTATTACGGTATACAATACAACTCTAGTTCAGTTGAAACTTTGAAGATGTTTTTAATGTTCACAGCCCTGTGTTAGTGCGGTTAACAAAAATCACGAGCAGTTGTAAAGTTAATTGGTTAAAACTACATTTACATCTGGCCGAAATCTTGTAAATTTGATTTAAAATCTTCTTCGAAATCTAGTGCGTTTACATTATACTTTTTTGACATTAGCGACGTTTTGTTTTTGCAACAAAACAACTGCCCTGCAAATAAAATTGGACCACCTGATCCATTTTGATAAAATGGACTACTCCATGGACTGGTCCGATGTAATGCAAGCATGGACCATGTCATTGTTAAAAAGTGTTTGTAGGGAGACGGCATGTCTTCGTTTTTTAACGACATGCTTTCGGTTTTTAAACGACTTCAAAACTAATCCTCTTGAGTTTACCATGGAGTAGTTTTAATACTACTCCTTAGTGGTCCAAAGGTGGGCTATATGGCCCTCTCCTAGAACATCGAAATGTTAAATAGACCAGGTTTTTTCCATACGTTTGGGTTACTTTTGGACTAGTCCTGGTCCCTTGTGGACTACTCTTTATACGCGTGTTTGGACTGGTCCTATTATTTGCAGGGTGACTACAAGTTTTTTCGTTACACATACAAACACAAAAAGAAATATACATTAACAAATTTGCATTACCTTTTATTAATAATCAACGATATTTATTTTATCAATATTATTCGTCTTTTTTATTTTTTTTACAATTGTTATAAAACTTTTAAATTTTTTTTTATCAATTTTTGTTTTTTTTTAATGTCATTTTTTCTTGTGCAAGGAAGTATTTTTAAGTACTTTATTGAAAAAACCATAGTTGCATCATTACGTACTACTAGATTTTGAATAGATTTCGTCGAAATCTATTCACAAAGTAGATTTTGTTTTGTATGGGAAATCTAGTCAAAAACAACTAGATTTGGCTTGAAATCTCGTAAGTACTAGATTTGGCGCAGGTGTAAATGTAGTATAAAGTTTCAACTCAACTGAGTTCAGTTAAAAACTGTATTTATGTTAAAAATGATTATTTGTTAGAAAAATTAATTTTTTTTTTTGTTTTTAAAAATACTGTTTAATATAAAATAAAATTTTTGATAAAAAAAGAAGTAATTTTTAAGAAAAAGGTCCTTTTGTGGTAAAAATTGTAAGTGATTGTAGAAAGGGGTTATTAATGGGACCCTTGGTTAATTTTTGACCTACCAGCACAACATTTTGTCAAGACATAGAAGCTATTTATCGTTAAAGTAATTGACGCCAATTTTTATGTCAATACCGACATTTATAAGAAAGTTATGACATTAAAAGCATGGGAGTGGTAGTTGTTTGTCAAATATGGACCGAATCGATATCTAAATAATAATATAATAAGATGGTTTATGGTCAAAAGACTCTTTACTTGAAAAAAGTTTGCATGAGGGCTAGCCAAACGGACGGACGGACATCGTTAGATTGAAATTCAGAAAGTGATTTTAAGTCGATTGGTATACTAAACGGTAGGTCGAGTATTATAATTTTTTAGTGCTACACACATCAGTAAAAACCCATAATATCTTCTCCACTATTGGAGTGTGGGAATAAAACGGTTGTTTTGGTTTGAAAAAGGCTATTTTATAATAAAAAAAGGCATATTTTGCTGTTGAAAGGGATTTTTTTTTTTTAAGAAACCTTTTTTAAGAACAGTTTCTGATTTTTAGTTGAACTGTTAATTTTTAATTTTTGATATTCTTTAATTAGGCTTGAGTTCATCAAATTTAATTTTCATTAAATTATTTTCACTGAGGGAAGGAATTTTACAACTTGGAATTTTTTATTAAAATTCATTGATAATTTTTCTTGGCTGAGCTGGGATTTGAACCCGGGTTGATCTTTACATGTTTCAAGAAACACCACTTTCTATCGTCAGAAGATCATTGTGTTCTACCCACTGCACCACTGCGGTGCCCGTTAGAAAAATTATCAATGAATTTTAATAAAAAATTCCAAGTTGTAAAATTCCTTCCCTCAGTGAAAATAATTTAATGAAAATTAAATTTGATGAACTCAAGCCTAATTAAAGAATATCAAAAATTAGAAACCTTTTTTTTAATAGAAAGTTGTGGTTTCTAAAATTTAAATCCCGAATAGTACTTTTTATTTATAAATCTCTTGACTTAGATGGTATCTTCCTTTTTTAGGGTACTTCTTTTTAAGATATTGTAGTTTTGAATTTAATAAACATATAGCTATATGGGCAGTGTTGCCACTTTGTGGGTAATTACCCGAATTTGGTATAATTTTTACTGTCGTGGGTAGAGCGTAGGTAATTTCTCTGAGGTGTTATTTGAAATTCTTACTTCAGATACCCAAATAAAATCAAGATTCGATTTCAGTGATGACATATATTTCTTTTTAAATATTGTTGACAAAAAATGCACGGTCTTCTGAACCAAAGCCTCGGTAATTTGGTAATAAATTGCGACATCTAAGATTTGGAAAAAGATGGCTGTCATAGTGATTTAGAACCTGAAGTTTATTGACAAAAGTAATTAAAACTACAATCTAGCCTGGAGGTAGAAATGTTTCCAATTTTCCAACATATAATTAATTTTCAATAGCCTTAGTTTGAAGAATATTTAACGCCCTTAACAGTTGTAAAACTAAATTACGAAAGGGACAGTTGTATAAAACGCTGCAGGCATTTTGTTAACTAAATTGTAAACTAAATAAAGAGTATTTCGTACGACCATTAAACTTAAAATGGTTGAAAACACAAAACAAAGGAATTTTAATCGCAGATTTATACACGGCATTACCATTTGAAACTGATTTAAAACAGTTTCATTGTTTTAAATCAGCAGACGTCCAATTTCATTTCTCTTTTCGAGCATTGCTGGCTGCATGTCAAGAAAAAAAATGAACAATGTTGACCTCCAAGACTTAAAACCAAGATTTAAATCATGAAGGCGCCTATACGTTGCAAATCGATGGCTGATTTGGATAATTTGGTGGCGTTGCACAAGCATGAATTTATCTACCAATGGTGATGTGCCTGTGAGAGCACTATGAGAGTTCGTGTGACAGCTAACCTTTCGTTAGTTCTTTCGGACTTAAAAAAACACCCATTATAAAGGAGTTGCAAGGAGCATTTTGAACCTTTCCTAGATATATGCAACCAAATGTGGAAGTTAAACTCATTATTTAAGGAGTTTTATTAATTGTTTTTAAGTTGTTGATAGGTGTAATTTAATTAAAACCGGGTAATTTTGCTTCATCACAAGTGTAATTTTGAATTTTTTGAATGTATATGGGGCATTCCCCGCCAGATTGGATGGTTTTAAAAAACATTTTTTGATATTCCCAATTTTGTGATATTTTTTAATACACTTCAAAAAACCTTCCTGGCAGTAATGTGATACACTTTTTAAAATGTCCTTACGCAGGCGGAAAAAACCCCTATTTTCCCTACGCGTTAAAAAATGATTCTTACAATAATCCCTTCAACTTTTAAATCATAATATATGCATACAAATAAAATTATAAAATATTACAAGATTTTGTAAGTCGTACTTAATTCTCAATTTTTATTATTGATAAAAACACTGAAATTTATTGTTGAAGGGATAAGCTATTCCTATGCGCATTTCACCAGTTGCTTAGGCCAGATCGACAGGAAACTTTATCCAAAGATTTTAGAAAAGCTAAAGATATTAAACAAGTAAAACTGTTAAGCGTATAAAGGCTCAGTTTGCCGGGAGTAACAGTAACAGTAATCTTGCCGTAAAAAAGTAAGATCAATCTATTTCTTACAGATTGAGACGTAACATCTTACTGCTAACTGAAATCGTTCTAATTGCTTTACATACAACACAATGAAACAGCTGATTTGCAACGTTACTGTTACTCTCGACTAACTGAGCCTTAAGAATTACCTTAAGCAAAAGTCTTACTTGTAACCATATCAAAGCTTTAACAGAAAACAACAACAATAAACAGTGAGTTTATCTTTTCTTACATTCCCCACTACAATTGGTTGGAATTCTTCCAGTATTAATTGTAGTTGTAAATAGGTTAAGAAAAAAACAAGATGAAAACAAAAACAACTTGCTTTATTGCTCTCGCAAAAATAAAGCATGCTGCCAGAGTTTAGTTTTTTAAGCCGTGCACTTGCCAGTTTATTATCAAAGTAATTTTGTATTCCCAAAAATTACTTTGATATTATAAAATATTTTTTTGTAAAAAATCACCTTAATGAGTCTTCGAAGTTCACTTTTGGTAATTAAAAGCTTTTTTTCCTTTAAGCTTATCCCGCGAAGCTATACACTTGTCTGCAGGAGGCCAGAGTGTCTGGCGGGAATAGAATCGCAACCCCGGCACTGATAGACTAGCTCACTACTAGCGCGATTGAAAAAGGATTCATATATAATAAAAAGATTGTCTAAAAAGGAAGACCACAAATGAACATCAATGGAAGAAAAAAACTTTTCGCTATATGTATTGACATGTGGTAGTGATAAATCCCATCTTTAGCAAATTATCTATTTCACAAATTTACATTAAATTCAAAGTTTAATGTGCTGTTTCCAGGTAACAAGCAATTTGAATATATGTATGTAGGATTGTATGTGGATGAATATATGGGATGTTGGGAAGCGTGTAAAGGAAATAGAGAATTGAGTGTTTATGACTATAGATAAATTGCAAATATATGGAGAATAATGAGAGGGTAACCAGGAGTTACTGGTGTTACCTAAAATGTATATACGTTTGTATACTTGCGTGATTGGGTTAAGCGTGGGCTTATGATGCTGCAGATGAATTTGAGGCTGAGATTATCTCTGGGAGAGTAATTGTATGAACAATTCCTAGAGTACAAGTAGCTAGAGGGTAACGTTCTATGAGGTAATGGGAAAATGGTGTCGATTCCTTCTCAACAAAGAGCGTGTACCAAATAAACACAATAAATAAATATGATTTCAAAATTCACAACAATGTGGTTTTATTTAATTTATATGAGTTGGAGAGATGTTAACACTTAAGGCCCAACCATAATGTGCTTAAGTTGGCTTAATCAAATGTGCGAATACATGCAAATGATATGAGGCAAACCATATTGAACTTAAGGAAACTTTTTGCTAAGTTTAATGAAACTGTCATTTGCTTAAGCAAGGTGCGAATCTAATCGCACATTCCGTACGGAATCAAATGTCTTTTTATTTGGTTTTTGTTTTTTTAAGTACATTTGAGAGAGTTTTTGATAATTTTTGATAGTAGGTTAAGCAAGGCTATGCATATTATGGTTGAGCCTTCAGGCGATTATATAAAAAGTAAAGTTAAGGTAAGATAATAACCATCCACGAAGGCTGGGTAGTTAATAAAAGATGGCTACATTTACATGGCGGGAAAGATTACATTTTAATATGTTAACTTTATCCATAAAATAACACAATCTTTTTTTCTCATGTTATTAGACGTTAAGTAGCAATGGCTTTTAAACTGTATCTGTTCAATTCATTTATGGTACAAGTAAAAGCATATGGTACAAAATTGAGCATAAAAGTAACTATAAAAGTACAACTCAGTAATAATTACTAATATGAAATATTAGATTCCGCTCATGTGGAGGGACACGTTTTGCTACTTTAAACACAATTGATTGTGTAGAATCTACACAATCAATTGCTTGTCACCTGGAAACAACACATAACCCTGCGGCCACACGTTCAAGTTGTTCTTGATAGTCTTTTACATATACTGCTTGTCAAAATTTACATAAATTGAAAGTTGTGACGTAGGCTGCACTCAATTTGTAAGCAATTTACTTCCAAGATGTCAACAACAACAGAGACAAACTTGTACTCAGCTGTTAAATTGAAAGTAAATTGCCAAACAAATGGAAAGGTGAAATTTAAAGCCATCTCGTGGTCAATTTAAAAAGTGTGAGTGTGTTAGTAAAAAACTGAGAGTGTGTTGCAAATTGAAAGGAATTGAAAGGCAAAACTTGATCGTGTGGCCACCAAGTAAATGTCGGCAAGCATTCGCTCAAACAAATTTAACAATATTTAATGGTGCCGATCAACAATTTTATTAGTATGCCAACACAAATCGAAAAATATTACCAAATTTATACAGTTTTGCCACATTTCTGAAAAGTCCCTACATTTTAATGATTTTAAAAAATCCGTCCTTTTTTCCTGCGGCCGTTTTTTTTAGAAGAAAATCCCTACGAATAGGGACTTTTTGCTACGTATTTTGACATTTATTTGATAACTCCTTCAAAGGACTTTTTTTAAAGTTTTTTGTTCATAACTTTCTTTCAAATTTAATTTTTTTTTTTTTTTTGGTTTTGGTTTTAATATTCCAAAATTTTTTGATTAAGATTTTTAGATTTGCAATTTTAAATTAAGTTTTTGAAAATACACTTCCTTCCATTTATTTGAAAATGTATAATTTTAAACTTTTATCCATCCAATAACTTTTAAGACCGGTCTGGTAGTGGGCCTTCCATTTACTATTTTTTTTTTCGATATTTGAAAATTAAATAAATCGATATCTAGAGAACAAAATGGTGTACCTTTTCTAAAATAAGTTCAAGAAGGTGCTGGTATTTAATAGTACTTATTCTTCAAAATTAAAAAAAAGTTAAAAAGTACCTTTTTTAATGTGTTTTTGCTTTAAATAGTCCTTTTTAAAAAGGTAAAGTTTTAGCTTAATTTATTAAATGTACAACAAAGAATTCATTCGTTTAAACCATTTCCCTAAATAAAATTTGAGGCATATTTTTGTAATTGTGTTTTTTTTTACTTAAAGTGAACTTTATAATAATAAACTGCAGCACATACTTTACCCCCTGTTAACAAAATACAATAACAGCAATAACAAAAATAACACATAATAAGTAACAGCAGAAACAGCAACAACAAAAATAGAGAAAAAGACAGTCAGTATCTAAACTAGGCCGCAGTATCTTTGGCACATTCTCGTTGTGTATGCATTGCTAACATTTTCTTTTGTTCGGTCAAATGTAAGTGGAGCAGGTGCGTTGGTGTGTGTTTTTGTTGCTGATTTTCCAACTAAAGAAATTTTTTAGTGGCATCATCCATTCACTATCATTTGAGCCATTTCAACAAGAAACCTAAAAAAATATAAACTTAAGTAGCGATTTTTCTACTAACGCGCGTGCTGTCTATTCATCATTTAGTCCTTTGGATTTGCTGGGCTTTTTTGTTCTTTGTCACGTTGTCGTTGTTTCCAATTGTTGTCGGAGCAGAATTCTTGGAACACTCGTTAGCATTTAAACCATCACTAGAATAAGCAGAAGGTAAGTAAAATGTTTGTTAAATATATTCAACATGAAACTTGTTAATGCTTTGTAGTTTTCAGTGTAATTCCATAGAAAAAAAATTTTGTTTCATAAGAAGGATATTTTGAGATTATAAAACAGGCTTATAAAGGAAAAAATATTTTTTGTACCAGACAATTTATGTACATTAGACCGACTCACCTTTTTTGGGCAAAAAAAAATCTTTTCGCGAATTGTGTTCAGTGTATTGCATAATCATACCTTGTTAAATGTGCCTTGATAGCAATTATATTGTTTTTTTAAGCATACGTGGAATATTTTTTTAAATGTCCTCTAAAAAATGTTGGTCATTTAATAGTAGCTTAATATATATAGTGGGTGATTTTTTAGCTGTTATCTTTTTGGCAACACTGGTTTAAACAGCTGACGCACGTTTCGTGTTTTGTTTCACTGTCAAACATCTTCAGTTTGGTCTATAATTTAACCATGAATCGTCTTACAAACGAACAACGCTTGCAAATTATTGAATTTTATTACCAAAATGCGTGCTCTATTAAGAAAGTTCATCGCGCGCTTCTTGTGTTCAGCGAAAGCAGAATTGTCGAAAGAAGCATTCAAGTGCCTTGGTTTCTTAAGACGGTGTTAGATATTCTTCACTCCATCTGATCTCCTAACTATTTATACCACCTCTATCCGACCGCGTATGGAATACAACTCTCATGTGTCTATTCTGAAGCTTCTCGACCGCGTACAGGAGAGGCCGAAGGTTCTCATTGGTGACAGTGGGGTATCCAACTCTATTGACTCCCTTGAGCTGCGTCGCAATGTGGGTTGTATTTGCCTGTTTTATCGTTACTACAATGGGATGTGTTCTGACGAAATTAGGGATCTAGTTCCCGAAACCCGCACGTTTGCTGGTACCACACGTTTTTCCACAAGAACTCATCCTTTTGTGGTGTATTGGCAGGTAAATCGTTCATCGCATTACAGAGAGAATTCGTTTTTTGGCCGGAATGTTCGTATGTGGAATAACCTTCCTGCTGAAGTCTTCCCTCTCAGTTACAACATGAACAAGTTCAAGTCAAATGTTAACAAACACTACTCTCTCTATCCTTCTTCTCATATTAATTTTCCTAATTCCAACACAATGCAATGCATTATTAGGGGTCAATCCCTGAGTGCTGGGCTTAACGGAAGAAATATTGTTCTGAAGGTACAAGAATTCAAAGAAACACACTACACTAGAAATGCCTATACTCCTACCAATCAATTTTCCTGGGCTTAATGTGTTGATTAATTAATGTGAACTAATTTTTTGCATTAGGGGACTAGTATTTAAAAATTACCAGTTGGCAATTTGCGAGAAGTTGTTTACTTGTATGTTGCAAACAAACTTCTTTCCAGAATGAAAGATTACATTTTGCTCAAAAATATTTTATTGCAAGTTAATTTACATAAAAAAATTTAATTGCAAAGAAATTGTATATTGATTCATATGGTTTCAGGCTGGACCGAAACCACAAAAAATAAGAAATAAATTCAAACTGAAACTGAAACCCCATACAAACACCACTTCCAAAAATAGCTTTTAATGCAATACCTTCCTTATAAATGTTGATACTGATATAAAATTTAACGGCAGTGATTTCTCAAACAAATTATATAACATGACATGTACATTTTTGTCAAGACAAATATGGAAAAATACCTCTGTTTTTCGTACTTTTTGTCAAGAATTCTTCTTGAAGTCCAAATATGAAAAAACAAAAATGAACTTTGGACTTCAAGAAGAATTCTTGACAAAAAGTACGAAAAAACAGAGGTAAAGGAAAAACATGTAGAATCTAAAGTCAGTCAAGAATGAATGATTATCAATAACAATTTTAATGTTGTAAAATTCCTTTCTTCATAAAAATAATTTAATGAAAATTAAATTTGATGAACTTAAGCCTGATTAAAAATATTGAAAATTTAGATTAAATTTTTTTAAATTTAGTTTTTGTTTTAAATGCTCGTCATCCAAAAAGAGGCGGCACAGTTTTATTGCTGAAATTGTAACATCCAATTCACTTGGATTCCAAGAAAAATTGTAGCTGAATTACAAATTAAATTCAACTTTATTACAATTGATGTTTGATGTATATTGATAATTTGATATTCCTATTCAAGATTTCAAATGACAATGTCTATAATATTAACATTTTAAGGCAGAGCTTAAAGTATACGTCCATAAAAGTGTATGAGTGTCTGCTGTGCAGTCAGAAAAAAAGATATAAAAAGGGATTAAAATAAGAAAAAATAAAAAGGTTTAAATTTACATAAATCTAAGAGCAAATATTTATGGACTTGTAGATTTGCCTTTTAAGCATCATAAAAATTATTTATAGTTGAAAAAATATATTGCAATACATGGTTATTTTTTTTTTTTTTTTTGATGTAGGTCAAGCACGACCAAATGATACCCTACACTAGAGTTTTTACTGACAAATTCTCGAGTTTGCCCTATTTTAGGCTAATGAGCAATCCTGGACCCTTCAGTACAAAATTATATACTGAGGTTAGGATTCATATAAGAGTTTTTTCTACTGAATATTATCTAGATATCTGCATGAGATTTGTTCGTCTTAAAGTGATTTTAGGGAGGGGGTTTATACTAGTAAAAAATTTGGCTATATTCAAATAATTTGTATTAAAGTTATTATCGGAAAACCACCATTTATAAGAAAGTTATGGCATTAAAACTTTTTCTGGAGCGGTATTTGTATGGGATAAAATAGTCAAATATGGGCCGATTCCAAAAAAATTTTGTGGGATGATTTATTTTTAAAAATAGTTGTTAGGGTCAAAGTTAATTAAAATGTGAACATAACAAAATAATTTATAGGCACAAAGATTGTTTTCCGTAAAGAAGCTTGTGTAAAGGCCAGTGTTGCCAATTTATGCATTTAGTGGCTAGAATTACCCTAAGGAAAAGGGAACTAGCACCAAACTTGTCACGTGACAGTTCTAAAGTGATAGGAGCCGGTTCTAACACTTTATATGAATGGCACTTGTCACTTAAACACAACCTTTTCTCTGGAGTAACTACACTTTATCACCAGTACAGCAATATGCCTTCTTATCACCTTTCACAATTTGGCCCATGGCCTCATAACAAGTGCTTTCAGAACAATTGACACAAATTTCCCGCAGGGTAGCCATTTTTTATCTCGTTTAGCCATGACAAAATCAATTTAGCAATAAGTTATTTTTTAATTTTTAATCTAAATTTTTAATATTTTTAATTAGGCTTAAGTTCATTAAATTTAATTTTCATTAAATTATTTTTATGAAGAAAGGAATTTTACAACATGAAAATTAATTAAAATTTATTGATAATTTTTCATTCTTAACTCAATCTGGGCTCGAACCCAGGTGTTTACGGACAGGTTACCCTGACATGTTTCAATTGCAACCACTCAATCTCCTCAGAGGGCTTGCCGTTTAACACTCGCAGCCATCGACGATTTTTTAATCATTTTTATTTAGTCACTATTTGTCCATTTTCTAGTTATTTTGTGCTAAAAATGTTGCCATTTTAAGCAGTGAAGAATTGGCATGACTGGTGGGGGCAATACGAAATTATAAAGCGATTCTCACCATTTTCAATAGGCTTAGTTTTCATAGCAATCACAACGAACATACTAAAATTTATTCAATTATCTCCAACATTGCGACTTGTAATTTTCGCCTAACTAGTTAGCCAGACGGACGGACAAACACATCATCACAAACGCAGAATAGCCTCTCCACATACGATGGTGTTAGTATTAAATTTATATTTTTACTATAAATACTTGTACATATATACAGTCTACTCTCGATAATATGAATCTCTCGACAATTTCCCAGCTCCCTTGAAAAAATATTCTCTAAATTAAAAAAAAACCCCTAACAATTTGTATCCTCGGTAATCTGAAGATGCCATTCACTCTTTCTCACTGACACGTTATATTTTGAATTTTGTTTTGGTGTGCATTTTGAAACTTCAATAACTTTAATGTGCATGCAGCGTTTTATGAAAAAAAAAAAATTAATAAAAGCGTCACAATTATTTGTTTTAGTTTACACATATGAATTGCTTTATAATATAAAGTTTATATGCAGGAATGTCATGCCTACGTTTTAAATTTTGTTTTTTGGCTTTTCTTCACTTTAAGCGGCTAATACACTTGCACTAAAATTGTTCAATTTCACGCATTGTACAATTGCATCGCCAATGTGTATGTGATATTCGAAGGTGACACAATATATTGGCAAAAATCAAAAGACTGATTGCAACATTGTACAATGCTGTTTATGTTATTCCTACAGGTTATGTTCATTTACTTATTGAATGAATGAAACTATTGTGCGACTTATTGCATAATATAGGACAAAATGGAAATAATATGGCGGATATCATATACAATAATATTGCAAGTGTATGGGCCGCTTAAGAAATTAAGCTGTTAATGTGAATGTTGTCGTCTCTTTGAAATACACAAAAATTTAGATCGTTTTCTTTAGTTTCCATGTCATGCTTTTAGCATGCGATAGTTGCTTAATTTAATAAAAAGAAAGTATTCACAGCTCAGTTTTACTCCCTCATTCGCCGAATTGGTTTTTCGAAAATTCAAATGTAATACAATTTTAGCGTGCTTAAGTAAAGCAAGGTCATCTCTTACTATTTTACGTCCTCAGAAAGGATGCAAGTAATGATTCTTCTTAGCTCTCATCACAGTCAAAGACAGATTAGGTTCTCCTGCGGTCTTGTTTTTATAAAAATTATGTAAATACATATAAGTATGTAAGTAACAGAGGGTAGGTGAAAAAAAAATCTGACTTTTTTTCACTTAATCTCTGGTACGTTGAATTACAAACAATCGAGAGACGACTGTATTTCAAAGACAGGTGCTACACGTGGGAATAATTTAATTTCATATATGAACACATACATACATATATCCATATACCCTCGGCATGCGCATATATATTTGTATGAAGAAAAGCTAAAAGTGTTTTTTGTAAACACGTGTGGGTTCGAGTTTTCTTTAAAACGTTTATTGTAGAAACATTTTAAGTATTTAACTTGGAAAACATTTTACCAAAACATATCATTGATTTTTGTTTTTAACTTTAACATTTGAAAAGTTTGTTCGCTTTGAAAGCTTAATATCTACGTCAATCAATGTGATATCCCACAGAAGTGAGTTTTTATGTCAAAGCGATAAGTTTTTATACTAAAAGGGGACTTATTAATTGTAAAGATACTTTTGGACTTTTGGTAGTAAAAATTTTCAGTTTTATGACTTTTTGTGTAAAATGCTACTTTATGTCTGAAACGTGACTTGTGTTAAAAATCAGTAAATAAAAAAGTAATCTTTAGTGCATAAGTTGATAGTATATTGTGTAAAAGTCGACACTTAAGGTAAAAGTTTACTTCTCCTGAAAAAGTTTTCTTTGTAAATGTTGACTATTTGTGTTAGTCGGCTCTAAGTGCCGGTTCACACACATCAAGTTTGACTCATCAAGTCTTTTGTGCAAAACTTACCTTTTTTCTTATAAATTAACTGTTTGTGTCAAAGTTCACTTTTCGTATTGAATTCACTTTGTGTGTAAAGGTTGACGTTTTGTGTAAGAGTTGACTTGTGTATGTAAAAGAATGTGTTGGGTAATCAGAAAATTAATTTTACAAGGGATGCCCCAAAATGAACGCATTCAAAAGTAAGTCATTATTTTTTTACATTATAACATCCAGAAAAAAGTAGTTATAGAAGAAAACTATTATATAATGAGTGAAAGAAGCTATTGATTTTGAAAAAGTAAGCAAAGTTTTTACTGGGCTCTACAATATTGATCTTAGATCCTATAAAGTCTTTATATTCTGCGTCCTTAAGAGAATCTAAGTTGATTTAACGATGTCCGTCTGTCTGTTTCTTGAAATTGGGCTTCCGATGACCCCAGATATGATTGGGACTTCGCTGGAATGTATTTTTAACATATATGCACCGTTAAATTTTTAAAAAACCGCTACTGCCTTAAATTTTTTTTATATATGGAGAACGGCAAGAGCCAAAGTTTTCAAATAAGTTACTAGCATTTTGGTTAACAATACACAACATCCGACAAAATGCGGGCGGGATTGGTGGAGTGGGTTTGACACTTCCCGTTTAAAAACTTTATAGATTTTTTAATATCAGGAAAACGGCAAAAGCCCGTTTGCAAAAACGGTTCAAGCATCGTAGTTATCAATATACAGCATCTGACAAAATGTGGACGGGAGCAGAGGAGTGAGAGTGGAACCATATAGATCAATTTATATCTAGAGAACGGTAAGAGAAAATTGTCCAAATTTGGTACACATAGCTGAGTTATCAAAACAAAACCTCTAATAAAATATAGTTGGGATTGGAGGAGTGGGTGTTGCACCTCCCTTACAAAGGCATTAAAGATTTTGGTGTAACTGACGAACGGCAAGTGTCAAAGTTCCTAAATTGGGTACAAGCATCTTGGTTATCAATATACAACATTCGACAAAATCAGGGCAGGATTGGAGATGTGGGCGCGGCACCAAATAGATTTATTTGTAAGTTAAGAATAGTTTTTAAACAACTTTCTGTTGTCATAGCATTATGGTAAAGGGTATACAAGATTCGGCAGAACGGATCGCTCTTTGAATTTTTTTCAAATTTGAAGTGGATTTTTGTAAAAGCGGCTACCGTTGAAAATGTTCGATAAGGGTCACAAAAAGTGGACTGTCCAGAAAAAGGGTTAAAAAAGGGTATTTCAATAAAAAAAAAGGGTCAAGTTTTTTGAAAGCAGTATTTCCCATTTTAATAAATATAATAAAGGCAAGTTTTTTTATAAACAAACAAAAAAAATATTTATTTTATGTAGGCAGTGCTTAAAAAAATTAATTTTTTTATGGAATGCCCTTTCCTGTTTTAACACCTGACAAAAATTTTGTTCTTGATCATTATAACTCATTTGTTTAGCACTTTTTATATTATGTTCTGCTTTTTACCGATTAAGCGATTTCGAATAAATTGTAGGGGTTTGTTTCCAATTTTGCAATCATTCCCGAATTTTAGCCCTGTTCGCGATTGAAGCGATTTTTTCCTGTAAGTTTTCTGATTCTTTAAAGTTTTTACGATTTGTATTGTGGTTATTTTGTTGAACTATTTATGGTTTTTAATCCAAATTTTTAATATTTTTAATTAGGCTTAAGTTCATGAAATTTAATTTTTATTAAATTATTTTTGTGAAGAAAGGAATTTTACAACATGAAAATTAATTAAAATTGTTATTGATAATCTTTTCATTCTTGACGTGGCTCGGGCTCGAACCCTGGCCGGCAGGTTACCATTACATGTTTCGATCGCAACCACTCGATCTCCTCAGATGGATTTGCCGTCTTACACTCGCAGCCATCGACGACTGCTGACGTCACTAGTCAAACATCAATCCTTAAACCAAATTGTATTTTAACATTTGGTAGATCGAAATTTGCTTTCCTGAATGATTATCCATTTTAATTGATTTTACATGTTTTTTCCTTTATATTCTGTTTTTTCGTACTTTCGTCAAGAATTTTTCTTGAAGTCCAAGTACATTTTTTGTTTTTTCACTTTGTCTTTCTCTTTTCTGTTGACCTTTTTCAGCACAACTTGAAGGACAAATGTACACATAGAGCTCGTGCCTTAGCTTTAACAATAATTAGTATTGTGGTTATTTTGTTGAACTATTTATGGTTTTTAATCCAAATTTTTAATATTTTTTTTTTTCAAGAATGAAAAGATTATCAATAAGAATTTTAATTAATTTTCATATTGTAAAATTCCTTTCTTCACAAAAATAATTTAATAAAAATTAAATTTCATGAACTTAAGCCTAATTAAAAATATTAAAAATTTGTTTTTATGATTTTTAATAAACATTAAACTTTGCTATCATACCGCTGTTACCAAATATTTGGGAATTTCAGCAATTTTTACCGCAATTTTTACTGAATTCCTGTTAGTTTCAGTGACTTTTTATTAACTTGATGGCGCTATTTTTGGGAAGGTTTGTTGCTCTTTGAGGCAATCGTCGTAGTTTTTAAAATAGCTCCATACATAAACCGAAGTCCCCTTTTTTCAAGGCACTTTTAACATTGTCGAATTAAAAGGGGGCGAAATATTTAATGGCATTATTAAAACCTGCTACTTTTTAAGAGAGCAAAACATTTTTAGGAAACGAATACCTAATTGCACTTTTTAAATTAAAAGACAGATTTTTTTAAAAGAAATCACCATAAGTTATTCCATAAATAAAAAATAACGAATATGTATATGAGTTATGTTTGCTTTTAGGGGAATTGTACTTTTCTATCGAAAATATAATTTAGAAGTCGTAAAAAATCTTTCAACACAAATTTACGAATACTAACTAAATACTTTTCAGTAATGTGCGTTCTATAATTTGGTATTAAATCTTCACTTGAAGTGAATTCCTCCATCTGCGCTTATTTCGAAAACATTTGATTAGCACTAACGTTCAGCAGTGTTGACAAAAAAAAAAACAAATGTGAGTGCTATTTCCAAAAAGGGTCAAAAAGTGGCATAAAATAGGTGAAAATGAAACAAAAAGATAATGTAAAAGAGGATCATAAAAGGTATCAAGTACGTTGAAAAAGGGTCAAATTACAACCATACGGTAACGCTGTTTGTTAAATGTTGTGTAAGAGATTTTAAAATAAGATTAATATTTAAATAAGTTAATTCTGTTACTAATTATCAGGGAAACCAGAAATATGCTCTAAAAAACACGTTTTATGCGCATTAAATATGCAGTTAAAACTGGAAAATATGCCCTGAAATTGCTCATTTGAAGACACAATATTCAACAATTTAACAACAAAATTTAAAAAGTAAACCTAAACAAGGTTAAAACTCATATAAGAGATGTTTGCGCCGAATATTATCTAGATGTTAACATCCATATGGGTTTTTGTCTTAAAGGGATTTTAGGTACAGTCGCTAAATTGTTAACAAATGTTAGCATTTAAAGCTAGTTAAGGATGGAAGCTTTGAGCAAATGTGAACCGATTCGAAAATAATTTAATTTGAAGCAAAATATTTTTGGCACGAATTTAATTTAATTAAAAAAAAAAAAAAATAAAATAAATACCATCGTAATTAGATAGTTTGCGGACACAAAGATTCTAATTTGGATGTGAAATTATAGACCGACTCTCACCATTTGCATAGACTTCGTCCATATTTGATCAAATTATTTACAAATTTGGAACTTGTACTCTGCGCACAATGCTAACATGGACAGACAACCAGCCAGGCGGATGGATGGACATCATTAGATCACTTTAAGAACTGATTCTGAGTCGATCGGAATACTAAAAGATTGGTCTAGATACAAATCGCATAACATTTATCCTTAACGACAACCTGCTTTGTCTCACAATTTTAGAGTAAAAATTTAATGTAGATGTCGAAATTGAAGTAACAGATTTTCGAAAAAAAAATTTTTTTTTATTTGCAGGGAAAGGTATTGTAGGCATCTAAAAAAATTGAATATGTATCAAAATATGCATTTAAAAGGCAGAATATGCGCTATAAACCTTAAAAATGCTGCAGAAAGGCTCTTTTAACTAAAATATGCCAAGAAATGCTGCAAACGGCAAAATATGCAAAAATATGCACTAACAAATCGATGCCAAAATTCATAAAAAGCTCTAAAACGGATAAATATATTGTTTCTGCCATCATTAGTCGCACAAGGAAGAACATGCAATTGTATATTTCTGGTTTCCCTGCTAATTATACATATACACAAAAATTATCTTACCAAATAGAAATATTTATCTGGAGACTGTGAATTGCATTAAATTTACATTCATTCATTTGTTGTCCTTTTGATACAATTCAATGTGTAATTTAATACTTTACAATAAATATAGATAAAACAAAACTGTTTGCAATCTATTATTTGAAAACATTTATTGTATCTACTATTTCCGACATTCCACTTGAAAATTTGCGATAATAATAATGTCTTTTAGTTCGACATTTTCGATTGGTTATTGTGTGCGAATAAAATAAAATCTGCTTAAAGTACCCTGCAGGCAATTCAGTTAACTTTCAATTAATTTAAAGCTAACTATTTCTCAAGTAGTGGTGGTTGACAATTGGATTACTTTTATATGTAATTAACTAACTTTTTTAACATTGCGATGTCCTAGGAAGTAGTCAATTGTCCGACTCTGCATTACTTTCAGTTAACTTAAAAGTTAACTTTTTGTAGCTACCCAGCAAAAACTTTATAAAAATATATAGTTACACAAAGTCAATAAAGTAAATTTTTTTTAATTTTTTTTTTTATTTTTTTTAATTATTTTTTTTTTTTTATTTTTTCTTATTTTATTTTACTTTATTTTATTTTTTTTTCTGTCTCTGGTGGGATTCGATCCCGCAACCTTGGTGCTGATAGACTAGCTCGCTACCAGCTAGTCTACCGGGGCAGTGTAGTTTTTGTATTAAAAAACTATGTTTTTTGACTATAATGACTATAATGACATTTTGTTTGCCAATCGACATGGCTCTCTCTACTTAAAATATACAGTGTTTGTATACACTTTGGTTAATGTACATTTTCCATTGCTTAGTTGTTGGCTTTAAGTTAGTCTATACAAGCTAACTTAAAGTTGGCTTTTTTTGTAGTTAGCTACTCATTTGCCGGCAGGGTAAAAACAACATTCGTAAATTGTATGTGTAAGTGTATGTATGTATGTAAATACATATGCATGTGCCTGTGTAAGCGTGTGTTGGTATTTGCGAATACAAAACAAATCAATGATAGTTCGATTGCAGTTGAATCTTTATTTACTCTGTGCTTCTCTTCCAGCTCTGCCTCTTGAGCGACCAACAAGCACAGCCAGCCATCTTATGAAACCGATATTGATTTTCTTTAATGACAGAGTCATACTCGTGCTTAAAGAAATTCATTAAATTTACCCACAATCATGACAGGGAGGCTCTACAACATACAAGAGAGCCCATACACGTTTTTACATTGAATCACTGGCAAACATTGCATGTAGATTGTGTATAAAATGCTTTTTTATGGAATAGAACAGCGCTCATATTACGTACATGGCATGTTATGTAAGTTGTATATAAAAATTTGTTTGGTTTATTTAAAAGTGTATGTAAGTATGTATGTATGTATGTGTATGTATGTATGTATGTTTACACAGCGGGAAAACTCAGAAGGCCTTCTCACTTCAGGCCTTTTTAAAGGCCTTCTTAAACATTGTTTTGGTTCCATTACTATTCTTATCTTACAGCTAAAGAATGACTCATAGAAGGCCTCGGCTCTTTGGTATAAAAGATAAGATACACCTACCACACTGGCTTCTATGAGAAGGAAGTAGAGAAGGAGTAACATTTGCTGTATTGTTTTTTTTTCACAAGCAAAAGCAAAATAATTTTTTCTTTTGATCCCGTAACTATTCTTATCTAACTGCTTAAGAAGCGAGAGCAGAAAGCCTACTCTGCAATGACAACGTGTGTAAAAAAGATATGAGTATGGAATGGAGCGAGCAGGCCTTGTTTATCCAAAAGAAGGAGTACAGAGGCCTTCTAGAAGGCATCCGTACTCCTTCTTTTTCCCGCTGGGTAGTTGTACCATCGTATATATTCCAAAAATTTATTTTTGACAGCCTTTACATAAACATTTGTGAGAATTTGGCATATTTATACTTTTATTTAAAAAATATAAAAGGTATTAACCAGTGTTCAAAATCGTTTATATACTAGCGCTCATAATTACTCCTTGATGAATTTGCTAACCTCTAAAAGGGTTAAACAAACCTAACAAATTTATGTTAACCTTTTAACGTAAAACAGCTGAAATATATTTGAATATTTAAGTATCTCCTGTTCTAATCACTTTATACATTTATGCTGGACTATTTTAGTTTTTTATACAGGTAAGTATAAGTTTGTCCCAAAAAAAAATATTTTTCGATTTTCATGGGTTATGACTAAAGTATTTTTGAGATTTTTTTTCAAAGGAGGCTTAGAGGTCGCTCAAGTCGATTTTTGCCACAAAGCTGGTTTGCATTTTTGAGTTTTCTGCATAACTTTGACAAAAACCACAGTTTTCTTATTTTTGAGAAACCATTTAACAAAAAATGTCCAAGTTTTATTTTTGTGTGCAAAAACTATAAGTTTCTTTCATAAATAAGTAAAATTACACTATGCAACAAGCAAAAATTACCTGAATAACCACTATATTTGTTTGATCCGCTATAGTCACCTAACTGCAAAAAACAGAATTTTTTAAAATTCTATGGTAAGGTTTTTTTTTACAAAATTTTTTTCTAAACATGTGTTGAATAACATGTTTATTAATATTTTTGCAACAATTGCTTATTTTATGTTTGCAACATGTTGCTCAACACAAATTTGCGATAAAAAAATGTCAAAACTAGGTACCTTCACTTTATCGGGAATAAAACACGAATTTATCCATGGATTTTCATGAAACAAAATTTATTTTATTTCTATTATATGCAGCTTTATGAAAAAATAATTCAAGTGAAGGATTAAAAAAAAATTATGTGTAATAAAATGGTAAAACTTTGTGATTTTTAGCTCTACGCAAATTAGCGATAAAAAAAAGGTCAACACTAAGTACTTTCAGTTTATCGGAAATAAAACAGGTATTTGTTCATCGATTTGTATGAAATAAAATGTATTTTATTTAAAATTCATGCAGCTTTAAGCTTAAGTACCAAAACTGGTTAGTATTTGTTGATTTCAATTTTTTACGAATTTTTTAAAATCAAAAATTTTATAAAAAAACAAAAAAATTATTTTTTTTTGCCACTTCGGCCTTAATAACTCCAAAAGTAATTGCTAAATTAAAAAATGATAAATCAGGCGTAATGTAAAATATTTTGAGCGATTGGATTACAAAATCGGGTACGTCGTTCAAAGTTAAGATAAGATGTATGGAGCAGCCTCTTCAAAAATCTCAAATTTTAGAAAAAAAAAATTTTGTAAAAAAAACCTTTTACCATAGAATTTTAAAAAAATTATGTTTTTTTGCAGTTAGTTAGGACTATAGCGGATCAAAAAATTGAGTGGTTAGTCAGGAAAAAAAACTTCCCATTTGTTGCATAGTGTTATTTAAAAAAAATAACGAGACTTACTGCCTGCTTATAGAATGCCAGTACAAATTTTGAAATTTTGTTTTTGTTTTAAATGTTAGTTGAGCGAGTCACCTTTGCACTCGCGTTCTAAAAACAGGCAGTTAAAATTAATCGCACTATCATATTCAAAATTTCATACCGCAAGTGTATGAAAGTTCAGTAGGAGTTTGAACAGAACAAGCATGTCACGACGTTTTCCATACGATTTGACAGAAAAACCAGTGACCGCCGTGAAAAAAAAAATATTTAATTTATAAAAAAACAAAAATATTGGCTGACTTCCAAAACGTACTAATACAAAGTTTGTATACAGTTTTACTACTGAACTTTAACCATGCACATGTACTAAGTACCGAAACAATGCAACTATGTGTTCTATTTATTTAAAGTTTTGAACTGTAAGTGCTGAATATCACAGAGCATCAACTTTAAAACCAATGCTCTGATTGCTTTTTTGCTGCGTTACTAATACTTACCATTGATGTTTTGGAAGAGTTTGCATTATAAATATATTAGCCCAATTCACAATCTTGTGCAAATGGTCTTGCATCGTAGCATTTGCAAAATGGAATAGTAAATACTATAGCATACTTTTAGGATTATGGTTAAAACCATAACTATATATCGTAGCATTTGCAAAATGGTATAGTATATTTTTACTCTACACCAACAAAATATACAGCAATGCACTTGCTACTCTTTTGCAAATATGCAACGCCTAAAACCAATAGTTTTTATTTACTCGAGTTGATTGCAAAACGACAGCTAACACTCAGTGAACCAACACTCATAAAATTATTACTGATTGTCGGTTAATAAATTCGTTTTCTGTACTGTTAAAATTTAATTAAAATATAGTTATTTTACAAATAATTTTATTTTTTAACATTTATGTTTGTTATTCAAAAAACAAACTACCAAAAAATAATGTTTTTTCGTTTTAATTTTTTTATGTAGTTTTATTATTGTCGGTTAAAATATATTTTTTAAAAACTGGGAATTATTTCCTTGTGAAGGTTACTTTACATTATATTAAACATTTTTTTCATTTTTCGAATTTATTCTATGAGTTAAATTTCAGGGGGCAAATTACGGCATTCGATATCGATCGAAATTTCCATTTAAATTGTACTGTAATTTCGATCGACATCGAATGCCGTAATTTGCCCTCAGGTCTGTATTTTATAAAGCTTTTTTGTAATAGTTCTATTCTTTTTTAATTTTTCAGAAATGACTTTATGTCTCATAGAATAAATTCGAAAAATGAAAAAATGTTTAATATATTTTTTAAAAGTAAAAACTATTCAATTTTAACGAATATGCTGTTCAATAAATAAACATTTTTAAAATTAATGTAAAAATCATTTGTTTTAAATGAAATGTAAATGATCCGTTTTCTTACTGAATTTTAATTTGTTTAAAATGAATTTTCGTTTAAATTTTTTTTGGTAGAAGTCAATATGTTGTTAGTGGTAATCGGGCTTCTAACTTGCTTCCAGTTCACAGCGGTGTGCCTCAGGGATCGGTCCTTGAACCTTTACTTTTTATTATGTTTATTAATGACCTTTTTGATAACATTTCTAGCAATTCGTGTGTTCCATTTTCATTTGCTGATGATGTGCAGCTTTTGTTTAAGGGCACACCTGAATTTTCTGATGTATTGCAAAATGTGATCAATTATACAGTTCAGTTGTTAGATACTTGGGTTCTGGATAATGCGTTTGTAGTTAATACTGGTAAAACCAAGGCTATGTTGTTTGGCAAATGTAGTAGGTCTGAGTTCACTATTACGCTAAGTGGTGGTGAAATTGAGTTTGTTGATCGTCTTAATTGTCTAGGTGTAATACTTGATACAAAACTATCATTTGAAGGTCATGTTAATTTCATAATATCTAAAGTGAACTTTACTTTACGTTAATTGTACAATACAGATTTAATGTTGCCAGCTTATGTTAAGAAACAAATTGTTTATGGGCTTATAATGCCAGTTTTTTTATATGGATTGGAGGTGTATTCTGGAACAGTTGGCTATATTCTAAAAAAAATAAGATTGGTTTTTAATCGAGTTATGCGATATCTTTACTCGTTGAGAATAAGACAGCACGTCTCACCATTTGTTTTAAAATTTTTAGGTTTTCCATTTGTGGAGTTCATAAATTTTAGAAATCTTATTCACTTTTATAAGTCTTATAGGTTGCAAACTCCTGGGTATTTAATTCAGTTATTTGATTTTTGTAGATCAACGAGGAATAGACAGTTAAAGATACCGAAGTTATCTGCCGCATTGGAACGTTCTTTTTATGTTAGAGTTGCACGGTCTTATAATAAGTTGCCTAATTTTTTGAAAACTTTTGATGTTTCTGCTAACACATATAAAAAAAGACTGTTTCTGGAACTTTCACGAAATCAATCTTCTATGTAATTGTTTTATATTGTTGTGTTGAATATTCATTAAAGGTTTATATTCATGAGATCTAAAAATTTATTTCTATGAAGCTTGTTGTGTAGTATTTTCTTTATGAACATAAAATAAATCATTATTTGTACTCTAGAAGTTAATAAATATCCACTTTATATTTTTTTCTTCTGTGTAAACTTATTAATGTATTAATTCTTAGTATTTTCGAAATTTTCTTTATTATTTTATTACTTATGCGTATGTGTATGTATACATGCATATATGGGTATGCAAGTACATATGTGTGTATACATGTTTTTTTTTCATATAACTTTCTGAATCGTTCGTTTTGGGATTTTTCATAGCTAAAACTCTTACATTTTAATTAAGTTATCTAACCCTTTTGTAATTATATTTTAACTTTAATATAGTATTTTAATTTTTATATAATACATTCATATATTAATTTATTTACAATTGTTAGTAGAAATTTGTAACCGATTATGGCCTTTTTAAAGGCTAGGTTATACGTAATGTAAAAATTAAATAAATAAATAAATAAATTTAACTACATAATATTTTGAGCGAAGCCGATCTGAAAAATGGTATAGTATTAACTATACTCCCAAAAGTATACTACAGTATTCACTATACCATTTTGCAAATGCTACGATGCAAGAACATTTGCACAAGATTGTGAATTGGGCTATTGTACTGCGGCGTAATGAAACATTAGCCCAATTCACAATCTTGTGCAAATGGTCTTGCATCGTAGCATTTGCAAAATGGAATAGTAAATAATATAGCATACTTTTGGGATTATGGTTAAAACCATAATTATATATCGTAGCATTTGCAAAATGGTATAGTATATTTTTACTCTACACCAACAAAATATACAGCAATGCACTTCCTACTCTTTTGCAAATATGCAACGCCTAAAACCAATAGTTTATATTTACTCAAGTTGATTGCAAAACGACAGCTAACACTCAGTGAACCAAGCCGATCTGAAAAATGTTATAGTATTTACTATAATCCCAAAAGTATACTACAGTATTCACTATACCATTTTGCAAAGGCTACGATGCAAGACCATTTGCACAAGATTGTGAATTGGGCTATTATACTTTGTTCATATACAAAGCATTTGACGTTTTGGAAGTCAGCCGTTGAGTATGCTTTTAAAAATAAAGATGACAGATTTTGAAAAAAGAGGACACATATTTTATAGATGAAAGCCAATTAAAATAGATGATTGTCCTCTTATGGTGTTTTCTTTTCTAACAATAATATTCCATGTATGCTACCATTCGCGCCGGTTTTAGTTCTATTCTAAAAATATATAAAACATATAATGCTGTTTTATAAAACATTTAGCAGATATTCAACATTTTAATGGTTTTTAGGAAAACGTGTCTTTCTTTTAAGCATGCTTTGTTTAAAAAAAAACATTGAAAACAGTGTTGTATTTTTGCGTCAAATTGCACACATCGTCAGCTCATAATTGGTTTGACCTACCTACAATTTCCAAAAAAATTTTGTTAGGTATGGGTATATATGTATATTGTTACGTTACTGACTTTCAATAAGGTTTTGGTTTATTTACTTCTTTATTGCACTTAAATAAAATTAAATAAACACAACACTTTAATTTATAACACTTATTTATTATGTACGCAGCTTTATTTAGAACTAAGTCACTTTAACAACCGCAATTTACAGCTCTTATTCACAACTCACTTCAATGCTTATAATTTTTTCCGCGTGATGCGTTATTGACAACGTCTGAACTTAGAATGATCTTATGCCATCTCTTGCGATCCTATTCATACTTTAGTCCAGACGTGTAGAGGATACAAGTAACGTCTAGATGGCTCCAGAAAGTTCGCCTCATAACGGCTATTTTGTTAATTAAACTTACTCATCTATAGTTACTATATCTATGGCTGAATTAATTGAGATATTAGGCATCATAAACTAAGGCATACTTTTAGGCGTTAATAACGAACATTGTAGTATTTACAGTGGGATCGAAGTACAATTATGCATAACAATTTTAACATTACATCTCTGTACATTGATTTTTACACTAGAAGTGTGGATAACTTATTCAATAACAATTTAAACTAATAAAATAACTAACAAATACTAAACAAATAATCCATACAAGATAACTAATAAATTAATCTAATTCTTAACTAAAGTTACTTTCGTAACAATATTTTGATACCTCTTTCTGAATTCAAACCTGGTTTCAGAGAATTTTGTATGGTTTCTGAGATATTAAGCATTGATTTTCCTCCATATCAACCAAGGTATATTTATACAAGGTAGACTCATTTGGGAGTGCAGACATGCTGCTCTATAAAAGGAACCAAGTTGTCAAAATTGTCTTCATATAAAACAAAAACAATTTAACGCACACATGTACAAATTTTGGCTCATATACACGAAATTTGACGTTTAGGTTCCAACTAGGGGTAATCAGCTGACAAACATATGGGCCAACAAGTTTACCTTGTGTACATATACCTTGACATCAACTTTTTTAATGTTTATTAATTATTGTTCTGCTCTACACACCACTGTTTGGCAAATGCAGACAATTTCTTATACAAACACGTACAAAAAAGGTTTCACTCTTAAAGTGAAATCAAAACAAAATGATAACAAGAAAAAAAAATTCTCTCTTGCTTCGCTTCACTGATGTCTGAAAAAAAGTAGTTAAAGCAAAAAAAATGTCGACAACTCAAAACACTGCAGTAAGTATACAGCAAAAAAAAAAAATCTTTTTAAAAATAAATTTTTAAAAGTGGCGTATGCGGCACAAAAAAATTATTTTCACTTTCATAAAAATGCTTTAAAACTTCTAGTTCGTTCATAAAAGTTCACAAAAATTTCCATTTTTCTTTAAAACATATGCCGGAAGCATTGGTGAAAGTACAAGAAAATTTTATCGGGTATATTTTCAGAAAACTTCATGTAAACCTCCATTGTCGTTTTTCTCTATTACGACTTTTTGGAATACGCGCCAAGCCAATAAAAAGCTGACGACATGTTGATTTTTTTATTCAAAAAACTACAAGATCGATATAGTTTTAGACATATTTTTTAACAAACATTTAGCATTTGGGGTATTCACAAGGTATGCTATCATGTCATATTGTCATAATGTTCTAACATTTTAGAATGGTTTTAAAATATTGTTGTTGCTTTGTTAACAAAAAGTTTCTTAAATAAATAGAAGATTGCTTGCTATGTTTATTGTGCTATCGTAATAAGTCCGAAGAGATCTGCGCTGAACGACTGAGCCGAGCCGCATTAGTTTTTGTAAGCCGTCGCCGTTGATGGCAAAATTTTAGCCGGCTGACATCCGAATTTGACCTGCGGCTAGCAATTTTTGCAAAAAATCACTTGCGGCGTCAAATAAGATCGGCTTAGAACTCTGCTGTTTGATAAACAAACAAAATAAAATTTATTTGTGATTTGCGTCTGAAAAATGAAAAATTGATCTAATTTAGTTTGTTAATTCATGGATAAGAATTAAAAAATATTTATTTTTTATATTTGTTTTAAATTTGCTGATTTAAATTCAAAATAGCAGACTGAGTTATGAGGGGTTGTTCACAACAGACATGTTACTTAATAACACCTTGTGTTATATAGTATATGATTCTAAATTTTGCACTGTGTGTTGTTTTGTATTCTGTACTTTTTCTAGACATTTTTATACGTATTTTCTAAATTGTGTCTTTAGATCTTATTATTATACTTGGCGGGCTAAGTAAAATTATATTGCGAAATTAAACAGAAAATTCTCTTTGAAATAAAATAATTAAGTAAAATGTAACCAAAAATTGCATACTTTCGTATACATTTGTGCTCTAATTAATAGTGGCCACTTGATTGCAGACAAAATATTGAAATTAAAACGAAATAATGTTATAAAGGCGCCTAAAATTATAATTTAGTTTTGCTATAAACAGCAAAAGAAACAAAATCAAATAAAACCACACACACTCACTATTAATTCAGTTTTCTGCTGTTCTGTGCAGTTTTATTCTATTCAGTTCTTAAGTTGGCATGTTTTCATTTTCGCACACACGAATCTTTTTTATGACCCACATTTGTGATAAATACTGCTGCCATCACCATCAGCAACACCATCATCACTGCGAAATTGTAGTTTTTTTACAGCCAAACAAAACAAAAAGAGTAAAATGAAAGTGAAGGCAACTTGACAAAAGAACAAAAAAAAATCCAAGCTTATTTTTAAGTTAGCAACAAAAAGATTTTCAAAAACACACAAATATTTTGAAACATACATATTTGTTTGTTTAGAAAGGACAATACATATATAATAAGTTTTACTTTATTTAGATGAACCGGATTATAAATCAGTTCATGCAAATAACAAACATTTCACTGTCAATAAGGATTATTATATCCAATTGCACAATAAGCAAAATAAATTGTGAAAAAAAGGATTTGAAATGCAAATTATTCTTTCTGACTCAAGTACAATGTTAACAATGTATCCTTTTTATCAGTACACAACCCATTATTAACTACGTACCTATATTAAATTTAATTTGGCAAATTGTTGCCAAACTAAATTTAACCAAACGTTTATTATGAAAAGTTTTCAGGAAAAATTTGTTGATATTTAATTGAAAAAGTGACTTTTAAATGAAAAAGTGACTTTTTAGTGAAAATGTGACTTTTTAGTGAAAAAGTGACTTTTTAATTGAATAAGTGACTTGTTAGTGAAAAAGTGACTTTTTAATTGAATAAGTTGGTTTTAATAGAAAAAATTACTATTTAGTGAAAAAGTGACTTTTAAGTGAAAAAGTGACTTTTAAATGAAAAAATGACTTTTTAGTGAAAATGTGACTTTTTAGTGAAAAAGTGACTTTTAAGTGAAAAAGTGACTTTTAAGTGAAGAAGTTAGTTTTAATGAAAAAGTGACTTTTAAGTGAAAAAGTGACTTTTAACTGAAAAAGTGACTTTTAAGTGAAAAATATGACTTTTTAGTGAAGAAGTTAGTTTTAATGAAAAAGTGACTTTTAACTGAAAAAGTGACTTTTAAGTGAAAAAGTGACTTTTAAGTGAAAAATATGACTTTTTAGTGAAGAAGTTAGTTTTAATGAAAAAGTGACTTTTAAGTAAAAAGGTGACTTTTTAGTGAAAAAGTTAGTTTTTAGTGACAAAGTTACATTTTAGTGAAAGAGTAAGTTTTTAGTGAAAATGTGACTTTTTAGTGAAAAATATACTTTATAGTGAAAAAGTGAAATTTAAGTATATGCATACTTTTTTCTACTTAAAAATTAACTGCCTGTACCTCGATTTCAAAGGAAAATTTCGTTCGCTTAACTTATATTTGAAACAAGAACAAAGTTTTAATTTTTTTTCGTTTTAAATGAAAATAAGAAGAACGAAATCTTAGCTAGAATTTAAGGGCAGGCAGTAATTTGAAAATAATTTGGCAAAAAGTAATAAAAATAAATTTGTAAGCCGATTATGCCTGAAGACAAGGCTTTTAAGATTTCACTGTCCTAGTTTAGTTCTTGGAGTATCGATCCATTCAGTATTGTTATTGTATCAGTTACGTTAAACGGCTTTTGTTCCAGCTAAGTGGCAGGTTCTAGAATTAATGGGGCTGCCAGCTGTCGTTGCATAGAAACAATTTGATGTAGGGGTGGGGAACGTTGCTAATCTTTTGTTCCTAACTTTTTTCCTAGTGGGTGGCGGCTGCCTGTTCATTGTTATGATGTTATCATCCTTTTTTCCATAGGAGGGGAGGTCAGGCGGATTTATTTGGATTTATTGCCACTTAATATTTTAAAACTCGATAACCATGATGACAAGATTACTTAAATTCAATAAACAAAATAAAACTCAAGTAGAAAAACAACGCAAATTTTTTTCGTGTTTGTCTTACAAATCTGGCATCTCTGTATTACATAGATATCGTCAAATTCACGTTTCCGGCTAACCAGATACATTTTCATTATGTTGCTGTTAGAACAGCATTAGGTGGGTGTGTGTGTGTGTAAGTGCATTTCTTTTTTCCCCCTTAAATAAAATTATTTCTAACATGATGTAAAAATGCCATCAATATTGCAAGAGAATTGCATTTACACTTGCACTTAAGAGAAATTTTTCAGTGATGAAAAAATTCTCTTTCTACTGCATAACAAGCCGGTAAATTGCTTTCAAATGCTCAAAACTGGGGGGCTTATTATGAGTGAAGTACTAGAAAATGAATGTTGAATATTTATTGTTGCAATATTTTTATTATTTCTAAAAAGTTACATTTCTTCTGAAATAATTTATTGAGTTTAAGGTCACTTCGGTTTTTATATAAATAAGACATTAGTTTATTATCGATATTTCGATTTCCTTTTGTTTCTTAATACAAAAACACTTTAAATCGCCTTAATCTGTAACGAGTAAAGTTTGAATTTTCCATCTAATGCACCAATAGAATCGATCAAAAAATAAAACCACGCGGAACTTTCAGTTTTGCTTTTTTATGCATTTCAAAAGACTTTTTTAAATTAATATTCACCATTTCGCACATTAAAATTTCTTTATATGTAAATGTTGGACGCGCTTCAAAAGAATATTGTGTTCATTATCTTTTCATGGGGGAAAGTCATGATCAATTTATTTTTATAAAAAAAAGGTAAAAGCAAAGAAAATTTAGTAAACAATTGACTGAATTCTGAAAATCCCGGAATTTAAAAATTCAAATTCGGGGATTCGCTGAATTAATTGGCATCCCTAGTTCGGTCAAACACTATTTTTTAGTGTAACAAATTTGTATCTATCTCTTTACGAGAATTAAATCAACAAAAGCATTAAAAAAACAGTTTGCATTGCATGCACACTTTTAAGAATAAATAACAAAATCACAGAATTTAAAGCAGCAGGCAAACATTCACTAATATAATTGTTTCCTACACACTCACATTTTTCACTTTCTTCTACTTCCTATTCAATGATTTCTTTCTCAACACAACAAATCACAACAAAAGGAAAAACCAATAACAACAGCAAAAACATCATTAAATTTTAATTTTTTTTTCTAATTTTGTGTCACTTAGGAAAAACTATTCGAATTGCAGGTAATTTTTAAAATGACAAGAGAACAAGCAAATAAATAAAACGTGTGAGATTGAGAGAGCGGGTGTGATACAAAAAAAAAGCGAAATAATTGAAAGAGAAGTGGGAACACTGAACTATTAAATGCTTAGTGCATAAAATACATTTCAATGTGTGAATGTGTTGGTTGTCATAGAAACCAAGGAATGATTTTATTATACTGGATAAAATACATCATTCTTTTAAGTAAACTGATGTGAATAATTCCAGCATTGACATTGTCTCCCTCCAGTGATGTCAATAGGTGAGAAAATAAAATTTGTTAAAGAGCCCAAAGTTGAAATCTAGTTTTGTAAAATTGTTTTTTTTTTTTTTAATAATATATGGGCATTTCTTTCTAAAAGTCCACCGTGACCAAAAATTTAAATGTTATTAAAAGCATATTCTTTTATGATTTTGTTATAGACAAATAGTAAGATTTTACTAATTTTAAAAATTCCCCCATAAAATCGTTGACTACGACGAACAAGCAGACTGCACAGTTGTACAAAAGTAATTTCTTATATGTGAGTGACGTTAGCCTTAACATCACTTGGTCAAATTGTCGTCAAGTGAAATTATATCATCAATGGGATGACACATCGGCATCACAGAAATGACGAATCAGAGTCAGTTTAAAAAAATGTCATCAGTGCGATGACTCAGTAACATCGGAGAAAGAACTCATTAGGCTCATTTTAATGACAGCTTGTCATTGGGATTGACTTTAGTCAAAGTGAGAGAAAATTTTTATTTAATTACCCGTTAAACATGTTTGTTTCTCCTTTGTTTTATTCCGTCCTTTGTTTAAAGAAGAACTCTTTGCTATAGGTCACCAACAGCATGCCTGATATGGTTTTCATAATCATTCTACTTTGAATTGATGTCACTGTAGTCAAAGCATAGATGACGCATAAAATGTGACAAAATTTTATGAAGACTTTCGTTATTGGATTGACTTTTTGATGCCATTCGTTATAACATTGATGTCACAATTCTGATGTTAGGGCATCATTAATATGACGATGCACTTTTCTATGAGTTAGCTTGGTAATTCCCCGTCTACAACTGACATGATTTGCTGTTATAGCATCATGTTAAGGCTCAAATACATTGATCAAAATACTCATCAAGCATTGTGGTAGTATTAGTGAAAATATGTTTGTATGTGTCACACCGACGATGCTGAATGGAAAATCAAATAATTTAGATATTACGGCTAATATTACGTCAAGCACACGTACACGATGAATTCGCCGGCTGGACAAGCATTTGACAAGTGTATTTGGGCCTTTATAAAAGCGTTGTTAAAACATTTGCATTAACAACCGTGTTATAACATGAGATGATGAGTCTATTCTTACCACTAACATCATTTTAGTGTTAATGTTAAGCATTTCATGTCAGTTGTAGACTGTATGTAAGGAATACGGAACAGTTGATCCGTAATGTACACATTTACGTAAGAGTAACGCGACCTTAACACTTTTCGACTAAATACAGTCACTTTACTACTTTAGTGTCACTTTTTCAGTCAATTATGTTTTTACAAAAATCTACTTTTCTCAACAAAAACATATATTTTTTAAACATGGCACACAAAAATTTAATTTTTTTAAAAGTTCTAATTTTTCGGAAAATATTACATATTGTTACGAAAGTAACTTTAGTTAAGACTTAGTTCTAATTATTAGTTTAGAATTAGTTGTATTTATTGGTTAAATTGTATTTACTAGTTATCTTGTAGTAATTTAATTAGTTTACATTGTTATTAAAATTTGTTATCATTATAAATACTTCAACCCCAATGTGCAGAGTACTCTAGAAAAAGTTGATGTTAAAAAGTCTGTTAAAAAAGCTATAGTTTAAGTGATGCGACTACTTAACCATAGATGTCGCTAGTTATTACTTTTTAACTGTTAAGTTTAAAATACATAACATAGCCAATGTATTAGTCGTTAACATCAAATAATAAAAGCTCAAACATACCAGAAACATTCTTAGGTATTACTTTGTAACTGTTAAGTTTAAAATGCATAACATAGCCAATGTATTAGTCGTTAACATCAAATAGTAAAAGCTTAAACATACCAGAAACATTCTGGAGCTTTCTAGATATATTATTATATAAATAATAATAATATAAATAATTGCGAAATGACGTTGCCAAACCAGTTTTAGTTTAAACTTTCAAGTGTGTGGATCACATAGTGAGCAATAAATAAAAGCTGTAAATTACGGTTGTTAAAGTGACTAAGTACTAAATAAAGTTGTGTAAATTTGTAAACAGTAGCAAAAGTGTTGTGTTTATTTGTTTTATTTGAATTGCAATAAAAGAACTCGAAACGGTTTATTATAAAGGAAATAAACCAAAGCGTTATTGAAAGGCAGTAACGTAACAATATTTTTTCAAAATTATAATTTTTTAACAAGGAAAATTTTTTTTATAAAAGTTGCCATTTAAAAAAAAATAAAAGTTAGAAAGTCACTTTTTCTCGTTTGTATTTGAAGTTATTTTCACACAATAAAATTTTAAATTCTTCCAGCAGAATAATTTTTCCAAAAGCGTAAAGTAACTTCATGCACAAAGCAAAACTTCTCGGCAATTTTTTTCAATTAAACTTTTAATCAAAAATAAAATCAGTTTTAATTAAAAATTTAATCAAGTGAATTTAACTTTTACTTATATCGACAACATTACTGCAGAAAATATTTTTTGCATCAAAAAATATTTAATTGATACCATTAATTTGTCTACTGGTGTAAATTTAATTATTTTTTTTTATTTATATCACAATTTTTTTAATTAAAATAAATTTTTATTTTTTTCTGTGCACCAAACAAAAAAAAAACATTTTCCGTAAAAGGTTTCACATCTCATAAAAATTTCACTATATTCGCTATTTCCCGAAGTACATTTATTATCAACCAACAAAAAAATCGCAAAGTTAGCCACACTTTGTGCATCCATCTGTTGTTTTTCTACTATTTTACTAGTGTTTGTAAGTTTAAGGGAAGAAATACATGCACTAAAAGCCAAAAATAAGAGAAACATAAATTAGAGTTTATTTGTTAAATGAGAGTCATCTCCTCTAAAAAAAATAGAAGATTCTTCTTCTTAAAACGAAATAACAAAGTCGATGCATTCAACGATTTCTAACTTCAGTTTAACACGCGACCTACGGAAACGAACATCGACAAGATAAATGATAAAATTGTTCGAAATAATTCTTAAAAACAAAATTAAAACAAAGAAAGGAAATAAAACGGAACAGGAAGTTTTTGTTTAAGAGTGTGCTTGTGTTTTAAGAATTAAAAATAAAGAAATCAAAAGAAATTATGTTTTATAAACATTTATAAGAGAAACAAAGTTAAAATAATAAAAAAAAACTTTTTTTATTTCAAATAAAACCATATCAAAGTAATAAACAAAGAACTTTTTATATCTGGAATAATTTCAATTACTGGTTCGTTGCGGCTTTTGCATGAAAGTGTTATTGAACCTGGTGCATGAACAAAGACTTTCAGTCAGTGAACGCCAGAAAAAAAGGGCGCTGATTGATGTCTGTAACAAATAGTTAAAAGCAAATAATTCTGTGTGTCTTTTTTTAATTTAATTCAAATCAACAACAATTTTGTGTATATCTTTTTGTAAATTTTTTTTTTTTTTTTTTTTTTTTTGGAATCAAATTAAAAAAAACGCAGCTGCTTTAATTAAATTAACTCGTAAACACCCACGTGAACTTTATTTAAATTGGAAAATTTCCTCTCTTTCTTAAGATTTCGTAAATCATTCCCTCCTTACTGATCAATTAACTTAAGATCATAAGAATTATATTTTTTACTAAGAATTTTAAATGAAAATAACTTTAAGAAAATGAAAACCCAAGATCTACCTAATAAAAATAGTAGTGATAGCTCGGGCCACAGCAGTAGCAGAGAAAGTGCTAGCATCAACTACAATTCCCCAATCCCTACCACCGCCACCACCAATGAAGGTGATGAGGCTAAAGAGCTGATCAACTATAGTTCGAGCAGTATTGATAACACCTCAACGGCATCGGCCGACCTCACACAGCCGCCTCCTCACTTTGTCTTTTGCTTGACAACAACAGCACCTAAAATTATAACACAACAAATACCACTACCACCACCGCTCTCCCATATTCAAGATCCCAACAATGATAATCGGTGCGTATATTTTGAACAAAAGAACAGATGTTTTTTTTTTTTTTTTGTATTTATCCCAAATATTTTCTTTGTCTGAAAATCTTGATATCTTTATTTACTTGGTAACTGTAGTGTAGCGTAAGACTTTTTTAACTGGCAAACTTCTTGTTATGAAGAAAATAAATTGCTATGAATTATTATAACCAGGGCAAGTTTATTACGCTTTATGTAGATTTAACTAAGAACTTGATCTATCTAGCAATAAATTACACTGTGCTCTAAATTGACACTTTTTTTAAGACAAGCTGGGCACTTGGCGTTTTAACATAATTCGGGTACGCTGAATCCAGTGGTGCCCGCTGTTTTTTTTTTTTTTTTTTTTGAGGTTCGCTCTGGTTTTCGAGATATACCGTTATTTAAAAAACGTTCGCGTAACTCAAAAACGCTTTAACTTATTGAAAAAACTAAAAAAGAACCTAAATTCCTAAATTTGGCCCCTGCTGCGCCTAGGATGCCCCTAGATGGGTCAAATGTAAGACCAATCCCACTTTATTTTTCATCTCAATCATTTATTTTTAACATTCTCACCCCATATCTCCATTCCTTAAGGTGGCTCCCATACAAAATGTTCAATGCAGACTAGAAGGAGTCGCCCCTAGGTAAATAAAATATATGTATATCATTAGTTTTTTGTTCTTAACATTCTCTTAAAACATACAAATATTGCGTTGTATGAAATTCTTAAAGTAATTAAAATTTGTCGACTTTTGTGAATAAAATCAAAAGTTGTAACCAGATTTTTGGCTGGTTTTGTTAATAGCTTCGTTTTTTATATGTCTGCAAAAAATTAGAAGCATAGCTGTTTCTAAAACGACTGCGCATATTAGAAAGAAGTTTTACTTTTCTTATTTTTTTTTGGGGAATTTCATTGCGGGTACATCATCTGCATATGTATTAGCATGGCAGAATGATAAAACATTTACTAAATCATTTATGTACATTGTCCCCCCATAATAAATTTTAGTGTATTTATCAAAGAATAAAAATTGGGAATTTAGTATGTACCTACATCATAACTAATTTTAAATTTGAAAAATGGCCCTAAAATGGAGCCTTGAGGCACACCCCTATTTATAAACCTCCTTCTAGATATTCTACCATCTATTTGTACAAATTGTTGCCTATTATATAAAAATTAATATACAACCCTACATGCTGACCTAGAGGGAAGCGAACTGACACCAAAGTAGTCCCGTGATAGGTCTTTGGTGGTAGAGACCGGTTCTAGTTTGAAAACTTTCTATGAATAAGATCACTTGTACATGGGGTTGTCATTGGAGAGGGTCAATTGAGACCATTTGGCCATTCACAAATCTATTCTCAATGGACGTGTTTAGTGACAGTTACTAAAACTTTCAATACGATGTAGTATTATTTCAATAAAAAAAAGTCCTAGAATTAAATTCAAGAGCCAAATTTTAGAAAGTGCCAAAAAATGTATCACACCAACGGTGAAGACTCTACTGTAATTCATTACTTCTTCTAAACCAGTTACATGATTGGTTCTCCTTTCACTGGTCATGAGTTTTTTCTTTTTGTACCTGTTCTATTTTCACAACTCCCAAGACCAGTCTGTTGGACCAATTGACACAAATTTCCCGCAGGGAAGCTTTCCATGTCAGATAGAATTAAAAGCCTTGTAAAATCAAGAAAAATTGAAATTGCCCCACGACCACGACATTAAAACTAACGAAGTAGAACTATGATGGATCTAAAGCCCGACTAATAAGGAGTGATTAAGCGACCAGTGTTCAGCTGATGTGATATTCTGTTATTTAATATATTCCTGAAAATTTTAGAATAAATGGGCAAAATACTTATTAAATACACCAGTTTTATTTATAAAAGCACCAAGAACTATGAAACAAAATTGAAGAAATACAAAATAGATCAGTAACAGTAAAACCAACAAAGTTTTAAATAAATATCGATAGTAGAAAATATCGACAGTATCCCAGCTCTAGTACAAACAGATTCGATATCAATACAAAACAACCGAAAAATAGTGGACAGGCTTGAAGAAACGGGCGCAGCGCCAAAAATAATTTTTATATCTGGAGATTATTCGTGGGGTAGCAAAAAAGCCCACCAGGATAAACTACAATTTATTGACTTTTATAACACTCTGTTGATATCGTACCATGGTGAAGGGTATAAAAGATTCGGCATAGCCGAATATAGCACTCTTAGGCCCAGAACAGACGGTAAAACTCAACTGGAACAAAACCCTTTAGAAATTATTGTTTTGAAACCAGTTTCAATCGTTTTCCACACAACTTGCAACCTAAATTGTACCAGAATGTAATGAATTATCACAATCATTTCGATTTTCTTTGAGAACAGATGAAACGCAAGCAAGAGTTTCCAGCACGCCGGTTTCAATGCAACTGATCGCGTCGCGTCTTGTATGGTCCCTCAAAGGAGGGTATGGCATAAACTCAAATGAAACTCGAAAATAACTAGAAGTTGCAGTTTCGTTGCAGTTGCGTTTCACTGTCTGTTCTGGGCCTTACTTGTTTTAATTGTCTTTATTTTTATAAAAATGTATTAAATTAAAATAAAATCGCCTCTGACTTCATTTGTACATTTCATTGTAAAAGTCGCTTTTAGTCACTATTTTTTAGCTGTAAAAACTTTTTGGGTTTCCTATAATTGGAATAGTCACTTATTTATATTTATTTTTCTAATTAATTTTTGTAAGACAAAAAAGCGTAAACATATCGCACGACTTACTTCAAGGAAGCATCTAGTAAAAAAAAAAACAAATAATAAATTAACGCTTTTTATACCCTCCACCCCAATAAGTTGTTAAGAGGGTATACTAAGTTTGTCATTCCGTGTGAAACTTTTTTATTATTCATCTCAGACCCCATAAAGTTTATATATTCTGACTCCTTGAGTAATTCTAAGTCGATTTTGCCATGTCCGTCTGTCTTTCCGTCTGTTCGCATTCAAGTGTCAAAAAAGCCTGGTAGGCTCAAAGTGTCGGATCTTTTCAGCCTCCAGTCCCCTTCGAACTTTATTAGATCCCGAGCGAGGTAGTTGGGATGGACCATTAGTTTATCTATGTATTTGACTGAATACTTTTTAATTTTTTCCTGGATGGTAGCGATGTTAAGATCTCTGTGGATAATGTCATTACGTATATACCATGGGGCGCAGACAATTTGCCGTAATATCCTAGACTGTCTTCTTTGTAGCGTCTGGATGTTTGATGCGCATGCAGTACCCCATAATTGGATGCCATATGTCCATATTGGTTTTATGATAGACTTGTATAAGAGAACTTTGTTGTCTAAGGAAAAGTTTGAGTTTCGACCGTTTAGCCAATGTTGTTGGGCTACTTCAAGTTTCATAGCCGTTATTTTCGCTTCAATATGACGAGACCAGGTCAAGCGTCTATCTATATGAATTCCCAAGTATTTAACATGGCTTCTACCGGAATAGTGATGTTATTACAGCAGGGCACGTTTGTCTTCTGAGCGTGAAAGTTAAGTGAGCACATTTAGCCGGGTTAACCTTTATTTTCCATTTTTCTAGCCAGGCTTCTAGTTCATTGATGTGGGACTGTAAATGCTGCGATTCAACTTTTAGGTCCTGATTAACACTAATAAATGCTGTGTCGTCTGCAAACGTAGAAGTATGTGTGCTCGGGCTTGTTGGCATATCAGCTGTATATAGTATATACAGTAACGGCCCTAATATACTGCCTTGAGGGACACCAGCAGATATTTTATTGGTGGGGGAGTATTGGTTTTTTGATCTAACCATGAACGTTCTGCCAGTTAAATAGCTCTCAAGGAAATAATAAACAGAATGATATAAGATTTTGCAAGAATTCGTTTTATTCAACTGGAAATCACGCTGTCAAATGCGGTTCATAATTTAACCTTATTAACAATGCTATCATAACAAATTTTGGCACATCACAGTTTAATAGGACTAGCAATGACACTGTAAAATTTCGTGAAGATCGGTTTATAATTTACCATAGGCCCCATATAAACTATACTCCCGGAAAATAGTTTGTACGCCTTAAACCGTAATTTATAATGTTATCAGAATAAAATTGAATACTTCAGTTTTATAGGACTAGAAATAGCACTAATAAATTTCGTGATGATCGGTCCATAATTTACCCTAGGCCCGATATAAAGCTTACTCTGTGCCCATGTTCTGTAACTCTCGCGTCGAGAAAGTTTTCGATTGAAATGTGTGAAATGAAACAAAAATGCCATAAATTGAAACAAACAGCTGTTTTTCTCACTTAACTGTGTCTGTAACTTTTTTGGCGAGTACAAACAAGCTGTCACGTAAGGAAATTACTAGCCAATTTACAGAAAAAGTGTGTCTGTAACATTTTGGTGAGAAAAGTTCCCGCTTTGAACTGTCAAATAAACTTACGAATAAAAATGGGGCGAGAAAAAATTTTAACACTAAAAAACAATTAAAAATGCAAAGAATAATAATAATAATATTTTATTCTTGGCACATTTTTCATTGTTTTATTATTTTGCTTTTAACATTTTTATAAAATATACGAATGTCTTCAAAACTCGTTTACAAACAACAAACATTAAAGTCACTCTTTACACAATTTGGCATATCCGACGGTTGTGTTTTCGCCGCCGTCGTTGAAAAATTTTCAATTTAAGTAAATTTTGGTCGCCGTCAACGATATGTGTTACTGGCGTTCTGAACGTCTGCAATGTCACATCGGCTTCGAGTGCAATATTTTGACATTTATAATGTAACGACGTAATCTCTTTTGATAGTTTTCGACATGAGTTACACACATTTTTCTCACTTTTCGAGAAACGATGGAATATTTTGTTTCACATCTTTTCGATGCAAGAAGTTCTCACTAAAGTTACAGAACATGGGTACTGGTTAATGAATTTAATACGCCAAAAATCGTAGCAGATATATTTTGGTTGAGGGAAAATTTCTTCCAACTAAGTATCATATGATCAGAAAACATGTTATGAATTTGGTGATATACGGTCCATAATTTACCTTAGATCCGAGATTTAGCAGCCTTCTGAAATTCACTGTAAAAGCAAACACTTATTTCAACGCTGTATTGAAATTTATATTTTTAATACCAAAAATCACTTGCAGAATTTTGGGATGATTGGTTGGCTCATAGCTTACCATGGCTCCAATATAAATTCTCCCTTCTGAAAATCATTTAAGTTCGGCTTAAACTGTTACGAATCATGATATTTTACTCAAGCTAGTTAAAATTGCTAAAAAAAAAAAAAAAGCATAAAACTTTCTGATTGTCGGTCAATACTTTAATAAAGGTCTAAACCGCTACCAATTTTAATGCTGATGTCTGTTTTTATAAAATAAATTATTAATAAATAGATATCATGTAGATAGCACTCCTGAAATATTTGAACTGTCAGTGAAGGGTATCAAAAATTCGGCACAGCACTCTCACTTGTTTAAGTATAATTTGAAAAATTTGTAAACCTCATATTTATCTTTTGTTTTAAACAAAGCAAATTATTTCTTCGCCCAAAATTGTCGCTCTTAATATTTAATGTTTTCACCAATTCAATTTGAACAACACCCAAATTCAATGAAAAGTCTTTGATTATGAACAAACAATAATTATTCCCTAAAACAACAAAGAAATTTTCCCATAAGCAAATAATACACTGAAAGAAAAATCGCTTCATTGGATTTCGTAATTACGTTAAAAATTTTCATTGGATATATGAAAACTTAAGTTTGTCCAAGTTAAACAAAAAATTTTAATTGGGAACATAAAAAAACAATTTACAAATATAACTATATTCATAAATTAATACAAAATTATAGTTTCCTTAAAAAAATGTTTAATTGTTAATCAAAAAATGTAAGATTTCATTATTTCATACATCTAATGTTATATGGCATTAAATTTATGAAATCAAAAATTTTTTTATAATAGCAATATATTTCAATAATGCTTTCATAAATTTAAATGTTCATTATGACAATGAAAAATGTCATTATAGTTATGAAACAAAAACTTTCAATCAACGCTGTTATAGTCGTTATGGACAATTTAATCTCATATTTACGCTTTTAATCGAGTAAAAAACATAGTTTTTTTTATCCAAAAACTACACTGCCCCGGTAGGCTAGCTGGAAGTGAGCTTGTTGCACCAAGGTTGCGCGATCGATTCTCGACAGAGACAGAAAAAAAATAAAATACGAAAAAAAAATAAAAAAAAAATTTTTTTTTTACTTTATTGAAGGTATTCATCCAATGAATAATATTCATAGATCTAATATAATGTTTCATTAAATACATTTTATGAAACAGGTTTCATTGATCCAACGAAGCGCTGCATAGGTTGCTTTTTAATGCAATTTTTCATGGAATTAATGTCAAAATTCATTGGTATTGCGAAGAAAATTCTTTCAGTGTACAAATAACTGTTACGTAGTAAGAAATTATCGTTTATTTAAAAAGGTTTGTCGAATTTTTCTTTTTTTGCTAAAAAAACAACAAAAATAACAAAATAAAGCTAGAATACAAATTTACTTTTAACACCATCTCATTGTATGTACGTATATTTATGTACATAAGTGTAACTATCAGTATTTTCTAAGTTATAAACTAATTACTGAAAAAAAGTAATAAATTAAATAAAAATTACGTTACTTTTTCAAATTAAAATTTGTAAAAACTTTGAAATTTAATTATTATTCATTTTAAAAATTTCCCTTTAAAATTATTATTTTTTTTTTTATTTTTTTTTTTTTTTTTTGAAGCTTGTTTGTTATCTTCTTCATTTTGTTTAAATATTTTGCAAAATGTAATAATTTTTCATAGAAATCTGTGTGAATATTTAATTAATTCTAATTTTTCAATGCAATTCCAATAGAAGAGATTGTATCGAATACAACAACAACATTTTTTGTTTTTTTTTTATCAAAAAATTTACACACCTGAATTCAATGAAAAAAATTAAAAAAAAACATGTGAGTGAAAATATGTTCTCGTATTTAAAATATTCATGCAATTATTCAAATTAATTAAATTTTTTGTATTAATTTTCATCACATTTCATATTTGTATGCATTTCCGTGTGAAAAGTGTTTTTTTGTGTAAAATATTTCTTTTCCTGTTAAACGTGTGAAAAGTGACTTTCCATGTCAAAAGTGACTTTTTGTGTGAAAAATTATTTTTTGCATAAAATAAGTCTGCATTAAAATCAATTAACGCTAAAACTAAATTCAAAAAATATAATTTAGCTTCCTAGCTCTAGTTCTACTATCCTTTGTGTTATGTTCAAACTCACTGAAAGTCAAAAAACTTATACAAAATAATTAAAAATATTCAACTGCTTTGTTTAAGTGTAAACGATACACGACTACACGAGTATTTAAATTGATATAATATTTCAAAAAGCACGAAACGAAAGAGATTATTCATTGATGACAGTTCAATTAGTGAACATTTGCAATTGTCAATAATTAAAAACACAAAATTTAGGAAAACAAACACACACAAAATACACCAATTACTGTAAGTTACGTACAGTAAAACGTAAAAACAAACACCAATTTATTTCATTTCGCTTATTTTGATAGATATGTAAAAAACTGTGCCAATATGGAAAAGTAGCTTATGTCGATTATTTAAGTTTGCAGATCTTCTCAGTTTTTTTTTTTTAATTCTATTCAAAGAGGGTTTTACTTTAAGGTACGTTTTCACAACTTACCGGTAGCTAAAAGTAGACTTAACCCAGCCTTATAAAAAGTGTTCCATTATTAAAACTTTACTTTAACCTAAAGTGAGCGATAAAGTAGATTATGGTTCATCCTTCCTGGTAGGTTAAAGTAAAGTTGTAAAAATGGACCACTTTTTATACGTCCGATAAAATCCTAACTTTAGCTATCGGGAAGTTGTGAAAACGGGCCTAAATCTGTATATGTATTATCGTATTAGCAACAACTTTAATAGAGCCTTAAAGTAAATGATAAAAAAATGTTTAGTACAGTAATTTTCGCTTATAGTCCATTCTGCTTAAAGGCCAAAAACGGATTTAAGCCGAACTGTCCTATTCACATGCAGATATTTTCGAATTTCATACAAATTATTAGTTCTAAGGTCCATTTCGCTTGTAGTCTATTTTCGTTTAAAAGCTATATTTTCTTAGCACGCATATATAATTCTTCATGCAAAAATATTCGCTTATAGTCCACTCTGTTTTTTATATTTTTTTAATCAACTGGCAACAGTCAAACTTCATAGAAAAAAACGATAATTAAAATATTAGATATTAAAAATTAATTATCAAGGTTACGTTATAATGTGCTAAATTCCCATTTTATACTATTGACAAACTGAAGTTTATTGTTGATGGGATAAGCTATTCCTATGCGCATTTCACTGGTTGCTTAGGCCAGATCGTCACGAAACTTCATCCAAAGATTTTAGAAAAACTAAAGATATCATACAAATAAAACTGTTAAGCGAATAAGAATTATAAGCCCAAGTTTTACTTGTAGCAATATCAAAGCTTAAACAAAAACAACAACAATAAACAGTGAGTTTATCTTTTCTTACAATCCCAACCACAATTGGTTGATTTCTTGTCAACTCTAAATGTAAGTGGGTAAAGAAAAAACAAAAATAAAACAAATTTCTTTATTTTTTTTTTTTTTGCCAGTTCAGTTTTATTTACACTGCCACATGCATATTAGTTATCAAAGTTTTCTTATTAGAGTTTTTTATATAGACTTTGACGTTTGGTATAACAAAAAATTGTCAGGTGAAGACCCCATGTAAAAATCCTATGAAATTGATATGTATGTTGTGTTTGATTTCGTCATCCAAAGAATTAAAATGAAACTCATACTCATTTGTTTTTATTGAAATCTTTTAAAGCATTTGAATTAATTAAAAAAAAAAGACTTTTGTTTTAACTATTTATTTAAAATAAATCAATATATGACTATATTTTAAATAAACTTTTCTTTTGTTTAAAAAGAGTGGTTTTATTGAAGAAAATCATTTTTATATAGTCCAAAATGTGGATTATACAAGGTTTCCCTTGTTATCTATAAAATGGCTTAAAAAAATCGGTTATAATGTAAATTCGCTTATAGTCCACAAAAGTTGTGCAACAATAGTAGTGGACTATATGCGAAAAGTACTGTAAATATTAAAGACTAGCAGATACCAGGCGTGTGCTACAACATTCCTCCTTCTCGTAGACCCGTTTTGGAACTGTCTGTCTATCTAAATAGTGATCTATCTACGTATGTTTAAAATTTTATTAAAATCGGTTAGATTGTTTCTTAGAGGCAGAAATTGGTCCCTACCTCAAATCGTAGTCCTATTTTATTTTATTATTTTTGCATAGCTAATGTACCCATATAAATATAGATTTATCTAAGATTTAAATTTCATTAGAATCTGTGAATTGCCCCCTAATTCCGCTCGTGGTCCTTGTTTTGAAAAAATATGTAGCCTAAAACCAGTATTCGAAAATAAACACTAAATATCGCTCCTTAGTGTTCGGTTCGCTAGATTTTTGGAAAACACAAACGCTTAGTCCCCATTTACATTATACGATTTTTGTCGTTTCTTCTTTGAGGTCGGTCTTATATTTACACTGTTCGATTTTTGTCTTTACAACTTTTTCTGTGCCACCGAACTTATATACATTTTTCCTTAAATGAGAGAACAATTACAGAACGAATGAGCAAACAAAATAAATCAAAGAATGCACTCGCTTGTGTACCCCTTTTAATTCCTCTGTCCCCTCTCGCCTAAAAGGTAAGAATCGCAACGACAAAAATCGTATAATGTTAATGGGAACTAATAGTGTGTGTTTGTGTAGAGTGCCCCGGTAGGCCAGCTGGTAGGAAGCTAGTCTATCAGCACCGGGGTTGTGGGTTCGATTCCCACCAAAGACTCTGGTTTATTTCCTGCAGACAAGCGAAAAGCTTCGCGGGATTAGCTTAGGATATTAAAAAAAAAAAAAAAAAAAAAAAATCATTAAAAAAATAACGTTGCGCTGTTTGTAATCTTTCGAACACAAAAATAATACTGTTCTTATCCACCTCAACAAGAAGATGGGAACATATAATTCCGTTCGTTTTTTTTTAATCACAAACTTCATTGTGTTCGGTTCAGCTCATTAATGCTCGCTCATTTCTGTTGTAAATACTTAACGCCCTTTTGGCTGCTAAAAAATCAAAATTTTTTTACAAAAACAAAATACACATACGAAAAAAAACACAAAGCCAGAAAAATATTTTTACACAAACAAAACATATACACTATACACACAAAAGCTGTTCGTGCTGCGGTCGTTGCTAAATTTTTTATAAGTTTATTTCTCTATCAATGTAAAAAAAAGAAACATTATACACCAATAAAATATAATGTTTGTCCACAGTATCACTACAATTGTTCTGTTTTTAACGAAAAACAGAACACTACATAATGTTCGGCTCTATCTTGAAAATAGTTACGAACGGTATTAAGGGTTGTGTTCGTCTTTACAAACTCTAAAAAAATACATATCGTTCCTGGGTATGTGAGCCGAACGCTAAATAATGTTCTGTTTATTTTCGAACACTGCCTTAAACCATCTTAACAAAATGACCTTTCTTATGAAACTGGTTTGGAGCACGTCGGTAAGCTGGTTTCAGAGTCTATAACGGACATTTTTTTATTTTATAAATCTATATATATGACAGTTTCAGTTAATGAGTTTTGGAGAAAAACGATTTTGAAGTTAAGTTAATTTTCTTTTCTTATCAAAGGTGTATTTTAAAGCTTATTTATGACAAAAGTAATGAAGCTAGAAAACTGCGGTTTACTGCAAATTTTAAGAATCACCAAAAAAGTAAAAATCGATTTTTTCATCAATAGGTCCCGTTTAACTGAAACTGTCACATATGTATATAAAATTGTAACGTTACTAACTGACTTACTGATTCATCATCGCACAGCCTAAAAGCCTGAAGTTCAAAACTTGAATTTGGACCAGAGAATGGTCACTCCCCAAATCGATCCACTAAGACGGGATTTTTGGAAATTTGAATGTTAAGGGGGTATAAATGGGTAGAAACGGGAAAATTCGGTAACCCTATATATCCAAAACTAAAAAAAGATACACAAAATGTAATACTTATCGTTGTTCTTTAGAAAAATAAGCGGACAGGTCTCTGGTACTTTTTTGAAATTCAGCCCTATTAGGGAGTAAACAGTTAAAACCTGAATTTTGGTCCTTTTTTGACACCCCCTCTATCTTTTGAACCAATATCACATTCGAAACTTATCAAAAAAATACGAATACCGATTAGTTACCTTTTCGAAATTCGAACATTTAAGTGGTGAAAATCGTAACTAATTTTGGTACTTTTTTTTACAAAACATTTTTCTCCATTCACTGACATATTCGTACTAAATTATTGGCACCCACTACAATACTGAAATTTTTTATACCTTAATGAAGGAAAAAAATAGTACCAAATAGGGGAAAAACGGGAAATTGATACTTTACTTTAGCTTTTTGGTTCTACAACTGGTATTTCTTTAATTTTCTTTAATGTTGGACCTTTAAACATTAGATTTGACATGCAATATCCTGAGTGGATAAGAATCTATGACGGAACTTTTTGGTAATTTTTTGTTCTTTTACTGGTACTTTTTGAATTTCTGTCAGTATTGGACATAGAAACATAAAATTAAACATGCAAGGTCCTGAGTGAATGAGAATCTGCAAGAGGGCTTTTTGGTACGTTTTTGTTCTTTAACCGGTACCTGTAAAAGAATAGGCCCGATTACAAATTAGCAGCTTAAATGCTAAAATTTAAACAAGTTTTAACCTAGAAAAATAAACTTTGGCATAAAAATATGTTCACGAAGGAAAAGGAGACGCTAACGAAGTAGCAGGTTAAATGCTAGTCTCTAGATAAAATGCATAAAAGCGTAACTAACCAAAAATTAAAAATCGAGTTTTTAATTGATTATTATGAATGTCAGTAAACTGCATGCTTTGACAAAATGTTACACTTCTGCGATCAAAAATTACGCTTTTATTACGAAAAAAACAAGGGACTTAACTACAAGTGTGTTTATTTGATAAATGCAAAACGATGTAATTACACATTTTTTTCTAGCAAAATATAATGATATGGTTTTCTTTGAAAATTGTTTGAAGACCTCCTTGGATCGCTTATCAATGCATGTTTTTTGACATGTTTAAAGTTTTCATTTTAGAAAGTTTTTTGCTTCCCCTGTAAAATTATATTTTAATTAGTTACGCCTTTTTGCATTGACGTTAAATTGATTGATTTTACTCCTGTTTTCGTTGTAATAACTCAATTTTGTTTTATGTCGACTTAAGCTACTCTTCCATATCACTACAGATATGTACAAGTACTTTTCGGTGCTTAATTATACAATAATTGTGGCTCAAATAGTGCACCGCACGTTTGAAAATTACATACAATTTATTTTTGTTTCTAAATTGTTTTGATGTGGGAAATGGGTGGTTGGGTCGCGTTTAATTGAAATCCGCATATAAATATTCTATTCGCTTTTATAATTTTTTTTTTTTTTTTTTTTTTTGCAACACTCAATGACCTTTAGGTCAATAACCACTGTAGACATAACTTTTATTGTAATGCTTGCCTTTATTTTTACGGTTCTAATAATAAATGCTGTTTCTCGTTTTCGGTCTTTTATAAAGAGTAATTGTTATTTATATTGTACATGAAAGCAAAATACAAATTACATAAGAGCTTCAACTAAGAGTAAAAGTAACAAATAAATTGTGTAATTCGGTTTTATGTGATAAGCTCTCAAGCAAAGCAAAATACTTTTAAAAGGAAGAAAGGATCAGATAATTAAATTAAATTTGGAAGACAATTATATTTTCATTAGAACGTGAATTTTTGTACCCAAACAGTCAGATGTGGAAAGAAAACCAAATTCTTACGAAAGAGAAAATTAAAACGTTCTTACTTTCTTGTGAAAACGCAAAAATTTTTCGTTTTTAATTCGTTTCGAGTAAAGTGTAATTAATCATTTGAGAGCACTAAAAAAAGAAACGTAAAAAATCAAGTTAAAAACGTGAAAACAAGGTTGATTTAAAATTTTTCGGTGGTGATTTTGCTTCATATGTTTTTCATGTTTATTCAACCTGATTCTACAATAACTTGCGAACAACATTTTTTTCTTTAAAAATAGTTCATGTTAATTGAACATTGCAGTTAAGTTAGAGCAAAATGTCATTTATATTGAAATAACAATTCGAATCACGTTGAATGAAAGTAGTTTCAAATTGTAACAACGTGAATTTCATGTAGAATCAAATTGGTTTGAGGATGAAATAACAGTGTGAAAAAGCTTCAGAGACAACATATGCATTTCTTTAAGAATAATTCAAAACTCAAACCCCTTTGTAACACATGTTTCACTTATTTTGTATTTTCCTTTGTCAACAGAAGCATCAGCAGAATCCCTAGATATATGGTTTTCGTCATCATTGTACTTTGAAACCTTGATGTACTATTTTACTATTTAACTCAACAATTTTTACAAATAGAATTCGGGAATTTTTCTTTTTTCTTGTAAATAATGTTAATGAAAACCGGGTCATTCTAATAGTTTCTTAATTTTCTGTAAACACACCATATATCACGGAAAGTGAAAAAAAAATATAATATTCTCTCTCACTCTCTCTGGTTCCAGAGGCAAGGGCTTAGAATTATTCTTAAATAAATACATCAGTGACGCCATAAGGATACGAAAGATCCATTTTTCGTATCTTTTGATGACTTCAGGTACCGTGTATAATCCTGACATTTTGTGTATCTTTTAAATCTGTACGCAAAATGTACAGAAATAAAATATTAACTTTCCGTCTCTGACAAAGTTTTTTAATGTGGATTCATCCATGCGTCCCAAACAATATTTTTGTTGTTAGGTTTATGCTATGTTCACATTTGGGTTTTTAAACGTGTTTAAGCAAAATGTTGATTTACCCTGCAAATAATAGGACCAGTCCAAACACGCGTGTAAAGAGTAGTCCACAAGGGACCAGGACTAGTCCAAAACTAACCCAAACGTATGGAAAAAACCTGGTCTATTTAACATTACGATGTCCTAGGAGAGGACCATATAACCCACCTTTGGACCACTAAGGAGTAGTTTTAAAACTACTCCATGCTGTACACAAGAGGATTAGTTTTGAAGTCGTTTAAAAACGAAAGCATGTCGTTAAAAACGAAGACATTTCGTCTCACTACAAACACTTTTTAACAATGACATGGTCCATGTTTGCATTACATCGGACCAGTCCATGGAGTAGTCCATTTCATCAAAATGGATCAAGTGGTCCAATTTTATTTGCAGGGTAGCTAATCAAAGCCGTTCACATTACATTTGAGATGATTAAGATGACAGATGATTAAGAAAAAACACACACACAAACACACAAAAAAACAACAAACACATTTAAATTTCTTTAAAGTATTAAAAATGGATAAAAACACTTTTATAAAGTTATCAGAAGATTATTTTAATAATTTTAATGATGTAATTGTGAAAATTTATGAATTATTTAAGAAAAAAAAAATAAAAACATTAAGCAGAAATCTTGACCGGTTGTACACGGTAGTTGGCGATTCTACATTTGAGGTATGTTCAGTGGATTCTATGTGGTTTATGAAGTGATTTAGTTGTAATCATGTCAATTTGAAGTGATTAACAAATCACTTCAATGTATGGGTAATCATCTCGATTTTGAAGTGATTAGAGCTTAATCACGTTCGAGCTGCTTAAACGCGTTTAAGAACCCAAGTGTGAACATAGTATTAGTGTATCCCTGCAGATAACGAGACTAGTCCATACATGCGTGTAAAGAGAAGTCCATAAAGGAGTCGGAGTACTCCAAAACTACTCCAAATATATGTGTAATAGGTGGTCCATTTAACATTACAATGTCCTAGGAGGGGACCATTTAACCCACCGAAGTAGTCCCTAAACTACTCCATGGAGTACTAAAGTGGGTAAGTTTTAAAAGTACTCCATGTTACTACAGTATGGAGTACACTTAAGGGGTAGTTTAAGTATTTTTCTTTTTCATTTTTTTACTTTTATGGTGTGTTCTGTAGTCTATTATTGCTATTATTAAATATATTTACTTGGTATTTTTAATTTTTTTACCTTTTTTCCACAAATTTCACAAACTTTCACTTTTTAATAAACAATTAAAAATGGCCACCAACAGGGCTAACAATGTGTAATACTGTAAACTATATATACATCATGCAGTTGTTGGCATCACTGCATGTTAATTTCTTATAACATGGTCCATACTACAGTACATTGGACCATGTTGTAAGTAGTCCATTTAAGCCACAATGGACCACGTAGTCCAATATTATCTGTAGGGATGTGTAGCCCACAAGGGACCAGGACTACTCCAAAAGTAACCCTAACGTATGGAAAAACCCTGGTCTATTTAACATTACGATGTCCTAGGAGAGGACCATATAACCCGCCTTTGGACTACTAAGGAGTAGTTTTAAAACTACTCCATGGTATACACAAGAGGATTAGTTTTGAAGTAGTTTAAAAACGAAAGCACGTCGGGTAATTTTGCTTCATCTCAAGTGTAATTTCGAATTTTGATGGTGGTAACACTGAAAGATAGTTACATATAATTAAGTTTAAATTAAGCTTACTGTATTTTTAAAAATAACATATTTAGTGTACCAAAGGGTGGCTGTGATTATTCGAAGAAATTTATTTTGCCGCTATTGAGTCAGTGCCCCATAACTGAAAACCGTAGCACCGGATTGGCTTTAATAAAGAGTTGTAAATTAGAAGTTTGCAATCGAAAATAAGCACATAATTTCTTCCAATAAGCCAAATTACTTGAAATGCTTTTCGTCTCGTTTGAGTTTTAATTTTGCCTCTATATGTCATTTCCAAGTTAAACGTCGACTTACCAATATATTTTACATGCGAATGTTAAGGTGAATGTTGAGGTATTATTTGATTATTGATTTTAATTTGGGGGCATGATTGCCGCCGAAAAGTGAATGTTGTTTGTACGTATTTTTTCTCTTTGACCAGAGTACTCCATTGTTTTAACTACATTTCTGGTTAATATATATGATTCTGTAAGTAGCGAGATCCTTCATGATGGGTTTCGTATATGATTAGAAGAGTCGTTTCATCAGTAAAAGTTGAAGTGTAGGTGTAGTTATTAAAGTATAATAGTGGACATAAAATGCTTCCTTGTGTAACTCCAGCGTCAATTGGCTGAGGAGAACTTAAAAAATCGCCTTCATTAAAAATAAATTTTAGGCATTCTAATAGTTTGTGTGTGTTAAATGGTAAATTTAGCTTCAATAAGGCCCGTTTTCACAACTTATCGATAGCTAAAGGAAGGATTTTATCGGCCGTATAAAAAGAGTTCCAGTATTACAACTTCACTTTAACCTACCAGGTAGGATGAACCTTAATTTTACTTTATCGCTCACTTTAATAATGGAATACTTTTTATAAGGCCGGTTAAAGTCTTCTTTTAGCTATCGGTAAGTTGTGAAAACGGGCCTAAGTGTTGTTAGCCTTAAGGGTAGACTCAAAAGCTTAAGAAACATCGATGAAGAGAACAGAGCAATATTTTCTTTCTTTAAATACTTTTCTTATAACGTTAACTATTTCATGGGTTTGTTCAATTGTACTGTGTTTTCTTCTAAATTTTCAAAATTTGAATAAACTTTGCGCTCGTCATCTAAAAACAGGCAGTTAAACTTTAAAGTATTCCATTGACTTGTTTTCTAGATTTTATTTTTATCGATTTAAAAAAAAACCATGTTAAAATATTTATTTTCATTTTGCTTAAAATTAATAACCACATTTTTGCTGGCTTCCAAATGTTTCATCATTAAATCTGGTACACAAATTGTTAAAAATAAATTTATTTTTAATTAAATCATAACGCAATCGTTTGAAATTAATCGGTTGAAGTTAATGGCGAAAGAATTAAGAAGAGCAAATTGAAATTCAGTTTAAGTGGGGTGGGGTGGGTGATATATTCTAAAGGATTTTATATGTGTATCTTGAAAAAATGTGGGTCAAAATTTTTATAGATTTAATTAACTTAAATATACCTAGAAATATTTAAGTCTAATGAAGATTTCGTAGTTAATTTTGCGCAAGTAATTAACCTCTCAGATCAGATAAAGAGGAGATGATTGTGGGAAATTTTATGTTTAAACTTCTTAAAGTTAAAAACGAAGTCAAATTATCAATTGTATCAAAATAAAGATATTATCAAAACAAAATTACTGTTTCTAAACTCAATAATATTGTGGTTACTTTAAATATATTTATTTTTAGCGCAACTATATTGAGTCACGTTCAAGTACACGAACCAAATCATATTATGGTTTCCTTTAACCAGGTATATTTTGCCCGTGATAATTTGCACGTTTAAAATTTAACATATATAAATGTTTCTTCACATCCTTTAAACAACAGTGGGCAACCGTGCATTAGTGTATGTACGAGTAAATAAATGCTTAAATTATAACAATGGCTTCGGTAACAATCATATAGTTGCTAAAACTAGGAGGAACCACCACAGGAGGAACTTTTCCATAAGGGTGAAAAATTAGCCTTCTATGTGGAATTCTCAATTCCTGCGACTAAATATATAAACCACAGCTACTTAGTGATCCCCATACGCAAAAGCATCATCCTGAGAAAAACAAATCTCATTAGAGTAATCAAAACCAAAGAACTCCATTCTTAAATAACATACCAACGCACACCCATCTTCAACAGTGGTAGCTCAACTTCCCATCAGCTTTTAGTTTCAAGTTCACTAACAGTCCTACGATCTAAACTTTTTTTAAAAGACTACCAGATCTTCATCACAACCAAGAGAACATACCACCTGGGGCATCAACCAACAATCAGTCCGATGCCGTTACACCAGGGGCTACTAACTCCCGTAGTACCAGATAAGGAACTCTAGTCAGCCTTCGGTCTAAAGAAAGCACGAAGACTTTAGGAGGCCTATAAATTTTAAATTCCTGATTTTATGCAATACCAAAAAGTGAAATATCATTTAGATGATCCCTTCACCCCGGGATTAATGACGATACAATCAAAATTTTAAATGGTTCAAAAGTTTCCTAAAGAATTGTTGTGTTGTTTTAAGGCACTAAACGTTCATTATTTATGGTTTATGTCATTAAAAATAATTTTTCTCATATCTATTGCGGCCATATGTTTGGGTTCCATGCAAAGAAGATTCTTTTTCACAGTGAAAATATGAACATAAATTTTTTATTATTTGCAATGAACATGTTTAATTATTAAAATGAAATTTAGATATTTTCAAATTGAACAGGAAATAAGTAGTTATTTCGTAATGCGAGCATGATTCATTACAGTGGGAAAGGGCATAATTAAGAACTTCGAAATTAACTATACAGGCAAAGCTCGATATAACAAATACTCACTTTAACGAAAATCCGATATAACGAATGAGCAAATTTTTTCATTAGTTACCTTATATAACGAACGATCAACATTTGTTTGTCCCGGTTTAACGAATGGTTTCATGCTGAATGTGCTTTTTTTTTTTTTTGTTACAAAGTAATACAACACGTAGATTAGTTGAAAGCATAATAAAAGAGTTTTGTTTGAAGCACAGAGCACAGTTTGAAGTCTTGTGGAAGCAAGATGTTAAATAGAAAAAGAATATCATTCAGTGAAAAAATAAAAATTTTAAAAGAATGTAAAAAGGTGTAAGTCTTTCTCTAATATCGCAAAAGAATGGAATACCAGTCTTCGATTTGCACTTTAAAAAAGATGGTAAATAAAATTGTTTACACATTTCTTTAGTGATGAGAGTATTGCAAGAAAAAGATTGCAAGCTTCATACAAACAATCATTTATTACTGATTTTTTAGACAAATAATTTTTCCCAATATGTAAACACGTACTTACGTATGCAAGTGCAATAAACATGAATATAATAAAAGCTCGATTTAATGATAAATGTAGTTAATTTTGTATTTAAAAAAAAGTTCGGTTTTACGAATCTCTCAGTTTAACGTAAGGGGCTGACATTATATCATTCGTTATACCGGGATTTGCCTGTACATTATTTATATTTTTAGTCTTTTATGCAGTTAAACTTCTGCCTTTTTATTTCATAAACCCTTTCTCTACATTAGCAATAAATAAATAGTTAATGTCTTTTGCTAAAGCTAACTCCATTGAAGACAGAAATGTATACTGTCTCCATTACCTTGTAGTTTTGAAAAATAATTCATTTCATTGCGTTTTTCTTTATATGTAACTTCTATTAAACCAGCTAAACGTGTCCTCTACAAACTTTTGCGAAAACAAAAGCAAGCGGCTTGAGATAAACTCATAATTCCTGATATTCTTACTAAAGTGAAAATGAGTTAAGAATGGGGTTGGAAGGACCTTTTAGCCTTTATAAAAATTTCCTTATCACTTTACTTTTCCTTATTTTACAAAACCCTTATACTTGTCTAGTGTTCCCAATATCCTAGTTTGGGGGAATATTGTTAAAAAATTTTTTTTATTTAACATTTTTCCTAGCTCAAAAGGCTATATTTTCGCAAATTTGCTAAAACGGAATTAAAACACTTTCAAAATTAATTTATTCTTTGCCGGCTCTGTTTTGAATGTGCGTACTGAAATTTGACATTGTCTTGTCTTTCAGTTGTATAAGCAAGGTCAAAGGAATCGTAAAAGTGTAAGTCAATATAAAAAGTATAAAATATAGAAAGTGGGAGGCTGCAAGGTTATTGACATTAAAGAAACGAAAAATATAAATAAATTCGAAAAAAATTATTTTAACAGTTTAACACTTTACAAAGAATTTAAAAAAGATTTTGTTATTCGTGCTTAATTCCCAGTTTTTATTCTTGATAAAAACACTTGAAATTTATTGTTGATGGGATAAGCTATTCCTATGCATTTCACTGGTTGCTTAGGCCAGATCATCAGGAAACTTCATCCATAAAGATTTTAGACAAACTAAAGATATTAAACCAAATAAAACTGTTAAACGTATAAGACTTATAGCAACAGTTTTACTTGTAACAATATCAAAGCTTGAACAAAATACATCAACAATAAAAAAGTGGGTTTATCTCGTCTTACACTCCCCACCACAATTAGTTGAAATTCTCTCAACATTAATTGTAGTTGTAAGTAGGTTAAGAAAAACAAAATAAAAAACAAACAACAACTTACAAAAGATGTTGTCAATTAAGTGTTTTTTTAGGCCGTGCACTTGCCTGTTTATTATCAAAAAGTAATTTCAATTTTTGGGAATAAAAAATTTTAATTTAAAAAGATTTTGTTATTCGTGCTTAATTCCCAGTTTTTATTCTTGATAAAAACACTTGAAATGCATAGGAATAGCTTATCCCATCAACAATAAATTTCAAGTGTTTTTATCAAGAATAAAAACTGGGAATTAAGCACGAATAACAAAATCTTTTTAAATTAAAATTTTGTATTCCCAAAAATTGAAATTACTTTTTGATAATAAACAGGCAAGTGCACGGCCTAAAAAAACACTTAATTGACAACATCTTTTGTAAGTTGTTGTTTGTTTTTTATTTTGTTTTTCTTAACCTACTTACAACTACAATTAATGTTGAGAGAATTTCAACTAATTGTGGTGGGGAGTGTAAGACGAGATAAACCCACTTTTTTATTGTTGATGTATTTTGTTCAAGCTTTGATATTGTTACAAGTAAAACTGTTGCTATAAGTCTTATACGTTTAACAGTTTTATTTGGTTTAATATCTTTAGTTTGTCTAAAATCTTTATGGATGAAGTTTCCTGATGATCTGGCCTAAGCAACCAGTGAAATGCATAGGAATAGCTTATCCCATCAACAATAAATTTCAAGTGTTTTTATCAAGAATAAAAACTGGGAATTAAGCACGAATAACAAAATCTTTTTAAATTAAAATTTTTTATTCCCAAAAATTGAAATTACTTTTTGATAATAAACAGGCAAGTGCACGGCCTAAAAAAACACTTAATTGACAACATCTTTTGTAAGTTGTTGTTTGTTTTTTTATTTTGTTTTTCTTAACCTACTTACAACTACAATTAATGTTGAGAGAATTTCAACTAATTGTGGTGGGGAGTGTAAGACGAGATAAACCCACTTTTTTATTGTTGATGTATTTTGTTCAAGCTTTGATATTGTTACAAGTAAAACTGTTGCTATAAGTCTTATACGTTTAACAGTTTTATTTGGTTTAATATCTTTAGTTTGTCTAAAATCTTTATGGATGAAGTTTCCTGATGATCTGGCCTAAGCAACCAATGAAATGCATAGGAATAGCTTATCCCATCAACAATAAATTTCAAGTGTTTTTATCAAGAATAAAAACTGGGAATTAAGCACGAATAACAAAATCTTTTTAAATTAAAATTTTGTATTCCCAAAAATTGAAATTACTTTTTGATAATAAACAGGCAAGTGCACGGCCTAAAAAAACACTTAATTGACAACATCTTTTGTAAGTTGTTGTTTGTTTTTTATTTTGTTTTTCTTAACCTACTTACAACTACAATTAATGTTGAGAGAATTTCAACTAATTGTGGTGGGGAGTGTAAGACGAGATAAACCCACTTTTTTATTGTTGATGTATTTTGTTCAAGCTTTGATATTGTTACAAGTAAAACTGTTGCTATAAGTCTTATACGTTTAACAGTTTTATTTGGTTTAATATCTTTAGTTTGTCTAAAATCTTTATGGATGAAGTTTCCTGATGATCTGGCCTAAGCAACCAGTGAAATGCATAGGAATAGCTTATCCCATCAACAATAAATTTCAAGTGTTTTTATCAAGAATAAAAACTGGGAATTAAGCACGAATAACAAAATCTTTTTAAATTAAAATTTTTTATTCCCAAAAATTGAAATTACTTTTTGATAATAAACAGGCAAGTGCACGGCCTAAAAAAACACTTAATTGACAACATCTTTTGTAAGTTGTTGTTTGTTTTTTTATTTTGTTTTTCTTAACCTACTTACAACTACAATTAATGTTGAGAGAATTTCAACTAATTGTGGTGGGGAGTGTAAGACGAGATAAACCCACTTTTTTATTGTTGATGTATTTTGTTCAAGCTTTGATATTGTTACAAGTAAAACTGTTGCTATAAGTCTTATACGTTTAACAGTTTTATTTGGTTTAATATCTTTAGTTTGTCTAAAATCTTTATGGATGAAGTTTCCTGATGATCTGGCCTAAGCAACCAATGAAATGCATAGGAATAGCTTATCCCATCAACAATAAATTTCAAGTGTTTTTATCAAGAATAAAAACTGGGAATTAAGCACGAATAACAAAATCTTTTTAAATTAAAATTTTGTATTCCCAAAAATTGAAATTACTTTTTGATAATAAACAGGCAAGTGCACGGCCTAAAAAAACACTTAATTGACAACATCTTTTGTAAGTTGTTGTTTGTTTTTTATTTTGTTTTTCTTAACCTACTTACAACTACAATTAATGTTGAGAGAATTTCAACTAATTGTGGTGGGGAGTGTAAGACGAGATAAACCCACTTTTTTATTGTTGATGTATTTTGTTCAAGCTTTGATATTGTTACAAGTAAAACTGTTGCTATAAGTCTTATACGTTTAACAGTTTTATTTGGTTTAATATCTTTAGTTTGTCTAAAATCTTTATGGATGAAGTTTCCTGATGATCTGGCCTAAGCAACCAGTGAAATGCATAGGAATAGCTTATCCCATCAACAATAAATTTCAAGTGTTTTTATCAAGAATAAAAACTGGGAATTAAGCACGAATAACAAAATCTTTTTAAATTAAAATTTTTTATTCCCAAAAATTGAAATTACTTTTTGATAATAAACAGGCAAGTGCACGGCCTAAAAAAACACTTAATTGACAACATCTTTTGTAAGTTGTTGTTTGTTTTTTTATTTTGTTTTTCTTAACCTACTTACAACTACAATTAATGTTGAGAGAATTTCAACTAATTGTGGTGGGGAGTGTAAGACGAGATAAACCCACTTTTTTATTGTTGATGTATTTTGTTCAAGCTTTGATATTGTTACAAGTAAAACTGTTGCTATAAGTCTTATACGTTTAACAGTTTTATTTGGTTTAATATCTTTAGTTTGTCTAAAATCTTTATGGATGAAGTTTCCTGATGATCTGGCCTAAGCAACCAATGAAATGCATAGGAATAGCTTATCCCATCAACAATAAATTTCAAGTGTTTTTATCAAGAATAAAAACTGGGAATTAAGCACGAATAACAAAATCTTTTTAAATTAAAATTTTTTATTCCCAAAAATTGAAATTACTTTTTGATAACTTTACAAAGAATATTAAAACAAACAAAAATTCTCGTAGAAAAAATGTTTTCAAAAATCTTATGAAAACAAAAGATTTAATTAAGATAAACGATACAAAAGGAACAATTTGTAAGACACTTTAATTTGTCTCTGTTGTTGTTGTTGTTCAAGCAGCAAGTCTTGTTAATTTGGTTGTCGCTTAGTTGACACTCGTTGTGCATTGAACTCCCAGCCGTTTCGGTTCGAACAGCTGATTATCGTCGGAACTTAAAGGTTCGATTAGACGTGTCATAATCATAAAAAACAATTGTTTGAAGCAATCTTATGGGCAACACTGTATTTAATTATAGGTGACTTACCATAACGCCATAACCATAACCATAACCATACAACTCAATTTAATTTTGGTTGCTGTGAAAATTGTGAAATTGTTTACATTAACTAAAAAATTCTTGATTTTGAAAAGAATTCTTGACAATTAAAAACCTCCTAATATGCCATTTACACAACACTGAAATCTAGAACTAAAGAGATTTCGAGCAATATCTAGTAGTTTCTGACTAGATTTTCCATACAAAACAAAATCTTTTTCGTGACTATTTTTAATGAACTCTACTCCAAGGCTAGATACAACCATGGGTTTTTTGCGTATAGCACTAAAAAATACTTCACTGCACAAGAAAAAAAATGGATTTTAATCATGGTTGAATAAGCAGGTGGCATCGTTACGGCAACAAATACAACATTACAACAAAAATGGAAATTATATCACCGTTTACGTCAAAAAACACTTTAAACAAAAATCAAAGCGTGCCGCTGAACGTGATGAAATAAATAAATTTTTAGCCAATTTTTATTTAATTAAGATCAATATCTTACTTATTTATTATACCCTCCACCACAATTAGTTGTGAAGAGGGTATATTAAGTTTGTCATTCCTTGTGAAACTTTTTTATTATTGATCTCAGACCCTATAAAGTATATATATTCTGGGTCCATGAGTAATTTTAAGTCGATTTAGCCATGTCCGTCTGTCTGTCCGTCTGTCCGTCGGTTGAAAACACGCTCACTTTCGAAAAACTCAAAAGAAATAAACAAACTTGGTGTCAAATTGCTTGTAGTTATCCTAAGCAGTTTGGGATTGAAATCCAGCAAAATCGGTTTAATAGGATCTGAGCTATGAATCAAAATGTAGAACCACCACCTAAAAAAAATTGATAATTTTGTTACAAAAACTAACATAAATGGTTGAAAAATGCACAGAATGATATAAGATTTCGCAATAGTTCGTTTTATTTAACAGGAAATCACGCTGTAAAATTTCTTGAAGATACGTCCATGATTTACCCTAGGCCCCATATAAGCCCTACTCCCGGAAAACAGTATAGTAAGCCTTAAACCCTAACTAACAATGCTATCATAACAAATTTTGGCACGTCACAGTTAAATAGGACTAGAAATGAAACTAATAAGTTTCGTGAAGATCGGTCCATAATTTACCATAGACCCCATATAAAACCTACTTCCAGAAAACAGTTTAGTACGCCTAAATCCGTAAACAATAATGCTATCATAACAAAATTTGGTACATCAAAATTTTTTAGAACTAAAAATAAGACTGTGAAATTTCGTGAAGATCGGTCCATAATTTACCATAGGCCTCATATAAAGCCCACTCTGGTAAAGTAATTAAATACGCGGTAAACTTTCTTCCAGTTTAGCTTCATATGGCCAGAAAATGCAATTTTGTGATATACGGTCCATAATTTTCCTTAGATTCCATTTTGGCAGCCTTCTGAAATTTACTGCAAACGCTTAAACTAATTGCACCGCTGTATTGAAATTTATGTTTTTTAATACCAGAAATCGTTCTGCAAAATTTGGGGTGATTGGTTCATAGCTTACAATGGCTTTTATATAATTTGTTCTCCAAAAAATCATTTAAGTTCAGCTTAAACTGATATTCTACTCAAGCTTTTTAAAATTGATTCTGATTGTCGGTCAATAATTTTATAAAGGTCTAAACCGCAACAAATTTTAATGCAGATGTCTGTTTTTACAAAGATTATAATAATAAACAGACGTCATACAGATATTACTTTTAAAAAATTCGAACTGTCGGTGGAGGGTATCAAAGATTCGGCACAGCCGAATATAGCACTCTAACTTGTTTTAATTTCAATTTATCAAAAACATTAATAAAATACAATAATCACAGCACAAAACGTGGACTTTTTGTAAACATAAACAAAACTTTGACGTAAACCTAGACAAACAATGCAAGAGCAAAAAATCGTCATCTGGCGTAGTGCTGCCACCTGTTTATTTCACCATGATTTCAATCAGTGATTAAAAAGCTGCAGTTGAGAAAGTAAAAGTCATAAGACCCATTTCACACTCGGCAAGTTACTTGCGCAACTCTTGGCTTGTAGACGTCAGCGGTAAGGTCGGGGTAAGGAAAAAAATTTGTGCAGACTTTGTTGTTCTCGGCAAGTAACTTGCGCAACTAACTTGTCGAGTGTGAAAGGGGTCTAAGATTGTGCTGTAACTTCGACTTCGTCATTTGTCATTCGACAAAAAAAACTGTTGCCTTTACTTCTGATTCATTTAATGAAAACAGTCGCAGTCAAGGCAAAAGCAAAAAACGAAAAGTTGTACACAACAAAGAACATCGACAGTCGACAGTCGACAGTGAAGCTTTTAAAATATCCCGTAGTTAACGAAGATGGGACGTTGTATTTTTAATGAATTAGTCAGCTGTTTATATTATGCAAACAAAATCTCGCCAATATCAAGAAATTACAATGTAAACTAGGAATTGCGGTTCGGTTTTAACCGAAATTGAAACCGCGGTTTTAAATGCCTAAAAACCGAAACCGAAAACCGACAAAAAAAACCTCAGTTTTAGGATTTACTTTAACAATATATTTATGCTTAAAGAAATGGCAAATTATACATAGTACTGGAACTTTATATACAAAACTTTAAACATATCAGCTTGCAACAATGGCAAGGTATTTCAAAATTCTTAAAATTCAAAATAAGTACTAAGATGGTCTTCTTACCTTTTTTTTTTAAAGGGTGGCTTGTTTTATTCTAAAAATTTCACCCCTTTTCGGGAGCAAAATTTTTAAGAAACATACACCAAATTGCATTTTTTTAAATAAAATGTCACATTTTTTTGTCCACTAGATTTCGTTGTAATCTAAATGTTTAAACCAGTCAAAAGCAACAAAAAAAATACAAGCAAATAAACACGAAAAATTTCTGTACACAGAAAAAAATATTGCCCCAGTAAACGCATTAATCAAAAATAAAATCAGTTTTAATTAAAAATTTAATCAAGTGAATTAAACGTTTAATTAAGAGAATTAAACGTTTAATCAAGTGTATTAAACGTTTAATTGACAACATTAATTTGCACCAGTATACAAATTAATAATATCAATTAAACTTTTAATTCACTTGATTAAACGTTTAATTCACTTGATTAAACGTTTAATTCCTGATTTTATTTTTGATTAATGCGTTTACTGGGGCAAAATTTTTTCTGTGTACGCTTTTGCTCTGAATCAGCTGTTTAACGTTTTTATTTACACAGAAAAAATTAAAAAAATGTCTCTTATCACCAAATTCATAGAATCCAACAAACAGTTTGTTGACTTTGCACCTATTACCAAAATGATTATACAGATTACTAACAAGTGTACAAAATTTAAATTGTTAATATTTTTTTTCAATAAACTATATTTTTAATTTTGTTTAAAAAAATTAAAAAAAAACTTTGCCACTTCAAACAATGTTTTTATTGATTTAATTAAATATAGTTTCGGTTTTGACAATTTCCAACAACAATTTTACAATTTAAATTATTTTATTTTAAACGAAAAAATCAATTAAGATTTTTTTTTATTTAATTAAAAATTTGTTTCCAAACAACAAAAATGTTAATTAACAAAAAACAAAAAACTAATTTTTTCAATTATCACATTAATTAAATTGAAATACTTTTTTAACAATTTTTTTAATTGATAAAAAACTCCTAAAAAATTTTTTCTGTGTACGTCACACTGTGATAGTTCAAAAATTTAACAAGTGGGGAACACGGCGAATAAACCTAATTCAACTCCGCTGAATCCATTTTCAACAATAATATGTTTTTGTAATCAATATGTATTTATGTACATTGATATTAAAATTAATATATTGTAGAAAACTGAGAAAACTTGAATTTTACATGACCTTCTGGCAAGCCTAATGGTCATGGTCATGTTAACAGCTATGGTACTATGGTTATGACACTTCTAAGTGGAACTTTAATATTTCTCTGAAATGGTTTGCTGTTATTTTATTTAAATTTCCTACATTTTCTCTAGAATTTCTATTTATAATTATAACTTTGGCTTTTATGGTCATGACTGTGGTAACGGCTATGGCTCTGTGGCTATGTCAGGTTTAATTGGACCTTTACCATTTCTCAGAAATAGTTTGCTGTTATTTCATTTTAATTTCCTAGAATTTCTATTAATAATTTTTTTGCTTTCATGAAAATTAAAAAATTTTAATTAGAAAAATTTCCCTGATTTAATTTTGCATTTAAAATTAGTTTAAAGAGGAAATAGAACATTTTTTGTCTCTTTTTTCACTACATAATTAAACATTAATTTATTGACGTCACAACAAAAAATTAAAACAATTTTTTAAGCCAATGCAAAAATCCATTGTCAAAGAAAAATTAAAAATAATAACGAAAGCAATCAAAAGAAATAAACGTGATAATGAAACGTGATAAAAACAAAATACTAAAACATATTTACAAAAAAAAAAAAAAAGTTTAAACAAATACATTTAAGTAAGTGCTAAAATGTTTATTATCATGCTGTACATAAACAAATTAAATTATTAATTTATTGGTTAACATGCGTCATTATTAGTTAAAAACAAGTTAAAGTACTAAAATCGGCTGTGCCGAATCTTTGATACCCTCCACCGTTAGTTAGAATATGCCAGGGTCGGTCTATATGGTAGCAATAAATGATAAACCAACCAAAACTGACGTTCGTATTAAACTGATTGCGGTCTAGACCCATGTTGAATTATGGGCCTACCATCCGAAAGGTTACAAATATGAATAAAATATCATGAATTGTAACATTTTTAGCCGTACTAAACTGATTTTCAGAAGTGGTAACTATATTGTACTCATGATAAATATTGGATCAATCATCACTTAATTCTTGATTTCTTGAAAAACAAACCAAATTATGTATACTTAATTTCAATAAAGTAGCAAAATTTATTTAAGCTTTTTTAAGTTTTAAAGTGTTTTTAGAAGGCTGCTTTATATGGGACCTATGGTAAATTAAAAGCCAATAATGACAAAATGACTGTTTTTATTTTTAGTTGGTTTTTAATTTTTTCTGTTTAGTCATATAAAACAAATATTATATGAATCCTTGCATTCCGCCGCCATTTATATTCACCCTTATCGTGTTTGGCGTATTTAAAATACGCCGACGACTGTTTGGTAATAGATTAAAGGAAATAAGTTCACGTTCTCTTTAATCTATTGCAAAACAGTCGTAGGCGTATTTTAAATACGCCAAACACGATAAGAGTGATTGGTTTTTGTTACAAAATTATAAATTTTTTCTACTCTCATTGGATTCATAACTCTTATCCAACTGACCAATTAATATGGATTTCAAATGGCATCTTTTTAGGAAAACTGTAAACAATCTTAGACTAATATTCAGCCTTATTCCAGTTGTCGTTGTCGTAATCGCTCAAGTCGTTTTTTGTAAGAGATTAAAGTAACACACAACCAGTGTTCTGATTGTTTTTTGCTGTTTAGTTGCTCGAATGTGTTCGTGCTTCCACTAGAGGGACGGACAGACAAACAGCCGAACGGACAGACAAACAGACAGCCGGACGGACAGACAGACATACTGCCGGACAGACAGACGGTCACGACTTAGTCGACTTAGATTCTCTCAAGAACCCAGAACATTTTTACTTAATGGTGTCTTAAGCTTCGTACAGACGATGGTCAGATCTTACAATATTGGTAAGCAGCGTTGCTTAAATTGCATTAAAATTGGCTAAAATGTCTTACAACTGTGTGAACATTGTAAGCTCATTTGTATTTGCAGATGTGCAAAATAAATGCATCTGACAATGGGCCATTGTCAGAAAAATTTTGCTGTTGGCAACGCCTATTTACAATATTGTAAGATCTGACCATCGTCTGTACGAAGCTTTAGATAATATTAAAAAAGTTGCACACGGAATGGCAAACTTATTATACCATCATTTACCACTATTGGTGGTGGGGAAGAGAATAAAAAAAGAGAACAACAACAACAAAAAACTTAATAATAAAATACGTATGGTCAGTTTAAAACCAAATCTAGTCCCATTATTCTATTATCAAAGTGCAAACAAAGATTCCATTGAAGTGGTGTCATTGTGACCGCTACTTCCATGGCTGGGAATGTGTTACTGTTGATAAATACGAATATGGAGCAAATCGTAATGCTAAAGTGATATTTTGTTACAAAAAAATGGCCATCTTCACTTCAAGCACTTACGAGGAGGGCTGCAACAAAAAGCCTTGAGCTGAATGTGAACTGCTCGGGCAATATGCCCCGATTCCAATAACGCAATTAAGTTGAGAAGGAGTCTGAAATAACCTTTTCTGCATAGTAAAACTTTTTGCCACTTTGTCTGGTTAAATACCGGGTATATTATTTTTTTGAGAATTTATATGGGTATTTATAAAACATAAATTCATATCGCAATCATTAACTGTCAATAAACTTAATTTAATTTACTTTTCGTTTTTTAAAAACGTTATTAAATATTAAAAAGCTGGTTGAACTGCATTAAAACTACAATAAACCGGAGTATATTGAATTAAAATTGTGGGGAAGGTTTGTATTTATTAGTGAAGCTAATATTGATTAAATTAAAAAATGAATTTTTTTCAAATTTTGTACAAAATGTTATACGTTTTTGGTAAATTCCAGGGTATTTAACAATTCTTACCTAATTTGCCGTATTTACCGGCCATTTTCCAATTGGGGATTAACCCTTTTCCCATCAACATATAATTATTAACCCTCTAATGCCACATTTTTTGATTGCCTTAAAAAATCATACTTAGATAATTTTAGGGTGAGAAACATGAATCTGACTTCAGTTTTTTCCTTTGAGTACTCGCTGACCTGTAAGGGGTCAAACTGTAAAGTCCGCCTTGAGGCGGAGTTGGGCATTATTGTAAAATTTTAAGATACGTTTTTCATTAACATCCCGGCATTTTCTGTGTAATTCCCCAGTCCGCCTCCAGACGGGTTCAGAAGAAACGTCCATACTCAGCAGCTATAATTTTTTTTATAATAAAAACTTAATATTAATTTCTATTGAACGTTTCGATACCCACCAGTGATTTTTTCGGCACGATCTAAAGCTTTTAAATATTATTTTTTCTATTCACAATATTAATGCACTTCCCGGCATTTTCTATGCTAATGCCCAAGCCCGCCTCCAGACGGGCTCAGTAAAAACATCCATATCCAGCAGCGATTATATTTTTCAAAATGAAAACTTAATATTCTACATTTCAATTGAACGTTTATATACGCACCAGTAATTTTTTCGGCTCGATCTAAAGCTTTGAAGTATAATTTTTCCGATGCACAATGTTAACTTTTTCCACAAAGAATAAAAAATGACCGTTTTCGCTCAAATTTAAGATGACAATGTATTTTTTGCTAAACTCGTGAGAGTGTTGCCAAAGAATGAAAAGGTTTTGATAAAATAAGCCTTAATTAACATCTTGAATTATTTATTAATGAAATATTGTCAAAAATAAAAATTTTATGACGGTTTTATGCTACACCTTAAGTTAATATCTTTGCTAATCACACCATTGCTGGTAAAATAGCATCAATTTTTTACCGCATATTTTGCTTATATATCGTAAAACTTAAAAAGAAACTCCTTTTTTTTACAGTTGGAAAAGTTCGATCAGTCTTCAATAGCTCGAGTTTCTAAAATGACAGCGCGTATTAAAAAAAAGTATAGCTTTCCTTAAAGTTAATGGTTGCAAAGTTTCGGGTTTTTTAATTTATTCAATACACTGAACCGTTTTAATTAAATTTTATAATTTTTCTGCTGCAATTATCAAACTGCTTCATTAGCAAAAGTTAAATTGTTTCTTGCGAGCTTTAATTTTCTGACATTTGAGTTGTACGAACAGAGATCTGGTGGATAAATACTAGAACGAGATACTTGAGGTGAATGGCTCCTGAGGACAAAACATTGGTCTTCTGGAGACAAAAACACTGATATACCATACTTTAAGATCGGACTGTAAATGCCTACGATGCAAAAAAAAAAAATGCAAAACCTCCTTGCACAAATCCTTTAATTAGAAGGTGTACGGCGCACTTCTTTTCCTTTTAAGGTAGGTGGTACACTCAAATGTCACATGACTAGTTAATGCCATGCATCCTGTGGCTAAAGAAATTATAAATCAATTTGAAAATATGTGGTAGAAAAATAATTTTAAGTCTTCTTTGGGTCTTTCAGGGTTTAAAGGAAAATAACCTGACTTGAATCTTCCATGTCAACCAACTCTAACTGGTTGCTGGCAGCTGGGTATTATGCCAAGAACTTTAAACAATTTTAAGACTCAAACGCTGGGTTTCTAGTCGAGACAATAACCAAATTACAGCGGTTTAAACCATTGCCAACCCAGGTTAAACTTGTTTATGGTGCCGTCATTGAAATATACTTGTCTTATTTCAAGGTCAAATCGGCGAAAAAATAAAAAACTAACAGTTTTAAAAAAGAATACTAGATTTTAAAAAATTTATACTTTTTTAAATTTAACTTTTTCAATTCTACAAAGGAGTGGACGATTTTAAACTATGCCTCTATTACAGTCTTTGATATCAAACCGATATTGTTAATGTTAAAAACTGTTTAAAGTCCAAACAGAATGAGTTTTAGGTTTGATACATTAAAAAAAAACACTAAATTATTTATATAAATAAATCTTTATCTTTAGTTTAACCAATTTTTAAACTATTCTTGGCAATGTAATGACTGTATCATGGCTTATTTAATTAATTTTAAATGCATATCGAATGGAATCCGCAAGGAAGCCGCAGAAAAGGAAAACCATAACATACCTGGCGGCGTCAAGTCAAGAAATAAAAACACTTGCATCTTACAAATCAGAATGAAATAAATTTGTTATGGCCCTATGCTGCTTATAGGAACTATGGAAACTTATAAATATATATATATATATAACTCCCACTGTAGCATAGGGCGCCAATAACAGCTGTTCTCCATCTGACCCGGTTTTGAGCGATATACCTAAGTTCATTCCATGATATACCCAGTTGGTTCATTTCGGATTCCGTTGAACGTCTCCATGTTGTGAAATGGGTTCCATCTAAGAGCTTGTTTAGATACATTGGTGTCATTTTGACGGAGGGTGTGTCATCCACTGCCACTTTCGTTTACGTATCTCGGTTGCTACTTGTATTTGGTTTGTCTTTGCTAGCAACTCGGCATTTGATATTGTTCTAGGCCAAAAGATGCGTAATATCCTTCCTAGGCAGTAGTTAATAAACGATTGAAGTCGTCTGGTAATGTCGCGTGTGACCTTCCAGGTTGTACACCCATATAGAAGAACCGATTTAACATTTGCCTCGAAAATTCTCAGCTTTTTGGTTTGGCTGATTTTATTACTTTGAAAGATTGGGGCTTGTAAGCCAAAAGATGACCTAGCCTTGTTTTTTCTAGCGACTACATCGAGTTCGGTTCCTCCATTTGCAGTAATCTCGCACCATAGATAGCAGAATCGGTCACTTGTCTCAAATGTCTGGTTGTTGATGGTCATGGGAACTGTTGTTGCACCGATACTTAGTGTTTTTATTTTGGCTGCATTTATTTTTAGCCCTGTGTATTGCAGCTGTTCCTGAAGCTTTATATGTAGTTGTAGTTCTAAGGCTTATCATGTACTTTTCATTAAAAAACATGCTAGATATCAAAGCAATTGTCTAGTATACAGTCTGTCACTAGTACTGGTGACAAAGTCAATTTTAAATCAGCATAGTTTTAGTATTCACATTTCCTACAGGGGTAAAACTTTTACGTGTAACCCCCAAGGTTACCAACAATACCTTTCCATTGTTTGTTTTTTCTTTTCTTTTATCGTTTAATGGAAAAATTTTTCTCTTCAGAAAATGTTCTTTCATAAAACTTTCCTAAAACAATATTTAAATAAAAAAACACAACCTTAACAAATTTAATGATAACAATTAAAAGAAAACAAATGTACAAATTGTTATTATTACACTTGTCTAATTGTACTCTAATTATGTAATTAAAATAATTTGTTTATTTAAATAATTCGTAGTATTATTTAATGATTGTAGCTGACAAATAAAATTATTTTGATAAAGTTTTATATCAAAATTAGAACAATAAAAGAGGGGAGAGAGTAAACAAATGTACAAAATTTAAACATTAAAAATTATTCATTAGAAAAGTTTAAGCACTTTTTTCTGCAATAGCTTCCTGTATGCATTACTTTGTAACCGAAAGAACTGTTCACTACATTACCTTGCAATAAGTCCGCCTTGCATTTTACATAATGGGGTTTATAGTTTTGTTAACTTTGAAAAAGGCGAAAGAAATGTTGAAAACAAATTTTAATTTTAGTTGATCAGGTCAATACTTAATTTAATAACGGTTCTTAAACTTTTTACCACAGGTGCTATCATACACTATTTTTAAAACTATTTTAAAAACTTCCGAAAGGGATAACTGTGAAACTATTCAGTGGAGTTATTCTGTAACGTTTTAACGACAAAAATTAGCCGTTAAGTAGTAAATTGTAAGTATTTACAATTTTTTGTCGTTAAAAAGATACAGAATTACCCCACAGGTGTGTTTGACTTTTTTAAGTATACTTTGGCAAATCACCATGCAATTACTTGCCCCAGATCTAAGTTTACAAATATCGGAGAATTATTTAAAAAATTCTTCCATTTGAGCAGCTAATACGCAATAGTATGGATCGATTCATGGCCATATTTCTGTGGCTTGGAGCTAAAAGGGCCAATGTCACTTTTTGCTCTTTTGAGTTAATCATTGCTTTAGATTTGTTTTCTTGCTCTCTTTCATTATGGTAAAACAGCTAAAGCCATACTTAACCCAGAACAGCTTCATAAATAAAATGCTGGCCAATGTCACTATGAAAACATCTATAAAAGTTTTTCGTAAAACCTTCAATTCCAAATTTCTCAAATGTGAATATTTTGACATTGGCCCTTTTAGATCCAAGCCACAAATTCACTCTTTTAAGTTATATTCATACAAATCGAACCCATACCGTGCGTACAGGTGAAGCCATTGCCGCTGTACACGTGGGTGTGACAGAAGTCTCGAATTTATCGATCCGATACTGTTCTCAGCAACTGAGTCTCTAATCGTCCACTACTTGGAAAATTTAGCGGAAAGATCTTGGCCTTGATCCATATAAGATCTACCTCATGCAAGCATTAAGGCCAGCGGATTTTCGACTGCGTCTTGCGTGCGGTGATTGGGCTGAGAATGAATCAACTGGAAGTTGAACTAGATTTTTATCGACAAAAATTAATTTCAGCGATGAGGCTCAACGGAAATGAAAACAAGCAGAATTTCCAATTTTGGAGAGAGCATATTACTTATGAGTAGGGATGTGATTTTCATGCACTAATAAATCGAAAATATGCAATTGAAAAATAAATAATATGAACTAAAAATTTAAAAAGAAGTTTCTATAAACGTATACATAATTTTTTTTTTTTTTAATTTTACTAAACACAAAAATATAAAAAATTCTTTCTATTGTTATTCAAATATTTTTAAAAAACTTAAATAACTAATTAAAATTTTTGTTTGTTTAAATAAATATGTACTGTTTTATTAAAAGTTAAACTTTGTCTTGTACTTGAAGAACGCCAATGCATTTTAAAAAAAATTATTTTTAGATCCCACTTTGATTCCAGCAGCCGTATTCTGTAATTCGCTTAGCTAAAGCTAAATCTCGATCGCTAAAATGCTTAATATGCAAAAATATGCAATAATATGCAAAATGCCATTTTAACGCAAATTTAATGATTTGGAAAGATAACTGGTCGACATCATTCATAGACTATCGACAAAAAAACATACATTTGCGATTTCCATGCAGCCCTACTTATAAGTCTTCATTTCATCCCGAAAAAAATCTCTGTTTCGGATTTAAAGACCAATGGGTAGCAGTGCCAAAGCTACAGGCAAATAAGTTGTGATTTTTTTTTTTTTTTATTCTTCATGTCATTGAAAAACATTTGAAGCAGAAATAGTTCTTACAAAACTGCGCAACATGCCATACAGTGCTTAACCATAACGTTGTTTCTGACCGAATTACCACAAAAAATGGGCCTCGGAATTGGCAAACTCATTCGTGTGATTTGACAACTAAGGACTACTTTTTGTGAGGAACATATTCGAAAAAAATTTTAATTTAATAAAAATAATTAATAAAAAGAAATAATTCCCACATTCTTTTTTTTCTTATAAATTTAGTATGAACTTCAATTAACCAGGGTTTCAAGAAATATTAGACCTTTTTTAAAAAAAATCTTTGCTAAGCTTCCCTTCTAAAATAAATCTACATAAAAAAATTTTTTAATACAAAAATAATAAATATTAATTAAACGTAATGAAATGCAAACAAAGGTTTGACATTGTCAATCTGTTAAACTAAATCAAAAAAAAAAGTAATAAGAAAAAGGTGAGAGAGCTCAAACTATTAAGCTTTGCCGCATCTTAAATACCCTATTAGAAAATACCTGAAAACTAAATTTTGAATATGTACGTTAGGGCTATAGCCAAATTTTTGGCATTGTACCACGGAGTCGCCAATAATGTTCTAGTAATGAAAACACCTGTCTCCCGTCGTTTTGCGAAAAAAATCCTCACGCAGGGAAGCAAATTTCTAAAACCTTCCAAGAAATTTTACACCGCGATGAATTGTAAACCGTAGGAAAATTTTTAAATCTAAAGCAGTGGATAATTTCCAAAATATAATTTAAGTGATACCCCTACAGATAATGGACTACGTGGTCCATTGTGACTTAAATGGAATACTTACAACATGGTCCAATGTACTGTAGTATGGACCATGTTATAAGAAATTAACATGCAGTGCTGCCAACAACAGCATGATGTCTACTTTTCTAAAGTTTACAGTATTACACATTGGTAGCCCTGATGGTGTCTATTACTAATTGTTTATTTAAAAGTGCAAGTTTTTAAATTTGTGGAAAAAGGTAAAAAATATTAAAAATACCAAGCAAATATATTTTATAATAGCAATAATAGACTACAAAACACACCATAAAAGCCGATTAGTTAAAAAATGAAAAAGAAAAATGCTTAAACTACCACTTAAGTGGACTCCATACTGTAGTAACATGGAGTACTTTTAAAACTAACCCACTTTAGTACAACATGGAGTAGTTAAGGGACTACTTCGGTGGGTTATATAGTCCCCTCCTAGGACATCGTAATGTTAAATGGACCACCTTTTACCCATATATTTGGAGTAGTTTTGGAGTACTCCTACTCCTTAATGGACCACTCTTTACATGCATATATGGACTAGTCTCGTTATCTGCAGGGACGTATAGGAATATATACAAATATTAGGTGTATATTTTTTAAAATTTCTGTGAGATAAAAATGGTTGTTTCAAACTTCAACCCGATCCTTGCGTGAACTTTTTTAACAATCCGAAAAAATTATCATTATTTTTATTAATAACTTTTAATGTTCTACATGACTATGCCATGCTGTTTTTGATATTCGCAAAAAGTGTGAAAAAGTTAAAGCCCTAATGTACATACAAAGTTTAAAATTTTTTTTTACTTTTTTTGTTTTGACTTTTAAAAATTTGGTGTTTTCTTTTGGTATTTTGAAAAACTCAGCACCTTCAGTTTTTCTGGAAAAACAAACGAAATAAAAAAAATTTTCAACCAAATGTAAACAAACCACATCAAAAAGTTACATATCGTAGCCTAAACTCCAAAAGGCTGTAGCGACAAAAAATCTAAATCTTCTTTATCATTAAAAAAATAACGTTTCCCTGTTTGTCATCTTTTGAACACAATAATAATACTGTTCTTATCCACCTCAACAAGAAGATGGGGACATTTAATTCCGTTCGTTTTTTTTTAATCACAAACTTCATTGTGTTCGGTTCAGCTCGTTAATGCTCGTGCATTTCTGTTGTAAATACTTAACGCCCTTTTGGCTGCTAAAAAATCAAAAATTTTTTACAAAAACAAAATACACATACGAAAAAAACACAAAGCCAGAAAAATAATTTTACACAAACAAAACATATACACTATACACACAAAAGCTGTTCGTGCTGCGGTCGTTGCTAAAATGTTTATTAGTTTATTTCTCTATCAATGTAAAAAAAAGAAACATTATACACCATTAAAATATAATGTTTGTCCACAGTATCACTACAATTGTTCTGTTTTTAACGAAGAACAGAACACTACATAATGTTAGGCTCTATCTTAAGCCCAGATTACACTATCTCACAAGTCTTACGTATTCCATAATACTTTGTGAGATAGAAATCTAATGAGTTTTGATGCGACTGTCAAAAAATCTAATGTAACATGACAGTTTGCGTTCACACCATCACACAAAGTATAAACACTCACACATGAAATGAAATGCAACCCTGATCCAATGAAAAGTATTATTGTTTAGACATTTTTCAAAACACAATGAAGTCGCATAGGATGCCAAACTTTTTTCATAATACTTGTCATTTTCGTGGCACATTGAATTCACACTATCACACTTTGTCATATTACTTGAGTTTTTGACATGTATTAATACAAAGTATAATAGTGTAATCTAGCCTTTAAAAATAGTTACGAACGGTATCAAGGGTTGTGTTCGTCATCACAAACACTTAAAAATAGATATCGTTTTTAGGTGTGTGAACCGAACACTAAATAATGTTCTGTTTATTTTCGAAAACTGGTTCAGATATACATTTTTTTATTGACTTAATATTCGGTTTATTAACAAAATTATCTTTCTGTTCACACATACACAATTTAGCTAACTCAATTAGCAATTAACTTAAGCAAAATGTAAACACCTTTTGACATCTTTAAAGAATAAACAAAATAAACATCTGGCTTTCGCGCCGACCTAATGGATGGGCCTTTGTTTTGTCGACATTTTAGTTGCCAAATGACAAAACACTTTGTTCAGGGAGTTGTGTTTTGCTTACTTAACATACTTGTGACAGTGTCGCATTTTAATTTTACTCAATATTGTAACAATTTCGTATTAATTGAACAATATAAAATTGAAATTTTATATGGATGATTGAGCTCAATAATGGAATTTATTTACCGATTAATTACCGATTAACGATTTACAGAATGAATACCCTAGTACTTGCTAACGCATTTAGACTTTGGTGTTTTGATACCGAAACTTTACAATTTGATTTAAAATTTAATTTTGTGTTTTTCTGACAACGTTATAGAGAATATTTTGAATGAATACTTTTCTCTATAGATGCTTAATACATAGTTATTTCAGATCACCAGAAAAATACGTTAGTAACATACGTATGGCTGTTATTAGCATACGTTAATTACAGCCACACACATAGACAGTTTAAATGTTAACGTCAAGCGTAAAACGTAAAAATCACAAATAACAAAATATATTTGTTTATTTAACTGGAGTTCAAATAATTATAATTAATGACGAATTAGAAATAAATTAAATAATTGCAAAAACGTGTTACACTGAATATAATGTGTAGTAAAGCTGAAATAAGTGTCAAACAACACATACATAGATAAATTAACATAAATTTAAACAAACAACAATTTAATTGTGGCAAATATTTCAAAAAAAAAAATTGTGATAAATTTTTTAACCAATTTTCCACCAAAAAATCTATCACGTGACGTTTTTTAAATAAGTACACGTTCGAAATCATCGGTTTAGAAAGTAATGAAACGCTTATAACACCCTTCACCACAGATGGAAGGGTATTCGTATATACTTACATTTGTCATTTCTACAACACTGATCTTAAAACCTATAAAGTAAATTTATTCTGGGTCCTTATGTGTAGCGAAGTTGATTTAACCGTGTCCGTCTATCCGTCTTATCGGCTGTTTGTTGAAATGGGTTTTCCTAATAGCCTTTTTACACTTGAGCACATCTTAGAGGAATGCGTGGAAGATGTTAAAAATTAAAAAAAAAAACTTGTTTACATTTGTAACATCTTTCATCATAAAAATATTTATTTTCACGTGTAAGAGCGTATAAAAACTAAATAAATGCTTTTGCTGTCCTTTTCTTTTGTATTATTTTCTAGTGATGGTATATACTTTTTAACAAATAATTTGTTTTTTCTAGTGATGACACTAAAATAATCGAAAGATGTTGAATGAAACAACATGAGAGAGGAACATCTTTTAAAGATGAAGAAAGATGTTGATTTTAAGCCCTGTACAATTCTTATGGGAAGATGTTATCATCTTTGCGATAGATGAAAGATGTGAGCAAGTGTAAAAAGCCTATAAGACCCCAGATGTGATGGGAATGCGGTTGCTATATATTTCTGTTATATATGCTTTGCTTAATTCTGTTATTGAAATTCAGCCAGATCGGCCCATAAATGACTGAAATATGAGCGAAAAACCACGATTGCCTCTAATTGTTATTAAAAAATCTTCTACTGTTGTTTTCTTGTTACTTTTTTAAGTAACAAAACCATGATTTGGCGCTGAAATAGATAAATGTGTTGACTCCAAAAAATCAAATTTATATTTAGGAATACAAAATTTGTTCTTAATACGATTTTGCTTTGACGTGCTAAATTCCCAATTTTTATTTTTGATAAATGCAATCAAATTTATTGTTGAGGGATAGCTAAATTATATGCGCATTTCACTGGTTGCTTAGGCCAGATCATCAGAAAACCTTTTTGCAAAAATTTTAGAAAAACCAAAAATAAAATAAGAATTATTAACAGTCAAAGTAACAATTGTAACAATTAATAGCTTAAACAAAAGATTTAAAAAAAAATTATTTTTAAATCTGTTTGATAATGTTAGTCTTAAAAGCTGCATTTGGGTAGGTGAAGTGCACTTAAGATTCGGCACAGCCTAATATAGTACTCTTACTTTGTTTGTATCCAACTCATATAAAGCTCAGTCTATCTTTATGGACTTTAAATGAGCGACATGACGAAATGAAATGAGTTTATAGCAATCGTTGGAAAACGATAAATTTGTTTTCATTGTTTTCGGAACGACATTAAACAGTTATTGATAAACATTTTTAAAATACAAAATTTTAAAATAGTTTATTTTATTATTTTACTGACGATTGTGTTCAAATACAAATACGAGTATCTGTAGTGGCCCTTGTTAATTTGTTTTTAGTTTGCAATATTTATTTCTATTTTATTGTTATATGTTGATCAAATTATACTACACGCAATTCGTTTGACTTGTATGGACGTCATTAATTTATAAATATTTAGCAATTTTAACAAGAAATGTCGAAAATAATATTAAAAGTTTAATTGACACTTCATCCGATAATGGAAAATCTAGAGAGGTTTTTACTTTAACATCAATTTAGTAAGTCCAGTATTTGCTCAGGTATTTATAATGACGCTCATTATAACCAGACGTCAAATATGACAAAAGAGTGATAAGATTTTTATTTTTGTTAAGTTTTCTAATATTTTAAATTTAGGAACTAAGTATTCGAGTATCAAGATAAGAATCTTAAATGGTGATAAAAGTACTTTATATATAAACCAAATCCCGCGAATTAGAAAATTAAGTTTCTGATAGCCATTAACTAAATTGGATTATGTTAGCACGTTTCTCTATTATTATCTGAAAACTTTTTTTATTAAGTCTGATATTCCTCTTAAAAAATAAGCTAAATGGTAAAAAGAACATGAATTTACATGTAAAAACGTCGATTGCGTCTTATAGTGGTCCGGACAAAACGCCGATACGTTTCGTGGAGTGTGGACTGTATTTAGGTTTGGATTTGGGCTACAGCTCCAGAATACCAGCTAAGAATCCAAACACCATGGTATATTCCCCGAGAAAACGCCGATTGCGTTTCTGGGCTTATGGAGTGTATAGGATGACTAAAGGCTGGAAAGAGAACCATAAAAAGGCACAAATATTTAAACGAAAGAAAAGCACTTCTAACCATATAAAAACACTTTCTTTTTTTCCAAAAACATTATAAATTTCTCTTTATTTAATCCAAAAAATTGGTATTAAAACGATTTAATTAATTAATTTATACAATTAGGTTACAAAAACAATTTAACTTTTAAAAACTGATTAAAAAATAAAGCCGTCCAATTTGGCTTTAAAACAACGATTCAACTTAGAACAAATTTTAAGTAGCAAGCCAAAAACAAAAATAAAAACCCGCTGCATTCGGTTCAGACGTGAACAATATGTTTTAACAATCGTTTGGAATATTTATAAGCAATTGGTCCTAAAAACACACAATTAAAAAAAAAAAAAAATACATAAAAAACTCCCAACCAAAAAAAAGTAAGTTTTTCAATAAAATATCAGATTTTCACTAAAAAGTCACATTTTCACTAAAAGTTAACTTTTTCACTACAAAAAGCTCAGTTTTTGCTTTAGTTATCTTTTCACGAAAAGGAGTGTTCGAAAATTAACCGAACTTTATTTAAGGGTAGTTTACACTATCACACAAGTCGTAAGTAAGTATTTTGAAGAAAATACAACCCTGTTATGATAAGTTGTTAATATCGGCGACACGAAATAACACCCGATGCAGTAACGCCCAATTAGAAAAATGAAATAAATCCCAATAAAATTGCAAAATTTGGAAATTAGGCCTAATTTCGTAATTTTTGGGCTTTATTACATAATGAAATTACCCAAAATTTAAATATGAAATTAAACCCAAAAAAAAAAAAACGAAATTAGGCCCAATTTCCAAATTTTGCAATTTTATTGGGGTTTATTTTCTAATTGGGCGTTATTTCATAGGGTGTTATTTCTTTTGTACAAGGATTATCTCCTCTATGGTATAACAAACACCGGCTTCGCTGACTAAAGCTTCTTTGTATATCCATTCTTCAGCCGGTTGCAAGGATTTTCTTCTTCTCTCTCCCTCTTTTCAAGTTTTTAACATACATCCTTTACCTTTTCAATATATTCCAAATGTATGAGTAGTAGAATTACAATAAAATTATTCAATTTCAGAAAACATACAAAATTTGGGTCTTATTTCATTTTTTTGGGTGTTATTTCATTGGATCTTATTTTATTATTTCCTTGGGTTTTTTTCATTATGAAATAAGTCCCAATTAGCAAAATTTTATATTTTTAAATTGGGGATTATTTCGTGAAAATTGGGCATTTCTTCATTATTTTTTACTTGGCTGTTACTTTATTTTATTGGGGTTTCTTTCACTGGGGTTTATTTAATTTTTCTAATTGGGCGTTATTTCGTGTCGCCGTTATTATCTTCTGAAAATGTTTACACTATAGTTTTCATCTAAATTCGTACGACTTTTATTTCCGTCTAAGCCTCCCTTTACCGCCTAACCCCTTTTTTAGTGTTTGTATATTGGTACACAACCCAAGTAACAAACATTCTGTAGGGTTCTGTTTTTGTAGAATGTATCAGAATATACTTATAAAAGTGACCTCAGTTCTACAAAAACAAATAGCGACATGTATTTTGTTGGTGTAAGAGTTATGCTGCAAAAATAAGCTAGTGTGTATCATGGTGGAATAAGCAGGTGGGATCTTTACGGCAACAAATACAACATTACAACAAAAATGGAAATTATATCACCGTTTACGTCAAAAACACTTTAAACAAAAATCAAATTGTGCCGCTGAACGTGATAAAATAAATAAATTGTTAGCCAATTTTTATTTAATTAGGGTCAATATCTTATTTATTTTAGTTTAAAATTACCAAAAACTTTAATAAAATACAAAACGTGGACTTTTTGTAAACATAAACATAACTTTGACATAAACCTAGACAAACAATGCAAGAGAAAAAATCGTCATCTGGCGAAGAGCTGCCACTTGTTTATTTCACAATGTATGTCTTTGTTTATTTACTACCCGTCTCCACCATCCATCAACTTGGTAAGAACAGCATGTCGCACATGAATTCTACTCGTGTAGACTGTTCATGTTCATGTTTCATCCATGTGCTGCCATGGCTGCCTAAACATTCGTCTTAGCATTCATGTGCGCCATGATGTTGGCCATACAATGTATTTTCTGTATACAACCAAACGCACAACAACAAAAATTGTAGTCAATCAGAACATGAACATTAACACCTATTCGCCACATACAAGAACATGAACAAATTAATACCGTTGCTCTGCCCGCGTTATATATACATATTGGTTCCTTTAGTTCCTATAAGGAGCATAGGGCCTCAATCATTTACATTGTTTGAGGTTTCGGTAATCATTTGTTTTAAGATGAGTAGCTGATTGGGCTTCTGCATCTGCGGGCTGTTGGTGGCAATTGGTTATTTGAAGGCGCCAATCTCTCGCCTTGACGTTCCGAGTATCATTGGCACTCAGAACTTGTTAGGAGTCCGGCGCCACCCGAAAACCCTCTGAGACTCTCCTCCCGGAACCGCTGATTGTCCGCGACTGCATTTGCAGCTGTTCCGTATATCTACGGAACTTTCCACTATCCGATAGCACTCAGCTGTGCTTCCATCAGAGATGGCGATTGGCTTTGCGATTTATTGATTATCATTGCAAATGCCAATCGAACGGGTAATGGTCATGTCATATTCTAATCGAAAGCTCATGGAGAAGTGGGGTTATCAAAAAGGGCCAATTGGTATGTCAAAACTGCTAATTCGCTTTAAAGCATGTCTTAAAATTTAATTCGCATTTAACAGCAACATTGTCAACTTTCGAGTTTAAATTGACCGGTTTAAAAATAAAACCGTAAGAAGTTTTGTGATAAAATTGGATTAAATAATACCAAAAATATTAAAATTAAGAAAAATACAGACGACTAACTTAAGAATTTTTCACATCGGAAATTTTAAAATCATTAAGAACAGTACGAAAAACTCCGAGTTGACATTGTATAATTTCGATTAAAGCGACGGCGGAACAAAATGCAAGCCATAATAGACTTCCAACACAGCGATAAACACTGTGAACAGCTGGCCTAAAGAGCCCACCTCCTGATTTCAACATGTGATTTTCGTTTTAAAACAGTACAATTGTAGTGGTTTTGTACACATACTAACCCTACAAGAAATGAATAAAAACTAAAAAAACAATTATACATAGCGTTTACATTTGCCAGTACTGGCAAGACAGTAGCAATACATACAAACTTTTTTTACTAATACATGCACACTTTTCCAACTGTCTTGTCTACTGTCTAGCAAATTTTGCAGACAGACAAATTGGACAGTGATTAACAATAATCTGAAGTTTTGTTAGCAAAAGGGGGAAAAAATCAAAATGTAAAAAAAATTAAACGTATATTGCTTCAATTTTTTATATTTTAGTTAAGTGTTATGTTTGTTAACACAATAAAGTTATTATAAACTGTTTATAAGCTTGTTTAGTTCATGTTAAACTCGTTTAGCTGGACTTTAACAGCAACATTCACGTTTGACATATCGTCGTTCCGGAGTTATCTTGTCGTATATCACAAAATCGAAAAAAATGAGATAAGACCATTTCCTATGGTAAATTTAACAGATCTATCAATTTGCGCTATCCTCACGTCTCTATCTCTTATGGTTAATGAGATATTACGAAGCTATTTTGTTGTATATCCACTTTTGCGAAAAATTTAATACGTTATAATATCGTATGTAGCATAATTGTGGATGTACGACAAAAAACGTATGAAAACTTTCAATTAAAAAAATCTTGCGTTATCTTATTGTATGTGAACAAAGTAAATTAGGCAAGTTACAAAAAAGAGACTTTATTAATTATATTACTGTTATTTTAACATTTTTCGTTTTATATGCTTTTTATATTAATGGAATTATTGCTATATTGCCTAAATTTTCTTTATTTTTAAGCAATTAAAGGTTAAATATTCAGGGTGGTCCAACCATGATGCACAATGTTAATTGTGAATAAAACAAAAAGTTTTTAGAGAATTATCTGATTTTTTTTTTATTATTATAAAGAAGGATCTATGACAACTATGTGTGAGACAAAATATCGGCCAAATGCCCGTCGCGGCTAGCATACCTTTGTCGTATGGTCCATATTTTCAATGCCTCTGAGACATAATTGAGATTCAATGTCCTTAGTGTGTCAAATTATCTAATCCTTTAGCTCTTGAATTGTTCTTGGCTTATTGACGTACACTTTTTATTTTAAATATTACCAAAGAAAGAAGGCCAACGGTGTCAAATCATATAGAGCCATTGTTTTGTTGGCCGTGCGACACATTATTTTCGAACTACTTATCGTCGCGATAGCGAACACCATTCACAGTAACTGCTTGGCATACCTCATTTTTGAAGAAGTAAAGCTCGTTGATGCCGCCTGGCCATAAACCGCACCAAGCATGCATGCAAATTATTATTTCTTCCCGTTTATTTATTAAAAAAAAATACATTTATTTATTTTTGAAATTTCTTAAACGGTAGATTACAATTCTTAGGTTCTGTTCGAACCGTTGTCCAATTTAAATCTAATTTAAATCTAATCATTTTTAAAAGCAAGAAGCATAATTATGCTTTATATTTATCATTGCGATTATCGTCACATCGTGGGAACTAAAAGAGAGGTTCAAATAACATTTAATTTAACCCAATGCAACAACGTGGGAAATCACGACGTCAGCAGAAATGTCTTGCAAGTGTTGCTAAAAATAATGTTACATTAAGAGATGGTATGCCATATATTAACTTGCACAGGCGTTTTCACATTTCCTACAGAGCCGGTTTGCTTAAAATTGCCCACAATTATTCCGATTGTGGACACATTTGATCGATTATGGTGAACGAAAACATCAAGATGTGCACAAAATGTATTTTTGTTTTGAATGCCCATTTTCGTAAAAGGCTTCAGCAATCTTAACGCGCTGCTCAGTGCTGCTCCTCTCCATGGTTGAATTTAGCACTGATACCAAGAAATGTCAAATTAAGTTGGACAAAAATTTTACGTTACGGTGTGACTCACAGTTAGACCACCCTTAAGTAATAATAAACCTTAAAATTATTCATACATAAGGAAATTCGATAATAAAAAACTATAACTATACATAAATATAATTGTCACTTACATAAATTTTCGTTTCGAAAATTATTATAACTTAATTTTCAATATTGGTAAAACACGTGAATGTAGGTCTTTAATACCCTATTTTGACTTATATCATACAAACTAAAAAATATATCGCAAAAAGTGGCGTATACGACAAAATTGAAAAATTTTTTCGGACGAGATAATGGCTATAACTTAAAAATTTGGTTCCATGACTTTAGATATTTTTACATAAATGTACACATAGAGCTCGTGCCTTAGCTTTAACAATAATTAGTATTGTGGTTATTTTGTTGAACTATTTATGGTTTTTAATCCAAATTTTTAATATTTTTAATTAGGCTTAAGTTCATGAAATTTAATTTTTTATTAAATTATTTTTGTGAAGAAAGGAATTTTACAACATGAAAATTAATTAAAATTGTTATTGATAATCTTTCATTCTTGACGTGGCTCGGGCTCGAACCCTGACCGGCAGGTTACCATGACATTCAGGAAAGCAAATTTCGATCTACCAAATGTTAAAATACAATTTGGTTTAAGGATTGATGTTTGACTAGTGACGTCAGCAGTCGTCGATGGCTGCGAGTGTAAGACGGCAAATCCATCTGAGGAGATCGAGTGGTTGCGATCGAAACATGTCATGGTAACCTGCCGGCCAGGGTTCGAGCCCGAGCCACGTCAAGAATGAAAGATTATCAATAACAATTTTAATTAATTTTCATGTTGTAAAATTCCTTTCTTCACAAAAATAATTTAATAAAAAATTAAATTTCATGAACTTAAGCCTAATTAAAAATATTAAAAATTTGGATTAAAAACCATAAATAGTTCAACAAAATAACCACAATACTAATTATTGTTAAAGCTAAGGCACGAGCTCTATGTGTACATTTGTCCTTCAAGTTGTGCTGAAAAAGGTCAACAGAAAAGAGAAAGACAAAGTGAAAAAACAAAAAATGTACTTGGACTTCAAGAAAAATTCTTGACGAAAGTACGAAAAAACAGAAGTAAAGGAAAAAACATGTAAAATCAATTAAGATGGATAATCATTCAGGAAAGCAAATTTCGATCTACCAAATGTTAAAATACAATTTGGTTTAAGGATTGATGTTTGACTAGTGACGTCAGCAGTCGTCGATGGCTGCGAGTGTAAGACGGCAAATCCATCTGAGGAGATCGAGTGGTTGCGATCGAAACATGTCATGGTAACCTGCCGGCCAGGGTTCGAGCCCGAGCCACGTCAAGAATGAAAGATTATCAATAACAATTTTAATTAATTTTCATGTTGTAAAATTCCTTTCTTCACAAAAATAATTTAATAAAAAATTAAATTTCATGAACTTAAGCCTAATTAAAAATATTAAAAATTTGGATTAAAAACCATAAATAGTTCAACAAAATAACCACAATACTAATTATTTTACATAAATCGATAAAGAACTTCAAACACAATATCTGACAAAAATATTGGACGATTTTTTTCACGTACATTTTTGTGTATACAAATTTTAACCTTAAGATTCGATTTCCCAAAAAACAATTTTTGTGATATACGGCAAGATAACTTCGGCACGACGATATGTTTAAAAGTGAACTGCTAACAATAATCTGAAGTTTTGTTAGCAAAAGGGGGAAAAAATCAAAATGTAAAAAAAATTAAACGTATATTGCTTCAATTTTTTATATTTTAGTTAAGTGTTATGTTTGTTAACACAATAAAGTTATTATAAACTGTTTATAAGCTTGTTTAGTTCATGTTAAACTCGTTTAGCTGGACTTTAACAGCAACATTCACGTTTGACATATGTTTAAAAGTGAACTGTCTTAGCTACTGTCTGGACGCCTACGTCACGAAGACAGATAGTAGTGTTTTTGGAAACTAATGTTTTTTTTCTTACTGTCTTGCCAGTACTGTCAAATGTAAACGCTATGTAACCCCACGTCTCCATGCGCTTTCGATTAGAACGTGACATGACCATAACGCCGGCAGAGCAACGGTATTAATTTGTTCATGTTCTTGTATGTGGCGAATACGTGTTGATGTTCATGTTCTGATTGACCATAATTTTTGTTGTTGTGCGAAAATACACTGTATGGCCAACATAATGGCGCACATGGATGCTTAGACGAATGTTTAGGCAACGATGGCAGCACATGGACGAAACATGAACATGAACAGTCTACACGAGTAAAATTCATGTGCGACATGCTGTTGTAATAAAGTTGATGGATGGTGGAGACGGGTAGTTACTAACTCACTTGCAACAATTTTATATTGAATTAATGAGCCAGAGAGAGAATTAATTAGTTAGAGAGGGAAAGATAAAATCACATGTACATAATGTTATATTTTTAAATTCCCTAAGCTAATCCCGCGAAGCTCTACGCTTGTCTGCAGGAAAGAAACCAGAGTCTCTGTTGGGAATCGAACCGGCAACTCCGGCGTTGATAGACAAGCTGACTACCAGCTAGCCTACTTGGGCACTCACGGTCGGTCACATTTTTCATTTTGCTCTTAATAAACTAATAGAAACTTTACCCAATATATCTGTCATCATTACCGGTCGTCTTACTAGTAATATATTTAATGCTCATTAATGAAGCAATGAGTCAAAGTCAATTGAAAACTAGGTGGCCCTATCGCCACAACAACAAAAAAAATTCCCAATTCGCCTGGTACAACTTTACCCATCAGTCAAAAACATCTAACTAACTTGGTGGCCACACGATCAAGTTTTGCCTTTCAATTCCTTTCAATTTGCAATACACTCTCAGTTTTTTACTAACACACTCACACTTTTTAAATTGACCACGAGATGGCAATTTACTTTCAATTTAACAGCTGAGTACAAGTTTGTCTCTGTTGTTGTTGACATCTCGGAAGTAAATTGCTTACAAATTGAGTGCAGCCTACGTCACAGCTTTCAATTTATGCTAATTTTGACAAGCAGTATACATATGTAAAAGACTATCAATAACAACTTGAACGTGTGGCCGTGTGTAGCAAGTGTTTGACTGAATACTTTTTCTTTTTGTTTGCTTAATTTTAATTGTTTATTTTCTCTTGCACAATTTTTAAATTTTAAGAATTTTGATGTAAGCCAACAAAAACACATTAATAATTTTTGACACTTCGGACTTTAATTGCCAATTCGCCATTGCACAACTGATGATGAGGTAGGCTAATTAGGACACCTAGTATCCAATTCCCCTTGAAATGAGCAAACAAACGCTTTTCACTAGTATTGTTGTTGTTGCTAGACCACAGCACGATCGTACAGGTTTTGTTTTGTAAAAAATTTTTGGTGGCTTTTTTTTGTTAAAACAGATTAAGTCAAATATTATTGAAAACAAAGTAACTCAAAAAACAAAAAATATGTATGTATTTTTTTTTTTTTTTGTTAAAAAGTTTTGTGGTATCAATTAAGCTCAAATTAGACGTGACATAAACATAATACCACATCCGTAAAGCCGAATTTAAGGTACAATTAGACGTGACATAACCACTCCAAAACTGTATTACCAAAACGACATAAACATACCATACAAACCAATTCAATTTTGGTTTCTAAATTCGCCATTACGGCTGTGGCATTATGTTTAAGTCACGTTTAATTTGAGCTTTATCCCAGTAAAAAAAATTTGGGTTTTTTGAAACTTAAGAGAAAAAGCAAATAATCGAGCGCTTCAATAAGAGAGCTTATACAGCAGTGAATGATAAAGAATAAAATATAAAAAAGCTGATATTTTAGTGCTGATTTTAAGTGCTGACAATGAAGAAGGTTTTAGAAAAATTAAAATATATTATGGTTTACGAAAATTATTGAAAAAAGCCATTTAAACAAGTAAAAGCAAAACATTAGTGAATATATTTATATATTTGCCCTTAAAAAAGCCCTTTAGGAGTGCTTTGTTTGCATGTTAAATGAAGCGCTTTTTGTCAGCAGAATATAGTCCTCCAAACCGGGATCACTCCATACAAAAATCAGGCATCCCATCAGCAGGTTTGAAGCGATTTGAGGTATGAATTCATACCTAAAACCTGCTCCTTCTGGAAAACGTTTTTTACTGGGATGGTATGATTATGTCGTTTTGGTAATACAGTGGTTCCGGAGATATGGCATTTAGATTTTCCTATATATTCCCATACAAATATGTATGTGTTTTTGTTAGGTATGAGAATAGTTCGTAGAGTATATTTTTTATCGCTAGAGGGCGCAAAATATGGCATAAGCTCCCCCTCCCTATATCTTATCAGCTAATCAACCTGTTTTCTTAAAATTTGGCATGCAGGCACTGTAACATTTGAAAGAAAATAGGGAATAGGGCAAGAGGAGTAAAAGCTCCCCCTCCCTATATCTGCTTAACAAATCTACCGATTTGCTTGAAATTTTGCACGAAAATAGTGTAACATCTGGAAAGAACTTAAGCCTAAAATTATTATTATTTATGGCGTGAAATAGGGCAATAGAGGTAAAAGCTCCCCCAACCCAATCTTTTAAACTAATCAACCGGATTTCTTAAAGTTTGGCATGCAGACAATGTAACATCTGAAAGAAATAAGTTATATGGCAAAACAACGTTTGCCGGGTCAGCTAGTTTTCTATAAATATTTCACTTTTTCAATTAAAAGACAAATTTTCCTTGACAAATCAATACATAGCTTGATAAGTCATAAGCCAAGGCGAATATAAATTCGCCTTGTGATAAGCTTTGAAAGAGTTTTGTTTTTGCCAATCTGTCGCTTTAATTGTAGTTATTATTAATTTGCAATTTTTTTCTTAAAAAGCGATTTTATTATTTTTTTTATTACAGCTCTTTTCCTTTCTATACATACAAATTAAAATTAAACAATTGATAACAAGATGAAAACAATGTCTGACTCATTACACATCTTTTTTCAATAAATAATTCTTCGTCATTGTTAATGCATAAGCCGTAAACATGTTTGGATTAGGGAAAAACTTCCCGAATGGAAGATTTTGAAAATTATTTTTATTAAATTTCTCCGTTTGTCAACTTCGGTATTTTTTTATATCGATTGTATCTGCATGACGATCGTAGCTACGTTTTCTCAAGTTGTTTATTTAGTAACGGAAAGTTGTTTGATGTTTTGTTCATTTCGTTTAACAAACTGTATTATACAAAAAATTTAAGTAAAATTAATGACAATAAATATTTTGTTCAATTATTTCTGCAGTTACAGCTTCATCTCTGTATGCTTTGTGGTTACAGCATAAGCGGCATTACTTTTTGAAAACAAAAGCAATGTTGTCAAACGATAGGGATGTATGGATAGTGAACCACTAAGGAGTAGTTTTAAAACTACTCCATGGTACACTCAAGAGGATTAGATTTGAAGTCGTTAAAAAACGAAGACATGTCGTCTTATTACAAACACTTTTTAACAATGACATGGTCCATGCTTGCATTACATCGGACCAGTCCATGGAGTAGTCCATTTTATCAAAATGGATCAGGTGGTCTAATTTTATTTGCAGGATTATTATTCTTTGTATTTTGCATTTTTAATTGTTTTTCAGTGTCACAATTTTTTCTCGCCCCGTTTTTATTCGTGAGTTTATTTGACAGTTCAAAGCTTCACTTTTTCTGTGAATTGGCGAGTAATTTCCTTATGCTGGGTACACACTATGCAACACATTTACGCAATCTAGTGAATTAAATTCATTTGCATTCATTCCAGGTTGCTTTAACATCAAAACGCTTTGATATTTTGAGGTTGCATTGAAACAGATTGCATGTAGGTTGCACTGTGTGTACCCAGCATTACGTTACAGGTAGTACTCGCCAAAAAAAAAGCTACAGAGAAAAACAGCTGTTTGTTCCAATTTATGGCATGTTTGTTTCATTTCACACATTTCAATCGATAAGTTTCACGAAGCGAGAGTTACAGAACATGGGCACAGTATAATTTCATGAAAGACCTAATTTTAAAATATTTTTTTTTTTTTTTATTGAAAGTCGATTTTCTCAAATAATTTACTTGTGGCATATGATGTTATTACAATAAGCCCTTCAATGAGATAAAAATTATAAAAAATTATTAACTTTATTGTCGTCCATATTCTGTTTAAGAAAATGTCGCAGTAGCATTTCTTTTATGAAAAAAATTTTATTATGTAGTTAAAGTTAAAAAAGAAATAACAAGAAAAATATTTTGTAGCTAAGCAGTTTATTGTCTATCACTTTAGCAAATATTTTTAAAACCAATGCAGTAATTCTAAGAATGTAGACGACAAGCACTAGAGCACAACTTAAGCATTAAACGCAAGAGGATTCAAACCTGTCTCTTGGAGGATGGATAATCACCGCACGTGGGAGTGTGTAATCCAAACTAATAAAAAAAATACCTGGGAAAAAAAATATATCGCTGTACAATAGAGTTTCTATATAATAAAGTGATTTTCTGGCTCCGCTCAGATTTATTTTTGTAAAGTTGGGCTGTAATAACATTTCGAAGTCTACATTGAAATTAGAGTTCAGCTTTTTCTCCTTAATTAAGATTCTGGATTAATAACACAGGTCGTTCTTTAAAAAAGTTATTTTACACTCATAAAATTATTACAGTAACTGAATGTGGGTTATTAAATTCGTTTTCTGTACTGTTAAAATTTATTAAAAATTAAGTTGTTTTACGAATAATTTTATTTTTTAACATTTATTTTTGTTATTCAAAAAACAAACTACCAAAAAATAATGTTTTTCCGTATTTATTTTGTTATGTAGTTTGATTTTTGTCGGTTAAAATATATTTTTTAAAAGTAAAAACTATTCAATTTTGAGGAATATGAAGTTCAATAAATAAAAAATTTTGAAATTAATGAAAAAATCATTTGTTTTAAATGAAATGTAAATGATCCGTTTTTTAAATGAAATTAAAATTCATGTTTCAAATGAATTTTCGTTTGAATTTAAGTACATAATATTTTGAGTGTAACTATTCCAACTGATTGATTCTTATGTTTTGTGGCATGCTTAAGCAGAATATGAGTTTTCTCCCAAAACGTCACATTCATCAGATACATTTGATTTTTTCGCTGTATACTTCTCTTTAGCCGCCATCTACAGACTTGTGAGTTCTGAGGGGGTGGGCAGGTGGCATAGTGTTGAAATTAAAATTTTAAAAACTAATGCATTGAGACAATGTTATGTGTTTGTTGAATCAACAAACACCGAATTAAAGTATAAGAAATTACCGAATTCTTTCATTAAATTTTTAATTTACAGAAAATAGTATTGAAGAACTTTGTTCGTTGTATTGATGGACGTTTTCGTTACGAATAGTTCATTAAGTTATTTAAAAAAAAAATATTTTTAAAAACGGTCATTCATTGTCACAACGAACAAATTCATAGACGAAAATCCAAAAATTTTTCGTTTGCTCAACGTAAATTTTTCTTGTCTCCAGTTACGTTTTTGGTTCAGTGTATTAAAACAAAACTAATATTTGCAATATATAGACCAACAAATTTTGTTAAATAAAAAAACGTTTTCAATGGCGACCAGTGTAATCATTGTTGCCAATTCAGGGGCTTATTCTAGCAGTTGTGCTCGAATATTTATTCTTTTCGAAAGAAATTTTATTTCTAATTATTTCAGTCGATACTGAACGAATCGAAATTATTTTTTCAGTTTTGTGAAAACTCAAATAAATGCTTTACAACACTAAAAAAAAACCTAATTGCTTACAAATCGAAAAGTGTTCGATCGCGACGGCCAGAATTAACATCAAGCTTTTCAGATTTATCCATTATAATTAAGAAAACTTTCCTCCAATTGTTTTTTAATTAACCATTAAGCATTAGCTTTGGTCCGCCTCTAGGCGGGGTAGCAAACAACCGTCAGAAAATTGTTATTTTTGACAATATTTCATTAATAAATAATTCTAGATGAAAATCAAAGCTTATTTTATCAAAACCTTTTCATTCGTTGGCAACACTCTTACAAGTTAAGCAAAAAATACATTGTCATCTTGAATTTGAGCGAAAACGGTAATTTTTTATTCTTTGTGAAGAAAGTTTATATTGATGCACAATAATAAAATAAAAAATAATATTTCAAAGCTTTAGATCGAGCCGAAAAAATTACTGGTGCGTATCTAAACGTTCAATTGAAATGTACATTAAGTTTTAATTTTCAAAAAATATAGTGGCTGCTGGATATGGATGTTTTTACTGAGCCCGTCTGGAGGCGGGCTTGGGCAATAACATAGAAAATACCGGGAAGTCCATTAATATTGTGAATAGAAAAAATAATATTTAAAAGCTTTAGACCGTGCCGAAAAAATCACTGGAGGGCATCTTAACGTTTAATTGAAATAAATGTTAAGTTTTTATTATAAAAAAAAAATAATAGCTGCTCAGTATGGATGTTTCTTCTGAATCCGTCTGGAGGCGGGCTGGGGAATTAAACAGAAAATGCCGGGATGTTAATCAAAAACGTATCTTAAATTATAACGATAATGCCCAACTCCGCCTCAAGGCGGACTTTACAGTTTGACCCCTTACAGGTCAACGAGTACGCAAAGGAACAACTGAAGTCAGATTGATGTTTCTCACCCTAAAATTAGTTTATTATGATTTTTTTAAGCCAAACAAAAAATGTGGCATAGAGGGTTAAGAACAAAAATATGTGATATATTCTGTTGTATTTATGATGTAAAGTACAGTTCTTCCAAAGTCATATGAGCAAAGGTTAAATCTTGTTTAGCCATTTTTCTGGAATTTTGCCATTTTTTTTTTTCTTCAATTTAAGCCATTTTAAATCGCGAATATTTGACTGCAGTGTTGTGCATTATATCGACTTTTACACAAAAAAATAATTTTATTTGTTATAATAAATTATTTATTATTAAATTTATATGTCTATATCTTTTAAATTACTTTCGAACCCAACTAATACTTTGTATTATTTAAACATCTTTTGTTTTTTTATATTAAAAGTCATTGCACTATAGCTTAAATTTAAACATCAAAAATATAGTAGATATATTAAAACAAATATTGAATTTATTAAATTTAACAAGTAAGAAAGTATAGTCGGGTAAGCCCGACCATTTGTTACCATACACCATAGTTTATAAAGACAAATTTTCGAGAGTGTTAATTATTTGGGATCAATGGGTAATCATGGACCAGTGTTGCCAAAACTTTGTGACCAAAAATGGCTAAATTTACGGAAAAAAATGGCTAAAAGTTTTTTTTAAATAAAAACTCATTAAAATTCAATAACAAAACAGCAATAATAAATTTAAAGTTAATATCAATTTGTTAAATAAGAATAAACGTAAATTAATATTTTGATAGATATTTAAAAAATTAAATCATCGATAAATTCGATGTCGTTATTGTCCATCTCATAGGAATCATTCGTGCCTATTAGTTTTAAATAATTTGAAGGTAAATCATAATCACGACTACATTTACCCAACACATTTTGAGTCCTGATCTACAATAAAAAACAAGTAAGAGTGTATAGTCGGTCAACCCCGACCACATTAGAACCTATGTACCACATTTTATTAAATTAACTACAAATTGCCAACCTTTACTTTGGCACAATGTTTACATGGATAGCCAGCCAACCGGACAAACATCGTTAAATTGACTCAGAAAGTGATCTTTATTGTAATACTTGCAACCAGAAAGAAGCACCGATGTTTGTGTTAATCCATTTTATAAATTTAATCTTGGAATACTGTACCTTTATTTTGAAAGATGTTTAATGATCATAGTTTATAGCGATTTTCAACATTTGTAAAAGTTGTGATTTAAATTAAAGGCGTTTTAATTGTTAAAAATGGTTATTTTACTTTAATAAATTTTTATAATAAATTAAAAATTACTCTTTTCAAAGAAAAAGGGCAAACAAATTTTTATGGCTAAACAAGTTGAAAAAAGGCTAAAAAAATGGCTAATTGCTAAACTCAATTTCTAATGGCTAAACAGGATGAAAAATGGCTAAATCTAGCCACTAAATGGCTAAATTGGCAACACTGACATGGAACCCCCAGAACAAAATTATGTATGAACTTAATAGTCGTGTAAAAGCTCTTTGTGCCGCATATTATTTAGATATTTTCATCTATATATGGTTTGTGTGCTCTTAAATAATGAGGTTTTAAAAGGGACTTATGATTAATTTTGGCCCTTCAAGCACAATTTTTTGTAATAACATAGTAGATATCGTAAAAGTTATTATCACCAATTTATGTCAATACCAGCATTAATCAGAAAGTCATGGCATCAAAAGCAATTTTAGGAAGTAGTATTTGTGTGGGAGCTAAATTTGAACCGATTTCAACAAATTTTGGTGATATGATTTAGATTGCAATAAATTTGGACCAAATTTAATCTAAATTATTACATAATAAGATGGTTTTTTGGGCACAAAGAATGTTTTCCTGAAAGAAGTTTGTATGGGGGCTAGCCAGCAAGCCGGACGTACAGACATCGTTAGATCGACTCAGAAAGTGATTCTTATGGCCAATTTTCAGGATTGATATTAAAACACATTTATTTTTAAAATCGTTTTAAATACAAAATTCTCTTCTTCACTAAAAACTTAAGTCACCGATGTGGGGCACTTAGTTTCCACTAAAGTTTCCATTGAAATATTTTAGCAAGGTGGCCTCAATAGCACAGCAATACAACAACAACATGCAAAGCATTAACAGTCAGCTGTTTTTTCAGACCACCTTGTAAATAAATACACTTTTTTATTATCAAAGTTATTTACGGGAATACAAAATTTTTTATTAAGATTTTCGTATGACGTGCTAAATTCCCAATTTTCCATATTTGATAAATACACTGAAATTTATTGTTGAGGGAAAGCTAGCTTCTATGCGCATTTCACTGTTTGCTTAGGCCAGATCATCAGGAAACTTTTTCCAAAGATTTTAGAAAAGCTAAAGATATTATACAAATAAAATCCTAAAGCGAATAAGAATTTTAAACACTCAAAGTCTTACTTGTAACAATATCAAAGCTTAAACAAAACACCAACAATAAACAGTGAGTTTATCTTTTCTTACATCCCCCTACAATTGGTTGGGTTCTTTCCGACTCGAATTGTAGTTGTAAGTGGGTAAAAAGAAAAAACAAAATTAAAAAACAAATTGTTTCATTCTATTGTTCTATTCTATTTTTATATTTTTATACCCTCCACCACAATTAGTTCTGACAATAAATGATACTGTGAAATTTCGTGAAGATCGGTACATAATTTACCCTAGGCCCCATATAAACCCTACTACCGGAAACAGTTTAGTCGCCTAAAACCATAATTAATAACAAATCGTCACAGTTTAAAATAATAGTAATAAATAGACATCATACAGATATTACTCCTTAAACATTCGAACTGTCGGTGGAGGGTATCAAAGATTCGGCACAGCCGAATATAGCACTCTAACTTGATTTTTTTTTTTTTGTATTTAGTAGTGCCACCATACTTTTATCTTAATTAAATAAGACTTTTCAAATAAAACTCAAAAAACCCAATCTGTTTTAAGTACGATTTAAGTTTGTTATGAAAATGAACTTAATATTGATTTAAATACTATCCTGAAAATTGGGCATTAGTAACATTTCGTCACCTTAAAGACGAATTAACCTATCTGCAGTTTTCAAAAGTTTACACGAGAGGGAAAAAACGTTACAAAATTGGAGCTTTTTACAATATTGAAACGAAAGTTGCACATTTTGATTAAAATTAAACCAGAAATATATATCGGTTTAAAAAATTACTAGCCAATTTACAGAAAAAGTGTGTCTGTAACATTTTGGTGACAAAGGTTCCCGCTTTGAACTGTCGAATAAACTCACGAAAAAAAAAATGGGGCGAGAAAAAATGTTAACACTAAAAAACAATTAAAAATGCAAAATGCAAAGAATAATAATAATAATATTTTATTCTTGGCACATTTTTCATTGTTTTATTATTTTGCTTTTAACATTTTTATAAAATATACGAATGTCTTCAAAGCTCGTTTGCAAACGGCAAACATTAAAGTCGCTTTTGGTATAGCCGACGGTTGTGTTTTCGCCGTCATCGTTAAAAAATTATCAATTTAAGTAAATTTTGGTCGCCGTCAACGATATGTGTTACTGGCGTTCTGAACGTCTGCAATGTCACATCGGCTTCGAATGCAATATTATGACATTTATAACGTAACGACGTAACTCATTAGTTACAGACACACATTTTTCTCACTTTTCGAGAAACGATGGAATATTTTGTTTCACATTTTTTCGATGCAAGAAGTTCTCACTAAAGTTACAGAACATTGGTACTGTTCGTCGATAGCGAATGAAGACTTCGTTCGCTTAAATTGCATTTAAAACAAAAACAAATTATAAAATAAAATAAACAGGCAAGTGCACGGCCTAAAAAACACTTAATTGACAACATCTTTTGTAAGTTGTTGTTGTTATTATTTTGTTTTTCTTAACCTACTTACAACTACAATTAATGTTGAGAGAATTTCAACGAATTGTAGTGGGGAATGTAAGATGAGATAAACCCACTGTTTATTGTTGATGTGTTTTGTTTAAACTTTGATATTATTACAAGTAGAACTGTTGCTATAAGTCTTATACGTTTAACAGTTTTATTTGGTTTAATATCTTTAGTTTTTCTAAAATCGTTATGGATGAAGTTTCCTGATGATCTGGCCTAAGCAACCAGTGAAATGCGCATAGGAATAGCTTATCCCATCAATAATAAATTTCAAGTGTTTTTGTTGAGAATAAAAACTGGGAATTAAGCACGAATAACAAAATCTTTTGAAATTAAAATTTTGTATTCCCAAAAATTGAAATTACTGTTTTTGATTGACATGTAGTTAAGCGAACGAAGTCTTCATTCGCTATCGACTAACTGGTCATCAATAATAACAGTTATAGCTTCTTTTACTGGCTAAAGCAAAAAAAAAGTACTTTATGTTTGTTTAAATTACACTATGCAACAAAATTAAACTTTTATCGTGATTTTTGATGATTTAGTTTTTTTTTTGTGCTTAACAGTCCTCTAAGTACAAAATTTGTCATTTCAAATACTACATGTTAAAAATTTTGCAAACATATAAAATTTTAAAAAACTCAATTTTGAAATCAACACAAACGCATAATGCCCACTCCACCCACTATTGTGATGTTGGTATAAAAATAAAAATGTCTTTAACAAACAACAAATAAACTCTGTTGGTAAACAAATTTACAATATTTAAAAAAAAAATATAATTCAAACAAAATAGACTCAAAACCACAAAATAATAAAAAAAAAACGGAAGTAAACCTTACCTTACTTAATGATCAAAACATTTAATAAAATTATCTCAAACACATGTAACTGATAATTTTAATAAAATTTCATAAAACAAACACTTGTAACTGATAATGCTAATAAAATTAACAAAAAGTATTCAAACAAAAAAGAATAATTATGCTGATAAGTAAAACAACATAAAAATTTATGGGGCATAATTGACATTTAATCACCCTAAACATCGTAAATTATCGACAATAAATGAATGCGTCAAGAAAAAAAGCATTTATCTAGTTTCCACAATGAAACAGCGCGAGTTATTTATTTAAGTTTAGTTAATGAATTTGGTTTCCAAAAATGTTGTTTTCCTCACCTTTAAAAACACTCGCCAAGTTTGGAATTGTAAACACGATCAATCAAAAACTGTAAATGAAGTTGCCAGATGTTATTCGTGAGTTGGATTTCAAGGTTCTTGAAATGTTTGTAAAGGGGGGGTGCTTTAATACCACGGTAGATAAGGCCATGATGGCTTTATCTCTCATTCAATAGGGAGATAAAACCTTTTCAGTTTTTTTTTTTTATTTGAATGGAAGATAAAGCCATCATGGCGTTAGTTCCCATTAGCAATATTAGAAAATGGCTTTATCTCTCATTTCAGTGCCGGAGACACTAAAGTTAAGTATTGAAATCTGTCTTCGCATACTAAAGTTTTTCTGCGTGACGGCCTTCGGCCGTGCTTAGTGGTTTTTTCCTCCAGTAGGACGCGGCAGGTGGCTTCGCTGAATAAAGTTTGCCTGCGTGCGTCACAAGAATAAAAAAATGTTTTTCAATGATAACTAAGGATTTTCCCTTTTACAGAATGTTTACACCATGCATAACAATTTTCTGAAAAAATATGGCTTAATCTCTCATTTGCGAAAAAAAATATGGCTATATCTCTCATTTCGCAAAATTTTAAATATGGCCTTACCTCTCAATGATTGGGCAATAAGGCCATTATGGCCTTATCTCCCATGAAATTGAGCAATAACGCCATCATGGCCTTATTTCACATGGTTTAAAAGCACCCCCCCCCCCCCGTTTGTAAGCTGATGTTTTAAACACCTTAAAACGATCGACTCAGATGTCCCTCCGTCTGGCAGGCGGGCTTGGTGTCTGTCCATATAACTTTGTGGGCAAAGTAATTTAATGAAATTTGGAACATGACTTTTAATTGTCTTATCGGCGCAGCCTATTGAAAACGTTGAGAATCAGTTCATAATTTCAAATAGCCCCCATACAAGCTTTTTCCGGAATAGAGTGTTTGTGCCCATAAACTATCTTATTATCTTGGTATTTAGATTAAATTTGGTCCAAACTTATTTGATTACAATCTTAACCATCTAACCGAGTTTTATTGATATCGGTCCATATTTTACCATATATTCCATACAAACTCGACTCCCGAAAATAGCTCTTAATGGCATTATTTCCTTATAAATGTTGGTTTTAACATACAAATCACCGACAATAGCTTTTACAATAGCTAATATGTCCTGGCAAAATGATGTGCTGGCAGGACCAAAATTAACCATAGGTCTCATATTAAACCCCCTCCTAAAATCACCTGAAGACAAACAAAGAGATCTGGCAACTTAGTTCTTCTTCAAAACTCATACAAAACAAACAAAACAAAATATTGTATTTGATATTTACAACTGATAATTCCAAAAACATACAGGCTAATACTTAAAACTGAATTACAAATATTTTGTCTGATAAGAAATTTATTATAATTCTGATTTCATAATCTTTTTCTTATTTTAAATCAGCAAAACAAAAATCGATGTGTGTAGACGAATGGCTGAAAATATTCAACTAGTTCTACTTACAATGCCCAGCGATTCCGATAATAAAGTACTTTTCGTAGTGATTTATACTCAAATCTAGTATTTACTAAGTTGTTCGAAATTTTCTAAATATCAGATACTTTTCGTAATGATTTATACCAAAATCCCCAGTAAAAAATGTGCTCCAAAAGGAACAGGTTTTGTATATTCATACCACAAATCGCTTCAAACCTGCTGATGGGATGCCTGATTTTTGTATGGGGTGTTCCCGGTTTGGAGGACTATTTTCTGCTGACAATAAGCGCTTCTTTTAACATGCAAACAAAGCACTCCTAAAGTGCTTTTTAGGGGCTTACTATATTATCATACTCATTAATGTTTTGCTTTTACTTTTGTTTAAATGCCTTTTTCCAATCATTTTCGCATATTTTTATTTTTTTCGGTTTGCAACCTTCTTCATTGTCAACACTAAAATAGCAGCTTTTTTGTATATTTTATTGTATATCATTTACTGCTTTATAAAAGCTCTTTTATTGAAGCGCTCGATCATGCGCTTTTTCTCTACAGTGCTTCAAAAAATCCAAATTTTTTTTACTGGGTCTAGTTATTATTAATTTGTTTTAAAATTTTTAAATACCGGATAATATTATATGCAGGCAGAAAAATTATACATATCGCACACTACGTCATAAACAGGCACAACTCAAAATTTATCAAAATCTTTTTTTTTCTTGAAACAGTTCACAAATCAAGTCTTTGGCGACTTTAACATTTGTGAAACTCAATTTAATTAAAAAATTGCAACCATATTTTTGGTTTTTGAGTGGTGCATGTTTATGTGCGATATGTGTATATTAGCTACACGATAGTCATGTATGGAGTATCTAAGTAGCAGGATTTGGGCAAAACACTCTATAAGTGCTGCAGAGTCACTTCTAACGGGATAAAATTTAGGACCGACCTCTTTATTTCATTCAGCAAATAGCATTCTAGGAGATGTGGGGTAAATTTTTTACAATTTCAAAATGGTTTGGGAGAAATGAAGGGAAGAAAAATTAAGGGATGTCGGCCCTACATTTTACTCCTTAACGAGTGACTCTGTGGCCGTTTTTGTCCCCAGTTTGAGCGCGATGAGCGTCCACTTCCCCACTTCAACAACTGGTTTTGTTTTTTTCATTAAGGACGGGAATGTTGAAACAAATCTACTTTTTCCAATTTGTTTCGTTTATGCATCGTATTTATTAAAAGATTTTAAGAAAAGCACTTGAATTTGTAAATTTATTTTTTATTTCAGTGTATTTATCAAAACTAAGAGTTGGGAATTTGGCACTTCATACAGTAATCTTTTTAATTATTTTTGTTATTTTGCATTTTTTATTAGCGTGAAAGTTTTTGAACAAAATTTCAATTTCAACCTTCTTTTACACATTCCATTCATTTAGTTATTGGCAGTCCTCTTCGTCTAGAGTATCGGATGTCGAATAAAAAGCCATGCAGTCTTGCATTCGAGCAACTAAAACGCTGGGGCTTTATGTGTTTGAAAATTTGCTCTCCTTCGCACAGAGTGCAACCAAATCTGGTATTAGAACTCGTAATTTAATATTTTTGATTATAGTTTGAATTTATTTCTTTTTAGTTTTTAATTGGGTTGTTCACGAAAGGCTTTTTATAAAGGTGATATGGCTTTTTAGTTATATTAACAACAATAAAATACATTTTTTTAAATATATTTTGTTGCTGTTTAATAACCAGTGCCCATGTTCTACAACTCTCGCTTCGAGAAACGTTTCGATTGAAATGTGTGAAATGAAACAAAAATGTCATATATTGAAACAAACATCTGTTTTTCTCACAAAGCTGTGTTTGTAACTTTTTTTTGGCGAGAACTAGCTGTCACGTAAGGAAATTTACAGAAAAAGTGTGTCTGTTACATTTTTGTGAGAAAAGTTCCCGCTTTGAACTGTAAAATAAGCTCACGAATAAAAATGGGGCGAGAAAAAATTTGAACTCTAAAAACCAATTAAAAATACAAAGAATAATAAGTAATAATAATATTTTATTCTTGGCACATTTTTTTTTATTGTTTAATTATTTTGCTTTTAACATTTTCATAAAATATACGAATGTGTTCAATGTTTGCAAACCAACAAACATTTAAGTCGCACTTTATATTATTTAGTATAGCCGACGGTTGTATTTTCGCCACCGTCGTTGAACAATTTTGAATTTTAGTAAATTTTGGTCGCCGGCAACGAAATGTGTCACTGGCGTTCTCAACGTCTACAATGTCACTTCGGCTTCGAGTAGAATATTAAGACATTTATAACGTAACGACGTAATCTCTTTTGATAGTTTTCGACACTTTTTTCTCACTTTTTGAGAATCGATGGAATATTTTGTTTCACAACTTTTCGTTGCATGAAGTTCTCACTAAAGTTACAGAACATGGGTACAGATTACCTGATAAGCCGCCTTCCGCAAACAACGCAAATATTTATTTTGTTAATTATTTTATGTTGCGATAAACAAGTATGACTTATATGGAACTCCTTTGAATGAATTTTTTATTTTTTTTTTGTTTTATTTTATAAAAGTTCTTTATAAGATGAAACGTTAATTTGATATTCTGGTGAAGTTAAGGCCCTAAATTTGTAAAACGCAACGCCAAAAATTATATTGAAAGCAAAAACAAAATCGAAATTATTTCATAATTTTGTTGTTGTTTTCTATAGAAATGTATATTGAATTTTTAAATTTTAAACGCTGCATATCTTGTGGCGTTAATTTTAAAACGCAATATGTAGTATTTTGATAGAAAGCAACAACAAAATTTTGAAAAATTTTTCACATTCTTTTTGCTTTCAATGTTATTTTTAACATTGCGTTGCGTTTTACAAATTTAGGGCCTAAGTGTAGTTTTGAATTTTACCGCTGGTAACACTGGTTTAATTTGTTGTTGACACATATGGAACTTTGAGAGAGTTTTTTATTTTGTTTTGAGAGAGTTTCTATGTAAGTCGTTTCCCTATGAAAAGGGCCTTTAGTAATCTAGATTCTAGAAGGAAAATAGTTGATGACTGTTTTATATATTCCTTACTTCTCTCTTAATAACCTGCTCAGGTGAAAATACTAAGTCTTATATTCGCTTTAGTAGGGTAGTATAAAATTTCCCAAACTACCGGGTATATAAATGATTTTCGTTCGGATAGAACTGAATTGAACTGAAATGTTTTGAGTAGAGTGTTAAACAAATATTGTATAAAGAATAAGAGCAGTTGGCCGGCTGGCTGGTTATTTGTTTATTGTTAATAACAGCAGCAGCAGCAGCAGAAAAAAAAACAAAAAATAACAACATCAACAATCAACAGCAACTGAAAATTGTAAATAATTTTGAAACATTCAGTATCAGTCAATGTCTTGATCGAGGGGTGTTAGCGCGTGGATTTAAACTGGTGTCTATTTATTTTTCTAGAAAAACAAAAACTAAAAGTTCGCATTGCTTAACGGTTTAATCTTTTATCAGTTATTTTTTGACGTTTTTTCTAAAAAAAAATAAAGAGTGTAATTATAAAAAAAGTGAGAGGTTCTGCGTCCTCTTAATTGAAGGCGTTAGTGCCGTTAATTGCTGATTCGATTTTGGCAAAAACAAAAAAGGCCATAAAATATTGAAAATAAAAAAATTAAAAATTAAGTGCACCTAGAAAGTATACGAGCAGTAAATTTTAACAATTTTAAATTAGTTCCATTTTTAAGGGGCTCAAGTTAAGACGTTTCTGTACTAAAACTAAGAAGTCCCTTCAACAGTTTCTGTTATTTAAAATAAAAAATTTGTAAACTTCAATATTTGAATTTATGAACGAATATATTGAATTGTAAGTGCTTTTAATCATTAAATTGCCTTTTTTGTTTCAAAATTATACAATGTCTAAACCACTTATATTTTAATTGTTTAAAAGATGTTTTCAAGTGTTGGTGGTAAATTATATTAGAATTAATTATAAAATACTACGTTATAGTATTAAAATCTATTTCATTTTTATTAAAAAAAAAAAAAAAACATTTTCAAAACAAGTACCAGCTTATGCAAAACTAGAATGGCACGTTTTATTTAAATCACAAAAATCTTATCAATTCTAAAAATATTATAAAGATAGACTTGATGGATTTTATTTAAAAAAAAAGTGCAATAGCAAATGGAAAATAAAAAAATCATTATTTAAGTGATAACCAAAAAAATAGACTAAAGATTTCCATAATGATGAGTTGAAAATAACAAATTGAGTTGTAGAAAATTCAATTAGTTTTTTTCAGTACATCATTATGAAAATCTTTAGTACATTTTTTATTTTTTTTTTTTTTTTTGTTATCACTTATATAAGGCCCCTATTACGGTTTACAACTCAACTCAGTTGAGTTGTAATTAAGACAACTGGTTGTGATCAGTTGTAATTTTTGTTATATTTTTATTCACCCAATATAGCAAAGTTTTAAACCATAATACAAAAATTAAGAAATTAAGAAATTACAACTCAACCGTAATAGGGGTCTAAACTTAATATTTTTTCTTATTTTTGAAATAATATTTTATAATATCACTGCTTGAAATACTTTTAAATGAAGCTGACGACTAATTGCAATCACTTTCCAAAGAATACAATGAAAAAAGAATTTTTAACGTCCAGCATAGAGTTCCACTTCCTATTACAACTGTAACAGCTTCTAGTCTGCATTACTTTATAATTATAAAGCCTACTAATGGCATTATCTAGCAATTATATTAAAGCTACGGTCTCTTATTGCCTACAAGTAGGCAGAGAGCCTTAACACAAAAAAAACCATATTGTTCTGGAAATGTATCATTCACAGGTTCTAAAGAACCAATTTGTCACTTTTTCGATTGCTTAAGGAGGGTATAGACGACATGTCAAATTTCCCACTGCAAAACACATACATGTCGTGTGTTACCTTTTTAACTTTGCTTCTGTAAAAGTCAGACGCAAAGTCATCTGACAAAATTTCAATTAAAGCATGTTCTATTTTCTTCTGACAAACCATCTAACATCAGAAATCTATGCCGAGAGGAAACCGGCAGCCGCGTCCACTATTGACGAAATCATTAGCCGGCTGAAGTTAATATTTTACTTTTTTTTTTTTTGATTTTCGTTAATTAGACTTGACTTCATCAAATTTAATTTTCATTAAATTATTTTTACTGAGGGAAGGAATTTTACAACTTGGAATTTTTTATTAAAATTTATTGATAATTTTTCTTGGCTGAGCTGGGATTTGAACCCGGGTTAATATTTTACAATACCGAGATATGTATGATCAATCCCACTATTAAATAGAACTTATGTTTATATATGCATATATAAAAACCGTTTCATTATAATATCCTAAATTGGTATCTTTGAATTAAAAGAAAAAAATATGTTAAGATGGCTAAATTATTTTACGGCGTAAATAAAAATTTTCATGGCGGAATTTTTATTTTGGTTTTTGCAATAATTTTGGGGGAAAAACAGAGGCAATTTCAGAAACAAATTACATGTACGTTTGTGACCGAATATTATAAACCTTCTGTAAAACAGCCATTTTGATAGACATGCACAGATATAAAAAACATGTCGTCTACAAGCACCTTTAGATACTAATTTGCTACTTTTAAAAAATGCACCCAAATGTGATACTTTTTCATATTTTTTACTAATTGAAGAGATACTTTTTGGTACTTTCTATTTTATAAAATCTGTAAAAAAAAAATATGTATGTTACCAGCGTGTAATAAACTGCAGTCAAAATAGAAAAACTGCCAATTCTTCCACTGCTTCATTTCTCATTGGCAAAAAAAAACTGTTGCTGTTACTTCTAATTCATTAAATGTAAACAGTCGCATTCATTCCAACTCAATAACCGTAAATTTGTACAAAAATTGTCCCTTTTGTTCGACAGTTTTTTTAGTTCCCATATCTTGTACAAATCGGTCTTGCCATTGCAAAAATTGAATTCATAATTTTGTCCCTAAAAAAAATCCCTTAAGGATTTTCACGAATTTTTTATACCCAACTACAAAAAAAAATCCCCAATTTAGGGATAAATCCCCAAAACTGGGAACACTGGTTTCAACATCAATGTTATAAACTACTTTGGATTAATACTTACTGCTCAAACTCTTCTTTGCTAATGAAAATTTTAACGGCCTAGCCATAACGTGTTTAAGTTGGATTAACCAAATGTGCGAATACATGATCGCACATTTCGTACGGAATCGAATGTTTTTTGATTTTGTTATTGTTTTTTTAACCCTTATGTGTGTGGACAGGTACCTGTGTACCTATTGCGTTTTCAAATCGAAATTTTTTATATAAGATTTTAGTCTACAATTCTACAATTTCATGAGAACTCCTAACTTTTTGTTATTATTATATTTTCATAGGTGTTTATATACAATATCAGTTGGGGGGGGGGGGGGGGGGGCGTGGTATATCAATTTGCTTTTTGCACCCTTAATAGGGTGAATAGGTACCTGGGTACCTGTATACGTTTTATATTACAAATTTTTTTTTTTTGGGTGTAGGATTTTAAAAAATATATGAAAAGGGGAAAACCAGAGTAAAATTCTAATATTTTATCATTAACCATCGATTTTTTCTGCAATACAAGACAAAAAATTAGATTTCTCATACAATTTGCATGAAGGTACCCAGGTACCTATCCACCCTATAGAAGGTGTTTTTTTCCACACACATAAGGGTTAAATACATTTGAGAGACTTTTTGGTAATTTTTGACAGTAGGTTAAACATATGCATAAGCCTGCTAAGCTTCTGTCAAAAATTAACAACAAGCCTGTCAAATGCATTTAAAACACACAAAATCAAATTCAAAAGACATTTGATTCCGTTCGGAAAGTGCGATCAGTTTTGCATGTATTCCCACAATTGCTTAAGCCAACTTAAGCATGTTATAGTTGGGCCTTCACACCTGCACAGTCTCCAAAACTGTTTTAACTTAACCTCCTTAGCTTATAAAAGTGGTTCCCCCATAAAGTTATGCAATGCATACATATGTACGTACCTTGTACGGCTATGCTTTGAAATATATTTCTAAATAAAGGATTTAATTGAAAAAATTAAAATTAAAAATGGTAAAAGTAAAAAAAATTATCAAAGTTTTTTTTTTTGTGATTCAAAAAATTTATAAACAAGGTTTCATTTAAATGTGCTAAATTCCCATTTCATACTTTCGATAAATGGAAATTTATTGTTGATCGGATAAGCTAAAAAAAAAATGTAATAAATGAAAATATTAAATGGACGATGTCGATGTTTTCTAGTTTTGACGTCGATGTATCGTCATATACTGGACCAAATTTTACCACAATATTTATATAAGACTTTAGGATGTTCTTATAAAGCAGTGACGGGCACATTTGCAAATCCTATGTACGCTTGCATAGGAATAAAAATGCTGCTTGTGCGACGTCGACACATGTACACTATAAACTTCTTTGTGTGGCTGTGACAATGTACGTTCGGCTGTTGTTTCCCTGCAGAAGAACGTGGAGGTATTGCCGCCTGGCGAGTGGTGCTGTACTGCAGTAAAAGTCAGTAGTGGTAATGGATACGATTTATAGACGGGCGGCAAGTACAGGAAGACTACTCGCAAATATTATACTCGTTTTTTTCAAGGCAGCAATACTACTAAAATATACTTAATTTGGCAACTCTGTTAATTGCTGTCAACAATTGTTTGGTTTTGAAATTTATGTTTATTTGAAAAAAAAATTGTGTCGAAAATTTCTTTATTAAAATAATATATGTATATAATAATAAAAAAGTACGTAAGAAAAAATTATAAAATGAATAAACGCACCTTTCAACGAAGTCTAGCAAAACAAAAGAATTATTATAAAAAAAGAGTATTTGATAAGTGTCGTGAAGAAATACCAAGAGGTGAAAACATAGAAGCAACAGATTTTCCCTTTAACTTCAGAGAGCCAACTGCATGAGCTTGACAATCTACTTTCAAGCCAGAAGGATTTGTATGTAAGTTAATATCACATTATAGAGAATATAAACTTAAATATAACCTAAACTGTTGCAGGTTCGCTACATGAAATCGCTGATAAAAAGCGATATCTGCAAAAATCTTGGCCAAATTCTTGGTCGAGAAATTGTCATGTCCTTTAACGTTGAAGGCGTTCAGGGTAAAAAGAGGTTGAAAGATTTTAAAAATGTGTACGATGCTTTAACCGTTATGTATATGTTAAAAAAGCTTCCAATAGACTTTCATTGACTTCATATTTGTTTTTTTAGATGCAATTTCTGATGAACGACCAGAAGAAAAATTAAGAGCCGCACTCCACCAAGAAAATAATAAAAACCACAAACTAAAGAGCAAGCAGAAGGCCGAAGAAAATCGCGCTCAGTTAAGTGTGGATGATCTTGAAGAGCCGAAAATTTAAGTTGTAAAAACAACAAAGAAAATTGCGCTCAGCAAGCAAACGGCAAGAATAAATTAGATTTTATAACTTGAGTTTTTTCGTTGTGATAAAAAAAGCTAATGAAATGCGTTTTTTCCATTTTTTTATTTTATATTTAAATACCTCATTAAATAAAGAATTTAAAATAAACGTATACGTAAATATTAAAATAAAAATCTGCATTCTTTAAGTTTTCTCAATACCAATTTACCAACAAACTACCTACTCGTGGATTGCTTGAAAGGCGATTGGTGGAAAGGTACTCCAAAAGTCTGCACTTGTGGACTACTCCGAAAGCGATAGAAAAGCGAGTGCTGGTTTTCGTATGACCGTCCAATGTTAAAATCAGCACTTGAAAGCATTAACAAGGAAATGAAGAGAGAGTAGTCGCTATCGCTAGGCGAGTACTCGAACAGTAGTCCTGCACTACTAATTTTTTCTGAAGGGTTTGTTGTTATTTCGTCAACACAAGCATAAATGTGATAGTATGTGTGTGCCCTCCACTGTTATAAAGTGATCTCACTTACGCAGCTGTTCGCAGTGGTTTTGTTCGTGGTGTGACGTTTGATGTCTTTTTTTTTTTTTTTTGCTTACTTACATTTTTTATAAAGTCGTTTTGACATTTGCCGTCACAATGCCAGCAACAAAATGCCTGTTGTTTTTTCTGTTGTGGCTTTGTTGTAGATGTGAGGTCACTTTATTAATACTTTTGGTTTTTTATTTTTTGTACACTAACGTCATCCTTCGTCATTTCGTTTACAACATATTTCAAGAGACTATAAAATAAAATTAATTCTTGAATCTAAAAATGAGACCACAACAAACAGCAAAAACAAGTTGAAATTCGAAAATAAAAACGCGTGTCGTCCTTTTGACGAAGGATGACAGTCAGTGCTGCCACGAACAAAAATTATTATAACAAAAATTTTTGAAAAGATTTAAAATTAAAGTTAATATTAAGTTGCTTTGTAATTCAAAGTTTATTTGCACTTTATAGTTAAATAATAATAACAAATCAAGAAATGTAATTATTTAACATATAAAAAAATTCTTATTAAGTCCTTGTCCATAATGTGAAACATTAACTGCAAAAACTTTCTTCAATTCTGGCTTGAAACTACATTTGTGTTCATAATGGGTGATTTTTTAAGAGCTATAGGAAAGTTTAAAAAAAACACATAAATTCAAAAAAATGCATGAAATCTTTATTTGAATCGATAGTACGGTCCATATAATTTAATGTTTGAAGATTATTTCATGCAAATGTTGACCGTGACTGCGCCTCAAATGGTCCATCCGTTTAGTCCAATTTTGGCATACTCTTTCCATTATTTCGGCCGGTATCTCATGAAAAAATGCTTCAATGTTGTCTTCCAATGCGTCAATTGAAGCGCGCAGGTGTGTATAGACATGAGCTTCAACATAGCCCCACAAAAGGCGTTAAATCGCACGATCTAGGCGGCCAAGTGACCGGTCCCGAACGTAAAATAAAATGTTCACCGAACTCGCCTCTCAATAAGTCCATTGTTAAGCGTGCTGTGTGGCATGTGGCACCGTCTTGTTAAAACCACATGTCATGCAAGTCAAGCTCTTGCATTTTGGGCAAACAAAGTTTGATATCATCTCACGGTAGCGCTCACCATTCACATTTACGTTACGATTCGTATCATCTTTGAAGAAGTACGGTCCAATGATGCAACCAGCCCATAAACCGCACCAAACTGTGACTTTTTCTGGATGCATTGGTAGCTCTTGCAATGCTTCTGGCTGATCTTAACTCCAAAATCGACAATTCTGCTTATTAACGTACCCATTGAGCCAAAAATGAGCTTCATCACTGAACACAAGAAGCGCGCGATGAACTTTCTTAACAGAGCACGCATTTTTATAAAAAAATTCAATAATTTACAAGCGTTGTTCGTTTGTAAGACGATTCTTGGTTAAATTATAGACCAAACTGAAGATATTTGACAGTGATACAAACCAGGAAACGTGCGTCAGCTGTTTAAACCAGTGTTGCCAAAAAGATAATAGCTAAAAAATCACCCGATAGTTTATTTCCAATCGAAATACGAGGGTCAGCCTCAAGTAAAAAAAATGTTTAAAATTTTTAAGACATGATGTTATCAAGAAAAAAACTAATTACGTATTATTATTGCAGAAAATAGTAACCAGAATTAAAGAAAAATATTACTTTTGGAAAGAAATAACCAAAAATGGCAGCTGTTCTAACGGTGCGGGTTAACTGATTTTCCAGAGTGAGCTTTGTATGGGGCCAATGGTAAATTATTTCTAATTTTATAAAGCTATGGTATGCCAAATTTTACTACAAAAGCGTTATTTGTGATGATTTTAGGCGTACTAAATTATTTTCCGAGGGTGGGCTTAAAGGTCCAATTAGACGTGACATAAACATAATGCCACAGCCGTAACGGTGACCGTAGAAACCAAAATTTAATTGGTTTGAATGGTATGTTTATGTCGTTTTGGTAATACAGTGGTTATGGTAATACAGTGTTGGTTTGGTCCTGTCACGTCTAATTGGACCTTCATATAGAGCCTTTTTGAACTGATCTTCCAGTCACATTAAACGAATTGGTCCAAAATTTACAGGGAATCGGTACATTCTGTCACCAAATTATGTTAGTTTTTGTAACGAATATATCAATTTTATAGGACGGTTGTCCCACACTTGGCTTGCTACTTCTTTTCCAATCGACCGATTTTACTGGATTTCAATCTTATAACTGGATAACTGGTAAGAATTTGACAACAGTATTTTCCTGAACCATAGCTATCATTAACGATAAAGTGACCATTAAGTTTTCTCCATTATTTCGATTGTCCGATAAAGTGAAAAATTTAATTTATATTCTGTGGCAACATTGCAGTAGTTACCGACTTCTTTTGGTTAATGGTCGAAAATAAACATTAAATATAGTTCCTTACCTAGCGTTTCCACATGCAAGAAATTACTTGCAAGTAGTGTATATGTACGTATTATCAACGAAAAATCGAGGAAACAGCCGATTGGCTACAAGTACGAAAATTGTGTGAAAGTTAGTGAAAAAGTGTAAGTGTATTGAGTTTTTCGAACTTGCACTTGCATGTGGAGACGGGGGGTTAGTGTTCGCTTCGGCCGGTTTGTGGAAAACACAAACGCAGTGCGTGTTTGTGTAGGAAATCATTAAAAAATAATGTTTCTCTGCTTGTGATATTCGAACACAAAAATAATACTGTAGTTATCCAACTCAACAAAAAGATGAGAACATATAATTGCGTTTTGTTTTTTTTTTTTTTTTTTTTAACCACAAACTTAGTTCTTTCAATTGTGCTAAGCACCTTTTTGGCTGGTAAAAAAAGCAAACATTTTTTACAAAAATTAAATTCATTTACGAAAAAAAACAAAAAGCCAGCGAAAAAATTTTTACACAAACAAAACATGTGCATAAGACACACACAAGATGTTCTTGCTGTGGTCGTTGCCTAAATTTTTGGTTTTTTCTCTCTTCTTTATCGATGTAAACATTAAAATATAATGTATGTCTACAGAACCGCTACAATTCTTCTGTTTTATAACAACCCTGCAAATAATAGGACCAGTCCAAACACGCGTGTAAAGAGTAGTCCACAAGGGACCAGGACTAGTCCAAAACTAACCCAAACGTATGGAAAAAACCTGGTCTATTTAACATTACGATGTCCTAGGAGAAAACCATATAACCCACCTTTGGACCACTAAGGAGTAGTTTTAAAACTACTCCATGGTATACTCAAGAGGATTAGTTTTGAAGTCGTTTAAAAACGAAAGCGTGTCGTTAAAAGACGAAGACATGTCGTCTCACTACAAACACTTTTTAACAATGACATGGTCCATGCTTGCATGACATCGGACCAGTCCAATGGATCAGGTGGTCCAATCTTATTTGCAGGGAAAGAACAGAACACTATTTCATGTTCGGCTCATTCCTGAAAATAGTTACAAACGTTCCCAGTTGACAAAATGGTCATAGACGCAAATGTCGTCCCCGTTGTCTTCAGGACATTTTTAAATTTGTCGCCTGTATAACATTGTTGACTACTACTTAAGTAACAAAACGTGTATTTTCTCGGACTTAAAATCGTATTAATGTCTTTTTTGGAGACATTTTTTTTAATATGTCTTGAATTATACTTTATTGAGGACAACGTAGGTGATCATTGCATGTATTTTGTCGTGTGCCAAACCACTTTGACGACATAATGCATGAAATGGTCGCTTACGTTTTCCTCTACTAAAAAAAAAGTAAAAACTAAATTTTTATGTAATTTAATTTTTAAAATTGTTTGATGTTTAGCTTTTAGTATTATTATTCTTGATAGTAAAAAAAAATTTGAATATAAATAATCCTGCCTGTTAAAATCGTTTTTTTGCTCTCCTGAAAAATAATTATTTTGTAACTTACAAAGGTTATGCGCCTCTGTGCTTTAATTATGAAATTAGACATACGTGAATTGATGGGCCAAGAAGCACAAACAAATTAATGTTCCTGCTGACTAAATTGCCATATCTTAAGTTCAGAACTCTTTTCCATATTACACAAAAACCCATTGGAGTTCTGAGTGTTTCTACACAACCATTATACCCTATTTTCGAGCCCAGTCTCCCAAACCCCTCGGCCATTTTATTAGCGGTAATGTTGCAGTGACCAGCTACTTAGCAAACACACAATTCATACTCTTCTAATATTTCCCTTAGAGCCCTTCTACAATCATTTATTAGTTTGGAATTCACAGCCCATCAAGGCCACATATATTGTGACCGTCGAGCCCCAGCACGACCAATTCTTCGGCTTAAAAATCTTTAGAGCCTCCTCCAAAAATATTCTGCAGTCGTCAAAAAGCCTATTTGACCTTTTAGTATCTATATTCTCAAGGTAGACCCCTTTAACCGTTTCCCTGATCCTGGATATATCGGCAAATCTGAAGTATTGCCGATATATTGGTATCGGTATTCGTCACTTACCTATCGGAGACTAAATTGTACATAGTGCCTACAATACTTTCATTAACGGCACTTTTAAGGTAATGTTTCTAATCGGGCATTAACGACTTTATGAGAAAAAAGTCGTTTATATAGTCGACAATGACAACTTTAACCACATTGTCACCCATATGATTATAACGACAATGTGCATGATAATGTCACTCACATTGTCGTGTACGACTTAAGTGCCTATTTTTGAAAAAGTCGTCGACGATATGCATGGGCTGTCGCCAACATGTCGTCAGAGATTTACTATGGGTCTTGTGCGCGTCGTCGACGTTGTCTTAAGGACATGGCCATCTGGGTTATTAAGGGTTATGTTCGTATACACAAACTCTAAAAAAAATCGTTTCTGGGTGTGTGAGCTGTGCGCTCATAATGTTCTGTTTATTTTCGAACGCTGCTTTTGGTAGTTTATAATACGAAGTGGCAACGACTTTCTTTTGTTTAATTCTTCAATTGAAAGCAGAAGTACATTTTTTTGTGCCTTATTTTTGTTTTATTGTAAATTGTTTTGTTTTTTGTGTTAAATTGTGGGTTGTTTTTGAAATGTTCGAATAATTTAATTTGACATAAAACTGTCCTTGAAGTTACCATATTTGCAGCAGAAAATATGGCAGCTTCAAATTCTTTATGAAAAAAATTTTCTTTTCAGCAAAAATGGCATTGCAAATTATAAAATAAATTTTTTATAACTGCTAATAAAGTATTTTAGGCGATTTGATAAAAAAAAACATAAAACAGGTCACATAAAAAAGGAACTGATTTGAAATCATAATGAAATGTTTGATTATTTTTTTATCCAAGAAATTATGCAGATAAAATTTATATGTTTATAGAGTTTCATATTAGCAATTTATAGTTTGTTTAATATAGACTACAACTTAAAAGAGAGCTTTAAAAAAAGTTTGATTTAAGGCAATAGAATTTACAGTATTTTTTTTTTAATTTTTTTATTTTATTGCCTTAGCGCTTTTACTAAAAAATAATATTTAAACGGAAATAAAGAAATTATTTTAAAAAAGGTCTTCATAAATGCCGATTGTATTTAGTAAATATTTACACAATTTTTTTATTGTCTTCTTTGTCTGACTAAAACCTGTAAAACCGAATAGCACTAGATTAAAGCAAATATTTATTAAAAACTCAAATTATGGTACTTTTTTCTTAAACAAAAATAAATAAAAAACATTTTCCATTATAGACCAAAATTTTAAATGTAAGAATACGAGTTTTATTACTTGAAATAAAAATGAAATAAACGATACCAAAAGGCAGCGAGACATTCACTCGTTCTGGCTATAAAATTTAAAATGAAAATAAACATTATTAATACAAGCAATAGTACTTTATTCGGCTGTGCCGTATCTTTAATACCATTCACCTTACTGAATTTAAAATACATACTTTAAAAAAAGTCTTGTTAATTGGTATGGAAAAAACAAACGAAATCAAATTTATCTATAAGGGCATATCCGTCAAAAGGTACACCGTGACCAAAAATTAAAAAGTTACTAAAAGCTGATTATTTTACGATATTGTTATAAAGAAATATTTAGATTTTACTAATTTTATAAATTTACCCATAAATTTGTTCACTTAGATGAACAATTAGACTGCAAAGTTGTGCAAACGTGATTTCATATTTGTGAGAATGTTTTATTGTATGTTTTCTATAATATTATCCTCCTTAAAAGAGGTGATATTTGATAAAAATTATTCCAAAAAAATCTTCTTACATGGTCTGTAATCTAAGGAAGAGTTCAAAGATAAATATGTTATTCGGATTAGCGGTAAATTTTTATTTTATTTTAATCATTATTCAGTTAAATTATTACGGAAAAAATTTCACGTTCGAAATATCACGTATCGACCCAGATTTTGGCTTAAAAAAAGAATATACAGAAGATTTTTAGTCTGACTAAAAAATTAAGCCAGCTTTCGCTGAATTACGCCTTTTTATACATGGCCAAAAAACTACTTCTGTTTTTTTCACGTTCGACCCGCTTCTTCTTTTGCCATTATCTTTGGCCTATAATCGATAAACTTTAGCATAGATAACAGTGCTTTCTTAGTGCTAAAATTTAAGGGTTAAAAGAACGTAAAAATATTTGTTGTTTAAAATGTTATTGCATTTTTGATGCGTACGACTGTCACGTTCAACACTTTGGAATTACCCATATCGAGAATAACTTACGGCTTTAGAATATGTATATGTATATACCTTATGATTTCTTAGAAGAATATTAAAAAAGTTTCACTCGAAATAAAAAAATTAGTATGTCCTCATTCACCACTAGTGCTTCTGGATATAAGAAATTCACTTTTTTACTAAAATGTCAATTTTTTCAAAAAAGTATCAAATTCACTAACAACTTATTTTTTCTTGAAAACTGTAATTTTTTTGAAAAATATTAAGGCAATTTTCAATTACCCTAAATTTAATACGTTAACTACTTAATTAAAAATAAAATATTGTTTTAAGCTTTACAAGCAATTAAAAGTAGTTGTGTAATGTGGTAGCAGAACCCTGCTTAATTATTCCAATTTAAATCTCCATTATGTACGAGCATGTTCTGTTGTGTGAACTTGTGTAATTAAACTGAATTTGAAAATTTGCATTCAACTTTTACGACTGCAGTAAAAAAATCGCAATAAAAACCCTTGAACTTGATAAACACTCAGAACAAAAACAAACAAATAAAATCGAATTAACAACTACTCCCACCCATCAATGTCGTGGGCAGGGATGATAAATGAGAAAACCAATATCGTACCAATGAACTTTTAAAATCGTACTTTTTCGACCCCAATAGTACTAAATCTTTTTTAAAAAATGTTTTTAATTTATTTTTAAAAAGATAAATGTAATGCAACAAAAACAAAAGGTACTTAAAATTCATTTGTGCATTAATTATACATAATAATAGGGTGGGTAAAATCTTTTCGCGTCAAAAGCACATCGCGATTCGATCACCGGATTTTTCAAAGTAGTTAGATTTCCAAAATATTCAAGAATAGAGGTAAACAAATTGTATTTGATCTGGCCAGACCTGTATCATGCCGTTTTTAGGGTCAAGAAATCCATTAATTTTTATTTTTGACTGCCGCCAGAGAGCGTTTTCATACACTTTTAAGAATTTATCGTCTTTTTCTCAAAAAGTAATCTCGATTTTTAAGCGAAAATAAAATTTTTAAGCGTTTTAAAATTGTGTATATACGAACATCTTCGGATTGCGTTTCCAAATTAATTTTGTTTACAATTTTTAATATGTACTACAGAAACAGGAAAGGAGTAGAAAGTCCGAATATAATAAAATTTAATTAAGCACTTGTAAAATATCCTTCAAAATAATTCGGAGTAAAATAATAATGGAGTGGTTTACCACTGTCCCAAAATTCTGTTCATTATTTCTTTACGTGACAACCATCTTGTTGTCGAATATTTGAAAATATTATGAGTTCGTTCCAAAATAATCTTGAATTGAGAGGAGTTCGTCCATTCTACTTGTAGAACTTTTGCAGAAGTGGTTTCCTATTTCCTTTAAATATTTGTCAATATCATCATACTAAATTTAGAATGTGGTGGCGTAAGTAATCGTTCAATGAACAAGTGCAAAAATCTATTCACAATCTATTCTTGCAAAATATCATAGCTGTTTTGTTAAATCCAACAACAAAAAATAGAGTTTCCCTTAGATTTCATAAAAAAGCTACGAAATTTTGCATTTTCGCAAGACTATTTGCACCAAACAATAAACCCCGCTTATATTTATTGGACAGTAAATACTAGTTGCCATTTTATAAGAATTATAAATATGTAGGCTTGAAAAATTTGGAAAAAGTACCAAATGAGTCACGGGGGTACCAGCGTACTTTTTATTTTTGAATTGTACCAAAAAAAAGTACAATTGTACCAACTTTATCAACCCTGGTCGTGGGACTTTTTCATAAAAAGCGAAAGAGAGTAAAAGAGAGAGTTAAAGAAAAAATCTAAATGAAAAAGGTTAGTTTGCATTAAATCCCAACTTGTGACTTAAGGAAAATCATAAATCTATTTGGTGGAAATTCGAATTTTATTACTTAACAACGTGTTGCAAGTGGCATATAAATCACTGTCTCGTGAAAATAATAAAAAAAAACAACTTAATTATAAATACATTTATTTACAACAATAAAATACTTAACAGAAAATCTTCACACATTTATAAAATGCATGTTTGTCGCTTTGTTAATTTCGTTGTATCAATTGCATTTTAATTACGGTATTCAAAATTAATGCAAAATTCAATTCAATTAATTATTCAAATAGAGTTTTGTTTTTTTTTTTTTTTTTGCCATTTGGGTGTTTGTTTTATTAGGTTTTCTAGTTATTGTTGCTTTTGTATAAATAGTAGGTTTTGTTTTCAAAACTAAGATACACATGTATGAATTACGTATAAATAATTAAAATACAAATATATATTTATGCAAATTATTAGAAGTAACTAAATCTATAGGATTTATTTTCCTATTCAATTTTCTTCCTATTTGGCCAGATTTTTTTTTTTTTTTTTGTTTTATTTAACCGCGTTTCAAAATCCGACGCATTTAGATTTTAAATTTTGTGTTAATATTTTTTCAATTTATTGGATTCTTTGCAACTCTGTTAGTTAGCACTCACAAATCGGTCATCTAAAAAATTTATTTTGTTTATTTTATTTATGTTATGAATAATTGTATTCTTAATGCCGAGTATTCGCCTATTTTATAACATTCAAGGGAACATTTAACGAATACGTTCCAAAAAATACATAAAATAAAACAAAAAATATTAACTTTTAATAATTTTTATTAAAAAAAAAACTTTGCCTTTAAAGGCCTCGCTAGCCGACCGTTACTGTAACTGTAATGTAATGTAACGAGCCGTAACGTACTGTAGACACGTGTGTGCACTTAGAGAACATTTTAAAAGTGTTATCTGTTTTTCATATACATAAAACAACACTCACAGTGATGGGAAGGAATTAAAACGGTTGAAATGGTGACCGCTGTGCAGAAAAAGTTCCAAGTAATTAAAATGGTATTAAAACAGTATTTTGTGCATGTATAAATACATAAATAATTTAAAATTTGATATTTATATTATAGATTTACAATAAACAAATAGGTTTTTGAGCATGTACCCTGCAAATAATATTGGACCACCTGATCCATTTTGATAAAATGGACTACTCCATGGACTGGCCCAATATAATGCAAGCATGGACCATGTCATTGTTAAAAAGTGTTTGTAGTGAGACGACATGTCTTCGTTTTTTAACGACATGTTTTCGTTTTTAAACGACTTCAAAACTAATCTTCTTGAATATACCATGGAGTAGTTTTAAGACTACTCCTTAGTAGTCCACAGCTGGGTAAATGCATATGTTCATACATCTACATTAGTGACGGGCACACACATACTATGTATCACATTTATGCTTGTGTGGGAAGAAGCAGAAAACAAATGTGATCTGCAACTGATAACTTTGACGAAATGGCAACAATGCAACAGCCGAACGTACGTTGTCACAGACTATACGAAGAAGTTTATAGTATACTAGCTGACCCGACAAACGTTGTCCTGTCCAAATTAGGAAAAATGTTTGCGTTCGATTTTTAAAATTCGTTAAAAAGATACGAACATTTGAAAGAAAGATTAGTCAAATCGATGGAGCCGTTTTCTGATTTTAGGTAAATCGAAAAAAAGTATGCGTTAAAGTGGGCGGGGCAAAATTTTGTTTCGTCCAAATCGGTCAAGCCGTTCTCAAGTTATGCGCTTATAGAAAAAGTGGGCGTAAAAGTAGGCGTGGTACATTATTCTTTCGATGAAATCGTAAAACGGATTAATACGGACTTTTAAAAGAAAAATTAGGCAAATTGATGGAGCCGTTTTTTGATTTTAGGTAAATCGAAAAAAGTGAGCGGTGCAAAATTTTCTTTCCGTAAAAACCTAAGTTGGACCATGGCAATCATTTTAAAGAAAAAATCGTCCAAATCGGTTAAGCCGTTCTCAAGTTATGCGCTTAATAGAAAAAATGGGCGTAAAAGTAGGCGTGGTAAATTTTTCTTTCGATGAAAACGTAAAATGGATTAATACGAACATTTGAAAGAAAAATTTGTCAAATCGATGGTTTCGTTTTCTGATTATAGGTAATTCGAAAAAAAGTGGGCGTAAAAGTGGGCGGAGCAAAATTTTCTTTTCGTATAAATCAAAGTTGGACCATCGCGATCATTTTAAAGAAAAAATCGTCTTAATTATATAGATGTCATTGGTGGTGCAATATGAAAATTGGATTTCGCCACGGTTCTCCGCCCGCAGACCGAAAATCAAAAATCAGACTTCACAGTGTCGCCCGCCTGAATATAAATCTCAATTTTATTTTAAATTTTTTAAATACACAACTCTGCACATAATATTGGACTACGTGATCCATTTTTATGAAATGGACTACTTCCTGTACTGGTCCAATGTTATGCAAGCATGGACCATTCATGTCATTGTTAAAAAGAGTTTGTAGTGAAACGATATGTCTTCGTTTTTAAACGAAATGTTTTCGTTTTTAAACGAAGTTAAAACTAATACTCTGGAGTATACCATGGAGTAGTTTTAAAACTAATCCTTTCGGAGTATGTATGAACATGGAGTAGTTTTAAGACTACTCCGTTGTAATGCAAAACTGGGTTATATGGTAAACTCCTTGGACATCGTTATATTAAATCGACCACCTTTTAACCATATAAAGAGTGGTTAAATTGTAAGGGCCGATGTTGAATGTGAACCACACCTAAACGCCAAGTTTTTTTCCGAATTTTATTTGACATTTCTCTATTTCAGACTTACTCAATTTGAACCATGGAGAGATAGACAATCCAACAACGTATTAAAGTTATCTATACTTAATATGAAAATGGGCGTTCAAATCAAAATGCATATCGTGCACTTCGTGATTCAGTGATGAGGCACATTTTCACCTCAGTGTATTCGTCAATAAACAGAATTGCCGCATTTGGGCGAATGAGAATCCAAGAGTGATTGTCGAAAAACCAATGCAGCCACAAAGAGTGACTGTTTGGTGCGGTTTATGGGCTGGCGGCATCATCGGGCCGTATTTTTTCCAAAATGAGGCCGGTCAGGCAGTTACTGTGAATGGTGTTCGCTATCGTGAGATGATAACGAACTTTTTATGGCCCGAATTGGAAGATATGGATGTGGACGATATGTGGTTTCAGCAGGACGGTGCCACTTGCAACACAGCTAACGAAACAATGGCTCTTTGGCCGCCAAGATCATGTGATTTGACACCGTTGGACTTTTTTCTTTGGGGTTATTTGAAAGAAAAGGTGTACGTCGATAAGCCAGCAACAATTCAAGAGCTAAAGGATGAGATAATTCGGCACATTAACCTCCATTATGCCTCAGGGTCATCGAAAATTTGGACCATCGGATGGAGGTGTGCCGCCGTGGTCGCGGCGCCCATTTGGCCGATATTTTGTTCCATACATAATTGAGTAATACCAATATATCATAATAAAATAAAATTACAATAATTTCCTAAATAGTTTGTGTTTTATTCAAAATCAACAATCAACAACCTTGAAATTTAACCACCCTTTATTTGGATAAGTTTTGGAGTACACATACTCCTTTATGAATTACTTTTTACATGCATGTGTGGACTAGTCTCGTTATCTGCAGGGAAAGGAAGGTCTTAAATTTCCATAGAAAAGTTTTCTTTTTACGCCCCCAAGGCTTTTAAATTATTTATCAAAAAAAAAATTCATATATTATTTACTGTTTTGTTATCAAAATTATTTCGGGAATACAAAAATTTTTTATTCATTATGTATGTGTGCTAAAGTCCCAATATTCATTGATAAATGCACTGAAATTTATTGTTGGGGGTTAAGCTCAGGGTTGTTAGATGTGACGATTTTTCGTCATTTTGACGATTTTGTTTAGAAAAATACAGTAAAATGACGATTGACGATTTTTTTTACTAAAAGTCATAGTGTTATGACGATTTTCTGGCATCAATAAAACACTTACAAGAAATATTTACAATTATATTGGGAACAGTCCAAAACTTAAAAGTTATAATTAAACAAAAAAAATTCTTCCCCCATCACAAACCAGGTGGCTTTCATTAGAAGCATTAATTATTCGAACTCTACAATTATATGAATGCCATCGATACTGCCAAAAATATACACTAGAACCCCGTTTTGCGTCGGTCCTATTTGCGTCGCTTTTTAAAAATTGATTTCTATTTGTGTCGCTACACGATTGCATATTTCTCTGAAGTCATAATCACATGTGAAGAATTTTTCGATTTGCGTGTTAAAAGTTATTCTTAATATAGTTACGTGTAAGGAAGTAAGAAATTGGATCTTAATAAGAAGTTGTGTAGAAAAATGAGTGTAAAGAGAAGAAAATGCATTTGTTTGGAACTCAAATTGGACGTAATGAAACGTTTCAAGTCGAGTAAAAAGACTGTTGATATAGACAGAACCCTTTGTTTAGCACCTTCAATATGGATGTGAATATGGATAAATGAAATAAATAAATTTTTGTTATGTTTTTATGAAAATATACTTTTTCTTTTGTATTTCTTTTCAATTCGCTGAAATAAATAAAATGAAACTTAACCATATCACTTACTTTACCATAAATAGAATTTCTTGCAAAAAAAAACCAATCAATGCAATAAATTGTCTCTAAATTCTAAATTTAAATATTTGACGATTTTTTGACAATTTTGTTAAATGTTCTTGACGATTTTGACGAATTTTGTTAAAACTTTTGACGATTTTTGAAGAAAAAAGCCTAACAACCCTGGTTAAGCTAGTTCCTATGTGCATTTCATTGGTTTCTTAGGTCAGATAATCAGGAAACTTTTTCCCAAAGACTTTGAAAAAGCTTAAGATATTATACAAATAAAACTGTAAAGTGAATGAGAATTACAAACACTCAAGTTTTATTTGCAACGATATCAAAGCTTGGAAAAAACACTTACAATAAGCAGTGAGTTTATCTTTTCTTACATTCCCCTTAAATTTTTGTATTGGGATGTAAAGCGCAACTTGCTTTATATTAAGTGAAAGTGAGCAAAAATTTAAACAACATGGGTGTAAAATACAAGCTTAACTGCCTGGCGACGTAAACCAGTGTTGCCAAAAAGATAATAGCTAAAAAATCACCCGATAGTTTATTTCCAATCGAAATACGAGGGTCAGCCTCAAGTAAAAAAAATGTTTAAAATTTTTAAGACATGATGTTATCAAGAAAAAAACTAATTACGTATTATTATTGCAGAAAATAGTAACCAGAATTAAAGAAAAATATTACTTTTGGAAAGAAATAACCAAAAATGGCAGCTGTTCTAACGGTGCGGGTTAACTGATTTTCCAGAGTGAGCTTTGTATGGGGCCAATGGTAAATTATTTCTAATTTTATAAAGCTATGGTATGCCAAATTTTACTACAAAAGCGTTATTTGTGATGATTTTAGGCGTACTAAATTATTTTCCGAGGGTGGGCTTAAAGGTCCAATTAGACGTGACATAAACATAATGCCACAGCCGTAACGGTGACCGTAGAAACCAAAATTTAATTGGTTTGAATGGTATGTTTATGTCGTTTTGGTAATACAGTGGTTATGGTAATACAGTGTTGGTTTGGTCCTGTCACGTCTAATTGGACCTTCATATAGAGCCTTTTTGAACTGATCTTCCAGTCACATTAAACGAATTGGTCCAAAATTTACAGGGAATCGGTACATTCTGTCACCAAATTATGTTAGTTTTTGTAACGAATATATCAATTTTATAGGACGGTTGTCCCACACTTGGCTTGCTACTTCTTTTCCAATCGACCGATTTTACTGGATTTCAATCTTATAACTGGATAACTGGTAAGAATTTGACAACAGTATTTTCCTGAACCATAGCTATCATTAACGATAAAGTGACCATTAAGTTTTCTCCATTATTTCGATTGTCCGATAAAGTGAAAAATTTAATTTATATTCTGTGGCAACATTGCAGTAGTTACCGACTTCTTTTGGTTAATGGTCGAAAATAAACATTAAATATAGTTCCTTACCTAGCGTTTCCACATGCAAGAAATTACTTGCAAGTAGTGTATATGTACGTATTATCAACGAAAAATCGAGGAAACAGCCGATTGGCTACAAGTACGAAAATTGTGTGAAAGTTAGTGAAAAAGTGTAAGTGTATTGAGTTTTTCGAACTTGCACTTGCATGTGGAGACGGGGGGTTAGTGTTCGCTTCGGCCGGTTTGTGGAAAACACAAACGCAGTGCGTGTTTGTGTAGGAAATCATTAAAAAATAATGTTTCTCTGCTTGTGATATTCGAACACAAAAATAATACTGTAGTTATCCAACTCAACAAAAAGATGAGAACATATAATTGCGTTTTGTTTTTTTTTTTTTTTTTTTTAACCACAAACTTAGTTCTTTCAATTGTGCTAAGCACCTTTTTGGCTGGTAAAAAAAGCAAACATTTTTTACAAAAATTAAATTCATTTACGAAAAAAAACAAAAAGCCAGCGAAAAAATTTTTACACAAACAAAACATGTGCATAAGACACACACAAGATGTTCTTGCTGTGGTCGTTGCCTAAATTTTTGGTTTTTTCTCTCTTCTTTATCGATGTAAACATTAAAATATAATGTATGTCTACAGAACCGCTACAATTCTTCTGTTTTATAACAACCCTGCAAATAATAGGACCAGTCCAAACACGCGTGTAAAGAGTAGTCCACAAGGGACCAGGACTAGTCCAAAACTAACCCAAACGTATGGAAAAAACCTGGTCTATTTAACATTACGATGTCCTAGGAGAAAACCATATAACCCACCTTTGGACCACTAAGGAGTAGTTTTAAAACTACTCCATGGTATACTCAAGAGGATTAGTTTTGAAGTCGTTTAAAAACGAAAGCGTGTCGTTAAAAGACGAAGACATGTCGTCTCACTACAAACACTTTTTAACAATGACATGGTCCATGCTTGCATGACATCGGACCAGTCCAATGGATCAGGTGGTCCAATCTTATTTGCAGGGAAAGAACAGAACACTATTTCATGTTCGGCTCATTCCTGAAAATAGTTACAAACGTTCCCAGTTGACAAAATGGTCATAGACGCAAATGTCGTCCCCGTTGTCTTCAGGACATTTTTAAATTTGTCGCCTGTATAACATTGTTGACTACTACTTAAGTAACAAAACGTGTATTTTCTCGGACTTAAAATCGTATTAATGTCTTTTTTGGAGACATTTTTTTTAATATGTCTTGAATTATACTTTATTGAGGACAACGTAGGTGATCATTGCATGTATTTTGTCGTGTGCCAAACCACTTTGACGACATAATGCATGAAATGGTCGCTTACGTTTTCCTCTACTAAAAAAAAAGTAAAAACTAAATTTTTATGTAATTTAATTTTTAAAATTGTTTGATGTTTAGCTTTTAGTATTATTATTCTTGATAGTAAAAAAAAATTTGAATATAAATAATCCTGCCTGTTAAAATCGTTTTTTTGCTCTCCTGAAAAATAATTATTTTGTAACTTACAAAGGTTATGCGCCTCTGTGCTTTAATTATGAAATTAGACATACGTGAATTGATGGGCCAAGAAGCACAAACAAATTAATGTTCCTGCTGACTAAATTGCCATATCTTAAGTTCAGAACTCTTTTCCATATTACACAAAAACCCATTGGAGTTCTGAGTGTTTCTACACAACCATTATACCCTATTTTCGAGCCCAGTCTCCCAAACCCCTCGGCCATTTTATTAGCGGTAATGTTGCAGTGACCAGCTACTTAGCAAACACACAATTCATACTCTTCTAATATTTCCCTTAGAGCCCTTCTACAATCATTTATTAGTTTGGAATTCACAGCCCATCAAGGCCACATATATTGTGACCGTCGAGCCCCAGCACGACCAATTCTTCGGCTTAAAAATCTTTAGAGCCTCCTCCAAAAATATTCTGCAGTCGTCAAAAAGCCTATTTGACCTTTTAGTATCTATATTCTCAAGGTAGACCCCTTTAACCGTTTCCCTGATCCTGGATATATCGGCAAATCTGAAGTATTGCCGATATATTGGTATCGGTATTCGTCACTTACCTATCGGAGACTAAATTGTACATAGTGCCTACAATACTTTCATTAACGGCACTTTTAAGGTAATGTTTCTAATCGGGCATTAACGACTTTATGAGAAAAAAGTCGTTTATATAGTCGACAATGACAACTTTAACCACATTGTCACCCATATGATTATAACGACAATGTGCATGATAATGTCACTCACATTGTCGTGTACGACTTAAGTGCCTATTTTTGAAAAAGTCGTCGACGATATGCATGGGCTGTCGCCAACATGTCGTCAGAGATTTACTATGGGTCTTGTGCGCGTCGTCGACGTTGTCTTAAGGACATGGCCATCTGGGTTATTAAGGGTTATGTTCGTATACACAAACTCTAAAAAAAATCGTTTCTGGGTGTGTGAGCTGTGCGCTCATAATGTTCTGTTTATTTTCGAACGCTGCTTTTGGTAGTTTATAATACGAAGTGGCAACGACTTTCTTTTGTTTAATTCTTCAATTGAAAGCAGAAGTACATTTTTTTGTGCCTTATTTTTGTTTTATTGTAAATTGTTTTGTTTTTTGTGTTAAATTGTGGGTTGTTTTTGAAATGTTCGAATAATTTAATTTGACATAAAACTGTCCTTGAAGTTACCATATTTGCAGCAGAAAATATGGCAGCTTCAAATTCTTTATGAAAAAAATTTTCTTTTCAGCAAAAATGGCATTGCAAATTATAAAATAAATTTTTTATAACTGCTAATAAAGTATTTTAGGCGATTTGATAAAAAAAAACATAAAACAGGTCACATAAAAAAGGAACTGATTTGAAATCATAATGAAATGTTTGATTATTTTTTTATCCAAGAAATTATGCAGATAAAATTTATATGTTTATAGAGTTTCATATTAGCAATTTATAGTTTGTTTAATATAGACTACAACTTAAAAGAGAGCTTTAAAAAAAGTTTGATTTAAGGCAATAGAATTTACAGTATTTTTTTTTTAATTTTTTTATTTTATTGCCTTAGCGCTTTTACTAAAAAATAATATTTAAACGGAAATAAAGAAATTATTTTAAAAAAGGTCTTCATAAATGCCGATTGTATTTAGTAAATATTTACACAATTTTTTTATTGTCTTCTTTGTCTGACTAAAACCTGTAAAACCGAATAGCACTAGATTAAAGCAAATATTTATTAAAAACTCAAATTATGGTACTTTTTTCTTAAACAAAAATAAATAAAAAACATTTTCCATTATAGACCAAAATTTTAAATGTAAGAATACGAGTTTTATTACTTGAAATAAAAATGAAATAAACGATACCAAAAGGCAGCGAGACATTCACTCGTTCTGGCTATAAAATTTAAAATGAAAATAAACATTATTAATACAAGCAATAGTACTTTATTCGGCTGTGCCGTATCTTTAATACCATTCACCTTACTGAATTTAAAATACATACTTTAAAAAAAGTCTTGTTAATTGGTATGGAAAAAACAAACGAAATCAAATTTATCTATAAGGGCATATCCGTCAAAAGGTACACCGTGACCAAAAATTAAAAAGTTACTAAAAGCTGATTATTTTACGATATTGTTATAAAGAAATATTTAGATTTTACTAATTTTATAAATTTACCCATAAATTTGTTCACTTAGATGAACAATTAGACTGCAAAGTTGTGCAAACGTGATTTCATATTTGTGAGAATGTTTTATTGTATGTTTTCTATAATATTATCCTCCTTAAAAGAGGTGATATTTGATAAAAATTATTCCAAAAAAATCTTCTTACATGGTCTGTAATCTAAGGAAGAGTTCAAAGATAAATATGTTATTCGGATTAGCGGTAAATTTTTATTTTATTTTAATCATTATTCAGTTAAATTATTACGGAAAAAATTTCACGTTCGAAATATCACGTATCGACCCAGATTTTGGCTTAAAAAAAGAATATACAGAAGATTTTTAGTCTGACTAAAAAATTAAGCCAGCTTTCGCTGAATTACGCCTTTTTATACATGGCCAAAAAACTACTTCTGTTTTTTTCACGTTCGACCCGCTTCTTCTTTTGCCATTATCTTTGGCCTATAATCGATAAACTTTAGCATAGATAACAGTGCTTTCTTAGTGCTAAAATTTAAGGGTTAAAAGAACGTAAAAATATTTGTTGTTTAAAATGTTATTGCATTTTTGATGCGTACGACTGTCACGTTCAACACTTTGGAATTACCCATATCGAGAATAACTTACGGCTTTAGAATATGTATATGTATATACCTTATGATTTCTTAGAAGAATATTAAAAAAGTTTCACTCGAAATAAAAAAATTAGTATGTCCTCATTCACCACTAGTGCTTCTGGATATAAGAAATTCACTTTTTTACTAAAATGTCAATTTTTTCAAAAAAGTATCAAATTCACTAACAACTTATTTTTTCTTGAAAACTGTAATTTTTTTGAAAAATATTAAGGCAATTTTCAATTACCCTAAATTTAATACGTTAACTACTTAATTAAAAATAAAATATTGTTTTAAGCTTTACAAGCAATTAAAAGTAGTTGTGTAATGTGGTAGCAGAACCCTGCTTAATTATTCCAATTTAAATCTCCATTATGTACGAGCATGTTCTGTTGTGTGAACTTGTGTAATTAAACTGAATTTGAAAATTTGCATTCAACTTTTACGACTGCAGTAAAAAAATCGCAATAAAAACCCTTGAACTTGATAAACACTCAGAACAAAAACAAACAAATAAAATCGAATTAACAACTACTCCCACCCATCAATGTCGTGGGCAGGGATGATAAATGAGAAAACCAATATCGTACCAATGAACTTTTAAAATCGTACTTTTTCGACCCCAATAGTACTAAATCTTTTTTAAAAAATGTTTTTAATTTATTTTTAAAAAGATAAATGTAATGCAACAAAAACAAAAGGTACTTAAAATTCATTTGTGCATTAATTATACATAATAATAGGGTGGGTAAAATCTTTTCGCGTCAAAAGCACATCGCGATTCGATCACCGGATTTTTCAAAGTAGTTAGATTTCCAAAATATTCAAGAATAGAGGTAAACAAATTGTATTTGATCTGGCCAGACCTGTATCATGCCGTTTTTAGGGTCAAGAAATCCATTAATTTTTATTTTTGACTGCCGCCAGAGAGCGTTTTCATACACTTTTAAGAATTTATCGTCTTTTTCTCAAAAAGTAATCTCGATTTTTAAGCGAAAATAAAATTTTTAAGCGTTTTAAAATTGTGTATATACGAACATCTTCGGATTGCGTTTCCAAATTAATTTTGTTTACAATTTTTAATATGTACTACAGAAACAGGAAAGGAGTAGAAAGTCCGAATATAATAAAATTTAATTAAGCACTTGTAAAATATCCTTCAAAATAATTCGGAGTAAAATAATAATGGAGTGGTTTACCACTGTCCCAAAATTCTGTTCATTATTTCTTTACGTGACAACCATCTTGTTGTCGAATATTTGAAAATATTATGAGTTCGTTCCAAAATAATCTTGAATTGAGAGGAGTTCGTCCATTCTACTTGTAGAACTTTTGCAGAAGTGGTTTCCTATTTCCTTTAAATATTTGTCAATATCATCATACTAAATTTAGAATGTGGTGGCGTAAGTAATCGTTCAATGAACAAGTGCAAAAATCTATTCACAATCTATTCTTGCAAAATATCATAGCTGTTTTGTTAAATCCAACAACAAAAAATAGAGTTTCCCTTAGATTTCATAAAAAAGCTACGAAATTTTGCATTTTCGCAAGACTATTTGCACCAAACAATAAACCCCGCTTATATTTATTGGACAGTAAATACTAGTTGCCATTTTATAAGAATTATAAATATGTAGGCTTGAAAAATTTGGAAAAAGTACCAAATGAGTCACGGGGGTACCAGCGTACTTTTTATTTTTGAATTGTACCAAAAAAAAGTACAATTGTACCAACTTTATCAACCCTGGTCGTGGGACTTTTTCATAAAAAGCGAAAGAGAGTAAAAGAGAGAGTTAAAGAAAAAATCTAAATGAAAAAGGTTAGTTTGCATTAAATCCCAACTTGTGACTTAAGGAAAATCATAAATCTATTTGGTGGAAATTCGAATTTTATTACTTAACAACGTGTTGCAAGTGGCATATAAATCACTGTCTCGTGAAAATAATAAAAAAAAACAACTTAATTATAAATACATTTATTTACAACAATAAAATACTTAACAGAAAATCTTCACACATTTATAAAATGCATGTTTGTCGCTTTGTTAATTTCGTTGTATCAATTGCATTTTAATTACGGTATTCAAAATTAATGCAAAATTCAATTCAATTAATTATTCAAATAGAGTTTTGTTTTTTTTTTTTTTTTTGCCATTTGGGTGTTTGTTTTATTAGGTTTTCTAGTTATTGTTGCTTTTGTATAAATAGTAGGTTTTGTTTTCAAAACTAAGATACACATGTATGAATTACGTATAAATAATTAAAATACAAATATATATTTATGCAAATTATTAGAAGTAACTAAATCTATAGGATTTATTTTCCTATTCAATTTTCTTCCTATTTGGCCAGATTTTTTTTTTTTTTTTTGTTTTATTTAACCGCGTTTCAAAATCCGACGCATTTAGATTTTAAATTTTGTGTTAATATTTTTTCAATTTATTGGATTCTTTGCAACTCTGTTAGTTAGCACTCACAAATCGGTCATCTAAAAAATTTATTTTGTTTATTTTATTTATGTTATGAATAATTGTATTCTTAATGCCGAGTATTCGCCTATTTTATAACATTCAAGGGAACATTTAACGAATACGTTCCAAAAAATACATAAAATAAAACAAAAAATATTAACTTTTAATAATTTTTATTAAAAAAAAAACTTTGCCTTTAAAGGCCTCGCTAGCCGACCGTTACTGTAACTGTAATGTAATGTAACGAGCCGTAACGTACTGTAGACACGTGTGTGCACTTAGAGAACATTTTAAAAGTGTTATCTGTTTTTCATATACATAAAACAACACTCACAGTGATGGGAAGGAATTAAAACGGTTGAAATGGTGACCGCTGTGCAGAAAAAGTTCCAAGTAATTAAAATGGTATTAAAACAGTATTTTGTGCATGTATAAATACATAAATAATTTAAAATTTGATATTTATATTATAGATTTACAATAAACAAATAGGTTTTTGAGCATGTACCCTGCAAATAATATTGGACCACCTGATCCATTTTGATAAAATGGACTACTCCATGGACTGGCCCAATATAATGCAAGCATGGACCATGTCATTGTTAAAAAGTGTTTGTAGTGAGACGACATGTCTTCGTTTTTTAACGACATGTTTTCGTTTTTAAACGACTTCAAAACTAATCTTCTTGAATATACCATGGAGTAGTTTTAAGACTACTCCTTAGTAGTCCACAGCTGGGTAAATGCATATGTTCATACATCTACATTAGTGACGGGCACACACATACTATGTATCACATTTATGCTTGTGTGGGAAGAAGCAGAAAACAAATGTGATCTGCAACTGATAACTTTGACGAAATGGCAACAATGCAACAGCCGAACGTACGTTGTCACAGACTATACGAAGAAGTTTATAGTATACTAGCTGACCCGACAAACGTTGTCCTGTCCAAATTAGGAAAAATGTTTGCGTTCGATTTTTAAAATTCGTTAAAAAGATACGAACATTTGAAAGAAAGATTAGTCAAATCGATGGAGCCGTTTTCTGATTTTAGGTAAATCGAAAAAAAGTATGCGTTAAAGTGGGCGGGGCAAAATTTTGTTTCGTCCAAATCGGTCAAGCCGTTCTCAAGTTATGCGCTTATAGAAAAAGTGGGCGTAAAAGTAGGCGTGGTACATTATTCTTTCGATGAAATCGTAAAACGGATTAATACGGACTTTTAAAAGAAAAATTAGGCAAATTGATGGAGCCGTTTTTTGATTTTAGGTAAATCGAAAAAAGTGAGCGGTGCAAAATTTTCTTTCCGTAAAAACCTAAGTTGGACCATGGCAATCATTTTAAAGAAAAAATCGTCCAAATCGGTTAAGCCGTTCTCAAGTTATGCGCTTAATAGAAAAAATGGGCGTAAAAGTAGGCGTGGTAAATTTTTCTTTCGATGAAAACGTAAAATGGATTAATACGAACATTTGAAAGAAAAATTTGTCAAATCGATGGTTTCGTTTTCTGATTATAGGTAATTCGAAAAAAAGTGGGCGTAAAAGTGGGCGGAGCAAAATTTTCTTTTCGTATAAATCAAAGTTGGACCATCGCGATCATTTTAAAGAAAAAATCGTCTTAATTATATAGATGTCATTGGTGGTGCAATATGAAAATTGGATTTCGCCACGGTTCTCCGCCCGCAGACCGAAAATCAAAAATCAGACTTCACAGTGTCGCCCGCCTGAATATAAATCTCAATTTTATTTTAAATTTTTTAAATACACAACTCTGCACATAATATTGGACTACGTGATCCATTTTTATGAAATGGACTACTTCCTGTACTGGTCCAATGTTATGCAAGCATGGACCATTCATGTCATTGTTAAAAAGAGTTTGTAGTGAAACGATATGTCTTCGTTTTTAAACGAAATGTTTTCGTTTTTAAACGAAGTTAAAACTAATACTCTGGAGTATACCATGGAGTAGTTTTAAAACTAATCCTTTCGGAGTATGTATGAACATGGAGTAGTTTTAAGACTACTCCGTTGTAATGCAAAACTGGGTTATATGGTAAACTCCTTGGACATCGTTATATTAAATCGACCACCTTTTAACCATATAAAGAGTGGTTAAATTGTAAGGGCCGATGTTGAATGTGAACCACACCTAAACGCCAAGTTTTTTTCCGAATTTTATTTGACATTTCTCTATTTCAGACTTACTCAATTTGAACCATGGAGAGATAGACAATCCAACAACGTATTAAAGTTATCTATACTTAATATGAAAATGGGCGTTCAAATCAAAATGCATATCGTGCACTTCGTGATTCAGTGATGAGGCACATTTTCACCTCAGTGTATTCGTCAATAAACAGAATTGCCGCATTTGGGCGAATGAGAATCCAAGAGTGATTGTCGAAAAACCAATGCAGCCACAAAGAGTGACTGTTTGGTGCGGTTTATGGGCTGGCGGCATCATCGGGCCGTATTTTTTCCAAAATGAGGCCGGTCAGGCAGTTACTGTGAATGGTGTTCGCTATCGTGAGATGATAACGAACTTTTTATGGCCCGAATTGGAAGATATGGATGTGGACGATATGTGGTTTCAGCAGGACGGTGCCACTTGCAACACAGCTAACGAAACAATGGCTCTTTGGCCGCCAAGATCATGTGATTTGACACCGTTGGACTTTTTTCTTTGGGGTTATTTGAAAGAAAAGGTGTACGTCGATAAGCCAGCAACAATTCAAGAGCTAAAGGATGAGATAATTCGGCACATTAACCTCCATTATGCCTCAGGGTCATCGAAAATTTGGACCATCGGATGGAGGTGTGCCGCCGTGGTCGCGGCGCCCATTTGGCCGATATTTTGTTCCATACATAATTGAGTAATACCAATATATCATAATAAAATAAAATTACAATAATTTCCTAAATAGTTTGTGTTTTATTCAAAATCAACAATCAACAACCTTGAAATTTAACCACCCTTTATTTGGATAAGTTTTGGAGTACACATACTCCTTTATGAATTACTTTTTACATGCATGTGTGGACTAGTCTCGTTATCTGCAGGGAAAGGAAGGTCTTAAATTTCCATAGAAAAGTTTTCTTTTTACGCCCCCAAGGCTTTTAAATTATTTATCAAAAAAAAAATTCATATATTATTTACTGTTTTGTTATCAAAATTATTTCGGGAATACAAAAATTTTTTATTCATTATGTATGTGTGCTAAAGTCCCAATATTCATTGATAAATGCACTGAAATTTATTGTTGGGGGTTAAGCTCAGGGTTGTTAGATGTGACGATTTTTCGTCATTTTGACGATTTTGTTTAGAAAAATACAGTAAAATGACGATTGACGATTTTTTTTACTAAAAGTCATAGTGTTATGACGATTTTCTGGCATCAATAAAACACTTACAAGAAATATTTACAATTATATTGGGAACAGTCCAAAACTTAAAAGTTATAATTAAACAAAAAAAATTCTTCCCCCATCACAAACCAGGTGGCTTTCATTAGAAGCATTAATTATTCGAACTCTACAATTATATGAATGCCATCGATACTGCCAAAAATATACACTAGAACCCCGTTTTGCGTCGGTCCTATTTGCGTCGCTTTTTAAAAATTGATTTCTATTTGTGTCGCTACACGATTGCATATTTCTCTGAAGTCATAATCACATGTGAAGAATTTTTCGATTTGCGTGTTAAAAGTTATTCTTAATATAGTTACGTGTAAGGAAGTAAGAAATTGGATCTTAATAAGAAGTTGTGTAGAAAAATGAGTGTAAAGAGAAGAAAATGCATTTGTTTGGAACTCAAATTGGACGTAATGAAACGTTTCAAGTCGAGTAAAAAGACTGTTGATATAGACAGAACCCTTTGTTTAGCACCTTCAATATGGATGTGAATATGGATAAATGAAATAAATAAATTTTTGTTATGTTTTTATGAAAATATACTTTTTCTTTTGTATTTCTTTTCAATTCGCTGAAATAAATAAAATGAAACTTAACCATATCACTTACTTTACCATAAATAGAATTTCTTGCAAAAAAAAACCAATCAATGCAATAAATTGTCTCTAAATTCTAAATTTAAATATTTGACGATTTTTTGACAATTTTGTTAAATGTTCTTGACGATTTTGACGAATTTTGTTAAAACTTTTGACGATTTTTGAAGAAAAAAGCCTAACAACCCTGGTTAAGCTAGTTCCTATGTGCATTTCATTGGTTTCTTAGGTCAGATAATCAGGAAACTTTTTCCCAAAGACTTTGAAAAAGCTTAAGATATTATACAAATAAAACTGTAAAGTGAATGAGAATTACAAACACTCAAGTTTTATTTGCAACGATATCAAAGCTTGGAAAAAACACTTACAATAAGCAGTGAGTTTATCTTTTCTTACATTCCCCTTAAATTTTTGTATTGGGATGTAAAGCGCAACTTGCTTTATATTAAGTGAAAGTGAGCAAAAATTTAAACAACATGGGTGTAAAATACAAGCTTAACTGCCTGGCGACGTAACGTGACAAAAGCGAGGTTATCTACGGAAGTGCCCACATTTTAGTTATTGTATGTGTTTATTCATTGGATTATTTTATAATATGGAAATATGTTGTACTGTCAAAAATACACAGATATAATTGTTGAAAAAAGAGCGAATATAACCGTATTTCATTTTCTACAGGCTAGGACGTTACAGTAACGTATCATTTCAGCTATGTAATCATTAACAACAAGGTTTTTCTTTCTGTGCACCTTTAAATCTAATAATGAATCTTTAATAATTATTTGAATTCTAAATCATTCAGCAATCATTAAATTTTAACTATTCATCTAAACTATACAATGACTTACATTTTCTACTGAATTTTCGCATCCTGTTTGTAAAATGTACATGACTCGTCATATTTGTGGGTGTGTCATGAGGTATTCTATAATAATCAGAATTAAAATTAATTAAATATTTGCTCTCAACTCAACACGTTCTCAGGTTAAACACAATTAATTATGCAAATATTTACTTAATTCCTCCCATTATATTTGAAAAAATGTAAATACTAATCCACTACCACCGGATTATACAATTACAAATTGTTATGAAGCAAATACCACGTAGAACTGTATTGAACAATTTAATTAATAAAACTGTCAATATTATTTTTTTTTTGTTTTTAGCAATAATTTTGATAAAAAAAAAAAATAGTAAGTAATTAATGTTTATTTTTTATAATAATTTCAGACCGTGGACCATGCATTCTTCCAACGGTGATGATGAGGCTTCCAAAGATCCTCGTATAGGTGAACAGGATTTTACACAACAATTTACAGAAAACGATTTTGAAGGTAAGTATCGTAAAAAAATCTTTTTGCAAAGTAAATTTTACAAAAAGTACTTTTTTAACAAAAGTAATTTCTAACAATAAATAATTAATTTTAAGAAAAAGGTACTTAAAAAAGTCCTTTTTAATAAAACTAATTTTCAACTTTACTTTACTTTATTTTGATCAAAAAGGTACTTAAAAAAAGTACTTTTTTAATATATAAAAATTTGTTTTAACGTTATTTTTTGTTATTTAAAATTGGTTACGGTTTTTAACCAATAATACTTTAAAGCACAAACAAAGCGCATTATTTTTTTTTTTTTTCGACAAATAAGTTTTTGAAACAACAATATTTATATTTAAACATTTCGCAAAAAGTACTTTTTAAAAAAAAGTTCTTTTTTTGTAATTAATTTACTGACTCATCAAAGCCCAGCCCAAACGGCATAAGTAAAAGGCAGTATACCGGTACCTCTTTTGATAAGCAGATCCCCAAAAAAGGGATTTTTTAAATGCGATCGCTAAAAGGGTAAAAACGGCTTAAATTTGTAACCTTATAACTCCAAAATTTAGACATATGGAATTAAAATTTAAAAAGCTTATGAATGCCGTCAAAAATAAGCTGACGTGTGTTTAATACTTTTCTGATAATTATACTTTTTAAGTGCTTAGCCGGTAAACATCTTATTTTAGTACTTTTTTAGCCTAATTTATCTTTTAAAGTGTTAAAGAAAGCAATAAAATTTTAATCTTCTTTGATACTTTTTTAAAATTTGGATTGATAAGGGAACAAAATTAACTGGTTTTTGGTACTTTTTACACAAATATTTGTTTATTTCACAATTTAACTTCTAACATATTACAAATGATACTTTCTTAAAAATATCTTGAATGTGTTTTGGTACTTTTTTTAAAATTCGGACTGATAAGGGAACAAAATTTATCTTATTTTGGGTATCTTTTTTGAATAAATTAACTTCTTAAGTATCTGTGTATATATATATATATATATATATAAATATAAATATACAAGGCCTGACTCACTTAATAACTCATCAATGAACAGCCCAAACGGCTCAAAATCAGTAACCCTACACGTATTTAATACTTTTTTGATAACTGTATTTTAAAGGGTAAAACGGGTTAACATCTTATTTTAGTACTTTATTACCTAATTAATCGTCTAAGGAATTAAAGATAGCAATAAAATTCCAATCAAATTGTTCTCTCTTTAAAAACTTCTCAAATATGTTTTGGTACTTTTTGGAAATTCAGACCTATAGTGGACCAAAATGTAACTTATTTTTGGTACTTTTTCTAAACATATATTTTTTAATTCCCAATTTTACATCTTGAATGTGTTAAGGTACTTTTTTGAAATTCTGACTGATAAGGGAACAAAATTTAGCTTATTTTTGGTATCTTTTTGAAGAAAATTAACTTCTAAAGTACTTCTTAAATATAAATATAAGGCCTGACTTTTTCAATCACTGACTCATCAACGCCCAGTTCGAACGGCTAAAGAGACGTAAAATTCAGTACACAGGTGCCTCTTTTCTTGAGCAGATCCACTAAGAAGGGACTTTTTAAAATTCGATCGCTAAAAGGGTTACAAAGGTAAAAATTACATAAATGTTAATTAAATGGAATTAGAACAGATGGAGTCAAAATTCAGAAAAAAATATGAACGCTGTCAAAAAGTAAGTTGTCGCGTGCTTTATACTTTTTTGATAATTGTACCGTTAAAGGGTAAAACGGGTAAAAATCTAAATTTATTACTTTTTACGTAATTAATCTTCAAAATAATTGAAGATAGCAATAAAGTTGAAATCGAATTGTTCTCTTCTTGAAAACATTATAAATGAGTTTTGGTACTTTTTTTAAAATTCTGTATGGTAAGGAAATAAAATTAACTTCTTCTTGGTACTTTTTCTAAACAAATACTTTTTTATTTACAATGTAACTTTTAAAATATTACAAATGTGAATACAATTGAAATCGAATGAGTTTTGATACTTTCTAAAAAACATATTCAATATGAAACTGGGAATTATTTCGTTGCGAAGGTAACTTTTATATTAAATTCAACATTTTTTATTTTTCGAATTTATTCTATGAGCTAAATTTCAGTTGTGTATTTTATAAAGCTTTTTTGTAATAGTCTTATTCCTTCAATTTTTCAGAAATGACTTTTACTATTACAAAAAAGCTTTATAAAATAAAATACATAACTAAAATTTAGCTCATAGAATAAATTCGAAAAAAAATGTTGAATATCATATTGAATATGTTTTGGTACTTTTTTGAAATTTTGACAGATAAGGGAGCAAAGTTTAACTTATTTTTGTTATTCGTTTGTAGTCAAATATTTTTTAAATTCCCAATTTAACTTCTTAAGTATTACAAATTTGACTGAGGCTTGATACATGTTGGAAATAGCAACTACAAATTAAACCAATTTTTGGTACTTTCTCTAATACCATATTTTTTTAATAATGTATATAAAATGCACGCACATAGGACTCTTTTTCAATTGTTTAGCTCAGAAAATGAATTAAAGGGCGATTCGAATAGATCTTGCTCGGTCCAATTCCATGTAAAAGTTATTTTTCGAGTTTTTGTTGAATTCAATCATTTTGGAGTTGACGGAGGGGTGAAAAATAAATAGTTTGGTCTCATTCCTGGAAAAATCTGTTTTCCGCGTTTTTTTTTTTTTTTTTTTTTTTGCTTATTTTTACAATTTTTAACGTGGCTACAAAGATTTGAATTGACCTTAAAAAAAGAGAACCAAAATTATAAAATAAAACTCTACAAAAGCGGCCGGTTGATAAAAAAAAAGCCGAAGCAGGTGGGAGAATTCAAAGCTTTTCGATTCATGAAAGGTTCCCCCTGTCTTATATATCTCTGTTCACGTTGAAAACGGCCAGCATGTATACTTTACATCTAATAATCCAGCACAGGAAACATTGCTAGCGTTTTTCGAAATCTGCCAAACCTATAACTTTGCTAAGACTCTGTCTAATCATAAAGTGTCTCCTTATTTTTTGAGAAACAAAAAAACATTTTCTAGAAGGAAACGAGGCAAAGTTGTAGATGAAAAAAGAACACGTTCTGGGAAGACTCTATAACATTCATCCTAACAACATGCAATATTATCATCTACGCCTATTGCTCCACTAGGTCAGAGGACCAAAATCTTTTGAAGTCTTGAAGACGGTAACTGGCTACTCCGATGTTTCAATCTGTATTTAAGGCTCTTCGATTGCTCAAGTACGATGGACGTTATGACACTTTTTTAAAGTAAGCTACGTCAGCCGATTCTCTTTTGAACTGCGAGAGCTATTTACATTAATGTTAATTTTCTATGAACTTTCTGATTCTTTCGAACAAGTACAAAAATAGCATATCCGAAGACATTAAACGGCAACTGGAGATAGAACTGCAAGATTGCGCGCAACGGCTGATGGATGAATTATACAACAGGTGCTTAATATTGATGGCGGATGCAGTGTGAGCGCAAGCTAGACAACAAATTAGAACAATAATTAAAATATCTGTAGGAAATTTCGTGAATCGAGAATATCGGAGGGGGGAACAATTATGTTCATTAGTACCTGAGAGAAATGGAAGTCTTATGAAAAGTTACTGATGAATGAACAAAATTACGTATATCAACAAGTTTCCGGTGCCACTACACAATTCTTTCTTTTAAATTTACTAGTAGCAAAAGTTAGGAGTAAACGCGTTAGCCTTCGCATCGTCAGGAATTGGGATAACACTGTTAGAGCGTGGAAAGACAGCTAATGCTGCTTTCAAGCTACCGGCAAACCTTTTTACAAAAAATTCCGTTTTACAAATAGTAGGTTAGGTTAGGTGAGGTTAGAAAGGCTGGTGCGTAGTAAACTTCACACCCCCACCCAGAGACCAATACGGCCCATTGTTACGCCTTATATAGTGAAATAATTCTAGTATGAAAGAATAGGGAAGAGTAAAAGCACAGGAAAAAGAGAAAGTAGTGGAAGATAAAAAAATCGGACAGCATAAGCAAAAACAACGCTACCAAACAGTAAACTGGCCTACATGTGACCAGTATCCTGCCTCGCAGCAGGGTCATTCCCAATACGAATTCTGTCAGATTTCCTAATTCCTAATTTCCTAATTCGTGGCTACCCAGCCGCCTTAGGCCGAGGCCACGCAATGAGCGGCTAAGCGTCTGAGCGATAAGGGATGAGCGTCAAAAAATTAAAACATATGAAATACTACTGAAGTGGCAACGAAATGAGCGACGTGTGAGCGAAATTTTTTAGCGTCGCTCAGGAATAAAACTTGTTCTAATTTTTAGTTGTTTTCTGAGCTTCAAAAAATAAACATGGCAAAAGTGAATATGGAGCTTATAATTTCATCCGTACAAAGCCGACCGAATTATGGCAAGACAGATAACCAAATTTTAAAGTTAAAAATATGACCGAGAAATTATTTTTTTGTTTTGTCAATTTGGTGTTAACTTTTTGCAGCAGCAAATCAAAGGATTTCACAGACATTCGGAAGTATTGTTTTGGGTAGATTTGTATATAAATGGTTTAATTCCCCTTGATTGATTTATAGGATGAACACCGAGGCCTGTTCGTCGATTTCGATATATTTATATCCACGCCACAATAATGGATAGGGTATAATGCATTTGTTCTGATGTGTGTAATGCCTTAAAATATTGGTCCTAGACCCACCTTTAAATATACCGATCGACTTAGAATCACTTTCTGAATCGAACTTACGATGTCCGAACGGCTGGCAGGACGCAATTTTGAAGATAATTTGATAAAATTTGGGACATAGGATCTTATTGGCCTATTTAAAATGGGCCAAATCGTAGGACCACGAGGGAAGATAGGGGGAAATTTCTGCCTCTCAGAAACTATTAAACCGATTTTAATGAAATTTAAAACATATATAGAACCATATCTTAATGCACACAAAAGCTATACAGTTTTTAAAAAATAGGACCACAAGGGGAGGTACGGGGCAATTTCTGCCTCTCACAAACTTTCAACCCGTTTTGAATAAAGTTTATAAACATAGGTAAATCCATATTAATATGGACATATTAGCATGATGTGTTTATTAATACTATTGTGTAGGGTATCATATGGTCGGGCTTGACTGGCTTTACTTTCTTACTTGTTTAAAATTTGTTTTTGTTTTAAATGTAAGTTAAGCGAACGAAGTCTTCGCTCGAAATCGACGAACAGGCTGCAATTTTTTTCTTCTTAAAAAACGCATTAAATTTTTATGAATACGATTTTCGCGTAATAACATTAAACAAGCCACTCTTTACAATGGCATTTATACAACTAACCGCTCAGAAGTGACGCTCAGTAATAAGCCACTTGCCGCTCCAACTTAACGCTTTGGCGCTCATCGCTCAGCCGCTTAACGCTTAGCCGCTCATTGCGTGGCCTCGGCCTTAGCCTGCTGTTCTGCAGCCTGGGATAGTGGCACAGAAAGTGCTCAACTGTATCCAACTCCTCTGGGTTCTCACACAACCTACAAATATCCCACAAGCCTGATCCCATGCTCACCGCCATGCTGCCTATCAAACAGTGGTACAAATAGTACCTTAAAAATTTTGTGTTCACCAAAATATTTGACAAATATTATCTTTCTTAAAATTGTGTTTTTTTTTTATAAAAATTCCATTTTTATATTATTTTGTCATATTGATTAATAAATTCAATAAACACTCATTAAATAAAAATTAATTCTATTTAAAAAAATTTTAATAAATTAGCATTTCTTTATTGGGGTATGTAAATAAATTATTTATTATCAATATTATTGACATTAATACTTTTGCTGGCTAAAACCTGTCATACAAGTGTGTAAGTTATTTAAAATAATTAATTCAGAAATTACTAATACGTCATGTAGCACATTTATTTCAACACACTTTAAAGAAATAAGATGTAGAATACAAACTGACTTGAAATTTTCCTTTAATTTGCATACAATTAAGTAAAGTTTTAGAACGATTTTAGTAAACCATTTTTTTTTTTAAACTTATAAAATGTTTAACAACAATTTTAAAAATACTTTGTAAAATCGTTAAAGTTTAAATCAAGGTCATCTTAAAATAAGTCACTTATAATTATATTTTAGTAACAGGGCAGTTAAAAAGTTTATTTCTAGTCCCCCCCCCCACTCACTTACCAAAGTCGAACATACGCACCAAAAACATTGTCACAAAAATGCTGTCGTTTGGCATGAAAACATTTGTATGTGTTAAACTGTTTTTTTGTTCAAATTATTGGCTGGTGTGTTGGCTAGTGAACATAAAAAAAAACGAAAATAAAATCAAAGAAACAGAAACAGAAGCAAAAACAACAAGTTAGAGTGCTATATTTGGCTGTGCCGAACCTTTGATACCCTCCACCGACAGTTCGAATTTTTTAAAAGTTATATCTGTATGACGTCTGTTTATTATTATAATCTTTGTAAAAACAGACATCTGCATTAAAATTTGTTGCGGTTTAGACCTTTATAAAATTATTGACCGACAATCAGAATCAATTTTAAAAAGCTTGAGTAGAATATCAGTTTAAGCTGAACTTAAATGATTTTTAGGAGAACAAATTATATAAAAGCCATTGTAAGCTATGAACCAATCACCCCAAATTCTGCAGAACGATTTCTGGTATTAAAAAACATAAATTTCAATACAGCGGTGCAGTTAGTTTAAGCGTTTGCAGTGAATTTCGGAAGGCTGCTAAAATGGAATCTAAGGTAAATTATGAACCGTACACTCACAGTATTATTACAGTAACAGATTGTAGTTTATTTAAGAAATATTCCGTTCAGTCATTTTTAAATAAATAAACATTTAAAATTCCAAGCAAATTTATTTTTAACTGATTCTAACAGTTATTCAAAAAACTAAGTACATATCAATACTGATTTTCAGTTGCAGTTAATATTGTCCGTTGATTGAGTGAAATTCTTCTTTATGATAAATTAAATAAAAATGTAATTTAAAGCAACGAAAAGTTCATTTAAGTTTTACTGTCAAAAATTCAACCACGAATTCCGTAAAACCAAATGAATTTTCAGTTATCTTATATAAATTAATTGTCAAAAAATTAACTACATATTCCGTAAATACAAATAAATATGCAGTTATTTTATAAAATTTTACTGTCAAAAATTCAACACCATATTCAATAAAAACAATTAAATATTCAGTTATTTTATATAATTTAACTACCAAAAATTAATTTTTACTTATTTATAAAAAATGAATTGCTTGTTTTGTGTAAGCAATACCCATTTTCTATTTGTTAATATAATTTAGTTAAATACATCAAATTTTAAAAGTAAAATAATTGCGAAGCCATATCGGTCATGCTGCTGGTGTCTTATAATTGAGAGTTCTTCTGTAAACAACGTGGTCAGTACAACAAAAGTAAAACAAACGTGTGTATCTGGGTAAGTAAAAAATAATATTCTCCCTCTCTCGCTTATAAGAAAAACAAGCGGACAGGTGTCTGTCTGGTATTTTTACGAAATTCGGCTCTTTTGTGGAGTAAACGAAAATTTAATGAAATAACTGAATATTTTATTGTTTTTACTGAATATGGGGTCAATTTTTTGACAGTAAAATTTTAAAAAATAACTGAATATTTAATTGTTTTTACTGAATATGGTGTTGAATTTTTGACAGTAAAATTTTACAAAATAACTGAATATAATTCATATTTATAAATAACTGAAATATAAATAATTATAATTATAAATAACTGAATATTTATTTGATTTTACGGAATATGGTGTTGAATTTTTGACAGTAAAAATTAAATGAACTTTTTGTTAAAAATAAATGAAAAATAAGTAAACCGGTTTTTAATTGAAGTTTCATTTATTTTATATTACAATTTCAGTTAATTTTACGTACATAATATTGTGAGTGTATATCACAAAATTGCATAACATTTTTTCTGGTCATATGAAGCTAAACTGGAAGAAAGTTTATCGCGTATTTAATTATTTTACCAGAGTGGGCTTTAAATGAGGTCATTTCTAGTTCTACAAATTTGTGATGTACCAAATTTTGTTATGATAGCATTATTTTTTTACGTTTTTAGACGTACTAAGCTGTTTCCCGAGAGTAAGGTTTATATGGGGCCTAGACTAAATTATGCACCGATCTTCACGAAATTTTACAGCCTGATTTCCACTTAAATAAGACGAATTCTTGAAAATCGTGTGTCATTCTGTGCATTATTCCACCATTTATGTAAGTTTTTGTAAAAAATTATCAATTTTTTTTGGTGGTGGTTCCACATTTTGATTCATAGCTCTAATCCTACTAAACGGATTTTGCTGAATTTCAATCCCAAGCTGCTTAGGATAACTACAAGCAATTTGACAGCCAGTTTGTTTAGTTCTTTTGAGTTTTTCGAAAGACCCAGAATATATATACTTTATGGGGTCTGAGATGAATAATAAAAAAGTTTCACACGGAATGACAAACTTAATATACCCCCTTCACAACTTATTGTGGTGGAGGGTATAAAAATGTCTGTCTGGTTTAACAGGTATCGGGTGTTACATTTACATATTACAGGTTAATTAAAATCAACTTAACACAGATTTTCTTTCACATGATACAATGATTGACAAAAGTGTATACGAAGTAGTTTAAGTGTAAAGTTACCATATTTACTTACAAACATTAAACAAATGAAGTAAAAAAAGCAAAGGTGTCCATCAGCTAAATACATACACACTAAACTTGTTATATATGTATGGATGTACATATGCATGTCATTGTAGGTCTTGTTTTGTTGCAGTGTGAGCAATTTGCTTATAATTTGTTAATGGAATTATCAAATTGAAAAAAAAAAACAACGTAATTTCCCACGGTAGTGGGCCTTTCTTTACCCTCACATGTAGGTTACTTATTAACTTTGATTTTACATATTGGCGATCATGAAAAAAGTTCACTCACCAAATGCATTGAAGGTTTTACATATATACGTTTTTCCCATGGCCTAAACGATTTTGGACTGAAGCTTTAATATTTTCGAAAGAATTCAAAAAGTCTTCACCCTAATGTTCATATGTGACAGTTTCAGTTAAAAGGGACATATGGGCAAAAAAAGAGTTTTGGAGAAAAACGATTTTGAAGTTAACAAGTTAATTTTGAAACGCCTGAACGCTTTTACAGCTCGAAACCCGTTTTGGGGGTCGCTGATTACGAATCTGGCATTGGATTTTGAAAATTCAAAATGGCGGATCCACTACTGTTGAATATTTTTTGTAATGTTATTAGATTTGTTTGAAACAAGTGGATTCTAATACGCCTGAATGCATTTTTGGTTTGAAACTCGTTGCCTGGTTATTTTTGTGGTGGAAGATTACGAATCTGGTATTAAAATGTCAGTTTCAAGCAAATCCCATAATGTTACAGAAAATAGTCAGCCATATTGCATTCGCCATTATGAATTTTTAAAATCTAAGAACAGATTCGTAACCTACAATCCAAAAACCCCCGGATAACTAGTTTCAAGCCATAAAAGCGATCAGATGTATCAAAATCGACTTGTAAACTTAACAAAAAAAAGAAGTCCTCCATATTGGATTTAGAATTTTCAAAATCTAATACCAGATTCGTAATCGTCGTTCCCGAAAACCGTCGAAAGGCGAGTTTCAAGTAAATTAGATCAATTACAAACAATTTTGTTACATCGGGTTCTTTTCTTTTTCTATTCTTATCAAAGGTGTATTTTAAAGCTTACTAATGACAAAAGTAATGAAGTTAGAAAACTGCGGTTTGCTGCATTATTAAGAGCGTATTGTCTTGATTTTAAGAATCACCAAAAAAGTAAAAATCGATTTTTTCATCCATAGGTACCTTTTAACGGAAACTGTCACATATGGTTCCATTTTAAAAAGGCTAATTTTTATTACCGAAAACATTTTTTAAAATGTTTAATATTTTGAAAATATGTTTGTACGTACCTCAAGAAAAGTTTACCCTTACACACTCTAAAATAATGTTTTTTTGCAAGGAGGCTTCAAAAAAATCTTGTTTTTGCCGAACGTAGGGGACCCCTTTTTACATGTTTCATTATTGTTGCCCCTTGGAGGATAAAATGTATGACCGGCCTCAATTAGTTTTTCGTTCTTAACATTTGTTCAATACAATATCGGGATTTATGAAATTCTTAAATTTAATTAAGATTTTAAGTCTTTTGTGAATAAAATTAAAAGTTTGCAGACAGATTTTAATCCAGTGTTCGCAAATAAACACTAAACATCGTTCCTTAGTGTTTGGTTCGGTAGATTTGTGGAAAACACTAACGCAAAAAAACGTTCCCCTGTTTGTCATCTTCGAACACAAAAATAATACGGTTCTTATCCAACTCCACAAAAAGATAAGAACATTCAATTCCGTTCGGTTTTTTGTAAAAAACCACAAACTTCATTGTGTTCGGTTCAGCTCATTAATACTCGTTCGTTTCTGCTGTGCGTAGCGCCAGCAAAATAATTTTACACAAAACGCTAATAGTGTATACACAGTATACACAAAGTAATACTGTTTTTATCAAACTCAGCAAAAGATTAGAACATATAAGTCCGTTCGGTTTTTTTTTTTTTTTAATTCACAAACTTCATTGTGTTCGGTTCGGCTCAGTTATGTTCGTCCCATTTAGCTGGTAAAAAAAACCAAACATATTTTACAAAAACAAAATACACATACGAAAAAAGAGACAGCTTAATAATTTTACTCAAACAAAACTTAACCACAATGCATACACAATACACAACCTGTTCGTGCTGCGGTCGTTGCTAAAATTTTTTGTTTGTTCATTTCTTTATCAATTTAAAAAAAGAAACATTATAGAACATTAAACTATAATGTTTGTCTATAGTATCACTACAATTGTTCTGTTATTAAACGCAGAACAGAACACTATATAACGTTCGGTTCTTTCTTAAAAATAGTTACGAACGATATTAAGGGTTATGTTCGTCTGCACAAACACTTAAAAATAGATATCATTCCTCAGTGTATGAGCCGAACGCTAAATAATGTTTTGTTTATTTTCGAACACTGTTTTAAACATTTATGTTTTGTTTGGAACTTCGTTTTCTATACGTGTAGAAAAAATTAGAAGCCTTATCGATTTTTAATAATTATTTTTATACATATACTGAAATTTTAATCCAAATTTTTAATTAGGCTTAAGTTCATGAAATTTAATTTTCATTAAATTATTCTTAAGAAGAAAGGAATTTTACAACATGAAAATTAATTAAAATTGTTATTGATAATCTTTCATTCTTGACGTGGCTCGGGCTCGAACCCTGGCCGGCAGGTTACCATGACATGTTTCGATCGCAACCACTCGATCTCCTCAGATGGATTTGCCGTCTTATACTCGCAGCCATCGACGACTGCTGACGTCAATAGTCAAACATCAATCCTTAAACCAAATTGTATTTTAACATTTGGTAGATCGAAATTTGCTTTCCTGAATGATTATCCATTTTAATTGATTTTACATGTTTTTTCCTTACTTCTGTTTTTTCGTACTTTTGTCAAGAATTTTTTTTGAAGTCCAAGTAAATTTTTTGTTTTTTCATTTTGTCTTTTTCTTTTCTGTTGACCTTTTTCAGCACAACTTGAAGGACAAATGTAAAATCAATTAAAATGGATAATCATTCAGGAAAGCAAATTTCGATCTACCAAATGTTAAAATACAATTTGGTTTAAGGATTGATGTTTGACTATTGACGTCAGCAGTCGTCGATGGCTGCGAGTGTAAGACGGCAAATCCATATGAGGAGATCGAGTGGTTGCGATCGAAACATGTCATGGTAACCTGCCGGCCAGGGTTCGAGCCCGAGCCACGTCAAGAATGAAAGATTATCAATAACAATTTTAATTAATTTTCATGTTGTAAAAAAACCATAAATAGTTCAACAAAATAACCACAATACTAATCACATACTGAAATTTTCGAAATTTTGGTAAAAAATTATTATTTTTCTCCATTTTCAAAATAACGGTATGTATATATTTTTGTATAATTAAATTGAAAAATATTTCTGTTGGAATTATCGAACTACTTTCTTAGCAAAACTTAAAAAGTTTCTTGCGAGCTTTAATTTTCTAACATTAGGGTGGTACATTAGGTTGGTACCATAGTTGGGGGTAGTGCACTAAATATTGATTTAAATCAGCAGTGCACTATCACTAAATAAAACTGCAAAAATATTAGTTTGCACTCTTTTTTAACAACTTTAGTGATGATTGCTATTTTTTTAAGTACCACTTAAAAATTTAGTGATATTGCAAATTTTTTCACTATCACTAAACTCAGATTGAGTGCAAAAAGTATGCACTCAATACAAATAGTGCAAAATTTGAACTTGCAATTAAAAAAAAGCTGCATGTAAATATTCTCTCACTAATCTTTCAAAAATTAGTGGTCATGAAATTCTTGAAGACAAATTCGAAAAATAAAAATTTTTAATACTCAATATAGTTATTTTCATTATTGTTTTGAGTCAAAACTACAAACAACAACAAAAGAATCCTATATGATAATAATCAAAAAATTATATGTGTATATATATAATTCTTTTATTCGGATGAAAAAATTTAACAACAACAAATCTACTAATCTAAGGTTTTAAGTTGATATCGAAAAAAAAGATGAAAAAAATTGTATCGTAATAAATTAAGTGATAATAATTTTGAAATGCCTGTTTTACTTAAAACAAACAATTTTTTAATACCTATTTTTATATTGTCCTCTATTGTTTTTGAATTACAGTTAATTTTTTTGTTTTTTTATGAAGTTTAGTCTTATGTGTGGTTTTTAGAACACAAAATTTCGAAATTTGTTTTTGTTTTAAATGTAAGTTGAACAGACGAGTTTTGCGCTCGTGTTCTATAAACCACACATTAAGTTTTTAATTAGTGCACAACAATAAACTCAAGTCAATTTAAACTTGAAATTTAATGCAAAATTTTTAGTTGTACTCAAATGAGTGAAGAACAAAAAAGTTGCAATAAACTGATGATTGCTTTTTTTAAATGAAACAAATTTTTTTTTTTGAGTTCAACATTTTTTAACATCACTATCACTCATGCTTAGTGAGGCTGCAAATTTTCAACTCATAACTCAACATCAAAAAAATGATTGCAATAAATTTTGCACTATCACTAAGTGTGAGTTGAAACTGCAAAATGAGCGCACTACCCCCATCAATAGTTGGTACGAACAGAGATCTGGTGGATGAATACCAGAACGAGATACTTGAGGTCAATAGCCCATGAGGGCAAAACATTGGTCTTCTAAAGACTAAAACATTGATATATCGCTCATTTGCTGCAAGACCGGCATAACTCAAAAAAATCCATTTCGAGATAAACGCATTTAAAGTTTCTGATTTGCTCTAACTACTTAGAAAAAAAGAAGACACATTCTCTTCAAACTGGGACGGTATAAAAGATATAAATATGAATTTAATACACAATATAAAGAAAAACAAAGCGAACAATTCTGCATCTCTAACTCCAAAAATTCAGTTTTTGTGTTATGCCAGTCTTGCAGCAAATGAGCGATATGTATATCGGACTGTAAATGCCTAAGATATATTGAAAATGTTTTTGAGACCTCCTTGCAAAAATACTACATATTTAAGGAGGTATGCTTTAATGTACATACACTTTCGATACATTTTTTTATAAAATGATACTTCCATGCAAAAGGGTACTTTTTTGTAGGATATACTAGGGTATTAACGGTTAACCGATTAATTACTACCCGATTAACTGATCGGTTAGTTTAAAATTGGCTTTTTTCGATTAAAGATTAAACCGGTTAATTTCAGTCGATTAACCGACGTAAACAATTTTTTAATGTTTTGTAGTATTTAACCATATTTTTTTGTGTTTTTAATTATGGGTGATTTCCAAAACGTTAGCTGCAAAGTAAATAGGTTTTTTAAATGTATTCTGCAATGCAAACTTGTAGAACGTTGACTGTACCAAAGTTAACCAAAACAGTTACCAAAGTGCACTAAAAAAGTTGTGTTTACAAATATTTTTTCATACAATATAATTCCTTCTAAAAATACAGTAACATAAATTAAGAAATTCGGATATTAACTTTTTTGCAGAATGTTCGGTGCTGAGCATTGCCAGGATGAGTTAGATGATGACCTGACAACAGAAGAAACTTTCGATAGTAACACAACAACAGAATAAACCGAAACAATTAGAAGTTTAAAAATTTTAAAAATAAAAACAGGACTCTAATGGCATAATGGAAGATTTTATATGTATAGAGAAATCCAGGAAAAGGACTAAGAATTTCGATATTCTGTATTATGGATTGTTTTCGATTTCTCCAACATAGTGAAGAAATTTTTTCCAACGCAAGTTTTATCAGAACTAAAGAAAATAATAGCTTGAATCCTAAACATTTTAACCAGATTATTTTTCTAAAAGATTATTTTATAAGATCTCCTTAAAATTACTAATGAAATTTTTTTGCTCGTTTTATTATAAGAATTGTTATGTTATTGTCTTTTTTATTAACTAATAAACTCCAAAGAATAAACAATTTTTCAAGTTTATATATTGAAATTACTTAATTTATAAAAAAAAACTTTATTAATCAGTTAACCGATCAATAACAAAATTAACCGATTAAACCAGAACCTCGATTAATTAATCGAGCGATTAACCGATTAAAGTAAAAGCCCGATTAAATGAATACCCTAGGATATACATTTTGTAAAGAACTACTTTTTTGTAAAAAGGTACTTACTTACTTTTTGTAAAAATGTATTTCTTGTAAAAGGGTACTTTTTTATATAGATACGGCTTTAAATAGGTACTTTTTGTGAAAAGGTACATTTTTAAGAAATTTCCTTTTTGTAAAAAGGCACTACATATTTCTAAAGTTCCACATTTTGTACCGTGGTACTTTTTGCAAATTGGTACTTTTTGCAAAAAGATACTTTTTTGTAAAAGGGGTTTTTTTAAAAAGTTTTTTTTTTTTTTTTTTTTGGTTTTTGCTTTCTTTGCTAAGTTTTTTTTTATAATTTTTTTTTTTTTTTTTTTTGTTCTATGCATTTATTTATTTTATTTTTATTTTAAACCAAAAGTCATTTTTACCATAAGGAAGTTTTGTTAATATAAATAAAATATTCTTTTACAAAGTTTTAAGCAAAAACAGTAAAATTGCTTCATAACAGTGTGGGAACAACTAAAAACGGCAATTTGACATTTGTTTGCAATAAATACCATTTCAGCGGAAAAGTTAAAAATATAGATAATTTCAAAGCAAACAAAGAAAAGAAATAAAAGTTTTTAAAAGATTTAATTTTCAAGTTAAGTCTGCAGTTATAAAAAAATGAATGTTAATCTTTTGACGCCCATAAGTCTATTATTTAAATTAACAGATAATAAATATGTACATATACTTTAAGATGTGTGTGTATTGTAAAAGTAAATGTTTATTTTAATATAAATGCATCCACATCAACCACTAGTAGTGAATGATGGCTTACAAAGTTTGTCATTCCGTGTTGAACTTTTTTATATTTATCTAAGATCCCATTAAGTATGTATCGCTCATTAGCTGCAAAGTCGTAATAAATCAATAAATGGATTTCGGGAGTTAGTGATGCAGAATTGTTTGATATGTGGTGCGTGCAAATTAAAAACTTTAACCACGTTTATTTCGAAATGTAAATTTTTGCGTTGTGACGACGCACATAGGGGTTTTTTGCCAATCTAGCCGGACATTAAGCAAAAAATTTTTTTTAAGAAATGGAAAAATTTAAGTACGCAGCTCGACAGACAACAAAGTTCTGCATCGTATAGTGAATTTTCAAGTCTTTTGCTTGAGATTTGTGGTTTTGGGACACTGTTAAAACCAGGAAAGTTGATTAAATTGCATGCGTGTTCATTGACTTTTTACGGTTTTGGGAGGTTTACAATATATTTTTTTGTAGATAAACGAATAAAGATTTTACATTGAATTTTTTTTTCTGTGAAAGACTATATAAACAGCTAATTATGAAAATTTTTAGAAAAATTTTATTTGAATTTTTTATGATAAAAAAATTAGTACGAAATTAAAAAAAACGATTTTTTTGTTCACTTTTTTGTAAAAAAAAAAATTTAAAAGGTTTTTGAAGGTGAGTTCCGCTGAGTTCTTTAGCAAAAAAAAAAAAAATTTTACAGGGTCGTTCCGGGGGGGGGGGTGTTTGGAGGGATATCTCCCCCTACCCATTAAAGTTCAAAAATTTAATTTTTATAGTATTAAGGCGTTAGTAATCTATTTCTTTTAATATTTACATTTTTTTTAAATATTATTTTATGTAACCGCCCTCAAAAGGGGGCGGGGGGCGAAAAGTGTAATTTTACGATCTCATGGGTCTTATTTTAGGTTTTTTAACTTTCGCCGACGTTAAAAGTTGCATTTGCCAAACAAAAGTATGGGAAAAGTTTAAAAAAAATTGCATTTTTCAGAGGTTGGATTAGTTCTTCTAGGGGGAACATTTTCCTCCTTGGTCCGATTTTATTTATTTTTTAGGTTTACCTGCCTATGACAATATCACATATTTCTGCCAAGTTTCATCGATCTAGGGGCACTCAATAACTTTTAAGAAGCAATATAAGCTAAAACAAAAAGTAATGTCCGGCTAGATTGGCAAAAAACCCCTATGTGCGACGTTGCAGAAAATTATCGATATGTATATTCTGGTTCCTTGAGTAATTCTCATGCCCGTTGTTTCTACAAATAGATATCTGTGGTATAACGTACTTTTCATAATTATACCCACACCACAATAGTGGAGAGGGTATTATTCATTTGAGCTGATGTGTGTAACAACTTAAAATATTGGTCCTAGACCCACCTTAAAGCATACCGATCGACTCAAAATCATGAGTGGATCTAACGACGTCCGTCCGGCTGGCTGGCTGGCTGGCTGGCTGGCTGGCAGGCTGGCTGGCTGTCCATGTTACGTTGTGCGCATAGTACAGGTCGCAATTTTGGAGATAATTTAATAAAATTTGGCACATAGGCTTATATTGGCACAAGGACCAAGCCCAGATGGGCCGAATCGTAGGACCACGAGGGGAGATAGGGGCAATTTCTGCCTCCCAGAAATTATCAAACCGATTGTAATGAATTTTAAAACATAGATAGATCCCTATTCATATAGCCATACACTCTCGAAAATTTGTTTTTAAATATTTTGGTGTAGGGTATCATATGGTCGGGCTTGAACAATTAAAAAAATTTGCTAAGAAAATTGGCATTTTTTATATAATTTTTTGTGATAAAATTTTTTCGCACACTATTTTTATTCATAAGTTTATTTGTCGGTTCAAGTGGGAACTTTCTCACAAAAATATCTTTCTTTTTCTGTAATATGGTAAGTAGTTTTCTTATGTGTTATAGACGCAGTTCAGTGAGAAAAAAAGTTTTAGTTTCAATTTATGTCATTTTTGTCTCATTTCTCACGTTTCAATCAGAACATGGGCCCTGGACACTAGTGCTCTTCAAAATAGAATGACTTAGTCATCGTCCTGACTTTTTAACTTGAAGTTGGCTGTAGGTGTATTTGTTTTTATATATAAAATATAAAAGAGAGAAGAGGAAAGACAAGATAAAATTACAAAACTATAATTTCATAATCTGGACAGTTATCAAATTTCAAAGCAAAATTTTCAAAAATTGCAACAACAAAAATTCTAAGTCTGGACGATGACTTACTGCCTGCTTAACGAACTTCGAACAATGTTCGAATTTTGTTTTTGTTTTAAATGTAATTTTCTATGCGAACGATGACGTTCGAAATCCATGAACAGGCTGTTAGTTGGATATTTTGTGCAAGCAAGTTTGACGTACGTACTTGGTTGGATATTTTGCGTAAGCAAGTTCAGTTTTGCTCATTTTACACACATTTATATTATTTGTTCAAGGCAAAATATTTCTTGTTTTAGTTTTCTTCCTACCCAACAAACACGAAGTCAAACCTTTGATATGAAATGACTTTATCATTTGGCATCAAACACAATTCTCAAACGTTTTTCAATTGTTTGATTTAACATTTATTTCCCTGCGGGAAATTTGTGTTAATTGGTTTTAAGGCACTTATCCCGTGACAAGTGAAAGCAGTTTTATAATAAAAAGGAACGAATTGTGATAGGTTAAAACAGAACATATCACTTAACTGGTGATAATGTGCTAGAAGAGTAGTTACTCCAGAAGGTAACTGACAAACAACTTGCCATGTAACTGGATTTTGTGTGGGTAATGACTGATTGATTCTACCTGGTTCTATTACTTTAAATGAAGGGGATCCGCCCTAATAACATGATTCATTTGGGACAATATTTGCGACAGGCATTATTTTAACTGAAATTTAATGTGCCCATTTAGGTTATTTCTGTGACCTGCTACAAAGCGGCAAAAAGGTGCCAATTAACCCCCTCGTAGGACATCGCCATGTTAAAGTGACAAGTCCCCTTCATATAAAGTGTTAGAACTCGAACCGGTCCCTATCACTAAAGAACTGTCACGTGACAAGTTAAGAGTTAGTTCCCTTTCCTCAAGGGTTGTTGATAATGATTTCAAAATAAACATTTGATATTAAAATGTTGTTGAAATATATTGTTTTATTTCCAACTTAAATAATTTACTTTGCATATTTGTACTTTGAATTTTATAATCAAGTTATCCTTTGTTCAATAAACTTTTATATCAAATATATCCAGATTTTAATTTTAACAAAATATATTGTTTTATTTCCAACTTAAATAATTTACTTTGCATATTTGTACTTTGAATTTTATAATCAAGTTATTCTTTGTGAAATATGTATTTAGAATTAAATAATTTTTCATTCTGTTAATCACCTTTGTTCAATAAACTTTTATATCAAATATATCCAGATTTTAATTTTAACAGGTTATGGGCCACACATGTAACCATTGTTAAAAAGAATTTTAGTTGCAAAAACTAAAAAAATTGTAAAGAAAAACAAAAAGAGTTGGAAATTAAATACATATTTGTCAAAAATGTCTACATTAAGCGGTAGGATTCAACTATTAAATGGTGCAAACTATGGAACTTGGAAACCCCAAATGGCAAGATTGTTGCAGTTTGTATTGGGCAATTTAAGAAGACCTGTAGTTTGTGAAATATCTCACTCAACTACTGAAGAACAAAGGCGTGCGAATCAAAAAGCAATAGAAGACCAATGTACATTTGATGATTTGGAATTGGATGCTCGTTCAGAGCTAATAATAGCAATGGAACCAAACATTATAAGAATGGTAAAAAACTTTAAAACAGCTCGTGAAATATGGAATTATCTTCAAGAAACGTATGACCGCAAATCAACTAGGCGCAAAGCCGAAAATTTTCGTAAATTACTTAGTTTAAAAATGGAATCTGTAGAAACGATAACGGATTACTTAATCAAATTTGATATTTGTGTTTCATGTTTATCTGAAATGGATATAAATCTGGATGAGAGTTTGTTAGTGGTAATTCTACTTGATGGTTTAAGTGATCAGTATAAAGAAGTACGTGCTGCATTCGATACTTCCAATGAATTTCCTTCATTAAATATCTTGAGATCAAGATTAATAGAAATTGGAGACAAGTCTGAGAGTGAAGAATATAAGCAAAGTGCATTGAAGGTAAAGAAGTGGAAGCCGAGACAGATTAAGAATCAATTAAAAGAAACAGGTATGTCTGATGTTCAATTTCCATATAAGTGCTATAAATGTGGCCGAAAGGGGCATAAAGCAAAAGATTGTCGAACTTAAATGGAACAGAATCAAGTTGCAAAAGAATTAGGTGTCATAATTGATTGTGCTCAAGGTTGCAATGAGCTAAACGTTAAAAATACGGAAACTCATAAATTTGATATATGGTGTATTGATAGTGGGGCTACATCACACATGTCCTTTGATAACTCATTATTTGTAGAAATAAATTACGATTACAAAGGAAAAGTTAAGTTAGCAGATAACAAAGAGCTTGATGTAAAAGGAATTGGTACAGTCCAGTTAAATTTGATTTATAAAAATAGAAAGACTTATTTCAAGTTATATAATACTTTATATATTCCCGAAATCAAGAGTAATTTAATATCAACAACGAAGTTAACGGATAGTGGCTTTCAAATTTTAATGTTAGGTAATCTGGCTCAAATTTTAAAGCATAAGAATATATATGTCGAAGCTAAGAAAGAGAATAATCTGTATTTAATAAAATCACTGAGATCGTTGAACACTGTTTGCAGAAAAACTGAAGAATCCAATTTAGAAATATGGCATAAGAGATTAGGACATCTTAATGCGGGTGACTTAGCATTTTTGAAACAACACGAAATGGTACACGGCTTACCAAAATTGACAACACAATTTAGTGTAAAATGTCCTATATGCATACAGGCGAAACAAACTAGAGAACCCTTCCCTAAAAAGAAAGAAAAGTCCACTACAGATGTTTTACAGTTGATCCATACAGATTTATGTGGACCGATGAAAGTAGAATCTGCCAGGAAAAAGCTTTATTTTGCTACTTTTATTGATGACTATTCAAGAAAGGTTTGGGTATATTTTATTCGAAAGAAAAGTGAGTACCTAGATGCATTTAAAGAGTTTAAAGCAAATGTTGAATTGGCTAAAGACAAGAAAATCAAACGCATACGTAGCGATAATGCACCAGAATTAGTTGGGAAAGAATTTTCAAAATACCTTAACGACTGTGGAATACAGCGTCAATTAACGGTAGAGTACACCCCTCAGCAGAACGGAGTAGCTGAGAGAATTAATAGGACCCTTGTTGAAATGGTTAGATGTTTTATGATAGAAGCAAACTTGCCAGAAGTTTTGTGGGCGGAGTTAATTCGTACAGCAGCATATATAAGGAATCGTTGCCCCACGAACTTAAATAAAAATAAAACACCAGAAGAATTATGGTCTGGAAAAGTACCAACTATACGTCATTTTCGCAAAATAGGTTGCAAAGCATTTGCATTAAATAATAAGCCAGGAAAATCAAAGTTTGAACCTCGTAGTAATGAATACGTATTAATAGGTTATGATGAAAAATCTAAAGCTTATATCTTATGGAAAAAGAGAACAGTTGAAATATTGAAGAGTAGAGATGTGAAATTCATAGAACATGAAGTGAATAGTAAAGAAATTGTTAAAGATAAATCTGAAATACATTTTTATGAATTTAGTACAACTATAAACAGAAATAGCCAAAACTTACAACATAATAAAGAAAATCAATCAAGTACAGAAGAGCGAGAAGAATTGGAAGAATTTTTTGATAGTTCAGAACAATTTGATCCACAAACGAGACAACGACAAGAAGAAATAGAAATTATTGACATTCCTATTAAGCAACGTTTAAGATCTTGGACTCGCGGAAAAGAAGTTGCAAATGCTGTAGAGGATAACAATGTAACTGATCCGAAAACATTTGAAGAAGCAATGAAATCTAAAGATTCCGAGGAGTGGATTGATGCTATGGAACAAGAATATAGTTCGTTAATTAAAAATAAAACGTGGGAAATAGTAGACTTACCTAGTAACAGAAAACCTATAAATTGTAAATGGGTATATAAAACCAAGCTCAGAACGGATGGAACAATTGATAAACGAAAGGCCCGACTTGTAGCTAAAGGTTATTTGCAAGAATATGGTATTGATTATATGGATACCTATGCACCTGTTGTTCGACAAAGCTCGATACGTCTCGTTTATGCACTAGCAGTTCAAAATAATTTAAAACTACGTCAACTAGATGTTTCGACGGCATTTTTAAACGGTAACTTAGAAGAAGATATATACATGTGTCAACCTGAAGGATTTAAGCATTCAGAAAATAAAGTGTGCAAATTAAATAAGGCTATATACGGATTGAAACAAGCAGCTCGTCAATGGTTTAAGAGGATAGATGATGTATTCAAAAATTTCAACTTGATTCAGTCCAAATACGATCAATGTATTTATTTCAAAAATGGTGATAGTATGACGATAGTTACACTTTATGTTGATGATATACTGATAGCATCAAATAATGAATCAGAAGTTAACAAATTAATACACGTGTTGAAGTGTAATTTTGAAATCAAAGATTTGGGAAAACCTAAACATTGCATTGGTTTAGAAATTGAAATCGGGAAACAAATGATAGCAATATCACAGCCTGGATATACTGCAAATCTTATAAGAAAATATGGCCAAGAAAAATCAAAACCCACGAAAGTTCCAATGCAACCTAAACATAATTTAGAAAATGAACCTAAAATTTCAGGAGAGGCAGAAAGTGTTGATAAAACTAAATATCAAGAAATTATTGGTTCGCTTTTACACTTGTCTGTTTTTAGTCGTCCTGATATAGCTTGTTCAGTAAATTTGTTGTCGCAATTTTGTCAAGATCCACGTAAACAGCATTGGAATTCGGCATTGCAAATAGTCAGATATTTAAATACAACAAAAAACTTTAAGTTGGTTTATCGTAAATTGGATGGTCCGTTAGTTGGTTATGTTGATGCGAATTGGGCCACAGATATAAATGACAGAAAATCTCAAACTGGTTTTTGTTTCTTTCTAGCAGGTGGTGTAATTTCTTGGGAATCTAGGAAACAACGCGTTGTAGCAACATCCAGCGCAGAGTCAGAATATATAGCCCTGGCAGAAGCAGCTAAAGAGGCATACTACTTGCGATATTTGTTAACTGAACTAGGTTATTCTTCTGGCTATTCCACATTACTATACAGTGATTCTCTAAGTGCTCAGCAAATGGCTAAATTTGGAGGCCATCATTCAAGGACCAAGCACATTGATTACAAATATCATTTTATACGTCAAGCAATTGAAGAAAAAATAATAGACGTTCAATACAAACCTACAAGCGAGATGGTGGCGGATGTTTTAACAAAGCCGCTACCTAATATTAAACACAGTTTCTGTATTTCATCAATGGGTATTCAAGAAACCTTTTAAGTTGAGGAGGCGTGTTGAAATATATTGTTTTATTTCCAACTTAAATAATTTACTTTGCATATTTGTACTTTGAATTTTATAATCAAGTTATTCTTTGTGAAATATGTATTTAGAATTAAATAATTTTTCATTCTGTTAATCACCTTTGTTCAATAAACTTTTATATCAAATATATCCAGATTTTAATTTTAACAAATGTTTTATCAATTTGATGACAAATGTTTGTCAAATGTTAAATTCAAATCAAAAATAAACTTGGCAGCACTAAAGCGAAAAAAGCATTAAAAATGGCGTTTAAAGTTTTTACTTTGTGGTTACATGTGTTTTACTATTAAAAATAAATTTTAATATAAAGTGAATAGTTTATTTCTTGTGAAAATTAAAAATTATTTGTGAGTAATTCCAATGATTAAGAATACAAAAAAAAGGAAAATTAAACGGGAAAGCGAAGAAAGTTTGTTGAACGATCGCGGTGCTACAATCCTCAAAATAAAAGGGAACCAATGTCGTCTTTGCAAGAATTAGAGGACGTAAAGAACCTCATTTCATCTTTAATCTATGTTGCCGAATGTTTATCTTTCAGTTTATTTAAATAAATAATGAATCAATTTTTGATATTCTTTTAATTAGGCTTGAGTTCATCAAATTAAATTTTCATTAAATAATTTTTACTGAGGAAGGAATTTTTACAACTTGTAATTTTTATTAAAATTTATTGATCATTTTTCCTGGCTGAGCTGGGATTCGAACCGGGTTGATAATGAATTTAAATTAAAAAAATAAAATATTTTTATTTATGTTCCACATTGTATTAATATCCACATTTGAAAAACATTTGAGAATTACGTTTGAAAGCAAGTTGAAAATAAAGGCATTTTTCAACTTGATAATAACTTCCCCTTTATGTTGAGAATGATATGATTTTCAAATCATTATCAAACGTTTGTCGTTTAAATAGTTTCCTTATATTGATAAATATCGAAAAAGACAAAATGCTTTTAAAATTCTTGCTTAAAATTTTGTTTATTATCTTTGTATCTGACTTTGTACAATGATTTTACAAAAAAAAATTGCTTGTGGTTTTTGTTGGAGTTGTACTTGTTGTAGTACCGAGATTGCCAGTAATGAATTCGCCTTGAACTTTATTAACATATATTAATTATATTATATATATTTTCTTTGTCATAATTAAATTTTAATTTTTTTTTTTTTTGTGTTTTTCAGGACATCGAGCACATTCTGTTTATGTGGGCGTTCATGTACCCGGCGGTCGACGACACTCACAAAGACGACGCAAACATCACCATAGTAAAAGTGAGAGCAGTGGAGATGAAAGACAACAAGAGGTGGAAAGGCCAGGTAGGGAATTAAATAAAAAGCACATGTGTTAACGACAAATGTAATAATGTTCATATTGCAAAAAGTGCGGCAAAATGTCTCATGTGGATTTTAATTTCTTTTGGGAGTAGCAAAAACCTGTTATGTTTTTACCAAAAGCCATTCAAAATACATACATTTAGACATACAGTAAACATTTAAAGTCAAATGAAATAGCACTGCTAAGTTTTGTTTTCAGAGCCCCAACGTTATGTTTACTTCAAGGAAAAATAAATTAAAATTTAAAAATAATACATTTCTATTAATAATTTATTTTTGGAAATGACTGTAGAAGGATTTCGACCCAACTTTCAGTTAATGATAATGATAAACAAGTTTATTGAATTGTATTAGTATAATTAAATGAAACTTCGTTCTAAAAGGATGTGACTGAAAGTGGAAAATTTCCTTAATATACAATTTATTTAATTCGCTTGTAATCAAAATAAGTTTTCCTTGATCCTCATAAAAACAGTCTGGAATAGAGCCATAAACAACTTTAATATAGCGTAGACTTATTTTTTGTTCCCAATTGAAATTTTCTATTTCCCCGCTTATACGCATTTCTTTTTTGCAAATACGGCTATTCGCAAAAGCCTAACTTGCTGTTTATACGTAGATAGCATTGAGAAATATTAATTTAATCTCGTGATGCCACTTATGGTTAACAAATAATACAGGGTGGCATTCCAAGTATGTTCATGGATCCCAAATAGGATACACTCTCGAAAATTTGTTTTTAAATACTGGGGCGTAAGGTATCATATGGTCGTGCTTGACCGACTTACTTACTTAAGGCTCAGTAAGCTGGGAGTAACAGTAACGTTGCAAATCAGCTGCTTCATTTTGTTGTTTGTAAAGTAATTAGAACGATTACAGTTTGCAGTAAGATGTTACGTCTCAATCTGTAAGAAATAGATTGGTCTTACTTTTTTACGGTAATGTTACTGTTACTCGCGGCTAACTGAGGCTTTTTTTGTTTTTACTTTCCATTTCTGAAATAACAAAAAAAGAAACAGTTTTAATATTAAAAAAAAATCAATGAAAATAAGTTTATTTGGGAGGAATAATCAATTATTTATAAAAAAAAAGCTACCTAAAATTGTTCCCCATTATAAAATTATACGTTTAATTTGTGCATTTTTCTTTAACAACGCTTTATGTTAACGCCGCACAGTGTAGTTAATCGCCAAAAAGGTGGAAATAAATCTGAACCTCCTAAGCTTCTGGTCGCATTGCAAAATGGAGTTCGTGACCACCCTGTTGGAATAGAAGGAGATATACGGATTAAGTAAACTTTTAAAAGCTTGTAACTTGTGTAAATATTGACAGATTTCAGTGAATGCAACTTTGTAACAAGCTAGTAAATAAAAAGATAAAGATCTTCCACTTTATTTCACTAAGTGCCGGTTCACACACGTCAAGTTTGACTGGTCAAGTCTTGAGCTTTAAGGAGAGAAAGGAAAAGAGAATGCCATTTCTTTTCCCCTCTCTCCCAAAAACTCAAGACTTGACGAGTCAAACTTAACGTGTGTGAACTGGCACTAACAACGTTTTATTTTATAAAAAAGGTGTATTATAAGTGTTACATGATGTGATTTGGCAACATTTTTAAATCCTAATCTGATTTTTATGAAGTGTTGCATATTTTACGTTTACAAAAGAACACAAGTTTTGCAATAAACTACAACTAAGAGTTCTAAATTTTAAGCTCTTTTAGAACCTCTAATTTCTAAGAAGAAAAAATTTACCAGGCAAGAACTAAAAAAATATTTATTTATTCAGAAATAATAACAAAACCAGATGTTAATCTAGTGCTCCACTCATGCCCTTTTAATTAAACTGAGTATTGAATATGTAGCATATTTTCTTATTAAGGGGAATATTTTGAGAAAAGAACGCGTTACACTTTAAAATAACACATATTTTTCAAAAAAGCACATAAAGAAATGTAAAAGGCAGAATAAATGCAAAATATCGCTGAGAAAAGAAAACGCCAAAAGTTTTTTCTTATGGTTTTATAAATATTATAGTGAGATTTTTTTTTTGTCATTTTTTATCTTGACATTATTATTTAGGTCCAAACCTTAATTTTAATTAGTTTAAAGCTATGTTCAATTTATATGTATTTGTCATGTGGAATGTCACTTTTCTACCCACATGTGATTTCATGTGTATGTCAAAATTTGAGTTTTGTATAAGGTTTATAATTCGCACGTTGGTTTGAACGTACATTTGACATAAGCAATCAAAAATATAGAAAAACAATACATTTTCAATAATAAATTTGTGTATTTTCTATATTTTGTATTATTTGAGGCCGTCAGCGAAAAAGTGGTATAAGCCTCAATTTTTTATACCCTGACTTATCTACGCCAAGTTGATTAAAACTGCGAAAATAAAATAAGAAACTAGTTTATCTTTTGTTTTACCAATCACTAACAGAAAGAGTTTTAAATGTTTGTGTTGCATTTTTTTATTTTTGCTATACTTAGAGGGAGTTTACACGGAGTCTTTTCGTACATACATATCTGTTTTTGACATTTTCTTTTAAACATGCTTCCAGAAACCTATTGTCTTTTCACGATGTCCTTCCAAACATGTCTGTTTTCATGTCAAATAGTCTAATATACACATACATACATACAAATTGAAAACATGAAAATTCTTATAAACAAACATGAAAACTCTGTTTGGCAACCCCTCTTCCTTCTCTACCCCGATCGCCAACAAACAAAACAAACGTGTTTGTTGGACATGTCTGAATAGACACCGTGTAAACTCCCTTTTATAATAAAAAAGGAGCCATAAGACACACCAATATGAAATAAATGTAATGTGGCTTAGACCACTTTTGAGCTGACGCCTCATTTGTTTACTATTATAATTTATATTTGTTAAAATTTTAATTAATTTTTGTCGCCACAAGCAATTTTGTTAATAAAAAACAGCTGATGTCAGATGCTTTGTCACTTAAAAATAGAACTCGTTCTAAATCAAAAATGTTTTGTGTACTGTACACAGAGAAATAACATATGGCATTGTTTGGAGGGGTTCGGACGATATGTTTAAATTTAACATGTGAAACATGACAAATACACATAATGTGAACATAACTTAACTCTACTCGCCCGCTTAGGAACGTGGAAAGGTGAGCAGATTTAGTAAAAATAGTGACATTCATAATGCCATTTTATTCAAATGCATAAAAATTATACTCAAAATTACTTTTTTAAAATAAGTTTTTTCATAATTCTTTAAAAATATAATATTCTTGGAAATTTTTTAAAAATTGTAACGATATCCTGAAATGATATTTTTTTTATTAACTTTCAAATCCAAAAAAAATTAAAACCAATTTCTTATGTTTTCTCAATAAAACGCTTTATCTATTTTTACAAAGCTTTTCTAACCCGAGGTGGTAAACTTTGAAACCCTGTATCACACTTTGTATTTCAACAGGCTCCTCACGAACTCCATTTTCTTAAAGCCTATGTCCTCCTCTACGACTCATTAGGTGATTCAGGTTTATTACCATTTTTTGCGTTTGACCCCACTGTGCACCGTAAATTGTTTCTCTTATAGATATTACGAAATTAACAAAATAAAATACCGGCTCTTTAACTTAAAATTGCGAAAATAATCGTTAAGCACGCAATTTAAATCGTACAATATTTTGCAAATGCTCAAATGAAAAGAAAACAATTAGTTAATTGATTTTTAAACTACAAACAAAAAATTTACCTTAAAATACTGCTAAGCAAATTAAGTAAAATAAAATTTCAGTTGAATTTGTTAATGAACTTTCTATTCCTATTTCATTTTTTCAATTTCTTTCTCCACAGTTACCCCACCTGCTCAACGAGTACAATTCATTTTGGGCGAAGATGCCGACGATGAAACGCACGTATCACATCCCCTTTTCTCTGAGTATTTAACTTTGGTTAAGGAAGGCGACGAAATTGAATGGAAAGAAACAGCCAGATGGATTAAATTCGAGGAGGATGTTGAAGAGGGTGGTAATCGTTGGTCAAAGCCACATGTGGCTACTTTGTCATTGCATTCGTTGTTTGAATTGAGAAGCCTACTGTTAAATGGCTCAGTGATACTTGACATGGAAGCCAATAATTTGGATTTAATAGCCGACTTGGCCTGTGAACACATGGTCAATGCCAGAGCTTTGCCAGCCGAGTCACGTGATAAAGTTAAGGACGCTTTGCTAAGGCGTCATCGTCATCAGCACGAGTACAATAAGAAAACTAAATTGCCAATAATACGCTCACTGGCTGACATCGGCCGTAATCAATCATCGTCCAAAAGTAAGTTAAGGTTCTATTGTTTCTTTCTCCCCCTCTAAATATAAAATTTAACATTCATAAGGTGTCTTAAAAAAAATATTCATCATTTTACCAAACAAAGCTTTTGTCAGATAAAGTTCATTAAAATTCATTGGTTGTTTAATAATAAAAATTACAATTCATATCATTTCTATATTTTTCATAAAAATTTAGTCATTTAGGAATTGTACATTTTGAACCACTTGTACTTACACTCTAAATCTCTCAGAGACTTGTCTTAGTTCTGAAAATCCGGAAAATTATTTAATAGAAACTTTTATAGTAGTATCTCATAGTGGCAATAGTTTCGACAGTATTCCGGTTGTATTCTTTTCATAAGTACATAATTAGTATTGTATTAAATAGGTGGGGTTATTAGTTACTAACAATGAATAAAAAATTACTAATTTAAAATTTCATAAATATATTTGATCAAAGATTTACATGCCTCTACAAACTCTTTGCATGTGAATGTGTCCTCAACAGGACTAGACAGCAGTTCACATCTACAATTTGCCTCCAGTAGAGATCAGCGGGGTTGTTATCTCGCTGTACCCACAGGTACCCAAAATATTTGAGAATTTAAATTTTCTATTTATATTTTGCTTAGTAAATCAAGCTATTTTTCTAAATATCATATTTTCCTTAAGAAAGAATACTGTACACCATTTCCAGTTGTAAAAGAGTTTAAGTTTTTTTAAATTTTTTCTCATGGCTTAAAAATTAAAGTTTGCAAGACCCAAATATAAAGATAAATTGGAAAATCGTATAAAAGTTATCCGTATTCGAGCTTTGTAAATTATTTTCAAAGTCCTTAAATAATTCTCTGGCGTTATGCAAAAATGTATTAAGTCAAAAATATCCATTTTGTGTTTTGATTGGGTTTAACTCAATTTTTTCCGTTTCGATTGGCATCACTTATTTAAGTCTATCACAACTGCTTTTAAGCGTAATTATTTGCTATTTAAGCAAAAAATTAATTTAATAAGATAACTAAACAATTTTCAATTTAACTTTACGAAAAACTGAACTTTCTGACTTAAGACCGTTTTGTCAAACTTCAATGTCTTAACGTATTAAATTATCAAATTTATCAAATAAGTACTTTATACAACATAAATAATCTAAACCATATAATAAAGATACCTTTACTTTTCTGAAATCTTCCAATTAAGATGAACTTTTCAAAATCGGTGAAAAAAGTCATAAAGAAAAAAGCCATAAGAAACTTTTATTAACAAAATTCAATTAATTGGCATAATTATATGTATGTTCAGACCTCAAAAATATTTGAAGAAAAAATCCAAAAAAATACGTGACCACTTAATTTAATTGATCAAACTTTTGCTTTAAAGTGGATTCAGCCATGTGTTTCGAACAATATTTTTGTCCGGAGAATTATTTTTATACTGAGAGTGTTCTACTAAACGATTCACCCATTTCGGAAAATTTGTGCGGAAATACAAAGTGACCATGTGGTTTACAGATGTAAACAGTTTTACAAAATGGCAGCACAGCTATCAAACCAATTATTTTGAATCCTTTTCTAAAAGTGTGTTAAAGAAAATGGACGAAAAAAAGAAAACTGATTTTTTTATTTTTTTCTTTATAAAACTTTGATGTACAAATTGAAAAAAGTGGCAGCTCAGTTTACTTTGCTCTGTACAAAAATTAAAATTAAACCAAATCAAGAAAAAACTTGCCGCACAAAATTATTTCTTTCTCTCTCAGAAGAAAGACGTCAAACTCAATATAAAAAAGCTTTATTTTGATAAATTTTGATTGTTTTACTAAACTTTATTTGTAAGAAGAAATTGTAAAATGATATTGGATCTGGCCAAACGGTTTAAATTCGTATCTTCGAATTTGAAGAAATAAATGCTATGACGGCTGAACTCTTTTACGGCGCAAATTAAAATTTTTGTAGCGGCAGCACGCTATTTTGAAACAGATAACTACTTTGGTTTCTGCAATAACTATGCGAAAACAACGGAGACAATGTCAAAAACAATTTTGACAGACAAGCACAATTATCGGGTGATTTTTTAGCTATTATCTTTTTGGCAACACTGGTTAAAACAGCTGACGCACGTTTCGTGGTGAGCGCTACCGTGAGATGATATCAAACTTTTTTTGCCCAAAATGCAAGAGCTTGACTTGCATGACATGTGGTTTCAACAAGACGGTGCCATATGCCACACAGCACGCTTTACAATGGACTTATTGAGAGGCGAGTTCGGTGAACATTTTATTTCACGTTTGGGACCGGTCAATTGGCCGCCTAGATCGTGCGATTTAATGCCTTTATACTATTTATCACAAAGCATAAAGAGATGAAAAAAGTGACGTTTGAAAAATGCCCAAATCATTTGCGAGGGCAGCTTTCTAAGAAAGAGAAAGAAAATGTTTTTTGGTTGTGAAGTGGCGATGATGAAGAAAAAGACAGAAAAAAACACAATATTTTCTGTCTCGACAACATTGAAGAATTTATTCATGAGATACCGGCCGAAATGTTGGAAAGAGTATGCCAAAATTGGACTAAGCGGATGGACCATTTGAGGCGCAGTCACGGTCAACATTTGCATGAAATAATCTTCAAACATTAAATTATATGGACCATACTATCGATTCAAATTAAGATTTCATGCATTTTTCTGAATTTTATGTGTTCTTTTTAAACTTTCCTACAGCTCTTAAAAAATCACCCGATACATGTAACTTGAAAAGTTGACAAGTCAGACGTAAAAACCATGTCGTGTACATGCAGCTTTAGAATATAATTTCTAATTGTATTCGTAACTCTTACAGCCGTTTTCTCATTAGGCGATTATCTTTTTTCGAAAAGAAAAACTGCAGTTTAAAAAAATTTGGTTTTCTTAATGTCCCATTCGCTTCTATTCTGGCGCAAAGCTAACACGCTCTCATGCGACAAATTTTTTTTACCGTACAGAAACATTCAATCACCTGACTCCCAACTTTCACATCTATTTGATAGGTATTGCCAACTTAAATGTTTTTTCGGTATTTGGGAAAATTTAAATCGTTAACGGACAATCCGCATCGAGAAACTTTTCGATTGAAACGTCAAAAAACTTAGCAAAAATGTTAAAATATGCGAATGTTTTCAAAGCCATTTTGTGAACAACAAACTGTAAAGTCGCACTTTATATAATTTGGTATAGCCCATGATTGTATTTTTTCCGCCATCGTTGAGCAGTTCTCAATTTAAGTAAATTTTGGTCGCTGTTATCGATATGTGTTACTGGCATTCTCAACATCTGCAATGTAACATCGGCCTCGAGTGGAATATTAAGATATTTATAACGTAACGATGATATCTCTTTTAATAGTTTTCGACGTTTTTCTCACTTTTCAAGAAACGATTGTTTCACATCTTTTCGATGCAAGAAGTTCTCATCAAAGTTACAGAACATGGGTACAGTCTTACAAATTAACGTCGAAGTTTAGTAACACGCAGTTCGTAAAAAAACACTGATAATACAGGTTGGCGCAGAATGTGCTACTATAATTTAAATGATAAAGTTAAAGTTTGTCAACATATTTCTTATTAAGTTAATTCAAACATTTAGCTTAATAATTTTACTGAAATCGGATTAAAATGCTTAAATCGGGAAATAAAATTATTAAACCCCTTATTTTCTTAACACTTCACCACATTTTCAAAATATTTACATATGTACATATATGTAAAATTTCAAACAAATTGTATATGAAAAGGTGAAGTGATTGTCAAAATAAACCCCAAAATCTAGGAAATCATTTTAGTCGAGCAAAATTCGGTGTACTCAAAAAAATTTTGACTCCGTTCATTTTCAGTTTTACTTTAAAATCAAAATTTACTCTCATATTGGAAGTGGTGTATGTATATGTATATTTAATTTTGTTAGCACCTGTAAAAAAAAGTTCAAAACACTTTTTCCCAAAATAAGAGAAAACGCTTTGAGTAAATGAGTATTTCGAAAAACAAAATGGCTCAGAAATAGAATTTATCTTAAAAATAGCCTGTCACCCACATAAGAAAGCACAAAAAAGCATATATTTATCAATCACCTCATTATCATCAGCAGCATAATCACTGTAAATTCTAGCAAGCAACATATTTTTTGCTAATATGAAATAACTGTTGTATTGTTTAATTTCAAAGCCTTTATCACAAAACCACTCATTTAACCCTTAAAAAAAAGGTTCATAAACCCCATTCTAAAAATTCGAAACAGTTTGTTACATAATAAATTGTTTGCTACATTTGTATTTAATTATATCTATATATAGCCATTCATGTTATTATATTATTAATTTAGCTGATTTTGGTCACGTTGCTACTACTCATCTGGGAAACATTGGTGTTACCACCTGGTTTCATGCGGGGGCCTCAACAGCCTCCCATACGAATCAAGCTAGTTGTAGTTTTCATGGATTTTCAACTAACAAACATAACAAAGGTTTTACCAATAATACATAAATTATGCCTTTTTACATTTAAACTTTAAAACTAAAATGATAAAGATCATTCAATTTAACCTTTTAGATATTGTTAACATAATTTTATTAACTTTTCTTCTTCAATATTAAAAAGTTTTAAAAACAAAAATTTATGTACTGTGAAACTCGTACAATGTTTTTTTTACTTAAAATTTTTCCTCCTGTTTAAAAAACTGAAACCTTTGACTACTTTAGAAGATTGACAAGAATCGAAGCTCTTTCAAAACAACAAAGTAAGCACATTTGTTAGGGCCCAACTATAATGTGCTAAAGTTGGCTTAAGCAAATGTGCGAATACATAAAATCATATGAGGCAAACCATATTGAACTTAAGTTAAGTTGAAACTGTCATTTGCTTAAGCAAAGTGCGAAACTGGTCTCACATTCCGTACGGAATCAAATGTTTTTTTGATTTTGTTTTTATTTTTTTAAATACAATTGCGAGACATTTTGTTAATTTTTGGCAGTAGCTAAAGCAAGGCTATGCATATTATGGCTGGGACTTTACTTACACATTCATAGAGTTCGGTTTTTTGACAGCTGAGGATTTTGCCCTCTCTCTCTCTTCCTCTCTCTCTCTCTCTCATTCGATTCTAGTCAATCTTATAAGCCTTTGACACTTTGGCCCTAAATTTGTAAAACGCAAACGCAACGCCAAAAATTATATTGAAAGCAAAAACAAAATTGAAAATATTTCATAATTTTGTTGTTGTTTTCTATAGAAATGTATATTGAATTTTAAAATTTTAAACCCTGCATATCTTGTGGCGTTGATAATTTTAAAACGCAATATGTATTTCTGTAGAAAGCAACAACAAAATTTTGACATTGTTTTTGCTTGCAATGTTATTTTTGGCATTGCGTTTGCGTTTTACAAATTTAGGGCCTTTATCTCTCTCTCTCTCTTTCTTCCTCTCCCTATTTCCAACTTGTATCAAACTATTTGTATATAAATTGTAAATGTTTCGAAATTTATTGAATCCTCTTTTTTGTCACTTTGCATTTGGTCGAAAATAATGTTTATACTCGTACATATTTATTTATTTTATATCTTTCTTAATCTTTTAAATCTGTGTTTTAAGCGTTTGCTTTTTGTAATATGCATATTATTAGCAGTTTAAAGATAAACACAAGTTATTTTAAACTTAGTTTAACAGTAAGTGCCGGTTCACACGCGTCAAGTTTGACTTGTCAAGTCTTGAGCTTTTAGGTAAGAAGGGAAAAGAGAATGCCATTTTTTCTTCCTCTCTCCTAAAAACTCAGGACTTGACGAGTTAAACTTGACGTATGTGAACCGGCACTAAGGAGATTTTTAATGTAGATTAACTCTGTTAGCTAAACTTTAGTTTATTGTACGTGCTAAATCTCTTGCCGTCGAAAATTTTTTTTTTTTTTTGTAAGTCATAAATAACAAGAGTGCTTGCTATATTCGGCTATACCCTACACATGGTGCAATAAGAATAGAAAGTTATTTACATACTGGTCTCTAGATTTAAACAAATCATTCTTCTCCAATCCCACTCTCATTTTGTCTGATGCTCTCTATTGATAACAAAGATGTTGTGCCTAATTTGGAAACTTTGGCTCTTTCCATTTTCCAGATTTCACAGAAATCTATAAAGTCCTTGTATGGGTGGCACTTCCCATTTCTCCTTTCCCACCCATTTTTTAGAGAGGCTCTGTATTGAAAACCAAGATGCTTGTACCTTATTTAAAAACTTTGGCTCTTGCCGCTCTCCAGCAAAAAACAACAACAAGGCATTATGGATAATACTATAGGCAGTCGTGGGTTTTTGTTTATATCTCAGTCTCAGCCTAAAAATTTATATAGGCTGTATTTCAATAGCCAACTTTAACGAAGTATATGCGACATAAATATGTAACAATCTAGTCCCCATAATCTCTAGAGTCTTTAGACCACTTCGTTAAATCTTCGCTGCTTATAAGGACCCAGTAAAATTTACTTTATAGAGCCTGAGTAGAAGTTGCAAACGGATTGACAAACTCACAGCCTATCCACCTGTGGTGATGGGTATAAAAACACTCCCTGGGGGCAAAGTATTAAAACAGTGTAAAGAAAGATTTTGCAGTTCCCAATAATCTGGTTGAAACCTGAAGTTTGTTTGAGATTAACAATTTGTATATCAAATAAAAGTCTCCATATTTTTCCTAAAGGGTCTTCCAATAAGGACTTCTAAGCTTTAACAACAAATAGCGGCCATATTGTTGAAGCAACATCTGTTGTATTGGATGTGATTTGACCCTAATTTTAATCGAAAAATCCTTTTCAGCGATTAGACTCCTGAATGAATGAATTGGTTCGTTGACAAACAAAATTTTCAAATTAGGAACAAGACCAATCTACGGGAGCATCAAATTTATCTAGAAAAAGGTTTTCCTGTTGGCAGTGTTATCGGTCTATATTTCTTTGAGAACGACGACGGGTGCCATAGGTCGATTATTATTAAGTTTTTTGATCTTAATTGGACGATATGGCCACCAGCTGCATGTGGTTAAAGCATAATATGGTCAAAAGTCACCATAATCTAAATCAGTGATAACCACTCCATAGACTCGCGAGCCAGTCAATAATCGTATTTTTCACACAGACACGGTCGGCAATTCACATGTATATTACAACTTTGTTCGTTTCCAAACATCGGACTATCATCAGTCTCTGCGACCGCACACAAGCACATAATATCTTTGTGTGCGTGCGTTCGGGGCTTGGTTATCACTGATATAAATGCGCCGACAATGCAGTGTACTTATTTTTTTATGACACCATATATTTAAAAAAAAAAATCCATATTTCTACGTGTATGTTGATTTTTTTTAGATTTAAGTAAATTTTTAAAGTCACGGACCTAAGAAGCCGCTCTCATCTAAATTTAGGATAATGTGTTTTTGGGCAAAATTATGATAAAAACGTGGCATCTTTTAAAGGCATAAAATTGCAAAATATTGGCTTTATTAGCTTACAAATTTCATGGCATTAAATGTTTAAAAATAATTTCTGGCATTTGGCCTTATCCTGACGGACCAATACTGCACTACTCTTAAAAGAACTTTTCTGTCGTACATCGAATGTTGGCTTCGAAATGATCAATCGTTGATGGTTTATCAAACCCCAACAAAAAGTAGTCCAAAGATTTCAAATAACACGAACGAGGTGGCCAATTCACAGATCTATTCCTTGATTCCGTTTTGTTGGAACCATTTCCCTTCCAAATGATTTGAAATGGCATGGGGAATAAAAATAAAATCACTAATCATTTGCCAATAGCTTACGCCATTCACGATTAAGTTGGCACTGCCGATGACGCCTTCGACATGTAAACAGCACCAAACAGTGTTTTTTCGGAATGTACCAGAGTCTCATGAAGATTGTGCTCTCTCCAGAAATGAGCCTCAGCGCAGAAGATGACTTAACGCACGGCGCAAATTATGGTTAATTGGCTTTAATTATTGCACCAGTTGGTTCTTATATAGATGAATGGTCCAGTTTCTTAACTAAAAAATGTTCAAGTATCTAGTGGACGGGCAGAGACCGAGTTGCTGAGAATGTCGTCGGTTCGATAAATTCGAGGCCTCTGTAACACTCACGTTTACAGCGCCGATGACTTCTTCTGTACGCACGGTACGGGCTCGATTTTGATGAATATTATCCAAGAGAGTAAATATGGCTATTAATCAATCCATAGTTTGAGTAACAGCTGCTCAGATTATGCGCACCGTAAACTTGACGAAGTGCTCTATAAGTTTGGCGAACATAGCGGAAATTTTGAAAATAATTTTCAACGATTTGTAAACGTTGTTCTGGTGTCAGTCTTTGCATGATGATTTGGCAAAGTATGCTGAATAAAAAAAATCAAACACTCTTCATTCGAATGACAGCTAGTATAAAACCCCCACCATTAATAAACGAATATTAAATGTTCAAAAGTAGTCGAATATACAGCATTAAGGTCTGTTATCTTTTTAAATGAGAAAATGTTTGAAGATAAATTTTGGGGTCAATCCAAGCCCTCACTATTTTATTTATAAAACTTTTTATGGCAAAGCTTATTTCAATTCTATAATTGTATTATAAATCAATTAAAAATTTTATTTAAATATAATGAAAACATAAAAACTTAAGACAAAATCCCATACCCCCCATTTTAGTGGAAGATCATAGTTTTTCATCAGCACCGGGTTTAACAGCAATATCGCCCTTATCAAATGGAAATAAAAGTGATGACATCAGTGCCATGGGTGGACGTTTCTTAACTGTTCCCGGCAGCACTAAAGCCCCAAAAAATCTAGTAGTTTCAAATGGTAAAAACACAGAAATTTTTCAACGCATTTTTATATTGCAAATAAAAAAAAAAAAAAAAGTTAAATATTGTTGAAATTGATGAAATTGATGACATTGTGTATTTCTTTTACGTTAATTTGTTATAAAACTTCCGTTTGTTTGCCGTAATAATTTATTTATTAAGTTAAATACTCGTTAATTTATATAGTTTAAATATTTTTTATAATTGCTTCCGTTAATTGATTGAAAACCAAACAAAACCCTAAATGAAAATTGAAGCATGAGGTATTATATATGAACACACATATTTACATTAAAGTAACATAAAAATTAACTTAAACACACACGCACATAAAAACTGATCTCTACAACTTAATAACACTTTAACACGCACATTGAACTTTGCAACAAATGGATCTGTTTTGAAAGCCGAATGATATTCAAAGTCGAAAATTCCTTCTTTATTATCTTTCATATGAAAGTAAAGGCCTCGTTACTCTTACGTTAACGTATACGTTGCGGATCAGCTGTTCCGTTTTCCTTAGCAATCTTATGTTTTATTTGTTAATCTAACGTAAACGTAAGGTTGCGTTGCGGATGAACGTGATAAAATTAATTAATTCTCCCTTTTTACTTAACAGCTGCTAAATAATATTTGTTTGTTTATTGACAAAGAGAAAACTTTTTTTTAATTTTTATATAAAACGCATAAACAACGAAAGCTTAAATAAATAAATTATATTAGAAATTTTGACCAATTTTATTTTTATTATTTTATTAACCACCATCCTTAGAAGTTCACCACAATGTTGACGTGTCCGAAACATTAACGTATGAGTAACGAAGCCTTAAAAATGTTTTAAAATTTAGTCGTTCTCAAAACTCGGTTTTCAGAGCAGAGCTGTATCAAATTGCAACAACTATACACAGTGAGAGAGTTTTGGAAACAATGTGCTAATTTATAATTATCTCAAAAACCTCTCATTCTGCTATTAAGGCAAATTCATAACAGGTAGACTCTCCCGAATTCGCTCTAAAAAATATCTATCTATTTGTCAAAATCAGTAGTTTCGTTAAACGTAAAATTCACAAATTGACAAACAAAAAATACAAATTAGATCAAAAGTTACGAAGCAAAAAATATTCAGCTAATATCTCAACGTCATCTGTTATGAATTCGCCTTGTTGTCCTATCTAACTCTTAATAGTACAATACATATGTATGTAGGTATTTCCCTTTAGTCAATTGAATCAATTCTCCTTGCCTTTAGTTTTATTATAATTGCTCTCCCCCACAATCTCGCACTCATATTTTCTCATATTGTTTTCAAATCTGTCAATGTTTTCATGTTCCTTAAATGTTTTTCCAGTATCTTAATTCTTTCGTATTTTTCGCTTTCTTAGCTGTTTTTTTAGTATAAAAAATTGACTTTGTAATTATTCTTTTATTTTTTTATTTTCAAAACTACTTCAATTTTGCACGATTATTTTTATTTTGAAAACTTTTGAAACTTTTGTTGTTGTTAATCTGTTGATTTTGTAAAACTTTGTTGGCGAATTTTGAATTGTATTTTTTAAAAATTGAAAAATATTTGGTAAATTTTAATTTGATATTGAAAAAAAAGAACAATTAAAAAAATTACGTAAAAATAATAAAGTGCCCGTTATAACAGAGGACATGCTCAAAAGCCCCAGCAGTCAATCGATACAACGCAATGTAAGTGGTACAGATCTGAGTGATCATCGTAGCAATATGAATTTTATGCGCAAAATTCCACCTGGTGCCGAGGCCAGCAACATTTTAGTGGGTGAAGTGGAGTTTTTGGAAAAGCCTTTGGCTGGTTTTATACGTCTTAAAGAAGCTTTTGTTATGGGTGATTTAACTGAGGTGCCAGTGCCCACTAGGTACATACCTTGAATATAAAATTGATCTCTTTCTAACGTCCTTTCTTTTTAAATGCCTCGCTATAGATTTATTTTTATTTTATTGGGTCCACCTGGTAGTCAAACAAGCTTTCATGAAATTGGTCGTGCCATGGCTACTCTTATGTCTGATGAAATCTTCCATGAAGTAGCATACAGAGCCCGTAAACGTGATCATTTATTGGCTGGTATAGATGAATTCTTGGATGCAGTAACAGTTTTGCCTCCCGGAGAATGGGATCCAACCATACGTATAGAGCCACCAGCTGCCATTCCTTCACAAGAAATACGCAAGCGCCCACCAGAAGTTCCCAAAGAAGAGATCGATGAAGAAGAGGAGGAACAGCGGCTGAGAGAAGAATCGGGTCTGTCAAGGACAGGCCGCTTATTTGGTGGTCTCATAAACGATGTCAAACGCAAAGTTCCTTGGTATTTATCAGATTTTACTGAAGCGTGTTCGATGCAGTGTGTGGCTTCTTGGATTTTCTTGTATTTTGCTTGTCTATCGCCCATTATTACCTTTGGTGGGTTGTTGTCACAGGCTACTGGTAAAAATATGGCTGCCATGGAATCCTTAGTATCTGGTTTTGTATGCGGCATAGGGTATGGTCTATTCTCTGGCCAGCCCTTGACTATATTGGGCTCAACTGGTCCGGTGTTGGTTTTCGAAACAATTGTTTATGATTTTTGCTTAAAACAAGGCTGGGATTACATGACATTCCGTTTTTGGATAGGCACCTGGATAGCAGTAATATTGCTTGTACTAACGGCCATAGATGCAAGTGCTTTGGTTTGCTATATAACCAGATTCACCGAAGAAAACTTTGCCACTTTAATTGCATTTATATTTATAATGAAGGTGGGTTTCGAATCAAAAACTAAAAATAATTCAAATTAATTTCACACTTTAATTATTTCTATAGGCTGTTGAAAATGTTTTGAAAATCGGTAAAAAGTTTCCGGTTAATCAGGAAATTTATGATTGTGTTTGTACTCCGCCGGCGGGTAGTAATGCCACCATATTGGATTATGCTAAATATGAAAAGAATTATTGTTTGGTAAGTTTTCTTAGTAATAAAAAAAATTTTAGGATTTTCTTCTAAACAGAATTTATATTTTACAGGCAAATAATGGCACTTTAGTGGGCTTGGATTGTGATCATCCAGACACCTCAAATATATATCTAATGTCTGTTATTTTGTTTCTGGGCACCTTTACCATATCCACCATTTTGAAAGATTTCAAAAATGCGTTGTTCTTTCCCACTGTTGTGCGTCAATATATCAGCGATTTCTCCGTTATTATTGCCATTGTTAGCATGAGCTTTTTGGACTACTTTATGAAAGTTGATACCCCAAAATTAGAAGTACCACATGAATTGAAGCCCACCTTGCCCACCCGAGATTGGCTTATACCACCATTTACCGAAAAGAATCCCATCTGGTCGGCTTTTGCGGCCGTTATACCCGCCATGTTGGGCACTATTCTCATTTTCATGGATCAACAGATCACGTCTGTTATTATCAATCGCAAGGAGAATAAATTACGAAAAGGCTGTGGCTATCATTTGGATTTATTCATTTTGGCCATTTTAATACAAATCTGCAGTATAATGGGTTTGCCTTGGTAAGTTGGAATACCCCAATATTCTACTTTGGATTTATTTTTAACTTATGATTTTTATATCCTTTTAGGTTTGTCGCTGCTACGGTTTTAAGTATTAATCACGTTAACTCACTGAAACTGGAATCAGAATGTTCAGCTCCAGGTGAAAAACCTCAATTTCTGGGTGTACGTGAGCAACGTGTTACCCATGTTTTGATATTCTTAACAATCGGTTTATCCGTTTTCCTTACACCCATTTTGTGTCACATTCCTATGCCGGTTTTGTTTGGCGTATTCTTGTATATGGGTGTTGCTTCCTTGAAGGGTTTGCAATTCTTCGATCGCATTTTAATTATGTTTATGCCGGCAAAATATCAACCTGACTATATGTTCCTGAGACAGGTAAGCATTTTTGTTATTAAATTAGACAGGTGGAAAAATGACTTGTTGAAGCTTTCAAAATAATAACACAGGCCCAGAGAATAACATTGTTTTTTTTTGTGGTCCGGGGTTTCTCAGTCAATACACATAGTGCTGAATTTCAATGCTAATAAATTACTTTTTTTTGTTGTCAACTCTGGTTCTCGAGATATACCGTCATAAAGAAAATTAAGGAGGTTATACCACATAATTTGCTGTAACTCGAGAACGAGCCGTTTGACTTATGGTGGTTTCTTTTCTAAAAAATAATGCATTATATTTGTGTAAAATATTTAACAGGTTACACGTACCCTTACAAAGTGATACATTTTTTTAATTGCAAGGGAACAAAATAATCGGGCCTGTTCTGAAAATCACGTGATTTCAAATCACGTGTTTTTGAAATCACACGTGTGATTTTGTGGTGTTCTGAAAGTCATACCGTTTTTGTGTTTCTCGGTGTCCTTTCGGCAATTGAAGATCACACCAAAACACGCAAAAACGGGACACTAAAATATCACACGTGTGATTTTATTAGGCACGTGTGATTTGAGTAAAAGTGATTTGCAAAACAGGCCTGAATAGCTACGTTTTACACTCAACACTAATGTGTATTTAGCGTGTTAAATATTGAATGCAAAGTTTGTACTAAAAGCGATATTCACCACGCTTGTAGCAATTTTCAACATTAAATTTTTTTACAATTCCAATAAGCGTTAACAGCACTGATTTTCAGTAATTAATGTCAGCTGTTGTTAAAAATTTTGAGACAAAAAAAATATAATTATTAAATAAAAGTAAAACAAACGAAAAACAAAAAGTTTTTATATCCATCATAATATAACTAAAAACCATAATGTAACGCAAATTGCATAAAAAAGTACTTTACACAGATGCAAAAAAGGGTGTTATCTCACACTCAATTATAACTGCGGGGAAGAAATGGAACAAATTTGCCATTTATTATTGCAACATATTTAGAAAGGAAAACGACAACTTTTCACATTGTTGCATATATTTTTAGAATAGAATAAAAACCCGCGCGAATGGTAGCATACATGGAACATTTTTGTCAGAAATAAAAAACAACATTAATCACATAATATATAAGAAAATTTTATATATTTGAAAATTCTTGGTTGGCCACATAGTTCTTAAGATATTGAGAAGTTTTTGGAATTTAACTACATTTTTCCAAGAAAATTTTAAATGGTTTTTCTAAAAAAAATTATGAAAAATCTTAAATAAATAACATCTTATCACAAAAAGGAGAAGAAGAAAGACAAGATAAAAATACAAAAATGGCAAGTCTATAATTTCCGAATATTGACACTCATGCACTTTTAAAGCAGAATTTTTCTGCAACAAAAACTGCAATGCTGGACGATGACTTACAGTTTACAACATTGTCAATTGTCAAAAGAACTAGTAGGTTTTACAAGAAAAATTATAAACAGTTTAAGGCAATTAATCATTTTAAAAAGGTTTTTGCTTCACCTATAAATTTTTCAAATGTTTGATAAGGTCTTTTGCGTTTTAGTTAACCATATGTTGCATATAAAATGAGCCATATACCGTTTATATCCATTCATAAGTTCTGACTTTATTCACAATCATTTGATAGATTTTATAAATAAATATACTTTTTATTTCCTTAACAAATTTAACTGACTTCTTGCCTTATTTTAAATATCTTTTAAGGTTCCCATTAAACGTGTTCATCTGTTCACTCTTATACAATTAACCTGTTTGATTGTACTGTGGCTGATTAAATCCTTCTCAACGACCTCCATATTGTTCCCCCTAATGTTGGTTGTTATGATCGGTATACGTAAATCCCTAGATTTGATATTTACCCGCCGTGAACTCAAAATACTCGATGATATTATGCCAGAGATGACAAAAAGGCAACATGCCGATGATTTACACCACTTGGATGCTGAGGTGGGATTATTTAGGAAAATATTTCCTTGTTTTGGTGGTAGTGGTGGGGCAAGCTCTAAAAATGAGAAACCTACCAAAAATAGTAGCAAAATCAACATTAAAAATGGTAGCTTAACACAACCCAATGAAAAAGAATTGGAAGCACAAAGTTCCTTATTGAAAAAATAAACCAAAAAGACTTTTGCAAAAAAAAAACAAAATTTAAAAAAGCACTTTTTACAGCAAGAAAAACAACACAATTTAAGCACTAGCAGCAAAGTTTATCACCTCCATTATCGATTCTCTTTAGGGAAGCACTTACCCACTCTCTACTTATGTTTACTTTGCTACTATTTTGCACTTTACAGTGGGAGGAGGCTTACAACTTTTTAACTGTTTTATTTCGTTTTTTTACAATCTTTATTTTATTCATTTAATAAGAAAAAGTTTAAAGTTTTTAATATGTTTTATTATTTCTCTAAGTGTATTTTTGCACAGTAGTTTTTTATGTTACTTTTATACGTAATAACTGCATTGTAGTCAATAAATTTATATTTTGTTTTCTTTTTTGTTTTTTTAAACAAAACTAGTATAATTTTTTTTTTAATATTAAGTTTAATTTTTTGTTATACATTTAATTAATATAGTGTCTAAGCAAATCAGTATTTGTTAAAACTAAATATTTAATTCTATCTAATTTTAATTTTTATCTAGATATTTTTAGTAGGCATGCATTTTGTATGTGCACTCGTTTTATATTTTAATTGATTTTTTTTTTTTCATTAATTTAATTATTTTTTATAATTGCCAAATTTTTAAAAGTTCAAAAGTCATTTTATTAAATATTTAATACCCACAAATTTTTTTAAGATTATTTTTTTAAGTATTGAAAAAATTGTTGGCTTTACTTTTTTTAAACAAACATATTTTTTTAAATGGTTTATATATATATATATTTAGCTCAAGATGTCATTTATTTTTATCTTTTAATTTTTATTATTTAAGTTTTTTTTTTTTTAAGTAAAAAGTAAAGTTTAAAAGAAAAAAAAGCTAAGTCAATATAGAAACGTACCTAAAAACGTATTATGTACAATGCTATAAAATATATTTTATATTAAATCATTTATACCATAAAAAAAAATCAACAAAAAAGACAATGATTTCATAACAAAACCTAATAAAAAAAATTAATCAGCAAAATTTTACAAATTTTTATATAAAACCAAAAGCAAATTGGAAAAAAAATGTTAAATTAAATAAAAAACAGCAAACATTTGTTATTAGAAAGACAGACAGACAGTTGATCAGTCAGTTAGCAAAATGCTGGCAGCCATATTACACAACTACCTTTTTAGCTGTTTTTAATTTTTTCAATTTTAACCATAAAATTATGTAATAGAAACTTAAAACAAAAAAATTACTTTTAAGTTATTGTTTTTATGAAATATTCTACAGTGATAAAAATAAAATAATTCACAAAACTATCTTTTGCACCCACTGTTTATTTTAAATTCCACCCAAGTTCAAGGCGAATTCATGTATCAGGTGCTGTTGTTGTAGCGGCGAGACCTGAAGAACTGGTGTTGCTGAGTTGACAATCCTTAGCCGTTGTTCATTGAATTCCAAATCGTTCCGTGTGAGCCGCTTAGAACCAGTTGTCATGGGATTTTGTTGTTACTTTTGCTGGGGGAAAATGTCAAAGTCTCTTACAAGATGTAAACGAAACAGGAATTTTGACAGTTTCAACAAGCGAGAAACCATAACCGGGTTAACATACCTGATACATGAATTCAAAAATAATAATTTACAAAAAGCTAATTTTTCTATTTTTTTACAAAAATTTTGGTACTTCTTCACTATTTATTGGTTGTTCTCAAGGCGTATTCATGGATAGGATATCAGGCGGCAGTCCTGAAACAACAGGAAATTTATTTTTCTTAAAGAAAAATTTGTTTATATTTGACAGTTTCAACAAGCAAACAACTGAAAAACAGCTGAGTTACTTTTTTTCTTTTAAGAGAGAGAGAACTGCCAATTGTTGTTGTGTTTTTAAAATATCGAACTTTTAAATATTTACTGCCGTATTCATAAAAAAATAAAATAGATATGAATTGTATTTTAAGACAAATTTGTATGAAAATTTTGCCTTAAAACACATTTAAAACTTAATTTATTTTTGTTTGTGAATACGGCAGTTAATTTTTAAATATTTTATATTTAAAATTTGGTTTTAATATTGTTGTACTTGTTGTACCATTGCCGCCAGAGGATATGTACATGAATTCGCTTTGGTTGTTATAATTTAAGTCTATCCCAATTTATGTTTATTTCCCTCACTCTCTCTCTCTCTCTTTCTATATCCCAGGCATCACTTTGATTTATATATTTATATTTATGGTCGCAGCACACAATTAGATACAAATTTATTTTATTGTCGATTGGCTTAGTTTTTATCTAGTTTTAATTACTAAACAATCGATTTTTTACAAACCAGACTTTCGATTGAATATGCAAAACTCAAATATGTAAGATCTCTTTAAGTTAGGGGTGTATATTTAAATAATGCAAATAAATCTTAAGGACCCCAGATAAATCTCTATCGAAAATCTGCAAGATATAGTTCTTAAATAAGTAGAATAGAAGGCCGCAAAAGTTTTTAAAAACGTAAAAGAGTGAAATTCATAAATTAGGAATTTAGTGCGGTATAAAAATAATAAAAAATATTCTAATTTTAGCAAAAATTACCTATAAAAAGAAAAGAAAAAATTTTTCAAAAATAAATATCTCATTTAAATCGGAAAAATACTGAAATAAAAATAAGCGAATAGTTCACAATTCCGAAAACGCATATTCGCCGCACCACTACATGATATCCAGTACGCAAGGTTTTGAGTCGATACAATTTGTTAACTTTAATGAAAATTATAATGCCTTCACACAGGTGAAAAGGCTACATACATCCTTACGAGTAACGAAGTTCATTTAACGTGTCCGTCTGTCCATCTGAACATCTGTCTGTTGAAATTGGTTTTCGGAAGAAAATACCACGACTGCCTTTCATTTTTACTCATATATCTCAACTTTTTACCAACAAACCCCTTACTTTCTGTAGTCCTGTTTAAATTACTGAACTTAATTTTTTCACTTTCAACCGAAGCAAACTTAGTAGAATTAATAAAGGCTGTTTTACACTATCACACAAGTCTTACGTATTTTGAGAAAAAAACCATGTCATGATAAGTTGTTATTTTTTTTTTTTTTGAAAATGTTTAAACTATAATTAGGTCAGGAAAGAATTTTTATAAAATAGTTTAGTTTTTGTGGGATAGTGTATAACGACCTTAAATAGTTGAAGCACAGCCGCGAATAACGTTTTAAGTTACAACATAATAATTTTTCAGGAGAGCAAAAAAAATTAAAAATAATGATAGTAAAAACTTTAATGCAAACAAACGGCTTTTAAAACATTATTTGGCACTGCAAAACCATTTCAGTTTCATCGTTTTGTTAGTAACTTGCAATTTTCTTCCACTGGCTGACACTTCGTACGCCATTTTGAAGGCGTTAAGGTGCATAGTTTTGGTTGATTTGATGTTTAAACTGTGTAAGAGAGTAAGGCCAACGGTTATCTGCAAAAAAACAGTTTTTGCAAAATGTGGCGTTTACAACGTTATTCGCGGCTGTGCTTCAGTTATTAAAATATCAAAAAACCAAGGAAAACATTTGAAATTAAGTTTATAAAAATAAAAAATTAATATAAACACAAATTGTCCTAAAATCTAAATAATAAGTAAATCCTTAAAATAGTACGATTATTCTTTCATTATTAACGATCTTTTGTAAAATTGATAGTACTACACTTATAAAAAAGCAGCGTTCCTATTATTGTTCTGGAAAACGAATTCTGGTGAAATTGAAATCGAAAAATTTTCCATTTAATATACTTTGCAATCAAGAACTTAATAGTTATAGAATAACACTGTGCTAGTTGCAAAATTAGACAAGCCGGGAACATTGCGTTTTAGCATAATTCGGGTCCTGAATCCAATTCGCGTAACCCAAAAACGGTTCAGTTTATTGAAATTACTAAAAAAAACCCGAAATTCCGCAATAAAACTTTTTTTAATATGAGCAGTAGGGTGTCCCAAAATTTTTTTTGTCAGAGGCTCAAGCATAATTTGAAAGCTTATAGATTCCGGTATTTTTGAATTTTTTTTTAGATTTTTAGGAAGAGGTTTAGAGGTCGCGCAAATCAAGTCTTTGTTAAAAATCTGGTTTTTCGGCCTTTTTTCAAACTTGACTCATAACTTTGTCAATAACCACGTTCATTTAATTTTTTGACCGAATATTTCTAAAGAAAATTTCCCAGACTTTATTTCCATATGCAAAAACTTTAAGTTCCGGCAATATTTTTGTCCATTACAATTCCACATATTAAGTTCTTTTGTAATTTTTTAACAAATTCTGTAAAAAATGGTTTATTACTTTTCAAATTTATATGAAAGGTATAAAAACTAGTGACGCGATTTTGAATACCGATAAGTTCTAAACAATTAAGGAAAACAAAAATGGAATTTTGTCCTACAGTTTGCGAGTTACACTATTTTTATAGTTTGTACCTTAAAAATGGTGATACTTTTTTCGTTATAATTATTGTATATTTCCATTAATTTTTATAGTTACGTTTTAACTGTCATTAACTTCTGACATTTATTGATCTAAACCGTTACACGCTGTTATTTTCACTTTCTATTTTATGTGTGCTCCAGGAGCTACCAATCGGGCTCGCTGGAAAATGAAAATTATCTATTCTTTGAAAATATGCATTTTCCGAAACCAGTTGCATTCTTATATAGACAAATCAACAGTTGATGCCTTGCTTGAATTAAGTTCATTTATTTTAAGAATATTATCAAATATTGGTACCGTATCAAGTACCCTTGATACGCTCCTCTCAATGATCTGAGCCTATTAAAGGAATTGGATAGTTATAAAATTATTAATAAAGCCGTTGAAAAAGCCTCGCTTAAAACTATTCTAGGTCATCAGTGGTACTTAACTCCGAAATTGGCTGCCAAAGCGTTTTTTGATGAACGTATCGACACCAAAACTTTGCACTTAATGACAAAAAAAACTTGCAGATACTCCATGGAGCGATTGCGAAGTAGCAAATGTAACTTTAACAGAAGAAAAATCTAGAAATAAAGAAACTCAACAATTTATTTCAAAAGCCAGTCTAACTTTTTTTGAAGTTTGCAATATTTCAATCGATTTTTTAAAAATAGATCCAGAGAATTGGAAAGCTAACAAGTAATTTCAAGAGGCAAAGAAAAAAGTTCAACAATTACAATTGGTAAATGATGTGGTAGAACGAGGTGTGGCTTTGGCTAATACTTATATTAATGTCACAACTTCTGAAACTGATTACCAGAACTTGTTGCAAGGTATAGAACTACATCGCAAGAACCTCAATAAATGATTTTTCACAGAGCTGGCAAACAGCTTATAATAAAATATACTGGGTATAAAGATAAAAACGGGTATAACTCAGGAATGGTAGGAACAAATTTAAAAATTGTTTATTCGTAATAATTAGAATTAATTTGTCTTTCAAACTGCATCATTAGTTTTAATACCGAATTACAGAATTTGTTAAAAAATTACGAAAAATTGTAATTAAGGGTATCTAAATGAGTACACTCATCACCAAAACTTATAATTTGTTCACACAGGAATAAAGCTTGGATACTTTTCTTTAAAAGTGTTTCCTCAAAAGTGAAGAAACTCGTGGTATTAACCAAGTTATGAGTAAAGTTAAAAAAAGGCCGAAAACTCCGTTTTTTTATGAAAACTCTATTTGCGCGACCTCTAAACCTATTCCGAAAATTCTTAAAAAAAAACCAACCAAACCCTATAAGCTTTTAAATTTTAATTGAGCACCTATGAAAATCAGAAAGAAAAAAATTTTTGGGACACCCTAATAAGCAGTCGTTTTAGAAATATACATAAATTTAAAAAACAAAAAAAAATAATTTTTTTTATCAAAATGTCGAAATTTTTGTTTTTTAAAATTTCATACAAAATTGGAAAATGCAGCTAGATTTCTAATTTTTTGCAGACATATAAAAAACGCTAAAAAGCTGCAAACAAAATAAGCCATAAATGATTAAAATCCGTTTACAACTTTTGATTTTATTCACAAAAGCCGACAATTTTTAATTAATTTAAGAATTTCATAAAACGCAATATTTGTATGGGAGCCCCCTAAAGCTCAAATTAGACGTGACATAACCATAATGCCACAGTCGTAACGGCGAATTTAGAAACCAAAATTTAATTGGTTTGTATGGTATGTTTATGTCGTTTTGTAATACAGTGGCTATGGTAATACAGTTTTGTTATGGTTATGTCACGTCTAATTTTAGGTTAAGGGAGAAAACTAAAAAATAACTATAACAACAAAAAATTTAGTTTTAATTTATATGCGCTTAATAAAGAGCTTTTTGGGTCAAAAATGCATTGCTTTAAAGCAGGGCTCTGGAGTCGTCAAGAAAGAGTTTTAACTCCGACTTCATCCGTGGAAATTTTTTAAGTACGACTCCGACTTCAACTCCACCTCCTACTCTAACTTTGATGCTAAATGTGTACAAGACTGGTCCTTATTTGACTTAAAACTCTATTTCGAACGCAGTACCTTTTTCATGGGTTATTAAAAATAAGAGGAAAATGATTCTGTAAAAATTTCAAATCGATATTTTAATTCTAACCCGCGCCGCATTGAGCTTTAATGGACGTAGTTATTTTTATATGATAGGTGAGATGCAAAACTGGTTCTTTACGCTTTATTAGAATTTTGGGAAAATGCAAAAAACATTTAGCGCCCGATTAAATCGACCAAATTAGTTGAAAAATTTAAACCAGCTGGTATATAGAAAATTTAATTTAATATTTAAAGATTTGAGTTTTGCTGCTATCCATATGGGCTTTAACGAGTTTTGCAACACACTACAGCCCACCAGGAAAATAAAACATTGAACTTTAGCATATTTTGGAAGTTATAATAATTTATTAAAATTATGCAGACAGTGTTTAAAAATGCAACAATAGCAATAGGGGATAGATAAGCTACACCAATTCATCTTGTTCAAAATACGTTTTTTTATACTGTTGGAATCAGAATGTTTCCTCTATCGTGTGAATTCCCATAAGTCCCATCTGATGTAGTTTTCGAGATAGAACAGTCCAACTGGCTATGGCTAATAAACCACTGATAGATTAAAAGCTGGTTTAGTTGAACAAAACTTGAATGTATATGTAGTTTAAGCTCAACAACTATAAATCAGTGTCCTATGTATTATATGTAGTTAAAAAAATAACATGTGGCAGCACTACGATAAATCTTATCAAATTCATATGGTCTGTGTTGCTAGTTTAAGCGCCCAATTTTATGCGTTTATGATTTATAAATTTGTAGGTTTAAACACATTGTAAACCAAAAAGAGAGTTTAACTTGCTCTGATTTTTTAGCCCCAAGACGTAAAGTGTTCTTAAGGCTCAGTTAGCCGGGAGTAACAGTAACAGTAGCCTTACCGTAAAAAAGTAAGACCAATCTATTTCTTACAGATTGAGACGTAACATATTACTGCTAACTGTAATCGTTCTAACTGCTTTACATACAACAAAATGAACCAGCTGATTTGCAACGTTACTGTTACTCCCGGCTAACTGAGCCTTTAGTTTTGTTTACCACTAAATTTGTAGGCAAGAAAGAGCATGTGCTTAGAGGCAAATAACATCAAGAGTCCTTTTTTGTAAATTGTGAAATGAGGTCTTTTGTTTTTAATATAAATTAATTATAACACTGCCATTTTGGACCATCTTTGTTGATCATTCTCATGAAAATGTAATACATTTTTTACTTAAGCAAGCAGATAGATGCGCCTTCAGTTGTTACTTGTTTAATGTGTATAACACATTTTGAAAAGAAAAGTCAGGTAAAAAAATTTGTTTTAAGCCTTTTATTATTTTAGGAAAATAGCAGACTTGGGGTTGTTTGTCTCAAGGGATTGAACAGTACCAATACTAAAATGTGAGGTAAAGAACACCAAGTCCAATTTAATAAGGAAAAGAATGTTACCTCATATAAAGGATATCAGCGCCATTAAAAAAACATATTAGAGTAATATAAAAAATTCAGACAAAGGCAAAGTTTTAATACAGAAATGGAAGCATTTGTAAATTAATCATGTCTTTGGTTTGCTGTAAAGTTTTCAAAATGGGGCTTGGTGTAGTGTATCTCACACCTGCAGAGTTAAAACCTATGAATTTTTAAACAAATAAATTAAAATCTTTTTCTTCAGTGTACTCGCCATTATTTTCAATATTATTTTTGTTCAAGAGCGAAATATAAAATTGCAAGTTTATATTTTCTCTCCAATTTTCCCAAAGTGAGTAAAAAAAAGTATTCTCAAATCATTTTTCGGGTAAACCCCATTAACATACATAGATGGGAAGTATACCTGGAACAATGTATGCATTTCTTCCGAGTTCCATTTACTTTTTTTTTCTAAATGAATGTTGCTCACTTTGTGCTTTCACCAGAGGAGCTACAGCAGATTTCGATTCATATATATGAACATCGCTTCAAAAATATTTTTCAAGTCTCAAAAGCGAACTTGTTTACAAATTTCCTAATTTCCTAATTCGACTTTATTTCATTACGAACGATATCTTGGCGCACTTTAAACAGAAATGTTAAACCAGTGAACCAGCGAGTTTTGTTACAGAAAATGCAAAGAGATAGTTTCGATAACGTCTGGTGAGTGGAACGAAACAGTTTTGTTTCCCAGTTTTGCTTTTCATTTTTGAAACATACAAGTTTTGCAACTCAACTACACATATGTTAAGTAGACTGGTCCTTATTTTCTGACTTCAAAATTTTTAAAGCAGACCCTCTTGAAATTTGTTTATTTTAAAAATATTAGAACATTTTTTATGCCGCAAAACTTTGGAGTCGGAGTCGCGAGTTTTTGTGGGTACTTCGACTCCGACTCCGTAACAAAAACCTCAACTCCGACTGCCACTCCGACTCAATAGCCCTGTTTCGAAGTTCCCACAATTTTAAATATTAAATTCATGCATTTCGTATGCGAGAGAGTAAGCGAAACTTTTACCTTTATCCATTTCCATTCCATTTTTCATTGGGATGCTGGTTTCAATAAATATATTTTTAAATTTTCTACAACCATACTAAATAAGGTCTCATATTGGTATATAATAAAGTCAAGTAGCGGGTTAAAATGAACTTAAAACTCCCGTTTGCAAATATTTAGGTGAATCCCGATTAGCTCATCGTTCGTTTTGTAAGTTAAACTTAATAAAGAATAAAATATTATATTGCAATTAAAAAAAAAGGCCACACAATTAAGCAAGTTAAAAAATTCCTTACGTAACTATTAAATATCTTTTAGTTCAGTTATAAGACTTCTTTAGATTTAATTAAAAAAAAACATTTCATCACCACAGCACCACACCACACACAACATGTAAGTCTAGCGTAGAATTGATTACCACCCAAATTACAAGTACAAACTCGTAGAAGTGCTAATAAATTTCAAGAGAATCACTTCAAACTAAAACTATAACACTTATCAAATATCTACTACATAAATATGTATGTATGTACTACTAAACATAAGTACACTATTTACAATATGTAAGTATACCAAAAACAATACCAAAACTTCATCCTAATATTTTAAGGATCATCATCATGACAAGTATGAAAAATTCAATTCAACCCTAAATCCCGGACCAACAACCATACACATACCCTTGGCCAATGGGGCCACTACAGCACCCAATCTACAAGCGAATGTCACACAAGATGTTCAAAGAACCACAATTTGGCAGCAGGTCAATAAAGATGGCACATCGGCCGATCAATTAATAATACCGGTTACTGCTAAAGTACGACAAATCAACGGCAGTCAAAAGTAAGTTCATAGTTTTTTTTGTTGCAAATTATTAAACAAACTAAGAAGTAAAGAAATACTTTAAATTTGAAATTGCTATTAAACTAATAGAGTAGTACAACAAATAATTTAGTGTATACAATTAGTTCTATTTTTACAAAAAAAAGCTAGTTCCTTAAATTAATTAAAATTTGTTAAATAATTTCTTCTTCACCTGCTTTTTATCATTTAAATAAAAAAAATATAATTAATTAAACTTAAAATAATAAAATAAATTAAAAACATGTAGTAAGAATAATCAACGTTTGTCCACCATGAATGAGGAAGACGACGAACATTTAACAACTCCCAAGAATATAAAGAATCTAACTCATAAAACTGAAGCATCATCCAAGGAGACAACCAGCAACAGTTCCAGCACTACAGTTGATTTTTCCAAAAATGTCATAACCCCCGTCTAAAAAAAACAATTTCATTAATAAGTTGTTTATTAAATAGAAACCGTATTAAAATAAAAAACAAATTTTTACCAAATATTTTACAAAAGAAATCAATTACCAAAATATAAATAAATGTATCATTCATTAGTTATTTTAAGAAATCATTTTAGAAGTTATTTTTAGTATACCCCAATAATTTATCTCAATGTAGTCTCGTTTTAAGAAAACATTAGACAATTTGCTTGCATTTTTGTTTATTTATTGCGAAAACTTATGGTGTTTTCTTTTCTACAAAAAAGTGTGACATTTTATTTAAAAATAAATGCAATTTGGTGTCTGTTTCATAAAAATTTTGCTTCCAAAAAAGGGTGAGTTTTATAAAACAACCCATCCTTTTCGGGAGCAAAACATTTAAGAAACAGACTCCAAATTGCATTTTTTTTAAATAAAATGTCACATTTTTTGTAGAAAAGAAAACACCATTAGAGAAAATTTAAAGTTTTGTAAGCAAACAAACAAACAAAAAATAAATAATTACAAACATTTTATATTAAAAGAAATAATAACAACAAATAATAATGCTAATAATGATATTTATTTTAATTAATATTATTTAACATATTTTAAAATTTCACTAGCGAATAATGACAATGGTAATTAATTGATATTTTGATGGTTAGATAGAAAAAGTGATTTCGTATAAATAATTTTTATATTTAGTTTAGTTTTAGAGGGTACTATGCGTTTATGCTGATGTTTTTAACACATTAAAATATTGGTCCTAGACCTACCCTTTAAGTATACAGATCGGTTCAGAATCACTTTTTGAGTCGATCTAACAAGTGTGAAAAATATTTTTATAATAAAACAAATATAAATATTAAAGTGAAACTATTAATTCCTTTAAAAAAAAATTGGAAATTATAATTTTATATAAAAATGCGTTGGTGCTCAGTTTGCTGTTTTTGACAACAAGCAATTAAACTGCAAAAACAAAATACATTTGGCTTTTTGTAGTTGTAGAGTTGCATTTGCCTTTTTAAATTCGCCTTGTATGGGATCTTTGGTTAATTTTGGACCTACCAGCATAACATTTTGTCATGGCATAAAAGCTATCATAAAATTTATTGTCGTCAGTTTTCCTTGAGCCAATTTTGCGCCTTGTCACCAAATTTTATTAAATTACATATCTCCAAAATTGCGACCAGGGCCCTGTTTCATAAAACTACAAATAACAAATCTACAAGTAAAAAAAAATTTTTAACAAAACCAAAAATTGTAAAATTGTTACTTTTTAACGTATTTTGTCTGTATATAGTTTGTAGTTTGAGAAACAGGGCCCTTTACTTTGCGCACCATGTTAATATATACCGCCAGCTGGACGGATGGAAGGACTTCGTAATTCTAAGTATACTAAAAGGTGGGCCTAGGACCAATATTTTAAGATGTTACAAATATCAGCACAAACCATAGCTTGGGAATAATGATTAGAAATCCTAATGATTAGCAATTGGATTAGAAATTTTAATTGTGCTGAAAAATTGATTAATTATGATTAGTTAGCCATTTTAGACGATTACTAATTGATTAGATTAGAAATAATCAAAAATCTAATCACAATTAGTGACGATTAGCATTTATAATCAAATTTAATCAAAACTAATCCAAAAAATAATTGATTAGATTTCTTGATTATTTTTGATTAGATTTGATTAGATCAACTATTTTTAACTATTTTTGTGAAAAGAAAATGTGTATTTATTTATCACATTTGTTGCTATATTTACATAATTTAACAGTTTTTGAATATTGCATAAAATTGCATACGGTGCACCCTGTTCTTAAACTAAAAACTTGACGAAATTCATTGTCAGACTTTTCTTTTGAAAAGTTGGTATTAAAGAAGTCTAATGTCAATTTTTTGTGAATTAGATATAAGCAGAATCAGCATACATTTAAAACGACGTAATTGTAATATATATACCTATTTTCTTTTTTTCACAGAACTTACTGAATATGCATTTTTGTTTGACATTCTGTAAAATTCGTTCTTTATATTTATTTTATGCATAAATGTAAATAGTATGCAGTTTTATGCAATATTCAAAAACTGTTACATTATGTAAATGTAGCAACAAATGTGATAAATAAATATTTTCTTTTCACAAAAATAGTTGATCTTATCAAATCTAATCAAAAATAATCAAGAAATCTAATCAATTATTTTTTGGATTAGTTTTGATTAGAAATGCTAATCGTCACTAATTGTGATTAGATTTTTGATTATTTCTAATCAAATCAATTAGTAATCTGAAATTTTTATCAAAATTCAATTCTAATGATTCGATTATTTTATTTCTCTAATCGTAATGATTTCTAATTCTAATCGAAATTCCCCAGCTATGGCACAAACGTATAATATCCTCTCCACTATAATGGAATTTTTATAAAATTAGTCCTCTGTTGCAAGTTATTTATTGATTCTAACTTAATCTTCCGATTATCAGATTTTGAATAGATTTTTGTGAAATTGCGTTGCAATACTACATTAAAGCTCCCCCAGGGCTATGTAGGGGACATCCTAAGGGTATTTTATGCTAAGGGTATTTTAACTTTTGGGGTTAATCATCTTGCATCAAATTAGGTGCAGTAAATATCCGGAATTTGGCATAGTTAAAATTGACAGATCTCTTTAAATCGCCGTTGGCCAGAGAACCTAACTGCTACCCCGAGAGTCAGTTGTCTTTTAGACTTTGGTTCTAGTCTGACTATTGGTTGAGGATCACGTGGTGTTTGTGGTCTAGGTTCAAATAGGGGGGAAAGGAGATCTTAAAAACCAGGTTTCACAGAACGATTTTCTATCTTGAGGCGAAGTTCCGCTGCTGCCGGTGCGGCTGCTATTTAACAGATACTGCTTGCTTGCTTGCTTGCAGCTGCTCAACAAGGGACAAGAGTTATACAAAATTTTCAATTCAGTTCTTGGGTCCTGAAATGAAATTGTAATATTTAATGAAATTATTTTTAAAATTGATAAATCGTTGAATAGTTTCGTTCTTGAAGTTACAATTTCCGAAAAAAGACATTAGTCGGCACTATATCTAGCCTTTGCTGCAATAGAGTCATAACTCAAATAACCAGATTTTTGAGCTAGTATATTTAATTCTTTAATTCAAAGTGGAACAAAAGGCCGCCTACCAGCTAATAATGTGGATTTAATCGCCATATCGTTTCTTTATATTGTGTAAAACTTTCATACAAATATCTAGAAGAATGGAATTTTAAGGTGCTAGAAAATTTAAATTTGAGTTATGACTCTATTGCATTCTAGAAATATTTGTCTAAATTAGTTTTTTTTTTGAGATTTTATCCGGTTAAAAAACAAAAACTATTCAAGAAAAGGTTCAGTTTGAATGCCGAATGTTAAAACTTGACGTCAATTAAGACTAATGCTATATTCACACTTGGGTTCTTAAACGCGTTTAAGCTACTAGAACGTGATTAAGCTCTAATCACATCAAAATCGAGATGATATCACTAATCAATAATCACATAGAATCCTCTGATCATACCTTAAGCTGAGTATAATGTAGAATCGGCCTCCATGAACGTACCCCTCCCGTGTACAACCGATCACGATTTTTCTTAATGTTTTTCTTTTGCCCTTAAATAATTCATAATAATCTTCTGATAACCTTATTAAAGTATATATTTTTATAAATTTTTAATACTTTAAAGAAATATAAATTTGTTTGCTGTGTTTTTTTTTTTCTTAATCAACTGTCATCTTAATCATCTCAAATGTAATGTGAACGGCTTTGATTAGCTAAAACAACATTTTACTTAAACGCAAAATTATGCTTAAGGGAACTTGAATATTTGTAAGAAACTATGCCTGATCGCAAGCTAAACGCACGAGATTCAGACCACCATAAAATAAATCTGGCGTTTTGCGATTGTCAGAACATGGCCGATAGTATAACTCAATAAAAGGAAGTATTTTAACCATAGTCTTAAAAGCCAATCTTCTTGCAACGGTCCTGACTTCCTGAATATATTTTTCGGCTTATTCCCCATATTATTGAAACATTTTAATAGGCAATTTAAAGTTCATCTAAAAATCTACCTCTATTATTCTATTCTGAAATACGAATAATAAATGATTCAATGGCTTTACGAACTTAGTCCCCAATGAACTTAGTCCCTAAAACGAAAGCGAACTAATAATATACAAAAAAGCAACAACGATTTTTGGGGGAGTAATTTGTTTTTGGGGAAATAATTCGTTTTAAAAATGGGGGTGTTTATTCAGATAACTTGATTTCTTTGAAGAACATGCAATTTTTCTCGGACGCCATTTGAAATTTTGTTTTGCTATAGACTTTAAAAAAAAAAAAAATGTAAAATAAACTAACCCGAAGAAAATGCATATAGTGCTTTTAATGAAATAATCGATATCATGTTTTTGTGCCTTTTGCTACATTTTTTTACATTTCTCAAATTTTCGAGCTGTCAATTGTGAAAATAGAATTTTTTCTAATGATGATGACACTCGTAAAACTGCTCTGAGTGGAGAAGCAGCTCGCGCTTTTTGTCATTATTTCTTAAGGGCAAACAAGTCGTTTTTGTTTGTCTGATTTTGTTGCGTTTTGCGGTGTCACCCCGCATTGGTTAGTGTTTCGGCGTCGTATAACTGTACCGAGTTACAGTTTTTGCGGTATCTGCATTAACTATATGCAATCGTTTTTAACCTCAATGTTTTGATGTGTTGTCTGGTGGAGAACGAAAGAAAAAACTCATGTGACTGGTGGAGAACCATATATAACTCAGACGTTTTACTGGTGGAGTACCATGGAAATAACTCAGACGTTTTACTGTGGAGACAAGATATACTCTGGAGCTTATTCTGGAAGCTCTTCGCCTTCCTATACGAAGGTCTAGGTCGATCGAGGACTTGTGGATGAGGCTCCAACAAACCGTGTGATACCCTGGCAATATAACTCAAGATATTAGCCAAAAAATTTTAGTTTTTAAGCAAAATCAAAAAAAAAATAATGATGATGAGATTACTTTAATGAAATTCCAAATGGTGAGAAAAGATATAAAAAATTTTAATTTTTCGACATTTAAGCAATTTTTATGCATAAAATGCAGTTTTTTCCGGTTGGTTTGTTTTACACTTTTTTCAATTGGTACCCATGACATAGCCATGAGAAAAATTGTATGTTCTACGGTAGAATCTAGTTTTAGCCAAATATGTAAACATGAGACCATAAAATCCGAACAGTAGCGAAACTAGCAAAACGGAAATGACATATTGGTTTCAATAAGTACATACTTTGAGAAATTCACACGAGAAATAGTTTGCACTCGAGGACTTCAAAAATGTTGCACTGTGTTCTTAAACATACGAAGTTTTTTAAGTTTTTAAACTAAAATGGGTGTAGGGCTGTCCTTAAAGCTCAATATGCAAAAAAAAATATGTTTAATTACAACTAATTTAAATTATTATTTAAATAGTCCTTTAATACAAGTCAATTAAGAATTTTATAAATATAAATTAATACAATATTTTTGTTTAATTTAAGTTTAACAACACATTACGAACAAAATTCGCACTTTAAAGTTAAATAATTCAGTTTTTAACGATAATTAATGCATGTGATGTGAAACTAATCGCACAAAATTATATTTTTCGATAAAAATCAATTAAATTTAAAAGAAAATAATAAATGATTTTATAAAGTACTAGATTTTAAACCAATTTCGGAAAGTTGATTCGAGAAATAAATTAAGAAAAAGTTTTTATAAAAAATGAATATACAAAATTTTATAAATGAAACAAATATTGAAAGTCTTTTAAACTGAGTACTATAAAATTAGTTAAAAAAGAGTTAGCAAGTGATAAACTTTCGCTTAAAATAACGCATTAAAAAAATTGGAACTTAAGTTCTTTTATAAAAATCAAGCACTAAAGGGCCAAAAAACCACACAAACGGTTACATAAACATATAAAAAAAGTATGGAGCACGTTTGTGTGAATACTAAGCATTTGTAGTATTTACACAAACATCTTGTTGTTGTTGTGGTTGTTGCTTGTGTCGTTTATTTGGCCCCCAAGAAAAGCTGTAGAATATGGGTCAAAATTTTGCCACATCAATAGAAACATATAAAATTCAGACAGTATTCGAATGAAACAGAAAAACTTTAAAATGAATTCTATTTATTTATTATTTTTAAAGTTTAACGAAGAACGAAAGCGAAGAATGAAAGTTCTTAACGGCCATTTTCACCAAGTTCGGTTATAATTAACTATCGGTTATAGCTGTCAAAACATATTGGTAACCGGATCTTGAATTGAAAGTTAGTTTTAACCGAACTTGGTGAAAATGGCCGTAAGTCTAATAATTTTCACTTAAAGGGCTGTGCTTGATTTTCAGAATGTTGTAGGTGAAACAATTTTTAACTTCAAATGAAATAAGTTTAGTTTTTAATTCAAACAATTATAATCGTTTAATTAATTATTTAATTATCTGTATATTTTATCTTAATTTCCAACTATGTAAATTATGTATGCCTATTTCAATAAATATATTGTATGTATGTGAATTAAAAACAAAAATCCTCCAAATAAATAGAATTTTTTAAAATCCCTTTTTGATTGTTTTATTTATAAAAAAAAAAATTAGCAAATAAATAAAATTTTTAAACAAATAATTCATTGAAATGCAAATCATTTAATGTTTATTAAGTTTTGTAATTAGAAAGTGTTGTTGCTATTGATGTTTTTTTTTCTTTTCTTGGAATATTTTAAGTATTTTCCTAGATGTCCTGCACATTTCGTTTTATTAAAAAAAAATTTTATATTAAAAAAAATCATTTTCATGTTATTTAGCAAAGTGCATGATTCATTTGGCTTTTTTTGTTGGAAATTTAGTTATTGTAATAACCAAAGTTTAATTATAGAAACTAAATCAAGCTTTATTTAAATTTTCAGCACAAAGCATTTAATTCGTCGATGCAAATATGGCACGGATATCCAAATACAAGTAGTCGACACTTCTATGTCTCGTCAACAGAAACCTCGGTTTGAGTCAATGATTTGAAATTTGCCGCAATGAAATAATTTCATTAGTATTTATTTTAATAAGACTTTTTGTTTATTCTTAATTTTATATGTTTACAGCTATCTTTTTTAGTCATTCAAAAAAAAAAGAAAAAAAAACTTCAAAGAACTGCAACAACACTATTTAAATTAAGGATGTAACCGATACCGATATATAGGCGATACTTCAAGTTTGCCTTTTCATCGGTATTGGCGATATTTTACTGTCGATACGCCGATACTATTTTTTAACAAACAATTGTTTTTAATGCTAATTTTTTACACAGCGTTTAAGAGAAAATTCACATTAATGTCCGTTATTACAACTTACAAATAGTAATTTTTAGGATGCTATCTGACATATAAATGGTTTTGACTGATAAGTTAACAGTAACAGTAATGTAACCGTACAGTAAAAAAAGGTTTTTTTCTACAGATTTAGACCTTACGGATGTAACATCATACTGCTAACTTTAATCGTTCTAATTGCTTTACATACAACAAAATGAAGCAGCTGATCAGCAACACTACTGTTACGGTTACCTAACTGGGACTTAAGCCTCTGTCACAACTTCTGCTAAAGAATAAGTTAAGAGTTACCTTATATCTCCTAATATTCTTATGGCCATTTTCTTAATGTATCGACAAACTGTCTGTTACTTAATGTCAACATAAATTTATCAGATGTCCGTTAACGATTTTGGGTTTCTCAATATACCGACAAAAAACATTGTTTTCAGTTGGCAACACCACTCATGTATAAACTGTCCGTTAACGATTTTGGGTTTCTCAATATACCGACAAAAAACATTGTTTTCAGTTGGCAACACCACTCATAGATTTGTATTAATTTATCGGTTATGTTCTAGAAATCGAAATGAAGTGAAATTGAAATCAAACGTTAAGTTAAATTCAAATACTATTTACAAAATGACCCTAGTTTTTCGTGGTTTTTAGTGTTGTTCTTGCAAAAATAATGGATACTTAAAGAATGAATTAGATAAAATTGATTATTTTTTAAATGTTTTAAAATTTGCTTAATTTAAAATCCACTTCATTTCGATTTCTAGAACACGCCCATATTTAAAAAAAAATAGTTCATGCGTTTTTCTCTTTAGAATGAGTTTGAGAGTTTGGCTTTGTTATATATTTTTGTTTAAAAATATGTATGTACATAATATGTTAACGTAGAAGTCGAGGATGGTAAATGTAGGTAAGAAAACAGCGTGTTGTCTAATTCAATGTTATTTATTTCAAAATAATAAGAAAGGAAAAACGTTCTAATTCAAATGAAAGTTAAGTTAGGAATAATTAGAGATACAGAAAACTTTCAAAATGGAGAAAAGTTTGACAATTATAAAAATCATAGAATTTATAGCAGCGATATTTACATTAGTATTGACAGTAGAGTTACTATAGATTTCAACAGGCTTAAAAATATTTTACGCAGGATAAATCAAAAAATCCTAAATGTAACAGGTGTCAAAAAATATATTAACTTAAATGTTCTTCAACAACTTCACTAATTTACTAGTTTCACAGTGAATACAACATTATGTATTTGAACAGTACTTGAAGAAGATGCTCCACCTACAAAATCAAAAGGGGCAAGTGGTCCAATGAATAAATATTTTGAGGAATATACTTCGATCGATTTTCTAGAAGAAATTATTTGCAGAAGCATAGCAGAGGATGGAATGTCCGTGAAAAGTTTAAACAAATCTAAAGTTATATTGACTCTTTTAAAATCTAAGTGCCCGAAAGTGAAGCAATTGACTAGTTTTATTTAAAAACGAATGTTTATTTACTCAAGAGCTAATTGTTTCTAAAATTATCGATAGTAAAATCTCGTAATTTATTAAATTTCTGGATTTAGAATTATTCGATTAATCGATTAATTTTAAAATTTTATTCGTTTAATCGAATAAGTTAAAAATGCCAAATATCGATTAATCGTTTAATCGAACAAAAATAAAACCCAATTAATTGAACACCTTAGTGTATACACATTACCTTCCAATAAGATAAAACCTCGATAGTTACAATTTAACTTTAAACCTTTTAAAAGTTAACCAGTTACCAAATCGCTTATAAGAAGCAAAATACTTACCAAAAAGCCAATTTCTAAGCTTGTCGAAAATCCATTTTCATTTTATAAATAACTTTATTTCTGTTTTTTTTTAAATGTTTGTGAACCATTACGTGTTAGTGATTATTTTATTTATTACGATATTGACTTATATAAAACGTTATAAGAAGTAGTTATGTAATAGCTGCCAAGTAACGCGAATAGTAGCAAAAAATAATGATTAAAAGAAGCAATTTTTTTTTTTTTGTAAAAGTAAATTGCTCTAGTTGAGTTTTGTTAATTGTCACTTGGATTCAAATTCAATATGCGTATCGGTATCACTGATATTTCTTTTTGAGTATCAGTAACGGTATCATATCGGCAAAAAGGAGCCACTCCCTAATTTAAATAAATTGAAGAGATATCGAGATTACCAAGAATATTGCACACATAAAAAAAATCTTTAATTCACACCACCATTTTTCTCCCATTTATTTAAAATTAACTTTTTTAATAATTCTTTTATTTTTTTGTTTCGATATTCTAAAATTTGTCTATCGAAATTGAGAAAATGGGAAAAGATTTGGTACTAATTTAATTACATACATTAATAAAATTTTGTTTTTTGTGCTAAATTCCCAATTTTCATTCTTGATAAATACATACATACACTTATGCAAAAGTACGAATTTATTTTTGTAACGAATTTTATAAATTCTATTTAAATATATTATAACTTAATCTTATTTAGATATAAAACTATATCAAAACCTAATCTCCTTAAATAGTGCTAGAAATTTAATTCTTCATATATATAAAAAAAATCCAGTATTTATCGCTTACATGCATACCATGCACGCTTAGTGCTACCCCAACACAAACATTTTTCTTTCCGAATTTAAAGAACCAAAAAAATTTGTGTGCTTATGCATTTCGCTTTTTTGCACCGTAATAAAATAGTTTTTTTTAAGTTGTACAATAAAAATTTGTATATGTGAACAGTTTAAAATTTTCATCATAATTAAAAATGTGTGCAAAGATTGTTCCATCACAATTGAAAAGTCACACGTCCTATCTTAAAAGAACAGTCAGAACCAAACTTAGAACATTCTTTTACTTTCTAAAAAAAAAACTTACGGTACTTTACATTGGTACTTCTAAATAAATGGAATTTAGAACAAGAACTCAAACGAATTTAAATAAAATCATATCTTAAACTTTTTAATTTTACCACAGTGTTTTTTCTATAAGCATTGTCCATGCATATTACCTAATTTTTATACATGCATTTCTCGTTTAGAAGCACTTAAAGTCGTGCAAATTTGAAATGCGTGCAAGCGATAATTCATGTACCCTTAAAGTAAATGTATTCAGATTTGTAAAAAATGGAAAAGATTATCTCTGGTATAGACGGGCAGTAATGATTACCCTGGGGCCTGATTCTGGCATTCGTGATCGAGTTCTTTCTCGATTCTAAAGCAATTTAATATCTAAATATTTCAGTCAATACTGAACTAATCGAAATTATTTTTTCTGTGATGTAAAGCATTAATTTGAGTTTCACAATACTGAAAAAATAATTTCGATTCGTTCAGTATCGACTGAAAGATTTAAAAATAAAATTGCTTTCGAATCGAGAAAGTACCCGATCACGAATGCCAGAATTAGGCCCCTGATCTTGAAATAGCAGAACCTGACTTAAAAAATATTATTAAAAAACTAAAAAATAAAAAAAGCACTAGGTATTTTTAAAATCAATAATCTGTGCATTTAAAATCTCCCTAATAATGGTATAAAATTACTTTCGTCAATACTGCTTAAAAAACGCTTATTTTCCAAACTGTTGGAAAGAAGCTATGGTTATACCTATCGCCAAACTTAATAAACCTAGCAACTCTCCACAGTCTTATCGCCCAATTAGCCTTCTACCATTAGTAAGTTACTAGAAAAAGTTATTAAAAATAAATTATGCTAATTTATTGATGATAAAAACATATTGCCAAACCAACAGTTTGGATTAAGAAATGGCCTCAACACATCTCATGCTTTACTTAGAATCAAAAACATAGTTAAATCAAATTTTATTAACGGAAAATCAACGGGTATGGTGTTATTAGATGTAAAAGCAGCATTTTTTTCTGTTTAGCCCTTGTTTTTAAAATGACAAATTTCAACTTTCCCACCCCTCTCATAAAAATAATAAAAAGTTTTTTAAGGTACAGAGTGAGTACAGAGTTCATATTGGCAAATGTTTCTCCAATAAAGTGGGTGTTACAGCTGGTTGCCCAAAGGGCTCCTGCTTATCACCCATTCTCTACAACATATACACATCAGATTTTCAAGTTTGTCAACACTGTACAACGTCTATATTTGCTGACGATACAGCCTTTTTATGTTCGGGAATCTTAGCGGAAGATATAATTATTAATCTTCAATCATCATTAACTATTGTTCGAAATTATTTCACTAAATGGAAAATCGTCATAAATAGCTCTAAAACTCAAGCTATATTTTTTACAAGAAAAAGAAAAGACTGTTATATTTTTTAACATTCTTTACGTTTTGAAACAAGCAATATTTCTTGGGAGCCTAAAGTCAAATATTTACGTGTTATTTTAGATTCAAAACTTAACTTTAAAGAACATGTTGCTTATGTCATCGATAAAACAAATATAACCAAGAGAATAATTTTTCCTTTTATCAATAAAAAATCCAAACTTAGTCGAGAAAATAAAATTATTATGATTAAGGTCTTATTTCATTCAATAATGTTTTACGGGGCTCCAGTTTGGGCAACCATAGCAAAATTTCATATAAAAAACTTACAACTCGCTCAAAATAAGTTACTAAAAATTATGTATAACCTTCCAAGGCATTTCTCTACTAGAAGATTGCATAATATAAGCAGCATCGAAATGGTGGACGTGAAGATACAACGGCTTAAAGTAAATTTCGACCAAAGATGTCAAATATCACAATATCTGCATATCAGTAATATCATGATAGCACCTTTAGACTAGTATATTTTATCTTTACAAATTTTTTTTTTTTTTTTTTCTTAAAAAGTTTTTTTTATATAATTTTTCTCTCGATCTTAAACTGTTAATTATTTCTAATTTATTTAATCATAAAATTATTATATTTGAGTAGAAAAGATTATGCATATCTAAACTCTCTACATTATGTAAAACACATTTTTAAATTCCTGTACATATTATCATAAATAAACGAATTGAATTGAATTATTGTCTTTATAAAAACAGACATCTGCACCGACAATCAGAAAGTTTAATGCTTAAGCTTTAGCAATTTTAACTAGCTTGAGTATAATATCAGGATTCGTAACAGTTTAAGCTGAACTTAAATGATTTTAGGAGGGCAATTTATATTGGAGCAATGGTAAGCTATGAACCAATCATGGACGATCTTCACGAAATTTCACAGTGTCATTTCTAGTCCTACAAAACTGTAACGTACCAATTTCTATTATGATAGCATTGTTCATTACGGTTTTAGGCGTACGAAACTGTTTTCCGGGAGTAGGGTTTATATGAGGCCTAGAGTAAATTATGGACCGATCTCCACGAAATTTGACAGTGTTATTTCTAGTCCTATTAAACTGTGACGAGCCAAAATTTGTTATGACAGCATTATTAATTATGGTTTTAGGCGTACTAAACTCTTTTCCGGGAGTAGGGTTTATATGTGGCCTAGGGTAAATTATGAACCATTCTTCACGAAATTTCGCAGTGTCATTTATATTAGTCTTATAAAACTGTGACGTACCAACATTTGTTATGATAGCATTGGTAGTTAGGGTTTTAAGCGTACTATACTGTTTTCCGGGAGTAGGGCTTATATGGGACCTAGGGTAAATTTGGACGGATCTTCATGAAATTTTACAGTCGAATAAAACGGATGTTTGCAAAATCTTATATCATTCTGTGCATTGTTCCACCATTTATGTTAGATTTTGTAACAAAATTATCAATTTTTTTTAAGGTGTTGGTTCCACATTTTGATTCATAGCCCTGATCCTACTGAACCGATTTTGCTGGATTTCAATCCCAAACTGCTTTGGATAACTACAAGCAATTTGACAGCAAGTTTGTTTATTTCTTTTGAGTTTTTCGAAAGTGAGCGTGTTTTCAACAGACGGACAGACAGACGGACATGGCTAAAGCAACTTGGAATTACTCAAGGACCCAGAATATACTTATATACTTTATGGGGTCTGAGATGAATAATAAAAAAGTTTCACACGGAATGACAAACTTAGTATACCCTTTTCACAATACATATGGATGAATACAAAAGATTCAACACAAATTCTAATTTAGATTTGCTAAATTGGTTATACACACATGTATATTTTAAATTAATTTCTCCAAAATGTTTATAATTTTTTCGAGCATTTTATGTTTTTCACTGGTAGCACTGGCTAGAATTATCATTTATGGCATTTTTCATTAAGCGAACTTTCAAAATACATGTGCAATATTGAAAAAACCCCTGTTATCTTAAGTTTAATTAAAATTTGCCAAATAATATAAATAAAAATAGGATTTAAACAAAACAAAATTAATATAAAACAAAATAAATTCCTTACCATATTAAAATAATAACAAAAAAAAACATATCAATCCTCAAGCCATTGTTTTTTGTGTAAAATACAAATATAGAAAATATTTTGTTACATTTATAACTGTAACTGTTAAAACTAAACTGTGTATGATAAAAAATAAAAAATTTTGGAATTAAGCAAACACATCTGTTATAAAAATTTATTCAACTTTCGGAAAATACAGTTAAAGAAAAGTTTGAAAGTTTAGTCGGCCAGGCCCGACTATATGATACCCTACAGCATAGTATATAATAATTTTTGAGAGAGTCCCATATAGGAACCCATGGGCAATAAGAGGGAGCGAAAAAAAAATTTAATTTAGGTTTTCCTTTATTATGAACTAATGCTCTATAGACTGACTGAAGTTTATTAAGAAAAAATCTAAGCTTCCTAGGTCAAGGTCTTGAGGTGGAGAAAAGCACTTTAAATTGCTAAACTATATTACACATGATAATATAAATAATTTTGTTTTAAATAGTTTAAACAATACAAATTGTTTAACTGCCGTATTCACAAAAAATAAAATAAAACATATTTAATATAAAACTGTATTTATAACGAAAACAAAAATCACACTTTTGCCCATTGTAAACAGTCTTGTTTTTAATCAAATTGAGATTTTGTCCCTAACAATTGTATATATTGTATTGCTTTTGTTATAGAGCGAATGAAACCATCTCTTGCTTTTAACCTACTTACATTTCTTGAAGCTTTAAGTTTAACACCCCTTTACACTGCTTGGGTATGGCAAGCAACTTCTGCAATTAAAGAAAATTATTTCCTTTCACATACTTTAGGAAGGCTTTGCAACTTTTGCCTCATTTACTTATTTCCCTCCTATTTTTTTCCCCCCTTATGAGGATTTTTGTTCCTTCATTTAGGTAAAAATCATCTCGCTCCGATTTTGATGTCTCACAGCTGTATGATAAATGTGATTCTGATCTGGACGAAAAAGCTCTTGTAGTTATGTTTTTATCCACAAATGCATCATACTTTCGTTTTTTTAACTTTTTCGCGTCGAATGGATTTTTTCAGCGTATCCACACAACCAATATACATACGCGTCAAACAACTGTATATGCATTTGATTTAATGATCTTTTCAATCTATCTGAACAATAACAATAATCTAGATGAACAATAACGACATGGAATTTATCGATGATTTAATTTTTAAATGCTACAATTTTTAATTTACGTTAATTCTTATGTAACAAATGGCTCTCAATTTACAATTTTATTAAAAACAAGTTAGAGTACTTTATTCGGCTGTGCCGAATCTTTGATACCATCCACTGACAGTTCGAATGTTTTAGAAGTATCATCTATATGATGTCTATTAAATATAATTATCTTTATTAAAACAGACATCTGTATTAAAATTGGTTGCAGTTTAGACCTACATTAAATTATTGACCGACAATCGGAAAGTTTAATGCTTTAGCTTTGGCAATTTTAACTAGCTTGAGTAAAATATCATGATTCGTAACAGTTTAAGCTGAACTTAAATGATTTCCAGGAGGGCAATTTTTATTGGAGCCATGGTAAGCTATGAACCAATCATCCCAAATTCTGCAGAGTGATTTCTGGTATTAAAAAACATAAATTTCAATATAGCGGTGCAATTAGTTTAAGCGTTTTTCAGTGAATTACAGAAGGCTGCTAAAATGGGATCTAAGATAAATTATGGACCGTATATCACAAAATTGCATAACATTTTTCCTGGCCATTAGAAGCTAAGTTGGAAGAAAGTTTACCGCAATATCTAGGTTAGGTTAGGTTAAATGGGTAGCCGTCACGAAGACGACTCACTTGGGTCCTTATAGCGGTCCCTTTGTGATACCCCTAGCCAGTGACAAGGGTCAGCCAGTAGATCGATTTCAGTCCCGCATTGGACAAATCGTCCAGACATGGCAATTCCGGTCTCCCAAAATGCCTCACCCTAACGCCCGCCAGACCGGGGCATTGGCAGAGGAAGTGAAACACCGTCTCCTCCTCCTCCTCATCATGACAACTCCTGCATTAGTCATTATACGCAAGACCTATCCTCCTAGCATGAGTCCCTATCACCCAGTGACCCGTGATAACCGATATCACTGTCCTTATCCGGTCCCTGCCGAGACCGAGTAGTACGCGCGTTCTCGCAGCGTCATAGCCAGGCCATAGAGTCCTGTCCATCAAACAGGTATGCTCGCCCTGCCATCTCCCCTAAGCCCTTCTGTACGACTCCCGTCTGATGAGAGTCCTGCAGCGCTCCATTGAAGTGCCAATCAGGCCGTCGACGAACATGTCGTCCAACAGACAGCCTTGTTTGGCTAGACTGTCCGCAGTATGGTTGCCCAGGAGCCCACTGTGTCCTGGTACCCATGTCAGCGTTACACTGGAATGTTTCGCTCATCTCATCTCATCTCATTTAGAGACATCCGGCATTCCACTGTTAACATAGATGTCGTAAAGACACCAGCCAGAGCTGCAATGGCAGCCACCATACCATAGGCCCACCGCCCCCAGTCTCATAGCGGAAGTCAAGGCCTGTTGTTCGGCCATGATATCAATCGGCAACCAGTCTAGCATAGTAAAGAGTGCCTTCGTCGGTGTCGAGCGGAGTGATCCCGTGATCATCAGCGCAGCCTACCTATATACTTTCTCAAGCATCCTGCAGTACCGTCCCCTTTCCATGGCAGGCCACCACACTATGACCCCATAGAAGAGAATCGGTTTTACCACCGCTTCAAAGATCCATTCGACACCCCTGGGGCCCAGGCCCCAGCTCCTGCCCAAGGATCTCTTGCAGGTGTATAAGGCCACAATAGCCCTATCAACCCTCGTCCGAACGTTGAGTTCCCATGATAGTTTGCTATCGAGAATTACGTCCAAATATTTGGCACTGTTCGAGAGCCTCAGCTCCGTGCCGTTTAGCCTAGGAAGCCTAAAGTTGCCAACCTTGTACTTCCTGGTAAAGACTACCAAATCAGTTTTCTGTGGATTGACACCAAGTCCACAGGAAGTGCTCCAAGAGCTTAGAATCTGCAATGCAGATTCCATACAATGGGACAATGTGTCCAGGTGTTTACCCGCGACCGCCACCGCCACGTCATCCGCATACGCTACGGTTCTTATCCCTAATCTGTCGAACCGGCCCAGCAATGTGTTCACCGTCAGGTTCCATAGTAGAGGGGACAGAACCCCACCTTGCGGGTGCCCCTGTGCACAAATCTGCAAACATTAGTAGCACCCATCGTGGATTCAATGATCCTATTATCGAGTAGATTACCAATAAATCTACAAATTACATCGTCAACCCCAACCTCCCTCATCGACTCAAAGATGGAGTTGGGTTTGACATTATTGAAAGCTCCCTCAATGTCCAGAAAAGCCACAATAAGTATTCCCGAAATTCAAGGGATTTCTCAATGTAGCCGACCAGTGAGTGGAGCGCCGTCTCTACAGACTTGCCCTTGGTGTAGGCATGCTGCGATGAAGAGAGCAAATGTCTAGGAATAGACATCCTCAGATGAATATCAATGACCCTTTCAAGGGTCTTGAGAAGAAAAGACGACAGGCTGATTGGCCTATAGTCCTTAGGTCTGGTGTGGGATGCTTTACCTCCCTTTGGAATGAAAACAACCCTACATCTAGTCCATCGGATGGGAACGTACGAGAATCTAATACATTCCGTATAAATAGCGGACAGCCAAGGAATCAGAAGCCCCGCATTCTTTTGAAGGTCGGCTGGAATAATACCGTCCGGACCAGGAGCCTTAAAGGAGTCGAAGCTCCTCATCGCCCAATTGAGCCTATCATAGCACAAAGAAATGGACACGGGTCCAGGCTCTGATAAGCAGTTGATCTTCCGTGGTGTTGGAAGGGAATTGCCAGGAAAGTGCGTGTCAATTAACACCTCCAGCGTCTCCTGACTATTTGTAGTCCAGCTACCATCAGCTTTCTGAATGAAGCTAGGGACAGCCGGGCATGAAGCCATTATTTTGCGCAACCGGTTTGTCTCAGAGGAGCCTTCCACGCCGCTGCAGAAGTTCCTCCAGGCATTCCGTTTTGCCGATCTAACCAAATTTTTGAACCTATTCAATGCCGACTTATAATCCGACCAGTTTCCCAGTCGTTTAGCCATATTGAATAAGACTGTGCAATCTCAGGGCTCCACCATGGTGGCTTGCCCCCCTTCTTCCTAACCACTGGCCTACAAGCCAGTGCCGTTGCCTGACGCAGTGCCCCCGATAGGAACTCCACTGCCATTTCAGTCTCCGTAATGCCACTAATGACAGGGACTGAGCCCAGAGAATCAGCGAGTAGACTAGCCTGATAGTCCCACCTCGTTCTCCTCCTATTCACAAAAGTACACACCCCCAAGTGGGTGGACCTAATTGAAACTCAACATACCTGTGGTCCGAAAAAGAACAGTCATTTGAGACCGCCCAGTTACTTATTAAGTCGGAGTGTTCCGAGCTGTCACATCAAGAACCTCCTGCCTATTAGCTACAATGAACGTAGGTTCCGCGCCTATGTTTGCTATTTCCAAATTACTGCTACAGATAAAAGAAAATAGCGACTCACCTCTAGTGTTGGTGTTGAGCTGCCCCACGTGATGTGGTGCGCGTTAGCGTCACCACAGATAACCACCGGGTACCCATGGAGCCGGCTTTGGCTATCAAGCCACGAACAAGCCTATTAGGTGGCTCATTGTCCTGGTCATGCGCCATATAGCCCGAGACGATCCAGATCGACATGTCGCCCATCTCAAAGGCCGCTGAAGTTGTGTCTTCATCACTGAAATCAGAAAGAATGAAGATATCCAGCGTGTTTTTAGCCAAAATACAAGATCTAATTTTACCTGTTGTTTTGGCATATAGGAGCTTATAGCCCTTGAGGTTTAATCCGCAAACCCGATCCTTGTGGATCCATGGCTCTTGGATCATTATTAGCTCCTCCTCTCTCTCTACCACCCGGAGGAGCAGTGCAGCGGATGCTGCCTTAGAGTGGTGAAGGTTTATCTGCGTCACCTTCACCATGTCCAGTATTTACGACCGTGACATTGGCGTCCTCCTGATCTGATTCCAGGAGGGCGTCCTCATCAGCCAATTCACCCATGCGTTCAAAGAGGTCACCCAGCATGTCAGAGACGGACGGGGTGTCTTCATTGTCACATGAATGAACGGAAGCGTCATTCGTGCAGTCCGCAGACTGCGTAGGCTCCACAACCTTCGGAGCGTATCGCCGTTGTCATCACCTCGGTAGACACGGGGCAAGATGGTACTGAAACCATAGTAAATCTTGCCCTGTTTCTCCCTCAGTGGCTTCAAAGAGTCCTGATTCAGGACTACGATCGCCGTTCTTGAGGATCCTTCAGCTGCTGGAACCTTGACAACTTTCCAGTTATGAGTGGGAAGTTGGGGGTTGCAGCACTGAATAATCTTCAAGATTTCCTCCGGTGCAGGGGGTTCCGCTGGAATGGTGACGATGGATGTAGGTCTCCGTGGTATCTCACTCACCAAAACCACGTCGAGCCTAGCACCTTCCCATATTTCGCCAATCGCTCCAATGGCAAGCTTCAGCAGAAGTGCAGAGCGCTCATCCACACACGCCATCAGCTTAACTTGACCCTGGTACCAGCCAGCATCGTCGCATTGCGGGGGTGCTCCTGGATTCTCACTAAGGATCTTCCAAAAGACACCCATCATTTGCTGCTTCACCAAGTCCCACCTAGAGTGGGAGATGGAGCCATCAGCAGCACTTCTGTCTATAATAGCCCTAACAAGATGGTCTTTCGCCACCTCGCTGTAGGACCTATTAGTCGACTTTGGTGCGTACTTGGGACGTTTTGTCCCTGGTTGCTGTCTTACGGCTGTCGCTTCTTCCTCCGAACGTTGCCGTTTAGGCATTGCCTTTGCAGGGGCAGGAGGTGAAACGCTTTGAAGCCCAGCAGTAAGGGCCTTAGCCCATGCCAATGAAGCTTCCTGTTCTGCAGAAAGCTCATTGGCATCTTTGGAGCCGAATAGCTCGATAACACGCAAGGCAGCACGCCTTGAGTTAGATGCCCTCTTGGAAGGATTTTTATGCCGAGGTGTCTTCTTAGTGACGCCGGAGTTGGCGGGGGGAGGTACAGAAGTGGGACAGGATGTAATCATCTCCGTCCCTCTTTGCACAATAGGCATATGGGAGGCTGCTTTGTTGGACGACTTTGTCATTTCCAACTTTACAGTACCAGAAGCATGGGCTTTATCCGCTCTGGCGGAAAGGGCTGATGCGGCTTTTGATGTACTTGGCGCGAAAGACAGAGGTACATCGCCGCTGTTAGGTGTCGAGACTGATACAGCCATCGACGGGATCGTCTTCGTCTCATTTTCCTTGTCATTGGTCCTTTTCGTGTCCTGTTCCGTGCCATTGTTAGTTTGTTGTTTGTTTTGTTTTTGTTGTTTTTAAAAGGAGTAGTCATCTTGCTGTTTGGTCCCACGAGTGTAGGGGATCTGGAGGTCCGCCACGTTATAGCCCCCAATAACGCGGTAAGGGCGTAGTCTATTTGCTCAGGTGCCCAGGTATCAGCAAAGCTCCGTGATAATACAGTCGGTAACCCCTGACTGCAAACCAACCGATAGGCACGGTTCGCATAACACCTCGGTTTAGGGGATGGATAACCTTTCGTTGCCAAGGCCTTTAAGTTCACTGCCCTCATCTCGGGAATCACCAGATGCTGGCAAAATGCCCGGATCAAGACACGAACCACAGCCAGGACGTAAGCCACCACATCGCTTCAAGATTGTTATCCATAGTAGTGGTGGAAATAATAACATCTACTACGGTTTTGGGCGTATTTAATTATTTTACCAGAGTGGGCTTTATATGGGGCCTAGGGTAAATTAAGGACCGATCTTCACGAAACTTTACAGGGTTTTTATTAGTCCTATTTAGCTGTGACATACCAAAATTTGTTATGATAGCATTGGTAGTTAGGGTTTTAGGCGTACTATACTGTGTTCCGGGAATAGGGCTTATATGGGACCAAGGTAAATTATGGACGGATCTTCACGTGATTTCCAGTCGAATAAAACGAAGTTTTGCAAAATCTTATATCATTCTGTGCATTGTTCTAATTTTTTTTTTTTAGGTGTTGGTTCCACATTTTGATTCATAGCTCTGATCCTACTGAACCGATTTTGCTGGATTTCAATCCCAAACTGCTTAGTATAACTACAAGCAATTTGACACCAAGTTTGTTTATTTCTTTTGAGTTTTTCGAAAGTGAGCGTGTTTTTAACAGACGGGCGTTTTGTTATTGAATTTTAATGAGTTTTTTTTTTTGTTTTGGCAGCACTGGCAAGCACACACTTTATTTCTGTTTCCATTTTGCCAATAAACAACAAAATCCTTTTTCGTACAAACATTAATTTTTCATTCTTATTTTGGCGACGATTGGCGTTCGCTATTTGTTTAAAACGGAGGTGAAAACGAATTTGCGTTAGCCTTTTTTATGTTTATGTTTTATTTATTTAATCAATGGACATTATCCTTACTAACTAATAACAATATTGACTTAAAATTAATGAATAACATTATGTAGTATTGGGCAAAATCTTTCATTTATGTGAATCTTTCATTCTCTTTCAGAAAAGTTAAGTGAACTAATTCATTATTTTCTTTCACACAGCTTTCAGAATGAAGTGGCTAGTGCTTTTGAGGAATGAATAAATTTATATTTGAAAAAAACGTGTTTTTATAGTAAATTGAAATTAGATTTTAGTTTCAATGTTAAAGAGTTGTTTTAGAAACAACCCTACATCTAGTCCATCGGATGGGAACGTACGAGAATCTAATACATTCCGTATAAATAGCGGACAGCCAAGGAATCAGAAGCCCCGCATTCTTTTGAAGGTCGGCTGGAATAATACCGTCCGGACCAGGAGCCTTAAAGGAGTCGAAGCTCCTCATCGCCCAATTGAGCCTATCATAGCACAAAGAAATGGACACGGGTCCAGGCTCTGATAAGCAGTTGATCTTCCGTGGTGTTGGAAGGGAATTGCCAGGAAAGTGCGTGTCAATTAACACCTCCAGCGTCTCCTGACTATTTGTAGTCCAGCTACCATCAGCTTTCTGAATGAAGCTAGGGACAGCCGGGCATGAAGCCATTATTTTGCGCAACCGGTTTGTCTCAGAGGAGCCTTCCACGCCGCTGCAGAAGTTCCTCCAGGCATTCCGTTTTGCCGATCTAACCAAATTTTTGAACCTATTCAATGCCGACTTATAATCCGACCAGTTTCCCAGTCGTTTAGCCATATTGAATAACCTACGACAGTCTCTGCGAGACTGTGCAATCTCAGGGCTCCACCATGGTGGCTTGCCCCCCTTCTTCCTAACCACTGGCCTACAAGCCAGTGCCGTTGCCTGACGCAGTGCCCCCGATAGGAACTCCACTGCCATTTCAGTCTCCGTAATGCCACTAATGACAGGGACTGAGCCCAGAGAATCAGCGAGTAGACTAGCCTGATAGTCCCACCTCGTTCTCCTCCTATTCACAAAAGTACACACCCCCAAGGGGGGTGGACCTAATTGAAACTCAACATACCTGTGGTCCGAAAAAGAACAGTCATTTGAGACCGCCCAGTTACTTATTAAGTCGGAGTGTTCCGAGCTGTCACATCAAGAACCTCCTGCCTATTAGCTACAATGAACGTAGGTTCCGCGCCTATGTTTGCTATTTCCAAATTACTGCTACAGATAAAAGAAAATAGCGACTCACCTCTAGTGTTGGTGTTGAGCTGCCCCACGTGATGTGGTGCGCGTTAGCGTCAGCACAGATAACCACCGGGTACCCATGGAGCCGGCTTTGGCTATCAAGCCACGAACAAGCCTATTAGGTGGCTCATTGTCCTGGTCATGCGCCATATAGCCCGAGACGATCCAGATCGACATGTCGCCCATCTCAAAGGCCGCTGAAGTTGTGTCTTCATCACTGAAATCAGAAAGAATGAAGATATCCAGCGTGTTTTTAGCCAAAATACAAGATCTAATTTTACCTGTTGTTTTGGCATATAGGAGCTTATAGCCCTTGAGGTTTAATCCGCAAACCCGATCCTTGTGGATCCATGGCTCTTGGATCATTATTAGCTCCTCCTCTCTCTCTACCACCCGGAGGAGCAGTGCAGCGGATGCTGCCTTAGAGTGGTGAAGGTTTATCTGCGTCACCTTCACCATGTCCAGTATTTACGACCGTGACATTGGCGTCCTCCTGATCTGATTCCAGGAGGGCGTCCTCATCAGCCAATTCACCCATGCGTTCAAAGAGGTCACCCAGCATGTCAGAGACGGACGGGGTGTCTTCATTGTCACATGAATGAACGGAAGCGTCATTCGTGCAGTCCGCAGACTGCGTAGGCTCCACAACCTTCGGAGCGTATCGCCGTTGTCATCACCTCGGTAGACACGGGGCAAGATGGTACTGAAACCATAGTAAATCTTGCCCTGTTTCTCCCTCAGTGGCTTCAAAGAGTCCTGATTCAGGACTACGATCGCCGTTCTTGAGGATCCTTCAGCTGCTGGAACCTTGACAACTTTCCAGTTATGAGTGGGAAGTTGGGGGTTGCAGCACTGAATAATCTTCAAGATTTCCTCCGGTGCAGGGGGTTCCGCTGGAATGGTGACGATGGATGTAGGTCTCCGTGGTATCTCACTCACCAAAACCACGTCGAGCCTAGCACCTTCCCATATTTCGCCAATCGCTCCAATGGCAAGCTTCAGCAGAAGTGCAGAGCGCTCATCCACACACGCCATCAGCTTAACTTGACCCTGGTACCAGCCAGCATCGTCGCATTGCGGGGGTGCTCCTGGATTCTCACTAAGGATCTTCCAAAAGACACCCATCATTTGCTGCTTCACCAAGTCCCACCTAGAGTGGGAGATGGAGCCATCAGCAGCACTTCTGTCTATAATAGCCCTAACAAGATGGTCTTTCGCCACCTCGCTGTAGGACCTATTAGTCGACTTTGGTGCGTACTTGGGACGTTTTGTCCCTGGTTGCTGTCTTACGGCTGTCGCTTCTTCCTCCGAACGTTGCCGTTTAGGCATTGCCTTTGCAGGGGCAGGAGGTGAAACGCTTTGAAGCCCAGCAGTAAGGGCCTTAGCCCATGCCAATGAAGCTTCCTGTTCTGCAGAAAGCTCATTGGCATCTTTGGAGCCGAATAGCTCGATAACACGCAAGGCAGCACGCCTTGAGTTAGATGCCCTCTTGGAAGGATTTTTATGCCGAGGTGTCTTCTTAGTGACGCCGGAGTTGGCGGGGGGAGGTACAGAAGTGGGACAGGATGTAATCATCTCCGTCCCTCTTTGCACAATAGGCATATGGGAGGCTGCTTTGTTGGACGACTTTGTCATTTCCAACTTTACAGTACCAGAAGCATGGGCTTTATCCGCTCTGGCGGAAAGGGCTGATGCGGCTTTTGATGTACTTGGCGCGAAAGACAGAGGTACATCGCCGCTGTTAGGTGTCGAGACTGATACAGCCATCGACGGGATCGTCTTCGTCTCATTTTCCTTGTCATTGGTCCTTTTCGTGTCCTGTTCCGTGCCATTGTTAGTTTGTTGTTTGTTTTGTTTTTGTTGTTTTTAAAAGGAGTAGTCATCTTGCTGTTTGGTCCCACGAGTGTAGGGGATCTGGAGGTCCGCCACGTTATAGCCCCCAATAACGCGGTAAGGGCGTAGTCTATTTGCTCAGGTGCCCAGGTATCAGCAAAGCTCCGTGATAATACAGTCGGTAACCCCTGACTGCAAACCAACCGATAGGCACGGTTCGCATAACACCTCGGTTTAGGGGATGGATAACCTTTCGTTGCCAAGGCCTTTAAGTTCACTGCCCTCATCTCGGGAATCACCAGATGCTGGCAAAATGCCCGGATCAAGACACGAACCACAGCCAGGACGTAAGCCACCACATCGCTTCAAGATTGTTATCCATAGTAGTGGTGGAAATAATAACATCTACTACGGTTTTGGGCGTATTTAATTATTTTACCAGAGTGGGCTTTATATGGGGCCTAGGGTAAATTAAGGACCGATCTTCACGAAACTTTACAGGGTTTTTATTAGTCCTATTTAGCTGTGACATACCAAAATTTGTTATGATAGCATTGGTAGTTAGGGTTTTAGGCGTACTATACTGTGTTCCGGGAATAGGGATTATATGGGACCAAGGTAAATTATGGACGGATCTTCACGTGATTTCCAGTCGAATAAAACGAAGTTTTGCAAAATCTTATATCATTCTGTGCATTGTTCTAATTTTTTTTTTTTTTAGGTGTTGGTTCCACATTTTGATTCATAGCTCTGATCCTACTGAACCGATTTTGCTGGATTTCAATCCCAAACTGCTTAGTATAACTACAAGCAATTTGACACCAAGTTTGTTTATTTCTTTTGAGTTTTTCGAAAGTGAGCGTGTTTTTAACAGACGGACGTTTTGTTATTGAATTTTAATGAGTTTTTTTTTTGTTTTGGCAGCACTGGCAAGCACACACTTTATTTCTGTTTCCGTTTTGCCAATAAACAACAAAATCCTATTTCGTACAAATTTTTCATTCTTATTTTGGCGACGATTGGCGTTCGCTATTTGTTTAAAACGGAGGTGAAAACGAATTTGCGTTAGCCTTTTTTATGTTTATGTTTTATTTATTTAATCAATGGACATTATCCTTACTAACTAATAACAATATTGACTTAAAATTAATGAATAACATTATGTAGTATTGGGCAAAATCTTTCATTTATGTGAATCTTTCATTCTCTTTCAGAAAAGTTAAGTGAACTAATTCATTATTTTCTTTCACACAGCTTTCAGAATGAAGTGGCTAGTGCTTTTGAGGAATGAATAAATTTATATTTGAAAAAAACGTGTTTTTATAGTAAATTGAAATTAGATTTTAGTTTCAATGTTAAAGAGTTGTTTTAGAAATATGTTAAATACGCACACAATTAGGATGCTTTCGTATGTAAAAATTCAGATTGGTTTTGAAAGATGTAATTTTTGACGAAGTAATTAAAAAAACTAAATTTTAATAAATGACAAATAGAAGAGAAAAAGCATAACAAACAAAAGATGAAAGAAATGGAAAGAAAATACGGAAATATTTAATTCTTTCACTTACGTGAATCATTCAGTTGAAGTAATTCATTCAAGAACGACACAAGCCTAACATTATGCCCCTGATCTAATTATTGTTTATAAATTTTCAAAAAACAATAATAACTTATCATTACAGGGTTGCGTTTTCATAAAATACGTAATACTTTGTGGGATAGTGTGTAACGGCCTTTAACCCTAGGATTCTCGGTAACTTTTTACCAATTAGTTCTCCTCTTGGTCTGGGCAGACCACAATTAAAACAGCTAAAAACCCAATTAAATACAAAGTTAATAAATATATTTTTTATTGAACGTATGCTTATTATGCTAGATTATACGAATTTATTATTTTATTTAACATGCAAGTCATCGAATGTGTAGTCTTAAATTTTGCACATTGCTTTTTCTCATCTACCACACATTTGATTCAAACTTGATTCACGTTTCTGTTTTTTGATATCTGTCCTATTTGAAAAATATTGCAAGAAAACAAGAATTTGGTCTGGCCAAGACGGTAATTTGATAGACTTTTACATAAAAATAGAATTTCACGCCACTAGTTTGCTCCAATCGAATCCAAATTAGTTTAATTCGATTCAACACGTATCATTTATAGAACTCATGCCCCTATTTTTTTTTTTTTTTTTTTTTTTTTGTTATATTTAAAAAATATTGCAAGAAAAACACAAATTTGATCTGGCCAGACCAAGACGGTAATCCAAGGACTAAAGGCCCAACCACAATATGCTTAAGTTGGCTTAAGCAAATGTGCGAATACTTGTAAATCACATGAGGCTAACCATATTGAACTTAAGGAAACTTTTTGTTAAGTTTTGCGAAATTGTCATTTGCTTAAGCAAAGTGCGAAACAGATCGCACATTCCGTACGGAAACAAATATTTTTTATTTTGTTTTGGTTTTTTTTAATACATTTGGGAGAGTTTTTGTTGGTTTTTGACAGAAGGTTAAGCACGGCTATGCATATTATGGTTGGGCCTTAAGTTTTATTAGTTTTACCTTGTGGTACTAAATACATGAACTTTTTTGTTCTTTAATAAATTAATCTTTATAAAAATAAATTTTTTTGTTAAAAAATAATTTTTTTTCATCAATATTCCCAAAATGAACAACCGCGAATCTATGATGTTTTTTTAATGATTTGTATGCCCAGAAAGAATGATGAATTTTTGTACAAAAGTGTTCAAAACCATTACATACCCTGCCTTTACACATGCAAGTAGTGGCATGCCACTGTTGAATACATATTATCAAAGAAAATTTGTTCGAAATAGTCGAATCTCATGCCATTAAAGCTCGATTCACCCATGCGTTCCGAACAATATTTTTGACCGGACAAAAATTTTTTTAAAGAGAGTGTTCTGCAGAACGATTCACCCATCTCGGAAAATTTGTCCGGACAAACAAAGCTACCATATGGTTTACAGATGTAAACGATTATACAAAGTGGCAGCACAGTTAGCAAACTATTAGTTTTTTTTATAAAAGTGTGTTAAGAAAATGGAAGAAAGAAGAAAATTAATTTTATTATTTTTAATTGAATTGCATAAAGCCCATTTACTAGCAAAACAAATTTATCAAAAAAGGTTGAAAGTGAAAAGAATAGCAGTAAGAAAAATATTACAGAAAAGAAGAACAAACGGTATTTTTCACACACTTGTTCCTGAGATGCGCCTTCATGACGTGGAATCGTTTATTAATTTTCATCGTATGGACCCCACTACGTTCAATGAAATCCTTGCAATTTTAGGGCCTGATTTGCGTGGCGTACCTATTCGTAAACAAGAGCATATTACGCCGGCAGAAAAGTTGTCCTTAACATTAAGGTATGTATGTTCATATATAATACATAAATGACATATTAAAAAGGAACAAAACTTAATTTTCGCAGATATTTGGCTAGCGGCGATTCAATGAAGTCAATAGGATATTATGGCTTTCGTATTGGTGCATCGACTACATCACAAATAATAAAAGAAACGACAGAGAAAATATGGCAAAAAATGCAATTTGTGTTTCAGAAGCCATCAAGAAATATGTGGGAAAATATTGCCTGCAATTTTTACACGCGTTGGGGTTTTCCCAACTGTTTAGGGGCAATTGATGGAAAACACGTAGTAATACAAGTATGGATACCAATAAATAAATATAAACAAATAAACAATAAAAATGTATGTATATGTAAATATATTTATCTTTCTTAGGCACTACCGAATCACAATTCACTGACGTTTAATTATAAACATACGCACAGTTTAGTTTTAATGGCTGTAGCTGATGCGGATTACAAATTTGTGTTGGTTGACATTGGAGCTTTAGGCCACAATAGTGATGGCGGTATTTTTCGAAATTGCAAGTTTGGAAAAGCAATAATTGATAATTCTGAAGAAATGCAATTTCCAGGCCCAAGAAATTTACCTAACACCAATATATTAGCGGACTACGTATTTCTTGGCGATGAAGCTTTTCCGCTAAGAACAAATTTGTTACGTCCTTATCCCGGACGCAGTTGTGGTAATCTGCCCCCTGAACAGGAAACTTTTAATAAAAACCTATCCAGGTCTAGACGAGTTGTAGAGAATGCGTTTGGAATATTGGCAAATCGTTTTCGAATTTATCGCAAACCAATAATTGCTAGCAAGGAAACAGTGATAAACATTATAAAATCTACGGTTTGCTTACATAATTTTTTGCGCGAAAGGGCACCATCAAAGTATGTACAGCCTGACCTTATTGACAGAGAAGGTGCAGATGGGGCCGTCGTTCCTGGACTATGGCGAGAGGAAAATCACGATGGCCTGAGATCTTTAGGTCGGATGGGTTCAAATAGAGCTTCTAGGGACGCCGTAGAAGTAAGACAATTGTATACACAATACTTTACCAATTGCAGTGATAACTAAATTTTGATTTTTAAGTAATAAAATGCAGTATTTTTACAAAACAATAAATAATATTTTTATTTTTCATATCACAATATTTGTGATTGTTAATAAAAAAAAAAACCATTTCATATGTATATTACTATTTGTACGATATTATCACATAAAAAACATTTTTATTACATTCAACATTTAAATATAAATTCCGAATATAACAAAAAGAATAAAGGCTCAGTTAGTCTTTACTTTCTGTTCTGTTACGAATTAGCTGATTTGTTTTTGTTATTAAAAAACCTGTGAAATTGATTAGTTTTTCTGTTCTGTTGCGGTTCAGTTTTTTAAAATCAAAAAAATGTTAAGTTATTGTAAGTGACAGCAAAATAAATAATAAAAAAAATACATATTTATGTTGAAATAAACTATTTTTGATTTAAAGAATTCATAAAATTTAATTTCTTCAACTTTATTTGCATTAAAGTGATTAAAACGAAACAATGGACGGTGCAGAACTAATAAATTTGTCATAAATGGCTGATAAGTTGCTACCGAAAAAGTAACTATTACAATTTCGAAACAGAACGGCACGGTACAGAACAGAAACAGAAAGTAAAGACTAAAGGCCTAACCAGAATGTGAATAACGTGGCTTAAGCAACCGAGCGAATACATGTAAATCATATGTGTAAAACCATATTGAACTTAAGGGAACTTTTTGTTAAATTTAATGAAACTGTAATTTGCTTAAGCAAAGTGCGAAACTAATCGCACATTCCGTACGGAATCAAAAGTTTTTTATTTTGTTTTTGTTTTTTTTTAATGTATTTGAGAGGCTTTTTCGTTTATTTTTGACAGTAGCTTAAGTTTGTTTATGCACATTCTGGTTGGGCCTTAATTCTGCCTTCACTTATAATAAGAAATAATTCACAGATTCAAAATATTTTTATTTTTCAAATGTGTTCATTGAATCAAATTTCAATTTTTAAAGCTTACTTGCAATAGTCATATTCCCTCAATATTTGACATACTTTTTTCTTACGCCAACTTTTGGTTAGCATTTAAGCTGCAGCTACCTATGTACATATACTTAGGAATGATTCTATACACTACCAGACAATCTTGGCTGTGTACCAAATCATTCCTAAGTATATAAACATATATTTCTATAGCTTAAATGCTAACCAAAAGTTTCCAAAGAAAAAAGTATGTCAAATATTAAGAGAATAGGACTATTGGAAGAAAACTTTATAAATTGAAATTTGAATAAATGAACACATCACAAAAATAATAATGGTAATTAAAATAATATATAAAAAAAAAAATACTTCACATTCTAATTTAAAAAAACATTATTTTGCTACAATTGTTCTTCAACTATTAGCGCCATTAGTTTTAATTTCAATTGACTTTTGCGGTTATCCGGAACTTTTGAAAATTCTTCTTCCATGGCTAGAAAGAATGGATCTCGTTTTTCTGTTGTGGCCTCAAACACTTTTTCCGCCAAATTGTTAAGAGTCTTTAAAGACTCTTTATATTCACTTTCAGGATCATCTACTCTTACACGTTTTCTTTTTTCCTTTTCTCGTTGTGTAGCAGAACTCGAACTCGGTAACGTAGACTGAGTACTGTCCCCTCCCCAATCATTGCATTCATTTGATAGGTTAATGACATCAGGGTCACTGGCCATTTCTTCAAAAAGGCTTTGAAAACTTGCCGTATTTGAGTCGGTATAATTCGTTATGGTACAACTTAAAAAATAGTTCTTTATGAATACAAAGTAGATAATGTGCTACATTATGCTTAAAAGATCTTACTCTTTATCTTCGCAGAAATTTTCGAAAAAATCCATTTCTGTCATAAGGATCTTAGAGAAGCCTCTTACTGCCACCCGTTCACTTCCACTTTTCCCATTATTTTTAGTTAAAGCTGCTTTGTAGCGTCTTCGCAAACTTTTCCATAATATTTGGCATTCACTTCCTACAATAATTGGTAAACATTATGTTACACATTATTATATTATATTAAAATTTACCATTTAAAATTTACTTACGACCAATTCCAAGAGAATTTTCTATTTCCGTCCATATATTTTGTTTAAGGTGAGTATTCTTATATGAACGATTGCCCATATCATAAATACATTCTCTTCCTGGTTTTTTTATTTCTTCTATAAGTTTCAGGGCAATATTTTCTTTAACATCCATCTTTTGTTTAACTTTTTTTTTAACTATTCAGCACAAAACAAAAACAAAAATGTAATATGTGGCAGCTCAATTCAACTTTATTTTGTACAAATTGAAAAAAAGTGGCATCTCAGTTCATTTTGTTCGGAACAAGAATTAAAATTAAACCAATTCAAGAAAAAATGTTCCGAACAAATTTATTGCTCTCTCTCTCAAAAGTAAAACGTCAAACTCAATATAAAAAAAATTTTGTCCGGACAAAAATTTTGTTCGGAACGCATGGGTGAATCGAGCTTAACTTTTGTGATTACACATGCCACTGCGAGTTCATTTGCAAAATGTCGTAGAAGCGTCAACTTGAGCAAATAGAGTTACCGAGTTAATCATAATAGCAAATTAAAAAGTTATTTCAATTTTTGGGAATACAAAATTTTAATTTCAAAAGATTTTGTTATTCGTGCTTAATTCCCAGTTTTTATTCTTGACAAAAACACTTGAAATTTATTGTTGATGGGATAAGCTATTCCTATGCATTTCACTGGTTGCTTAGGCCAGATCATCAGGAAACTTCATCCATAAAGATTTTAGAAAAACTAAAGATATTAAACCAAATAAAACTGTTAAACGTATAAGACTTATAGCAACAGTTTTACTTGTAACAATATCAAAGCTTTAACAAAACACATCAACAATAAAAAAGTGGGTTTATCTCATCTTACATTCCCCACTACAATTAGTTGAAATTCTCGCAACATTAATTGTAGTTGTAAGTAGGTTAAGAAAAACAAAATAAAAACAACACAACAACTTACAAAAGATGTTGTGAATTAAGTGTTTTTTAGGCACTTGCCTGTTTATCAAAAAGTAATTTCAATTTTTGGGAATACAAAATTTTAATTTCAAAAGATTTTGTTATTCGTGCTTTATTCCCAGTTTTTATTCTTGACAAAAACACTTGAAATTTATTGTTGATGGGATAAGCTATTCCTATGCATTTCACTGGTTGCTTAGGCCAGATCATCAGGAAACTTCATCCTACAATTAATGTTGGGAGAATTCCAATCAATTGTAGTGGGGAATGTAAGATGAGATAAACCCACTGTTGTTTATTGTTGATGTGTTTTGTTTAAGCTTTGATATTGTTACAAGTAGAACTGTTGCTGTAATTCTTATACGTTTAACAGTTTTATTTGGTTTAATATCTTTATTTTGTTAAAAAAATCTTCAAAAATAAGATAAAATCTTAATTCTGGCAGCACTGGCTTTAAGTACTAAACAAGGCGAATTGACTGAAAGTAAACTACTAAATTTACTAAATTTTAATTTAAATTCGCCTTGCTGATAAAAATAAATAGAACTCTATTATCGACAATGAAGTTAAAGGTTAAACAGTCCTTCATTTATGGCGATTTCTTTTCTGAGAAAAATATGTTACCGTACATACATCCCTACAAGAATAGTGACGGTCATTTGACCTATCATATGACCGACATTGCTGATACAGACATCGGTCATCGCGTAGAACAAATTTTCTATCATTTTCTTAAGGCCAACGTGAAAAAAATGACCTAAACTTTTGTGTACGTGTGATTTTGCATCCTTCTTTAACCTATGAATTTTGTGGTTGATTAAACATATATCTGAGCTGTTTACTCTTCTACTCTTTACATATTAGTACTGATGTATAAACCGGACATAGCTGACTAGTCAGTACTGATGCACATACCGGGTACAGCTGACTAGTCAGTACTGATTCATATATTCTTCACTGTTGACGTACTTTTTAGCTTAAATAAAACACGATTCATTTTATTCAATTCTCATACATATTTTTGTTTTTTATTTAAAATAAAATTCAATATTTGTTCTTTTTACAAAATAAATTAAATAAATAAATAATTATTTTTTGTCTTATGAGGTAATTTAAATTTTATAAACTTGGTTTTTGCTTAAGTCAACCTTTGGTTAACATTGATGCTATAGATAAGTACATATACTAAGGAATGATCTTATACACTACCAGAATATCTTGTAGTTTCCTTAGAATCATTCCTATGTATATGTTTACATCTATAGCATCAATGTTAACCAAAGGTTGGCTTAAGCAAAAACCAAGTGAAATATTTAAAGAATGGGAATATTGCAAAAAGGCATTATAAAACTGGGACCGTAACAGTTATTCCTCCTTTCATAAACGTCAGATGATAAGTTTTTTTTTATTAAATATTAGACGTTGCTCGTAACCAATAGTTTTATTAAAAAGTTATTGGTTTTTGCAAAACGTTTGGCTAGATCAAACACCATTTAACTGTTTTTAAATATCATTGTACAATTCTGCTACATATTGTATCCATTCGAATCGTTTGCCGTGTTTAGTTTTTAACAACAACTTTTTAGACAATTTGTTAAACCATAAAGAGTGTCTGATTCCCCACAAATGTAAAGAGCACACACTAAAGAGGTCACTGTGCGATCAAGAAGTGCTAGATTTGTGTTTTTCGCTACAATTTGCAAAATACTGTAAAATACAAAAAAAAGACGACTTAATTTTATTTAAAAACTAATTTTCATGATAACATACCTCTGAATATCGTATAACCAACTCTGGCTCCTTACGATGCAACCAAGTCAAGTTGACTGCTGTACGTATGCGTTTACACCATTCACTGCAGGTGGAAGAATTAACACGGAAAATGTTTTCGCCTCTAATCATAATATGACGATTATCCAACTGAACATCGGGATGAGCCTCTTCATTGAGAATACTTTCAGCACCGCCAGCAGGAGCCAAACCAATTAATTCCCAGTAATCTACATGCAATTCGTGTCCACCTGGTGCATAAAACAAATAAATGAGTTTCTACAATATTGTTCACGAAACGAAACTTACCGATTTGCCTTCTGGCACAGGTTTTAGTGTACCAAACATTGTAAAAATCCGTAATGTAAATAACAAATTAAACCTCTGCCTTGACGTCTTAAACGATGTGCCCATCCATAGATTTTAACGTTTCTGTTAATTTTCGACCCATTCAAATATGCAGCTGGCCAACTGGGATCTTCGGACATAGTCTTTTTGGCTTCATCCAAATTTTGTTTAGGCTTTTCTGCATCTTCAGCTTCGCGTTTTTCTTTTTCGCATTTTTATAACTTACCCAAATCCTTTGGATTTTCTTTATTTATTTTAATAATTTAATAATTATTAAAATATTTTGCAGTATTTAATTTAAACAATTCACAAATATTAGCCAGTAAAGCGTATGTATAACAAAAATTAAAAAAAAAATTGGTTTTTTTGTGGTGTTTTCAGTTGTTCTACTCTAAGGGCACTGCTACACGTTCAATAAATATCGTGATATTTCTAGTATCACGATATTAATTGAACGTGTAGCATGAAATATTGATGGATCGCGATCCATATCGCAGAATGGCCTAAAATATGAAATCCAGAAATCCAGATCGCGGATCGTGGATCGCGTGATAAATATTGAACGTGTAGCATTTTCATGATATTAAATAATCATGATACGTCAGTAAAAAGTGTCAAAATAAAAGAAATAAAATACGCAGTGGAAAAAATTAAGCAAATAAAAAGTAAAACAATTGACAAAATTTGTGTAAAGTTTATTAAAATAAAGGGTAGTGGCAGAAGACAGTGAAATCGAGTGGGTTCTGCCGGTGGAATCGGAATTAACCAGTGAAAAATTATTTTAAAAGATTTCATTTTTAATTTGGAGGCAATGCCGGAATTGTGGGACTCGTCGGCTAAAGCTTATTCCGACAAAATAAAAAGAACGACTGCACTGCAAAAATTATTAAAGAGTTTTTAAAAAAGCAAGCAAAATAGCTAAACAGGCTTTCTTTTGATTTTCTCGCGACATTGATGAACGACAGCATAAAAAAACATGTAAGAGTGCTATATTCCGCTGTGCCGAATCTTATATACCCTTCACCATTGTGCGAGTAGAATAGAGACCAACTAAATAATTTTTCCATATACATATACATACATATTTACAATACTTAAAACTTCATTATAAATGAAATTTAAATTTTTCAAAATTTTTTAAAAAAAGTAAATTTTTAAAAATTTTTTAAAAAAAAGTAAATTTTTTCAAAATTTTTTAAAAAAAGTAAATTTTATCAATATTTTTTAAAAAAGAAAATTTTTCAAAATTTAAAAAAAAAAGTTTCCGATCTTCTGATATACATATATCTAAGGCTTAACCATAGGTCATATTACAGTCAAAAAATTCAGGTCTTTATACAATTTTTAATACTTTTTGTATGAGAGGTACCACGCCTACTTTTCCAATCCCGCCCACATTTTGTAGGATGGTGTATATTTATAACCTAAATGTTTGTACCTAATTTTAAAGCTTTGGCTCTTGCCGTTCTCCAGATATACAGAAAAAAGTAATAAAAATACAACAACCACAAGGGATTTTTTAGAAAAATTAGAGGCAGTCGTGGTTTTTTTGGTCATATCTCAGCCATTGTTGGACCGATCTGGCTGAATTTCAATAGCAAGAAATGGTGGACTATATGTGAAATAAATGTAAAACAACGTAGCCGCTATCATGTCTGGAGTCTCCGGAAAACACATACCAAACTTAAGACGGACAGACGGACGGATGGAGGGACGGACGGACGGACATCGTTAAATCAACTTCTCTCCTCATAAGGACCCAGAATATATACACTTTATAGGGTCTTAGATCAATATTGTAGAAATTACAAACGGAATGACAAACTTATATATACCCTTTTCCACCTGTGGTGAAGGGTATAAATATATAAATACTGACGCGATAAATATTGAACATGTAGCATACGCTCGTGATCCATCAATATTTTAAAATGGATCGCGATCCAAATATCACGATATTTATTGAACGTGTAGCAGTGCCCTAACATATATGTTAGAGTGGTACAACTAATGTAAAATTGTTGCAAGTGTGTTAGTAAAAAAATTTGTTTTTTTATTTTCGGTCATCCATTTCTTGTAGGGATGTAACATTTTCTAATGTTACCTAAAATCACTCGAAGTGTTACATGTTGTGCAATTTCAATAGAACACAATTAGTGCTTTTATTTACAACTATTACACTTTCATCATTAATGTACTTAATAAGCGATTTTTAAAGCTATTTAAGCAGTTTCTGCATGCTATTACGGGTTGGAAACAAATATTAACATCACTAATGGCTTATAAAAATTAAAACGATTATAATATAAAAAGACTTTTTTTGATTTTAATTTGTAAATATTTTTATATTTTGTTTTAAAATCAATTTTTAACAAAATTATGAGCGGTATGAATTATGACGAACAAAATAAAACATTTGTTTTGCAAACAAAGTAGTAAGCACCAAAGTTGTAGAACAGGGCAGTATGAACACCTTAAGTTAAAGTAAGGGTAAAACATGCAACATGTTTTGCATGTTTTTCATCAACATATTCACAAAAGAACTTGAAAATTTTTCCCACAGTTGTATTTTTTGTACAAACGAACACAAAAATGTAGAACATGTAAAATTAATGCAACATTTTTCTCAGAAAAGAAATCGCCATTAGTTATGCAGACTTTTTATTACATATGATGTAACTTAAAATGTCCATTAATAAGTTCATGATTATTTAAGAAATTTCTTCTATACGGTACCACCCAATCAGGGTTGTGAACTATTTCTAATCAAAAAGCACCGTGTCTCCAATCAAAAAGCGCTAAATAAAATTTAAATAAAAAACTTAATGACATGTTTAAGATCCAAGTTTTATTAGTAACACTGGCAGTCAAAAAAATCGTTTTAAATAAAAATTTATGAAAAACAAAGATACTACTGCGCTAAATTCAAATCCGTTTTCAGTTGTTTCTATCATGTCTTGTTCTTTTATGGGCTAGTCTTATATTTTGACCGAAATAAGGCATTTATGTGCTACATATATTTTATCATAACTTGAGAACGATATTGATATTTTACAAATAATTATTTTATATTATATTTTTCCATGCAAATTAGTATTTTTATCATTTATCAGAAATCCAGGTATATTATGAATAAAAAAAGCAAGAAATCAGTAAACAAAATGTTAACTAGACGTGATTGAATAAACTATTTGCATTTAGCACGCTAAAGTGAATTAAAATCACATAATCAAGTTCTCTAGATCGACTTTTTTTTAGTTTTTTGCCGAGCAGTGTTAATAAAACTTTAATATTTTTAAAAAGCCTTTTCTGATATTTAAGGAAGCTTAAAGTAATATAATTTCAACTATACACGGAAAGAATTATTTACTAATTCACCAGAAAATATGTCTTGAACCACGAAACGTATAGCACTAGTTAGTTTATAAAAAAAAACTTTGTTTCTTGATTCTATTTTAAAATCAGACTAATATTAAATAAATGCTTCTTGAAATTTTTGATCATATACCAAAAACGTGAATTTTTTAATCATGAGAAAATGTTTCTTTATTTAAGAAACTTTTACTTAATACGAACAAAATAAGTTAAAATCAGTTATTTAGTTTTGAATTTTCTTGTTTTAAGAAACGAAATGGATTTCTTTAGAAAATAAACTTCTTTCCTTGTATAGAATGCTTTTCAGAGTAAAGTATTTTCAAAACGGAAACAAATTTTGGTTTAATGTGTCTTGATTTTAATGTATGCAAATAAAAGTACAAAAATGTTGGGTATCACTAAAAGCGCTAATTTAGCGCTCTTTTTAAAAAAAGCGCTAAGGAAAAAATATGCGCCTTTTCGACAGTTAAAAAGCGCTTAATCTAGCGCCAAAGGCGCTGAATTGGCAACTCTGCACCCAATAATTCAACTATGAATTCGCCTTGAAACCACCGAATATGAGAGATTACAACACAGCTGTCATTAGTTCGTTTCATTCTGTGTCGTTTCTTTTGCATTCACACATGTTGGTGTGTTGTTGCTGTAGTGGGTTGTGAGAATTTAGTTTTGTGTCTTTCTAAAATTTCATTAAAATAAATACAAAATTTTCAATTAAAATTATACAAAAATGACTTTATTAAAACGTTTAGTAAATAGTAATTTAATTTCACAATTAAATAATCTAAGAACTTTAAAGCAAGTGAGTATAAAATCAGTGTTTTTAAGAGAAAAACAAAAAAGTGTGTGGGAGGTTATGTAATGTAAAAAACCCAATAAAAAGTGCATTTATTAACAAAAATTATTTTCTTTTTTTGAATAGAATGGCTATTGCACTCATCTTAAGTTTTCTGAACACAAACCAATTGAGAAAATTCGTAATATTGGTATATCAGCTCACATCGACAGTGGCAAAACCACTTTGACCGAGCGTATTTTGTTTTACACCGGCCGCATTGCTCAAATGCACGAAGTAAGAGGTAAAGATAATGTGGGTGCTACTATGGACTCGATGGAGTTAGAAAGGCAAAGAGGTATCACTATTCAATCGGCTGCTACTTACACTCTTTGGAAAGATATCAATATTAATATAATTGATACTCCCGGTCATGTTGATTTTACCGTGGAAGTGGAGAGAGCCTTGCGTGTTTTGGATGGCGCCGTTTTGGTGTTGTGTGCTGTGGGTGGTGTTCAGAGTCAGACTTTGACTGTGAACAGACAAATGAAACGTTACAATGTACCCTGTATTGCTTTTATCAATAAACTCGACCGTATGGGTTCCAATCCCTATAGAGTTGTATCCCACATGCGCTCGAAAATGAATCATAATGCTGCCTTCATTCAATTGCCTATTGGTTTGGAAAGTGATTGTAAGGGTATTATTGATTTAGTAGGTGAAAAGGCCATTTACTTCGATGGTGACTATGGTACTAAAATACGTTACGATGAAATCCCTGAAAATATGCGTACTGAATCTTTCGAAAGGCGTCACGAACTTATTGAACATTTGTCTAATGTGGATGAAGTATTGGGAGAAATGTTTTTAGAAGAAAAATCTTTGTCTGAAAATGATATTAAGGGCGCTTTGCGCAGAAGTTGTATTAAACGTACCTTTACCCCTGTAATGGTGGGAACAGCATTAAAAAATAAAGGTGTCCAGCCTTTGTTAGACGCCATTATTGATTACCTTCCCAATCCTGGAGAGACAGAAAATGTTGCCTTTATTGAGGAAGAAGGCAAAGAACCACAAAAAATTGTTTTAAATCCTGCCAGAGATGGCAAAGAACCTTTTGTAGGTTTAGCCTTTAAATTGGAAGCTGGTCGTTTTGGGCAGCTCACTTACCTTAGATGTTACCAAGGGGTTTTGCGCAAAGGTGACAATATCTACAATGCCAGAACCAACCGTAAGGTGCGCATAGCCCGTTTGGTACGTTTACATTCCAACAATATGGAAGATGTGAACGAGGTATATGCCGGTGACATTTTTGCTTTGTTTGGTGTAGATTGCGCTTCTGGTGATACCTTCACCACTAATCCACGTGACGGTCTATCTATGGAAACTATTTTTGTACCCGACCCTGTAGTCTCTATGGCTATTAAGCCCAGCAACCCTAAAGACAGAGATAACTTCGCCAAGGCGGTTGGTAGATTTACAAAAGAAGATCCAACTTTCCATTTCTACTATGATAATGATGTTAAGGAAACTTTGGTATCTGGCATGGGCGAATTACATTTGGAAATTTATGCCCAACGTATGGAACGTGAATACAATTGCCCCGTTACTTTAGGTAAACCTAAGGTAGCCTTCAGAGAAACCATGGTAGCTCCTTGTCAATTCGATTTTTTGCATAAGAAACAATCTGGCGGTTCTGGTCAATATGCTCGTATTATTGGTGTTATGGAACCATTGCCTCCTCAACAAAACACTTTGCTGGAGTTTTGTGATGAAACCGTAGGTACTAATGTGCCTAAACAGTTTGTGCCCGGTGTAGAGAAGGGCTTCCGTGAAATGGCTGAAAAAGGTATGTTGTCAGGTCATAAACTCTCCGGTATACGTTTCCGTCTGCAAGATGGTGGCCATCACATTGTGGACTCCAGTGAATTGTCATTCATGTTGGCTGCTCATGGTGCCGTCAAAGAAGTTTTCCAAAATGGTTCTTGGCAAATTCTTGAGCCCATTATGATGGTGGAAGTTACAGCTCCCGAAGAATTCCAGGGTGCTGTTATGGGTCAGTTAAGTAAAAGACATGGTATTATTACAGGCACAGATGGTACCGAAGGTTGGTTTACCGTTTATGCTGAAGTTCCCTTAAACGATATGTTCGGCTATGCTGGAGAATTGAGGTAGTTAAATTTAAAATAACTTGAAAAATTCTTTAACTTGTGATTATTTGAAATTTTAATATTATTTACAGATCCAGCACTCAGGGCAAAGGCGAATTCACAATGGAATATTCCCGCTACTCTCCCTGCTTACCAGAAGTACAAGAAAAAATTGTACAACAATATCAAGAGTCGCAGGGTTTGGGACAAAACGAAAAAAAGAAAAAGAAGAACTAATTTTAAATATAATATAAATAAATCATTCTTGCTACATTTAAGTCGAATAATATTTAAAACACAAACTATACATTAAATTAAAGAAAAATCGCTAATAAAATTAAAAACTTTTGTACAGCTGTGATATACAAAAATATAATAGAAATGTCTTTGTATTGTTTTTATTATACAGTAGAATCCCGATAATTCGTAATAGCAAGGGACCGGCTATTTCTTACGAATTATAGGGGGTAAAAAAAAACATTAATATTTATAAAAAAGAATTGTTAAAAATAAAATATAAAGAAATTATTCATGTAACAAACTGATCAAAGTGATCTTAAGAAAATAAACCCCATACAAAAGCAAAAACCCGCGCAAAAATAAAATAGTGGTAAACAAAAAATCATTCTTTCCATGTTTCGGTTGTTTTTATTACAAATTATAAGAGGTAAAGAAGATTTTATTTGAAAAAAAATTACGAATTAGCGAGGGGACCAATATGTATGGAAATTTTACGAATTAACGAGACTTTTTCAAGGGACCGGCAGTTTATTACGAATTATCGGGAATTACGATTTAACGGGGTACGAATTATCGGGATTTGACTGTAGCATGATTTGAACTAAGAAAATAAAATATTATGATATTGAACAGTTTAAACCGTACATAATTTTCAGAAAGGAAATTTTTATTGGACTGGCAAATTATGGATCAATATCACAAAATTCTGTAGTGATTTCTGGTACTAAATGCTAAATGAGACTAAATTTAAAAAGGGTAGTTAATTTTATTTTGCCATTGCACAGGATTTATAATGCTTTTCAATGGCTGCTTAATATGTGATCAATGGTGAATCGTGGACCGATTATCTTTAAACTTTGGGTGCGTTCGCAAATGCATCACTGCGCTGCATCAGTGATTTCAAATGGTTATATATTTATCAGTGAAGTAAATGTGGACCAACAAATTGTGAAATACTCCACAAAAAATAATAGTCACACAATAAAAATAATTATAATTATTTATCGCCATTGAAAAAAGTTTTCTTTTCTGATGCAGCGCAATGATGCAATTGCGAACGTACCCTTTATGGTGTTTTTAAGGCTAAATTGGAACAAATTTTACCACAATATCTATATTAATACGGTGTAAGGCGTGTTTAAAGGCGTTGCGAAGTATAGCCCCAGGAAAAATGGCTCCAAAAAAATAAATGAAAATTGACCCCAAATTTGGGGCTATTTTTCATAATGCAATATTTTTTTAAAGAAAAATTACCCCAAAAAAATGAAAAATAACCATACAAATAAAACGAAATATGACCCTAAATTTGGGGTTATTCTTCATTATGAAAAATCACCTCAAAGTTTATAATGAATTTGAACCCCAAAAAAGAACACAAAGAATGTTACATTAAACATTTTCGGTGGAGTTCATATGCCCGAAACTAAAAATCACAAATTTAGAATCCCGATTTCAAAATCCGGATAATTATACAGTTTTGGTTTTAAAAATCGTACGATTGATAGCATGGTTGGACTTTCGGCCATGCGCAAGGATTTGTTTCCCTATGGTATAACGAAAACTGGCTTTGCTTATTAAAGCTTCACGTTTTAGACGGCCTGCTGCCTGGCGCAAGGATTTTCTCTTCTATGGTATAACGAACACTGGCTTTGCTCACTAAAGCTTCACTACATAGCCGGCCTTCGGCCGGGCGCAAGGATTTTCTTTTCTATTGTATAACGAACTCTGGCTTCGCTCAGTAAAGCTTCTCTTAATAGCTGGCCTTCGGCCGGGCTCAATGATTTTTTCCTCTATGGTATAACAAACATCGGCTTCGCTAACTAAAGCATCTCTGCATAACCAGCAAGGATTTTCTCTACTTTGGTATAAGAATTCGGGTTTTTTATACTATCCCTAGAAACTTTTACATACAATTTTAAAAAATTTATGTAAAAATGTTTGGGGTGATTTTTCATTTCTTAAAATTTTAATTTTTTATTAGTAGACGAAAAATAAAGTAAAAATTGTGATTTTATTTGGGCCATTTTTCATTCCTTGATATTGGGGTCATTTTTCATTCCACTTAAAATACAAAAACGGCGGCATGAAATAGCCCCCCACGAAATAAGTCCCCAAAACGGAAATGAAATAACTCCCCAAAAAAATATATGAGAGGCAACAACAACGTTTTTTGGGGATGTACTTAATTTTTTTGGGGACTTATTTCATTTTCATATCTGAAATGAAATAAGTCCCTAAAAATATTTTGGGGACTTTTTTCATTGTTAAATTTATTCAAAAATCGTCAAAAATGCAGATTATAACGTAAACAAAACTTGTTTTAATGAATGGTCAAGACCACTCATTCATTAAAAATAATGCTTACTAGGTAGTTAGTTTGAGAAATAATTTTGCGGTAAGGAATAAAATAAAGCCATAATGGTATTATTGCCCATTTAATTTTTTTTTTTTCTGCATGCAATGAATCCAGGTTTCCCATTCAAAAGAGAGATAAAGCCTTTTATTTTTTTTTTTTTTTCATTCCAATGGGAGGCAAAGCCATCATGGCCTTAGGACACATTAGTAATATTAGGAAATGGCTTTATCTCTCATTTCAGTTTTGAAAAACTTTTCAATTTTACATTGATTAATAGTTTTCTTATTTTTATAATTAAGAGCTAATGATTTTTCCTTTTACTAAGTTAAGTATTGAAATCTGGCTTCGCATACTAAAGTTTTCCTGCGGCCGCGCTTAGGGGTTTTTTCCTCCAGTAGGACGCGGCAGGTGGCTTCGCTGAATAAAGTTTTTCTGCGTGCGTCACAAGAATAAAAAAATGGTTTTCAATGATAACTAAGGATTTTCCCTTTTACAGAATGTTTACACCATGCGTAACAATATTTTGGAAAAATATGGCTTTGCCTCTCATTTGGGGGAAAAAAATATGACTATCTCTCACTTCGCAAAATTTTACATATGACCTTACCTCTCAATGATTGGGCAATAAGACCATTACGGCTTTATCTCCCATTCAATTGAGCAATAAAGCCATCATGGCCTTACCTCCAATGGTTAAAAAGCCCCCCCCCCCCCTATTTAAAAATTGATTGGATGTTTTGAATACTTTTTGGGGATTTATTCCATTTCAGGAAATGGGGACTTATTTCCAATGAAATAACTTCCCAATTTTTTGGGCAAAATTGCGTGTTGTGTCTCATGTAATATTTTGGGGCCGTTTTTCATTTTACTTTTGGGGCCATATGTCCTGGGGTCATTCTGCGCACCGCCGTATTTAAATGATATATGGATATCAAACGAGTTTTTTGATTTTATAGCGAAATAAGAGTAAATGGAAATATAATTATATAAGTCGATTCAGCCACGTCCGTTGGACTATCCGTCTATAAACTGCAGTTGCCTTTTGTAATCGACCCATTAATGACAAAAAGTACGAACTTTACATAATTTACCGAAGTTCGGGTTCAGTAGGTTTTAAAACTGTTATTTTATTAATCAACTAAAGATACATACATAATTTTTAAAAACTTTTTTATTTGTATACGAATAACAATTCAATATTAGACAGACGCAACATATACCTAAACTTGATCTAATTTGAATTTCTTCTCCTTAGAGAAGGCATCAGTACGATGAAGTTGGTACAATAAGCGATCTTCAAGATGTTTAACCGCATTAACAGTTAATACCAAAGTGTCGTGCTTCAGCATGGAATAACAATTTAGGCCATACGCTGGCATAAGGTTAACAAAACCCAATCTATCGGTAGCATAGCAAATATTTTCAGGGAAAATGTCATTCCTAAAAAATTAACAGAACCACAAATAAATACTTTTTTTTAGTTTTTTAAACAAAAAAGAACTCACTTGTCAACTATTAACACTGATGGACCCCAATTTCTTTCCTTTATTAAGTCCAATAGGAATTGTGGATCTGTGCTGGGAATTTCAACATCTTTAATTATATGCAAATCATCTTGGGCCAATTTAACACTTAGAGTGGAAGTAAGACCCAGTACCCTTTTTAGGAACGGCAGCATATAGAAATGAGTTTTAGGAGAGCGGGGACCATGAGCAACGCCACCACCTTTAAAAAGTGGAGATCTAATGGAGCCATGTCTAGCTCTACCACCACCTTTTTGAGGCCAAGGTTTGCGACCACCACCACGTACTTCTGCCCTTGTTTTGGTATTGGCAAAACTTACATAACGATACTTACGCTGCCACTCAATATTTTCTTGTATTACATCTACTCTGGGTTGAGTAGCAAATATGTCCGGATGTAATTCAATCAAGCCCAATTTCTCTTCCAACACCTCATCTATATTTTCTATCCAAGCCTGTCGAGCCTCTTTTAGATTGACAGGAAAATACTTGTCGTAGTTTTGGGGAAAAATTAAAGCCGGTGCATTAGGTATATCAATTGGTCCTGATTCTTTCGTAATCTCTTCAGTAGTTGTTCGAGATGATGCTGTTAGCGATATTGACCGCACCGAAGGAATCAACCTTAGACATGTTTTATTTAATAAATTTAACATTTGTGTATATTTAATTTTTTTTATTCAAAAAAAATACACAATAATCGCGTGCAAGGCGTCTCAATCAAAAACTAGTAATTTTGACATTTGAGCCAGCTGTTTACACCTAACAAAAATAGGGTGCCAAAATTTTATTTCTATTTATTTCCCAACAACGCAAAAGCCACAGAAGAATAGCTGCGTTCAAGAACACAAAAGTTTTTACTATTTTTTACTGCACTTTTAACACCACGCAAATTGAGGAAGAATTGTTTAATTAAAGAATAGTGTTAATAAAAATGAAACAATAACAAAAAATGAATAAATATTAATAAATTTAACTTATTTGTGAAGCTTTTTTAGGACTAGATACCAGCTTTTGAAACTTTTTTGTTGTGTTAATTTTTTAGAGTTGTAAACAAGGCGAATTCATCCAGGTACTACAACAATATCAGCAGGGCTTTTAAGACCACCTGTAATAAATTCGCCTTGGTTGTAAAAGAGTAAAGTATTTCGACCAAGGTATATTTATAGCAGGTAGTCTCGGAAAGCCAGCTGGTTATTTTTTATTTGCTTGTTTTGCGATACAAACTGTCAAGGTTGTATAGTAAACAAGTAAACAAGTTTTTTGTTTTTATCTTTTGTCTCTTTTCAACCCCTTTGCTGTTTGACAGTTCGTATCATAAAACAACAATAAAAAGCCCTGTTGTTTGTTTTATTGTACAATTGTTGTAATCTCGCGGCTACCTGCTATAAATATATCTTGATTTCGACATTTTTAAGAATTCAATCAGCCTTATCGTGGTTAGCGAATTTAAAATACGCTTGCTACTGTTTGGTAATATTTTAAAGGAAAATAAGTTCACGTTCTCTTTAATCTATTACCAAACAGTCGCAGGCGTAATTAAAATTCGCCAACCACGATAAGGGTGAATAGCAACAAAATTATTCATGTTCTTTTGAATAAAATAACCCAGAAACAATTTCAACATCAAAAAAATAAAAAAAGCAAATACGAAAAATTACATCTAATAATTTGTTTGTATATTACTAAGCTGTTCGAGTTATAAAAAGTATTTTATCGAGTACCGATAAAAAACGAGCTAAGTTTTACGAATTACTCAGCAATTACTCATTAACTGCATTTTACTGTAAAAGTACTCAAGGTGTAAATATACCTTGAAAGTACTCAAACAACCTAATATGAAAGAGAAAACGACACATAGTTTATTTTACGCCGATTATTCTACTATTATACATATATGGGTTCCTTTGGCTCTAATAAGGAGCATACATACATTTAAATTCACTTTTGCCATAAATTTATATATGAAATATGAATTTGTCAATTAACAAAAAGATATTAAGGGCAATCACGATGGTCATTGTGCAAATTTGCAATTTGTAAATTGGCGGTGCATATTTTGATTGCTCGTGAGCATACCACTTTTATTTTTTGTGCAACTTTGCTATTTTTCTAAAAATTTCTTCCGACAGCACTGTAAAAAATCTGCATTTGTGTACAATTATACACAAGCAAATTAAAATAAATGTTTTCCTTTTAATTAATTTAAATTTAATTCTCTATTTTATATTAAAACCCATGAAAATATTCAATTTATAAGTTTCCTTAAACACAATAAGGGCGCTTAATGTGTCAAATATTATTGTTTACATTTGTTTGCAACTGAGCAAATATGCACTACTAGTTTTGCTCATGGTTTTTTAAGTGCAAACGAAGTAAAAAAGATCAAACTGCAAATACGTACATTTTGTTGTTGTGTTGTGCAAATGTGTGTATTTTTGCACGCATTTGCATCGTTTGCACAATTTGCACTACCCATCGTGATTTCCCTTTATGTAACTAATAAAAATTTTACACAAAGACTTTTTAGCTTTTTTTAAAGTTTTTTTTTTTTAACAGGGTAAAATATGTTTAACAGAGTAACAAATTCAAAAGATATTGTTTAAGAAAGTAAGTTGCTTTTGGATTTTTAGTCCTGTCAAACATCAAACTCAGAAGTCTTCGTTTGACTCCTATATAAATGTATTCATATAGTTCATACTAATGGCGGTTTCTTTTCTAAAATAAAGTGTTGCATAAGTATATCATGTGACTTGGCAACATTTTTAAATGCTCCCCTAATTTTTAAGAAGTGTTGCACATTTTACGTTTACAAAAGAACACAAATTTCGGCATAAAACAATTCGCCTTGATCTAGTGCTGCACTCATGCCCCTTTAATTAAAATGAGCGTTGAACATGTAGAATTTTTTTTTAATTTTAAAGGGAACATTCTCCAAAAAGAACGCTTTACACTTTTTAAATAGCACATGTTTTTCAGAAAAGAACATACAAAATGTAAAAGGTAGAATAAATGCAGAATTTTACTCAGAAAAGAAAACGCCATAAGTATACATACATACATAAAAAATCTTATAAAATCATTTAATATTTTTCAAGGAGATCAAAGTCCGATTGATGTAGGAAATTAGTTTTTTGATAAATTTCTACATAACGTTGCTTTAATTTAGAAAATTCGTATCTTCTAACATATAATTTGTTTTAAGATTGTGACATAAAATTTAATAAAAAGAATATATAAAAAAGCTTAGGTCTAGGGATTTCGATTCCAATCGAAAATCGATTTTGTTGTAAAAAAAATCGATTTTTTGCAATCGAATTTACGTATGCGATTTTATACTGAAATCGATTATTGGGCTTTTAAAATCGATTTTTTTTTATCAAAATTTTGGAAATTTTTAATTTTAATCTTAACTAAATCGATAAATTATGGGCATGCACAATAAAACTTATTTTTTTGTGCGTCTATAGGTATGCTTATGCAGTTTCCCAAGTCTAAAGTTGTAGTTTTACGTATTTATCTATTAGAAGTATACCAACTTCCAACTTTAATATAAGGGCTCTTGTTCTTCAGAAATTAAAGTCATCAATGGACAGTGAACAAAACAGTCCTTAACATATCGTACCGAACCAAACACTGAAAGTCAGCTTCGTGTAAATCAACATATTATAGAAACACAACAGGTGAATAAAGCCATGACTTCCTGGAAATACGCTAATATTTAAACAGACCAGTGTAGTTTTAAGCAGACTGAAAAAACAAAAAGTATGTAATTTATTCTATCAAATACGAAATATCTCTGCATCTTTCTGAAAACAATGACATGCAAACGTTTGTTTTCTAAAACTAACTTAATAGTAACTCAGCAAAGAAACAGTCGCCATGGATCAGAACTATTGTCATACTCCTTTGAAATACTATCCATACATTCAGGCTTGTCACAGAAATCAATTCCGGTCAAAAGTGATTTCGTTTTATGTGAAGCAAGATTCGAAATCACTTCCACTTTCGATCGGAATTAACTTATGTGACAGGCCTGATTGACTACACAAGTATACAATTTTAATATGTGAAATGTACATGCACTTTTTCCTCTAAAGGCCATTTCAAAATTTACACATTTTCACTTTTTACAGAAGAATTATAAAAAGCAGTCATATCTACCCACTGTAAAAATCTAATTTCAATTTCTCTAGTAGTAGTAGTAGTAGTAGTAGTAGTAGTAGTTTGCCTTATGATATAATTTATAAGTTTGCAAATTAATTTTAAAACGATTTTGAAATCGATTTTAAAATCGATTTTGAGGTTCGATTAATCGATTTCAAAAACCGAAATGAAAAAAGTCGATCGAAAAATCGAAAATCGATTTTGGAGTCCATTTACCATTCCCTACTTAGGTCTTAATTAAAGTAACGATCAGTTTTTTGTTTATTTAAAACTATAGCAACAAAATTCTTTAGACTGTAGTCAATATTTTGTTTGAAATAAATTCGATATAGTATTAACATAAAGTAAGATTTCTTTGCTTTGTTTTTTATTAAATTATGGTGTGAAAAATATGTTTCACATTCACCGACGAATGTGGTATAGATGATATACTTTTGGGAATTCTACTGATATCTGGAAACACAAGTTTAGGTATTTATTTTATGTTTCAATTCTCCAACCCTAGAACAAAATACTTCAATGTTGAATGTTTGAAATTTTTAAATTGTACTAAAAATGTCATTGGAGTACTTCAGTACTTTTGCAATGCTAATAGTACTGAAAAAAGTACAATTGTACTAACTTTATCATCCCTGATGTGTATCCTTTGGCTCAATATGTTTTTTTAAAAATAAGAAAGAGAAACCCAAGGCGAATTCAACAAGGTAAACTCTTAAAAACATCTGTTCGTAGATAGTGGCGGCCTGTTTTTACACATTGCCACTTAACTACCAAAAAACATTTTCTTTCTCTTTCTTCGAAAGCTGCCCTCGCAAATGATTTGGTCATTTTTCAAACGTCACTTTTTTCATCTCTGTATGCTTTGTGATCCGAGTTGTCAATAAATTGTATTTTTTCATTTAATTGTTTTTTCATTTAAATTTTATACTTTTTATTTAAAAAAAATTGTGATAATTTGTGAAATTTTATGACAAAAAAATTAATTGTGGCTTAATTCTAGTTAACCAACGCAGTTCCAAGTAAAAAAAACAAAGGGGAATAGAAAATGAAAAAAAACAAGAAAAAATAAAATGGCACAATTCTCAGAAACGCTTAGTTTCCGAGTCATGGATCTCTTAAGTCTTCATAAAAATTTGCGGTTTCCCACTACATATCTGTTGCTATGCGAAGAACCTTTATTTTGCAAAGTCGGTGTTTGTTATACCATAGATGAGAAAATCCTTGCGCCCAACCGAAGGCCTGCTATGTGGAGAAGGTTTATTAAGCGAAGCTAGGGTTTATTTGATTAAATTTTTGATTCCTAGTGCACTTCCGTGACGTTTTGATATAAATTTTTGTAAAAACTGCATTAGGAGGTAAAGAGTTAAAAAGTTTACAATAAATTTTACATTTTCAGAAAGATCTGCTAAAAAGCTTTCAAAAGACACTAATAATGGCCACATACGATTACAAATGTAGTGGAAAATCGCAAATTCATATGAAAACTTCAGAAGTCCATTACTCTGAAACTATTCGTTTTGTAGAATTTTACCATGAAATTTGTTCTTCTTATTTTTAAATTTTCTATTCCTCTATGTCCTTTTTTGTTAGAGCTGCTTTGGTAACCTATATTTGTTTCTAATTTTTATGCATATGCTGGGTCCTTGAGCAATTTTTAGTCTATTTAGCCATGTCCGACTGTTCAAAACACTCTCACTTTCGAAAAAACTCAAAATAAAAGAACAATATTGGTGTAAAATTCTTTCCACTTCTCCTAAGCCAAGGTATATTTACACAAGGTAGACTCATTTGGGAGTGTAGACATGCTGCTCTTTAAAAGGAACCAAGTTGTCAAAATTGTCATCATATAAAACAAAAACAATTTAACGCACACATGTACAAAGTTTTGCTCATATACACGAAATTTGACGTTTGGGTTCCAACTAGGGGTAATCAGCTGACAAACATATGGGCCAACGAGTTTACCTTGTGTACCTTGTCCTAAGCATTTCTGAATTGAACTCCAACACAATTGGTTTATTTGGAAACGAGTCAAAAAACCCAATGTGAAACGTCGTGCCTTAAAAATTTATACACACTTTGATTAAAAAAAAATAATATAAATGCATGGCAGAATGCACCCTTAACATTAAATCTTCAAAAACATAGAATACATTAAATTTTGTTTAGATCGGTTCATAAACACACAACTTTAAATATAAAAAAATCAATAAAAAATTTTATTGTTTACTTTTTATTCACACTTTTTGTAAACAACTATTTTGACAACTCGGATATGTTACACTAACAAAATGCCTGTAGTTTTTGTTAGAGTTGTAATTGTTGTAGCGACGAGTTGGAGAAGCCTAATCATAAACAAGAATTGTAAAGCAGCTCATACACTTGCAATAAAATTGTTCAATTTTACGTATTGTACAATTATATCGCCAATGTGTATGTGATATTCGAAGGTGACACAATATATTGGCAACAATCAAAAGACTTTTGATTATTATTGCACAATGAAAAGAAAGTAAAATGTGTTTTGGCAACATTGCACAATCCTGTTTATGTTATTCATATAGGTTTTGTTATTGCATAATATAGGACAAAACGGAAATAATATGGCGAATATCATATACAATAATATTGCAAATATTACACAATAGATAACGTAAGCTTTATACATTAGGTATATAAGATATTAAAAAAAAAATGACACAAAAATTTTCTCTAATAAGCGTTTTTACTTTTTATAAGAAATTTATTTCTTCTAAAACTTTTTACTCATATAAGAAATTTATTTCTTCTAAAAGTTTTCTATAGTATATATAAGAAAAAAAACTTGTGGTTTAACACGTGCATCCAATGTACGTACTAAGCACAGAATACAGTACTAAGTGCCGGTTCACACACGTCAAGCTTAACTCGTCAAGTCTTGAGTTTTTAGGAGAGAGGGGAAAATATATGGCATCCTCTTTTCCCTTCTTTCCTTAGTGCTGGTTCACACAGGTCAAGTTTGACTCTTCAAGTCCTGAGCTTTTAGGAGAGAGGGGTAAAGAGAATGGAAAGGGGTACATACTTGACCGTACCAGTCAGTTTTTATTTTGCTTTTCTTTTTTCATCCGTAATATAATAAAAAGCTACAAAGTTGAAGGAAAAGAAAACAAAAATTTATTTTGTGCATGAACGTGAACGCAAGTTCAAAAGAAAATTTAAATAAAACTGTTCAAATAAACTTGACCTGTGTGAACCAGCACTTAAAGCTCAAGACTTGACGAGTCAAACTTGCCGTGTGTGAACCGGCACTAAGTTGGACATTTTGTACAAGCAAGTATGAACACACTTGTTTCTTATATCCGTTAACTAATATATTACAAATATTTTTGATTCAGAGAAGATAATAATGTAGTAAAAATTAATAGCTCAAATATTTAAAAAACTTTTTCGAATTTTCAATACAGTTTTGAAAGCCATAACTTATTTTTTATCAAATATTTGTCCAATTCACAAGCTCGTATTATCCTCATATTCGTTGTGTAATCATTTACCCAACAAATACGACAAACGTTTGGTAATGATTTGAAAATCATAGCATTTTCAACAAAAAGGGGAAATTATTATCAAGTTAAAAAATGACTTTATTTTCAACTTGCTTTCAAACGTATTTTAATTTATTTTTTTAATTTAAATTCATTATTTATTTAAATAAACTGTGAGATAAACATTCGGCAACATAGCTCGTTGCAAAGACGAGCCAACCACTTTTAGTTTGAGGACTATAACACCGCGGTCGTTGAACAAACTTTCTTCACTTTCCCGTTTTATTTTCCTTTTTTTCGTATTCTTAATCATTATAATTACTCACAAATAATTTTTATTTTTCACAAGAAATAAATTGTTCACTTTATATTAAAATCATCTTATATATTATTTCTAAAGCACTTTTTTTTGTCGGTTGCAAATATCTCCCATACCACCGCATCAAGTTTAATGAATGATATCTCATTTTAAAGCTTATTTCTAACACTAATGACGAAAAATAATTAGAAATTGAAAAATTAATATTTTCATTGATAAAAATTATATTTTAAAATGTATTGAAGTTACTAAAATTTCTATTAATTATTTTCATTTTATGTTACAAAAATGACAACTAACGGTGCGAAATATTCGCACGGGTCATCTAGTCATATACAGTATTATTCGGATATAAGAACATCGCATATAAGAACAAAACGCTTATAAGAAACATTTTCAAAAACACCATGTCTTTTTTGCGATTTTTCTAACAAAAAAGGTTTCATATAAGAAAAACGCTTATAAGAAAAAAACTGATAAAAGAACAATTTTCTTAAACACCAAAATCACAAAATGTATGGAAAAAGAATTTATATAAGAAACTTGCAACGGCAACACAGAATTTATGTAGTTTGCATGGACAACTCTGTTTTCTGACAGTTTTACAACAAGAACAAAGTTTTTTTTACTTTTAAGCTGAAGGGCCACACCACGCGTTACTCGCTTTTTCCCAGCATACGCAGCTGTCAAAAAAGTAGAATCTGTGTAGTTATACGTAGTAAGTTACATGCACAAAAGCGTAGATGCCTTGAGGCGAAAAGAAGGTTTACTTTCTACTTTCGTAAGCGTCACAAGCAGCGTTCGAACAAATCAGCTGATTTTGACAAATTAAATTTTATTTTTACTTGTGCTGCTGCTGCATAAAAAGCGTTGCATGTAACTTGAAACGTAGAACGCAAGTAAGGTTATAAAAGCATGCGCTGCGTGGAGGCGAAACGCGTTTTATGGACCTCAAGATTTAGTTTAAGATGAACGAGCTGGTACTCATAAGAAGCTTTGTGTTTTTTGTCAATAAAAACAAAAGTTAAAATTTTAAAAGAAATACAAAACGGTATAAAAAGAATCGAAATTGCAAAAAAATATAATATTGGACTTTCAACGTTATCTAAAATAGTGAAAAACTCAAAAGACATAGACAATAATTATTTAAAAGTTAGAAACGTAAACATGGGGTCTTCACCTGACAATTTTTTGTCATACCAAACGGCAAAGTCCATATAAAAAAAACTTTAAAATTTTTGTCAGCGTTTTTTTTTATATGAAGTTTGACGTTTATTATAACAAAAAATTGTCAGGTGATGACACAATGTAACATAAAAGGAGACAGAAAACCAAATATGAAAGTCTTATGGCCATGGCTACTTATATAAGAAATAAGTTTCTTATATAAAATAGTTGTATATAAGAAAGAAACTTTTTTCCTGGATTTTTAAGTTTCTTATATCCGATAAATACTGTAATTTCTAAAGCACTTTTTTTTGTCGGTTGCAAATATCTCCCATACCACCGCATCGAATTTAATGAATGATATCTCATTTTAAAGCTTATTTCTAACACTAATGATGAAAAATAATTAGAAATTGAAAAATTAATATTTTCATTGATAAAAACTACGGTGCGAAATATTCGCACGGGTCATCTAGTCATATCATATATATTATTTCTAAAGCACTTTTTTTTGTCGGTTGCAAATATCTCCCATACCACCGCGTCAAATTTAATGAATGATATCTCATTTTAAAGCTTATTTCTAACACTAATGACGAAAAATAATTAGAAATTGAAAAATTAATATTTTCATTGATAAAAATTGTATTTTATATAGAACTGCAATAGAACTGCATGAAAATACTGTTCAAACGTAGTAACACAGGGTCGCTTAACAGAACTGCATGATAATACTGTTCAAATGTGGTAATACAGGGTCGCTTAATAGTAATGCAGTTCTACATAATATAGCATGTATTAAAATCCATTCTGGCAATACCGCTATTTACTATAATGCCGTTTATTACTAACTTGAGGGTTACACGATCAAGTTTTGCCTATCAATTTTTAATACACTCACACTTTTTTACCAATACACTCATACTTTTAAAAATTGATACGAACTTGCCTTTAAAATTCTCTTGCCAGTGAGTGTTTCAATTTACGTTCAAGAAAACAGCTGATTTCAAGGTTAGTGAGCAAATTTTTCGTTTCTCTTTATACATTTTTTTTTTGAATGACATCTTGAAAGTAAATTGCTTTCAACTTGCGTGCAGCCTACGTCACAGCTGCCAATTTTTGCATATTTTGACAAACAGTATATGTAAAAGACTATCAAGAAAAAAAAAAAAATCGTGTGGCTGTAATGTAAGTCAGTTATATATAATATGCATATTAAGTTGTAAAAAGCTGTTTTGGCAATACTTTGCAGTAGTTGTTAGATCAAGTGCGATAAACAGAGTCGCTTAATTGTAATGCTATTCCACATAATATATAAAGTTGTAAAAGCCATTTTGGTAATGTCGTTATTGTCATGGCATTGTTTGTTTTATGAAGTGTAGTAATACGGTGTCTTTAAATATATACATATTTAACGGTTAAAAAGGTTTTAAGAAAAATCATCATCATCATATATATTATTTCTAAAGCACTTTTTTTTGTCGGTTGCAAATATATCCCATACCACCGCATCAAATTTAATGAATGATATCTCATTTTAAAGCTTATTTCTAACTCTAATGACGAAAAATAATTAGAAATTTAAAAATTAATATTTTCATTGATAAAAATTATATTTTAAAATGTATTGAAGTTACTAAAATTTCTATTAATTATTTTCATTTTATGTTACAAAAATGACAACTAACGGTGCGAAATATTCGCACGGGTCATCTAGTATATATTATTTCTAAAGCACTTTTCTTTGTCGGTTGCAAATATCTCCCATACCACCGCATCAAATTTTATGAATGATATCTCATTTTAAAGCTTATTTTTAACACTAATGACGAAAAATAATTAGAAATTGAAAAATTAATATTTTCATTGATAAAGGATTTGTACGGGCAAAAAGTTAACGAAGTATTAAAAAAGCATTTAAACATCATACATATGTAAATATGTATGATATATATTATGATTTCTAATATTTTTATACCTGCGAATTTGTGAAGCTTTCGTAAGACGTGATGGCAGAATTTTGGAAAATATTTTACTACGTAAAATTTAAAAAGTGCAAAAAACTAACGTTGTAATCAAACTATCCCTCTAATACTAAATATTTTGCTTTATTATTTTAACTTTTCTTTAAAATATATAAGTGTATATTTTTGAACAAAAATTTCATTGATTTTTAATCTTTCTTTCTTTTTTTACATTTACTGGAACTGATAGTGGGAAAATTTTTTTACATGAGATTCACGATTGCTTTGTTCCCTTTGAGGGGAATAAAAATTCCACTTGTTATTCACGATAGGGGTGAATAATAAATATAGGCATTTTCAACAACAACATATTTTTTCAGGATTTAGGTGTGAAATCTATCATATTTTTCGGTTTTATATAAAACTAGCTGACCCGACAGACGTTGTCCTGTCCAAATTAGGAAAAATGTTTGCGTTCGATTTTTAAAATCCGTTAAAAAGATACGAACATTTAAAAGAAAAATTAGTCAAATCGATGGAGCCGTTTTTTGATTTTAGGTAAATCGAAAAAAGTGGGCGGGGCGAAATTTTCTTTCCGTAAAAACCTAAGTTGGACCATGGCAATCATTTTAAAGAAAAAATCGTCCAAATCGGTTAGCCGTTCTCAAGTTATGCGCCTAATAGAAAAAGTGGGCGTAAAAGTAGGCGTAGTAAATTTTTCTTTGGATGAAAACTTAAAATGGATTAATACGAACATTTGAAAGAAAAATTAGTCAAATCGATGGAGCCGTTTTCTGATTTTAGGTAATACGAAAAAAGTGGGCGTAAAAGTGGGAGGGGCAAAATTTTCTTTTCGTATAAATCTAAATTGGACCATGGCGATCATTTTAAAGAAAAAATCGTCCAAATTATATAGATGTCATTGGTGGTGCAATATGAAAATTGGATTTTGCCACGCCCCTCCGCCCGCAGACCGAAAATCAAAAATTAGACTTCACAGTGTCACCCGCCTGAATATTCTGAAGATTCCCTGAAATTTCATCAAAATCGGCCCAGCCGTTTTGTAGTCAATACGTTACATACATACATACATACATACATACATACATACATACACACTTCCTATTTTATATATGTATATAGATGTTACACTTTTTAGTAAATGAACACACCTATTATAAAAGTTATCGTCACCATTATCAATACCAACATTTATAAGCAAGTTATGGCATTTTAAGATATTTTCAGGAGTGCTAGTTGAATGGGGGCTATGGTCAAATATAAGCCGATTTAAAAAATTTTCAAGACGATTTATGTTGAGCCAAATTTAACATAATAAGCTAGCTTATGGGCACAAAGATTATTCCGGAAAGAAGTTTGTATGGTGGCCATGTAAAATTATGGAACGAATCTCACTACTTTCAATAGCCTTCGTCGTTGAGACGTACATACAGATAACCAAATTTTTTTCAAATTTACTTTGCGCACAATGTAACATGGACACACAATCAGCCGGACGGACGGAAATCGTTAGATCAACTCAGAAAGTGATTCTGAGTCGATCGGTATACTATAAAGCGAGTATAAATCAATTTAGTGTTACACACATCAGCACAAACGCATAATACCCCTGCAGCTAAAATCGTTACTAGTAAGGTTTTGGACTAGTTTATTACTATTAAAAAAAAAATTTTAATTTCGGGTGCGCAGATTTATACGTGACGCCGGATTTTTTTGATACAACAACAACAATAAAAAAGTTGGTAAAAACGATTTAATACTTTTTTTGTAGCAGCAAAAACCAATTTTTGGTTGTTTTTAGAGTTGACAAATTATTTTCGTATTAAAAAAAAAAATAGTAGAAAAATTCCCATATTCTTTTTGTTAAAAGTATTTAGTTATTCTGGGTTTACACTATGAAAGTTTTTTTTTCAGAAAGACTGTGTTTTTTGGTGAGAGGGGAAGAAAACATGATATTATTTTCTCCCCTCTCACCAATAAAATCAATAAACCAATAAAACTTTCACAGTGTGAACCCGGACTTAAAGACATCAAATTCTGCTAGTTTCCTATAATATAAAAAAAAGTGGAATTCAACAAAATTGAAACATGGTTGGACAGGAAAATAAATACGTAATATAATATTACCTCTCTCAGGTTCCAGGGATAAGTGCTTAGAACTATAAATAAATACACTATAAAACAATAATTAAGTATGAAAAAAATAATGAGGGGACTTGTCAAATTAATTTTGCTTTTATTATAGTCCTTATACTGTAAATAAAGCAACTAGTTTTAAACTATTACAAATATTCATAAAAATGAACTAGTTGGCCTACTATGACAACCCAACGTTAAATACGAAAGTTTGATATATATAAAAAAAACAAAGGTGCTACTTGTTTAGAGTTAAAATTAATTAGTATATTTCTAGCTAAATACTAGACTTCATTTTATAAAAAAAAATTAAAAAATTAATTTTGCAAGCCTGACATTGTTGCGGAATAATTCAAAATGACATACATAGTACGTATGTATTACATACATATCAATTACAATTTTTATTAATTTGATTAAGTTTAAGTAATAAGAAATTCTTGATGAAGAAGAAAATTTCGTAACACAAAACAATATTCATTACTATTTTTATTGCAATGACAATTGGAAAAACGTCTTCTATATTAATTATCTTCATATGACTTTTTTATTTAACAAAATTCCATATTACTAAGAAAAATACCCATAAGAATCATCAAACATCACACCACGTTATTTCACACATTTTGTCAACACACGATAAATATGGAAAATAAATAAAAGAAAGAACACTTTGAGAAAGAATAACCCGCTAATATTTCCGCATGTAAAACCCAAGAGACTATAATGATAATGTCATGCATACAAAAAAAAAAAAAAAAAAACGCTCACATATGAAAATCGATCTTTCCATCTTAAGAACTTAAGTAATTTTTCTCATTCAAAGTGACTTCTGCTCAATGGGGCTGAAATAAAAAAATAAATCAGCGACAGCGGTCGTTCTAGTTCTCAAGTAAAATTTGTAAGTCACACACAAAATATTTACGCGATCTACCAATGGGATCAAAATGTAAAACGTATCTTAAATTGAGGAGTTGAATATATAAAGCAGGTAGCAAACTAAGTTCAACTTTTCTTCTCTCTGTTTATTTGGTTCTCTTTTTTTCCAAGGATCTTATCCTTTGTTATTGTTGTGTGAAATATATTTCTTATTTATAGCTCTTTTAGGGAATATATTGTTCGTTTATTTAAGATAAGAATTTCGTACAGTGTTCTGTCGGAATCTAAAAGAGTCGTTTAAAATTTTAGTATTAATATAACATTCAAAAAATTAACACTTGTCGCAAAATTATTAAAATTTATGTAATTGAAATTAAAGCCTATTCAATTTTAAGGTTTAATTTTTATTTAGTAAATTTAAATATTGTATGTATCTATATAATAATATGTTTGTTATTACTTGATGATGTGCTGATAATGATTGGAAACAAAAAGTGCTGAAATATAACCACAGAATTCTCATAAAAAAACTTTTACTCAGTTAATATAATATTCAAAATTAATTTCAGTGCTGGTAAAATGGAATGTTAATGTTAACAATATCAATTTATCAATTTCAATTATGTTAACTTGGAGAAAAATAACTACATATATAAAATAAAGTGTATACATGCATCGAACAAAGATCGCCTGGAATTGAAAAAAGTTTGTATTCTGCAATTATTTAAGGTACCTACCTATTGATTTTTTATTCTGTTTAAAGCATATCGGACTTGATCATAAAGAGGATATTAGCTCAATTTTTTTATTTTTTCAATTTTTGAAAAAAATCGACACATAATATTCATGTCTACCCGCTGTAAAAATATCGTACTATTTTGTTTTTTTTTTAATTATGAAACGGTGGTTTGAAAATTCGTTTTCATATGCCTTTAATGTTAAATTAAAAATTGTTTTCTAGGTTTTTGAGGTTATATCCTAATACCCTCTTTTTGGTCAAGTGCGACATCAATATAAAAAATTTTACGCGAACCCAAAATGCTATTAAATTAAAGTAAGACCCCTTTCACACTGCCGACAACAACAAAGTCTGTACAAATTGTTTTCCTTACCCCGACCTTGCCGAGTGTAAAAAAGGTCTAAAGCAAGTAAGGATGCAGGGATTAAATTTAACAGCAATATTACCAAAACTAAAAATTTAGTATGATTGTAGGGCAACTCCGGGCAAAAGATATGGGGATCACTCTATTTCAGGAAAATCTCCAACTAAAAACTAAATAATCACTTAATGTAAAGATAGATTGTATCGGTCTATTTTTAACATCCAAAATTTTTGGGAAATATGTATAGTCAATTTGCGGTATTTTAAATTTTATTTTTATACTATTATTTCGACTTTGTTGTTACGTTCAATACCAATTTTTATAAAATAATTACAAATAGCATTGGCAAAAAAAGTAGACAAACTTAATATCGCATAAACATTATAATTCCTGCATTTTCCACCAACGATCAAACAGAATTTTAGAATATTTGAAAAATTTTCATAATATAAATTTATGTTATTTCATATACATATATATGTAGATCGTTTTTCAAGTTTTTTAACCGAAATGCAACTCTGTCTGTTCAGAGTAAATGAAGAGGAAATAAAAAGTATGAAAATACAAAATGGCAGAATACTAGATATAAAAATTTAGTACATAACAATACTATTGTGTTCAAAGAAAATAACGGAAATAAAATCGTTAAGATAAACTAACGTTTAACATTTTTTATTATTCATCAGCACTGTTTTAAACCCATAGTTTTGCATTTTTTCGGTATAACATATCACAAAAAAAAACTTACTTTGTTTATTTTTAATATAAAAAATAAACCTTTTTAGTAAAAATTTTTCGACGAAAAAACAGCTTTCGTAGTCAAGTTTTAAAAAAGCATTTCAACCAAATTTTGCCAACAGCTGGCAACGCTTTGTTTTATTAAAGAAGAGGAAAAAGAAATAAGAAGAAACAACTAATTAATAATATATAATAATATTAGTCTGAACGAGAAAGCGAACGATTTAAGACGTGTTCAACAAGAAAAATATTTGCAATTGTTAAAGAGATATAAAATAAAAAAGTAAAAAGCATTTTGAGCGTTTATAAAGCACAGTGATAAAATTTAAAACAGCTATCCAATACTTAAATAAAATTTAAAAAGAAAGCAACTTGTAATAATAGTGAATTATGTACTGATAGTTTTCCCTTCGTTTTAACAAACCCGGCATTTAAAAAGGTATTAAATGCACTAGTGTTTTAAACTAGATTAAAATTATTTTTCAAAAATTTCATAAACAAGTGGCCATTTTGATTAAATTAACATCTCATGAATTGCGAAACGAATAAAAAAATAATAAAGAGAATGTGAGAAAAAAGCAAAACTTATAAAAAACAAAAAAGCTACACTTAGCTTTTGTTATAAAATCTAGAATATTATATTAATGCAAATGAAATAAACAATAACCAACATACTCATATAAAAAAACAACCCACAAATATGAAAAAATAGTATAAAATAAAAAACTTGTGTTAAAAGAAAAAATATTGAAGAAAACTAATGAATATAAAATAAATTTTGCTTTTACTAAATAATTCAGTTTTTCTTACTGCTGATTCTGTGTATACACATGACCACAATAACAACAAGTGTCAATTTCCTATTTACGCATTTATATTGGTATGTTAAAAAGAGAGGGAAGACAGATTTTGTAAATGCATTATTTACATAAAATCAAAATGCACAAAAAAGTTGAATTATTAGTTTAATAAAAACATTATTACAACTCCTATACTTACCAATTATAGTTAAAATATTTTGTTTATCTTTCATTGCAACTAATAATTAAATTAACTGAATAAAACAAAACTTATGTAGTATGATAACGTGTAAATTAGGAGTTTGACAAGTAGTAAAAACTAAATTTACAACCCTGACAATAATTTACAGCTTCTCCTTTTTTCTCTCTTCTTCTTTCTCTCTTTATTTTCTGATTTTAATTTTATTTCCTTTACTAAATGTCCTCTTATTAAAGATTTATTAAAAAAAAACAACAAAAACCTTCTGAAGCAAACCATTTAAATTGCCATTATAAGACGAGAAACAAGAATCAAGTAAAAAATTAAGTGAAATATAAATTTAAAAACAATAAACATAATTAAGACAAAGCAACAAAATGTGGAATCCAACACCGTCATCATCAACAGCGTCGTCAAGTAATAAGAAGAATATTAAGGAAGTTGTAGAAGTAGATGATTGTAAATGTAGTGGTGGTATAGTAGAACAATTTGATAAACAACAACAACAAAATAACAGTAAACAGCAAACGTCAACATTTGGCGGTCAACAACATCATAATTTAGACGAAGAAGAAAATAAGAAATTTTCAGATTTAGCTGAAGAAACGACAGACTCCGGCTTTATTTCGGGACCTCAAACATCATCTTCAGCTCTTTTGGATACAGATAACGGAGAAGCTGGTGGTGGTGGTGGCGATATTAAAAAATTAAATATCCCAGAATCCTTAAGTGAGCCACAACTTTATAATAAAACCCAACAGCAGCAACAACAACAACCCAATTTAGATTCGGGTATAATAGAAGAAGAATTTGACGAACAGGAGTGTAATCTAACAAATCAACCAAAAATGATTTTACCTCATAGCGTTGAATCTGGTATATCCGAATGGTTCTGTAATTTAAGCTTGCAAAGTAATCCCAATGCTACTAATTCATCTGCATCTAATTCTCGAACTAATGTTTCTATGTCGGTTGCCGGTACTGGATTAAATAATTTAGATGCTCCCAAACAGCAGCAACAAAGTTCTACCCCATCTGTCTCATCCACATCTTCCTATGCAGCCGGTTTAACTGCTCAACATTATCAACAACATTCAACCGCCACAATACCACAACAAATTACTCCAGCAAATGCTTGGGAAAAATACTATCAACAAAATGATGATGGTGATACGTAAGTAAATTTAATTAAAACTTATGTACCTATATTGCATTTCAAAGGAGAGAACACACAGTATGTGAATTTTTTTTTTATATTTTTGTCTGAATTTAGTTTCTTTTTTTAAATTAATAATCTATAAATTTTTTCAAAACTAGAATCACGAGGGGAGTAAGGGGGAAATTGTTGCCTCTCCGAAACTTTCCAACAGATTTTAATGAAGTTTAAAACAGAGTTAGATTCCTATGTGACAACAAGAAAGGGGAACGTAGTAACACACGCCGGATATCCGTAACTGTTTAATAAAAATAAAACTTAACCCGAAGTCCAACAATATTTACTGAATATCCAACATCTATAACATTTCATAGTCTCTTACTTTAGTAATGCCTAGTAAATTTAATTATGTTCTTTATTTTCTTAATATTTCGTATAATAGTGTATTCCATGATATAGAACCTAAACGTTCGCATATAACTTTATATAGAAATGTTAATGAACTGGCAGTAAATCTCAAGCAAGAATCCTCTTGATGTGCAATTTTTTTTTTAATTTATTCTTAAAAGTCAAGAGGTACCTATGTATGTATGATATTTCTGATAAATAAACAAAATTGGCTTAAACATTTAATTTTAATATTAATGGAAGCAGTTTAGTTCAAACCTTTTATTAAATATTTATGTTTTGTTAGTAACTTAAGTTAAATTTTTTATAGGAAATACATATAAAATAACTTAATGAGAGATATTTTATTAAACGTACACCCCTATAAACACAACAAAATATTAAACATTATTTTAATAGGTACACAAAACAAAAACAAAAAAAAAATCATCTTTTACCTTTCCTTTAAATCCGGCGTGTGTGGGCATTTTTTTAACAATCGATTTCTACCTATTATGTATTTAACATATTATAAAAGAGCTTGCAAATGTATTAGAAATTATACCGAATCATTTATTTTTCAAAAAATTTATGAACGAGACTTTATTTTTGCGGAAAAATACTAGTTTTTGTACCTGTTTTAAGTAGATTAGTTTAAAATCTTTTTACTGCTCAGTCATAAAACAACCTTTTTTCCAATTCTTTCTTAACAAACAATAACCCTACACGAAACATTACAAAACAAATACAGCAGTTGCAAAAGTTACTGACACACAGGTCAAATAAAATATGTAGTCATAAATAACCTGTTACATTGTTGCTTTTGTTAAGTTCCGTAAAAATTCCCAAATCCATGTTTCTTGCAAAACTAAACAGGTTATTGTGTTGTATTTTTGTCTTTAAAACGTGTTATTTTTATTAAACCAGGATTAGGAGAGAGTTGTTGTATTTTAAGTATATAATACAGGTGTTTTACCTAAAGGCAGGTGATAGTTTTAAATATATTTTTATTTTTGCAAGGATTAACAACTGTAAAATAAAATATGTGTTTTGTTTTTCTTTTGTTTCTTTTTTATTAAGACCTTTACATTTGGCCTGCATCTCTGGTTATGAAGATGTTGTTACTGCCTTAATACGTATGGCTCCTCATCCCTGTCTTCTAAATATACAAAATGATGAGGCGCAAACACCATTGCACTTGGCCACCTTAACAGCCCAACCAAAAATTATCAGAATGTTATTAATAGCTGGAGCAAAGGTAAGTGAAAATAAAGTTGTTTGGTTAATATTTTGAGTGAAGTGATAAATAATTTTCCAGTATTAGGTTTATCAGGATATTTTAGCGCAAATTTATTAAATGTTTTTACTCAGTTAGTAATGCTTTATACTTTTATATAATAAATTAAACTTAAGATTGCAACTAGTATATACACTTTTTTCCACCACTTTATTGTGTATGTATGTAAGAAGATAATCTAAGAAATTCAAAGTTAGTTGACCCCTTCCGTGAATAAAAAGAGACCACTTTTTCCCTAGAAGTCTAGCGTTTTGGCAGATATTATTTTGGGAAAGTGGGAAATATTACGATGGAAATTTTATTTGAATTGTTTTTATCATATTCCTTTTTATTAGAAATAGTGCACTTTATTTTTAGTGTATAAGTATTATTGTCTAGCAAATCTAGATTATTTTTAAAATTACATAGTTAAATTAAAAAAAAAATTTTTTTGTTCTCTTTTTTTTGTGATAATTAGCCCACTGTGCGCGATCGTCATGGTAATACGGCCCTACATCTTGCCTGCATTTCTGGCGAAGAACAGTGTGTTCGCGCATTAACTATTCCCATTAGTGCCTCCGAAGTTAATGAAGCTCATCGTCAATATGGCCATCGTGCCAATGATAGGTCCTACTTAAAATATGCGCAATTACCCTCTGATTTGGAAATTCGCAATTATGATGGTAAGTTTACAAAAAATAACAAACAAAATTGAACAAGTTTTAAATATAGAAATTTTGACACGAAATTTAATTTTAAACAAAAGAAAAACAAAAACAAAAACGGTTTTTTTCTTTCTTTTTATAATGGACACAATTCTTATTCAGACGTCTCGTCTTTAAAATGATATGTATGTGTTTTTTGTCGCTCAATATATTCTTGGATAAGTACTAATTTTTTTTGGCTAGCCATAGTCATAGACATTTCTTCATTTGCCAAAAAATATTATATAAAATATTTATATTTTCACACATTTTGCTTTAAAATTGACAAACAAATGCTTTTCTTTTTCTACTATATTTAAAAATTTTCCGCTTAGCTGTCTGTTTTTTTTTTGCTTATGAAAATTTTATATAAGTAGTCTTTATGTCTATTTTTAAAATTTTAGTCTTATTCACATTATTATGGGTATATATTTTGTTACGAATTTGTTTTTAAACTTTGTATAGAAAATTAAAAGAGAATATTAAGGGGACAATAAACACTATGTATGTACAATATGCTTTAATAGTAACAAGAATTTCAGTTTCTTGCTGAACGATAAGTTTAGAACTTTACATTGTTTCTTGCTTAGTTTTAATATTTTTTATAAATTTAAATAAATTAGTATTATTTAATTACTTTAATTTGTGGAAAATACACAAAATACCTGTAATAACAAAAGTCTAGTTTTTTTTTAATTTGATTTGTTTTAACAACTAGATTTGACGTCAAGAGTTTATTGTTTTTTCAAAATGATTTTTCAAATTTTCTTGAAAAATTCTTACTGACGTCAGCCCCGCCATATGTGGCATTTTTAACAACCTTAAAACAAAAATAAAATAAACAACACAAAAGAAAATTAAAAAAAAAAAAATAATAAATTTCTCTTCAATGTGTATAAAAAGACTGTCTGTATGGTTATAAAACAAAAATTTAGTTTACCCTGCCTTTACACATGCAAGTAATTACTTGCAAGTAGTATATACGTATTATCAACGAAAAAGTCGAAGAAAAAGCCGAAAGTCTTGCAAGTAGCTTGAGTGTTTACACAGTCAGTTGTAAGTTCATTTTTCAAATGTTCTCGAAGCGAAAACTTCCTATAAAAAAAACTTTGTTTTTTGGTTTAACAACATTACCATGTTAAAAATATTAACAAGTTATAACAAAACAAATTAAATAATTCCTTCTTTATTTAATTTTCGGTCCATCTTGATGAAAAAATTATGTTTATTTTATAAAATTTCTGACTCCAGTATTGCCGTAGTGGCGATTTCATAATATTACTGAGAAATTATTTTCATTAACAATTTTTTTTTCAAAATGCTTGAAATTTATGATAAAATTACCATTGAGATGGGGTGTTGTATAGTTGTTCTCTTTTTTACGTGTTATTTTTTATAAATACACAGAAAATCCGCTATAAACATAACTTTTATATTACTAAGTACTAGTAAATTGATACAAAAGTCATCCATGGTAACACTGTTTCTTCATTTGTCATTTTACTTACTGCAAGTGTCAAAAATTCACTTGCAAGCAAATTCTCTTGCAAGTTGGGCTGCAAGTACGAAAAATGTGATGGTGTTAGTAAAAATGTGTGAGTGTATTGAGTTTTTCGAACTTGCACTTGCAAGTGTAAACCCTAGGTTAAAAACACACTATTTTTCTTTATTTCCTTAAATACATTTTTTTATTCTATTCTTTTGTTATTAACAACTTCTCATATGACTTGGTATTTTTATAGCAATGTGTTTTTTTTTTTTTTTTTGTTATTAAAATCCTTAATTACTCATACTAATGTCAAAACATTTGTTTGAAAAGAAAGAAATTCCCCATTCTTAAGAATTCTGAAAAACCAAATAGGTTTATTATTTTATTGAAATACGTATTTGCACTTCTTGGAATGTAATTTTTTTTATTAATGCCTCATCCTTTAAACAAATTACAAAAATATCTGTATACAATATTTCCCCTTTCCCTTCATAAAATTCATTTTCTCCCAAAAAATTAATAACGTTGCGTGTCTAAGAATTCGAAACTATATTTGGAATAAAATTAAATTGCTTATATTGATTATTTTAAGCTTAAACCCCTCCAATATAACCCTCACCACCATCAAGAATTTTTCTTTTAAATGCTAATAGAAAAAAAATAACAACCTTCACATGTAAATTTAACCTTAACGCAAACTCAATTATGTTAAATAAAACCACTCAAGGTAAACTTAATTTTACATTTAAATTAAAAAAAAATGTTCTTTTATATTGAAAAAAGGAAATTTAACCGTTTTATTTAAAACAATGAAAATTTCTAACAATTTAAGAAGAAAATTTCCAACCAAAGTTCATATTCATAACTCTTTAATAAAACTTGTATTTTGTAGGCTTTTCTTTTTATTTATTAGCTTTAACCACTTAGTAACCATTAAACATTCACTATGTATTTGTTGTTTGTTTATTAATTAAACACATCCCTACCCTCCTCACGTTTTCCCCAGTTTGTCATGTTCATTTTTTTGTATTTATATTTTTGCTATTGCTTCTGCTTTTTCCATTTTTTTTTTGCTTTTGTTGCTGGTGCTGGCTGGCTTCGACTAAATATAAAAATATTTTGGGTTTTTCCCAAAAAGAAAACAAAAAAGCGAAACATTAAAATTGTGTTGAACATCATCATCACCGCCGACACCTCCACCATTACCCAAACATACTCATCTTCATCGCGCAAAAAAAAAAAAAAAAAAAAAATAGCAAGAGCAGCTCTTATAACATTTTTGTAGCCGTCATATTACTTATATGTAAAATAAAAATGTGATTTTAGTATAAATGAAGAAGAAAAAAAAATTAATATATAAATATAAATTAATATGAATTGGATTTTAATCAAATAAGACAACGCAAAAGATGTTTGACGTATTTGCTGTATAGACTTTTTACAATAATTCATTTATATCCCAGCAAAAACTTTACTGAACAACCTAAACAAAAGCGGCAAGCGTTTTTTTAAACATGAAAATTTTATTTAAATACAATTTCAATAAAACAAACCGACATAGCGATCTGTCAAATAAGATTTATCAGCCGGGTGGTTTCCAATTCGCATTACAATTTTTTCCCTTTTCCCATTTTTACAATTGAATTAACATAGGAAAAATGGAAAAAGGGAAAAAACTCCCAAGGAATTTTAATTCACGATAGGGGTGATTACTCTTGTTCAAACATTCATGGGTTCCCCTTGCAATGTGCATGCCAACATAGTGCAAATAATGTGTTATCTGCTTGCACTAACAAATGATTTTGACATACATACAGCATAAATCTTAACCTTTGTAAAAAAAACCATTAACTGCACCAGTTGAGGTTCGAACTTGGGTCTTTCCTTTTATGTTGATTTGTTTATTTTTGCGTTCTAACTAACTGAGCCATGTGTAAATGCGTATTACTGTGTGAATTCAAGAAAGTATGTACATATTCATAAATTGGTGTATTGTAATGCTGTGAATAGCGATTAGCTATGAAAGATAAGGCGTTTATTAATTGTATTACAGGCAATTCGTTATTTAACATTAAAGCTTAATGAGGTAGATAACTACTACACATTACTTTGTTACCAGTTAAACAACTACAACCTATTACCGTTATTAAAAAAATTTTGCTGGGATAAAACAAAACACTTTTATTTAAAATAGGTTGAAATAAAAATTATTTAACTTTCCCTAACTCATAATAGTTTTATAAACTGCCGTATTAATAAAACACTTAAATGGATTTGAAATCTATTTTAAGATAAATTTTTATGGAAATTTGGCTTTTAAATACGTTGGAAATCTAAATTATTTTTTCTGAATACGGTACAAAATTTTTCTGAAATAACTTTAAGTTCATTTAAAAAATTCTTGATTTTTTTTTTAATTTTGTTTAGTCAACTCTACTATTTCATACTTAAACTGTTTTTTTTTTATTAATTGAAATTGTATGACCTGATATTTTAATTTATTCGTTTACAAATTTATTTATTATTTTGTTATGTACCTCTAATTTACCAGTGACGTTAATCGTTGTATTTATTATAAACATCATTGCTGAAAATACAAGCAACAAAATGTCTTAATTAAAGCCTTTAACCGGACAGATTAGGGTACAAAGTTTTGTTTGCAATTATCGCGATATGCCACTTGCTATTTTTTGTATAAGTATGCAAATATTGTATTTTAATAGTTTCTTAAATCCGCTCTATTTAATTTCTGTGATAACATTTTAATATCTTCATCTTAAGGCCAAAATACACTGGTCAAATTCCCGTCCAGCATTTATGTTGTATTAAGGCCGAAATACACTGGTCAAATTCCTATCCAGCATTTAGGTTGTATTAGTGAAAATGAGTTTGTATGTGTGACACCGACGATGCTTGATGGAAAATCAAAAAATTTAAGGCCCAAATACATTGATCAAAATACTCATCAACAGGGAAACCAGAAATATGCTCTAAAAAACACGTTTTATGCGCTTTAAATATGCAGTAATAACTGGAAAATATGCCATGAAAAATGTTAAAAATATGCCCTAAAAATTAAAAACTGCTCATTTGAAGACACAATATTAAACAATTTAATAACAAAATTTAAAAAAAACCTAAACAAGGTTAAAATTCATATAAGAGATATTTGCGCCGAATATATCTAGATATTAACATCCATATGGGTTTTTGTCTTAAAGGGATTTTAGGTACGGTCGTTAAATTGTTAACAAATGTTAACATTTGAAAGGAATTAATGTGAACCGATTCGAAAATAATTTATTTTGAAGTAAAATATTTTTGGCACGAATTTAATTTAAATATGATGGTACATAATTATCGAGCTTGCGTACACAAAGAGTCTAATTTGGGTGTGAAATTATAGACCGACTCTCACCATTTGCATAGACTTCGTTCATATTTGATCAAATTATCTACAAAATTGGAACTTGTACTCTGCGCACAAGGCTAACATGGACAGACAACCAGCCAGGCGGACGGACGGATGGACATCGTTAGATCACTTTAAAAAGTGATTCTGAGTCGGTCGGAATACTAAAAGATTGGTCTAGATATAAATCGCATAGCATTTATCCTTAATGACAACCTGCTTTGTTAAGAGTAAAAGAGTAAAAATTAAATGTAGATGTCGAAATTGAAGTAACAGATTTTCGAAAAAAAAAAATTTTATTTGCTGCGAAAGCTATTGTAGGCATCTAAAATAATTGAATATGTATCAAAATATGCATTAAAAAGGCAAAATATGAACTATTAACCTAAAAAATGCTGCAAAAGGGCTCTTTTAACTAAAATATGCTGCAAACGGTAAAATATGCAAAAATATGCACTAACAAATCGATGCCAAAATTCATAAAAAGCTCTAAAACGGATAAATATATTGTGTCTGTCTTCATTAGTCGCACAAGGAAGAACATGCAATTGCATATTTCTGGTTTCCCTGCTCATCAAGCATTGTGGTAGTATTAGTGAAAATTCTCCTTCTTTTCTTCAATTTTTTTTTTTATTTATAAAAAAGCAACACAGTAACATACTTTTTATCACAATTAAACACTTTTTATCTATCGGGCATGTTCTAGAAATCGAAATGAAGTGTAATTTAAATCGAACCAAATTGTGATGTTAGTGATTTGGAAAATTCGAACCTGGATCCACATAAATTAACTTTTCATAAAAAGTTCTCTTTTTACAAGAAACCCTTTAAATCGAAAATTTCATTAAAAATTTAATTTTTCCTAAAAAAAAGTGTTTATTACTAAAAAGAGCCAAATTTACTAATTTAATTCATATTGCTCTTTTCATCAAAAAATCATAAAAATTCTATTATGTTGCATAATATGGATTATGTTCATTTTTTACCTAGAAGTATAGTTGGACAAAGTCTTTTCAATTTTCTTTTAAACTTGACTTTGAAAAATTGTGTGTCTTTTATTGATATTTGTCATATTAAACTCGCCAGTTTTTGGCAAAAACAACTCGTACAAACTCAAGACTTTGCAAAATAAACTTTGCGTATCGAAAAGAGGTCTTAAATAAAAAAACAAATGTGTTTTAAATATAATTTTTTACTAAAAATGGAATTGGCATTTTTCAAAAATTAATATATACTTAAAATATCTGTTCAGTTTAATAAACCGCTTTTTTAATGGCCATAATTAGAAACGGAGTTAAAAGGGCTTCCATGCGCTTCGACCAAGCTGTTAATGATTTTCTTCCATATGGTCCTTTCATCAGTGTCGAAAGGCCACCAAGAATTACATGTAAATAGCAAGACCATAAGGTTTGTACAGTTCAGTCAGGATATCGCAAACAATACAGTCATAAAAAAATGCAACCAAAAATTAAGAATATTTTATCAAAGTTATTTTTCTGTTAGTTAGATTTCTGTATGACGTGCTAAGTTCCCATTTTTTCATATTTGATAAATACACTAAGATTAATTGTTGAGGGAAAGCTAGCTTCTATGCGCATTTCACTGGTTGCTTAGGCCAGCTCATCAGGAAACCTTTTCCAAAGATTTTAGAAAAAAATAGATTAAAACTTCCAAATATGCTCCGACGGTACCAACTGCTAATGTTATTTCATCTAGCAATGGCATTGATGATTATTTGATTGGTTTATCTTGCAATGAGAGTAACTTTACACCAATTCAAAAGCGGATCTGATTGTTATCAATTGAAGCACAGCCGCGAATAACGTTTTAAGTTACAAAATAATAAATTTTCAGGAGAGCAAAAAAACGTTTTTTGACAGACAGCATTATTTGTTTTAAAATTTTTTTTATTCTATTAATAAAAATAATGATAATAAAAAATGTTATGCAAAAGGCTTTTAAAACATTATTCCGCACTGCAAAACCATTTCGGTTTCATTATTTTGTTAGTAACTTGCAATGTTCTTTAACTGGCTGACACTTTGTATGCCATTTTGAAGGCGTTAAGGTGCATAGTTTTGGTTGATTTGATGTTTAAACTGTATAAGAGAGTAAAGTTAACGGTTATCTGCTAAATACAAGTTTTTGCAAAATGTGGCGTTTACAACGTTATTCGCGGCTGGGCTTCAATTATTGATTCCGATAATATGTAATGTTTTGCTTTACTTTTACATTTTAGAAATAATATTTTTTATTTGGTTTCTTGTTCGCACTTTAAAAAATTAATTTAAATATCTTTTTTAACTGAACTTACTCGTTCTTACATTTCTTATTTATTTTTTAACTTTTATAAAACTGGTTTAACCAAATAAATGTCATACAATTTACTGCTTTTGCATTTTTTGTGTTTTTTAAATTAAATAAATCAATTGCTTTTGGTTAGTTTTTTAATTATATGGCTTTTTTATGCAATTTTGGTCAAATTTAATTTTTACACCCCACAGTTATGTGGTTTATTAACCATTTGAAACGAGTTATTTAAATTGACAATGGAGCCTTTTTAATGCGGATTTCCTTTCCTTTACGCAGTTTTTTTAATGCATCTACCGAAATAAAAATAATAACATTTAAAAAAAATTTTTTTTAAGAAACGCTTTTCTTAAAAAAGAACATTTAAAAAAAATTTTGCCCCCCCCCCCTAGATTTTATCCTGGCTACACCCATGTATTCGTGTATTGTCATCGGGAATTTGTATGCCTGCAAAGTTTCATCCATTTGCATTGAGTAAAAGGCGGTCAAAAAAGCATTTTACCAAAAAACATTTTCTGCTCCCCCCCCCTAGATTTTATCCTGGCTATGCCCATGTATTCGTGTATTGTCATCGGGAATTTGTATGCCTGCAAAGTTTCATCCATTTGCATTGAGTAAAAGGCGGTCAAAAAAGCATTTTACCAAAAAACATTTTCTGCTCCCCCCCCCCCCTAGATTTTATCCTGGCTACGCCCATGTATTCGTGTATTGTCATCGGGAATTTGTATGCCTGCAAAGTTTCATCCATTTGCATTGAGTATAAGACGGTTAAATTAACGTTACAAGATTTGATTTTCCGAAGTGAAGCTAAAGAAAAGGTTTTACTAAATTTTGCCCGCCCCCCCTAGATTTTATCCTGGCTACGCCCATGTACGTGTACTGTCGTGTACTGTCATCGGGATTATTTATGCCTGCAAAGTTTCATCCATTTGCATTGAGTAAAAGGCGGTCAAAAAAGCATTTAAGCAAAACAAATTTTTTTGCCCCACCCCTAGATTTTTTCCTGATTAGATTTTGCCCATGTATTCGTGTATTGTCATCGGGAATATGTATGCCTGCAAAGTTTCATCCATTTGCATTGAGTATTAAGCGGTTAAATTAACGTTCCAAGATTTGATTTTCCGAAGTGAACTTAAAGAAACGGTTTTAAAAAAGACCCAAGTGTATAAAAATTCTTCTCCTTCCTTAAAGTAATAGCCTTCAACGTTCACATTGAGTCTCAAAAGAGATGATTTCACAAAAATTGGGGTTTCTCTACTGGAATATTTATAAAAATTTAAATGTGCCTAGATCGAAATTATAATAAAATTAAAATGGTAATTTTTTAACATTTTTAATTTTTCGAATTTATTCTATGAGCTAAATTTCAGTTAAATTAAAAATGTTGAATATAATATAAAGTAACCTTCGGAAGGAAATAATTCCCAGTTTCTATTTGTAATTTTTTAACCATATCGAATACCGTAAATTACACCCTGATTAGCAAGATACTTGTGGAAACCAAAATTTAAAGATTATGCATAATTTCATAAAATTTCTTGTTGCTAACGTAACTATCGAATTTATATCAGCAATCAAATTTACTAATTTGGAAATTTACAATAAATTTTTATTTTTACGATTAATAAACATAAATGACAGACAGAAAAAGTGAAATGCGATAAGATTGGCTTGACATATAACGAACAATTATTTTTAGTATGTTCAGATAAACTCGTTAAACTAACAACCTGGTCAACAACAGAACATTGTTATACCCACACCACAATAGTGGAAGGGGTATTATGCGTTTGTGTTGATGCTTGTAACTCCTTAAGATATTGGTTCTAGATTAGGGCTGCCAGAAGTCTGAACCCGTCGACCAGGACACTTATAATAAAAATCACAAACGAACGTTCAACAAAACGTTTTATACTCCAAGACCTTGTTAAATAAAAATGAACCCCAACAAATTTGTATGTTGATGCATTGATTGATACAACCATATATTTCAGATTTAATTCCAACTATTAAATATAAGATACAAAACCTAACTTGTAATTAAGGCTGTTTTCCTAAACGCCTGTTGCATTGTAGTAATACATGGCTACATGTTCTTAAATGCAACCATAAAAATTTTGACAATTCATTTAGTTCCGAAATGCAACTTTGTAGTTGTCACTGCGCAGAGAAAAGCAAATAAAGTATGTTGATGCAATAATGTTGATGCAAACCATATTCATATACAATACAACGTACGTAAAGATTTAAGTACACAATGCATCAACACGGTGTTGATACATTATGAACACACGTTTAGGAAAACAGCCTCATATATAAAAAACATTGAAACGTTAGCTTAACTTTATTGAAATCGATTAGTTAAACGGTATTTACCCCAGGCTACAAGCAGAAAGCTTAACTCTGTTCATATAAAATTCAGCAAAAACTAAATTTGTTTTGCATTGACCTGTATCAAAAAACCAGGACAATTAAAGGATGGACCAGGACACCAGGACATTTAGTCTAAAACCAGGACAAATCCTGGAAAACCAGGACGTATGGTAGCCCTATTTTAGATCCACCTTTTAGTATATTGATCGACTTAGAATCACTTTTCAATCGATTTAACGATGTTCGCCCGGCTGGCTGTCCATGTAAACAACTTTGTGCGCAAAATACAGGTCGCAATTTTGGAAATAAATTATTGAGAACATTTCGCTTAAATGTGCTCTTAACTTATTTTATTGCAATCTAAATCTTTTAAAATAAATAAGATGACATCCAAACGATGTCGAAATATTGAAAAGTAAAGAATTAAAAGGAGAAAAAAAAATAAACTGCGCTCGAGCTTGAATTAATTATTTATTTTAAAATTTATAATCAAAAAAGGTCGAATAATTAAAAAACTTAAAAAAGATGCAATCTATCATCTTAAATTTTGTTGGAATTGGTCCATATTTGACCACAGCTTTTAATGCCATAATTTTTTTTATAAATAATGTAGGTATTGACATAAAATTTGGCGACAGTAGCTTTAACGATCAAAGTTATTGACGGGAATACAAAATTTATTATTAAGATTTTTGTATGACGTGCTAAATTCCCAATTTTTCATATTTGATAAATACACTGAAATTTATTGTTGAGGAAAAGATAGCTTCTATGCGCATTTCACTGGTTGCTTAGGCCAGATCATCAGGAAACCTTTTCCAAAGATTTTAGAAAAGCTAAAAATATTATACAAATAAAACCCTAAAGCGTATAAGGAAGAGGTCGATATTATGTGGCATAACCTCATAACATAATTTTGTTCTGGCGGGCCATGGGTCAAAATTAGAGTGCACTATCGAAAATGCGTCTCTAAATTCTGTGCTGTAGGGTACCGTCTATTCTTTCATACTTATAAAAAAATTTAAGTTCTTGTTACCGCTTAGAGAACTTAAGAATATTTTGAATAAAGCGCCCCTTACCTAAATAAATAGCTGGTGTTGAAAAGTTTTTATTTCTTTCGGTTAAAATGAAAAAGTAATTTGTTAGTGTTTTTCCTTTCTATCGTATAAATTTATTTAACAATTTTCTATACATTTGTTATCTAGACTGTTTTTCGCTTAATTAACATGGGTTTCCCCAAGAAATTAAATACAATAAACGTATGTTGTAGTAGAAATGTACCGATAAGGGAAAAAATTAAATCATGCTGTACTTGTGAGTTGAGTTGAGTAGATAATTTATATTGTTTTGCAATGAGTAGAACAATATGTCTGGAAATATGATAAAATGAAATCTTTATATACGATTATACGTCATAGAAAATACCCCTTTAATTGGCAATACCTTTATTTTGTTTAGATTACTTATATTTATAGTTCTTTCAAATTGAAATATTATCTTGTTGACTAAATGTTGTTATGGAAAATTTTAGTTTTATAAGTTTTGAAATTATTGGACTCATAAAAGTGTTAAAAAAAATCTTAAAAACTGGTTTTTCTCTTGCTATTTCTCATTTTTTTTTTTATAATTATGTATACAGTTTGTTTGAAAACTTTTGTTTTGCACTGTACAACAAGTGCTGGCATATTCACATTTGCAGTTTCAATAGCATGTGAGGTTGCATTTGCAAAAAAAAAAAAACCTATTTAAAACAAAGACTATTTTTAAATTAGTAATGGTATTTTGAAAAAACTTTATTTAAACACTAAAACAAAAAAAACAAGCGAAAATTCTTTAAATATTTCTTTAGATTTAAAGTTACGAGGGTTGTTTATTTCCAATTATTTTTGCAATAAAATCTTACCCCCGTATTTATAAAGGATTATTAAATTTAACAAACGTTTATTAAGGCAAATTTTCATACAAAATTTGTTTTGTAAACCTTTATTAAATGTTCAATTTTTTTATAAATACGGGCGCTAATATTTAAAAAAAAATATAGTTTTGACAGTTTTTGACTCACAGTTTTTTTGTTTCATATAAATTATGAAATAATATTTTTTCAAAGTTATTGGCAAATTTTCAAAAACACAAAAATTATTTTTATACTTTTATCTAAGTATGTATGCATATGCATTTCTTTTTTAAATAATATATTTTTGTCTAGCTTTTGTAGGTATGTTACATACACAAAATTTGAAATGAAAAATTGAATTCACATGACCAAAAAAAAAAAAAAAAACAAACTACTGTAAATAGAAAATTTAAATAAACATGTCTGCATTAAACTACAAAACTAATCCTAGGAACACAACTGGGGCGAACGACTAATTTCGCCTAACACGAAGAATTTTTCAGTAAAAATTCGCTGGGTAAGTTCTTCGTATGAAGCGCAATAACGACTAATAACTAACAAATTTTGTTATTGTAAAAGTTGTTTCCTGTTTGCGCAAAATGAGAGAAAAAGTGAGACCATATAAAATAAAACTGTGTAATACTTAAAACATGAAACATTAACAAAAACACAGCTAAAAACTTTTTATAGCTTACTTCTTTGTATATTTAAAAATAAAACAATTATTAAAGTAAAATACTTGAAAACTGAAACCAAACATGGTCACCTGGGTCTAATTTATTTGTTATTCGCCGGCGTATGAAATAGAAATAAATCCAAGGCGAATTCAACAAGGTAAACTCAACTCGTCAGCCGTTCATCAGCTGTATCCACAAAAATCATGAAACGTCAAAATATTGTTTTGTTTTTATACTGAAATTTGACAACAAGTAAGAAAATTGCAAAAACAAAATACATGGAGTTAATTCGCCTTGCTTTGTAGTTGTAGAGTTGCACTTACCTTGTATAAATTCGCCTTGAATAAATCTATTGCAAAGTCGCCGCCTAATTTCGGTCGACGCCATGATTGTGTGTACATATTTTCATAAACAAAAAATGGTTATCTTTTTGGCAACGAACATTCACGTCCAAAAATTCTTCAATCGTCCCAGTTGTGTTCCTAATGCATACGAAGAGGTACATACATAAATAAACAATTTTGAAATTTATTAATAAAATCTGTTTTAAGAAAAGCAATTGCTATTTTTTCTGTGTCTAACTGAGCTACCTAAACAAGAGCGGCAAGCGTTTTGTTAAACATGAAAATTCTATTTCCAAAACATTTTCAAAAAACTAAAACGACCAGGCGATATATCAAATAAGATTTTCCAGCCGGGTGGTGTTAAGTTCGGGTTTTAAAGGTTTGTTTTGTATAAAGTGTGTGAAAATGAAAAGTTTTGACATGATATAGACGCTTGCCGCTCTAGTTTAGGTAGCTCAGTAAGTAAAAATATCATAGTTTTTAGTTTTTCAAAACACTTCATAAATATTTCTCAATGTTTCAAATTAATATTGTTTCTAAAATTATAAATTTTATGAATATTGAAATTATAAATTTTTAAAACAACTGTTTTGCTAAAAGGTCAAATATTTATTTTGAAAATTGATTAAATTTCAAAACAACTGTTTTGCTAAAAGGTCAAATATTTATTTTGAAAATTTATTAAAATGAAATAAATTTTTCTCCAAATTAACTTAAATTCCTCAATCGACATTTGGTAGCAGTTCGAGCTGTTTGCTTTGTTTTAAAATGGTTTGTTTACATTTGGAGCAGTAAACACAAACAAAGCAATGCAAAAAAACCTCTGTTGTTTTGTATTGTCATAGTATTGCTGCCACGCCTAAACCTAAGTCGCCTTTAACGAATTTAAGATTAATTGCAATTATAAAGCTTGTTTACTTAATTTTTATTTTTATTTTCATTTTACATTTCATGTTGGTGAAAAGTAACAAAACTTTTGAAAAATGTCCTTTGACCGTTGAAGCAATGCAAACAACGTTTAAGATATAAAGGTCGTTTTTAAGCCCGATAGACTGCACTAATTTTTTGACATTTATGATCAGTATATTCTGGCAAGTTATGGAAATATTAACAATTAAATAACGCTTCTCAATTAAGGCGGAAAAGTAGAATTCGATTCGCCCAACTTATAGGCGCAAAATTTAGTTTAGTGATGATTTGGCTTAACGGGCTTGTTTATAAACAAAATTATGTTTAAAAAATGGGCATGTACGTCCATAATGCGCTTTGCCAAGAACAGCCGCGGTGTCCATATGCTCAAAATAATTGGTCAAATGTTAATGCGAAACAAATATTTTTTTGAACAAAATTTAATTTGTTTGTGATTTTTTTCCCTTTCCTATTTTATTGGGCTTAAGGGGACACCTTTTACAATATTTAAAAGTATTTTTTCTTTATGTGCAGTAGCTAGAGTTCCCCCTACTCAGAAATTATGTTCAGGGAACTTCCAAAAAAAAAAAAGAATATGTTTTAAAATCTTGAAAATCAAAGGACTGGTAGTTTCTGGTAGGAATGGGCAAAAAATATCGGTATATCAAAATATCGATATTTTTAAAAAGAATAATCGATATATATCACCGATATTTAAAATACCGATATATCGATATTGAAATACGACTATCGAATTCGATATTTTTTAAAGTCAGTCTTCATTAAAGACTCAAAATTTTTGACGTTTTTCAAACAATATGCGTTTTTTAAGAATTGGCATCACTGCAGGCATCATATGTTTTTTATAACTAGTATGAAGATCTATAACTCCCAGTCTACAACTGACATGATTTGCTGTTATAACATAATGTTATAAAAGGGTTGTTAAAACATTTGCATTAACAACCGTGTTATAACATAAGAAAACCACTAACATGATGAGTCTATACTTAACACTAACGTCATATTAGTGTTAATGTTAAGCATTTCATGTCAGTTGTAGACTGCATGTAAATATTAGCATTTATAAGAAGAATTAAGAAAAAAGTGGGGTTTTCACATTGCTAATTAAAACAGTAAAGTCAAACGAACTTGAAAAGATTTATTTTATGCGGTTTTGGAATAATATATGTGCATAAATACATATATTTGGAATAATAATAAGATTTGTGCATATATGTATGTATATATATTACATTTTTTAATTTGGTAATAGTTTCAGCAAAATATGTTCGATATATCGATACATCGATATTTTTGAAATAATCACCCTTATCGTGTTTGGCGTATTTAAAATACGGTAATAGATTAAAGGAAATAAATTCACGTTCTCTTTAATCTATTACCAAGCAGTCGTAGGCGTATTTTAAATACGCCAAACATGATATGGGTGAATATATATCGATACTCTTAAAAAATATCGATTTGATATATATATCGATATATTTTTTCAATTTGCCCATCCCTAGTTTCTGGAATCTCTTTGCAAAAAAGTCCCGGAACTTCAAGAGAACAAAAAAAAAACTCGAAAATGATAAAGTTCGGGAGCAATGAACCCGAGTAGCAACCCTAAATATTTCTACAAACTTTGAAGTGCAACTTTAAAATGCAAAAAATTTCCAATAATCTTCTTTTAAATCTTTTTTGTTTATTTCCTTAGGAAATATTAAAAAGTTAATTAAATTTACATGCCTTTAAGTCATATTGAACTTTTTTTTTTATTGTTTTTACTTTAAATGTTCAACACGCGCATTTTATTGTTTTCAATTATAAACATTTGGTTTCTACGTTTAAATTTATCTTAGGGAAATCCTAAGATAAATTGCTGTAAAATTATTTTTTATTTTTTTTTAAATTATGAAAAACAACAAACCCACAATGTCAACAACTTGAAAATGTTAAATTAAATGAAAGTAAACAATAAAATTTTTTCGCTTACCAAACAGCAAATCACATAAATCAGTTTAGAGGGAGGGGAGGAAAGAAAATACTCGTTAGCAGATAAACAATTGTGATGATGACATCTCACCTTTTGAGATTTGAGAAGAGAGAAGTAAATTTAAATATCAATTAATATATAAAAAGTTACTGCATTGTATTCATTCAATAATCTTAGTTTTTTTTATTGCCTAAGATGAAATAATAAAATGATTGCTCTTAGACTTTGATAAAATTTAATTATAAAAAAAATATATGAATCAAGGGTTTAACCGCCTGTTTCTCATATTACAACAACAAATACAATACAGGGCGGTGTTCGAAAATAAACACTAAATATCGTTTCTTAATGTTCGGTTCGGTAGATTTGTGGAAAACACAAACGCTAATAGTGTTTGTGTAGAAAATCATTAAAAAAATAACGTTTCCCTGTTAGTCATCTTTCGAACACAAAAATATTACTGTTTTTATCAAACTCAACAAAAGATGTGAACATTTAATTCCGTTCGGTTTTTTTTTTGAAAATCCACAAACTTCAATGTGTTCGGTTCGGCTCGTTAATGTTCGTCCCTTTTGGCTGGTAAAAAAAACCAAACATTTTTTACAAAAACAAAATACACACACGAAAAAAACATTATAGAACATTAAAATATAATGTTTGTCTACAGTATCACCACAATTGTTATTTTTTAAAAATAGTTATGAACGGTATTAAGGGTTGTGTATGTCTACACAATCACTAAAAAATAGATATCGTTCCTGGGTGTGTGAGCCGAACGTTAAATAATGTACAAACAATCGACGAAACGTCGGGAACAAAATATTGTAATTAAAAATTGAATTTTACTTACATTGAAGAAATTTAGGCCCTATTAGCTTGACAAAAATAATATTCAATGTACTGTTTATTTTCGAACACTGATACAGGGTTTAATAAAATAACTACAAAAAAAATTACAAACCTTTCAACTTATTAGCATAATGAGTAAATCTTTCAAAAGTGTGATTGTTTTAAGTGCCTTTAGAGAGTTAAATTGGATTTGAAATTGTAAAAAACATTCCCAGTTTTGACAACGTATTTTTTTATAAGATTGTAGTAAGTTAATGGGGGAAATCCATACGTCATTGTTATCGAACAAATCACATCAAAACATTAACAGAAACATTAATTACGCCAATTTAAAATGAAGAAGGCTTGTCTTGTTATTTATGGCTTAAAAACAGCAAACATAACTAATAAAAAATAAAAAAATATTCATAAGATTGTATTTACTACATATACATAAATATGTGTACATGAATATGCCTGCATATTAAAAGTTAGCGGTTTTAGTCACAAATTCAAATCATAAACATTGGACTCGATTTCGTACGAAATATTGATTTAGAATTGCCTATTTAAGATAAATTTCAAATTACTTTTACTGAAAGTGACAAAGAGTCTCTAAAATGTCTTTATTTTGTTTTTTTTTTTTATTGAAAAAGATTTCTTTTTTTTTAGTTTATTTTTATAATTTCGTATCTTTTTGTTTTCACGAAAACTGGTTTTAAGCTTGTGCCCACATACTAAAAAATATACACATTCACACACGATCTTACCAACTTTTTGGAAATTCCCACCCAATAAAAAATTTGGGCATCAGACAATCCATACTCACACGATGATCATTATTATCGTCATTATCATTATCGTTTATAATTCTCGGTTTATATAAAGTTAACCCATTGTTTAATTTCTTGTCTATTACAATTTGATTCGATCGGCAAAATGTAATTTGTTTTTGAATTGAAATTGCGGTATCAGTGATTTTTTCTCATTTAAGTTTGGGTTTTTTATAAACTTATTTTATTTATAATCTATTTATACTTAGTATCTTTTTGGCACCAAAAAAGGTTAAGTTTTATTTTATTAAAGTTTTAATCTTTAGATTTTAGTAAGCCACTATATTATATTGAAAATTTCCCGTTTTTATTTAACTTAGTAAGGGAAATTGAAAAATTGATTATTTCTAGACAACTGTATCAATCGAATTCTATTATCGACAGTTTAGTATTTAAATTAAATGAAATTAAAATGTAAACCATTAAATAAAATAAACTCTAACCTTAAATGGCGCCTATTAAATTTTAATAAAAAATGGAATTTTCAGTACAGTAGAATCGTGAAAAAGTTAATCGGTAATGTCACAATTATTTACTATTAACTTTTCAAAACGGTTTCAAGTTTGAAAATAAAACAGACAATATTAAGCATTCTGACAATCATTATGGTCTGAAACTTTCTTAAAAATATTCTAGTTCCCTTGAGCATACTTTCGCGGTTTGAAATCGCCAATCTTCTTGCGATTTATAAAAGTCCTATTGTGCGATTGCAAGTCAGAATCGCAAATGTTTAGCGTTTTGCGATTGTCAGAACATGCCCGATAGATTTTTCAATAATAACACACTAAATTTATAAAAAGCATAAAAAGCATTGTATGTAACTTGTAAAGTGTAACGTAGAATGCAATTAGGCATGAAAAGCAAGCAATGCATGGAGGCGAAAACGCGTGTTGTTGTCCTCCAGCTTTAAGCGGAAGGTTCACCTCACACGTTTTACGCTTTTTGACAATTTACACCTCTGCCTAAGCATAGGATGCCTTGTAAAGCAGGAGGTTCATACCACGCGTTTTCGCCTTCACACATTCCATGATTTGTATACCTTACTTGCGTTCTACGTTTCAAGTTACATGCAACGCTTTTTATGCGGCAATACCCCAAGTAAAAATTAAATTTAATTTTTCAAAATCAGCTGACTTGTTCAAACGCTGCTTGTGATGCTTACAAAAGTAGAAAGTAAATCTACTTTTCAAAGCATCCTACGTTTTCGAACATGCAACAAGAAACATTTATACAAATTTGCAGTGCAAAAGTGTCTTTATAATTTTTTGCTTTTGTTCAGTCTTATTTTGATTAACACCAGTCTTTAAAAAACTGGCAACAGAAAATAAAAAGTTTAAACTAATATGCTGTTGCTTTAAAATATAAGTTGTTTGTTTAAAAATTAAACTTTTGCTTTCGCTTCTGCTGTTTAAATAAATATGAACTGTTGAAAAGTTGATTTTACGTTCGTACAGTTTTGGGTTGCTGTGACTTCGTACAATAGTCAGTCTACAGCAGTGATTACCAAGCCCCGAACTAACCAAGCCCCGAACGCACGCCCACAAAGATATTATGTACGAACAAAGTCTGTTGTGAAAAATACGATTATTGACTGACTCGCGAGCCTATGGAGTGGCTATCACTGGTCTACAGCAATAGTAAGTTGAATTAGCCCAAACAGTTGCTTTCAGGGATGGCATTGAGAGTTTTAAAATTGATCACAGGTTTTTGCGAAATTTCCAATAAAAAGAAAATTTTTGAAAAATTTCCTATATATTTCCATAATGAATCCTTATGAATCCCTTATAAATCTTGTCACTTTGAAAGTCTGTGTAACCACAAAAATGCGAATTTTTGACAAAATTTGCTTTTAATGTCAAATTTTTTAAAATTTTCCTTATAGTACAAATCTCTGTAAATACCACATTTTGAAATATTTTCTATAAATTGAAAATTTTCCTATAAATTTCCATTGTGAATCATTATGAATCTCTTATAAATCTTGTAACTATGAAAGTCTTAAAATGTGTAACGACAAAAAAAAAGCAAATTTTTAACAAAATTTCCTATTTTTGAAAATTTTCACATGTAGAAAATAATTACCAAATTTTTGAAAAATTTCCAATATGTATCATTATGAATAGCTTGTAAATCTTGCAACTAAGAAAGTCTTAAAATGTGTAACCACAAAAAAGCAAATTTTTGAAAACATTTCCAATAAATGTCAAGTTTTCCTATGTAGTACGTAATCGGCAATGTTTGGAAAATTTCCTAAAAAAAACAAACTTTTGAAAAATTTCCCATAAAAAGCAAACTTTTGAAAAATTTTCTATAAAAAGCAAACTTTTGAAAAATTTTCTATAAAAAGCAAACTTTTGAAAAATTTCCTATAAAAAACAAACTTTTGAAAAATTTTCTATAAAAAGCAAACTTTTCAAAAATTTCCTATAAAAAACAAACTTTTGAAAAATTTCTTATAAAATGCAAACTTTTGAAAAATTTTCTATAAAAAACAAACTTTTGAAAAATTTCCTATAAAAAACAAACTTTTGAAAAATTTCCCATAAAAAGCAAACTTTTAAAAAATTTCCTATAAAAAGCAAACTTTTGAAAAATTTTCTATAAAAGCAAATTTTTAAAAAATTTCCTATAAAAAACAAACTTTTGAAAAATTTCCTATAAATAGCAAACTTTTGAAAATTTTCATTTAAATACCTAATTTTCGAAAAATTGTCCTATAAAAATAGCAACTTTTTGAAAAATTTCTTTTAAATAGCAAACTATAAAGGTAAAAGTTCATAGCACTCGCTTGCTCTGAGACTTCTGTCAAAAAAAGTTAAACGAGTGTTTTTTCATAGAACAAGTTACACAAATAACATTTTGACGTGTACTCGGCAGAAAGTTGATTAACTTTGAACTTTTTAACGCCTTGAGTATTTCTGACAAGTTGTTTTTCAAAAAAACCAATTTTTTTCATGTGCGACGAATTAACGCGTGTTATGTATTTCTACCTTAAAAAAGCAATTTTGTTATTTTGAGTGTTAAATTTCTTACAGATTTTAAAGGGTTAAGTAAAATTAAAAAAGTCGCCAAAAAAAAATTCAAATTGATCCCAATAAAAGTGTTAAATAAAGATTTCGGTTTTTTGGTATTCATATATTTAGCATTTGTGTGTGTGTTTTTTCAAAAACATGACATAATTTCTAAAAAGGGTTTCTTCGTTTAAACTTTCATCAATGAGTTTTTATTTTGCAGTGCATTTTGCTTTAAAACTGTTAACTTTCGTCTTTATTTATCTATATATATAAAATTGTAACGTTACTGACTGACTCACTGACTCACTGACTCACTGATTCATCATCGCACAGCCTAAACGCCTGAAGCTAGACACTTGAAATTTGGACCAGAGATTGGTCACTCCCCAAATCGATCCACTAAGACGGGATTTTTGGAAATTCGAATGTTTAGGGGGTAAAAAAGGGTAAAAATGGGAAAATTCGGTAACCTTATATCTCCAAAACTAAAAGAGATACAAAAAAAATTTAATACCTATCGTTGTTCTTTAGAAAAATAATCGGACAGGTGTCTGGTACTTTTTTGAAATTCGGCCCTATTTGGGAGTAAACGGGTAATATCTGAATTTTAGTACTTTTTTGACACCCGATCTATCTTTTGAACCAATAAACATAGAAACAAAGTTAATACCACATTCGAAACCTAACAAAAATATACGAATTTAAATTTGGTACTTTTTCGAAATTCGAACATTTAAGGGGTAAAAATCGTAACTATTTTTGGTACTTTTTTCAAAAAACATTTTTCTCCATTTATTGAAATATTCGTACTAAATTATGGGCTGCCACTATTATACTGAAATTTTTTATACTTTAATGGGGGGAAAATAGTACCAAAAAGGGGAAATACGAGAAATTTGATATTTTACTTAACTTTTTGGTTCTACAACTGGTATTTTTTAAATTATCGTTTATGTTGGCCCTAAAAACATAAGATTCATCAAGCAATGTCCGGAATGGATAAGAATCCATAAGGGGCAGTTTTTGGTACTTTTCTGTTAATTAACTGGTACTTTTTGAATTTCCGTTAGTATTGGCCCTATAAAAATAAAATTAAACATGCAATGTCCCGAATAAATGAGAATCTATAAGAGGGAACTTTTTGGTACTTTTTTGTTCATTAACTGGTACTTTTTGAATTTACGTTAATATTGGACTTAGAAACATAAAATTCAAAATGAAATGTCCTGAGTGGTTAAGAATCCATAAGGGGAAGTTTTTGGTACTTTTCTGTTCATAAAATGGTACTTTTTGAATTTCCGTTAGTATTGGACCTATAAAAATAAAATTAAACATGCAATGTCCTGAATGGATGAAAATCTATAAGAGGAAACTTTTTGGTACTTTTTTGTTCATTAACTGGTACTTTTTGAATTTCTGTTAGTATTGGACCTAGAAACATACAATTCAATATGCAATGCCCTGGATGGATGAGAATCTATAAGAGTGAACTTTTTGGTACTTTTTTAATCTTGGACTGGTACTTTTTGAATTTCCGTTGGTATTGGACATAGACAGATAAAATTAAACATGCAAGGTCCTGGGTGGATAAGAATCTAAGAGGAAAGTTTTTGGTACTTTTTTGTTCATTTACTGGTACTTTTTGAATTTCCGTCAGTATTGGACCTAGAAACATAAAATTAAACATGCACGATACTGTGTAAATGAGAATCTTTAAGTGGGATCTTATTGGTACTTTTTTATTCGTTAGCTGGTACTTTTTGAATTTCCGTTAGTATTGGACCCAGAAACATGCAATTAAACATGGAAGGTCTTGAGTGAATGACAATCTGTTAGAGAGATCTTTTTGGTGCTTTTTCGTTTTTTAACTGGTCCTTTTTTTAAATTTTCGCTAATGTTGGTCTAATGAAAATAAAATTAAACGTGCATGGTCCTGAGTGAATGAGAATCTCTAAAAGCGCTTATAGGTACTTTTTAGTTATTAAACTGGTACTTTTTGAATATCCGTTATTATTGGACTTAGAAACATAAAATTCAAGATGCAATGCCCTAAGTGGATAAGAATATATAAGAGGGAACTTTTTGGTACTTCTTTGTTCTTTAACTGGTACTTTTTGAATTTCCGTTAGTATTGGACCTAGAAACATAAAATTAAACATGCAAGCTCCTGAGTGAATGAGAATCTGTAAGAGTTATTTTTTTTTAAATAAACTGGTAATTTTTTTAATTTAATATTTATTTTTGTGCATTAAATAAAAAAGCAAATTGGTGTCTGGTACTTTAACAAAATTCGGTCGTTTTAGGTAGTAAATCTAGCTTTTAAGCCAATACGTATAGAAATAAAAATTAAATAACATTTGTTACTTATCTAAAAAATACAAATGCGAATTTGGTACTTTTTCGAAATTCGAACGTTTCAGGGGTGAAAATTGTACCTATGTATATCGATCCCGCGAACCTCATACCTCCTAAACTAAAAGAGATAAAAACATCAGCAATTCGCTAACCGTATATTTCCTAAACAAAAAGAGATACAAAAAATTTAATACTAATTATTGTTCATTAAAAAAAATAAACGGAGAGGTGTCTGGTACTTTTTTGAAGGAAGACCTTTTTGGGGTGTAAAAGGGTAAATAAATATGGTATCACATTTTTAGCTTATCTAAAAAATACAAAACAGGTTTGCCCCTTTTTTGAAATTCAAACGTTTAAGGTGTTTTCTCAACATTTTTTCCATCTCTATATAATATTAATTTGTAAAGTAACTGACGGATTCATCATCGCACATCCTAAACTCTTGAAGCTAAAAAGCTGACTTTTGGACCGAAGGTTGTCCTCTCGCCAAATCGATTCCGCTAACCAAAAAAATCCAAAATTAAAGAGATCCAAAAAATTTAACACTTATTGTTGTTCGTTAAAAAAAATAAGGGGACAGGTGCCTGGTACTTTTTTGAAAATAAACTTTGGCATAAAAATATGTCCACGAAGAAAAAGGAGACGCTAACGAAGTAGCGGGTTAAATGCTAGTTATTGATATTTTTTTAATCATCTTTTTTTTTGTGAAACGTTTTTTTTATTACATTTGTTGACTTGGTTGTTATACATACATACATACATATGTACATGTGGGTTTATTCACATTTTTAGGTTTTTACCACGCGTGAGGTGTCCGACCCCCTTTTTAAACGTTTTGTGCGTTAAAAACTGGGTTTTACAAAAACCAGGTTTTTTTTTTCATTGTCAGCACTTAAGTATATAATTTTTTTTTGTTGCACATTGTAAACAACTGCGATTAGCAGTTATTTTGTAGTTAGTTGAATGTTAGCGACAGTGTTGAAGAGGTGGTGGATAGTGGGGTTGAAATTTTAAGTCACGCTTACACTCAATCATGTGTAGTGAAGTGAACATAAAACGTCTGTCCGACTTTTTTTATACATATGTCTACATGTGTGTATGAATGAATGCTTCCTTTTTAAACGTGATTATGCATTTCTTTTTGTTTTTTTGCGATTGTTTTAAAATTATTTTGTTTGTTTTCGATGCATAATGAAATCAAAGGGAAAACCCAATTAAATAAGGCTTGCATACGTATGTTTTAAGTTTTAAACTTGATATTTGAAAGTTGAGGGGTTTCCCATTGTTTTACTGGGTGGCCAAGAAAATCGTAGTGAAAAGATTTACTCAACCAATAAATTTAATAGAATTTCACTTACAATTTAAAACGTTAACAACTTAACAACTAGACCCACCTTTAAGTATACCGATCTACTCAGAGTCGAAATAACGATGTCCGTCGGGCTGGCTGTCCATGTAACCTTGTGCGCAAAGTACAGGTCGCAATTTTGGAGATAATTTGATGAAATTTGGGTCATAGGTTCTTATTGGCACAAGGTCCAAGCCTATTGAAAATGGGCCGAATCGTAGGACCACGAGGGAAGATAGGGGGAAATTTCTTCCTCTCAGAAACTATCAAACCGACTTTAATGAAATTTAAAATATAGATAGAACCATATCTATATGGACACAAAATGTATAAATTTAAAAAAAAAATCGGACCACGAGGGGAGATAGGGGCAATTTCTGCCTCTCAAACCGATTTTAATGAAATGTAAAACATAAATAGATCCATATCTATAGGGACACATTAGCTATATAGTTTTTAAAAAATAGGACCACAAGGGGCAATTTCTGCCTGTCACAAACTTTCAAACCGATTTTCATGAAGTTTATAAACATAGATAAATCCATATTTACATTGACACATAAGCATGATGTGTTTTTAAATACTGTGGTGTAGGGTATCATATGGTCGGGCTTGACCGACTACACTTTCTTACTTATTACTTTGATGAAATTGTTATCAAAAACTCACATTATTTGCTATATTCAACAAAAGTTCTTAGAACTCTTTGAATAAGAAAAAAACCAATATACATGGACATAAATATAAGTCCAATATAAAAATCCCTTTTAGAAATTATATTTTTTGTATTTTTGTATTTTTTTTTTTTTTTTTTTTGGCAACTAATAGATTCAATGACTCAAATCTAGTATAAAATAAAAAATCACTAATGAATATTAATTTATTATGGAATTGCCAAAAGAATTCTAATTGGTAGAATTTCCCAAAGTCTTATGAATTGAGTTGTGGTTAGATGCTTTTAGCTTTCTCACTATTTTCTTAAAATATTTTTCTAACGAAAAATGTATTGCTTTGAAGATGCTTCTCTTTATAGTTAACAAAATATTGTGGGTTTTTTCCATAAGTTATATATTTAACTGTTTTTCTTACAAAGTTAGAAGAAAAACAAAAAAGTCTTGAGCTTATATAACTTTCTAAATTAATTGTCAATCATACAGATTTATGTGTCAACAATGAATATCACGTCATTTCCCTTAGAACTTAAAAAAAAAACCTTTTTTCTAATAAAAATCATTGTAATTTTTTTTCTTTAAGTAATAAATCAATGAAATTTTTATACACTTTTGCCATATTTGGCTATTTCTACAATGAAGGACAGCTTAAAATGATATTTCAAAAACACTCGTTGCATCTATTAAATTTCCCCTTTTAAAGCGTTTGTCGTTCAAATATTGTTATAATTATTGTTTGTTATATCTTTTTAACAACACAAAAATAATAATAATTTGGTTTTTCCTTAATTGTTTTTTGTTGTGGTTTTTTATGAGTCTATATACGGAAATTCTTAATATTCTTTTTAGCAAAAATAAAAGCCGACATTATTATTAAAAAAAAAGATTAAAAAAACATCTGTTAAAATAAAGGTTCAGTTTTTTTTTATATATTAGTGGTATTCACACCGAGCTTGTTAGTCTGTTAGTCGTTACTTTTTTACACGCATTTTGTTTTTGTATTTTTAACGCGCTACCGGATTAACATTTAACAAATTAACAACACGGCACCCCTGATAAAATAGTTGTTAGTTGGTAACTCACAATCAGCTGTTGCAGTTTCTAAATAAATATAATAAAAAAGTAATTTGTGATACATTTCTAAAGTAATATTTGTGTTTTGGCACTTTTCGTGTACATTTAGAGTAGATATGTTAATTAAATGATTTTTTATTTTAAAGTTACCAGACTAACAAAGTTTTAAAAATGGGGTCTTTCACAGTTGGTAACTTTAACAAATTAACAAACTACCGAGTAACAAATTAACAAGTTCGGTGTGAATACCACTATTGTTTTGTTATTGATATTTAAGTATGTAGTTGCGAATAACTTTTTTAAGATTTTGAGGCAAAAACTTGCAAAGTGTAGATTAGTTTGTTTTTAATTGAAACAGCAAAATTTGCTTAAAGTTTTTTAAAAATATAAAAAATTCCATAAATAGCTAAATTTTGGAAAAAAACTTTCTGTAAATAGTAAATTTTCCAAACGTTTTCTATAAAAAGAAAATGTTTAAAAAATTTCATGTAAAAAAATAAATTTCTATGGTGTTTTCTTTTCTACACAAAAAATATCACCTTCTGAAAAAGTGTCTCGCCTCAAAGACAAGTTATGAAAAAGTGGAATGCCCTGTTTTAACACCAGACAAAAAATTGTTCTTCATCGTTACAGCTAGTTTTTTAACGCTTTTTATGTTATTTTCCGACATTTTGTTTTTTTTTTTAGCTGATTTAGCGATTTCAAATAAATTTTAGGGTTTGATACCACATTTACAATTTTTCGGGAATTTTAGCCATGTTCGCAATAGATTCGAGTTTTTCCTCTAAGCTTTTGCGAAAGAAGCGATTTTTTCCTGTAAGTTTACTGATTCTATAGCGCTTTAACGATTTTTAATAAATACAAGACTTTGATATCATGCCGCTGTTAGCAAATTTGTTCGAATTTCCGCTAAATTAGCAATTTTTACCGAATTTTTGCCATTCCTTATAGTTTTAGGGATTTGCCATCAATTAAAATTTATTATATATGTATTATATATATATGAATATTTAGTATAAATAATTTAATAATTAATAAATTTATGTGATCTTATACATGATTTATAAACACATAAATTATGTATAAGTAGTAATGGCTTGTTTGAAATATTAAAAAATTTTGCTATTTATGCAAACTTTTGCGAATTTTTGCAATTTTCGCGTAGCTTTGTTGCTCTTTGAGGCCATCGTCGACGTTATAAAAAAGCTCAATACATAAACTGAAGTCACTTATTTTACGGGGCACTATCAACACTCTCGATTTATTCGGGGCGAAAAGTGCAAGGCTTATGGCGATTTCTTTTCTGAGAAATATGTTGCATTAATGTTACATGTTCTACATTTTTGTGTTCGTTTGTACAAAAAATAAAATTGTGCGAAAAATTTTCAAGTTCTTTTGTGAATATGTTGATAAAAAAACATGCAAAACATGTTGCATGTTTTACCCTTACTTTTACCTAGGGTGTTCATACTGCCCTGTCTTACAACTTTGGTACTTACTACTTTGTTTGTACAACCAATGTTTTATTTTGTTTGTCATAATTAATACCGCTCATAATTTTGTAAAAAAATTATTTTAAAACAAAATATAAATATATTTACACATTAAAATAAAAAGGGTAATCACGATAGTCATTGTGCAAATTTGCAATGTGTAAATTTGCAGTGCATATTATGATTGGTCGTGAGCATACCACTTTTATTTTTGTGCAAATATGCTATTTTTCTAAAAATGTATTCTGGCAACACTAAAAACTTCTGGCAGCACTGTAAAAAATCTGCATTTGTTTACAATTATACACAAGGAAATTAAAATAATTGTTTTCTATTTAATTAATTTAAATTTAATTCTCTATTTTATTTTACAATCTGCGAAAATGTTCAATTTATAAGTTTTCTTAAAATCAATATGGCACTTAATATGTCAAATGTTATTGTTTACATTTGTTTGCAACTGAGCAAATATGCACTACTAACTTTGCTTATGGTTTTTTTAGTGCAAACGAAGTAAAAAAGAGCAAATTGCACATTTTGTTGTTGTGTTGTGCAAATGTGTGTATTTTTGCACGCATTTGCATCGTTTGCACACTTTGCACTACTCATCTTGATTTCCCTTAAAAAAAAGTCTATTTATATTATAATCGTTTAAATTTTTCTAAGCCATTAGTGATGTCATTATTTGTTTCCAAGCCATAATTGTGTGCAGAAACCTCAAATAGCTTTAAAAATCGCTCATGAAGTACATTAATGATGAAAGTGTAATAGTTGTAAATAAAAGCACTAATTGTGTTCTATTGAAATTGCACAACATGTAACACTTCCACTGATTATTGGTAACATTAGAAAATGTTACATGTATATACTGTAACATATTTTTTTCAGAAAAGAAATCGCCATTAATGTTTTAGAATGTACATAACATGCTAGCCTTTTAGAGAGCAAAACATTTTTAGGAAGCGCCCACCAAATTACATTTTTTAAATAAAATTTCACATTTTTTTTGTAGAAAAGTAAACACCATTTCAATTATCAAAAATTTCTTATACATATATAGTAAGGGTATTCACGTCACAAGTTGCATCCTTGCAAAAAGCAAAAGTGCAAAAATATAACAACAACCACACAGATAATTAGTTTTGCGCAAATAATTGTCTTTGTGGTTGTTGTTATATTTTCTCACTTTTGCTTTTTTGCAAGGGTGCAACTTGTGACGTGAATACCCCCAGTATTTCTTATAAATCTATAATTTTATTGAAACCAATATTCTTTTTGCTTAAATTGAAAAAGAAGATAATTTTAATTAATTGAAAATGCATTACGTGCTTTAATTTATAGTGTACATTAGACTGGTCGCATCTTGTATGGGACTTTTTTTTTAAATTTAATTGTTTGCGCTGCTTAAAATATGAGGTTTGGTGTAGGAAATCATGATCTAATTTTTCAGGTCAATCCGACGGTGCCTAGCCGTGCCGGGTGGTGCCCAAAGTTCCCCATATTATAAAAAAAACATATTTTCTATCAGATCTTTATAGTTATACTAGTTGAAAAGCCGAAATCAAAAATATCGCTTCGTTACGATCTTCCGCAGAGAAAGTACTTCAAGTGTGCCAAATTTCAGCTTCCTATGTCATCAGATGGCTTCAGAAAGTTGCGGAAAGAATAGGACATACATGCAAACATCCTGACATACTAAGAAATTATATATTGTATAGATAGATTAACATATGTTCGCGCAACTCAAAAACGCTTTAGCTTATTGAAAAACTAAAAAAAAACCGAAATTACGCAAGTTGCCAGTTACATGCTTTTGCAAGATGTTTTTGTTTTCATTTTGTTTTTCTTAACCTACTTACAACTACAATTAATGTTGATAGAGTTCCAACCAATTGTAGTGGGGAATGTAAGGAGAGATAAAGTCACTGTTTATTGTTGATGTTTTTGTTTAAACTTTAATATTGTTACAAGTAGAACTGTTGCTTATAATTCTTATACGCTTAACAGTTTTATTTGGTTTAATATTTTTAGTTTTTCTAAAATCTTTTTGGATGAAGTTTCCTGACGATCTGGCCTAAACAACCAGTGAAATGCGCATAGCAATAGCTTATCCCATCAACAATAAATTTCAGTGTTTTTATTAAGAATAAAAATTGGGAATAAAGCACGAATAACAAAATCTTTTAAATTAAAATTTTGTATTCCCAAAAATTATTTTGATATTTTCTAAAAATAATAAATTTTGTTAACAGTATGTATTGCTGACCTTTTTTTATCTTTTTATATTTATGTAAACCAGAATAATAAGTTTTTCAAAAATATCCTTAAAGCAGAATTTAAAATAAATAAAATTTCTTAGAAATTGCTAAAAATATGTTTAATTTTTTTTTAAGTTTCTGAAACTAATAAAACTGGTTGTTGCCGTCATATTGAATCCCTTTTTTCTTTCCATTCTTATTCATTATTTGCGAAAATTATAAACAAGATTTCAATGACAAATACATCTAATCATATCGATGATTAATTAATACTTAAATTAAAACTACATTTCAGAACATTTCTTATTATTTTCTAGCACTAATACATAGTTTCAGAAAACAATATACAATTTCTTGGAAACAAATGTATGTTAACTTTCTAAGTTAATTAGAAGAGGGAAATTTTAAGTAATTGAATCATACAAAAAAAAAAAAAAAAAAAAAACTGATAAAACTTTCTCAACGATTTAAAAGAAGATTGTCAACTCTCAGCAGAAAATACAAGTTTTTATATTGTTAATACCGCTTAAGAACTAAAAAAATAACTATGGTTTAACTTTAAATAAACTTTTTTATTATTGGAAGTCTTGGTACCCACTATTGTTCTTAAGGCATACCGGAAAGTTTTGTTGACAGATTTTACAAAGAAGTGACATTTTACCAATTTTCTTAAAAAATTTTTTATTGCATTTCCCTACTGTACATATTCAGTTTAAAAATTTGTTTAATAAAAAAAACACCAAATTAAAACGCCATTTTTTTAAATTAATATTTTTCTGATCGAGATTTTGGGGGAATTTTGTGCATTATTTAATTTTTTTACAACAACAGCAACAACAAAAACAGTCATTAAAACAAATGTTTAAATGTTAATAACCGTTAGATATCTGGAATATCAGATTCATTTAATTATTTCAAGTTTTACTAATAATTTACTGAAAACGAAAAATAAACGAGCTTTTTGTGGTTGCGCTTATAAAACAAAAATTTTATTAAATTTTTAAACCAACTTTTTAAATCCCTTTGAATGTTTTCATTTTTAAATAGAATCAACAAACAACCAACTTACTAAATATACATATTTTTATCTATCTATTCCTATCTTCTAAAGATATTTATAATTTATTGATTTTATGCTTGTAAACGTTTTCAGAACTAAACGATCTGGTTTTTATTTCATCCACTTCTCACTTTTTCGCTCTTTTTTCCCCTAAATAAACTTAGAAATGTTTACGTTTTAACTATTAGCTTTTTCTTTATTTAGTTAAAGTGTGCTTATGAATATGTATTACTCACTTAAAAAAAAAAAAACTGTAAAGGGGGAAATTCCAAAAAAATTAATATATTTTTCTTATTGGTTTTTAAGATTTTAAACTCAAACAAATCATACAATGATTTTTTATAGGAATCACAAAGTCTTGTAACCCAGCAAAATTTCTTTTACCAAGTAACGTATGTTAAATTGTAATAGCAAATTTCGTTAAACACTACTTACCTTTTAACTGCAATAACTCATTCTTTTTACAAGGCATGTCCGCATTCGAACGCATTTTTATTTTACTACATACATAGCAAGGCGAATTCAACAAGGTAAACTCTTTGTCAATAAATTTTATTTTTTAATTATTTTTGTTTTTCATTTAAAAAAAATTGTGATTGTTAAAATTTGTGAATTTTTTTCTATTATATTAAACAGTTTTTTTAAATGACGATCCAAAAAATTTTGGCTTAATTCTAGTTTGCCAACGCAGCTCCAAATAAAAACAAGTAAGAAAGTATAGTCGGTTAAGCCCGACCATATGATACCCTACACCACAGTATTTAAAAACACATCATGCTTATATGTCGATATAAATATAGATTTATCTATGTTTATAAACTTCATGAAAATCGGTTTGAAAGTTTGTGAGAGGCAGAAATTGCCCCCTGCCTCCCCTTGTGGTCCTATTTTTTAAAAACTGTATAGCTAATGTGTCCCTATAGATATGGATCTATCTATGTTTTAAATTTCATTAAAATCGGTTTGAGAGGCAGAAATTGCCCCTATCTCCCCTCGTGGTCCTATTTTTTAAAAAATGCATACATTTTGTGTCCATATAGATATGGTTCTATCTATGTTTTAAATTTCATTGAAATCGGTTTGATAGTTTCTGAGAGGAAGAAATTTCCCCCTATCTTCCCTCGTGCTCCTACGATTCGGCCCATTTTCAATAGGCTTGGTCCTTGTGCCAATAAAAACCTATGACCCAAATTTCATCAAGTTATCTCCAAAATTGCGACCTGTACTTTGCGCACAAGGTTACATGGACAGCCAGCCAGCCAGCCGGACGGACATCGTTAGTTCGACTTAGAAAGTGATTCTAAGACGATCGGTATACTTTAAGGTGGGTCTAGGACCAATATTTTAAGGCGTTACACACATCAGCACAAATGCATAATACCCTCTCCACTATTGCGGTGTGGGTATAAAGACAAAGGGGAATAGAAAAGGGAAAAATAAAGTTTTCATATAAATTTGCGATTCCCCACTACATTTCTGAACGCATATAGCTAATACTGTTATAATTTAAGAGCTTTTAAATAGTTCTTTCTGAATATGAACATTTTGTTTTAAAATTCTTAATCCATTAAGGAGCGGCGATAAGTTTGCGACTATACAAGAGTTTATAGGTAGTAAGCATATCAATTGCTACGCGGAGAAGCTTTATTTAGCGAAGTCGGTGTTTGTTATACCATAGATGAGAAAATCCTTGCGCCCGACTGAAGGCCGGCTATGCGGAGAAGGTTTATTTAGCGAAGCTGGGGTTTATTTGATTAAAAATGTTATTTCCTTGTGCACTTCCGTAACATTTTGATAAAAAATTTTGTAAAAATTGTTTTGGATAAATTTTACATATTCAGAGAGATCTGTTCAAAAGACACCAATACTGGCAACATGCGTTTACAAATGTAGTGGAAAATCGCAAATTCATATGAAAACTTCAGAAGTCCAGTAATCGGAAGCTATGCGTTTCCTATAATTTTGCCATTTAATTTTTTCTTTCTGCGTTGGTAAGCTAGACTTTTTTTTCCAATTTTTATGTATATGCTGGATCCTTGAGCAATTCTTAGTCTATTTAGCCATGTCCGTCTGTTCAAAACACTCTCAAAAGAACTCAAAAGACAAGAACAATATTGGTGTACACTCTTTCCACTTTCCACTCCTAAGCATTTCGGAATTGAACTCTACCACAATCGATTTAGTAGAAAACGAGTCAAATAACCAAATGTAAAAAACGTGCCTTTAAAATTTATATTTCTCATTAAATCTTCTAAAACATAGAATCCATTAAATTTTGTTAAGATTGGTTCATAAACACACAACTTTAAATATAAAAAATCAATAAAATTTTTTTTATTGTTTACTTTTTACTCACACTTTTCGTAAACAACTATTTTGACAAATCGGATTTGTTACACTAACAAAATGCCTGTTATTTTTGTTGGAGTTGTAATTGTTGTAGCGACGAGTTTACCTTGTTGAATTCGCCTTGATACATAGCAACTTTTTTTGTGTAAGTAGAAATATTACGCAATTAAGCAAAGCCGAGAAAGTTATTTCAAAACTCTTTCTTAGAAATCAAAATGATACTTTGGCTATATTCTTCTGCACAATAAAATAGTAATATGTACTAAAGCTGGGATACTTTCGATATTTTCTACTATCGATATCTATCGATAGTTCAGATTTCACTATCGATATATCGATATTACTATCGACTGAATGTTTGTACTTAAGTAGGAAAACTGTATCTAGTTTCAGGCTACAGTTCGTTGTTTTTATCACTTTATTGAATCTTGAGACGTATGCATGTACGCACGTTATTTTGGATGACAGTTTTTAAAAATTCTGATGCTGATAAGCACCTTTCTGAAGGAACCAAAGTAATAGGGACTTTAAGATATTTTATTGTAACTTTAGATAATGTTCTAAATTTGATTTGATTCTCAACCCAAAAGGTAATTAATCTAGCAGACTTTTCCTCTAATTGTTGTTCATTGTTTTATCCTATGCTCGCAATTGCATTATATTTTTATATGATTTTTTTTACATTATAAAAATATCTGACATTTCAGTCCCTATATTAAAATTTCGGCATAAAGGCCAGCTAAGCAATCCATACCACCTGTCATTCTTGTTGTTTGTATTCATTGCTGTAATTCTGCGCGAATGAATAATAGCAAGTAAAAACTTGCGGCAAAAAACTGTGTGTGTATAGCTGCTGTAACATGTCTTCATAGCTGTATTTTCAAAAATAATAATATCAATATAGATATTTTTCCTATCGACAGCACTATCGATATTTTCCCAGCACTAATATGTACTAGCAAGATTGCTTAGAATGCATTTCCTTCAATTTCGTGCAGGGTTTTATAGCCTACTAGCAGGCACCCAGCGGGTGCTACTACGTTGTCCCCTGCCGTAGTCCAATTTTTGAAAAAATTTCTAGCTTATGTGTCTTTCTAAATAGGAATCTATCTATGTTAAACATTTTAATTATCTCGATTAGATTGTTTCGGAGGGGCAGAAATTGCCCCTACCTCCCCTCGTGGTCCTATTTCTTAAAAACTGCATAGCTAATGTGTCCATATACATACATAAGTAGCGATTAATCTATGTTTTAAAGTTCATTAGAATCTGTGAAATAGTTTAAGAGTGGCATACATTTTCCCCTACCTCCCCTCTTGGTTCTATTTTTTAAAACATTTATAGCTTATTTGTCAATATAAAAAGTTATATATCTGTGGTACAAATTTCAATCAAATCCGTTAGATTGTTTCGGCGGTGTAGAAATTTCCCGCTACCTCCCCTCGTGGACTATTTTTTAAAAATTGCATAGATAAAGTGTCCATATAAATGGGGATGTATCTATGTTTTAAATTTCATTAGAATCTGTTAGATAATTTCGTAGAGGCAGAAATTGCCTTCAAACTCGCATCGTGGTCCTAGTTTTGAAAAAGTTTATGGTCTAAAACCATCTTACAAAATTGCCTTGCTAATGAAACCGGTTTGGAGCACTTCAACTGAATGGTTTCAAAGTCTATAACAGCCATAGGTAGAAACATTTTATGTATTTTATATAGAATATATGTAAATTCTCTACAGATTGTTAAGATATGGTCACTCTTAACGAACATTGGACACCCCACACGTAATAGCTATTTTTATTAAACACTTGTTGCATTTTGCATTACGTTTCCTAGATCAAACAGTATTCAAGAGATTAGTAATTTCATTAGAGGTTTTCGCCTTCATAAATGTTAATGCAGTTAATATACTAATATTAACAACACCGCAACAACAAAATGTATTAAAATATAAATAACCATGCTGTGGTCAAAATATTACACAAAAAGATGTATTTAACACGTGTGTTTAATTTATCAGAATAAAACAGCTAATCGATTTGCATTCAAACTGAAGGAAACCAAAACAAAAGTCAGCTGATTCATCAGTTAACAACACATACGAAAAAGAGACTCGAGCTTCGTAGTATAAAATCGTAGTAACTATAATAGAATTTTAAACTTCTTTTTTAGAAAATAAAGTTAAGTAAATCAACACAAATTTTTTAAAATAAAGTTAAAAGTAGATCAATTAAGTGGTCACGCTTTTTTTAACATTTCCGTCAAATATTTGTAAAGTGTGATACATACCTTTAGTCGTTGTCTGTTGATTGTATGAATGAAGTGTTTATGATTAAATTGACATCAGCAATATTAATAAAAATATTTGTGACACTATATTAACAATTTTTTTTAAACTAACATTCTTACAAACGTCTAAATATTTAAATCTTATTGAATCAATTTTTAATTTATTCTTAAAGTCATAGCAAGACTAAGGACAACAAATAAACTTGTAAGATTTGAATAAAGAAAAAATGTTTCATTATACAATGAAATGCCACAAAACAAAATTTTATTTATCACACTGTGGTTCCAAGTTTTAGAAAACAGTTTGAGCTAAAACAAAAAAAAAAAACTAGAACCAGTTTGGTCGTTTTCCTAACACCTTTCCAAACTAAGAAACTCTTACTCGTTGGTAAACAAGAGGTAACTCAACTTTACACGCAGAAAAAATGTGGTTTAAAAACTTCTTAATATGTTTATCGAAGTAGCCACAATAAACTATTGCTGTGTTAAACATTACTATTATCACGGTTAATAAAATTCTGTTTATATTTAACCACAAAATATTAACCTCCCATGAAAATTCAAATATGGTTGGCAAAAGCAATATTATGATTACATGTTAACTAAAGGTATAATAAATTTTAAATATTTACGCCTGTATTTATAAAAAAATTTAAAATTTAAAAAAGGTTTACAAAACAAATTTTGTATGAAAATTCTCCTTAATAAACGTTTGTTAAATTTAATAATCGTTTATAAATACGGGGGTTAATATTTAGAAGTAACCAAAGTACGATTGTTTGGTTTCAAAATTGCTTGATTTGCTTAAAATACTCGAACTCTTTTTTATAATTGATGAGTACAGCGCATGAAATATAAAATGTATAACAGACCCGAATAACAGAAAGAATGCTCGTGCAGGTCATTGCGAGCTAGAAAATAAATGACATACAATTTACTTCATTGTCAATTAAAGGTTAGCTTATATACATAAGTAGAGCATAATAAAATGTAACAGAAATAAAAAAAAAACTAAATAAATTTTACAGCTTCGCTCAAAAAGCACATTTGGCCATATTATCGTCAATTTTGACCAAATTATGGTCAAATTTAAACATATTATGATAAAATATTAACCATAGTATGTTAAAATTAACGAAAATATGGTCTAAATCAATCATAATATAGTGAGAGTAGTAGTATCTCGCTCTCAGATTATGGTTAGCTTTAACCATATTTTTTTCTACGTGTAGGTATCCATATTAAAAATTCTTAAAAGTTTTTTGCATACACTAGCTCAAGTTTTAAACAAAAAAAGCTAAAAATATCTTAACTGTATTTTAAACAATAACGAAATAAAATTCTAGTATATTTTTGAATAATAGATACTAACAATTCATTAAATTTATAAACAAATCTTGAAAAAAGGAGAGTCAGAGGAGTCAATAACACTAAACAATTTTCTAATGATGTAAAATTAAACACACACACACATAAGAAAATAATATTATTTACAGCTGCGTTGTAAAAAGTACATACATATGTATGTATGTATATATCAACATCTAATAACCAAAATGTGCTATCTACATATTTTTTAACAATTTTATAGAAAACAAGTAAGAGGGCTATATTCGGCAATGCCGAATCTAAAATACCATTCCCGATAGTGCGATAAGAACGGAAGTTATTAAAACCCGTTCTTTAGACATTTGTAAATAAATCTTTTTGTGCCACACCCAGTTCTCCAATACCGCCCATATTTTTTTAGATGTTTTGTATTGATAACTAAAAGACTTGAGCCTAAAACTTGGAAGCATTGGCTCTTACTTTGGCTCGAAATTTTCCAATTTTTGTACTAAGGTTTTCAACTCTGTGAAATTTCGGTTAGGTTAGGTTAGGTGTAATGGGCAGCCGACACGAGAACGGCTCAATTGGGTCCTTATAGCGGTCCCCACTGCAGCCTCGAACCACCACGACTCCCTGCAAACAGAGAGATCGACTTCAGTCCTACACTAGACATATCGTCCAGACGTAGAAATTCCGGTCTTCCTAAACCTAATACCCCCGTGACCGGGGCATTGGCAGAGAAAATAAACAAGTTCACCTCCTCCTCCTCATCATGACAACTTAAACAGTATTCATTGTAATCAAGACCCATTCTCCCTCTCATGAGTCCCTACCTTCAGTGACCCGTCATGACCGATATCACTGTTCCTGACTGGACCCTACCGAAACCAATTCGCACACGTGTTCGCGCCGCAGGTGTTCTCACCTTGCCATATTTCCTGAGCTCTTCTAAACGACTCACGTCTGATGAGAGTCTTGCAGCGAGCCATTGAAATACCGATCAGACCATTGACGAACATGTCTTTTAAGAGACAGCACTGTTTGGCCAGGCCGTCTGCATTTTCGTTCCCTGGACACCCACTCTACCCTGGTTACCTTGTCAGCGTTACCTTATAATGTTTCGCAATCTCAATTAGAGTCATCCGGCATTCCACAATTAACATAGATGTTATGAAGACACCAGCCAGAGCTGCAACGGCAGCCTTGCTGACCGTAAATATACATATATCTCTTGATAAACGATAGTACCTTAACCAATTTGCCGCCCCCCTTATGGCAGAGATTTCCGCATGCAAAACACTGCTGTCATCATAGGTCGCGTATTTTCATACGGCTCATCACCATTGCCATGATGAACTGTTAATAAAGCACCGAAAAAGGGTTCCGGAGTGCAATAGTACAGTACCGCCAGGTCCCATGACGTATTCAACGTGACCCTGGCATAAATTCCAGTTAACAAACACATCAAAAATAACAACTAATCGCTAGCAGTAATTTTAATTTCAACTCAACTAAGTTGAGTTGTAAATCGTAAAAGGGGCATAAATTAATTATTTAAAGGATTATAATATTACAAGATCGATACAAGGTTGAAGTGGGGTTTTTACCCTGATAACAATCTGGATCTTTGCAGATAGTACTAATGTTTATTAACCTTAGCTTATTATTACATATTTAATTATGTACTATAAATTTACTAATTGCTTACTGAGAACTATTTACAAATAACAATTTTTTAACACGTTTTAGTATTGTGTCTGATAATATTGTTTAAAAGGGCAAAATCTAAATACATATACATACTTATACAAATAAAAACTTTTTCTAATTTTTTTTCTACTCTTGTAAATAATTAAAAAAAAATATTTTACACGTGTTTGGAAAAAATAAGTAACTAATACAAATAAAAATGTAAATATAGATTTGCAATTTATTGAAGTATAATAGAAATGGAGCAGAAAGTCATCGTTATCGTGTTGCATGTATTAGTGATGCTACGAATATTCGTTTTCGTATCGCCGAATATTCGCCTATATCTTGACATTCGTATTCTCCAAATTCAAGCGAATATTTTGTTAATATGTACGTTAAAAAAAAAATACGAAAATATAAAAAATACATAAAATGAAGCAAAAAATATAACTTTTTAATCATTTGTATTAAAAAAATCACCCTTGTTTAGTAAAGTAAAAAGCTAACAAACATTAGAAGTCTTGTGCAGTTGATGTTACGCATTCCTAGATATGCATTCATTTGAAGCAATTGTCTTTTTATCATTAAAAAATTATCGACAACTAGAATAGGTTAATGAAATATGGAAAAGCGTTCACTAAATTGAATTAAAAAAAGTATGTATATCATCTAGAGACATTTAAAGAAACTCGGAGATCTTACACAGTGCAACACATAAAATGCAAACACCTTCTCTTCTGGAATTTTTCGAAGTTTGTTTTAACCTTTTTTGTCCCAATCTACAGCAACAAGTGCGCCGGAGGCCTATTGGTTTCCGTGATATAATCGTGAGAAAATTTGCATGTTCTTCGAAAAAATCAAGTTTTAGCCAAAATATACATGATACCATAAAATCCGAACAGCAGCCAAACTAGTAAAACTTAAATGGCATGTTGCTGGTTTCGATAAATACTTCAAAAAATTAAATTCTACATGAGGTAGAGTTTGCCCTCGATGACTACTATAGTTAAGGCTGGGAAGCTAAACAGTTTGACATCCAGTAGTAAACACTGTGCAAAATAATGTTAGGAAAAATAAATAAAAACCCCTAAATTAAATATGAATGTGAAAAAACTATCGACATTCTGTGAACACTTGGGCTGCACAAAAGCTCATTCGGGTGGCGGTGCGCTTTTGACCTTTACGTAATAGCAATAATGCAAGTGTAAAAATAGAAAAATGTTCATTAGTGGGATTCAGGTGCAAAGTTTATAATTTCATATTTAGTCATCGGAGTTTCATAATTATCATGCCTCTTCTGAAAACAACATGTTTTCAAATCAACTACTTTTAAAATCACACTTTTGATTTTGAGGTGTTTTGAAAATAACACTGTTTATGTGTTTCTCGGTGTGCTTTCGGCAACACCGAGAAACACCAAAACGGATCATTACAATATTGCACGTGTGATTTTAAAAGGCACATGTAATTTGAAATCACGTTATTGGCTTTTATTTAGTTTTTAGTTTGTAGTTTGACAGTTTTTTTTTTTTAATTTATTGATATCGCCGCAAACGGGAGTTTGTTTTAATTTTATTTAAAATATCGAGTGGCGCTAAATTTCAGATTGGATATTCGTATTTGACGAATATTAGCGCAGATATCCGTACTCGCGAATATTAAAAATTGATATTCGTCACATCACTAGTATGTATAGGAATAAAATGTAGTGAATATGAAATTCCCCATATATTGGAATTATAGAATTTGCATATTATTTGATAAGTATAAGTTAAAAAAAATATTCACCCCTATTATGAAAGTCGACATCGACACAAGTAGACGGCACCTCAACATTAATGGTATTTTCTGAGTCGTTGTTGACAATAATCGATTACTTTTGACAGTCAAGTGATATTTCTTAAGGCGCTTTTAAGTCGACGTCGAGTAGTATTGTCCCCGTTTTAGTCGACAGGAAATTTTGCGACGACTCAAATGAAAGTTAAAGAAATTTTAAATGAAATGTTAACATATTTATTGAATACGTTTGAAATAAAAAATGCAAATTTAAAAGAAGTTATGGGCACAAATTTAATTAGAAAATTTAACGCGAAAATTCGGAAACATTTGCAAAAATATCGAAAATTAAATTAACGGAAATTCGCAAAAATTTGCTAACAGCGGCATGAAAGAAAAGTCTTATATTTATTAATAAACGTTAGCTATAAAGAATCAGAAAACTTACAGTAAAAATATATTTTATCAAAAACATGCCAACAAAATTCAAAATTGGAAGTAAACTCTACACTTTATTTTAAAAAGCTAAATCGGTAAAAAAAAATATGTCGGAAAATAGCATAAATAGCGTTAAAAAGTGAGTGAAGAACAAAAAAAATAAAAAAAACAATTGGAGATGGGATTTTTTTTGTCAAATTTTCGATAACTAGTCGACGTCGACACAACATTCTTATAAAATACCAAATTAACGTCGAAGTGATGTAGTCGTCGCCTTGATGTGACAACAATTAAAAATTAATGTCGACGTCGACAACGCCTTACATAATAGGGGTGATTATCTTAATGTCTACTCTTAATATATAATACAGTTTCTAAAATATATAAACACATTATTAAATAATCCTATAATTACGGTGTCCGACTTTCCATTCTGTACTGTATAAAACAGTTCGGGATTTCATAGCTTTATTGAATTTTTCTTAAGAAAAAAACCTTAAATAGTTTTGTATTTGAATTTCAGGCGATACTGAACGAATCGTAATTATTTCTTCAGTGTTGTGAGAACTCAAATAAATGCTTTACAACACTAAAAAAATAATTTCGATCCGTTCGGTATGGACAGAAAGAATCAGAAATAAAATTGCTTTCGAATCGAAATAGTATTCGATCACGACTGCCATAATTTGCCCCCTGTTAAAAAAAAAAATAGCTAAAACAAATACATTCTCAATTTATTTGACTTTTCTCATTATTGCAAGTTTCTCTTTCTTTCTATCTCGAAAATATTCCAAAATAATAACTTAAAAATGTGTAAAAGATCATTCTTTATACCAGTGATAACCAAGCCCCGAACGCACGCACACAAATTTATTATGTACTTGTGAGCGGTCGCAGAGACTGATGATAGTCTGATGTTTTGAAACGAACAAACCCATCAAACATATTGACAAGCGTTTTGTAAATTTTGATTGCAGCAAGCTTGCATAAATAAGAGTTTTGCGAATATCGTTAACAATTTGCTTGCTATTGCAAGTGTTTTGCGAATGTTTTTGGTAATTTGCTTGCAAATGCAAGTGTTTTGCGAACGTCGCTGACAATTTGCTTGCTAACGCAAGAGTTTTGCGAATGTTTTTAGTAATTTGCTTGCAAATGCAAGTGTTTGGCGAACGTCGTTGACAATTTGCTTGCAAATGCAAGTGTTTCATAAAATTAAGCAAAACGTGTCATTCTCGGCGTTAAAAATTGTTATAATAAGTTGTGTTAATAAATTGTTGTTAATGTTGTTAAATTAAGTGCGTTTGATACTTTTAATTATCATTTGCTATTAAAAAAGGTAATTATCTACTTATTTAATGTCTGCAGCAAAAAGAAGAAAAGTGTTGTGCGCAGCAGCACCGAAATTTTTGAGCATCTTTGGAACGGTGCGGCTGCAAGTTCTGTAAGTACCCGGAGTGAATTTGAAATGTCCGGTGGCTGTATACTGATGGCGATTTTATTTCTTTTTTTAAGAAGGCAGATCTAAAAACATTGTCAACATCCAATTCGAGAAAATTTGTTACGAAAGCGTGGCAGAAGATCATGACTGACAACGTTGCTGAGAGCTTTTCCTGGCGAAGAACTGCAGATAAGAAGTGCATTATAGCCTTTTTACACTGATCAACATCTACCATCAATTTGCCACCATTTGCGAAGATGTTAACATCTTTCCATAAGACATACATAGGGCTTAAAACCAACATCTTTCAACATCTTTAAAAGATGTTCCTATCTCATTTTATTCCATTCTACATCTTTCGATTATTTTAGTGTCATCACTAGAAAAGTGGCAATAAGTTCTATTATTATTGTGGCATCACTGGCAAAAAGAAGTTTGTTTTGAAAGCAGCGTTACCATTTGTCAAGTTTTATCTTTTATTGCAATGTTTTTTTTTTGTTAAGTATTTTTTATATTTTTAAACAAATTGAATTTCAAATACATTTTTAAATTTTGGCACTTTTGTGAGAAAAAAACATTTTTAATTTAAAAAAATTTTTTTTCAAAAATGGTGACATTTTTGATTGATGGTAGATGTTAGATGTGAGCAATGTAAACGAGTGTTTCACATTTTCTACATCTTTGATGGTAGATGCTAGATGTTGATCAGTGTAAAAAGCCTATTAGGGTATTCACTGTCGCCACTGCCATTCGACGTAAGTGAAATACGTTGAATAAGTTTCTAGTTACATGTTAATATTCATATTTAAATTCTATTGCAGAAACTTTTGCTAAAAATGGAGGCAAGGAAGAGGACTTTGTGTTTGCCTCTAAGTCATATTTCCAGTACGCAAAAAATGTATACAACAACTTAAGTTGTTGTATACATGTGAATGTGTCTGTGTGAAAAATACGATTATTGACTGACTCGCGAGCCTATGGAGTGGCTATCACTGCTTTATACCTAATTTGTTATATTTTATATATTCGCTAATTTAAAGAAATTTATGGTAAACATTGTTACTTGATGCTGAAAAATTATTTTTTTTAATAAAAATTGGTATCAATTCCAACCAACTTTGACATATTTTTCTTATTTCAAACGAAATATTGAAAGATATCATATTGAGTGCTTTCCATTATAAGAACTCTTTAGTTATATGACAGTTTTTGTCTTAAATCTTAAAAAACTCAAACAACATGTTCACATTTGTTAAGATTTGATTTGGTCAGTTCATTCTGTAGGACTCTAAGATCCCAAACAATGCAAACCTCTCGGTTTCTTCTGATTAAGCATTTAATCATTGCTTACAAGCGAAATTATGTGTTTTAAAAACGGTTACGGTTGTTGGTTGGATCTTCTGGCAAACAATCCCTGCAAATAACATTGGACCACCTGATCCATTTTGATAAAATGGACTACTCCATGGACTGGTCCGATGTAATGCAAGCATGGACCATGTCATTGTTAAAAAGTGTTTGTAGTGAGACGACAATTCTTGTCATGTTTTTAAACGACTACAAAACTAATCCTCTTGAGTATACCATGGAGTAGTTTTAAAATACTCCTTAGTGGTCCAAAGGTGGGTTATATCGTCCTCTCCTAGGACATCGTAATGTTAAATAGACCAGATTTTTTCCATACGTTTGGGTTACTTTTGGACTAGTCCTGGTCCCTTGTGGACTACTTTTTACACGCTTGTTTGGACTGGTCCTATTATTTGCAGGGATAAACTTAAATTTCTTTGAGTAGTTTTACATATACATACATACCTATCGCACTTGATCATGAAGACTGTATTAACTTAAAATTTTTCCTTTTACACTTTATGGAAAAAAATCGAAACGTAATATTCATATCTAAGCGCTGTACTTTGTCTACTTTTTGGTCTACTTTTTGGATATGTATGTATGTGTGTATTATAAGTTTCAAAATAATTTTATTCGAAAATTTTTTATTTTTAAAATGTTTTAAAACACTGGATTTTTTTGTTTGTTTGATCAACTTTAACTTTTGCACTTTTAAAAAAAAACGTAAAAATTGTTTTTGCTACAATTTTTGTTATTGTTGCGCTCCTTCTGTTTTATATTCAAAAATTATTTGCCGTTTATTGTGATTGTTAATTTGTTTTAATTTAAATACACGAAGATACATATCGTTGGTGTGATGTATAAAGGCCGTTACTCGATTTTTTTCGGAATTGATTTGCTTAGTGATTCCAATACATTTTACACAAATACAGCTCGTCACAGAAATATAATGCAATAAGTAGTATTAAAAATACCGGTTTGCAAGCAGTTGTACAAGCATCTTAACATTTTTAAACATACAGTTTATATTATGCTTTTAACTTCTCCTCTAAAGCGCGTATGAGACGGTCATACTTGGCATGAAATACTTGGTATCAAGGCGAATTCATGTAAACGGTGGTGGCGATAACACAACAAGTACAAAACCAAAAACACAACATGATATTTTATAAGTTGCTTTCGTTGGTCAATATGTCAAAAACACAAGCAACTTTTGACATTCCTCTTTCTAAATAAGAAAAAAAGTAGCACAGCTGTGCTTTTAACGCCACCTAAAAAATGAATTCGTCTTGCTTGGTATGTTAAGAGAGAGTACTAACATATCAAAATCTTTCGATTTTCAACATACCAAACTGACATACCCGAATTTTTCACTATTACAGGAGTATGATGGTATGGCAACATACCAAGTATGACCGTATAATAGCCGCTTAAGCTGCAATTATGTGAGTTGGGGCCTTTCTATATGAGACCAACGATATATACGTATAAATATATGTATATGTACTTATGTATATGACGGCATGTATGACTATTTGTGTAGAATTAAAAATAAAATTAACTCGTTTTTATATGATGGGAATTTCATGGGGTTTTTCTGCATTTATACAAGTACAAGGCGGGCCAAAATACAACAACCAAATACAAACAATAACAATACATGTGTTTTAGTAATTTGTTTTAATTTTTGTTGTTTTTGTAATTTGTATTGTTATTAAAATAACCCATACAAAACCAGCCATATAACCGAGCCAAACAACCCATCTCCAAATCCACTTTTAAACCATCCAACATCGTCATCATTAACTGCGCTCAACATCTATCGTTACCTTCATATCTTACGAGTAACGCATAGACAGTATTTTGTAGATGTATGTATGTATTTGTAGTTTTAGACGTTGAGATATTTAAACAAAATTTTATTTAAAAAAAAGCTTTCACAAATAATAAAAACCAGCTTTATAAATGGTTTATTTATAAAGTTAATAGTTGGCGGATAATTTGTGATTTATGTACTTAACGTTACTTACTACACATGCGAATTCATTCATTAATTTTTTTTTTACTTAACGTTAAAGAAAAAGCTCTGAAAAAAGCTCTGCTCGTAACTTTTTATTGTTAGATTTGAATAGAAAAAAAAAACTAATTGCTTTCTAACAAATAGAGTAAATATAGCTAACTCATTTACTTCAATAGTGACATAACTCAAAGAAATCCATTTCGAGATAAACGCTTTAAAAGTGGTTGATTTGCTCTGACCACTTAGAGAAAAATAACGACTCGTTCTCTTCAAATAATAAAAGATATATAGATTAATTTTATACGCAATATAAAGAAAAAATTTCATTTTTTGAGTTACGTCACTATTGAAGTAAATGAGGGATATGTTTATTCAAGATACGAATTCAGATTTATTGAACTAATCTTAAATATCGTTTTAAAATTATGAGTATGATAATTAATTTTGAGTAATATTTAAATTAAAATGCAAATGTTATATTCTTTTTAGTTTTCTATTATTTTAAAATAAAGTTTGTTTAAATTAGACCGGTGCAGGTTCGTAGGCTTTTGCGTTTAGTTATTAATTGCTTGTCTTCTGCATTTTTTTTTTTTTTATTCTTAATAAAGTGCTGGGAAGAATCCTATATACACCATGTAACAAAAATCTACATACATACGACGTCAATTTAAGGCATTTATTAAAAACTGTTTAATTACACTGTACAACAAATTCAATTTGACAAATTCTTATTGTTAATCGGCATAAGAAACCATGTGACTCTTTCATTTTAGGTATAAAATGTGTTCAGCAAATTTATGAAGAAAGTTACGGAATTCATTTTTGTAGAATATGTTTACCCTCTAACTCCTCAAGGTTTGGGTCTTTTTTGTCCTTCTTTTAAAAAAGAGGATTGAAGGGGTTAAACCTGAAAGGAAACTAACGACTTTCAGTGTTAATATTATAGAATCATAGCTATCTTTAATATTCATTCCATAGGCAATTGGAATAGGATGTTTGGTATTATCGTAATACAGAAGTACAGATTTTAGACTCTTCTTAGATGAATCAAAAAATATACGCCAGTCGTCGTGGTTATACTCAAAATTGATTGTATTCATTATTCCTTTAATATCGTTGCAATAAGCAAACGTGCTATCATCGTTTACTGAAAAGATCGGCAGAAAGCTGTCTTGACGCTTACGAAAGCTGGTAACATTGACACCAGGTTCAAATAGATGCGGACTTTTTAAGTCTGCAGCTAAAATTTCTGATTTTAACTCCTTAAATCCCTGTTTTAATGGTGTTTTTGCTCTTTTTTAAAAGAAGGACAAAAAAGACCCATACAATGAGGGGTTAGAGGGTTAACATATTCTACAAAAATGTTCTCCGTTATATTTTACATAAATTTGCTGAACACATTTTATACCTAAAATGTAAGAGGACCACATGGTTTTTTATGCCGATTAACAATAAGAATGTGCCAGAGCTGGGAAACTTTAACCCCCCGATACACGTGTCTTTTTTTTGTCTCCTCTATAAAAATTTATAGGCTGGACCTTGTAATTTTTTTTGTGTTGTACAGTGTTATTCATAAATACAATTTTAATTAAAAATTAAAAAAATTATGGTTCAGATCGGACAAATACTTGTTTAATTTTAAGAAATATTAACACATAACCAACCATACATTACTTTAAAAAGAAAACAAATTTTGTGTTTGATTTGAAAAAATATTTTACTAATTTGTACGTTTTTTTTTTTTTTTAATTTTCAGGTGAAAGATGTGTTCATTTAGCTGCTCAAGCTGGTTTTATCAATATTTTACGTATATTGGTTTTATATGGAGCTGATATTAATGCTAGAGTAAGTATTAGTATAAAATTTTCATTTATTTAAGAAAACTTTACTAACCTTTTATCTTTACAGGAAGGCAAATCTGGACGTACTCCTCTACACATTGCCATTGAAAGTTGCAATGAAGATTTAGCCAGTTATCTTTTAGATGATTGTCAAAAATTGAATTTGGAAACAGCCACATATGCCGGTTTAACTGCTTATCAAGTGGCCTGCATTTTAAATAAATCGGAAATGCAAAATATTTTGGAAAAGAGGGGAGCTGAACCAATAACGCCACCAGATAGTGATTATGATAGTAGCGACATTGAAACAGATCTTGACGATTCAAAGGTGAGCCTATAAAACAAAAATAAAAAAAAAGATTAAATTTATCAAAACAAATAAAAGGAAATATACTGAACTGGCCTTCAGTTTATCTCAGTTGAACAAAAAAAAAATATATAGTTAATAATTGAAATAAGTTCATAAAGAAAAAAACTAAATCCTGTATTGTTAACCAAAAAGCAGAAACAAAATATATATAAAATTAAAAAAAAAAAAAATAGAAAAAATTTTTTAGAATGATAAAATTTACACAACAAAACATAAAACTATTTAAATGTTTAAAAAGAAAAATAAATTTTATAATACAAAGAATGCTCATAATAAAATAAAACAACATTTTTAAATAAAGTTCTATGTTTTAGTAGAGCTAAAAAAATGGAAACTAATCATAATGCAAAATCTTAGAAAAATCAGTAAAAATGGGTTTCAATAAAAATTATAACAATTTAAAACAAATCAACAGAAAAATGAAAAAATAAATGTTGAAATAAAGCTTCTTTAAACAAAAAAAATTTAAAAAAAAGTTATAATTAAAAACAAGTTGGAGTCCTATATTCGGCTTTGCCGAATCTTATATGTACACCCTTCACCATATTTTATACAAAAAAAAATTTTTTATAGTTTTAAAGTTTTTGATTTGTGTTTTCAAAAATGGATATGGCAATGCACATACATATAATACATCCAATATGACAAAATAGAAAAACTTTGTAAATTGCCCAATTTATTCTAAAATCGAAATATTCTGTAAGTCAAATTTGAGCCTCAACAATAACTACCAGGAGGGTTACCGCGAACAATTTGTAATGTGTACTGGGGTCTAATCACCGCATTCGATACTATCGTATCGAATAAACACGATAGTTATTTTTTTGCATACGATAGACACTGACGTATCGAATGAAAACTCGATAAATGTAATGTCGATTTACTCGATATCGAATGCTATTATTTCAAATTCAATACATTTCATTCGATACCGAGTTTCATGATACCAAAATAAATAATTTCGATCAATTTTGCTCGATATCGTATGCTGTGATTAGACCCCTGTATTTAATGCTTATAAGCATTTCATTATTTGCACGATTTTTGGTGATTTTAAACGAGAAATGCATTTACAAAAACTGCATATATACTGTGCTTTTAAAAAAAGCTTGCTTATTTGTTCAGCAGCATGAAAAGTTCATTATAACATTTAAAGTTTAAGCAAATTTATGGGTCGATTACAGATGCAACTGATTTGAAGTTGAGTTGCCAGCAGCGAAATCAGGCAACGTCGCTCATGTTAAAATATAAAATAAAAGAAAACAATTTATATTTTAAGTTTGAAACGATGATTAAAAAAGATTTGTTAATGCAATTAATTAAAATAGATTTCTTTAATCTATTACCAAACAGTCGCAGGCGTATTTTAAATTCGCCAACCACGATAAGGGTAATTGTAAGGCATAAATACGGGATATGCATATAAGCAAATGCTTATACTCGAAATAATTTCGGATATTAGAAATAGCAAACTGTAATTTAAAAAGTTTGTATGCACAAAAACTTAAAATGCTTCAAACCGATTTGAAAATAAGCGATAATTACTGTATTAAGATTTCCGTTTTTTTATACTTTTTCGGAAACAAAAAATCTCCTTTTAAAAGAACATCTTTTTTATTACGAACCATAAATTTTTATCAGATTTCCCAATTCTTTATAAATACAACTTTTCTACGAGTTCGAAAATCGTATTACACAGCACAAATTGTTCGAAATCTTAATTTATTTCTTTCGTATCGAATATGAAAGTGAAGAAGAACTGTTATAAATTAAAACAAGCCTTTAAAGGTTTTAGTTTTATGGGTACAAATTAAAGGCAGTTGTTATTGTTTTAGCAGCTTAGAGGCAGTCGTGAATTTTTTTTCACATAACATCCCTTTGTTTTTCCGGACTATATCTGGTAATTATATAGATATATGTAACAACCTGGTGCCCATCAAATCTGGGATCTTCGAAAATCCCATTTCAACCAACGTACGGCCAGACGGACGGGCATCCAGACATCAAATCAGCTTTGCTACTCATTAGGATCCAGAACAGGGAGGGTCTAAAGATCAACATTGACATTTAGATCAACCCTGTCGAAATAACAAACCGAGTGACAAACTTTTATATAAAACGAACTTTTACCTGTGGTGAAGGGTATAAAAACATTTTTTTTCTTTACTTATTTTTAATTAAAATTTAGTGTTCATAAACAACCAACAAAATAATTTTTAATTTTCTTCTTAAATACAAACAGGAAAAGAAGGGACCAATTTCTTTTTTTCATAAAACAAAAATTACAAAACAAAAAAATTTCATATTCTATTTGTTTTTTAAAGTAAATTGTAATACTGTGCGTCTGTATGTGTTTCAAATAATTATGTTTTTAGTCGTTTTATGCTTTAGTTTTTTAAGTTTTCAGTGTGTGTCTGTCACAGTAGTTTATAGTTTTTATCAATATTGTCAAATAGAAATGTCCATTTTATGTGTATATGCTTTTTTTTCTTAATTTTCTCTAAATAATTCTTTAAAATTTTTAATATCTAATAACACTTTTAGTTTTCTTTTTCTTTAAGATACTTTAACATAACGTCGTATTATTAAAAACTATTAATATTTGACTGAACTAATTACTTATTATGTATTAAAATTAAAAAAAAATCAACCAAAAATATTAAAAATCAAATAAAAATTACAATATTTTATTGTTAAATAAAAAATTTAGTGGCCTTTTTTATTTTTGGATTTGTATAAATAAAAAACAAATTGTATTAAAATTACACACCAGGTATGTAAAATTAAAAATTATTTTGTTGGTTTTCTATAATAATTTTTAAGTGTTAATTATGTATTGAGTAATTATTGTAAAATGTTTGTAGTATGAAATTGCGTAAATTAATACCACAAAGCATAAACGTTTTAAAAGTTAGTTTTTTTTAAATTTGGCATGAACAATAACTTTTTATGCAAAAAAATGATAATTAAAAAAATGACTTTACATTGCACGTTTTATAAATTCGAACGTCAACGTTTGCATTGAATTTTATATGGAAACTATTTTTAAAACTGAGTGTTTTTGATACAAATATGTATATAGGGCCGTATTCATAACTAAAGTTAGCACAAAGTTTATTCATAATACACTTAACAAACTCTGACTTACGATTTACTAAACTCTTGTTAACGACCTGCCAAACATTTGCCAAAGTGTAAAAAACAGCCGTTTAATGTCAAACAATGCACTAGAAGTTCAGGGATTTGTTAATTAATTCTGATTCTAATTCAAATTTGATATTTTAATTAGTTGAAAAAACAGACAAGCCGGGTACATGGCGTTTTAACATAATTCGGGTACGTTGAATCCAGTGGTGCTCGCCGTTTTTAGGTTGGCTCTGGTTTTCGAGATATACCGTTATTTCGAAAATGGAGGAGGTTGCACAACATATGTTCGCGTAACACAAAAACGGTTTAGTTTATTGAAATTACTAAAAAAAACGAAATTCCGCAATAAAATTTCCTAATATGAGCAGTCGTTTTTGAAACATTTTATCAAAATTTCGAAATGAAATTCTTAAATTTGTCCCTGCAGCGCCTAGTATGCCCCTATATGGGTCAAATGTGTGACCAACCCCACTTTATTTTTCATCTAAATCATTTATTTCTAACATACCTACCCATACAAAATGTTCAATGCAGACTAGAAATATATTGAAAAAAGTCCCATAAATGCCCAGTAGTCGCCCCTAGTAAGATAAAATGTATGACCGACCTCAATTAGTTTTTTTGTCCTTAATATTTCTCCTTAATATATCTCCACTTTTTAGGGAGGTTCCCATAAAAATATGGTGTTGTATGAAATTCTTAAATTAATTAAAATTTTTCGACTTTTGTGAATAAAATCAAAAGTTGGTAACAGATTTTAATCATTTATGGCTTGTTTTGTTTGCAACTTTTTTTTTATATGTCTGCAAGAAGCCAAGCTGGATTTTTTTTTTATGAATCTTTAAAAAACTAAAATTTTGAAATTTGGAAAAAATTGTGTTTCAAAAACGACTGCTCATTAGGGATATAACTTTTTTAACAATTTTTTAAAATATCAAAATTGGCATAGCACAGTTCGATAGAGCATAAAGAACTATAAGGGAACGTATATATATTTTTTCGCTAAGTAAAAAAAAGTTCACGCACCAACCGCGATGAAGTTTTGAAAATTTTCAATTTTATTTTTGGTTAAGAAAAATTTATAATATATTAATTTTAAACAAAAAAAAGCTAAAGTATGAAATTTCATTAATATTTAGAGATGGAAAGAGATTTTTCCGCAAACCAAAACGTATAAAATTATGGATATTCAGTATTGCATTGGTTGAGAAAAACCAATTGGTGCGTGAACTTTTTTGAGTAAAACTACATAAGATTATGATTTTCGTGGTTACTAGGACATGGTTGACCTCATGGTTCTATGCCAAAATATTGGTTATACCCCTACTACTCATATTAGAAAAAAGTTTTACTTTTCTTAAAGGAAATTTTATTGCTGAGTTACGCGAACATATGTTGTGCAACCTCCACCATTTTCGAAATAACGGTATATGTATCTCGAAAACCAGAGTAAATCTAAAAAAACGGCGAGCACCACTGGATTCAGCATACCCGAATTATGTTAAAACGCCATGTAGCAAAAAAAAAGTGTCAATTTCTTGCACAGTGTAATATTTAATTCTTGACTGAGATGGGAACCGAACCCAGGTTTTCACGGACAGGTTTCCCTTACAAGTTGCACTGAAAATACAGACTATTTAAAACTGATAATATCGTTTTCAGTATCATTAAAAATTTATTTCTAATACATTTTCCTCTTATTTTTTGGGTTATATTCTTTTACATTTTATATAACATTTGTTAATTAAACTGTATTTTAAACAAAAAATTAAGACTTATAAAAGTATATATGTACGTAGATTTTTAAATCCCTCGTAATTTATCAGACCTTTTAAAAACGATCGTTTTAAAATCCATCGATTGTCATCACTTACCTGACTAATTGTAAAAAGGGCATTTTTGTGTAACAAGTGCACTTTTGTGTAAAAAGGACATTTTTATTTAAAAGACTATTTATGTGTAAAAAGCAGTTTTTTTGTGTAAAAAGTCCATTTTTTAGCCCACTTATGTATAAAAATTAGCTTTTCGTATAAAACGATCCTTTTTTAAATCTATGTACTTTTTAATTACATATTGTACTTTAATTTTTACAATGTTTTTTTATATTTTTCTGTTATATTTTATGTTTTTAATTTTAATTTAATCTTTTATCGTTAATTTTTATTTTCAGTTATATGATCGCTTTGGTGATCCTGGTTACTTTGTTGGCTACAAGGGTGGCAATGTCATGACAGTGGCTTGATAAAACATCCCGTTATACCCACACACTCGCCCTATCCTGTCTGTATCTCTCTTTCTCTAGTAACAATTATCCCACGATTAATGCAATAATTAACAAAATTTTGTTAAACACACTCTTAAAACAAACAATAAATAATAAATATCGATTTGTATTCCCTTCGTACGTACTATCAACTTTTTTATAAATTTATTTAATATGACCGACATTGTATATAAGATGACCTGCCCCAAACGTTTTTTTTTTCGTACAACGATATTTTGTGCTTTTTCTTAGAAAATAATTAAAAAAAAAAGAAAATCGTTTTTCATTTCCATATTTAAATATATTTTTTTAAATGTAGTAGGTTTTGTTAAGTTTTTGCTTTTTGTGCAATTTCTTAAAAAAAAATTGTGAATATATGCAAAAAAAAAATGTTAATAATTAGTTAAAAATGGAATGTCGTTTTTGTATTATGTGTGCAAACTTCAGTTTATTTTGCAATGTTTAAAGCACTTATGTATGTATGTATTTTAATAAGAAATATTTTTAAATAACTTATGAATGTATGTAAACGAAAACCAAGAATAAAAATGTAAAATTATTTATACGTTTTACAAAAGAATAGTTTATTTATTTATTTTCTTGCAGAAAAATTTTAATAATTGGGTTGTTCATGGAAGGCTGATTACCAGGTTATATGATTATTTAGCTATAATAACAGCAACAAAATATTTAAAAAAAAACTTTAATAATTGTTGCTAATATACCCATTTTATCCTCTAAATATTAAAATTTCTAAAAATCTCTTCCGTGGATCTATTCGTTGGAGGACTTATTCATTGTCCAAATTTCATGTCTCTAACTTTAGCCGTTTGGGCTGCGCGGTGATGAATCAGTCACTGGAATAAGTCATAAATTATATACTTAATATAACATGGAAAGTACCACAAGTTCAACTTTCTAATACATATAAATTGTATATATTTAAAACAATCAACAATCGTCATCCATTAAATATGTATATCATTTCGAAGTTATGATATGTATTAGCATCCTTCGCTACCAGAAAGTACAACTGTTTTGTGGAATGTTAAGCTAGCCAAAAAAAATGAAAGACCTCGTTTTCTTATTTTTGGATTTCGAAACACTACTAACAAACAAGTTTATACATTGCGACTTGTCAGATATAAAAGTTTATCTAAATTCTGATTCTTATCCATATGATGATTTAAATCTCAAATTTGACAGAAATCGTTTTGCTCTACTATACGATATGTATTTGAAGTTTCAACAAAGATATTATTTTAGTTGCCCACAACCAATCCGATGCTCCTTTAATTGTGTAAGATGTGACCCATCAAAATGAATCAGTCAAAATTGGACCAATCGATATTTATTTATTTTTCTTTATTCATTAATAATCAAAAAGCCAACAAGGCCAAAAGCGATTACATTTAAAATTTAGAGTAAGAAAATTACACCTTAAAATAGATTACTTAGGTCTTATATTACATTATATATTCTTTTTTTTTACCTTTACCTTAACCGCACTTCTTAAAGTTCATCATTAATAATATTAGAAAATAGTCAGTAACAATTATAGCGCATTATCTCAAATATTTTTCAAAATAATATTCCTAAATCTTGCCAAACTTACTGAGAAATTTCTGCCATCATATGGTATTATGGTGTTCCACAACCTACATATTCTGGCAACAAATGATCTGTGCATAAACAGCGTATTCATTCTCGGACTTATTAACGCTGCAGCTCTGGAAGAATGGGAAAACGTGAAAAGTCTCGTAAGGCATTCAGGCTCACCAAATTTAATTATTTTAAAGAAGAACAAGAGTAACCGCATTTTAACAAAGCTGTCAAAATTCATGCCTAAAAAATCAACTACAAATGAAGTAATGGAAGTTCTCACATTAACACCGTAAACAAACCTTAATATACGAGGAAAACATTTCCTTATTTTCTCAAAATTTCCAGAATTTCCACTCGAATAAATCTCTAGTCCATACAGAAAGTTAGGCATCAATATTGATTTCGCTATCTTAAAGAAAAACATGTTCTGGACAAGAGTTTAGCTGTTTGAAAGTCAAAAGTTAGTTTATCATCCAAATTAATTCCCAAAACCCTGTGGTTTGACACAAACTCAATAACTGTGTTATCCATCAAAAGATTCATACCATTTAAGTGAATGTTACCAAACATCATTGCACAAGTTTTAATTGGGTTCAGATTCATTTTGTTTTCCATTGACCATTGCGATATTCTCATCAAATCTCCGTTTATAGCATTAAGATATTCTGCTACAGACAACCCATTTTCAAGAAAGGAAATTATGTGTACATCATCTGCATATATATTAGCATGGCAGAATGATAAAACATTTACTAAATCATTAATGTACATTGTGAAAAATAATGGCCCTAAAACGGAGCCCTGAGGCACACCCCTATTTACACAAGCCTACATGCTGACGATGCAAATTGAAATTGGCTGCACATTTTCATAATAAGCTTTCCATGACAGATAGAATTAAAAGCCTTGGTAAAATCAAGAAAAATTGCAATTGCCCCACGACCATCATCTAAATATCTTCTTATACTTTCAACCATACTTAAAACTAACGATGTAGTACTATGATGGGAACTAAAACCCGACTGATAAGGGGTGATTAAGTGACTAGTGTTGAGCTGATGTGATATTCTGTTATGTAATATATTCTCGAAAATTTTAGAATAAATGGGCAAAATACTTATTGGTCTAAAATCAGAGCAACTGGTAGGATATTTAATCTTTGGTAAAGGAATTACCTTAGCTAACTTCCATTTTTCTGGAAATATTGATACCACTTAAATTGTGTTATAAATATGATTTAAATGTGATATAACGAATGGAATAGTTAGGCGTAAAAAACGCAATGACATTTCATCATGCCCAACTGCTTCATTTTCTTTAACGACATTAATATTTCATACTCTTCTATTCGAGAAAAGGGAAAAATTTCCCTGAGATTCTGAACTATTAAAATCAACATTCACTGTATATTCGCATTGAGATGAAAACTTTAACAAACATTCCAGCCATATTGTTTAATTATATGTACATGATTAAATGTTCGAATACATACCATTTACACATGTAATCAAAAAAATTAATGTAAAATATAAATAAAATAAACAATTCTATATATATTCACCCTTTTTCACCCTTATTGTGTTTGGCGTATTTAAGATACGCCTACGACAGTTTGGTAATAGATTAAAGAAAAAAAGTTCACGTTCTCTTTAATCTATTAACAAACAGTTGTAGGCGTATTTTAAATACGCCAAACACAATAAGGGTGATTGTTTTTTCCATTAAAAATCTTTTGTTTTTATTTATTTTATTTGTTTATTAATATTATATGTAAGTAAGTATTTTTATAAATTTCATAATATTGTGAAATTATCCTTCATATACGTTAATGATAGAAATAGTGATTTTAAAACAAGACCACTATTCGAACGAAGTCAAAATGTTATAAATATAAGAACAATCAATATTAACGATTATTCACAAACGTTACATATAAGTATACAGTAACATATTCAACAATGATTACACTACGTGACAAAATTTCAACAAAGTCGTGACCAAATGAATCTGACAGCTGATCTTTATGTTAAAGAGAGAAAAAAGTAGAACGGGTTTTGAGATATTCCGAAATAACCGTTATTTGTGTTTTTTTAAAAAAGATGATGTGACTGAAATGCAAATATTTTCAAAAATGTTAAACGGATTATGTATTTCAAAGTTGTTCTTGCGAGTCAAAAATTAATTATCAAGGTTTCGTTATAATGTGCTAAATTCCCATTTCATATAGCTATTCCTATGCGCATTTCGCTGGTTGCTTAGGGCAAATCGTCAGGAAACTTCATCCAAAGATTTTTGAAAAACTAAAGATATACAAATAAAACTGTTTAGCGAATAAGAATTATAAGCCCCACTTTTACTTGTAACAATATCAAAGCTTGTTTAGATTATTTTAATATGTACATTTGGCGCCAAACAAGACATAGATTGGTACAAAAAGAAATTCAATAGTTTTAAGCTATTTTTAATGTTTATTGTTACTAAAAATTTAGCTTTGAATATTTATTTGTTGTGTTTTTCTTTGATTTGATACAAATCCAAAAGTGGGTTAATTCAATTAATCGTCTGTAACTTTGTCATTTTTGCACCGATCTTGATCCTATTGGGCACATAAATTACGTATTGAAATAGGCTAATGTCGTAAGTGATAAAAGTTTTATCATAAATTATTTTTATGAAGAAAGGAATTTTACAACATGAAAATCAATTAAAATTTACTGATAATTTTTCATTCTTGACTCAATCTGGGCTCGAACCCAGGCGTTTTTACGGACAGGTTACCCTGACATGTTTCGATTGCAACCACTCAATCTCCTCAGAGGGCTTGCCGTTTAACACTCGCAGCCATCGACGACTGCTGACGTCATTAGTCAAACATCAATCCTTAAACCAAATTGTATTTAACCTTTGGTAGATCGAAATTTGTTTCGAATGATTATCTATTTTAATTTATTTTACATGTTTTTCCTTTACTTCTGTTTTTTCGTACTTTTGTCAAGAATTCTTCTTGAAGTTCAAAGTACATATTTTGTTTTGTTTTTTCAAAAGGTCAGCAAGAAAAAGAAAGACAAAAAAATGAAAAAACAAAACAAAATATGTACTTTGAACTTCAAGAAGAATTCTTGACAAAAGTACGAAAAAACAGAAGTAAAGGAAAAACATGTAAAATAAATTAAAATAGATAATCATTCGAAGCAAATTTCGATCTACCAAAGGTTAAATACAATTTGGTTTAAGGATTGATGTTTGACTAATGACGTCAGCAGTCGTCGATGGCTGCGAGTGTTAAACGGCAAGCCCTCTGAGGAGATTGAGTGGTTGCAATCGAAACATGTCAGGGTAACCTGTCCGTAAAAACGCCTGGGTTCGAGCCCAGATTGAGTCAAGAATGAAAAATTATCAGTAAATTTTAATTGATTTTCATGTTGTAAAATTCCTTTCTTCATAAAAATAATTTAATGAAAATTAAATTTGATGAACTTAAGCCTAATTAAAAAATATTAAAAATTTGGATTAAAAACCATAGATAGTTCAACAAAATAACCACAATACTAATTATTGTTTTATCGTAAAACTTAAAAAATTTAATTTTTTGGTATAAAAAAAAAATAACTTGAAAAGAGCAAAATTGCAAAAAATCATCAAATTTATAACGAAGTTTGAAATTTTGTCCACTATAACTCTGCCTTTTATTGATTTATCTTCACAAACGACCCATGGTTATTTTAAAAATACATAATCCGTTATGAAAAAAATACATCATCCGTTCAAAATTTTTGAAGTTATTTGCATTTCAGTCACATCATCTTTTTTAAAAACACAAATAACGGAATATCTCAAAAACTGTTCTTTTTTTGACCATTCTGACTTCATATTCGGATTCAGCGGAAATTTTTACATAAAGATTAGGTGTCAAATTCATTTGTTAAAAAAATTGTCACGTAGTGTTATTAAGGAGATTTATGTAAAATTTTTAAAAACATTTTCTAACGTCATTTCTGATAAACATAAAAATAAAATTATGAACATTAAATCATATCTAGAGGATAGAAATATATTTCAAACAATAACTAATCGATATGGTGAACATTACAATAGTTGTGCTTAGTCAGATGAAAATAATACGTGCGGTCTAGATACTTGTTCCTGCTCCCGCTATAAGAAAACTAAAGAAATCATGGAATATTATAATAATAATGTATATAATTTAACTAAATGTAAAAATTGTACTTTTAATAAAATGTAAACATATACATGTCGCTCATTTGCCGCAAGACCGGCATAACTCAAAAAATGAAATTTTGGAGTTAGAGATGCAGAATTGTTCGCTTTATTTTTCTTTATATTGTGTATTAAATTCATCTTTATATCTTTTATACTTTCCCAGTTTGATGAGAATGTGTCTTCTTTTTTTCTAAGTAGTTAGAGCAAATCAAAAACTTTACATGCGTTTATCTCGAAATGGATTTTTTTGAGTTATGCCGGTCTTGCAGCAAATGAGCGATATATCAAACTATTTGTTTTATTTTCTTATTCATGAACATAGTTTCTTTTTAAAAAAAATCATATTTCCTTACAAACATAAAATAAATTTATTTATAAATTCCCTGCAGGAAATGTCACTAGTGAATCTGTACTGATTCACTATTGACACAGTCACCAGTACTAGTGACTTATTATACCCCAGGCAATGTTATTTACAATAGACATTTAACATGTGCGTGTCATTGGAAATCTACTACTGACATTGGTATAACTGACTAAGTACTGACTAGGTAGTTCCTTTGGGAACATATGTATGTATACATTGGAGCCAAAGAATCGCTAGTACATTTTAGTAAACGTAGCCTGCACTTTTTGTAAGAATACGAAATCATAACAATCATTTTTTTATTATTTCTTCAACTTTTATAGGAATTGTACTTCTCAGTTGTTATTGATAAAATCTTTTTCGTATTAAAGCCAAATATAGTGGCAGGGTTGCCGAACATGGTATTTTCCGACCAAATTTGGTCGGATATTTTTGGTTTGGTCGGATGGTAGGCCAAACCTAATTTTGGTCGGTTTTAGAAAATTGGACGGATAGCAGACATTTACAATTCTCATAGCTTTTTCACCAAACACAAACATTTTTTTTTGATTGTTGAAACTATGGATATGGGATTGATATTACGTTAGGAGCATGTTACTTTGACGGTGTTAGTTTTATAAAGGATAGCTTTGTCATATTATTCGAGCTTACCAAGTCAGATGCCGTTAAATTTTAATTCTTATAAAAAACTTTTTATCAACAAACAATATTCCTATACAAAATTTGATCGGATTGGCAACAAACGGCGCTCACGCCATGACTGGAACTGTTGGTAAGCTTATAGCCTATTCATCGATGTCAAACGTAGACTTCGTTCGCTTAAATTACATGTAAAACAAAGACAATCAGGTATGTTCTAGGTTTCGACTCGAATTGAAAACGAAAAATTTTTTAAATCCGCATAATTCATAAATTGGTGTTCTCAAATCCGCATGTTTTTGTGTATTCGAAGTTTTTGTTCGAAAAAACTTTTTTTGGACTAAAGATCGATAAATTGCTAACCGCAGCATGATAGCAATGTTTAATATTTTTTTAAAATCGTGAAAGCTGTAAAGAATCACAGGAAAAAATAGCTTCTATCTTTTAAACAAACACTAAAATTTATTTGAAATTCGCTAAATCGGTAAAAAAAATAAACAAAATGCCGGAAAATAACGAAAAAAAAATTGCAAAAATAGCGAAAAATCGCGTAAATTTTTAATATTTCAAACCAGCCATATAATTGATTTAAAGTCCCTTAAACTATAAGGATTGGCAAAAATTAGGTAAAAATTGCTAAATTCGCGGAAATTCGCAAAAAAATTTTAACATCGGCATGATAGCAAAGTCTACTATTTATTATAAATCGTTAAAGCTTTAAAGAATCAGAAAACCTACTGAAACAAATCGCTTCTATCGCGAACATGGCTAAAATTCGCGAAAAATCGCAAAATTTTAAACAAACAAAAAAAAATTATTTTGAGATCGCTAAATCAATTAAAAAAACAAATTGTCTGAAAATAACATAAAAATCGTTAAAAAAAATAAGCTGTAATTACACCAAAATAATGAAAAAGTCGATTTTAAATTTAGGGTAAGTTAGGGACTTTTGCATTTTAGATAACGATATATTTTTGATTAAATTGGATAAAGAAGATTTTAAGCTAAAAACAAAATTTATTTTGTTGTTAAAAATGCTATCAAATATTAGAATAAAAGTCGATTCGTTTTACTTTCACCAACCCATTACTACTCTAATTGCACTGAAAAAAATTTCTTCACAGATCCAATGAAATTTACATTAAATTTCAACCTATGTAACCTTTCATTGGATTAATGAAATGTTTCATAAAATCAATGTGAAAACGAATAATAACATGTGGATGTGAAATGCAGTACACAAAAAATGCTAAAGTAATCCACTTTCGAGTGGATTCGGATTCTAGAACACACCCGTATATTGTATAATTTTTTTTCGTTTTAAATGTAAGTTAATCGAACGATGTCTTCGTTCAGAAATAGATGAACAGGCAGTTAATCTTACATAGTAATGCAAAAAATATTAAGGTTCTTTGTGGTAATATTTAAAGTTTTTTCACATAGTCCTAAAAGAATAACATAAATAAAAGAATTTCAGGAATTCTGTTCTGTATTAGGTGTTTCTTATACAAGATGGACTTCATAAGGAAGATGTTGTAAGAATCGTAGAACAGCGGGATGCTTTGATACTGTATTTTGAAACATAGTTTTATAAAGGCAATGGTATAAGAACTGCAGAACTTGCAGAAAGTATGGATGAGTTCCAAAACAGAGCAAGTTATCAACGCATGTACAATAAGCCAACTATGCATTGTTAAACTCTTTGATAAATTTTTTACGTTCTCTGCAAGGTATTAGGATGTATTGGGGCTCAGCCTATGTCTTAAAAAGTTTAATACTTTTTTTTTAAATTGTACAAACTTAAGTTAATAAATTTTGATTCATATTTTATTAGTGGTCTATAGGTCTACAGTTTATAAGCGTTATTAAATGAATTTGTATATATACATACATTTTGTTTAAGTTAAACGCTACCAGCGAATAAACTTTTAATAAAACTAGGGGTTACGTGTAGGACGTTAAATATTTAATAGGTGTGCACATAGGCTTACTTTTTGTTTTTACTATAATTGCATATTACAAAAAAAAAAAATATGTAGATTTATAGCTTTATCCAATAAAAATTATACTTTTTATCAAAAATACATATACTTACATATCGTCATATAAAATGCAAAAGGGCCTATGTTCATTTTAAGAAAAAGAAAGTCTGGGATCACACTATGAAAGTTTTCTTTCAGAAAGTCTGAGTTTATGGGTGAGAGAGGAGAGAAAAAAGCATGATCTCTTCCCCTCTCATCTATAAACTCAGACTTTCTGAAAAAAAACTTTCATAGTGTGAACCCAGACAAAGATAACTTAATAAAAAGGCAGCTATTGTGATTATAACAACGTTACCACATTACGCATGATTGACACTATCCTGAAAAACTGTTTTTGTAATCTCAGTCGTATCGCTACTGAAAATTTTTTAAAAATTATGATAGGCCCTTTTGCATTTTTATGACGATATAATTGTTTTTAAATATTTCCAAAATTTGGTCGGTTTCAAAAGATTTTGGTAGGTTTTGCAGACAATTTTGGTCGGATAAAAATTTTTCAAACGGCAACCCTGTATAGTGGCAAATGTAATGTAGTGTAGACACTTCGTTGACAATGTCAACAATATAGTCGACAAAATTGGTGACTTGGAGACGCTTGCACCCAGGTTTCCTTCAGGGTTTGAATATTATTCGAATGTATATGCTAAGTCAAATAACAATCCTAAAAAGCTTTTATACTTTAATTTGACTTAGAATACACATTCGAATAACATTAAAATTTATCAAAGTTGTTCTTATTCGAACTTTCGAAATTTAAATAAATAAATGTTACTCACCATGAGAAATAAATTCCCAGATGGGTAAATCCATGTCAAAACGACCAAGAGTGGGACACGACCCCTTCCGATTTCAATGAAATTTGGGCTCCTTTTATCTTATAAGGAACATATATGAACGAAAACAAATTAAAAAATTTTTTTTCAAAAGTTATGTCATATTCAAAATTTCATAATTTCGCCAAATTAGCCGAATGTGTTGAACTTATTTCTTCAATATCTCGAAAACTACTTGACATACGAAGATGATTTTAATGTCATTTTGAAGAGAATACTTGGGGCTAAAAACAATATAATGAAAAAAAAAATTTTTTTTTGAAAAATGTAATATCTGCAAAATGTTAAAATTTAAAAAAGGACTAAGTCAAAAACTTATTTTTTTATTTGGCTGATTTTTTTTTGTATAATACCTGAAACTGTTCTTTAAAAATTCTGAAACTTTGAAGGACATGTTTTTTTTTCTTTTTTAAGATATGATTTTTTTCCTTTCGCAACCTTTAAAAAAATAATATTAAAATAGAATTTTAATATTGTAATTTTGAGCAATAAGTACACTGTGCAAGTTGCAAAAAACAGACCAGCCGCGCACCTGGCATTTTACCCTAATTGAGGACGCTGAATCCAGTGGTGCTAACCGTTTTTTTAGGTTAGCTCTTCTTTTTAAGATATACCGTTATTTCGAAAATGTAAGAGGCTGCACAGCATATATTCGCGTAACTCAAAAACGGTTTAGTTTATTGAAATAAGTAAAAAACCGAAATTCGGCAATAAAAAATAAAGTCATACATTTGACCCATCTAGGAGCATCCTAGGCGCTGCAGGGGCCAATTTAAAGAATTTTATTAAGCCGAAATATTTGTATGGTACAGCGCGTAGGATGCTCCTAGATGGGTCAAATTTCGTTCATATATGTTCCTAATAAGATAAAAGGAACTTTCTCACCAAATTTCATTAAAATCGGAAGGGGTCGTGTCCCACTCTTGGTCGTTTTGACATGGAATTACCCAGATGCTATTTGATAAATTTATATATTTATTTTTTTAAGTTTAAATTCTTGCATTATTTTATTTGATATAATCAAAAATTACAACACATACACGTCCACATATTACTCAAATTTCTTTGTTTTTCCAAGAGTTTTGAGATAAGGGATGTTATAAAAAAAAGCAGAACTCTCAATAATAAGACACCAGTAATTATTCTACTTTAAAAATTTTATGTATTTAACTAAATAATTTAAAAAAATAGAATATGGGCAATTCCGTCAAAAGGTCCACCGTGACCGAAAATTTAAAAGTGATTAAAAACTGATTATTTAACGATACTGTTAAAGATAAATATTTAGATTTTACTAATTTTATAAATTTACTCATAAATTTGTTCACTTAGATGAACAATCGGACTGCAAAGTTGTGCAAACGTCATTTCTTATATGTGAGAATGTTTTATTGTATGTTTTCTTTAATATTATCTTCCTTAAAAGAGGTGATATTTGATGAAAATTATCCCAAAAAAATTTTCTTACATGGTCTGTAATCTAAGGAACAGTTCAAAGAAAAATATGTTATTCGGATTAACGGTAAATTTTTATTTTATTTTGATCATTATTCAGTTCAATTATTATGAAAAAAATTTCACGTATCGACCCAGATGTTGGCTCAAAAAAAAAAAAGAAAATACAGAAGATTTTGGAATCAAACCAAAGGCATTTTAATGTTACATTGCTACGTAAAATTCTGAAAGTAGTTTGACTAAAAAATTATGCCAGGTTTCGCTGAATAACGCCTTTTTATACATGGCAAAAAAAAAAAACTGCTTCTGTTTTTTTCACGTTCGAACCGCTACTTGTTTTGCCATTATCTTTGACCTAGAATCGCACCCTGCATAAACTTTAGCATAGAAAACAGTGCTTTTTTAGTGCTATAATTTAAGCGTTAAGAAAACGTACAAATATTTTTTGCTTAAAATGTTATTGCATTTTTGATGCGTACGACTGTCACGTTCAACACTTTGGAATTACCCATATAGGAATTTTTGCTTCTTTTAATACATTGTTATCATGAAAATAATGTTATTAATAGGGAAACCATAAATATGCGATTGCATGTTTTTCCTTGTGCGACCAATAAACATAGAAACAATATATTTATCCGTCCTAGAGCCTTTTATGAATTTTGGCATCGATTTGTAAGTGCATATTTTTGCATATTTTACCGTTTGCAGCATTTTTGCATAATTTATTAAAAATAGCATTTTTTAAGTTTTTATCGCATATTTTTCCTTTTTAAGGCATATTTTGCCTTTTTAAAGCATATTTTTATATATGTGGAAGAGCTTTTGTAGCAAAAAAAAAAAAAAAATTAATTCTTTTTAAGAAATTCTGGTTAACACATGGCATTTCTGTTCTAATTATCTATCTATATACCCAACGTGTTGCTTCAATTTCGCCATCTTATTCTAAAATTGTAAGGCAAAGCAGGTTGTCATTAAAGTTAAATGTTATTTACAGTGATCTCACGCAAAGTTCAAGTTACAATTTTGTAGATAATTTGATCGAGAATCGATCTTCAATTTCACATATTCCCAAAAAAACTTCTTTCCAAATGAGACTCTTTGTATCCGTAAACCATCTAATTATTATTAGCCCCAAATATATTTTCCTCCAAATTTAATTATTTTTAACCGGCTTACATTTACCCAAAGCTTCCGTCCTTAAATAGCTTTAACTTCTTTTTAAATGTTAACATTAATAAACAATTTAGCAACCGTACCTGAAATACCTTTAAAGGCCCAAATACATTGATCAAAATACTCATCAAGCATTGTGGTAGTAATAGTGGAAATGTGTTTGTGTGTATCACACCGACGATGCTGGATGGAAAATCAAAAAATTAGATATGACGGCGAATATTACGTCAAGCGCACGTACACGATGAATTCGCCGGCTGGACAAGCATTTGACAAGTGTATATAGGCCTTTAGACAAAAAAATTTGATATGGATGTTAATATCTAGATAATATTCGGCACAAACATCTCCTTGATGCATTTTAAGTCCGTCATGCTATGGCGTATGGGCTTTACCGATTATAATTTTAGGAGTATTTATTTAATGCAAATGTTATTAAATTGTTAAATATTTTGTTTTCAGATGAGCAATTTTTTATTTTTTGAGGCATATTTTTAAAATTTTTAGGGCATATTTTCAAGTTTTGACTGCATATTTAATGCGCATAAAACGCTTTTTTTAGAGCATATTTTTGGTTTCCCTGGTTATTAATATACAAAATGTGGCATCGAATTGATGTCACTATAGTCATCCAATAGATGACACGTAAAAAATGACTTAATTGTACGAAGACGCTAGTCATTGGAATGAACTGTTTTTCAGTTGTTTGGGTGAGGAAGTGAAAATACGAATATTTTCGAAATTGGGAAATGACCAACTTTGCAGAAATTTACATATTTTCAATATTTTCAAATTTTTCTTTAACAAAAGCTTTCAATGATACGAACTCATCAAAAAGCATATTTAGTCAATTAAATAACAGAAAATAATTGAACTACTTTAAAATTGAAAGTTTTTTAAATTTATTATGTTAAGTTTTCACTAGAAACTCATCTACATGATATTGAAAAAGGTAATTATCCTGTTCATTATCTCAGCTGTTGCAAATTTGTACGTTCGGCTATGAAACCAAGAAATTTTTGATTCTGGAGATATTTGATATCTGGAACATGTCAATGAATTTTAGGATGTCATTATCTTCTAATTTTTAAAAATCATAATAAAGTATTTTCTATGTTGTTTACAATGCCAAGGATTGCTTCAAAAGTTTATTTCCTAAAAATTGGCTTAAAACAGGTGAACAACAGTTTTGGGACAACAAGTAAGCTTTTACGGCTCATTTGTTTTTTTTAAATCTTTTAACTGCAGGGGCGATCGAGTTGGTACATGACGCAGCATTTCAAACCATTTCAAATCGTAAAACTCAAACAGTTCTTTCAGATTTGCAGTCTTTTTAGTTCAAAAATTTTTTATAATTTGGTTTGTTGCACTTTATATACGTACAATATGCACAAAACGTGTTTTATTTTTGTGCAAAAAAAGTACAAAAAGAAGTAAAAAAGTTAAAGAAGTACAATTGCGTACTTCTTTAATGGTTATGCAGAAAGCAGTAGAAATGGTTAAAAAATACGCGTACTGCTGGCAAGCCTGCCAGGGACAGATATTCGCTTATATTGATTCTATGTTTGGCGATCTTCATTTTATCACCCCTTCCTGCGAAAGTCTTCCAATTGCTGTTGTTTGTTCCACCATATTTTTTAAAACATCCAACTCCTCTAAATTGTATCCACTTTGAGGGTTGAGCAATATCTTGCATAAGTTGAAAAGAAACGGATTAAACATAAGGCATGTAATGTAAATCCTGTGTTCCATGGGATAAATCAGCAACTCTTTTTACTGAGCATTTTGGATGAACCCATATATCTCGGAAACAGACCGAACGATATTTTTTCACGCATCGCTCATTTTGTTCCAAAAAGTGTATTTTAGTACGTTGGATAAATCTATATATATACATACATAAAAGAAAGTCGTGTTAGTTACACCACTTATAACTCAAGAACGGCAGAACAGATTTGGCTGAAAATTGGTAGGGAGGTAGCTTAGAGCCAGGAGACGGACATAGGATACTTTTGCCCCGCCCACTTTTACGCCCACTTTTTTCGATTTACCTAAAATCAGAAAACGGCTCCATCGAGTTGACTAATTTTTCTTTCAAATCTTCGTATTAATCCATTTTAAGTTTTCATCGATAGAAAAATTTACCACGCCTACTTTTACGCCCACTTTTTCTATTAAGCGCATAAATTGAGAACGGCTTGACCGATTTGGACGATTTTTTCTTTAAAACGATCGCCATGGTCCAACTTAGGGTTTTACGGAAAGAAAATTTTGCCCCGCCCACTTTCACGCCCACTTTTTTCGATTTACCTAAAATCAAAAAACTGCTCCATCGATTTGACTAATTTTTCTTTCAAATGTTCGTATCTTTTTAATTGATTTTAAAAATCGAACGCAAACCTTTTTCCTAATTTGTACAGGACAACGTCTGTCGGGACTTCACAGGCGGGTGACACTGTGAAGTCTGATTTTTGATTTTCGGTCTGCGGGTGGAGGGGCGTGGCAAAATCCAATTTTCATATTGCACCACCAATGACATCTATATAATTTGGACGATTTTTTCTTTAAAATGATCGCCATGATCCAACTTAGATTTATACGAAAACAAATTTTGCCCCGCCCACTTTTTTCGAATTACAAAAACCAGAAAACGGCTCCATCGATTTGACAAATTTATCTTTCAAATGTTCGTATTAATCCATTTTAAGTTTTCATCGATAGAAAAATTTACCACGCCTACTTTTACGCCCACTTTTTCTATTAAGCGCATAAATTGAGAACGGCTTGACCGATTTGGACGATTTTTTCTTTAAAATGATCGCCATGGTCCAACTTAGGGTTTTACGAAAAGAAAATTTTGCCCCGCCCACTTTTACGCCCACTTTTTTCGATTTACCTAAAATCAAAAAACTGCTCCATCGATTTGACTAATTTTTCTTTTAACTGTTCGTATTAATTTATTTTACGTTTTCATCGAAAGAAAAAATTACCACGCCTACTTTTACGCCCACTTTTTCTATTAAGAGCATGATTTGAGAACGGCTTGACCGATTTGGACGATTTTTTCTTTAAAATTATCGCCATGGTCCAACTTATTCTTTTTTGATTGAGCCCATATCCACACCATATGTAAGTTATTTTTTAAAAAAATTTATGATAGGTATTCCATGGATTTTTATTTTAAAGGCCGTAAATTTCGTTAAATGCTCAATTTAAATCGTGTGGTAATACAAAACTAATGTTTACTTAGGGCCAGCAACGTAGACCGGGTCAGCTAGTATATATATAAAAATAAGTTGCATTGTGTTAGTAATTGATGTTCTATGAAATGTAAAGTTCACGTGGAAGGTGACGTAAATACCAAGGTTTTTATGTATCAACGGTATTTAAATGTGTATTGGTTCATGAATTATAGCCATTTAAGTGAACACTGCATTCATTCCGAAACATGTATTTATATTCCCATACAAATATCAACAAAATGTAATTTTGAACTTCTCCGAAACGGTTTGACCGATTTTTATGAAATTTTGTATGTGTACTTGTTAGATATGAGAATAGGTCCTAGAGTATATTTTATATCGCTAGAGGGCGCAAAATATTGCAATAGGGGTAAAAGCTCCCACTCCCCAATCTTCTAAACTAATCAACCTGTTTTCTTAAAATTTGACATGCAGACAATATAGAATCTGAAAGAGAATAGGGTGTGTAATAGGGTAAGAGGGCTAAAAGCTCCCCCTCCCTATATCTTCGTAACTAATCAACCGAATTTTTTGAAATTTCTCAGGCAAATAGAGTTAATGTTGGAAAAATTATAGCCTATAGTTTTTATTAATTAGGGCGTGAAATAGAGCAAGAGGGGTAAAAGCTCCCCCTCCCTCTATCTTCTTAACTAATCAGCCGGTTTTCTTAAAATTTGGCATGCAAACACTGTAACATCGGAATAAGGACAGGGTATTAAATAGGGCAAGAGGGGTAAAAGCTCCGCCTCCCTATATCTTCTTAACTTATCAATTAATTTTCTTGAAATTGGGTAGGCAAATAGTGTTACATCTGAAAAGAACTATAGCCTATAATTTTTTCTTAAAATTTGGCTAGCAGACACTGTTACATCTGAAAGAAATAAGTTATGTGGCAAAACAACGTTTGACGGGCCAGCTAGTAACAACATAAAAATGCATAGGTATTTTTTGCAAAACTAGAAAGTTCATTAAATTCGTTGTTATAACTTGCATTTTTATAATTTTAAACGATACATATTATTTTGCTTTCGAAGTCTAATAGAGCATTTGAAGCACCGGAAGTTAACATCAAGGGAAATAGAATCGAGTATGTTAAAACAGCTGAGAACCTTGGAGTTGTTTTTAATGTTCGGCTAACCTGGTCAAACCATATTAATGTCGTTGTGGGTAGAGTGTATAGTATGCTTCGCAACTTGTGGGCAGTAACAGATTCAACACCATTTCCCATACGAATGAAACTTACAAAAACATATCTTATTCCTGTCCTATTATACGGTTGTGAAATTTTTGCGAACTGTGACAGTGACGACCAACGAAAACTCAACTTAGCTTACAATAATATTGCAAGATATCTATTTCTCAAAGGACGTCGTGACCACATTTCACTCTACTCGTATCAGATATTTCAAATTAAGTTTGATAACCTCTTGAAACTTAAATGCCTTATATTTTTACACAAGATTATTATCTCTAAGCAGCCTATATATTTGTTCAATAGGATTCAATTTGCTAGATCTAACCGTGGAAGGAAGATTATTCAACAAAGATATAAGAGTCTTCTGTCACATCGACAATTTTTCATTTATACCACAAGTCTTTGGAATTCTTTACCGAATTATATACAAAGCTTAGGCAATGCAAATGCGTTTAAAAAGGAGTTACATAAATTTTTTTGCATTATGTAATATTATCAGTCTTACTATGTCTTATCACTGACTATCCAGTCTGATGCAGTTTTCTGTTTCTCTGTCTTTTTTTAATGTTATGTTATTATTTTAATATTATTTCTTTTTATTTATTTATTTATTTATTTATTTATTTATTCATTTATTTCCTTAATTACATACGGTGATTATAAGTTTGATCTTATTCCCTAGCACTTTCATTTATAAGATAATTATCTTGTTTTGCTAGGATACAACTAAATTAAAATAAATAAATAAATAAAATAAAATAAATATTGGCAAATAAAAACAAAATTAAAAACGGGCTAAATAGTGATAACAAAAGGGGATCAATTTGCGAGTTTTTAAGTTTAGGCCTAAAAAAATTTAGTTGTAAGCAGGGCTTGGAGGCGAAGTTAAAGAGTTAAAGTTAAGGTTTTTGTACCGGAGTCGGAGTTGAAGCACCCACAAAAACATGACTCCGACTCCAAATTTTTTCGGCATACAAAAATTTTCTAATATTTTCCAAAATAAAACTTCTTTGAAATTGGTGATGCAATATTTAAAATATCTATTTGTAATTTTTACAGAATAATTTTCTTGTTTTATTTAACCATTTAAAAGGTTCTGCATTAAAACAGGGGGCAAATTACGGCATTCTATATCGATCGAAATTCTCATTCAAATTGTATTGTAATTTCGATTGATTCGTATGCCGTAATTTGGCCGCAGGGTTTACACTTTAAAGTCATGTTCATATAGCATAAATGTTAGGGTAGGAGTTGGAGTCGGACTTAAAACATTTCAGTGGTTGGAGTCAGAGCCGGAGTTAGAACTATTTTTTGACAGCTCCTCGTTGGAAGTAAGAGGCAAAAATACAGTACTTTTAAAAATAAAAATTGCGTAAAAGTTGTCAAAACCGTTTTCCGAAGTATTCGAAAAATCGATTTTTTCTATTTATCCGTTTTTTTTTAAACTGGTTGTTTAAAGAGGCCGGCTTTCGAAGTATTCGAGAAATCGGTTTTTTTGGGCTCGAATAATCGACTTTTTCTTATATGTTTAATTATCATACATTCGACGACATTTTTTTAGTAGCCACTTTCGTTATTCACAACAGTATTTTAATTGTTGTCACCGTACATAACATATTCATCACAGTACAAAGCTATTGAACTCACGGAAGAATTCTACAACAGAACTTATTATAATTGCCAGCAGTATGAGTTAAGTTAAATTCTGACTTTGGCTTTGGTTTCTGGTTTACAACTAGGGTTCCCAACTTTTTTGTTGCAATTAAAGTACATTGATTATTAAAGGGTAAGAAAAAAAAGTACACAGTATAAATATAAAGTACAATTAATTTCTTTTTATCGGTTTATTTAAAAAGGGTTTTTACTACTTTTCGCGAGTTTTATCAAACAATTACACTGTGCTAGAATTTGACACTTTTTTTCTTGAGACAAGCCGGGCAACTGGCGCTTTAGCCCAATTCGAGTACGCTGAATCCAATACGGGTTCAAAAACGGTTCAGTTTATTAAAATAACTAAAGAAAAAACGAAAATGCGCATTACAATTTCCTTAAAACGTTAAATTTTTTTCTAACTTGCGCAGTCGTTTTAGAAACATAATTTTTTTTGCCAACAAAAATAATTTTTTGCAACATTTCGTAATTTTTGTTTGTTAAAAATGTATAAAAAATTCAAGACATATAAAAAACAAAGCTTTTATACACAAAAATCGAAAAAGTTTAATTAATTTACAAATTTCATAAAACGCAATATTTGTATGGGAGCCCCCTTAAGAAGTGGTGATAAGGGGCAATTATGTCTCCAGAAATTGTTAAGGCCACTACTTGCATGTTATGGTACGTTTTCTTCAATATATTTCTAGTCTGTATTAAACATTTTGAATGGGAGCCCCCTTAAGGAATGGCAAGCAGTAATTTGAAAGGGTTTTGCACTCGTGTTTTTAAAACAGGCAATTATTGTACTCAAACAAAACAAACAAGTGAAATAGTGCTGTCAGATTATTTTTTTTTCGAAAAATCGTCCTGCCAATATAAAAAAACATAAACAAGTGGCCCTGACTAATAATCAGGGCTTGGATTTTCATGCAAATGCATATTTGCAGTCAGTTATCTAAAATCAAATTCGACCAGTTATTTTTCCAGTTTAAAGGATTTGCAGCAAAATAGCATCGATTTGTTTTTGCATATTTCTGCATATTTTGTTATAAATGCATATTTTTGCATATTTTCCTTTAAAGTGCATATATTTTCCATTTTTTTTATTTTTGTGATGTCTTTTTCATATTTTTAAAAGAAATTAAAATTAAATAATTAATATTTGATACTTTACATAAATAAAATCATTATTTGGCAACCCTGATTATTTTACAACACTATGTCTGTGTTCATACGGCTCATGTCTTATTGACAAGATTGCTACTTTATTGGCGAGAGGGACGAGGGGAAAAGAATCGAGTACACAGATGCATGTACTGTCTTTACGTTTTGCTTTTTCATTCGTTGTTTAATTTTGTTATTGTTTTCAATATCAAAAAAGCACATGTCGTCAACATGACATGAATCATTTGAACGCCAATTCATGTTCAAAGAAGAAATAGGAAGAATCTTGTCAATAAGACATGAGCCGTATGAACTCAGTCTATTTCTATAACACCCAGTCTACAACAGACATGAAATGCTTAACAATAACAATAATATGATGTTAGTGTTATACTACGTTTCCATTAACATGATTTAGGCCAAAAAATTTGATTTGCCCAAATTAAGTAATTTGCGACATGATTTCCTATACATTTTTCATATTGAGCAAATTATCTCAAATGACTTGATTTGCTCCAAATTATGTCGAAATTTGTCTGTGCAACACTGTGCGGCTGCTATTATTACAAATGCAACTCTGGGGAATCCATTATTGGTGAGTTTCAAATCCGAAAAAGTGACATTTCAGTAAGAATAATAATGGCGGATTTTATTTGTTGACAAATTGAAAAAAGATTCATGTAAAAAAGATTTGTTTTTTGTTAAGTGGAAAGAAGAAAATTAAAAAAGAAAATTTTTTGTATTTACAAAGTATTGCTAAAATTGCAATTAATCTTTTATTATAAATTTAAATTGTCAGCAATTTGACTTTTAGGTTTTCTAAAAAATATATAAATTTTTGAAAAATTACATCGGCTATTGAAAAAAGGAAACAAAAAAGAAAGAAAATATGGTCAAATAGAGAGGAATCCGTTTTGTGCGACCTATGGGCCACTAAAATAGATATGCTGAGAGGCTCCAGAATTAACAAATACTTTTTTATACGATTCCTAATGATTCTTTGCAGACATATTTGGCGTTGACGTTGACACAAAATTGTAGCATTTGAAAAGTAGTTACATACTTTTGCTATTAAGCCGTTGTTGTGTTGAATATAATTTAATAAAAACTCAATGCTATTTTCCATTTTTTTAAGGGTTTTTTTTTTATTTTGCTATTGCAAATTATTATTAAACCAATTTTTGTTTCTTTTGTCTTACAAAAATAAAAATAAACAACACAAACGTCAAATTGATTTCGAAAATTCGAACACAAAAACACTTAAAACATAATGGAAACACTTCGACATGATTTCCTCACATCAACTTAATTTCCTTATAATGGAAACATACTATTAGGAATATACTCATCATGTTAAAGGTTTCCCATGTTTTAACACGGTTGTTAATGCATTTGTTTTAACAACACTTTTATAACAGCAAATCTTGACTGACATTTTTAAAACTGATGGAAATATTCTTTTTTGTAAAATTTGCAATAAATGTGTACATTACGAAAGAACATTTTTAGTTGAGCAGCATCTAAATTCCCAAAAACAAAAAGACTTGTATGATCGGGTTGCAGAAAAAAACTTGCAGACATTGTTGACAAAAGTCGATAGCAATTACAACTTTGCTTTGGCCTTATGTGAAGCATTTATTTCAGCCGACATTCCGTTATATAAATTAAACAATGTTGACTTGAGAAATTTGTTTAAAACCTATACAAATGTGGCAATTCCAAGTGATTCAAGTCTCAGAAAATTTTATGAAGATAAAATATACGACCGTGAATTGTGTAAAATTACAAATTTTTTACAAAACAATTTTCTTTGGACATCTCTGGATGAAACCACAGATATCGAAGGACGTTATGTGCTATATGTTATCGTTGGTGTTCTAGACAAAGACGAAGATATTAGCAAAAAAAAATTTTACTTAACGTTGTCGAATTGGAATTGGCTTTAACCGACTCTATAAGTTTTTTAGGAGACCAGTTCGACAAAAATAAAATTTTGTTGTTTTTGACGGATGCCGCCCCTTATATGGTAAAGCCGCAAATTTTTGGATGGTGTTTTATCCCCAAATTATCCACGTAACATGCTTAGCACATGGTGTACATCGTATAGCTGAAGGTCCCAATTTGAAGATATAGATTTGGTAATATCGAATGGTAAAAAAAGTATTTTTAAAGGCTCCATCTTGCATTGTAATATTTAAGGAAAAGCTACCAGGGATACCTCTTCCACCCCAACCAATAATCACTAGAATGGGAACCTGACAAAATTAAACATAAGTTAGAATCTGTATTGCAAACAAATATAGGATTTCATGAAATAAAGAATATTGTGCGCTTATTTGATATTAATAACACAAATCCAATTGCAAATAAATATTCTCCAATGAAGTTGAGCTTACATTTTCAATGTACAAAAACTTTTTGCGTCCGAAAAGACAGAGTTATGTTTTTGGAACTTTGAAGAAACTTTTATTTGTTTATACAAATAGAAATTTAAATTAGATCTTAATAAGTACCTATTTAAAAAAATTAACAAGCAATTGAAGTTTGTTTTGGCTTTAGTTTATCCTTAAATTTTGTGTATATATTCTTATATACATACTTAACATGTATATATGTTTACGTAGTTACCTGAACTATTCTTTTTTGTTATTAATAAATATAATTTAGCTAAACTTGATATTTTTTCATATTTTTTTTCAATGCATTTATATATATTTTTAGTGCATATTTTTCATATTTTAAATGCATATTTTTCATTTAATAACGCATGTTATAAGCGCATATTTTTGATTTTTAAGTGCATGAAAATCCAAGCCCTGCTAATAATAGTTAGTTGTTCTTTAGTTTTTCTTAAAAAAAAACTTGTACAATAAGTATTATAATTTTATGACTAATAAAACCCTGACTAATATAACCTGAAACTATTTTGAATTCTAGATGTATCTAATCATGCGAAATAAAGTATTTTCGCGTACTTTATTATTCTCATAAAGTATAGAGTACAATTACTCGAAATAACGTACAATACTTTATTATTAAGTACGGTTGGCAAGCCTATTTACAACTCAATTTTGTTGAGTAAAAACAACTGCTAGTGATGAGTTGTAAATTTTTGATGTTTTTGAAAATCGAACTAACACTGCGGCCACACGTTCAAGTTGTTCTTGATAGTCTTTTACACTGCTTGTTAAAATTTACATAAATTGAAAGCTGTGACGTAGGCTGCACTCAATTTGTAAGCAATTTACTTCCAAGATGTCAACAACAACAGAGACAAACGTGTACTCAGCTGTTAAATTGAAAGTAAATTGCCAAACAAATGGAAAGGTGAAATTGAAAGCCATCTCGTGGTCAATTTAAAAAGTGTGAGTGTGTTAGTAAAAAACTGAGAGTGCATTGCAAATTGAAAGGAATGGAAAGGCAAAACTTGATCGTGTGGCCACCAAGTAAAGAAAAGTTGTAAACCTTAACCCTGGGTCTCCACGTAGCAATTTTTATTGCTAAGTACAAGCAATAACGTCGGCAGAACAATGGAGCAATAATTGCTAATTATATTGCTGGAGAACACTTGAAATTGCTTTGCCATAAATTTGCAATTTTCACGGCAAGTAGTTGTATAAAGTTTTGTGGCTGTTTTTATGACAAATGTTTTTTTATTTTATTTATTAAATTTTGTAATAATTTGTTTTATGTTGTGTTTTGAAGTGGTTGTTAAGTTTTTTTTTTAATTAATAAATTATATTAATAAAATAATTAATAATTGTAATTGTCGTAGCTGTGTTTTGTATTACTTTTTTTTAATAAATAAACACACTTATAAATAAACAGCCGTACAGAGAAATGAAATGTCAGATTAATTACAACTGATTTGACAGCAGATTGCTAAGAATTAATTGCTCAAGCAATAAGAAGAGCAATCATTGCGCAATGGATTGCCACTCATGGCAATTTGCGGTCTATAAGTCGCAAATTGAATGGAGCAATTAAATTTGAAGTTTGCCGCAATAAATATTGCTACGTGGAGAAAAAAACAGCAACATTTCAACTTAACCAGAGTTGAGTTTTAAACCGTAATAGACGAACCGCTTAAAAAATTCAAAACCCAGCTTAAAGGTCAAAAACAGTTCAGAGATAAATTTTCTAAAAGATCATCCTAATCCGATCTGTTTAAATGGCATTACTAGTGAAGGTGTTTTTAATGGTATTGTCCTCTATTAAAACTTAGTTGAAGCTATGAGACGGAATATGAATGACACACTCAATCTTGACCTAATGACCATCTCCGAGTGGGGTCTTGCGAATAGTGTCGATTTTAATGCTCGTAAGACTCAATGTTGCATGTTGACCCACAGACGTCGTGTGGAGTCAGCGTCATCTGTATCCATGGGAGGTATAACTATTGAAAAATCAGACACTCTTGATGTTCTGGGCATGAAAATTCAATGTGATGTTCGTTGGAACCAACATGTCTTTCAAGTGTCGAAAGAAGCATTCAAGTGTCTTGGTTTCTTAAAACGGTGCAAGAACTACTTCACTTTGTCTGATCTCTTCACTATTTATACCGCCTATATCCGACCGAAAATGGAATACAACTCCCATATCTGGGCAGGTGCTTCAAGGTCTAGTTTGAAGCTTCTGGATCGGGTGCAAAGGAGTGCGTTGAAGCTCATCAATGACAGTAGGGTATCCAGCTCTATTGACTCTTTGGAGCATCGTCGGAATGTAGGTTGTGTGGCATTGTTCTATCGATATTACCACGGAAGATGTTCAGCTGAGATGGGCGAACTCATCCTCATCATCATCGGGTGCATGCCCGTAGCACTCGCCTTTCCAGCAGAGCACATCCGTTTGTTGTCGACTGTCCAATGCATCGCACAACGCATTACAGAGAAAATTCGTTTCTTGGTCGAACTAGCCGTATGTGGAATGGACTCCCGGCAGAAGTCTTCCCAGTCGGATACAATTTGGAAAAATTCAAATTAAATGTCCACAAACACTACTCCCTCTTTCCTTCTCCCCATAACCTATTTTCCTAATTCAAACACAATGCATTGCATTAGTAGGGGGCATCCCCTGAGTGTTGGATAATAATAAAAAAAAAGAATGGCCCCAACTCATTTGAGACGATTTATGTTGCAATAAAATATTTTTGAGTCAACTTTAATCTAATTACCAACTAAGATAGTTTATGGGCACAAAGACTATTCTGGAAAGAAGTCACCATTTTCAAAAGGATTCTTCCTTGTGACAATTGAAATGTATTTATTAAATTTTATCATAATTGCGACCTGCACTTTACATGGACAGACAACCAGCCGATCGGCTGTTCCGGTTGGTTCGTTACTTTCTATCTGTGTACTGATTTAAATTTTAATTCGTTCGGGTTTTAATTTAGTTGCCTTTGGTTTTTGGAAATTTATTTGAAAACTATTTGGCATTGATATATCGTTTTAATATTTTTTTTTATTTAAAATTTTAGGTGTTACTTGTTTAGGAAACAAAAATTTGATCGAATAGGCAATTTTTTTGAAGGAAAATTTTATGTATTTATGGGTGATTGGGGGAAAATTTGAGGAAAAAGTTTGAATTTTCGTTTTGAAGTGAACAGTTGGTTTTAAAAAGAAAACAATTGAAACAAAAAGAAGTTTTTTAATTTGGATTATTGGTGTTAATAGTTTTGTTGAAAGGAAATAAAAAAAAAACTCCTAGAGAATAAAAGATAATACTTGAATGTAATACTAATAAAAGATATCCTTAAAATAATAAAATATTAAAAGGATACAAAAATAGAAAAGATATTAAATTAGAATGGTTTCGTACCAGGATACAAAATTAAAAGAATATTGAAATTCAAAAGAAACAAAATTGAAAAGATACAAATTAAAAGAGATACAGGAAAAAAGATTAAATTGTGAAACATATGAAAATAAAAAGAAATAAAAAAAAAAAAAGATATAGAGTATCAATGTTGAATTCCTTAAGAAGGTTAATATAAAATAAAAGAATATATGGAATAGCAAAGCATATGAAGGCAAATATCAAATAAAACAGTGACAAATGAATAGTGCAGTATACATTAAAGGATGAAGAGAGCTTTTGCGTTTGTAACCAGTGATGCCAACTTTTTGAGAGCACAAAAAACTTTATAATTTAAAAAAAGCACCAAAAAGCACTATTTCGAGCAAAAAAAGCTTAAAAAAGCCATTAAGCCATTTTTACAATTTAATTAAACACAAAATAAGTTGCATTCGGCTGTGCCGAATATTATATTACCTCCAATATTGAAAAAAAGGCGCCGGCGTTGATGTGGGACCATTTTCGTTTAAAATTAAATATATATATATATATATATACTAACATAATAAATATATATTAACATAATAAAATGTTATTATCTTCAAAAAAATAATATCATCCAAATCATTTGGATCATCATCAGCTGAGTTTGAATTGGGCCATAAAACAGTTTTAAAGTAATATTTATTTTGATTTTTTCTATGGTTCATCGGAAGAAAGATCTCTACAGACATTAGATGGTTGAGTGTAATCATTACAGCATGAATTATGTCGACGCAGTCCACATATAACGAGAAGAATTGAATTAACAGAGTTTAAGGATAATCGGTTTCCGATTTTGGATTTACTGTAGTTCATCGAACTAAATGTTCTTTCAACGCCCGCGTTAGAGTATGGAAAACTTGAAATTCTTAATACAAGATTGGACAATTAAAATCGTTGGCTTCCATCCAAAAAATATATGTTCGTTGTTTATTTTTCCATACACAATTCCTAATATTTTCCAAGCCATTTTCTATTTTTTAAACAGCGTCAAAATCTTTAAATAACAGTTTTATTTGGTTTAATATCTTTAGTTTTTCTAAAATCTTTATGGATGAAGTTTCCTGATGATCTGGCCTAAGCAACCAGTGCGCATAGGAATAGCTTATCCCTTCAACAATAAATTTCAAGTGTTTTTTGTCAAGAATAAAAACTGGGAATTAGGCAGGGCTGTCAGAATTGGGGATTTATCCCTAAAGTTGGGATTTTATGCGAGCAAAAAGGACAAAGAAAGTCATTTGGGGATTGGTGATTTAAAAAAAAAAATTCGGGGATTTTTTGGCGATTTTACACTCTTTAAATATATTTTCCCTTTTATTATTTATGCTTATTTTTCTTTGTCTCGTATTAAAAATATGAAAAAAAGTAGCAAAACTTTTACCTTACTCTTATCAACAACTTATACGGTGTAAAAGGTCCTTATTAAGATTACCATTTTAGTTAAAAGGTAGTGTTAAAGGTACTTTATAAATTAATGTTATTTTTCCTTCAGGGTACAAACAAAATAAAATGATTTTTTTACAAGAAATTTTTATTTGGGGATTTTTGGGGATTTCTAATTAAAATTTTTCTTACTATTTTTACTTGTTTTAAAAAAAATTTTTTAATTTGGTCAGAAAAAATAACAAACAGAAAAATATTTACTTATTAAGGTTTTTTTTTGTTAATTTGGGGATTTTTGGGGATATTTTTTTAATTTTTTGGGGACAAGGAAAAAACGTACCTGGCAGCCCTGGTATTAAGCACGAATAACAAAATCTTTTGAAATTGTCCTAAATTGTTGATTAAATTTTGTTTTGCTTGTAATAATTAACTGTGTTTCTTAAATAACTTGTGTGTTACTAATTACTTAAATTATTTATTAATGTTTTTTTTTGTCCTTAATATTTTAAAAAGAATTATTTTGTGTTTTTGACTTTTTTTTCCTTGTCTATCTACCCATATAATAGTATTTTTAAATTGTTAAGAATGTGTGTGAAACGCTGATATGTACATATCATCGTGGGATCCCAGTTTGTAAGTTCTTTTTATTTAACTTTTGTTTTGTGTTTAATTGTGCAATTGTATTTGTCCTGGTGTTGGAAAAATTAAAACATTAAATAATTTTTAGATAATTCAAAATAGTTTTATACTTATTATTAAGATTGCATGGACAAAAGTCTGAAATATTGTTTGTAGATTCTAAATATTTTTGTTATTAAAATGCTAATAAATGAAATAACTTTTATTTGAAAATGTACATAAGAAATATGGCATATTAAATTATTAAAATTGGGTTGTGAACAGCGCTGCCAACTTTGACGATTTATCGTCATTTTGACGATTTTTGAAGTCAAATTTGGTAAAATGACGATTGACGATTTTTCATTTCCCCCGGGAACAAAAATGACGATTTTTAAATACAAAAAGTATGGTAACCTTTTTTTTCAAAGAAATTCAAATTTTGTAAGCAAGATAGCTAATTTTTTGTATGCTATTTTTAAGTGTGGAAAGGAAAGAGAAAAGTATACATTTATTTGTTTTCATAACATAGGAACCTGTAAAATTTTGTCAGTTAAAAGGAAAAAGCTAAAAAAAACACAGGAAAAATTACAAGTTCTCCAGAAAGAAAATAAAAAAATTCAATTCTAATTGAAAAATGGATAAGTTTGTTATTAGAAGTGGTAAGTTTTTGTTCATTTAATGTTAATTAGTATATTAAATTAATATATTTATAGAACCAACAATCGAAATTGAAGAAGAGCCCGTATTTCAAGAAAAAAAGAAGCGCAAAATAAAAGATGAGTGGCTCGAAGACCCAAAAGTAAACTCATGGGCAGTTAAAAAAGATTCGAGCCTATATTGCAAGGTTTGTAATTCCATGTTAAAAATATCATCTGGATGGTCAGATATAAATCGACATATGGAAACTCAAAAGCATTCGGAGGCCGCAAATTTTATTTTGGAAAACCAGCCAACAATATCATCATTTTTCAAAACGGATCCTTCAAAAGAAATAGAAATAAAACTATCTTTATTTCTGATTGAACATAACGTTGCATTTGCTACCATGGATCATTTGTCGAAGCTGGTAAAAAACTGTTTTACAGATTCCGATTATGCAAAAAACATATCAATTGGAAGAACAAAATCTACGGCCATAGTAAAAATTGCTGTCGGTAAAACCCAGCTCGAAACCATATGTGAAATCATGAATACCAATGCTTTTTCGTTATGTATAGATGAATCTACTGATATCAGTAACAAAAAACTAGTGTTTGGTGTCAAGAGTTTGCCTGGATTTTAAAATATATGATTTTTTCTTTGGTTTGATTGAAGTTGATAAATGTGATGCAGTATCTTTATTTACAGCAATAAAAAAATATTTTTTGGACAACAAGATTGACTACCAAAAACAAATGATAGGCTTTGCTGCAGATGGGGCTCCAAATATGACTGAAAAATACAATTCCGTTGCAAGCCATTTTAAAAAAGAAATTCCAAATTTGTTTATTTTAAAATGCGTTTGCCATTCCTTAGCACTTTGTTCATCATATGCTTGTTTGAAGCTGCCATCATCAGTGGAAACTTTGACTCGAAATATATATAATTACATTTCAAATAGCCCGAAGAGAAATAATCAATTTCAACAGATTCAATCTTTATTGGAATTCAAGCCGAAAAAACTTCTTCATCCTTCACAGACCAGGTGGCTTTCGCTGGAATCAGTTGTTAACCGTTTACTGGAACTTTTCGAGCCACTAAAAATTTATTTTGGATTCGCGGTCAATATTGACCTTATAGACACAGCCAAAGACATACTCAATAATTTGAACGGTATCCACCAGTTATATTTTTATTTTTTAAAGTATATTCTTCGTCTTATAAACAACGTCAACCAACTTTTTCAAAGTGAAAGTGTACAAATCCAAAATGTATACAGTGAGTTGTCCAGATTGTTAAAAACAGTATTAACAAATTTTGTGAAAGAAGAGTATGTGGATAATTTTGAAATCCAAAGTTTTAAGCAAAGATGAAGTGTATCTTGGAATTGACGTGAAGGAGAACCAATCTAGTTTAAATATTGAATATAGTCAATATAATATATGTATTTGTTGAATGCTGCGTACAATTTTATATTGAATTGGTTTAACAAATTTTAAAACGTTTCGATTTTAGCGATAAACTTTTAGAAGGATTGAACGCCATTGAACCAACTGTAGCTTTAAACAAAAAAAATGATTCAATTTTACAATTGGCCAAACTTTTTCCAAATTTATTAAATGGAAAAGAATATCAAGAACTCGATAATGAAGTTCGAGAATTACGTAATATGAAATTCAGCGAACTCGAAACATTGGCGTTTTGGAAAAATGTTTCTAATTTAAAGCGAGCTAATAATGCAAGGGCCTTCCCAATTTTAACACAATTTGTTTCGAGTTTAATGGCACTTCCACATTCGTCGTCCAACGTTGAACGGATTTTTAATATTGTAAATTTAAATAAAACAAAAACCAGAAATGCTTTGGATTCTTCAACATTACAAGGAATATTATTTTCTAAAGATTATCTTAAATTAAATAATTCTCAGTGTTTTAATATAGCAATTAAAAATGACTTATTAAAAAAATTTCACACGGAAATGTACCAGAATAAAGTAATATAATACCAAAATTGAATTACTTATTGTTTTTTTAAAATAATAACTTTATTGTCACTTGTAAATATGTACAAACAAATAAATAAATTAATGAAGTTAATAATTTTTTTTTTTTTGTCTTTTTTTAACGTATTTTTGTCATGACGATTTCTTGACGACTTTTTTTTCTAAACTTGACGATTTTGACGATTTTTTTTTTAAATTGACGATTTCCCAAAAAAAAAGTTGGCAGCACTGGTTGTGAAGATGGAATAAAATTGGGACATTTTTGGGATTATATTTCTCAATTTTGGTTAAATATAATCACGGTGGTATTTAAATACCAAAGGGGTGGGATAAAATGGGTTGACCATCTAGACCCAAACAAGTATTCAAATTAGGTAGGAAAATAGTAACTCATTGATCTGAACCAAATAGTTTTGTTGTTGGAAATCAATGGCGTTACACGGCATACTAAGAGGAGGGTCTAGGACCAATATTTTTAGTAACACACATCAGAACAAACGCCCAATGCCCTCTCCACTATTGTGTTTTGGGTATAAAAACTAATAATTTTTTTTGTTCTATTAAACTGATTTCTATTTAAATCTTACATTTTATGTATTAATATACCTTGCATGTATTATACGTTTAAGTTCTGAAGAACAATTAGTACGTACAAATTGCTTGTTTTGTTTTACGAATATTTGGCAACTCTAGTGTTTGTTAAAGAGTCCAATTTCTAAAACATTTTAGTTTTTTTGTAAGAAGGTCACATTTTGTTTAAAACGTTAATTTTTTTAGATAAAAAGTGCATATCTTTTATGTAAAAAGTGAATTTTTGTTCAAAAGGTGCAGTATTGTGCAAAATGTGTACATATTTTTGTTTTTTTTTGGAAAAATATTTGCAAGAAAAACGAAAACTTTAAAAGATGTTTTATTTCTATCTTCTTGTCTTTTCACTGTTTTTTTTTACTTCCTTTAAATTTATAATTTTAAATTTGTTAAATAAAAGACTGGTTGCAATAGTTTTTGTTTAATAATGTTTTTATTTTTAAACTATTTCAATTACAACAACATTTTACCAAAAATTTTCTTAATTTTATTTTTCAGTGTAATTAATTTATGTTAATTCATATATTCAAACGAAACGTTTTAAAATTTTATTAATTTTTCCCGAGGTGGTTTAATAAGGTACAGGTGTATAATTTTTATTAGTAATGAAAAATTCCACTTAAGTCTTCAAAGACGTTTTGTATTAAATGGTTTATTTAAAGTGCGTATTTTTTTTTTTTGTAACGTAGTATTTCTCTTATAAATATAGAGAGAGATTTCGAATTTGCTTTTTATTTTTTATATTATGAAAACAAACAAAAAATAACTTAAAAGTAAATGTTTATATTAAAAAAATTGTTTTATCAAGAAAAACACGGTCTGGACTGTGAGCTGCTTAATTGGCTGGGCCATCCTCGGGATTAGGCAGCTTTTTCCATGTTGGCTCAACACCCCAGATTTCACGAGCATATTCAGCAATAGTACGATCGGAAGAGAATTTACCACTGGAAGCGATGTTGTTAATGGACATTTCCAACCATTTGGCTTGGTTCTATAACAAGGAATATTTAAGAAATATGTATAAGAAAAGTTATAATTCAAAAGTGTATGTATGTACTATGTACTTAAATTACCTGGTAAGTTTTGGAGACTTGATCTTGGGCCTTAATGTAGGCATCGTAATCGGCCAACAAGTAGTAGTGATCGTATTTCAACAAAATGTCAGCAATGTTCTTGAATTCATTGGGATTACTGGGACTGAAGAAACCTCCAGAAATTTGATCAACGCATTGCTTAATCTCAGGATTGGCGTTGTAGTAATCGTAAGCGTTGTAGCCCTTCTTCTTAAGAGCTTCAACTCCTTCGACGGTCATACCGAAAATGAAGATGTTGTCATTGCCCATTTCTTCGGCCATCTCAACATTAGCACCATCCAAAGTACCAATAGTCAAGGAACCGTTCAACATGAATTTCATGTTACCAGTACCGGAAGCCTCCGTACCAGCTGTAGAGATTTGTTCGGACAAATCGGCAGCGGGCATGATCTTTTCGGCCAAGGTGACACGATAGTTTTCAAGGAAGATCACCTTGAGCTTATCGCCTACAATTGGATCGTTGTTGATTACATTGCCAACAGCGCAAATCAATTTAATAATTTGTTTGGCAACATAGTAACCAGGGGCGGCCTTGCCACCGATCATAATGGTGCGAGGAGTAAATTGAGCGGTAGGATCTTTCTTAATGCGATTGTACAAGGTTATGATGTGCAAACAATTCAGCAATTGACGTTTGTATTCGTGGATACGCTTGACTTGAATGTCGAACATGGAGGCAGGGTTGACTTTGACACCATAGTCCCTTTCCAAAATTTGTGCCAACTTCAATTTATTTTCTTGCTTAACACGGGCAACATTGCGTTGGAAGTTGGGATCCTTAGCCCACTTCTTCAAGGCTACCAATTGATCCAAATGCACTGGCCATTCGTTGCCAATCTTTTCGCAGATCAAATCAGACAAGCCAGGGTTGCAGAGCAACAACCAACGGCGAGGAGTTATACCGTTAGTCTTGTTTTGGAACTTTTTGGGTTCCATCTCGTAGAACAAACGGAACAAATCATCCTTTAAGATTTGTGAGTGAATAGCGGCGACACCATTGACAGCATGAGAACCAACAATGGACAAATGGGCCATGTTAATGCGTTTTTCACCATCTTCTTCTACTAGAGACATACGACGCATACGGTCCAAATCATCAGGGAAATGTTTTAAAACATTTTCCATGTGCAAGAAGTTAATGTGATAGATAATTTGCAAATGACGGGGCAAAATGGACTCAAGCATAGAAACGGGCCAGCGTTCCAAAGCTTCGGGAAGGACGGTATGGTTAGTGTAGGCACAGGTGCGTACGGTGATTTCCCAAGCCTTTTCCCAGGTTAAATGCTCTTCATCAATCAAGATGCGCATAAGTTCAGGAATAGCTAAAGAAGGATGAGTATCGTTCAATTGAATGGCCACTTTATCGGAGAAGTGATCGAAGTGGGTTCGGACAGCTTCACGAGAACCAAATTTGGAAGCCTTATAACGTCTGATGATGTCTTGCAAAGTAGCAGCCACCATAAAGTATTCTTGTTTCAAGCGCAATTCCTTTCCTTCGAAGAAGTTATCGTTCGGGTACAAGACACGAGAAATGTTCTCAGCCAAGTTTCGATCTAATACAGCCTGGATATAATCACCATCGTTGACTTAAAATACAAGCAAATTATAAATAAGAATTTTATTTTATTTTAGAGTTTCCTTTACAAACTTACAGAATTTCAAATTGAAATCAATTGGAGACTTTGCCGACCACAATCTTAAAGTGTTGACATGGTTATTGCCATAACCGGGAATAGGATTATCGTAGGGCATGGCATAAACAACTTGTGTGTCTACCCACTTTTTGCCTTCGGGTGTATCAATCACACGACCATAAAAATTAACTGGCAACATGAATTCAGGTCTGGCCTTTTCCCATGGGTTACCAAAGCGCAACCAATCATCAGGCTCCTCAGCTTGTTCGCCGTTCTTAATCTTCTGTGCGAAAATACCGTATTCATAACGAATACCATAACCGTAAGCAGCCAAGCCCAAAGTGGCCATGGAATCGAGAAAACAGGCAGCTAAACGACCCAAACCACCGTTACCCAAACCGGCATCTTCCTCCATCTCTTCCAAGCACTCAATATCGAGACCCAATTGGTACATGGCCTCTTCGCATTCGCTTTGAATACCCAAATTAATCATGGTGTTTTGTAGCGAGCGGCCCATATAATACTCCAAAGAAAGATAGTACACACGCTAAAAATTGGGACAAAAAAAATAGAAAAAATTATTTTAGAAATTTTTGGGCTCACATTTTTTAAGAATTTTAAAATAATAATATATTTATTTTAGCGGAATCAAGAGTAAGTACATACAGTAGCCCAATAAAGGCTACATAGGTGTATGTATAATCTATGGGAATTTTACAGAAAATATTTAAAATAGTGAATGGTAAGATAAAAAGGCCAAAGCAAGGCCCATTGAACAGGTCTGCGCAAGAAGCCTGATGATCATTGTTTATTTTCTTTTGAGCTGTCATTGGTCACAAAATCTTGTTTGCTGTCATATCTGGGCATCTCTCGTCTTGATACAAGTTTCGTCTATATTAAAAAATTTTTTGACCCAACCTAGTAGATATATACATTAGAGCGACTCAAGTTGTATGGAAGCAAAATTCGTACTCGATGTACCCTCCTAAAAAGGAACCTTGGACATTTTTAAGATGACATTTTAAATATTACGGTCCCAGGGTTGACCTCTCGTGAGCTGGACCAGTTTGAAAAAGGGTATATTTTTGCATGTTTTGTTACTTTAAGAATCTGTGTCCTTACCAACATATACAAGTTGGGTATCGTAAGAAAGGTTTCTCTAAGGCGCGTCTAACTGTATATAACATTTTTCCAAGGACGATCATCCATGTCCTTTTTTTAAGGATTTTCTGTAAAAAAAACGGTTTTTGAATTTTTTTGTTCGGGGTTGTTTGTAATAATAGTGCCAAATTAACATATTTTAATCTTTAGTCGATTTAATTAAATCCGTGTCTCAGTTTTTTTTTAAATTCGTGCTAGTTCTCGTTTTGACAAAAATGCAATGGGGTGGTAACCCTTTGTTTTAAATAGGGCAATATGGGTATCAAATTTTATATTTTGCCAAGTATGTATATCATCTTTGTATGTAAATAATTTAGATTTGTGCAAATTAGATGCATTTTACACGGTGCTCTGGAATATATATAAATGCGATTTTGTAGTAACTCTAATATGATAGCGGATTTAGTTTCAAGATCATGTATGCATGAAAATAGGACTAAAGAAAGAAAAAAAGAAATGATCCACGACCTGAATTTTTTTTTAATTTGCGGAAAAAATATGCCGCCCAAAAGACGTGGATCATTTCTTTTTTTATGATTATATTTCCGCCGGGGAAAAAGATCTACGCATAGCATGACTTTAAAAGTTTTACTTGTAAGAGCTCTTTATAAAAATGGTTGAAAGCTCTAGCTCAAAATAACTGTTAACTCGGTATAGGAGGTGCCATTAAAAATTACGAAAAATTATACAGGTAAAACTAAAAAAATCGGTTCAGCGGTTTATGAGACTACAAGAAACAAACACACACTATTTCTTCTTTAGACACTAACATTTTAAACTGAAGTGCGAATAAAATAGTAATTTTGATACAAAATAATTTTGGTTAGTTTTTTTCTCTTAATTTTTACATTTTGGTTAAAATTTTTTTTGGCAATGCAGCTCAAAAAAATCTGACAACACTGACCCAAGGTTGTTATATGTGACGATTTTTTTGAGAAAATACAGTAAAATTACGATTTTTTACTTAAAGTAATAGTGTTTTGACGATATCCTGGCATCAATCAAACACTTATAAGAAATACAGTACTTTTCGTTTATAGTCACAACGCTTATAGTCACATTAGCGATGTAGTCCATTTTATCTGTTTATTTTGCCGCTATAAGTTAATTTAATATAAAGTATTAACGTTATAGTCCATTTCGCGATAAAAGCACATTTGCCATATATGCCATTTATCAACAGTAGTCAAAGGGAAAAGTAAAGCAAATTAATGGCGTTATAGTCACGTTAGCAAAATTTAGTAAGTTCTTTTTAGTTTTCAAATCAAAAATCCATCCAAAGAAAGAATGAATTAAATCATTAATTTTTGTTATCAACTCTCTACTCGTAAAAAATTAGTTTTCGCCGTTGGTATCACCTATGAAACATCTTGTTATTATTTTAACTAGTTTTTATAAAGAATGCAACTCTGTTGTGAAACCATAAGCCTGATTTCGGTGTAATTTATATGAATTTTTTATTTCCTTTATTCACATAGCTTGATTATATTCGAATTCGGTTATATGCGTCATAGTGGCATATATGTGAATTAGCCTTATAGTCACATTAGCGATATAGTCCACGTTATGGTTGCAACTAAAGGATGTGACTATAAGCGAAAAGTACTGTAATTACAATTATATTGGGAATAGTCCAAAACGTTACAATCAATTTTTCGAAATACAAAAATTATTGGAAATTAAAAAAAAAATTCTTCCCCTATCACACAGGGCTGTCAGACTTGGGGATTTATCCCCAAAGTTGGGGATTTTATGCGAGCAAAAAGGACAAAGAAAGTCATTTGGGGATTGGGGATTTTTTTGGGGATTTAAAAAAAAATTCGGGGATTTTTTGGGGATTTTACACTCTTTTAATATATTTTCCCTTTTATTATTTATGCTTATTTTTCTTTGTCTCGTATTAAAAATATGAAAAAAAAGTAGCAAAACTTTTATCTTAATCTTATCAACAACTTATACGGTGTAAAAGGTCCTTATTAAGATTATCATTTTAGTTAAAAGGTAGTGTTAAGGGTACTTTATAAATTTATGTTATTTTTCCTTCAGGGTACAAACAAAATAAAATGATTTTTTTTACAAAAAATTTTTATTTGGAGATTTTTGGGGATTTCTAATTAAAATTTTTCTTACTATTTTTACTTTTTTAAAAAAATATTTTAAATTTGGTCAGAAAAAAAACAAACAGAAAAATATTTACTTATTAAGGTTTTTTTCTTAATTTGGGGATTTTTGGGGATATTTTTTTAATTTTTTGGGGACAAGGAAAAAAAGTACCTGGCAGCCCTGCTATCACAAACCAGGTGGCTTTCATTTGTAATTCGAATACTACAATTATATGCATGCCACCGATACTGCAAAATGCTGTGTCAGTCCTATTTGCGTCGTTTGGAATTGCGTCGCTTTTTTAAAATTGGTTAAATCCGCTTTTCGTCGTTTTGATTTCGATTTCCGTCGCTACATACGATTGGATTTTTTCACTAAAGTTATAATCACATGTGAAGAAGTTTTCTATTTGAAAGTGAAAAGGGGGAATTCCCATTTAATTCTGTTAGGTAAGTTATTCTAATGGCTAAAAAATCACTGATGGTTTAAACGCTGGTTTAGTTGAACTAAACGTGAATTTATATATAGTTTAAACTCAACAACTGTAAATCAGTGTCTCATGTATTATATGTGGTTAAAAAAATAACATGTGGAAGCACTACGATAAATCTTATCAAATTCATATGGTCTGTATTGGTAGTTTAAACGCCCAATTTTATGCGTTTAAAGATGGTTTATGAGTTTAGTGATTTATAGATTTGTTGGTTTAAACACATTTTAAACCAAAAAGAGAGTTTAACTTGCTCTGATTTTTTAGCCCTAAGCATAGTTGCTTGTTAGGAAGTAAGAAGTAAGTTCTTAATAAGAAGATGTGTGGAAAATTGGTTTAGCACCTTCAAAATTTTTTATTAATTGTTTTAGTGAATATGGATAGATGAATAAATAAGTTTTTGTTATGTTTTTATGAAAATATATTTTGTCTTATGTATCAGGGATGGGCTGGAAATTGAAAGTGTAAAACGCATGAATTTCGAAGTTTTTTTTTTAACACACTTTGAATCTAATTTTTATAATTTTTGTTATAAAATTCAGTTTAAAAGAGAAATATTTGTCATAAAATTCTTTTATTTCAGAAAACGACTTTTAAAATTCTTGCGTTTTACGTTTACGATTTCCAGCACACCCCTGTATATCTTTTTTTATTTCTTTTCAAATGATAAATATATTTTTACTTATTTATTATAATATCTTAGCCAATTTGCTGAAATAAATAGAATAAAACGTAATAATATCACCTTTTTTATCATAAATAGAATTTCTTGCTAAAAATTTATATTTTTGAACCAATCAATAAAAAATATAATTTGTAACATTAAATATTTGACGATTTTGTTAAAACTTTTGACGATTTTTTAAGAAAAAAGCATACAAACCACCATTAGTGTTCCCATTTTTGGGGATTTATCCCCAAGTTGGGGATTTTTTTGTAATTGGGGATACAAATTTCGTGAAAATCCCCAGGGGATTTTTTGGGGAAAAGCACTTTTTTCGCTGGGGATTTTTGGGGATAATATATTATTATAAATTTCATTTTTACAATGGCAAGACCGATTTGGTCAAGATGTGGGTACAAATTTTAATATTTTTTGCGGTTTAAAACTTTTTCAAAAACTTGTTGAAATAGTTTTAAATATGCTTTTTGTACGAACTAGCGTTACTTTTGTTGAACTAGTCTTTATTGTTATTGTAATGAATATAACCAAAATCAATATTTGCAACAAAACGCAAAACATATAAGTTATTAGAATTAATAAGAATCAATACCAGTGTTGGCAAAAGTTGGTGACCAAAAATGGCTAAATTTACGGAAAAAATGGCTAAAAATGGGCTTAAAAATGGCTAAAAACTTTTTTAAATAAAAACACATTAAAATTTAATAACAAAACAGATATAATTCATTTAAAGTTGTTTACGATGAAATTGTGAGTTAAGATCAATTTGATAAATAAGAATAAACGTAAATTAATATTAAAAAAATTCGATGTCGTATTGTTCATCTCAAAGGAATCACTCATTAGCTTCAAATAATCATAAGTTTTAAATAAATTGAAGGTAAATCATAATCACGACAACATTTACCCAACCTTTTGAGTCCAGATCTACAATAAAAAACCAAGTAAGAATGTATAGTCGGTTAAACCCGACTTTATGATACCCTACACCATATTAGAACCTTCGTACCAAATTTTAAAAAATAATCTCTAAAATGCGACCTGGAGGCTTATTCTGAATTGCAATGCAAAAATCAATGCGATGCGCAAATGAAATGCGATGCGAAAGAAAATTGGTATTCTTTAGACTTTCGCAATCGCATTCGCAATTTATTTCAAATAGTGGCAACGCTGCTCAAATATACGTCAAATTAAAAATAAATAAATTGTTTGTGTTTGGCTGTGAAAATTGTTTAAAAAATTTATTTAGGACATTCTGTAATAAAAAAAAAAATAATAAAAATGGATTTTGTGGCACTGTGGTTCGACGAAGAAGAAAATGAAAATGTTTTGTGTGTACTTTAAAATCGGCCCAAACCTATTAAAATTAAAGTTGAAGTCAAATATTTTTGAACTGGTTTATATATTTCATACTTTTTCCATCCTGCAGCTTCTCTAATAGGTGGTCCATTGATATTAAGTTCTTCAGTTAACATTTGCCACAAAGTATTTGACGACTGATGTGCTTTTGGTGTTTTCAAATGGCCTCTTGCCAATTGGCTGTGCTTATTCTATTTATAAATTCAATCATTATTTCAAATTTACGCGGTTTGGTGGTCTTATTGCTTGCTTTCCTGAATTAAATAATAAATATATGATAAATAAATAAATAAAATATTATCTTTCACTAACATGTTTGTACTTTGCGAATGCTATTTTGTTGTCGAATAAATTTTGCGAATTTGACATTTGTTTTCGCAATGTAGAATACCGACTTGTCACCTTTTCGCATTTGAAATGCGATTAAAAAAAAAACTTTGCTAATATCGCAATACAGAATAGCAATTGTTCGCATTTATGATTTGCGCATCGCATTGATTTTCGCATCGCAATTCAGAATAAGCCTCCTGTACTTTGCGCACAAGGTTTACATGGACAGCCAGCCAGCCACACAAACATCGTGATTCTGAGTAAATCGGTATACGTAAAGGTGGGCTAAGGACTAATATTTTAAGGTGTTACAGACATCAGAACAAACGCATAGTACCCTCCCCACTATTGTGGTGGTTGTATAAATATTGTATTGTTATGGTAAAAATATTTACCTAATTGATAAAATCGAATTAACGGTTGCTTAATTTTACCTATTTCTCACTTTTAATGATGTTTACTTGGCTAAACACCCTCTCTTCTTCAGCATTAGACCATGGAAGTGAGAGCAACTTTATAGTCCATTCTGAAATTTCTAAAACAATTTTGCTACCGCCTGCATCCCTTTATTGAAATACTTGCAACCAGACAGAAACAGCGATGTTTGTGTTGATCCATTTTATAAATTTAAAGGCCTTTTTCTTTTCTGAGTAAAATTCTGCATTTATTCTACCTTTTACATTTTTTTATGTTCTTTTCTGAAAAACATGTGTTATTTTAAAAGGGTAAAGCGTTCTTTTCTTATGATGTTCCCTTTAAAATTAAAAAAAAATGCTACATGTTCAACACTCATTTTAATTAAAGGGGCATGAGTGCAGCACTAGATCAAGGCGAATTCAGTACAAGGTGGTGGCAAGTTTTGAGCTGTAAACACTAACAATGCAATACAAAAAACATTTGTTGTTTCTGTTGGTTTTGAATTGTTGTAGTCTTGCCGCTACCTGTAATTGAATTTACCTTCCGCTAATTGTACTTTATTGTTTAATACCGAAATTTGTGCTCTTTTGTAAACGTAAAATATTAGGGCAGCATTTAAAAATGTTGCCAAGTCACATGTTACACTTATGCAACACTTTTTTTTAGAAAAGAAAACGCCATAATAGTGGAATACTGTTCCTTTACTTTAAAATATGTTTCAGCGTCATAGTTTATAGCGATTTTCAACATTTGTAAAAGTTTTGATTTAAATTAAAGGCGTTTTAATTGTTCAAAATGTTTATTTTACTTTTATAAATTTTTATAATAAAATAAAAATTATTCTTTTAAAGCAAAACGGCAAAAAAATTTAATGGCTAAACAAGTTGAAAAATGGCTAAACTAATTTTTTAATGGCTAAACAGGGTGAAAAATGGCTAAATTTAGCCACTAAATGGCTAAATTGTCAACACTGATCAATACACACTTTAAAATAATGCAGCTTGTTGTGACAAATAAATTCAATCATCTCAAATGCACTTTTTAAACAAACAACAAAATTGCACTGGCTGATGAATCAGAAGATTTTGATTCCCTAGTTTTTGAAATTATAAATATTGACGCATAATTTTTCTTTTGCGTTTTTCCATTACCCTTGTTACATACTATACATATAGATACGTAGAACTCAAAGAAAAAAAACATTAGTTTTAATAATATTACGCAAATGGATTTATTTAAATAAATCGATGTATGCATATTTTTCCATTGACATAATATTATGTATTTTATTTTTAAGAAAATGTCGGGATTTTTGGGGATAAGAAAAAACCTATTTTGGGGATTTTTAAGGGTGAAAAATCGCAAATTGGGGATAAGGCTAAAAATAAAACTGGGAACCCTGCTGACAACAATAAGCTTTGGCAATATAAATTCTCTTAAAAATGAGTAATAAATTCTCTTAGTTATACTCTTTTTATAGCAAATTTTTATAGGCAAAACAAGTACAATGTAAATTTTCTTACCAGTATCTCAACCTCAAAGATACATTTCAAATATGTGTCAGTGTGCAATTTTTAAAAATAACTTTTAATGAACATTAAAGAAATCAAGTGCAACATGTTGTTTTCAAACTCATTGCACACAGACGCACACGACCCAAAACCAATTGCATGTGTGTATAAATGTGGCTAATATTTGAAAACCAAAACAGGGAACAAAATACACAAGACTTCTTAAGTACGACCGTAAGATACACGACAGTGTTTTTGAGTACTTAAGATCGTTTTGTATTCGAAGCATATCCGTTGCCATGTTATCGCTGCATTTACTTTAGGCTCGCTCACGTACAAAATAGTAGTTTTAATTATTTTCTACATTGACATATTTATTTTTTTTTTTTTTTTTTGATAATTTTGCATTGATTTTTCTTTAGTATATGTATATGCAAATAAAACAAATTAATGAAAGTAAAACCAACTTCGTTAATAATAGGTTTTTGAATTACTTTAAAGAGAAGTTTAAAGGGTAGGACCTTAAACTAGAAGGTTCAATTACTGTATCAAACATCCCATAGCTAGTTGCGCTCAACAATTTTTTTTAAACTTTGAAGTTTAGAACAACTTAAAAAAATCTTAAAAACAAAAAAGTGTGGGATTTTTCGCGAAAAAGCCTACGACGAATACTGGACTTAAAAGCAGTGTTCGAAAATAAACATTAAATATTGTTCCTAAGCGTTCGGTTTGTTAGATTTGTGGAAAACACAAACGCTAATAGTGTTTGTGTAATAAATGATAAAAAAATAACGTTTACCTGTTTGTCATCTTTCGAACAAAAAAATAATACTGTTTTTATCCAACTCAACAAAAAGATGAGAACATTTAATTTCGTTAGTTTTTTTTTTTAAACCCCAAACTTCATTGTGTTCGGTTCAGCTCATTAGTGCTCTTTTGTGTCAGTTGTGCTTAACGCCCTTTGGGCTAGTGAAAAATTTTTCACTGCTTTTGGGTCATTCGATAGAAAATTTTGGTTCCACAGCTAATTTTCATACAAAATTAATTTTCAAATTATACTGTGCTAGTTAAAAAAAAAAAAAAATTAACAAGCGGGGCATCTAGAGTTTTAACCTGAATGGTGCTAACCGCTTTTAAATTAGCTCTTGTTTTCGAGATACACCGTTATTTCGGAAATGAAGGAGGTTGCACATCAAATATTCGCGTAACTTAAAACCGGTTTAGCTTATTGAATAAACTACAAAACCTTCCCCAATAAAATTACCTTTAAGTAAGGTTAAATCTTTTCTTACATGCGCAGTCATAGAGGGAGTTTACACGGTGTCTTTTCAGACATGTCTGACAAACACATTAGACATGAAATGAGTTTTCATGTTTGTTTATATGAATTTCCATGTTTTTAATTTGTATGTATATGTATATTAGACTAGTCTATAGCTATTATATAGGAAAACAGACATGTTTGGAAAGACATTGTGAAAAGACAATAGGTTTTTCGAAGCATGTTCAAAAGAGAATGTCAAAAACAGACATGTCTGGAACCGTGTAAACTCCCTCATATTCGAATCATGTTTTTTTTTTTTTGGCAAAAAAAAATTAATATTTTTAAAATTTGGAAAATGCTTCAAATTTTTTTTTACAAATATGGCGTTTTATGAAAATTTTAAGTTTAATTAAAATTTGTCGTCTTTGGTGAATGAAATCAAAAGTTGTAGATAAATTTTAATTTTTTACCTCTATTACCGATAGGAGGACAACGTTTTTAAGCGTAGTAGAGTGTTCGACTTGATGCTGGGTAAAATTTAATCTGAGGGGCATTATTACAACTTACAAATAGTTATTTGTAGAATGCTATCCGACAGATACATGGTTTGTTGATAATTACAAGTTAACATTAACCTAAAATGTAAGTGATAAGTAAGCAGCAGGTTTATCCTCATGGTAACTTCATAAGTTAACTTTAAGAATTTGAAGATGCCATATTTTCTGCTAAAGATATTATTCTAACTTCGATGACAGTTTTATGTCAAATTAAATGTAAGAAAAGATAAACTCACTGTTTATTGTTGGTGTTTAAGCTTTGATATTGGTACAAGTAAGACTTATTCGCTTTAGGGTTTTATTTGTATATTTTGTAAAATCTTTGGAAAAGGTTTCCTGATGTGCTGGCCTAAGCAACCAGTGAAATGCGCATAGAAGCTTTCCCTTCAACTAAAAATCTCAGTGTATTTATTAAATATGACAAATTGGGAACTTAGCACGTCATACATAAATCTTGTTAATGATAAATTATTCAAACTTTTTCATAAAGAAAAAAAAAATTGACACAGAAATCAAAACAATTTACCATAAAAAACACATATAAAGTACAAAAAATTTACTTCTGCTTTTTATTAAAGAAATAAATAAAAAACGTTGCAAAATTATGTACTGCAATGTTACATTTTTCATTTTATTGGATAGTTTTTACAATGAAGAAAACTTAATGGTCACTTTATAGTTCACGATAACAATTGTTTGCGTTTAGTACCAGGAACTTTATCTTTAAGTTGTAACTAGATGACCCGTGCAAATATTTCGCACCGTTAGTTGTCATTTTTGTAACATAAAATTAAAATAATTAATAGAAATTTTAGTAACTTCAATGCATTTTATTAAAAGTATAAAAATATTAGAAATCATAATATATATCATCCATATATGTATACATACATATGTTTAAATGCTTTTATAATAATTCTTTGAATACAATGTTAGAGGTAATGACATGATCATCGTTAACTTTTTGCCCGTGCGAATAGTTCTATATAAAATATAGTTTTTATCATGATACAAATATACAAGGTAGTTCCACTTCTCTCTCACAATATTTTTTTGAAGTTTATCGGAATTATTTGAAGTAAATTTTTTTGGAAACATTAAAAAAGCGTTGCCACATATAAAAAAATACAACAAATTTCTTTTTGGAAATTATTAGTTAAAATGTGTTATTTGTATTAAAAATTATCCATATTTTATTAAGATTTAAGTTTAATTGTGTTTAATTATTACTAAATAAATTTTAAACAAGTAAGAATGTATACTTGGCCATATAATACCAAGGCGAATTCTCTACACGTGGCGGAAAAATGCTGCTGACTTTGACAGTGCAAACCAATTTCTTTTGGTCTTTCAATGTTTTGTTAGAAATTTAAATACGAAAGTTCTCATATCCAAATTGCTTATCACTATCATTATATATACCAATTCATTAATATGGAAGCAATAAATTTAAAAGCTTTGTATTTTTAGGAGTGGTGTTTAGTAAAACCTTTTATCAAATAAGCACCACTTTGAAAAAACTTTGGTAGGATGATTTATATTGAAATTATAAACCGATTTGCACCATTTTCAAAAGGCTTGTGTCAGTTAAAATGTTTATAACCAATTTAATATTATCTCCGAAATTGTGTACTTTGTTCGTCACAATTTTGCGTACAATGTTTATATGGTCATATAGCCAGACGGATATCGTTAGATCGATTTTAAAAGCGATTATGGGTCTAGAGTAGTTACGTCCAAACACATATACTTTGATATTTGCATTTGCGGTAAATGGCTCTTACAATTTGTTGTTGTTTATTTGCAAAGTAAGCAGCAACCATTGTTTTCACTGCGAGTTGATTGGCAGTTGTGCTCTCTACGATGTGAAAGCACTACAGCTATTTTGTGAAAGCTCGCACATTGTACATATGAGTTGGACATAACTGGTTTAGAGCCTAGACTCTAAAACCAATATTTGTATTTGTTACACACATTTGCACAAACTTTTTCGCATCAAAACGTACATATTTCTGTACATACATACATATGTAAATAGGTATGTATCTGCTCTTGCGAAATTTCGAGCTTCACAATATTTTTAAATAAATTTATCGGTGGCTGATATTTATAATTCCATATTTCTTGAAGCTGCAGTTTTTTTATCTTATTAAAATACAGATTTGTTTTTTAGTTTTTTTTTATTCAAAAAATAAATAAAAAAAAACAGGAAAACTGGATTAATTATGAAATATGGTAGCACTAATTTTGTTAATTTCCATAAACGTCAGAACGTTAATATGGCGATAAAAAGAGAGAGTGGAACTACCTTCTGTATTTGTATCATGGTTTTTATTAATGAAAATATTAATTTTTTAATTTCGAATTATTTTTCGTCATTAGTGTAAGAAATAAGCTTTAAAATGAGATATCATTCATTAAATTTGATGCGGTGGTATGGGAGATATTTGCAACCGACAAAAAAAGTGCTTTAGAAATAATATATATGATAATGGCCGTTAAAGATCATGTAGGAGCTGAATACCAAGTAACTTATTTATAGCTGGGCAGTCACATATTCTCTTCGGTTCCAAATTCTTTTCAGCTGCGACAGAGTTCATTAAAAAGGAGACCAGGTCTGTTAGTGCCGGTTCACACACGTCAAGTTTGACTCGCCAAGTCTTGAGCTTTTAGGAGAGAAGGGAAAAGAGGATGCCATATCTTTTCCTCTCTCTCCTAAAAACTCAAGACTTGACGAGTTAAACTTTACGTGTGTGAACCGGCACTTAGCGCGTCTACCGATCATCTAATCCATCTAAAATAGTTTTTGGTAAGGGCCTTTTGGGGATCACAAGCACGCTGTGGTTTTAAGACGTTGGTTTAATAACTGATTTTTGGAAGTTCTAACAAAAAGTAATGTGTGCTACTGCTAACTGGAGGTTTTATACCTTCAGCGCCCAGGCAAACTCTTTGTAGATTATGCAAGCACTCAAATGATAGAAATGTAACCTATTTGTAATTTGTATACCCTCCACCACAATTAGTTGTCAAGAGGGTATATTAAGTTTGTCATTCCGTGTAAAATTTTTTTTAATTATTCATCTCAGACCCCATAAAGTATATATATTTTGGGTCCTTGAGTAATTCTAAGTCGATTAAGCCATGTCCGTCTGTCTAACTTTTTTTTTTTTTTTTTTTTTGTACTTAAGGGCAATGATAGACAAAAAATATTCACCAAGTGACATTTATGTATGTATAAAGCCCATCTGGTATAAATGTTCTTGCTGGTTCTCTACTTTACAACTATAACGTTACTGAACTGTATGGTACATGGTTGGGCATAATTAATTCCCTGTGAACTCCGGGGTAGGTCAAGTTTTATTTGAATCAATGAAAATGAATCATGACAAAATGTTATCGGTTTTATTCTAATTTTAACTTCATAATGATATTTTTGTAATATATTCATTCGGCTTGACTTTAAATTTGCATGAATTTATTATAATTTATTTGCAATACTCATATTTGTTTCAATTATAATTTACAGTTGATAAGAAAATCGATTATGTGTTAATATCGACACTAGGTGAGAACGTGCCCTCCATATGTTAAAAATTATTTTGAATAATAATCGCAAATGATGTGTTAGTGTAATTTTTTTATTATTTTGTTTATGGTTTGTTTGAAACTGATTGTTAGTTATATTTAGTGCAAAATTGTCGCAAATAGAGGGCACATAAATACTTATGTTCAATAATAATTCCGACGGACGACAATCTATTATATAACTCAAAAACAAAAGGTCGTTTGAAAATTATCTCCAAAGTGTGTAAGTAAGTAAGTAAGTGCTTATGTACACATGTAAGAGTTAAGTTCTTCTAATTGTGTTAATTAGCTGTATTTATTCTTATTTTTTATTATTGTTATTTAGAGAATCCTAGACATACATTCAGGTTGTTGATAAGAGTATTTGTTATTATAAATAAATTTATGTAGTACACTTGGAATTTATTACTTGACTACAAATACCGACTTGTTGTGGTTTGCAAGCTGCAATTTGAGACGTCAAAGCGGCGCTTAGAAGTACAGCATGACCTTTTGTATAAGAAATATTTTTTTGTTTCCTGATTCTAGCATGTTGTATTTTTTTCAATATTTATGCAAGGAAATCAAATTCTTGATATGAGTTATGGAATTTGATTAAATTAACCCCTTCAGAAAAGAAAAAAACAAATTTTAATATTTTGCAGAGATAATGGCCCATATTCATAGTCAAAAATAAAGTTGACTTTTTCTAAAGTCGACTTTAAAACCATGTTATTGACATTATTTAAAGCCGGTTTTAACTTAAAGTCGACTTTATTTTTTTATATGAATAAGGGCCAATAACTCTACTTAAAACAAACGTCAACCAATTAACACGTTCGCATACCAGGGTAATACAACCAAGGTACAAAATGGCATTGATTTTCCCAAATAAACAAATGTTTATGGCTTATGACAGGCCATTATAGTACCTTTAAGAAAATATGAAAAATTGAACTTGAATAGTACTTTTGAGAAGTTTTATACCAAAATGTAAAATTTCTACTATTAAAGTTTTTCGTTTTTTTTATTAAATACAATTCTACATACTAAATTGTTTGTGTACAAGTTTATTCTTATACTAAAGTCCATGATGGATCTCCCGTAACAAATGCAATGAAAACAGCCCGGTGGCGAACGACAGATGCTTAATGTCCAAAGTTATAGCATCGACACAGAAAAAATGATCCAAAATTGCTCACCAATCAAAGCATTAATCAAATATAAAATCAGTTTTAATTAAAAATTTAATCAAGTGAATTAAACGTTTAATCAAGTGAGTTAAGCGCTTAATTGACAAATTTAAATTTAATTTAGTGAAAATTTAATTAATTTTTTATTTAATATTACAAATTTTTTAATTGAAATCAATTTCAATTTGTTCTGTGGATTAATTAATATCACACATTTTTTAATTGAAATCAATTTTAATTTTAAAAATGATCAAACATTTTTTACCAATCAAAACATAAATCTATATACATATATAATAATAAGAACATTTAAAAAAAAAAATTTATTAAGAAACGCTTTTCTTAAAAAAGAACATTTAAAAAAAATGTTGCACCCCCCTTGATTTTATCCTGGCTACGCACATATATTCGTGTATTGTCATCGGGAATATGTATGCTTGCAAAGTTTCATCCATTTGCATTGTGTATAAGGCGGTTAAATTAACGTTACAAGATTTGATTTTCCGAAGTGAAGCTTAAGAAAAAGTTTTAAACATTTTGCCCCCCCCCCCCCCCCCTAGATTTTATCCTGGCTACGCCAATGTATTCGTGTATTGTCATCGGGAATATATGTGCCTGCAAAGTTTCAGCCATTTGCATTGAGTAAAAGGCGGTTAAATTAACGTTACAAGATTTGATTTTCCAAAGTGAAGCTAAAGAAAAGGTTTTAAAATGAAAAATGTTTGTATGTTTTTTGTTTGTTGGCTTATAGACTCCTAAACTACTGAACCGATTTTCCTGAAATTTTTACAGTTGCATCACGTGAGCCCTAAAAATAAAATAGGCTACTTATTTTTCGATAGGGGCAGGGGAATTGGTACCCCCCATTGGATGCCAATATTAAATATCGCATATCTTAAGAGCCGCTGCACGCATTTTTTTTAAACTTTTGGAAGTAGGATCTTCTGAGCCCCAAAATTTAAATAAAATAGCAGCGGGGAAGTGGTTCCCCCATAGGACGCCAATGTTTAATATCGCATATCTTAAGAACTGTTATAGTGAGAATTTTCAAACTTTGTAGAAGTCACTCTGCTGGTATACTACACTATTGAAAATAAAAATAAAGCGGGCAGGCGCAAGGGGAGAATACTGCCCATAGGATGCATATATTAAATATTGCTCAACTGAAGAACTATTAAAGGGAGAGTCTTCAAACGTAGTTAAAGCTACTATTATAGTAAACTATACATTTCAATAAAAAAATTGGCGGGGTTGACAGAGAAGGAGCAGTACCCCTCATAGATAAAAATATTAATAAGAGCCGCTGCACGCATTTTGTTGAACTTTTCGTAGTAGGATCTTCTCTGCCCCAAAATTTAAATAAAATAGCAGCGGGGAAGTGGTTCCCCCATAGGACGCCAATGTTTAATATCGCTTATCTTTAGAACTGTTATAGTGAGAATGGTCAAACTTTCTAGAAGTCACTCTTATGGTATACTACACTATTGAAAATAAAAATAAAGCGGGCAGACGCCGGGGGGGAATACCTCCCATAGGATGCATATATTAAATATCGCTCAACTTAAGAACTATTAAAGGGAATGTCTTCATACGTGGTTAAAACTACTATTATGGTAAATTATAAATTTCAATATAAAAATGGGCGGGGTTGACAGAGGAGGAGCAGTACCCCTCATAGATAGAAATATAATAATAAGTTACTGCACGCATTTGGTTGAACTCTTGGTAGTAGGATCTTCTGAGCCCCAAAATTAAAATTAAATAGCAGCGGGGGAAGTATTACCCCCCAAAGGACGCCAATTTTTAATATCGCATATCTTAAGAACTGTTATAGTAAGAATGTTTAAACTTTGTAGATGTCACTCTTATCGTTTACTACACTTTTGAAAATAAAAATAAAGCGGGTAGGCGCAGGGGGGAAATACCTCCCATAGGATGCATATATTTAATGTCTCTCAACTGAAGAAGTGGTTAAAGCAGTGTAGCGAAGCGCACCGGGTTAAGCTAGTGAATCAAGTGAATTAAACGTTTAATCAAGTGAATTAAGTAAGCGCTTAGTTGACAGATTTGAATTTAATTTAGTGCAAATTTATTTAATTTTTTTATTTAATATTACAAATTTTTTAATTGAAATTAATTTTGATTTGTTCTATGGAGTGAAATTTTATGTTATCTTATGCTTCATTCGTTGATGGAGACGTATAGTAGACAAAATCCTGTAGCTTTCAGGTTGTTATTGACTCATACCATACAATGTCGCTAAGTTTCTAATTGCAAATCTTAAAAATAAATTTACGTTTTTGTGTTAATTACACTTAAGGCAAAAGGACTAAAAGTGAAATCGTCCAAAGCAATTTTTGGAAAATCGCCAAAAACTTTTTCATACAAATATGGGTGATTTTGCAAGAAAAAACCCATATTTTTGGATGATTTTTTTCAAAATTTGTTTTTGTTTTAAATGTAAGTTAAGCGAGCCACTTCTGTGCTCGCGTTCTACAAACAGGCAGTAAGTGTTTTTTTATACCATAGAGGAGAAAAGCCTTGCGCTTGGCTGAATGGCGGCAACGCAGAGAATTTAAAAATTCTGGATTTTCGAATTCGCGATTTTGAATTCGGGATTTTTAGATTCGGGCATATGACACCAACCCAAACAATTATGTATGATTAAAACTACTTTGTAAGAATTATTAAATAAAAATTCGAATATAATAATTCTTCATTATTTTTTTGGTCTTTTTTCCACCATTTTTGGATATAATTTCCATTTTTTTTGGGCCATATTTTTACGTTGGCGATTTTTCGCACATTGCTTTGTGTAATTTTGCTACTTCCGATAAAATTCTACCTTTAACTAAAGGCAAGTTGTAATAATGGACCTAAATTAAGTTTGGGTGACGGTTCAAACACAGTTGGTGAAATTTTCCGAAGCATCAAAGCAAAAGAGATTTGGACAAAGTACTAAAAAAGTTATCAAAAATAAAAGTTTCCCTAAACGCGCAAAATTTAAGCTTTGGATTTTAATTGCATTTATCTTAATATTATCTGTTAATATTCCTGAATTTCTTTTTGGTTTCTTATGCTAATACTCTCTTTTGTGGTATAAATAAATTTCCGAATAGGTTTAATTATACTTAATGTGTTTTACTTCACTTTGAAATCTTATCAAGTAGCCAGTATTGCTCGCCAGTGTATGTAGGTTATTTTTTTTAAAGAATTGCTCAATAAAGCTTACCCTGGGTCTCCACGTAGCAATATTTATTGCAGCAAACGTCAAATTTGATTGATCCATAAAATTTGCGACGTGTGGACCGTATATATCCATGAGTGGCAATGCATGACGCAATGTTTGCTCTTCTGATTGCTTACACTGGGTCTCCACGTAGCAATTTTTGTTGCTAAGCACAAGCAAAAACGTCGGCAGAACAATGGCGCAATAATTGCTGATTATATTGCTGGAGAACACGTGAAATTGTATTACCATAAACAAACGTACAGAGAAATGAAATGTTAAATAAATGACAACTGATTTTACAGCAGATTGCTAAGCAATAATTGCTCAAGCAATTATTGCACAATGGATTGACAATCATGGCAATATGTCGCCATACGTCGCAAATTTAATTGAGCAATCAAATTTGACGTTTGCCGCAATAAATATTGCTTTGTGGAGACCCGGGGCTAGCAATGTGCAGTGCAATCAGTTGTCATTTATCTGACATTTAATTTCTCTGTACGTTTCGTTGTGGCGAAGCAATTTCATGTGCTCACCAATTATTGCGCCATTGTTCTGCCCACGTTTTTACTTGTGCTTACCAAAAAAAAAAAAAAAATAGCTACGTGGAGAACCAGCGTTAACAACAAATTGTTATGATATTCAAAATTTATACATAATAACGTGGACACACACATATTTAAAAGTATATTAACCATATAAATGAAATTTTTTTATCTATTTACTCCCTTTTTAATACATAAATAATAATTATTTAATGTCAACCAATTGTTCCTTCCCCCATGTGCGTTTTTCACTGTTAATTTCCTATTATAAAGAAAAAAAAACTATTTGTCTGTCGGTCCGTCTGCCTAAATCGAAAACAAAAGTTCTCTGAGTGTAACAAAACACAAAAAACGAAAAAGGCGAAGAAAATTGTTCATTTATTTATTTTTGGGTTGTTGTCTGTCTCTCTGTTTGTTCGGTATTTTTTTAGTTTTCTAAACTAATAACCTTTCAATGACCTTGAAAAAGATTTAAGAATATATGCTACTTTTTATTTGTTAATTTAACAAAAAAAAAAAAAATAATTACAAAATTTAAGTAATAAATTGCAAAATGAAACTCCAATATAAATTAAACTAATTCTCTATAATTTGAAAAGAGTGAACTATTTATATATAATTAAAAGAGAAAGTTTAAGCAAATTCCTTAAAAAATTACCAAACATTTTTCGTAAATTTTTAAATTGAATTAACGCCAAAACTACGTTTGTTCATTTAATAAATTTATTGTTTCTTGAGTTTGTTCCTTCTAAATCGTTCATTATAATTTCTTTTGCCTTAAATGCAAAACGTTGTTATTTCAATTTTCCCGGTAATATGGCACTTATCATGACATTAATTCATGACAGTGTGCCAAATTGAAAGTTGGTTATAAGCAGGGAAACCGGAAATATGCGTTAATAAAGTGTTTTATGCACATTACATACCCTGCGGAATATTTGTATAATTGTTCTTAAAGCACTAATCCCATGACTAGTGAACAGAATCTATATATATAAAAATGAAAAATGTTTGTATGTTTGTTTGTTTGTCGCCTTATAGACTCAGAAACTACTGAACCGATTTTCCTGAAATTTTTACAGTAACATCACGTGTGCCCTAAAAATAAAATAGGCTACTTATTTTTTCGATAGGGCAGGGGAATTGGTACCCCCCATAGGATGCCAATATTAATTATCGCATATCTTAAGAGCCGCTGGACGCATGTTGCTGAACTTTTTGTAGTAGGATCTTCTGAGCCCCGAAATTGAAATAAAATAGCAGCGGGGGTATTGGAATCCCCCATAGGACGCCAATGTTTTACATCGCATATCTTAAGAACTGTAATAGTGAGAATGTTCAAACTTTCTAGAAGTCACTCTTATGGTATACTACACTTTTGAAAATAAAAATAAAGCGGGTAGGCGCAGGGGGGAAATACCTCCCAGAGGATGCATAAATTAAATATCGCTCAACTGAAGAACTTTTAAAGGGAGAGTCTTAAAACGTGGTTAAAACTACTATTATAGTAAACTATAAATTTCAATATAAAAATGGGCGGGAGAGACAGGGGAGGAGCAGTGCCCCTCATAGATAGAAATATTAACAAGAGCCACTGAACGCATTTTGTTGAACTTTTAGTAGCAGGATCTCCTGAGCCCCAAAGTTGAAACAAAAAAAAAGCGGGGGAAGTGATACCCACCATAGGACGCCAATGTTTAATATCACATATCTTAAGAACTGTTGTAGTGAGAGAATGTTCAAACTTTGTGGAAGTCACTCTTATGGTATACTACACTTTTGAAAATAATAATAAAGCGGGTAGGCGCATGGGGGAAACACCTCCCATAGTATGCATATATTAAATATCGCTCAACTGAAGAACTATTAAAGAGAAAGTCTTCAAACGTCGTAAGAGCTACTATTAGGGTAAACTATAAATTTCAATATAAAAATAGGCGGGGTAGATAGGGGAGGAGCAGTATCCCTCATAGATAGAAATATTAATAAGAGCCACTGCACGCATTTTGTTGGACCTTTGGTAGTATGATCTTCTGAGCCCCAAAATTTAAACAAAATAGCAGCGGGGGAAGTGGTACCCACCATAGGACGCCAATGTTTAATATCGCATATCTTAAGAACTGTTGTAGTGAGAATGATCAAACTTTGTTCAAACTGAAGAACTATTAAAGGGAGAGTCTTCAAAGTTGGCTAAAGCATTGTAGCGAAGCGCAACGGGTTAAGCTAGTATTGTAATAAAATGGACCGCATATCACTGTACCAGTGATAAAGTGTTTAAAGTGTTGTTATTCCAGAGGAAAGAAAAGGAAAATTACTGCAGAGGTTCACTCGGGACAATATCTAAGACAGGCATTATTTTAACCGAAATTAAGGTTATTTCAGTGACCAGTTACAAAGTGTCGATGTCTAGGGCATCGTCATGTTAAAGTGGCAAGTCCCCTTGATATAAAGCGTTAGAACTCGAACCGGTACCCTACAACTTTATAACTGTCTTGCTAGCACTGTGCTAGTTCCCTTTCCCCTAGGACATATGCAGCAAAAACTTGAAAACATGCTCTAAAAATTGTTAAAAAAAATAAGCAATAGAAAAAAAAACAAAAATCAAGCCTATCATGAATAAAAATTAGCAGTCTTTTTGAAATTTTATTCTTCCTATAAATTTTTTAGGGAAAAGAAACAAATTTCGAGTACAATTTTATTTACGTTAGGAGTTAATAATATTCGCATACAAAGAACAATTATAAAAGTATAGTCGGTCAAGCCCTACCATATAATACCCATAGTATTTGGAATTAAATTTCCAAGTGTCGCCACTTGCGGTGCATGGGCAGTAAAGAGCCCACCACAACAAAATTATGTTATGAAGGTACAATGTATATAAGAGTTATTTGTTTCGAATATTATCTAGAGCAAGGTTTGCGTTAGAACCATGAAAGGTATTATCACTGCAAGATGCGCAGGATGACGGTGGTAATGAGATGTGGTTCGTCGTACACATTCTGTGTACTGTCCTAGGATACATAATAGGGGGCTAAGGTGGCTGGGCAGTAGGTTCATAAGCGAATTTGGTGATGCGCGGGCAGTGGCTCGATAATTTGACGGGATTCTGGGGATTCGACGTATGTATAATTTACTTTATATTAACCATTTTTATTTTTCCAATGTGTTCAAAGAATCGAATTTAAATTTATAAAGCTTTCTTCTCCATTTCTAAGTATTCATACGTATGTGACGTAGTCGGGACGATTGCAAGAAAGCTTTATAAATTGAAATTTGAAGTTTTTGCCTACCACCTCTTGTTTTTGAGATTTTGTGCACTAATTAAAAACAAGTAAGAGCGCTATATTCGGCTATGCCGAATCTTATATACCCTTCACCATGATGAGATAAGAACAAAAAGTTATGTACATAAATAACGTTCTTTAGATAAGTATAAATAAATATTAATTGAGCAACGCCAACTTTTCATTTCGTCATGCCGAAGAATATAAAAAAACAAAAAATGTATATATGGGCACTTCCACAGAAAAGCTCTCTTTTTGTCACGTCACGTCACCTAGCAATTATTCTTGTATTTTAGAACCACGTTCTTCAAATTTTTCCTCTCTTTCACTAAATGAAAACCTAGTTGCGCTCTACACCCAAATGCGAAAAAGTAAATAATATTTTCATTATTCTTTGAGAAACAATTAAAAATGGTTGGTGACGTTACGTGACAAAAAGTAGACATTTCTGTGGAAATACCAATATGTTCCTAAGTCCGTTTCCTCTTTTGCCAAAGTTGATGTTTGAAATTCGTTTTATAATCTAAAAATCGTTTTTTAGAACATAAAAAAATTAAATAAAAAATATGAAAAAAATTCTTTTTGGGATTCGAATTGGCAATATCATCAGTCTCAGGAGAGAACTTATCAACTCGGCTACGAATGCTTTTACTAAAGAAGTGTTTAATTAAAAAATATTGAGTCTATGAGTTTGTTTATTTATTTGAGCTTCATATCACATACTTGCATTAATGTGTATGTGTATGCGTATGCGTAAAATTAAACACATTACAAATAAAATCCACCACTTGTAGTGAAGGGTATAAAAAAACCACATTACCAACACTGTATTACCATAGCCACAGTTTGACCGTAGAAACCAAAATTGAATTAGTTTGTATGGTATGTTTATGTCGTTTTGGTAATACAGTGTTGGTAAGGTAATGTCACGTCTAATTGGACCTTTAAAGGAAACAATTTGAGGCAGTCGTGGTTTTTTACTTTTATCTCCGCCATTTGTGGACCGATCTTGCCGAATTTCAATAGCAAATAATTCCGGACCCTATGTGACATAAATGTATAATAACCTGGCCCCCATCATATATGGGGTCTTCGGAAAACCCATTTCAACGGACAGACAGTTAAATCAACTTTGTAGGGTCTACCATCAATATTATAGAAATTACAAACGGAATGACAAACTTATATATACCCTTTTCACAACCTGTGGTTAAGGGTATAAAAATGAATTAACAATCAAAATATGTAGTTTAGTTTTAATGTCATCAATAACAAAATGACTACGAAGAAAAGACTTTGTGCAAATAATCCAGAGAGTTTTGTGTCAATATATTATTGCACAGTATCGTAAGCCTTTAGAAAGTTGCATATTTAAAATATTTTAAAATTAATACAGCAACTTAGGAAATGACCCACTATTAGATTTGGGACACTAATGATCTGGCGGGAGCTCGTTATCATCCTGAAGGTTGTAACTTTTGGTAGTATTTAATTAAAACATGTAGAAAATTAGATGAAATATGAAGATGTGCTCTTAATATTTCACGACCCTTTTAATGGGTTAAAAAATTTGTTAATGGAAACAATTGGATTTTTCAAAGTTTTAAGGACTAATCTAAAAAAAACATAATTTTGATCGTCCTTGCAACACAAGTTAACTATCCTGATATACGCACCAATCTGATTTTTTTTAATGAAATAGATTTTGGTGAACATATGTAATTAATCCAGATTTAAAGTTTGTAGCGTCATTCGTGAAATATTAAGCGACTAATAAAAAATAATGTCAAAGTTTGCATTTAACACTACGTGACAGTTTTTTGACCAAATGAATTTGACACCTAATCTTTATGTAAAATTTTCTACTTTTGATAATTCTGACTTCATATTCGGATTCAGCGGAAAATTTTACATACAGATCAGCTGTCAGATTCATTTGGTCACGACTTTGTTGAAATTTTGTCACGTAGAGTAAAGCTGCTAGAAAAAACCTAACATGCAATGCCATCTTAATCAACACTCTTAATTTAACTAAAAACATTGGACATAATTCAGAAACTTTTTCTGTGCTAAGCAGTGTAATTAAAGCAGCAAAACAAGTATAAATGCAAAACATTTAAATTCGAGATAAAAAAAATTCAGTCGCTATATGGGGCAATCCACGGTCCTGGTTTTGTGTTACCGAATTCCATATTCTAACAAAATTTACCAAAAATAATCTAGACATAATCAAATAACTATTTAACATACATCTTCAGCTCATTAATGGCTTAGCGCATATCCCCAAAAAGTCTGAGTGGAGAGAAACGTCAAAGAAGGTTTACATGACCATTTCTCAAAGTATACCCCATAGAATTTTTTTATTTCTTCACCATTGCTTGCTGCAGAAAAATTTAAATTTCTGAACTTTAATTAATGAAATTAGAAGTTAATGGTATTTTATTAAAAAGAAAATATTGGTATTTCCACAGAATGTCTACTTTTTGTCACGTAACGTCACCATTTTTAATTGTTTCTCAAAGAATAATGAAAATATTATTTACTTTTTTTGCATTTGGGTGTAGAGCGCAACTAGGTTTTCATTTAGTGAAAGATAGGAAAAATTTTAACAACGTGGTTCTAAAATACAAGAATAATTGCTAGGTGACGTGACGTGACAAAAAGAGAGCTTTTCTGTGGAAGTGGATGTGGATGTTTTGTGCCGAATACGCCACTTTTCTACTTTTTTTTAATAGCTTTTAGTGCTGCATACGTATACTTATTGCTGCATATTGAGTAACTTGTTGTTAAGATGATAGTTTCTACATTTTCAATCTAATAAAAAGTAAAAATTGATGAATTTTTTTATGTGAATTTATTTAATTTTTTTAGAAATTTGAGAAATTTTACTATTTATTACAACTTGTTTATTATTTTATAACACTATTTAAAACAAATTTATTTTCTTGTGCTTTTATTTTGCTTTTGCTCATGGTCCAATTATTAGGCATATGCAGAAATACAACAATAGAAAAAACAACACGCATTTTGTTTGTGTATAACATGATAAAGATGTCAAAAGCATTTGGAACAAAACAATTGGATGAAAAACACAACTCTGCAAAAATCTGCAGTCGTTTTGCGTAGACCTGCTGAATGGACCATGATTTTGCTTTAACTTCTTTTTTTCTTTCGGCAATGAAGCCAAACAAGAGTGAAATTTATTTTGTACATGAAGCATAACAATAGTTAAAAAACTTTAAAATAGTTGAGATGGAGCAAACCATAAAAAATTTCGGAAAGCAGGTTTTGGATTCGGAAATTGGACATTCAAAATATGTATATGCATATACCTCATACCTAGCTCAATTTTTTTTAAATGGTCGGTAGGCCAAACCAATAATGAGCTGACCTGATGATTTTGCCTCAGCAACCAGTGAAATGCGCAAAGAAACAAAGAAACATATCCCCCCCAACAATAAATTTCAGTGTTTTTATCAAGAATAAAAATTGGGAATTAACCTCGACAAACAAAATCTTATTAATAATTTTACTTAACAAAAATTTTGATTTAAAAAGTTCCAGTAACAACTAAACTCATCCGAAAAAGCATTACCCAATTTTAACAAGTTCACAAAAAGTGAAAGCAAATTTTGAAACATACATAAATAAAAAAAAAAATATATACGCAATTTCTTGTTGCAAATAATGCAATTCTATGTCTGATGCATTAAGGCCGTTCATCATGTGTGTTTAAATGGATGTTTTAGTCAATTGTTAGTTTGTGATACTGTGAGTAAGTTCGGTTGGCAATGATCTCGTTTTTTGTTTAATTATTATTTTCTAGTGATTTTTTTATTCTATTTTCTAAAAACAAAACGAATTGGCAAACTTGCAAAGGACGCCAAAAAATTTTTTTAAAAATTAGGTACAACAAAAGTAGCGGCAGCCATGACAATTAAACAAAAAGTAACAACAATTAAACAAAAGATCTAAACTTGATGTTATTTTTATGCAGTTTGTTTTGAATCAAAAATTCTCAAGAAAAGAAACAAAATAGGTACATAAAAAATAAAAAGAATAATAAACAAGAAATAAAAAAGAGAATTAATTATAATTGATCTGTGAAAAGATGTCGTAAGTGATTACGAGACTTTTATTGAAAATATTTAGAAAATTTTTAAAACATTTTTATAAGCAAAAGACTAAATTTAAAGTATAGTTGGAGAAGTATTGCGCATGAAAATTACATACGTATGTAGGTATTTACTTTTAAATTAGGTGTAGGTACAAAAGAAATGGGTTGACAAAAGGAAAGGAAAAAAAGAAATTGTGTTTTTAAAAATAGTCTTATTTCCTTGATGATTGATTAAATTTTAGAAGACTTTTTTTAACATTATTTAGGTAGCTATACATATTATACGTCAACCATCATCATTAATTTAACTAATCCCGTATGTAGTTTTGGCCCCACCTAATGGTTTTCTTCTTGATGTAGGTACGTAAGTACATATGTATGTATGAATGTATTTACGTATAATTTGAATTTTCTTTTTTGCTTACCTTAGGATCATTTTCATAGTAGTGTTGTTGTGTACGAATCCAACGTCCAACCATGTTATCCTTAACGGTATTGGCCAAGGCAAAGTAATAGTCGCGTAAAGTGGCCACATTACGATCCTTAACTAAAGTGTAGTGCAAATGACGATTGAAGTTCTTTTTCACTTCGGTGACATTGCCCACCTCTGCAATACCGCGTACCGAGATTTGCTTGCGTCTATCAGCATCCGATTGGGGCTTAGACATTTTTCTCTAAAACTTTGATTTACTTTAATTGAAAAAAGTTATTAATAATTCACTTTTTTGTTTGTTCTATTTGGCTAGTTTAATAGAAAATGCCTTTTTATTTAATAATTTGAAATATTTATTTGCTAATTCTGCACTAACAGTATTCAGTAAGACGGCGACCGAGCGAACACAACAACGAACAACAACCGTTTGCCACGAACTTTGGAGTGTTTCTCACTAGAGCGTTTTTAAAAATTAACAAAGTGAATAATATTAAAATTGTTTTATAGCACAATAAAAAAACTCCTGTTCTTTTCTTTATTCTTCTTAAAATACAAAGAGAGCCAAAAAAGTAAGAGAGTTCGGGATTTCAACCGGGTTGAATCAACCCCCCCCCCCTTTCCCCCTCCCATTTTTTTACCATATAAAATAAACACGTTTTTCTCTTTTCATTTTATCACATCAAAGTAGGTACTTGTGTGTTTAGTTAATAAAAAAAAATATAGCTTTTAATTAACAAAAAACTTTGTAAAAATTCATGTTTGCATTTAATTCTCTCTGTTTGATTTTTTATAATTAAATATTTTTGCATATAGATTAAACATAAACAAATTTTAAAAATTAAACTAAAATTCTACTAATTTCGCTCTTTCTATGCTATTGAACGGTCACCTTGTCAGAAGGTCAAACATGCGTATATATGTTTTTGTTTTTCATAAGTTCTTCTTTCTCTATCTCCACTCTTAAGGCCTAGTTAGGCGAACGTTGCTGTACCCGTAATGTACCGCACCGTACTGTAAGCACGTTGGTGCACTTATAGTACATTTAAAAACGTGGTTTATGTTTTTTCTATACATAAACAAAAAACAATAGTATACATAAAGCAAATCACACAGTGATGGGAATCAAAAATGTTTTAAAAAGTACCAAGTGATTTAAATGGTATTAAAAAAGTATTTTGTGTATGTAAAAAACGTTAATATGTAGTTTAATGTTTATATTATAGATTTTCAATAAACAAATTTGTATTTTAGCATATATATTATAACAAGAGATTATAACAATAGAACAAGGTTTTGCTACCATTTAAAGCCTTTTATTCTTTTCACATTTCCATTGTATGTGTATATGCATTTGTTTATATGTATTGTATATCTAAACATAAATATATTTGTTTATATGGAAATATGTTGTATATTAAGTTGTTTTGTCTCAATTCCATAGCTTAACTGAAAAAAGTACCAAAAACGAGCAAAAATACCCGCATTCAATTTAACATACAAGCAGCCCATCACTGCTTTACAACTGTCACGTAACAACGGCATACAAATCTGTTTAATACAGATCGAGACGTTCCGTCAACGTTACATTTAAATTCAGTAAGCATTTGCATTGTTTGCAAATGACAAAACGAACCAGACGTTCCATTAGGGGACGTGAACGTTCGGCTAATTCTGCCTTTATTCATTTAGTTTGTACTTTAATAAATACATTCGTTTGCTTTCCTCTAGTGAAGCCGGTATAGATAACGTTGTCAAATATTGAATTGGTAGACCGAAATTATGTTATTTCATTTACACTTCTAAGGAAATGTTATTTTTTTATATTTTCGTCAAGTGGGTGTCCCAAGAAAGAACGTTTTAGAGATGGAAGTTGTGTATTTTTTTTTGTCTTTTTTATACATTTTTTAATATGGCATAATGTACTAAAATTTTAAAAGTTTTAAGATTTATTTCTGTATTTTAAAATTTTTTTTTATGCAATATTTAACAAATTTAAAAATATTTTTTTATATGTATCTACAGACTTCTTATACATTTTTATTCAATTTGTATAAAATGTTAGTAAATTGTTTCGATAAATGTTATTTTAAATTTAACAAATTAAGCTTTAGTAGACATTATAAATTAAGAGTAAATGCTCTTCTATCTACATACATATCTTGTGTATTTGTAAAATTGAAATTACCAGATGTTTTTTTTCGAGCAGTATAAGAAGCAGATTATATTATCCCCCAGAATCCCCCTGCAGATAACGAGACTAGTCCATGCATGCATGTAAAGAGTAGTCCATAAAGGAGTAGGAGTACTCCAAAATTACTCCAAATATATGGGTAAAATGTGGTCCATTTAACATTACGATAACCCACCATATAACCCACCGAAGTAGTCCCTAAACTACTCCATGGAGTACTAAAGTGGGTTAGTTTTTAAATTACTCTATGTTACTACAGTATGGAGTATACTTTAGGGGTAGTTTAAGCATTTATCTTTTTAATTTTTTACTAATCGCCTTTTATGGTGTGTACTGTAGTCTATTATTGCTATTATTAAATATATTTAATTGGTATTTTTAATTTTTTACCTTTTTTCCACAAATTTCACAAACTTTCACTTTTAAATAAACAATTAATAATGGACACCATCGGGGCTACCAATGTGTAATACTGTAAGCTATAGAATAATAAACATCATGCAGTTGTTGGCAGCACTGCATGTTAATTTCTTATAACAAGGTCCATACTACAGTACATTGGAACATGTTGTAAGTAGTCCATTGAAGCCACAATGGACCACGTAGTCCAATATTATCTGTAGGGCCCTTACTGCCCGTCTACAACTGACATGATTTGCTGTTATAACTTGATGTTTTATAAGCGTTATTAAGACATTTACATTAACAACCGTGTTATTACATGAGAAAACTTTTAACATGTTGAGTCTTTACTTAACACTAACATCATATTAGTGTTAAAGTTAAGCATTTCATGTCAGTTGTAGACTGCATGTTATACAAACGGTGTGTGTTTAACGGTAGCAAAGTTCTATGGTGAAATGAAATTTACATGTGGTAGAAAATTTTCATATTTTTGACAACGTAAAATTTTGAAATAAAGCAAAAAACAATTAATAATAGTTTTGTGAAAATTAATAAATTAAGCAAACGTTTACAATGATCATTTCAATTCTGTTGGAAATGAGATCGTCCCAACTATTTGATGAATTCGTTCTGATATAGGTATTAACAATTTTTACAAAAAGTGTATGCAAAAAAGCTTATACATATTTAAATACTTATGTACATCTTGTATAATTCTTTTTAATGATTTTTGCCGCTGATGCTGCTTCCATATTATTTTTTATTTTGTTTAAACAAATTTGATGAAAAAAATAATTTTGTGGTTGTCAAAAATTAGTGTAGACTAATGTCAAAATTTATACTATACCCCTAGGGCAAGGCCCATCTATCAGTTCTGCTTACTTGAACAAAAACAAAAAACGACATGTATTTTGTTTGTGTTAAATTTCTTTTAAGTTGTCAAAAACTTACTACCACATATACAAAGCAAAATGAAAAAACGTGTATGTGTGGCATACCATAAACGTATGTGTGGGAAAAAACAATAAACGTAAACAAACATATGCATGCACATGTAAGCAAAATGTAAACAACTTTTGACAACTAAAAAGAACATAAACAATGATCATCAGGCTTCTTGCGCAGACCTATTCAATGGGCTTTGCCCTAGGGCTAGTGAAATTTTATTCACCTCAATAGTGTCAAAATTTTACTTCCATGAGTACTTTGCTACCGTTTCACACACAACCCAAATTGGTAAAAATCAAATATGTACTTTTAAAATTTTAGTTAATTGTATTTTTTATTTACATGGGGTTTACACATGCAAGTACATTCTGGTAAGTAGAGTATACTTATGGGGGATTTCATGTCAAGTGACTCAATTTTGAAATCGATGTCTTCCGACTTGGATGAAATTTGCACCAAGGTTAGTCCTATTGGATAGGATCGGTCTAAAAGTTTCTTAGTAAGTGGGGGTCAAAGTTTGACATTTTGGCCATACAGGTGTTCTGTCTTATCCATGTAACTTATTACCAGGGAAACCAGAAATTTGCAATTGCATGTTTTTCCTTGTGCGACTAATGAAGGCAGAAACAATCACCCCTATTATGAAAGTCGACATCGACACAAGTCGACGCCACCTGAACATTAATGGTATTTTCTGAGTCGTTGTTGACAATAATCGATTACTTTTGACAGTCAAGTGATATTTTCTAATGCGCTTTTAAGTCGACGTCGAGTAGTATTGTCCCTATTTTAGTCGACAGAAAATTTTGTGACGACTCAAATGAAAGTTAAAGAAATTTTAAATGAAATGTTAACATATTTATTGAATACGTTTGAAATAAAAAATGCAAATTTAAAAGAAGTTATGGGCACAAATTTTATTAGTAAATTTAACGCGAAAATTCGGAAACATTTGCAAAAATAGCGAAAATTTGCGAACATTTTTAATATATAACGAAAGCCCTAAAACTATAAGAAATGGCAAAAATTTTGCTAAAATTGCAAAATTAGCGGAAATTCGCAAAAAAATGCTAACAGCTACATGATAGCAAAGTCTAATATTTATTAAAAATCGTTAAAGCTGTAAAGAATCAGAAAACTTTTAGAAAAAAGTCGCTGCTATCGCGAGCATGGCTAAAATAAGCAAAAAATTGCAAACTTTGAAACAAACCCTTAAATTGGTTTGAAATCGCTAAATCGGCGAAAAAACAAAATGTCGGGAAGTTATAAAAAAATTATGCAAAAACAGGGAAAATTCGCGAAAATTTTTAATATACCAAACAAGCCATAAAATTGATTAAAAGTCCCTTAAACTGAAAGGAACGGCAAAAATTCGGTGAAAATTGCTAAATTAACGAAAATTCGCAAAAATTTGCTAACAGCGGCATGAAAGAAAAGTCTTATATGTATTTATTAATAAACGTTAAAGCTATAAAGAATCAGAAAACTTACAGTAAAAGTATCTTTTATCAAAAACATGCCAAAAATTTGCGAAAAAAATTCAAAATTGGAAACAAACTCTACACTTTATTTTAAAAAGCTAAATCGGTTAAAAAAATATGTCGTAAAATAGCATAAATAGCGTTAAAAAGTGAGTGAAGAACAAAAAATAAAAAAAAAACAATTGGAGATGGGATTTTTTTTGTCAAATTTTCGATAACTAGTCGACGTCGACACAACATTCTTATAAAATACCAAATTAACGTCGAAGTGATGTAGTCGTCGCATTGATGTGACAACAATTAAAAATTAATGTCGACGTCGACAACGCCTTACATAATAGGGGTGAATATATTTATCCGTTTTAGAGCTTTTTATGAATTTTGGCATCGATTTGTTAGTGCAAATTTTAGCATATTTTACCATTTGCAGCATTTTTTGGCATATTTTAGTTAAAAGAGCCTTTTTGCAGCCTTTTCTAGGTTTATAGCGCATATTTTGCCTTTTTAATGCATATTTTGATACATATTAATTTTTTTAGATGCCTACACGCAAAGAAAAAACATGGTTGTGGTAAACATATTCTTATCATATTATGATAAGATTCATGATTGTAGTCACCATATTAAGATTATTATTGAATCATATAATGGCTAAATATATTCGTAATATTACATCATAATATTTTTCCCTTAATCATATTATTATTCTGTTAATCATAATAAGTTAAGAAGGAATCATATTATTGTCATGTAAATCATAATAAGTTAAGAAGCAATCATATTTTTATCATGTTAATCATAATAAATTAAGAAGCAATCATATTATGATACAGCTCCTTTAATAAATGTCATAACAATACAAAATAAATTAAAATTTTTATGTATCGATTTTTTATTTTGTAACTTTTTACAATTTTTCTTGACGTAAATAAAACAGCGGAGTTCAGTATTTGTTGTTGGATTTTACTACGATATTTTGCACTATTAATTATAAATTATTTAAATTTCTTTAAATTTATTATTTTTTATGGTAATTTATCTTGTTTAACCGCTCACATATAAAACAAACGACACAACTGATTCAAAATTATTTTACAAATGGCGCTAGCATAATATTATTAGAGTAAAAATAGTTTGATTGCATCTTAAACATAATATGATAAATATATAGAAAGTTATCATGTTAAGGCTATTAAATATCATGATATGGTTGTGGGCAATATAATATGTTTTGAAAGTTATCATAATTTAGTTGTTAGAAAAATAAATATTTTTCGGTCAACAATACTCAAATTTATAATTGCGATAAGCATTGATATCTGTGGCATTTTGACAAAACATCTTAAGTCGAGATAAGATAGCAAACAAGTTTTTTAAAAAAACTCGGTGATAAAATCATTTTTATTAAATAATAAAATAAACCAAAATTAAAGAAAAATTTCGTTTATAATACAAAATTTCAAAAACTTAAACAAAAATGTTTTTTGAATGAAAATTCGCATGATTAACAACATTTTTTTCAACTTTTTAAATTCGACTTAAGATGTTTTGTCAAAATGCCACAGATATGTTTACAGTAACTATAATATTGTTGATATTAAATAAAAATAACAATTATTTGTGTACGACAACAATATATTGTTACAATAAACATAGTGTTTTTGCCGTAACCATGCCCAACCACATTTTTTCTCTGCGTGTACAGAAGCTTTCGCAGCAAGTAAAAAAAACTTTTTTTCGAAAATCTATTACTTCAATTTCGACATCTACATTTAATTTTTACTCTAAAATTGTAAGACAAAGCAGGTTTTCATTAAGGATAAATGTTATGCGAATTGTATCTAGACCAATCTTTTTGTATTCCGATCGACTCAGAATCACTTTTTAAAGTGATCTAACGATGTCCATCCATCCGCCTGGCTGGTTGTCTGTCCATGCTAGCCTTGTGCGCAGAGTACAAGTTCTAGTTTTGTAGATAATTTGATCGAATATGGACGAAGTCTATGCAGATGTTGAGAATCAGTCTATAATTTCACATCCAAATTAGACTCTTTGTGTCCGCAAGGTTTATAATTACGATGGTATTTAAATTAAATTCGTGCCAAAAATCTTTTACTTCAAATTAAATTATTTTCGAATCGGTTCACATTTGCTCAAAGCTCCCATCCTTAACGAGCTTTAAATTCCTTTTAAATGTTAACATTTGTTAACAATTTAGCGACCGTATCTAAAATCCCTTTAAACAAAAACCCATATGGATGTTAATATCTAGATAATATTCGGCGCAAACATCTCTTATATGAATTTTAACCTTTTTTAGGTTTTTTTTAAGATTTTGTTATTAAATTCTTGAATATTGTGTCTTCAAATGAGCAATTTTTTATTTTTAGGGCATATTTTTAACATTTTTCAGGGCATATTTTCCAGTTTTACTGCATATTTAATGCGCATAAGACGTGTTTTTTAGAGCATATTTCTGGTTTCCCTGCTTATTACCTATTGGTGTTAGCAATATTTGTCCCAAGTAGCTTCGATAGCTATTTGATCCATCTTTTCAAAAAATTTTTTTGGTTTTTTTTTTAAATTATTTTTTTAAATTTAAAGCTTTTTTTATTTGTTTTAGCGGGAATGTTTTTTTTTCAAAAGAAAGCTTATGTCTTTTCCTTTAAGGTAGTTTTGGTCCCTTTTTGGGATGCGAGCGGCATATGTATAAAAAAAAATAATTTCTAACTCTAGACGAGGGTTTTTCAATTCTTAGCGTATGCAGTGTTCTTTCTCATCCATGTAACTTACTTACTATTGGTGTTAACAAAATGTTTCCCAAGTAGCTCCAATAGCTATTTGATAAATTTTTTTTTTAAATATTTTTTTTGTTTTTTTAAAACTTTTATTTTAAATTGAAAATTTTTTTTTTATATTTTTTTTTATCTGGAATGTATGTTTTTTTTTTGCTCAAAAGAATGCTTATGTCTTTTCCTTTAAGGTAGTTTTGGTCGCTTTTTGGGATGCGAGTGGCTTATGTATGAAAAAAAAATAATTTCTAACTCTAGACGAGGGTTTTTCAATTTTTAGCATGTGCACTATTTTGAATTTTTTCCTATTTGTGTTTAAGTGTTTCTAAAGAAGAGAAACTAGACAAATTAAACTTTCCGACGGTATGTTAGGTAAGGTTAGGTTCCATTGGCAGCCGTGAACAAGCACAGCTCACGTGGGTCCATTAATTAGTTACCGTTGTGTTACCATGTCACACAGTCTCCCATGGGTCCTATGTTGTCTGGCTGCTAGTGTTCCCACGCAGCCATCCGGTCGATTCAGTCAAGGAGTGGATCCTGTTTACATCAACATCAGAGAAACAGGTTTTGTCCCCAAGGGGTCTTCGACCAAACATTTTGAGTCTTAGATCTCCGAATGCCGGGCAATTACAGAGAAGATGTTCCGTTGACTCTTCCTCCTCCTCCTCGCTGCAACTTCTACATAAGTAATTGTAAGGGAGCCCAAGCCTCTGGGCGTGCCGCCCAATGGGCCAATGGCCGGTTATAACCGCAATCAGTTTCTAAGATGATGTCTGGACAGCTGTAATGCCCGCCGTGTCCTTTTTTCATCTATGACGGGCCAGATTTTCCTGGTTTCCCCACAGGTAGTTTCAACGAGCCACCTCTGACTGGCGATGATATGAAACTTGTTCGCAATGAGTTGCTTACTCCTTGGGAGTGAAACACCTACATTATATGTCGAACCGTCTCGATTCAAGGTGGTGCCCGCATACGCCAACGAATCCGCCATGCAGTTCCCCGGTATGTCCCTGTGTCCGGGGACCCAATTAAGGGTGACCAGTGAATGTCTCGGTATCTCCTCCAGAGACATCCGGCATTCTCGGACAATACTCGATGTGATGAACACATTCTCCAGGGATCTTATGGCCGCCTTGCTATCGGTAATAATGTGAATATCCCTTCCAGATATATCACCGTACCCGATGCGTCTCGCGGCTGTGTGGATGGCCATTATCTCGGCCTGGATGACACTGCAGTTGTCCGGCAGCCTTATAGAAATGCTCCAGTTTAGCTGCTCGGAGTATATGCCAGAACCGACACCACACAGTGTTTTAGACCCGTCCGTGAAAAATTGAATCGCGTTCGCGGGAATTTGTAGGTCATCATAGTGAACCACATTATCCAAAATGCTTACCGTGAAGCCAGGATCAAAGATTGGTTCGGGTGTGACATAATCAACATCCATGTTGCAATTAATTTCGTTCAGAATATAAGCATGTCCGATATTGTAATCCCTCCATGTTCCGGTGGCCCTTAGTCTTACCACCGCGTTCGTTTAAAATCGTAAACAGTGCCTTAGAGGGGGTTGTTCTAATGGCACCTGTTACCGCTATCGCCACCATTCTCATTGTACGTTCAAACCTAATTTGATGACTCTTCACCTCGAGCGCCGGCCACCAAACAGCTGCCCCGTAGAATAGAATGGGTTTAATGACACATTCGTATAGCCAATATACATTTCTCGGGTTAATTCCCCAGTTTAGGCCAATGGCCCTTTTGCAGCAATAAAATGCAGTTGCCGCCTTATTAGTCCTGGAAATGGTGTTCATCCTCCAGTTCAGTTTGCTGTCCAATATTAGCCGAAGATACTTGGCGCTGTCAGACGGTTCCCGCGAGATCCCCTTTATCCTCGGGGTATCAAATTCGGGAATTTTGTATCTCCTTGTGAAAAGTACCAGTTCCGTTTTGGCAGGATTTACATCCAGTCCACATCCCTGGCACCATTTTGTTAGGACGTCCAATGCGGACTCCATTAGTTCAGACAATAGTCTAGGATCCTTACCCAGAGC